>JARFIW010001052.1:87500-2945000 GCA_036346225.1 Platerodrilus igneus | reverse complement strand
AAAGAAACACCTCATAGTGAAAATGTCAAGTTCAAAGAACTGAAATAAACGTTGGCACAAAAGTCTATAAAATTGTTTGTAGCGGTCGAGGCGACATGCTGCTAAAATAACAAATGCTTTAAAGACAAAGTGAAATGAAATATCCATAATGTAAAACAGACAGAGAACACGTATAATAAAATGTTGGTTAAAATACTCGTCTAAAATACGCAGTAGATTTGGAGGAAAACCACAATATCGATTTTCTGTAGCTTGAGTGGGATTCAAAAAGAGACAGTAAGTATGAGTGAAACGAAGAAAGGTAGCTAGGGGTTGGACGTTAAAAACGGGGGAAAGTAATATAATTGGCCGAAGGCTAGAAGTTTTGAGAAGCTTGCGTCGGTTAAATGTTGTTAAACGAATTTCAATGTAAAAGCACAGTAAACTTGGAATTATCAGACGTAGAAGTTTGTTACGTTCAAAATTTGGAGAATCGGTGTTGAAAAATAAACATTTCGATGAAAATAGGGTCCGTGAGGGGTGCGCAAAAGCATATAAATACGCTGGGAAAGGTATTAAAGCTCTCTGATATCTCTTACTTAGTTGCTATTACGTGCTACTACTTTGTGCTAATTCTCGCTTATTCGTTGACTTATAATACAACATCCTATTTAAAAGTGTGTAAAACGCTGTTAGTAACGTACCGGTAATGTATTAAAAGTGTGATTTGCACAAGTGGGCGCTGGCTTATAGAAGGTGCTGTTACTACACGCTACGATCTAATGATAGGATGGTACTTGGGTAAGCAAATCGAGAAGTTTGAAACCAGTATGCGTGAAGTGTAGTGATTAGATAGCGAGTGGAAATGAGTTGGATCCAGGTATAAAAGTGAGGTGTATGGACACAACGACGAGGGTTTTGGAACACATCTTCAGAGGTAACGATGGAAGAAGCTTACTCTAGGTAAAAAAATTAATTTCTTGCTTTTGCTTGAACATTTGTGCTGGTATTTTGTGCTTGAGCGTTTTGACTTATTGGGGGTGTATTTTATTACCTTAAAAACTCATTTGAGGGGTATATGTATAGGACAATTGATATTGATTATTTAAAAATGTTTATTAATGACATAAAAATTTTGTTGTAAGGAGTAAACGGGTCTCTAGCTTTATTTCAAACAAAAAAGCAATGTTTAAAAGCATTTAGAGTAACTGGGTTATACTGAGCTCAACATAGACCAGAATAAAAATCAATTTAGGGTTGCACGACGAGCCCATCTACTCGTCTAAAATAAAATTGTTGAAATATATAGAAAATTTGAAATTTTAAAAGATTCAAGGATTGAGATTGTAACATTTTTATGAAAGTGTATATACAAATGTGTAAATATTTTCTTGCCAATGGAAACTTGTTAATATGTGTAAGTAGAAAGGTTGCATGTCTTGTTGCATTATTTGAGTGGTAATTTTATTTGACTGTATTTGTTAGAAATAATGAACATAGGATGGTAGGTATCCAAGAAGAAGCAGATTTTAGAGCTAGCCAGGGTGTGCAGAAATAAGGAGGCGTTCCAAAGTTATTGTAAGAATTTTTTTTACTTCTTAGAAAATTTTATGACGGCCCAACGACACTAGGGCCCGATTGGTCTTTACAGGAATCCACTGCAATTTTATGGCGCCCAATCCGTGGGGCGAGAATCGAGTTTTGAGAGATCCACAGCAATATATATATATATATATATATATATATATATATATGTAATGCTGTGATAAGGGGTTGTTTAGGGTGTAGTGAATAGCAATGGTCATGTAGTAACCATAAATTGCAATAGGAAGCAGAAAACTGCATTTATTTAGCTAAAAATTAAGTAATTTAGAATTATGTTAATAGTAAGCATTTAACACCCTGTATATAGATCACAGTTAGCTTTAAATAATGCGAATAAGCATGTCTTACAACAATAATACTCGTATTTAGCAGGAAAATAGGTAATTCATACATTAGGTAAAATAACAAGTATTCAACACTCGGTATATAGATCTTTATTAATATTAAGTAATGCAAAGTGAGAATATCTTTCAGTAAAAGTACGCTTATTCAGGAAGAAATGATAGTAAATGTAATTAAACACGCGTTGAGAAGTGTTCTAATTAGTTATAATATAATACGAAGATAAGAGATAAAACCCAACAAAGCTTTACGCACTTACGCAGAAATAATAAACATTTTGATAAAAGAACGCAGTTTCAAAAATAAATAAACGAAAGTAAAATTGAAGTTACATCATTTATTTGTTCAATTGTCCAAAAACGCGATATCTAAACAAAACAACGTATGGTCAAGATAGCGAATAATAAGGTATCAAATAAGCACATTACACGGAAAGCCAAGTAAATTACATCAGAATCCACTTCAAGATGCAGGAAATACAAAGACCTTATTGGTTAAGATATCTACGAAACTTGTTAAAAACCCAGCCCACATGCAAGGGGGAAGAGCCTATATTTAACAGCGAGCAATGCCAAGAGAGCTCAGTTTAAAACTCAAGCAGGACCGAGCTGCGTCCCTGTGAATCAAAAAGTCACGCGTAATTTTAAATATTTAATAAAATATATCAAGTGATAATAGTGCTACAAATATGAGGACTTCTTTTGCCGTTTAACGTGAGTAGAATTTGGGGTAATTTATTTAAACTAATAATATAATAATAGGGCTTTTAATGTGATGATGACATTCCTAATTGGTTGATAATAATTCCGAATGTTTGGATAATCTTAATTGGTTGATAATAATTCCGAATGTGAGGATAATATTTCAAATGTATGATAATTCGAAGGTGTGGATGTTTCGAATGGTTGATGACAATTCTAATTGATGGTATAATACTTTAAATGTGTGGATAGATATAATAATTCGAATGTGGGGATATTTTAAATGGATTAATATAATATTTCCAATCAGCGTCGACGATTTTGGTACAATTCTGGTACAATTTTGAATTGCGAGAATCAATAAAGAAGCACGAAGTAATTTATGGAAAGCGAGGGGTTCAACTAAACAGAGCAGTGATAGACGAATGAAGACAACAAAAGGCTGTTGATCCACAACCTGAACAACCAATAGCAGGTCAGATCTAATTAGTTTTAAGATATTTTTTTTCTATTTAAATTTCAATCTTGAATTTATTCAATTTAAATAAAAAGTGTAACAAAGTCAGCAACAAACATTGCATACGTTAAATTTACATAACATATAGTAAAGGGATCTAGAAAGTTCAAGGTTTCTTTGTTAAAAAAGGTAGTTTTTGGTGACTTTAGATAGATTTCAAAGCATATAAATGTGGGATAAATGATCCAGACGATACTGATTGATTGAGGAGTGTATTTTAATATCTTTCAAAACTTGTAAATAATATTTCTTTTTATTATATGAAATTAATTGACTTTGTTTTATAAATCAAACAAAGAGCTAATCATAAAGGGGTGGTGAAGAAAAAAATTGATCATCGTAACGCTGTGCACTCTGTGTAGATAAGAAAAGCTAGCCGTGGCATAAAAATAAAATTAGTGAGATTTAAATTTGATTAGAAAACACAGAGAGGTGGACTTATAGAAAACGTCATAACACCGAGTACGGCGTTATCATATGAGCCATCATAAATTTTGTTGTGAAATTTACCCCTTATAATCAAGCACCTATAATGTGGAATGTTAAGTTATGGTTTTTGCCCCGACTAGATTGTTTATTTAAATGCAGCAATTCTACAATACACAATATAGTGATTAAATATTTACAACTCTCAAAATTTTCCCCTTCTCAGAATATTTACATATACCAGATTTACAATATTTGAAGCCAGCAAAACTATCTTTTTACTTATTTTTTTAGGGACCTTTGAACGTTCAAAGATGTCTATTACCCCTTGTCATAAATTGATCGATGAACCTACTTTGTTTTGTTAGTTCTTACAGATACAAAAATGACAAATATTGAATTAAAAATAGTTTTCAATAATAAATTGTATCAAGATTGCTAACCTAGAATTCTTTTGTACTTCTCTCCTATCCTGTGATCTTCATCCCCGAGAGTTTTTCATGCCAAGTCTGAATATGTCCAAATTGAGAGTCAAATTTGGAAGTCGACATCAAAACAAAAATTACAATCCAGATCCAAATTACATGGGGTATTGGAATCCATTTTTATATATCGGTATGAGAACAACTTCGATGTAGACATTAAAACCCCATTTAAATGTAGGTATTGAGACAATTTCAATCTCGGTATTAAATAATTTAATATCCAAATTAAATACCAGTATTAAAATCCAATTTAAATATCAGTGTTAAAAACCCATTTAAACACCAGTATTAAAAGCCCTGTTTTAGTAATGTTAGAAATGGATTTTTAATTAAGTCGTTATTACTTACGTCTATAATAGATCGGCTTATTCGTTGCACAAATTCGTACACTGTTTAAAATGGTTTCACTTTAATTTTTGTTTCACTGGTTACGTAAAATAATTAGTACTTTCGAATATAGTCGTAGCCCAGTTTGAATGTATACTAACTCGTCGCTTCATCCTTATCGTATTTAAAGCCTTGCATCCACCTGCTCTTCATTGGTTCATTCATGTGCTGGGAGGACACTTTTACCTTTATCTTGCATACTTCGGGATTTTCACCAATTATTTAGTTCAAATATTCAAATGCATGCCTGTTTTGTCACGTAATACTCTCATATATCATGGTTTTATTTGAGAAATTTCAACAATTTCCTTTTATTAAGTCACGTATTCAATGTTTATTATTTATTATCTAAACGGCATAATCTGGTGCTTGTTTATTTCTACATAGCATTGGATTTTTGAACAAATGTGAACTCTTCCTGTCGCGTACTATTTTCTAATAATGCATAATTTAGATTGCGTGTAGGATGATACTTTTAACGCAATTGTTAAATATTTGTAAAACCAATTCAAATAGGTTTCTCGTTGATTTAATTTTGATGCATTTTGTTGCGTTTTCGAATCTTATCTTAACTTTTAAACTACTCTTGGATGTTTCTATTTTTTTATGTATTTAATCCCGCGTATTTTATATACAGTGTGCATCTCAATTAACAATATGTAGAGTGACCGATTTACTCTCATAATTTCTGGAGTTATGTGCTATTCTTGAACTGGAAGTTGTTTTTATTTATTTTACGACCCCTATGACTTAACCTACCCCTAAACTACTCTATAATTATAGTAATATATATATATATATATATATATATATATTGCTGTGTTCCTCACCATTATTCGGGAACTAAGGTTTTCGAATCGAGCCCAGCGTTGGGCCGTCATTATCTGCTGTGACACGTACAAAAAGCCTCGCCAGTTTCCTGGAATAAAATCGCAAAAATTTTATTTTGAACTCGAGCCTCACTTTTAGGCGCTACGATTTGCTGTGATCCTCTTCTGATAATAACCTCTTTACCCTTTCCGCCTCGGCTGCTCACCTAGTTAAAACGCTCATCTTCATTCATAAAAAAAACAGACACATTCCTACCACAAACATTAACGTTAACTCTATTTACATCTATATTTATAATACATTAAAATTTCAAAATTAAATTGTAGCATAAATTTCTGTATCATAAAATTTCAAGATCAAATTTGTCATCATTTTAATTTACATCCAGAATTAAAGTCCTTGTAGGATGCCTACTAATTAATTTAACAATATTTGCAGACCTGAGTCTGAATAAAAGGGAGCATCTTCCACCCCTTTACGTTAATTAAACAGGTTCGTCTAATTGAGCTCAAAGACAGACCCAAATTTTCATCATAATGAAGAACATAAATACTAAATACTCCTTTCTACTTAAACAAGAAAATTTCACCTTAAAATTAAAATTTTGTTGTTTGTACAAATTCACTACTGTCCATTTTAAATAAACAAATTATGAAGTTATTCAACACACACCAAAACATCAAAAATCGAACAACAAAGCATAAGTTACCTGAAGGTTAATGCACTCGTGGCTCCAAAGTACATCGTCCTTTGTTAATCACACCATTCCAACTGGGTTATGTTTAGGTCCTCGGATTACTGGTCACTTTGAAAAATTTTCTCTACACCACCATTTATCTAAAATTGTTTCAGGGCTTTTCGGGAACTCATCTATGTATATCTGATTACGAATAACATTTGATTATTAACACCCCGGAAAAATAGCAAAGAAATTCATACTTCTTTCACGCTATACCCAAAACTGCCCACTTTTGTTTATTCATTTATCGTTACAATTTCGATAGTTGGTACAGTAATACTCGTAGCACGTAAAGAGCAAACTGTTTTAAAGTATTCAATAATCACCAAAATATACGAGCAAACTTTTTAATTTATTGAATCAAAATCGAAAATCTAAGAGCACTGTTTAAAGCATCGAATAATCAAAAATCTAAGAGAGCTAAACTGTTTAAAGTCCGGGTTTATATAATGGTTAGCCTGTTCGTCGCTTTTGTCCCGCAAACGGACAATTTCCAGAATTTCGCATACTATGTTCCCTTTCGACAGTCGGGCACAGCGATTCTTATTAAATTTGCACTCGCGCCAGTTAAATCTCAGAAATTTTCTACACGGCACGCAACGTCTGAGAACAACTAATTAAATTTTATACAGAAATGTTATTTTTACACCTCTCATGTTTGCCTCTTATTTTCAACCAATCGCAACCCAGTGACGTTGCTCAACCCATGCCTTTAATTATCCGTGTCTCTGTCTTGCGCATATTATCCGTCTCTATCTACCCTGTTCTGAGTGGTACAAATCGATATTCTTTATTATCGTCTGTGTACAATCCACGTGGACTGTTAAATAACCCACATTATTAGCAATTCCCGTGAATATTAAGCGACGGTTTCTCCAACATTCTCTGTAACCATTTGTTATCTACAAAATTTAAGCGGAACGTGACTTTTAAATAAACGCTGTTTTGTATTTCGTGCTAAAGCATCTGACCGTTTCCAATATACGGCGAATCTACATGTTTATCTAAACAAATTAAACTGAAATTGACTTTTAAAATACACAGGTGTGTTCAATCGTAACATTTTAAATAACACTTCTACGATTTGAATATTATTGGGTTTTTACAAGCTTTTATACATATTATATGTTACTAATGGTTTAATTAACTCCAATTAAAATAATAATGAATGCCATTGACTTCTACCCTTTAATTTTTAGTAAATCCTAATTAAATATTAAATTATTATTTGTACATTTTGTTTAATACCCATTACTTGAAAACTGAATTCATTAATATACATTTCGCACACAATTTTTATTTGATTCTTTGAACAATTAAATTAAATACACGTTGAGCATTTTAATTCTGCTTCTTTTTATAGAAAGCGTCTTGTACATAATTTAAATCCCTTATTTTTAATGAAACGAATGAATTTTTTTGCTTCACGGTTTTAATAACGCGTATTATCTAATAAAATTCCTTATACACTGTGATTAAAATTATTTGATGTAATTAATTAATTTTCTACCCTGGTCTAAATTTGAGTAATATATATATATATATATATATATATATATATATATATATATATATTGCTGTGACAACGCCGCATGTTGAGGCGTTACTAAGAGAGTGCTGTGATACAGATACAGCAACCAGTTACAGCAATATCACAAAACATTTACACAGTATAAAATATTTTCTCTCATACGGAAGCCTATAAAACATTTAGAACGTCGTTTCTTTCAAATATAAACTTATTTACTTAAAAATGTTTATCACCTTATGTTGCTTACAATTTACAGAACTAAATTCTCTTCTCTTTTGGATAGTTCATCTG
This sequence comes from Platerodrilus igneus, assembly GCA_036346225.1. Classification (NCBI taxonomy): domain Eukaryota; kingdom Metazoa; phylum Arthropoda; class Insecta; order Coleoptera; family Lycidae; genus Platerodrilus; species Platerodrilus igneus. Next base: position 2,937,166 of record JARFIW010001052.1, on the reverse strand, counting down.
GTGTTGATGCCCCCTTGATAGATAATCTATTAAAAGGTCAGAGTGTTTCGAACTCTGATCATAAACTTCCTGGTAAATACCCTTACAAAAAAATTATTATATAATTAAATAATAATTATAATTTAAATGAGAAACACTCAATTATCAGTTACAAACAATGTTTTAAGAGTAATACTTGCAAAAATCCATGAAGCGCTTTTCCAATTTGTAGTCAACGGTATTAAATATCTTCTGCTTCTATTCTTTAATTGATATCGATTCCCAATTTACTAAATCTTCATCTTATTTACATTTTTATTTAGAGACCAATGTGCATCCTCCGTTTAATTATTCAATAAAATTTTAAATAGCTTTTATCAAAGCATTTCCAATCTTTATTCTATATTACAAAATCAACTGATTGCGTTTATCAACTTTCATAGGGCGAGGTTGGTTACGTTTAACTTTACTTCTTCATTCACTGTTTCATTTTACCATCAGTTATACTTTAATTATTAATTACGATATGCATATTGCATACTGAAAATATCATCTTCGCAAGCCACATGCTCGCGACTTAATCAAAATAACACTTCGTGGTCGAATTCATGAATGAATCTTTTAATCAAGGTTCCGCGTTTATGTACAAAATTATCTCGTTTCTAGAAGAACATCTAGTATCGTATGGAATATTTTACACCGTAATGGTGCAAGGGTTCTCAGAATTTATTAGCGCCGATCGCGTGATTGATTTATAATAGTAACGTGCGCTGCCTTGTCCTTCTCTAATACCTAAAGTTAATGCTCACAGTCTCCTTCTATCCTAAATATTTCTTATTAATTTTTATTACATTTTTTGGGTTTTTCAATATTCCGACCGCTTCTTGGAAAAAAACGTTTCTTTATTAATTAGGTCATACAAAATTGACGTATTTCTAAGTACAGACTATTCATCCTTTTTCTCTACTCCTAACATCCTAGAGAATTCTTTATTTCAAATGAATTTGTGTAATCCAGAGAGTGATTAATTTAAACTGCAATTCAAATGGGTTGCAGTTTTATGGAAAATATTTGCTTTCGCGGTAAAACGTATTTTTAGTACATCTAATTAAGTTTTGATTTGAAGTTCTAAATACACGAAATTATTTATTTTTATGCACGGAAAGTGCATTTTTTTATTACAAACGCATAGCTTTTGTATTTGTCTTAAAATGATCGATTTGCATTCGCATTTAATGCGTTTTAATATATCTTAAAATTAATTATTTTTATATATACTGCTTATCTTATTTGCTATGTATTTACAATGCGCTTATATCTTACTGGGTGATTAATTATACACGTGCAATTGCATTTTTTTGTTTGTGATTTTAACAAATAAAAGTACGTTTGTATTATACAGGGCGAAACCACAAATTTACGGAAATTTTTACTTTTTCCGGATTCTTTTATACATACATACATACATACATACATACATACATACATCTGAGATCACGCTACATTCTACTTTCCCAAAGGTAAAATGCACAAGCACCAAAACTAAAATTCTGCCAGTGTTCAAGAAGTCTGTGTAATTAGTCTAGTGAAAGTTATTCACCTCTGTAGTTTTGTAGTTTTCTGGTGAATAAGTATGCAACGTACGCTTACAAACCTTTTAAAAAATTTCTTTTCTGCATGCAGGAGAAGCTTATGTTGTGCTGTGTATAAGATGTAGTAGAAGTTACTGGAAAGTATGATATTTTTACTGTATGATTCTCTCTTTTACTTGCTGCTTTGTTAGGAGCATACACATATTAATCTGGTACGAGTAAAATGAGCCTTGCCATTATAAATTTAGATTTGTCCGGAAGGCGAGGGGACCCGTAACAATTTTAAGGATAAATCGGCTAACTACAGAGGAGTGGAAGTGAACTTCCTATGACAAAAATTCTAAAAGTTACAAAAATAAACATTTGAAAAAGTCGAAATACAAGAGCTGCGTTACAATAACCACTTACCCTAAAAAGCTGTTCCTATTGTTATAATTAAGGGAAGCTAAACCGTCTTGTCTAAGCAATCCTTTTTGATATCTCACTTCCCAGAAGACGGTCTTTCTAACTAGGTCTCCTTTGTTTTTGGTTACCTCAATTTATCACATTGTATTTTACCTGTTCTACAGCACCTTAAAAATACTCATTAAACTTTGGCCAAATTATAAAATAATAAGACCTTTTCTCAAATATGACTTTGTCACTGGGATGGCTGGATATCTTTTCACAATCTCGTCTAATTCTACCTTGTTCATAATTCAGTTGTCTATTATAAATGTTTTAAAATTAATACACGCCTGATTTCTATTTTTTAAGTATTCAGACTTCATTTCGAAACAATATTATACTCAAACATAAAACAAAACGGGTTCCATCGCTATTCCATAGTCCAACAAAGTAATCATTTTCCCGTTCTGTTAATTTTCTACTACACAGGTACAAACCATATTGTATTTAAAGTCGATTATTTACAAAATTATAAATTATAAACAAAAGGAATCTCATATTCTGCTCACGGTTTAATTTCCGGTCTATCTTTTAAGTTTAAGTATGTTCAAAAACAACAAGTTTTCATTGTTTTCCTTCTAATGGCAGCTCCCTTAACTCAACCCAAACCCCACCTTTCCAGCTGTCCTACAGATACAAAAGCTCTTTATTGCTGGTGTTCACGCGAATTTTTAAGTCCTCGCGTAGACTAACATTCTTTGCCAACACTTGCAATCAAAGTTTATTAAAAGCTAGCGCATCAAATTTTCCTCCTCGGAGAAATCTATTTTTAAATCTTTAAGCTGTGTTACTTTAAACATAACTGCTTTACTGAACTTAGTCGTTATGTTGAATTTCTCACTTCTTCTAATACATTCTAACTGCTGTCAAAATTCTGTTCACACAGTGTAATATACTTTATTTATGCAGAATACAAGGTTATAGTTACGTTAAGTTTGCAAAAGTGGCGTACCTTGTATGTAATTTGTATTATTGTTATTATATGGTATCATTTGAATTTCCTTGATGTTCGGGACGGATGCCAACTGTCTATTGCAAACTACTTTTCCATGGAAAGCATTACGGAGTTTCTTGAAATATATAGATGTTTTCGGCCTTGAAATGTGTATTCGTTCTGGGTAATTATGTTAATAATATATTGAAAACAAATAATGTTATACCTTATTATTTAAATTACCTCTATAGAAACAAAAATATAAAATAACATGCTTAACGGATATTCACCATCCGTACAATCTACTATACTGGGTGCGTACATATTTAGTCTGTCCATTCCATTTAATATTTATATCTTCGTATCTGATTTATATTTAAACTAACGCGAAAACGTTACACGTCTCAAAGTCATGTGTAGAATACGCTACAATATCTGTTACATATAGTAATGTTCCGATTGCCAGGGAATATATTTAATTAAATTGACGGTTTCCGTTACTTTATAAAACGGTATTTTACAAAAATTCAATAGTAACTAATATGTTTCCTGGTCGATTTTGGAATGCAACACAATAATGACATAGGCTAGTTTTAGGCACATAAATCGATTTTGGTCTATAAAACAAGTACAAATAAACAACTGTAGTGATTTTTATTTTGTACTAAACATAAATTATCACTCAGCAACAGCCGAGGCTACAGATCTCAGATAATCCAAATAGTTTCAAATTATTGAAGTAATATAATACTAGTGGTTAATCACTAAATAGTTTAATCTACAAATAAAACGCCAGACGAAGTAGTACTTTCAGGTATATCTCCCTTACTTATATTTTCCGTAATCCAGTCCACGTATCGAGTTAGTTTTGTATATACTCCTACTATTCCGCATTTAATTCCCCAAGAAATAATTCCTTCTTGAAACCATCGATTTCCTTCGGATTCTACTAATCTCATAATAGGACCTCCAGAATCGCCTCTACAAGAGTCTAGTCCAGGAGCACCTGCACATATCTGCTTATCTGTGACATTAACCCCGAACACCATTTCTAAACAGCTATTTCTGGGTATTATAGGAACTTGAACTTTTAATTTAAAATCTGACGAAGAACCTTAAAACATATTGTGTTATATTATTTGCGTCCGTTTAGAGTACTTACTGTTTTCCGTTGCTCCCCATCCACTCAAGTGTAACTTTGTGTCCTTCTCGAGAGGTGATATGTTATAGGAAGGTGATGGAAGGCAAATTGGTCGAACATACGCTGAAAAAATAGTATAAGTATAAAATATTGGCTGATATCGAACGGCTGATCGCTGTTCCGAATAAATAGTATAGAATACATAAAGCATTTTGTAATTTATTTAATTTTTGCGTATTAATTTAAAGCCTATTTTCAATGTCATACATTTGTAAAGAATTGAATAAATAAAGTAAACAATTTTTAATGGGTGAAATCTAAGTGATTCCCATGAATGATTCTAATATGCTGCCATTGACCTGTAGTAAATACCCGTCTGCGACGTTTCGACGCAGCCACTTCGACGCGACCGTTTCGGCGCGGCCGATTCGGCGCAGGGACGACGTTTCAGCGCAAAGACGTTTCGGCGCAGGCACATTTCGGCGCAGGCACATTTCGGCGCAAGGACGGTTTAGCGTTTCCAATAAAATGTGAGTAAAGTGACGTCATCCACTTCATATCCGTTTGTGTCCTTGAAACGGCGTTTCAAGACAGTTTTTACCTAAATTAATGAGTCCTGAGAATTCTGGTATTAATTATTTTATCTATTTATTACTCGCTACAATGCGGATGCAGACTTTGCGATAAAGGCAAGAATGGTGGTGTCTCTTACATTTGTACCAACTGGAGATCTAGATGGTGCAATAGGCAGGTTAGCTGATGTGCCCGTAAAACCACAACCACTATTGCAATGGTTTGGGGATTCTTATGTAAGACGAATGAATCATCGGCCAAACATTAGGAGGTCTGCAATTTTTCCCCCGGCAATGTGATGCTTGTACGATCGTGTAGTAAATGGCATAGATAGAACAAACAACCACGCAGAAACGGTTAATCGACGCCTTCAAACAAAAATGGAAATGATTCATCCAATTTTACAGAAGTTTATAGATGCATTAAGGAGAATTCAAAAAGTCGTAATATGTTCTATGAGCACCTGATAGCAGGCAATAAATCGCCAAAGAAGTTAAAAAAAATCACTATGCTGATAGGCGCATAAAAACAATAGTGGATAATTAAGCAAACAGAAATATAATAGGGTGTCTGCGTGAAATATCTTCCAATTACAGGATAAATGCATGACTGTCGGATTGGTGTATACTATTTCTTGATTCATTTTTACATATTAGAGTATTCGTCAAGTTTGCTACATTTAGTAATATATTTGCTTTATTTCTTATTCCAAGAAACAGTTTTAATGACTATTGATATATTGAAAATGAGAAATTTGTATTTTAAGCTCTCACACGTTGTTAATTTTTAAAATAAAATAAATTGGATGACAATTTTCTTTTCTCACCATTATGTCTCTTACTCATTTTTGTTTTGCTCTAATCTTGCTGCTTACTAGTGTTTGCTCCATTATCAAGCATAATTTGGGTTTCTCATACAAATTAAAACTAAACCTTAAAACTATAGTCTTCAACGAGGAATGGGACAATTGAATATCTTCAAAACGAATAAAGATTTTAGGTTTTAAAAAATCGGAGTAAAATGGTACATTTTGCAACGTACCCCAGACGTAGCCGGAAGAAAAGTAAATACCAGACTAACTACCAAATGCGGAGAGTAGGGGGATTCAACTACATACCAAAAAAACACATCACCTACGATTATTTATTAACCATAAGAATAAATAACGGATTCTGTACAAATCAGCAAAAAAAAAAATTAAACGTTACTATTTCAAAGCAAACAATTATGTGATATGAACAATTTAGTATTTTAAATACGAAGTGCGCATCTCGTATTTTACACAAAATAAAATTAATCAGTAGTAAATAAACCTGTGAGAGCTTTTGTCAAGAGTTTTGTTGTTAAAATTGCACCTAATACTTTTTGTAAAATAAACTAATCAGTAGGAAAGAATAAGCGTGTGTCTGTTAAACATTTTAACCAATGGTGCATCCCACCTGTAGAGCGATAATATCGATTCGCAGCAACAAACAATAGTTCTGCAGTGTCACGCTGATACAGAGTATGCCCTTGATGTACACAAAAAAAAGTTGTATACCTGTATGTGTCTGGATGCTTAACTTGCAATCCGTCGGGGGTGAGTCGGCACAGCAACTCCATGGTTGTCAGGATCCATTTACCCTGCACCGTAACTGCAGCAGCGGTCTACCGATAAAAGCAGTTGGTCTACAGACAAAAGCAGTTGGTCTACATAAAGAAAGAACCCATTTGGCCTCCAGCTAAGAGAAATACACGCAAGATACCTCCTACTTGTCGAACAAAAAGACGTGCATTGCTTTTGAAGTACTGTGACGAATAGTGTCGAAAATATTTCAATGCACAAGCTGCAGAATCAAATTCAAAATGGATTCAAATAACACGAGTTCGAACTGCAATCCTCGCGTTATCGAAAGCGCGATTAGCAAACTGGAAAACACGCTATCAAATTATAGTACAATCTATCATCTCGACATCTAAATGGGAAACACAAGAGAAAGCAATTATACGTCATCGGAATGTTTAACAAATTAACAGATACCTAAAACAAGATATTGACTATTTAATTTATTGAATAAATTTTCGTTTTATAATGAACAGATTTGAAAGAAATGTTGTGATTGCGCGTACTATTATAACGAAGTAAAAATACAGGATGAGGTTTTGAATAGAAACAGAAGCTAGGTGATTGAAAAACGAATTATCACAAAAAAGGACGTATTTCAATCTATCGTCGGAAATAAACGTAACAATCTGATGAGCTGCCATTTGCCTATACATGAATTTGAGTTAACATTAACCATCGCCACTTGGCGCCATTCAACTCTGAATTTTTAAATTGATTGATATAATTTTCTTGCATTTTGGATTTCTATAGCATTTTTGTATTACCTTTTATTACTACGTGTGGTTATCTATCTTTTATAATTCGAGAAAAAATACTGTTAGGGATTTTAGTATAATAAGTATTCAAGTGTACTTTTATTGTTTTTCTAAATTGATTGAAAGAAAAAGATATGCAGCACAATAAAAAAATTAAAACTTGAACAAAAGGAAACAAACACTACGAGGTTTCGGTGCAGCCGCTTCGGCGCTAGCGCTCTGACGCAGCCAAAGCCAAAGCATACTGTGGCAAAACGTTTCGGCGCAAGGGCGTTTAGGTACAAGGACATTTTGGCACAAGGATGTTTCGGTGCTAGGATGTTTCGGCGCCGTCTCTTGTCCTTTGTAGTAGTACCTTTTGACTACTAACCTACGTTGAAACCTCAACGCTATTTTCGCATATGCGCCAGTTTAATTCCTTTGTCTTAGTAGTAAAACATTACGACTTCTATCCTAAGTTGAACGCCTCAACAATATTTTCGCATATATACCGAATCGATAATTCTCTCTTAGTAGCAAAACATTTCGACTTCAAACCTAAGTTGAAACCTAACACTATTTTGGCTCAACATTATTTACGCACATGTATCCTTTTGATTATTTTGTCTTAGTAGTAAAACAATTAGATTTCTAACCTAAGTTCAAACATCAAACTATTTTCGACTCCACCCTATTCTCGCATATGTACACTTTCCATTATTACCTCTTAGTAGTAAAACATTTCCATTACTAACATAAGTTGAAACCTTAACTCTTTTTTTGCATCAACACTGTTTTTGCCACATACTACAGATATGCACAATATTGCCATATCGACAAACAGCAAGCAATTTTGTTCGTCAAAACATTTCTGTGCCGTAACGTCGCTGCACCTAAACGGCCTGCGCGGAAACGTCCTTGCGCCGAAATGTCCCTGCACCGAAATGTCCCTGTACCGGAACGTCCCTGTGCCGAAACGTCTCTGCGCAGAATCGGCCGCACCAAATCGTCCCATTCCTATTATATACAGTTTCAACCTTGGTAGCTACTGCTAATCAAATTTTATAGAAATAAAATTGATTCATATCATTTGAATAAACATGCGGCATCATCTACTACCTTATGGTTATAATATAATTATGTCAAAACAATACCATTATATGAGCAAAATTTTATGTGCACTAGGATGGAACGAAAACCAAATTTTTTATTGTATCTATTGGTTACCACATAGGTATCAAAAAGGGCGTTTAGTTGTTACTAGTATTTGTGCATAACACAAAAACTGTACATAGTCACTTTCTGGTTCCTCTGAGCGGTCAAAATACTAGAAAAACCTTTTCTTTTCTACTGTTATCTTCTTTTCCTTAGTTTATGTTTTTTGGATAATGCCATTGCCATAGATACCAAAAAGTGATCTATTATATCATAAACCACTACGTAAAATTTGAAAATGGAATTTGTAAAAGTTCAGGTTTCTCAAAGGAGTTAAAATTCAGCAATTCTTTTATCCAAAAAGATGGTTTTTGAACAAAATAGTAATTGCTGTTTATACTATATATTAAACTACAAAACAGTAAAGGTTAAGTATTATTCAAAAAACAGAAGTCCTAAATACAAACAGCAAAGCGAACGAAAAAACAAAGCTATGGAGCTATATTTAAGTTCTTTTTTAAAATAATCCGCCTTCGTTTCAAATGACAGTAATGTATTTCTTTATCATATACGGACTTAAATAAATCCATCTCGGTTGTGTTCATCACAGACAGCTTGCGATGCCTCAGTTACAAGACGCACACAGTTCAACAGCTTGGGAATGACAAGAGATGTGCTGAAAATCTAGAAAATTTACATCTGGCACCTTAGTTAAGCAAACTTCTATATTAGTGATCAATGGACATTCAGTATCATTTAGATTCTGCCAAAGAATTAATTCCGAGTAATGATTGACTTTAAAATTTATTGTCGGTATACTAAATTCATGCACTATTGTTGTTTTGCCTTAAGGATTCCTCGGATTTCGAGTTCTTTGTATTTCGGGTCTTTGTCTGTGAGCAGAGAGAGCAATATGTTTTCCAGATGAACAAAAAAACCATTGCGCTGAAGGTCGAAGTTTTACTCGAAACCAAAATGGAACGTAAATCTCATTACATAGTTAACTATAATACTAAGCGTTTCCGATCAGTTTTCACTTGCAACGTAGAGTTTTAGAATTTTATTGGCTGAAGTACGACAACGCGCGTGAGAAAGTTTACCTGGGTTTTATAATACTAAAGAACCAGAAACGTTACCGGATTCAATTGATTGAACGAGTTCTAAAAGATATTGATTCGTGCTTAGTTCATGTTCTTTATCGTCAATTTGTGGAAGGTTGTTTTTTACTTTACAACAGAGAAAGCATTACATTGCTCTAGTTTCAGTCCAAAGTCACCTTTGAGTCCGCGGTGGCCTAACGTTTTACCATCCGGTTCTTTTATTAGTTGTCGTAAAGGAAGTTCATTTAGATGGAATAAACAAATTAACCACTGTAATGGTCGTTGTAACTTATTTTTTAATATAGGAATAACTTCATTTTTTTACTCCAATATTTACAGCAGTTCCATCTGACCTCACTGCAATCAAGTCGGATATGTCAAAGAGTTATTCCAAAAAGTTGAGTAATGACGGTTTTATATGAAAACACTGCCGTTTTCAGGTTTTACGACCTATGTACTTAGAACCAAAGTCACTTACAATCAAAATATGTTTTTCAGGAATCAGTTTTCGTTTAGTGGTATTTTTATCGTGCAGCAGGATTTGGTCCTTTCGACAACCAACAATCGGTCCTATTTTTGGCGTTTTAATTACGGTATTTGTACAATCTCTACGCTCTAATTTTCTTGCTCTTCTATCTTCATGCTATCTATTGCCATTGTAGAATTGCTTTTCGACACCACCCCAAAATCTTCCAATACTGTATTTGCAATTACAGTGGTTGTCGGATCTGACCCGCCAGTTCTATTACAAGCAAGTACAACTGAAAGCAATTTAAGTCTCATTTGGTTTGGTTTCTTTTCATGTAAAAGCAAATTGGAATAACTAGACACAAGTATAAAATTTAAACAAAAGCAAATAACTTGGTAAGATACGCAAATGTGCAAAACCATCTTCATATCCTTCACAGCTTTTAAAGTTTTCGTCATCGCTATTAGTGGAGCTGAATGAGAGATGTGCTTTTCTAAATTACTATACAGGAAGGCAAGTTTTCGAATTTCGCTAAACTGGAGATCATTTTTTCTTTTCTTTTTTCTGTTCTTTTCATTTTATTAGTAATTGCTACATCTACTACTACTACAGCCATAATTCTGCTACTTCTCAGGTCAATAACAAATTCCTGTTCTCTTAAAGGAACATTTTTGGATTTTTCGCAACTACATCTTTCAAAGTCGCACATGCAACTAGCTATATCAAAGAAATTAGAAGAATTTTCCTTTAAAGATGTTATCTTTGCTTGCGTAGCGGCTGTTTTTTTTTGGATTTTAAATTCCTCTGAACTTGTTTATAACGTTCATGAAATTTTTTAGTTTATCCTAGATACGACGTCTAGAAACAGTAGGAACTGATGCACTTTGACAAATCTCTTCAATTTTTGGTACAACGTTTTTAAGTATTTTGGCAGCACTCGGATCTTTTCCAGCATATTTATCTGTTAAATCATTCTGAACAAATAAATAGTGTAAGATGACATCACGATAAGTAGGTAATACACGTAAACTTAATAATCTAGAGTGCCGAATATTTCGCAATAAACATAATCTCTAGTTTCATGAACTGTGTTTAAAAATCCAGGCACAGCACACTTTATCTTCATATACATTTGTTTGCTTAATACTAAATTTCAAGTAAACATTTCCTTATGCGCAACCCGCATTATACGTTTCTGATAGTTTGGCTGCATGTTTCCCAGGTGTTATTTTGCTGTTGTGATGCATTTATTTTTCATAAGGCAAAGATTAGTGTTTTCATCCATGCGCGAGATAGGTTTGCAGCCTCTTGGAGCGGCTTTTTAAAAAAGCTTCTTCAAAAAAACTCTTTTATCAAATTTATTTTATACAGAAATTACAATATTAATTTTAATTTACAAGTACGTTGTATGCAATAACGTGTGGAGATCGAAATAATTCTAAGTTGAAATTCACTTTAATTAAATAAACTAAAATTACGGTGAGTAGCTGAACTACCAACAATGTTAAAGTTGTGAAGCTCTAGACTGACTGGCCATCTTGGGCTCCTGAGGGTGTCTATGCTATCGCTGCCCCTCACGTTGCTTATGCGAACTGCAGAGCTCATGTCTGCTTACTTCTTTATTCTATTCATTATACAATGTAACAATCTTAATTCTAATAATTGCTGTCTTATAACCTACTGTAACTTGCACCTGCAGTATCATGTTGCGTCTGAAATACAATGTCTGTTTCCATTCTCATATCTGGCTTGTGAACTTTCATTAACCTTTTTGTAACATGTCCTTCAGTTTATACATTGTAACAATCTAAGTTAAGTTCCAACAGTTTCATTTAAATATACACATGTATTAATTTAGGGATGTGTAACTCGCGTCGTAGTTGGAATATCAGACAAGGTATAACCGCGTGATCAAACAGGTGTTGAGAAGAAAGTTCTTCTTTGGTTTGATCATGGCAATTTTGTCGTGGGCTTTGAGGATCGCTTTGATCAAGCTATAAGTTGAGTGATGCACCTATTTGTACAATTTAAAAATGAAATAAAACGAAAATCTAAAAGTCTATAAGTCAAAAATAGACACCCAATAGTCATGGGTTATAAATAATAAGCTAAGCATTCGCAAATCACTCGCTGTCCAGATATTTTAATACAAAAGATTTTACAATGCTATGCAGCGTGGATGAGTTAGTTTCTGAATGAATTTGGTAATCGTTCCGAATATTCCATGCGGTAATTAACATCTGTTTGGCAAACGACATTCTGTTGTTATTGAAATAAAACTTATGGAGCAGAAGGGATAAGTAAAATTTGCTTTAAAATTTTAGTTTTGCTTGTTAGAGGATGAGTAGAAAGTTTTTGTTACTTGGCATGTACGTCGAAGTGAAGTAAAGAGCAATTTAAGAATTAATATTTAAAAATCAGATTTCTCAAATATAGAAATTGTTAGTTCGTTATTTGTTTGTGTTTTGATGATGGACTTCAGATCATTAGATTCAGTAAATGATTTTGTTAATTAAAATTGATATGATAGAAAATAAAGAAATTCGTAATCTTATTCAATAAAGTTTAAAGTAAATTCTTGAATTAAAAGTATAATAAATAGCCATGTAATTAGTGAACAAAGATCCTTGCATGGTATTAGGAAATTCAGTATATTTAATTATTTTTTTTAAAGTACTATTGTACGTGCTTTAAAATTTATATAGCACTATTTTATCTAAAATGATATTCTGAATTACCAGACTGACTAAATGATAAGGAACAAAAGGATTGACATTTGCATATAGATATTATTGACTTATTAACTGTAGAAATTTAAACAAGAGAATATTATACAATTTAATGTGTTACCAGCTTTATTTACATTGTGTTTGGATATTGTTTATTGATTTAGCGGGACACAAACAGTGATCCCATTTGATAAAATTTAGGATGTAAAATTTCTAAACATTTATTTCCAGTTGAGGTTGTGTTTTTTTTTTGTCAGAGTATAGCTGTAAAGTAATAGAAAATATTCGAGGGATAGAAATACATGCTCTGTTTACGAGTTTTGTGTTTCCCTTTAACAGTTTGTTTTTTTAAACGCGGTGGCGCCTTGGTAAAAGTTTAGAAGTTACGAAGAGTTGTATTTGTCAGATATAAACCTACGCCTGTAATCTCATGCCTCTGTCGAGATAGGCCACTGGTTAGTTCGGAAGATACCGCATTCCCTTTATATTAAACTAAGGGAATTAGAAAGGGTTCTTCGCCCCTAAACCTCAGGAATCTGAAAAACTGTTTAACCATGATAACATAAACGCCTAATCGACGATCGAGATCGACACACAACTGTTGATTGTAGAAGAAATTCAAGCAGGCTAGTGCTTGTTAACACCCATTCTCACCATAGACTTCATACGACCAAGGTGTCCAATTGAATTCGAACGCGCTATTTGTAGCGTAGTGCACGAAAGTGGCACGATTTTTAAAATGAACGAGGAACCGGAAGAATTTGAAATAAAATAATTTAGTTTAGAGTGGCTCTCTATCATAGATTAACAGGTATTTTTAACGCTTTGACAAACAATATACCATTTTGTAGATAAGCTAATGCAAGTAACAAAAACAAGAAAAATCATGAAAATTCCAGAACTATTGGTTCTGTGAGGAACCTGAAAATGCCATAGTAGGTCAATCAGTTTCTATGACAAATTTATAGTTACCTAAAGGCACATTTTAACGTCTATGGCAAAATGATTTAAACAAAAACTCTTTTTCGTTCTATGTAAATCTAACACATTATTAAATTCCTAAAAAGAGTGAAACTACAAACTTCACAACACTTCCCGCTTGCGCACAAAGCATGAAAGTAAATCAACAAGCACATAAATGTAGGCGTGTCAATAAAAGTATCAATAGTCACTAGAATAGACATAGCAACAGCTATAAGCCAGTAGGGTTCCACTACAGTAATTTTATTGACCTGCGAAAAAAACCTACTTATAGGGAGAAGTATAAATAACAAAACTACAATATATTTCTACAATCATCCTCCTGATATCTGGCGCCATAAGCACTTTCATATGCGTCGGTCAGTAACGCTGTTTACTGTTTCTCTACTATTATTTTTTGGAGCCAGTCATGCTCTAGAGTAATACGAATATAAAGCGTAATGGTAAATCCCACGCACGCGAAACTATCATATTCCAGTATATAGATCCAACTCAATTTACGAGTTTTCAAACAGCAACGTTTCTAGCCGATCAAAACGCCTTACTCGTGTGACCATGATAAAGGTGCTAATGACGAATCTCCGGCAGCATCAAGTTTTCAAGGATATTCACATCAAAGAGTCCATAACGTACATGAATCGACTTTGTGGGGTGCTAGCTATTTTTCTCAAACTTTTCGGCATTCCAATGACCCTCATTAACATACATTCGAGAGAGTTTAACTACACCGGTTGGACATACAACGCCGTAATACATAGTCTATGTACAATCAATCTTCAGACGCCAAAAAAAGCTTTGCTGCATTTTCTGAGATTAAACTAGTGGTCAGCGGTTCGTGATCTACATCGCATCACGAAGTATACGTATTGTGGGCAAAACTTTTGTTAGTACAAAGACAACTGCAACACGCAAATGTTGATTGCAATTCATTATGCTCCGTTAAAGCTTTACCAAATAACATCTATGTAATTTCATTTTAGGTCGTTTTGCGTTGACTTAATATATATACATTGTAAATAAACTTTTATATACTTGCAAGTAGCTGTGTCAGCACTATAGCACCGCCACAGCCAAATTACCGTTTCACTTATATAGCATCAGTTTGTCACAGTATTTTCTTAAAGTTATCCTATAGTTTAAGCTACAACTTAAAAAGATTGACTACGTTTATTTCGGTTATTTCGATCCCGATTGAAGTCGAGCGGCTTTAATTGTCAATCCCAATCCCAAGCGTTTATATGTAAAAAGTTTGAAAAAGAAAAAGGAGTTATTAAATTACTTTTTCGGTTATGTTGATAAAAATAAAGACCGGAAAATGACATGATGCGAAGTTAGGTACGAATATGCACTTGAAGTGTCATTTCAGGTAAATTCAAGTGCTTACCCGTTTATATGGGTAGTTTGAAGCCGCTTCAGTCAAGTCAAGCTGTAAATTTTTGGGATTGACTTGAACTGTTCAAGCCGCTTGAAATCATATTCTTGCGTGTTTAAATCCAAGCTTGAAAGTGGATTACTCGAGCAGCTTGATTTCAAACCGGATTGAAGTTACCGAAATAAACGTAGTCATTGTTATTGGTTGTATAACCTTATAGTTCGCAACTTAAAAAATATATTTACGTTAATGTACAACGGAGTTTGTTGAAGAGGTAATTCATAGAATTTGTTTCGTGACGAACTGCTCTTATTTCCACAGGGTTAAACAGCTTGGCGAACATAAACTTTAGAATTTTTTTTCACCAAAGACTTTTGCAAGCCGGCCTAAATACACCCTGTCGAACAGCTAACTTTAGGTTTTATCTAAGAAGCCGACCTTGTTTGTGGCACTGAGGCAAATAGTAATACAAGAAATCATATACTCCATGGAAGTATCATAACAATCTCCACCTCTGAGCTCTAAAGAGCAAAATAAATGCCCGAGGTAGACCAATATTCTGATCAAAAACATAAAGAAAGGTAAAGTTTTTATCTAATTACGATTAAATGCAATATTACACATTATTCTAGGTCTAGGGGATACAAAAAAATCTGCTATATAGAATATTAAAAAACTATTCTATTCTATTCACGAAAACCGTAGGTCTAAGCAACAAACTCATACGTGAAGTTTCTAACAATACCCAAATGCGCATACATTTCCATGACCTACACCACTTAGTTCTCTAAATTTTTAAACCAGATATTCCATTCCGACCAATAGTATGCGCAAAAGATCCAGTGCGTATTTCCGAATGTACTAAATTGACCAACTGACTTTTGCTAGAAATTTAAAATTTAGGCGAACCCTTCCGTATCTCGCAAGGTCGGAATCTTTAACATGCCTGACAGCAATCGCAGACAAGACTTACATTAGGTTTTCGTCTCAACGAAAGTAAGTTTTTGTAAATAATGCTGAGATAGGGAGAGAGCGAAAGAGAGAAGAAACGAGAAAGAGGATGAGTGGGGAGAGAGGGTGGTGAGAGGGTTGAAAGGAAGAGAGAGGAGGTGAAGAAAAATAGAGAGAAAGAGGGAGAAGGAAGGGACCTTGGGCGTAGTAGTCACACACATACCACTACGCTACGGAGCCGCCTTCTTATCACTCTACCACGGATTGTGAGCATAACAATTCTCAATAAAAGAATATTTGATGTGCAGGTATGTATTGACATATCGTGGTCTGACTTAATGAAGAGTATTCAATTTAAACCTTTCTCAACCATGTAACTAGATACCACAGATATACAAAATTTATCATAAAAATTGAGGAATATGAAGCTTTACCCATATACTTCGATGCATTTACGAGTATTATCCATCAGCCTAATATGCTTTATGGTCATTCCTTTTTCTTGTTGGTTAGAAACTCACTAATTGGTCGGTGATTAATTACAGCAGACATTGGATAAGGACATCGAATACAAGTGGGGTAGGGGGGATTTTGACCTACGAATACATGTCAAAATTAGCAATCACGATGTTCCAGAATTTAACAAAACCCCGATGAAAACATAGTGCAGTGAATAATATAACACACTCAAAATAAATAAAAAGTGAACAGTGTAGGGAAAAGCAAATTTAAAACAAAAATTTAGGAATTATAAAAAGAGGATAATTGCGTATTCAAAGTAAACTAAGCGCATGCTTCAAAAGATATTCCTCTATCAAAGGTACGTTTTTACTATCTCTAGCTGATATTTACTTGGAGTAATTTAAAGCTGATTATAATTGAATACTTAGTAAAAGTTTCCTAAGAGATTATCTGTACCTGAATATATAACAGTTTCCTTTAACTGTAACAGTGCAATATCATTAAACATTGTGTCCCTATCAAACTCTGGATGTGGTATTTGCTTCTTAATAACTACATCAATTACAGGATCAGCACATTCCATATGGCCGGTGTTATTATAGCAATCCATGTCTGACGAAATTTGCCACTCGCCCAATCTCACCGAAAACCTATATTAACAAAAAAAAGGAGCAATTAGTAACACTTTCTCTTTCATAACAGTAATTTCCACTAGGAGAAAACATGAAAAATAGAAGACCATTTGTTACAGTATTAAATAAATTCTACCAGCAAAGCAGTACAAGTCCTTTTAATGAAACTACGATTACTACGATTACTACGATTACTTACATTTATTACTACGATTATTACAATAACTTACATTTATTGACTATAATTACACAGACTACGATAATTTACGTGTTGACGCCGAGAATGCCTAACGTCATGGCTTTCTTGACTCTTCCATTGCTCTACATTTAAATTGTGGTATACTATATTATTATAATGACTTTGTTTTAATTAGTACTACTTGCTGTTACTGTTTTTTCCTTAGTTCGACATTGCACTTATTATATATCCTTAAAGTAGGTAAACACCATTATTACAGAACGTTGACAACTATTAACTGTTACATAGGTGGTTTTGTACTTCACGGTATTGCAATCTGAATATGCACGACAATATTTCCGTGTTATTATGTGAAATTGCTTAATTTACCGTACACCCTCCTTCTGCGCTACGCGAAAACTTTTTAGACAATAATTTCCCCTTACAGTACAAGATATCAACTACAAATAATAATGGTTGCGAAAAGTTTAAATGTTCAAACTGCTTACAAATGAATTTTTACGAAAATTACATTTCAATTGCAGATTAATGACGTATTCTTTATGTGCGACTGTCTTATTCGTAACTGCTGACTACAATTATTGAACTTCATTCAATACTAACCTAATTAAAATGGTTAAGCTATTTGATTAAAAACTACACTTGGAATGCTTATTACAACAATTATGCTTCTGACGCAAATTTTACAATTCTGTTCATATGCGCTGTGTTAATCTTACCTAAACTGTTTTTCATTGTACGCTTAAGTTTGTCACATGAGATAACAGTGTATTGTCCCTTAAAAAAACTATCGGGTTTTAACCGATTCTCCCTTGCTAACAAGACTAAATCCCCATCCCTTATTAGGTCATGGGTTTTATTTCTATCGTACTGTATTTTTCTGTGCTTTTTTGCTTGCTCTATATATCATTCCACTCTTTTCGCTGTGACCCGTAGTATGTTTTTAATTGATTATACTAATTTTCTATGTTGCGTATTGGATTCACTTCCTTTGTTAATTATGAGATTAAGGGAATTGTTTTCCCAAAGACGGAGTGTATCCATGTGTAACGTAGTATTGTAACAAAATCTAAAATATTGATTTTATGTATCCCAATCGATTCTGGACTCGTACACATATGATCGTAGATATTTATTTAGTATACGATTAATTCTCTCTAATACTGTTATTGTTTGTGGATGGATGGACTCAATGTTCATGGTATTGCAGTTGGAACGTGTATGTAAAAATTTCCGTGTTATTGGGTTAAATTGCTTAATTTACCATACACTATTCATTTTAATACTGTTAATACTAATTATTTTACGAGTGTATAAGTCAAGGCTCAAATAAAAAGTAGTATTATAAACAAAATTTCAATTGAAACGAACTGCTTAATGCTCGTGAACCGCAATTTATATACTTAATCAATAATTCTGGACTATGTGGCTTTGGACTCAATGTAAATCAATCGATTAAAAACTATACAACTTTGAACTCAATGTACGTTAATCAACTAAAAATGACTCGCCTGCGTTGGTTTATAGATCAATCGACTAAAAAAGTGCGTTACTTTGAATTTAAACTAGGTCAGCAAAACTCGTAGTAGTGCATAATTTTGCTAACTGCTTAGTTAACAGTATAGCTGGTGATGCAAGTACAGTTGCATAATTTTGATTAACGCTTAGTTAGCAGTATATTGCTGTGGTTGCGTAAAAGACGGAAAGTGCTGCCTCAGGGGTATTCTTTTGAGTTCTACAAATGGTCGATCGCTTACGATCCTGTCATCGCCGTCGCCGCTAATAAGTTGCAGTTTATTACTGGTAAGAACTTGAAGGTTCGACTTGTTTAAACTTTGCTCATATTGACACGTTCACCTCCTCTATCATCTGTGGTTATCAAAGTTAACGCAGGAATAAATTTTCATACCTCCAATCAGTGTTACAGCGTCCCACATTGCTTACCATTAGGAAGTTTGATCTTACGGACGCCAATCACCCTCTTACGTACAATAAGTTCCGCAAAAACTATCGTAGTATTCGCCGTATTACATCCTCTCTTTGGGAAAATATTGTTAAATTGAATTTTAAATTTTGATCATGCGCCAGGCTTACACAAATTAGTGGACATCTTTGTCGGCAACTTTCAGACACTTATAAAATTTGAGCTCTCTGTAGAGCAATGGGATTTTATTCTGGTACACATGATTCTACACCGTCTTGGTATAAATGCAGGTCGTAATTTTAAATTGCATCAGAACCCCATCTCTCGTGTTGATACTTCGATGATAAGTTTTAAAAGGTTGAAGCAAATTCAATCGGTTAAAAACCATGTGCTGCGCCAAAACAAAAAGAACCATTCAAAAAGTGTGTTAGTGGGTCAAATTAACCCAACTTTTGGGGGTTAACCTAACCAAAAACGTTATTATCTAACCTAACTTAAAATTCTAGTTAACCTAACCTACCCGACCAAATCTAACCTAAAATAACTTGACAATTTATTAGAGGCCAAAGTTGGACTATTTTGAAGGTTAAAGTTTGATAATACTTTGAGAGTCAAGGTTTGAGATTTTTTAAGGCAAAAATTTTACAATTTTGTGGAGGACCAAAATTTGACAACTTTGAAATAAAAACTTCGACTATTTTTGAGGGTCAGCCTAACGTAAAAACACTTTCTATAGATATAAAAGTATCGACCTCCTGTTGAATAGACTTATTAATTTTTTTGTAGATGTTATTTTCTACAATTATTACATAGACAATAAGTCAGCATTAAAATTTTTGCTAGCTGTTTTTATTAATATTTCTGCAGAGTTGTTATTCCTACAATTATTATCTAGACAATACTTTCGAACTATAATTCTGGCTTACTAGATTGATTGATCTTTCTGCTGCTCTTGTTGTTGAAGCACTATATATATATATATATATATATATATATATATATATATATATATATATATTTACAGTGCTTCCCAAAAGTAACGGATAAATTCGATTAAATAATTATTGACAATTTCTGAGTAAAAAGCTCTGACACGTCGATTTTTATTTTTAAATTGTCATTTAATTATATAATTTTTAACCCCCCACCCTTCAACCCCTAAGCGCTAGCATCCCCTACTTAAAAATTTTAAATGGCAATGTACCCCTTGTGATACCCCAATTAATAGCATTTTTCATTCAGAAATAAAATTTTACAAAAAATTCTAAATCGGTTGTTAAATAAGTTTTATTCAATAAAAACTTATTCGCTTAAAGTGCCAATTATCGGGTATGCCTTTACAAACAAAATGTTTGTAAAGTGTCAAATAAGTTTAGTGAAAGTACGTTAGTTAAGTACGTGTTGCTTGTTTAATAATAAGTCAGAAAAACGAGACTTAACGAAGCCGAAAGGATTGAAATTTTAATGATGATTGGCTTTGGAGATAGAATTCAAACGCACAAAGAAGTTCGAATTTTATTCAATGTAATTCATCCAGACCTCTCCCCAATCTCGCAATCAACGATAATCCGAATTGAAAATAAATTTCGGAATATTGGATACGTACGAGATAAATCTAAAGATGGACGTCCATCAGCTTTAGATGAAGATTCAGAATTGGATAACTTGCTATTTGTGCAGGAAAATTCACATTCAAGCATTGCGGGAGTCGCTTCACAGTTAAATTCATCAAAAAGTGCAGTTCATAGAATTCTCCGTAAGCAAAGGTTTCACCCTTACAAAGTGCAAGAGTTATCAGATGATGATTTTGATAGGCGAGCGCAATTTGGTGAGACAATGATGGAACTTTGCAATGAAAATCCTGGATTGGAAGGAAATATTATGTTTTCGGATGAGGCAACATTTTATTTCAATGGTACCGTTAATAAGCAGAATTGCCGTTATTGGGCTGATGAAAATCCGCATTGGATGATGGAAGCAAATACACAATTTCCACAAAAGATGAATGTTTGAGTGGGGATAGTGGATAATACAGTTATTGGACCGTACTTTTTTGAGAGAACATTCAATGAGAACAGTATCTAAATTTTCTCCAATTTGAATTAATTCGGGCTTTAGCGGTACTACATTTGAATGCAGAAGATCCTGATTCACCTCATCCCAGTATTTGGGTACAGCAAGATGGTGCGCCTCCCCACTATATACGTCCAGTACGAGAATATTTCGACCAAGTATTTCCTATGAGGTGGATTGGTAGACGAGGACAAATTGAATAGACCGCTAGATCTCCCGACTTAACCCCTTTGAATTATTTCCTCTGGGGTTATTTAAAATCTAAAGTGTATCTGAATAGGCCTCAAAACGTAAACGAGTTAAAGCAGAGAATTCGGAATGAAATTCGCTTAATTTCCCCTCAGATAGTAAACAAAGTTCAACAAGAGTTTGTCTCTAGATTAGGATACTGCCTAGCGACTAACGGACAGCAGTTTGAACATTTAATTTAAATTGGGTTTGTTTTTGTTTTTTATTCAAGTTTTGTTTATTGAATAAAACTGACCTATTATTAAACAAGCAACACGCACTTAACTAACGTACTTTCAATAAACTTATTTGACACTTTACAAACATTTTGTTTGTCAAGGCATCCCCGATAATTGGCACTTTAAGCGAATAAGTTTTTATTGAATAAAACAGTTATTTATCAACCGATTTAGCATTTTCTGTAAAATTTGATTTCTGCATGAAAAATGCTATTAATTGAGGTATCACAAGGGGTACATTGCCATTTAAAATTTTTAAGTGGGGGATGCTAGCGCTTAGGATTTGAAGGGTGGGGAGTTAAATATTATATAATTAAATGACAATTTAAAAATAAAAATCGACGTGTCAGAGCTTTTTACTCAGAAATTGTCAATAATCATTTAATCGAATTTATCCGTTACTTTTGGGAAGCACTGTATATATATATATATATATATATATATATATATATATATATATATATATATA
Source organism: Platerodrilus igneus (assembly GCA_036346225.1). NCBI lineage: Eukaryota > Metazoa > Arthropoda > Insecta > Coleoptera > Lycidae > Platerodrilus > Platerodrilus igneus. The sequence continues at coordinate 2,915,177 of JARFIW010001052.1, read as the reverse complement.
CCGATAATGTGTTTTAATCGCTCAGTTTTTGGCAAGTTGTACTTGTGCTGTATTGTAACTAAACAAAAGAAAAACTTTTTCAAAATTAGTGTTAACAGGTAGTAGTAAAAATGATAGTGGTAAGTTTACAGTATTAGACTAATTTACAGTCGATGCTAATAAGGTGTTGGGTCCATGGACCAATCCACCTGAAGTAATGCAGTATGTATTCATTGCCTTGACATAAATTTAATTTATTCCATGTATTTACGTTATATAAAAATTTATGTGAATTTTTAGTGAACAAAAACAACCAGGAACGACCATGAGTAGTACCATGGTCACCAAGTCGCCGTCGCAGATGGAGGTAATAGTAACCACGTAGCAATAAGGAAATATTTCACTATTCAAAGCGTTTATGCGCTAAACTTTGTTATATTTACAGATTAGGAAAAACATGTCAATGCTAAAAAGAATGCATGGGGACGATCAGACACTGGAATTAAAAAGGAAGAAAAAGACGACGCTATAGAATTTGGCGTAAAAATCTGACGTCGATTTTTAGAAGAGCAGGAAGTTATAGAGCGACAGAATAAAAGTTTACTTATAAGGGATAATAAAATTCTAAGTGAGTTAAAGATGTTAGACAATTTGAAATTCTAAATGTAAATATTTATGTTAGGTTATCGTTCTTGGTTAATTATTTTAAGTGTATTTAGCAACTAGTTATTTTTTATTGTAAACATTAATAGGTTGAAAAAATAGTTTATCTCAAATTTGGGATGCTTGCTTATTTTTAGAGAAAAAGGTTAATACAATTTAGGTCATTTATATTATATTTATTCTAAAGTACATTTTCAAACAATATCTTTGTTTGGACCAATACTATCATGCAAATTCTTAATTCTATCAGCTTCGAGATATTCATAATACCTTAATGGTATAGTACACTTAAATTTCTTTGTTGCTATTGCTGCTCGATCACCAACTTTTGTTATTATTGATTTTACTTTCAAAACCTTATACTTTTGGTTCACAGTAATGTTTTTTGCAATGTGCGAATGGCTTGCGGCAGGCACTTTACAGCACGACACCGTTCGCTTGAAAAATGTTAAGTGAGCATTTTTCACAAAAATACGCCCTCGTTCGTATGAGAGGTAAAATGGAGGTCCCGTGTGTAAGTGTTGTCACGCACGTTAAAGATCCCTACCTTGCTTCAAACAGCAAGGGTTCGGCAAAATTCCAAATTCTTCAGGTAAAAAAACTCGCTTCCTTGCCAATGTAGTACCTTCGGGTGGAGCATTGAAAAATCACATGTAAGTTAGGTAGTTTACAGGCGGCTCCTTGGTGTAGTTGGTATGTGTATGACTACTACGCCCAAGGTCTCGGGTTTGAATCCCGACACGGTTCGCTTGGAAATGTTAGGCGAGCATTTTTCACAAAAATACGCTCTCGTTCGGATCAGAGGTAAAATGGAGGTCCCATGTGTGAGTGTTGTCAAAGATCCCTACCTTGCTTACAACAACAAGGGTTCAGCAAAATTCAAAAATTTTACAGGTAAAAAATACTCGCTTTCTAGCCAATGTATTACCTTCGGGTGGAGCATTGGAAAATCAAATGTACTGTACTGCAAGGTTGTACTCCAGTAATCTATATAAGCCGGCAATTTTATTACCTCCACATACAATTCAATTGAAATAAAGATTTCTACCTTGTTTGGAACAGCAAGGGTTCGGCAAAATTCCAAATTTTCCAGGTAAAAAAACTCGCTTCCTGGCCAATGTAGTACTTTCGGGTGGAGCATTGGAGAATCACATGTAGGGTAGGTACTTTACAAGGCGGCTCCGTGGCGTAGTTGGTATGCGTGTGACTACTACGCCCAAGGTCCCGGGTTCGATTCCCGAGACGGTCCGCTTGAAAAATGTTAAGCGAGCATTTTTACAAAAATACGCCCTTGTTCGAATGAGAGGTAAAATGGAGGTCCCATGTGTGAGTGTTGTTACGCACGTTAAAGATCCCTACCTTGCTTGATAACAAACGATGCTCATTCATGAAAAGCAAAGAACACAAGCGTCATTTATAATATCTGACGGCACGTTGAGCTACGATCTAAAGCCAGCATTTGCTCCTTACTCTTAAATTTTTCAACATAAGTTTGCCCTACATAGTGTCCAATGCAACGCAGTCTCTGCTGCTAACTAAGCCGTCAGCAAAATTATGCAACCTTACTTGCACCTCCAACGGTTTTGCTGATCTACTTTGAGTTCAAGGTAAAGCAGTTTTAGTCGACTGTACTGCGAACTATGCGGTTAGCAAAATAATGCACCGCTAGCAAATTTGCTTTCCTACTTTGAGTTCAAGGTGACGCTGTTTCAACTTGACTTAGATACCTTGAGTTCAAAGTAACGCATTCCTTTAGTCGATTGACCTACAAACTAATGCAGTCACGCCGTTTTTAGTTGACTGACCTACATTGTGTCCAAAGCTGAAAGCTTTACTACTTACAAACGTACTAGAATTTTGCAAATATCATCTAGAAATGTTCCGTATTGTACTATCGATCACATTGATGTCCGGTGATACCGAATGCATTGTTCGGGTAGACTATGTAACGTGCCGTTGCAGTACTACACATTTTAAATGTAATACGATATGCATAAGTAACGTGACAAATTTAGTTTATTCAAGTATGCATATAATATTAGCTTTAAATGTATTTTGTCAGTCGTACATATATAGACTTATTCAAATTTTCGGGTATCAAAGTTACTCTACGCAGACACCTTGTACGTGCTGCGCAGCATGCTAGCTTTTGTCGCCACTCATACTTCTGCTGCTCCACCCCTAGAATTGGTTGTTTCAAAATACCATTATGAATGTTTTAATTGGCCGTTACATATATGCATCAAAATGTAGTAGAGATAAATTTGGTGACCAGTAAAAGTGCACTTCTATGTATGGTCTGAACTCTAACCACCTGATGGGATAAATGCCTTGCTTATAAAGAAGCGCATAGTTGAAATAAAAGCGATGTTGGTATGTTCAACCAGCTTCACATAGTAGTCCAGTCAATTTATACAAAAATATTGGGATTTAATGCAAAAGATCCGGTATTTATTATTCTTGGATATGCTGTAGGGACAAGTACCACTAGTAAAAATCCAAGTTTGCAGAATCCGAGACCCTGTGGAAGCAGAGGCTAAACATTTAAATTTTTCCACTTTTTTCAGTTTTTGTCTATATCTCCTTTCCTGTGTACCTGAGAGGAAAAATGATTATTACCAATTTTGTAGAGAAGAAAATTTACTAACTTTTAATGTCAATAGCTTTTTCTCTACGGGCTATAGTTTTCTAATTACAGAGGATCGAAGATACGATAATTTGGAAAAAATACAAGAAATACACGTTTTATAATAAAAATTTATGCGTTTATTGGATATTCATAAATATATATTATTAACAAAACATAATAATCTTTAAACACAATACGCTTGAAAGTAAAAACAACTTATAAAAGTAAATTGAGTCGTATTATACGTGCGTTATTGGTTTCTGTAGAATAGAAGCTATGAAGTGGGGGAGGGTTTCTCTTACAATGGCCACTTCACCCGCCACCATGGAATGCAGTCTCGTCTACACCATCTAACTTATCTGTCTACCTGCTCTCAGCAAGTGATAGTTTACGCGTTTACCGTTTTTTTAAAGTAAAATGTCTGTTGTAGAATCTGGCCATTGTTTTATATGCCGTATTACTTTAGATGACAGTCACGTTATAGTAATTAAAGAAAAGGGTATAGCTACCTTGAATGCTGCGAGTGCTAAACGTGGACTTTACGACAAAGTTTTTTTCCTAAAAGGTACGTAGGTATAAAGTTATGTTGTTATTATAGTCACTGGCGCCATTATAATATTTGGGCAATAGTAATAGTCACTTTGGCCAGATTTTTAACTTTTATTTATTTCCTCATACGCTTCGCGCCTGCACAATTCCCACTTGAGACTTACGGTCAAAACTTGATAATTAAAAATATTATAGTATAATAATATGTTATAAATATTATAGTATGACAATTTTATTAGCTTAAGCTTTTAATAAAGCTAAACCATGCCATGTTTTCAAGAGAACTGGTATGTATCTTCAAACCTCACTGATTGTATATTTGTCGAAACGTCGCGTGTTAGAGAACGAGCAAATAAAGAAAATTTAAAAATCGTGAAAGAAAAGTTGCCCCCCAAGGCCTGATTTATAAGTTTCAAAGATTATTTTTTTAGGTAAAAAATAGGTGCACGTCCATGACAATTACCGGAAGAAATACACTGTGGAAAAGATGATTTCAGCTTCTGTTCGTCGTGGTGGTGATTGTGGACCACATTTCCAAAAACAATCCCTTAGATCGTCAAGTGGGCAGACAGGAACATTAAAAAATATTTGTTTTTTGTGTGGAGATGAAATAAGTGAAGATTCCATCCAGCTTCAGTTCTCGACGAAATCCTGTTCATTCGGTTGAGAAATTGGATATGCATAAAAGTGTACTAGCAGCTGCTGAACAACGAGGGGATGAATGGTCCCAGAGCATAATAAAGCGATTTGAAAATTTAAACTATTTAGTAGCGGCAGATGCAAGGTATCACCACTGCTGCCAACAAAAATTATACCAGACACCTACAAAAAGTAGTGAAAAAAGAGGTTATAGACCAACCACAAATGTTGACCATGCCATGGAAAGCATTTTCTTGTATATTACAAATAATAGTGAAGAATGCCAGTCTTACCTTGACGAATTAATGGGAGTAGTAGAAGGAGAATATCTTCCTGATCACAGGACAGTAAAAACTAGTCTAAAAGCAGAAAATAGTGACGATATTGTTATAGCACAGGTGTCCGCAAGAAAAACTGTTGTGTGTTTAAAAAAACGTTGGACATAAAATATTAAATGATTCATGGTATGAAAATAAAAAGAATGATACCCACGAAGAGCGACTGAGAGTCGTTAAAGCTGAAATTATATTGGAAAATATCCGGTCAGAAATCTACAATAACTTTGAATTTCCTCCATCTGATGACTTTTTGTGAGACGCAAAATCTGTTATCCCGGATTCACTACGCATACTTTTGGGGACGGTTATTTTAAAACACAAGTCCACTGTTTGCATGGAAGCGTTGGCACGTTGTATAATTTCTGCTGTTAGGCCAAGATCTTTTATTTCTTCGATCTTGCTTGGGGTCAGCGCCTATCTGTATCGAAAATTTGGATCGAAACTGCTCGTCAAACTTTGCTCAGCATTAGGATTTGCTTCAAGCTACAATGAAGCAGCAAAACTTGAGGCCTCTGCTATACTACGGCCAGAGACAGACACAATTATTGAGGAAGGTGCATTTCTGCAGTTTGTTTTTGACAATGCAGATGTAAATGTTAACACGATTGAAGGCCTAAATACATTCCACGAACTGAGTGGCGTAATGTGGGTAACTCCACATACTACACTTTCAAAATACAGGAACGTTCCACAACTGAAAGAGTATGTTTCTGCCGATGCGGTAAGCTCTTTCGCTTCCATTGCAATAAAACCGTGTTACACACAGATAAACTCAGGTTTGTCAGCTAAATCAGTTACTGACTTGCAGAATGTTATGCCTCTTGATAGAGATATATTGCTATTGGCGCCAAATCTCACTTGGTTATTTGGGAAGTGGTCTAATATCCCTAATTTACCCATTTGGAACGGTTTTATGGCGTAAGTCGCTGATAATGTTGATAGTACGCGTTCAAAAATTGTGTTGCTCCCGTTTATTACATCGCCACCTGCTGATTATGATACTTTACTAACAGCATTTTTTTCTGCCAGAGAGAAGAGCAACAAACATTCATTATAAACCTGCTTTGTAACATTTGACCAATTGTTGTATATGAAATGCGAGATATACTTGAAAGTGGAAAACATCATGAGTTGAGGAATGTTGTAATCAGGCTTGATGGTTTCCATTTATTGATGTTTTTTATGGGCTCAATTGGCAATATAATGACAGGGAGCAGATTGAAAGAAGTATTCAACACGATTTATGCAGAGAACAGCGTAGACAAAATGCTGTCTGGGCATGCATATTCACGGGCCGTACGAGCGCATCTTTTAACAAATCTAGTTTTGGTTAGCATAGTCCTAAATGAAGTGCAGTTTACGGAAAACAAACGAGCTAACATTGAAAGTATGCTTGGCGATGTTGACAGATATGAGATTCTACTGATTGAGAAAAATGAGAAATACCAAATATTTTCAACAAAGTTTAGCACTGCAGTGAACATTCTGAAAAATAATGAACCCACTTCGAAGTTATGGATTCAAAATATTCAAATGACAGTGCTTGTAAAACATTTCATTCAGGCAGAGCGTGCGGGAGACTGGAAGCTGCATATCGCCACAGTCAGTAAAATGCTGCCATTCTTTCATGCAGCAGGCCATTTTCTTTATGCAATGAGCGCTCATCTTTACCTACGAGATATGTTAATCCTTGAAGAACGTATGGATCCAGCTGAATTCCACAAGTTTACTACAAATGGATTTTTAACTATTCGCCGATCCGATAAGTTCTGGTCGGGAATTTGGTCAGAGATGACTATTGAGTAAAAAAAAGTTATGGTGGCCTGACTCATGGACGTGGGATTACAAACAGTGTGCTTTCACGATGGACTATGGCCATGACCTTTATGTACAACCTTTGCAACGGTATTGAAACTTTTTGTGATCTCAACTCATCAACAACTGAGCAATATGTAGATATGAGGTGTTCTCAAATTGTTAGAGACGATGCAGATGTGCAAAAATTGAGAAATTGGTTTCAAATCATAGTCCATTTCCAAATACTGATAAAATAATTTCGATCAGCAGTGGAGTTGTTGGAGGTAAAAACATAAACTACCATATGGCTCAACAAATTAGAATCGAAGGAATTTCCAGAATCGTTGGTAGCAACTTTGGGAAAGTAGGTTTTAAAAGTAAAGACAAAGTGGCAAGTCTTGCAGCCGTTACGAGCACTGTAAAAGTAGGCAACAAGAAAGTAGAAATCGATCCGCTGGCACTTCAGAGAGTCTGCATCATTAAGCAGTTTGATAAGTAGTTAAAAAATACTTTATATATGAACTTGCACCTTTCCGTTGTTATTGTTCACGGATGAAGGTATGCGAAAGGGAACGAAATCCTCGACGTACACAGCTTTTAATGCAGTCCCCAACAATGTGACATTTGGCGCAAATACATTTGCCGTAGTAGATGGAGGGTATCTTCTTCACAAAGTAGTCTGGTATCGCAACTACTCGGTCGGTTCAATCAAAACGAGGTATGTCAACTACGTACAGAAACATTTTGGTAATAATGTGACCATTGTTTTTGGCGGTTACCCAGTGGATGCAGCCCAAAGAAATACCAAGGGTGCTTAACGCGCGCGTCGATCCACTGTACAATTTTGTGCAGACATAATTTTATTAGACAACATAGCAGTCATCCCAGTGCCACAAGAGAAATTTCTCACCAATGAGGGCAACAAACAACGTCTCATAGCAATGCTATATAACGCATTTGAACACCAAAGCATTGAAGTAAAACATGCAGTGGAAGATGCAGATGTTGACATTGTTAACACAGCAATTTCTAAGGCCTCAGTCTACAATCAAGTCATCATCATTGGTAATGATATTGATCTACTAATGCTTCTCACTGGCTTGGCCACAAGTGTGAACAACGTGAATCTATAAAAGCGTGGAAGAAGTGAGTCTGCTGGTGTTGTATACTCTAGTTCCTTAATTAAATATGGTTTACTAAAAAATCCACCAGAGATTGTTCTTTTCGTACATGCTGTTACTGGATGTGACACCACGTCAGCAATTTTTGGTCAAGGTAAAAAGTCTGTACCACTTTACAGAATAATATTCAGCTTAAAGAATTAGTCTCAGTATTTACAAAACAAAACTCATCTCCTGACGACATTGCCATTGCAGGAGAGAAGTATGTCGTCTGTTTGTTTGGAGGTGATATGGACACACAAAATTTGGACAACCTCCGTTATCAACAATTTAGAAAGTGTGCTGCGACGAGCAAAATAAATCTTGCACGACTGCCTCCAACACACGACGCTGCCAGATTCCACTCCTATCGTACATACCACACAGTACAAAAGTGTTAAGGTTTTGAAGTAAACCCTTTAGACTTAGGTTGGATGTGCATTGGCCAAGGGCTAACTGCAATTCCTGCAAGTAAAGACTTTGCACCTCAATACTTGTTGAAATTGATATCATGTCACTGCAAAACACAGTGCCGAGGACCTTGTAGTTGTAAAAAATCGGGCCTAAACTGCTTAAGCCTTTGTACTTTCTGCGTTGGACAATCATGTCAGAGCGCGTGTGCTGATGATTTGGAAGACAGTGGAGAAGATGAGGATGTGGATACCATCACAGACACCAGTCCCGCTCATACTGCTGTTAACTTTTTGAGTGACGAACAGAATTTTTCAATGCCAGAGCCTTCGAGAAAATCTAAATTGTAAATACAAGAAAGATTACTATGTTTTGTCAATAAGCTTAATTTATTATTACTTCATAGCTTCTATTCTATAGAAACCACGTATAATACGACTCGATTTACTTTTATATGTCGTTTTTACTTTCAAGCGTATTGTGTTTAAAGATTATTATGTTTTGTTAATAATATATATTTAAGAATATCCAATAAACGCATTAATTTTTATTGTAAAACGTGTATTTCTTGTATTTCTTCCAAATTATCGTATCATCGATGCTCTGTAATTAGAAAACTATAGCCCGTAGAGAAAAAGCTATAGATAGGGAATGTTAGTAATTTTTCTTCTCTACAAAATTGGTAATAATCATTTTTACTCTCGGGTGCATAGGAAAGGAGATATAGACAAAAAACTGAAAAAAGTGGAAAAATTTCAATGTTTTTTTTGCTATAACTCTGCTTCCACAGGGTCTCGGATTCTGCAAACTTAGATTTTTACTAGTGGTACTTGTCCCTACAGCATATCCAAGAATAATAAATACCGGATCTTTTGCAATGAATTATGATAAATTAACTGGACTATAGAGCTAAGCTCAATTTTTGATTTTTGTCATAAAAATCAAGCTTATGCGCAATATGTTCTACCCAAACAGAATTCCTAAGAAAATATGGTACCGACATCTATTTGTTAAACGGAGTGTATTAAGAACTATCATTTGAAAATGAATGGGTGTATCGCTCATAACATTAAAGTTATATTTTCAACAGCATTATAAATGAAAAAAGTATATAACGACGATAAATAGGTAGCAATATAATATTTTTTTTTCATTATTGACGTTTCACAATACAATTTTATTTTTTACGTATAGCAGATTCTAAAACACGTAGAAAATCATAAACCGGAAAATTACACGATCACATTCAATCTAATTCCGCAGTTATAAGATCTAAATACAAATTAACACTCTGACCGCCAAGCATTATTTTGTACCGCCATTGTCATAGGCCAAGGCTGATTTTGGTTTTGTTAAATTGAAAAACGACCATTTATATAATTAACTTTGTTTTTTTTTGTTTTAGTTTTTTTAAATTCTTACTTTTGTTTGGTGTATCCTAAATGATACACCCGGCTTGGCCTAGTAGTGTCATCTAGTAGGCCGGATGTATCTTTTATGATACACACGTTAAAACTTGCGTCTTTTAGTTATATTCATTTTTGGGACTGTAGTAACTTCGTCTTTTGTTTCAGGACGACATTATAGACACATTTCATCAAATCCATTGACGGTTTTTGTGTGGTAGTGATTTAGTGCGTTAGCAAATATAACATTCAGAATCAGTGTATACAGTGTGCAATGTTTCGAAAAGGACTGACTGGCTCTGACTTAGCACATACACACGAATCTGTTGATTACGGTGATTTGAGCGATTAAGACATGGATTATTCTGAAGCTGACGAGCCATATATATCATCGGAGGAATCATATGTTTCATCTCATAGATCGTTTTCATCATCTGTTCAAGAATTTGCATCCTCTAGTGAAGTCGGCCCATCTTTGCGGAAACGAAAGAGAAAGGTTCTGACCAGGCAAGCTAGCCAACAAAAAATGCAAATAAATGTTTCTTCACAGCCAATACAAGTAGAAGTAGAAAATTATTCACACACCAAGCCCAAAATAAAAAAGAAGAAAGGTAAATTTGAAAGAGTGCCGGTTACCACTTGCCACAAGGAAATCAACAGGTTTTTGAATACACTGGTCATGGAGGATGGGCCCAGAAATTAGTAGGATCTTGGAAATGGCAGAACCAATAAACTACTTTTTTCTATTCCTATGCCCCGAAATCATAAATATCATGGTAATATGAAACAACCATTTACGCAGCTCAATTTCTGACAACAAACGATAGTGGAGACAAGTCTAGGCTGCATTTCTGGACACCAACCGATTCTGAATAAATAAAATTATTTATTGCCCTGATTGGTTATATGGACCTAGTCAAATTGCCCAAATTGTCTGACTGCTGGAGTAGAAATGAATTATATTCACTTCCACTTCCTAATAAAGTTATGACCCGTAACCGATTCGAATTGCTGTTTAAATGCTGGCACTTTTAAAACAGTGACGACGCTCCCCTGAAGAATCGTTTGTACAAACTCGAAAACGTAATGAATAAATTTATGGAACGCTTTCAAAGTACATTTACGCCTAATGAAAGAATATGTATTGACGAAACTATGGTTCCCTGGCGAGGCCGATTTGCTTTCCGTCAATATATAAAAACAAAACAACATCGTTACGGAATCAAGTTGTACAAACTTTGTACAGGCAAAGGGTATACTTGGAATATGTTTGTTTATATTGGAAGAGATTCACTTCAACTGAGGAGTTGTCAGCATCTGAGAACGTAGTCTTAAATCTGACAAAGAATCTTTTAGGTGAAGGTAGAACACTTTATTTGGACAATTTCTATGTGGGCGTGCCACTAGTGCAAACGTTGCTTGCTGAAAAAACTCACGTTATAGGTACTATGCAAAAAAAACAGAAAACCTATCCCGGAAGCTGTAATACAAGCAAAATTATCTAAAAATGAAGTGATAGCAAGGGAATCAGATAAAGGGATAACAATTTTAAAATAGAGAAATAAACGAGATGTGTTGATGCTCTCAACGTGTCACTCAAATAAAATGAAAACCACAAAACTAAATTTAGAAAAGAAATTGAAAAATCTGAGTGTGTTTTAGATTATGACAATGGCAAGTTTTCTGTGGACGTAAGTGACCAATTGGCATCATGCAATACCGCTTTGCGTAGATGTGCAAAATGGTATCGCAAACTGCTAATTGAAATAATTTAATTTGGGCACATCGGTTGTAAATGCTTATTATTTGTATTGTGAAAATACACTGCATGCAACAAAACCAAGCATTACGGAGTTTCGAGAAGAAATTATACAGGGTGTCCAAAAAGTCATGGTCCAAATTGAAGGGTTTGATAGCTGAGATTAATACCTATTCAAATAACTATATATGTTGTTATCCAATTGTTGATGGTTTCAAAGTTATAACAACTTTTGCGTTTTGTGTCAAAATCGTGCAGAACTTCGAATATTAATTTGCAATAAAAGAAATACTGACCTTTTGAAGGTAGTTCGTTTCCTATTGTATGCATGAATGTTGCGTGATTAATAAATGAGGACTTTCTCAAACATTTACTTATTATCGCAAGAGAAAATCATAATTTTCCATAATTTTGGTTCTATGAAAAATTGGGCGTGCTTTTCAAACAGAAATTACTCAAAAAAAGCGTTACCACCAAAAAGTGCACACCTAACCAAAAAACTTCATTAATCTATGCACTTTGTTTAAAGGTATAACTGCTAAGTCTAAGATTAAATGCATAGAAAATTTTTGGGTAATTTGTAGGTACAATCCCAAGAACCACTTTTATTAAAGAATTCGTAAGAAATAGCCAACTTATAATTTTCGCAAAATATGAACTCAAAATAATCAAATGTATTTAAAATTCGTTAACAACAAATGTTCAAATGTCCTGCCACTAGTTCTTATACATAAACGACACCGTCTTAAGAAATTTCGTTTTAATAACCTGAAGGCGGGACCGTCTTCTCTCAGCCTTCCAACGGCTTCGCGTATTTTTGTACAAAGATCCTGCTCGTTTGTAGTATGTGTTTCATACACATTTTCTTTAATATAACCCCACACAAGATGTAATGCAGGAGATTGGGGTCGTGCGAACGCGAAGGCCAATAGATACTACCTCTTCGTCCTACCCAACGATTGGAATATGCATGATTTAAGTGATCTCTAACATTACGAGCGTTATGTGCTGGAGCACCATCGTGTTGAATCCTTACATTGGATTTTCCAATGCTCCACCCGAAGGTACTACATTGGCCAGAAAGCGAGTTTTTTTTACCTGGAAAACTTTGGAATTTTGCCGTAAACTTGCTGTTCCAAGCAAGGTAGGGATCTTTAGCGTGCATGACAACACACACACGGGACCTCCATTTTACCTCTCATCCGAACGAGGGTTATTTTTGTGAAAAATGCTCGCCTAACATTTTTCAAGCGGACCGGGTCGGGATTTTAATCCTGGACCTTGGGCATAGTAGTCACACACATACCAACTACGCCACGGAGCCGCCGCATCGTGTTGAAACCGTTCATTTACATTTCCAATGCTCCACCCGAAGGTACTACATTGGCCAGGAGGCGAGTTTTTTGTTGCCTGGAAATTTAGAATTTTGCCGAACCCTTGCCGTTCCAGGAAAGGTAGGGATCTTTAATGTGCATGACAACACTCACACACGGGACCTCCATTTAACCTCTCATCCGAACGAGGGCGTAATATTTGTGAAAAATGCTCACTTGCCATTTTTCCAGCAGTCAGCCGTGTCGGGATTTGAACCCGGGACCTTGGGATCCGTAGTCTTACGCTTACTACATTGATCCACGGCGACGCCCATCGTGTTGAAACCACACTATACGCCTAGTTTTTAGAGGGATATCTTCTAGAAGATCGCTTAATTCGTGTCGAAGAAAGTGAAGGTACTGTTGTGCATTGAGCCTGGGTGGGTTTCAACACGATGGCGCTCCAGCACACAATACTTGTAATGTTAGGGAACACTTAGATCTTGCATATATCAATTGTTGGGTAGGACGAGGAGTCACTAACTATTGGCCACCGCGTTTGCCCGACCTCAACCTCCTGGATTACTTCTTGTGGGGTTATATGAAAGAAAATGTGTATAACACACATACCACAAAAAAGCAGGGATTCATAGAAAAATACGCGAAGCCGTTGAAAGGCTGAGAGAATACGGTTACGCCTTCAGGTTTTTAAAACGAAATTTTTTAAGACGGTGTCGTTTATGTATAAGAACTGGTGGCAGGATATTTGAACATTTGTTGTAACGAATTTTAAATACATTTGATTATTTTGGGTTCATATTTTACAAAAATTATAAGTTGGCTATTACTTACGAATTCCTTAAGAAAAGTGCTGTTCTTGGGATTGTACCTACAAATTACCCAAAAATTTTCTATGCATTGAATCCTAGACCTACCAGTTATACCTTTAAACAAAGTGCATAAATTAATGAAGTTTTTTGGATAGGTGTGCACTCTTCGATGGTAAACTTTTTTTGAGTAATTTCAGTTTGAAAAGCACGCATAAATTTTCATACAACCAAAATTATGGAAAAATTATGATTTTCTCTTGCGATAATAAGTAAATGTTTGAGGAAGTCCTCATTTATTAAACACGCAACATTCACGCATACAACAGATGACGAACTACCCTCAAAAGGTCAGTATTTCTTTTATTGCAAATTGATATTCGAAGTTCTGCACGATTTTGACACAAAACGCAAAAGTTGTTATAATCTCAGCTATCAAACCCTTCAATTTGGACCATGACTTTTGGGACACCCTGTATAGTCTATGATTAATGTTCCAAGTCAATTGACTACTGTTGCACCAAAATCAAAAGCCACTCGTTATCTGATTTCTCATCCAGAAAACACAAGAAGCCGCTGTTCTAAATGCTATCAAATTTTCGGCGAACATTGAAAAATAATTGAAGAAAAAAGGGTTATGCTATCGCAAGCACAAAACATTTGCGATCCATGTTCTGGTAAACATTTCTTTTGCAAAACATGCTTTAATTCATCGTATTTACTATTATAAACATGATCATATACTACAATTAATCTTTTATATATATATATATATATATATATATATATATATACTATCGTGTAAATTATATGTAAAGAGGCATAGTTAAGTTGAGAGAGTAATTTTGTAAGAACCGTGTATATAGAAAACAGGGATAAATTATTTACACGCCAAATGAATTAGTGTTGACTTCTTAAACAAACGGATAATAGCATACATTTGTATTAATAAATCGTCATAGTAAATTTGCATAGTGTGAAAGCTTTGTAGTATGTAAAACTCAAAGATAATACGAGTATAATTTGTTTAAATATTCGACGGTTGTAAATTGTGCATATCAAATAATAAGGGAAAGTTTCTGTGTATAAAATCGATAATGTAAAAGCATATGGTTATTTAAACTAACAAGCGTTTGTTAAAAACAAATTCTAAGAAATCCACAGGTTAAACAACTTGGGAAAGTACAGTTTCAAACTGGCATACAGTTCATAGAAACACAAACCGACAAATAATTAAATTCCAGAAACCAGAATGTACGTTAAAGCACAATTCTTTAGAAATTTTAGTTAACGGTTGAAGCAAAAGCTGCAAAACAGCAAATGGTTTGAAGGGAAGTTGAGACGGAATACCATTAGCATCGGGTAAATAAGGATGACATATAACAGACGTTGGATAAAACACTCGTTTAAAGTGCGCGACAAATTGTAGAGGCTAACCACAATATCGATTTTATGTTGCTGTAGTGGGATTTTAAAAGAGACAATGAATGTGAGTTAGACGAGGATAACAAAGTTGGAAGTTAAACCTAAGACAGGGGAAATGGTTGAGATTGGCTGATTGTAAGTGGAATGAGAGCAATTTCTTGGAGTTTTGTAACCGTTGGGATTACAGCCAGTGGTTCGGACGAAAAGCGGAGTGGCACGTGGAATTCTTAGTTTGAAAAGATCGTTATAGAAAATTTTCAGAATCAGGTTACAGTGGAGGTGAGTTCGATGAAAATTGAGTACTGAAGTAAGGTTTCAACACTTATAAATACACTCGGTTCGCTTCAGACATACATGGTAACATCTACGTTAGTTATTTTGAATCGGTGATAACTGCAGTCTGTTGTAATCTAAATTAAAAGTGTGAAAGCACAAGTAGGTGCTCAGTTAAACGGTGCTGTAAGTAAATACATTCGAATAACGAATCAAAGATGTTACTGGGGTAAGCGAGCCTAGTTAATATTTTCTGAGCGAGAGTGCTAATTGTATGGAAGATTCGGAAGCTGACTAACATATTTGGACAATTATATGGGTAGTTATATTGAAAGCGTCTGCAGAGAATTGGATAACGTCTGGATGAGTTTGATGTACATGTAGTAGAGGCAAGTTCAATGGAATGCAACGACGAGGTTTGGTTGGACCACATCTTCAAAGGTGACGGTGCAAAATGCGTACACCAGGTAACGAAATTTGTTTCTTTTGTTATTGCTTGAACATTTTGTGCTGTTATTTTGTGCTAGAGTGATTTGACATATTCGGTGTAGATTTTATGCACATAAAAGCTAATTTGAAGGTAATATGAAAAAAACAATTTGAGTTTATTATTTAAAGGTATAAATATATGACGTATAATTTTGATGTAAAGAGTAAACGGGTCTTTAGGCTTGAGGGAAACAAACATGTGATTTATTTTTGCATTTAGTGTAACAGGGTTTATACTGCGCTCATCGTAGACCAGACTAAATTTCAATTTACGGTTTAAAGGCAGGCCCAACTACTTGAACTATAAAAAAAATATTGAAATAATTTAAATTCATTAAATTAAAAGGATTTCAAGGTGGATATTGTAAAATTTCATGAAGATGTGTATATTCAATTTTGTAAATATTGAGCTGGTAACGTAAACTTTGATTTGTGTGAATAAAAAGGTTGTATGTTTCGTTGAATTATTTGAGTAGTAATTTTATTTGGTAGTCTAAGTGAGAAAGAGTACAAATAGGATAGGTAAGTATCTTTGAAGAAGCTGGAAGCAGAGCTAGCCGTGGTTTGCCGATTTAGGGGAGCTTTTCCCAGAGATATTGGAATATTTTGTTTTAAGAAAAATTTTATGACGGCCCAATTCGTAGGGGTATAATCCCGAACTCCACTGCATATTTATGGTGCCCAATTCGTGGGGCTAGAATAAAAAGGGTTTCTTTAGGGAACTCCACTGCAATATATATATATATATATATATATATATATATATATATGTTTTCTATTTTGTATTTTTTGACAATTAGTTTTAATATAGTCTACATTTTATTTCAATCTTAACTTTCCTTTTACTTGCAAGAAAAAATTGGGTACACTGTGTTGTACTGCTAGGTCAAGCCGTTTAGAATCACAATGAAAATCATATATTGGTGTGTCCGTACGGATTCTAAACTTAGTATAGACCGGTGTATCACAAATGATACATTTGGTGTTTTAGACAAAAACTTTGGTGTATCCAAAAGGATACAGTTGGCGGTCAATGTGTTAATCTTATTAAATATTGTACATAGTTGGCCTAAAAAATTGACTAGCTTGTTCCTACTCTCTACAGACCAAAGAAAAGGACACGGATAGCTTAAAGTTTGTGCTAGTTAAAAATTAGAAACATAATCCATTTAACGAGGCGGGTAGAACCTTAGATTATTTTCCTGCTTCTAAACCTATATACTTACACAGAAAGCTTCGACGAAGCTTTTAAAGCAATGCAATGCGCTGCTGTTAAAACATATCTGCTATCAATCAAAGTTCCTCCACATCTAAATCCAGCATCCGTTCCATTTTTATATAGGTATCTTAATAAAGCCATCCAAGGAAACTCTCCTATATCTGTAATAGTTCCTCCTAAAATTTTAGGCGTTTCCTGAAAACCACACTCTTTTGTAGTTGCAGAGTGTGAGCTGGGACCTAAGGATTTCGTCATTGTTTTAACAGGCGCCGTGGTACCACAACAAACTAATTGTGTGTTGTTACGAAAACCACAGTGTGATTTTTCCATAAGCTCCTTGCCTTGTTCAGTATTATTTAACACAATGAATGTTGGACATAAATCAACCGGTGTACACGTTGCCTGCTCATTTGAAGGCGTGACGCAACTTGAATTGATCACTAAAAAAGATTAATTTCAAAATGTATCTGATGTTTAAACTGTACCAACTGCTTTGAAAAACAACTGATCCGCAACACACTAGAGGTTCGGTATCATAACCACACTGAGATGCACGTGCAAAATCTAACGCAAACTTGTTCTGAATAGCTATTGTGTACTTAATTGATGGGCACTGTGAAATACCAATGCATGTTGACGTCTTCCTGTATGGTGTCAGGCAAGGCGCACCTCTTTCTAAACTGTTTTTGATTACAAAATTACAAAATAAAAGTGTACTTACTTGC
Organism: Platerodrilus igneus; assembly: GCA_036346225.1. Taxonomy (NCBI): domain Eukaryota; kingdom Metazoa; phylum Arthropoda; class Insecta; order Coleoptera; family Lycidae; genus Platerodrilus; species Platerodrilus igneus. Next base: position 2,897,576 of record JARFIW010001052.1, on the reverse strand, counting down.
ATATGAAGAATAAGATCCACAACATACCAAAGGTTGGGTGTCAAATCCGCATTGCGATGATCTTAGAAACTCAAATATTTCTTTACTCTCTGTAAAGACTGCATTTAAAATCACTGGACATAGTGAAAGCGGTAAACATCTTGCTTGCTCTTTGTTTGGAGTAATACATGGCGATCCTTTTTCTAAAATATTTTTGAACAACGTAGCAATCAATCAAACATCGTTATAGTCAATAATAAAATGTTAAAATACTTAAACTATTCCTTATATACATGACAATCATTCTGAACAATTTGAAATTGAATATCCAAGGAAGGTTTTTAAGCCTAGAGTGCTCGCGTGGACTACTATGATAATCAAATTACTTCTTTTAGGCTGCAGCTGCTACACTTCTGTTAATTAATATGCTTACTTCTCAGCGGTTTCAAAGTACTGTGTGATATATGCATTCAGTATAGTTGAAGCTCTCAAGTAAGCACATCATGTAGTAAATACTTCCATGTTACTGTTGTAGTCCGGCGAGCATTTGGGGAAATTAGTAAAAATATATATGTACATTTGGTTATAAAGCAGTGTATATTTTGGCATTACTATACCTCATAGGAAACCGTATATCGCATCGTACGCAAGTTAAATCATCTGATCCGGATTTCAAACGAAACGTCTTAGGATGGATTGACGAAATGGAGAAAAAAGACGAAGAACCCCCTGTTAAAAATTGTTCTAAAAACGAAAGCTCTACAAAAGAAGCTGTTTAGAAAAAAGGAGGCACAGCTTTTGAAAATAAAAATTTAGAAAAAGCTGATGTCCAGTAGGAACAGAGCGATAAAAATGTTGAAGAATGTTTAGATGACTCGTTAGAAGCACCACACCATGGTAAATATTATTTGAGTAAAGACAAGAAAAAACTAAATTGACAAAATATTGTAACAGTAATTGTTCCGTTTGCAATTATAGTACCTCGCAGCTCATTCCCCTCCGTCGTGTATAGTATAATCCATGGTTTTTACCGCGATTAACCTTCAAGTGCTTTGTGTTGTGGTGTGCCGCAAAATTTGTAAAAAACTTGGCGTGATTGTAGCGATGGTGCTATAACAATATTAACGATTGAGTTCCTCAAATGGTCGACAATTCCTCGTCCGGCTGCTACAAATTTGAAGTATTACTGGTAAATACTTGAAAGTTCCGCTTATATAAACTTTGCTCATATTTACACGTCCACTATCTTCACCATCTGTAGTTATCGAAGTAAACGCAAGACATTGAGCATTTGCAAACCGGATCCGAATATTGTATCTACTAGCTACTTCAGTAATTACTGCATTATTTGCCAAAAAAACTCGCCGCTTATCAAGTAATATCGTTTTCCATTCGATTGTAACCTGGCAGATATTCGTTTTGTATACTAAGTTTAGTTTATTCCATTTATCATCTTGTAACATTTGCTATCAGTTATCAAGTGCAAGTAATTAATAATTGTTTGCTTTACACTTAATCTTTTGCATTATTTGAGCTGTGTACCGACTTAGTTAACGTCGCTTTCGTTCGATAGTTTAATTATAGCTAGACTTGTGATTTCATTTCCAATAAATTTAGTATACTGGTAAGCTTGTTTTTGTTATAGCTTCTGTTTGCACTAGCGAATATAATTAGTTATGGCAGAAAAAATGTAACGCAGAAAAAATGTAACGCATGCAGCTTTTACGTAACAATTAAATCAACTCACTTTCCCGTTAAATACAGCACGGCTTTGTCCTAGTCTTTCATATTCGTTGCACTTTTTCCACCATGCGTTAATTGACTCCCACCCCTCCCCACCCCCTCTAAGAACTAGTACCTTAATACATAGCGTATCTCTGTTAACACTGTTTCTATTTTATTAAGAGCTGCTTCTAACTCTTCCTTGTCAGATGCTAATATTCGCTATATTATCTGCAGATCTAAGCATAACAATTGTTTGTATTTGAATAATAATTTCAAATGCCCTTCTGCATTTGACAGTATTTTTTGTCACATCGCTACACAGTTACAAATTAACGGAGATAGGGCACATGTTTACTTCTCTACGTTCCTGCTCTAATTTTATTACAGCTATTTGCTTCTTGTATAAGATATATATTATCCGTCTATCCTTACAGTTCATTCCAATATTTATGAGTACTTTAAAAATTTCTTTCCATTTTACATTGTTGAATCCTTTTTTATGATCTACAAACCCTATATACACCCTTACTCCTTCTTCTCTTGCCCTCTTTATTATTACCCTTAGAGCCAAAATGGCTTCCTGTGTTCTGTTTTACCTATACCCCAATTGATCTTCTCCTGGTATTTCTTCAGCCTGTTTTCTCATCCGTCTTTGAACAATTCTAGTTAACATTTTTGACACGTGTACTGTCAAACTTCTTGCTCCAAAATTGTACATCTATCCCCACCTTTCTTTTGTTGGTACAGTGGCTCTAGTGTTACGTTTGAAATCCTTGGGTATATGGTCTGTCTCATAGATGCAAGTTAAGAGTTGGCAGAGATATTCTAATACTGCTTGTCCAGCGACTTTTAGAGTTCTTGCTTGTATCTTATCTATACCTGAAACCTTATTACTTTTTAGACTCTTTAATGCTAACTCAAACACATCTCTAAGTATAAGATACCCCATGTAATCTATTTCAATGTGCGATTCATATTCTAGTGCTTCTAGTTACGGTCCCGCATATAAATACCCTATTGTTCTTGTCATCTATCCACTTTCTCTACATTTTCTGTAACGATGTCTCCTCCTGCGTCCCTTATAATTTTGTTATACGGTTTTATATCCCTAAAATTCATTCCAATTAATTCTTTAGCTTTCTTGCATTTGTGAATAAATTCCCATTTTATGGTTTTGTATCTCTGTTTTCCTGCTTCATTATTTCTACCTTTGTGTTTACACCTTTCTTCTAGTAAATTCAGATTGTCCTTTGTAACCCATGATTTCTTATTTTCTTCTTGTTTATACCCTAGAATAACTTGGTCGCCATATCTGAGCTGGATGCAACGTTATTTCATTCTGTCTCTGCTACCTTAGTAACAAAAATGTTCCCGATGTCTTTCAGCGGTTCGTTTGACTTTTCCTCAAATATTTTGTGAATATCTTTATTTTTAGTTTCCCAAAGTCAAAGTGCTTTTATCTTTTTCTTTTTCAAATTTTTACATTTTAAGCGCGTTTTTATAATTATCTTGTGGTCTGTGCCTATAATTGCTTTTGGGTGTCTACAGTCTTTTACTTGTAGCCCGAGCTGTCGTCGAACAAGAATATATATCTCCCTATGTCTTTTAGCATCTTCCACTTAGAATAATGTTGAAATAATGTGTTTGTGATGGTTAAATTGTTGTTATCCCAAAATTTTACCAGACAATTTTCGTGACTAAAACAAATAAACCAACTACCGCTCCTTCCCTACCCTCAGCTACCACTGCATTGAAATCTCCAGTACTTTTAAATTTTCATGTCCTTGAACGAATCTTAGTATGCTTTCGATATCTTTGTAGATTGCTTCTACATCTTCCTTACTGTAGCTGGAGATAGGCATGTAAACTTGTATTATCACCTTATTTACCTGTATAGATTTTAATCTAACCATGAGTACTCTTTCGTTCTTTTCTAAGTAGTTTTCTATAGCGCCCTATCTTTTTCTGCATAACTGTCCACACACCTGAATTTCCTTCCTCTAATCCTGCCTGAATTACCCATAAATATTCACTTTAAAAATCGCATGCCTTTGCCACCGAACTTAACTAATCTCTACTACGCTTATTGCTAATCCATCCATTTTAGTTGTCAAACTCACCAGCTTGTCTATTTGTTTGATGCTTCTGACATTCCACGCTCCGACTCGCAAAATTTTCCAGGAACTTCTTTTGAACTATCCGATTATATCCTACGTCGTCCCCTTCCGGAAATCTAAATGTGGGACTATTTTAACCCCGGAATCTTTTACCCTAGAAAATGCCATAATTCTAAAAGCATTTATAGTACGCTGTGTACTTGAGAAGTAATGTGGTGATTTCCCGTTGCCTGCCATACTGTAGTAACGTGTCTTAGGATGTCATACCGACCCGCTAAGTCTCTGCCACTGTAGGTTACGAACGAGCTGCTACCCTCTTTTGGGAACCTGTCTGGTTCCTTACAAAAGACAACTGATTTGATTAAACCTATAGTTCGGTTCTTTGGCTCACCAAAGCACGCCAGCCATTCCACTTTTTCCAGTACTCTAGAACTTTGTCAAGTTGCAGATCCGTTCAGAATAGACATAACCCATATGAATTATTTATCTCGCAATAGAACTCAAGTTTATTATGTTTCCTTGGATTAGAAAAAAGTTGCAGATTTTTATCTGTCAATATGTTAACCCAATATGTCAGATAAACTACAACTAATAGCGCTTTCGTGTGGTTACACCAGTGCGCAGTTTCTTGCACTCAGTTCAGTCTGCCGTGTTCGGTTGGCATTGCATGCGTGCACTTATCGAGTGCTGTCGTTTTCGATTGAAAGTGAGTGCAGCAGCTACATGCACTGAGTGCGCACTTTTCGAAACTAATTTTGAAGTCTGTTTCGGTGGGATTATGTATTTTCTACATGTAAAATAGTTGTTCATTTGTGTTGACACATGACACAAATTTATTGTATTAATGTGAATTATGAGAATGCTCGATATTTATTTCTTTGGAGGGAAACGTCTAGGCAAAATGTAAGACAAACATACGCCAATTTGGTAGGTAGTTGAAAAAAAAGTCAAGTGTGCAATAGAACGGTGCTGTATGTTTGGCTGACTAGTTGAACTATTTTTGCACTGAAAGAAACCAGTGTACATGCTAAAAACTTGAACTCCATCAGTGCGTACCGAAAATTCTCACCCGAAAACGCTATAATATATATCATTTTAATCAAAAAAATTCTTGAGTTTAAAATCCTAGTCACATAACAAACAGTTTTTATTGTGCAATGCTATGGTTTGAGAAAATAATATTCGTATGGTGCAGCAACAAGAGGATTCCATGCAAAAATGCCCAATGTATGTGTTAAATAATGGTGTAAAAAAATGTTTTAAAATTTAAGAAAATTAGCAGTGTTTTGAATGCGAAAAAGAAAAAATTCGGCCTAAATGAAGATGACAGGGCAACAACTGCAATTGCTGTGGATACTGTAAAGCGCTTTCCGAAAATACCATTAAGAAAAGAGATCATAGAAAAATTGGTAAAATTATTAAGTCTCATTTACAATTTATCATGTTAATATGATAAACCCTTTTAAATCTAAATTTTGTTACATGCCGAAAATCGGCTATGTATCCTATTTAGTTTAAGTTTAAATTTGTGAGTAAATTCACGCCATTATTTCAAATAGACTTGTGCATTTCCGTCATTTTGGACAGTTGCGTTTGCGCAAAAGGAATACGCAGATGTGGAGTGATGGCGCAAGTGCGCGGTGTGTGACACGATATTATTAGCCAACGAGACGTCGAACAGTGACGTTTAGCTGTGTCGTTCCTTTGTCTTTTTTCTTTCAGAGTGTAGGTTTCCCTTTATCTCTATCTTCTATCGTTGCCTTCACCTTATTCCTTCGTTCTGCCTACAAACAAAAGAAGAGGGACGACGTTAAATTTGGATTCAACGATGGCATAACGTAACCCACGCCTAAACAACACCCAAACGAGATACATGGAAATCAACATGGCCCCTGCGTAAGGATGACCGCGAAATCGTGAAGAGTTCCACATTTTTGGGTGAGTGCTTTTTATCTTTTTTAGGGTGCATCCTGTTGTTGTTGTTGTTTTAAGAAAAAGCCGTAAGTTTTTTATATTTGCTAATATCAACATCATTCTTTGCTGAAAGGGTTGCTTTCACCATGGAAGAGTATAACCACAGCGAAGAAGGAGAATACTTTTTTGATAAATCGGAAAAATACGCCAGTACAACGTTTTCACCATATTTTGTAATTCCATGTTTGTTGCACCACTCTATGAATATATCATACTGGTGATTGTATTTTTCAAGCGATTTTTGTGGTAGAATTTTGAAAGACGTCTTTAACGACTTCTTCTTATTTTCAGGTGGCGTGCACTGAATATCTTCTTTCATTATTTTATAAAAATAATGAGCTACAAAACTTTCACTGTTAGAGACGTGACAATGACAACTAGTTTTTGTTTAATGTCATACATAAGTCTTTGAAATGTTGATGAATTTGCGGCAGGTAAAACGTTTGATTTTTACAGTAAGATAAAGTGTTTCTTTACTTCCGAAAATTGCTATGGTAATGTATGGTTATATTGACGGTTGGCGATAAACATAATTTAACTGAATTTGTTACAGTTGTAGTTCCCATTTGTAGTATAAATGGATATATTTCGAAAAATACAAGAGGAAGGTATAGATTTTATAAATATAAAAGTTACAAATTCAAATTTTAGGGGTGTACCTCGATAAGAGTTGCCCAATGTTAAAATTAATTGCGGATGCTTATTTCCTAAAAGTTTGAGGCTTTCTAATGCGCCACACGCTCCAAAAATGTTTAGAATAAAAAGTATGCGTTTAGGGAGTTGTAAATTTATTAGGGATTGATTTAGATTAAAGTAATGTCGGATTCGGGGTTCTAAAAAAATTTGAATCAAACAACTGTTTTTACACTAAAAAAACATATATATGAATAAAAAGTAGACGTATTGATGTCGGTTTGTAACTTCCGAGAGAATTTGAGTCCATCCAATGGTTTACACACTAAGAAAATGTTTATAAAAAAAAGTTATAAAATTGGGGTTTAGTGGGGGTGGTAACAAAGATTAGGATGGTAACGGGTATAGATGGCGCTTGTAGCGTAAATGAAGTGTTAAAAAGCAAAGTACTATAATGTAAAATGGTGATTTGAAATTTTAAGAAGTGGAAGGCGTCAGTCAGGTAGAAGGTGGAAGGTAGAATGTAGAAGGAAAAGTTTGGCAGATAAAATGTAGAAGGAGTGATGTGGGAGGAAAAATGTAGAAAGTAAAATGTAGAAGGGAAATATAGAAGATAGAATGTGGAAGAAAAATTAAAAGGCAGAATGTGAGAAGAAAAATGTGGAAGAAAGAACGTTGATGAAAAATGTGAAAGGAAAATTCTGAAAGGAAGGTTGTGGAAAGAAAAATGTGGAAGGTAGAATGTAGAAGGAAAAAGTGGAAAGCAAAATTTAGGAAAAAAATATAGAAGGTAAAATGTAGAAGAAAAATGTAAAAAGTGGAAGGTTTGTTTTACCTATTTGTAGCTTATTATTATCACGATTGTTAAAGATGTGAATTTGATTTATTATTCATTAAGAAATGTACATGACACATTTAATAAATTTAAATATCTTTATGGCATTTCTATTGTTAGGTAGTAGTGCATTAAAAAATAAAGAATTAGGTAGCTGAAACAAAGATCACTCTCGTGATTCAGGTAAAAATGGTGTCTGAGATGAATTGACAGAAGAATGTAGCATGCACTTTAAGTTGATGTAACTGAAAAAGTGGTAGGGTAATTGAAAAAAAATTAAACCTCAAATTGTTCAGTCCAAAAGTGCCTGTTGACCGATGCAAATGCCTAAAGCGTAAAAGCGGCGATGAAAAAAAGAGGCGGAAGGGGAGCTGTGGAAAGCGGAAGGCAGAATGTGGGAATTTGGAATGTAAAATGTGAAAAATAGAATGTGGAATGTAGTATGTGGAAGGTAATATGTGGAAGGTAATACGTGAAAAGTAATATGTGGAAGGTAACTGTGGAAGGTAATATGTAGAAGCTAACATGTGGAATGTAATATGTGGAAGGTGAATGTAAAAGGTAGAATGTGGAAGAAAAGATATTGAAGGTAGAAGGTTTACGGTAGAATGTGGAAGGGGGAAAGTGGATGGTGCAAGGTGGAAGGCATTTGGCGGGCGAAGCAGAATGTCTGTTATTATTATTATTATTCTTTTTTCTTCTCGGATAGTTTTATGTGTCTTTAGTAGATAAGCAGGTAGACTGTTGCCATACGTGCTTTCGCTTTCTTTATGAGTTATATTATTCATTTAAAATTTTCTAGTGATTGAACATGTGTCGAGTATGACTGATTTTTGTAGAGGTGTGGATGTGTTTGAAATAATTTTAGTTTTTGAATGCATTGGTGTAAGTTACTTAAAATGACTCCTCTACTTGATAACATGATCGGTTTTATTTCTACTTTATCTTGGTGTCTTCAGGTAGCTATATGTATACTTCTAGTTTTTCTTCTCTTTTTCTGGATATTGGGTGTGTCTAGGATAGATATTTCTGTTAGTGGTGTGGTTTTCTTTCGTTTGTGGATGAGTATAATGTCTGTTTTGTTTTGTAGTGTTGCTCTGTCGGTCATTGTGCTTTTGTTTCAGTATAACTCGTATTCTGTATTTTCAAGTATGTTTTGCGGTATGTATTTGTATATTGGTGTATGTTCCTTTGTGTTGTTGGACTAACTCTTCGTGTATTATTTTTGCTGTGCTGTCATGTCGTTTGATCTTTTCTGTGTTTGCTAGTATTGGGCATGCGCTTGGTTGTGTTCTGTTGCTTCTATTTGATGTTTGCATAGTCTACGTTTGTATACTGTTGTGTTGGGGTTTCTGAGCATGTGTTTACTATAACAGAGTGCTGATTGTTCAGTCTTGTGTCGCTACCATAAATTCCTCTGTTTCACTCAAATATGTTGTCTTTATTGAGACATGTGCTTCATGCTATTTAGACGATACGTGGTTGAGTAAGGTAGTGTATATGTTTCTCGTGTAGTGTTTTTTTTTTCTTTCAGTTTTCTTGCTTTGTTTTTGTTGTGGTGATTTCTTCTATGGGGTTAAAAGTACATTTGTTAAGATGTTCCGGTACGGCTGATGTATTTGCGTGTATGATCGCTTTGTGTATGTTATTTGTTTCTGGTCTTTTTATAAAGTAGTTTCTTAAATTATCTATTTGTTCCATGCACATATTTATTATATTGATGAATGCTCTTCCTCCATCTTTTCTATTGAGAGTGAAAATTTCCGTAGCGAAGAGGATGTGGCGTATTCTGTATTTGTGACATTGCGATCGTGTAAGTGTGTTGGGTGCTTCTAGGTGAGTATTACTCCATCTTATTTTACCGAAAGAGTTGGTTAGCATGGGTGTTGCATATGTGTTTATTGCTATCGTTTTGTTTCTTGTTGTAAGTTCTCTTTTGAGTATTTTGGTGAGTTTTTATTTGTATTTCTGTTTCAGTTCTGATTTCAATTGTATGTTCTATTCCTAGTTTTTGCTTGTATTGTATATATGTGTATGTGATCGTTGTTGTTGCTTAGCCTGTAGTTTTTTATTTTGTTAGTTTACCTTTCATTATGCTGTTTTTCTCACATTTGTCTGTTTCAAAGGTGATGTTTATGTCTTTTTTATATGTTTCTGTTATTTCAAGTAGTTGACTGAGTTGTGAGTTTATTGATGCTATCAGTATGAGGCCGTCCATATATATAGAAGACGAATTACGTTGCATGGGTGTGTACCTCTGATGTTGTATTCGTATTTTGTGTTGTTTAGTGTGCTCGATAGTGGGTTTAGTGCTAGGCAGAACCAGAAAGCACTTAGGGCGCCCTCCCTCCCGTGGTATATACCTCTTCTGGTCGCTATTAATTTTGTTTTTATGATTATGTTGTGTTCCAATTTTTCATTATTGTACCTAGAAATTTTATTAGTGTTGTGTTTGCTTTGTATATTTGCAGTATATGTATTAGCAATGGGTATGGTATGCTGTCGTATGCCTTCTGGCAGTCTATGTGTGCGTAGTGTAATGCTTTTTTCTTAATTTTTGCTTGGTGTTATTTCTTAATCTATTATCATTTGTTGTATACATCCTCGTGCTTAGTTGTTGCATCTTTATCGTTATCCGTGTATTATGTTGTTTTGTGTTGCATGTGTGATTAGATTTTGTGTTCTATTATGGGTGTTAATATCTTTGTGTATGTTGGTTGTGGTTTGTTTAGTATTTTTCTTAATCTTCTTTGGGAATTAAACCACGCATTGTTTTTAAAATTATCTTTATTTACGTTTCGATCCATGACCTAGGATCGTTGTCAAAATAATCAAAACTTCAAGTTTGACATTTATGACATAAATTGGAGGTGACTCTGATTTATTGATGTTCTATATATTTGGTTTGAGTACATTATGTGAAAATTTTAATTTTCACCTTCAATTTATGTCATAAATGTCAAACTTGAAGTTTTTATTATTTTGACAACGATCCTAGGTCATGGATCGAAACGTAAATAAAGATAATTTTAAAAACTGTGAGTGGTTTAATTCCCAAAGAAGATTAAGAAAAATGTTAATATTGTGTATATTGTTGGTAGACATGTTATTGGGCGATATTTTGATGAGTTTTCTATTTTCTACATGATTCGGTATGAGATACGTTAGTCCTTCCGTTAATGTGTGCGGTGTTGTGTGATGAGATGTGTTGAAAATAATTGCTAGGTGTGCGTGTATCGTAAATATTTTTAGCCAAAAGTTTGTTATTTTGTCATTGCCAGGTGCATTACAGTTGTGTGATTTGTTAATGGTTTGGCTAATTTTTTCGTGTATGATGGAGATTTCTTGCGTTTTTTTATTGTGTTGTATTTGTTTGCTTCTGTTTGGATCCATAGTGCGTCTTGGTTGTGTTGTGTTGGGCTGAACTATACACTGGTCCAAAAGTGTTTGCTGTTTGTTATGTTTGGTTCGTTGTTTATGGTGATTTTGTTTTTGTTTATAGAGTGGTAGATATTGGATTATTGTTTTATTTTGTTCTTATTTGTTATTGCTTTTTGATGTATTCTGAGTCTTTTGGTTAGTGCTTGTAGTTTTTATTCTCTTCTTCTAGTTGTTCTATTGCTTTTTCTTTTGACATTTCTCCAATTACTTTTCGTTTCTTTCTGATATTTTTTCTTTTATGTATTGTGTTTGCTGAGCTATGCCTTTTCTCAGTTTTAGTATTATTGTTTGTATTCTGTGTTGCTATGGTACGTTTGTTTCTTTTGTTTATTGCCTGTTGATTATTTTTGTTTTGAGTGGATTCTTGTTGTAGTGTGCTTTCGTATAGATTAGCAGTTGTAGTTCTTCCATTGTTGTAGCGTTTTTTATTGTGTTTTCTATGATCGCATTAATGAATGCAATTGTTGTATTTATATTTGGGTTATCTAGTATTTTGTGTATGAACGATTTGTTGTCATTGCTCGTGACTTTGAATTATATGTATGATATTTCAAATTTTTCTTCTCTTTCTGTAAATTCCTTGTTTGCATCTTGTGTTACTTTGTGTTGCTTTTGTATGTTTTTTGTTTTTCTTTCTGGGTATTATGTGTTTCTGTGTTGTTGTGTTTCGTTTCTTATTGGGTTTTTATTGTATGCTTCTGTTTAGTTGTTGGTTTGTAATTTTTGTAGCACTTGTACTTGTTGTTTTATGTGATCCAGTTTTTGTTGTGGTATTCTATTATTTCTGGTTATTACTCGTACTTGGTCTGTGAGTCTTTGTTCTATGGGGAATTGCAGTTCTTTGTATCTGTGTGTGAATGCTTTGTGTAGTAGGAATCAGTAGTTTGTATGGTTTGTTTCGCAGTGGGTTGCTTGGTAGTAACATAGAATGAGGTGTCGGTTGCCTTTGTCATTCGCAGTCTTTGTGATCCTCCAAATGTGGTTGCGGGCAACGTGTCTCGCAAAACACCTCTATTCGAATTTTCAATTATTTCTGCGGTTCTTGTGCTTTTTTTAGTCAGGCGTGTTTTCCACACGACGTCCCTGACCTTGATGTCGTGTGCCATTTGTTTTATTTTTTATTCAATATCATCGGGTTCCCACGAGTACTGGGGTAGTGACAATTCTCCTGAGCAGAGCCGTATTGTCCGGGTAAGGCTGATTATTGCAGGGTGTCACCTGATCCCTATAGGCATCCACTTATGACATCACTCTGTGCTCCGGTACCATGCAGCATTTGCCACCGATTGCTATACAGCTTGGTTTGAGGTTCTGAAGTTTTGGTCTTTGAGGGAGTGGAAGGTGCTGAAGAGGAGGAAGAGAAATAGTTGATTTAATAGGCTATGTGTTGATGGAATAATGATGAAAAGGACGGGAGGGCGGACAGTTGAGCTTTGGTACCTTGGATTCGTTGTGCTCGTACCTGTTTTGGAGGTAACAGGTCCCTGAGGGATTATTATTATTATTATTATTATTATTATTATTATTATTATTATTATTATTATTATTATTATTATTGTTATTATTATTATTATAGTCTTTTTTTTCTCAGTGATTTCTCAACTGTAGTTACAGAATTAAGGAGCTATTTGCAAACCTTATTCTGTATCGGCATGTGGTACATTTAACACTGTGTGGATAATACGGCATATTTCAAGGATAACTGATTTTTGAGCTGCTGGTATGATTATGTTAGGGTTTAATTGTAATTTTGTAATATTTTTTGAAAGATGTTTGTTAATAAGTCCATTTGCAGTAATTACTATAGGTATAACTTCTATGGATTTTAGTTTATATATTTTTCTGTATTCGGTTATAAGTGGAATATATTTGGCAATTTTTTCGACTTCAGCTTTGTTGATATTATGATCATTTGGATGAGTTATATCTATATAACAAGAGCTGTCTTATCTTGAAGGTTATGCAGTAATATATCAGGTCTATTTGCCATAACAGTTTTATCTGAATGTATTGGAACGTCATAATACAATCTGTATTGATGATTTTCCAATATTGGTTTAGGTTTGTAGTTATAGTATGTCGTTTCCTCTCTTTCTGTAATTAATTTGAGTTTGATTGCTATTGCTTGATGGATTATGTTTGTGGTTTTATTATGTCTGGAAAGATATTCTGTATTAGCTAGCCTTGAGCAACCGGAAGTGAGATGATCAATGGTTTCTGATGCGTGGTGACACATTCTGCATTGACCTTCAACCGAAGGCTTCTCAACATATTTTTTATAATTGTTGGTCTCAATAACTTGGTCATGGATTGCATAAATAAATCCTTCTGTTTCGCCAAAAAGAAAACCATCTTTTAGCCATCGCACTGAACCTTCTCTGTCTGCATTTTCTAGGCTATGAGGAAACTTTCCATGTATGGCTTTAGATTTCCATGTTTCGATTCTTTCTTGGATAGACAGTGTTTGTGGTATAAAGTTTTTATTTGTGAGATTTAATGGGGTGTAATTTTTGTCACACTTTACTATTGCATTGTGTAAATCAGAGACGAGCGATTTTGCGTAGAAGAAATTTTTTAATGTAGATATTTGTTTGTTGCACATGTTTTTCATATCTAGCAGTCCTCTGCCTCCTTCACTGCGTGGTAAGTGTCTTTCTATAGCTGATTTTGGATGATGCATTCTAAATTTTGTTAATGTTGTTCGAACTAATCTGTTGATGTTGTCTAAATTTGTTTGAGACCAGTTGACAATGCCAAAAGTAAATGTTAATACTGGAATGCACCATGTGTTGATAGCTTTAATTTTATGTTTGGATAGCAGTTCTGTCTTCAATATCTTATGTAGGCGGTGTTGAAACTATTTTGATAAGCTAGTTTGTTCCCCTAAGTTTTTACAAGACATTGTTGAAGGCCAAGATATTTATAGTTTTCTTCTAACTCTAGTGCATGAAATTTTAAATTATGAAGTGATAGAACTAATTCTTGTGAGTCTTCAAATTTTTCCATGTTTAATGTTGATGTAAGAACATTTTTCCATTCCGCATTTCATTTGTATGTCTGTGTTAAATTGAGTGATAATATTTAGTAGATATGTAAGTTCTTGTTGGTTGTTGGCATATAACTTTAGGTCGTCCAAGTACCATAGGTGATTTATAGTGTAGAGCGTCTTTCTATTGTTACTTAGTTTATATCCCATTTTGCTGTTGTTTAGGATATTTGATAATGGGTTAAGAGCTAGGCAGAACCATAATGGACTTAACGTGTCGCCTTGGAATATTCTGCGTTTTATGGGAATTAGTTTAGATTTTATTCTTTGGTCATTTATCGTTAAACTAATTTGTGTGCCCCAAGTTTCCATTACTGTTTTTAATAATGATATAATTTTTGGATGTATTTTATAAATATTTAGGGTTTTCAATAGCCAGTTATGTGGAATAGAGTCATACGCTTTTTGATAATCTATCCAAGCTATTGATATCTTTTTGTGTTGTCGTCTAACTTGATCTGTTATTACTGCACCAATTATAAGTTGTTCTTTGCCTTTTTGTAGAATTTTTCTGACATCCTTTTTATTCTTCTGATAGAATCGCATATTCTGATACGTATGGTTGGATTTTATGAGCTATTGCAGATGATATAATTTTGTAAATGATATTTAAACATGTAATAGGTCTATAATTCTTAACATTTCCCGTATCAGTACTCTTTAGTTATAAGTATGTTATTGCTTGTGTCATAAATGTTGGAATTATGGATGGGCCACAAAAACTTTTATTTATCAATTTTGTTGGGGGTAAATGTAAGGATGTTAGATATTTCCACCAGAAGTTTTGAATTCCATCAGGTCCTGGTGTTTTCCAGCTATGAAGTTTTTTTATAATGAAATTGAGTTTTTCTATCGTTGTTATAGGATCATCCATTTTGATATTATGTTTACTGAATTCTTCTTCAATCCATTTTGCTTCGGGATTATAACTAACAGGGTTGGCCAATTGCTGATGCCAAAATCGTTCAACTGTTGTTAAATCTGGGGGCGTTCCTATAAAATTCTCTTCTTCAAGTTTGTTGTAGAACAATTATTATTATTACTGTTATTATTATTCTTACAGTTACTTGCTACAATTTTTACCGCCACGTATAAATCGCGGAAGGCACAACCCTTAAGTGTCAAAGAGTTAAACAACTAGGTTAAGCGAACGTATTTGATAATTAAACCAAAGGGTTGAAGGGATTAAAAGTAACATTTAGAGAAACGCGTGTATGTCGTGATCACGTCGTGTGATTGATAACTAAACATAGATGGATAATGGCCGTCGGCAATATTGATTAATGAAATTTCAATTGCGATAAAATATAAATAATAATTTACACTAAACAATTGTTTTGATAAAATGGGTTATGAAGAGGAAATAAAAAATCAGGTGGAGTTACGTAACATTTTTCGAAAGTATAAAGTCATACAAACATACTTTCAAATCTAGATATTTAGCGTGGATATCTGCAATTACAGAATTCACCAAGAGTATGATTTTGTTACTGAATAAAATTTCGAAAATTGATAAAAATGTAAGCGTCATTATTAACGAATATTCAGAGTTTTTAAGCAAAATATCCTGCCATCGTCTCAAGTCGATAAATAGCTGCTGTAGACTAACTGTTTACACGTATTATAGCAATTAAAAATTGTTGTTAGTTTATTAGGAGCACTATATGTCTTTTATGAAGTCATTCCATGGACAATGGTACAAAAAATGGTTTGTTTTAAGTACGTGGCAATTCCATGGTTGAGGTTTCTAAAGGTTGGTAAATTAAGTACGTACCATTTATAGAATACGAACTAAAACGCGCACACTCTGTATGCGAAGAATGGACGTTTATCAGATATTTTAACGCAATTAACATTCACTCCAAGTATAAGCAAACAAAAGTAAAACCAAATATTTTTGTTTTTCTAACTACAAACATACACAAATTATTCATTCTGTCCATGCATATTATCTATAATACTTTTAGTACCTGCGGCAAATATCTTTGTTGAAAGCACCAACACACTAAACAATAGTTCCAGTAAATTCATTCTAAACTAAATATGTTTAAATGTTCTAGAACTAACGACTTCAGATTTACGATAAAACGAAGAAAAAGCAATGGAATGTCAATGACATACTGATAAAAAGTTTATTTTTACAAACAAGTTTGATCAACGGTTCATAAATCGTGGAAATTTCGTCGTTGTATAAACACTGTAACCGCATATCAGCAACATGGTTCCAATGTACACATCTTTTTGAAAAACCCAATAGTTCACAACAGAGAGAAGATTCCAGGGTGACACCGAATACACAAAAAAGGTAGGTTGCGTCACTATCCTAACATTAGTGAGGAGCACGGATTATAACCGGTATAAGATTTATGCGATTATAAAAATAAATATCTTAATAGTGCTTGCGGCAAAATCAGACACCCATAGAACCCAAACAACTAGCGTCTGCCACTAGATAAAGTATGTTCGTCATGCAACCTTGACAACAATCAACTTATTAGTATGGTAATTTACCAGTTTGTAACACAAACGACACATATTTACAAGGACGTGTTGGATGTTCAGCACAGACCGGAATCTATAACACATGCTGGTGCCGCTTTATATTATAAAAATGTTATTGTATACATGATACGATAAAGGTGTGTTACGTCATCTTTTAGATTTACAAATGGTTATACAGCATGACCGTAAAGTACGCATACAATGTAGAAACAGAATTTCTTTGACTCAAAATAGACCGATTTGAGCCAACTTACCGTATACAAGTTGCTTCATTAAGCATCTAGAGGGCACTTTAAAATTCGAAATAATGTTTTATATTTTAAAATAATTCGAAAATGCTTCCCTAGATTTTGACCAATTTTTGAAGTATGATTTTATACATTCAATTGGCGTTTTGTTTTGCTGTATAAAATGATTTTAAACGAGCGTCCCCAAAAAGAAGGTATAAAGTCAATACCTAATCACCTAATCCACAGTTTATTAAATGGCTGCCCATTTTATTTTGAATCGTCGAATTAATTTAGAAACATCCTATCTCAAATAAAATACTGAATAGGTGAGCGATTTGTAATAAAAATAATTTCAAATGTTTGCATACTTCCGTAGTCGTTGCTGCATTAAGTGTAAGACGGATGAATAAAAAAGGGATAGTATAGTACAGCCCGCCAAGCAAACATTAGCTCCAGAAAATATGCAAACTAAAATTTTACAAGAACATATGGAACCAGTGAGAAAAATGGATTGCTATGTTGTACTTTCTGTGCATATAACTTTAATTATATGAAAATTGATAATGATGAGTTGATTCAGCGTTGCTTATCGAGTTGTATGTAAATTTGATTTAAATATTAAACGCAAATAACTGAATACAAAGTTCATTAACAAAACGTATTTGCTGCAAAAATCTATTTACAGGATTTTAGTTATGCCTATACGTTTAAAATAACTTGTGTTGCTACAGTTGGCAATAGCGGCGGCCTTAGACTCTGCGGGGCCCTGGGCAAAAAGTTTTTGCGGGGCTTTTTTATCGTAAAATCAAAATTTAAAGCTACTGAAATGCGGACTTAAGTTTTTTGGTAAAAGCCTAAAAATTTTAATATTACCAAAAATACTGATTTTTTTATTGTTAACACAATAAAATGTTTTACATGAACTGTATTAAGATTAGAATCAGGATCAAATGGATTTTAATTTAATATTTAAAAGTAACTTATATTTAAATGTAGGAAATGAAGAAAACATGAAAATAAAAAAAAACCATCAATTAACAATTCGATGAATAAGAAAAATGTTGAGAGTTTTTTAAACTTCTCAGACACAAACTTTTCTACTTTTTATTGTAGCAAAATCTTGTATCAAATGTTGATAATTAAGCGAGGCAGCAACGTCGTTTTCGATAGAAATTAATGCAAGAGCAGACATTGCAGTCATTGTAGTCCGCAAATATGTTTTTATTAATTTTAACCTGGAAAAGCTTCTTTCTGCAGACGAGACGGTCACTGGAATTGTAGATAATATTCTTAAAGCAACACTTATATTTGGGTAAACTTCATTTAAATTGTTTTCAATGATATATTTTAATGCAGAAATGGCACTGTTTTCACCATCAAACGCTCTTATAAATAGTTTTAACTCTTCATATAGTTCTAATCCATCCACATCTTTGCTTCCTTCAACGCTTAATGATATCTCCAAATCTTTACAGTGTTTTAGAATAGACTCATCGGTCATATGTATTAAATTTCGAATTTGATACATAAAGCCAAATATATTACTGTGCTCTTTAAGTGCTTCAAATCGACGCTCAACGCTTCCTCGAACCGCATCAACAATCACATTAAAAAAATTATTTTTGAAGTTAATTTCTGGTGTCTGGGAACTCACATCTTTTGCTTCATAATCAAAAAAGCGTTTCTTTTGCCTGCTTCTTTTACATTTGAATGTTGGTTCAATTTCCGCTTGTTCAGCAAGTTCTTTTGCATCAATTAATGCCGACTGAAAGCCAGTATCTCGGTATTCGTTTATCCATTTAATAAAACCTTGCAAATGTTGTAAAGCGACAGTTAAATGCATATTTTTTACTTGCCATATCTTGCTAATTAAATTTATTTTGTGTAATATATCGTACCATATTGTTAAAGACATTACGAAGTCAAAAGAAGTTATTTCTTTTTCGATTGATTGGCATTCACTAATCAAAGCACAATCGGTTGTATTTTCGGCTAAACTTTGTATAGCACTGCATATATCATTTAGCTGATATTTCACAGCCTTTACGGATTCTACTCTACACTCCCACCTCGTTTCCGATAAACGTTTTAGTGAAATATTAACATTTTCCTTTAAAATAGCCCACCGTTCACTAGAACCCGAAAAAAGCGTATAAAGCCGTTGCAAAAATCCAAAGAAGGATTGAGCTTGTACACAAGAGGATGCAGCATCACCTAATACTAAATTCCAGTTATGGCAGCCACAGGGTACAAACAACGCCAAAGGATTTGCAGTCAAAATTCTTTTTTGAACCCCATTTTTTTCTCCACGCACGTTTGCACCGTTATCATATCCTTGACCCCGGCAGTTTTCTAATGCCAACTTTAAGCTTTCCAGTGCAGTTAAAATGTAGGTAGTTAAATATTCTGCAGTATTTTGATCTGCGGCAATAAAACCAATAAAATGCTCTTCAATGTCACCACTATCTACATCGACAAATCTGAATATCATTGACATTTGTTCAATTCGAGCAGTGTCTCGTGTACAATCAAGAATTATGGAAAAGTACTTAGACTTTTGTATTTTTTCTATAATTTTAGATTTTACGTGATTTGCAATCAGTTGTATGAGTTCATTTTGAATGTTTTTTCCGAGGTAGTGATCGCTAATTTTTTTTTAAATTACTTGTTGCAAATGGATTTTTAAAATAAGATCAAATCGACCAATTAACTTAACGATATCTAGAAAGTTACCACTGGACGTATCTTCTAGATTTTCAGAGTGTCCTCTGAATGCTAAATTATGAGAGGCTAAGAATTGCACTACAGCAAGTAGCCTTTCTAAACTATCTTTCCATCGTTGTTTTATAGATTCAATTTCAGACTTTGATGAATCATCAATACCTGTTTTGCATTTTAAAGCTTTTTGTAAATCGAACCATTTTAAAAGACATTCCTTGTGTGATTTAGAAATTTTATGTTCTTTTAAGAGATCACCTACATTCTTCCATTTATTTAATCCTTAATAGGAGCTTAATTTTGATGAGCAATTACCAAATAGTCGGCAAGCGAAACAGTATATAACGTCTTTCAGCTTTGAGTATACCAACCAACTTCTGTTTTGCTCTTCACCGTTTTTTAAGGTGCGGGTATAGTAAACCTTGCTAAAATGTCGCCCATTAGCATCAGTAGGAAAATTAATATCTACGACACTTGGACCTTTGAGCACAATAACAGACCGTGCTGCATCAGTAATGTACGTAGGCCACATTCCTAGATCATTTTCTATATTTATATTGAGCGGCATGTTGAAATTTTCAGCTGATTCATACTCTAAGGCTGCTGGAAACAATGAAGTATGTGACCCAAGCGTAGATGATGATTTGGGTGACTCATCAGGCTCCGGTGAAGATTCGGAGGGAAGCATTGTTGAATGTAATTCTTCAACAGGTGCTAAATTTGTCAAATCGATTGATGTCAATGTCAATGACGATTCCATATCCGTTTGTCTTGAACAATTTCCTGTTTTCAAATATTTTACGAGAGATCCGCTTAGTTGCCCAGCTTGTTCCTTTCTTTTCTCGGATCTTTTTCTTTTCGAACTTCCAGACTCATATTTTCTACCAACGTCTCGTTCGCGCGATGCCATCACTTTAAAATATATATATATATATATATATATATATATATATATATATATATTACACAGTGTGGAATAAAAATATTTTTCACTTTATGCATTATTTTAGACAATAATAAACACTTTAACAATATCGATTTCGTTAATAGATTGATGCAAAAAAATTCAAACTTGTCTGTTATTGAACCAAAATTTGAAAACATAAGTGAATGATTAATTCCATCCTATTCCTATAGGTATTGTAACTTACCTAATTATTTTCCTTCAGAAGATAATCATTAATCAGTGTATCTGCAGTTTATGCTATTTGCTATTAGACTTAATTTTAATTTAAAACACTAATAATTTATTTACAATTACAATCAAATCACGTGATACTTAATAATTCATTAGTTCATTACATTTATTTATTGCATGCACTTGCACAAAACTATTATTCAATTCACTATAAAACTAATTACACTATTAAAAATACGTCCTTTTTCGCCACAATATTAATTCAATGTATTTAGACGCACATAAACTAAATTAGTAAAACTCAAAAGGTTGTTGAATATGAAAAGCTCAATGCTCAATGACAACTGAACTAACTTAAAGTTTTATTATTCTGAAGACTCTAAATTTACTGATATGATATGGAAGTAACCCGTACTAAGTTTGAACACTGATTATCTATTCTATGGGGAAAACAACCAACAACAAAAGAAATATTACAATGGCATGGCACCCTACAAAAGATAATGAAGTCTGTAAAGTGTGCAGTCTTAAGAAGTTTCAAAAGTATTAGGTACACAATGTAACTGCTTAGTGCTTTCTTATATTTATTTTTGACCTTAACAGGACGTTTCATTGTTTCTTATTGTAAGCATGGAAGTTTCTTATTCTTACAGTGATTCATCCGCTCGAAAAAGGTGACTAGGATTATAACTGTAAACTACACAATATGTACTAGGCATTGTATAGATTTATGATGCATAAAGCTATACTCTGAACAGTTTTGCTATCGTTTTAAATAAAGTGTAACGCAAATTTTTAAAATATGCATTGTGGTGCGCGGGGCCCTTTTGTTTGCGGGGCCCTAAGCAGTCGCCCAGTTCGCCCCCCCCCCAAAGGCCGCTGCTGGTTGGCAACACTGATACGATCCACGTTTCACAATATTGCACAATAATGACATAACTACGTGACAAATTGTATCACATACCAAACACGTTTACAATGATACAAATTGCATTAAAAATGTAAATAAAGCGAAGTACTCACTTAAAACGCGCCTTGCAGTTAATCTCAGTGCCTCTCTTTGTTGTTTTAAGGTGCGTGTTGATCCAAATTTATTCACTTTTCCTCTTTCGTCGTTCGTAGCGGTACGATAGGATACAGGTAGAGGTACGATAAGGCAAGAAATAAGAAAACCTATATCCTAAAAAAAGGAAAGGACAGAAAACACGACACAGGCGACACAGGTAAACGTTACCGTTCGACGTCTCGTGGCTAATAATTATGTTCTGTCGCAACCCGCACGCCTCCCCATCACTCCGCGCCTGCGCATTTTTTTGCGCAAACGCAACTGTCCAAAATGACGGAAATTAACAAGTCTATTTTAAAATAGTTTTGGAAATTTAGTCACATATTTAAAAATGTACAATGCCAATTTTGGCATATAATAATCGCGGCAAAGCCATAAAAAAAATTTAAAAAGAAAATGACTGTTAGCACGGTAAAAACTTAAATCTAAAGCCTGCCTAACTTACATATACCCTAACTTAAATTCTAGAAAATGTTTATTTTAAGCGCCACCTGGGTTTTTCAACGGATAACGCGTCTTACGAATAACCAGGAAACGCAATGTGTAGTCTCATTGTTTATGAACTACATCTATAAATGCTCACACGAGTCTTTAATATGGCACAGTTATAATCGACACCACAAGTTTGTCGGAGAGCACGAAACACTGCTAAAACTAAAACAAAAAGTCGCCTAACATATATACCAGAACTAAAGCTAACATTACAGTTTTTTAAGTGCACACGCACATAAGCATTGCATTTAAACTGTTTTTTCTTTGGAAAACAAAGCCTAAATTTCAGAATGCTCAAGAGAGCAAGTTACTAATCACTTTAGCAAATTTTTATGCACTGGTACTCTAGCTTAATAAACAATACACATCAAAACTATTTCATTATATGGTTGTGAATTAACAAATTTACCAACAGTACCATCTTACTAATTTCTTACGTTACTAACCTAACAAATTACATTTCTACCATCAGGTATGCGTCAACTCTCAAAACACAAAAATAGTTCCTACGTCTGATCGTAAATACCAAACGTCAGGAAAACAAAAGAGATAAGGCAAAGTCTCAAGTTATCAAAGATAATAGGTAAGATAAAGATAAAACTAGATAACAATAGGTGGATCCGAAAGGTCCCAGCACGCTAAGGGACGCTACGACTACATACATTAAAGATATAGTGTAGAATTCCCCAGCTCACCAAGCCGTTTTGTCATCCATCCCAAAGATACAAAATAGAGTGGCTCCTTGAAGCCGTTATACAGGTAAAATTAAGAAATATTAGTTAAAAAAAATACTAGACTCTAACGAGTGCATCCACTGCGATAGGAAAATCAGACAAAAGTTGAAACAACAACTTAAAAGTATCACTACAGATACCTTCATACAAAAAACCAAGTGTTCCAAGGTATTTATTAGAAACGGTACTGCCATAAACACACAAGAATGCCTAACTATAAGCAGTTAAATACAAACATACTGGCCCAATATGCTAAAAACAACCGAGAATTCGATAAGATATTGATAAAAAGCGATAGCACCTCAACACGAAGTTCAATAAGAAACAACAGAAAAAATGTTTATATGTTCTGATAACTTAGTAGAAGAAGAAAACAGGTAATGATAAAGGATAAAGTGAGCGATTGTAATAGTTCAGAAGAAAAACGCATGGAACAAAAACTCCTGGTTTTTTGCAACTGCGAATATGGACTATTTCTTACAAAGGCATGTGCCGCGTTTCCTATGTAGGTCCAAAGAAAAAGACATCCACTCAACATCAGTTAAAACCAATCATAAAAATTCAATGAGTTATTGCAACCAAATTAAACAACATAAGGTAAATGCTGGAAAGAAAATGATATAGTAAAGAAAAGGTGCTAGGATTAATTAAATGAAATGACATAGTTATATTGGAGAACATAGATAATAAACAGATATGTGACTAGCAATAAATTCAAGGGAAAGTCAAAGATAGCAAAAAGATAGCTAATTTAAGGTAAATAAGGAAAAAGTGTAGAAAGTAAGTGCTGTATAAGAAATGCAAATGGCTAAATAAAGTTACCTAATTCATAACAGGGCCAAAAACATTAAGTAAACCGTTAAAGAAATGAAACGTAAAAATTATTAATTAGCATTTGGGTTAGCAGAGAATGGTTTAAGGTCTTTAATATGTGGACTATAACAACATGAGTGACCTACATAAAATGAATTTAGGGGCTAATTTCAAGAGAATTTTTTCGTAGCATCAGATAAAACATAATTTTTTTTCCAAACATGTTCGCTTAAAGCAAAGGCTTTAAGGTGTACGGAATTTATTGTACTATTGTGTTTTAGGAAGCAGATATAGCGAAATCAAGTTTACTATAGTATTTTAGAAGGTATAGATATACTAAAATAAAATTTCAGTTAATTACGTTAGCTGTATTTAGGGACAAAATTTTCCTTTAGAAAGAATTCGTAGCCTCTAGTTAATTATCTAGATTGTAAGGGAACACTTTAGAATCATGGCAAACTAAGATAATATAGGAGTTATCTAAAACACGTTTTTAATAAGCTGACCAAATTTGTTAAACCAGGTATATAATCAAATTTAATGTAATATCAAAAAAAAATTTCATACGGGATAACAAAAAAACAATGCAGTTAATTAATTATATATAAAGTTACCTACGAAAAGAATTATTTAATTCCAAAGCACATGTTTTTTACTTAGAAGTGAGGTTAAGATAGTTTTAAACACCTCAAGGTATATGATTTAGTTTAATCCTAAATTAAGTTAGGTAATTATTTAAGAGAATTAAAATATAAATACACTGTTTTTATAAAGGAAAAATGCCAATTAATTAAGTTTAATATAACATATATAAAAGGCAAACAATCACTATTCCAAAATGGCCGACTTAATCCTACAGATTAACATTTTAAACTGCATTAAATGTCACGGCAACATAAGATAAAAGTTACCAAATGCGTTGTAGCCAGGTTGTATTTTTTCTACCCAAAAGACACATAAGTTAAAAAATTACTTTTTATTATATTGCTTGAATAAAGAACCTAATTTTCTACTAATATATTCAAAACTAACATCTTATAAGATAAATCAGAGGAGAAGACTAATTTTCAACACACGTGATAGCCGTCACTGTTACATTCAGGTGTACGTATTCAGCGCCACTGCTACAGTTGGCAACACTGATACGATCCACGTTTCACAATATTGCACATTAATGACATAATTACGTGACAAATTGTATCACATACCAAACACGTTTACAATGATACAAATTGCACTTAAAATGTAAATAAAGCGAAGTACTCATTTAAAACGCGCCTTGCAGTTAATTTCAGGGCCTGTCCTTGTTGTTTCAAGGTGGGTTGCGTCACGCCATTATTGATCCAAATTTATTCGCCTTTCCTCTTTCGTCGTTCGTAGCGGTACGATAGGATACAGGTAGAGGTACGATAAGGCAAGAGATAAGGAGGAAACCTACATCTTAAAAAAAGAAAAAGACAGAAAACACGACACAGGTAAACGTTACCGTTTGACGTCTAGCGGATAATAATCATGTCCTGTCGCAAACCACGCACCTCCCCATCACTCCGCGCCTGCGCATTCTTTTGCGCAAACGCAACTGTCTGAAATAACGCAAATGAACAAGTCTATTTTAAAATAGTGGTGGGAATTTAGTCATATATTTAAAAATGTACAATGCCAATTTTGGCATGTAACAGTGTGCACAAAAACTATCACAATATGACTACTCTCACCATTCGATATCTATTAATTTCTCACTTATTGAATTAACCAATATACAACCCTAGATGTATATCGTTGTGCCTAGTTTTCTGACTGTTTATTTGTTCTGTTTTTATGATTTTTTTCACTATTCTTGTATTTCATTCACTTTATTAACAGTTTTTCAAAACTACATATTTTCCTTGCTAAACTAAAGGTTTGTATAAAAACTGTATAATTATATTATAAAGTTAAAGTTTTACACAACCTCACATTACTGGAATTTATAAATTAATTTATGATTTCTAACCGATTCTTGTCTAAAGTTAGCTAACAAAAGTTAATTTTTGTAGATTGTATCGTAAACCCAGTAATGACACCTAGGAAGAGTGTTAATTCTGAGTGATTCCAACAGCAGGCCTCGCGAAATCAACATCTATCTACCTTCGCCTCCGATAGAAACAAGGCGAGTAGCGGAACGGTGACAATTCGAAGAACTTTTCCAGCTATGCAGGGCGCCAAGGAATGGTGACCCAAGCGAAATCGTTGGGATGCACATCCGTCAGTCCTGTTCGGCGCTACCTGACGATAGAGCGGCTTGTGACGAATAGCCATCCTGTCGGTCGAAAACCACAGGCCGGAAGATCCATGATTTGGACATCGTATAGCTGGAGAGCAACCAAGAGGAAAATCCGGAAGCTACTCTCCCTATCAACCACCTGTAACGGCACAGCAGACGACACAGACCACTAGGTTGGAAAACAAACACCTAGAACGCACGCACGATAAATAACGATACACACAAGACAGTAAAAACCACAAGGTTAACACGCTGATTACAACACGCGCCCTGAGAGGGCCAAGATCAACCAACTTCGTTCATTTTGAAGCTAAAACCAACATTAAATCTATTATAGAATTTTTCGATAAACAGAAAGTTGCAAGTTTGTGATTCTTACTGCAACTGAGAAATCATGTACATTTATAAAATATATAAGAAAGCTTCAATATCCGAGAATCGAGCATTAAGATCTCCATCGAAAAGGCAACATAGTGATGGTTCTAATAAAATTACCCTTGACGATTTTGACTTGGGGGTATTAAGATGTACTGTTTATGAAATTTATATGGTTGATAAGCAAGTTCCTACATTGAATATTTTGGTCAAGTGAATGAAACACAAAATCAATTATACTGATGGTCGGGAAACAATATGAAAGCTTTGATAAAGATTGACTTTAGTTTTAAAGAATATCATGATTAACATTAACGTAAGTTGCTGATGGAACGAACAGTGGCGCTCATGCTATCTATGTGTATTACGAGGAAACAAAATCTCGTGAAGAAGTCAAGCGGCTAGTGATATATTTGGATGAAACATATTCATCCAACGTATAATGTATTGAGATGCCGGCAATCCCAAGACGAACCTGGTAATTTCAAGAGTAATCGAACGGGTCAACGATACATAATTGTGCATGCAAATAGTCGTTATGACTTTGTCAATAATTGCCTTTTAATATTTAAATCAAAAAGCAAATCTGGATACTATCATGATGACCTGAATCACGACAACTTTATGCAATGGATGGAAAAACAGTTAATTTCAAATTTACCTCCCAATGCCATTATTGTTATTGACAACGCACCATATCATCAAAGAGTATTAACTATATATAGAATAAGAAGCGACGTTCTCGTGGTACCCTAAATCCTGATCAGTGCGCAGGCTCGCGAAGAAAATGGCCGGAGCCAGGGGGATATTTACTCTAAAATAGTTTTTACAAGAAATTTGCTGTCAGTTTTCAAATATCAATTCAGTAATGCTTACAATTTATTAGAAAGATTGTTGTAGCTTTGATAAATCACTTAATAATCATGTCTAGATTTAAAAAGGGTGGATATTCGTGTGGTGTTAAATCATGCAGTAGAAGAAATGACGGTACAATCAGTTTCCTCCGTTTTCCGAAAGGAGATATTGTAAGGTGAGTGTTATTTCTATATGCTTGATTAAAATTTCTATTTTATTTTGTGGACTCGTTTATGAAGGTGCAAAGAGTGACTCCAATTAGTTTCAAGAGATGAACTAGTGAATAGAACCGACAAAGCTGATGCCAATTATTGCTATAATAACTTACGTGTGTGTGCTAAACATTTTGAAAATAGTATGTTCCTCAATGATTTGCATAATAGGTTACAGCCTCATGCAAAACGCATTAAAAACATGTCAAATATTCATCAGTCCATTATTTCACAAGCAAGTATATAGTTTACGCAAGTAGCTAATGTCACTCCCTCCGAGTCAACAGCATTACTTGCAACATCATTAGTAAATCCATATGAAGTTGTGCATGAAAATGATCATATCAGGTACAAGTAGGAAATCTTAATGGTATGCATATGTTACCTAATGCAAAGTTTCAGGACAGCCAACACTTCGTTGTCGAGCCTGGCTGGAATACAAACTCATTCATATCTTTCGGCCAACACCCCAAGAAAACGAAAAATGAGACTATACAACAAAGCTCTGCAAAGAAAACTTTGTTTTTCTAAGCAAACTAGTTGACGTCGAACAAACAGCAAATTTTGATAACCTTAAAAAATTGTGTGATAAGTCTTTACTTGACAGGATTTCAAAATTTGTACAAAATCAAGTGAGCCTCTCAAATCAGACCGCAAAGGACGAAGATATAGCAATGCATTTAAACAGTTTGCTTTACAAATTTATTTTACTAGTCCTAAGTGCTATAAATTACTCATGAACAATTTTGCGTTTCCCCTTATAAGAACGCTACAAACAATTACTCATTCTTTGGAATTCAAAAGTAGTTTTAATGAATTTTGTGTTTGAAATTTTGAAGGTTAAAACAAAAACTTTGAATGATAATGAAAGAATATGTTCGATGTGTGTTGATGAAATGTCTTTAATAGCTTTCCTTTTCTACAATTGTTCAATAGACGCTATTGGGAGGTTATCTGATGTAGGTATTGGTAACGAATTCAAACCAGCTCAAAGCATAGCGATTATTATGGCTGGAGGCATTTATGCGAAATGGAAACAGCCATTAGCATTTTGGTTGTGTAGAACTACTTGTCCTAAGAACGTTTCACAGAATATTGTAGAAGAAACTATTATAAAACTTAAAACTATTTCGTGTGTTGAACCAGTTGTGCTGATCACTGATAAAGGGTCAAATTTTTTGAAATTGGTCAAGACATTGAACGTCTTCAAGGAAAAATCATACTTTTTAATAGCGGAGCATAACATTTTTCTTTATGTTTGATACTTGTCATCTTATCAAGTACAAAATAATTTGGTAAAATATAGTTTTCTTTACGATAATCATGTGGCATCTTGGGACCCAATAAAAGCCTTCTATGACAGGGACAAAGCAAGGCCTTTGCGAATTGCCCCAAAATTAACAAACAGCCACATAAACCCCACTATGTTTGAAAAAATGCGGGTTAAATTAGCAACCCAACCATTGAGCGAATCAGTTGCTGTTGGAATTTCAACTTATGCATCGTTGAGAGCTCTTCCAAGTTCTGCTGAAGGCACAGCTACATTTATTGAAAAGTTTGATAAACTTTTGATTTATTTAATTCTGTATCTACAAGAAATGTAGAACAATACAAACTCGGATTCATGGGTTCAAGTTTCCAAATATTTTTCTTGCGGGACATTCTTTCATTGTTGGAAAAGACGGTAATTACAACAAGGAAAAATCGTAACAGAACGTCTAAAATGTTTCAAAGGTTGGTGTATTTCTATAAATTACCTCCTCCAGTTACATCAACATTTATAGCAATAGGGATTCAAGTTTCTATTGACCAGACGTTTGAATACTGATTGTTTGGAAAACTCTTTTGGTGCAGTCAGAAGACAAGGTGGCAACAGTACGAACCCTACTTCTCAAACCTTTATCAATACATTCAAGAAAATGTTTGCCTTGAGTTACATCACCCACAGTGATAAAGCAAATTGTCAGGAGGACTATGATAGCTTTTCGAATCAAATCAGTATTTTTACCAACACTGACGTTTTAAATCAACAAATGAAAGAACCTGTTGAGTTTTCTTCTATTAATTTAGATATAGGAGACTGTACAGGTTTCAGAGACATGGATTTAGTAACACAAAATGCATTGACATATGTTTGTGGGTATTGCTCAGAAAATCTTTGGATTGACATAAAAATTGTACACTGTGTTTATTAGAAAGTAAAAAAACCAAGCAGTTGTCTCTTGCAAATGTATTTTGTGATTTTAAAGACTATGAAACGGGCGTAAAGACGCCTCTTGGTAATCTATGCATGCCTGGTAGCGAGTTTATATCATTTGTAAAAAATATGGAAAATATTTTTCAAGCACATTTATGAAAACTGGCTATTTTACCTAGTATAGTAAGAAATTTATCAGGTTTGTGCATGTCAATAAATTATGTTCCTCCTTGTGAACTATTTCCTATAGAATATATTATCAAGTTATTTTGCAGAATGAGGATTTACAACGCATTAAAGCGTGCTAATTACGAATTTAAAAGTATACCTAGAATGCAGAAAAATTTTTCACATATTTAATTTGTAATTTTGTTATGATTTGTAAATATATCGCATCGTGTGTTACGTTCCAATTTTGCTTTTAAAATTTCTTTGGTTAACTCAATACCCGCTCGAATAAATTCTCAATTTAAATCTAGTTGCTTTGAAACGACATGTTTATACTACGATTAAATAGTTTATCCTGCTTTAGGTACCCGTTATCTTGGTATACATTACGACCGCGTATAATGGTTTTCTCTATTGTTTCAATGTAAAGACTTGTTGAAATAAGGTCGCGCACTATCCGATAAAACCCGGGTTTCTTAGTTTCAATCGCGTTTTGATAAGCGAGGATTTGCAGTTCGAATTCGTGTTATTTGAACCATTGTTGAATTTGATTCTGCAGCTTGTGCGTCGAAATACTTTCTATATTATTCGTCATCGTATTTTAAAAACAATGCACGTTTGTTTTTTCTGTTCGATAACTAGGAGGTGTCTTGCGTGTATTGCTTTTCTAGCTGGAGGCCAAATGGTTTCTTTCTTTGTGTAAGCCACCTGTTCGTTGCCGTGGACCAGATTCTTTTGTCTGTGGATCGCTGCTGTAGTTACGATGGCAGGGTGAATGGATCCCAAATACCGTGGCGTTTTTGTGTTGACTCACCCCCGACGGTTTGAGAGCTAAGTATCCAGACACCTACAGGTATGAAACTCGTTTTCTTTGTGTGTGTCAATGGCATATTCTGTATCAACGTTTGGTGTAGTTACCTGACAAGAAACGTGACATTGTAGAACTATTGTTCGTTGCTGGTGATCGAATTTATCGCTCTACAGGTATGAGATACCTTTGTTAGAAATGTTGGACAGACATACGCTTATTCTTTTATACTGATTGGTTTATTTTTCAAACGGTACTATGTACGATTTAAAAGATGTCTGACACAAGCTCACACACGTTAATTCTTTCCTACTAATTAGTTATTTTACAAAAAGTATTAGGTAAAATTTTAAAAACTTGACGAAAGCTCTTACAGGTTTGTTTACTACTGATTAATTTTATTTTGTGTGAAATACGAGATGCGCACTTCCTATCTAAATTCCTAAATTGTCCGTACAACATAATTTTTTGCTGTGAAATAATAACACTTAATTTATTTTCTTGTTGCTTGTTTGTACATAATCATTTATGTATTTTTATGTGTTAATAGATAATCGTGTACGATGTGTTTCCTTTGTATATTTTTGGTATGTAGGCAAATCTCCCTACTCTCCACGTTTGGTAGTTAGCGTGGTATTTACTTTTCTTCCGGCTACGTCTAGGTTCGCAGCACGTGTGATACACGCATACAAGACAAATAAATAATTAGTTGTTCTGGTTTATGACACACATTTTAGTAAAATGTTATAATGTATGTTGAAACAAAATTATGCAATGTTAATTCTCTTTTTAAGTAGTATTAATAATCGAAGTTGCAAATTGTCGTCGGCGAAGGACATTTTTGTGGCACTATGCAAATTGGGATAAAGAGGCAAACCAAACACTAACAACGAAGTTTTTGGAAAAGTCTCTGTTTGGTGGGAAACGATTTTTTATTGTGATATTTATTGTAAAACTTTATTGCATTTTACTAAAGTGTACTGCTGATTGCTCCTTAACAATAAACTGATTTCTTTAGAGAAAATGCATCTTAATATTAACAATGCGTTTATGAAATTCGAATAATTTTGTGAATTAGAATGTATGTGCATATAAAAGGAAGTATTATTTACATGTTGAGGTGAGTATTGTTTTATTTGACTTCTTTACTAACATACATCCAATTTTCCGTAGTTGATTATGAAGATGCACACTTTTTGTGGTTAGAATATTATTCTGAATAAAAAATTTTGTACAGTATTTTAGAAAAAAAACCCGCAATATACGTGTTAAACCTATTAATTGAAATATGTAATATAATAAGGCCTACTGTGCCGACTCATTTATTGATTGGAATTTTCTGATAAAAAGAACACAAGTCTAAAAAATTTCATAATTCAGAATATATACATGAATGACAAATTTTGTCTGAATTGTAATTTTGAATTTTACCGCTATTCCTGATACCCCAGCAAAATGGCAAAGCATTTCAAGGTCAGATATTCTTTCTTCTATGAAACACTAACAATTTGCCGAGAGTGTCGCTTCTTATTCTATAGTTAATATTCTTTGATATCATATTGTCCAAATTAATAAACCACCTACACAAGCAGTGCAAAAGAAAATTATTCGAGATTGGCTGGCAAATCAAGATGTTTCGACAAGAATGAAATGCGCAAAGCGGAATTATTGGTATTAGTTAAGAACTTTCCATTTAGCAAAACATATTTTGAAGATGAATTACTTAAAACGCATGTACATACTGTGCTACGTTTACCACCATATCATTGTGACTTCAATCCCATAGAATGGATATGGAGTTTGCTGAAATGTAAGGTTGCAATGAATAACATAAATCAAACTAGTAGTGAAATTGTAAATCTAGTGCAAAAAGCATTTTCTGAAATTGGTGAACTGGAGTACAATAAACATTGGGACCATGTTGATCGTTTGTCAGAAGAAGCTTGATGTATGGATGGTTTACTAGATGATACCGTTGAAAGCTTGAACTTTGCTGTCAACACAGGATCATCAGAAGATGACAAAGATGAATCTGATGATAGCGAAGGTATCTACCACCAAAATTCTTGTGCAAAAATTTGTTATTATGTTATTTTGTAAATAATTACGTATTCAAATTTATGCAGTGTATAGCTGTGTGTTTAAATACTGGAAGAAACGTTCAATAAAAACTATTCTATGCTTTGATCTTAAGACTTGTTGATTTATTAAATATATTGACTAAAGTACCATTTGTTGATATCAATTACATCAATTTAGTAAAATATTCATAATACCTAACCTAAAATATAATTTAAATAATATAGAAAAATTCTTACACTGAGAGTACACTACACCAGCAGTGCCACCAAGCCACACCCCTCCAGGACTAATGTTTGCTTGGTGGAGCTGTAGACGCTTTGCTATTTATCTGTTACCTAATTTCAGTTTGCCCGTCAAGTCGCGAACCTTGTATTAGTTTATAAATTTCTTGTACTTACCTCTCATCTTTCATCATGGTTATTTAGACAAACGCCGAAGAAATAGAAATGCATTTGGTTTCAGATTTTGTCAAGGCAATGATCATGATAGAGTCAGTCATAAGAAAGATATTGCAATTGCCGAGTGCCAAACCGCCAAACGTTCACATACGTTTTCACGAAGATGGTAGCCTTCAGTTAAGAAATGAAAATACAGACGTCAACAGACCATGTACTGTAGATCCGAAAAAAGAAATAAGCACAAAATGCTTAGAGCTTGTACTACAAATTTTTAAAGGTTTTGTTCAGGATGCTTTAATGTAAAAGTGATTACACCGCGTTCAGCAGGTACAGGCTTTTTGTTTATAGATCTTGAGAAGCTTATACGTTGGTTGGTGAATCAAACAACTTTAGTAACACGTTTTCAAATAAATATCTCTCAGTGCAATTTCATAGGACAACATCAAGTGAAAGAATTCAACAGTGCTTGTTTTTGCTACTGTTAGCTAATCAATACAGCAATATCCGTTCAAACTTGAAAGATTAGAGTACTCTGGATTGATAGAGTTCACGAGCTCTTTCTGCACTAACCAACAAGTAAGTGAAATAGAAACATATTAAAAGTTGTGTATATGTTCAATAGTAGTTGAGTTTTAGAGTGTAGAACAATGGCAATCAACAATCACACAAAATGTATGAATTTATATTACAGATATAGAAATAACAACAAGAGTACATAATTTTTACAAACACGTGGTTTCGCTACAACGCGATTAACAACAATAGCAGTTGTACTTGTAAAATACTTTTCCCTGGATTTTGTTACGGAAATCCGCGCGGACAAGAGAAGAGTGAAGTATGACAAGCAAAGGAACAGCAAGTCTGCGCCAAGTACCGCAATAAAACCAAGGAAAATCCAAAGAACGCCGTGCTAAGCGGTAACGTCGTAGAGTGAGATGGGTCACACAAAGAAAAGGAAACCTCAAGAAAAGAATTTTATTTACAAAACCTCAAGGCCATCAATATGTTATAAAAAGGACAACCAACTAATAGAAAATAAGCAATAAGAAAGAATTTGTTAATTTTAGTTAGTTAACCGAGCTTTAACACAAAAAATCGACAAGCAATTTAAGAAATTTTGGTAGTTTACATTATAAAGTAATTGTTTTATTATAATGTTAAATTAGGATAAAGAATTAAAATAGTAAAACACTTCGTACATTCCTGTACAGGCAGCAATAAAGATCGAGGCTTTACACTTTTCATATTATTTTACAAAAATACAAACAGGTTTAGGTAAATAACCAGTTTAGGAAAGTTTATTTGTAAACTTTGACACGAATTTAAAAACGAACTATTAAATCATATAATTGAACCGACACCAATAACCGCAAAACCAACTCATAAAAAATTAAAGAGTTACATGTAAACTGCCAGAAGAAATAAAAGCACGCAGGGATTTAAAGAAACCGATACAATGGTAGAACTCCTCAATAACCATATACTCATAAATTTACAGTTACAAAAATGGGTTGCGAACAAACACAAGCGCGCTGCTCTTAAAAGTGTAAGAACAAGGTTACCGTGGACATAAACAAAATGTTATTTAGCTCGACAACATTTAGACTCACAATCCATGTGAACGTGAAAAATTGGATAGTTCCAATGAGCTTTTTATCTTCCGTTATCCGACCCCAAACAGCAGACCAGTGGTACGCAACCGTCGCCGTGCGAATAACGTTGTAAAGCGGGTAGTAAACGTGAAAGTATTTAAAACTCCGGAATTGTTAGATAAACAAGCTCATAAATGCAAATGTAGACGTGGAGTTTAAAGATACCGTTACAGGTGAGGCGGTCTTTATGTTAGAAGCTTACACTCAACGCAAAATGAAAATAATAAATTACCTGCAACCCTTGTGTTGCACAAAAAGTTTGCTTGAGCTTTGTACAAGGTAAACAAACATGTAAGCCAATGATTTTTTGCTTTCCACCTGCCGGATATTTTATGTTGCTACACATTTAATAATTATAATTAGTTGTGATTGTTCGAAGAAATAAAATTTATTATTAAAAAGACGTTTTACATTGGTGTACGCTTAGTTAAAGCTATTGTAAATCTGAAATTTTTATATGGAGAAGCACCATACACAAACACTTTTATAACACACCGGCACGACAAAACACACACATACACACACCAAAACACGCACATACACGCACGTACACGTACACGCACGCACACGCACACGCACGCTCACACGCACATGCACACGCATATGCATACGCACACGCACACGCACATGCACACACACGCCAGCGACTGTACGTGGCCCCCTGGTTTCCGGCTGCCGACAGCCAGGACACGTACAGGAATGCAAACTTCTCGGTTTCTGATTTCCGGCGGTCGACGGTCGTAAGCTGGGGGAGGTAAGCAGTCCCAAGGATATTACACAGATAGAAACACACACACGCGCGCACAGACAGACACACACACATACACACACACGTCCGAGTATTTCCAAACGCAAACTAACCAATATAACTTAAAATAGCAAGTAATTTCGTTAGATTTCTAAAGAGCGAGGTATGCTGTAATTGTAACGTTAGAATAAATAAAAAATAACACCTTTTGGATGACTACTATTTAACGGAATATACTCAAAAATCAAGAGAACCCGTAAACCTATCATTTCCTCGTCCTGATAATCGAAATTAAACAGAGAGAAAACACGAAGCCAGCTATTAACCACAACTACGATACCACCCCACGAATTTAGCTTTAAATATATGGAAATATACAGAAGTAACTGTTTATCTTAGCCAAGATATGACTGCAACTGTAAATGGTTTAGAGTCTCACTTATCCAAAGGAGGAGCATCTGAACCTTGGATATCTTTATCTTGGGATTTTATGCTTATTTTGGGGTTATCTTTGGGAATTCTTTTGGGATTCCATTCTCATCTTAGAAATTTTGGGAATTATCTAGGGATTTTACCTTTACCTTGGAGTTCTCTAGAAATTATCTTGAGTTTTTATCTTTTCAGGGGTTATCTTTGGGAATTATCTTGGGATTTTAGCTTTATCTTGTTGTGATCCTTGGGAATTATCATGGGATTTTACTTTTATCTTGAGCTTATCTTGAACAATTAACCTTATACCCTTATAATTACGCAAATCCTTTTTGGAAATTTTAAATGACATATTTTGAAACCAAGATTTGTATATTTCGGGTAAAACATAAAAGTTGAAAGACATAACCTAACCGGTCTTAGCTTTACAATTTGTTCTGGCAGTTAGGAAAAACTTATTTTAGTTTGTAGCGAGTCTGATAGATTACAGAAAATATTTAAATTCAGATTCCAAATAAGCATGGTAAAATTTGGATACTCACCTGTGTTTTTGTAAATCTTATTTGCGGATTGTCTTATGCATTAAAATGTTTTTATTTAAGAAAGCTGACAAAAATAGTGAAGTTAAAATTTCTTTTAATAGATACATAAAAAGAGTAGTTAAACTAAGTTGTAACGTCCAATTTTTGTAGTTTTAAACTTTTACGCTGTTTCCCAATTTATAAATGCATTTCTGCAAATTGCTGTTTCTGTATTTGATATTTATTAACTCGTGTGTAGTAATTTAAAAATAGATAAATTGAAAAGTATAAACCGCTTACAATGAATAGATTGCATCGTTCTTGTCTTGCCGTAAATATAAATTTCGTTCCTTATGTGGATTAATTCTCATTAATAAATAAATTCCAACTTATCGAAAACGATAAACAGCCTGTTATTAATTGTTAGATACGATTGTGACGTTTACGTTTTGGATGTTCCTGATGTTATTAACTAGTTTAGATAAGATACGATAAGCGGTTGTAATAGAACGAGTTGAATAAACAGACGAGGAGTCGTGTTTTGTTTTTGATTCCGATATTACTAAGTACGTTAAAAATACTGTTTCCTCTTTGCTTTGACTAGTGAGAATTAATGCGGGATTTAATTTTCGTATTGTTCATGAACAAACGGAGCACGATTCTAGTTGTTTTTCTTGTGAAATAAAAGGTGTATTTTAACTGTAGAATGTGTTTACTCGACCGCACGGGTTTTAAGGTCATTGACATACGGTTTTATCGCTTACGCGTTACTTTACTAATTGGTTTGTGTTGTTTTTCTGTTGGAAATAAAAGTGATTGAACTTGTCTTACTCGACCGCACGGGTTTTAAGGTCATTGACTTAGTGATTACGCGTTGCTGTGCTAATTGTTTTTTTTTTAGTTGATTTGTCTTTTTATATTTGGAACTGTATGTGCGATCTAGTTTTCGTGGTCCCTTTTTTTTATGAGAGTAGCGCATACTTTGGATTATTTAAATACAGTGATGCTGTAGTTTCTGAATTTTCG
Source organism: Platerodrilus igneus (assembly GCA_036346225.1). Classification (NCBI taxonomy): domain Eukaryota; kingdom Metazoa; phylum Arthropoda; class Insecta; order Coleoptera; family Lycidae; genus Platerodrilus; species Platerodrilus igneus. The sequence goes on along the minus strand of JARFIW010001052.1, from coordinate 2,860,399 downwards.
AATAACAAAGAATCTAAAATAGATCATTGCTTGAGCAAATTTCGTTATTTGCGAAACATAACAGATTACCGGCTTACAAAGGTATTGGTTGAAGTTTCTCACTGCTTTTTGGGATGTTTATGAAAATAATATACCTTTGGGACTAGTTGAAATTAAACTAGTGCTTCAGAGTATTTCGAAATTATTGTCTTAGGAAATAGAATTACCGAGAAACTTATCAAGGCTACATAGTTCCGACGCGTGATAATGTCTGCTGCTAACCCCAGTGAAATACGTAGGTGTGATTAGTGTAACGTGTGCTAAGTTCCATCAACACCCTCACAGTCAAGGGTGAAGTGCTTCGTTAGTGCAGGACATCGTTGAATCCCACCCTTCCGTTGCAAGGAAGCGTTGCTGAAGGACTTTTGTAAGTTGAACTATTTCCTACTGGTTATTACTTTAAATATCTATCCGTTGCTTTACCATATCTTTGTCGTTCTGATACTTTTTACAATAGACTTGCATGCTATTTTAAAACAGAAAAAAAAAGAAAGAAAGAAAAATCAATACTACTAAATTACTCATACCAATTGTGTCTTACCTATTTATTTACTGAATTACTTATACCAATTGTGTCTTACCTATTTATTTTTTAACATTTTGTCTGATTTATGTTTAATTGGTGTGTGAGGAAACGTTTCTGCTACTCCCCAATATTACCTCACTTTGTAATCAAAATTTTTTTGTAATGCTTTTATCGTGATTATAATATATATTTTATCCAAAACAGTTTTCTTACATCTACAAAGTACTGAATAATTTATGCTTAATCTTTTGTTTTTCAGGTTTGCTTAACTATTTTTCTTACAGGTACTGTCACTAACTCCTTACCGCCGTATACATTATATGTCAGTTTGCTTTCTACAACCCCCCCCCCTAATCTCCGATTGAGCACGGGTCATTCCTTGACTATCTTTGTGTTGCGCACGGCTACGAGCCAACGTAGCATAACTTTGGCGCCCGAACAGGGACTGCTTGCCACGAATTACGTAACGTTACATTTTTAGCGCCCAACGTGGCGGCCACAAAAAAACGTCACATAGATTTTTGGCGCCCAACGTGGGCGATATTACTAAGTACGTTAAAAATACTGTTTTCTCTTTGCTTTGATTAGTGAGAATTAATGCGGGATTTAATTTTCGTATTGTTCATGAACAAACGCAGCACGATTCTAGTTGTTTTTCTTGTGAAATAAAAGGTGTATTCTAACTGTAGAATGTGTTTACTCGACCGCACGGGTTTTAAAGTCATTGACAGACGGTTTTATCGCTTACGCGTTACTTTACTAATTGGTTGTGTTGCTTTTCTGTTGGAAATAAAAGTGATAGAACTTGTCTTACTCGACCGCACGGGTTTTAAGGTCATTGACTTAGTGATTACGCGTTGCTGTGCTAATTGTTTTTTTTAGTTGATTTGTCTTTTTATATTTGAAGCTGTATGTGCGATCTAGTTTTCGTGGTCCCTTATTTTTATGAAAGTAGCGCATACTTTGGATTATTTAAATACAGTGATGCTGTAGTTTCTGAATTTTCGAACAACAAAGAATCTAAAATAGATCATTGCTTGAGCAAATTTCGTTATTTGCGAAACATAACAGATTACCTGCTTACAAAGGTATTGGTTGAAGTTTCTCACTGCTTTTTGGGATGTTTATGAAAATAATATACCTTTGGGACTAGTTGAAATTAAACTAGTGCTTCAGAGTATTTCGAAATTATTGTCTTAGGAAATAGAATTACCGAGAAACTTATCAAGGCTACATAGTTCCGACGCGTGATAATGTCTGCTGCTAACCCCAGTGAAATACGTAGGTGTGATTAGTGTAACGTGTGCTAAGTTCCATTAACACCCTCACAGTCAAGGGTGAAGTGCTTCGTTAGTGCAGCACATCGTTGAATCCCACCCCTCCGTTGCAAGGAAGCGTTGCTGAAGGACTTTTGTAAGTTGAACTATTTCCTACTGGTTATTACTTTAAATATCTATCCGTTGCTTTACCATATCTTTGTCGTTCTGATACCTTTTACAATAGACTTGCATGCTATTTTAAAACAGAAAAAAAAAGAAAGAAAGAAAAATCAATACTACTAAATTACTCATACCAATTGTGTCTTACCTATTTATTTTTTTTAACATTTTGTCTGATTTATGTTTAATTGGTGTGTGAGGAAACGTTTCTGCTACTCCCCAATATTACCTCACTTTGTAATCAAAATTTTTTTGTAATGCTTTTATCGTTATTATAATATATAGTTTATCCAAAACAGTTTTCTCACATCTACAAAGTACTGAATAATTTATGCTTAATCTTTTGTTTTTCAGGTTTGCTTAACTATTTTTCTTACAGGTACTGTCACTAACTCCTTACCGCCGTATACATTATATGTCAGTTTGCTTTCTAGAACCCCCCCTAATCTCCGAATGAGCACGGGTCATTCCTTGACTATCTTTGTGTTGCGCACGGCTACGAGCCAACGTAGCATAACTTTGGCGCCCGAACAGGGACTGCTTGCCACGAATTACGTAACGTAACATTTTTGGCGCCCAACGTGGCGGCCACGAAAAAAAAACGTAACAAAGTTTTTCCTAAAGATTTAGAATTCAATGTAGAGTCATAAGCTTTTAGGTTAAGAAAGGTTTCTTGCTTCCTGAAACCGCGCTGCTGCCGAAAATTGCGGTAAAAAATAACTTTGCATATAATACTAAGGTAGCCTATCAATTAAAGGCTACTTTCTTCTCGTTTCATCATTTAGTGCGGTTTGTTTTAGGAAACTGAAACTGGCGAAACTTTATTACTCATTAAGGCCTTTACATTATAGATAGTTGCCCGGACTTGTGTGAACAAGAGAATCCTTTTTCTCATTTTTTGTAGTTTTGTCGCGATTGTTACGTGTTAACTAACTCGTTATTCCTTTCATTTACTGCATATCTATTGTATTTTGCATAAAACTAAAGAAATTCCTGGTGTGTCCTAAATTCGGCCCTGGATATTGTATTTCACTATTTTTATGGTAAGAAATAATAGTTTTGACATGCACAGATACGTTAAAATACCGCCGGAGAATTTTTATCGGTTTCGGAGAAATGACGTAAACACTCACTCTTCAATTGACGGCGTTTTTTATTTTAATTTGACGTAAGATGTCAACGGTTTAAAAAATCTACTTCCGTGCGAGTCAAAAAGTCTGAAACAAATGGGAATTATGTGGACACTTTAGTGTCGGACTTCACGGCGCGACTGGATATCTTTGGCAGAGTGCCATTACCTCGTGCTTCGAGTGGTGTTCAAATTTTTTTCTCTCTTCTTACCTTTTCCTTTTAGGGCAGTACGGCGGTAATTGGTAGGCAACTACGTTATAAAATTTGAAGAAAATCGAATCACATTTGATTCTGAGAAGAGTTCCGTCTCCAGAGGCCATGACCCGTTAATGTTTATAACTTTATACTTATTAGAAAGTACCAAAATGTGAAGGATTGAACCTTAATAGTTAATTTAAAGTGTTGGGGGTTGAGGGTAACAGTGTCACTAGTAAGGTCGCCATAACATAAGTTAGTTACATATACTGTAGCATAACTACACCAGCAGCACTCTAGAAATTTGAAAATAGATGCTCATCCACTGGTTATAGACTCAAGAGTGAAACAGGTTCATGACAGAACAAGAAATACTAAAAAATGCATCACCATATGAAAATTCAAATAATCGCATGTTGTTCTTAACGGGTCAAGTAAAAAAAACTACTATATTCGCCCTTCTTTGTTTCTTGCAGTATTTTAGTTTTCTATAATAACCCGTTTGTTAGGTACTTGGTGTAACTGTTTTAGAAAGGGCCAACGCGTTTCATACCAATTTTGTCCGACGTTTTAGTCTTTCACTTTTGTCTTTATTTTTTCTTCAACGCTTTGTTCTTTCTGCTAACAGCTTCATCCTTTGGTGCTACCATATTAATCAAATGATTTTGTAGTAGCTGGCTCTACCCAATTTTTTGGACTGAATGTAATACGAAATGCCATCTGATTTTTTTTCTGTCAACTCTCAGAATTCCAATGATTTTCTAAGGGCTTTGATTTGATTAATATCTTCAGCTGCTCTTATTTGATTTTGAGTGTATACCTTAAAAATGTATTCGCCGTGTAGGCGACATTTGGTATAAAATACAGTATTGCCCGAAATAAACAGTACTGAAACTAAGTTGGCGGTGTTTTTATGCGTGCGCTGACACACTCAAGTTAGCTAGTATAGACCTGTCAAGTAAACCTCAAACAAGTAATTAGTAGGGCCTAATTGTTAAAAATGGTGTTAAGTACCGAGGAGAAAGTGTTTCTGGTAGAGCATTATTTTCGTTCATACGGAATCGGCCGACGTAGTGGTGCAAGTTTGCTATACGTGTCTGATCAATTCACACAAAGGTTTAATAAACGTTCTCCAAGTAATGCTGTAATTTTGAAGGTTATTGAAAAGTTTAGAAATACAGGTAGTGTATTGTGCCAACGAAAAGGAAACTCGGGGCGTCCCAGGACAGTTAACAACAACAATAACCATGAACGTGTTTTTGAGCAAATCTTAGAAAATCCGAAAGTCAGCCAGGCAAGGACAGCGTTACAACTTGATTTAAAAGAACTTCCTTTCAAAGAATCCTGAAGGAGCTGGGTACATTTTCGTATGTGATTCAGGTACATCAACAACTACATCCTCGGATTATCGCAGTAGAGTGGAATATTGCGCCAGAATTCTCGCGTTACAGTATGAAAATTCTGAATTTTTGAAAAATGTTTGGTTTTCAGACGAAGCACATTTTTACTTGTCAGGCTATGTGAATCGTCGCACAAATCGATTTCTGCGCTTTGCCAGACCCGATGAGGTTCAAGAGGTTCCTTTACATAGTGAAAAAGTGAGTGTCTGGTGTGCTGTTTCCGGACACGGAATCATCGGTCCGTACTTTATCGAAGAGAATGGTAGGCAAGTCACACTTAATCAACAGAGGTACAGACAAATTTTAACACGATTTATCCCTGATCTACGTCAATTCTGTCGTGCACGTAACTTGGCATTTCGAAACCAATTTTTTCAGCAGGACGGGGCAACTTGCCATACTGCTGCCGCAATTCGTCAATTTCTTCAAGAACATTTTCCAAGCAAATTCATATCACGATTTACTGACTTCCCTTATCCTTCACATTCTCCAGACCTCACACCTCCAGACGCATACATTTGGGGCATGGCTAAAAATGCCGTTTTCAAACGGGCACCATAAACCATCGATGAATTAAAGGATGCCGTTAGAATCTTCTTCGCAGCCCTGAGACAACCCTTATTCAATAACATGACCAGAAACTTAGAACATCGTTATGAAGTCTGTCTCGAACGAGGAGGTGCACATTTAGAACATATAATAAAGTGTCAATAATATGTATTTTTTAAATATACAAAACAATTACAATTTCAGTACTGTTTATTTCGGGCAATACTGTACAATCATCTTGAACACGTCCGTTTTTATTTTGATTGTAATCCGGTGCCGTTAGCAAGTACAAGATGTATTAAATCCTTGGACTCTTTGCCTTTGAGTTTTTTTGAATGTTGACAGGCGGTTATTAATTACAACCACTGCCTAAAAAGTGTGTGAATTATTAACTTAGGAATTTACGCGAAATTTATACTTAGATATACTTCAGATTATAATGGAGTCGTCTTGAATTTGACTTTATACGCGGATTTCTTCATATTGTGGATGTTACAAAATTGTCAAAGTTGATTAACCAGTCCATTATCAAGAATTCGAGATAAATTGGTTGTTATCAAATTGCTTAATTAAACTGTACGAAATTACTTTAACTCAGTTAGCAATTTTATTCTCTTATTATAACGGAAAACCCAGAAAAGACAAACATAAAAAATCTCTCCAATATAATTTTATTCTGCACGCAGCACGTACTATAAAACAAAGCAACCGCTATAAATATATTTATTTCTATACATAGGTTCCAATCTATTGTCAAAATGATTAATACTAAGGTCGTGTTTATTGCATGTTTGTCGATTGTAATTTATTGCTATGGTACTGATTCGGTTCAATTTCTTTTTATAACTATAAGCTCTTGTAGGTGGTCTTATCGAGGAAGAATATATACCGCTTTGTAAATCGCAAGTTAAAACATTGTATCCAAAAACGTTAAAAAATATCAACAATGTTTCAAAAATTATTGTTAACGGTATCCAGTCAGGACTGACCGTAGAACACTGTATGTAAGTATTAATATTAATTTAGGTGACATTTATGAATATTTTTAAATGTAATCTTTTCTGGCAGACAATCAATGTTTTTTTGTAGGGATTGCGGTTTAGTCCTTTGGTTAATTTTTCTTGCATCTAAACACAAACTATTGCTATTATCCTTTTTCTTAACGACTACCAACGGGCTTAGAAAATGCATATTCGAATATTCAATTATGCCATCACTCAACATTTTTGCTAACTCACAATTTACTTGCTCTCTAATTGCTGCAGGTATCGGATATGTTTTAGAATTAAGCGGTTCTGAATTAACAATCTCTAAAACATGCTCATTACCTAGCGCTGTGCTTGCCTCACCACATACTAACTCTGAATGTTTCTTCAAAAGTGCCTGATCCTCCAGACATTTAATAGTATCTAACTCATTTACTTCTTCACCATCATCTATTTCCATTAAATTCACACTTAATCCCACGTCATCTTCTGCGACCTCATAACTTTCCTTCCAGGGCAATACCATATCCCTAACCTTTACTAACCTTTTTTCCATGTCTATAACTAGACCTAACTTCACCATACAATCCATCCCCAAGATACTTTTAAATTTTAGTCCAGGAACAATCACAAATTCCTGTTCACAGCTTAACGAACCTATCTCTACCGTTAGCACAACAACGCTATTTAATACAGCAAACCTCTTTTTGTTCGGAGCTACTAAATGACTCCTCTTAATTGGCATAATTCAATCACAAATTTCTTCCTTAATTTCTTTAACAAATTCTTCAGATACTAAACTCTCCTCCGCTCCTGAATCGAGATCTTACATTATAATTTATAATTTTAATTTCCACTATTTGCAAACAAACTTTCTCATTTATTTCTGGTTCCATTTCCTCCTCAATCGTCATAAATTTTTGCGGATGTTCATATTTACATATTGCTAACTCTAGTGGTTTATCCTTTATTGAAAATCCTGTTTTCCCTGCGTTTGACTATTTGGTCCCCTTTTTCCATCTACCACTTCGGCATAAGTTCTACTAACTTTCGACCTACTTCTAACTTCATTATTTCTGGTCCTTGCACTAGGTTGTGCTTTCGAGATTTCCATTGAGCTATTCTAACGTTGCACACTTAGTCCCTGATTTGTACGTCTCATACCGGTACTACTGCGATAATAATTTCCCCTCGACTCCCAGTTATTTCTGAATGATCTGTTAAAAATTGTTCTGCGTCTATTGTTAAAATTATCCCTTCTATTTTCAAATCTAACCTGATTTACATTTCTATCCCTATATTCTCTTGGTCTTCCTGTACTTACATCATCGTATCTCTGTAAATACTCCAAAAATGTTTCTCTTTCTGTGATGTTTTTGCAGTGCTACGTGCTGTCTAACCTCTACCTTAAAGTGCTTAGATAAATGCTTAATAATTTGCCTATCCGCTAACGGTCGACTTAATTGTTTTGCTATACTATACTTTCAGATCGCATTCTGCTCCAGAAATCCTGAAAATTCCCCTTTATATTTCCCCGTAATCAAATCATCCCTCACTTGGTCTTGCTTATGATCTCTCCAATAACGTTTCAAACATTTTTCTTAGAAATCTAAATACGACTCTATGTCTTGTCCCACAAGATTATCGCGCTTCTGCATTCTCTAATTTTGCCTGTTAATCATTCAAATTGTGTACTAACACTCGACCACTATTGATAAAAATTTGCAGGTTTATCCAATTGTCCACAAAAAATTTCATGAGCCGATCTAACGATAAATTATTTGTATAAAACCTCGGTCCATCCACCATTAAAGCGTTTTGTTTAATTCCACTCATTCCTCTTTCAAATTTACCTAACTGATCCCTGCATGAATCACTTACTTCCGTCATTTTATTATTAATTTCTTCCTCGCAAAAAACTCTCGCCTCCGTTTTCAGCTGTCCTATTTCCTGTCTAATTTCTATTATATCCTTTTCATTCCGTTTTACACGCATTTCAACTTCCTCTATTTATACCGTCAAACTATTTTTAAAATCACTAAATTCCTTAGTCGACTTCTCTATTTTTTCACCTAACTGGTCAAACTTCCTCTTCGAGACTTCCCTAACTCCACTTAATGTTTCATTCATTTTCTCTTGCATTCTCATAATCATTTCACTTTCTTGGTCTCCAGACTCCGTTTTTGACTAATCCATTCTACCTCCTGCCGGCTCCATTTCCGGTCCCGGTTTATCAAATAAAACACTATCACTACTTCCGATCTCAACTCCTTGACCCCTCGACCACTCTTTTCTCAAAATACGTTTCAAAAACCACACTTACACATATACCACAAATACAAAAATACAAAAAAAACTCCAACACGATCAATCCTTAAACTCCTGTTCGTCAGTTTCCTGAAATAAATAAATTTATCTAAATTCGAGTCCATATTGGACGCCAAAATTGCTGCAAAAGCTGTTGCTGACCGTCACTCACTAATACAAAAGCCTTTCCTTCAGGGTGCCAAAATGCTGCAAAATACAAAATGCTACAAACCATCGGTGCTGCTTATATACTTAAAAAAAACTTTAAAATATTTCTGCTTCGCAACGAAGTATATAAATCTTTCTGTAAATCAAACTAACTACAAAAAAGTTCTGCTACAGTAAATCGCATCAGTTTATTAACATATTCTTAAAAAAGACACGCCAAGATCAACATAAATCTATTCGTTCGCTCATTGTTTATACATTATATACATCCTCTTTGTTAAAATGACACATTTCACAATACATTTTGAAATCAATAATTACCCACATAAATATTTATAATTAATAGATCGTAGAAAGCAACAGGTTTTACCACAGCCTTTACCTTAACTCAGGTTTAGTACGAGTTCATAATAAGCTTAATCCTTCGTGTCAAATTTTGCTCATCAATCCCCTAAAAGTACCCTTTTACCTTGTACATACCAAATATTGTAAATATCATAAATCATTCCTAAACCTAAATTCCCACATAAAAATACAGTGCAATAATACAGCATAAAAAGTTCAATCCATAACTCTTTCCAAATTTATCTTTTTAGTTCATAACATTATACCCACAAGCACAAAAACACCTGTTTATACACATATGCAAACAAAACCAACAGTTACCTGGATTTTATCACTGCCCCCGGAACTGCCATCATGCCATCAACGACTGCTGACTACAGGAATACCCAATCTAGATTGCAATCTCATCATGATTGCTAGCTGGAACCATATCACCAAAGAGTGATCTCATTCTCCACTTTCATACTGCCTTCAGACTCCCAAACCTCTTCTGTAAAGTGTAGATAATCAACCAGTTCGACCAAACACTAACTTTTATTCTATTCACAATGTTGTACTTAGCACACTTAGTGCAAATTAAAATGTAACAGTTTTACTTACATAAACAGAACGTTTGCGCAACTTGTAACGTATTAATACTTGAAGCCGCCAACTTGTTTTAAATTACATGTGTAAACCTAAAGACACGTACGCTTGCTGGAAACTTAGGGAGCCTCTTCACCATTCGTTTTGGTTTATATATCCTTCGTCTGCTCCTCTAGGGCTTGTTAATTCCATCAATACAAACAAGGATTCAATTCTTAAAACTTCCAACGGTTTCATTTTTCTGTATTTCATTTCCAACCGACACCGATTTTCTACGAAAACATAAGTTTAAGCTTACAACAACGCACGTACTAACCTCATTTCTCTGTATTCGTTTAACTGACAATACTTTTCAAAACATATCCTTGCAAATAAGAATCCTACTGGCAAAAGTTAATGTTTAAAACACGCCTCTGAAAGTACGCGTTCTAGCTATCTCGTTTCAATACATACGCGCTAAATCACCTGTCTACTTTGTCTGTCATCCCCGTTCTTCACGAACGTTAAAGTTCCATCTATGCTTATCTCAATCATACCAATTCTATCAAACAATCTGTCTTTATTTACTGGTTTGCAAGTTCTACTGTAACTGACAAAATCACCATCTCGTCTTAAGTTTAAACTATGTTTATGTTAACACGTGATAAATAATAACCCCTCTTTGTTCCGCTGTTGGCAAGCAGTATTTGTAACCGCCTAAATACCCATTTCAAACCAATAAATTCATTTTTAATTGACAGGCCGACCAACCCTACTTACAATTGTCTGTTATTTGTGTCGTCTCATCTTTTAACGACACTCAGAAAGCTTCGTTCGAATATAACTGGCACCTTTACTGTTATAAATATTACGCAGAACTACAACAATTTAAAATACTCAAGCTTTTTAGAAAATATACATCCTTCTTTGCTATAATTTAACTCTGAAGGTTATCTTGGTTTATAATATAAAATTTGCAATGCTTTATACTTCTTAAATACAACGGCAAAAATATGCTTATGATATAACACACACTATTTTTAATTATTATTCATAGTTAAAGGATGATGTTAAATTAACTATTAGCTTACTGAAATTGTTCAGTAAAAAGATTCATTTCTACTCTAAAGAAAAGCGTTTTACCTTGTTGCTTGTATTTTCCATGCTGAAACCTGAAATAATTACCAAATTGAATAAATATCACAGATATATATATATATATAAAGAAATATTATAATAAAATTTATATAAGATGTATCTAAACAATTTATGATATAAGCCATTGACAAATACAGAATCGGGCTGGTAGTTATATAGCCATAACATGATGGCGGTTTTATTTACTTTGCCATAGTACAGTGATTGTTTCGAAATTATATCATTATAATAGATTACTTATAGGGTATCTTGGGAATATTCCACTCTGACGAGGTCTAACTAGCCGATAACCATGATGTCAGTGGATGTTATTCTCCTATGAAGAAATAAAGTAATGTTTTGTTAATGGCTATATAACTACCAGCCCGATTTGTATTTGTCAATGGCTTTTATTATTTTCATAAGAGTTGTTTACAGATACATCTTACTTCATATACAATTTTCTTATTGCGGACTGCAAATAACTTGTCTTTGTTTATTTGAATTGCCCTTGGGCATGAACCCGGTTGTGTCAGATTTGTAAGGTTTGTTACGTAATGCAAATAAATTTTGCAGTAATATTCCGAAATCTCAAAGGAACGTACTTTTTGTCATTTATAATAATTTATTATGTAGTTTCGGTTCAAATTCTGTTACTTCCACAACTTTTAGTAGTGTTGGTGATTTTATCCTGATGGCGGTTTTATTTACTTTTGCCATAGTACAGTGATTGTTTGAAATTATTATTATTATACTGATTACTTCATAGGGTTCTTGGGAACTATTCCACTTGACTGAGGCTAACTAGCCGAAACCATGGTCAGTGGATGTTTCCTCCCCTATGAAGAAATAAAGCTAATGTTTTGTTAATGGTTATTAATAACAAGCCCGATTTGTATTTGTCAATGGCTTTTATTATTTTCATAAGATTGTTTAAGTATTTATGTTTATATTATATATATATATATTATATATATATATATATATATATATATATATATATATATATATATTTTAAAATGTTGTGGGTTTTAGGTCGGCTGGATTATTTAAGAAAACTCTTTTATAAACCTGAGCTTTGTTTATTTTAATCCTTTTCAAAGTACTACAATAACAGAATTGATAAATAAACATTAAATGATATTGTATACTCACTAAGGCGAGGTTATAATAAATTGGCGATTAACATAAAAAGTTATTTTGGTTATAAATCTTCTAAAATGTATATAACAACTTCAAAATACAACAAGAGGTAAAAGTATTATGTAAATAAAATATTGATAATAAATAAAAGTCAAAAGTTTGATAGAAATTGTTATTAAAAAGCAACCTTAAAAAATGTTTATTATAACTATTCTGTGTATATATCTGCATGTAGCACTGTGAATGTATGTATGTATGTATGTATGTGTGTGTATGTGGGTGCGTTTTTTTTGTGTGTGTGTGTGTGTGTGTGTGTTTTTTATTATATTTATTTATTTTAATATTATTAAGAGAAATTCATCTTATAGATCCATTGACAAATTTGTTGCTGTGTGGTTGTTTTTATTTTTGATATTTAGAAGATACGTGTAGATACAATTTAAGTTATTAATATCTGTTCTTTTGTTCATAGTATTTTTTTGCTGGTAGATGTGGCACATTTCTAGAAACTCTTTTTTTGATTTTTTGTCTTCCATCTGTAATATAATTGGATTGATAAAATCTATTTTATGGTTTTAGTATTTACGTGTATACATAGGGCACAAGCATTTGGTTTTATACGTATATCGCTCTTATGTTGGGTTATTCGTTGCCTAAGGGTTTGTTTGCTTTGTCCTACGTAACGCTCATTACAATCTAGACAATTGATTTTATATATGATGTTCCTTTTATTTAAAATAGGAGTTTTATCTTTAATTTTAGAGAAAATGTAATTTAAGGTTAAAGTATTTTTAGAAGTTATTTTATGTTAAATTTGTTAAATACGTTAGTTAGTTTTGGTGTAAGGTGTTCAATGTATGGAAGAGATTTAAATGTAACTGTACTGTCTATTTGTTTATTATTATTATTATTATTATTTGTGTTGTTATGTGTATTATTATCTGTAATTTCTGTAGTGTGGTTATATAAAAGACGTTTTATTAATTTTGGAGGATAGTTGTTTTTATTAAAATATTAAAAGTTTGTTTAAATTTTTTGATAAAATGTATGGTGACTTATTGTTTTAATTCTGTTTTTAGTGTTAAAATAAAATTTATTTTTATTTTGTAAGAGTGATACGAGAAGTAATTTAAGTACCTTCCAGAGTTGGTTGGTTTTGATACCAATCTAATAAAATAAAATTATTTGTATTTCTAATAAGTAACGTATCTAAAATGGTACTGCGTTTTATTCTCTACTTCTACGGTAAACTGAATTTTTCGTGATAACTGTTAAAAGTATTAAGTGTTTCGGTAATTTTATTTGCTGGTACAGATGTAATTATGTCATCAACAAATTTTTAATGAAGGGTAGTTGAAAAGGAAGTTTCTTAATTACTTCATCTAAAGACTATCCATTACTATTTGTGCAAATATTGGACTTAAATTGGATCCCATAGGGCAACCAAAAGTTTGAATATAATATTCATTTTTGAAGCTGAAGTAACTACTATTAAACTTTTGGTTGCCCTATGGGATCCAATTTAAGTCCAATATTTGCACAAATTGTAATGGATAGTATATATATATATATATATATATATATATATATATATATACTCATATTTAGACCAGGGTAGAAAATTCAATAATCACATCAAATAATTTTAATCACCGTGTAGAAGCTTTGGGAAAAGGTACGCGTTATTAAAAAAAACCGTGGAGCATAAAATTTCATTCGTTTCATTAAAAATAAGAGATTTAAATCATGTACAAGACGCTTTATATCAAAAGAAGCAGTATTAAAAAAAGCTCTACGTGTAATTTAATTATTCCTAGTAAAGAAACAAATACAAATTACGTGCAAAATTTATATTAATTAACTCAATTTTAAGTAACCGGTATTAAACAAAGTGTACACATAATAATTAATATTTAATTTGTATTCGCTAAAAATGAAAGGGTAGAAGTCAATTTTAGTTGGAGTTAATTAAACCATTATTAATAATAAGCATAAAAGTCTGTGAAAATCCAAGATTAAAATACCATGAAATAAAGCTCTGAGAATTAATAGTACGATTGAACACCTGCGTAGTTTAAAAGTCACGTACGGCGTAAAATTTGCAGATAACAAATGGTTTCAGAGAATGTTGGAGAAACCGTCGCTTATATTAACGGGAAGACTAGATACGGGGTTATTTAACCCAGATAACAGTCCATGTGGACTGAAATAATCGATAATAAAGAATATCAATTTGCACCAATAAGAACAGGGTAGATAGAGACAGATAATATGCGCAAGACCGAGACACATATAGTAAAAGGCGTGAGTGGAGCAACGTCACGGGGTTGCGATTGGGTGAAAATAAAAGGCAAAATTGAGAGGTAAAAATAACATTTCTGTATAAAATTCAATTAGTTATTTCCAGACGTTGCGAGCAGTGTAGAAATTTCTGAGATTTAACTGGGGCGAGTGCAAATTTCGTAAAAATCGCATGCCGGGCTGCGGAATGGGAACCTAGCATGCGAAATTCTTTAGAATTGTCCGTTTTGGGGACTAGACCGACAGACAGGCTAACCTCTATATATATCCAGGTGAATATGAACAAGCTCTCTTAGATCTGCGACTTGATTCAATGCGTTAAACAGTGCTTTTTAGTTTTCCGAGTTTGATAAAATAATTTAAAGTTTGCTCGTATATTTTGGTGATTTAAAACAGTTTGTTCTTTACGTGCTACAATGAATGTACTTTAGTGCACTTAGAAAAGAAGTTAAAAGGTAATAAAGTTTAGTATCACTGTACCAATTAGTAACATTTGCAACGACAAATGAATACACAAAAGTAGGCAGTTTTGGCGTACATTGGTGAAAGAAGTATGAATTTCTTTGTTATTTTTCGGGGGTGTTAATAATTAAATGGTTGATAAACGTGTTTGGATCCACAAAACAAGGTTCAGATATACACAGATGAGTTCCGGAAAAGCCCTGAAACAACTTTAGATGAATGGTGGTGGAGAAGATTTTAAAAGCGTTGAGAATCAGAAGCCGTAAATATAACCCAGTTGGATTGATGTGATTAACAAAAGGGACGATGTACATTGAAGCTACGAGTGCAGTAACCTTCAGGTAAATTATACTATTTTGTTCGAACTTTGATATTTTGGTGTGTGTTGAATAACTTTATAATTGATTTATTTAAAATGGACAGTAGTGAAATTGTACTAACAACAGAATTTTAAGTTTAAGGTGAAATTTGTTTGTTTAAGTAGAAAGGGGTATTTAGTATTGATGTTCTGGATTATGATGAAAATTTGGGTATGTCTTTGAGCTCAATTAGACGAACCTGGTTAATTAACGTAAAGGGGTGGTAGATGCTCCCTTTGTACTCAGACTCAGGTCTGCATATATTGTTATAGTAATTAGTAGGCATCCTACAAGGACTTTAATTCTGGATGCACTTTAAAATGATAACAAATTTAATCTTGAAATTTTCTGATACTGAAATTTATGCTGAATTTTAATTTTGAAATTTTAATGTATTGTGAATATTGATGTAAATAGAGTTAACGTTGATGTTTGTGATAGGAATGTGTTTGTTTTTTTTTATGATTGAGGATGAAAGGTTTAACTAGGTGAGCAGCCGAGGCGGAAAAGAGTAAAGAGGCGAGTAACAGAAGAAAGTCAACGGACCAGTTAAGTTAATAGCTTTTTGTAGGTTTCACAGCATTCTTGAGACCCAATTCGTGAGGTTCGATTCTAATACAGGGAAACACAGCATTCTTTGACGCCCAATTCGTGAGGCTCGATTCTAAGAATACAGGGTTTCACAGCAATATATATATAGACACACACACACACACACAGCGTTTCCACTAAAGCTCTTTACAAATAGGATTTTTTTTTTATTAATTATTGAAGCAAAAATTTTTTTCTTAAAAGTCCTGCTCAGTCTAAAACCTCAAAAACACCAAAGAAAATTCTTTACGGTCTAAAGTTATACAAATGAAGTTAAAAGTTATATTTTATTTAAAAAAATTATATATGATATTCAAAATTATAGTAAAATATAAAACAGTGTTATGTGGAATGATTTTTCATATGACCCGTAGTAGGCTGGAAAAACAAAAGAATAACACGTATTAAATGTCACGTAATTGAAAACAAAATGCCAGTAAAATTTAGTTTACAAGAAAAAATAGAATTAGTGTTAATTGTAGGTGATAATTACAAAACCTATAAAGCAGCTGCGATGTTATTCAATGACAGGCATTCCGGAAATCATATTTCACATGCGACTGTGGGAAATATAATTGCTAAATTTCAAATCACTTATTCTGTTGGCAATAAATTTAAGACAAACCGTAAGCAAAGAATTAATAATGAAGAAAATGAGTTACTTAATCAAGCAAACTGCTGTAAAAGAACCAAAAACCCCTAAAACTGATTTCACAAAATTTTAGCAAATAATGTAGGAAAATCAACCGTTTCTAGCAAATTTCATTTGTGCAAACCAAAATTTGTTAATACGCTCAAATCCAGAGATTTAATATCTCGATTTAACTTTTGTATCTAGTTTCAAGGAACATTAGAAGACGATCCCTCTTTTGCTAGAAAAATACTTTTCACTGATGAGGCAAACTTCACATCTAACGGAGTTGTGTTCCCAAAATACTCGTTGTTGGGGTTCTGAAAATCCTAGCTTTGTGATTGAATGCCGTGATTAGTATTCGTTCAAGACAAAAGTGTGGGCTGGTAATAATCGAATAACCGGATCGTATTTTTTTCGACATAATCTCAATTTGGAGGTATGTTACCAATTTCTGCATAATCAAGTTTTTAATGTTCTGAATGCGTTTCCTTTGCATATTCAATGCACTTTATGACATTAGCATGATGGGGCTCCATGCCATAGATCCAGAATTATGAACCAATATCTTGACAGATCATTTCAAGGATGCTGGATTGGAAGATATTCCAAAAATCATTGGCCAGCCTGATCATCCGATTTGATACTTCTAGATTATTTTCTCTAGGACTATCTAAAGAAAAGGGTGTACTCTGAAAGACCTTTTCAAGATATTGATCATTTGGAAAGGGTTATCACCGGGAAAATCTATGAAATTCTTGCTGCAATGATTCGAGATTCAGTGACGGATTTTAGGAGAACTTTTCTTTGTATGGGGAGAGATGGAGGACATCTTGACTTATTATTCTGAATAATTAATTACTTAGAAGTTAGTTTTGTTATAATTTTGAATTAAATTTGATTATGTAGGTAATTTTTCTATAAATTTGAATATCACAGATTATTACTGATATCACAGATAACTTTTATTTTCAGTAAAATAAAGCTGTTTGCTTTCCCTGTATAACTTTAGGACGAAAAAAATTTTATTTGGTGTTTTAGAGGTTTTGAACTAAGCAGGACCTTCTTCAGAAAAATATTTTTTCTTCAATAATTAATAAGAAAAAAAAACTGTTTTGTAAAAACATTTTGTAGATGCGCTGTATATATATATATATATATATATATATATATATATATATATATTTAATGTCTATAATTTTGTAAATATAGTGCAATGGTATATGTGCCGTTACTTTAAAAAGAAGCCTGTTCCAAATTAAAGTAGCGTTGTGCGCCTTATCAAAGAAAAGTTTTTCTTTTTGGATTCTAGAACATTGTGCCCTTAATAATGAACACTGTGTTAGCAGTCTTCTCAACAGCTATTTTTTCATCTTCCTTGACGACTCTGCAAAAGGAGTGGTCAGATTCCCTTTTTCTTCAAATTGTTAATGCGATTCTAATCTTTAATAGGCGGCTCAATTTTATGAATTTTGCTTTTTTGATATGTATATGAATATTAGTTAGATACAAGCATGGATATTAAGGTATTCGTTACCAATACAATATCCTTTTGAATTTTTAGATGTCAGCAATTTTTAAAAAACCTTATGTCTATATACCATTCTATTCCAAATTAATATTGCAACACAAATTCTTTATAACATATGAGGTATCTTTTTATATACAATTATCTTAATTTCCCCGACTTATTGCTGATTTACAGATAATTTTTTAAATAAATCATTATACATTTTAGCTAGCTTTAGTGAATCTATTTACATTGGCTACTACTTACTAACTTTCTTCTTTTATATCCGTTTATTGTCCTATCTCAATTTCTACTTCCTTAACATTTATGCTATACCATTCTGTTGTCATTTATCCACTAATTCCTTTCCTAAATACCCCTATCCAAGTGAACTACTATTCAATTTAAAATTTCTGTTCAGGTCCCTGATCTCATTCCGTTGTTTGTTAACCTCCTCTCATTTTTTTATATTATATATATATATATATATATATATATTCCTATGAAATTCCCTATTTTAGGGTTATCGAGCCCCTACGGTGGGTGTCATAAAATTGCTGTGCTATTCGCCCAACAATTCGGCATGTCATAAAATTGCTGTAATATTCTTTTTATTATTTTAAGCCCTAATGTTATGAAATGTTAAATTAGGATTTTACCTTGACTAGTTTACTGAATAAATCTTATTGAATCAAATAAAGCAATTCTAGAACACAATATAATAATTGATAATATTTCATTTGTACAAAATATCTACATATACCAGATTTATGCTATTCTAAAAGCCAGCAAAAATATCTTTTAATTACATTCAGGGACCTTCGAACGTTCCAAGAACCTATTCAATTTTCATAAACTTTTAAGTGACCTCCTTGATGACTCCCACAAATACACAATGTGTAGCAAATATTAAATCAAAAACAGTTTTTCAATAATAAAGTGTATTAAGATTCCTAACCTGGAATGGGTTCTGGAATTCCATCCTAGTCTATGATCTGCATTCCATTTCTGTGTCCGCTTTGCTTATTGATATGCCGGCCCCATATATGAATCGCCTCCCATAAATCGCTTCCAATTAAAATTGTACCAAATTACAATACATTCAAAATTAAAACGTACTAAATCGGAATATGTTCAAATTAGAATAGGTCCATTTTTAAATTATCTCCAAAATTAGAGTATGTTCAAAGTTAGAAGTCCCAAATTAAAGCCGTCTCAAATTAAGATTTTAAATTAAAGGTCTCAAATTAAAGCCATCTCAAATTAAAAACGTCTCAATTAAAGCCCTATTTAATTAATATTAGAAATGAATTTAATTAAGTTGTTTAACTTACGTCTATTGATAGATCGGATTATATTTCGTTGCACAAATTCTCGTACTTTTAAATCTGATTTGTTTTGATTTTTACTTTACTAGTTACGTGAGTTTTTAACATCTTCGAACATAGTCGTTGCTTAGTTCAATATATACTAAAATGTCGCTCCGTTACTATCGTATATATAAGCCCTTCCTCCAATTGTTTTCATTGACGTGTTTACAATCTAGGCTGATACTTTTGCCTTATATAGCAGAACTCGGAATTTTTACAAATTACTTAGTTTAAATCTTCGATGAATGTTCTGTCCGTCACGTCCGCATCCAGCATATTGTAGTATTATTCGAGGATTTCCAACTTTTGACTTTCATTAACTCACGTATTTGAATGTTTGTTAATTTACCGTATAATTGAACCGCCTGGTGTTTATTTGTTTTTAAAGAATATTGGTTTTCTGAACAAATGTGTTCTATTCTAGTCACGTAACGATTTTCTAATAACGAATTATTTTAGGATGCGTGTACGTTGATATTTTCGACGCAATTGTTAAATATCTGCAATGCCAATTTATCTATGCTTCCCGGTGATTTAATTTTGATGCCATTTGTTGCGTTTTAAAATCTTATCTTTACTTGTAAACTACACTTAGACATATTTATGTTCTCATGCATTTAATTCCGTATATTTTATATAGTGTCCTCTTAATTAACATTATGTAGAGTGACCAATTTACTCTTATAATTTCGGAATTATTTGCTTTTCTTAAAGTTGAATTTGTTTATATTTATTCTACGACCCTTATGACTTAACCTACCCCTAAACTAACCTATTTTATATATATAAGAACGTTATTTGATCTTGATTTTTGGGATAATTTCGTTCGAAAAAATATATAAATACTAATCCATTTATTGATCACTACGTTTCGGGTATAACTTTGTACCCTTAGTCATGTGCTACAAAGATGTGATAAAAACAGTTATTAATATACAATATTAGTTTTACTTACATAAAGTGTATTGAGTATAAATTTAAATGAAAATTAAAACTAGTGTACTCAATCCACTTTATGTAAGTAAAACTAATATTGTATATTAATAACAGTTTTTATCACATCTTTGTAGCACATGATTAAGGGTACAAAGTTATACCCAAAACATAGTGATCAATAAATGGATTAGTGACCAATTTACTCTTATAATTTCGGAATTATTTGCTTTTCTTAAAGTTGAAGTTATTTATATTTATTCTACGACCCCTATGACTTTTATTAATAAGATGAAATAATAACTTAGACTTTTATGCAAAGCCCAAATGATCATTTCAAATCGAGCTAGTAATTGAAAGAAGGAAAATATAAGGTCTTGCATAGTATTTGAACCTGCATCTCAGTTTTGCCGGAACTGTGCGTTTACCAATTATGCCACCGAGGCCGATGACTATAATTGAAAAATTTACAAATCTAAATCGTGTACAGAACTATACATAAACCTAACTTTCAGCTACGTTTGGCATTTTTGTCAATCATATCTGATATTATCAATTTTTGACTTATGTCAGTTATAGACAGGAAGCAATGCTCAAAATTACGGTTATAAACCAAGTATTATATATATAAATAGGTACATTATCATTCTAATTTCAACTATCGAAATCTTCAATAATCTAAACTAAAAACCATTAAAACTTAAAAAAATATTAATTCTAGGTATTAACAATTAATGTAAAAAATTTTGATTGAAATTTATCAAAAAATAATACAAAATGTCAAATTTAGAATAAGGTATACGCCGTCTAAAGAATCAAAATTAGTGCATGAATGTGAAACAAGGTGTTATGCTAAATATATAACTTAATCTATAGGTTTGCATCTTTTTTAACTATTAAATTTGTAAAGCGAAGTGTAAACCGCACTTAAGTTGTCTATATCACATTTTGAATTTATAATAATTTTAATCCTGTTGATATGGTATGACGTTCAACATCAAATATTTTAATATCAACAAAATTGGGGTTGTGGTGAGTGGCTTAGACATGTGACGCTAGAGCGTAGGACATCTTTTCAAGTTTGGCGTCACTTTTATGTTGCGTTGACCTTCTGCAAATATACTGTTTAGTTTGTTCAAGGTATAAGCCTCTGCATCAACACTTCACTTGATAGATGACGTTGCTTAACCGTTGTCTGTCTGTTTTATCTTTGATATGAGTGAATAGATTTCTTATTGTTTTGTTATAGGTATATGTAATTTTAGTATCATTCCGTTTTAAAATTCTTGCTAAAGTTGGAGAGAGTTTCTGAATGTAAAGGATGGTCTGGATTGATACCCTATGATAAGTAATGCCAGTAACTAATCAAATGTCTTCTCCTTCGATTTTGAACACTTTAAACACATCCTCACTAATTGTCGTTAATAAGACAGCTGTGTTGGTTCCTTTCGATTCAGTTTGGTAAAAATATTGTTTCAGGCTTTCATAAATATTTCAAAGTCATCTCCGTTATTAAATCCTCCTAATTTTGCGATATTGCTGCTAATTACCGTGACTACTGGTTGTGCTCCATGCGCTTCTGCAGTAACATTAGTCTTGTCAATTCATTTCAACATGTGACCAAAGTTGTTATTAAACTGAAACACGTCATGTTTTACATATTCTGAAGAATAATATTGAATCAGTTTCGAAGAATATTTTAATATACATATATATATATATATATATATATATATATATATATATATATATTGTTGCGATCTACTATTAGGCAATCCGTCAAACTCACAAACGCCGGAGGCACTGTATATTCTCCAGGTATCGAGAATTCTTCTAGCAATTACTGGAGAATAAGTCATCCTTTTTAATTCACGGTATAAATAAGACCGATGATGAAGTACAGAGTTAGTCTATACCAGAATGTCGAACGTAAAATTATATCGTGTATAGTAAAAGTAGTAGAGCATTTGGAAGTCCAACAGTATACATAAATGTTATATGATGTGTCTAATGTACATGCAGCTTGTAGTATACATAAACCGATAGAAGTGTAATAAATAATAGTTGTTTTAGTGTTATTAATGGACCTACGGTAAAGAAGTTAGTTTAAGAAGATATTAGTGCTTGTAAATTCATTAGTGTGATAGTGCTTCATTGTTAATTGGACTGAAAACATCTATAAATAAGGCATATACTTACTGTTAATTAGACTTGTGAACAGTGAGTAATAAAGACTCTTGTTATTATTTGTTTTAAATTAGAGAAACGCGGTAGCAGTAGTCCGCTACAATATATATATATATATATATATATATATCATATATATTAAATATATATATATATATATACATATATATTAAATATATATATATATATATATTGCTATGGTATCGCCGTACTTCTATGTGTTTAACGCACAGTTGTCTGCTGTCTGCCAGCGCTTTGTGTTTCTAAATAATCTAGAATAAAATTTTAGTTTCCCGCAATTGGGTTTATGCCTCGACTAGCTCAGTTCAACCCCACACAGTGCACAATAATACGATAACAGAAGAATTTTTACCCCATCCCCTTTTTTTCTTTAACACTTCATACCTAAATAATATAAACAAAATAACAAAAATTTTGTATAATAAACCCAGAAATATGTATAATTTGCACTTCTGCAACCTTCGTAATATTATTTGATATTTAAAGCCCTCGAATCAAAGTAAAAATATAAATCTGTTCGTCACCAAATTATAATACTATTAAAATATAAAACCAGCAAAAATAACTCTGTATTATATTGAAAGTCTAGTTGAACGTGTAATGACCCTTCTTAATTTCTATGTATCAATCAAAATTTTTAATAACCCTTCACATAAATATCTCAGTACATGTAAGTTATAAATTTCAGTTTTATGCTATAAATTAATTATCGCTAACCTGGTGTTTTTCTAGGTTGATTCCCTGGTGAGAATATGTAGCTCTGAGTACATCTCGATCCGTTTGGCTTTCCACTACGTGCTGCTAACTAGTACCCTTGAGTTGTTTTCAGCTTAACGTCGTCCGTATTGCGTTAGATTTCTTATTCAGTTGGTTTGGTACTAGTTTATTGAATCACTTAATCTCTTGCTTAATGAACTTGCTTGGTCGAACGCCCAGTCGAACGCTTAGTAAGTCTCTGATTACTTAGTTAGTTAGTTAGTTAGTTTGTTTACTTTGTTGATTGGTTGTTTGGTGCCCTAAGTTAATAAATAATAAAGATCATGTTTATTTTTAATTAAAATTTGGACATACGTTTTAATGTCAACAGCGAATTGCTTTTGTATATTTGCACTTGCAATAGTACTTTAAATTTTTAATAACTGACTTTCACTTAAATTTTATCATTTAATTTCACAATTAAACTTTGCGTGGTGTATTGGTTCAGACCAGTACAGATCGTGCCTCAGTTGTGGAAAGACTGACTCTTATCAGCTCGTGCACTATATAACGGCAGGCCAACCCACCTGCTATTATTGGTTTACTGTGCTTCTCTTTGTTATTTCGTCATATTGAAGGCGTTGTCCTTAGTTTATCGTCCATCCATCGGATTATACACGAAGTTACTTATTCTATAATTTGTTGAAATGCTCATTCCGATAAGGTAGACATCAAAATTTTATATTGTAGAGTTCGTTGACTTCGTAGTATTTATTTGTATTTATTTAAAGTTTATGAATATATTGTTGTTCCAAAAATGAATTGGATTACGTACAAATTTATTTACCTTACTAAATGTAGTTGAATTATTAAAGAATGAGCCTCCTTTCATTTGCTAAAGTTAGTTGTGAATTTTATACAGTGTGTTTGATATTTGCTTTTTGCATAATTGGCGAATTGTGTACTTTTATGATTCAAATGTTTAGTTTCCTTGACTTTGGTGTTGTTTACATGAAATATACCACCCTTGTGATATATATATATATATATCTAATAAAATAATGCAATGGATGCCTATTTAATGGAAAATGTAAATTCTTACCTTACTGGCCCCGTTTTCTTCTTTTGCTAGTTCAGCGACAAATATGCTGCGGATTTTACTTACGTATTATTATAATCTTCACATAATTCGTGTTAATTATTAGAATACCCCAAAATATCGTATGTTTTGTAAAATTTCTCTGGATAATTTCAAATATTTTGTATTGCCCCGTGTCAATGTAGTTAATTAACGATGTTGAGTATTACTCTTGTAAGGTTCAAAACGCCTAGAGCTATGAACTCAATTTTGCTAAAATCAAACAGTTCACTTTCAAATAAGTTTTGCGCAAAATAGAAACTTATCCTAGCTTAATCTACTTAATAATACACCAAAGTCGTTTTAAGTTTCGAAACATAGTTATACTTGCATTATTCTTATCTCGATCGCTATCAAAAAATTGTCTCCATTATAATTAACTGCATTGAGAAATTCCAGGTTCCATTTCATATTTTCATTTTTAATCAATCCTCCTGGGAGAAGCATCAGTTTACTTAGTGCATTTATTTTTAAAGATTAAAATTAGCGGATGTTTTTGCTTTAAGATAATATATTATTTACACTGGAGCAATAAATTACTTTTTTTGCACTCCATTCAGTAACTTTCAATGGTCGAATTTCCCATAACTTGTTATGTTTATTTTCGGGATAAATTAATTATCCCTTTCTCCGTTTAATTTGTTTTTCAGTACATTCAACTCCGTTGCTATTCTTAAATCCTTTATCAACAACCTGTATATATTTACCTGTTCATTATAAGCCCGCTTTACAATAATTGTTTAAGTCAAATCTTGGAAACGACAAGTTTATGATAAAATTTAAATAAGTCAATACCTTCTTTAGGTATCCTTTAATTTGTTAAATATTCCGATAACGTATAATTGCTTTCTCTATGGTTCAAATCTAAAGACTCGTCGAACTAAGGTCGCGTACTATCCGATAAAAGCGTATTTCCACATTTCTTAATCACGCTTTGATAACCACAATATGACTTGGAGTTCTGTTTGTTTAATTAAACAAATTTACGTTCACTTTCTTTTTAATATGTTAAAAAGCACTTGTCGTATTTGCTAGATTCTTCGTCACTTACAGTGTGGTGAGTATTGATGGTTTTATAAACCCGTACTTGACGGCGTAAATAAATTAATATTTTTCGTAATCATTCTACCTTCCTGCGGGGGCACGATAGTCCCTTGAATGGCCGCTTCTTGGACGTATACACGGGATCTTAGGTCCATCTGGCCCGCTCCGGTCCAAGGAGCGAACCAGAGATACAACACCGTAGAGACGTGGGCGAGTTTTCCTTTCCTGCTTGTGTCGAGACCCTGTTCACATAGATTTTACTGTTTGGGGCTCATACGGGTCTCGAACTAATTGTAGGTACAAAAATGATTTGTGATACTGGGATCTATTGCCATGAGATTACTATATTACGCTTAACTTTAACTACTGTCTATTAATGCGGGAATGGGATAAAAACTTGCTGGCACATTGGAAAACGTTATTGCCTTTGTATTTGTAATTGTAGGTTATATGTTAGCATTATCAGAGCCTATGGTTTATCCTCACCTACTTAAACCGGGTTAATGTCCATTATAACGTTTTTTCTTTTTATGCTAATTAGAGTTCTTTTGTTAATGTGTTATTTCCTCTGTTTTTTTTATTTCTCTTTCTTTCTTCTTTGTTGTCTTTTTTTGTTTACTACGTCGCTGCACGTAGCAAACTGCTATTTTAAACCTTGACTGGCGCAGGAATAATTGAATGCTTTAATTACCTTCGTCTTTATATAATAAAATAATCTTAATCTCATCTTTTGATTACATTCCAGTAATATGACACATCCACATGATGCAACATTTACGCACAGTTTTGCGCTCTTATACCTTTAATGAGCTGTCATTCTACTATTTAATGCGATCGTAAAACTTCTCCTTGCTATGAACTCTTACGAACTTCTGTAATAATTACAGCTATTAAAACGTGTAGTTTTATGTAGTTCTATAGTCTTTCTCGACGTTATGTCTTTCCGTGAATCGGGCCGGACATTCATACTAGATAATTAATTAACTATTCCTTGCTCATTATTTATATATTTCAAAACACTCTTGCAGGATGCATTATTTTTTTACTGAATAACATAAGTATAATTTATTCCAGAATCGTCCCGAAAAAAACACATTTGAAAAAAAACTACTTTGCCTTAAAAACTCGCAATTGCGTTATTAAATTTAAATAAATAACGTTTATTGACCTATATTTCTGAAGAGGATGAGTGAATTTACCTTTTCAGAAAGTGCGGATATTTTATATTTCCATCGGCTTGAGCTAATTGTGTTTCAGACAGTTTATTACTTTAATAAAGTGATATTTTTAAAAAATATAGATGCATTATGGTACTTGCATTTTAGAGAAATACGAATGTTTGTGTTTTGTCCGCTTGAACTTGTTGTTAATAATATATCTTAAAGAAGATTGCTTGATATGAAGTTATTTACTCTTCTCAAAGCAGATAGAACCTTGGACTGGTTTACGGTGTTTATAAGTGCAATGAAACTTGTTTTACATGGTATTTTTTTTAGAATAATTATTTATATATAGATTTTAAAGCTGAATTTCTTCTTAAATTACATCTCACAACACTATATGTACTTAATGCGCGTTATTTTTGATGGGAATGTATTTATATGTTTACACAGATTAAAAACTAAATATTTGAAAATTCTACTTTTCTCCGCTTTCGGTGGGTTTTTCTCACAGAGTGCATGTGACTTCTGTTGACTTCATTATCACATTATATATATATATATATATATATATATATATATATATTGCTGTGATACTTCACCAGCCCCACGTTTGGGCATGTCATAAAATGCTGTGATAATTTATTTACAGTCAACGAGCTTTTACGATGGTTTTATTTATTTTTAGTCCCATGGTTGGGCAGACCATAAATTGCCGTGTTAACCCCTTTTTATTAATTAAGCACTTGTAAAATGTTAAGTTATAGATCTCTTTGACTCAACTAGCTGATTCAGTTAAATAAGCAATTCTACAATACACAATATAATGATTAAATATTTACAACCTTTTTAAAATCTTCCCCTTTTCAGAATATTCACATATGCCAGATTTAAGAAATTGAAGCCATCAAAACGAGCCTTTTGTTATATTTAGAGATCTTTTGTAACGTTTCAAGATGCCAATTGCCTTACATAAATTTATCAAAAAAACCCCGGTTTTGTTGACTCTTACATTATTGAATTAAACAGTTTACAGAAATACATTATATCAATATATCTAACCTGGAGTGGTTCAGTAGTTTCTCTGCATCCCCAGGAGTTTTCGTATCCAGTCTGAATGTTTAGAGTTGAATTTGGAAGTCGACATCAAAACCAAAATACTATCCAAATCGTTATTCAAAATCGCATAAGTTAATCCAATAAAAGGTTTTCCATCTCCGTAATTAACAAAACAGTAATAGAACATTTACCATGTCAGTGATTGCCCAATTAATTTAACAGGAGGTAATCTCCAGAGTCGTCTCTAGAGCCCTGTTTTATTTATTTCAGAAATTGTATAATTTTAGTAAATTTGGTTTACTTACGTCTATAATAAATCGGCTTACTTACACAATATTTACACTTTTATCAAATGCTTTTCACTTTACTTTCGTTTAACTGGTTACGTGAATAATTTAGCACTTTTGAGTATCGTGCGAGCCCAATTTAAAATGTATACTCATTCGTTGCTCAATTGTTATCGTATTTATAGGCCTTGCCCCTTTGTTTGCTATTCGTTGTTTTCACGTGTTGGGCGACAACATTTGTCTTATCTCTTGTGTACTCCGGCAATTTTACCAATTGTATACTTCAAATACTTGGAAGAACGCTCAAGTTGTCACGTATTCATTTACATACCATTACATTTAATTTAGAAATCTCAGAAATTTTCGTTTATTGAATCACGTATCATTGTTATTTGCTTATTCTAATCTAAACAGAAATAAATTTGGTGTTTGTTTATTTCCTAGCTAACTTGGATTTTTGAACAAATGTAATACTAAAGTACAATTTATTCAAATAATGCATAATTTTAGTCTGCGTATATGATGATATATTTAACGCACTTGTTGAATATTTATCTAGCCAATTCATATAGGTTTTTCGTTGATTTAATTTTGATGCATTTCGTTACATTTTTAAAACTTATCTTTGCTTGTATCTACTCTTAGATATGCGTTTAATCTCTTGTACTGTTATATACAGTGCGTGCTCAACTAACAATATGTATAGTGACCTATTTACTCTTATAATATCTGTAATTATGTGCTCTTGTTATTTGGAAGTTTCTTTTGTTTATTCTACGACCCTTATGACTTAACCTACCCCTAAATTAACCCTATAGCTATAGCAATATATTGCAGTGATATCTTTGCAATAACCCGGTGCTCTTTTTTGTAAAATAAAAAGGTTAAAATTTTTCTTTTTACCAATTTTTAATTTAAATTTTAATTTTAATTTTCAATACCTCGGCTAGCTCAGATTTAACCACGCACGGAGCTTGCGATAATACGACAACAAAGAATTTTTAACTTTTCCTTTTACCTCTACTGCCTTTGCTTTTTAAGCAAAACACAATTAAGTACAACTACTATGATATTCTCAATATTTACAAAGCGTTTATAATGTCTTTGAATAGAACCTCCTTTAAATAATTAAATTAATTTCTCTCAATAATTATAATTCCTTTTAAATGAACAAAATCCAGCAAAAATCACCCTTATTATTATTACGCAAAGCCCTATGAACGTTCATCAGGTTTTTTTAATTCTTTATGCAAATTAAAACGTGTGTTGAAACGATTTTTTATGACGCTCACATAAAATTTTCATGAACACAATATTTAAACAAAATATTTAGCATGGCTAACCTGTTGTCCCTTTTCAGCGTGTTTCGTTCCCCAATTCAGACCAGTTTCTGCTCCAACTATTCGTCGTTCCAGCTTTAGCCTATTCATTTAAATGCTCCAGGTTGGATATAGATATACTTGTTTAGATACTGTTTGCATATTCTTATATAATTTTTCCAGGTTGATCCAGAGATTGTTTTAATATTCTTGTTTTAATTCTTTTGGTTCATCAAGAGATTGTTTGGACATCCAGGTAGGATTCAGTAATTCTTTAGAGTCCTTTTTTTAATGTAAATCTTAAAATCTATTAGAAGCATCCTTTGCTTACGTTTTTGAGAATTAACGACGAACCTTTTAATAATTATGCACTATCACCACATTAAAATTTATTAATTATAAAATTACTTGTAATTCTATTACGTAAATATCTTTCTTTCAGGAGATGTGAACCATGCCTCCTTTTAGTTCAAACTGATTTGTTTACAAATCCTGTCGTATTTAATTGGAACGCCTATCTGTTGACAAACGCATAGTTCAACGATTAAAGTTTTGTACGTGATTCTTACACGCAAGATTTTAGGTATTTCTACGAATTTCCAATCTACAATAAAATCGAGAAGCTCGTCCCTGTACGTAGGATTTTTAGTGTGTATAGATTGATTGGATGTTCTAATCTTTCATGGTCTTTCAAATCACGTACGTTTTGTTTGTACGACAAATTTGACGAACTTTTCTTTATCACCACTCTGTAATTATTTCCTATCTATCAAGGTGTTTTATTTTATACTTTATCGGTCACGTAGCTTTATATTTATGAATGTATGCAATTAATTATATGCGTTTTTCTGTTTTACGCATTTACAAACTTGCTCGTTTAAATGGGATTCCTTGTAAAATAACAATGCACTATTCAGGCGTATTGTGTGCAGATTCGGTTTACTTCGTTTAATGACTTGTAAAGTTGTTTATTTAATTGAATCTTATGGAATACTCTTTCCTTCTTTGAGTTTAATTATAATTATAGTTTATATACAGGGCGTTGGCAATTGCTTTTTCGCCAAATTGTCAAATTTCGCATTTTCTTTGTAAAA
This sequence comes from Platerodrilus igneus, assembly GCA_036346225.1. Taxonomy (NCBI): domain Eukaryota; kingdom Metazoa; phylum Arthropoda; class Insecta; order Coleoptera; family Lycidae; genus Platerodrilus; species Platerodrilus igneus. The sequence goes on along the minus strand of JARFIW010001052.1, from coordinate 2,830,308 downwards.
TGTCTAGTTTTCTGGATTCTCATGATGTTTACATAAAGCGCACTATCCTAGTGATCCTATATACCGCTAAACGAAGCTATCATCATAGAAATATATATATATATATATATATATATATATATATATATCTATATTGCTGTGTATCCTTTATAAGAAGCGAGCCCTCACGAATTGGGCGTAAAAATTATGCCGTGAAACTCGGGTAAAATTTTCACCAACAAAATTTTTTTCGAAAATAATATAAAATTTTCAAATTCGAAAATAGAAAAATTTCCAAAAATTTAAATAAGTCAACAAATATTTCTTACCCGTTTTCCTCTTTTCCTCGGTTGAATGGCCTTCTTCAACTGCTTCCGGCTAGCTCATTTGGACCTACTTTTAGATAGCTATATTCATTCATAAATTCTATCATTCACGCACACTCCCAATAAAACCACAAAATACAACCAACATACAATCTTTTATTTATTCCTATTTACAAATGCAATTCATTATTTTATTGTTTACGTTACATTTCAGTAAATTTTATCTTGTAATGTCCTGTATTTAATTTCTAAAATCATCAAACACATAAAATGTACTCGGAGTAAATGAACTTTGAATAATACCTTCTCTAAAATTCCTTCTGTATAATTTATTTATCTATTTTAATACTCTAAGTAAAGTGTGGGGTATGGTAAGCTCATAATAACCCAACTAATGTATGCCCTTCTACTTTGCATACTCTAAAACCAAAAAAAAAACAAAGCCATGTACTCTTCACAAAATTTCACGTTCTGAGGGAACGTTTAAAAGCTTTCTAGACACCTTCAATTTCTAGTTGAATACCGTAATAAAGTTATTTACACATATTCTGTTCAATACGTAATTAATTCACACTACCTTGAAAAACACTCTCATACGCCACCCCAAGATTTACAGTTTATAGGATTCACAAATTTAAATCGTTACCTGGAATTTCTAGACGATCTTCGCTCTGTAGATGATGCCATGTAAATTTCTATCTGGTCAGCAGGTCGTTTCTCGCAATTACTAGACGAACTCCATCTAAATAGATCCGCCAACGCCGCCTTCTCGGTGTAACCAAATCCCAAATTTCATTCCAATTATACTTCTTTCACAGTAATCTACGTTAATTAATGTCCCGACACGAGTTGATAAAAATTATAGGTGATACCTCAATTAAAATAAGTAATTTCGGCACACTAACCGCGTTTTAATTAATTTAGAGGCTATCACTAAACAATACAATTTAAAATGATTTTATAATACTCACAACTCATGTTAACTTTCATACGTGCTTTCGGGACGATCGAAATAATAAGACTTTAATAATATTCTCCTAAACTATTTATATTTTTCACTTGCCACCTCCTGGCCACGGTTATTCGATATCCACTGCACACAACACACATTCCCACAATTTTACACTCAACCCCGATTTTCAAATCCGCGAATTTCCGTACCACGTTATAAAATTTTAAGAAAATCACGCTACACTATCCTCGTGTCTATATCAAGTCGAACTTACATATCGACCAATCGTAGGCTTACTGACGTTTCTCAAATCCCTCCTATACTATTGTGGTCTCATGCTTATACGTTTTCTACGTCTCATTCTAACCTTGCTTGAGTTGTTGAAAATCAATATCCTTGTCTGTGCGCTGTCTACTTCACGTGGACTGTCTACGTGATTTAAATAACCCCTTCATTAGTCTTTCTATAGAACGCATGCGACGGTTTTACAATATACGTAGAATCTTTGTTTGTTATCTACAGAAATTATTGGAACGTGACATTCAAAAATACGCAGGTGTTCAATCGTAACATTTTAAATAACACTTCTACGAGTTGGATATTCCAGGTATTTCAAACCCTACTGATATATTTGTACGCTAGCAACGCGTCTCATCTTGGTATTACCGGGTTTTTAAAAGCTTTTATGCATATTATACATCAATAATCGTTCAATTAAATTCAAATTAATTAATAAATTAATGACATTGGCTTTTACTATTTAATTTCTTTGCAAACCTACTTAAATTTCATTAATTATTTATAAAATTTCGTTAATACCTGCTACTTGAAAATGAATTAACTAATATACTTTCGCACGTAATATTTGGTTGTTTCTTTATACAGGGTGTTTTGAAATTGCTTCACTTATATTTATTTTTGATCTTTTAAAACCACTATAATATATATATATATATATATATATATATATATGTATTAGGCAGTTAATTACACAGGGTCAGTTAATAAATACAGTATTGCCCGAAATAAACAGTACTGAAATTGTAATTGTTTTGTATATTTAAAAAATACATCTTATTGATACTTTATTATATGTTCTAAATGTGCACCTCCTCGTTCGAGACAGACTTCATAACGATGTTCTAAGTTTCTGGTCATGTTATTGAATAAGGGTTGTCTCAGGGCTGCGAAGAAGACTCTAACGGCATCCTTTAATTCATCGATGGTTTGTGGTGCCCGTTTGAAAACGGCATTTTTAACCATGCCCCAAATGTATGCGTCTGGAGGTGTGAGGTCTGGAGAATGTGAAGGATAAGGAAGTCAGTAAATCGTGATATGAATTTGCTTGGAAAATGTTCTTGAAGAAATTGACGAATTGCGGCAGCAGTATGGCAAGTTGCCCCGTCCTGCTGAAAAATTGGTTTCGAAATGCCAAGTTACGTGCACGACAGAATTGACGTAGATCAGGGATAAATCGTGTTAAAATTTGTCTGTACCTCTGTTGATTAAGTGTGACTTGCCTACCATTCTCTTCGATAAAGTACGGACCGATAATTCCGTGTCCGGAAACAGCACACCAGACACTCACTTTTTCACTATGTAAAGGAACCTCTTGAACCTCATCGGGTCTGGCAAAGCGCAGAAATCGATTTGTGCGACGATTCACATAGCCTGACAAGTAAAAATGTGCTTCGTCTGAAAACCAAACATTTTTCAAAAATTCAGAATTTTCATACTGTAACGCGAGAATTCTGGCGCAATATTCCACTCTACTGCGATAATACCGAGGATGTAGTTGTTGATGTACCTGAATCACATACGAAAATGTACCCAGCTCCTTCAGGATTCTTTGAAAGGAAGTTCTTTTTAAATCAAGTTGTAACGCTGTCCTTGCCTGGCTGACTTTCGGATTTTCTAAGATTTGCTCAAAAACACGTTCATGGTTATTGTTGTTGTTAACTGTCCTGGGACGCCCCGAGTTTCCTTTTCGTTGGCACAATACACTACCTGTATTTCTAAACTTTTCAATAACCTTCAAAATTACAGCATTATTGGAGAACGTTTATTAAACCTTTGTGTGAATTGATCTGACACGTATCGCAAACTTGCACCATTACGTCGGCCGATTCCGTATGAACGAAAATAATGTTCTACCAGAAACACTTTCTCCTCTGTACTTAACACCATTTTTAACAATTAGACCCTACTAATTACTTGTTTGAGGTTTACTTGACAGGTCTATACTAGCTAACTTGAGTGTGACAGCGCACGCATAAAAACACCACCAACTTAGTTTCAGTACTGCTTATTTCGGGCAATACTGTACTATCGTTTTACAGTAAACAAGATGAAACAATAACTTAGACTTTTATGCAAAGTCCAAATGATCGTTTCAAATCGAGCTAGTAGTTGAAAGACGGAAAATATAAGGTCTTGGACAGGACTTGAACCTGTATCTTGGTTTTGCCGGAACCATGCGTTTATCAATTACGCCACCGAGACCGATGACGACAATTGAGAAATTTACAAATTTAAATCGTGTACACAACTATACATAAACCTAACTTTCAATTACATTTGGCATTTATGTCAATCGTATGCCTTGGATACGGTGATATACAATGTGTGTTTATTCTTTGGGGTTTTATATTTTAATTTACTGTATAAATTCCTAGTTGAGATATACAGGGTGTCCCAAAAGTCATGGTCCAAATTAAAGTGGTTTGATAGCTGAGATTAATACCTATTCAAATAACTATATATGTTGTTATCCAATTGTTAATGGTTTCAAAGTTAAACAACTTTTGTGTTTTGTGTCAAAATCGTGCAGAACTTCGAATATTAATTTGCAATAAAAAAAATACTGACCTTTTGAAGGTAGTTCGTTTTCTGTTGTATGCGTGAATGATGCGTGTTTAATATATGAGTACTTCCTCAAACATTTACTTATTATCGCAAGAAAAAATCATAATTTTGTTTCTATGAAAAATTGTGCGTGTTTTTCAAACTGAAATTACTCAAAAAAAGTATTACCATCAAAAAGTGCACACCTAGCCAAAAAACTTCATTAATCTATGCACTTTGTTTAAAGGTATAACTGGTAGGTCTAAGATTAAATGCATAGAAAATTTTTGGGTAACTTGTAGGTACAATCCCAAGAACCACTTTTACTAAAGGATTCTTAAGAAATAGCCAACTTATAATTTTCGCAAAATAAGAACTCAAAATAATCAAATGTATTTAAAATTCGTTTATAACAAATGTTATAATTTCCTGCCACTAGTTCTTATACATAAACGACACCGTCTTAAGAAATTTCGTTTTTATAATCTGAAGGCGTACCGTCTTCTCTCAGCTTTCCAACGGCTTCGCGTATTTTTGTACAAAGGTGCTGCTCGTTTGTAGTATGTGTTTCATACACATTTTCTTTCATATAACCCCACACAAGATGTAATCCAGGGGGTTGGGGTCGGGCGAACGCGGTGGCCAATGGATAGTACCTCTTCGTCCTACCCAACGATTGGAATATGCATGATTTAAGTGTTCTCTAACATTACGAGTATTATGTGCTGGAGCACCATCGTGTTGAAACCTTACATTTGATTTTTCAATGCTCCACCCGAAGGTAATACATTGGCCAGAAAGTGAGTTTCTTTTACCTGGAAAAGTTTTGAATTTTGCCGAAAACTTGCTGTTCCAAGCAAGGTAGGGATCTTTAGCGTGCATGACAACACTCACACATGGGACCTCCATTTTACGTCTCATCCGAACGAGGGTGTATTTTTGTGAAAAATGCTCGCCTAACATTTTTCAAGCGGACCGTCTCGGGATTTGAACCCTGGACCTTGGGCATAGTAGTCACACAAATACCAACTACGCCACGGAGCCGCCGCATAGTGTTGAAACCACACTATACGCCTAGTTTCTAGAGGGATATCTTCTAAAAGATCGCTTGATTCGTGTCGAAGAAAGTGAAGGTACCGTTGTGCGTTGAGCCTGGTTGGGTTTCAACACGATGGCGCTCCAGCACACAATACTTGTAATGTTAGGGAACACTTAAATCTTGCATATATCAATTGTTAGATAGGACGTGGAGTCACTAACTATTGGCTACCGCGTTTGCCCGACCGCAATCCCCTGGATTACTTCTTGTGGGGTTATATGAAAGAAAATGTATATAACACACATACCACAAAAAAGCAAGAATTCGTAGAAAAATACGCGAAGCCTTTGGAAGGCTCAAAGAAGACGGTTACGCCTTCTGGTTTTTAATACGAAATTTTTTAAGACGGTGTCGTTTATGTATAAGAACTGGTGGCAGGACATTCGAACATTTGTTGTAAACGAATTTTAAATACATTTGATTATTTTGGGTTCATATTTTACAAAAATTATAAGTTGGCTTTTACTTACGAATTCCTTAATAAAAGTGCTGTTCTTGAGATTGTATCTACAAATTACCCAAAAATTTTCTATGCATTTAATCTTAGACCTACCAGTTATACCTTTAAAAAAAGTGCATAGATTAATGAAGTTTTTTGGATAGGTGTGCACTTTTCGATGGTAATACTTTTTTTGAGTAATTTCAGTTTGAAAAGCACGCATAATTTTTCATAGAACCAAAATTATGGAAAAATTATGATTTTCTCTTGCGATAATAAGGAAATGTTTGAGGAAGTCCTTATTTATTAAACACGCAACATTCACGCATACAACAGAAAACGAACTACCCTCAAAAGGTCAGTATTTCTCTTATTGCAAATTAATATTCGAAGTTCTGCACGATTTTGACACAAAACGCAAAAGTAGTTATAACTTTGAAACCATCAACAATTAGATAACAACATATATAGTTATTTGAATAGGTATTAATCTCAGCTATCAAACCCTTCAATTTGGACCATGACTTTTGGGACACCCTGTATACTTTGTGTGCAATTGTAAAATTATATTTTTTAAACAGTGTATGCAATTTTCAGACAATTTCGCCAAATATAATGTAGTTGGTATAGTTACATATTTTATTATGGTTTTAGTTTTGTGTTTTTGTTCGACTGTTTTAGTATTGTTCATCGGTGTGCTTTTAAAAATATTGTTTATTAATCACGGCGGGTAGTTGTTTTCTACTAACGTTTGTTTCTTGTTTTTTGAATTGCAATTTTTCTATATTGACAGTCGAATAATTTAATGGCTTCTTTTGGCCAATCTTATGTGTTCTTTTGTGGGTTGTTGGTGCTGCGACATGAAATTTAGATGACTTGCTGACCTCGCGCCTTTGATATATCATATTGTTTTTATTTTCTGGTTTGGATTCGTACATATTTCTAATTGAACTACAGACCTCTGGGCTCAATTGGTTGCATCCAAGTACAAATTCATCTGTTATAGGTTCGAATTCTGTTCGAGCTCTTATATTTCTTCTTTCAATTACTTGTTCGTCCGAAATTATTATTTAAACTTAGAACAAACATATCTTTAACTAAATGCCTACTTACAATAGCTGAAGCTTTCCTTTTTTTTAAATGGCAAAAGTAACAGGAAATGGTAAAAATTCTTTTGATGATATACTAAAAAATAAATATTGAATGACATAGAATGTAAATAAATTCAAATTTAATGTAAATGAATACAAATTAAAATTGATACTTTTGAAGGACATTCAAATCACAAACGTGTTTTAAGGTATGTACATTATATAATTTAAATATTTTTTACTAGTTTCAATTTTAATTTATATTCATCTATACAAAATTTTAATTTATTTTTTATTTGATATTAAGTTTTTGTTATTAGTATATTTTTAAAGAAATTTTTACATTTCCTGTTGATCTCTTTTTTTTATGAAATAGAAGAACCTCAGCTTTGTAAGTACTTATTTGAAAATTGGTGTACAGTAAACTGGGTAATGGAGTAAACATGCATTTTGTATATATAAATATTTTCAAGTGTTTAAAAGCTTAGCATTGTAACATAAACCCGCTAATTTATTCAATATTACCAAATCCGCACCTTTACAAAATATTTTTTTCTATTTTTTGGTTATATATTTTAAGATCAGTTAAGTAGTACAATTTCGCAAACTTAAATGCCTTTAAGGCATTTATAATGTTTTAGCTGTCTCAATTTTTCTGGGACGGCGTTTTATATTGCACCCCAAAAGATTGGAATAGATATATTCGTTTATACGATGCAAGGAACGTATACTCATTTTTGGGTTCACTTAGCAACAGAATTTGATCAACAATCACGTTTTGGAAGCGCTTGTCAAGAAACCAAATCCCTCATTATTTTTATCAATTTAACACTTGCTCTCAATGTAGCGAAGCTTAACCTAAGCATTTGTGAATTTTTGCATTTGAGTTTTGCAGAATTTGTCTTAAAATATTGAAGTACCAGTTTATAGGAATGCGGTTTTTAAAAGGATTCACCACTTTATCATATTGTAACCTATAAAAGATTTGTTATTAACGCAAGTACATCAGTCTAGTAATATATCCTTTAACCAGTTTGTTAATTTATGTTTCAGAGGAAATCAAGAATGCGAAGTTGCAACGTTTCCTGATGGTTATCATGCAAAGTGTATCCAAAAATATAGCACGTGGCGTCTTCTAATTCTAGGCGACAATGATACAGTTTCGTATGACTTATTTCCCATACCAAGCGCCTGCGTTTGTGCTGTTAATCGCCTATAAAGTAGTAGAACACATAGGCCATAAATACATTCTATTTTTTCAATATATTTAAGAACCACTATAAATAAATAAAAATTAATATTCCTATAGTACGTTGTTGCGCGTTTTCTTTAAAAAGGAAACCTTGATAAGTGGGTATTGCCACATCCTGAAATAAAAACTACAAGAATATTCCAAACCGCCATGACATTACAAATAATGTCATGCCATGCTATTTAAAAGATTATATAAACTTGGAAATTTTATCAGCATTTTACAGGATCTGCTGTGAATTCAATGAGCAAATAGAAAGTAGTGAGGCGGCTGCGTGGCGTACTTGATATGCATGTGACTACTACGTCCAAGGTCCCGGTTTGAATCCCGATACGGTCCGCTTGAAAAATGTTAGGCGAGCATTTTTCACAAAAATACGCCCTCGTTCGGATGAGAAGTAAAATGGAGGTGCCGTGTGTAAGTGTGATCACGCACGTTAAAGATCCCTACCTTGCTTGGAACAGCAAGGGTTCGGTAAAATTTAAAATTTTTCAGGTAAAAAACTCGCTTCCTGACCAATATAGTAACTTCGGGTAGAGAATTTGAAAAAAAGTAAGTAGTCATGCTCAAGCTGCCATATTGCGCGATTGTAGCTACTAAAACCACTACGGGGCGCTTTAAGATTAATTGTTACCTACGCAATTTATATTCATTTTCTATTATTCACTTTTCTTTTGCATTTTATTGTACCTTTGGCTATGCAGTAAAAAAAATAAATAAAAAAAAAGAAGACTAAAATACAACATACAAAATGCCAACTGGCAAAAACTACTGGACACCTTCAATCCGCCCCCTGATATCCAACGCAACGACAGCGTACACGCTTATGCCCAAGCCTTAACAAGAAGAATCAAAGACACTATGAAACAAACATTAAAAACAGTAAGACAATCTGCTCCACAAACGCCGCTAAAATAAACCACCGAGGTCCAGATACTGAAAAGCAAAGCTCGCAAGGCAAGGAGACGCTGTCAGGCCCCTCTAACACCGGCAGAAAGTGCCTTCCAGATGCCCAACTACTGTCAACGCAAGGCGACATACGAACAAGAACCATACGACATAAAACGAAAATCATAGGACACTTTCGTCGAAAGACATTTGCAGACGGATGTTTGGGGGGTACCGTGCAAGATAGTAATAGGAAAAATTACATCACCGACAACATACTCAACTTTAACCAAACCCGACGGAAAAGAAACCAAGGACTGGATTGAAACCACGACATTACTATTACATGCGCTCCTCCCTGATGCCAATTGGGAAGAGGACACACAAGAACAAATACGCAAACGACAAAGAATCACCGAACAAAACACGAATGGAGATACACCCTGGAATAGAACACAGGACGACGTAACACTTTTTACTGAGGACGAGATTAGACACGCTATTCGATCAAGTAAAAACAAAAAAGTTCCTGGGCCAGACGGGATCCAGGCAGAAATCACAAAGTCACTAGACACCAAACTCACACCGAAGCTTACTAAACTGTACAACGAATGTCTATGACAAACAAAGTTTCTAAACTGCTGGAAGCAAGCAGACGTAATCATACTCTCTAAAACCGAAAAAAAGACCCGAAAAATCCGGGTTCGTACCGCCTCATCTGCCTTCTAGACTCGCTCAGAAAAACTTTCGAGCGACTACTGTGCACGAGAATGCAAGAACATCGGAAAATGAAAAGCATGCACCCGGCGCAGTACGGATTTAGACAAGGACGATCAACTGAAGACACCGTAAACAAAACCATAAACTCTGCAACCACTTCAAATAAAATATACGTGGCACTAATCAAGATAGACATAGAAAGAGCCTTCAACAACCTATGGTGGCCAACTCTGTTCCATAGGCTAATCGAAATTCAATGTTCAAAACAGCTACATCAACTTTCAGAATCTATTGCAAAGATCGATTTGTAACACTGTTTGGTACTAAAACATCACAACTTCAGTCACCAAAGGATGCCCCCAAAGGACAGTCTGCGGTCCCATGTTTTGGGACATTGCGACTGAGGAGTTTTTGGGGCAGCTGGAAACCGCAAATGACGTGAGGTCCGTAGTAGCTTATTCGGACGATATCTTGTTGGAAGTGGAAGAGGTTCCAAAAATGAAATACAGCACAATGCAAACACCGCATTGAACAAAGCCGTAGAATGGTGCAACACAAATAAGATGACGATAGCACATGACAAAACAACTTATATGATAGTTAAAGGTTCTCTAGAAAGAGACCCTATCATTAAACTAAACATAGGCAGAATACGAAGAACACGGGAGGCCAAATACCTAGGGCTAACCCTTGATGAAAAACTGAACTACGAAAAACACATTGCCACAGTAACTGCAGGCCTATGCAATGCATAGCAACTCTTGCACAACGAACGTAAAATATCCCCCAAAACTGTGTAAGATTATACTTATCCAGCATACTTGCAGCAATATTAAGCCATGCAGCGAGCGCCTGAGCAACCAGATTACAACTAGTAAAACCCAACCAAAAAGTCAACAGTGCCCAAAGGGGGCACTAATAATACTTACTGGAACATACGGAACCATATCACACGACGCCCTCTATGTGATATTAGGAGTTCTCCATCTTGATCTGTATATCAGGAAGAGAGCGACGACATACTGGTTAAAAAATAACAAACCAGAAAATGTCCGGGAAATCCTAAAACTAACATCAGAAATTCGGATAAAAAGGACATTCAGGACACAATACTAACCGAGTGGCAAGATACATGGAACCAGAACACAAATGGGAGGAGGGTATACGCACTAGTCCCAAACATCCGAGACAGGCTAAACTGTGACCACTTGGTCCCTTCACAATAACTCATTTATTTTCTCACGGGGCATGGTCCTTATCCAACCTACAGGAACCGCTTTGACTTCAAGACAACAACAACTGCACATGTAGTGAGATGGGTGCACCGGAACATCTGGTGTTCCACTGCACCGAACAGCAACAGGACCTAGGAATGAACAGGACAATCCTACGAGATATACCCGTCTCGGACATGCTCTGGAATGAATATATATTTTCTTACCTAAACAGAATCACTCACCAAACTACCACTATACTACACCAAAGGTACACAAACGGAATCTGACAGGACACACACAAACACCATACAAACCCCACGCATCACAAGTATCACAAACACAGATCACACAAAACACAAAAGTTTGACGTAACGCAACGAATGTGCAATACAAAAGCACAGTCCGCCCAACATACATGGGAACCAACAACAAACAAACAGCATTCTCCCAAGGACATACCAGGAAAGATCTACCAGAAGGCTCGTGAATCCTGACGACCGGGAGTGATGCCAGTGAAAACGAAGTGAAAATAGTGAAAACGGCAAAAGTGCTGCAAACGTAACTCAAACACAAGTCTCCCCCAGAACACTTAATAGCATTAGAATACATACATTAGTAGGATAAGGAATCAATACTAACCATCTAACCAAAAAATACAACTAACTAAAATAAACAGAAGAAATTACAAACCATATTCGTAATTGCTTTAAGAAATCTAACACTCGCTTCAGTAGCATAATGTTTATATTTCCAATGTTGTAGCCCACCTAGAAATTACTACTGGGAAAATATTCTGGCAATATAATTACAACACATCAGCACGACAATATTTTTAGGTAGCAGACTAATTGTAACGTTAGAACAAATAAAAAAAAATAAAAAAATATGCAGTAACCGTAAGTCTAATCGAACCCTGGTTCCCCTTTTCAAGGTCGTTTTCATAGTAGCATTTTGGTTCTTTTGTTGAGATATATTCAAATTTTATTTTCCGCTTGCTTCCAGTATTGCAGTGCAAATCTACGCAGGTGTATTGTGCTTCTTGTTATATATAAGGAAGGAATTTAATACTCGTCAGAATCACACATAACATTCCTTGGGAATCTAGTGATCTATTGAAACAGACCTCACCGAATACATTGATTTGTACATTCATTTATTTCTGTGTAATATGTTTACAGCAAATGTAATACTTTGGGTATGTATTTTTACTTCCATCTCGTATTCTCACATTTGATGTCTATTTTGTAGTGAATCTAAGGTATCTATAACTCTATAAATTAAATGCCATTTTAATAACTCAGTTAGAAGATAACTTCACTGCGTTAATCCACAACTATATTAATAACAAACCTCTATTACACTTTGAAAACTTAAATTCTAGATAGTGCAGCCTGGAGTTCTCTGTTAACGTTTGCAATGCGCTGCGTTACGCTAGCTGCGATTTAGATGGGAAAGGAAAAATCTAATTCCGAAAAGATAGAATAATTATGAATGTTTCCTGCATAATAGATTTCACAAATAACTGATCTTAATCATGCATTATATTTTAACTCCTTTGTTACGACAAAATACAGCTTTAAGTAAGGTAGCTAATGTATTTAAAGCAATAAAAGTGAATTTTACTAAAATTAATTGGTACAATTTAATGCAATACTCAGATATCGCATTAGTCAGTAAATAGGATAAAGGTCGCGACTACAGAAACCGCTGAAATTAAAGATTCCATAAAACACGCAATGTAATATACATATAATACAAGAATGTTTAAATGGGTATAGTGTCCAGGGCGTCATGTATTGACAAAACTAAAGGGTAGACATTAATAAAATTAATTAATACGTGAGAAGAGTAAAAACCGTTAACACGGAAGGTTATATTGAAATCATAGCTTTACGTTTAAGGCAAATTGCAAAAGTATGTGGCTGTGACGTAATTAACGGCACAATAACCTTTCAATTAAGCATGCATTAAAATTGTTACCCTTGTATTACCGGATGCTGACTGCAATTAATAAGATTATTATAGAGAAAGAGACTTGATATATCACGCTTAACATAGGTTATGTGAAAGTCGTGTCGTTTTATGTGTTTAATTTACATTAGTAGAAGAAAGAAAGTGTACACAGGGTACAATCAATCTTTCGAAAAAAGAAATAATCCATGAGCCGTCTTGTAGATCGATCATCGTCTAGTGAGGTAACACAAATTTCTAGGTAGGTTGGTGCTCAAGATTTTGCTAGACAGACAGTTCGAAAACCTTTCCAGGGAGGTGAAAGTTCAATGTGTATATGTATACTTCTAAAAGAATTGCTTTTGCTTTCATAGAACGTATCCTTCACTACAGAAAACCAGCTGATGTACTTTTAGTTACGTTTCCGTAACGAAGTAAATTTCAATGGTCAATAGCGTCAATGTTACACGTAGTAACCTGGCCAGTTTGAGGTTAAAAATTTGGTTTTTTAAGGAAAATGTATTTGTATTTTTATTGCAATTCTTTGATGTCAAAAGAGGTTGAGTGTAGAATGCATTTTGTTTGCATTTATATATGAACTAAATAAAAATTAGGTCATTATAAGTCTCCCTAGTGATTGAGTGGTGTTTGGGAGAGCCCTTAATTTAGAGAATTTCTGTAATTATGACAGAACGTAATAAGTGTTTTAAGATGTTTTAGAGAAAAATAGTGTGTGCTGTGATAAAATTTATAAAGCCAAAGCAAAGGAGACCTATTCGGAATAATCGTCGTTCGAATAAGAAATAATATCGGAAGGAATTGCTTAGACGGTTTGGCGCACCTCAACTATGACAATAGAAAACCCTTTCGGGCTAAATGAGTATTGTAACGTACCTTGTTGGCGTTTCAGCCATTTAACTATCTTTATGTTTTATTTTTATTATTCATTCTGTAAGAACCCACTCCCGTACTACTGTAGTTAACTGTTAACACCTATATTTGTTAGGGGCTCTCGTTCCTTTAGGGCAAATCTAAATTAATAATGTAATGCTTATTTTGCCCCTAAAATTCTACCGATAAAGGGTGTCTCGGATTTCAAGATTATAAGCCGCAAAAATGATAATTGTGATTATTGTTTTATTATTATACTTAGTTGAAGAAAACATTGCTTACACACGCTTCGACGTAGCCTATGTTAAACAAGTTGTTTGATGAAACAATTTAAAAATGTAAATCACAGAGTACGTGGAAATCAGTTTGAAAAGTTTCGGAAAAAATTTCGATCGCATCAACTTTCCAAACGGTAACACTTCTTGTAAATATCCCCTTTCAGTTGTGAGAAGTTGCTCGTAGAAAATATGAAAAGTTTCCAAAGACGCAACTTTCAAGTAAATATTTCAAGTAAGTTAAGAAGTTTTACTACAAAATGAGAGAACGATCCTAGTAATACGATAATGTACCATTAAGAGGAATTTCCTGGATTAAAATAATTTAAGTAGTTCCACAATGTTCTTTAAAATCTCAGACACAAAATGATAGAGTAAGTTATTAACTCATAAGAAGATGTTACTCTGACTGACATAAAGCAACCTGTTGATATATTGCTTTTGCAATTTGTATATTTTTCTATCTGTTTCTGTGTCGCATTATTAATTAAACCATCTAAACGCACTAAATTTTACCAAAAGACTGTAACATAAATAAATTTTTAAGATATAGAATTTAGCATCATCATGTACTTAATTTAGAATAGCCAGTTTTACAATCGAAAATTGTATAATTTACGTCCTTACACTTATACATACAATTGACTTTAAGAACATCAAGTTTTGCGTGATAATCTTACATGTGTTAAACAAAACTTCCTGGGTTTATCCAGGTTGCTAGTGAAAACATAGGTCGTTTAGAGTCGTGTAAATCGCAGTTGCCGTCTGAATGCCTTTTTGGGTTGTCGGTCTCATACGAACCGTCTAATCTAGGAATAAGATGGATTGTGCTCGAAAATTTGCATACAAATATGCTACGGTATTCCGTGCAGACAAAAAACAAAGTAGCAAAGTTAGTAAAGAGAATCACTTACACCGAATACCGCAACAAAACAGGGGCAGAATGGTAGAATCGAACTCTAAAAGAATTAGAATTTTTGACATGAGGTATGATTACATAGTCGCTTGTGCATTGTCAACGCGAATTTTGTAACGTGCCGTCTACAATTTACTGGATAATCATGAGTAAGAAAATTATTAACAGCAAACACAATGTCTATTCTTCACAGTAGCATCAAAAATTAATGAAAACAGAAAACTGTACCTTAGACCAAGCTGTGTCGGTCTCTCTGGTACCATCTTACAGGATTCGGCACATGTGGGCTGCTGTTGTCGATGTATTGGACACTGGCATAACTAGCTTAACTAACTTAGATCACTACTTACAAGCAGCGTCTTAAAATCGCGACTTACAACGTTTTTTTGCTAAAAGAATATTGTATTCAATCTCACTTTCAAAGCACGATCAGTATTTATAAAGAAAAAACCGCGTAAGAGGCAAGGTGTTTAGCTTTCAAATTTATTGCCGAAGGATCAAGTGTGAAGAATTCTTAGACAACAGCTGCAAAAATTTACCAGTTGTAGCTGCTTGCCAACAAGGAGATAACGTGTTAACAAAAAATTGTTAACAAAAGGAAACAATCTTATTACTTTGAACACCTGCACAGCTGCAAGATAATCATACCGCTTGATTTAGTATAAACTTGGTATATAACAAATCCATTCCAAGTGTTCATTTACTAGACAGATCTTTCAGAGCAAAGCCACGAATTTATGTGCAGCTGTTGTTAAAGCGTATCCACTACAGGTGGCAGTGATTATGTAACGTGAAGTTGCTAAGCAGCTGTTTAATTTTCTAAGGCAAAAATTATGTAGTAAATACTTGATGAAATTTTATAGAATAGCAGTAATTTCAAGTCGATGGAAATCGAGCTTTGTTGATCGATAGATTTGTTTAGATATTTTTGGTAGTTTTAAATAAAAGTAGTATGAATCAATATCATGCAGAAAAGATTGCTTGCAGGTTTTTACGTAACACGTTTTAGTCACCTCTTAGGACAGGACTTCTCTAATCTGGATCCACACGGGGTTGGGATAGTAGTGTGCGGGCGGAATGATAAAAAAGCAACAAGGATCAATAAAAAATTATTTAGAAAACCAGAAAACGTAATGTCTAAAAATTAAGTCTAAGAAAGTGCGTAGTCAGCACCAAAATTGGGGGCGCAAAAGAGTAGTAAAGGGGCTTAAGACTTTGTGTCGCCAGAAGAAAAACAAAACATTAGGATTTCGCCGACCTACACCTTTAGCTTCTAAATCAGCATATAATATTTTCTGCCTTTTATTTCCTTTGTTAACCGGTTTCGTTGGTTGAGTGACCGGAGCAGGGGTAGTATTAGTTGAATAGTTTCCTGCAAACAAGCTTAATAGGGAGCGTGGGAATTGTAAGACGCGGTTGAGTAGATGGTGGCAATAGTTGAAGTAGTAGTGATTGTTGTGGTTTAGGAGGGTAGTACAGGTTATGGAAGAAATCCGTTTGTTTTTAGTATTGGTTGTATGAACACCAACACTAGAAAAAAGGACAGTATTGACTGTAGGAGTATTAACATTACCAATAGGAATAGAATCAGATGACACTTCGGCTACTCTAGATAAAGGAACAGAACCAAGCAGAATTTTGTCAACCTTAGATAAAGGAGCAGAATCGAGTAGAATTTCATCAACATTAGATAAAGGAGCAGAATCAAGTAGAATTTCATCAACCTTTGATAAAGGAACAGAATAAAGTAGAATTGCATCAACGTTAGATAAAGAAGCAGAATAAGGTTGAACAACATTAGAAAAAAGAATAAAAGCAAGCAAACTTTATTCATAATAAGAATTGCTTTCTCGACAACACCACATAGAGGAACACCAGCAGATAAAACTTTGACAATAACAGCAACAGGCATTATAGCTACGGGTTCACTAACTTCAACGAAACCTTCTCTTTCAATATTAGAAGTAATAGTCACTTCAGCTACATCTGTTATTGCAGACACAGTAGGAATTTCTTGAATAAAATTTTTTAAGAAAGTAGGAACGAACTCTTGCGTTGCTACCTGTCAGTCGCTAATTTGAAGTATGGGTTCCAATAGTGGAGGAGACGCAGGCTGAGGTGGAAGTAAATACGTAGGATTTTCTTGATCGGCATTCGAACAGCTAAGGACAGAAGAAATTTGGTTTTTATTAGAAGGTGTTCGGTAAATAGGGACGAAGTCAATATTATAGTTTGAAGGCTCACATGGCTGAAAAGAATATGCTGTGATGGTAGTAGGGTGAGCAGGAGGAGGTATAGAGAAGGACGTAGAACTAGAAACGGAAGAAACTTTCTTTGAAGACATATTTGTCGAAGAATGGTATGTTTAGGCAGTAGTAGTAGGATAATTAGGACGAGGCACAGAAGAGAACGTAGAACTAGCAACAGAAGAAACTTGGCTCCTAGAGTTCAGGACAGAATTTGAAGTCTGATTCGAAGACCTATTAGTAGTAAAATTACAGTTCGGGCAGTTGTGGCGAGTAACTCCCTTATGCCCGCAGCCATAGCAATGGAGTACTTGAGGACGATTATAGCTTGTCGACATATAACCAGGTTTGTCGCATTTGAATCATGTGAGCTGACGAGTAGAAATTCAGAAGGAGTATTTGGTTTACCTATAGGCGTAGGAAGAATCTAAACAGTTCGGTCATATGAAGTAAAAGTATTTTTCTCAATCGTCGCGGACTTATGGGATATTCGGTTTAGCGGAAAAGGTGTGAGTAGAATCAGAAGTAACTGCCGAAGTAGTAACAGGATGGAAATTTTCTATTTTTGCTTCGAAATAAATGCGAAGATCAACCAAAGTATGAAGTAATTTCCAAAGGATTTTGCGCTTCGTTTCTAGTGAGCGAAACTTAGCACAGCGGCGTCCTGCGTGGAGCTACAGGGAACTAATGTGTTTGAACGTAAGTAAAGATTTGTTATAATCAAATTCAGCAAAAGATTGTTGAAGCTCGATTACGCTGCCGACCTTGCATCAGGTCGGCAGCTCAAGGTCGGCAGCGTAATCGAATACAATGGGGGGTAGAAGGAGTGCCCCATCGCGTACTATGCAAAAAGCATCCTTTACAGATCTGTGGAGTTCACCTACATAGATCTTACAATGAAAACCACGAAAAAATAATTCGTACCGCAAGTCGGTTTCGCGTAAATGTTTCACATGTATGCGCCAAAAGTCAATTTTAACTCAATAAAAGAATAAAGTAGCCAACGAAAATTTAAAAAAAATTGAAGTTCAAAGGAACCAAGAAACAACTTTGTAGGACTTACGAAATAGTGCCAGTGCTTTCAAAAACTCGAATTTCCAGCGAAAATACAATTCTGGTAATTTGGTATAAAAAAAATTTTACAGTAAATTACCACGTAACGGACAAGGAATAGTAAGATGAACGCAACAAAGAAAAAAATCTTATCAGGACGAAACGGTATATGTACAAAAAATTCGGGACCAAATGTTGAGTTAGAATAGAGGTTTACAAATATCGGAGACAAATTCTTAAGCAAAAGGAACGGTTTAAGAAATCGAGCAAATTTTTAAGCACAACAGAAAGGTTTCTAAAAACCGAGCCAACATTAAGTAAAAAGAACAATTCCGTAAATCGGAGCCTCACGTTGCGTGTGGGAAACTTTTATGTTAGGGTGCAGACAAGAAAAAAAGCAGCAAAGTAAGTAGAAAAAATCGCCTACACCGAATACCACAACAAAACACAAACAGAATAGTAGAATCGAACTTCAAAGGAATTAAAGTTCGCGTTAGCTTAAAAACGTCGTAGAGTGGGTGAGTGATATAGCAAGAAAAATTGGAAACCTCAGTAAAAGGTTATATTACAACCTGTAAGTAAAACATTCAGTCCCAAGAGAATATTTATAAACGTCATAAACACACATTTACGTAATCTTTCGTTATAACATGATGTAAACAAAGCGTCAGTCAATATACAGTATAAACCTAAACATTTGAAAATATAGAGAATAAAATTTTATTATCTAAAGAATAGGTACATATACATGCAAAAATACTTACAACATATTCAAACCCTAAATATGTACAAGAAATAATAAGGTATATACGCAAGAAATAATTCAGCAATATGTGCAAGAAATAATACATTAATATTTGCTTTGTGAAGTGCACCTCGTAAGATTTAAAAACGTTACATTGAATTTTAAATAAGGTAATCAAGTATTGACTAGCAAGTCGTTGACGATAACATTAATTTGCACAGAAAAGGAAACAGTAAAGAGTGCTCTAACGCAAGCTTTAAGAATAAATACATAATCGTCGGTGCATTGTGAACTTGAAATTTGTAACGTACGGTATGCAATTTATTGCGGAATAAAACAAAAAAGTGTATATCTTCCACAACAGCAGCATCCGTAAAGCAAACAGAAAAACTGTACCGAAGGCTATCGGCTTCTCTCTGATACCATCTTAAGATGAGGAATTGCAAGCTGCATTTGTCTACGGCTGGGTGCAGGATCAACTAACTATACTGGCACACTATGTACAAAACACATTTTGAAATTGCGATATCACAACATTCAATGGACGTTGTATATAGCATTAGAATCGAATACATTAGCGCAGAGTCGAATAAGTAAGGGAGGCTTTTAAAAGTTGAACTTGTATTTGTACAACTTGAAAACGACATGGGTAGGTAACATAAAACCATTCCCAGCAATCAAATGTTAAATCTTCTGCGAAAGCAAGTGAAAATATATATTCCAGACAACAACGGCAAAATATTTCGAGAATTTAAGCAATCAAAAAAGCAAAAAACGATAATTAGTTCCATTGAATTTCATTGTTTGCAAGGGAAAGCGAAATATATTGTAAACCTCCAAGCGAATATTCAACTTTACATACTACGAAAGACAACGCAACCTATAACCGGTTGCCTAACTTTTAGAAATGAATAGAAGTTGGTATTATTATCGATCTAACAGATACCACGAATAACTTATTTAAGAGACCGATTTTATTAGCGGCCGAACACGTGCAAATATAACAAAGTACGTTTTCTCAGTAAAAACTTTTATATTTGTACAAACCAGTTATTTCGAACATGTTTTGTAGAATAAACTATTGGAAAACAAGCGCGCATTTCAAGGAAGAGATTAGTGTTTTTAGGAAGCGCTAAATTACGGTAGTTGACAACTAATACAAAATCACTTTATTTCTAAAAGTTAACGTAGCAAATGCCGTAAGGCCATATCGTCAACAGACATATGCTCCATACCAAGGGTTTCTACGGTCAGTGTAGATTAATTACTAATCCGACTAATATATTTTGGTATTTCAGTGCAACAGTTTAGGGTATAACTAACCTACCGTTACGACCTATGGTGTTCATTAAATTTCTGGCATTGTAATCAACTGCAAATAAGTTTAATACATTTTACGAATTAAAATGTAATAACTAAAGTGACGGTGGTTAGATTTGATGGAAAATAATTATACGTTTGCGCAAAATAACGTTAGAAGAGTAAAACACCTGGTTAGAAATTAGTAATGTTCCTAAGATCAACCACTCCGGTGCAGTAACAGGTGTTGCCAGTCGTCCACTTTTGAGTAGGTCGAATTTTCCTGAATTGAATGCATAAAAATGGATTAGCGACTTATTCTTTTTTTTTAAATCATGAAAGGTACACTTCGTTTCTTAAAGCTAATCATTTTAGTAAGGAGTAACTTTTTTTCTAACCTGATATGTCAATTTCCATAGAGTAAAGAAATCGTTGTTTCTCAATTTTGTTGTAAACGGAAAATATAAAATTTCTCGAGTGATTTTGAACACCGAATTAAAATTTTTATTAACATTTTCAATTTTTTTTTAATTAAAACTAAATACGTTTCACAGCTTGTTTACTTTTTCAAATGTGAATCCAATCAGATCTGAATAGAATAAAACAATTTTGTAATATTAGATTTCATTAATAGTGTCTGAGTGTTAACTCAGTTTGACAATTTATATACGAAACATTTATGAAGAATTGGAGTTTCATATTTACATATTGTTATTTTTCAAACAGTTTCATAGAAGATATTCACCTGAACTTGCTTTGTGTTGCAAAACTGATTATGATTCTTTTTGTTACACAATTAACACTTTTTTGTAAATACGATAATTATTGAAATTGACAAATGCAGATAAATGTTTATTTAAAAAGAGTTGCTTATTTTAGAGCGGTGTATGATCCTGAGGTCAATACTTCACAATTAGAATATTGTTGGATATTTACATTCCGGTAAAGCGTTATTTTGTATTTATTTTTGTCTATGTGGAGAACCACAAACGGTGGTTTTGGTCTAATTAATTATATACTTTCGTTTAGGGATAGAGTATAAAGGGCAGGTGGAAAGGTCTGTTTTATTGTCAAGACTTATTTAAGAGTCGAGAGGTTTCCACGTTTTCCCCAGGACTTTTGTTTTTGTGTTGTTATAGCGTTAACCCAGTGACGTCCTCCATTTTAGTGTTTTTTAGTGACAAAACTAAAACGGCCCACAACCCCGTCTCATGCCAGAGCAATGAAGTAATGTTTAAAGTTAGCCGTTTCCTACATAGGAGTTTCATTTCCCTCTTAACCACTTACCAACCAACTTTATCCTGGGCTATCGTCATATTTAGGAAACCTCCATACAATAGCGATTATCATAGGAAAATGTATTACAGTACTACCAACAATGTGGGGCGTGCTAGAAAAGTAATATAGAAACGTTACACTGCCGCCGCCAATTTGGGTTGCAGATAAGAAGGAATTCCATTAGAAAACTCCTGCACAAAATATCGCTATTCTACAGACATCTAATTAAACCAATTTGAAGCTATTTCAAGAAGGTACACCTCAGTTATATCTAAAATCTTATCCTAATATCAGTAACTAACAATAATGTCGTAAGCACAGCATGCAAAAACTATTTTGTTCGAACATTTTAATTTTGTCAAAAAAAAACAAATGCTCATTAAACATTTTAGCAATAAATAAAAGGTGTTTTAATACTCGATCTAATAAAGCAACCATAACGTTCTGTGACAAGTTAATTAAACTCCTTAGACGTACAACAAGATATAACAGTTTGTAACATTTCTCTGAAACATTTATAATAGTATTTTATTTTAATAATTCTTATATTAGCAAATCCCACCAATAGGGTCACGGTTATTTCTTTTAAGAAATATAATTTTTTGGCTACACGCATTTTTAATCTAAAGAACGATAATCTTTGTACCTTGAATTGCTCATACTCTATCGTTGTTAAGTTTATTATGGAGATTTTTTAGGTTAAGAATAATTACATTGTCGCTTTGTACTCTAAATTATTACAGTTTTATGATTCATTTGTTTTGTCTAATAACTATAACATTAACACCTATGACAATCGTTTTGTAACGAAGAAATTTCACACGCAATATTATGCAGATTCATAAAATAAAAGTTTCTTTTGTTGAATTCCATGTAACTTCTCAGTAAGACAATATTTCATATGTTAGACAGAGAAAAAACTACTCAAGTAATTTCAATTTGCAGTCCTAGTTCATTTGTCTGAATTCTGCCGAAGATATTTCAAATCGTTAATGCCGAGAAAATATTTTTATTACAGAGCAATTTGTCGTTACCGTCACATCTGACACATGCAAAACCTGAGTAGGTTTGGTTAAGCGTTGGTAACAAGGTATCAAACTGATTAATGTGGTTAGTTAAAGTTGGGAATAATGCCCTACCAAGTTGCCTGCTTATTATTTTAGAAGATTGTTCCTACATTCGGCAACTTCATGTTGGAATAAGGCTTGTCAAGTAGTAACATCCCCCTTTTTAACAAGGTTCCAGGACTTCCATAAGATCGGAATTGATTCAATTGAGTACAGAATATCATTGATTTTATTTCCTTTCAGAGGTGTCTGCAATCAGACATCACTCGTCAGGTATTTATAATAAAATCGAAAACTATAACCTACAGTACCGTAAATAAACGAACATTTTTGTATAATTGCATAAATTTATAAATGAATCCACAGTACGTTCTTTTTATTAGTTTAAGCACCTAAAAAGTATTTCCTTTTGCGAAAACGTCGCTCAATAAGCTAAGCAATTTTGGATATATTTGGTTTTTGTTTTGCTTAAGAATTATTAAGGTGAATCAAGCAATAAATTATTAAATTTGGAATGGCCGAGAACGGGCGGAAATCACGTAACAAAATAGGGCGCACCGGCCAACTACAGTAGTATAGGAGTGGGTTTCTCTAGAACCAATATAAAAAATAGAAAATTTATGTAACAATTTACTAGGTGCAATTTCATGCTATGTTACCAACCAACTACCTACAAAAACTTTCAATGTCATCAAATTATGGTCGTCAACTCGTCTAGTCTGATCTTGTTTGCGACAGTCTTCAAGATAACGAGAACTTACGGCGGATTTTTATTATTTATCCTCGCGGTGAATGGGAGTACGTTGTACATACTGTCACCTATATGTTCAAGTAAATAAACCAACAAATTTCAACTCACGATATCACCTAAATCTATTTTATAATAATATTAGCACTATCATTAAAATTAACGTCGGTGACCTAAAGACATTCTCGTAAACAAATACATACACAGAATAATAAGATTTCATTATCAGTTCACCCTTCATGAATCATAACCTTTATGATTAACTATTACAAGGAGTTACAATTAAACTTGAAATGTCCAGATCTTATAAATTTAAGTATATACGATAGTCTGTACCTTAAATAGACGTTGTATAAGCTAATCAATATTTCAGAAAACCAATCACAATGCATAAATGTCATAAGGTAAGCAAAACGACACTTATAAACAATCATTGTACTACCAGAAAAGGGTACATCTACGAGTAATTTAAATAAAACGAGTAACCCAGGGTACAAAGTACATGAAGATGTTGGTTAACAAAAAAAGGAAAATAAAAAGCAAAGAGCTCGAAGCACTCGAGAGCTAAAACACACACATAAAAAATAACTGGCCACTATAAGCACCTCTGAATATTCAACATGAGCAGGTAAGTAGACTCAATGCTGAGAACTTTAAGATTAACCTAACCACTTGAACACAAATTACTCTGACTTACATCTGTAGTATAACGAAACAATTTGCAAAAATATATAGGTCATAAATAAAACACTAAATATTTTAATATTTTCTTCGATCCATCTTGAAATTTAAACTCAGAAATATTTGGTAAATACCTCTGAATTACCTGAACACCTTATATAATTTGAGACTTTACTCAAATGATTCTAATATACCTTTGTGAGGAGATAAAACAGATTAATTTTCAAAAAATTCCGTGCAATTGCAAAAATTGAATTACTTGTTCTCTTCGCTCTCTATCATTTGTTTCCCTAAGATTTCTATTTTTCCTCCAAATAAACCATAATTGTACTCTCAAACATATATAGTAAAGCATTTCAAGCAAACGTAGGTTTACACAAAAAAATTATAATACACCTGTATCAAGCAAAATTGGGACTTTTTAGTTCAAATGTATAGTAGAAATTTAAGATGTTTGAAAGACTAAGTGTTCACTTCTTAGTTAAACCCAGTAACTTAATGAAAAAGAAATTTTAAGGTTTCCATAATGGGCTAGATAATGATTAGTTATTTATAAAAATTGAGCTGTGATATTAACAGTACTGCAGGCTAAGAGGCAAATTGCTCTTAAACAAATTGTAATAATATAATTTAAATGCATACAGTTTAAGCAATTTTTA
Organism: Platerodrilus igneus; assembly: GCA_036346225.1. Classification (NCBI taxonomy): domain Eukaryota; kingdom Metazoa; phylum Arthropoda; class Insecta; order Coleoptera; family Lycidae; genus Platerodrilus; species Platerodrilus igneus. The sequence continues at coordinate 2,805,693 of JARFIW010001052.1, read as the reverse complement.
AAAAATATAAGCGTTACAAGAAGCATGTAAATCGCAAACATACTCCTAAATTAAAAAAAAATGGTTGCAAGGTTGTATGGTATAAAAGTCTAACTAAATTTATTCTGATTAATTAGTTATGAGTTGTTACAAATCTATAAGCAAAATTCCAAAGTTATCGTTAAATAGACAGCAAACTACAAATTACGAGAAGATTGACTAATACTGCAAAACAAACTACTACGGCAAACATGCCAACAACACATATAATCGGCACACGTATCCTCAAAAAAAGTGGGCCTTAATGTAAGCTAGAAATTTTTCTTTAAAAAGTAATTACAGCGTTGAATTACGAGACGATGAATAGTATTTTCAGATACCCAGTCATATAAACGGCATCCAATTCCAATATTTCAAATCTGTTCGGTACAAATGTATGCTATCAGTAAATTGAGGGAACTGAATTAATTGAAAGTAGTTTTATAGATAAACTTATTTATTAAACCGTTAGCATTAGATTCTCATATATTTAATCTCTTGAATATAATAATTTGTGCATTGTAATCATTTTAAAACTCACAAAACTATAACTCTGGTAGAGCAACTTTAATCATCACTACCGTGAAGCTCGCCAAGCGATTCTCAATAACCAAGACCAGGTAGAGCCGTTTATCCTGAGCGAAAATACAAATGATACTTGCTTCCAAACTGGTCTTCAGGTCAATAATGCCCTATGATAACCACTAAGCGTGTCTTTAAGCTGCAGCAACAGAAGAGGGCGTAATCTATTATCGCTAAATACAAACGTATAATATAAAGATGCATTCAAAAATAAACAGAATAAAACATTTAATAATTGGTTAAGAAAATTAAATTGTTACAACTCATAAATTACAGTTTACGCTTTTAGATGAACAAGGATTCCATTATTAGCCAGAAGTAACTTTATTTGCCGTTTGGGCATATTTTCAAATTATACTTGAAACCAATTCGTCCCAACTCGTGATTGTTGTGGATCTGTCAAAAATCCGTGAAATCACACCGAGCTGCGTCCGTGGATCTATGACTATCCGCTCACGTAAATTCGCAAATGCGACCTTGTTGAGGATTTGCGGATAATCAATTCTTATTTATCCTTTGTTCGCTCGCTAGCGTTCGTAGGTTCCTCCATACTCTTCATGCATAATGGGAGGGATGTAAAGTCACAAGAATCAGGCGTGAACTCATACGGTACTGTCGTACACAAAGCTGCGTGTCATGCAAATATTTTATTATTCTTTCAGTTTAAAATATATACCTTGATATCTTGTCACTTTGTATTTTATGTTATAATTAATTATCCGAAAGTTGATATTGGTAGGTTTCGCTACTAAGCGTGTGTGGTTTTTTACATTATATAAATCTGAATAAAAGGTTGTCCGAGCTTCCTTTGTACTATAACTATACGTCTATCTTTTTGCCATTTAGTTCCATTTTAATTGAACAAACTTTTTACAAGATGTTTTATAATTGGAACAATTCTGCCTGGAAACATTACTATTAGTCGGTTCATAATTAGTTACTTCATTATTCAAAAGCTTTCTTTAAATGGCAAAATCTCGTTGTGAAACTTGACTGAATCAATAATTTGCTTACCCTTTTGTGGTTTAAATTAATTTATGAACATAAGTTTCGTATTAGCAAAACTACAACTATGCTTTTGTGGTTTTTAAGATTATGAGTTTGCTGCAACTGAAATTATATTGAGATGTTTGGTTACTGAATACTATATTTGAAATAAAAATTACACACAACGTCGGTGCCATGTACTGTGCGGGTTCCTTATCGGTGATACGAGGCGTGGAACAACATACTGATGGCGGATTCTTCGTAAAAGGTGTCAAATTGGTGCGGGGTGTGGTATTCACACGTTCAGGCAACTAGGTCCGCTTCAGTGATGGTGGGCGGTGAAGATGTGGACGTCACGGGCGACTCGGACATCAGGTCTCGATGAACCGCTTTCGGTAGTAGATGCTGATACCAAAATGATTTACGAAGTAACTTGCTTCGGTGGAAGTCCAGACCCTGGTAGTAAGATTTGGTGCACCTTGCCGGCAGGGTGTGGAGTATTCACGTTAGTGCATAACGCACAACCTTCCAGGTTAAACTCAAAAGATCAGAATCTATTGCTTGCTCCTGGTTATTGCCTTATAATTAAACATATTCCGAAAAATGTCAGACCGAAAGTTGCTTCTAAAATATCTGAAATTATAGATGAATGCCTAAAATTAAATACTGTACCAGCTTGAACAAACCCTTTCTTATTCACATATACAGTACTGGCTATTTCAAATTTAGGATAAAAAAATAAATTGATGCCGTTTCAAAAACAAATTTAGATAATTTGAACAAATTTTCAATTACAGAAGATAATAAGAACAATTTATGGATTTCCAAGGAAGTTATTTCAAAATTATCAAATGGCGAACTGTTCTATGCTTGCAAAATTTTATGTTCCAGTGAAACATTCTCAGAATATGATTACGATCCATTTGAAAATTTAAAACTAAAACATCCAAAAGCTATTTCGACCTATAATCCAAATTTTGAAACTTATACAAATTTAATTACTTCTGACAAAGATGTACTTTCAGCAGTAAATTCTTTTAAAACCAGCTCAGCTGGTGGTTTGGACTCACTCCGCTCTTCTAAATTACAATAACTTTTAAGTTTTTCTACAGGTATTCATGCACAAAAACTATTGAAATCTATAACGTACCAATGCAATTTAATGTTATCTGGAAATATAATAAAAGACATATGTCAGTTTTTATACAAAGCATCATTAAGCGCCATTTAAAAAAAGATGGTGGAATTAGACCGACTGCGATAGGCACTGTCATCCTACGGTCAACAGCTAAAATATGCTGTACAAGAATAGAAGAAAATTTAGTATATCTGTTCAGGCCTTTACAGTTTGGTTTTGCAATCTCAAATGGCGGCAAAAGTGTAACACACGCTACAAGGATGTATATAAATAATTTTCCAGAAGACAAAGTATTACTAAAAATAGATTTAAAATGCACTCGGCGCTTTACACAGACACATAATTTTTAATAAAATTAACAACCATATTCCAAACTCGTCTTCTTATGTTACACAATGTTATGCTAACCCTTCTTTTCTTTCATTTGATAGTAGTATCATCAGTTCAGAAAGAGGACTGCAACAAGGAGATCCATTAGGATCACCTCTATTCTGCTTAGCTATCAATAATCTAATTAAATGAATTGACACGGAGTTCAATGTTTGGTACTTGGATGATGGTTGTATCGGTGGTAATGTTGTAAAGGTTTTTGAGAATATTAAAAAAGTTATTCAAATATCCGAATCCACAGGCTTAGAAAATAATTTTCAAAAATGTTATGTATTTCATCAAAAGAAAATAAAAATATTCAGTATCTCATTAACCCCATTGCCCCAGATTCAGCGTACCAAGTAAAAATAATTGAACTCAACTTGGTGCACCACTTTGTGAAGAAGCAATTTTAACCAATATACATGAAAAAATTGAATCATTATCACGTGTGACTTCTCGTTTGCTTATTACAGTCCCGTCGACGCGGTACATGCGACACAAATGACAGTTGGTAACGATATTTGATAATGTCAAAATTTACGCGCCAATTGTCAATGACGTCACACAATATGCAAATTATTGCAACACATTTTTCAATTTCTAAATTATATAAAACCCCCACGGGGTACTCACGTGAATAGGTAAAGCGTCCTTCAGAATTACTCCATGATGGTCGCTCGTGGCTTCCTTCAGGATTATTTCATGATGGTGGCGGCGTGCATCCGGATTACTTCATGATGGTTCTCGGGTCGTGGATCTTGAACCAGGTTGCATCCAAATTCGCTATCTTCTTCCTATGTAGAGGTACGATAAAGAACGAGTTTGAGGAACGATAATCAAAAAAGGCAAAAGGGAATCTACATAATAAAAAGATACGATAAAATACCAGACCAACTACTTTTGTTCGCGTTTCGAAGGCAAGTCCCATGCGTCTTTCGAAAATTCCCCACTGCTTTTTCGTCGCACGTGTCGGTGCGAAATTCGCGCAACCCACTTCTGAAGCGACGGAAATACGCGCAACAAGTCTTTTAAATTTATGGCGCGAAATTCCCACATATTAAAACTATATCAATGTTTACGGCCGATTTCGGCACGTAACATGCTATCAAATAACATTCCGTCACACATTACAATTCTTTTTACTTAAAAATTGCTTTGTGATTCCCAAAGTGACAATATTCTCAGATGTAGTTCAGCTTGAACGTGTTGTAACATTTTATAGGCGGCTCCGTGGCGTAGTGGTATGTGTGTGACTACTACGCCCAAGGTCCCGGGTTCGTATCCCGACACGGTCCGCTTGAAAAATGTTAGGCGAGCATTTTTCACAAAAATACACCCTCGTTCGGATGAGAGGTAAAATGGAGGTCCCGTGTGTGAGTGTTGTCACGCACGTTAAAGATCCCTACCTTGCTTGGAACAGCAAGGGTTCGGCAAAAATTCAACATTTTCCAGGTAACAAAAACTCGCTTCCTGGCCAGTGTAGTACCTTCGGGTGGAACATTGGAAAATCACATGTAATGTAACATTTTATATTCTTTCGACAATTTATTACATAGTACACTAGAGGAAACACTAAACATTAAACTTAGTACCGCCGAATGGTTACAAGCATCACTACCTGTTAAAAGAGGTGGTTTAGAAATTCGTACGTCCAATTCACTTGCACTAGCGCCATTTTTATCTTCTATTAATGCTTCCTGGACTTTAATACTATGTATTTTTAGAAATTTTAAACATATTCCGAATAAAACTTTACACTTAGAGACAGAACATTTATGGAAATCTAAAACAAAAATATTTAATATTTCACATAACAAATTTATTCAGAAGGAATGGGACACAACTTTGTTGGATAAAACTTAAAATTTTGCTTGAATCTGCTACGAATCATATACATATGGCACGTGTTCTAGCTGTTTTTTCAAAATATTCAGGCATTTGATTAGAAGCCTTTCCTTCAGCTTCTTTAGGAACTTTATTGGATAACAATTCTTTTAGAATAGCTGTGAAACTTAAACTAGGCGCGAAATTATGTGCACCACATACATATATTTGTAGCACTAAAGTAAATGCACTAGCCATTCACAGACTTAGTTGTCGTTTCAGCGCAGCCCGTCATATATGTCATAAAAAGTAAATGATTTAATATGACGTGCACTGGTCTCAGCCGATGCTCTTTCTATTCTTGAATCTCATTATTTGCTTAGGGAAGACTGCAAAATGCCAGATAGAATTAGTTTAATACCATAGAAATTAGAAAAACCAGTAATGTGGAATTATACTTATTGTGACACACTTGCTCCTTCACATGTAATTTCTTGTTCAACTAAACTTGGTTCGGAGGCAAATTCTGGTAAAAACATAAAAATAAAAAATATCCTTCATTATCAGATTTCAATCTATTTTATCCTGTTTCGCTTGAAACCCTTGGCGTTTTTGGAGCACAAGATTTGCAATTCTTAAAAGAAGTTGGCAAATGAACTTCAGATAACACATATCTTACACAAATGTTGTTTTCTTACTGGTTATGGGTTAATTGAATAATTAAAGTAACCCGTGGGTTCTTTAATATTCTCAAATGGAACCAGTGAACTTTAAAGAAGGATTTCCTTAAAATGATGGAACGCAAATATCTTCGACTATGCTAGGGGTCTATTCCTCGGGTAGAGCTTATGAGAATTGGTCGTGGTTCTTTTTACAAAACATTATTTACTTACTATAACGTAATCTATACCAAAACAGGGGTTTAGGAGGGCGCCACCAAGTCATTAAATTTTAAACAGAGGTTTTCCCTAAGGGGACTAGGGAGTCCTTAGAGAAGAATATCGTATTAACTGCTTGCGCAGGAGCTGTAAAGAAAATTGAATTAAATTAACAAAGTGAGGACACGAGAGGTATACTCTTGCTACCTCACAATAAAAAAACTGAAAAGGATTAATTATGCACACAATTTTATAGGCACAAATATTAGGTATCAAATTTTGAAAGAGCAATTAAAGCTTCTTTGTTAAATCGGAGCTACAACTATCATTACCTCGAAGGTATTTATGCCTTTTGTTCCTTGACCTGGTTACACTATTTCTGAACTCACTTGTTCAAAATAAAACAATTAATTAAGAGAATTAAATGGTGATTCTTTAATTAAAAGTTGTTTCGTGATAAAAATTGTAACTACAAAATTTACATTTCAAAAAGGTTACTATAATTTCTTCTACACAGTGGTAGAACTATAAATTTGAATGAAATATCAAATACGTTAAGCGTTTTTTTTTACTACAAAATTAACTCAAATTAATACCAAAAATATCAGATCTGTTATTCGGTTTACAAGTGTATTTGAAAATATCGAAAATATCTAATAATTCAATGTTCAAAAACTTTAACTAAAATTACACATGAATGAAACTTTAATCAGAACTCAATGGAGTTGCTTCATTTCGTTAATAATAATAACTGTTACTACACTGCATTTATATTGGCAATAAAAATTTATCAAAGTCTCCTTTCTAGTTTGTTAAACAAAATAATAGTTATAGGTTATCAAAAAGTTATTTTTCTGGTGTAGCCTTGTATCAAAGTTTGCCAAGTGCGAACGTCATGTAAGAATAATATAAATCTCTTACCTCGTTTCAACAGGTTTTTGTTTGTGTAACAGCGTTACATCGAGTTAAAGCAGATGTATATACATACGGTCCCTGGACAAACAAATGACGTCGCCTTTACATGTTGTACTGCAAATAACCAGCTGCGTGTTTCTTGTGCCCAACCATATGAGCTTAAAGCGTATTTCCTATACGCAATAACGGGACAAACCAAAATCCATTCCAACGGTTATCACAAAAATGCAAAACTTTGATGTACTACTCTATTTAAATCGTTACCAAAACAATTATCTTGCCTGTAATTATTCACATAGTTACATGTAAATTTATCTTAGCAATTTTAAAATGACCATTACTGTTAATTATTGGACGTTAGATTGAAACCAAAAAATTGCTATCTAAATTGAAGAACATTCCGGTGAAATTTTAAATATACAGTTTCATCGCAGAACATTTTATTAAATCCAACTGTTATGGTAAAGTTGAAGGACGTTCATGTTAGACCAATATTTCTTATCGCTACTTTGAAATAATTGAATTGTAAACTCGATAATCGTAAATGCAAATAAAAGATCCATATAATCATACAACACAAAATTTAAACGAGCTAATTTTTATAAAACCAGATAAAACGGGGTCAGACTAAACAAAAGAATATACTAAAGAATATACAAAAGAGCGCTACAACAAAATTATTTAGTTTGTCTAGCAGATTATATCTAATTGCTTACCATTATTAAAAACAATATATCAAGTGTTTATTACACTTGAGTTTTCATAAAGCCACACGCAAATTACTCGCTAGAACTCTGAGGTTTTCCATGATACCTTCGTGCCAAGTGTTCTAGCCAAAATATCAAAGGTGTCTGGCATTGAAATATTTCTACAAATAGTTAACGCCTGGTGTTAGCAACCAAACTAGCATCTGTATTGTGGTTAGACCACATGATCCCAATACGGATATTTATTTAATTGACGGCGTTTACTGGTTTAATGGAACAGACAAAAAGATGTATTTAACTAATAATTTATTGGTGCTTTGCAGTGGTCAAAAAAACTGTTACACATATGCCAATAGGGCCACTAAATTTCCACTACAGATAGTCGCCTTAGCAATTCAAAGAGGGAATGCTATTTCCATTCTCGGAACAATTCTACCATCTAAAAATTTTAATGAATTATTCTTTTTACCTTCAAAATCTTCCAGTAATAACACAAACACTAAAAATTATACAATTAATAAAAAATTATACTGCATAGAATTAATTAGTAATCATGTATCAGATTTATATTGTTAAGATTTAATTGAAAGCCAAAATAATGAGGATCCTTTTCTTACTGTAAACAAATTGATAAAAAATGAAAATATGTTCAAAACAGATGATATATCGAACAACAACAAAGTACTAAATAATTGTATAGCCACAAATACGACGACAATGGCGGCAATTCACATTGATAATATTTCTGAAAGCGTAAAGAATACTAATTCTTTAAAGACATGTGGATTAGCAAACTTAGACAATACTTGCTTTTTCAATTCCGTTATACAATGTTTTGGACAAACACCGTATTTATTACAATTGCTTTTGGAAGCCTCAAAATCTGGACAATATTTTCAACTACCTGATAGCAGGCTAAACCCAGATGATAAAGATTTATTCATATTAGATTCACTTGATGGAACTTTAGAAGGTTGGCAACCTTTAACACATATTTTGGCACAAACATTAAAAGAATCATAAAATGACAGATTTGAAATACATAACCCAAGTGTACTGTTTTCTGTCTTACGCAATGATTACCACAGTATTCTGGGGGCCAACATGATGACTCACATGAATTATTACGAAATCTGCTAGAAGCAATAAGCAAAGGGAATTTGCAAATGCATCAAGCAGTAATCTAGGAAAATTGAACATTTATCGTAAAATAGATTCCTCTCCTGATGAAGATAATAAAAGAAAAATTATAAAATTTCATGAGCAGCAAGCATGTGAATTACTATTACCCACTGAATAAGTTTTCCGGGGTGTCTTAATTAGTACATTACAGTGTCAACATTGTAAATATATTTCATGCAGAGAAGAGTTCTTTCTTTATTTGAGTTCGCCAATATCGCAAAAACAAGTTCCAGCAGCATTAATATGCAAAGCAAAAAAGCTGGAGGAAAATAAATCATCAGAACATCAAAATTACAGAAAAGAAATAAGGGTTCTAAAAAGAACAATCCAATGATATTCATGTTTCTACTAAACAATTTAAAGAGAACGATTCAAACTATGAATCAAATGCTGACACTGAAGATATCATCGAAGATAACACATTAAAACATAAAAAGATCTCCTCTGATAGTAATGCACTTATCCATACATTTCAATCTATTGCTCAATATATTCCAGATAATTTATCATTTAGTAAAACAAATATTGATATAAATAGTACACTTTAAGAACGTAATACTGCTGTTAAACAAATTTATTGTAAATTTGACCGGCCTGAATCACGATTTGCTTTTGAAAACGATAAAAAAATTGATATAAAAATAAGTTTAGAAAAATTATCTTTATTCGGTGAAAATGAATCTTCCGTACTTAATGACGATGTGAAAATTGACGGTACATATACAGTTTTTGATGTACCTCAAGATAAAGAAATGGATGAAGACTGCAATATAAATGATACTTGAGGAAACACTTTAATGCCAAGATACCAATGTAAAAAGGAGCATATTCTTTGCAATCTTATTTAAGAGAATTCGCGACATGTGATTTCCTTACTGGAAATAATAAAATAAGCTGCGATTCATGTACAAAGAGACATGGTGGACCTAATAAAAGAACTGTTTATACGTGTGCTACTAAGCAAATTTTAGGATGTAATCCATCTGCTGTACCGATTTTGCATTTAAAGCGTTTTCAGGTTTTAAGACTTCGATCTGCAAAGATGAATAATCATGTTTCATTCCTTATTCTACTGGATTTAACGTCATTTTGTTCAAAGCGATGTCAAAATCTCCCAACGCTCAATTTTAATAAAACTAAAGAGTTATACATAATATGGTATTGCGCAACATAGCGGCTCACTTCACGGTGGACATTATGGTGCATATGTAAAAATAAGAACTCAGAAAGTGATAGTTACCGTTGGCAATTTTTATCTAAAAATCAAAAACAACTCCTGTTCTCACCATGTATAGATGACAAAGCTAACGCCAAAATTCCATGGGGAAAACGGTTTTATGTTAATGACTGTCATGTGTCAGATGTGCCCGAAAAAGGGTTCTTGAGGCACAAACATACTTGTCATTTTATGAACGAATATAAAACTGTTTGTATTTTTAAAGAAGATAGTCTGATTCATTTAATTTATTTTGTGAATATCAAGATTGCATAATTGTTTATTCTTTGTGTAAAGTAGAGAAAGTATTTTGAATATTACCACATGTTATTTTCTGACGAGTTAAGTAGGTGGTGTATATTGGAGTTTGAATAAACAATTGATGTGGTAAATTTTTCTAGAAAATTTTTTTTTCAGAAATCAGTAGTGCTGGAATAGTGTCGCATACTAGCACGCTATAGTTTTAAGTTTTATTATGCTGTTATATGTTGGCCACTAAAATTGGCCTTTGTTATAACTAATAAAAATGTTTCTTTCTCAGGTACGCTTTTGTTGAGTCACAGTTACACATACTTCGGTGATAACTTTTCGGTTTAAAAATTTTTAGGGTCCAAGAGTATTTGCGTTTCTCTCAGGGCTCCTAATAGTGAGTTTGTTAGAGTCAGTAAACTCCGTGGCGCCCTCCTTTGTTTGTTATCGTACGAGGTAATGCAAAATTTACCTACACCCACTCTCGTGATCTCGCTTAAATTAATAATCGAAGTTAGCCGTTTTATCTTGCTAGTGGTGTCTTTTTTTACAGCCATTTACTATCCAAATGACACCGTAAGCTCATCTTCACGTTACAGGAACCTGGTTGAGTTTTGCTTAAACGTCGAGCCTTTATGTTGTGTTGACTCCTCATTGTGGCACGTTGCGAGTGATACTCAACCCACCCTGTCAATCACCATTTTCGCTATATTTGTGCTAAAGTGTAACTTCGACGGGTTGTACCTACACTGAAGCCCAACAACGTGGGGCTAAAAAAGTTTATGCCGCCACTAGCATCTCCACGTGGAGCTGAATAAAATTTTGCCTTCAAAATTACAACGAAAATATCAGAAAAACGGGAAACACTTGGTATACACTAAACTCATATACAGAATTCATTTATTTTTAACCATACCTAGGCTTATATCCCATCCAGGGTGTGCATGCTACATTATTACGATTTGAATAACAATATATTAAATCATTTAATCAGTATATTAAAATTATTGAATTTCACTCAATGGTTTCTTGAGATTCATATGTGAAATAAAGTGCTTGCGCCGTTGTCGGCGTAGAAGCATAGCCCCAGGACTGATGGAATATCTGCACAGGTAAGTGTGTGATGGCATTAAGATAATTGGCGTTTGTCTTTGGAGTGTGTTTTATTGTTGTGAATTTTAAATGAAAGGCTTGCTATTGAAGATTTTAGTGAGCTACGTCACCGAATTTCACTCTGGATTATCGGCTAGATCTTCCGATGCCAACACTGTAAGTAATACATCTTCACAAAAGCTACAGACACTAGTTGTGCTGAGAAATTTAATCGTAGAATACATGGTAAACCTTTATAGCAACAGCTTATTAAAGAAAATGATAGTTTTGCACAAATTGTGAATTGTCCTTTTTTTATTTCCGATTTCCAATATTTTGTATTGTTTCGATATTACACATAATTGATCGAAGCTTCGATATTAATAAGGTGTACGATAGGCTCTGTACATACCTTAAATGAATTATCCTGTAGAAGATCAAAAAATTATAAATTAGTTGAAACTATTAAAAAATGCCTATCTAGTATAATGTAAAATTGGATAACTCAATAAGATAACTTGGTTCTTATAAGCTGTAAAGAATTTAATCGTAGAAGATATTCTGTTATTCTTAAGTGTGAAAGACCTTGAATTAAATTCAAGGTTGAAATAACTACCTAGTAATGGCCACTTGGATAAGAAATGGTTTTATAATGAGGTAAACATATGTACACCTATTGCTCTAAGAAGAATAACTTGAAATTGGGTTTTATTGGAACAACAGGTTTACAGTTAAACCTATAAAATTGCTAATTTTTTTCTCTGTTGTAACACTAGTAAATATATTTTTAGTGCGTCTTAATTCCAAGTGTTGGGTCAGAATATGCCTGGAATTAGTACGCGAACCATTTTGTTTATCTTGGGTTATATCTACTTTGAATGTGTAATGAACATTTTTCCACAACCGGTCAATCGAGGTATGTATTCAACAGTATAATTACGTAGGATTAGTTGTGTGACATTTAAACACCTAGCTCATTTTCTTAAAACAGGATTCGAACACGTAAACTTTGATCAAGTCAAATTAATATTAAAACGCTGAACTTTATTAAAGGACTGTTTGTACAAACTTTAGCGTTTATGTTAAGAACCATTTTGACACAATATAACCCAGGGGCTGCTAATTGAACAGAGTAATACGAGAGTCGTTTTTCTTCAACCTGTGATCGCATACCGTAAATGATAGACGAACGGCAGCTGACCGCAGTGCGCAGTGAAAGACTGCGCATATTCTGCATCGCACAATACGTCAGAATGGCATTTTCAGTTTAGCTGGCCCCGTCAAGTGCGAATTGTAAAGTATTATTCGTTTTCTGGAAATAGAAGAAAGTAGTGCAGGAGAATTCCATTGAAAAATCAGCTGCGTGTATGGAAAAAACTTTACAAGTGATGTGTTATGCGAGAATGGTGTCGAAAATTTAAAGATGTCTGAACCGATGTGCATGATGAATGGAACCAAGGACACAAATCCGTCGCTTCAGAAGCCCTTGTTCGACGAGTTCACGAAGTGGTTGGAGAAAACTGGAAGTTTGCCATAAATGATTTGTTGTCTCTGCAATTTCCATAAGTGTCCAAGTCATAGTTGTACTCTATTGCAACATAACAGTTAGGCTACAAAGAGCTTTGTATTCGTTGGGTTCCAAAGACGTCGACTAACAACCAAAAAGTTTTCCGAATGGTTTCAGTTTTGTCGTTCCTTACCAGTTGTGATGCTGAAAGAGAAGATTCTTTAAATCAGCTGTGACGGAGATGAAAACTGAGTGCGGTATTACACACCCGTAACAAAACAACAATCAAAACAATGGATGCGCACAAGATCACCAAACAAACCAAAACAGCTTTCAGTAACGAAAGATTATGACTATCGTATTTTGGTAACAAAAAGATGTGTTGGTTGTAGAGTTCATGCAGCCGAAGACTACGATTGATGCAGCTGTTTATTCCTAAATTTTATGACATCTGTAGAAAGCCATCCGAAACAAAAGAAACATGCTATATTTTGACTTCTTAAGTTGTTTTGATCCACGACAACACCCATTCTTACAGTTCCTTTAGCGATTTCAATGGGATGTGCTCGATCGCCCGTTTTACAGTGCTGACCTAGCCCTGAGTGACTTCCATTTTTCTCCGTGAACTGAAGAAGTGGCTGGAAGGGCAGCGCTTCCAAACCAACAAAGAGTTTCAAGACATCAGCGGTAATTTTAATTCAATGGCAGCTGCCTTTTGTGCAGAATGTAATGGAAAGCTTACTCACAGGTATCACAAATGCCTCAATCTCCAAATAACTATGTCGAAAAGCAACCATACATTTAAGTAACCTTCGACAATGCAATCATTCGCTTATATACACTTTTTCCTTTAAGACCCATCGTCAGTTGAAAAAACAACTAGTTTATATTCGGCTAAGCTTTAATCGAGCTGATCTGGATCGTTGCGGTTTTGAAAATTAAAAACCTTTACTAAAATGAAGTTGAAATTGTAGTTCGTTGCTCTTAAAATTCAAGTTTTAGTAGACTTTTGGTCTTAGTCTTTCTCTAAAGATTCTGTAACCTTTTGGAATAAACTCTTTTAAAAATTCTTAATTTGAAAATTTATGCGAGGGAGGTTGTCAACATGGATACCAAACCCCGCTACGTTATGTTTCTGAAATTGAGCGTATTGATCTTTTAAATTTAGGACAAAGTTAGCTTAGCAGTTCCAAAATTTAGGATTCGGTGGTTTCGTACGCGGTTGCAAAAAAGCATTTCAACTATCATACTGAAAACTAGCTTTTGCAAGATTTGTGTTTAGCCAATAGGCTGACTATATCACAGCATATTCGAAGAGGTTTTAGATTGGCATACCTTATTCGAGATGTGACAAAATCTTGCAAATATAAACAACAGCTTGTGAGGGTGCAATTGATATGGTGATTTAACACTTGTTTAGCATTCAATGGGTTACTAGAGCAAAATATTTTATAATTTTACGTTCACTAATTTTTATCAGTCAGGACACTTTATGTATAGAGATTCCTTCGAAATTATATCAGTATAATAGCTTCGATTACTTCATAGGGTTGGAAACTAGTTCGCTCTGAAGGTGCTCAAGGAAACTGAAACCGGCCGGTCAGTGGATGTTTCCTCCCCTTGTAAAGTAATAAAGCTATTGTTTTGTTAATGGCTGTACAACTATTAGCCCGATTTGTATACGTCAATAAGCTCTTATATTTTCATAAGAGTTTAAATTTTATTTTATATATTGTTCTACACAATTTCTTATTGCGGACTGCAAATAACTTGTCTTTATATATATATATATATATATACATATATATATATATATATATATATTATAGTGTAAGTTATATGTAAAGAGGGATAGATAAGTCAAGAGAGTAATTTTGTAAGAACCTTGTATATAGAAAACAGGAATAGATTATTTACGCTTCAAATTAATTAGTTATGACCTTAAAACAAACGGATAATAGCTTACATTTGTATTAATAAATCGTAATTTTAAAGTTGCATAGTGTGGAAGCTTGGTAGGGCATAAAAGCTCAAGGAGAATGCGAAGACAATTAGCTTTAATATTCGAAGGTTGTAAATCGAGCACATCAAATAATAAGAGCGAGCTTTTGTATATAAAATCAATAGTGTCAACACATATATTCATTTAACTAACAAAGCGTTCGTTAAAAACAAATCCTAGGAAATCTATAAGTTAAACAACATGGGAAAGTACAATTTCAAACTAACAATCGGTTAATAGAAAAGACTGACAGACAAATATACAATTCAAGAAACCATAATGTACGTTGAAATATAATTTTTTAGAAATTTGAGTTAAAGGTCGAAGCGAAGAGTGAGAAACAACAGGTGTTTGAAAACAAAGTAGAAATGGGATACAAATAGCATAGGGTAAACGAGAATGACAAATAACAGACGTTGAACAAAACAGCCATTTAAAACACGCGATATAACAGCCATTTAGAACACGTGACAAAACAGCCATTTAAAGCACGCGATAACTTGTAGAGGCTAACAACAATATCGACTTTAAGTTGCTATAGTGGGATTTTAATAAAGACAACGAATGTGAGTTAGAGAAGGATAGCACTGTTAGATGATAGATCTACGACAGGGGAAATGGTCTGGATTGGCTGATTGCGAGTAGAGTGAGAAACTTTTCTGGGAGTATTGCGACCGTTGTGCATGATAATCAGTATTTTCGGACTAAAGCTACAGGGAATGAGAAATTTCTGAGTTTTAAAAGATCGTTTTAGTTTGGATTTTCAGAATCGGTAAAAGTAGAAGTGAATTTCAATGAAACAGGGTACAGGAAGTAGGTTGGAACGCTTATAAATACACTAGGAGACGTAGTAGGGCTCTTTTAGTTATTCTGTTCGCTTCAGACCTATATGGTGTAACATCTAAGTTAAAAATTTGTAGGTCGGTGATAGTGCAGTCCGTTTAATTTAAATTAAAACTGTTTGCAAGCACGAGTAGGTGCTATGTTATAAACGGTGCTGTAAGTAAATACGAATAACGAACAAAAGATGTTACTGAGGTAAGCGAGACTAGCTATTTTTTTGGAACGAGGGTGCTGGTGGTATGGTAGATTCAGAGACCGATCAACATATTAAGACAATTATATGGGTACATGTATTAAAGGCGTCTGCATAGAATTGGATCAACGTGTGGAAATGAGTTTGATGGACATGTAGCAGAGGGATGTTGAACGGAATGCAACGACGAAGATTTGGTGGACGAGATCTTCAGAGGTGAAGGTGCAAGAGCTTACACCAGGTAACGAAAGTTGTTTCCTTTTGTTATTGCGTGAACATTTTGTGCTGGTTTTTTGTGCTAGAGAGATTTGACATATTGGGTGTACATTTTATGAACATAAAATCTAATTTAAAGGTTATATAAAAAAGACAATTTGAATTTATTATGTGAAGGTATAAATACATGACGTATAATTTTGATGTAAATAGTAAACAGGTCTTTAGAGTTGTTGAAAACAAAGATGCGATTTATTTATGAATTTAGAGTAACAGGGTTTATACTGAGCTCACCATAGACCGGAGTAAATTTCAATTTAGGGTTTCAAGGTAGGCCCATCTACTTGAACTGTATATAAAGAAGTGTTGAAATAAATTAAATTCATTAAATTTGAAAGAATTTAATGGTTAATATTGTAAAAATTTATGAAGATATTTATATCCAATTTGTAAATATTGAGCTGGTGACGTAAATTTTTGATTTGTTGGAAAATAAAGTTGTATGTTTTGTTGAATTATTTGATTGGTAATTTTTGTTGGTAGTCTGAGTGAGAGAGAGTAAGCATAGGATGGGTAAGTATCTCTGAAGAAGCTGGAAGCAGAGCTAGCCGTGGTATGCTGATTTAGGGGAGCTTTTCCAGACATATTGGAATTTTATTTCTCAGGAAAAAATTTATGACAGCCCAATCTGTAAGGGTTTGATTCTAGGGATTGATTAAAGGTAAATCTCTGCAATTTTATGACGGCCCAATTTGTGGGGCACGATTTTAGAGCTTTAACCACTTCAATACATATATATATATATATATATATATATATATATATATATATATATATATATATATATTGCTGTTATTTCTTATATACACAGGATTGAAATTTTATTATCTAGACCTATTTAACCTATAATTCCACGTCATAATCTTCCGACTTCAATTCACAGAAAACTCATCACGTTTTCTTGAATTTAAATACGTGAACTAATTCCTACTACCTAATCTTACGTGATATTTCTACACACCTATCTACTCATCTAACTCTACCTATACCTATCTATCTAACCTATTACTCATTACCTACCTATTTCTACCTATTTCTATATATCTCTAATTATTTCTATCTATCTACACCTATCTTTATTTATAACTAACTATTCACACCTATCACTACTTGTAAACTAACTATTTCTATCTATCACTAACTCTTCACCTTCTATTTTTATTTATTTCCCTTTACCTTTTGTCGAGCGTTATCTCTCTTTATGTAACTCCCTTCTATTCCTCTATATCTACCTTCTATTTATTGAAGTTTCTTCTACTTATGTACAACTGTTTATATTTATAATTACCTATTTCTATCACTATCTATGTATTACACTAACTATTCACACCTAACTCTATATCTACCTCTAACTATCTCCCCTTATTTTTCGTATTCCTAATTCTACTTCTCTATATATACCTATATCTATCCCTATCTATTTAAACCTAACGTTATCTATTCACCAATTTCTATATTTTCATCTATTAACACGTCTCGTTATTTAAATCTGACTCTTTTATTGATCCTCCAAGTCTTCTTCTTACAATCTTAATAAATTTCCTCTTTAACTCTTCCCCTTCTATTTCTATACTTATTATCTCTATTACTTCACATAAAACAAAATTATCCTTACTATCCTGACTCTTAAATATTTCTTCTTCTATTTCTATTCTTGTCTGTTTCTCACTCCCTACTATTCCCTTTGCTGCGGACAAACCAAACAATACTACCTTAACATTTTCATTTTCTTCCTCTGTAGAAAACTCTTCATCTCTTCTAGATTTTTTATGTACTATAGTCACCCCGTAGAAATCTCCTAAATCCAACTTATCAAAATTACCTTTACCACTTATCTCCTTTATACCTACCTTTAAATCTTGTGTGTAACATAATGCTGCGTTCGCCTCTACTCCTATCATTTCAAACTCTTTATTCATTATTACTGCGCTTGACTCTACCCCTACTAGTTCAGACCCTTTGTTCACTACTAATTGTACCTCTTCTGACTTTTCCTCTGAATATTTAACTGTGTCGATCTCTTTCACCTCTTCTTCATCTACCTCTATAACATTAATACATAACCGAACCCCATGTCATCCTCTGTGACCTCATAACTTGCCTTCCAGGGCAATATCCTATCCCTAATCCTATTTTCCTCTCCATATCTATAACTACTCCTAACTTCATCATACAATCGACTTCTAATATCCCTTTAAATTTCAATCCAGGTACAATTATGAATTCCTGCTCACAGCTTACTGAACTTAACTCTACTTTTAAAATAACTACACAATTTACTACAGGAAATCGCCTTTTATTCGGTGCTACCAGGTGACTTCTTTTTATTGGCATAATTCTGTCACACACCTTTTCTTTAATTTTATTGACGAATTCCTCCGATACTAAACTCGCCTCAGCTCCTGAATCCAACAACGCTCCTAAATTTTTCTCATAAATTTTAACATCAACTATAGGCAAACAAAAATTTTCTTTAATTTCTGGCTCAACTTCTTCCTCAATTTTTAAAAAAATTTTTGGATGCTCGTATTTGTACACAATAACTTCTAGTGGTTTGTCCTTGTCTAAAAATCTTGTCCAGGTCTGTTCTCTCTACTTGGTCCTGGTCTTGCCACTACTTCTGCATATGTCCTCGGCGTTTCTACCCTGTTAGTACTGTTATTTTGCCTGTTCGTTATCGATGTCTGTGTCCCCCTCATGTCCGGTGAACTGTTTTGTCTGGGTACCCCAAGTCTTGGTGCGGGTCCTTTACCTACACTTCTACTCCTAAAGAATGTCCGTCGTGGTTCCCAGTTCTGTCGGTTGTTAAATTGAAAATTTGTCCCCTGTCTTGGATATTTGTCCCTTCTATTGTCAAACCTAACCGTGTTCACTTGTCGTTCCCTTGTCTTACGAGATCGTCCACTACTTACGTCATCATACCTCTGCAGGTACTCTAAAAACATTTCCCTTTCGACAATGTTTTGCAACGCCACGTGTTGCCGAACCTCAACCTCAAAATGTCGTGAAAGGTATTTTATAATTTGTCGGTCTGTTAATGTGTGGATTTAGTTGTTTGGCTATGCCATACTTTCGTATAGCATACTGCTTCCTACTTCCTGCAAATTCCCCTTTATATCTATCAGTTATTAAATCGTCACGTACTGGGTCTTATCGGTGGTCGCTCCAGTAGTTTTTCAAAAATCTGTCCTCAAATTCACTGTATGTCTCTATCTCCTGTCCTATGCGATTATACCAGGCTTCAACATGGTCTTTCAGTAACGCCTTTACAATATTTAGCTTTGCCTGTTCTTCAAACAAATTACCTACCAAACCTCTAATAGTATTTATAAAAATTTCAGGGTTTACCCTACTATCCCTATAAAATTTCATCTGCTGGTCCAGTGACATATTCACTGTTACAAATCTGGGACCATCTCCCATCAAAGTCTATACATTCTGTTTAATCCCGCTTACTTCTCTTTCGACCCTTTTTGACTGATCTCTACATGAGTCTGTCACCTCCGTCATCTTTACATTAATCTCGTCTTCACAGAAGATTCTAACCTCCGTCCTTAATTGTCCCATTTTCTGACATAAACCTCTTATATCCCGTTCATTTTTATCAACCCTATTTGCTACTTCCCCCATTTTTACCGTTAAGCTATTTTTGAAGTAAGAAAATTGTTTCGTCGAATTATCGATTTTCTGGCTAATCTGCTCAAACTTCCGGTTCGATTCAACAATCATTTCCCTAATCTCCTCAAACTTATGGTTTGATTCCGCCCGACTTAATCTCATTTCCTCTAACATTCTCATCATCAATCCTTTTCCAGCTTCTCCCGACTCTGTCCTTGATTGATCCCTACTACCTCCAGCTTCCTCCATTTTTCCCGTTTTATAAAATAATGCACTGTCGTCACTTCCAATTTCAACTCCTTGGCTTCTTAACCACTCCTTTCTCTGCATACGTTTAACTCACTTCCTCACACACTCAAAAATATTTACCAATTTATACTACACACACTCTCTCTAACCTCGCCAGTTTTCTGGAATAAAATTTTCAAATTTTTATTTGTGAATCAAGCCGTCACGTTCGGGTCGCAATAAAATTGCCGTGAAACGGATTAAGCTCTTAAATCGAGCGTCATAAAATTGCATTGGATCTTTTACAAAAAAAAATCTATCACTACGTTGGGCGCCATAAAAATTCTATTATTTCTTATATACACATTGGTTGAAATTTTATTATCTGAACCTATTTAACCTATAATTCCACGTCAATATATATATATATATATATATATATATATATATATATATATATATATACCTATTTATGCATTTAATCATAGCAATTTATTTCTTAATTGTTTTATTATTGATTTTTCAATAATAATTTAATATTCTACAAAGTTCAAATATAGAGAAAAGATTATAAAAGTAGTTCTTTTGCTTATTATTAAACTTAAATTTCTCTTAATCTAAAAACAGATGATCGTTCAGTTAAGTAAATACTTATTGCAATAATTATTAATAATAATACTAATAATAAGTAAATAATAACTTAATAATAATTATAATAATAATTATAATAATAATAAATATTTTATAATATAATAAATATAATAATTATTGGTAATCAATAATAATTAATTTTTAACCGAGTTCATTTTGTTTTAATGCCTATTTGGTGCAATAATTAGAGCTGGTATTGATTTGTTTAACGTTTTAATATTAAGTTTTTTAAAGTATTTGCTTGATTCTAATAATTTTGTTAGAAAGTCTTTTGCATGGCGCAGAAGCGGTCTTTGTCGTTAGTTCAACATAGACTGCTTGTACTGAGGTATTGCTTTACGTTAGTTTAGCTGAATAATAGTGATTGCAGTAATAATGTATAGTGACGCAAGGTTAAGTGCCACTATGCAGGGCAAAGTAAGGTTGCAAAACACTTACAACCGCAATCTAATTGCACACTTGTGTACTTAGAACCATTTTGTTCTGTTATGAAACTAAATTTTGGTTGGAGTGGGCAGATTTTCTTCCAGTTTCTTTAAATCATGAAATAGCGAAAAACATCTTGGTCTTTCGCAAAATATTGAATGCTTGTTGCAAAGACTGTTAAGTTTTAAAATATTAAAAAACTTTTTTGATTTAGGTAAGGAATGTAAAACACCAAACAACGAATCAGCAATTTGCATACCGGTTCGACAATGCACTGTTCTAATGAAAGCAATTGCAACACGGAACAAAACATCTATCGATTTTGCTAGAAAGTCCCAGTGCGGCTATGAATCAGAAGCGCTAGTGTGTTGTGGTACAACTGCATACCCGATTCCAGTGCAATCGCACCATAAAACCAAAATGATTAAAATTAAGCCTTTCATTCACAACAATCTTCCACACTCTAGCGTATGCGGAATTGAAAGCAGTGAGCGTCGAATATACGGCGGACAACAAACTGATTTAGACGAGTTTCCATGGGCATGTTTATTACGGTACACAAACGAAATTGGCCAAGATGCTGGATTTCGCTGTGGTGGATCTTTGGTGAATCATAAATATGTCCTTACAGCAGCTCATTGTGTAACCTTTCTTTCTGGTTTAAGCTTGTAAGTCGTACAACGTAATTGAATTGTTATCATATAAGCATTTTAGGAGCACAGTTAGATTTGGTGAGTGGAGGATATCTACCGATATAGATTGCGTTGGAGAAGAAAGTTTTAAGGAATGTGCTAAACCTACTGTAAATGTAGACGTAGCTAATACAGTACTTCATCCGCAATACAATAAACGTCAACACTTAAACGACATTGCTTTGGTGCGTCTGAAGTGGAATGTCAGATACACTGGTAAGTATATTTTTAGCAAATCTGTAAAAATAGATTGAATATTGCTATGGACTAAGAATAGTAGCTATCCGACAGTTTTCAAAGTATTTCAGTGAATTCAACTTTATTCCTTTTTTATTGCTATATAGCAGCCAATATTTCAGGAGTTTTTATAGGTAAGTAATATTTACAATTAGCAGTTTGTAACCGGAACTAGCAATGGATAATTTCTCCTTAAGATATTCGCATTGTGAACAATTTTCGCTCATTATAAAAAATTTAATTTACCAAGCAATTCGCACCCTGGTAATTTGAAGTTGCTTTCCTTCGCCTCAGATTTTGCAGCCCGCAATTTAAACCTGGTAGCTCCCATTCAAATAACCAGTTTGCAATCTGGTAGTACAGGATTAATCAGAAATTATAATAATTGTAGTAATTTGAAAATAAAACGTACTGATATGATATAACTATGTTTATGAAGATAAAGTAGCGAATGTTTTAAAGGAATTTTTAAATCTGACAGGGTTGGCTTTATCACTAGACCCACCAAACCTTTGACTAGGACCTTGTGTTCAGGAGAGCTTCGCAAAGAATAAAACATAAAGTAAGTTTAGCTACTTTGCTTAAGCGTACACTGTGAAAGTTTTGGTGGTACAGTTTATTATATCCTCGAGATCGAGTACAGGCAAAAACGAATTTGTAACGCGCCGGCATTGTGTTAAATAGAAATGGAAGGCAAAATGTGGAAAAATACCTCAAACCGGATAAATTAATATTGATGCATCCTGCATAGTTTTGATTTCATGCATAGTAGTGTTCAGTAAGCAAGACATTTCAAAAAATTATTAATTCTATTATAATTATAAACTTGAAAACCACAAAACTATCGAGTCATTTTTGTTAAATACATATTGAAACGAAACTTAGGTTCATAAATCATTTTAAACCACAAAAGGATGAACAAAATATTTATTTCAGAAAACTTGCATAGCGGGTCATGTCATTTTAAGGAAGCTTTAAGTTAAAACCAAAATGGAAAACAAGTATCGATAATACTTGTTACGAAACATGGGTAATTAGCGTAGTTAATTTGAATAAACATACATATTCCAACAGTAAATTTTTTTATGTATTACGTTAAAGAAAGCTTTTAGAATAATTAGTCAGGTACTAACAGTGGGATTGTCAATACTCATGTGCCGATGAGTTAGTGGATTGGATAGACACCATGCTACAAATGAATTAACTAGACATAACAGAAAAATACAATGCTAAATATTACAATCAACTCCTTTATAGACTACTGAATGCATAAAGTACCAATAATCACCATATTAAATCAGGCACTTTACACACAATTTAATATAAACACTGTAATCCAATGGCATTCCCCTGGAACGCATAGGAAAATGGAAAGTATAATGACGGAGACAAGACAACGGAGGAAAACAATGAATTTGTTACTCGCGAGTCACTGACGAGAACATATGTAGAGGTTAACATTGGTAGAGTAGTCGATAAAACCTCTTTGAATGTGAAATTAGTCAACGGGAGTGAAACGTGGTGATATCCCTGGACTATACTATTCTATAACGACCCGACAACAGAGGGAAAAATTTGGATAAGCTAGTTCCAATTCCACAAAAGTGTATATAAAGTACCGGTTTGAAAATAAATTTAGTCGTGACTCAATCGAAAACTTTAATCACACGAAGTTCAACTGATATATTTTTTATCTAGCTATGTATATGTTTTGCTATTGTTTTGTTGGTGGCATTTCTGCATGAAGCTTGTTAAACAAGACATTGATGAAATTATACAGCGCCAATGTTATTGCAGAGTACATTGATTTTTTATTAGATATTCCAACCTGGGCATTAAAAGTTTTTTTGAAAAAATTGAGTATATGATGCAACGACTATAATTGGATAGTAAAGTTGTGATTAATCAAAAGTGAATTGATCTATGTAATTTAAAAAATTTTGTATGTGAAGCTGTTTATATGAACAATGCTATGATGCTTACCTTCAAATAAATATAAATAATTCATGAGAAGATTGATTGCAAATGGAACTGCATTCTAACAAAAGGCCGGCTTAATTAGGATCCCATAAAAAACTCGTCTTCCCGACAACCATCCATGGACCGGACAAATTGGCGTCCATGACTAGTACATAAAAAGCATCTCAAGGTAAGTGTTAGTGTTAGTGATAAAGTAACGGTGGAATTGCAAGTATTGCTTTTTGCATTTAGTGATTTTGTTTTTTCTTATATTGTTGGACCCACTCCTGCACTACTGTAATTAGCCGGTGTACCCTTAATTTTTACGGGAATCACACTCCTTTTGGGCAATTCAAAATTTAACATTCGCAACACGCTTCCAGAACAAATTCGACGTTATATATCCATTCTATTTACATAACCGTTGGAGAGAGAATTTGAGCGAGGGTAAGGTGGTATGTTCTCAAACAGAGATCCTCGGTTCGATTTCTGTCATCATTGGTGTTTTTTTCTTTTTAAAATGGTACTTGACGTCATCTTAAACGAAACATAGCAATCACATTTTAAAGGTACAGCGATGCGCGCGAAAAAGTTTCGAATTGGTGGTTATATATTTTAAACTGTGTAACAATAAAATATATAAATAATTTCCAATCAATCACTCGCGAAATGGATGTACTTACACACGCAGTCTGTCATTTTTTTTTTGCTATTAACTAATTTATGAATGTACAATTATTCCAAGCGTTAATAAAATAAATATAATTATTTGAAGAGTGAAAATATTCTTTATCGATTTTAAAAGGAAATTTAACGGCGATGCTCATGTTCTTTTATGAGAGTGAGTTGCAATCATCACGTCCTCCTCCCTCATCACCGTGGTGGAACATGAAGATGCCCAATTACAAGAGGCGAATGTGATGTTAGGGTAAAGCTTACAGCTACTTTACATGTGATTTTTTCCATTTCTCCACCTGAAGGTACTACATTGGCCAGAAAGCGAGTTTTTTTACCTGGAAAATTTTAAATTATGCCGAACCCTTGCTGTTTCAAGCAAGGTAGGGATCTTTAACGTGCGTGACAACACTCACACACGGGACCTCCATTTTACCTCTCATCCGAACGAGGGTGTATTTTTGTGAAAAATGCTCGCCTAGCATTTTTCAAGCGGACCGTGTCGGGATTTGAACCCGGCACCTTGGTCGTAGTAGTCACATACATACCAAGGATCGAAGTTTTCGCATTTTTCTTCTGGCTGTAAGCATTTTTGAGATATACGATTTGGCTTTTTGAGCAATCGCACTAGATTGTCTATACTGATCATATTTGTGGGTGCTTCATGGCGATAATGGCACAATATGGTAATAAACATTAAATTACTCTAAAAAATTTTTTATTACACACTATTGCTCAGTAACAATTGAGAGTGGAGCGCAATATAACTTGCCATACAAACGATCGAGAAATAGATCGTTTACACAAAATGGTACGATGTCGCCCACTTGTACATAGGTACGGTACAGCATACTTTGGCTGTCTATATAAAAATCACACCTTGGAATAGTCATGAAGAGGCATTATTGAGCGCCGAGGGCAAGGGGTTGTTATGCAACCGGGCGCAAAACGGCTCAAATCCCGCAAAAGGGTATGGTTCCGTATACCTTGGTGTAACCAGATAGCAGCGTGAAAAATTTGTTACAGGTCTATGAAGCGTTAAATTATTAAATTTGAAAATACCCAGAAGGATCTGAATCTCGTAGCAAATTAAGGGTGAACCGGTTAACTACAGTGGTGCGCGATTGGGTCTATATAGAAAGAATCTAAGAAATGAAACAAAAATCGAAAAAATTAACAATTAAATAGATGCAATTTCAAGCTACGTTACAAATAACACTTACCTTGAAAAGCTTCTAACATGTCTTAAATCATGGGCACCACTTATCTAGTCTAGTTTAGTAAGAATCCTCTGGACGACGAGTATTCCTGAAAATTTTAATTACGTCGACCCCTTGTCGAATAGAGCTCTTTTTGCAAAAAGCTTATACTATATATTTAATTAAAGAAACCTACAAATTTCAGCTTACTGCTTCACCTAAATCTATTTCAATACAACATCATCTCGTTTTATCTGTAAACAAAGCATTTAAATTAATTTAAATGTTAGCGATATAACAATATCCCTGTAAACAAATACACACACGCACACGCACACGCACACGCATAAGCACACGCACACGCGCACGCACATTCACCCACACACACACACACACGCAGAATTGTGAAATTTCATAGATTAATTCATATTTAATTAGTCAGAACCTTCATGATCCAACTATAATAATTTAAAATGGCCCCTCAAATTTTCAATTAAACTAGCAATGTCCAAATTCTATACATCTAACAACTTAACACTATACTTGAACTAATAGTGGACGTTGTATAATTTCATCAATATTTAACTAAAGAAGCGTGATGCATAAATGATACAACTTACAGTTGCGGATTATGCTTATAAAGAACTCCATGGAGCCAGAAATGAATTAATGTGCACTTCAATTTCTTATTTCCAATCTTTGTTGCCTTGAAACTGATCCGTTCCAAATTATTAGTGTTGTTTTGTACTGTCGAAAATCTGCGGATCTCATCACGATAACGTTCGTTTGCTAATTCAAAACCAACGACGATTCCTGGAGTAACCTCGCAACGATCTCCCTCACATCTGTTTTTGTATACTAATTCTTTTCCATCGGGTGTTCAATTGTCACTCTTCTCGCTTTCTTTGCTTCCGATGGGTATGTCGTTGTTTAAACTTTTTATTGAATTGGTACTGAAACACGTGAGAATTGCGTGACTCCCTAAGTTTGATAAGTATTTAAACATTTTCTATGTAACTGCTTTGATACATTGTATATTGTTATGATGTTTGGTTCGTACCCTAATATCTGCGGACTTCACTACGTCATCAGCTCTTTTTGTATATAATTGCATGCTACGAATATGCTTGTCATATTGTCTGTAGTTTACTTTGCATTGTAGTTATACGTGAGACCCTGTAACATTAGTTCTATTTCATTTTACTAAAATTTGTAGAAAGCTCTCATATATTTGAAATAATTGTGGTATGGAACATGCATATTAATAATTTCCTACTATTTATTTCGCAAGTATTCTAAAACTTTCTTAGAATGACATCCTAAAAATTTACTTCGTAGCATCTGTTTACACATGTACTCGGAATATTTTTATATTTGACTGCTTCCCTTTTTTGCGGTTTTAGAGTAATTTATAAACCTGAGTTACGTTCAAATATTATTACAATGAAATAAACTTTGCTTTTGTATCTTTAAGTATATAATTTGGATTTCTTTTAACAGAACTAAAGATTTATTTAAATGGCATGCCCGTTTTAGATTAATATTCTCGGTTTCTATCTGTTTTCTATTCAACGCAATTTCAACTCAATTCAAAGCGCGAAATGCAAGGTCAATTGTCATACAACAAGTCGCAAAATTGCTCTACGCGGAAGAAATCCAGTCCCGTAGGAATTAGAAGCCGCTTCTAATGGGACATGATATGTTATGCAGAAAACAAGCCGCATTATCTGTTTAGGAACCTGTTCTACTATTATCCAAGTGTGAAATGTTTAGGTTTGAACGAGAAGTATTTTTAATTTATACAATAAGGTTTTCTAACCACCGACTTCTTTTTGTTGTGGTTTCTCAACTGTTAATGTGAAAAAAATATTTATTTCCGATTAAACTACGTATTGAGTTATTACATGTAACCTAGTTATTAGTGTGAATAACGCATTCTGTTGGACATCAACTAATAGTCACAATTTACCATTAATTCGAACAAAATTCCTAATTAAAAATTTTAAGTAGTCATAATAAACATCTATTATTTTCTATTTCGCTAATCAGCTTTAGCTTGCAATGACGTATTTGACTAAAGTTGCGTCTAAAATACA
The DNA here is from genome assembly GCA_036346225.1 of Platerodrilus igneus. Taxonomy (NCBI): domain Eukaryota; kingdom Metazoa; phylum Arthropoda; class Insecta; order Coleoptera; family Lycidae; genus Platerodrilus; species Platerodrilus igneus. The sequence continues at coordinate 2,777,931 of JARFIW010001052.1, read as the reverse complement.
ATGTCTTTGCACGCTTACACTGTGCCGAGCTGGCATTACGTTAAATAGAAACTAGATGAAAATAGAGAAAAATTAATTATACACGGATAAAATAAATGTTCTTGTATTCTGTATGTCATGATTTGAGGAATAGTAGGGCTCATTAAGCATGACATTTCAATAAATTTTAGTTCTGTAAAAGAATTCTAGCAATAAGGTTTAAACCACTTAAGCATAGTTCTATCATTGCATAATAACATATTTGAACGTAACGCAGGTCCATAAATTATGTCAAAACCGCGAAAGAAAAACAGGTTTCCATATTACGTGTTATGAAATCGAATACAAAGATATAGGTATGGACAATTACCCAATTTCATAGATAACAATATATTTATAACAGTACACTTTCATTGCGTCGTCGTGTTATTTTAACAAAGCTTTTAGAATAATTAACGCAGTCACTAACAGTGGAATTATTAATATGCATGTTCCATATCATACTATCTCTAATGTATGAGAGCTATGCTCAAATTTTAATACAATTAAACAAAATTGACATTGCAGGGACACCTTGTAATTATAGTACAAAGTAGCCTTCGGGCAAGATAATAAAAATATCATTACAAAGCAGATACAGATTAGGTTACAGATAATTTAAAGGCTTGTATGAGTAGAGAAACGAAATAAATACAATAAATAACTTCTGTAGCTTTAGAAAATTTTGGTTATTTTGTTTATTTGGACAGCGTCATCTAAGCATAATTTTCAATAAAATAACAACCATTCATAGTAAATAATATGATACTAATTTCACATTTGTGCAGTTGATTATTTTTAAAATGCCATAGTAAGCGCCGTAGCTTACTACAGTTGCTTTGTATATGATTTTAAGTAATTATGGATATTGAGAACTCTATAAACTCATTTTAATCTATGGGCATCTGTCTGTGCCAGTTAAATTCAATTTACTTTTCTAAAATACTACACAGAAACTGTTTTCGGGGCAAAATATTTCTTCAAAAAGTTAGTTATGCCGAAAAACGCATGTATATGTTAAAAGGAAGTAAATTGGTGATTTGCTCTGAGGTACTGAAGTGTTATATAATTTTGTCCCACGTATAAGCTGTTATCTTTTTATAGTTATACTTAATGGTTCTCTTATAATTCACAAAATTTAAATGCTCGTATCTATATTAAATTAAGCTCAGTGGTTGACTTGCTGATCTTATCTCTAAGGAGGGTTCTGTGGTTTACGTATGATATATCAAATAGACCAATATTCTACTAAACAATATCAGAACTAAGGATAATTAAACGCTAATGTGCTACACAAATTATGCATAATTAGATTTTGTACCAATTAATCTGTTATTATATAAATTGACAGTTGCGATTTCTACTGCAATTAAAAATTTTGTACTCACGTAAATTAGTGTCCTTATTTGTGAGTTATATCCTTCTAGTATAACTTCTGTGTTCTAATTCCCTTCAAATTATTTAGGTTCGATATTTCTAATTCCTGGTTGATTTTATTTTTTAATGTTTTCGGTAATTGGTAAAGCTATGAAGTAGAATAGTATTCTTTTGCTAGAAATTCAGAATGGATTAGTAAATTTGTAACTTGCGGTTTCTTGTAACGTTCACTTGCTTGAAACGTGTGAATGAATGACGCTCGGCCATTGTACTTATTTAATCTTTCTTACCTAGATCTCCAGAGAGACCTTATCATCAGGACTAAACAGTGGGTTCTTTGTTTTATCCCTGCGGTAGCATACACATGGAAATAATTTACCTAACAAGATTTTTTGGAAGGATTTGTGGTGCTAGTATACAACGCTAAAGGTAATTACGCCACCTACGCGACTTTTATACGTAGTAAAAAATTAATAACATTCATCAAACAATTAATTAAATAGCAAATCAATGTCACTGGTACATATATATGCATCTGTATAATTCACTTTTTTTATTTGTACTCATTAAAAACCAATCATACTTTGTAATTTATTTCCCTAAAAATAAATTAAATATTTAAATCCATGTGACAACCACTGCTGAAATAAGTAGCAAAATTATTATTGGGCGCCAGGTGTAACTTGCGGTTTCTTGTAACGTTCACTTGCTTGAAATGTGTGCATGGATGATCCTCGGCTATTGTACTTATTTAATCTTTCTTACATAAATCTCCAGAGAGACCTTATTATCGGGGCTAAACAGTGGGGTTCTTTGTTTTATCCCTATATAGCATACACTTGGTAATAATTTACCTAACAAGACTTCACTGATTCAGTTTTGAATAAGACAACCACATGTGATATAATTACGTATAATAATTGTAATTGAACTATCCAAATTAATCAAACTTTGGATTATTTTAGTAAAATAAAAATTAAATCTTTAACCAATTTCAATTCTCTTAAGACTCTTACAAAACATGTAAATTTTACTTCAGTAAATTTTCTTTTTTTCCTTTTTAATAACTACAGAGTATCAAAAAGTTAATAAAATAAACCAACTTGATATGAGCTCATGTCTCGGGGCTTTTACAAGATAAAATTACAACATATCTAATTCAAACATTAATTAAAGTATTGCATCTTCACAGTGCTATTAGCAATTAAACATTAATGAAACAAACAATTATAAGTTTTTCTTTTACAACAATTTAAATGGATATATACATAAATACCTAAATAAAGTATTATCAAAGTCTTTGACCTCAACCATACATCAAGCGAAAACTCGATCAGTTGAACTAACAACAGATGGCGGACCTCATGGCGGACACCCAAACTCCTGATCCTCTAAACCCAAGATAATTAACCCAGAAAAAGCAAGTCTTCCAGGATTTAATCCAAGATGTAGAAACAGTGTAAACTGGCTCGAAACCTCTACTGAAATTTTCCCATTCACTCGTTTTGCAGTAATTGAACAAGTATTCAAATTCACTTTAATGGCAATACAACAAAAGCCATGTTGAAGTGAGCAACGCGTTTTTAAAAATTAAATTAATTTGCTACAACAGATAACCTTACTTTAAAATCATTGTATAATAAATAAAATCAGCTTACCCTTAGACGGCGATTTAATTTATTTTTAAAAGGAACAGCTTTCCACAACCAATCCAACATTTGAAAATAACACGTTTCCTCGCGTCCATCGTCCACCAAAAGTTGAATCAGATAGCCCAGCCCCAATAAGTGGGATTGCGCAGAATACCACAATCCGGCTTTTGATTCCTACCCAACAGAATTTCGACTAATAAGACAAAGAAGACTGCTTTTCCGTTTAATTTCTAACCCAAATACAGGTAAACAAAGTTACCTAACTTCTAGATTCCTTACAGTAAAAGCAAACTGTTACAAATTGAATACTGATTAGGACCTCCTCGCCAATTAAGGTAAGTAATATGCCATTTTGTTCAGTTTTTCACGCTGATTCCAAATATAAAATAATTTTTTTACAAAATTAATTGTTAAAAACTTAATTAGGCTCAAAATTCGAATTTTCCCAAATGTCGGTTTTTAGACATTTAATTTATTTATCAAATTAATTCATCTAAGCAATTTCCCTTTCTTAATATTCCTAACTGCGCTGCGCGCGATGTAATTTCCCTTTATAAAACCTAACCTAACCTAACCTAACCAAAAAGATATAACTTTAATAATATTAAATCAATGCAAATCAAAAGTTTTATTCATTTTCGAATAAAGATATTTTATCATCCATATTAATTAGCATATTGCATATTCTCAATTTAATTAAGAATTTTACAGGAAACAAAAAATTTTTTTGTAAACAGCGCGAATATTTTAACTTTCACAATTAATTTCTGTAAAAAACTAATTTTATATTTGGAATTAGCGTGAATAACTGAACATAATGAAATATTACTTACCTTAATTAACGAGGGGGCGTTTGCTTGGAACTACCCACTAATTATAGCTTTGTTTAAACAATCTGACTGACACTTAATTTTGACAAGTATTCCAACATCGATGCAGTTACGTTACTAAGATTTTCAAACTTAATGTTTTGCTATTAGACGCCCGTGACTTTATTACTTAACGGGATCTAATTATATTCCAAATTGATATTAAATTATAACTACTGATGGATTCTTTTCAAATGTCAAGTTCAAACAAAAAGGATAAATAATACTTTCTTTAATTCTCGTTGTTGCAAAATCTTGGTATTCCTCTTGGTTTCTTCTACCTCTCAATTTATGATTACCTCTCTTTGGTTGTATTTTCTTCACCTTCACACTACTTCCTTTGATATCTTCTATTTTGGAATAATTTGAAACATCTTGCTTTACAAGGAAATCAATTATTTTTATTGTCAAATTGATGTTTTTTCAATTTCTTGAATACAAATTCTAAGTACAGCAATCGTATACGATATCTTTGATACAATAGCATATCTTCTTTATCTAATCCTAATTAACTCCTAAAACACCTTCCCCTTTTATTAATTTAACTTTTGTGTACATATATAATTGTCTTTCACTTATTTCTCGTCACACAAATTATTCCCTTGGTTACCACCCTTGCCGTCTTCCCAGTTTTTTAAATAATCTATCCTACCCATTTTTTCTTTGTCCTTCTTTTCACAATCTTATTCTGTAAAATATGCCTTAATATTATATTAAACAATTCGGGAAGTAGCAGAAGTATTTATAATCTGGGTGGTCGATAAATTCCAAGCATTTTCCCAAATTGTTTAAACCGTTCGCTAGTAAATGCAATTCCATTATCGAATATTATTGTATCTGACAACCCGTGAGTAGCGCTCAACCCATACAATGTTGATATGACTGCTTCAGTAGAAGTATTTCGAACGATTCGAACTTCAAGCCATTTAGGAAATGAATCCACCACCATTAGAAAAACCTTTCCCATAAATGGTCCCGCAAAATCTAAATGTAATCTCGACCATGGTTTATTTATAGGTTCCCAAAGAAATACGGGGCAACTAGAGGTGAGCGTGCATTTGTTTGACACTCTCTACAACCTATAACAACATTTTCTATTTCATCATCAATTCCTGGCTATCAAACGTAAATTCTTGCTATTGCCGGTATGACACGCATACAATACTTCACGAATTCCTATGGTAGCTACCTTTGGAATAACGACGCGACAACAACGGAGAATGCAATCTTTATGTGACGATAATTCGTTCCTGCAGGCATAAAAATTTTTGAACTCTTCCGATACCCGTCCTTCAGGCCATCCTTTCAATATCCAGTTTAACACACGTGCCAGAATAGGATCGTTAGCCGTTAGAGAACAAATTTGCTTAGCATCTAAAGGCGGATTTTCCATAGATTCCAACAATAGAACTTGTTTTGAGTTTTCAATGTTTTGTTCTGTGACAGGCAAAGGCAGTCTACTTAACCCATCTGCATTAAAAATTTACTTGCCAGGTTTGTAGTTAATTTTGTAATCATAAGTACTTGCGTAATTATCCAACGTTGCATTCTAAAAGAAAGAATATTTGGAGTTGGCTTCTTCGGGGCAAAAAGACCCAAAAGTAGTTTGTAGTCCGTAACGATTGTGAATTTCCTGCACCTATAAGTAATTATGGAAATTTTTTATTCTCGCAATAATGCTTAAAGCTTCCCGATCCAACTCTGAATAACCCCTTTCTGTAGAATTTATTGTTCTAGAGTAAAATACAATTGGAAGTTACACTCCGTTGGGTAAAACGTGGCTAACAACAGCACCAACGCCATATTGAGAAGCATCGCAAGTAACCGTTATTGGTTCCATTGGATCGTAGTGTACCACCACCGCATTTAAAGTAATAATTTTTTTTACATTCTTAAAAGCTTTGTTATGGATAGCAGTCCAAACCCAATCGCTTGTGCAATCTAATAGTATATGTAAAGATTCAGCAATGGTGTTTTTGCCCTTTAGAAAAATGTGATAAAAATTAAACATGCCCTAAAATGCTTGCAACTCCGCTTTATTTTTGGGAACTGGTGCATCATGTATAGCCTTGTACTTTTGTTCGGTTAGGTGGATGCCTACAGAATCAAAACAAAACCCAAGGTATGTAATAGACGATGACCCAAGAATACACTTTTCTTTATTCAGCTATAGGCCGCTATCTTTGAAAATTTTAGAAACTCGTGTAATGCGATTTGCAAATTCCTCTTCAGTCTGAGCAAAGATGAGAACATAGCCAAAAATAGCACAGCGCCTTTGACATTCCGCAAGAGCCTTTCTATGAATATTCCAGAAGCCACCGAAATGCCAAGTTAGACGCCTAACAGCAAACGCTTCCATACGAGTAATAATTGTCTGGGCAATTGCAGACTCTTCATCAACCACTAGTTGTTGATAAGCGTGGGATAAATGAATCTTCCCAAATATCTTTCCACCGGCCAAATTAGATAATAATTCTTTCACAGAAGAAATAGGATATGGATGCTTGGACAATGCTTTGTTAAACGTACTCTTATAATCTCCGCATATTCTGATTTTGTTGGATTCTTTCTTATGCACTACCACAATTGGAGTAGCCCACTTTGAGTACGTAGTTGGAACAAGAACACCTTTAAGTAGTCGATCAAGTTCCTCTTCAACAAGTGACTTTAAAGCAAATGTTATTGGCTTTGCCTTCATGTAGATTGGTATAAAATTTGGATATATCCCTAGTGATACAGGGACACCACTAAAAGTACCAATGCCTTCAGAAGAATTGTCCGCAAATTTATTACATAGCCTCGTAAATTTTAAATTTGTGCTTGGATCATTTGTAATTCTAACAGTCTCGGTGCTATTCCACGCAACTTTCTTATTGTCACTTATTATTAGCTGGATACCCAATGCATTAAACCATTTCCGTCCTAGCAAATTTTTTCGATCGCCAGCAACGATTACAATTGGTAATGTGATTAACTCTAACATTACCCCCCACCACCACCGCAGTGCAAGAGGTCTTTTGTTGCAATCTATAAGATTAAGTTTCGAACGATCCAGTTTAGGAGTTATTTTATGATAAAGTTTCCTAAAACATCTTTCCAACAGTAATGTTTCTGCTGAACTAATGACAACTTCAAACAAACATGGTTGACCATCAATTAAAACTTCCATTGTATAAGGAGCAATACAAGAACCTGAAAGATTATTTATTTCTCGTTTAAATTCTTCTTCCTGACAATGTTTATTATCCGATAATACATTTGTAGTAGGCGAATGGCTCTTCTTTGAAAAACAAACTTTTGCAATGTGACATTTTTTAAAACAGGTAATACACCTAGAATATCGGAGTTTGCTATTGAACGCGAATGATTACCACCGCTGCTGTAACACTGCTGCTTTGCATCATCCTTATTCCTATTTTTAATAGAAAAACACAAATCTGTAGTACTACTGCAATCGTCCTTTATTTCAACTATATTCTTCAAGGCAGTTTCGGTAGCAATTGCAACTTCGTAAGCAACTTTTAATGTCAGATTTGTTTCAGCAAGTAAACGACGCTGTAAAGATTCACCTCCTATCCCCACAAACAATGTGGTCTTGTATGGCTTCGTCTAAGAAATTACCCGAAAATTTGCAACTATCGACCATCGATCACAATTCTTCAACAAAAGTAGTAATTAATTCGTTCTGTTTTTTAACCATTCTATAAAACCTATAGCGCTGAACTATTTAGAAGGTTTCAGAGAAGAAGTTCGTTCAGTTTTGTAATTATATCTTCATAAGAATGTACCATTAGTCTTTTGGGAGCACAAATCGACTTAATCGTAGAATTGCATTTTGAATTTAATAAAGTTGTGCGTTTAAGTTTGTCCTCTTTAATATTATTAGCCTCCGTGAGGAACTCTAATCTTTTGGCATAGGATTTCCATTCTTCAAGTTGAGTAGTATAAAATTCCTCAATTTTTCCAATATTATTCATAACTTTATCCTCGTCGTCAATTGTGTAAATTATGCCTTAATAATATATTAAACAATTCTGGAAGTAGTAGAGGTATTTAACTTGAGAACTCTTTAAAAGTTGTATATGATATGAATTTACAAAATAATGACATACTTGTTTTCAGGATATCTAGCAAGATTAAAATCTTGGCTAACTATTTAATGAACACACACGTAAAATATTCTAACTTATCTCTATCTGAATTACAAACTTTTCTTAATCCCTTATATACTAGAGTCTATACCTATTGTCCTTCATTTTATTATTTATACTAAAATTTTGTCTCCCGAGCAAATATCAACTCTTCGGAGGGTCTTTATTTTATTCTTTTTTAACTTCCCGCCCCCATCAATATTTTATCCGAAACGATGTCCCCTCTTGTCAGCCATTACAGTATCTACTCGGTTTCCTTATGTATTTACTCTTCCATAAAATAGCAACGTATTGACAGTTTGCCGTATTTGGTTTGGATAATTTAGTCGTATAAAGTAAGAATATTTGCTCTATGAAAATTGTAAACCTTTGAAAAAAGGAAACCTATTATTAAACATAATTAGTTTAAATCTCATTCAACCACTGAGTTTACAGATCAAGATGCTGATTCGTAAAGAATCCTGTAGAAATTATTTAAACGGTTACTCAGCATCTTCAGAAAGTAAATTAGCTGACGTCAACTACCTAATTATTTATATAATTTATTGTTTTCAGATTTTGTACGTCCAATATGTTTGCCTCCTCCCAATCAACCACCACCAGAGCAAGGTACCAAAGTCATAGCTGTTGGTTGGGGTGCTACAGAAAAAGGTATTTATTTGAACATCCAACACTCTAGCAAATATATGTTTTAGGAGATCATTCTGATATTAAATTGAAGGTAGAATTATCTATTGTTTCGAAACAAGAGTGCAATAAGAAGATGCAAAAGCGTACCCAAATTAGTGATAGACATTTGTGTGCGGGAGGTACACATGGTAAGGACTCCTGCCAAGGCGATTCAGGAGGGCCACTAACGATAATGGTTGAAAACGAAGCTACATCGCAACCCCAGTGGTTTCAAGAAGGTATCATATCGTGGGGAATCGGATGTGGAATTGATGGTTATCCTGGAGTGTATACTAAGGTTTCTGATTTTACAAATTGGATTGTTAGTAGCATGGTTTTTGATGATAAATAAGATTTATTCGATTTGGCGCACCTTACTATTGGAAAATTTGCTTTGTTTAAATATTTTATATGTAAGTTAGGTCTCTTTGGATCTAAGATAATATTTGACATTAAAAGTATTCAGTGAGCAGAACTAGCTACCAAAATATATTAACCTAAGAGAAACTTGTTGTTAGATCAATTCGAGAGCGTGTATAACAGATATAATAAACTTTTGAATTCTCAAAATAGACACTAAAAGTTGTATGGCATTTGTGTATAGCATAAAAGTTGAAATGGATTAGCTTGGATGTAATAATTTCTAACAGAACTTGATTGGAGAATATTTGTAATTAGGTTCCATAATGCTTCAAGACTGCACCAGGAGTTATAGACATATTTCCTTATACTAATTTCCTACATTAATTTGTAGTACCTATATTTGCAAAAATAGTTATTGTCAATCGTCAGATGTCATTAAAAGTAAGAATATCACGTCAAGATTCAATACCAGTAACTATAGTTATACCAATATCAAACCTTTTAAAAACATTCTTCAGGTTATGTTTACTTATTCGATTCCACTTAATGCTATCTACATCCCTTTGTATATATTGCTATGCCGCCATCTTACGAACAGAAGCCAACAATAGCGGTAGTATAATATCTTACAGTTGTAGTGTATGTAAAATGTTAAATACGTCTTATTGTCTATTCGATTAAACAAATAAATATCGTCATTCAAATAAATATTCGTATTGGTACCATATAGCCCAATCATAATACAGAGATTATCCTTTAGTGCTAGTTTGGTTGCTAACAACAGGCGTTGGCTATTTGAATAAATACCTCAATGTCAAACAACTTTGAAATACTATGCGCAGCGTGCCAATCAGTGAGTCTGGCATTGGCACTTCATAAGAACACATCATGAAGAAGAATAGTGTTCTAGCCAGCAATTTGCGTGTGGTCTTACCCCTAGATGTTAATTCAAGTGCATCATGCACTTGAATAAGTGTTTTTAATAATGCGCTCTTCTCTTTTCTTCGATTTAACCGTAATATTTTTGATTTAATAAGAACGTCCTGCAATGTAATCGTAATATTTCTGGTTTAAAATGAACGTTCTTCAATTTAATCGTAATACTTTTGTTTTAGTCTAAACGCCCTTCAGTTTGCAGTGATTATTTTCAATATGATATAATTTTCTTCGGTTTACATAATTTATTCAAGTTTAAGATAATCCTTTAATTGCGATGATGTTTTATTCAAAAGAAAATGCTTGGCAAAAGTCCGGTATTTACAAGTAATAATGTGAATAATTACGCCCAACATAATTGTTTTGTAACGAACGAATTGCCGTAAAAGAAGGAAGCCTACATAGCATTTTTTGATAACTGTTAGATTGGATTTTGGTTTGTTTCATTTTTGCATAGAAGAAATACACTTCAAGTTTGCATAATTGGGTCCAAGAGGCGTACAGTTGGTTGGCTGCACTACAACATGTGGACAGCGACGTCATTTGTTTGTCGAGGCACAGCATGTAAACACATCTGGTTTAATACAAAGTAACACTGTCACATAAACAAGAATCTGGCTATACAAGGTAAGCCTTTCTTTATTATTTTCACATAACGTCCGCATTTGGCCAATGTTGATACAAGGCAACATAGGAAAAATAACATTGTAATGACCTATAATTATTATTTTGCTTAACAAACTATAAATGACTTTTGATGTTTTGTAATTATCAACATTTAAGTCCAGGGTTGTACCTGTTATTATTACAAACGAGCTTAAACACCTTAATTGAGTTCTGATTAAAGTTTTTATTTATGTGTAATTATACTTAAAGCAAATATGAAAGTTAAATTATTAGAATTTTGAAATTTCCATATACACATGTAAACCTAATAACAGATCTGATATTTTGGGTATTGATTAGAGATAGTTTTGTAACAAAAAGAAATGCTTAACATATTTGATATTTTATTTGATTTTATTATTCTACAACTGCGTAGAAGAAATTGAAGTACCATTTTTGATGTATATATTTCGTTCATATGACCTTTTATCATAAAGCAACATTTCATTAAAGGATCATCATTTAATTTATTTAATTAATTGTTTTATTTTGAACAAGTGAGTTCAAAAATAGGGTAATTGAATCAAGGAGTAAAAGGCATAAGTACCTTTAATATAATCATATTTGAAGCTCCCATTTGACAAAAGAGCACTGATTGTACTTTCAAAATTTGATGCCTAATATTTGTGTCTATAAAAGTGTGTGCATAAATGATATTAATAGCTTTTCTTTATATCAAGTAGCTAGAGTACACCTCTTGTGTCCTTCTTTGTTAATTTAATCCAATTTTCTTTACAGCTCCTGCTTAAGCAGTAAAAACAATATTTCTCTTTAAGGACTCCCAAGTCCCCCTTAGGGAAACTCTGTGTTTAAAACTTAATGACTTGGTGGCAAGCTCCCCATACTCCTATTTTGGTATAAGTTGAGTCAGTAACTAAATAATGTTTTGTAAAAAGTGCCACGACTAATCCTCATAAGCTCTACCCGAGGAATAGACCCTAGCATAGTCGGAAGATAGTTGCGTTCCATCATTTTAATTTTTAAGGAAATCCTTCCTTAAAGCTCACTGGTTTCATCAAACTATATTAAAGAACCCAGGAACTACTTTAATTATTTAATTAACCAAATAAATAAAGTAGTCTACGTAAGAGTAATGCCCTCTTTGCTCGCTCTGAAACGGTAGATCTGAAATTTAAATTTTCTGCAAAATCTGTTAGATTTCCAGTCGTTCGCTTTGTAAGCGAACGCTAATGCGTCACCAACAAATTTTTAATGAGGGCCAAATATGTACTAAAGAATAAAATTGTACACGGTTTAGTAACCTCACGACTCTACATATCAGGTTTTATAAATTTATTACAAATAAAAATTGTTTTTTTTACACTGTGACATATAATTTGCCTTACTTGAAATTCTTGTTAAATTACTGAAATATTGCCGGTGCAAAAAAAATTGCATTTCGGCTAATGGTAATAGATTGGCATTACTCTGTGTAAATCTTCCTTACAAATACTTCATAAAACAAATAATACTTAAAATGCTTAAGTTTACAAATTCTACTGTAAACTATGAATGCTGTCGAAATATAAAACACACTAGATCTATGACCGTTGTTTGATGTTCGTGCTGCAATTACCTGTTGTCCTAGACAAAAAGAAGCTCTAATTTGAATTGTTTTGCATTCAACACTATCTTGGCATCAATAGCACATTTTACAGATAATATTAGATTTTAAAGTTGTATATTAGAAATAAGCTAAAGTCTAACTCAACTGAAACCATAATCAAAGATAATAAGTAAAGCAGAAGTAGGAATAAAGCAATTATATGACTGTAGACTGCCCGATCGAAAATGGTGTGACTTAAAATGGTATGACCGAAAATAGTATGACTTGATACGCTATGGCCGAAGACGGCACGGCACGATTTACGATGTTTTGACCAAAGCTGTTCAATTAAAGTGGAGCTGTGTTTAAAAATGTTGAAAACTTTCTAACTTCGCTTGCAAGTATTTAATTTTTATTTAAAAATTTCTTAATTGTATTAACTTTTATGCAAACTTGCCTACTGTATTTGTACATTCACACTTGTACTTCACAGGAAAGTGGACGTTTTGTGCCCCTATTTATCATTTTAGGCGTGGAATTTTTGAAATATCTATTGCATTGAAGCTTCTCCAAGCATGTGTAATGCTTTAAATTACGAAACATATCATGAAATCTAATAAAGCTTTTAAATGTTGAATATCGTTTCCTATACTTTTCATCTTTATTGGAATTATACTATAATTTCAAAATTACAGTAAACTTGCACTACGCCTAGATTAAAATAGCAGAATATTCTAGGGCACGGTAGAAATCAATGCGTTCTTGAATTCGTATTATTCGATAATCTCATCTAGTCAATTGCAGAAGGTTTTCATACTCTTCATTAGCGTGCATTGGCGGCCCTAGGTTTAAACAAGCAAATTCACTTTTAAGAAAATGGGATACTTGGTGTTTCAAAGAAATAGCGGGTTAGTTTTCATTTTTGTGCGAGTTTTTAAAATACAATTTTGATGATTTGCCATTTATGAATTACTCCATCATTTTTGGCCAATTGAGAGTATTTCCGTCGTCATTTTTGGGGAAATAAAGGAATGCGTAACTGCTCTGACAAGCTTTTATAATCTAAAAAATCTCTATAGTTCAAAGCAGTAACTTCATGCAGCTTGGTTTTGCGCGCAAAATTGACCTAACACAAAGATATCACCGCTCTTTTTTAAAAAGTAACTGATCACACTGAGTGCAGAATTTCATTCACTTTGGCCGTGACATGGTATAGAAGTTCTAAGATGAATCTCCTTTAAATTTATGAAATTGTTCATATAGTGCAGCAAAGTGGAAACAACTATGGAGTTCCTATTTTGTCCTCTGCAACCATCAGCAAACAGGTAAGGTTTTCTTACTCCGTTTTATCATACATATTCAAAACCACTGAAAGTGCTGTGACAATTTCGGAAACACCTCGTTTACTTGCACCCTCGTGCGATGTAAAACAATAACAATTATTCGATGCCAAATCCTTTTGTAAAATATTTCACTGGCATTACATATTAGCAAATGGATGACTTGTTGGTGATCAAACGAACAACAAAAGCACTGTTTGGTCATTAATAGCCTCAACTTTACATTTAGTGCGAATCTCTGTAAATGATTTTATTTCTGCGTCATGTGTGTTGAATTTTTCTTGCAATTTCTCATTTTCCTCAGCAAATTCTTGTCTGTAGGTAGAGCATAAACTGTATTGGTCCTTTTTTGGTAAATGAAAAGATAAATGCATGCTTTTAAACATCCTACGGTACAAGGAGAAGCTAGGAAATCATGAGCTTCTAATATTTTCATTCCGAAACATTCCGTACAATTTTGTAAAAAATAACTCCGCATGTAAGTATTCCCGAGTAGTATCCGATCGACAATAATGAAAATCTGCGCCGGGAAAACGCTTAACATAATTTTTAACCAGTTTTAACTAGGCTTCATCGGTAGTTATATAAAAATGTTGACGTCTTCTAGGTTATCTTTTTGTACAATTCCAGTCTCCGTATGTTTTGCAAGTGATGTCTTTCAGTAATTCCTATAGTATTAAAGAACAGCTTTCGACAAATTTTGGTTGCACCGTGAGGAAGAGGCTGTTTACAATCGTACGTGAATTTTCGCCGAGAATTGGGTTTAGCAGTTTGAGGGCATGTATCCCTTATTATCGTGAAACGCATAATATATTCAGTTTGAACTTACCAGGAGCCAAGATTGTAATAATCGATAAATTTATTTTGCGAATTTCGTCACTAAAAAGATAGCGATTACGCATGTTTTTCTTACATACTTCAAAATTAAAACTAATGCCCATTTGGCGGCTTGGTAATCTTTTTGGTTGTTGAAGTAACATCTTGCATCCCTAGATTGCGCAAGTGTTTGGCCAGATCTTTTTTTATTAATTTTTCTTTGTCTTGTGTTTGGCACATGAGTAGGAGAACTTCAAAATCCTTGGATAGTAATACATTATGTCGCAATGATTGTGAGGCCTCAAATATTTGTATTGCATCTTGTCTATGTGCCACTTCGCAGCTACAACCTTCCTGGAAATGTATCCAACACAAGAAAATATTGCAACGAAAACAAGAGCTGAATATGTTTCGCTGACATTTTTATACCTCGCAGGTTTTAATACTCTCTGGGTCGTTTGGATCTTCACAGTCTATGTTTGTGTAGAGGTCTTCAGCGCTTTTAGACGATGCTAGGTCATGCTCAGCTTCGGTGGAGTTTGTATTTAGTGAAATGTCTTCCATTATTGTCGATTTCTGAATAGGTTGTGATGCTCGTTTTAATAATGCGCTTAAAGACTCATCGTCAGAAGAACTCGATTTTGATCCAATATATTGCTATTGTTCAAAACTGTAGAACTAGATTCTAGGGAACTATTAATTTCAGGCTGACTTAAAAGACACGTGTCACAATTATTCTCTGCAAGTATTACTTTGCCGTGATTTCATTTCTTCAAATATAACATTCTTACATCGGTGCCAATAGTAATTTTGTTACCTTTACGTATGCATTTCAGATCTTTAACAGCATCAGAATTTTCTTTTCCATCTTTCCGCAGTACTATTGCATTCATGACATAAAATCTGAAAAGGGAATAATATATTACGCTGAAGCCAAGCTAATATTAAAACGTGAGCACACGATTATGCGGCAAATATAAAATAATCCCTAAACGCGGGTGGTATTTACTCTAAACAAAATTTACAGCTACATTGACTTTACAAAAAAAAAGTTCTCACAAAGAGACTTTTTTCGTATAGGTCTCAATGCTATAGTGCAAAGGTACGAATAATATGTCACAAAAGGCTTATTTTCATTTAAGTCTGTTCGTGAAACAATTAAATATTCTTTTAACAGATCTCCTGAAAAATAAACTTGATTAAAACGGAAACCAAGAGAGTTTCGTCTAGTTCGCTTTGTGGTAATGTGAACTTATACAGCAACAGTTTAGGCGGTTTAACTAAATTTTGCATAAAATATCAGTTACGCCCCTTTGTCATATGACCATCGTTAGGAAAAACTAGTTAGAAAAGCAGCGGCACCATTGTTTTAAATAATTGAGAACTTAGGCGATAGATTATCTCTAAATTATAAATTATATTTTGACAACCTTTTTATCGGGATAAGTTTATTATCCACTTTAAAAAATGATGGCTACAATAAAACCTATACACTAGGGATAACAGAATTCCAAACTCATATCACATTATATCACATTATATCTAAAAAGGTAATGTTGAAGCATAAATAGATTTATACAGTACAACACTTGAAAGGAACAGTATGTTACATGCCAAAATTGACGTTAGGATGGTAGGGAAAAGGGGGGGGGGGCTGAACAAACACGGTAAGCTTAAAAGAACGAACTAAAGCGCGGCTCGGCTGGCTGCAGGCGTGACGGGCGGGGTTAAAATGGGGAGAGGAGTGGAGAGTAATAATAGTTATCTTGACTAAACCGATGAATTCTGGGCACCACACTTATTTTAGTAGAGTTCTGCCTAAAGGGGCATGGATTCCCTGTCTTTTATGGGAGAACAGCAAAATAAGAGAAAACTTATTCTTCTCGGACAAGAAACCCATATGACAAAATATGGGAATGACATTATTTCAAGTTATTAGCCAAGTTGTACACCTCCTGGCTGTTTAAAAATGATCAATAATAATAATGCAAGTTTAACACTAACTTGTACCTGTAATAGAGTTATCACTTAAGATATTCTGAACTAGCTGGATTGAGTCTTTAAATTAAATATACTTGATCTGAATCCCTGTTCACAGTATTACTTAAACTCTTTATAAAATTATAATTTTAGAACGACGGAATTGATTCTAATATAACCACATAGTAGTCTTTAACTGAACACCAAATCAACATTACTCACACCTCTAAATTATACACAACCTCTATAACATGTTTCTATTAATTATAACCAATATTAATGTGTCGAGCAACAAACAATTCATGTGCATTTAGTTTTCATTAAATCCTTATACCAACCCTAATTGATCCTCCTATCTCTGTATCAATAATGATTAAATTTACTAATTAAGTCAGCGTAAAATGAATATTTTAAAATAGTTTTATGCGGACGAAATTGAAAATTATACGGAATTCTAAACAAGTTCAGTTTATAAAATAATATGACAATAATAACTTAGTTTACTTCAGTTTACTTTAATTAATTTCGGACAATGTTGTACTCCAGAACGGTACATCAACCAATGGCTTAGAAAGAAGATGAATTTTGAATAAGCACCAAGAATCACGTGAGGTGATCGTTGGTATAATGGGCGGCAAATATTGGAATTTACCGGATTAAACTGGTTCGAATACCTTTGGGATAGCCAACCAAGAATAAAATACGATATGGTTTGCTGGTCCAGTTCCCTGAATTTTCGAATTAATAACTATCACTCGACACAACATTAAGTTCTCTGGTAAGCACTAAACTTATTATTAATTTTACAACGATAACAGTTTCTTATATTAACGTAAAACTAAGTAAGCGGGTCCGTTGTGCCAAGGTTTTATTTTTTCACAAAAAAAAACAATCTCAATGGAAAACGCCTCCGACGCAATTTAAATATTCCGTTACTTAATGACAACTAGTAACATGCAGTCTTTACAACCACTTTATTCAACGTGCTTAAAATCCTCCTTAAAAAAAATCGGGAGCAAATACGTCGTCCAAAGAAACCGATTGAATTTTGACAGGACTGAACCAATTAATTATGCACGTGAATGTTTAATGCACTTCGCACCTAAAAACTTTCCACAACCAGGGTCGGACTGGGCCGGAAGGGCCCGGGTGGTTGATTGCAATCCCGAGGCCCGAGACTAGATCATGGTGATGGGATACTATCGAAAAATACTGAGATACACAAATTGAGATAAACAAACTATAAAAAATTTATTACAATACTAAAATAAAGTAAAATAATAAGTAGGTATTTACTAATAACAAATAATAATATAAAGCTAGCCAATCAACATTTTTTTAAAAGAGGAGAACTTTCAGCTAAGCAGTTAATGACTCGATCGTAAAAGCTGCTGTTTTCGTCATCCTTGATTAGATCCGATTCTGTATTTAATATAATTAACGAATCTAACAGTTCTTGCCCCAGTAGAGAACGAAGTCTCGTTTTAATGCGCTTTAATGCTGAAAATCGTCTCTCACAAGTCACTTGCGTGAATGAAATTGTGAGAATTACACAATATGCAACATATAAGGTGGTGTACGTGCTGATATGCATGTTATACTGTGATAAAAGTTTACATGCACATGGTATGCAACTTTGACAGACGTCCAAACCACTTCCGGAAAAACACATGGCGTCCTTTGCTGCCTGGTCTAAGTCTAAAACATCTTCGTCGTTTTCTTCGTCGCTTTGTGAATCTGAATCTTGCTTATGCTGCCTAGAAGAAATGTGCTCATCCCAAAGAATTTTAGACAGTTCCTTAAAATTATTTGCAAAAGATTCCAGTTCTTTTGACAGCAACTCTCGATCAATATTTGCAATTGATGCGATAGACTTCAGTGCGTCATTAGGAATCCCATTTTCTTTGATTCTATTGAAGTTTTTCGGGTCCAAACAAGCAGCATCTTTCATTAAATCTTCGTTGCAGATGAATTTTTCGTTTATTTTAACTAAAGCTTTATTAATAATGACTTTGTAGACAGAAATAGAATAAAATCTCTTTGGGTCTGTAGCCAATAATGTTACTTCATCTTCACAAAACTGGTCATGTTTCTTCGGTTTTTTAGAAATTCTTCGCAACGGTAACGTGGTTTGTATGTCGAGATCAATGTTTTCAGCGTGCATCAAGTCTTGAACATCGGATGCAAATAAACTTGCAGCTTTGAAAACATCATCAAAAGTATCTAAATATCTTCGTAAATCCATATCTAAACATTTGATGAATCCCCAAGCTTTAAGATAATCCAATGTAGGGGTTTGGAGATATTGGCTTACTGGGGTTGATAGGTCAAACATTTTCTTGAACGTGAAGGCTGTCAGGATTGTTTCGAATTTCAAAAAAGAATCCATCAAAGCCTTTGCTTGGAACGAAACCTTTGGCTCCAACTCCGTGCTCGATGATATGGCACTTAAAGTTTTTATCAACGCCACATATCGAGTTTTCTCCATAACAGTGGTCAAGGCTTTATCTTTAGCTCACCATCTCGTTTTTCCGATATTCTATAATCGTCTCAATTTGTCTTGTCCAGCTGTTAATTCTGAAATTTTCTTCACCCATAAAGATGTGCGCTTAAATGATTCATGAATAAATACACTGGTAGACTCCAAGAGCCCAAACAAATTCTTGGCTTCAGTACAGCTTGACGTAGCGCCTCCCAGCACTAAGTTTAAAACATGTGCATAACAATGTGTGAAAATTAATTTTGGCACTTCTTCCTTCAGTTTTGCTTGAAGACCATTATACCTTCCTGCCATATTTCCGGCACCATCAAATGACACGCTAATAAGATCTTCCAAATTTAAGCCTAACTGGGCTAGTTCATTGCCTACAAGAGCTCTGTAATCTTCTCCTGTTGATTTTCGGACAGGGACCATGCTGAGCATCCGTTCTTGTGGGATCCCACTCTTAACATAGCGCACGCAAATTGCAGCCTGGTCAACAACGCCAACATCCTGGCAAGAATCCACATTAAGGCTAAAAGATTTCGCCGCCTGGATTTCTTTAACGATTTCTTGTTTAACTTGACGTGCACATATATTTATTAATTTATTTATAGTGGTTTTTGATAAAAAGGTAACAAGCCTACCTCGACCCTTACCTTTTCCTGAGTCTTTTCTTTTTTTACTTTCAGTAATTGCCTCGGACATGTGGGCCTTAAGAACTGGATCATACTTCGACAATAGGACAACTAAATTTAAAAAG
Organism: Platerodrilus igneus; assembly: GCA_036346225.1. Taxonomy (NCBI): domain Eukaryota; kingdom Metazoa; phylum Arthropoda; class Insecta; order Coleoptera; family Lycidae; genus Platerodrilus; species Platerodrilus igneus. The sequence goes on along the minus strand of JARFIW010001052.1, from coordinate 2,758,306 downwards.
TTTCCGTGATTCTGGTTGTCGTCTGCGATATCCGCTAACGAGTACAACGCCTCACTTTTTCCACGATAAGCAATGCCTTGTTTAGATATAAATAGTATTATATCAATTATTCTTTTCAGGACCAGACGCCTATTGGAAATCTCTTGCATATTCTTTCGCGTGAGATGCTGTTCCACATTTCCTTTTTTTTTGTTGCTGTAAGCAAGGCGACTACGGCTAACTGATGACTGTGGCTTTCCTCGTGTTTGACAAGTTGCTCATAATATGTTTTTGGATGAGTAACGCCATCAATAAATGGATTCTTCCTCCTTCTTCTTTCGTGGCGTCAGACGCATGTGTTTTGCGTCTGACGCCACGAAAGAAGAAGTAGGAGGAAGAAGTTCATTTATTGATGGCGTTACTCCATCCAAAAAACATATTTATGAGCAACAAGAGAATAAGAGACAGATTCTCGTCGAATTAAAGTTCCTGTTGGTAACTTTCGGTAGTAAACTCGATTTGCATCGAAAGGCAAACTGTTTTTATCACCCGAAGGTTGGATAGGGTGAACAGATAAGAAACTTAATTTCTCAGCAGTCGTAGCATTTTTTCTTGGCGCAGCAAATTCAGAAAGTTTTTGAATTTCACTGCAATCATCGACTGTTAATGTAAGTGGCTTTAACGCAACGTTATCAATATTTGCACTAGATCCAGTGTCGCTAGAAGTAATTGAAGTAATTGTGTCTTTAGGATTAGAAAAGCATGCATTTGTTTCTTGTGGTGCTGTGTCTTGCGTGATTAGTATGGGTAGAGTCGCCGCTGCTATGCTCTGTTCTGAATTACTTGCATACGAAACTGAATCCAATTTTTCGTCTAACTCAAATATTGATGATGATGATGAGGGTCCTATAAAAATAAATAAAATATTGTATAAATATTTGATAGCTATACACATTCACAAAATATCATTGAAATCGGTTGAGGGGTTTCAGAAATTTAATAAAAATCCGTTTTCGTCTACAATATGAGTAAAGGGATTTCATTTTATTACAAAATTGAGCTATCTACGTTCAAGGGTATGGTCTGGACACTAATGAGTTAATCAGTCAAGACTTTTGTTTATAATAATATAAGATTTCTAAAAATGTAGCATTCTCTAAAATATTCCGTACCTATCTGTAGCTTAAAATTTATACATTAAAGTCGATATATAAAAAGACGTAATTTTGGCTTCAAACAGATAATTTTGACAAATTTTATATTATAAAGAAGGAATTAAAAGTGAAACTACAGGTAAAACTGGCAAACAAATATGTAAAGATTTGTTAAATTAGAAAAAAGAACTGTATTAAATTAAATCTATTAACCTGGTTGCGATTCGCTCCGATTTTGAGGATCTTCAAGCTCTTGAGATGTAGACGTGAAAGAAAGCCTGGACTGCTTTGGATTCGAAGCCGCTGTTTGTAATTCTATCTTTCTTTTATTTTTCCGTTTCTCCGAACCAGATTTAGGTTTATATGCCGCTGAACGTGACTGAAACCGTTAAGTATATCAATTTGAGTAATACTTAGGTATATAATATTAAATTACAAAAGCACCAAAGTAACTTTTTTTCAGAAAGCAATAAAAATAATATAATGCAACTAACCTTTTCATTGTTTCTCGATGTAAAGAAAGTCAGTATAATATTTAAAAACAACGTAATTGAACTAGAGTACCGGCGATACAAACCCGACTAAACAATGAAATGCAATTCAAAGAGCAGCGAACGCACGTCGGGGATTCCCCAACCACAAGATTCTTTACTTGCTTAATGCGTTCCGTTTCTCAGAATTATGAGATGAGAGTAAATAAATACGTTACGTTTCTTAATTGTTATTTATAAATGTTGCAGTTCCGAATTTATCGAGTTTTTAACCTCTATCGCCCCAGCATGCTTGGTGCCGTGATAGCTAGATCCAGAAAACCGCGTAAATTGCGAATTTTACGCGCTTTTTCCGCGACCTTACCTCAGCAGATCCGTGGTTTGCATAGTCAGATCCGTGGCGAAACAAATTAAAACAATTTTTTTTCACTTCCTATTATATTTATGAGGGTGCCTCATCGACAAAATATTTTATTTTTTTCCGCGATCTTACCTCAGCAAAAAAGTCCCAGTCCTTCGAAATCATGACAGATTCCTGTAGGGTTTCTTGCTTTAGTTTATTTAATAAACGGCGGAATAAACACTATTATTATTAATAATAATAACCACTGTAATACATAAAAAAAAGCAAAATAAAACTCCCATCATTTTCCGGCAATTTTCCGAGTATTGCATTTATTAGAGGACGCAATTTTATTTTTGGGAGATGTGTGGGGGGTCAATAGAAGCTTAACCTCAAGTTTTTGGGGTCGCCACCCTTGTCTCCCAACCGCCATCTTGAAAAAAGGGGTGAAAACACTTTTTTATGCGTCTTACAAAAAATTCGTTATGTCATAATTTGTAGCAAATTGTTTTGCCTACAAATATGTTAATATAACTTTTTGTCCTAAATTAAAAATTAGAGAAGTTATACATAAGCAAAAAGGATTTTTTATTTTTTGCTTATAACTTCTTTAATCTTTAATTTAGGGCAAAAAGTTATATTAACATATTTGTAGGCAAAACAATTTGCTACAAATTATGACTGTACAATTTTTTTGTACGACGCATAGTTTCCGAGACATGCACGCGGGCAACCGTAGCACAGGGGCCATGCTGCGCGGGCCCCCTGTGCTACGGTTGCCGCATGCCCCGCAACCCAGGCCCGTGGGGGCCCGCGCAGGCTGGGGCCCGGCTGGCAAATGCCACCTTGACTGTATGGCCAGTCCGACGCTGTCCACAACTACATACTCTCAACCCTTCAAATACCCAACGTGAAGTGAACTTAAAACTACAACGATTAACCTTCTTCCCCTGTCCTCGCAAATTACCGGTAAGTGACACGAAACCATCCAACTATTGCATTGAAGGGAGATTGCAAACGCTAAACTATTTGAAACTAACATGCACGTGCTGTGTGTTTTCTTGGAAACCAACCGACCACCTGCCTTACAATCAGCTATTTTCCAAGTCCTAACACCTTTTAGAATATTACCTTAAAATACTATTATGAAGAATATGAATTTTAGCATGAAAATATGTAGGGTAGTTGATGAGTATTTATAAAATAAAACCGAAGGTTACAAGTAGTATAAAATATATTCGCTGGATGGAAATAGTGTTGTGAGAATCACTAGCACGGTATTTTAGAACCGCTAAAAAGAGTTGAGAAATTTTGTGATAAAAATGAAAAAAAGGATTCCTGTTAGTAGTCCAAATGCATTTTTAGAATACCATAAAAGCATGCGTGGAACTCATTTAATGTATAAAAGTATATAAAAATAAGTGTTCCAGTTATGTAACAGCAAGGAATTAAGTAAATTATTGTTACTTTTTAGTTATCGTAGAGGAGTAGGAGCTAAAAATGGCCTTGACCTTTAATTTGACAAATTGTACTCTATGTTTTTCTATCTTTACACTTTCAAGCTTACTCAACAAAATACAAAATTTCACCAAAATTTGAAGGTAGAACTTCACACTCCCTTAAAGTGCAACAATTTGATAACTTGGGCCATTTTGTGGTTACCGTTTCAAATAACCAACGGAGAAGATGTGCTGACATTAATTGTAGTAGCAAAGGGTGCACAATGTGTGCTAAAGGTGTCGTAGGACTGCAATAGATATTTTCAAAATTTTCATTCCAAAAAATGAAATATTTTTAAAGTATTCTTAATTTTTATATCTATAAATGTTTAGTATACAATTTTATCTACAAACCAACTAGTGGGCCCACATGAATACACCTCACCCCACCTATCCAGGAATTAAAAAAAAATTAAGCTGTGTTACTTGAGGTTTGAAAAGCAATTGCCCATAATGAAAGTAAACGTTTTATAAAAAAATGTATGTCAGGCAGTAATGGGTTAAATGCACTTCAAGGACATTCGAGAAAAGTGGGTGCTACAGATATAGCACATGCTTCCAATTCTTTGAACATTTCTCCTTCGTTGACATAGAATTCTTAGAAAGTAACAATAAAAAACCCCTTCTGTGTTGACTTGAGGGAAAACTTTATTTTACTTATGATTTGAAAGAACGAACTATTATTTAAAATTATTATATAGTTTCTCATGGTCCGTAGTGCCGCACGTGGGCAGCATTATAAGATATAAGTGTACAATCAATATCACATTTACGCAACTAGTTGCGAAGCAATGTTTTGTAGCGGGTTATGTCTTTATCCACATGATTTTGTCCAATACATTACTAATAGATTGAAGAAATTTGATCCGTTATCCATTTTTTGTAATATAGCACACGTATGTAAATAGCAGGCCACTCCTTCAAGCCACAACTATTGCCAGTCGAAGTTATTCCAATAATCTTCCATCTACCATCCGAACCACGTGATGACATCAAAGGACCTCCTGAATCCCCAGTACAAGTATCTGTACCTTCAACACTTCCAGCACAAATATGCTGAAAGACATTTAATATAGTATTTGATATTTGATATTGATGATAACAACTGCTAAAAGAAACTATGGGAACGTTGATTTTTAGCTTAAGAGTACTGGCATTTTCTGAAACAGCTAATAATTGGCTTTGTACAAGAAAATTTAGCTACTACCTTTTTCAGTACGTCCCCATCCGGCAACCGTCAACATTTGACCTACTTCTTCGGTGTCGTTCACTGTTGGAAGACAAATAGGTCGAACAAAATCTGAAATACAAATGTTTTTTTAATTAGCAGCAAAACTTCTTAAATTAGAGGCTTTAATTTGAAATTAGACGATAGGCAAAAATTACTAATATTCTATATAATTTGATATTGTAAAGGAAACTCTATTTACACAAACAGTTCTTTATTATAAATCTAATTATACAAGCCTTTTCAACAACTTGTTGCTACAGTGAAATGTTTCACAGCTAATCATTAACAGTACAAATACTAACCTCTAAACACTACGATACTTTCTTCTTAATTATTTATTTGGATGCACTACAATTAACTATGACCTATTATTAATTACCATTAATTTATATGATCACTACAGTAATTTATATCGGTAACTTCCGTAATTTATATCACATAGGGTAATTTATATAAATAGTATATACTACTAATTTATTTCATGCCACGATTTTTAAAGATGAAATTGAAAGCTATGTTGTAATCAAGGCTTCGACTAAAACTGAACTCTCACAATAATGACGGCAATTTAAGTACATATTCAAAACCTCTAGACTATTTTAAAACGTACCCAAAATTATGTAAATAACATCTCAAATGTATCTATTGTAAGCTTTTAAATGCAAAGTCCTATCCCTGCTAATCAAGAGCATCAAAGGGTCTTGCGCCGAAGGGCTCATCAATTTTGTGCATTAACGCCTCGCTTACATTCTAATATATTATTCTGATAATAGATAAACTAACTGGCGCTTCAATATTATATCCAGTATAGTTTTAGATTTACAGCCTAACACACACTAAGTTTGTTTATTAATAACTTATATTATTTTGTTTAAATAAATTCTAAACCCTATTACATCCATATTGCAAAGAAGAAACATACTGTTGATTTCTGGGTAAGATCAAGAAGGATTAACTAGCTTCAGTTTGATAGTAACTTACATAAGATTAGATTAGAAAACAATACATAATAATAGGTCCGGCGTACCTTCTTACCAACCTGCGCCAACACTGGGCTTCGTCGAATTATGTTGCAGAAGAGGAAGCAACTTGCCAGACATTAAAACAATACTTTAATTTTGCTGTAACTAATATCCAAAACTCCTTTACTGATTTGGCGTGCACAAAATCTAGTCTGACTTCACGCATGCGCACACGTTACTGTCCAGCAGGACATGCGCTATGCTGTAGGGTACCTGAACTAATTTTGTACTTACACATGCGAATCGCAACTAATTGTTCAAAAATTAGTACGACGAAAAATAGCCGTTCTACGCTTAGACGGCTCCGATTAAAGATCCGAAGAAAGGTCCGAATAAAAATCCGAATAAAGATTTAAATATACGTCTGAATAAATGCTCCAAATGCATATTTAAACCGTACGTCTGAAAATACGTCTAAATAAATTATTACATGGAAATATAAAATAAACGTAAAAACATTCAAAGTTACTCCAGAAATCTGAGGGGGAAAATACAAGCAACCATTAATCCATCATTCTGGCCAATCAAGTGAAGAAAGTCGAGCTGTAACAATCAAGAGAGTGCTGACCACAGATAGTATAGGGCAATTCCAGTGACAAGCAAGGAAAACGCAGGTTAGAGATCTGAAATTTTTTTAGTTAAAGACTGTTTCAATTCTAATATTTGCTATATATTATACATCTGTAAGAGTCAATAAAAAGATCATTTGAGAATTTGAAAATAGGGAAAGCATATTTGAACGTCGAAAGATATTTAAGAGTAATTAAAAGGATATTTTTGCTGGCTTTAAAGACATTATAAATTTGGTGAATATTAATGTTCTACTCAGGGGCTAAATTTTGAATTTACATAAAACTGTACATATTGTCGATCATAATATTGTGTAATCTTTGGATTGCTTTATTTAAATTATTTTAACAGTTAGGTAGTAGAAAGATAAAGGGTTACACAATCTTTATTGTCGTGAAGTAGGGCATGCTGTGTTTTTGAGCTAGCCAAGGTAAAACAAATTATAGAAAATTTAAAGGGATTCAGAGCATAATAATGACGGCAATTTATGTACATATTCAAAACCTCTAGACTATTCTAAAACGTACCCGAAGTTATGTAAATAACCTCTCGAATGTACCTATTGCAAGCTTTTAAATGTAAAGTCCTAATCCTGGTAATTAAGAGCATCAATGGATCTTACGCGGCAGGGCTCATCAATTTTGTGCATTTATGCGTCGTTTACATTCTAATATATTATTCTGATCAGAGGCAAACTAAACAGCGCTTCAATATAATATCCACTATAGTTTTAGATTTACATCCTAACACACACTCAAGTTGTTTAATATACACTTATATTATTTTGTTTAAATAAATTCCAAACCCCATTATATCCATATCGCAAAGAAGAAGCTTATTGTTGATTTCTAGGTAAGATCAAGAAGGATTAACTTGCTTCAGTTTGATGGTAGCTTACATAAAATTAAATTAGAAAACAATACATAATAATAGGTGAGGCGTACCCTCTTACCAACCTGCGCAAACACTGGGCTTCGTCAAATTATGTTGCATAAGAAGAAGCAAATTGCCGGACATTAAAACCATACTTTAATTTTGCTGTAACTAATATCCAAAACCGGTTTACCCATTTGGCGTGCACAAAATCTAGTCTGACTTCACGCATGCACACACGTTACTGTTAAGTAAGACATGCACTATGCTGTAGGGTACTTAAACTAATTTTGTACTTGTGCATGCGAATCGCCACTTATTGTTCAAAAATTAGGTATTGCCTGATGCTGTCATTTGTGCAATTACCGTGGGGATTGTACAAGAAATTACACGAGCTGGTACACGCATCCTCCCTTGAAGTTACTTTCTTTTGTGTGTATCGGGTAGGTATTCGTTAACGGTTGGAGGTAGCACTAATTTAAAATCTGCGTTTAACTCGTTCTAGGCTAAATTTTCTAGATTGGTTGGTTGGTTTTCCGCCTAAATTCTCGCTCGTCGACGCTACGTAAGATGACCCACTTCTCGTACACTAGGTTTGCAACCAAGACTTCTGACTAAGGAAAAAGTTTGGTGACGCCGATATCTCCGATTCCGCTTAGCTCAAATTTTTGGTTGGTGTGTATTGCTACTGGCCATTTAATCCTTGTGAAGGAAACCGTGAGTTTTCGAAAATCTCACATTTACTAATCCCGTGACTTCTAAACTTTCTACGGCTGTCACGTTGTATATTGTGACTAACCAACATTACTAATTCTGATTGGTGTTAAAAACACCTTAGCGGTGTTGATACGTTTTATCATCTAGCCTTCAGCCTGATATAATTTATCTACGCAGGTTTTAAATAACTAAAATTTATGTAGTCCGATACCGGCCCGAGATCGTGTGTTTGTTATCACACGACTTATACTACCTAAAAGTGTAAGATATCTAATTATTAGTACTGATTTACAATTATTCATCTAGGTTCTCATTTACTATTAAGTGATATGTTTGTTGTATGTGTTAAGTCTACGGTTACGTGGTTGTGTGCTGGATACGAACACTATTTAGTTTAACCTTTGTCCCATTTATAACCATTTTTTGAAATTATAATATAGACAAGCAATTACCTATACCAGAAAGGTGTTTCTTAATTATTTATATCGATATATATGTATTCTTATTTTTCTTTGACAGACTAACATTCTGTCTTTGTTTGTACTAATCAACTAATTTCTATTTCAGAAGGACGACTCGATTTTTCTTCTTCTTGGGTTTTGTTTCGATTACTTTCCCACGTCCAATCTCTGATTAACGTTACCCTGGTATCTCTTCCTTTAGGCTACATAATTTCGTGCGAGTCTTTACTTTAATTGGGTTTTTTGGTTCTTCCTGAACCGCACGGTTTACCGTAACACAATTTTTAGCTTATATTATAGTAGTAACTGTAACGTGTTCGCGTTACGTTTAATAGGAACCAGTAAAAAATATGAAAATTAATCTTAAATGGACAAATATATACGAATGTATGCTGTATGTTAAGATTTCATGAATGCTAGTGTTAATAAAGCAATACATTTCCACAATTTTTAGTAATAAACTCAAACTATGAAAGCAGAAAGTTATTTTGGGTACAATACATAGTTGAACGTAATTTAGGATAATAAATTACTCCAAAAGTTGCAAAAACAGTTTTATATATTACGTGCTACGAAGTCGTATACAAGGAATGTAAACATGAGTAACTTCCCAAGTTAGTTGTGTAAACCGGAATATTACAATAGTAAATCTTCGTAGCATCGTCAGGTCAATTTAAGAAAGCCTTGTGAATAACTACAGAAGGAAATAAGAATAAAATAGACGTGTTCCGTACTATAATTATCCCAAATATAGAAGCGCTTTTTACAAATTATAGTAAAATTTAGCAAAATTCGCATTACGGGAACGTACGTGTAACTACAATACAAAGCAATCTCCAGGCAAAAAAATAATATCATTACAATGTAATACAAACACTTATTTAATGGAACTTAGAAGTATCTTTCCACGCGTTAAAAAGCTTGCTCACGGTCGTAAAAACCCAGACGAACAGAAACGAACACACCGAATTCGCGGTTACTGCCTCTGTAATAGAAAATTCTCGTATAGGTCAAAACCAAATATCAAAAACCACAACATTAGCCAAACTAACGTCTCAAGAATTCTTAATAAACATTTCTTTGCATCATTATAAAATCCAACCTCACCAAGAACTTTCCGAAAACGATTTTGAGGAACGAGTTGAGTTTTTTATGTGGGCGTTAGAGAAAGTGGCAGAACATAAAACTTTTTAATTTTGTTTTATTTAGTGACAAATGTACATTTCACAGTATTGGATCCGTTTATAGGCGGAATTTTCATTATTATTCTGGTTCCAACCCGCATGAATTTAGAATAATTAATAATCAGCACAGATGGTCAGTGAACGTATAGGGCGGAATAATGAGCCCATATGTAATTGCTCTTTATTTTTTAAATAACAGTTAATGTTTCTGGAATTTTTGATAAATCAGGTTCCAATCTTAAATGTGTAGATGTACCCTCTTCGACCTCTAAATTATTAATACGATAATAAACCAATTTTTCCACTTTATTCGATTGTAGGTTTAGCGTCCTCCATCTTTCAAAGCTATATTAGCCTTTTTAATTATCTTAGACGAGCTAAAATTGTAAACTCTTTTTACGTTGTCTAGGGATTTATTACTTTTATACTTTCTTGAGAAAATTTACTCGCGTAATCATATAAATCATTTAATAAAATAAACAGGTATAATATAGTTTCTGTGTACGTATAAACACAATTAATGTTTAGAACTATGTAATTTTACTAAACCGAAACTAATCATAACATGGGAAATTGAAAACACTTGATTAATAAATACAGATAGCTAATAAGCATGTAAATAGATCGCGGCTCAATCTAGGATTCGTCTTTAAGATATGTTTTAGGGTCGTCTTTACCTAGGACACACGTCTTAAGCTTGTCTTAGCTCAACTTCGAATGAACGATCCCCTGCTATGAGCCTCCCTTCTCTTTGTGTTCTTAAGGTCAGGTAAATATTAAAGCAGTGGTGTTTGCTCAATCTTGTCCTGTATTATAATTCCGCGTGAGTGTATCTTAAAGGTTTAACCTACTTCTAACTAAATTAATATCAAGAAATATTGCTACATATATAAATATATATCTGTGTGTATTATGTGTACGTGTGTGTATGTGTGTGTGTGCGTGTGTGTGGTTTGTGTTTGTATACTGTATTAGCTCTTATTTGTACTCATTAACCCTCACTGGTGTTGTAAATAGGAAACTGTACTTATCGTTTTGCTTGTGTATATATTGACTTATATGTTGCAGTAGTGTGTCTTGCAAGATACCAAAATCCGCTCTGGTATTAAGTATCAGGTTACACATAATTTAACCATATCATACAATACAATGTAAAATAATCCAATGCATTTATTTTCATTGCTGAAAGTATAAAATATGACCAAGCACGTGATGTTAACATAAGTAAATCATGTGAAATCACGTATTTTAAGCGATTTATCCCAAGAGCTCAGTAGTAGAACTGGCTCATAACATAATCACCAAACACATCAAGAGTGGAAAAAATGAACGAAAGTTAGACAATCGACCAAAAACAATTGATTAATTATTCGCGAGCCCTAGACAAGAATACATGTTAAGGTGACCGTTGAAAGGCTAGTCGGGTACACCTTTTTGGCTATGAATTAGCAAACGGGAGATAAGCGTGTTGAGATTCGTGGATTTTCGTCAGAACCTAACAGCAACTATTTTGGGTGCGGATTAGTTAAAAAGCAACACAGGTTGGAAACGATGAACCCAACAGAACATTAATTCAATCCTGGCTCCATGGATTTCTTCGTCCACATTAAGATCTAATCGTAAGTTTAATACATAATTATAAATTCTCCTTTTTTTATTTGTTGGTGGCATTTATGAATAACGTATGTTCAATAAATATTATGAAATTATATAGCGTTCATTAATACTACAAGGTAGAGTGTTAATTTTATTAGGTATATAAATCCTGGGCATTGCTAGTTTAATTGAAAATTTGAGAACGTGTTCAAATTATTGTAGTTGGATTACCAAGGCCATGTCTAATTGAAATTCTGTGTGTGTAGTTGTTTACAGGAATATTCTTATGTCGCAGAAATTTAAATTAATTTACGTAAACTTAAAGTTTCGAGTGTTTACCTGTTTACAAGAATCATGAGGTGATGCTGTATTAAAATAGATGTAGATTACGCAATGAGCAGAAAGTTATTATTTTCTTTATTTAAACATGCAGTATAACATCTTGTGAAGAGAACTTTATTTCACTAGGAGGCCGGCATAAGTAGGATCACCTGGAACACTTGTCGTCAAGAGGATTCTTACTAGGCTAGACCAGACGAGTTGGCGCCCATAGTTTAAGACAGTGTTGAACGCCTTTCGAGTGTTATTTGCAACGTAACTTGAAATTACACCAGGTTGGTTGTTACATTTTCGATTTTTGTAACATATCATTAATTATTTCTATAAGGATCTCCTCACGCACTACTATAGTTAGCCCCTGCACCCTTAATATGTTACGGGACTCACGCCCTTTCTGGACAATTCCGAATATAATAATTCGACGCCTTATACGCGCGTAGCATGACTACTAGGCTAAAATGGTTAACCTAGAAGATAAATAGAATTTGCGATATCCTATCCTTCTAGGGATTTACAGCACACTGTTAAAATTTACTCATCTGGTAGTTTATTAAAAAAAATGGCATTAATGTGAAACGATTAACTTTTAGTACAATCTACATTATAAGATGTTGCAAAATTAAGTATTTGAAAAATTTTTCTAAAACGCCCAATAAACAATAGCAAGAGACAGTGCTCAATTTTCTTAAGAGAATACTTTAAACTTTACTACTTACTATGGAGGATTGCTGTTGAATGCATTCTTCAAAGTTATACCTTATACAGAAATTAATTATTTTAGTTACAAATTGCCATTTTCGTAACTTTAGTGGTTACGGTTAAAACTGTTTCCATGTTATTACCCTATTGGTAAATTATAGAGGGTGATTTAATTTCGAGGCACATTATAGGGACCTAGCTTACTATAAGAGATGGACTATAGGTTTAAATTTGGTAAAGTTACTAGAGTTTATGTTGTTGAATAATCTAAAAAGAAATCTGAGATATGGCTATTCGTCTTTGATTTACATGTCAAAAACCAAAATTATCGATTTTCGTTTTCTGCCTGTACTTCTTTATCATTATGAATAGAAAAAATATATAGACGATTTTAACAACTATGAGTGATTTAATTCCCAAAGAAGATTAAAAGAAATATAAGCACTTTTTCACAGTAAGTTTTTGCGCAAAATCTACTAAAGTAATCAAAATTTTTAAAACGCGTTTCGTATTTTCATAATCATCATCAGGTTCATAAGGGCAATTACTTTAATTTCATAAAAAATTATTGACCTAATGACTATATACGAAAGAAAAACTGATTATTGAATTTGTTACGGCAACTTTCGAAAATAGAGAGTTTCTGCAAGAAATTACAAAGACCGTAATTAAAACCGTTAATCTAAACCCCTCCTTATGTTATTCTTCCAAACAATCCAAACCTAACAAATATTCAGGTATTAAAAACCGTCCATCATAAAAAAGTTCCTCAATACGTGCATATAAGCATGCCAATAAGCATTTGCTTCTACTATACCTTTAGAATTCTTTAAAAAATTTGCTTCCCAAACAATTTTAAATAATGTATACTCCTTGGAAATACGTGTTCGTTATGTTCATTAGTTATTTGTCGAAATATTTGATATTCTAAAACGCAGAAGTTCGCCTTAGCAGTTCTTCGGAAAATAATTATAGTCGCTGGTCGTTATAACTGCTGGTCGTTAAAACTACTTCTAAATAAGTTCTTTGGAAAGATTAAATGCTTAAATGTGTTTGTTATTGGCTTGTATTTTTTGAATTCCGTGTTGTTATATTTGCACGTGTTAGTAGCATCTTTCCATAGTAAATTATTCCAAGGATATTTATAGCGTAGATCGATAATCTTACAAAACTCAACTCTGCCCGAGAAAGCTAGGCCACTTTACATGCTTTACCGTAGTTTGGGTTATCTATATCGCAGGGGTATTTTAAAATGTAGCTGCTTTTCCTGAAACTAACGAATTCAATAGAATTAATTATCGTATTTTGTTTTCAGAGTTCTAGGAAGGTTTTGCCGTGGTATATATTTTTGCTTGCTTTCTCAGAATATTCTACACCAATATCGGTGGAAATGGTGTGATATCTTTTTTTCCATTTTTCGAAGCGTTATAGATACGACTCCAACTTTGAAAAGGGTCTCTTAATGATTCGATTGCTTTTAAATATTCGACAGCGACTAATGGGTCTGTCTGAGAGCGCCGCCGCCAAAAGCCGATCGGTCCCAGAGTCGGTGTTGAATCCGAACTGTCGGCTATCCGACGGGCCTATGACGGCACCCAACGGGTCGCAACGTTCTACTAAAGAAAAAGTGCACGCACTCGGCGGCCAGAGGCGACGCACGCCCCTCGACGAACCAAAGTCTGGTGGGTTACAGCGCCTTTGCCCGGCTACCGAGAACAGTTAAATCTCCTCCTTTTACCTTTCAGATTTCTCAGGTTCACCCCTGAACGGTTTCACGTACACTTGAACTATCTCTTCAAAGTTCTTTTCAACTTTCCCTCACGGTACTTGTTTGCTATCGGTCTCGAAGTCATATTTGCTTTAGATGAAGTTTACCGTCTACTTAGGGGTGCACTCTCAAGCAACCCGACTCTGAAGAGAGGTCCTCCCGCTGCCGTCGGCTGTCCTACGGGTCTGGCCATCCTCTATGTATAAGTGACCCCGTTCAAGATGAACTTTAACTAGCCGCGTAGCTTCGAGATGGCGATCCTTCCAAACGCCATACGTCCCGGCGGCCTGTGACGACCGCGAGATTCGGCACTGGATTTTTCTCTGTTTGCTCGCCGCTACTAGGAGAATCCTAGTTAGTTTCTTTTTCTCCGCTTACTAATATGCTTAAATTCGGCGAGTAGTTTCGCCTGCTCTGAGGTCGCGTAAAATTAATCATGCGAGGCGTCTAGTGAGCTGCGTTCGCCTGATCGAAAACGATTATCCGTTGTGTTCGCGGACGGCCGGACGTCTCTAGTCTCTGGTTATGAAGCTTTTAGGACATGACCCTAGTACCGCGCAAATAACTCGTACGGGCCGGCGATGCACACTGTTGCGGGAGAACAGTACTGCTAGATCGCGGACGACCGCTGTACGGCTGCCCCTGAGCTATCCTTTTTTCCTTTATTTGAGGGCACGCCGACGCACGCATGACGCGCGCGCGCGACGCGTAACGCGCCGGCGAAGGCCTCGTTCTTGCTCCGCCGCTCGCCAACGAGCCCGAGCAGTTGTTACAATAGATACGACCCTCAGTCAGACGTGGTCCGGACACATTATCCTAGGACCGCAAGGTGCGTTGATTTTCATGTGTCCTGCAGTTCACACTTTGACACGTAATTAGCTGCGTTCTTCATCGTCCCATAAGCCAAGTGATCCACCATTCACAGTAATCATTTATAAATCTACTCGATACAATGCTGGTGCGGTTGCACCGGCTGCCATGCGGCGGTGCGCGTGCTCGGTGTGTTCTCGAAGTCGCGAAGTTCGCGAACGATCTACCGAAGACGGCTCGCCGTCGAACAGGCAGCATAGGCAAGCTTGAAATGTGCTAGTGTGGTAAATTTAAGTTGTTCTATCCCGTAGCTGCATTTCGTGATATGGCACTCGAAAGAATATAACCTCAGGTACAATATGTTTTCTGTTTATTTTATTTTGTGTTGCTCCTCTGGAAGATAGACACTTGCTTTTAATTACTTCTACAATATATTATAGACCGACGATAACGTACTCTTAATTATGTGTAACTTACTATAAGAATTTTAATGCGTTTAGAGCGCTTTTCTACTGTTTGCTTTATTGTTTAAATTAATATAAACGTCAAATAATGGACTGTTTTAAAATTTTAGTGATCCGAGATGCATTTCCTACAACCGTTTTTACTGACTATATTATTATTTCGACATTTCTTATACATATTTAGGGTTGGAACATATTGTAAATATGTTTGTAAATAGATAGTAAGATTATGTGCTTGGTATTTTTCTATGTAGACTGTATATTGTATATTATATGAATTTACGCTTTATGTACATTATGTTGCAACGAACGATTCTGCAACCAGGTATTTTCGACGTTTCTAAATATTCTTTTGGGAACTGTACGTTTTCTACATGCTCGTAATATAATTTCTGTGTTACTGAGGTTTCCAATTCTTTTCTTCCTAGGTCACCCACCCCTCTCTCTGATATTGTTGAGCTAACCCGAACTCTGATTCCTTTGGACTTCGATTCTCTCCCTGTGTTTGGGTTGCGGTATTCGGTGTAGGCAATTTTTCTACTACTTACTGTGTTGCGTTCTTTCTTGTCCGCACAGAATACCGTAACACGTAACGCAATAATTAAAAAAAGCACGTTACTGGTTACTTCATTTAATACGCAACGAACTGTACAAGTGTAGAATTTATCAGCAAATTAAATATTTAAAAAAATTGTTTTAAATATCGAAATTTGCAGCCCTATAGTTCTGTTAGCATTGACTTTTAGAAAAACTATTATGGGATCTTTAAACATCGATTTTCCTTGTGGAATCATCCTCCTCCTTTCAATTCTCTCATTTCGAAACATCCAGTGTCAACAAATACTTCTCTTTACATACTTAATAAAAGTAAAAAGCAGTAAACCTTCAAACATCCTGACCAAAAATAATGTTTGACTCTGCAAACCGTGTTACGTTTATTTTCAGCACAAATTAATTACCCTTCCTTTCTTACTCGTTAATCTATAAGCCCGTTTCACCATAATTTTGTTAAATCGATTCCGTTTCAATTCTTAAATTCTTCAACAATATCCTGTTTGCAATAAGTACGCTTTCTACAAATTTTCATTTTGAACTTATTTATTTCGAAACGACAAGTTTATGCTGCAATTAAATAGTTTATATCCTGTTTAGGTATCCGTTATTTTGGTATACATTACGACTGCGTATAATGGTTTTCTCTGTTGTTCCAATGTAAAGACTTGTTGCAATAAGGTCGCGCACTATCCCATAAAACCTAGGTTTTCCAGTTTTAATCGCGCTTCGATAAGCGAGGATTTGCAGTTCGAATTCTTGTTATTCAAACCATTGTTGAATTGATTCTACAGCTTGTGCGTCAAAATATTTTCTACATTATTCGTCACCGTATTTCAAAAGCAATGCACGTTTGGTTTTTCTGTTTGACAACTAAGAAGTGTCTTGCGTGGATTGGTGAATTTCTCCGTGCGTACCCATTCTAATCAGATTCTCTTTTTAGCTTTTTCTAGCTGGAGGCCAAATGGGTTCTTTCTTTATTTAGACCAACTGCTTTTCTCTGTAGACCGACTGCTTTTGCCCGTAGACCGCTGCTGCAGTTATGGTAGCAGGGTCAATAGATCCTGACGACTATGGCGTTACGTGCTGACTCACCCCCGACGGATTGCCAGCTACATATGCGGACACCTATAGGTATGCAACTCGTTTTCTTTTTGTGTGTGCAATGGCATATTCCGTATCAACGTTTGGTGTAGAAAAGTGACATTAGTTTATTTACTACTGATTAATTTTATTTTGTGTGAAATACGAGATGCGCACTTCGTATTTAAATTTCTAAATTGTTCGTGCAATATAATTGTTTGCTGTAAAATAATAACACCTAATTTATTTTCTGTTTGCTTGTTTGTACAGAAACCGTTATTTATTTTTATTTGTTAAAAGATAATTGTGGGCGATGTGTTGTTTTTGTGGTATTTAGGTGTATCCCCCCACTCTCCGCGTTTGATAGTTAGCCCGGTATTTACTATTCTTCCGGCTACGTATAGGTACGTAGCAAACCGTTATTAGATTACCTAAAGTTTTCTTTAACGTTAATATTTAAATATTGACAATTCTGAACATGCATCAACCTCAGAAAAATGCTGGATCACATTTACACCCTAAATATCATTTTGAAACTGCTAAGTAGAGTTTTGGTTCTAAAACTCTAGCCGGTGATCCACAGTAAATCTCGGTGAAGTACTCCGCTAAAAATCCTGTTTTGGTAAAATACCGAAAACCTTGACTGTACCAATATAAATGGTTACCGACTAAATCAGTGAGACGGGTGGTTTTTGTTTGAATAGGGTTCCAGAATGCTATCGGGTGTAAAATATGTCTTAATCGGGAAGTATCTTGCACGCCACCTAATCTCGCAAGGTTTCTAGGAAAAACCCATTAAAAGACTAACAAGAAGGCGCCCAAACTTGAGATCATAAGAGTTATTTTGGCTTCAAGTTCACCTGAGAAATCGTTAAGTACACTATTGCTTAAATATGAAACAAACATTAACCATTAGAACACTAACATACCTATTTATAACTGCTAGCTGAAAGGAAGATTTCTAAAATCAAATGTAAATCACCTGAATTTTCAATCACGCTTTTGCTTAATTGAAAAATAATTTATTAAAACAAAACTGCAACTATATCTTTACATTAATTGAAAAGGAAACAAATATAAGTAAGTCTTTACACTATTACACAATTGTGTTTTCAACTACATTGCACATGTGTTTATTACAAATATAATATAAACATTCTTAAGCAAATATTAAAAATCAAGTATATCAAAATTTCTTTTAACTAAATTCTTACTGTAGTCACACGGGCGTACAACAAATACGTTTTATCAGTTCATGCAATGAATTCAAAATATTCGTTTACTTACAAATTTTCTTGGGTATAGTTTCAGCAGTTTTCATAAATACCTGATGAGTGACTGTCTAACATAGAGTTGTCGTTTTGAGGTTTAGTGTGCCCCTAAAATTAAAAGAAACCAACTTGAAAGGGTATTATCCAAACATTATTGTTTATTATTAGTCTGATCATTAACCTATTCCCCAAAGTAATTAACCTACTCAAGTTACTTGTTGATTGCTTTAATGGTAAATACAAAGCGTTGTATAAAAAAAAGTTTTTTCTTTCATAAATTAAATCAAAACATTTTCGACAAACTTCGGAGAAATGAATTAAGACTACAGACTGAAAATACCTCGTGTCGTTCTGTATCTAATGTACATATACAATTAACTTACGAAAAGGTTAACTAAAATCAGTCAACGGGACTTTTTATATTCTGTATCAGCACAAATTGCATGTGATTCTTTTTAATGCCCAGAAGATGAGGTTATAGACGCGCCTTAAATTTTATACAAAATAGCCATGGTATCATTTCTGACCTTTTAAAACCGCCATAATGAATTTGTCAACCTTTGAATATGAACTCGTTCAGTTGTCAGTCTATTGCTTTTCTTACTATGGATCCAACTGAACGTACTGAAAGTTCTCTCAATTGCAGCAGATGTCACAAGAGCGCCTAGGATTCTCACGGCTACATCAGCCAACACGCATGTCCCTCTCAATTCCCTCCACCATAGCATGGGACTGATTGCTTTCTCTTTTTCAGAATCTTTTACCACTTCCCAGATAAAAAACCTTAGATAAAAATGCACGTAACTTAAAATTATATTTCTTAGAGGTAATTGCCTAACCCTATTGGTAGAATTTACTAATACAGAAACTATTAAAGTGAAATGTGATTATAAACATTTCAAGGAAATGTCACAAAACAAATCAGTTTTCCATCTAACCGTAATACAAAGTTATATCAAGGTCGCCCTAGTTTTTTCTGGATTTTAATGCTTTACTTGCTTGTGAAGTTAAAATATCTATACAACTTACCATTAAACTTAGCTTCCTTTTCCAATTTGACGATTGCTATATCATTGTTGTGTTTATGGTATTTTGGATGAACAACCCATTTTTCAATTGGAATATCTTGAGGAGCATCAGCGCAGTCTTTATATCCAAACATTTCAACGCAATCGATGGCTGTACTGGTATCGTATTCACCTAGACGTACCCTATAACTAAAACTTTTTCAGATATGTGTAATTTTAATCGCGAAGAATTCATTATCTTCGGGTATTAATTTGATAAACTGTAGCTTATAGTAGTTTTATTAATAATATAAGCTTTAATTGTAGCTTTAGCTTGTTAATGTATACATGAATTTAATTTTGTTAAAAATAACTACAAGTTGTTACGTTTATTTTTAACATAATTAATCATAAATACGCTTTCGAATAAATTTTTTCAACTCAAATCCCTTTTGCGTTTAAAACGAAAATTTACTCGATAAATTAAATAGTCTAGAAATTATGCTACGTACTTAAACGTAGCCGGAAGAAAAGTAAATACCAGGCTAACTACCAACCGCGGAGAGTGGGGGGATTCGTCTACATACCAAAGAAACAAAAAAATAAAGTACATCGTCTACGATTATTAATTAACACATAAAAATTAATTCAAATTTCTTGATTCACAGGTACAAAGAAAAGTATTAAATATAAGTTATATTTTAAAGAACAAGTTTTATAAAGGATCCACGTAGTGCGCATTTCGTAGCTAACAGATAATAAAAATCATTAAAAAAAATAATGCTTAGATTTTCTCAATAGCAAGTGTGTTAAATTAAAGTATTCAATGTAGGTTTTCTCCATAACAAGTGGGTTAAATTAAATTATTAAATGTAGACCAAGGTGTAGTAAAAATTAAAGAAAGATAACCAGAAGCACTAGCGAAGCTAGCTTCTAAACAGGGATGGTGAAATGGTTTCACAACATCAACCGCTGATAAATAAGGATCCTCAATGTACGTAAAAGAAAACGAGTCACAAACCTCTATGTGTCTGGATGCGTATCTCGCAAGCAGCCGGGGTGAGTCAGCACAGCAATGCCATGGTCGTCAGGGTTCATTCACCCCACCATCGTAATTACAGCAGTGATCCAAAGACAAAATTCAGCAGGTCCACGGCAACGAACAGGTGGGCCTACACAAAGAAAGATACCATTTGGCCCCCAGTTAAAAAAAAGCGAATACACGCAAGACACCTCCTAGTTGTTGAACAGAAAAACGTGCATCGCTTTGGAAATACGGTGACGAATAAGTGTAAGTGTAAGAATGACATTCATAACACGAATTCGAACTGCAAATCCTAGCTTATCCAAGCGCGGTTAAAATTGAAAAACCCGGCTTATATCGGATAGTGCGCGACTTTATTTCAACAATACGTTACATTGGAACAATAAAAAGAACCATTATACGGCGGTCGTAAGGTATACCAAGATAACGGGTACATAAAAACAGGACATAACTATTTAATTGTAGCATAAACTTGTCGTTTCGAAATAAATAAGTTCAAAATAAAAATTTGTGAAAAGCGTATTTATTATTGCAAACAGGATGTTATTGAAGAATTTAAGAGATTACCGGATACCTAAACAAAGCATAGACTATTTAATTAGCATAAACTTGTCGTTTTTAAAGCAAAAGGGAATTGAGTTGAAATTTTTCAAAAGCGTATTTATGATTAATTATGTTAAAAATAAACGTCACAAGGTTTATTAATGAAACGGTTTTATTTAACTAGTGCTGTGTTGCAAGGGTCTCTACTTATAATTAGATGCAACATCGCAGTATGCATTTATAGTTTTAACATTGCAATCGTTTTTTACAAGTTCGTTTGTTTTAGTTAATAGCTTAAGAAAACAACGCAACGTTGGTTCATAAATAAATAATATCATTTTATTTGATTTAATACACCATGTTCAGTATAAGAAACCTTGTCCGGTATTACAGTTCTGACATTAATCCATTATAAGCATATTCAGTTTATCTATCGTGTAATAACAGCTTAAAATATCAACCATATGGTATGAAATTACTTACATTCAACCAATCGTATATGAAATCAATGCACCACTTTATCGATAGATGCTGTAAATCTACATAGAAGCTCTAAGAATTTTTTGTTGCTTAATATATCTTGGTACTTAACTGTATGGAACGAGAGGTTGCTCATATAGTCATAAGTTTTAGAAATACAAAGGAATTCAGAATTAAAGTTTGTTTCTTAAGGACTAGTTAGCAATTTCGTAGAAGAAAATATGCTTCAACACAATACCTTTTTAGAGAAGATACTAGGAAACAACCGGCGCTCATGACACTGGTCAACTGACTGACAATGTGTACATTTTCATAGATAAAAGGTTGTTGTTTATTTACGTACAATATCCAAATCTGTAAATCTTTAATCTCAAAACTAACAAGGTGCATGTCCGCCCCAATGTTCATTTATCTTTGACAAGTTCAAATGGCAAATTCTAATAATTTTAATCGAGATTAAATTAGGTGACTGGTGTTAAGCAACGTGTTCGCGTTTCTTAAGCTGAAACCAAGGTAGAAAAGGGATTAATTAACTTAAACCGGCAGTATAAATACGGGTGTATCGTATAGATTATGATTTTCCAAAGGGTAATATTAATTAGGAATAACATTTTAGTAATTTTAATTTTTAATTCTATTAGAAGAGTTCAGGCAATAATTTTAGACCACGAAAACAGAAAGTTATTTTTACACAATACATAGTTGAACATATTTCAGCTCAATAACTTATTTCAGAACTGCAGAAGGAAACAGATTTCAATGATACGCATTACAAACCCGAAGACAAAGCTATAAGCTTGGATAATTACGGTAGTTAGTTTGTTAAACAGACCATTTACAATAGAAATTTTTATAACGTAATTCTGTTACTTCAGGGAAGGTTTTACAAATTGATTAATGAGAATTAATGAAAACAAACAGTGAGATTGTTAGTATTCATGTTTCATACAATAATTATCTCATAAATAGAAGAGTTTTCAATTTTCAGTAGAAATGAGTAAAATTAACGTTACTGAGAGACAAGTGTAGTTACAGTACAAAATAACCCCGGACAAGATATACACAATGTAATGCGTCCTACCCTTTTTCAGTTGGTATAAAAGTAATATATTCACGATAGTGCTAAGTTTTACTCTGGCACACCTAACATCAACCGTTACAGGTTGCGCTGAAACGACTTACATACAAAGAATATCTTAAGGAGGTATAAATAGAGTTAAAAATATTTACCGACCTTGTAAATAGAATGAAACACTTAATTGAAACAAATACTTGACATATAATTCATTAAAGAGTCTCAGTGTAATTGCATTAAAAGATGCAACAAAGAAAACATAAACTGTAACAGTAAATATATTCTAGCTTTGGTACCTTATTATCATTTGAGATTAAATTTACATAGTACAATAATTATTGAAGAATAAGTTAACACTTCTACTAATTAAAATCTTTGTAATTAAGTGCAGCAAAAACTGTAAATGAACCATAAATACATATTACCATCTATCGTCATTCACTGTTATTTTTGTCATTTAACGTTATTCATTGTCAGTTATTGTATTTGTTGTTATATAATGTGATTAGTCTTTGTTTATTGCCATTTATTGTTATTAATTGTTATTGCATTTATGCATAAAGCACGTTAAATTAGACATTGATGAACTTATAAAGCTTCCTCCATTACTATGGGATATAGTGTTTATTTCGTTGGATATACCGACCTGAATACTTAAATTTAATATAAAAATTGAAAACGCGATGCTATGACTATAATTGGATAGTAATGTTATAATGGTTCAAATGTGAACTTATCCATGTAATTTTAATTTTCGTGTGTGTATCTGTTTTCAGGAATAATGTTATGATGCTTGCAATCAAATAGATTTAGGCGACGCAGTGAGAAGGTGTTTTTGTTTTATTTAGAATATAGATTGATTAATAAAATAAACAAATGACCTGTTACCTACTTAACACTGGCGGACTTCCTAAGAAGATACTGCACCCAGTGCTAAACGAGGAAGTTGGTCGACATTACATTGATGACTGTTTTTAGTCTCCGATGTGATAGTATAGATGGCATCGCCAGACAAAATTTTAACAGCGAAAAAAAAGACAAAATGAAAAATAAGATAAACAAATGACCTGTTACCTACTTAACATTCGCGGACCTTCTGAGAAGAGACTGCACCCTGTGCTAAACGAGGAAGTTGATCGACGGAAACCAATGCGTTTCCAATTAAATATTAATGAATAATTTTGCCTGGCATGGGGAAAGTAACACGAGTATAAGGAACGAAAATCAATATAAGTTGTTGGTTATTTTGCAAAAGGAAAAGCCCGGGACCGGTTTCACTGTTCTTGCAGATCATCAGACGGACGCATCTGTTTTGCAAAACAACCAACTAAGTTTTGACATAATACACAAATTAAGGTGTATTTATAGTGCAAATGCTTCTCATGCGCCCTCTATCCTCGAATATAAGCAACTAACACAGATGACTGTCTCCAGTCTTCGACGTGTCTTTTGAATCGCTGTTAAAATATTGTCTGGCAATGCCATCTATACTATCACATCGGAGACTGGAGACAGTCATCAATGTCAGTTGCTTATATTCGAGTATAGAGGGCGCATAAGAAGCATTTGCACTATACATACACCTTAATTTGTGTATTATGTCAAAACTTAGTTGGTTGTTTTGCAAAAAGAGATGCGTCCGTCTGATGATCTGCAAGAATAGTGAAACCGGTCACGGGCTTTTCTTTTTGCAAAATAACCAACAATATAAATTCATTTTCATTCCGTATGCTCGTATTACTTTCCCCATGCCAGGCAAAATTATTCATTAATATTTAATTGGAAACGCATTGGTTTCCGTCGACCAACTTCCTCGTTTAGCACTGGGTGCAGTCTCTTCTCAGAAAGTCCGCAAATGTTAAGTAGGTAACAGGTCATTTGTTTATTTTATTTTTCATTTTGTATTTTGATTCGCTTTTAAAATTTTGTCTGGCGATGCCATCTATACTATCACATCGGAGACTAGAAAAAGTCATCAATGTTAATTGCTTATATTCGAGCATAGAGGGCGCATGAGAAGCATTTGCACTATATATACACCTTAATTTGTGTATTATGTCAGAACTTAGAGAGAAGTTAGAGATGCGTCCGTCTAATGATGTGCAAAAACAGTGAAACCGGTCACGGATTTTTTTGTGCAAAATAACCAACAATTTATATTGATTTTTGTTCCTTATGCTCGTATTACTTTCCCCATGCCAGGCAAAATTATTCATTAATATTTAATTGGAAACGCATTGGTTTCCGTCGACCAACTTCCTCGTTTAGCACTGGGTGCAGTCTCTTCTCAGAAAGTCCGCAAATGTTAAGTAGGTAACAGGTCATTTGTTTATTTTATTTTTCATTTTGTATTTTGATTCGCTTTTAAAATTTTGTCTGGCGATGCCATCTATACTATCACATCGGAGACTAGAAAAAGTCATCAATGTTAATTGCTTATATTCGAGCATAGAGGGCGCATGAGAAGCATTTGCACTATAAATACACCTTAATTTGTGTATTATGTCAGAACTTAGAGAGAAGTTAGAGATGCGTCCGTCTAATGATCTGCAAAAACAGTGAAACCAGTCACGGATTTTTTTGTGCAAAATAACCAACAATTTATATTGATTTTTGTTCCTTATGCTCGTATTACTTTCCCCATGCCAGGCAAAATTATTCATTAATATTTAATTGGAAACGCATTGGTTTCCGTCGACCAACTTCCTCGTTTAGCACTGGGTGCAGTCTCTTCTCAGAAAGTCCGCAAATGTTAAGTAGGTAACAGGTCATTTGTTTATTTTATTTTCATTTTGTATTTTGATTCGCTTTTAAAATTTTGTCTGGCGATGCCATCTATACTATCACATCGGAGACTAGAAAAAGTCATCAATGTTAATTGCTTATATTCGAGCATAGAGGGCGCATGAGAAGCATTTGCACTA
Source organism: Platerodrilus igneus (assembly GCA_036346225.1). Taxonomy (NCBI): domain Eukaryota; kingdom Metazoa; phylum Arthropoda; class Insecta; order Coleoptera; family Lycidae; genus Platerodrilus; species Platerodrilus igneus. The sequence continues at coordinate 2,733,126 of JARFIW010001052.1, read as the reverse complement.
TAAATACACCTTAATTTGTGTATTATGTCAGAACTTAGTTGGTTGTTTTCCAAAAAGAAATGCGTGCGTCAGATGATCTGCAATAACATTGAAACCGGTCACAGGCTTTTCTTTTTGCAAAATAAGCAGCAATATTAATTTTCGTTCCTTATGCTCGTATTACTTTTCCCATGCCAGGCAAAATTATTCATTGATAGATTGATTGTAAGAAAATGCTCCATTTGACTATGAGATCGATTTAGTTAGAATTTCCTTTGTAGACTTGTCTGGCAAAGGATTATTCATACACCAATCGAGTTTGCGCCCGTTAATTTAGTACATAACAAGCTTTTCAAGGAAAGTATTAGTGGTAACGTAACCCTGTAACTGCAACCATTCCTTTTTGCAGTTACCAATTTTCTTTATTCTTTTATTTGTGTATGTAGAGAAGCACACCCTCACCACTAAGTTAGCCAGAGCACCCTCAATTTGTTATGGGATTACCGCTCCTTTTGGACAATTCAAGATCTAACAGTTTACCAATTCCTTCAACCGTAACACTTAATTTTTTCTCTAACAAAAAATAATATAGGATGATTATAACCAGTCAGCCAAAATACGTTCCTCATTTTGTAAAAAAGCTCACGGGTTGGAAAACCTCTTTGCTAACATCATAAAGTACCTTACGCCAGGAAATATTACAAATCGATCACCGAAAAATTTTCAAGCTATGTAAACACGATGGCAACAATATCATTCCAATACAATCCTGTAACAATAAATATGTATTCTTTTAAAATATTGAACGCTTTTTGAAGGATAAACTAATCCCTTGCATGCAGCCTTTTGGATAACGGTACTAACTTAAACAACGTCAAGAGAAATTATCAGTCAATAAATTCGCATGTATAAATAAAAAAACCTTGATCTAGATTCCGTCTTAAAATAATCCAGTTATTATATGATTTTTATTACGCTTTTTTTGCAGATCGTAAGACTCGAAAGCGTAGTTGAGGTCATAAATAAAAAGTAAGATTACGAAAAATGTTACCAACAGTTAATATTAGTACTTCACCAATATAAATTAACATGAATATCTATCTATCTGTACAATAAAATATTTAAACAGTTTGATCATTAGTACATTGCAACAAATACTCTGTTTGCATAAACAACAATTTTTGTTATCAAACTGATTATTCAAGTATTTTCAGCAACTCGTAGTTACAGTGAAATCTTCTAAAAATTCTCACAAGTCCCTGTGGCGGTAAGGGTAGTCGAAACCATTTCTGCAGGTTCCATGTTGATAGAGAAGTAGCAATCAACACTTTTCACAGCACACGCTGTACCTTTCGATTGTAACCACACACAAAAGCCTGACACTAGATTTCTAGAACAGCACCTCTGGCATATGACGTAACACCCTATAGTCCAACCAATGGAACCCACAACCGATCTTGAATATGGCCAACTTCTTGTTTTCAAATTCGATAATAAGAACCTTGAAGTCCACTAACGCCTTCCACAGAGACAAGTAAACTGATTTAACAAAAGGTTACTGCTCAGTCACCAAATAGTTGATACCGCGATATAGGCCCTTAGCTTCATAGTCTTTCCAACCTCGTACTCGTAACATCGTAACCGTATCTCATATCTTAGTATATTGCATGCGGGTATCTGTCCAGTGCTCTCTTAAACCAAAGACCGATAGGTCAATAAAAATATATGTGAATAATGGTCCCAATTTCTCTGATGTTTGGAGACTACCTTTTGTGCTAGTTGTTCCATGTCTCTTTTCGGCTCTAGTATTTTTGTTTGTAATCTGTGTTACCATGGTGGTATTGTTTGTTTTCTCTTATTTGTTGTATGGTGATTATTTTTGTTTTGTTTGGATTCTGTGTGTTGTGAGCGCTCCCGTGTATATTAGCTGCAGTAGTTCTTTCATAGCTATGTTGTTTTGTATTATGTTTGCTATAATTGTGTTGATGTGTACAATTGTTGTATTCGTCTTTGCGCTACCTGGTATTTTGTGTATCAACGGTTTGATGTTGTTGTTTTTGTCTTTGAATTTTATGTATATTATTATTTTTCTCGTATATCTGTGATTTCCTTGTTTGTATCTTGTGTTATTTCGTGTGGCAGTTTTGTGCTTTTTTTTTTATTTTTCTTTCAGGATTGTATAATTATTATTATTATTGCTATTATTATTAGTACTATTGTTATTATTAATAGTAATTTGAATTTGGAAAAGACCCATCTGTGTAGTTTATAAGTGCGTTATTATTATTCACGTATCTGAGTACTAAAACAAAAATCAAGAAAGACTCTGCTCAAAACTACCACAGTCGTCACTTAATTTTAAATACGATTTTTTGACTTTTACTGTTGCCTACAGAACGTACGATGACTTTTTGTTCATTACTTTGAGAAGTTTACTAAATATGGAAAATTTGTTTGCCAACACACCCTGTGGTTTAACGAATTCGAACTATTAAAAGATTTAACAGCTGGCTTCCGCTCCTATAGTTCATAGGTCCGAGAGGGCGAGTGGTGGCGCGTCAGGAATCTATATTTTCGGCAACCTTTGATCCTGCAATTACGTCGTGCGTTGCGTGTAAAAGGCCACGATTCTTTAAACGCAGGAGCCAAACGCACAATATGAGAGAGCCGGCAAGGTGTCGATCTAAACGAACGCGAGGAAGATGGAAGGGAATTCATTAAATTCGCTTCGAGGATATATAAGATACCTAATATGCACGGGGAGACTCGATAATCGATTTAGAACTTGGACTCGACGCCGTTTTCACGAACAAAGTCTATTTTACGAGAAATTTGCAAGTAAAATTACAAGAAAATGTTCCAACGCGAACGCAAACAGACGCTTTTGAAGCGTCAGCGTAGTAATCTAAGTGATAATTTTTTGTAAGTTCGAAAATTATGGCACTACAAAATGCGTAATATGTATTGCAAGCTCGAAAAATCATTTTACGATCTAATTTCGTACCGATTTCGAATACAAAACTTCTGTATGTTAAGAAAAAATATTAGGTTTCGTCCCCGGAAACGGTCGAATCCGCCCGAATGGATTAGGAAATACATACGTAGAACGTTCGAAATTTCTATAAACATCCGGCACGATAACTCAGTATTGATGCTCTCGGATAGCATTTGCGCGGTTCAGCGCTAGATGTTGAGGTCGTTCTATTTTTTTAAATGTTTCAAAGGACAACTGACGTCATATCTTAAGCTCCCGAAAGTGGATTAACGGACACGCACGAAAACGCTGTAAAACTTATTTTCCAGCACTTGAAATGTCATATTCAATTTTTAATAGACAAATTAATACGATATGATAAAACGTCTAGTGTACAATGGGAGACCTAAAAATGGATTTCACATGCTATTCCGAAGTAATTTCCAATGTATAAAGTCTAATTTTAAAGACAAATTAATACGATAGTATCCAATTTTACATACGCTTTTTCAAACACGATTGTAGATATTTATTCTTTTAGAAGGATACCCGACGCCATTTAGCTTCAAACATTACAACCACTTTCCGGAAGAAATATAAAGTTAAGGAGATGAGCGGAAAATATATTTTAGAACGTTTGTCTATGGAACGTAGATTTATAATTTCACAAGTGTGTGTAATACTCTTTCTAATTTAAATTAATTCTTAGTCGTACCACAGTTACATGCGTTAATACAATAAATAAAATCAGCAGAGTTACTGTGGGTTGTTACTGCGTATTTGATAAAAAGTTAACGTGACTTTAAATAATTGACCGAGCGCGAAGCGCGAGAACGCGTAGACGAACCAATACGTATAGACGATTGCTTCGAACGCGAAGCGGAAAATCGCATAGTCGAACCAAAACGTAAAGTATCTGTAAATGTATATCACTGTACCGGGCACTAAGAGCATAAGCAGACACGATTTCGTCAAAGTGAGACTGGGTGAAAGGGTTTCCAGTGAAAAATGGCTCGTGAGGAGAACGGAATTGAAAGGTGAAAAGGGTTCCCAAACGAGGAAGTATCCCCAAGAGCTTCCTAAGTAAAAGGAAATCAGTCCCTACGGAACTGAAAATCAATTCTAGCAGTACCTATATTTTATGTGCACGTTCAATTAATATAAATTTACCCAAAGCTGTCATATTATGCAGACTTTTTGTCCAACTTCAAATATGACAATTTACTAGAAATGTGAAGGTCTCAACATATATCTTAAAACCACATTTTTAATACGTCGTTAAACATTACAGATATTAATCAAATAGAAAACGATACTTACAGTTGTAATTCTCTTTCTAAATAAATCTTAACGCAATGGGCTGAAGTTATTACGTGACGACTAGTTATTAATGTACCAGAGCATCCATATATGCCCGATTTTCCATAAAGATCTTTGTATTCCAGCAAAGCCATCCAAGGAAATTCATCAATTGCTGTTACTTCTCCGTTAAATATTTTAAACAGTGGAGGTTGTAGTCCGCAGTTTTGCTCCGTATCAAATGTATTATTGACTACTGCTATTACTTTTCCAATTGCTACTGGAAAAAATATATAAAATACGACATACATTGTAAACTGTTTATTAATACATTCTCGACAGTTCAATGAACGTTAAATGACAATTAACTAGAAATAATATAATTTTATCAATGTTTCTACAGATATATTTAATCTTTGTATTAGGATATATTGCTTTTTATCCACGAAGAAAATTTGTGTACCGATATAGCATGAAATAGATTACTATCACGTCCATAACAGTGCTTTCTGTTCAGAACTCCTTCCAAAAACCAGCGGTTGTTATCATATTGCACAATCAAATACTGTAAAAGACTTTGTTTATTGTCTTTGCAAACGTTGTTTTCAATGCAAACAATTCGATTTACATAAATATCCTTTAATTCATTTTCACAAACTTGGTTTTCAATTGACAACGTTGTTACTTGGAACGGTGACCATTGTTGCTCCTTATGCTGTAGACCCAGAATGTCAATATCAATTGATAAAGGTAAAACTGAAGTGGGAAGACATATTGGACCTACAAAAACTGCAGGGTTAAATGTAAACTCTATTGGGAAAATACCTTGAGTTAATCCTACTGCACGATCGAGTTTGATAAGAACTATTCCGGTATCTTCTGTTCTGTGATATTTATGCAACGGAAACGTCACAGACTTAGATGGTTTAAACGTGCATATACCTAACGCTGGATTGGATATACATTCTCCCATTCGAATATCGCTAATTAAAAAAAGAATACTACTTGTATTACTATTAACAATAGAAGCATGTACCGCTAACGTGTTACTTAAAAAACCATGAAGTAGTATAAAAAAATGTATAAATTTAAGTTAGTTACACAAGCTATTAGCACGAAAGCAGACTAAAGTTTAGAATCTTTGGAAGTATACATTTAATAACGTTGCTATTCCAATATAATATTAAATTAGGATGAAGAATTAAAATAGGAATGCACCTGGTACAATAAATAGAAGCGGCAACAGAAATCGGTAAGTTACAACCTTTTATATTAAGTTCAAAAAAATTGCAGATAGATCCCGGGAAATATTTGTACAAATTCACACTGGTTCAAGAACTACCAACTATGGAACATACACTCCAAATACAACAGACTCATAAAACAAAGTATAAAACCATAAATATGCATTGAGAATCAGACGATGACGCACACAATCGGTATTACACGTAAAAATGTAAGACCGAAATTTGAAGAGCGGAAAATGTTATGTAATAACTAAGTTTATAGAGTTGAGATTAAGAAAGAAAAGATGGTTAAGCGACAGCGGTGTATGGAGACGGTAGACCGGAGGTCTCTCGGTGTGGGATGGCCGGTAACGAACTGTTTAGAAACTTTGCTGGACGAGTAGTGTATCATCGAATTATATCGCGCAGATCGGGCATAATCGATGAATTTATTCAATGTAAGGTGATAAACTGGTTGTACTCTACAACACAATGTTGGAATTTAGATAGATCGAGTGAGAAAAGTGATTTATTGACGTTTCTGGACCTTCTTAAATTTTAAAGATGAAGTAGAGACTAACTGTGAGTAAAGGAAATCAGATAAAAGTGTAGCTGTAGGAGATAACGGAAAAATAGTAAAATATATTCACTTACAAAATTTAACACACCCTGTTATTTCAAATGGACAGCCATCGCCCTTGCCGTCAACCTCCACCCAGGTAGAACAGACAACGACATATTAGTCGAAGACATTAAGAACAACCCTGTTATACTACCAGTAAAATTAGGAAGTATGCAAAATACAATAGATTATTGGATATTCGCACAAAAATTTGATTTAACAGAACTAAAACAAGAATTTTATATAATTAAAAACAATTACTACAGACTGAAACAATCAATAAACACAGCCAAATTCGGAAAAGAATATGCCATAGAAATGCTTAATTATAACAGTATAATAGAAAATATCCTAAAGAACACAGAAGATAAATTTAATAGGTTAATACCAACAGATCAAATTACAAGACGAAAAAGAGGACTTATTAACGGATTAGGTAATGTTATAAAAACTATCAAGGCAACTTATAGACAACCAAGATGCAGAACGATATTGCAACGCCATACAGCACGTAATTGAAAACTAAAATAACATAAAAAGCCAATGTTAAAAATCAAATATCTTTAACTCAATCAACCATAAAAAAATTTAATGATACACTAAGAAAGCAAGTAAAAAAACAGTACAGTATAACCAATAGAATACTAACCCTTGAAAATAACATGCAACTCACAATGTTAGGAATGCGAGATTTAATCGGATTTAATACAACATTTAATCAAATGATATCGACCCTTACTGTATTTCAGCAAATTTTAGACAGATTAGAAAACGCTGTATGTAACATTTGCTAAATTAAACACGTTACACGCTAGTATTATAGAACCAATTGATATATTAAATGAATTATTAAAGATTAGATCATTTATAACTAATAGTAAATTACTCTTTGAAGTTACAGAATCCAATATACTCATATTTGAAAAAATAGCCATAGTTAAAGGTTATTTAAAAAAAATTATTAAAAAAATTAACAAAAAACCAATGCAATTAGAGCACCTAGACCTAGATGACCTCAACCAAGCCGTACAGTTAATGGACAACTAGAAACAGAACATTTAAGTGAATTAAAAGTGCCAAAAGTACATTATGACAATATCAGTGTTTGGACAATTTTATTAATTATTGTGATCATTTTATTAACTGTGTATGTATTGTATAAAAAGTATCTTAGATATAGAAACAATGAAACGAAGTAAGAAACAAGCAACAAAGGTAAATAAAGAAATAATAAATGAACCTTAGACACAATAAAATTTTATAAATTAAGCAAAACCCTTAATTTTAATCTACGTCGGGGGGGGAGTTGCATATTCCCCAAATTAAAATATATAGTTAATTAGATAAAACTATTAAAACTTAAGTTAGGTGCAACAATGTATAAATTGAAGGACATATAATAAAAGGTGAATGAAAGTTTGTAACGTATTTTTTTTTCTAGTTACACTTCGTTTTTTAAAATAAAAATAAAACAGCTATAATTTAAAATATTTAATTTATAAAGTTCAGTAAAAATTAATACATAAAATTAATAATAACATATAGATTTCCTTACCTTTATGGTCTAAGGTTCGTTACTAAGCTTTGTCGAGTCAATTTGTTCACTTCATTATCAGCGTTCGAACGGGTAAGCTGCTCTACAAGATAGTGGAGTCAAGATGGTCGTGTGTAGGCACGTGGCCTCTAACAGAGTAAGAAAAAAAAAGACGGATAATTGATTGATTCTTGGTGTCTGGAGGTCGAACCTATCTGCTGTAGCGTGAGCATGTCTTTCTATAAGTCCCACCTAGAGCGGTTCAGTTGATCCCTGCAGGCCTAAGGAGATGGATGCCCCTTTACATCATTAATACATGCAATATCTTAGTACAGTATCTTAAGGCAATATCATATATGGCTACATCTTATATGATATCATAGAATGCAGTTTTATAGAAGGCAATTTCATATAGGTTCTAAATTTTGTTGGAGTATTAAATTCAATCAAGCAGAAGTTAGTTTCGTTAAATAATAGTTGTGTTCAGAAGAACTTTGATAATCGATGGTTATGAAAATTTCCGACAGCTGAGGTCAAGGTCCTATTTCTTTCGTTCAGAGCAGTATCGTAACACGTGAGTGTTCTTTAGAATTTAATCACTTTGAATATTAATTAAGTTGCAATAAGAAAATAGAACATTAAAAATTTTGTAACGTAAAAAGCTTTTAAGGAAACAGCGAACTAAAGAACAAATCTATTGTTTGTCAGAATGTTTGCACGTGCACACAAAGTGTACATTTAAAAAGTTGTGAATGACATTTTATGTCAAATATATAAAAAACATAGATTCAGTTGTCCTATTTAGACCTCACATGTCGTCTAATGTTAATTTAAAGTATGTTTGAATATTTTGAGGTCATGAAATTTCATTTTTCATCGACATGTGGAATTCGAGTATTAACTGTTAAATAAAACTAGCTTAGAGTAACTATATAATATTTTATCAACGCTTTGATAATTAAATTTTACTGTGAGGGTCGAAGAAGTACTTCTATGGCTTAAAGAAAATTATGTATTATGAATAACTTAGAAAATTTCAAGTCAGCATATTTAAATTTTGTAGAAAGATCCATTCAAAGATCTTTAGATTATTAAATACAATTCTTTACTAGTATATTTCTGTTCCATAAAAATTATTAAGAGAAAATTTTATAAAGATACGAATTTAAATATTATAGTAACATGAATCCAGAAATTTATTCAAATAGAATCTATTTTGTTTTTGAATGACTTTTTACTATTTACAATTCAAGTAAAAAATTACAAGTCATCCCTGATCAGAAATTGTGTGTAATGAAAACAAATTCCTTGGGTGTATATTTTAGAAACCTAAATTCTATTATTTTATTTTTGGCAAATATTTTTGAGGAAACAAATGGTGTCCATGTTGTACCTTTGTTTGTTCACATGTCAAGCCGAAACATCTGTATGACATCTGGTGTTTGAGATTTTGGTAAGTGTGTTTAAAAGAGTGAAATTCAGGTTTTATGGCTATGTTAGTGGTGTTGACATAAGGTTTCCGCATTCCCCTAATACAAGCACAGTTAAATTTTGTTGGTTATAGTATTGAAAAATACGGTGGCGCTCATTAAATATATTTTTGGTCTTTTGACAACCCATGACCCAAGCTCATGATCTACCCAGAGCTAACACTCGACTAGCCGTTTATGTCTTAAGAGTTTTTCTTTATCTCAAGCCATTCTCCATCCAACTTTACCTTAGGCTTACATTAATAAGAAGAAATTCTCGACCTTGTGATATCAGGTTAGGGTTTAGGAAATTTAAAAGTATAATTTTTTAGCTGATAGTCACGAGGATAAAAAAATATAATAAAAAAAAGTTAGAAATAATTTTTTATTACAAGTTCACAAACCAGACAATGAAAATGAAAACAAACATTGTATTCCAGACGCAACGTGATACTGCAACAACAGGTCACAGTAGGTTATAAAACAGCAATTATTAGAAATAGGATTGTTTCTTTGTATTGTATAAATGAAAAAAGGAAATAGCAGACATGAGCTCTGCAGTTCCCACGAGCAATGTGAGGGGAAGGGATAGCATAAATACCCTCGAGAGCCAGTTAGTCTAGAGCTTTTCAACTTTAACATTGTTGTCAGTTCAGCTACTCACCGTAATTTTAGTTTATTTAATTAAAGTAAATTTCAACTTAGAATTATTTCGATCTCCAAACGTTAATGAATATAACTTACTTGTAAATTAAAATTAATTGTAATTTCAGTATAAAATAAATTTGATAAAAGAAGTTTTCTGGAGAAACCCTTTTAAAAAGCCGCTTCAGTGGCCCAAAACCTATCTTGCGTTAAATACAAAACTTACACCAAACTTTGAGTGATATCTATTCCTATCTTATGACAATAGTCAAAAATAGCAAGAGTTCCAAATAGCTATAAATTTTTGAAACAAGATGTATTTATAATAACTTTAATACAATTTCTTTAACTCTGAATTTCAACACTAATTTTCTACATTTTAATTTTTAGTTTCCATTTTTATCTGTTTGACCCATATTTTACTTTAGTGCATTTAAATCTTGTAATACATGAACGTGTGATTTTAACTTTTAACTGTGATTTTGTAAACCAATTTTATATACAACTGTTTAAAATGTATATGTAGATACGAAAACCTGTGCACGTCCTGTAGATGTCGTATTATGTTGTAGAATTGTAAGCTCTATTATCGTACGCAACCTACCTAGTTTTGTTAGATTATAATTGAGTTATACGTTTTCAGATGACGGAAATAAAGTACGTTATAAAAATCGAATGGTAATAGTAAGCTTAATTTGGATCCAGGCCCAGTCTTACTACATATATGCATGTTGTATTTATAACATTAGTAGGGTCAGGTCACATTGATAAACATCCGACGTCGTAAGCTCGAGAAAATTCGAAAAACTCGAGAAAAACCAAATTACCAAACATTTATTTGTATAAATATTATTTGTGAAGTGCCCGGTATAAAATGTGTAATGCATGCAAACCCTAATTATTAGATAGTTTAACCGTGCTCTAGATAAAAAGATAAATATTAAATTTTACGTAAAGCCGCACGTATAGATATTTTAATTTTCATATAATAGCAAAAGAATGTACGTCAACTGAGAAGATGTATTTCTAAGTTTAAAAGAGCTAGTTAATAAGCCCGTTTTCTAGAAAACAATAAAATGTTGCGATAACCGCAGATGTAAACGACATCACTCAATTATAATATAGCTTAAAGCTGCAATAATAGCTTAAAAAGCTTGATTGTGGTAACGATATTTAAATAACACATCCACCTTTGCAAATAAAACTCAAACGTAAAAATAACACATGACGAAGCGAACCAGAAGGTTTAGAAAACTGAAGGATCGCCTAGAATTTGTTACGTGAAAACGAGTTCGTTTACATAAAGGCCTGTTGAATGGGGGTCAGTCTTGATTAATTCTTCGATATTGGCATATTTTTGATGAGATTAAATAGTACGTCAGGTAATTTAAAGTAATACCTAACATGTTCAACATTTAGTAGTGAAAATTATTTAAATATTGTTTAAAGGAGTGTTCCTTAAATCGCCGGTCTTAAAGTGTTTATTAATATTTAAACATGAATAAATTATTTGAAGTATTTACAATAGTTTCAAAATGTAAAATAGGTAACTAAAAATAATTAAAACCTACCGCATTATAAAGTTTTCTTAAATGGAATAAGGTATATATGATTGGAATGGTTTGATATACGTTATATGGATCAATTAACATAAAAGACTTACTTCTTGAAACGATTTAAACGATTTCGGAGCATGTATAAGTAACTACAATCTGGAAAAGTCAACATCAAGCAGATGTGTAACGGTAAAATTTCTAAAAGGACCTGTATCTATTAATTAGCTAGTTAAGTTAATATCAACATTTTCTGTGTACAGATATTGCAAATTTAAAAGTAAGAGTTGTGTGTAAAGGTCAATATAATTTAATTTTAAAAGATCAATACACCTGTGATACTGGATTTAGCCATTACACAATGTAACAATTAAACGTATCTAAATACAGTGTATTTTAGTGCGGTTTAAAAGGGAGTGATATTACATGACTCATAAAGGTAATTATTGTACATATTGAAGGAAATTTAAAGATGTATTGTTTATGAATGATAATCACGGATTTAAGGTTTGTTTAGAATAATTGATTGTTCATCCTAGTTTTAAAGAGGTATTCTGGACACTATATATATATTATAAAAAATATGTTAAGGGGGAGTTAGTTTTTATTAATTTTGTAGCTGGAAATTTGTTTGTAAGAGAATGTGGTTGTGGATGCATTAATTTGTATTTAAAAGATTGCTTGTGAGAAGATTATTTCGTATTTTATATATATTGCTATGATACCGCTGTCCGGAAAATTTTTGTATTGTTAATGTTCTTCGCCTCCACTCTGCGTCTCTAAATATTTCTCTTCTTTGACTATACCTCTTTTTATATAGGCCTCGGCTAGCTCAGTCTGATACACAAAAACTGCACGACGATACGATAACAAAGAACGTTCAACCCCCCTTTTTCTCTAGCTTTTATCTATTTGAATAATGTAAACGAAACAAACTAGAATTTGTATAATAATCAAGAATATGTACAGTTTATATTTCAATAACTTTGATACTTTGATTTTATATACAAAAATTAACCCCTAAATCAAAATATTAACATCTATCTGATTATACCCAAAATTATACTCCCCTAAAACCAGCAAAAATACCACTGTATGTTACTTGAATCACTTTTAAACGTTAAAATGGCCTTCTTTCTATCTACATAAATTTTCATAAGATTTTTGATGACCCCTTACAAATACTTCAATATAAATAACAATAAAAATTGAAATCAAGCTTTATGCTAATAAAAGATCATATATCTCTGACCTGCGTTTTTCCTGCTTATCTCTTAGAATTGCCTCTGCGTGTAATTGTCGACACCCCTGGATCGTTTCCAATTAAGTTCTCTAGTACAGCTTCTTCTAGTCTAACCTGTTGAGTACTTTCTCTCTTCGATGCTCAAATATCAATTCGATTCGTAGCGTAATTATTTAAGTTCGTCCACCAGAATGGTTAATTGAAGTTTCTCTTATATTTACTAGATTTTATTTATGGTTTATTTGGATATTATCTAGTTCATTTAGATACTATTTAGAGTTTCTTATATGCTATCTTATTTAGAGCCCTAAATTGTTAAATATTAGAGTAGGTTTAATTAATAATTTAACTTACGTTTTTCAAAGTAATCGGCAACTTCTGTCGTATTTATAGGCACTTAAATTATCACAACTTTCAAAACTTTTCTATCACTAAATTAATTACCTTTGCTATTTTTATTTCGTGTGATATTCGACTTTTAAGTAATATAGTTTGTGCTTTGGTCGCAGAGATTCTGATTGTTTATTGCGTCGGTCTTGTATTTAAAGACTCCTCTTTCCACCTGTGTTTATTGGTTTTACTCGCGTGTTTGTTCATTGAGGAGTTGCACTTTGCTTTTATGATTGCAGGCCTTAGATTTTCTACAACATTCCTGTCAAGACCCTGGTTGAATTGTTTCGTTTCTCACGTAGGCGTCTATTTGGTATAGCAATTTCTTAGAAAATCCAACTTTAGGCTCCATCCAAGTCACGTCCGCTTGAATGTATTTGCTGTTAATCAAATTTTATCATGTAACCGACCGCCTGTTATTTGTTATTTATGATACCAAAATCTGTTGGATTTAAACTCTTACAATATTTGTAGATCACGTAGTCTATTTTTTACGATGACGTATTTGAATGTGTTTATGCGTTAATGTTTTGAATAAAATTATATTGTAGTTAGAATGCTAGGTTATTTACCTTCATTAATTGCGTGTTTATTTTAATAAAACTCATTGCGTTTAAAACGTTATTTTCGCGTATCTCTTTTCCATTTTATGCTTGTAAATTTAATTTGAAACGCATTATACGACGCATAAGCTATCATTCTTATTAAATATAATCTGATTTTTGAAGAATGGGCTTACTTTTATGAATTAGAGTTAATTGTGAATTATATACAGTGTGCTCGATATGGATTTTATCCAAAATTGTCGATTTACTTCTATTTAATGATGAAATTGTTTGGTTTTCTAAGAATTAATGATATTTATATGTATCTAACGACACCTATGACTCAATACACCCCTAAATTACCTTATTAGCGTAGCAATATGTATATATATATATATATACTTCAACAAGTTATAGTATAGGTAATAAAATGAAAATTCAAGAAATGGACAATAACCTAAAGTAACGCTTATGCAATAACAGAGATAAGCTGGATAAACCAATGGTGACAGGTGGAAGGCGTTGTTTTAAATGCCCCACGAGCTGATAAAGGGCCAGTCTTGCAACAACGAAGGCACACTCAATACTGCTCTGAACCAAAATAACACGCGAAGCTGAAAATTGCAAATTATAAAGTAATATTCAAGTGAATGTTGGTGATTGAAAATTTATTTGCAAATATACAATAGAAATTCACCGTTGACTTTAAAACGTAAGTTCAAAATTTTAATTAGACATAATTTTAAGATTTATATAGCTTAGGGCTCTAAGCATCTATCAGAGAATCGATCTGAGAATCTATCTGAGAATTTATTATCTGAGAACTGAACTGAGAATCTATGATTTACCAAACGAGCTGTACTATTAAATAAACAATTACCAAATAAAATCAAAAAGAAAAATCTAACCGAAAACTATCCAAGGATACTTTTCAAACAACACGCAGGGGCAGTTCTGAGAGTTGAAGTGCATGCAAGGACGCGTACTCCGAACAAGGAATTCAACAAGGACAAACAACAGGTCAGAGGTAAAATTCATTAATAGCTTAGGATATTAATTTCCTTTTGAACATTTAATTTTGTATGCATTGAGATATTTATGTAAAGGGTCATCAAAAAAATTTTTATACGTAGAAAATTACGTAAAAGAGAAGTGAGGTCAGTGAACGTTCAACATACTTAGTTAAATATCTACTCCACTACAAAGAATACAGAATTACTTCCATATTCCAAAAATTCATCTATAGATAGGAATACCATTTTTGGAAAACTACGTTGACTTGTATTTCTTGAATTGTGTAGTATCACATACTTTTAAGATGTTCCAAAAAAAATCATAAAACGTTGTTAACGTAGATTAAAAGCAAACTTATAGTGAACGTAGCTACTTCATCGGATCGTCAATGTACCCGTTACAAAAGAAATCAATAAAATTAGTCATTGCTATTAATACTTACGGGTTTGTAAAATTCGTGAAACAGTCAGTTGTAGAAAGTATATAATATTCATTAATTAATGCTCCGACACAACCACCAACTCCACCTCTATCCGTAATTAGAGCTAACCAAGGAGGCACTTTTTGTTCTGGACTTTCACCGTCCCATTTACCGCATTCAAACGTATTGGGCAAATTATTGGCATAATCTTCTCTATAGTAATGCGAACTACCACAACATATCATGGGTGACTTCCACCATCCACAATAAGAATTATTGATATATTGAAATTTCTCATCAACTTCCCCAACTACCTCACTATAAGCGGTACAATCGTCGACCTCCACGCATTTACCAATCTCGCCGTTAGGAGTCAAGCAGGCTATTTTCGATACCTGAACTGTCGTCTATGTTACATAAGAAACTTAAAGCATGATTTACAATTATACCTACAGGAGCAGGAGGTACTATTATATATCCATCTTCTCCCTTTTTACAACAAACGTGCGTCCGATTGACTTCGGATTCTCTTAAAAAATTCCATTTTTGTCTATCTGTAGAGTATCTATGTTGTTTTAAATGTAAGCAGTTGTCTATGTGAACTATGTTGCCATAATTTCCGTTTGGCGTTTGACAATTCCCTATAACATTCGTACTTACCCTTGTATATGCAGAATAGGCAGAAAACTTACTTTTACAACAAACAAATGGTTCGTGCGCATAACCACAATAAAGGCTTCTTGTTTGGTTCAACAAGGAGTCATTTTTAAGCATTTCTCGTACTTCCGAACATTCAGAAAACGGAACACATATCGAATTTTCACATTTTCTTGGATGTCCTGAAACATACCGTTTCATTTATTCACGTATAAACAACTCGTTTACCTTGTTCTGCTAATGAATTTAAAGAAAGCAATACCAATGTGGTTAAAATCATAGTAAATGAAGTAGTAATCTAACATATAAATTAAAAAACTTTTCATGATCGTTTATCTAAAAGTTGGAAGGTCAAACAATTTAAACTCGTAACGATTTTAGGTTTGTGGAAAATTGACAATATTGTTACTTTAATACTTTGGATGATACGAGCTGAGTTTACCTAACTATAAACCAGTTACAGAACAAACAAAATTTTATTTTTTAACGTCAGGACCATAAATTTATAGTGACTTAGTTTATGAAAATTTCCCACCTTGTCGAATACCTTAATAAGACCATTCAAAACAACAAGTTTCTCTCATCCTAATTAATAATACTACATTCATTACACAAGCCAACAAAAATATTTTTTTTGAAAACTTTTTTCACGTTAATAGGTGATGTTTATAGATTTTTTTGAGCTGAATCCAAATCTGGCCTTGGTTTTTTTGTATCACGCACAGTTTTTGAGCAATCTGTTTTTTAATGATATAGTATAAAACCACTATAGTATATAGGGAAATTAATGAAACGCTATGTTAAATCATAAGCATGGTTTGTATTTACAGTAAGCTATTTAAAACAGTGACCTAATGTGCCATTATAGGTTTATATTGATATTACAGGTTTCACTTGTCAGCTGCAGTTGGTTTATACTTCCGTTCTCTTTTTTCTTTGAAGCTTCTTATGTAACTTTTTCTTCGATGTGTTGCTTGCTGAACTTCACGGTGAAGTGACCAACAATAGTCCCCCATCATGTTGGTGTTCCAGCGGCCCTGGTAGCGTTTTTCCATCACTTTAATGTCTTGGTGTAAACGTTCGCCTTGCTCCTCGCTAAAATCTCCCAAATTGTCCGGGAAGTAATCAAGGTGGCTATACAAAAAGTGAACTTTCAGGCTCATCAAACATCCTAAATTTTTAAACTTCTTTAACGTGTTAGCTACAATAGAAACATGTTCTGGATATTTTTTATTCCCCAAGAATTTTGTAACGACTTGCTTGAATGATATCCATGCTTCTTTCTCATTTACGGTCATTGTGGATTCAAAGTTAACGTCAAACATCATTTTTCTAATGTCAGGTCAGACAAAGACGCCTTCTTTTAGTTCAGCTTCTGAAAGGTGTGGAAACTTTTGGCTGAGATACTTAAAACACGGTCTATCTTTAGGCAGAGCCTTAACAAACTGTTTCATGAGTCCTAATTTTATATGTAGAGGTGGTAGGAGCACGTTTCTTGGATCTACAAGGTTTTTGCGTAGAATATTCTTCTCACCTGGGTTTAAGGACTTCCTCACAGGCCAGTTCTTTCTGCACCAATGTTGATCCCCTAGCCCTACTATCCCATTCGCACAAGAAACATGGAAATTTGGTAAAAACAGCTTGCTGACCAAGGAGCATGCATGTTACTTTTAAATCACCACATATCATCCAACCATGAGCAGAATAGTCTATTTTATTCAACACTATTTCTAGATTTTCATAACTTTCTTTCATATGTACAGAATGGCCAACAGGTGTAGATGCGTACATGTTACCATTGTGTAATAAAACTGCTTTTAAACTTGTTTTGGATGAATCCATAAACAGCCTTTTTGTATTCAATACCAAACTCGTTCATGAGACCAGAAATGTCTGAGCAGTACACTTGTTACGTCATCATCGAACATTTATTGGAATTGGTGACAATAAATACTTTGTGCGTGCATCCTACAGTCAGTGAAACATTATATACCGGCAGTGAGTGTGTGAAGTGACAGTCGTACTCAAGCTTTTACAGAAGCCGGTTGTATTTAGAGCTTTGAAAGCGAGACCGACACCATTTCGTGCGTGTTACTGGTTCTCCGTCGAAAGCTTTTGTGTGTGAAGTTCATTGCCCACAGCGGCACAGGACTTAAGGTATTTATACCCTTCCTTAATTAGTTTGTAGTTGTTTTTTAGTTATTACATAACCGCTCCACCATTATCGTTATTGCTACAAAAGCAATTGGTCCTTCCCTATAATTAATTTGCATATTTATATCACATTTATATCATCTCCTCAACCCCCCTAATCATTGGTCCTAAAGTCGATCCGAATTCACCAGTCTATGGTATACGCATGTCCTAAATTAAATATTATTTTGCATTCCAGCGAGCTTTTTAATTAAGTAAATATTTTAGCTTTTAAAATTTGTGTTCAAACTCCATATTTAGCGGGTTAGAATATGTACAATATTAGCTACATACTTTCGTTAGATTAAATTAAGCGATTTCGCCGTAATTGAAACCAGCAAGCGTTTTAATTACAAACAAATCCATAATATAAAATTTGTCAGTTTTCAGTTTAAATTTATTTTAGCGGTATAAAGCACAGCAACCTGAAAATTATAGTCGCCTTATACTTCTTAAACAAGAAAGGTAAAGGGATTTGCTTTGTATTTAAAAGCTATTGTACGTTTTCTATCACATGCAACCTTTTCAGTCGGTTTACGGTAAAATATTGAACATCTGCAAAGGGTAATATAATGTAAAAGCTGCATTCTTCTTGCAAACACGTTAAGCTGCATCTTTCGGCAAATACGTTAAAACCACGTTTCTGTGAGCTTTGAAGTAAAGGCCGACCGTAACCGCTCGGGTTGTTAAGCGGTACATCTTATCTAAACATTTTGTTTGACGAACCGTTAGTCATAAAACGTGATTTATTGGTTTATACGCTGTCTTACCTTTCCGTGCTTTGAACAAACTCATAATATTTTAATATTTCTCAGTGCACATTTAGCTTTACCGTTTTACAACAGTTTATTGTAGATCTTTCAAATAACTGTCAGAATGGCTCCAAAGAAGGCACATGTGGTAGAACTAGAATTACTGAAAACACGTATTTTAGAAATGTTTGAGCTTTGTAATACTATACAAAGTGACCCAACTTTAAAGGCATTGTTCCTTATTCAAACAAGGGGAATACATGACCTTTATACAAATTTCAGCAAAATTTTAATTGCGGTCTTAGCTTCCTGTGACGAGGTAGAATCATTAACTTACAACGCTGTACGGAAGAAAGTAGATTCCGCTTATTTTTGCATACTGCTGCATCTCGAAACGATGCAAGAAATGAAAGCACCACAAATCATCGAAAATGCTCCAATCAACTCGGGATCAAAATTGGTACCGTTAAAGCTCCCACTCTTTAAGAATGAAGCAACGGAATTCGCGTCTTTCATCGATTTATTTGACAGTCTGGTCTATAACAATGCGTCACTCACCAATATCGAAAAATTAAATTACCTTATCAATTCTTGTACCGGGGAGTCTTTAAAAATCGTTAAATCTGTACCCATTTCGGGGGATAACTTTATTATCTCATATAACGCCTTGCGTGAGAGATTTAGCAATCCGCGTTTATTGGCAACTTTGCATTGGAAAGCAATGAAAGACTTTCCACCTTTAAAATCAGAAGACCATAAGAAACTTAGGGCACTTATTGATTGTTTTTCAGAGAACCTTGCTGTTCTAACTAACTTAAAGTTTCCCACTGAACATTGGAACTTTATTCTAGTCGATTTGCTTTTAGAAAAACTCGATCCGTTCACTAGAAAACGCTTCGAACTCCAATCGGATCCGAAGCAAATACCTAATTTCGAGGATTTGAGATATTTTTTAACCCAACAATGTGCAGCGTTGGAAACCTTTTCTTCAACCGCACCTGTTTCTTATTCGACGACTGTCCATACATCTCACACATCAGAGCCTAAGAAATCCTCAGCGTTTCAATTTAAACCAAGAGTTTCTTCTAACGTAGTCTCACTGGACACACCAAGTAGCTCCAGTGACTCAAAGAATTCATTTTCGCACCATTGTCCTTCTTGCAAAGGCAATCACTTAATTTACAGATGTCAATCGTTTCTAAAGAAAACTCCGACAGAACGTTTCGACATTGTCAAACGCTTACGCCTTTGTTTAAATTGCTTACGAACAGACCATGCGTCCATGCAATGCAAATCTTATAATTCCTGTCCAACTTGCGCCAAGCCGCATCATACCTTGCTACATTTTGAACCGCAACCTGCTTCTAGCCGTTCAGCTGAACCGATCGCTACACACATGCATAAAAATGCCAATAGGACGCAGTCAGCCTCTCCTATTCCGGCAAATGTTTTGTCTTCACAGACGAATTCAAATCTTGCGGTTACTGTCTTACTCTCCACTGCTGTTGTGGAAGTTCAAGATCGTTCTGGTAGATACAAACCGATCAGGGTACTCTTAGACCCTGGCTCTCAAGCTAGCTTTATTCGAGACGATTGCGTGAGCAAACTTTGGCTTCCACGCATACGTTCTCAAGTTCCGATTTATGGACTTGGGCAGACAACTTCAGCAGTCAATAGGGGTGCCGTCAGCTGCACCATTCGCTCTATTTTAGACTCTGAAAAATCTCTAGAAGTCACAACTTTTGTGCTTTCGTCAATATCTGGCAAATTACCTAGCGTTGAAGTTCCTAATAATTGGGAACACTTGTGCGGCCTGCACTTTGCAGACCCGACCTGGAACTCCCAGGAACCATTGACATGCTCCTTGGAGCAGATGTTTATCCGTTCATCATCAATGGCGGTGTTATACATGGCAAGTTTCTTCAGCCTGCCGCCATAAATACAATTTTTGGTTGGACTATTATTGGTCCCACAAAAGCTTGCAGTCTGATACTGTCCAAGCATTTTTTACTTCTGTAGAAGATCCTATCGACCAGACCCTAAGGCGGTTTTGGGAGATAGAAGAGTTGCCATCCAAGCCTTATACTTCTCCAGAAGAAGAAAAGGCAGATTTGATTTTTGAAAACACGTTTTCTCGTGACCCTAGCGGTCGTTTTATTGTTGCGTTACCGTTCAACGATACTTTGCCCGTTTTTGATAAGTCCTTTGACATGGCTAAAAAACAACTATTTTCGTTGGAGCGCAAATTACATGCTCAACCGGAGCTACGCGCACAGTACAACAATTTCATGCAGGACTATTTTGATGCGGGTCATATGGCATTACTCGATTCTCCGCCCGTTGGGAACGATAATTATTTTTTACCCCATCACCCTGTGTTTAAAGAAGAAGGTCATACTTCTAAAATTCGTGTGGTTTTTGACGCCTCTGCAAAGGTTAAAAACAACGTGTCACTTAATGACACTCAATTGGCTGGACCTAGTCTCCAAAATGACATTTCGTCAATCTTACTTAAATTTCGCTCTCATCGTTTCGTTTTTACTTGTGATGTTCGCCAAATGTATCGACAAATTTTGGTTACCGAAGAACATCGAAAGTTTCAGTTAATTGTTTGGCGGTTCTCCGCAGAAGAACCCATTCAGACTTATCAGCTTAATACAGTGACCTATGGTATTAAGTCATCGCCTTATCTAGCATTAAAAACCCTTCATCAATTAGCCATTGACGAAGGCAAAAGGTTTCCGTTAGCCGCTGAGGCTATACGGTCAAATCTATATATTGACGATTTCGTCGCCGGTGGAGATTCTATACAATCGGCCCGCGAAATTAGAGATCAACTCATCCGACTTTTACATTTGGCTGGTTTTGAACTTCGAAAATGGAGTTCTAATTCAGTTTCTATTTTGGAAGGCATTCCGTCAGATTTTTGCCAATATACTTCTCTCGATTTCGATACTGACGAATCAATAAAAATATTAGGTCTTCAATGGTCACCCACAGAAGATGTTTTCTCATTTCGGGTTAAACCATTAAACCCAATATGTACAAAGCGCAACATACTTTCACAAGTTGCCAGAATATATGATCCATTAGGGTTTTTAGCCCCACTAACACTTTTTGCAAAACGCCTAATCCAGCATCTGTGGATGTTAGGTTTAAATTGGGATGACATCCCACCAGCAGACATTTCGTCTCAATGGCAGCAATACCAAGAAGAGTTGCCGTTATTATCGTCATTAAAGTTACCACGTTGTTTACCCCCTTCGGATCCTTTTACTTGTCATTTGCATGGGTTTTGCGATGCTAACGAGGTAGGGTATGCCGCGGTAGTGTATTTCCAGTTCATAAATCAAACTACTGGAGAAATAACTGTTCAATTTGTAACCGCTAAAACAAAAGTAGCTCCAATTAAGCGCATTTCAATTCCACGGTTGGAATTATGTGCCGCCGTTTTATTAACCGATTTACTTTCTTTTACCATTCGTTCTTATCAAGGCTTGATTGACATCTCCGATGTGTCAGCGTGGAGTGATTCTACGGTCGCTCTCACTTGGATACGTTCTCCACCTTTTCGTTGGAAAACTTTTGTGGCAAACCGTGTTAGCCACATTCAAGAAATCCTTGCACCTATCCGATGGTTTTATATTAAATCTTCGCATAATCCGGATGATCCAGCATCTCGGGGATTAATGCCAAGCGCGGTTATTTCATGTACGCTATGGTGGGCGGGGCCTGAATGGCTTCACTACCCTAGTGACTCGTGGCCGCCTCAACCAACATTGTCAACCTCAATTGCTGAGGTAACTACGGAAAAGAAGATCCTAACATTTGTCGCTCAAACAGATCCAAACGTCATTGACATTTTACTAAGTCGTTTTTCATCGTTATATAAAATCCAAGGCATCGTGGCTTACATTTATAGATTTTCTAAACCCATGGCTCAACGTCATACGGGTCCCTTAACAGACATTGAATTACACAATGCTCTCATGATTATCGTCCGGCATGTACAAAATGTTACATTTTCAAAGGAAATAGCTTCGATCAAGGCAAACCGTAAATTACCTAAAAGCTTGCGAAAACTTTCTCCATTTGTTGATCCACAAAACATCTTAAGAGTAGGTGGGCGCTTGACACATTCTTCGCTTTCCTATTTCGAAAAGTTTCCTGCGTTATTGCCTCAGCGGCACCGATTAACCGAACTTATCATTCGGTCAACTCATGAAAGGTATTACCATCCCGGTGTTAATACCACAGCGTATCTTATCCAACAGAATTTCTGGATCCTATCCATTAAAAATTCAATCCGAAGTTATTTATCATCATGTCATAGATGTTTTCGTACCAAACCGGTCCTGGTAACTCCTCCTATGGGAGACCTACCGGCAGCACGTATTACCCAAATCAAACCGTTCAGTATTGTTGGCGTTGATTTTGCTGGCCCTCTTTTAATAAAGGCTAACCGCCTGCGAGGCTCTAAAACTCTTAAGGCCTATATTTGTATTTTTGTTTGTTTTGCCACTAAGGCAGCACATATTGAACTTGTGTCGGATTTGTCGGCAGACGCGTTTCTTGCCGCTTTGCGACGATTTATAGCATGTCGAGGACGCTGTTCTCAAATATTTAGCGATTGCGGTACTAATTTTGTAGGTGCCTATCGTCAGCTTACGAGTTATCTGCATAGTGCAGTAACCTCAGAAAGGATAAAGTGGTCGTTTAATCCACCTAGCGCCCCTCACTTCGGTGGCTTGTGGGAAAGCGGTGTTAAGTCGGTAAAGACACACCTATCTCGCGTAATCGGCGAACAAAAACTTACCTTTGAGGAACTGTACACAGTTCTTACACAAATTGAATCTGTTCTAAATTCAAGGCCACTCTGCGCTTTGAGTTCGGATCCAAATGACTTGCGTTGCCTAACACCAGGTCATTTCCTAACTATGGAGCCTCTTTCTGCACCACCAGATGAGGACCATTTAACCAACGTTTTACCATTAAAAAGCAGGTGGAAACTCCTGCAAAAACTCCACCAAGATTTTTGGGCTCGCTGGAGCCATGAGTACTTACATACTCTGAACCAGAAAGTTAAATGGCACTCTAAGGTAGGTGTCCGACAAGTGGAAAAGGACACTATTGTCCTCATCGAGGACGACCAGCTTTCTCCACTTCAATGGAAGTTTGGTCGTATTATTAATACTTTTCCCGGTGCGGACGGTATTATACGTGTCGCTGAAGTCAAAACGGCACATGGCACACTAAAACGACCTTTGGTCAAACTAGCACCGCTACCGGTATTTTAATTTTATTTTTATGTTTAGATGTATATACACATTTCTTACATGTATAGTAGTATATTATTTTTACATATTTGCTTATTTACATATATATTTTTATTTTTTCATAGTTGGTAATATCGCTCGCTGTAGTGTACCACCCTATCTTTCGTTACCTGTTTTCCTAGCAAGGTCAAATCCCATGTGATTTCCTTCACCCAACCTACTTCCCTCCTTTTCAAAATTCTATGAATTTGGTGGGCGGTATGTTACGTCATCATCGAACATTTATTGGAATTGGTGACAATAAATACTTTGTGCGTGCATCCTACAGTCAGTGAAACATTATATACCGGCAGTGAGTGTGTGAAGTGACAGTCGTACTCGAGCCTTTACAGAAGCCGGTTGTATTTAGAGCTTTGAAAGCGAGACCGACACCATTTCGTGCGTGTTACTGGTTCTCCGTCGAAAGCTTTTGTGTGTAAAGTTCATTGCCCACAGCGGCACAGGACTTAAGGTATTTATACCCTTCCTTAATTAGTTTGTAGTTGTTTTTTAGTTATTACATAACCGCTCCACCATTATCGTTATTGCTACAAAAGCAATTGGTCCTTCCCTATAATTAATTTGCATATTTATATCACATTTATATCATCTCCTCAACCCCCCTAATCAACACTAAATCACCTTCTTGTTTAAAATACTTGGAAAATTGCTGCTCTCTCTTTCTATACACATGAATGCTGGTTCCAATGGCTAACAAGTTCTTTTCTTTCAGTCTAGAGCTAAGCAATTCAGCCTTTTCTTTAGTCAAGCCCAGATCCCTAACCAAGTCATTAAGCTCGATTTGTGTAAACAATTTAGGCTCTACATTTTCAGTAGTACAATGGAATTCTTCATCATCTTGTTCATTTGACTCGGATTGCACATCAGAAAGTACTTGAATAGAATTTAAATCATCTGGTGGTTCAGGGACCGGTAAATCTACACTGTGCCCTACTGGTCGGATGGCAGACGGAAGATTAGGATAGCTTATTACCTTCTTGTTTTTGGAGTTATGACCAGTAATATCAACACTGCAAAATAGCAATCATCAGAATGATTTTCGGCTCCTCCATATCATAGGAACAGCAAATCTAAGGGTTTTCTCTCCTTTTGACCATTTTCTTAGATCTTCAACACAAACATAACATACCTTATGTGGTGCCCAAGATTTCTCCTGATCACCAAGTTTAGTTCCAAAATATGATAGATAAACCTTTTTCACAAAGTCTGTAATGTTTCTTTGGTGTTTTTAATCACAAACTCACCACAAATATAACAAAACTGTCAGCAGAGTTTTACAACCGCGATTAGACATTTTACTGAGCACACGTACTAGAAACGTTAAAGTGAGAGGTTAGGTTGACAGTAAAGAAAACACCAGCTGTTTGACCAGGAAATGTTTTTTGGCAGTGCTACCAACATCATCTACATCCATTAGACCTACTTTTCCAATTTACTTATAAATATTATAATACTATAAATCTGTTTAAATTCTTTAAATATCGCTAAACGCAAAAATCTCGAAAAAAATGCATTTAACTATAAAATGTGAAGAAATGGTAGGTGATTCAGTTTTTTAAGCATCATATTTGGATTCAGCAACCTAAAAAACATAATAAAAAGGTATATTCATTAAAAAAGTTTTTTCATCGTTGGCCTGTGTTATTGACAGAGTTTTTTACATATAATAATGATGACGCGGGGAGGGCTAACAGGAGGCTATAGCACCCCCCTACTTTTCAAAAACATGCACCTGAGAAAATCAAATTTTTATTAATTGTCATAAGTGACAATTTTAATTCATGACTACTTATATCAAAAGTTTAATTTTCCAAGGGAAACGTATTTTAAAAATATTTTTAACATACCTGCACCATAATACTAGTATAAAAAACTAATTAGCGTGCGTAAATCGATCTTTATCGGACTAGTATTTTAAAGGTTGCTAAGCAACAACATTAAATGAACTGTCAAAATAATTGAAAACCACAATTGTTTCCACGGCAACTAGTCAATCAAAACGACTGATAGTCTAAATCTGTGGTATTGCACTTCAATGTGAATAAATTCGGTAATATGTGTAGGATTTGGCCGAATTAATTAGATTAATTAATTATAAAAATAAAACACAAAACAAAAATTTTTATTTTCCACCATCTTTTTTTTCTCTTATCACCAATTCTCATCTTACATAATGCCCTACCTGATCTCCTTTCCTTTCTTTACAAACTTCCCGCCCATATTCAAACTATAAGCACAATACATTTTTAACGATAATGAAACTAGCAGCCAAAAGTAGCGGCTGATTCTAAAAGCAGTGATCGCGAACCAGTCACACTCTATAGTAGAGTATACTCTAATGTACAAAGACATAACTTTTAACTACGATAGCTATTGAGGCGCTCCTAATTATTGTAGTTATAGTGAAATTCTGTCAATACAACATGATGTCGCTAAAGACGCGCTAAATAATGATTTGTAGGAGCACTTATAAATTGCTACTCGAGAATGTAGCTTGCATTGTGTGCATTTCAACCAAGCAAAATAATGTTCCAAATGGTTCACAGTATCCATAAATAATCGAGCAGACAAATGCTGAGGTGTAGGGATACCGAAAAATGGCACGACGATGTAGCTTGCATTGTGCGAATTTCAACCAAGCAAAATAATGTTCCAAATGGTTCACCGAATCCATAAATAATAGAGCAGCCAAATGCTGAGGCGTAGGGATACCGAAAAATATCCCAAGGGTGTAGCTTGCATTGTGCGAATTTCAAACAAATAAAATAATGTTCCAAATGGTACACAGCACCCATAAATAATAGGCAGCCAAATGCTGAGGCGTAGGAATTCCGAAAAATGGCCCGAGAATGTAACTTGCATTATGCGAATTTCAACCAAGCAAAATAATGTTCCAAATGGTTCACAGTATCCATAAATAATAGAACAGCCAAATGCTGAGGCGTAGGGATACCGAAAAATATTCAAGGGTGTAGCTTGCATTGTGCGAATTTCAACCAAATAAAATAATGTTGCAAATGGTACACAGCACCCATAAATAATAGAGCAGCCAAATGCTGAGGCGTAGGGATTCCGAAAAATGGCCCGAGGATGTAGCTTGCATTATGTGAATTTCAACCAAGCAAAATAATGTTTCAAATGGTTCACAGTATCCACAAATAATAGAGCAGCCAAATGCTGAGGCGTAGGGATACCGAAAAATGGCCCGAGAGTATAGCTTGAATTGTGCGAATTTTAACCAAATAAAATAATGTTCCAAATGGTACACAGTACCCATAAATAATAGAGCAGCCAAATGCTGTGGCGTAGGGATACCGAAAAATGGCTCGACGATGTAGCTTGCATTGTGTGAATTTTAACCAAGCAGAATAATGTTTCAAATGTTTCACCGTATTCATAAATAATAGAGTTACCAAATGCTGAGGTGTAGGGATACCGAAAAATATCCCGACGATGTAGCTTGCGTTGTGTGAATTTCAACTAAGCAAAATAAGGTTCTTCTGGTACACAGTACCCATAAATAATAGAGCGGCCAAATGCTGAGGCGTAGGGATTCCGAAAAATGGTCCGACGATGTTGCTTGCATTGTGCGAATTTCAACCAAATAAAACAATGTTTCAAATGGTACACAGCACCCATAAATAACAGACCAGCCAAATGCGGAGGCATAGGGATACCGAAAAATGGCCCGAGGATGTAGCTTGCATTGTGCGAATTTCAACCAAGTAAAATAATGTTCCAAATGGTACACAGCATCCATAAATAATAGACCAGCCATTTTTCGGTATCCCTACGCCTCAACATTTGGCTAGTCTAATATTTATAGATACACTGAACCATTTGGAACATTATTTTACTTGGTTGAAATGCGCACAATGCAAGCTACATTCCCGAGTAGCAATTTATAAGTGCTCCTTCGAATCATCATTTAGCGTGTCTTTAGCGACATCATGTTGTATTGGCAGAATTTCATTATAACTACAATAATTAGGCGCGCCTCAATAGCTATTGTAGTTAAAAGTTATGTGTTTGTACATTAGAGTATACTATACTATAGAGTGTGACTGGTTCACAATCACCGCTTTTAGTATCAGCCGCTACTTTTGGCTGCTAGTTTTACTATCGTCATTTTTATGGATGCCAATGCCTACAGCTCGGCCAACCTGACAAATAAGAGCGTCCTCGCTCTTGGTAACACTTAACTCAAAAACGCTAACATTCACATACTAAGATATAAGATCGACTCATCCTAAGTTAGACATAAACATAAGTTTCTCAGAATCATAAAGTAAGTACATAAGTCATCAAGTGCCCTGAGTTATTCATAATACATAAGGTAATAATAAAACCCAAAGCGTAAGAAGCATAAAATTTGTGTACAACGTAAGTTTAAAAACCAAAATTCGGTAGGTACAGTGCTCTACCCCCTCACCCCTTAGTTTGGAAATTTTGCCCATAAACGAAAGTGATGTCTCAAAGATTCCTTCAAATGGTCTTTGTGTGGCTTGAAAACCCTCAATTTCCAAAATAACGTAACGATCATTTGGTAGAATTTTCCGAATGACATACGGCCCTTTAAACTTGGGTAAAAGTTTCTTATCTACGCCAGGAGTTACATCTATATTGGGGATCATGACATAATCGCCAATATCGTATACTTTAGGTATTTTATGTCTAAGGTCATAATAGATTTTATTGTGTTCTTGGCACTTTTCAATTTTCTTGCTTGCCGCTTCGCGCAATTCATCAATGCTTTCATGTTTATAACTTTTTGTAGTAAGAAAGTATTTCAAATCATCGCTGACTACACCCTCTTGCTGCATCCCAAATAATAACTTGGCCTGGATTTGACCAGTAGACCTGCTAATTGTGTTTTTAACCGCGAATTCAACTTTGGTAAGTGTTTGGTCCCACTGATCTGGTGCATCCGTTAATTTAGCGACCATAGAAATAATCGTACGATTGAATCGTTCTGCTTGACCATTCGCCCGTGGTACTCTAGTCGCCACAAAAACATGCAAAATATTTTCAGACTCCAGATAATCTGTAAATGCATTTGTAGTAAATGTTGAATCACGATCTGCAATAATCTTACACGGTTTACTATAATATGCGAAGTATTGTTACAAATGTTTAATAACTTCTGCGGCATTAGTGGTTTTGCAAGCAAATAATTTAATAAATTTTTTGAATCCATCTACTACTGCAAGAATAAATTTGTTTAGAATCCGGTTAACCGTTTCTAATGGTCCACAATGGTCCAAATGTATGATGTTAAAAGGTTTATCGCCCTTTGGAATAGTATGAAGTAACCCCTCTTTTTGTCTATTGGTCGGGGATTAAACAACACATTGTAAACAATTTGAAATGTAGCTTTTAACTTTGTTACGCATATCTGGGAACCAATAAATTTGTTTAATTGCTTCACAACATTTATCAACGCCTGCGTGTCCTAATTCGTCATGGCAGCTTCGTATAACATTATTTTCCATAGTCTGTGGAACATAAAACAAAAGCAAATTATTCTGTTTTCTATAAACCAGATCATTATTAAGCTCAAACAACTTTTGTTCAGCTTGTTCCAAAGACTGTCGTATTTCAGAAATCTTCGATAATCAGAGCATTCTCAAAACACCTACTGAGCGCAACTACATGTCGCATACTGATACCACTTTTATGTTCCAAAATGTAATCGTAACTCTCAAGATAAGACTCCAACGCATAATTTTTGGATTAATCTCTCTTTTTTCTTAAGGCTGCCGTTACACTATGACAGTCAGTAACGATCTTAAAACGAATTCTCTCTAAGTAAATTCGAAACCTATTTAAAGTATTAATAATATCCTTTAATTCTAAGATAAAACTACGTTGCTTTGATTCGGCTTCCGTAGTACGTTGGCTATAAAAGAAAACGGGGTGAAACTTTAAATCACTTTGTTTCTGCATGAGAATTCCTCCGTAACCAAACAAACTTGCATTACAGTGCACCTGCGTTTCTGCATTTGGAGAATACAAAGCTAGAACCGCTTTGGAAACCAAAAGTTCTTTTAAAGTGTTAAAACTTTCGATCTGGTTCGGGCCAAAGTGAAGAGGGACATCTCTTTTAATAAATCATAAAGAGCACCGGCAATTAATGAGTAATTTTGCACAAACTTCCTGAAGTAGGATGTTAAACCAATAAAACTATGCAACTGCCTGGTGCTACGAGGCATGGGGAAGTTATTACTGCCCTAAGATGTTGTTCACTAGGTCTAATGTGCGAACCGTTTATTACATAATCTTAGTATGTTATTTCGGTATTAAGAAACGAGCATTTATCTAATCTCAGATTTAATTTGTTTTGCACCAATAACTGAAAAACCTCTTCCATAATAACCAAATTTTCTTCCACCGAGCTAGTAGCGATCACAATGTCATCGATGTAGATTAAAAGTTTATTAGCTTTTAACATATTTTTAAAAATAGCATGTATATACCGCATAAAAACCGACGATGGATTTTTTAAACCAAAGGGCATTTTTAGAAATTCATACTGAGCGTCCGGAGTTACGAAAGACGTATACTTAATAAACGATTCTTCCACGTTGACATGATAAAAGGCACTTTTCAACGAACTTCGTTCGTTTATGAAATCGATTTGTCGTCCGTCTGTCTGTCCGTCCGAGGCCTTTCTAATGGTCGGACATCAATGTGTGATACATCAATCGATTCAGCTCGGTGTCCTGAGCTTAAGTTTTGATGTCAGTTGAAATCGGGCCACGGGGACGCCGTGCCCCCGCGATATTCCGTCGGGAAAATTAAAATTTCAAATAGGTCCAAAATTAATGTGCGATACATAATTGGACTCCCCTAACATAGCTGAGTCGAAATATGGTACCCCCCACAAAATCTGACCACGGATACCCGACCCCCGGGAATTAATTTTTATCAAAATTTCAAATAGGTCCAAAATTAATGTGCGATACATATTTGGACTCCCCTAACATAGCTGAGTCGAAATATGGTACCCCCACAAAATCTGACCACGGATACCCGACCCCCGGGGAATTAATTTTATCAAAAATTTCAAATAGGTCCAAAATTAATGTGCGATACATATTTAGAATCCTCTGAAAAACTGAATCGAAATATGATGCCCCTTATTTACACACACACACAACACACATACATACATACATACATACATACACACACACATATATAGCTTTTAAAATATTTATTCAATAAAATAAAATATATTAAAATGTCTCTTTTGTTGTTTATAAATTTTTGTATTTTATCTGAATACTTATAATTATTACAACATAATAATTTTAATTTCTTTAAATTGTTTTAAAGTAAGTCTACATTTGGAAGTTCGTTGCGACAATGCCTTGCATTTTCAACTTGTTAAATCTAACGTCGTGAAATAGGTTTTGTCTCTTAAATGATCAATCTCATCATCAATTAGTGGAATTGGAAAATTATCTCGCAATTTAATTTTGTTTAGTGACCGATTATCTATACACAATCTATAACCGTTCGTCTTCTTTTATATAAAAACGATTGGGGAACTATATTTTGAACTACTTTTTCTAATGATGTCATTTTCGGACAGATCCCTAATCATTTTTTGCAATGCGCTTTGCTCTGCAAAAGACAACCTTCGTGGTTTATAAAAAAAACGGTTCATGGTTAGGTTCTACCACAATTTTCATCTCAAACGTAGTTAGGGGTTCGATAGGTCTTTCGACTTGAAAATAATTATTTACAAAAAGATCGACAACCCGTTTGCGATCCACTGGACACAGAGAAGAGTTAATATTCAGATCGATTTCATTATTACCTACATAGTTGATGTGTAAAATTTCATCATTTACAAAGGAAGCTTGATCACTCACATTTAATTTATAAGTTGGTACAACTTTTACTTGATTGCCTACAAAAGATATTTGAATTTCCTCGCGTGTCATAAAATCTCGTCCTAAAGGGCAGTTGTAAGGTATAGTGTTATATGGAACTACATAAAAAAGCAAATCTAGTTCTATACCAGATATTTTGAGCTTAAAATAGATTGACCCTAACACTACTAACGTAGCCTTATTTCATCATCATCATCATCATTAGGTTGTCAGTCCTAGAACTGCTTGGACGCGTACCCTCATTGTTTCCTAGTCTGAACCAACCTACACATTTCCCTGAAATTTGCACAGTCTGCATCTATCACTATCTGTGTGCTAAAGTCTGATCTCGGTCTGCCTCTACCTCTCTTTTCCTATCTCTGCTTGTAGTATATCCCGTACTATTCTCCAGAAATGCCTTAGAACGTATCCTGTCCTTCTATTTCTTCTATTTTTCATTTTCCACGGATATCTTTATTCCTCTACTATTTCTACAACCTATTTGTTATTAACTTTGTCTGTACATGCTACCATCTTCATACGTCTAAAGCGCAACATTCCAGAAGGCTTTTATCTCCTTCTGTCTGCTTTTCCTACTGCCCCTATTTCATAAATGTACTGTGCTGTGCTCCACACTCTGCTTTGAACATTTTTCTTCTTGTATCTATGTTCGTTGTCTTTAAACATAGCTGCTGTTCTTTATTGTTTGATGCAGTTCGGTCACCTTCTATTGTTCTACAGTTTTATACCCTATTTCACCGATATTCAGTGGTATATAAAGGGGGGTAAGCAGCCTTTGGTTGCCAAGTTCCCCCAGCACCTAAACCTTTGTCAAATTAATAGTTTTTCCAATTTATCATATCGCACAATCAACATTAGTTGAAAATATTTCTCAGCCAACACCTGTAGTTGTTTATAATAATCATCAGATTTAAAAGCACTTGTTTTTTCGTCAGTGGGTTTTATATATTGAAACTAGTTGGACTTGTACCTCAGCTTATTTATGTTCTGAGCTAGCCTACACCGTTGCCTGCAATTCTCCCAACAGCCGATATACATTACATTTGATTTTCCAATGCTCCACCCGAAGGTACTACATTGGCCAGGAAGCGAGTTTTTTTTACCTGGAAAATTTGGAATTTTGCCGAACCCTTGCTGTTCCAAGCAAGGTAGGGATCTTTAACGTGCGTGACAACACTCACACACGGGACCTCCATTTTACCTCTCATCCGAACGAGGGTGTATTTTTGTGAAAAATGCTCGCCTAACATTTTTCAAGCGGACCGTGTCGGGATTCGAACCCGGGACCTTGGGCGTAGTAGTCACACACATACCACTACCCCACGGAGCCGCCTACAGCCGATATACAGCTCGATTCCCTTCTATTGTTTTCTAATTATATGCCCTATTTCACCAAGATTCAGTGGTATGTGAAAAGGGTTAAGCAGCCTGTGGCTGCCAAGGATCCCCCAACACTTAGACATTTGCCTTATTTATACCTTCAAAAATTTTGTTCGGAGTATCACAAAATTGAAAATTAAACATTTTTATACTATCAAACATTATTAGTGATATCGCACTACCTGAATCTAAAATAAAATCGACGTAAATAGAAAAACTATCCTTACTCAAGCAAACTGCTAGCATATATCCACTTGAGGTATTTGGTTCCACAAGAAGGGCGGTTGATGTTTCTGACCTGACATGGGGCTCCGGGTTGTTCCTCAAGCAGTCCCTCTTCTGGTGGTCCAAAGATCCACATACATAACATGATCCCTTTGGCCTTGCTGGTTTACTACACTGAGCAATGCTATGCCCTATGTTATTGCAGTTAAAGCATCGCAGAATCCCCTTTTGTGGCTGGAAACTAATTCTTGGAGCAGCCCTGTTAAATTTTATATCATCCCGCCGAGAATGGTGGTTAAACATTTCACTTTTAACACTAAACTTTCTCAAATTATCAACTTTTTTTTTTCCTTTC
Organism: Platerodrilus igneus; assembly: GCA_036346225.1. Lineage (NCBI taxonomy): Eukaryota > Metazoa > Arthropoda > Insecta > Coleoptera > Lycidae > Platerodrilus > Platerodrilus igneus. The sequence goes on along the minus strand of JARFIW010001052.1, from coordinate 2,699,413 downwards.
ACCGATTCTAGATTTTCTAGCATCAACTATTCGTTCATAATCGATTGTCTTGATATAGTGTCTTTATCAATGTGATGTTTGGACATAATGAAATTGCTCAATTCCCTAGACCACAAACCAATGGCAACTTGTTCTTTAGTCTCATCAAACGACAAATTGAGGTTCATACAAAGCGCTTCTTTAAAATAAAAATAAACCGAAACACTTTCACTGGCAGCTTGAAGGTGCCCTTGCATACTTTTCCATAAATCGGTCTTATTCTGAGTAAATACAAAAGTTTTTTGAAATGCACCTTTAAAACTAAGCCAATCTGTTAACTCGTCGTTTCTTTCGATAAACCAGAATTTTGCAGCACCATCCAGATTACTTTTGGCTGTCTGGAAAATAAAGGAATCGGTCCAATTATGCAGCAATGCTGTGCTTTCTATCTGTTGTAACCAAAATCTAGCCATACTTAAATCTAGTTCACCAGTAAACTTATCAATTGTTTTTGATAGATCCGGCAAAATATTAAAATTCTTTACGGCGTTATTTTCACATTTAGGTGCCGTATTATGAGCTTGTTGCAACTGTAAAATTTGCAGCATTTGTGCATTTTGTTGAATTAACATATTAACAACATTAAAGTTACTGGTCAGCATCTTGTGCTTGCTGGGATGATCCCAAGCTGCGTCATTGAAAACCATCTGGTTGTCTTAAATCGTATAATGAAACCTGAGGTGAAGACATTCTTTGAGGTGGCACTAATCCTGGAGCTTCCTGCTCCCTTTGAAAGCTACAAAAGCTTCAAAACTGGCGTTATTTCTAATTAAACTATTTTCTTGTTCCATGAGGTTGAATAAGGTTATGTTGACATTTCATACAAAACTATCATAAAAATATACACACCATAATCTTGTATATTATTTTAAATATTCACCTCACACCTGAAGTTGTAGGATTTGACCGAATTAATTAGATTAATTACTAATAAAAATAAAACACTCAAGACAAAAATTTCTATTTTCCATCTTCTTTTTTTTTCTCTTCTTACCAATACTCATCTTACCTAATGCCCTACCTGATCCCCTTTCCTTTCTTTACAAACTTTCCGCCCATATTCAAATTATAAGCATAATACATTTTTATGGATGCCAATACCTACATATGTAAATCTATATATCAAGATAAAATGCAGGTATATTAAAAAGTAGCGTATGATACTCGTTTATAAGTGAGCCTTTACAGCACTTGCAACGTTTAAGGGCACGATGCGCGTGCTTTAAAGGCTCGCTTATAAACTTGTATCATAATATACTATTTTAACACTAGTACAACTGTTGACACGTATTTATTTATTCATAATCCCATTAAATTTGTATTACAATACTATGGCAACACCTGACTACATACCTGACAATTTTTTGAAACGAATTTAAACCAATTTAATAACTTTTTAAGAAAATATGCAATTGTATAAAAAGTATTGCATGATGTTCGTACTAAAAGTGCTTTTATTTTGTCCGAAGAGATAGGTCACTCTCTGTGCCCGTCGTGCCAATCGTCCCTTAAATTTCCTTACTCGCAAAATAAAATTGTACATTATCATAAATCAATATTTTGTGAAAGATTATTTTTTCGATTACATAATATAACCAGTGGCGAAGTATCCAATGAGACTGTAAGGCTTAACCTACCCTATATTTTAGACTGTAGTGACATCTACGCACCATATATTCAATTTTTCAACGTCAGAATGCTTATTAATGCATCAACGAAGCAAGACATTTAACGTTTGCTATTAATGCTTTGATGTATCCTGAAGCGGCCGCAGTCCACATTACATCAATAGTGCTGAGAGTGAATAGTTCAGTAATAAACTGTGAAGTCAGACTCGCGGTCTATAGTCTACTTCTAACGGACTTTATGGTGGTCAGCCGTGCGTTTCGGGGTGTGTCGGAAGCTACTCTGAAATGATGTGAATTAGTAGTACAAATATAGGGAACCCAGAAGCTCTTGTCCACCAGCATCCTCATTTCCACACACATTCTAGACCAAATAGCTTTCATCGACTAGCCATTTCATCTTTCGAAATAAATATATCTTGTTTGGTATCAATTAATATCAGATTTTTCTCAGCTACCTAAATTTCTAGCAATTTTTTAGATGGCATTATTCCCCAGGGAGCTACCCTCATTTTAAGATTTTTTTACCAGCAGCGATTTCTGACCATTCTGACAAATTTTTTTAACCAAGCGACACATCAAATTAGTGTAGAATTTACGCAGAATCAGAATCTGCAACCAGATTTAAAATCCGACCACCCCTTACCGTTTTACATACATACCCTCTAGCGAACATATAAAAGTTTATTTTTGTTCCTTCTAAGATAACTATATTTTGTTTGGTATCAACTAATATTAGATTATTCTAGTGATTTCGAAGCTGTTTGAATTTTTTAAATAGGACCACTCTTTACAAAGTTACACCCTGTTAAAGCCTCGTACCTTTACAATGTATAGACAGCGGCTCTCATTACCTAAATGTTTGCAACCCAACATACACGCAGCTAAAATTTAACCATCAGGTTTTCGCTTTACTAACGCGGTTAATTTGTGTAAAGTATAATTTGTTTTAAATAAAGTAGTCGAATACTTGACTAGATCCAATGATTCATTCACTCATTGTCGACCCATTAGTTTGAACAATGTGTATTTCATTTGTTAAACGTGAACCACTTATTCGCTTATCAACGTCGTCGAGTGTCCTCGCTATAATTAGTAATACACGGTCAGTTTTGTAAACTATTTGGAAGTGAAACACTAATATTCCTACGAGGCGATTAATTATATTTACCGGAATTAAAAGTTGCCGTCGGCCTTAGCGCTTCATTTTGAAAAAATTTCCGTACAACTTTCCATACTATTAACCGCACATTTGTGACGCTAAAAGGAATATAACCAACATTCCAGTAGTATGACCTATCTAATAATATTAAAATTTCACTCAAGACCTTAATGCATTCTCCGGCGGAGGAACCAAGAGGTTATCAAAAAAAATCTGTAAATAAAAAGAATCAAGATACTAATATTTTATTAGAAATCTATATAAAATTCTTTACAAACTTTAAAAAAAAGCTTTCACAACTTGTATAATCTCTTCCCATTCTAATTCAATTGCTTCATCGTGTTCTTCTATATTCATTTCACTTGCATCTACTACTTCGTTATCGTCTTCGTTATTCACCTCGTCTACTACTTCAATATTCTCATTTTCAATTGTGTCATTGTTTTGTTCAACCATCGCATAATTCAATAACTCGGGATTAATAACAAAAACGTAGTCATTTTCTTCATTTTTCATTTCCTCAAATTCCTCCTCGCTAGATATTTCGGTTTCTTCTGTTTCATATCCGGAGTCTCCGTTAACCATGTTTTACTTAAATTAAACATGTGGTCATAAAGCTTATGATATATTATGGATTGTGCCTACCTTTATCCGAAATCACCAGAAATTCTAGTTGGTAATTCATATATTATGCACGCTACTGAAATAACAATTTATTTAGCAACATTTCTTTTATATTTCTCATAATCGTTTCTAATTTGCATATCATCAATTAGCTTAATACTCTGCTTCTCTAATAATTCTATTTTCTCCAAATACCCTATTATAATCAAATCAATAATTAGTAAACAAGGCCAGTTTTGTAAATACTTTATAAAAATACAATACTCTTCTTTAAAATACAAACGTTCTGCTTGGTGCAGTTCAGAAAATTATTCGAATGCACTAAACAATGGTTAAATTGAATATCTTCTTGTAACTGCTTCAAATTTGTAATGCCAAACTGTTCAAGACAACATCGTTAGCTGGAAGGTAGCGGGTGATGATGTTTTTCTTTTACAGCCCTTTTACATAAACGGTCCCATGTACAGGTACTATATCTTGCAAAAATAAGCTTAAACGTTGAGCTGATAATTCATTGGTCGCAGGGATGTCCCAGTCTAACCCGTGTAGGTGATTTTTACAAAAATCGTTATGCCTTCGGAAATCCTCATCCAAGTTTTTACTTCTTAACGGCATATGCAGAATTTCGTGCCATAACTCGTCCGTTCCAACATTCAGTACAGCTATTTCTTTCACAAAAAATTTGTTTGACTTGTACTGGAAGCCCTGGATATCGAAAACATACATGTTTCCCTGGTGAAAATTAGATGTAAATTCACCTAGAGCATAGGCGGTCTTACCTACCAGATTGTCGATACCTAATGGTACTCTTACATTACTTGTAACGTCAACACAAAAAAAAATCCATCTTTAATTTATAATTTTGATCAACTCGACGATACTTTGACAACTAATTCACTGGAAGATGGCTCCCTCGCCTTTTATGCCGATGGTCGAGCGTTCGCAGCTCCTTATTGTGTTAATTGGCGTTATTTGCAAGTCTTGACTGGAAAAGTGACGCTTATAATTGTTTTATAGTGGGTTTTACCTGTTTGTATTTAACCACCAGCACTATTTTTAGAATTTTTATAAAAAATTACTCTTAGCAGTATTTTTAATATAACTCCGTCGTGTAAAATACCAATTATTATTGCGTTTTTCCTCAGGTTCTCAAATCCTTCGGAATTTTTATCAAATTGAACGACCTTTACTGATTAACAGATCAACCTTTTACAAACCATATGGAGTTCATCTTTAACCTATTTCTAAACAGTATTGCTGTCTTTTGAGATAAACCCATTGTGTAACCTATCAAATTAATAAAGAATTTTCTGGGGATCAAAATCAATTATCACGTCTTTTTAAGAATAGCTCCAACAAAGACCCGCATAGTGTTTTAATATTCAAAAACCTAACAGGAAACCACCTCGGCATTGTTATTTAGATTTAACTCAATAATAGAGGATGTTAAAATTTTCAATTAGTGCATCTACATTCAAATAATTAAACCAAAAGGTTAAATATATACATCTGCACTGTGGGTTAGAAAGTAGTTCGATAATCTATTTTAAATCTAGTTCAAAATAAGACGTATTTTCTAAATAAATTTAGTAAAATGTATGATCCTCAGCCTTGCATTGTTGATGACGTCTGACTATTAACTTAATAAAAGTACATTTCACAATTCTAGTTAATATATGGTAATACGCATTCAAATAATTTAATTTAAATTAGGTGAGTGTAAGGACAAATCATACTTATACCTTTTCTATGTGCATAAATACGGGGAAAATGATGCTAAAATTTCATTGTAGATTTATTTTTGTAAAACGTAAAGTCGTGCAAAGTGTAATAGTGTTGCAGAATTTTTCACCTTTGAAAATTTTGTGTAAGGACTATCGACAAAGAAGAGTAAGCCTTAGTTTGAATTCTAACCTGCAAACGTAGAAGAAATTAATATTTACATGTATAATTCAAAAACTGTTAATCATTAATTTTTTCTAGAATGAACATCTTAAGCATCTCATGCAGTGTGTGTGTATGTGTGTGAAAGCGTTTTTACTGGATATGACGTCATCAAAAAACACAACGAGAAGCACATCGAGATGGTTTATTTCCAGGAGGAACTAAGACAACGAGTGGGAGAAAATTAAGGATTTGGAAAAGCAATCGACCGCAGCGCATAAAGAATGTATAAACGCCGCAATTCAGTTAGAGCGAACCAAGTTCTTCTCCCACCTTCCCTTCTTCCAAATCCTTTCTGCTTTTATCTTGGTGGACAGAGTATACGCGTTATCTCCACGTGGTGTTCGCTGGACACAGCGGTTTTAGATTTTTCAAGAAATGGTTGGTTAAAGTATATGTCTGGGGTAGCGAAAAAAAAAGGTTTTAAAGATGGAGTTAAATATAGATGGACAGAAACTAGAGGTTTGAGTCTTTGAAAGGCGTAACTTTGTAAGGGGGTCGTCCTATTTAAAATCTATTTACAGATTTGGGCTTCCTAGAAAAATCTAATATTAGTTGATACCAAAAAAGATATGTTTATCTTAAAAGAGTGACTGCCCCGCGGATAATATATACAATATACTGCTTGTCAACAAAAAAGTTGTAGGGGAATTCAAAGACGAATTTAATGGGGATTTAGTATTAGAATTTGTTGGTAGTAGGGCTAAGTTCTACTGTATTGTAAGCGCGAAAAACATGATTAAAAAGATTAAAGGGGTCTTACAAAGTGTAGTTAAGAATATTAATGTAAATAGTTTACGGACATTGTACATAATAATTTTGGTGTTCTTGTAGCGATTTTATTTCCTATCAAGATGAGTACATATAATTAATCTATTTATTTAATAAAAAACAATATAATGCATAATAATGTTACACAATCCGCTAAATAAATATTACCTATTGTCCAATAAAATATTAGCTTTCAATTCAAATTAAAATTTAATTTATACGGTGACAAAATAAACTTTTCATTTAGTGTCGTTCCTAGAGCTCCCTCTGTTAGACAGCTGTAAGGTAATCTTGTTTCCGGGCGGTAACTCGCTTGATATGAGCACTTCCAATACAGCTGTGGTGAAAACAAGTCGAATTGTTCCTTGAACCCGAGGAATGGCGTTTGTAGTTTTTGCGTGTTGGGAGCACGTGCGATTTAAGTGTTTTAGGAGAGAATTTCGTCTCCGAAGCGCATTTTTGTAGTGTCCACTTGCTGGAACATAGCTCGTAGCTGACGAGAAATTATTTTGGTTGAAGGGCCGTGGTTAACATGCAACTTTACATATAGTATTCAACGTTTGATATAATATTTAACTTGGAAATAATGTTCGTAATTTTAATTTATACGTAACGCAACTTTAATTAATACGCAGTTTGTTAATGGTTAGAAAATTGGAAATGATGTTTAGCTTTGAAAAAACATGCAACCTTTAGTTCACAGAAGTTCGGTTTAACGTAATTTTAATAAATGCACTAGAAGAAAATATAAGAATTTACGCTTTGGTCGAGTGTGGATCTGACGAGATTCAATTATTTAAAATTGATGCCGTGATGTAGTTTGGAGCTTCAGGAAGCAGCAAAATTACTTGTAATGATTTGGAGATTTCTTTATTTAAATGCTGATGCAAGACGCCCAGCAGGTATTTTTCTGTCAGATGAACATCTGGTATGTAGAAATTTGTTTTCGTATGTTGGCTGAATTATGAATTTAGTAGATAGATAATTTTTTGTTTAATCAAGTTATTTGAACTTCAAAATAGGTCAAGGACAGACTATATATATTTTTCAATATTAAGTAACAGGAACCTGTATATTTTTCATTTCTAAATCTTTTATTAATACACTGAAACTACGGAAGATGTCATTATGTGATAGAAAAAGTAAATTCTCCTATTTAAGAAAAATTAGAAATTAAACTTCTATGTTTACTATTTCAGTAATAGCTGACTGTAATAACTTATTGTGAGGTTATGGTAGATCTACTTAAACCGACAGATATTGTTATTTGTAAGTAACTTCAGACTTAATCATCCTTAAATAAAATTTGGCTAGATATTTCTTATAGAAATAATCACATTTTAAACTGGAAGGTACTTACTATACCCAGTGCCTTTGTAAATTATTTTCATGAATTAAATTAATTTAAATTATATAAAAAAAACTGAAAAGATATTTTGTAGAAAGCACGTTAACTGAATACAAGAGGGACAGATTTTTATTTTGATCAAAACTATTCTTTTTAATTAGCATGAATGAAAGTTGATTCAAATTGAATTTTAAAATTTTAAGTATAAATGCACAAACAGTGCTATTCTTTGTTTATTCTGTTCACAGGTGTAGCAGTGAAGTATAAAGGTCAAAGTCGAGCCATAAGGTAAGAAACTTTAGGGATTATGTTGTCTTTAATAAATTATATAGCGGTTATTGAATAAAAGTTTCCGCATTCGCCTTGTACAAGGGACTTAAGTAAGTCTTCATAGTATAGAAAAATTCGGTGGCGCCTTATTCTTCATATTTTTGGTCGCAATCTAACACCGACCCACAGCTCATGTTCCACCCAGAGCATATAGTTCGACTAGCCGCTTTGCCTTTGAGATTTCCACAACTTTGGGCCATTTTCCATCAGAACTTGCCGTGGGCTCTATTCGCTTACTGGAAATTCTCGTAAAATAAAATCCCATAATAAGTATTAAGGCTATATTCTTATGAATAGCATGGTGTGTATTCGAAGTCATAAACACCAACTTTATACACAGTTAATTAATAAAATTAGTTTGTCGGTCGAAGATGACAAAAAGTACGTCATCCCTAATGGTACAGCAACCTAAGCATGGGGGCATAAAGATATAGGTTAGGTGTATATAGTAGTTGTAAGTTGTATAGATTAAATGTACTATCCTTTGCATATTAGCACTTTAGTTTTATTTTTGTTAATTTCCATACCATATCTCTCTGTTAGTAATGTATCCATTTCATTAAGAGATGCTTCTATCTCTTCCTTGCTAGATGCTATTACCGGTATATCATCTGCAAATTGAATATATCTATCACTTGCCCTGGATAATAATTTCAAATGTTTTTCATCATTTAACGGCATTCATAACCTCTTCTATATACAATTTAAAAATTAATGGGGATAACGCACATACTTACCTCACCCCTTTCCGAATATGTACTTATTCACGTTCCGGCTCAAATTCTATTACTGCTGTTTACCCTTTGTATAAGTCATCCCTATAACTCATTCCTCTCTTTTGAAAACTACGCAATTCATAAATTCCAAAAATATGACGTAGAGGTATTTGATTGCTTTATTAGTAAGTACCTGTAGACGTCAAGTTTGTTATTCCCTTAGTAAAAGTTTCAAGTGTATTATTAAGTCTCTCTTCAAAAGGTTTATTGATTTACAAAAACTAAATTGATTTTTAAGGTATTGAGAAAAATATGCAAGTAATTGGTTGTCTTTAACGCTTTTTAGAGTTGATTTTATTTTGAAAATTTATTAGGTTTCTTAAAACTATCCTGCAGAAAAAATTAGAAATGTTTTAAGTTGTTTTTAAAGTTTGGATGTTATTCTTACAATAATTGAATGATTTGCATATTGCTGTAAATTTTAGATCACGTTATAACATTTTTATAAATACATTAGTTAAAAATTTGTATTGAGGGTTTGTGTTAAGGAGCGGGTAGTCGAAAAATTCCGCGTTAAAGCGTATATCTCGGGTGACCAAAAAGGATTTAACAATCGAGTTAAAATTAAGTAAACAAAAAATTTAAAGGTACGAGGCCTTAACAGGGTGTAACTTTGTAAAGGGTGGTCCTATTTAAAATCTATTTACAGATTCGGATTCTGCGTAAAATTCTAGACTAATTTGATGTATCGAATGGCTAAAAAAGTTATAAGGACGGGCGGAAAAAACTGATAAAGAAACTTAAAATGGGGGTAGCTCCCTGGGGGATGATGCTATCTAAAAATTCGTTGAAATTCAGGTAGCTGAGAAAAATCTAATATTAATTGATACCAAACAAAATAGATTTATCTTGAAAGATGAGCTGGAAAGACAAGAGGAAATGAGTAAGGAAATTTCTAAACTTAGTTTATGCGTTTTATTAGGTTTCTTAAAATTATCCCGCAGAAAACTTTCGAAGGGTCGTTTGATTTAAACAATTCAAACAGGGTTAGATTGCCCGGGATAAAAGTCCCACAAAGAGGGAGCAAGAAGGAAGCAAGGTGGAAATCCCTTAAAATAAGCCTTTATAGTGGGTTCATGCATGTAAAAACCTAGGTTTGATCGGCGGCGCTGTGAGGCGCTGTGAGGCACTGTGAGGAGGCGCAGAGAGGAGACGCTGTGAGGAGGCGCTGAGAGGAGGTGCTGTGAGGAGACGCTGAGAGGCGCTGTGAGAAGGCGTTGAAAGACGCTGTGAGGAGGCGCTGTGAGGAGACGATGTGAGGCGCTGTGAGGAGGCGCTGAGGGGCGCTGTGAGGCACTGTGGGAGACGCTGCGCCAAAACCATCCACATCCTCCACTGTAAAGGATTGACAAATTCTTTTAAATAGTACTGTAGCTGTTACTTTATGGTAACGCTAGACGTTTAAGAGCTAACACTAGGGTACATTTTTTCCCAAAAAAAAAGTATTTGATTTCGATGTTCCTCGTAACACAAGGCCTACATTAGACCAGCTCTTTAAATTTTTAGAATATAGTTTTTCGGTTTTAGAACGTTCCATTATTTTTGACTTAGATCAATGTCAAAAAAAGCTCCAAAGCTAAGAAAAACGTAGGTTCTGTGCAGCATCTAATTTACTTTCTAAGAAAAAGAACAAATTGCACATCACTGAAAGTGGCGATTTGCGACTGATGTTTAAGGAATTGAATCTCGATATTAACAAACTTAACCAGCTTCAACTTAGTTCTATTTGATTTTGTATATATTTTTAAATTTTTAATTAACCATTTTTATTAGATTTGATGGTCATTTTAATTAATTTCTATTTTGTGATTTTTACTAGAAAGATATACAAATAAAACATATCGATAATATGCAATAATATTTTATTTGGAATAATGAATTATACTGAGAGAAGAGGAGTTTTGGAATATTTTTCTAGGGACATTTGCTAGTTTGCTTGTGGAAATCTACCTATAAAAGTAAAATAGGACACCGAAATAACATTATAGATTACTAATAATCTACTTTTAAATTATATCACGCATATCAAGTTTCAAATACTATCTTCGTGACTTCAAGATAATTTTATACAGTAGAAACGTGTTTTTCCAGTAACAGACTGTACGTATATATGAAATAACCCATTCCTTGACCTATCTGATAGCGATATCATGTGTTGTGACCTATGGATTATTTGTAACAGTACAAAACCGTCCATTAAAAGCAGCAATGTATTTGACATCCCTTGTAATAATTATTATATCTTTGTCTTCTACAGAAGGACAAATCAATCACCTACTTCCAAATAGAACAGTTTGTGGTAGAAGTGTATGTATTCAGTCTATTAGATTTACCTAAGTTTATAATTATTATTTGGAGCTCTAGGCTGATGACAGGATATTGGGAGGAACGGATACAAATTATTACGAGTTTCCATGGCTGGCAATGTTACAATACAGACTTCATTCAGGAGCTGGTATTACATTTTCATGCGGAGGTACGTTGTTTAGTTCCAGATACGTACTGTCAGCTGCTCATTGTGTTACGGGTCGAATTGTTCAAAAAGTCGGAGCATTGTAAGTTATTGTATTATGAAAACGAATAACGGCTACTGTCAGGTGACTACAGGGTCAGCGTAAGGCTGGGCGAATACGACATTCGAACGGCAAAAGATTGCACTGTATTGTTTGGTATAACTGACTGCAATCACGAACCACTAAATGTTGCAGTGGAAGAAATTATACCACATCAAGACTATGATGATAACTCTAAAAATCGCTATAACGATATTGCGCTCCTTAGACTGATAGCGGACGTCGAATTCACAGGTAATGATCGCGTTATTATAATTATAATTCTATTTTTAATTTAATTGAAAAATTAATAGTGCTAAGCCAAACCATAATTGCAAATTTTTATATAGACTATTAAACATGTATAGAATGTATAATCATTCCTGTGTATGTGTGTGTGTGTGTGTGTGTGTGTGTGTGTGTGTGTGTGTGTGTGTGTGTGTGTGTGTGTGTGTGTTTTGCGTGTGTGTGTGTGTTTGTGTGTTGTGTGCGTGCGTACGTACGTGCGTACGTACGTACGTGCGTGCGTGCGTGCGTGCGTGTATGTGTGCGCGTGTGTGCGTGTGTGCGTGTGTGCGTGTGTGCGTGTGTGCGTGTGTGTGCGTGCGTGCGTGCGTGCGTGTGTGGGTGGGTGGGTGGGTGGGTGTGTATATATGTGTGTCTATGCGTATGTGTGTGTGAGCCTGCGCGCATGTTTTCCTAAGGTGTGTAAAAGATGCATCAAATATGTCAATCGCTTTATAATGCAAATTGTATATACTCTATTTTTTAAATAAATGTTACGTTAAAGCTTCAATCAAATTTCAAATATAAAATTTTCTCATCTGTTATACTGAAACTTTATAAATTTCCCACAAAAAATTTCAGAAAATAAAGCCCCATACGGTCGAGTGCCAATTAATAATGCTACAAAATTTTAGAACAATCGAGCCCTGAAGTTGGTTATCATAAATTATTTTTTTGAAAATTGAGCCCTGAGATTGTATACCAATAAAATATTTTTGTGAAAATTCAAAAAATTGAGCGTACGTTGAGCGCCAAATAATATCTCTGAAATTCCTGCTGTTTAAGCCGATTCTCCAAAGCACGCAATGCTGACGATAAATCCTGAAATAAATTATGACAAAACCCACCTAGGACGCCACTTGCCGCTAGCTCAGCCCAAGTACGGTAAATGCTGCTCCGATCTGCGTGGAATAAAATCATAAAAAAAACTCTACAACAAAAAAATACAAAACTCGATTAAAAAGCGTCAATTGGTTTACTAAAAATAGATCAATTAAAAAATTCAAATTGAGAGCTATGTACGAATTTTCCATTTTTTTACTAATAAAAAAAACAAATTATACACTATTTTAATTAAATGTTTCGTTAATAAGCCTATTGTTGTACCGGCTGATCAGTGTAGAAAATACTGATAAAATTAAAATAATTTAGCATGACCCAACCCTAAAATGTGTCGACCTTCACAATTTATATTCCCTTTACTAATGTTCTATGAATATTAAATATACACCTACAATAACAATAAAACTACAATAAAATTATGCCTTTTTAACAAGACACCCGTTATCTGTCACAATCAACAAACATTTACCACTGCCAATAACTTAATCTTATTCATTTTAATAAATTAACAGCAATAAAAGAATAAGACTAATCGGTACCTGATTTAAATATTCTCAAATACGCCTCTCAGCTCACCTGGTTCAGTAAACAATCTTATACAACCCACATTATATTTCTTTTCACCTAATTTCTGTTGCCACAGTACAACATCCAAAATGAGGAGCTTTATTCCGCTTAACGCCGGAAGTATTTTACTCCAGTCCGCACGAAAAATTTCTAATTTAAATTAGTTGTTTAATAGCTAACAATGAAATAAGATTTGTTACCCACGTGAGAAATTTCACACGACTATTGTGTTCAAACACATATCTTGACTTAATTTTTATGAGTCCATTTCACAAAGTTTCAAACTTGTATATTTAGCAGCTTAAATTGAAAAGAAAAATAAAATTTAATTTCCGTCTTCTTAAATGCAATCCCTTTCCACTCACTCACTCTAACCTATGCTACACTATTTTTGTGCCCTCTCCAATAAGTACAAGTGCGTTATCTACCCCTGCAATAGCCCCTTGATAATCATTACTAGTCGCTTTTAAATATTTTATTCACACAAATGAATTTCTGGAATTTTAAACTATTTGAGGATATTTCGAACGTCCTTTATTGTATTATTCTAAGTAAAGAAAAAATTTCAACTAACGGTTTAACACGAATTCGACTTTCGTTTTAAATACGGTTACTTAGATATATTATTTGAAGCTAAAATAAAAAGCGTTTAATGCCTTTTAAAATTTATAATCCGAAAATTGCGACTTCAACCCAATCTGAGAATAAGCGATTAGCTAAATCAAATAAATAAAATACAAAGCTAAATGCTCCATTTTTATTTTGTCGCTTTTTATATTCAATCTGGCAACGTCTTATTACAACATTTCTAGTTACCAGCGCTTGCCACAAAAAGGACTTACTCTATTGCTGCAAATTTTATAAAGCATGAAGTTATTTACGTATTACAATTATTATTATAGATTGCTTGATAATTGGCTTACCTATAATCACTGCACAACAGTTAGGTAGAATAGTGAAACTACTATTCCTCTTAATCTCCGTTGGTAGCGGTCGAGGATGCTCTGAAAGACAGTTCTGTTTAAATTCTTGTTGCAGAGTACGTTGTTTATGTAACAAAGGCAATATGAAATACAATTAGAACTCAGGCAAGGAAATCGACGAGTATACCCCAACACAATAAAGCACTACAGCCACAGTTCGTCAAGGTAAGATAGTCACGTTCAGAATAGCTAATAACTGCTTGTGCTAACACTTCGCTCACGCCATATTTACTACATTGCGCATTCCGTTTGCTAGGCACACCGGCGTATATCAATTTCAAACCGCGTAAAACATCTTACCCGCAAAAATACATACCAATAACATCCTATTTCCCCAAGCGTTGCTTGGAAACTAGACCACTAGAATATGCATAAATACTCTAGATTCTTAAACTGTTATACACAACTATGTGTAATTTACCTAAATAAATGATTGGAAATCTCCCAACATAATTATTTAGAAAAATAATTTGTGAAGCAATTTGAAGCGTAACAAGTTACGTAGGTATGCAGACATTTGAAATAATTTTTTCTGGTTTATCGATCACTAGTCAACATTTTACAAGAGACAAGAAGTTTCGTAAAAATAGGCAGTTCTTGCATATGCATTAGAAAGAGAATAATCAAATATTTACGTAACATATCATTTTTGTAACACTCGTATGCTTTTATAACATCACAGAACCACAAAATGTCAATTGATAGCAAAAACTCACGACAATGATGGTTAAAATCCATCGATGCATAGAATGATTTCAAAATATCTAAAATATTTTACGAAATTTGAAGCTCTCTAGCGGGTAAATGATGCAACCTGTAGATTGGATAAATTGCTTATAATAGATTTCCTTGAGCCAAAATATCCGTTTTCACGTTGTGTTCGTATTTCTTGAATACGCGTATACCCTGAAGTCTATTGGGCGGTATCGGATACTGCAGCATAATTAATGCGTCTGGGGGCTATAAAACTATAACACCAAATTATGTTTGAACAGAATAATATTTATCCTTAAATACAAGAATATAAAGAAGCAGGTTAAAAAATTAGTCTTAAACACCTATAGGTAGTTCGTGACTCAGATTCTTTTGCCCTGTTGTATAGAAGTTGGGTAACGTAAATTACTGTTACTGAGTAAAAGTAATCTACTTATCCTAAAAAAAAGGCAAAGAGATTCGCAGAAGCTACTACGAAGCTTCACGCTACACGAGGGATATAAGTTTTCCGCCGAAATTCTTTTTGGGGTCCTCGATCTATTCCTGAACTATAACTTCAGCGGATTTTTGATAAGACACAGGGGAAGTTTATATAGAAAGACGGATATATCAGGCGCCACTACACCTTTAAAAAAATTTTGATAGACATACCAGAAAGGAAAGTGTAGAAATTTTCCGGCGAATTAACACAATGATGGTTACTTAAGTAACATTTGATACCTAAAATAAATTTACAGTGATATTAGTAAAACAACTGAGACAGCTATTTGGGTCTCAAAATCAAATAATATATGGGTTAGGATATTTCCACAAAGTTTTACCCTTAAGCAATAATCTCACCTTTCACCATTCAAACATACTAAATAAAAGTTATTAAAATGTTTGACCATTTATAATTGCTACTGAACAATTTATCTTTAGTTTCACAATGTTACTAAGTATAAAAAAATTTCAAGTTTATTTACAAGTTCAATCAATTTCACATACTAATCTTCAAGATCAAAAACTTAGGTCATCAAAAATATATTTACATAATTATTTACTTTCACCAATTTCAGATCTGACATGTTGGTTCACAAAAGTATTCAAATGTTTTAGTGCATCTAATTAAAAAATATACTGCTAAACTTTATCTTTAAAATAACTTTCAAAAACAACATTTTATTTCACTGGCATGTGTGAAATCAAAGTACTACAACTTTAAACCACTCAAATTTTATTAAATTCTTATCTACGTGAAGCACATTTGACCTGTTTGTCAAGCAATCAATCGTTTAAGTTTATTTTTATTATAATTTACACTTTTTAAAAATATTCAAACAGGCGGTAAAATGCATGTGCAATTGAATTAATTTACTAAGACGTTCCTCATGATATTTTCCAACAATAAGTTTCAGCCAAATATAACTGAACACCAATAAACAAAAGATTTCTAGCTTACCGGTATAGAAGAAACTAGTTAAATGCATCATACTACTTCGAAGTAGAACTTCTAACAGGACTTCTCGCAGTTTAGGAAAACCACAAAATTATTGCTTGAGAGAAGTTGAAACTACTCCAAATCTATATCGACGTTATTTAACCATATAATAAAATTTCGCCATTTTCTTGGCTTCATGCTACTAACCACTAAAAGTCCTTTACTTCTCCTTGTTTGCGCATTGATAATGAACTACGAATTTCTGTTACTTAGAGACACACCTTTACTGTACTAACCTATTCGCATATCACATTTTAATACCATCGAATACATCTTGAGGTTTATCGGTATCAGACGTGAATAGGTAAAGTTCAACACTCCATATTTTTTTTGAACGCGGAAATTAAGAATAAGAAAATTTTAACTACAACGAACAAAATTAAGGCCAAAAATCTTTTAAATATTATTTACAACAATACTAAACTTAAAAGTATCTATATACACTCAAGTCAAAAATTATAACGTTATGATCAAATTTCAGAAAAGAATTCTTTTCAAATTTCCAATTAACTTTATGTACACTAGATAAAAGATCATCTATCTAACACGAATTAGATATAAACAAGAGCTTAAAATCTTGCAGACTACTGCTACTAATAACATGACAGCTACTTGTGGTCAAATGGCATACAAAAAAAACTAACGGAATTTGCCTAACTAAATAACTTGTCAAACACCAAATATAATTATTATTAGTGCGCCAATCACTAATAATATTTTTGGTTAACAAAAACCAAAAATATAAGCGACTACCGTAGCAGAATTTCCACCACAACGTTTCTCTCAACTAAAGAAACATCACTCCGCTTTTTTCAAAAAACTCCACAACTACCTTAAATGGTTATTTAAACCAATCAATATTTATCAATGCTCAAACATTAAAAAGATTCTCTACATCATACACACCAGGATGACAACCTCCACTAAGAGTCTCATCTTATTAAAATATCAACTAGGGTGTACGCTGCGCTCTTAAACAAAAAAACGACTAAAGCGCACAATAACAAACTTGCGAACCAGTCTTGGTTCAAACAATAACAAACATAACTATATCTCAAACCACATACTTTTCCTAGAAGCTCAAATTTATCAATACGCACATCAACGACGGCGCGCACTTCTGTGCGCACTAAGGCACAACTCCTTCGATAACAAAACTTACTATATGAATTTTTTCAGTCAATATATTTTCAATATTCTGAATGATCACTATCAGAGTTTCAAACCATATTGGGCTTCAAGTTTTTAACATGCCACCTACCTACTTTGGTTCCATTTAAATTTTCTAATTCATAGACTAAATGCGAAATCTCTTACGAACTCTACTCAATATAATCTTTGGCGCCAATTTAGCAGCAAATTTTTCACCGGCATCTGAGATTACTGTATTAGCTCTCCACACCTTATCACCAATCTGAAACGAAAGATCTCTTCTTTTTAGATTTTATTGGCGACACGAACGTTTATAAGCCACATGTAACTTGGCACGTACTTTCTTAAAAATGTTTAAAATACCCTAACAGTCAGAAACGTATAAAGGTCTGCTACCGGGAATGATTTCAACATTGTCAGTAAGCTCAAATCCAAATCCATAATATTTTCCGCTTATTGGCACATGGCGGCCAAAAACCAAGAATATTAATTATACACTATCACTCTACTCATAATCAAATGGTCGAAACAAATAAAAATGCTTTACAACGCATAAATTTGCTCGACTGACAAGCTCTTCTGTGAGCCTCACCTAGGCCTATAAACAAAAAATTACATCATTATTAACCTCAAAAATGATGCCAAAACTACTAGAGCGACAAACTTACCACGAGTCTTGACTAAACTTATGTACTGCTCAGCGACCAACTCTTCGTGAGTCTCGTCTCGACTTATGTACTGCTGAGCGACCAACTACGACGACAAATCTCGCCTAGACCAAATAGAACTTAACATGCAGAGTTGCAATGGCGATATAAATTTAAAAAATTGCTATCAAAACAAAAGCGTGCCTACTGCACAAGAGCAATCCTCAAACGATATAACGACAGCCAAAACCAGTGTGTCAATTTAATAAAGCATGACCTCATATCTCGAAAAATCAATCAAAACATCTACTCAAAATTTGTTTATGACACGACATCGACTCACGTGCAAGGGTGCAAGTGAAAGAATATATTTTTAATCGTTACAGTTGTTACACTAGAAAATAATCGAAATTTTTGAAAACGGCTTAAAATGTATTATTTATTGTACTATTTGAACAAACGTTACCTTTATTTTTTTACAGATTTTATTCAACCTATTTGCTTGCCTCAAAATGAGCGAGCCCAGGTGGGCAAGGAATTATGGGCTGCAGGATGGGGTCGTACCGAAAACGCAAATTTTAGTTCAGTTAAGCTTAAAGTCGCTCTTCCAGTAGCATCAAATTCTGAATGTCGAAACGTATATCGAACAGCTGGAATCAACGTAGACGCTTCACAGCTCTGCGCCGGAGGAGTGCGTAGCAAAGATACCTGTCGCGGAGACAGTGGTGGTCCACTCATGGGCACTATAGGATTGGAGAAAAGTCAGTGGTATGTTGAAGGTATTGTTTCGTTTGGAACACGCTGTGGAACAGAGAACTGGCCAGGTGTATATACTAGGGTTTCTTCGTTTTTAGACTGGATATACGATAACATCAGCCCTTAAGATTTATCAAATTAATTTAATTCTAGTAGAGATTTTTTGTTATAAACGTTGAAAATGAACAATTAATAAATATGTATAGCTTTGAAAATGTATACATTATTTTAAGATAACGTTTAAGATACACAATTTATGTATTTACATAAAACTGAATAACATATGTGTGTAAGTTGATAAATGGAAAGTAATACTTTCATTTCATAATGCTTAATGAGGGTAATCTCTGGTAACAAATATAAAAAAATCTAATAACTATAAAATTATACATGCAAATTTAAGTGATAAACACTACTAAAAGGAAATAAAAGCTAACTAACAAAAATTCGAAGTAGCTCCATCTAATGAAGATTTAATTCGTGTTCAATTTCCTGACTAGGTATTAATACTCTGTTGTGAAATAAACTTACGGGCAGAGTGCCCCCGTGACATGTATGACTTTTTATGAGGACTGGTATACTTGATCGTATCCTCGCGCTTGCGTAATTTATATTACACAGTAGTAGTACTTCAGAAATGAAACTTGAGATTTAAGTGCTGGGGCTTCTAGGCCGAAAAAATAGCTTTAAACGTGTTCACGAAGGGAATGGCTATCGGCCTGACGTAGTAAGCATCAGTTACCGGGAAAAACCGCGTGGAGGTTGCTACCGGGGCCTCAGATCTCCGTTTTGCAATGTGGCAACCCAAGTTAACGCCTTACGGCAGTTACGGTTAGGGCCTTTGGAGCGCTGTTTTTAAAAAAACGTTTCCAAACTCTTAACAAATTTATTTTATCTTAAAACAGAAATTAACATAGAATTTTGAATAACTGTAAAATAACTTTAATTCGAAAACATTTAGTTAATTGTAATAAGGTGAGTAGCTTGAACAACGAAGTATGGAGTTCGAAGACTGACTGCCGGGCCTTGAGCTCCCGGGCTTTTTATAATAAACTGCCCCTCACATAGCTGTGGGAACTTGCAGATCTCATGTCTGTTTTTCTCTTAATTCTACACTTTATTACATTGTAACAATCTTATTTCTAGGTAATTGTGGTATGTTAACCGTCTGTGACCTGCCACCTGCAGTATCACTGCCCTCTTGGATACAAAGTTACATATCCGTTCTCATGAACTGTTAATAACCTCTCTGGGTTAGCCTTGTATTACATTGTTGCAATAAACTTATACTTTATTTAACAATTTCTAAGAATTCCTATTGGATTCAATATATTCAATATATATATATATATATATATATAGGTAAATTGGGAGATACATAACTCCTCCCACCGTAAATGAAAAATTAAGGTTTTACTTAATTTTTAAATACATAAAATTCATTATTCAATTTCATCATTTAAAATTCATTGTTTCTAAGGGTACACTTATTGTTTCTTTATTTCTCTTTGTTTCCTTAAATCTACAACTGTTTTCTTCATTCTTATATCTAAGATACATTTTGTAAAATAATATATATATATATATATATATATATATATATATATATTAAAGTTTCTTGATAATTCTTGAGCGTAGTTAAATTAGAAAAGATTTTGTTTTTTGGTTCTTGGGATAAAGTCGCTCATAAAATTAAACACAAAACATTAAATGTGTATCATTTGTATTAAATCGTACGTTTCGGTGATAATTTACACCTTAATCATCGATCTACATGAAAAAGTATATAAATAGGTAATTCATATAACAGGTAATATATGTTTAACTTACTTATTACTTGATAAAATTATTTTATGTATTTACCCATAATAAAAGTAACAGAAGGAAGCTTGTAATATTACTGATTAAGAATTAAAATTAATTTTAAATTTTGAATGAAATGTCAGTTCACTTATTTGACAAAAATGTAGAATCAAGGATGACATCAATCAACAAATTATGACACTATTTGCTTATATTTTTTATTTAAATAGTAGTATGTGGTTTATTTGTAAAAAAATTTTTTGTATGGTGGGTTGCATAAAAATAGTTAGATTTTAAAATCATATATTTTTACAGGTGTAGTAAACAGGTTGACTTTTGACTTAAATTAAATAGAATTCTGTGTGTAAGCAATATCATTATAGTTAGTATATTTTTTTGGATTATAAGTGTATAGGTATGAGTAAACTGTATGTAAATTATTGATGTCTTCTTTATGATTGGTGGAATTTTGTTCTTGGTTTATATGAAATGATTCTAAGAAAAGTCTTTTTTTTGTAATTGCTTTCTATATCTAAAATTTTTACATTATCATAATTGACTTTGTGTTTTGTATTGTATAAATGTATAGAAAGAGCACAAGAAGTTTTTCCTAATTTCGCATCACTTTTGTGTTGTGTCATGCGATTTCGGAGCCACTGTTTGGTTTGGCCTACGTAGGAAGCTTTGCATTCACATTGAATTTTATACACTAAATTGCTACATAAAGCTTTATTTGTTTTTTCTTTTAGTTTAGTAAAAAAGTTTCCAATGGACTTAGTATTTGAATTTATTATAGTTACAAAAGGTTGTTTTAGTAATTTTTTTATTAGTGATGAAAGATTAGTAATATATAAAAGTTTTTTGTACATGATATCAGTATGTTTATTTTGAGGTGGAAATATGATTGTGTTAGTATGTAGTAGTTTTGATAAAAGTGGTTTAGGGTAACCGTTGTTGATTAAGATTGATATTAGTTCTTTCAGATTTTTTTCTTTAAATTTGGGTTCACAGATAGAGCCCATACGATGTTTCAGTCCTAATATGGTGTTAATTTTTTGTTTCATGCAATGATTGGAATGGTAATTTAAATATCTTTCTGAATTTGTAGGTTTTTTGTAAATATCAAAATTGATCTTGTTGTCATTATTGCGGATAACTAGTGTATCAAGAAATGGTATTGATTGGTGAGATTCTAGTTCGTAAGTGAATTTCAAATGTTCGTTAAAATTGTTAAAATGTTGAATGGTGGTTAGTAAAAAATGTTCAGGAAGTGAGCAGAGAATGTCATCAACGTATTTGACTAGAAATACCATTTTGAAAGGTAAGTTAGGTAAAACACTTTCTACAAGTTTGTCCATTACTATTTGTGCAATAATAGGGATAATGGTGAACCCATAGGAGTACCAAAATCTGTAAGTAAAATTTTGAGTTAAAACTAAAATATGTGTTGTTGAAGATAAGGTTTATTGAAGTGATAAATAATTGTAATGATATATGGCAATGTGGTTCTATGGAATCCCATTTTCTGTAATAATTTGAATGACTAAGTTGACTGGTATGTTTGTAAATAAAGAGTTAACGTCGAGAGAAACGAGAATGTGATCTTGAGGTAGTTGAAAGTTACGGTATTGGTTTACGAATTGGAAGGAATCTACTATGTTGTGGCCTGTAATTGGGAAAGATTTTTGTAATATGGTAGATAAGAAAGAAGAAAATGCATATGTTGGAGAATTAATTGAAGAGATAATAGGTCTTAAAGGAATATCTGGTTTATGGATTTTTGGGAGTCCATAATATTTGCTTGGAACAGAATTATTGGTGATAAGTAGTGATTTTTGTTCATTTGTAATCATGTCTTTTTTGAATAATAATTTAATGTGATTGTTTATGGTGTTCTGTATGGTGAAAGTGGGGTCCTTTTTTAGTTTTTTATATGTAAGTTCATCATCTAATAAGGTGTTGGATTTATCTATATATGTTGATTTATTAAGTATAACTGTTACGGCTCCTTTGTCTGCTTTAGTGGGAATTTCTTTAATTTATTAAAGATTACAGAATCTGAATTAAATTTATTATTAGGTTTTTTTAAAAATTGGTTATTAGATTTGTAACCTGACATCTTTTATTCATTTTTTGTTGTGAAGTAATATCCATTGAGTCAAGTAATTATATATATATATATATATATATATATATATATATATATATGGAAAAATTATTAAAATGATTAACACAACTGTCCAAACGCTTATATTGTCATAATGTAACTTTGGCGTTTTGAGTTCACTTAAATGTTCTTTGTAACTTTCCACTAATTTCATGGCGTGGTTGAGGTCGTCTATGTCTAGATGCTCTAGCTTTGTGGGTTTCTTGACTATTTATTTCTTTGTCTTCTTGAACGGTTGTTGTCGTCATCGATTGGCATAAGTATTGGTTTGGTGTTACTTCAGTACATTTTTCGTTTGTATAACCATATCTCAGTTCAATTAAGAATAGGAATTTGGTTTTGGGTATGATAACTTGGTATGTGCTAGTAACTTTTGTTGGAAAAGCAAATAAATGATAATAATTATAATTGTTACTTTCTACTATCGGGATCTCTATTAAAAATATTATTTCGTTATTCTTAATGTAGCCTTTGACTATAGCTATTTTTTCAAATATTAAAATGTTTGATTCTGTTACATAAAAAGGTAATTTACTGTTAGTTATAAGCCATCTAATTTTTATTAATTCTTTTAATGAATCGGTTGGTTTAATGATACTAGAGTGTAGGGTATTCAATTTTGCAAATGTTACTGCGTTTTCTAACGTTGCTAAAAATTGTTGCATTAAAGTAAGGGTTGATTGTGTTTTGCATACTGCCTAATTTTATTGGTAGTATACCGAGGTAATTTTTTTTATATCTTTATTACTATTGGGTTATTCGTTTTATCTGGGCGGAGGTTGACGGTAAGGATGATGATTGTCCATCTGAAATTACAGGGTGTCTTAAGTTTTTCAAGTGAATGTACTTCGTTATTTTGCCGTTGTCTACTACTGCTATATTTTTATCTGATATTCTATTAATTTTAAATGGTCCTAAATTTCTGGGTGCCGTTTTATATCGCTTGCTTTGAAAATTTTTCTCATACACGGTTTGTCCTATTGAAAATTTATTTGCGTCGGTATTTTTATTACGGGTTGTGGTGATACGTTCCTTATCGTTATCTAATTAAATCTTTTACTTTGTCGTAAGTTATTTTTAGTTTTTCTTTGTGGTCTTTCGCATATTGTTGGTATACTTCTTTGTAGTAGTGTATGTCATAGGGATTGCGTAAATCTGAATATCCTAAAGTTAATTCTAAGGGTGTAAAATTTGTTGATGAGTGAATTGTATTATTATAGGCGATTAGTGCGTATGACATTAAATTGGTTATGTGTTCCTTTTTATAATTCATTCTTAATAATCGAATTTGTTCTAACAGGGTTAAATGTAGTCTTTTAATTAGTCCGTTTGATTCAGCGAGGTTTTCCGTTATGAAATGAATTTTTATTTTGTGAAGTTCTAAAGTGTTTTGTATTTTCTCATTTTTAAATTCGCTACCATTATCTAGAGTTATTGATTCGGGTGTTTCATAAAATGTGAAATACTGTAACAATCCTTGGGTCACGTCAATGCTATTTTTGGATGTGATTGGTATTGCTTGGCCTATTTTTGTGAATGCGTCTACAATTGTTAAATAGTTTACGCTTCTACTATTAGAGTATCGGCATGTAGTTTTTGAAATGGTTTGTCGGGTGTTTTGGTTAATATTAAGGGTATCGTTGGGGGGTTTTCTGTCGTATTTCGCTTTGTCACATAATTTGCATTGATTAATGAAATCTGTGGTCAATTCTTTCATGTCTTTAAAATAATATCGTCTTACAAGTTGCTTTATTGTTTCGTTAATTCCACGATGGTTGGTTTTCCCTTTGTGTTGATTCCTAATTACATCGTTTATTTCGTCAGGGTCGTCTAGTGTTATTAATTTTCTCGTACATCTGATGAGTTCAGGGCCAGAGTTATTAAACAATTAAACTTATAATTCTGGAAATTTTTGGTATAAGTGCTCGGTGTTGAAATAGAAATAAAATCGATTTTTTCTCGGGGGTGTATTCTTTTAGAATTTTAATTATTTGTTCCTCGTTGTTATCTTTGGTTATTTGAATTTGGTATATCTTTTTGTTATCTACCTTTGTATATTTTACGGGGTTGGGGTTATTTAAAACTTCGGTAATTATAAATTGGTTGGGTTTCATATCGATTGCTTCGTTTAAAACTTTAATCGCGTTTTTAGGTTCTTCGTTTTGTGTCGAATGTATCGCATCGATCTCGTCTGGATCTTCCCTTATTTCTGCTTCGTCTACGTTTCCTACAATGGATTCCGTTCCTAATGCATTGAGTTTGATTCTACTTAAAGCGTCTGCGTTGTTGTTATAAATTCCCTTTTTATATATAATTTCGTAATCGTATTCTTCTAGTCTGATTCGCCATCGTTGTAATTTCGAATTTCGTTCTTTAAGTTTGCATAGCCATACCAATGGTCTATGATCGGTGTATATGTAAAATTTTCTTCCGTATAAGTAAGGTCTAAAATATTTTGTTGCCCAAATTATGGCTAATAATTCTTTTCTATGGTACTATATTTCTGTTCGGTTTCATTTAGGGTTCTGGATGCGTAGCTGATGGGTTTATCGCTACCTACTTTTCCTTGGCTCAATACTGCGCCTAATGCTACGTTCGATGCGTCTGTCATTAGTATAAATGGTTTTGAAAAGTCTGGGTATTCTAATACAGGGTGATTCGTTAATATGTTTTTAATTTTGTCTACGGCTTTGATGAATTCCGGGGTGTGTTCAATTTTGTTTCCCTTTTTTAAACAATTTGTCAGGGGCTTGGTTATCTGAGCGTAACCTTCAATGAATTTGCGGTAGTAACCACTAAGTCCTAGAAATCCTTTAATTTCTCCAAAAAAAAAATCATTAGATATTAACTATTGTATACCTCGAATAGAAGCAACATGTGAAATTTTAAGCAAAAAACGAAATGACTACTTCTTTAAGACATTGTTTGATAAAACCAATAGAATAGTGGAATTGAATAGTGCTAAACGGCAATATGCTTGTCTTACTCATGAAGCAATTATTGTAAAATATAGTCCTTTTTCATGTAATACTGGATCACATTTTTATAGAAATGCACGTAAGATTTCACGATTGTAAAAAGCTTTATTTTGTTTGTCTTGCGGTCACCACAAAATTTTAACAATATAATTTACGTGTTCCTTCTGTTGCCTTAGGAAACTTACAATAATTTTACGCAAAGATATTTATAAGAACCCAATGACTTAAAAATGAACTATGCCCTAAGTACGCCGATTAAGGTTAGAGAAACATACCGCTGCATGTTCTGCTCAAAAAACTAGACGAAAATAAAGACATTATTACGAAAGCGTTTAAACTTTTTGTTCAATTATAACTATTCCTTCGACAAGCGTATTAGGACTTGCTCAAGAAATTCCAGACCCCAAAAAAGACTTTCTACTTTGACCACTATATCCATTCAAAAAGGACTTAGGACTGATAAAACAGCCATTTTATGACGATATCGTAGACAATTTTGCAATGAGAAAAAAAAGAAGAATTGACTTGGTATTTAAAAGCTAGGTAAGTTTTTTTGCAATTTAAATATTTTAGTTTCACCTATTTGTCGATTTGTTTGATTCGCTTGATTCAAATTGAAATAATAAAGTAGGTTTTGCTACAGCAGTGAAGCTAAATCTACATGCATTCACTTTATTTTCTGTGAAGCAAAAAATATTTTTGAGTTTAAATATTGGTGTAGTTGTGTATATCAAAAGGTAGGTGGTAGGTTTAATTTTAAAGTAGTATTAGTAAACTTTGGTAATGGTATAAGATTTTGTGGTTATGTGTGGATACTAATTTAGTAAAATTCGGAGCAATACTTATTTATATATAGTTTAGTGTTTTCTTGCATTTTAATTCAATTTTCATTATGCCATTACCAATTCTGCACATTTGGTAAAAAGAGATAGTTAAAATATGTTTGCGTGTGATTTAGATGGAGATGTCTAGCAGCGAAGAAGAGAGAGAAGAGCATTTAAAAAAAGCTATTTACGCCACGTGCACACAAGAAAACTCAAAGAAAAGAGCTTTTCGGAGGCTGCGGCAATATCCACTAGACATATAACATCATTCTTTGAACACATTGAGTCTACAAGTAAACGCCTTATTGCTGATAATATAACAATAACGACAGACAAAGGTAACTATAGTCAGACTCGGAGTCAGAATAGCATCAGTTGACCTCAGATTCGGCACCCGTAATATTAGAATACTTCAGCTTTGGTGTCTTCAGATTCATCAGAAAATGAATGTGAGAACAAAGGATTTATACATATTCCGACTGAGACAAACAATGTAATATCATTTTTTCCAATCCCACTCATGCAACTAGACAAGAAAACCTAAATTTTGTTTAAAAACGTCCAAAACAGTTTACTTATTCCGATTATCCTAATCAACCTTTTAATCCAAAATTGTACCAGCGAAAATTGCCCAACGTAAAACGCCTTGTTAGAAATTGGCTGTCCTATTTCGTAAAATTAGAGAAATTATTTTGTTCAATTTGTATAGTTTTTAGTAATGTCAAAAATTGACCATCATTTAGTTCGGAAGAAATCAGCGACTACTATAGGCATTCAACTCAACGTGTTAAAGAACACGAAGACTCGTTTGGCCATTCACAATCTGTGCAAGCTTACCTTTGGACAGTAAACAGCCAAAATATTGAGGTTAAAATTAATTTTGATCTGGCTAACCAGAAAAAAGTGGTATAATAAACAACAGAATCGTAAAAAGGATTATCGATATAATTCATTTTATTTCCAATTCCAAGCAACACCATACATATAAGAAAGTAGCAGCTCATTAAACACTATGGATTCAAAATCAATCGTGATAACTTTTTTAAACTATGTCTATTGCTAGCAAAATATTACAATATCATAAAAGCTCATATCGTCAAAATTTCCTTTCAAAAGTAGGATAGCAAACAAGGTCGATACTCCCATTTAACTTTTTCTTAGTAAGACATTTGTTAACAAAATCGTTCTCGTTTTGCCAAATTTTTTATAAGAGATGATATCTTCTGAAATGCAAAAGGCCAAAACGTTTAGCGTGCAAATTAATTCAACTCAAGATGTAAGTGTATGATAACAATGTGCTATTACTGCAAGTTATGTTTATGAAAGCAAAGTAAATGAACGATTATTATCTTCGATAAACGTGAAAAAAGTCATCTAGTTGGGCTTTGTACAGTTATTTAGGCGAGAACCAAAATCGTTAAATTTGTAAATGTGATATTGGCTCTTTTTGTTGACGGTTCTGCAAACATGTCTGGACAATACAACGGACTTCAGGCTTATACTAAAAATAACTATAATTATTCAGTATACATTCGGTGTTACGCTCAAGTCTTAAATTTAATAGCGATACAACCAACTATGCTTGTTTAAATGTAAAGGTTTGTTTAGCCTACTCAATCGCACTGTAGTGTTTTTTTCACAGACTTAAACGTGATTCAGTGTGGAATGAATACCAAGATAATTATTTCAAAAGCTTAAAAAAATTTGTAACACCCATTGATGGAGAAAATCAAGAGCTTTGGAAGTGATTTTTAGTCCATACAAAAATATTTCCAATGAGCTCTACTCACCCTCTCAGAGCGTTAGAATATCTCGCCTGTGATGATGTAATCCAATTTAACGATAAAAATTCATCGGCAGCAAATTCTCCATAAAGTGCCTGAACAATTGCAAAACATTAATTCTGAGCTTAGTAGCTTATCAGATCTTTGAAACATCGGCGTAAAATTATTCACAAATCGCAGTATAAAAATTTTTAGGTGAAATCCGAAATAGCAAAAATGTTTCACAGTTTTAAGAAAATTTATAACGACATTAAGAAATTTATTAACTAAAACTTTACAGTACAAAGAATACAAAAATTTAAAAATGCGTGGAGATACGAAATTTACTGTGCAGTCTTTACAAAGCATTTGATGTAAAAAATATAGAAAGCAATAATAAATCAAGTGACACAAAGATTTGTAAATCACAAATACATTTATGATTCATTTTACTTTTTGGATCCGCGAAATTTTGAACAACATGCAACAAAATTCAATCTTTTGGACGATAGTGTCTTTGTCGAAGTGTTAAAACTATCTGAATTACTATATTCTTTTATTTAAAAGGGAACTTATTTGTTTCGCAAAAAATTTTAAGGATTTAAATATCCTGACGGATGAATCCTTATCCTTGTGTCTGCTGGAGTGGTATGCGGAAGAAGAAACTGAGGAGGTCTATGCGGAGCCTATTGATAAAATTACTCCAAAAAAGATTGCTCTGGCTGCTTACATTGTAGTTTGTAAATTCTTCTTAAACATAATTTAGAAATCGGAGCATATAACCACCTATATATTGTGTATAAGAGCCTTTAGACATTGTCTTGTACGCAAGTTGCCTGTAAGTGGGTGCCTAAATCGCCTTAGATTCCATTTAGGGCAAGAGTTGGTTGAAGATTTTATAATTCAAAGATCAGAAGCAACTTTGCTTGAAGGTTTGGAATATGATCATGTCATTAAAAAAATCGCAAACTCTACGCTATTACTAGAAAGAAGTTTCTTATTTTGTTACGGGCCAATTCAGCACTACGACACCAAAGGACGGATCGGAATCCGTGCGCGGCCTAGCCCTAGCCGGTGAGAGGTGGGTATGATAAAAGTCGTAGGTCGGGATTGCTAAACGCCCTAAGATGACAATTATAGTGAGGCGTAAACTTGGTAGTATGCCAAAAATCGGGAATGACGGCAAAATGGGGTGGGCACCACCAGTAATGTTACTGTGTTAGATATATTCGGGGAGTCATGTGGAATCAATGGTTCCCGAGGGTTTGATGAAGAGTAACACTGACATGTTATACAGCTAAGAATACGTTTTTCTATTGCTTGTGTGATTACAGGCCAATAGATGGATATTTGAGCTAATTTTTTACAGGAAACTACGCCTTGATGTGCCCGATGTAACAAAGTAAGAAATTCATCCTGAAGTGAAGCTGGTATTATCATTCTTTTTTGATAAAATAAAACTCCTTTGTGTAGATAAATATAATTTCTTACCGTCCAAAACAGCTTTACAGAAGGAGGAACGTTTGATTTATGGTTAGACCATCCATTCATGACGTAAAATTTTACTTTCTGTAAAGCAGGATCTTTCTCGATTGCTCTCAGTAACCGTTTCTCATTATCCGGTGTTGTAGATATTATTGAATATACACGTAAATACGTGTCTAAATAATTAGTATTTAATGTGTCACGAGTTGGGTCGCGACTTAACGTATCAGGTACCTGCATAAGCTTTCCTGGGACATATGTTATTTCAAACTCATATCTTAGTAGACGAAGCACTAACCGTTGTATTCTAGGGGAAAGCTCATCTAAGGGTTTCGTTAATATGCCCAATAATGGACGATGATCAGTTTCAACCTTGAATTTATTACCGAACAGATAATAGTGAAAGCGTTCATAGCCAAAAACTATGGCGAGCAGCTCTTTTTCAATATGGTTGTATCGTTGTTGAGTTTCTGTTAATGATACAGACGCATATTCAACAGGGCAACCATCTTGATTGATCACCGCCCCCAATCCATAGGGACTAGCATCAACAGAAACCACTGTATCTTTTTTAGGATTAAAAAATGACAATACTGGCGTTGTGGTGACTAATTGTTTTAATTTATCAAAACATTTTTCTTCATTAGCAGACCATTGCCATGTATTCTTAAAACTTAGTAATTTCCTAAGAGGTGCAGTTTCTGTCGAGAGGTTTGGAATAAATTCCTAGAAACCTCTGTAGTTTTTTTTTATTGCTAGGGGGGTTCATCTACTGAATAGCTTGTATTTTTTGCCCATCAGGTGCTATGCCTTGTTCGTTGAACACATGACCTAGAAATTTTACTTCAGTTAACCCAAACAGTAGGGTAAAATCAGGCATCCTGGAACCTCATTTGCACCAGCATCCTCATTTGCACCCACATCTGGACCAACAAGTTTTCTTCGACTAACCATTTTTCATCTTTCGAGATAAACCTATCTTAAATTTTTCATCTTTCGAGATAAATGAGCATCCTCATTTCCTCCCACATCTGAACCAAAAAGTTTTCTTCGACTAGCCATTTTTTTATCTTTCATCTGAACCAAATAGTTTTCTTTGTCTAGCCATTGCATCTTTCGAGATAAACCTATCTTGTTTGGTATCAATTAATATTAGAATTTTCTCAGCTACCCGAATCTTTAGGAATTTTTCAGATATCATCACCCCCAAGGGTGCTACCCCAATTTTAAGATTTCTTACCTGTAGCGACTTTTGAGCGTTCTTATAAATTTTTTTAGTCATGCGATACATCTTGTTAGTCTAAAATTTTATATAGAATCCAAATCTGCAAACAGATTTGAAATCGGACCACGCCCTGCAAAGCTACACATATACCCTCTGCGAGATAAATCTTTCTCCACATTTCCACCCACGAGATAAACCTACCTTGTTTGGTATCAATTAACATTAGATTTTTCTCAGCTACCCGAATCTCTAGGAATTTTTCAGATAGCATCACCCCCCAAGGGACCTACCCTGATTTTAAGATTTCTTACCTGTAGCGACCTTTGAGCGTCCTTATAAATTTTTATACATGCAATACATCTTGTTAGTCTAGAATTTTATGTAGAATCCGAATCTGTAAACAGATTTAAAACAGGACCACCCCTTACCATTTTACACACACCCTCCAAATTATAACTTTCCTGCAGCTTATACCTAAAAGAAAATCTAAAGCCCATTCTTAAAACTTTTTATTACAGACAATTTTTACTAATACAGTTTAAATTTTGTAAACCACATTTCTAAATACATATTCACAATTTTTTATTTTGAACCTAGAACTTCTCATATCGGGTCATACTTATTAATATTTATTTCTAAATAGAGCACTTTTTCCAAAGACCAACCGAACCCGCATGTTTCAAATTCCTCTGATTTTGTTCTTATGGTCTCGCTTAAGACCTTATACATATTCTCCAAATTACTAGAAGACGTTATAACCACATTTTTTGTGTTAAAGGATTTCACATCGGACTTCTCTTCCCCTATTTTGGTGTAAACGCCGTAGAGTTTGCAGTAGACTTTTATTGCTGTATGTTGTATTCTTTTTCATTTATTAATCGAATAAATCGCTCTTTCTGCTTCCAAAGAAACTCGGCACCCAATCGTCGACACTGGCGTTCTTTATGCGATAGCTAGCCATACGGTTGTTAAACACTGTACTAACCATTTCTACACCATCGTCGCTAGTAGCGGTAACTGATGCATTTTTATGTCTGTTGCTCCTTAAGTGTGCGGCATACGTAGTCTTTTCCATTTCGAAATCGCATACTTTACACATAATTCGTGGTTGTTTCGTACAAGGCCCTTTAACAGCTAGCGGGGCTGAACGTTTACGGCTTAATGACATACCGTGCTGTTTTTCCTTGTGTCGCTGTAAGTTGCCCATTATCGTAAAAGCGATACCGCAAGACCCACAGTTAAAGAACTTTGCTGCGGACGGGTGTATAAGCAACCGTGGACGATGTTACGCCACGACATTTCTTCTGGTGCCGTTTGAGAGCATTTTTCCAGGTATAGGAAGCACCGCAAGAGTTGCACTTAAAAACGTTTGCAGATACCATTTTAGTACAAAACAAAATCCGCACTATAAGACTTGACTTGTAAGTGAACTAACTTATAACTAAAGAATTTACTCCAGCGTACCTGCTTTATGTTCCCTATAGAATGCAAACCGAAGGTTTCCGAAGACACCCGAACGAAGTTGAGGATTCATCGGGGAACTAAATGACGTCATAATCCTTGCTGCTCGTCCAATACATTTAGCGCCAATGCATGCACCCGGTTCGCATCGTCGATGGTGCGAATGCCGTTAGTAGAAACATCGGAAACGTCTTCCATGTTATACGGATTGCGTGCATATTAAAAATCCAAAAGGGTGATAGCACACGCACACAAATTGTGTGCAAGTAAGTCGTGCTGTAGAAGATGCAGTGCTACTATAACCAAAAACACTTTAAACCATTACTAAGAAAATACCAACTTGCTGTCTACAGGATACTTACTAATAAAGTAATTTAATTTTAAATAGCTTCTACGTCATATTTTAGGTAGGCTTGAATATTTTCCAAATGAATCACCAAGCGAAAGTATATGCTTAGCAGTATTAAAATTAACCATTAATTTCCCATTTTTACGACCATAGTTAATTATAGATTAAAATTTAATTTGTGCACGTACGAGCTTCTCGTAAACTAACATATTTTATAGCAACAATGCGCTGTATAATACATGCATACCCCTTCTCTGCGCTACTGCTATTCTTGTAATTGCTAGAAAAAGTCACTCTCCTTTTATTGTTAGGACCGATGCAAAGCACCATTTTTTTATACTTTCTATAGCACATCGCGTACTTTTTCGTCTGATAATTAAATTTTGCTTCTGTAGGCTTTTACACTTTCGCATAGCGGTCGGCCGCACGTAATGATTTCTAGAACCGGTAAGTACTTGATATCGTCCGAATAGAGAATTAAATGCTCGATGTCTGTCAACTTCCAATTCCCTCGTAAAAGGTAGAAAAAACTCGGTCAATCATCCATCTAACTTAAACTTCGACTCGCTCCCGTTCTGATAAATTTCCAAACATTTTTCAAACGACAATAGGCCGAGAATTTTTAAACCTCCGAGGGATCTTTAAGTCGTGATCAATTACACATCCGAGCTACGCGTAAACTAACATATTTTGCAGCAACTGTGCACTGTATAATACATGCATATCCCTTCTCTGCGCTACTGCTATTCTTGTAGTTGCTTTGGAAAAGTTCTTTTTGAATCCAACGATCCTATGGGCTTCCACGCACTAACACCTGACGTATCTTTCCTACTATTTGTTAAACAAAAACCACCGGTATCACCATTGCGGACGTAAACAGATGTTTGTGGATGTGTACGAGAGTATGTAACCATATACATTAACCAGTCTAAGCTATTTTATTTAGTCCACGAAAACTACTATTTTTCTAAACCACAATTAATAATCGCCTTTATAGGTTCCACATTTCGACCATTACCCAATGACTGGTGCTACGTACATGGAAACTTTAATTTCTTATTGGAGAGAATTCTTATTCTCCCGCGCACTGCCGCGTAGTTGCATGCCTACCCCTTTTGGAGGTATATGCTCGTTATAGGTTGTAAGACCCTCGGTTTTACTTAACTACAATTCGTGAAACCCTTTAATCTTTTAATCGTATCTTTCTCGCCTACATTACAGTAGGACTTACCCCTATTACCAACAAATTCTAATACTGGTTCCCCATTAAATACGTCTTTAATTTTCCCTACAACTTTTTTTGTTGACAAGTGTTATATTGTATTTATTATACGCAGGGTAGTCACTCTTTTAAGATAAATATATTTTGCTAGGTATCAACTAATATTAAATTTTCTAGGGACCCCAAATCTGTAAACAGATTTTAAATAGGACTACCCATACAAAGTTATGCGTTTTAAAGACTAATTTTTGCTCATCTTTATTTAACACCATCTTTAGAACCCTTTTTTGCTATGCAAGACATATGCCTTAGCTAACCATCTCCCGAGAAATCTAAAACCGCCGTGTCTCGCGAATACCACGTGGAGATAACACGTATACTCTGTCAACCAGGATAGAAGCCGGAAGGATTTGGAAGGTGGAGAAGAACTTAAAAATTATGGAATCTTAAAACTAATATATACAAATATAAACAACTATCTTATATCTTTACGCCCCTATGCGTAGATTGTTGTACTATTAGGAATGATGTACCTTTTGTCATCTTCCCTCGATAAACTAATTTTATTAATAAGCAGCGTATGCAAATCGTATTCTTTTACTCCGGATACATACGCAGACAAGTACTCGATACCATCCAAATAAAGGTTTGGATGCTTGGTGACTGTTAACATCCGCTTCCCTCGTGTACGCCCAGACACATCCCAGCCCATGAGCACCCTGCGCATGCACACCCTGCCCATGCGCACCCTGCGCGTGCACACCCCTGCCCATCCGCGCTGCCCATGCGCACCCCTCACTGTGCGACTGCTATTTCGTGGTAACGTCACAGCCTTTTATAAATAAAGAACAATGTTATATACTATTATAAAATGTTTATTCTGACATTATACATAACAAATTTAAAAATATTTAATGCCAAGCATGGGGTCATTTAAACTTAATTTTAATACAA
The DNA here is from genome assembly GCA_036346225.1 of Platerodrilus igneus. NCBI lineage: Eukaryota > Metazoa > Arthropoda > Insecta > Coleoptera > Lycidae > Platerodrilus > Platerodrilus igneus. Next base: position 2,664,584 of record JARFIW010001052.1, on the reverse strand, counting down.
AGTTATACACAGAAGACAGTCCTTTCTTTATGTTTGTTTGGAGTGGCTTTAATTTTATCTAATTTTATTCGCAGCTTAAAATTTAAATCGATACCCAAGTCCTCTATCTCCTTTTCTAACCAATAGTTTGATACATAGAGACCGTCTAGGTTTTCGAATTGTAAAATGTACCGAAGTTTGCCTCTATATTTAAAGTCTTTGATTCCGCCGACAACCAGATCCATTCCTTCGTGTAATTCTTGCAGCTTGTGACAATCTTTTAATCGCAGCTTTCCCACTATATCCTGCATACGTATCTTGTTAGCTTGATCGACTTCTTCTTGTCGGTATTGGAGGAAACTTATTCTCCCACAGACTGTTGCGTAGTTGCATGTCCACCACTTTTGGGAATATATGGTTGTTATAGGTTGTAAGACCCTCGGTTTTAAATGATCCAAAAGGTTCTTTACTAGGCAAATATACAATGTTTAACGGACCCCTTTGCGTGTGGTGTACGCAAAGATTACGAAACCCGCATTCCTTAGTTCGTCTTTGTTATCTGCCATTTTGATAAATACGTTTTTAGAATAACCTTTAAAAATATACGGATTTAGTACCATCCTTTTCCGCAAGGACGCCTACATAACTAAAAAGTCTTTTACTAACCACAAATGCATACAACTTGTAGAAACCAGATGTATCTAAGTCAGTCCATCGGCACATAAAATAATCTTTTAATTCTTCCTCATTTTCTCTAATAAGATGTTCTTTGTCTAACACATCTTTGTATTGATCGCGTATTGTCGCAGTGTTTTCCATGTAGTCCAATTTTCGCCTTTTGCATCCATTTCCTCTAATTCCAGCTGTCTTTTCCTTCCACTTACAGCGTATGGTATACATAATGGGGCAATTTCCTTTAGCGTAAACGGATAGAGTTTACTACCAATATTTACGCGTTGTCGTACAACCTCTGGACGAATGTTAGGCGTATCTATCAATCCCAAGTCCGAAATTACTATTTCTTTTGGAATTGTAGAATATGGTGTTGCAGATTGTGTAAAATATGTACTACCTGCTTTAATGTAGCACTTGTGTAAGATTTTTATTTTATCTTGGTTGTCTTCCTCCTCTACTATCTCCAAATAATTTACAGGTAAATAGTTAAAACATAATAACCGAAAGCACATACTTTATCAATTTTTCCCTTTCCTCTGGTTTTTTGGACAACTTAATTTGCAAGCCTGTCAATTTCTTTGTATTGCCATTCCCCCAATACACGTACTGTAGCAGGTTATTATACACTAAACAGCAGCTATTTTGTAGCTTGTCCGATAGCTTACTCCACATTTTGGTAAGTGGTACCGAGTACATTGGCGCCTTTAGGAAGTATAACTTACTATCTTCCAATAAGGTTAAACAGTCTTTTAAGGGTTTATACACCCGTTCCGCACTGACATAGCTTCCAATTGCACAGTTGTATATTGTCGCTTCCAATCGCGTAATACCATGTTCTTTGGCCAAAGTAGACGCAAATGTTTCCCTTAAACGTACATCTGGACAACGTAAAAAATCTAGTATATGATTGCCAAGTTGTTTATTAACACCAGGACTTGTTATCTGGCACACAAATTTGTTGTAAATCTTAATTCTTGCATTGGTTGTTAGCCATGTTAAACAATCAATCCCCGCAGTTTTATCGTTGTCAACTATAATATTACACTTTTCTTCGTATTCTCCCTTATAGCAAAAGTTATGTTTTGTAGTTAAATAATTACACATCTCCATCTTGCTAAATATGCCTGCAAAATCTTGGGTTACATCCATGTCAAAAAGATAGAAATAATCTTTTTCGACTTCGTCTAATATATCTGATAGTTCCTCCAATAAAGTTTCCAACTTAACATCTGCTAGTTCGACTTTGTATGGAACACATATAGGATTTTGGAATTTTTTATTAATGCATTCGAGGTCTTCTTTTCCGATAATTTCTTTTACTCTCTGGCCCATCTTGTTAGTGCTTTCCAGAGAAAACGGAAGCTTAGCTTTAACACCATGCCTAGCGGAAACAAATCGGTCGAACTTTCTTCGTAGATAGCTGTTAAATGCACCACAAATTTCTTTTTTTAGGATAAACATTTCTTTTGTTTGCAGATGCTTGTTCGGTGTCAGAAAGGTCGCAAATTTTAACCAACATTATATTGTCACAAAATGGTTCTGTAATTGGTGTGTGTAGTCCGCCAGTCAGCATCTTTTCGCCTTCGACATAACAAATATTACCAATATCTGTCACCAGATTATTGTTGCACATATTTTCTGCCAACAGCCATAATCCAAATCGCTCATTTGTCGGTTTCACTTTATTCCCAAGAAGTTGAGAAACGTTAATCACCTTGGAGACGCTCATGTTTACCGTTCTAGCTACCGTCAAATACTAAATTGAATACGAAAATTTGTTCCCTTATGTATCCTACAGAGTGGGGCGTATATTACCGAAAATAGTCGAATATGTTGTTAAAAATGTCTTACTATAACTAAGCTCAACCCAAAACTACTTCCTTATATACCAAATTTAATCTCCCTGCTCACATAACCACATGACCATATGACCACATGACCACATGACCATATGACCACATGACCACATGACCATATGACCACATGACCACATGACCATATGACCATATGACCACATGACCATATGACCACATGACCACATGACCATATGACCGCATGACCATATGACCTAATTGCTTTTTAATGAGTTTTCTCATTAAAAACCCATTAGCACTAATTGCTTTTTAATGAGTTTTTCCATTAAAAACCAAGTGTGGACCTAGGTTAGATAAAAGGAAAATTAATAGGTTAGGCCAGCGCCGCGAGAAAGATACGATTAAAAAGATTAAAGGGGTTTCACGAATTGTAGTTAAGTAAAACCGAGGGTCTTACAACCTATAACGAGCATATACCTCCAAAAGGGGTAGGCATGCAACTACGCGGCAGTGCGCGGGAGAATAAAAATTCTCTCCAATAAGAAATTAAAGTTTCCATGTACGTAGCACCAGTCATTGGGTAATGGTCGAAATGTGGAACCTATAAAGGCGATTATTAATTGTGGTTTAGAAAAATAGTAGTTTTCGTAGACTAAATAAAATAGCTTAGACTGGTTAATGTATATGGTTACATACTCGTACACATCCACAAACATCTGTTTACGTCCACAATGGTGATACCGGTGGTTTTGTTTAACAAATAGTAGGAAAGATACGTCAGGTGTTAGTGCGTGGAAGCCCATAGGATCGTTGGATTCAAAAAGAACTTTTCCAAAGCAACTACAAGAATAGCAGTAGCGCAGAGAAGGGATATGCATGTATTATACAGTGCACAGTTGCTGCAAAATATGTTAGTTTACGCGTAGCTCGGATGTGTAATTGATCACGACTTAAAGATCCCTCGGAGGTTTAAAATTCTCGGCCTATTGTCGTTTGAAAAATGTTTGGAAATTTATCAGAACGGGAGCGAGTCGAAGTTTAAGTTAGATGGATGATTGACCGAGTTTTTTCTACCTTTTTACGAGGGAATTGGAAGTTGACAGACATCGAGCATTTAATTCTCTATTCGGACGATATCAAGTACTTACCGGTTCTAGAAATCATTACGTGCGGCCGACCGCTATGCGAAAGTGTAAAAGCCTACAGAAGCAAAATTTAATTATCAGACGAAAAAGTGCGCGATGTGCTATAGAAAGTATAAAAAAAATGGTGCTTTGCATCGGTCCTAACAATAAAAAGGAGAGTGACTTTTTCTAGCAATTACAAGAATAGCAGTAGCGCAGAGAAGGGGTATGCATGTATTATACAGCGCATTGTTGCTATAAAATATGTTAGTTTACGAGAAGCTCATACGTGCACAAATTAAATTTTAATCTATAATTAACTATGGTCGTAAAAATGGGAAATTAATGATTAATTTTAATACTGCTAAGCATATACTTTCGCTTGGTGATTCATTTGGAAAATATTCAAGCCTACCTAAAATATGACGTAGAAGCTATTTAAAATTAAATTACTTTATTAGTAAGTATCCTGTAGACAGCAAGTTGGTATTTTCTTAGTAATGGTTTAAAGTGTTTTTGGTTATAGTAGCACTGCATCTTCTACAGCACGACTTACTTGCACACAATTTGTGTGCGTGTGCTATCACCCTTTTGGATTTTTAATATGCACGCAATCCGTATAACATGGAAGACGTTTCCGATGTTTCTACTAACGGCATTCGCACCATCGACGATGCGAACCGGGTGCATGCATTGGCGCTAAATGTATTGGACGAGCAGCAACTTCGTTCGGGTGTCTTCGGAAACCTTCGGTTTGCATTCTATAGGGTACATAAAGCAGGTACGCTGGAGTAAATTCTTTAGTTATAAGTTAGTTCGCTTACAAGTCAAGTCTTATAGTGCGGATTTTGTTTTGTATTAAAATGGTATCTGCAAACGTTTTTAAGTGCAACTCTTGCGGTGCTTCCTATACCTGGAAAAATGCTCTCAAACGGCACCAGAAGAAATGTCGTGGCGTAACATCGTCCACGGTTGCTTATACACCCGTCCGCAGCAAAGTTCTTTAACTGTGGGTCTTGCGGTATCGCTTTTACGATAATGGGCAACTTACAGCGACACAAGGAAAAACAGCACGGTATGTCATTAAGCCGTAAACGTTCAGCCCCGCTAGCTGTTAAAGGGCCTTGTACGAAACAACCACGAATTATGTGTAAAGTATGCGATTTCGAAATGGAAAAGACTACGTATGCCGCACACTTAAGGAGCAACAGACATAAAATGCATCAGTTACCGCTACTAGCGACGATGGTGTAGAAATGGTTAGTACAGTGTTTAACAACCGTATGGCTAGCTATCGCATAAAGAACGCCAGTGTCGACGATTGGGTGCCGAGTTTCTTTGGAAGCAGAAAGAGCGATTTATTCGATTAATAAATGAAAAAGAATACAACATACAGCAATAAAAGTCTACTGCGAACTCTACGGCGTTTACACCAAAATAGGGAAGAGAAGTCCGATGTGAAATCCTTTAACACAAAAATGTGGTTATAACGTCTTCTAGTAATTTGGAGAATATGTATAAGGTCTTAAGCGAGACCATAAGAACAAAATCAGAGGAATTTGAAACATGCGGGTTCGGTTGGTCTTTGGAAAAAGTGCTCTATTTAGAAATAAATATTAATAAGTATGACCCGATATGAGAAGTTCTAGGTTCAAAATAAAAAATTGTGAATATGTATTTAGAAATGTGGTTTACAAAATTTAAACTGTATTAGTAAAAATTGTCTGTAATAAAAAGTTTTAAGAATGGGCTTTAGATTTTCTTTTAGGTATAAGCTGCAGGAAAGTTATAATTTAGAGGGTGTGTGTAAAATGGTAAGGGGTGGTCCTGTTTTAAATCTGTTTACAGATTCGGATTCTACATAAAATTCTAGACTAACAAGATGTATTGCATGTATAAAAAAATTTATAAGGACGCTCAAAGGTCGCTACAGGTAAGAAATCTTAAAATCAGGGTAGGTCCCTTGGGGGGTGATGCTATCTGAAAAATTCCTAGAGATTCGGGTAGCTGAGAAAAATCTAATGTTAATTGATACCAAACAAGGTAGGTTTATCTCGTGGGTGGAAATGTGGAGAAAGATTTATCTCGCAGAGGGTATATGTGTAACTTTGCAGGGCGTGGTCCGATTTCAAATCTGTTTGCAGATTTGGATTCTATATAAAATTTTAGACTAACAAGATGTATCGCATGACTAAAAAAATTTATAAGAACGCTCAAAAGTCGCTACAGGTAAGAAATCTTAAAATTGGGGTAGCACCCTTGAGGGTGATGATATCTGAAAAATTCCTAAAGATTCGGGTAATTGGTAATTTTTCTCGAATACGGTTTGTCCTATGGAAAATTTGTTTATGTCTGAGTTTTTATTACGGGTCGCGGTAATGCGTTCTTTATCGTTATCTAATTTGTCCTTTACTTTGTCGTAAATTATTTTTAGTTTCTCCTTGTGATCTTTAGCGTATTGCTGATAGATTTCCTTGTTATAATGTATATCGTAGGGGTTGCGTGAATCTGAATGTCCTAAGGTTAGTTCTAAAGGTGTAAAATTTGTAGTTGAATGAATCGTGTTATTATACGCGATTAATGCGTATGACATTAAGTTAGTTATGTGTTCTTTCTTGTAATTTATTCTTAATAATCTGATCTGTTCTAATAGGGTCGAATGTAGTCTTTCGATTAGTCCGTTTGATTCAGGGTGGTTTTCCGTTATAAAGTGAATTTTTATTTTGTGTAATTCCAAAGTGTTTTGAATTGTTTCGTTTTTAAATTCGCTTCCGTTATCTAATGTTATTGTTTCGGGTGTTCCGTAAAATGTAAAATAGTGTAGAAATCCTTGAGTTACGTCTATACTATTTTTTGAAGTGATTGGTATTGCTTGTCCTATTTTTGTAAATGCGTCTACGATTGTTAGGTAACTTTGTGCTTCTACTACTAGAGTATCTGCATGTAATTTTTGGAAAGGTTTGTCTGGTGTTTCAGTTAACATTAAGGGTATCTTTGGGGGTTTTCTGTCATATTTGGCTTTATCACATAATTCACACTGATTGATAAAGTCTGTAGTTAATTCATTCATGTCCTTGAAATAGTAACGTCTCATAATTTGTTTTAGGGTCTCGTTTATTCCTCGATGGTTGGTCTTTCCTTCGTGTTGGTTTCTTATTACGTCATTTATTTCATCAGGGTCGTCTAATGTTATTAATTTTCTTGTGCACCTTATAAGTTCGGGGCCAGAATTGTTAAATAGTTTTACATATATTTCTGAAAATCGTTTATATAAGTTTTCCGTGTTGAAGTAAAAGTAAAATCGTTTTTTCTCGGGGGTGTACTTTTTAGAATTTTAATTATCTGTGATTCATTGTCGTTTTTAGTTATTTAAACTTTGTAAATTTTCTTATTATCCACTTTCGTGTATTTTACAGGGTTGGGGTTGTTTAAAACTTCTGTGATTATAAATTGATTGGGTTTCATGTCTATAGCTTCGTTTAAAATTTTTATTGCGGTTTCCGGCTCGTCATTTTGTGTCGAATGTATGGTTTCTATTTCTTCTGGGTCTTCTCTGACTTCAGTTTCGTCTACGTTTCCTACTAATGATTCTGTCTCAAGTGCGTTAAGTTGGATTCTACTTAAAGCGTCTGCGTTATTGTTGTAAATTCCCTTTTTGTATATGATCTCATAGTCATATTCTTTTAGTCTGATTCTCCATCTTTGTAATTTCGAGTTAGGTTTTTGAGTTTGCATAGCCATACTAATGGTCTATGATCGGTATATATATATATATATATATATATATATATATATATATATATATATATAGAATTTCCGTCCGTATAGGTACGGTCTAAAATACTTTGTTGCCCAAATTATGGCTAACAATTCTTTCTCTATCGTACTGTATCGTTGTTCTGTTTCGGTGAGGGTTCTTGATGCGTAACTGATGGGTTTATCGTTACCTACTGTTCCTTGGCTTAATACTGCGCCTAAGGCTACATTTGATGCGTCCGTTGTTAATATGAATGGTTTCGAAAAGTCTGAATATTCTAATATGGGGTGATTTGTTAAAATGCTTTTTATTTTGTCTACTGCTTTTATGAATTCTGGGGTATGTACAATTTTGTTTTCCTTTTTTAAACAATTGGTTAGGGGCTTTGTTATTTGAGCATAACCTTTTATAAATTTTCGGTAATATCCGCTAAGGCCTAAAAATCCTTTAATCTCTTTATTCGTTTTGAGTATGGGGTAATTTAATACAACGTTTGTTTTGTCGGGGTTTGGCCTCACTCCTTGGGGTGTTATTATGTGTCCTAAAAAGGCTACTTCTTTCTGTAGAAATTCGCTTTTATCTAGTTGTACTTTAAATTTTGCGGTTCTTAATCTTTCGTACACTTCTCTTAATCTTTCAATATGCTCCACTAATGATGTTGAATACACTATTATATCGTCTAGGTACACAAGGCATTTTTCGTTGTGTATCCCTCGTAGTATGTTATCCATTACTCGTTAAAAAGTTGCGGGTGTGTTCTTCAGTCCAAATGGCATCCGTTTATACTCGTAGTGTCCTCTAGGTGTGCTAAAGGCTGTTTTCTGTGTATCTCCTTCTTCCATTTCTACTTGATGGTATCCTGATGCAAAGTCTAGCGTCGAAAAATATTGGCACTTGCCTAACTTATCTAATATTTCTGTGATATTCGGTAACGGGTATTTATCGTCTACCGTTTTTTCATTTAGTTTGCGGTAATCTGTTACCATTCTGTATTTCCGTTTTCCTGATGCGTCTAGTTTCTTCGGTACTATTAGTACGGGGCTGCTCCATGGTGAATTGGAGTGTTGTATTATATCTTGATCTAATAGATCGGCTACTTGTCTGTCAGCTTCTTCCTGACTTGCCTGGGGTAATCTGTATGATTTGGTGAATATGGGTTTGTTATCCGTTAGCTCAATGTTGTGCTTAACTGTATTTGTAAACGTTAGGGGTATTCCTTCGCAATGGAATATGTCGCGGTACTCGTAACATAATTTTTGTATTGCTTTTTGTTCTTCGTGATTTATGTCGCGGTTAAATCGGATATTATTTAAATTTTGTTTTAACATTTCGTCTTTTTCTACGGGGGTTGTAATTTTCGTTTGGGGATTCATCTATTTCCATTTCGTTAAAGTTTAATTCTTCTACGTTTATCGGGTTTGTTAAAGATAGTTCTACGGGGTAATCATTTGAGTTTAATATTGTTGTTGTGGCGTAATTATCTTTGATTTTTACTAATGCGGTTGGAGTTTCTACTCCTTGTTGAAAAGTTATGTGGTTTATTAATCCTAAGTTTTTATTTGAATTTACGGGGATTCTAATTTTTTTTTCCGTTCGGGGTTCTAATGTATATTTTTCGTCTATTTGGGTATTTTGAAATTTGATGGGGATTCGTCTATACTTGGTTCTTAATAATCGGTTTTTGATATCTATGTTCGCTCCTAATTTTCTTAGAAGGTCCATTCCTAATAGTCCGCCATATTTGTCATTGAATTCAAATATGCAGAATTTGTATTTCATCTTTACGTTAAAGGTTTTTGGTAAAGGTATGTTTGCTACGAATTGATGTATGGTTGTTTGATGGGCGGTTTTAATTTTGAAGGGTTCTCTTTCTACATAGTTTAAATAATGTTTCTTTACTGTTCGCGGGCTTATTAATGTTTTTGAAGATCCGGTATCGATTAGTAATTTAAATTCAGCGTGGGGTATTTCGATATAGGGTAATGCAAGGTGATTCATATTATTTAGATTTATTACGTTAGGTCGTTTATAAAATGGTCCATTTGAAAATTTGAACATGTGTTCTCTTCGTCGTCCTCCTCGTAATTTTCGTGTGGTTCTTCGCGTTCATACTGGTTTGATTGATTTTGTTCGTTATTCGTACACGGTTGATTGTTATTATTCTGGTCATCTTCATACTCTTCTACTTCTTGGTGAAATAGCTCTTCTAAAGTGAAAGTGCGTTTTTGATTAGGGTTTGGTCTTATGTGCGTTATTTTTGTGTTAGGTCTGGTGTTACCAGATGAGGTATCCATAGGTGTAGGTTTGTAGTAATTATTGGGATTATTAGTGTTTATCATCGGTGAGTTTCTGTTAGGATTCGCGTTAAATGCTGGTCTTTGTTGATTTATATTTTGGTTAAATCTCGGTTGAAATGCGGGTTTTGAAAAGTCCGAGTTAAATGTTGGTTGAAAGGTGGGTTTTGAAAAGTTCGGGTAAAACGTTGGTTTTGAGAATGGTTTGTATTGGTTGTTAAAGGTTGAGTTATTACAATGTGGATTATTTGTTCGGGTTTGGCTTGTTTGTGCATTGAATGGGTTAAATTTTTGTTGTGGATTTATTTGTCTTGCGGGTTGTATAGTTTTCATTGGCGTATAGCTTTTATTCGCGTTGGGGTTATATAGTCGGTTTCTATAGTACATTACATTCTCTTCTTCGATTATCATATTCATTGCTTCTTCTAAGTTTTGGGGATGTTGAAATCTAATTTTATCTGAAAGTTTTTCGGGTAGTGCATTTAGATAGGTATCTAATGCCATCTTGTGATACATTTTCGTTTTTAAAAGTCTCACGTTTGGGTAGGTCTCTTCGATTTTGAGTTTTGTCAAGATTAAGCTTCTTACATCTTGGCATCTCATTCCAAATTGATAGGGTGACTGGTTGTGTTCCATTCTTAGGCTGGTTAAATCCCTTACTAAACATTTTAGGTTACGTTGGTCGCCGAAATATGCAATTAATATTCGTTTATATGCGTTCCACTGGTCCACATCCTTTCGACTGGCTATTAACCTTAGTGCCCTTCCGGTTAGTTTACTGGTAATAAGGCGGATCAGTAAAGTGTTTCTGTCGTTATCTACCGGTTTGTAAAGGGTCTTTAAGAATATTTCGCTGGCTGAAATGTAATTGATGAGTAAGCATTGGTCATTTCCGTTAAATTGTGGTATCATTTTGAGGTACAGCTTCATTTCATTAGTCATCTTGGCTTGGGTAATATTTGGGTAATTTTAAAAAAGTAAAAAAAAAAATATTTTTTTTTTTTTTGAAAAAAATTTGGATTTATTTTTGTAGTTTTCGGTGTTATTTAATGAGTTTTACGCTTGGTATTAGTTTGGTTGAGTTTACTTTTGATTTGCCGATTTTTAATTTTAATTTTTGAAGTTTCAATAGACTGGGTTATTTTTGTGGTAATTTATCGGGTGTGAATGTTTTGCGTTATTTGCGTCAGTTAAAACTTCTCTAATTTTTAATTATGTCGATTTTATTTAGGTGCGTAATAATTATCTCGTTGGTTTAGGCGATTGTAAGGTGTCTGCAATGCTTACAATGTTATCTGCTACAGGATGTTGTTAGTTAATTAGTTGCGTTTAGCGTCTCTATTATAAGTTATTTTTAATTATACCGTGGGTGTTATTTATTACTCGCAGTGATTTTATATACTGAAATTTGTGCGTCTTTAATTTATTGAAATATTGCAGTAAAATTTCACGTTTGAATGAGGTTGTAATTTGCGTTTTAGTACCGTAATTATTTATTCTTCCTGAGTGGTTTTAGTTGATACTTTAATAAAGTTTCTGATCGTAATTTTATGTTGTTTATAATGCTTGAATTCTGAAAGGTTTCGCGAAGTATTTAAATATCTTTTGTACTGTAATTTATAATTAGATTTTTATGCGTATTTATTCAAGGTTAGTTTCATTCACTTTGATGAGACGATGAGGTATTACGTTCGATTTGAAATCGCGCTTAGTTATTTCTTGTTTTAATAATAGAATGCAAGTTGTCTATTTATGGATGGTATTTGAGTTTGAATCGTGGTGTTATTAGGTTTGGGTTTTTTAATTGTTCGTGGTTTTGCTTTCGCGTTTTTATTCTTGGTGTATTTTAAATTACTTTTATGCGTCAGTTAATTCTTTTATTGTGGGATTAAAACTTTTATTTCTTGTGTTAGTTGAGATTGTAGAATTAGAAATTCTAAAAAATTTCTTGCGTTAGTTAAGATTGTTGGATTAAGAGGTTTGGTTTTGTTTCTAAGAATTTTTTTTTTACGTTAGTTAAAACGTGATCTAGTCTCTTGCGCTTTGCGACTTTTTTAATAATTGTCTCTAGTTTTTGTTTCAGAATAATTTTTCTCAGTTCTTAGTCTCAGAATTTTTTGTTGTCTCAAATTTTTGTAAATTTCTCATATATACAAGTAAAATAATAATAAAATTTCAATAAAGGCTTGAAGATAATCTCTAGCAATTGCTAAGTCGATTATTTTCAAAAAGATGGCATAAAATATTTGTAACAATAGTCAATATATACATAAATAAATCATAAAACTAGCAAATATCAAATGTCTTTGTTAATAATAAAATAAATTTTAATTGGTTTAGGAAAATTAACTTACACTAGTTGCTTGGTTGCTTTCATTGATTTGTTTTCTTTGTTTCTGTTTTTCTTTTGGCTTCTTGGATTTGATCTATGCTTGTATCGCCTCCAATTTTTCTTCTGTTGAATTCGAACTATGCTTGTTTCTCCTTCAACTGCTGGACTTGAACGATGCGTGTTTCTCCTCCAACTTTTGTTTTTGTTCTGCCAAATTCGGAATTGAAATTCCCGAACCACCAGTTCCTCAAAGTTGGATTCGCTAGTGCCCTTTTGACATCCGTACGACTGCGCCAGTTAAGGTTCGTGGCTTCGAGCGGTCCTTTTTACAAAGACTCTTTGAACTTTAACACATTTATTTAAGTTTGTACAGAAGTTAAATATTGAATTTAGACAATCTTGATTAATTATTCTAAGTTCCAAAATTATTACTTAATTGTACAGTGAGTTATCTACGAACTGCAAGGTAAAAGCTGAACGTTTGATGAACTGACTGGGAGTGGAGCTCCCGGCCTTTTTATAATCTCCCTACCTCTATACAATTCTGTCGGAACCTGCGGACCTATGTCCGCTTACACTTCATAATACATAGTTGCTATCTTAAAAGCTATTCATAATTACAATGTTGCAGGCTTATTCTGCGTAATCTCGGTACGTGACATCCTACGACCGTCTGTGACCTGACATCTGCAGTGTCACTTATCCTTGTGCTACTTTGTAGCGTTTCCACTCGTGGGAACTGAAATCATCATAATAAATTGTAATAAATTGTTGCAATTTGTCTTTTATGACATTGTTGCACTGTCCTAACATTTCCTAATATTTCTTAATATCTTTATTAGTTTTATATGTATAATAGATGGGGGATCCTATAACTCGCGTTCGAAAATAATTTTCTTATTACCATGAAGAGAAACTAATTTTTGTTCCATTTTCAAAGCGATTAAGTATATTTGTTGATATGTGATAGGAATGATATTATTGTAGAATTCTTGGGAAGTCTCTCATAGGATCAGGGGCGTTGATGTTGATGAAACAAAGTCGAAGACCATTATAAGTTTATTTACTTCTTACATCGAGATACACTACAATACTATAGTGTGACTACGAATTAATGAATGTTCTTATTGCATACTCGCTCGTACCAGCTAATAATCATTATTCAATTATGCTTACTGTATATTTCCAATTACCCTTAGTCTAGAGTTCTTTGCACCTCTATTTCTTATCTTATAGTACACTTCCGCACTTTGCACTTCCTATACTAAGTCACTCACCATTTAAAGGAATAAATTTGATTTACCAATAACTATAATTTAGGATATTTGCCTACTACATTATTCCAAACGTTGAAATTCTACTAATAAATGTGAAACGGATAATTGGGTTGGTAATGACTAGGTACAAATAATTTTCACGTGTAAACGTTGTTATGAGGAAAAAGAATGCAATATTTCTACCGATAAAATTTAGTTATCACTGAATTTATATTGAATTTGTTGTAAAAGCGAATGGTTTAATTATATATCGAAAAGTCGGAGGTTTGAAATCCGGTTTGACAGTGACTAATTATGATAGATTGATCATAATTTTTTGCGGTAGATAGCTAGAAGGACTTGAAGGTGAAAACTAGTAAAATTAATGATAAAAATATTTACCTATTGGCGTGAAATATGTTACGGGTATTTAAAGTATTAAGTTTTGAATTTGAAATTGCCCAAAAGGGGCTAAAATCTCGTCCCGTAATAAAGTAAAGATGAACCAGCCAACTACAGTGGTGCAGGAGTGGGTTCCAATAGCAGTAAGTGACCGATAATGGATAAAATTGAGTAATGGTCAAAATTCTACCTAGATGCGATTTCAGGCTACGTTATTAGTAGTACCTATCCTGTTAGGTTTTTAATCCGTCATGTTTAAAGGGCGCCAACTACGTCTAGTCTAACAAGATTTTCTTTAGGCGATGAGTAACGCAGGCGATTGTATTTACCGGGTATTTTCTTGGTGAAATGGATTTCCTTACAAAAGTCGCAACGCAACGCTTAACTGAGACTCCCAAGTAAGGTTCAAGGGTAGTCTCCCTCTACTTTCTACTAATTGAAATTGAAATTAAGATTCGTACCCCTTTATTTTACCAAATTCCTAGCGCAGATATAAAACAATTAATAAATCAAACCACAAATTTTAATTTTTCAATATCATATGCACTTTTGAGATGAAATGCAAAACATATCTTAATATATTGTAGAGGGCTACTATTAACGCGTTTCATCAATTTAAAACAAGAAGTAACAAAAGTCTTTATTACTCACTATTCACAAGTCTAATTAACAGCATATGCCTTATTTATGGATGTTTTCAGTCCCATTACAATGAAGCACTATCACACTAATGCTATTTACAAGCACTAATATCTTCTTAAACTAAATTCTTAACCATAAGTCTTCTTAAAACACTAAATACTACTATAATTTATTTATTAAACTTTTATCTATTTATGTACAACTGGCGGTACAATATACACGTTCACATAACACAAATTTATATTTACTTATAGAACTTTCAAAACATAATGACCAACTAACTATACAGGAAATGATTTATATACGACATATTGATATAGACTAACTCTGTATTTCATCAGCGGTCTTATATATACCCTGAATCAAGTAGATGATTCATACTCCGGTATATGCCAGAAAGTTCGAGGCTTCTGTAGAATATACATTCCTTACGGCGCTTGTGTGTTTATGACGGGTTGCCTAATAGTAGCTCGTAACAAAATCTACCAATCCGAATTTTTCTAGCGTTAGTGAATGTCTTCCAGCAATTCTTTCTTTCTCTCGCATTGATGTCTGGTAGTTAGTCTCCTGGACGTTCTCTTCGTTTTAAAACCTGTAACTTCAAGTGATTTTAGTATGTTGTAAATATTGCAATATTTCCAAACCGTCCGTCAATCCTGACAACTGTCTAACCAAATAATATTTAAAATATTTTTTGAATGAAACACATGAATTTGATTAAGCCCGCGTTCGTGTTATATTCGTTTTACAAATAGGGTAATTAATAATGACAAAATAAATTAATTGATCTTTCACTATATTAATCAACTGCTCTACAAGTATGGTAAAATGAATTATACGTTCCTTTTATTTTGTCAATCTGTTGTTTGTTTCTTTCTTCCTGATGACTGTTCTTTACATAAACCTTGCTGGTGATTATTTAAATCACGAGGTGTTCTAGTAATACTGCTACAAATAATAATTTTAATTTTAATATTTTAATAATTCTCGATTTCGGGTAAATTAATATACTCCAAATAATTCGGTTTTGTATCAGTCATGCACAGCCTTCTTTAACAATAATATATCTACAAATTCTATACTATTTCCTTCTGAAAATCATCTAAATATTTAACAAATACTTCTATTTATATTTTCAAAATTAGACAACTAAAACAACCGTTTCCCCGTTTACCCCATTTTTCTATCCCAAGCATCTTGCCTGTACATCTGATTAACCTCCAATCATTTAACAACATGGAATTTTTGGCTTTTCAAATATAACCTCCTTATACACAACTAACTATGTTACCTTTGCTTGTTACCTACAGTCGTTGCTTGTCAAATATCACTCTCTATATCTATACTAATATTTACTATGTACAAATGTGTACAAACGTCCCCTAATTTAACTATTTACAATTGAATGTATATGATTGAAACGAATTTTTTCTCTCTTAAACTGTACCCCTCACTATACTAAACCAACCACTTTAAATCACAATAACTTACCCCTTCTAAATACTACCTTTGACCTCATTTAAAATTAATCCTTTTTTGCACTCGTACTTCACGAACTCGGCTTTTTAATAATCTCTCCTTGATTCTTGTAGTCCTTTTATAAAGCCCCATCCCTTAGTTTTAATATATATATATATATATATATATATATATATATATATATTTATATATATAATCATCAAAAACAGCATTTAACTATACAAGAATATTAACTTACCCTTTCATATTTAAGTGACAAAAAGTTAGTTTAAGCCAAGAGACTATGTCAGGATTCGGGGCATGAAATTCCTAACTAATTTGCTGGGAAGCAAGCTATACAAATCTACTTGTGTTTGTAGGTTGTGTCGAAAATCCGTGGTCGACCACGTGTACCCTCATTTATTATTTCATAATCACCGGAGTGGTTACTACAAACCTAGCATTTTTTTCTCCGCTTAATCCTACATTTGTTTATGTTAAAGACTCGTGAATAATTAAATTATTTAGTTCCAGTGGCTGTCTAGCGTTGTCACTATCCTTACCTTAAATTACTTTTCCATCTTTCTTATCTAATTTTTATTTTCCGTAACGCCCAAATGATACAATCATCGAATCGTTGGGCAGCGACCTATGAGGCACTTGATTTTGAAAAACTCGCACGCTTAAAAAGTGATAACTATAAATTGTATAATGTATTTAAATTACAAGATTGCAAATAGGTATTATTTAACTTGTTAGATAGTCTTTTGACGTCAAGTTCACAAATGCGGATATGAATACCAACCTATAACTCGTCGGTGGGGCGAGTATCTAAGTATGTGCTTATGGCAGCGCAACGGTCATTGTTTAGATGGTTTTGCCATCAACCACCACCGTCTACAAGAAAGAAAGTAGCATTCTTTGTAGGCTCCTGATACCTTTTGCTGAAAAGCAAATCATATAGATAGTCTTGCATTAATCATCATTACCGTTCAAGAATAGTAATATCTTTTTAGGCTCTTAATGCATTTTGGCAGGAAAGAAAATATATAGATAGTTTTGCATAAACCACAATCGTTCTACAATAAAACGGGCAATAGAACTTATGATCTGCTGTAAACTTTTAGTCGGAAAAATACTTTAGACAGTTTTGCAATCAATCTTTATCCCCCTACAAGAATAATATCTAGCAACCCTTATAGACTCTTAATACCTTTTGGCAAAAAGTGAATCTTATATAATTTTTTAATGAACGTTGTTTTCTTTGTTTATACCTACCTATTGTAACGACTTTCTTATTTAGTTTTAGGGTTCTAACTTTTACGCCCTGGTTTAGTTTTGCTTCTTGGTTCTACTTCCTACTTAATTGATACTTTTTGTTCTTATTCTTGTTCTGTGAATACAATCACTTGCGTGCAAACTGATACCAAAATTTAAGTACCCTTCCTACTCATGAGGGAATGCTTCTGCATTTGTAGTTTATACCCTGCTGCCGTCACCGTTGGGTCACGTAATGGAAATATTGGAAATCCATCGCCAAGGTCTTGTTATTGTTAAAATTCCTACCGTTTATGAAAAACTACAACCGTCGTGAAATGTAAACAGGTTTTATTTAGCTATTTTGATTATTATTGTTTACCATTTACTTTAACAAAGATTAGCCGGTTAAAAATTATTATCCTAGAAAGATTCTCACTCTTGTTTAGGTCGGTAATATTCATTAACTTAAGGAATCTGTGTTGTTCTCTGCAAAGGGAATTTCGTACACTCGACGTTTGAGCAATTGGTCACACGTGCACTTGCTGACGAGCTGGCGTGGTAATGTAAATAGTTTTCTTTCTGTGTTATAGTGCACTTGAATTTAGTTTTTTCTCTAGTATGGGACTAGGTTGAATTCAGTACTTTATAACCTGCTATAAGTGGTTCTAATTATTTGTTTCCTTTTATACGCTTTCTATTTGTATTAAAGTTCAATAGAATTAAATATTTCACAATTTTAGGTTACTTAAGATATATGTATTATGTAGATGAAACTTTTGGTACATGGCTGATAAGAAGAAAAGCTCTCGCAATTCTAGAATCGTAGAAGAAGAACTGAGCAAATGTCATTGTCGTAGATAGGGGTTTATTTCTTAAATAAATAATTAATCGAAATAAAGGGATACATACTGAAAATTTGAAAGAACCTTCAGCGCTGATTGCCTTAGCAGGATAGAATTTCATGAGCATCAACGAGGTCGTTGGACAACAATTAAACTAAGTCAAGCCATATTGTCGGAGGCTTTCACGGCCGGAGTCATTATAAATATTTATGGTTCCGGGTTGGAACCGCGTCATTTTATAAATTAAGGTCGACGTTTCGTCCACTTTTGCAAGGGGCTTCATCAGGAGAAGAAAATAAAATAAGTAATAAAATAAAAAATAATAAAGATAAGAACGATAATATTAAAAAGACAAGTTAAAGTGTAAAGAGAAAAGTTGCTCCTGAACTAGCAAACTCACTAGCCCATTCAAAGCCAAAAAGTGTCTTGTGGCGAAGTAACTGATGAAAGTAGCGAAAGTGGTAGTTTGTACAGGGCGGGAACTTGATGCATGAGCGATCATGAATAGAAAGGGGTGTCGTAGAGGATCAGTGAACGTCAAGGTTCCGCTGTTGTGAACATATGCTTGTTTTCCAAATGGGGGAAAGGTAGTAGCCATCGTCTTTGTTTAGATTATTTGAAATTTTTATTGATTTCTAAGCATTCTCTAATTTTTCTATTGTAGAAAAATGGAATTCTGGCAATTAGTTTCGTCTTGTCAAAGTTAATAGTGTGGCCTGTTTCATGTTGGTGTTCGGTCACCGCCGAGCGATTGTACTGGCTTGTTCTTAAGCATCGCATATGCTTGTTTAGTCTAGTCTGTACTGACCGTCCTGTTTCCCCTATGTATACTAAACCGCAACTGCAAGGTATACTATATGCGCCTGAGGCTATCAGACTATTTTCGGAATCTTTTGGGGTTGGTAATATTTGTGAAATTTTATTGGTGGGCTTATAGATTGTTTTTATGTTGTGTTTACGTAGAATTTTGCCAATTCGGTCTGTTACTCTGTGTATATATGAAAGGATTGCTAAAGATCGTGTATCGGGATTACAGCGTGGTTTGGAGGTTCGTGTAGGGTGCAGATGCCGGTTTATTACTCTGCCGATATCTGAATTACGATAGCCGTTTTTTATAAGACTAGTTTTAAGATGGGTCAGTTCATTAGATAAGTGTTCTGGTTGTGAAATCTTAATTGCACGGTGGACTAGCGAGTTGATTACCGATGATTTTTGTGAAGGATGATGATACGACGACGCGTGTAGGTATCCGTCTGT
Source organism: Platerodrilus igneus (assembly GCA_036346225.1). Classification (NCBI taxonomy): domain Eukaryota; kingdom Metazoa; phylum Arthropoda; class Insecta; order Coleoptera; family Lycidae; genus Platerodrilus; species Platerodrilus igneus. The sequence continues at coordinate 2,645,492 of JARFIW010001052.1, read as the reverse complement.
GTTTGTGGGTTTTCGATATACGGAATAGTCGTCCGTTAGGTTGGTGCTCCACCAGAACGTCAAGGAATGGCAGAGCTCCGTTCTTTTCAATTTTTATAGTGAACTTAATATCTTTATGTTGATTGTTTATATGATCTAGAAAATGATGAGCGTTTGATGTTCATGGGGCCAGATTACAAAAGTGTCATCTACATAACGGAGCCAAGTTTTTGGTTTAAGGTCTGTGGATTCTAGTGCCATGGATTCCAAAGACTCCATGAATATATTGGCCACAATAAGAGATAGTCTTATAAAAAACGGCTATCGTAACTCAGATATCGACAGAGTAATAAACCGGCATCTGCATCCTACACGAACCCCCAAACCACGGTGTAATCCCGATAGCAATCCTTCCATATATACACACAGTAACAGATCGAATTGGCAAAATTCTACGTAAACACAACATCAAAACAATCTATAAACTCACCAATAAAATTTCACAAATATTACCAACCCCAAAAGATTCCGAAAATAGTCTTGAAGCCCCAGGCGTATATAGTATAGCTTGCAGTTGCGGTTTAGTATGCATAGGAGAAACAGGACAACCAGTACAGACTAGACTAAACGAGCATAAGTGATGCTCAAGAACAAGCCTGTACAATCGCTCAGCGGTGGCCGAACACCAACATGAAACAGGCCATACCATTAACTTTGACAAGACGAAACTAATTGCCAGAATTCCATTTTTCTACAATAGAAAAATTAGATAATCCATAGAAATCAACAAAAATTCTAATAATCTAAACAAAGACGATGGCTACTACCTTTGGAAAACAAGCCTATATTCACAACAGCGGAACCGTGACGTTCACTGATCCGCTACGACACTCTTTTCTATTTATGATCGCTCATGCATCAAGTTCTCGCCCTATATAAACTACTAGTTTCGCTACTTTCACCATGATCGGGCAACTCAGGGTAGGTGGAGCGAAGTAGGCACCCCTGGAGTTCCACCTCTTAGAGCAGTGAACTGTAATCGTTTAGGGGGAGACACCAGGCGAAGAAATACGAAGGACCGAATAGTAGGAAATAACCACTATTGACAATATTACAAATCACAACGACAATATGGTGAACTTTATTGAGTGAATAAATTAACCAATTGGTCGTACACCGTGTAGTAAGAGAATCATATTTTATAACGTCAATAAGAATTAGAAATACAGCGAAAAGCACAATTTGCAGTATATTCAATTTTTGAATTATCCGAGTTTGTATAAACACACTACTTTAATCACACTATTATAAATTTATAGTACATATGCGGTTGCATCAAGTTGACCAACGTATTTATTTTATGATACGCCAATGAAAAGTATCATTGCATTAATACCACACAAGCACGAAATAACTTGTTGTGATACCAGATTAAGAAAATGGTTATTAATTACGATTATAACCGGAAGGATCAATAATGTTTGGACGATTTGTAAGAAATTTACATACATCCGGAAAAACACGCACCTGTGTTGAGAGAATAGAAATTACTACGAATAATGATCACCTCGTTTTAAGTTAATCTGTAACTTTTAGAAACGAATGCATTACTAATTTTGCACACTAGAGATAATTTATAGAGCAGCGTCTTAGCATAAAGGTAATTGCAACCCACGCGAATACGTCTGTAACTTAGAAAAGCTAGAAACAGACTCTCACTCTTGTTTATTAGATCAAAAGCAGGTGAGCGATAAACAGCGCTGCACGTGCCACAAATGTTATCTTTCTGTCTGTTGGATAGGAAATTAAATGAAATTTAATATTGGTAAAAACTAATGAAATATGGATAGTGCATATTTGAACGTAATTAATCTTATAGAGAATGAAGAGAATTTTATGAATAAGAAATAATTTACGAAACTCCAACACACCAGTTACTTCACCACAAGACACCTTTTGGCTTTGAATGGGCTAGTGGGGTCTGCTAGTTCAGGAGTAACTCTTCTCTTTACACTTTAACTTGTCAATTTAATATTTTCATTCTTATCTTTATTATTTTTTATACTGTTGCGATCCACTATTAGGCAACCCGTCAAACATACAAACGCCGGAGACACAACATATTCTCCAGGATTCGAGAATTCTTCTAGAAATTACTAGATAATGAGTCATATCTTTAATTCAGGGTATATATAAGACCGCTTATGAATGTAAAGAGTTAGTCTACATTAGAATGTCGTATGTAAATTATATCGTGTATAGTAAATGTAGTTGAGCTTTTGAAAGTCCGAGAGTAAACATAAATGCTATATGAGCTGAACGTGTCTAATGTACATGCAACTTGTAGTATACATAAATAGATAGTAGTGTATAAATAATAGTTGTGTTAGTGTTATTAATGGACCTATGGTAAAGAAGTTAGTTTAAGAAGATATTAGTGCTTGTAAATTCATTAGTGTGATAGTGCTTCATTGTAATGGGACTGAAAACATCCATAAATAAGGCATATGCTGTTAATTAGACTTGTGAACAATGAGTAATAAAGACTATTGTTAGTTCTTGTTTTTAAATTAGAGAAACGCGGTAGTATTAGCCCGTTTCAATACTTTTTATTTGATTACTTATTTTATTTTCTTGTCCTGATGAAGCCCCTTACAAAAGTGGGCGAAATGTCGACCTTAATTTATAAAATGGCACGGTCCCAACCCGGAACCATAAATATTTATGAAGTCAAGCCATCTTTATCTAATGCTTTACTTAGAAATTTCAGCTTCTGATCAAAATAGTAAAGTGGAAATATTAAGAAATGTCGCCAAACGAAATAAGAACTATACCGATCCTGGTACATAAAATGTTCTTGATGATGAATTTCGTCTAGATTTAGTTATACATGGACCCACACAGATTTCGAAATTTAACATTCCTTTGGGTGACAACCGCAGAAAATTTTCAACAGTAGGTAAACAATAAAAGACGTTTAGTAGACAGTAAATATATTCGTCAAGTATGGCTTATGTACCCTACCACAAAAATGCAGTCTTCTATTTTTGCTGTTTTCAAACTCATTTGATCCAATACGATTCACTAAACGTTCAGCACTATGTAATACCGACTTTAGTGATTGAAAAAATATATCCGTTCTCGTAGCTAGCCGTGAAAAAGCACTGAACTTATGACAAACTTTTAAAAGTGAAAAGAACTCGAAATCAGATTGAAAAAATACAAAACTAGTAATTAAGAACTTTTACATCAATTAAGAGAACAAGAGAAATACTGACCTACGGGTTAGAAAGATTGATAGCATTAGTAAGAGTTATTGGAACACAAAACTTAACCTTTCGTCGATCAAACAATTTATTTCCTTGTGGAAATGGAAACTTGGCTTTATTTGATCCTATCATGCCTGAGAATATTTGAAAAGTTCGCGACAAAAAGGCTCGTATAAATTACGTAGGCAAAGGTTTTTAGAATGAGTTAATCCAACTTTTCAGTAATGCCATACAAGAGATAATTTTGTCTGCTATTAATCATTCTACGTATTTTTGTGTACTGCGTGATTGCATACCAGATGTTTTCCATGTGGAAAAATGACATCCATTGTTCGTTTTGTTTCAACAATATAAAGCAAAAGATGTGAACTTAGAGAACATTTCTTGGGACTAATACCTTGCTCGAACTCCACTGGAATTAGTTTTGACTGCAGCTGTCATAGATAAGTACAATAACATGTCACTTTCAATAAAACAACTTACGTGGGCAAAATAACAATGGGAGCAATTTGAAAGGGAAAACATAAGTCTCCTTAACGTCGAATTTTAGCACGTGCATTCTTTATACCATGCAGCTTTCACTTATTAAGCGTAGTTCTAAATAATGCTGCTGAATGCTGTTTTGGTGTTACGACTTTCTTCTGTTTAGTACAAAATCTGTTCGTTTTCTCTGTGTCAACGCAACCTTGGAAAGTACTCCTCGGCCACTTGCTATCCCTAACGTTCAAACCACTCAGTGATATAAGATGGAAAAACAGAGTTGATGCTTTACTGCCCCTTCGTTATCAGTTAGGTGAAGTACATGACGCTTTCATAAACATTGTTGAAAATACCAACCTTACAGGAAATTGTAGAAATATTTCACGAGTTGAAGCTCAAGAACAAATCAGAACGTTTTTATTTGCGGCATCTCTTATAGTGGAGCACAATATTTTATATGAAATTAATTTAACCGGTCAAAGGAATTTGATTTAGCTGTTGCTACAAAGCACGTTTACAAGACAGGAATTCCTTGAAAATTCTGGAAGTGATAAAAGTTTTGAAAAGATGTCGGTAGATACCAGGGATATTGCAGAGGAGCTTGATATTCGGACGTTGTTTGAATCAGAGTCAACGCGAAAATGCTTGAAAAAGAACAAAACTGATTTTTGGAATCGATGGATGGACTGATACAAGATGTGAAACAGAATTTAAAATAACCACAACGCTCGAACCACTCAGTGATAAAAGATGGCAGAACAGAGTCGATGCTTTGCTGCCCTTTCATTAACAGTTAGGTGAAGTACATGATGATCTCATGGACATTACTGAAAATACCAACCCTACAGGAGATTATGAAAATGTTTTACGAGTGGAAACTCAAGGACTTGCCAAACAAATCGGAACATTTTCATTTCTGGCATCGCTTGTAGTGCGGTACAACATTTTGTGTAAAATTCATTTAAAAAGACAAAGGCATTTGATTTAGCTGTTGCTATAAAGCACCTTTAAAAAATAGAATTCCTTGACAATTCTAGAAGTTATGAAAGTTTTGAGAAGATGTTGGTAGATGTCAGAAATATTGCAGAAGGGCTTGATTTCCCGGTCTTGTTTGAATCGGAGCCAACTTCAAAGCGTTGGAGAAAGGATAAGACAGTTTTCATTCGAAGCGAAGAATGAACATACAAGATGCAAAACTGAAGTTTAAGATAACCATATCGCTCAAATCAATGCTTTGCTAGCTTTTCGTTAGCAGTAGGTGAATTAAATGATGCTCTTATGGACATTATTAAAAAGACCAAACTCACAGGAAATTATGGAAATATTTTACGAGTAGAAGTCCTAGGACTTGCCAAGCAAATTGGAGCATCTCCTGTAGTGAAAATAACGTATCCGGACAAAGAAACTATATTTAGTTGTTGCTACTAAGTACCTTTACACAACAAAGGAATTCCTTAAAGATTCTAGAAACGATGAAAGTTTTGAAGAAATGTTGGTAGACGTCCGAGATATCGCAGAAGCGCTTGATATTCCGGCCTCGTTTGAGTCGATACTAAAGCGCTGGAACAAAGAACAATTCAGTTTTTAGAAATCGAAGGATGAATTGATACAAGTTACAAAAACAAAAGTTTAAGATACATTTTATTTTGCACTCCAGGATACTGCAATCAGCTCTGTTAATGAACGATTCAATCAGATGGGGGAGGTGAACTCGAAATTTGTATATTTGTACCATATCATAACATTAGAACAAAAACCCACCCAGTATGTCCTCGAACAGTGTATGAATTTGGAAAAAGCTATAAGTCATAACGAATATAAGAATATTGATGCTATAGACTTCTGTTGTGAGCTGCAAGTTATTTCACGACCAGTCATTAAGCCAAAAGACGTCATTGACTTCATTTTACAATCTGACTTGGAAGAAATGGTGCCTAATTTGTTTAACGCTGTGTAGGTTGTACTAACGCTACCGGTATTGGTAGCCTCAGGAGAGGAGAGCTTCTCGAAACTTAAGTTCATTAAAACTTACCTCAAGTCATGTATGGCATAAAAGAGATTGCTAGCTCTGACAACCATTTCAATCGAACAGGAGATAGCACAAAACATCGATGTAAGTTGGTTTCAACATTTTCTAAGCGTAAGGCTAAAAAACAAAAAATAGACACTTTGTCGGAGGAGAGGGGATGCGCTCACAAGTTTTGCGTAGGGCACAAACACCTCTTGTGTCTGCCCTGATGATGGTCTTAAAACACGTATGACGTATTCCAAATCACAATTAAGTAGGGAGCATTAGATGTAATGTTTGTAATTCTTCGGATATCAAAGTACGCACCATGAAAATCGTCGATTGTTCTTTGACGTGCATTACCCGTATTTTTTTATTTCACAAATCATTTTCTAGCTCTTACGGGAGTGTGTCTATATAGAATGGGGTATAGAACGTCAATTGAAGCCCATATATTGATAGATAATTAAATATAGACCGTCTGTTGATTTCGTTTGTAGAGATCCACATAAAGTAATCGATACCACTTCAATGACCAGTGTGCATGAGTGAGGTGGGATGGTAAGAGAAGGAATTAATGATACTATTTAAAAATCAAAATATACTTGATTGAAACCGATGACCGTCGTTTGGAGTGCATTGCTTGGAAATCTTATATGAAACGCCAATTTACAATACAGTGTTTATTCACAACTTTGAAAAAAAATTGAGTGAACAACATAATTTGTATACAATTCGTAAAGAATAATTTAAGAAGTACTACGCTATTATTGTCCTACAATATTCATTAGACAACCGCGTTTGTAATACATGGATACTCATCATTTATTATGCAAAATGGAATAATAAAGTATGAATAATTTAAACTAATTTTAAGTAATGGCACAAATTTAAATACTATATTCCTAAGATCTCATGTTATCGTAAATCCACGGGAGATACTGCGACACTCTTGTGTAAATTCCAGGCCAATTTTGTGTTCCGCATCTAGTTCCAAACGATACAACACCTTCAACATACCACTGACTACGAGTTGAATCTGTAGTTCCCATTAAAGGCCCTCCACTATCTCCGTTGCATGAATCTTCGTTTCGGCGGCCACCAGCACACACTTGAGAAGTGGCAAGCGAAACGCCGGCAGCTCTAAACGTTGTCCCGCAATCACTGTTAGAAACAATTGGTAGTCCTACCTTTAACTTAACGGGACTTGAATTTGCATATTCAGTTCGACCCCAGCCGGCAACAAATAATTCTTGACCAATAGAAGCTTGTTCATTTTGTGGAAGGCAAATAGGTTGAATAAAGTCTAAAAATAAAACAATTAGGCTTGTGGTAAGTTTTAGAACAGCTTACCCGTGAATTGAACATTTGTTACAAGTCTTATCAAACCAATATCGTGGTATCGATTTTTGGAAGTATCGTCGTAACCTGAATGCGGTGTCGCTTGTTCTACAGCAACATTTACAGGAGCATCGTTACAGTCCGTTACATCGTATTGAGTTACGCAATCCTTGCCTGTTCTAGTATCGTATTCTCCCAAGCGCACGCTTATCCTGCAAAAAAGGCAATTAATAAATTATTGTTTCCTAGGTGAAGAAACAATTCTATTTTTTACTACATAAGACTAATACAGTTATGCTTTAGGTATGAATATATGCCCAGGGCCGGCTACACGCAGTAAGCATCTGAAGCCTGGCATTGGGAAGCCAACCTGATGGAGCAGCTGAAGGACGCTTCAAAATGTTCGGCCGGGTAAACTTAGTACAATGCACACTTGCAAATAGTAGAATCAAATGATTTTAGGGCTGTTTATTCCCGATTTCTATAGTCCGTGATATACATCATATTTTGCACTGCGCCGACGTTTCTGTCACAGCCGTAGACAAAACAAATAGATAACGAACTCAATAGTAAGATTCCTAGAGATATAGCGCCCTCGATTCCTCTTGAAAGAAACTATTACAGAAATAAATTAAAAAAATACAATGACACAACGTGGTTCCAAGCGGTAAATTCTTTAGTGAATCTACCAAACGTTGAGAATTGTTAAGAAACACCCAACATTACACTACATAGCCTATCCGACACGAGATAGGACGCTCGGATTGAGACTCATCGAAACAATAACAGGGAATATTTGATGCGCTCACTGAAATTTATGAAGCTGGTACTAATCAATTTGAAGTAAACTTGAAAAGTGACGAGAAGGATTTGGCGATTAAAATTTAAGATTTTGCATTTTATACTCACTTGTAGCTTTGTATGAAATATTAAAACAGAGTAAATGTCGTGAGTCAAATGATTTAGAATCCATATGAAAACGAATCACTAGAGGCTTAAAATAACCTAATAAAATACACTACAAAATATAGAGATGCAAGCCTTTGTCAGAAAAATTAAAATTTTTTTCCGATCATGGATGTACATTGAACCTTTTGTCCTCCCTGAAGTCATTAACTTGTATGGATGCAGATATGTTAAGAGGGCATTGATTTTGCAAGTTACGCTGACAGATAGTGAAGAAAAAGATCTAGTAGAATCAGTTTGGTACGCTAAGATTCAAATTTTAAAAACCATTCTCCTTGATAAAGATATAGATGTTACAACAAGATTGCAATATATATATATATATATATATATATATATATATATATATTGCAGTGGTTACCGGGATTACCTTCAAGCCCTTGCGTTGGGAGCCATAAAATTGCTGAGGTTATACTGTAAAGAAACCCTTTTATTTTCGCCCCACGAATTGGTCCGTCATAACATTTTTCCTGAAAAATAAATATTCCAATATCTCTGGGAAAGCTTCCCTAAATCAGCATACCACGGCTAGCTCCGCTTCCAGCTTCTTCAGAGATACTTACCTATCCTATGCTTACTCTCTCTCACTTAGACTACCATATAAAATTACCAATCAAATAATTGAACGAAACATACAACCTTTTATTTATACAAATCAAAATTTTTCGCCACCAGCTCAATATTTACAAAATCGGATATAAACATCTTCATAAAATTTTACAATATCAACCGTTAAATCCTTTTAAATTTATTAAATTTAATTTATTTCAACATTTTTTTTATATACAGTTCAAGTAAATGGGCCTATCTTGAAACCCTAAATTGAAATTTACCCTGGTCTATGGTGAGCTCAGTAAACCCCGTTACTCTGAAATGCATAAATAAATCGCATCTTTGTTTTCAACAACTTTAAAGACCCGTTTACCCTTTATATCAAAATTTTACGTCATTTATTTATACCTACAAATAATAAATTCAAATTGTCTTTTTCATATAACCCTCAAATTAGATTTTAAGTTCATGAAATATACACCCAATATGTCAAATCACTCTAGCACAAAATAACAACACAAAATGTTCAAGCAATAACAACAGAAACAAATTTTGTTACCTGGTGTAAGCTTTTGCACAGTCACCTTTGAAGATGTCGTCCACCCAAAACCTCGTCGTTGCATTCCATCCAACTCCTCTCTGCTATATGTACATCAAACTCATTTCCACACGCTATCCAATTCTCTGCAAATGCCTTCAATACATCTACCCATATAATTGTCCAAAATAAATTGATCGGCTTCTAAATCTACCATACACTCAGCGTCCTCGTTCCGAAAAATTAACTAGCCTCGCTTACCTCAGTAACATCTTTTGTTAGTTATCTGTATGTACTTTCAGCACCGTTTCCAACTTAGCACCTACTCGTGCTTTCACACTTTTAATTTCAATTAAAACGGACTGCACTATCACCGATTTATAAATTTTTAACTTCGATGTTACCATATAAGTCTGAAGCGGACCGAAGAAGTAAGAGAGCCCCATTACGTTTCCTAGTGTATTTATAATCGCTGAAACCTACCTCCTGTACCCAGTTTTATCTAAAAACACCACTACTGTAACCGATTCTGAAAATCTCAACATGCAACGATCTTTTAAAACTTAGAATTTCTCATTCCACTTAGCTTTACTCCGAAAATACTGTCTCTCAAGCACAACGGTCACAATGTCCTAGAAATTTCTCTTACTCCACTTGCAATCAGCCAATCCAGACCATTTCTCCTGTCGTAGGTCTATCATCCAACTATGTTCTCCTCGTCTAACTCATATTTACCGTCTTTATTAACATTTCACTACAGCAACATAAAATCGATATTGTGGTTAGCCTCTACAAACTATCGCGCGCTTTAAATGGCTATTTCATCCAACGTCTGTTATTTGTCATCCTCGTTTACCCTATGCTATAGATATCCCGTCTCTACGTGTTTTCAAACCACCTGCTATTTCGCAGCCTTTGCTTCGACCGTTAACTCAAATTTCTTAAGAATTATGTTTCTTGAATTTGTTTATTTGTCTGTCAGTCTATTCTATAAACTGTTTGCCAGCTTGAAATTGTACTTTTCCCTGTTGTTTAACCTGTAGATTTCTTAGGATTTATTTTTAACAAACGCTTTGTTTAGTTAAATGAGAATATGCGTCTACATTATCGGTTTTATATACAAAAGCTCTCCCTTATTATTTGATGTACTTGATTTAATTAGCTCATAATATTAAAGCTAATTATACTCGCATTCTGCTTGCGTTTTTACGTACTACACAGCTTTCACACTCTGCAACTTTAAATTACGATTTATTAATACAAATGTATGCTATTATCCGTTTGTTTTAAGGTCAAAACTAATTAGTTTGTAGCGTAAATAATTTATTTCTGTTTCTATATACACGGTCCTTACAAAATTACTCTCTTGACTTCTCTATTCCTCTTTACATATAATTTACACGATAATATATATAATGCTGTGATAAGGGTTTTTAGGGGTGTATTAAGTAGCAAAGGTCATGTAGTAACCATAAATTGCAATAGGAATCAGAAAACTGCATTCATTTAGCAGAAAATTAAGTAATTCGTACATTAGGTAAATGGCAAGCATTTAACACCCTGTATATAGACCATAATTAGCTTTAAGCGATTCAAGGAAGCATATCTTACAACAATAGAACGCGTATTTAGCAGAGAAATAGGTAATTTATACGTTATGGAAATAGCAAGTATTTAACACTCTGTATATAGACCTTTATTAATTTTAAGTAATGCAAGTAAGAATATCTCTCAACAAAAGTACGCGTATTCAGAAGAAATGATAGTACAGGTAATTAAACACTCATTGAGAAATGTTCTAATTAGTTATAAAACAAATACAAAGATAAGAGATAAAACCTAACAAAGCTTTATGCAAGTACGCGGAAACAATAAACATTTTTGATAAGAAAACGCAGTTGAAAACACGCATAGATAAACGAAAGTAGAATTAAGGTTGCATCATTTATTTTGTTTAATTATTAAAAAGGCGATATCTATACAAAACAACGTCTGGCAAGGATAACGAGGTATCTATAGCAAATAGATATTACACGGAAAACCAAAGAAATTACATCAGAAACAACTTCAAAATGCAAGGCCTGATTGGTTGAGATATCTGCAAGACTTGTTGAAAACCCAGCCCACATGTAAGTGGGATGAGCCTATATTAACACAGAGAAATGATAAGACGGGTCAGTTTAAAACTAATTCAGGGCGAAGCTGCGTCACTGCTAAACAGAAAGTCGCGCGTAATTTAATATTTAATAAAATATCAAGTGATAATAGTGCTACAATTATGAAGACCTCTTTTGCCGTTTAACGTGAGTAGATTTTGGGGTAATTTATTTAAACTAATAATATAATAATAGGGCTTCGAATTTGTGATATAATAATTCAAATTGGGCGATATAACATTTCGAATGTGTCGACAAGATGAATAATTCGAATATTCGAGTGTGTTGATGACAATAATTCAAACTGGTGGTGTATTCAAGTATGCGTCGATAAGAGCAATTCAAATCTGGGTCAATAAAATACTACAATTCAAATCAGCGTCGACAATTATATTTTGGTACAATTCTGGTACAATTTTAAGTTGCGAGATTCAAAGCATATAAAATAAAGAAGCACGAAGTAATTTATGTAAAACGAGGAGTTCAACTAAGCAGAGCAGTGATAAACGAAGGAGGACAACAAAAGGGTGTTGATCCACCACCCAAACAACCTGTAGCAGGTCAGATCTTTTTAATTTTAAGATATTTTCTATTTAAATTTCAATACTGAATTTATTCATTTTATATAAATTTGTGATAAAGTCAACAACAAACATTGCATACGTTAAACTTACGTAACATATTATAAAGGGGTCTAGAACGTTCCAGGTTTCTTTGGTAAAAATAGATACTTTTTGGTGACTTGAGATTGAATTCAAAACATATAAATTTTGGGGTAAATGATACATATGATATTGATTGATGGAAGGGTGTATTTTAAAATTTTTCAAAAATTGTAAATAATATTTCTTTTCATTATATGGAATTCATTAACTTCGCTTTATCAATTCAAACAAATAGGTAATCATAAAGAAATGGAAAAGAGAAAAACTGATCATCGTAACGTTGTGCACTCTGTGTGGATTAAAAAGGGCTAGCCGTGGCATAACTATAAAAATTAGTAAGATTAAATTTGGTTTGGGAACACAGAGCGGTGGAGTTAAATAAAAACGACATAACACCGAGTACGGCTTATCATATCAATTTTGATTGGCGACCCGAACGTAGGGACAAGAACATTTTACCACGATAAAATACAGCGACCTGAACGAAAAGACTCGAATTAAATCAAAATAAATTTGAAAATACGACCGTAGGATTTAAAATAAAACTATTAAATTAAACCGGGGCTTTAAAGAGTTTTAAATTTGCGAAAAACTACGAAACCAAAAATTCAGTAAAATTTGTACATTAATTAAATTTAGGCAGATTTATTTAGTATTTAAAAGTAAACATAAAAATTTCAAAAATGGAAAGAGGATCCCAAGAAAGTATAACATTTGAAAGGAGTTCTAGCGAGGAAAGGCAGACCTCACAGGAAACTAAAATGATGTAAATTTAAATGGCACTGAACAGCAAAATAGACAAAAACGAAGAGATCATGAAAACCATGACTACGAAAATGGATGAGAACTGTGAAAAATTGGGTAATGAAATTAAAATTCTAAGTGATGAATTAAGGGAAACCAACCAAACAATTGCTGAAATGAGGGCGCAAATGCAGCAAAAAATTGTGAGGGTTACAGGAGATATCGCCTGTGTATGGGATCATATTGGAATAGTGAAATCAAAACAGGAGAATTATGAAAGCGGGTCGAACGATAAAATCACAAATGTAACTAACAAATTACGGAATGTTGAAGAAAACTGTGAAACTGAATTCAGAACAATAAATCGAGAAACAAATAATTTAAAAACTAATTCAGGAAATTTTAATACTGGGGAACCAATTAGGCTAATTCAACCAAATCTTTTAATCGACCAATATACTAAATTTTACGGGGATGGTAAATTAAATCCGAAAATATTTTTGAAAAGTTTTAACATGTTAGTACAGGGCTCAACAGACAAGCTATATAAATTAAACGTAGTCAAATCAATGCTAAAAGGAGGAGCTTAAATGTGGTATAACTTAGTTGAAAGCGAAATAAAAACATTTCAACAGTTTGAACGAAATTTCTACGACACTTCTGGGGGAATAATCAACAGGATATAATTAGGAATAACCTGAGCATGGGAAAATACAATTCAGATAGAGGTATGACGCGGGAATTAAATGCTATTGAAAAGTTTACCGTAGCGAAACAATTAGATCCTCCTTTACATGATAAACAAATTATAAAATATTTAACGCAGAAGTAAAAAATATATTACGACACAGAATATAGTGGACAAGGACACATTTATAGAATATTTGCAAAGGTATAATAAGTTGGAAATGAATTATAAAACGGAAAATAATACTAGGGATGGACGCACAGATTTTATGAGGAATACTGAGACTCGAAGTATTTATCAAAGAAACAATTATAATTATGATCGTGGAAGAAATTTTAATAGGGGGAGTTATGGCAATTTTAATAATGATTGCAGGCGAAGTAGAAACACGGGTCAGATACCAAGGCAACAAATCGAACGGACTAATCATGAGGGAAATAATAATCGAGATATAAATAGGCAGAAACATGATGATTGACGGACGCAAGCGAGGAATATTGATAGCACGCAATCAAGGAATACGAATCGCGCATACGCAGAGATAACGAGTCAGGCAGGACCTTCTACGCGAAATCAAAATTTCTAGATACGGACGAACCAAGTGAAATTCTACAGATAAACGGATATGAACACCAGCGAGAATTTATTAAACATGAAGCGGAAAATGAATTAGGAAGATTTGAAAGGAACTTATTACCAATAATTAATTTAAAGGTGGAAAATAAAATAGTTAGAGTATTAATAGATACTGGGGCAGAAGTATCACTTGTTGCGGAGAAATTTGTTAAACGAGAGAAATTGAGGGATAAGACGATGCCTATAACGAGGTGTAATTTGGTGGCACCAAATAATAAGAGATTTTGTATAGTAAATGAAATGGTAATTCTGAGATGTGAAATGGGAGATGTGAAATGGAAAAATGATTTTATGGTTGTACCTGGACTAAAGATAGATGTTATATTTGGGATGAATATTATAGATAAGTTGGGGTTGAAGATAAATGCAGAATGCAAAAAGATTGAGTGTAATGGGAAATATATTAAATGGTATGAAAAGAGTAATATTGAAATAGAGAATGACTGCGTGAATATTAATCAGTTTGAAGATGAGATAGATAATGAGGGTAATTAAAATGAAGAGATTAAATGTCCACAAGATTTAAAAATAGGGTGAAGATATTAAGAAAGCATTTAGAATTAATAGGGTCGAAATCGAGAATTTTATATAGGATATTTTATATAGCATATAGAAATATTAGCATGACTACTAGGGATGGACTCGGGCTTTCGGGCCGGCCCGGCCCGAGCCCGGCCCGATTTCGGGCTCGAATCCGGGCCGGGCCGTTGACTACTTTTTCGGGCCGAAAAACGCATGAGTAGATATACTCCACCGTCCTTTCACTTCTATCTCGCATTGAGTAAGTAAACGTTCTTATTTATATATTCACGTAGTGTCTTCATTAACCCATTAATAACACTGGACAACAAAATTTTAGTTTTTGTTTGTTACAAAAACTGTAACAGCTGAGACTTACAGTATTTTTGGCGCTGATTTCAAATATGTTAGTGGGGGTTTTCTATCGGGCATAGTTTTTTTGTAATTTCAATTTAAAGAAAGCCTTTGGTATACACACATGTAATATTGGTACATTCCTAAAATCTGCTTCGCTAGAATTATCTGGCGTACGCTGCTGCAGGTAAATCGGTCTTATGATTCCAACAAAAGTCAGCTAGCATTCTAAGGCTCCACTTTCCTTGGTAACGTGTTTCCATGGTAAATATTTCCTGACGAAAGCGTTCACCAGGTTCGTCACTCACAGCTCCAAGATTGTTTGGAAAAAAGTCCAGATGTGAATCTAAGAAATAGATCTTTAGTGACATGTTACAGCCAAGTGTTTTATAGTTTTCCAGAAGCTCGGTTATCAGTTCTTTGTAGTTATCTGCCTTGTAATTTCCAAGGAAGTTATTAACAACATTTTTAAAAGATTTCCAAGCAGCAAGTACAGTCATTCAAACTGCCTTCGAAACCAATATCATTCTTTAGTTTTTTTATATCGGAACCAACAAATATACCTTATTTTATTTTTTCATCACTTAAATTGGGGAACTTCTTTTTTAGGAACTGAAATCCACTTCCCTTCAGATCCATTGATTTTAACAAAAATTTTTATAAGACCTAGCTTAATGTGTGGGGGCGAAGGTAAACTTTTTCAGTTTTTACTAGTGCTGGACTCACAATGTTCTTCTTTCTCCAACAGTCAATGTTTCTCTTTTTGGCCACTGTTTCTTAAGCTAATGATTCTTTCTATCTCTGCTGTTCCACTCGCACAAAAGCACAAAAATTTTGTATAACCACGTTGTATACCAAGTAACAGTGCTATAACTTTAAGATCTCCACAAACATGCCATGAATGTTTCTCGTACTGAATCATATCCAACACAAGTTTTATACTTTCATGTCTCCATGTTAGCTGCATGAACCAATAGAATCGACGTGTATTTATTCTCAACATGAAGAGGAACCGCTTTCAAACTACGTTTTGAAGAGTCTATAAAAAGACGCCATTCATCAAGATTATGGGTAAGTCCAAAAGCTTTCAGTAAAGATTCCACATCATTGCAGTAAACTAAGTCCGCACACTGTGAGAAAGAACATTCGAAGTCACACTGCCTGTCGCGGAAACCACTTATTTTTGTGCTGCGTTGTAAAAGATTCCATCCTTCCAGTCGTGATGCTAGTATTTCAGCTCGATTCTTGAATAAATGTCGATCACGAACGAGATCATTTAGTTCAGACTGATTTATTAAGTGCCGTTCAGTATTTGTAGTTTCTAAAAAGTCTGGGTCCCTCCTTTCTTCATCATCCGATAAATCTGTACAACCTGCAACAACATTGTCGTCTAATTCTCATGTTTTTGGTGCTACCGGAATTGGAAGCTGTGGACTGTGAAGCACTGGTCTTAAAACAGAGGGAATATTAGGATATTTATTTAAGTGTGTCTAGTCTTAGCTGTTATTCCTGATATTTTCTTTAAACAAAAATAACAGTCTGTGGAGTGATCCTTAGGTTCTTTCCAAACCATCGGAACTGCAAATGTCATGCGACGGGATCCATTCAACCAACCAGTTAACAACGTTACACACGTTACACAACTATGAGGGGCCCAGGGCTTTTCCTGATCACCCAATTTATATCCAAAATATAATTCATACGATTTTTTTATCAATTGATTTATATTTCTCCTCTGAAACTTTAGTGCTACCTCACCACAAATATAGCAGAAACAGTCTGGGTGGTTAATGCAACTACGTGGCATTTTTATTGAAAATTTCTTTGTAATACACTCACAAATAATTAACGCAGATCATTTAAACAGTACAACACGGAAAATTAAATCACAAACTGATAGGAAAAGAATCGGTACCCGACGAATGAGCTGCAATACTCGAGAACTCACATTAGACTAATTGGAGATATTTGTTAGTTGCGTTTGTTTGATTTATTTCAATATAGACTGAGTCGTTTAAGTCGTAAACACTGGACAAAACTAAACACGCATAGAGTACGCACACTTCAGTGTGATTAATCACGCAGGACAATTGCTAGTTATGTAATTTGGATGAATCATAGTAATGTGTCATTTGTAAATGATTTCATTAATGTGCTGAAATAATTAAATTATATTGGACACTAAGAACAAAAATTAAATGTTTAGTTTGAATAGCAAGATACATATTGAAAAAAAATCAACTTATTGTTGCGATCCACTATTAGGCAACCCGTCAAACATACAAACGCCCGGGGCACAGCGTATTCTTCAGCATTCGAGAATCCTTCTACAAAGTTCTAGATAATGAGTCATATCTTAATGCAGGGTATATATAAGGCCGCTTATGAATGTAAGAGTTAGTCTATTCTTGAATGTCTAATATAAATTATATCGTTGTAAAGTAAACGTAGTTGAGCTTTTAGAATATATACATAAATGATATGCTGTGTCTAATGTGCATGCAACTTGCAGTATACATAAATAAATAGAAGTGTATAAACAAATAGTTGTGTTAGTGTTGTTAATGAACCTATGGTAAAGAAGATAGTTTAAGAAGATATTAGTGCTTGTAAATTCATTAGTGTAATAGTGCTTCATTGTTAAGTGGACTGAAAACATCTATAAATAAGGCATATACTGTTAATTAGACTTGTGAACAGTGAGTAATAAAGACCATTATTATTACTTGTTTTAAATTAAAGAAACGCGGTAGTAGTAGCCCGTTACACTGGTGTCAGGCATTTGTGGGGTATATAGTGATTAATTTAAAACACAAGTCTAAAGACATTTAAGTAGTTTGTATATGCCAGTTACAAGAAATCGAAGTAAAATGGAGGCAGAAACTTTAATGAACTTCCTTAAGGATTTTAAATCCGAAGTGCAAGTGACACTCAATGAAAACTTAGTGAGGTCAGCTAAACTGGAAGTAACACTAGATGAAAGGTTTACTGAAAACGCTGAGAAAATGGAAAGGTTAAGTGAAAATATGCCAAAATGGAAGAAAAATTGAATGAAAGTACAGCCACGTTAGAACAAAGATTAATGGAAAGTTCCATTGCATTGAAAGAAGATTTCACTGAACAGGTAAAACAGTTGAGCAAAAGTTGGACAGTAAATTGATGAAAATGGAAGAAGATGTGATGAGGCTGCAAGAACAAGTGATTTCACTAACAACGCGACCACTTGAATTACCAAGCCAAGTTGTTAATCAGAACATTCCAGAAATAAGAACCATGGAAAGAAGCGAGTCAATTCCGTCTAAATTTAAAGTAAAACCACCTACATTCGATGGTAAAACACCTTGGCCCACATATTTGAAACAATTTGAAGCTGCTGCAATAGCCAACGGTTGGTGCAACAAAGAGAAGGCTATCTCCTTAATAGTGGCCCTGCGGGGGGAGGCTCTTAACATTTTACAAACGATTCCCGATCACCAGCAGAACGATTACGGCCTCTTAACATCAAAGCTTGAGATGAGATATGGAGATGCTCACCTTCAACAGGTTTACCACGCACAAGTTAAGAACCGCTCGCAAAAGACAAGTGAAAGCCTGCAAGAATTCGAAGCTGACATTGCCAGGTTAGTTAGATTGGCATACCCAACGGCACCAGATAGCTTCCTCGAACAACTTGCTGTCCAAACATTTGTGGATGGCGTTAAGGATGGCGAAATACAGCAAGCGCTAAGACTAGCACGGCCAAAAATGTTAGATGATGCACTGGCCCATGCGCTTGAATTTGAAGCAGCTAAGCAGACATCACATAGGGTGAGTCACAAAGCTCGGTCTGCCTTAGAGGAACCTGGTCAAGCTCAGAACAGCATAGATGAAATAATCAACCGTGTGTTTGAAAAGCGAAAGGCGGAAAGGCTGAAAAGACAACGACCACGGAGATGGCGTCTACGATGCTGGAGCTGCGGTGAAGTTGGCCATATGCAGAGACGCTGCACTCAACCAAAGAAACAACCGGTTGTGCCAAAGCTGGTCCATGTAAAGGGGCGAACTTCGACAGCACAGCGTAGTGCCCCGGAGATTATCATCCGTGCTGCATCGTCGGTGGAAAGTCTGGACAGCATTTATATCGATGGTAGAATTAATGGTAGGGTTGTCCGATTACTTGTAGATACAGGAGCGACAAGAACTATTGTGAGGCCAGATTTGGTTGGTCGTGGAAAAGTGCTACCTGTATCGGTGTGTCTTCGAACGGCAAGTGGTGAGAAAATTTGTACTCACGGAGAGACTGCCGTTATGTTGACAATTGGGGACAAATTAATTAATCATCGAGTGTTGGTAGCTGAAATTACAGAAGAAGTGATCTTGGGAATGGATCTCATGAGAGAATATGGGTTTCATGTAAACATGAAAGAAAATGTGCTTCGGATAGATAATGATGAGATTCCATTTCAAGGTAGGAGTAACCAGACGATGCAAGTTCGAATGATTTGCGATATGAAAATACCCGAGAAGGCGGAAATGATAGTAATGGGACGCCCGGATGGTACGCTCCGGGAAGGACAAGTATGCATGATGGAAGCAACTGAATCGGGAATGGGTCAGGAGGGACTTCTGATTGGAAGAACGCTGGTAAAGTCTCGAAATATGGTACCAGTAAGGGTGCTGAACATTAATCCCCATACAGTGACCCTGAAGAAAGGCATGATTGTGGGAAGTTGCATTCCAGTATGTCATATTAAACGTTGTGTGGACGACACGAAAAATAAACCAACCAACGGTTGCTCACAGAAATTGCTGGATATGTTGATACCCTCGTGTCAAGGATTAAATGGCGACCAACTGGGCAAGGTAAAAGAACTGATCGGACGATATCGAGGTGTGTTTGCACTGATGATAGTGAGAAAGGAAGGACGAATGTTGTGCAACACAAGATCAATACTGGAGATGCGCAACCGATAAGACAACACCCAGGCGGCTTCCTTTGGCAAAACGTAAGGAAGCTGAGCAAATTATCACCGATATGGAAGAACAGGGAGTGATTGAACCCTCGAATAGTCCATGGGCATCCCCGGTAGTGCTTGTCAAGAAAAGGACGGGTCGACAAGGTTTTGTGTAGACTACCGGCGGCTTAATAACGTGACAAAGAAAGACAGCTATCCTTTGCCCAGAATTGATGACACCTTAGATACTCTATCCGGATCTAAATGGTTTTCGACCTTGGACCTGAAAAGCGGATACTGGCAGGTAGGCTTGGAGCCAAACGATAAAGAAAAGACTGCCTTTACAATTGGAACTGGATTATGGCAGTTCAAGGTCATGCCATTTGGATTATGCAATGCTCCTGCTACTTTTGAACGATTGATGGAGTCGGTGCTGCGTGGACTGTCCTGGAAGACATGTCTGGTGTACCTGGACGACGTGATAGTGTTAGGTCGGTCTTTCGAAGAACATCTTAAGAACCTAGAGGAGATATTCCAGAGATTACGGGGCAAACCTTACATTGAGCCCCAAGAAGTGTCACCTGTTTGGAAAAGAGGTGAAATACCTAGGACATGTCGTTTCGGAGACCGGAATAAGAGCTGACCCTGACAAAATAAAAACGGTACAAGAGTGGCCTACACCAGCAGATATACACCAACTACGCAGTTTTCTAGGATTGTGCACATATTACCGACGTTTTATACTTGGGTTTGCGAACATTGCCAAACCGTTAACAAAATTAACCGAAGATGGACAAGAATATGATTGGAATGACGACTGCCACAGGGCATTTGAACAACTGAAACGGCTACTAGTTACAGCACCAATTTTGAGTTATCCACGGATGGAGGGGAAATTTGTGTTGGATACCGACGCCAGTAACACAGCTATAGGAGGCGTTCTTTCTCAAGTGCAGGACGGACAAGAAAAAGTTATTGGGTATTTCAGCAAGGTCTTGTCGCGGCCAGAAAGGAACTATTGTGTGACAAGAAGGAGCTGTTGGCCGTCGTCAAATCCGTAGAGCACTTTTATAAGTACTTATACGGCCGTAAATTCCTGTTGAGAACAGACCATGCTGCACTGAAATGGTTATTGCAGTTTCGAAATCCTGAAGGGCAAGTGGCAAGGTGGATAGAGCGGCTGCAGGAATATGATTTTGATACAGAACATCGTGTAGGAACTAGCCATCGGAATGCAGACGCTCTGTCAAGGAGACCTTGTCCGATGGACTGCAATCATTGCTCCAAGATGGAAGAGAAAATAAGTGTCATCCATAGAATGACGGTAACCGATGATACTTGGCAACTCGAAAGAATACGAGAAGACCAGGAGAATGACGCCGAATTGGGACGTATTATTGAGTGGAAAAATAGAGGACAACGGCCAGCTTGGGAAGAAATTAGTATTTCAAGTAGGAGCCTGAAGGCATACTGGGCACAGTGGGACTCCTTGATGATGGAAAATAGAATCTTGAAACGACGCCTGGAATTTGAAGATGGCACTGAGAGACTTCAAGTGATAGTGCCAAGAAGCAGAGTGCCAGAGGTGTTGCAGCACTTGCACGATGGTATTTCCGGAGGGCACTTTGGCGTGAAAAGAACTCTCGAAAGAGTGAGAGAAAGATTTTATTGGGTGAACTGCAAAGAAGATGTGAAGGAGTGGTGCCGGAAATGTGAATTGTGTGCCTCTGCAAATGGCCCGGTCACAAAACGGAAAGCCCCAATGAGACAGTATAACGTCGGGAATCCTTTTGAGAGGGTAGCCATTGATATAGCTGGTCCGTTTCCTGAATCAGAGAAAGGAAATAAATACATCTTGGTTGCGATGGATTATTTTACCAAATGGCCGGAGGCATATGCTATACCTAACCAAGAAGCCGAGACGGTGGCAGATGTACTAGTCAGGAGTTGTTTTGTCGTTTTGGAGTTCCGTTGGAATTACACTCCGATCAAGGTCGAAACTTCGAATCGGCGTTGTTTCAAAACGTCTGCAAGCACCTTGGAATCAGGAAGACTAGAACCACGCCACTTCATCCCCAATCGGATGGAATGGTTGAAAGAATGAACAGGACGTTAGGAAGTACCTGACCAAAGTTGTCTCTGAACATCAACGAGACTGGGACCAATATTTACATTTGTTCCTACTGGCGTACCGATCTTCGGTACATGACAGCACAGGATACTCGCCCGCTTGCGTAATGCTAGGACGTGAATTGCGGCTACCATGTGATCTTCAGTTTGGATTTAAACCTGGAGAAGAGATCGCAGGTGAAGATTACGTTAGTAAGCTTCGTGAAAGATCAAATAGTATTCACGAAAACGTCCGAAAGAATATACAGGCAGCAAGCGATCGAATGAAATCACAATATGACACGAGAGCGCAAGAAGGTGGTTATCAACCTGGAGATTTAGTGTGGTTGTACAATCCACAAAGAAAACGTGGATTGTCGCCAAAACTACAAAGACAATGGGAAGGGCCGTACAAAGTGTTAAAAGGATTAATGATGTAGTGTACCGGATCAGAAGATCCCCCCGTGGTAAACCGAAAGTGGTACACTTTGACCGTTTAACATCCTACGCTGGCAACAACCAGGAAGACTCGAATAATGATGATGGTGTTCGACAAGTTATTAATCATGAGCCAAATGTAGATTTTGAGAGCTTTATGGCAGCATATGGTGGTTCCGCTAAGGCGAGATTTGGCGTTGTTGTTGAAAACAGCAAGATCTGTTTAGAGCACCAGAAGAGTATTCCCTTGCACATTGCGTAGCTCAAGATTTGGCAATGTCAAGGGGAATAGCTGTTGTTTTCAAGAAAAAGTTTGGATGTGTGGATGAATTAGTACAACAGCAGCCAACTGTAGGAAAATCTTTGGTTCTTCAAGATAAAAATCGTTATGTTTACTATCTGGTCACCAAAATTCTTCATGGCAGAGACCTAGTTATGGACATCTATGGGAGGCTTTGCTAAATCTTAAGGCGCAGATGATGGAAAATGGAGTAACGAGACTAGCGGTGCCCAAGCTGGGCTGTGGACTGGATCGCTTGGATTGGAGGATAGTCCGAAATATGCTAGAAGTAGTTTTCCAGGAACCAACGTCCAGGTTCTTGTTTGTTGTTATCAACCGGTTGCCTACCAAGACCATGAAAAGAGTGTTGACTGTTACTTCCAACGACGCGGTGGATGCACCAGAGGAGATAGCTGCCGATACCGTCACCAGTCATCGAATTGGCGTCAAGATGGATTTACAGTTACGAGACGTAACGGTTTTAAAGAGGGGGCAGTGTTGCGATCCACTATTAGGCAACCCGTCAAACATACAAACGCCCGGGGCACAGCGTATTCTTCAGCATTCGAGAATCCTTCTACAAAGTTCTAGATAATGAGTCATATCTTAATGCAGGGTATATATAAGGCCGCTTATGAATGTAAGAGTTAGTCTATTCTTGAATGTCTAATATAAATTATATCGTTGTAAAGTAAACGTAGTTGAGCTTTTAGAATATATACATAAATGATATGCTGTGTCTAATGTACATGCAGCTTGTAGTATACATAAATAAATAGAAGTGTATAAACAAATAGTTGTGTTAGTGTTGTTAATGAACCTATGGTAAAGAAGATAGTTTAAGAAGATATTAGTGCTTGTAAATTCATTAGTGTAATAGTGCTTCATTGTTAAGTGGACTGAAAACATCTATAAATAAGGCATATACTGTTAATTAGACTTGTGAACAGTGAGTAATAAAGACCATTATTATTACTTGTTTTAAATTAAAGAAACGCGGTAGTAGTAGCCCGTTACATTATTATTATTATTAAACAAGCATAGTTAGTGCCCATGTTACGTTTGCGGGAAAATGTATAATAATGCCATTGTCGAACTCATGCCATAACAAAGGATAAAGTAAATAAAATTTTATTGGTATATAAAAGGATCTATGTACTGATTTATACCTTTTGGTAATCATTTTTTAGAAAACTTTTCAACCTTAAACAATTACTTCATTTTACTTCTATTTCATCAGATAATATGTATTTCTAAAGAATAAGGTATCCTCTACATACCACAATTTGAAAATCCAACTTTTTTTAAGCAAACATTCGGTATATTATCTGACTTTCAGGTTCCTTAAGTTCTAATAACATTAGGTACCAATTTCCAATCGCTTGAGATATTAACCGATGAAGTTTGGTACCGTTTATACTATGACCAATAAACAATTTATTTAATTTTTAGCATTCAGTAATTCACCAAAAATGTTAAATCTTGAACTTTGGCAGGATTTGTCAGTCGGTCAAACAAAAACTTAAAAGCACTAGTAGAAAGACAGTCAAATTATAGATCAAAGTTCAATTCCAAAAGTTTCAGTTTCTCAAAGTAAAAAAAGGCTATAAAAATCCGTCTGTAACAATTTCATAAACATTGAAAATTGCTAAACATTTTGTACTTTTTTCACATATTTTTAGGATTTTTTAAAAAATCAAAAATCAAATGATATACTACGGTATGTTCCACAAGTACCTTGATTGTAGCTCAAAATCATTATACTCTTAAATCAAACAAAAGAGTGATAGTTACTTGTTGAACACAACCGAAAAAAATATCTTCTCATTTACGGAATGAAAGTCGGGCCGGCCCGAAATTTCAAGCGGACCGGGCCGTCAGTTTTCATTTCGGGTCGGGTCTAGGGCCGGGCCGGTCACTTTTCTGCGTCGGGCCAGGCCGGGCTTATTAAAAGCCCGGCCCGGCCCGGCCCAAGTCCATCTCTAGTGTCTACTAATGGCATCACTCCTAGATTTTTATATTGTTAACTTTTAATATTTAACATTTTGGACTGCTATATATTCTTTTAAACCGTAAAAGTGCAACTTTCGATAGCTGATCTTTGGAAATTAGGAAATTGCTCCAACTTTGCCCTAAAAAAGTTGCATTAACGAGGGGCGCCGCCAAACGTGTACATTGAGGCATACAGTGTGTCTGTTTTTTCATGTCACATCGAATATCTGGCTATTGTAAGAATTTCAAAGAAATGTTATATACAAAAGTTGTGTAACTTTTTATTTGCAATAATATTTCACAATAAAAAAAAACAATGCAACATCAAATTTTTTAAATACAGCAAATCTATTCAAAATTTTAAATAGAGCTTACGTATTATTATTGCTTATTTTAAGCACTTTAAGAATATGTAGTAATAATGGGTATGTTCCATTTAAAATTTTGAATGTACTTGCTATATTTCAAAAATTTGATGCTTCAATGTTTTGTTTTTATTTTGAAATATTGTTGCAAATAAAAAGTTGCACAACTTTTGTGTATAACATTTTTTTGAAATTCTTACAATAGCGGAGATATTCGCTGTGACAAGAAAAAACAGACACTGTATAGTATGTATAGTTCTTGGCCTCTTGGTGAGATAATAGAAATACTTTACTCTGGTTTATTTGAATCGTTGTTTTTTTATCACACCTTCTGGCCGAAAGCTTCAGACCTGATTCTACGGTGTTAAATTAAAATGAATTAATACTATTATCGACAGCGACGTTGCTTTTGTTATTGACTAAAAAGGGTACACAAACCCATGTTTGTAAGTTTTTACTATTTTACGTGTTTAAATGTTTTTGTAATTAGAAGTTTTAAATTGCTAATAATTACCAAAAACCAAGTCGATGATAATAATAATCCTCTTAAACTTAACACATAGAAAAGCGGCTGAAACGTTCGGACGAAGGGTCTGGTAAATATAAAATAATGTTTTAAATATACTACACGAAAATATTTAGCTATGGAGTAATTATTAGCAAAGACGCACAATTTTTGCATCCGATTACGATATCAGCGTAAAAAATAATTAAACATCGCCTTTTCAACACATGAATCAAACGTTTTTTTAAATGGAATACCCTGAATATTTTTATTTAAGCAAAAGGGAAATAAATTCTCAACAAAAGGTATCGAAATGTGTGTGATAAAATACTTTAATATAGGTATAGTACAAACCACGAGAAAAGACGTTTACGTCCATCACTTGTATTGGTATAAATTATGCTGAAAATTTAAGTCATTGTAGTATCTAATTCATCATCATCACCATTTTGTTTTCGACCTTACTTAATGTCGGTTTGACGCAGCTCTAACTTCTTTTCTATTCTGTGCTAATCTAAAAAGTTCTACATACCCTTCACAACCTAAATTTCTAATAATTTGACTAATATAGTTTGGTCTAGGTCTTCCTATATACTTTTATCTTTTTCCTATCCAGCTGGCTCTACATAGATATTAGCAACCTGATGGTTGTTAAAGAACTCTAACATGTTTAAATGATTACCATTTATAAGGTAATGAAATATAACCTGGTTATCCGCTTCAAAAAAGGAAAAGTGTTAAATTATATGTTATGGTAAGGCTTAAGCAACGAAACGCTACCAACATGCCAGACTGCTAACTAATTGTGAGTTATGTCCTGGTGACGTTTAGTTAACTGATTTTTTTTTTGTTTTGTTTTCGAACTTACTTAAAGTCGATTTGACGCAGCTCTAAATTCTTTTCTATTCTGAGCTAATCTAAAAAGGTCTACATACCCTTCACAACCTAAATCTCTAATAATTTGACTAATATAGCTTTGTCTAGGCCTTCCTACTCTATTTTTATTTGATAGTCTATAATCTAAGACTTTACTAAATAGTCCCTCATGTCTTAACTGGTGCCCTATCATTGTATCTCTCCTGACCTTCAATTGTTTCCACATACAGGGTTCCTCACCTAGCCTTCTATAAACTTCCTCGTTTGTTACTTTATCTGTCCAACTAATCTTTAACATTCTCCTATAACACCAAGTTTCAAAAGCTTCTATCTTTTTCTTATTTACTTCTTTAATTGTCCAAGTCTCACTACCGTATAGTAGAACGCTCCAAACGTACGACTTTAAGAAACCTTTTCTATTATCTAAACTAATACTATTAGCTATTAGTAAGTTTTTCTTTTTTAAAAACATTTTTCTAGCTTGAGCTATTCTAGCTACTATATCCCTTCTGCTACGTCCATCCTTTGAAATTATACTACCTAAATAGCAAAACTCATCTACCTCCTCTAACTCGGTATTACCTATTTTTAATTTTGGTTTAGAACGAGGCTGTAACTCACTTGTCATTATCTTTGTCTTTACTGAGTTAATTCTCATACTATAATTACTCTGTAGTATCTCATCTAAAATATTTAAAAACTCTCCTAACTCTTTTCTAGACTCTGCTATAATGGCTATATCATCTGCAAAACGTAACATGTCTATTTTCTGTCCCTGTACAATAATACCTATCTCTTTTCTCTCTCTAGCTAAGTTTAACGCTTCCTCAATATAAACATTAAAAATCAAGGGAGACAGTATACAACCCTGTCTAACACCATTTCTAATCTTAGCTTCCTTTTCTATTTCATCAAATCTAATTACTACGCTTTGGTTTTTATATAGACTGAAAATAATTTTTCTATCCCTATGAGAGATTCCTATTTTTCGCAAAACCCTGAACATAACAATCTAATTAACTCTATCAAATGCTTTTTCTAAATCTACAAACGCGAAATGAATCTTTTTATTTTTTTGTAACCTTTTTTCGATAATAACCCTAATCATTAGTATCGGTTCTCTAGTCCCTCTGTCTTTACGAAAACCATATTGGTCTTCGCCTAAATAATTCTCAGTCAAAGCTTTTACTCTATTTTTAATTATTATTGTTAGTATTTTGGAAGCATGAGAAGTTAAACTAACCGTTCTAAAATTCTCACGCCTATCAGCTCCTGACTTTTTTGGGATTGGGATAATAATATTTTTTTCAAAATCTATTGGAACCTCACCTGTGTCACATATTACTTTTACTAGTTCAAATAATCTGTCTAAAGTTTTTTGACCTGCATATTTTATTAATTCTGCGGGAATATCGTCTATCCCTGGCGCTTTATTTAGTTTAAAATTCCGAACAGCTATATCAAATTCCTCTCTTAATATTGAGAACCCTATTTCTACATCCTCTTCTTGGTCGTTCTCTAACTCATCCATATCGTCTCCCTTATATAAATCTTCTAAATATCTTTTCCATCTATCTGCTACCTCAACTTTATTTATTAGAAGCTCATTATTCTCGTCTCTAATACCATTATATTTTTTCTATCTTCCCCAAAAAACTTTTTAACTGTCCTGTAAGCCCTGTCTGTCTTACCTACTCTCAAATCATCTTGTATTCCCTTACAATTCTCCTCCAACATTTATTTCTAGCTTTTCTACACTCATGTACTATCTTATTTCTAACTGTATTATATTTTTGCTTACATTCACTATCCACTTCTCTGAAAGGTTTAAGCTTTCTTCTATTCTCTATTAAATCTAATATCTCCTTTGTTTCTCGCTTCTACCTATAGTCTGTGTTGCTGTATCATGTACAGTCAGTTTTATTTCTTTCCATCTATTTTCTACGTTCCCTCCTACAGCTATCTCTTTGCTCTTATTATCTAATACTTGTTTATATTCCTCGTTTACCCTACTATCATTAAGCTTACCTAGATCCCATCCCTCTCTTTTAGCATTTCTCAATATTTTGAATTTTAGTTTACACTTCATTTTAACTAAGTTATGATCGCTATCTATGTCAGCCCCTGGATAACTACGACAGTTTTTAACTTGGTTTCTAAATCTTTGTTTAACTAAAATATAATCTATTTGGTATCTAGCCCTATCACCTGGCGCTTTCTAGGTATATCTTCTCCTAACATGTTGTTCGAATACGGTGTTTACAGTTACTAATCTATGTTCCTGGCAAAACTCAACTAATCTTTCTCCTCTATTATTTCGTCTGCCATACCCAAATTTTCCTACCATTTTTCCCTCACTACCTTCTCCCACTGACGCATTAAAATCGCCCATAACTATTAAATTCTCATCTCTTTTTACTTTTCTCACTATACTATTTATATCCTCGTATACCTTTTCTACTTCCTCATCCTTGTACTGAGTTGTTGGCATGTAAACCTGTACTAAAACAGTGTCTGTGGGTTTTGTACTCAATCTAACCATAATTATTCTATCACTAAATTGTAAGTACTCTTTAACTTTATGCCCTAATCTTTTACCTAACACTACTCCTACCCCTGCCTGTCCATTAGTTGAAGAAGTTGTAATTATTCTATAATTATTTTTCCAAAAGTCATTACTATCTGGCCATCTCACATCACTAATACCTAAAATGTCCAGCTTTTCCTTTCTCATTTCGACTAATAAATTCGTTAACTTATCTACTCTAAGTAATGACCTTACATTCCAAGTCCCTATCACTAAATCGAACTGTTGTTTTATATTCTTACGATAATGAGCCCCAAGTACCCCCTCCCGGAGATCCGAACGAGGGAGTATTTTACCTCCGGACATGAATTTTACTTGTGAGCTCTCCATCATATGTATTTCGTGTTTTAGGCCACGCACACCTGGAAAATATTGTGGTAGGCTCCCATATCTTTTCACAACGCAGTTTTTAAAGATTTTAGCAAAAAGTCGTATCCGTCACGACCAACCCCCAACAAGCTTGTAAATTATTGAGGATCACCCGAGACCAACCGACCCTCCTCCAATATCTTTTAGCCAGCAAGGCTGCTGCCCCTTGCTGCGCCTTTTAATTGCCTTTTACGATAAGCAGGCTTACTATAGTAGTATTCTTTATCCCCTACTATAGGGATAATCTAATTCATAAAGACCAAATAAATATTTCGATTCAGTGGATTTCGGTAAGCTTCGCTCATGTGCAAACCGTAATGAAACAGAGTTGCAAATAATATTTTATTTTCACATAGGTAGTTGCTTTAACCATTTTTAAACCGACGGTCCAACGTTTTACTCAAACGAATTCAAATAAAATAAAACGCATTTTCAAAAATTGAGTTAAAACTACTAATCTAAACAGAGAGGTGGAATTACTGCTATACGTACTGTTACCTTTAGTTGCAGTTGAAATTTTTGTCAAGAATATAACTTTGGCAACCATACTGTACGGAAAACTAAGGTTTTGCTTTTTTGACAGTTTAATAAAGAGACATCTTGTTACGTTCCAAACCCTGCAAACAACTTTTCCTGCATTTATTTTAAAATGCCCTAAAATTCCTCAACAAGCTCGATTTCCCGCCATTTGAATTAGTATTATTTAATAAAATTTTTCAAGTAATTACTTCGTATTAAAGTTTGCTTTAAACAGCTGCTTAGGAAACATTACATTACAAAGTAGTTGCAATATTTCCTAGCACCTGCAGCGATTACATTTTAATTAAAAGCTGCAGCTTTCTTCTAAAAGATAAGACCTTACCACCTGCTTACATCTGCTTACAATGGACTTGTTATCTGGTATTCTGCAGCTGTTAAGATGTTACAAAGTAATAACTTGAAAAATTTTATTAAATAATACTAATTCAAATGGCGGGAAATCGAGCTTGTTAAGGAATTTTAGGGCATTTTAAAAATAAATTCAGGAAAAGTTGCAGGGTTTTGAACGTAACAATCTTCACAAGTGAATTAATTTTGTTAGTATTTTTAAAACTTTACAAAGTATATTTCATTTACAAAAAACTAAGAATGGTATCCATTTGAAAAGGAGGTAGGCAGTATAAGTTTTATAGCAAATGTAAGGTTATGTTGTGAGGATTTTTTAGAATGCATGCCATGAAATTAATGTACGTTAACCTAAAATTAAAACTCATAACAGAAACATTTCCTAAAGGTTATATAACAAATTTGTTATAAAAAGAATAAAATTACACTAACTAAAATGAGAGAAATGAGTAAATAGTAAAAACCACTTTTTATTTAGTATTCATCTTCTCCAACTTGTTTGTAAGGTTGTCAATAGTCATATCCAAATACTTCTTCTCTTGCGTACCATTTGTTCATAACAGCATGTGATTGATACAAGTTTGCTAAATATCTCCGGTACACTGATTTAGGCGTCGCCGTGGATCAATGTAGTAAACGTAAGACTACGGATCCCAAGGTCCCGGGTTCAAATCCCGACACGGCCGACTGCTTGAAAAATGGCAGGTGAGCATTTTTCACAAATATTACGCCCTCGTTCGGATGAAAGGTTAAATAGAGGTCCCGTGTGTGAGTGTTGTCACGCACGTTAAAGATCCCTACCTTGCCTGGAACGACAAGGGTTCGGCAAAATTCTAAATTTCCAGGCAACAAAAAACTCGCCTCCTGGCCAATGTAGTACCTTCGGGTGGAGCATTGGAAATGTAAATGAACGGTACACTGATTTAGTGATTCTTTCTACATTGTCACAACCTTGTCATTGCCATAGCCATCGTGACCAATATTTTTGTTGTAATATTTCTTAGCATTTGCGCACACCAATTCAATCGCATTAAATTCCCAACGATAAGGTAGCAATCGCACACTGTCATGCCCGTGGGTTTGTAGTAATTCGTCCACCCGATACTGATTGTTCTTGTTATGCGACCTTACTTGTGCCAACGGTTCCGATTTGAACATATGCTCGTCACACTTTAGGTTAATGCTTATTAGAAACTGTTTAAATGTATCTATATTCCATCATGACAATGGTATCTTTTCAACTAAAGTTGAATGATAAATCGCATTATCCATAATAATCAAGAATGATTCTTCAAGGTTATTTATTGTATGGTTATCCACCCATTTCAAAAGCATTTCACCATCATACCGCCATGAAAATCTTTCTTCTGTAGTTTTGAAGCAAATATTGATTCAGTACTATTTAGAAAGCCTGCATTAGAATCAGTATGTACAACAAAGCATTTCCATCATAACCTCCTGGTCTACCAACACTTTTTATGTTATCATCTTGCAATGGGCGCACTGGATTCGCTTTAAAAAATAATCATGTCTCGTCTATAAAGACCGTGTTAACTAGCTAGTCGTATAGCGAGTAGGGGTGGGAGGGCTCAATACCAATTCGCCCTGGAGGATTGTACACAGTAGCATAAGTTAATGTTTGTCATACGTTCCATCTCTAAATATTCACCATAATGCTCAACCTTTTTAATTATAGTATTTTGGGGTTTATTCAGTTTACGCAGTCTCCAGTTAAGACAGTTATAAAAGAAGTCACAACACCTTTATTTGTTGTCTTAAAATAAATTTCGTATATTATATATATATATATATATATATATATATATATAATTAATTAACGACAGCAAATAATTTTAATCACCGTGTATAAGGACGCTGTGGGTAATAATACGCTTCATTTAAAGGCATATTGGATAAATTTGTCATTTACTTCTAAACATAGGGTTTATATTGTTTAGATAAAATTAAACACCATGTATATCAAAGCAGTGGAAAATAGTATGCTTAATTAAAGGCCTAGTGTGTAGATTTAAATCATTTAATTAGAATGTAGCGTTTGTATATAATCATAATCAACGTGTAGAAGGAAGTAATGTAGAATTTCATTAGATAATAAGCATTATTAAAACCATGCAGCATAAAAATTTATTCATTTCGTTCAAAATAAGGGATTTAAATTATTCACTAGACGCTTTCTATAAAAAGAAACAGAGTTAAAAGGTTCAATTTGTATTTAATTTAATCGTTCCAAGTACTAAAGCTATCGAGAAATTATAAAAGACGTGGGGAAGACACGCAAAAGACTTCAACGTATTAGAACTCAGAACACCTGCAGAAATAACGATGTATATGATAGTTGATAAGCTTTAAGCTGTATGAGTGCAAGTAAGAAAGCGAGTTTGTGGTATAAAGACAAGCGAGAGGGAATGCATTGGTAGTTAAACGAGGGGAAATGTGAAACGAGAGCACAGGTTGTAGATAGAACGAACAGACTAGATTGACGGTTAAGGTTGAAATAAGATGCAAACAGGAGAGGTGGAAACATAACAATTTCTATGTAAAATTAATTAGTTGTTCTCGGACGTGTTGCGAGACGAGTGCAAATTTCAGTAGAGTCATTGTGCCGAGCCATCGGAAGGGAAAATAGAATGCGAATTTCTTAAAATCGTCCGTCGCGGGACAAATTCGACTTGCAAGCGAGCCATTATAAAAACCCGTGCTGATAGGAGTTTAGCTCTCTTTTATTTTTGATTTGATTCGATACTTCAAGCAGTTTTGATCTTTATTTTTTGATTTTATTCGATACTTCAAGTAAATTACGTGATGATTACGTGCTACGATAACAGTTATTATGCATTAGCGCACCTAGAGAAGCTAAATAAAGGTAATAGTCTAGTCATATTTGCGGGTATTACTGTACCAATTATCCAAATTAATAACGATAAATAAATAAATAGAAGTATGCAGTTTTGGGTATAGCGTGAAAGAATTATGAATTTCAGTGCTATTTTTCGGGAATGTTAGTAATCAAATGTTATTCGTAAACGTGATTGGAGCCACAAAACAAGATTTAGATATACATAGATGAAGTCCTGAGAAGCACTGAAACCTTTTTAGACGAATGGTGATGTAGAAAAATTTTAACGGCAGTCAG
This sequence comes from Platerodrilus igneus, assembly GCA_036346225.1. Classification (NCBI taxonomy): domain Eukaryota; kingdom Metazoa; phylum Arthropoda; class Insecta; order Coleoptera; family Lycidae; genus Platerodrilus; species Platerodrilus igneus. The sequence goes on along the minus strand of JARFIW010001052.1, from coordinate 2,612,103 downwards.
AAATCCGAAGACGTAAACATAAACCAACTGGAATGGTGGGATTAGCAAGGACATTGGAGCCACGAGTGCAGTAACCTTCAGGTAACTTATGCATTGTTGTTCGATCTTTGATGTTTTGGTGTGTGTGTTGAATATCTTTATAATTTGTTTGATAAAGATGGACAGTAGTAAATTTGTATAATCAACAAATTTTGAATTTTAAGGTAAAATTTGGGTCTGACTTTGAGCTCAATTAGACTAACCTGTTAAATTAACGTAAAGGGGTGGGAGATGCTCCCTTTTATTCAGACTCAGGTCTGCAAATATTGTTACCTTAATTAGTATGCATCCTACAAGGACTCTAATTCCGGATGCAAATTAAAATGATGACAAATATGAACTTGAAATTTTATGATGCTGAAATTTATGCTGAAATTTAATTTTGAAATTTTAATGTAATGTGAATATTGGAGTAAATAGAGTTAACGTTGATGTTTGTGGTAGGAATGTGTTTTCTTTTATGAATGAAGATGAAAGTTTTAACTAGGTGAGCAGCCGATGCGGAAGGATTCAAGAGGCAATATTCAGGTAAGAAATCGAATGTCAGAGGAGATTTCACCGTAGTAACGAGAATTACAGCAAATCTTGGTGCCCAATTCGTGAGGCTCGATTCTTATATCACAGCAATATATATATATATATATATATATATTATATTGCTGTGATAAGGGGTTGTTCAGGGGTGTATTGAGTAGTAAAGGTCGTGTAGTAACTACAAATAGCAATAGGAATCAGAACACCCATTCTGTGATAAGACGACTCGGTTCAAACTGATGCACGACAAAGCTGCGACACTGTTAACCAGAAATCCACGCGTTATATAGTAGAATATATCAAATTTAAGTTACAGTGAAAATAGTGCAACAAATACGAAGAGTTTTTGTAATTCTAATTGGATTCAAAGGGGACAATTCTAATCAAACTTTGGTACAATTCTGGTACAATTCTAAGTTGCGTTAAAAGTATTTAAGAGAAGAGATTCAAGGCATATAAAAAAAAGAACCATGAAGTGATTTTTGGAAAACAAAGGGGTAACTGTATTCAAATATTGGTTCAACTAAGCAGAGCATTGGTATACGAATGAAGAGGGGGTGTTGATCCACAACACGAACAACATATCACAGGTCAGATCTATTTAATTTTAAGATATTTTTCAATTTAAATTTTAATACTGAATTTATTCAATTTATCCAAACTTGTAATGAAGTCAACAAGAAACATTTGCATACGCTAAAGTTACGTAATAAATCATAAAGAGGTCTAGAACGTTCCAGATTTTTTGTAAAGAGGTGTAGTTTTTGGTGACTTTAGATTGAATTAAAAGTATATAAATTTTGGGATAAATAATATATATAATATTAATTGATTGAAGGATGTATTTAAAGAATTTCAAATATTGTAAATAATATTTCTTTTCATTATATGAAATTAATTGACTTCGTTTTATCAATTCAAATAGGAAATCATAAAGGGGCGAAAAGAGAAAATTGATCATCGTAACGTTGTGCACTTTGTGTAGATTAAAACTAAGAAATTTAACTGAACTCACATCTTGTATCACCATGCTGTTAAATAAATTTAAAATATGAGTTAAATTGTGTTTAGAGACCACTTACTTTAAATTTGACACCAAAATCTATTCGCAGATTTTTGGCACCGCAATGAAATCACCTATAGCGTCGACCATTGGCGATCTTGTAATGGAAGAAATGGAAAATCCGGCAATTAGCGAACTACATTTTACGCCGGCATTCTATAATAGATATGTAGATGATTCAATTAGTAGTATTAGTATTAGTAACCCATACAAAGTTCGATTTTCATTTCATCTTAAAAACTATTAATATATATTAAGCATGAATTTGCATTCCAAATGTGGATTATTCTTCTCTATTATTTATAAATATATATATACAGTGTGTCCAAATTTCGAGTCTCTACATTGTGATTTCAGTTATTATAAGAGATAGAAATTGGGTTAAATGGGGAAAGATTTGGAGGAATCCAGGCCAGTTTTGTATCCGTTTACAAAATTGGTGTAAGTTGTCTGGTTTTGGAGATATTCGAAGAAAACTAAAAATGGCGGATTTTGTTTTTTGATAATAAAACATGAATCATAAGTCGCACCATCACAAGACTTGCACATTATTAAGACACTTTTCTAAAAGGAGTATTTTAGCATAAACAGAATTGTTACAGCTAGAAACTGTACTTTATTGCATTGTATCTTATTATTGTAAAAGAAGGTAAATTTAGTTTCATACCTGCATAAGGGTTGGGGTAAACGGGGAACAAAACGCTCTCTCTTTCCTCAAGTAGTGTTAAGCAGAACGCGATGGTAACAGCATCTCGTTGTGGAGATGCCATTGTATACGTTAAAGTAATAAATAAAAAATTATCCTTAGAATTGCCTTTTATTGCTAAAGGTCGCTAAGATAATACTACATGGTCCTTGCCGGATGAACCTTTTTTGGTTTATTTTTGTGGTGCATAACTAATTTGAAATTAATTACGTATAAGTGCAAAGGGATGAGCAAGTGGTTCATTTCTACAAGTTACATGAGCAACATTGATATCGAAGTATTGCAATAAGCAAACATAACGTGTGTGTCAAGTTTTTAATTGTGAGTGTGTAGTAATTACAAATCTTGTATGATACAAAATTACTACAATAATTCAGTTCGTGGAAAAATTGGCGTCAGGCAAATTTTGTGTGTTTTAAAGCGGACAGTCGAACAAAACGCGGCAGGTAGGTTGTAACGGTACATCCTACAAATTTGTATGGGCAAATTCGAAATAAATACGACAAGTATTTCAATACCTGGTCCTAAAGGGGTTGCGAGAATTCCTTACAACTGCTAAGTTGATGACACACAAATTCCAAGCACACCTTTTAATTTCAAATGAATTAGAAAGCGACAGGTGAGTTTCTTACATTCATTCCACTTCCTAGAAATTTCGAACACTAGCACTAGTTTTAATTCATATTAGAATTTTTATAAATAACATACATTTTGTGATAAGTAATAGGGCATTTTTTTACATACGTAATGGCTACTGAATTAGAAAAGCTAATTAGATCTCGCGCAGCACTGAAAGCTCAAATTACAAGATTTGATTCCTATTTGCAAGGAGTTTTTAGTCAAAAGAATTTAACTAATGAAATCATTTTGCAAGTTCAATTAAGAGTAGATAAATTTGAGGATTTAATTGAAAGGTTTAATGACGTTCAATTAAGCATTGAATGTTTGCAGGACAAAGTTGAAGGTGAAGTTGCAAATCAAGAGCGCGCAGAATTTGAAAATTCGTATTTTAGATTACTTTCAGCTTCTAAACAACTTGTTTCTGATTTCAATGATAAGGTTAGCCAAGTGACACCTAATGAAAATAAAATAGTTAATTCTAGTATTGAATCAGGAAATGATATTAAATTGCCGCCTTTGCAAATTCCTATTTATGAAGGTTCATATGAGGAATATAGTCAATTCCATGACATTTTACGTCAGTTATCGATTCAAACCCAAATTTAAGTGACATTCAAAATTATACTACTTGAAAAGCGCTGTTCGTGGAATCGCGGCAGAAACAATTCAGGCACTAGAAGTGAGTTCCAATAATTACACGGTAGCGTGGGATTTATTGCAAGAACGTTTTTCAATAAAAGCTTAACTATATTTAGTCATTTAAAAGGTTTATTTGATTTGCCTCCAGTTCAAAAGGAAAATGGTACTAAAATTAGAAAGTTATTGGACTCTTATCAAAGACATTTGAGAGCCTTACAAGCTCTAGATGAAAATGTTCAAGGGTGGAACACCATGCTGGTATTTTTAATATCTCAAAATTAGACCCAGCTAGTTATAGGGTTTTGAAGAAACTCAGTCGAAGGATAGGGTACCAAAATTGGAAGATCTCACGGAATTTTAAAAGGAAATGCGATTTGCTTGAAAAATTCAGGGCAATGTATCTGAAGCAAAGGTTACTAGCTCTGGCGGAAAATCCAAGGTTCAAAGTCATTCATTTTTTAGTGCACAAAGCGAATGCGCATTTTGTAAAAAGAAAGATCACCCAATTTACAGTTGTTCAAATTTTTTAAAATTGCCAACAACCAAAAGGTCAAGCGAAGTGCAAAGGCTCAAATTGTGTATGAATTGTATGAGGCCTAATCATTTTAGCAAAAATTGTAGATCGCAGGGATGTAAAAAGTGCGGTAAAAAACATAGTACTTTGCTGCATTTTGAAACGGAATCGAACCCTGTAAGCAAAGAGGTAGATACAAAAGACGACACACCGATTGTGGGTGAAGTTGTTTTAAGTTCACAAGCGTTATCACAAAACGCAGTTGTACATAGAACTCTGCTTTCTACAGCTAGAGTAAAACCTTACGATAGAAATGGAAAAGTTCATAACTGTAGGGCATTGTTAGATTGTGGTTCGCAGTCAAACTTCATGACAGTTGATTTGTGTAATCGGTTAAAACTTGATAAAATAAAAAATGATCTTCAAGTTACAGGTTTAGGTTCGATGAAATTTAGCATAAAATTTAAAACTGAAGCCACCATCGAATCTAATGCCAATGCATATTCTTGTAAAATATCGTGTCTTATTGTTGATGAAATAGCGGGAAATATGCCAAATTTTGAATTTGATACTTCATCATTTGATATTCCAAAAAACTTGAAATTGGCGGATCCAGAATATAATAGACCTAATCAAGTACAATTACTTTTAGGGGCAGGTATATTTTGGGCGTTGCTCTCCACGGGCCAAATTAAGTTAGGCAGTAACAAGCCTATTTTGCAAAAAAACATGTTAGGTTGGATATTATCAGGTCAACTATTAGAAAATAAACATAATAGTGAAAACACCTTGCAGTGCAATTTTAGCTCGAATCTTCATGAGCAGTTTAAGAAGTTTTGGGAACTGGAGGAACCAGTTATGCCTTCTAGTTTTGAATCTAAGGAGGACCAAATGTGTGAACTACATTTTGTAAGTACTTTCACAAAGGACGTTCATGGCAGGTTTATAGTGTCTATTCCTTTTAAAAAATTTCCTGAAGAATTAGGGGAATCTAAATCAGTGGCTCTTAAACGTTTTCTATCGTTAGAAAGGAAGTTTTTAAAAAATGAGTTTTTGAAGCAAGAGTATGTAAAATTTATGAAGGAATATGAGGCGTTGGGTCATATGACAAAAATAAATGAGATGGTTTCACATAAAGGTCCCACCTATTTTTTGCCACATCATGCTGTGTTAAAGAGGGCAGTTTGACCTCAAAAATTCGTGTAGTTTTTGATGGTTCTGCGCGTACCAGTTCAGGTTTATCATTAAACGACTTACAAATGGTAGGTCCGGTTTTGCAGGATGATTTGTTATCAATTTTGTTAAGATTTAGAATTCATTCAGTGGTTTTAACTGCAGATATTGCTAAAATGTACCGTCAGGTTCTAATTAAACCCGAAGAAAGGTATTTACAACAAATTTTTGGAGGAGGACGTACTAGAGCCTATAAAATATATACTTTAAATACGGTAACATACGGTACAGCATCAGGGTCTTTTTAGCAATTCGTGCATTGCAACAAGTCGGGCATGAATGTAAAGAGACAAATCCAGAAGTTTCCAAAGTCATTTTGAATTCATTTTACGTAGATGATTTGTTAATGGGTACCAATTCTGTAAAAGAAGCATTAGAGATTCAAAAGGGATTAGTGGAAGTCCTAAGAACAGGGAAGTTTGAACTCAGAAAGTGGAATTCAAACGAGCGTTCTATTTTAGAGCATATTAAAATCAGGAATCCTTCTGAGGAATATTTAGAAATTGGCAGTTCGGAAAGCACAAAAACTTTGGGATTATTTTGGTCATCAAACGGCGATTATTTAACATATAGAGTGAAACAAATTAGTTCTGCAAAGTTTATTTCAAAAAGAAGTATTCTGTCTGATATTGCACAGATTTTCGATCCGCTGGGATTACTAACACCATGTATCATCATAGCAAAATGATAATGCAAAAATTGTGGCAATATAAATTGAGTTGGGATGAATCTATTCCTGCAGAATTGCATACAAAGTGGAAAAACTTTCGGATAATCTCTCGAATGTAAACAAAGCTCGTTTACCAAGACAAGTTACAATTTCGAACAGTGTCGAAATTGAATTGCATGGATTTTCAGACGCAGCGCAACATGCCTATGCTGCAGCTGTGTATATCAGATCAGTTGATGGAAATGGAAATACTCTAGTTAGGTTATTATGCGCAAAAACTAAAGTATCTCCTCTAAAGGTAATTACAATCCCTAGGTTAGAATTGTGTGGTGCACTGATTTTGAGTCAATTGGTTGATAAGGTTATTAAAGTATTAGATTTAAAGATTGATAAATGTTTTATTGGTGTGATTCAGAAATCGTACTTTCGTGGATCAAGAGCGAACCAAGTCGCTTAAAAACATTTGTCGCAAATAGAATAACTCAGATTCAATCATTAACAAACGTAAACGATTGGTCATATGTTAATTCAAAAGATAATCCTGCGGACTTAGCTTCTCGTGGTATTGCTCCAGAAAAAATCTTAAATCAAGATATTTGGTGGTCTGGTCCATTTTGGCTTTCTTTTCCGCAGTGTGAGTGGCCTATAAAACAAATTTCATTATTGCAAAATAAACAGGAGTTACTAGAGGTAAAGGGTGTAACTTGTTTGCTAGTAAACGAACTATTCATGTCATTTAAGAATTTTCTACATTTAATAAGACTAAACGCATAATGGCATATTGTAGTAGGTTCATATGTAATATAAGGTTAGGAGCTGTAAACAAAACATTGGGCCTCTTACCGTGCAAGAGCTTCTAGAAGCCGAAGTTATTTTAGTAAAATTGGCGCAACAAGAAGTATATGCCCAAGAAATTTCAAAATTAAAACAAAAATTGTCAGTCTCAAATACGAGCAAACTAGTGTCATTAAATCCTTTTATAGATGCGAAAGGGCTACTAAGAGTAGGTGGAAGACTAGATTCCTCATTGTATAGTTACGATAAAAGCACCCAATAATATTGCCTAACAAGCATGTATTAACTAAATTAATAATGTTTGATTATCACATCTCATTACTGCATTCTGGCGCGCAAACATTGTTAGCTTCTATGCGTGAGAAGTATTGGCCGATTAATGGTAAAAATCAAGCCAAAGGTATTGTGAGATCATGTGTTAAGTGCTTCAGAGTTAGACCCAAGGAATAAAATATTTAATGGGCAATTTACCTGCGGCTAGAGTAAAACAAGCATATCCGTTTGAAAATTGCGGAGTAGATTATGCCGGTCCATTTGAATTACGAACTCATAAAGGTCGAGGGTATAAGTCTTACAAGGCATATGTGTGTTTATTTGTTTGCATGGCAACCAAAGCCGTTCATTTAGAGGTCGTGACCGATTTAACCACGGAAGCTTTCATAGCCACACTAAGGCGCTTTTCTGGTAGTAGAGGCAAACCCTCACACGTTTATAGTGACAATGGCACCAATTTTGTGGGTGCAAATAGGGAATTGCAAGAGCTGGCTGAATATTTATCAAATGAAATTACTCAAAATCAATTAAATGAAAAATCAGCAACTTTAGGTATTACTTGGCATTTTATTCCTGCACGTTCACCAAATTTTGGGGGCATTTGGGAGGCTGGGTAAAGTCCACTAAATCACATTTAGTTAGAGTTTTAGGTAATGTTTCCTTAACTTATGAATTTTTTTCTACAGTCCTAGTACAAATAGAAGCGGTGCTTAACTCCCGACCTCTATCCTCATTATCTGATGATCCAAACGATCCAGATCCTTTAACACCCGCTCATTTTTTAATTGGTCGAAAATTAACGACGGTGCCTGATCCGAGCCTATCACACATTAGCGAAAACCGTTTAAATCTGTATCAGCACATGCAAACAATGGTTCAGCATTTTTGGCGTCGCTGGTCAACTGAATATATTTCTGAGCTGCAGCAGCGACAAAAATGGCGTCAAGTAGGACAGCATTCAATCAAGTTTGGTGATATGGTAGTGATTAAAGATGATAAAACTCCTCCCCTTCAATGGAATATGGGAAGGATTGCTGAAGTGTTTCCTGATAAAGACGCTATTGTTCGCGTTGTTTCAGTGCGAACCAATCATGGTGTTGTAAAGGTTTCATTGGCTAAGATTTGTATTTTGCCTATCAAGGACAATTTGCCTTGAACATGTATTTTACTTATATATAACATGCATATTTGTTCTCAATTATGTATTAATATTGTTTTTTCTGGTTTCTTTTTTGATACGTTCAATACTTAAGTTTTTGGGTGGGGTCAGTATGTTACAGCTAGAAACTGTACTTTATTGCATTGTATCTTATTATTGTAAAAGAAGGTAAATTTAGTTTCATACCTGCATAAGGGTTGGGGTAAACGGGGAACAAAACGCTCTCTCTTTCCTCAAGTAGTGTTAAGCAGAACGCGATGGTAACAGCATCTCGTTGTGGAGATGCCATTGTATACGTTAAAGTAATAAATAAAAAATTATCCTTAGAATTGCCTTTTATTGCTAAAGGTCGCTAAGATAATACTACAAGAATCATTCGACTGTCTTTTGTTTTCGAGGAAACGCCCACAACTTTTGTTTTTCTTATGGCCGCCATTTTGAATATTAGGTGAATGTTATGCGCCTTAAAATTACCTTTTTAACGATATGCCACATGTCTATAAAAAAATGCAAAACTATCCTAAATTTTAAAAATAACTAAATTTGTATGTTCTTTAACGTTTGGTAATCCCAACAGGGCAAAAATTTGATTTCTACTTTCCAAACAGTAGTAGTAGTAGTAGTACCATATACATTTTGTTAAGTAGAACTCGTAAAGTATTGGATATAAATCTTAAAATTAACTTAAACATAAAACTGTAGCCTATCTTATCTAATTTAAGGAACAAAATTAAATGTGACCGAAACAGCAAACTATCATCTAAATTCCTTCCCGTAGATGCTGAAAATGCTGTCCGTTTGCATCACGGCACATTCGACAATTAATTAAAACTTTCCGTACAACTCTGCTTAACGTGCGCCTATTTATAGAGTTAAGAATGTCACGGACTCTTTCCTGCAGTTCGTTTATATTATGAGGCGGTTCAAACTCATATACCTCATTTTTAGCAAAACCCCATAAATAAAAATCAAGTGGTGTAAGATCTGGTGATCTTGCCGGCCACATAATTGGTCCACTATTGCATATAATATTTTGGCTAACATGTTCAGCTAAAAGGGCGCTAACTTCTCGGGAATTGTGAGCTGGACAACCATCTTGCTGAAACCATAGTTTTCGAAAATCATCATCATTTGGTACAAGTCCTCTAATAGCCGGAATTATTTGGTCTCTTAACAATTCCGTATATCTGGCGCCATTGAGGTTATTGACAAAATAAAAGGGTCCAATCAAATTATTACCTATAAAAGTATTAATTACATTGGTTAATTTTCTAAAATATTTATATCATAATTAACTACCTAAGATACCACACCAAACGTTAAATCCATATCTCGTTTGAAATTTGCGTTGCACCGTCAGATGATGATTTTCAGTGCACCAGTGATGCGTGTTATGTTTATTGAACACCCCGCAATTGGTAAACCGCGTTTCGTCTGTCCATATTATCAATTCTGGAAAGTGCGGTTCTTCCTCGCATTTTTCAACTTGGAAATTATATACTAGATTTTTTACGTTGTCCAGATGCACGTTTAAGAGCAACATTCGCGTCTACTTTGACCAAAGAACACGGTATTACTCAATTGGAAGCGACAATATAAAACTGTACAATTGGAAGCTATGTCAGTGCGGAACGGGTGTATAATCCCTTAAAAGACTGTTTAACCTTATTGGAAGATAGTAAGTTATACTTCCTAAAGGCGCCAATGTACTCGGTACCGTTCATTTTTTTACATTTCCAATGCTCCACCCGAAGGTACTACATTGGCCAGGAGGCGAGTTTTTTGTTGCCTGGAAATTTAGAATTTTGCCGAACCCTTGCCGTTCCAGGCAAGGTAGGGATCTTTAACGTGCGTGACAACACTCACACACGGGACCTCCATTTAACCTCTCATCCGAACGAGGGCGTAATATTAGTGAAAAATGCTCACCTGCCATTTTTCAAGCAGTCGGCCGTGTCGGGATTTGAACCAATGTACTCGGTACCGCCAAAATGTGGAGTAAGTTATCGGACAAGCTACAAAATAGCTGCTGTTTAGTGTATAATAACCTGCTACAGTACATGTATTGGGGGACCGGTATACAAAGAAATTGACGGGCTTGCAAATTAAGTTGTCAGAAAAACCAGAGAAAAGGGAAAAATTGATAAAGTATGTGCTTTCGGCTTTTAGTTTTAACTATTTACCTGTAAATTATTTGGAGATAGTAGAGTAGGAAGACAGCCAAGATAAAATAAAAATCTTACACAAGTGCTACATTAAAGCAGGTAACATATTTTACACAATCTGTAATACCATATTCTACAATTCCAAAAGAAATAATCATTTCGGTATCAGGAGTTGATAAGTACGCCTAACATTCGCCCAGAGGTAGTACGACAACGCGTAAATATTGGCAGTAAACTCTCTCCGTTGACGCTGCAGGAAATTGCCCAATTATACACGCCATACGCTGTAAGTGGAAGAAAAAGACAGCTGGAATTAGAGGAAATGCATGCAAAAAGGCAAAAGTTGGACTAAATGGAAGACACTGCGACAATACGCGAACAATACAAAGATGTGTTAGACAAAGAACATCTTATTAAAAAGAGAAAAGGATTAAATGATTATTTTATGTGCCGATGGACTGACTTGGATACATCCGCGTTCTACAAGCTGTATGTATTTGTGGTTAGTAAGAAAGACTCTTTTTAGAATTTTAGAATAGTATTACATTGTTCTATATTTATAAAAGGCTATGACGTCACAACAACCTTGGAAAAGTAGCCGGAACTAGGTAGCCGAGAGCATAGCAAAGTGGTGATTTTACCTATATGAAAATGAAAATAAAGAATTTTTAAATTTTTTGAATAAATTTTGGTAGAAAATATTTAATAAATAAGTATATGTTAATGAAACACATATTTTCTAAATGATATTGGTGCTAAAGAAAGCTATTTTTATTAAGTTCTATAGTTTGCGAGTGACGTAAAAACCTTGATGCTACACCTTGAGTTGTAAAAGTTAATACATAAGCCTTGATATAAGATCAAATCAAATAATTTGAGAGTCAAATAAATCGTGATAAAAGGTGGTATAATTTGCATATATTTTAAATTCATACGGGTATAATTAAAAGATTATATGTTAGATCCGACTGCAAGTTCAGTGTAATTGTATAAATTATTTTGGGGTGATGTAATCAAGAAGGAAATATACGGCATACCTGTCTTAACAAGTTTTTGCAACACACCTTATGTTAATTAAATACATTATATTAAAAGTCGAATGTCGGCATGATTTGCATATATATTACCAGAGAGTTATAATTCCAAACACGAAATTATATTCGACTGCATGCAAATTCTTAGTATTTTATCGTGACATTGAAATCGCGAGAAGTGAATGACTTCTTTTTACAAGATTTTACCTGCAAACGTTTAAAAATTTGACCTCCATCATATAACATTTCGTATATTTTCACAATTTTATTTGCTACTTCGTACAAAACGCAGCTTATGAGGAGAGCTAAAACACTCTTTACAACTTGCACGCGTTTGCTTAATATAAAACAAATTCTTCACCGCGGCGTTTTAATTTTTAGCTTAACCTACCCAGAAAAATCTCCGCAGCGGCCAAGAACCAACACGTGAACTGCATTTTCTACACACACAACATTTTTTGAAAAAATGTATAACACCTTTCCCCATCTTATTTAATATTTAACACCGGGAACGCTGCTAAAAAAAAATTCTTAAGAAAATATCTCCCCCCGACCGCACGCACACCACCCCACGACAAAAATCTAACGACCCCGCCAAACGCACACCCCAAAGACCTAACGACCCCCCCGATGCACCAAATTTACACACAAAGACAATTTTGTTCTCAAAGCAGCGTATACATATCTTGCTGCACGTTTTGTTCCCAAAACGGCTTAGGTGTTCATATTGTTCTCGAATCGGCGTATACATATCTTGCTGTGGATCTCTGTTGCCAAAGCGGCTTAGCCCCCCTACTCGAAATATTAAGGGCACGAAGTTAATAGAGAAGAGAGCCGTGCTACTTCTTTAGAGTATTTATATCCTTCCAATGTAACCTCTGCTGGCCACATTTATCCGAAATCCCCTGTTAACAACAACACATTTTTACAATTTTGCACTCAATCGATTTTATAATCCCGCGAATTTCAGCACGTCGTTATAATATTTTCAGAAAACTACGCTACACTATCCTTGTATTTGTCTCGCGTTCGATTAACTATATCGACCAATCGTATATTTACTGACGTCCTACAAGTCCCTCCTATACTATCGTCATCTCTTGCTTATGCGTTTTCTACGTCTCTTTCTAACCTGGTTTGAGTGGTAGAAAATCAATATTCCAGACCATCTGCTGTTTGAACCCCACGTGGACTGCTTACGTGATTTAAATAACCCCTCGTTAGTTTTTACTACGAATAGATGCGACGGTTTACTGATATTCGTTGAACTTGTAGCTTTATCTTTAAAAATTACGTAAAAGCTGACATTTCCAAACCAAGCAGGTGTTCAATCGTAACGAACGTTTTAAATACATTTCTAAGAGTTGGATTTCACCGTATTCCAACCCTACTGATATATTTGTTTGTTAGCAACGCGTGTCACCTTGGTATTATTGAATTTTTAGACGCTTTTATGCATATTATAAGTCAATAATCGTTCAATTAAATTCACTTAAATTAATAAATTAATGGCATTGGCTTCTACCATTTATTTCTTTGCAAACCTACTTAAATTTCATTAATTATTATTTGTACAATTTCATTAATACTCGTTACTTAAAAATAAACTAACTGAAATAAATTTCGCCCGTAAATTCTGTTTGTTCCTTTATACAGGGTGTTTTGAAATTGCTTCGTTTATATTTATTTTTAATCTTTTAAAAACACTATAATATACACAAATAAAATTTAAATTTTTAACATGAACAATTTGTACAGTTGGAAGCAGTTCGAAAGTCTTCTCGAGACGTAATTTATTAACTATTTATCGATAAATTGTAGTGGCGTGCCCCAGGTACGGCGGCGGACAGGGTCCCTGTCAGAGAATAAGGAAGCTATGGGAAGCACTGCGCGCTGAAGTATTAGCAGGCTAGAGCGCTGCTCGTTGTAGTGTTAGCAGGCTATGGTCAGCATTACCAGTTGATTCGTTAGGAGTAGTGATGTAAGGCCGGTCTGAATTCAAAACGGTGTACGCGTATGATTTTTCCATGTAACATACACGTGCACAGTTTTGAATTCAGACCGGCCTTATATACTTTCAATGTAAAATACGTGTGGGCACGTTTTGAAGTCAGACCGGCTTTATATTACTTCCAATGGAACATACGAGTGTGACTTCAAAACACACATTTGTTGAAAAATGTAAGTGCAGAAAAAATGTGGAGCTGTTTTGAATTTGATTTTCTTGCGAGAAGTTCTAAAGTAGGTCAGATGCAAAATATCGCATTCAAGTCAATTGTGTTTAATTAAATTGGATTCTGATTTATGTTTTTTACTTATGTTTAGAAGCTGCAAATACACATGGGCCGGTTTCAATTCAAAATGTGTGTTCACTCTTGTGATAGGTTGAAAAGTGGGTTGGCAAAGTACGCAGATGGTGGTAATCTGCTATATAAGAAGATTGCTCCTAATATTAATTTAATTAGTCGAAGTTTACTGCATATATTTACATACCTACATATACAAACATGTGTATAATTGATATTCAGGGATTTAAATACAAGTAAAACGAGTTTGTGTGCAAAGAAATTGCGGTTTTGGACTTGTTGTTAGGTGATGTTTGGCATCAAATTTTTAAACTGCCAATACAGTCTAGTTGTTTGAGCCAAGATCATATAAAACATAACGACTGGGTGACAAGGAATATGCATGGTCTTTCTTGGGATGAATCTTCAACGGATGGAATAGTGTCATCATAAATAGCGCTTTATATGAAACAAATTATCCGACCCGGTGAAGAAGTATTTGTGAGGGGTCTAGAAAAGAAGAAATTGATTGAAACCTATCCAATGCAAAACGTTGTAACAGATATGCTTGCACTAGGTTGTCCTAAGCTATCGGAGTTCAAAATCAACAATCGTTTAATATATAACATCCATTGTTGTAGACACAGCAATAATCATCTGCAATGTGCAAAACAAAATACCTTGTTATTAAAAGAATAGTTTGATAATAATAAAAAACAATAGAAAGATTGTGTCTGTATTATTATTGTAGTCAGTAAGAAATTTTTAATGCTGATGTCTGCAGAAAAAACGATTAAATTCAGTCAGCACGAATGGGACTCTCAACCCTGAACGCAATTATAATTGATCAACGCAATAGCTCTTTACTGGTTTTACAACATTTAACAAATTGCACAGATATCTCGAAATTTGCCAAAGACAGACAGACAGACAGACAGACAGACAGACAGACAGACAGACAGACTGATTGCACCAATTTCTCATTCTCGCTTTTAAAGAATAACAAGTCGTAGTTAATAAATCGCGAACTCAGTTATCTGCAAGAAATATATAAACGAGGAAATTTATGAAATGCTCCAACTTCAAAAAAACTAGAAATAAATCTATTGAAATATATGCTAACGTTGCAATTGGTGGATCTGCTCACGGAGTCAACAATTTTTTTGCAGCACTTTATTTGGATTGACTATAAACTACTCAATAATTTTAACCTAACCACTATCATTATTCTTTCCTGACAAGGACAATTTTAAAAAAAGTTTTCATTTTTGATTTGTTCTATAGAACACAACTACAACTTGACAATAAAGATTGAGCGATTATCACACACATATCTTGAGTATATAAAGATATTAAACAACAAGAACAGCAGAAAATTCAACCTATGTCAGACAGCGTTTTTTTTCTTTGTCAACGATAGTCTAGTCTATCGCTTCTTCAGCATTTGCATTTCCATAGTTACGTACTGAAGGCAAGATTAGACCAAGTAAATGTATTAAGAAAATTAAATCTATATATTAAGCCAACGAATATATACTCTGTATTGGTGTCATTAGGTCGTATGTTGCAATTGGTGGATCTGCTCACGGTGTCAACGATTTTTTCCAGCACTACATTTGGATTGACTATAAACTACTCAATAATTTTAACCCAATCACTATCATTATTCTTTCCTGACAAGGGCAATTTTAAAAAAGGTTTTCATTTTTTATTTGTTCTATAGAACACACAACTACAACTTGACAATAAAGATTGAGCGATTATCACACACATATCTTGAGTATATAAAGATATTAAACAACAAGAACAGCAGAAAATTCAACCCATGTCAGCAAGAATTTAATGCTAAGGTATTGTCTAGATAGCAATTGTAGAAATATGAAATCTACAGAAAATTTAATAAACCCATTCATGTATAAATTTAATGCTGACGTCCGCAGAAAAAAAAAGGGAGAAATTATGCTAACATTAGCAGAATAATAAATAATTCCACTCAATCAGCATTAATGAAAGGCCGGTCTGGCTTCGAAACGGTGCACTCGTATATACCATATTTTAAAATTAAAGTTGTCAATTGCAAAACCACAAAAATTAAATTTACCTAGAAATCATTTGAAAAATTAATTTTTTCAGTACAACTGAAAGAACTTGACTTTTATACATTTTTTAATCGATATCATAGACTTTTTTTCTGTTGTCTATTTTTTGTAGTATTGAATACAAAAAATTACATACGACAGCGAGTACTGTGAACTGTATTCTCGTATTGTTGTATTGTTTCACAATCACTTAAATTTTTTTAAAATATTATGAACAGTTGATTTTGGATGTGGATGGATTTCGTGTTACCGCCTCAGTAATGCTTAGAACACGTTCCCTATTGTTTAAGTCGTATTGTTCCCTAGTCTGTTCAAAAGCACCATAATTCAGTAAATTCTTTACAATTTTTCTGAAGTATATTTTATGCGGTTGTCGTCTTTCTGGATACAATTCCAAATATCTGGCGGATGCCGTATCAGCGTTCCGAAACGATTGTAAATAAGTATTTAGCATATCAAACTTTTCCTCATTCGAAAACTTGTAGACATGTGCCATTTTTTAAATTAAAAATGCAGCACCACCGGCACCAAAACTTACAACACACACAAGTTTATCTAAATTTTAGAATTTGTTTGACATATAACTGTAATTCAATTGTTTGGTTTTGTCACATACCACCGCCTACTATTATAAAACGATATCATTTTAACTCTAGTACCACCATAATTAATAATTTCTGACAAATGCTGTTTGTGTACATTATAAAATGTGTATTGTATTTTTCATAAAGTAGAAATCAAATTTTTGCCCTGTTGGGATTACCAAACGTTAAAAAATATACAAATTTAGTTATTTTTAAAATTTAGGATAGTTTTGCATTTTTTTATAGACATGTGGCATATCTTTAAAAAGGTAATTTTAAGGCGCATAATATTCACTTAATATTAAAAATGGCGGCCATAAGAAAAACAAAAGTTGTGGGCGTTTCCTCGAAAACAAAAGACAGTCGAATGATTCTGTTCATGCTAAAATACTCTTTTTAGAAAAGCGTCTTAATAATGTGCAAGTCTTGTGATGGTGCGACTTATGATTCATGTTTTATTATCAAAAAACAAAATCCGCCATTTTTAGTTTTCTTCGAATATCTCCAAAACCAGACAACTTACACCAATTTTGTAAACGGATACAAAACTGGCCTGGATTCCTCCAAATCTTTCCCCATTTAACCCAATTTCTATCTCTTATAATAACTGAAATCACAATGTAGAGACTCGAAATTTGGACACACTGTATATATATATATATATATATATATATATATATATATAAATATTATAGTAGTTTTTTTACACAAGGTAAGTTGATAAATACTTACGTATATATATATATATATATATATATATATATATATTGATATGATAACACCGTACTCGGTGTCAATGGCGTATTGTACTTATGACTTCACCTCTCTGTGTTTTCCAATCAAATTTAGAATCTCACTAATTTTGTTATTGTTTTGCCACGGCAAGCTTTTATTATTCTACACAGAGTGCACAACGTTACGATGATCAATTTTTCTTCTTTTACCCCTTTATGATTACCTCTTTGTTTGAATTATAAAATGAAGTTGACTAATTCCATATAATGAAAAGAAATATTATGTACAGGTTTTGAACATTATTAAAATACACGTTTCAATCAGTCAATAGCACAAGTCTTATTTATCCCAAAATTCATATGCTTTACAATCAATCTAAAGTCACCAAAAACTACTCTTTTTATCAAAAAAGCCTTGAACGTTCTAAACCCCTTTATAATATTACGTACTTTTAACGTATGCACAGTTTGTTGCTAACTCTGTTACACCAGTTTATATTAATTAAGCAAATTCAATACTCAACTTCAAATCAAAAAAATGTCTTAAAACTAATAAGATCTGACCTGCTCTATTCGTTGAACCCCTTGTTTTCCCATAAATTGCTTCCTTATTTTCTCGCAACTCAAAATTATATCAAAATCGTCGACGCTGCTTTGGAGTATTACATTAAACCATTTAAAATATCACCATATTCGAATTATCCATACATTTGAAATATTATACCCTCAATTAGAATCTTCCATGCATTTAAATTATCTTACCATCCATTATCAACCAACTAAGATTATCCATACACTCGGATTTATTATATCTATCCACTCGAATTTATTCTATCTACTCGAATCAGGATTTATTATACACCCATTTGAATTATTGATATCAGCCTCGAATTATTGTCGTAAGACTTGAATTATGGTCATCAGCCTCGAATTTATTATACACTCATTTGGATATTGTATCTTCGTATACTCATTTAAAATATTTTATATCTATCCACTTGAATTTATTCTATCTACTCGAATCAGGATTATACGCCCATTTAAAATTTTATCTATCCACTTGCTTGAAGCCCTATTATTATCTTATTAGTTTAAATAAATCACCCAAAATTTTACTCACGTTAATCGGCAAAATAAACCTTCATATTTATCGCACTTGTCACTATTTAATTTCACTATTAAAATATTACTACGCGTGACTTTTAGGTTCAGAGAAACGCAGCTTGGCCTTGTTAAGTTAAAACTGAGCTCTGTTATCATTGCTCGCTGTTAATATATGGGTTGATCCCACTTAGATGTGGGTTTGGCTTACAACTAGTCCGTCACTATCTTAACCAATGAAGTATTTGTATATCCTGCACTTTGAAGTGGTTTTCTGATGTAATAAATTTGTTTCCCAGGTAATGGTTATTTGCTTATAGATACCTCGTTATCAGACCATATTTTGTTTTGAGTAAATAATCGCGTTTTCCATATTATACAAAAATACATGATGTAATTTCAACTTTGATTTTCGTGTATGTTTATTTATTTACGCATCTTTAAACTACATTTTCTTATCAAAATGTTAATTGCTTCTACGCACTTACACAACGCTTTGTTAAGTTTTATCTCTTATTTCCGTATTATATTATAACTAATTGGAACCCTTTTCACTGCGTGTTTAATTACATTTATTAACATTCCTCTAAATACGCGTACGTTTACTGAAAAAGATCATTACTTGCATTACTTAAAATTAATAAAGCTCTAAATACCGGGTGTTAAATCTTTACTATTTACAAACTATCCCAATTACTTAATTTTCTACTAAATAAATGCAGTTTTCTGCTTCCTATCGTAATTTCTGGTTACTGCATGATCCTTGCTATATAATACACCCTTAAACAACCCATTATCACAGCAATATATATATATATATATACATTATATTATTGTAGGATTAAAACTGGTTAGTAGCACTGGCCATCATGTCATATCTCACTTCAACTTATTTTTATGTTTAAAACAGCAAACATGCACTTATTTCTGGAAAAGTCACTAGAATTGTCGATATCCCATAAGATAAACAAACGATTGAGAAAAATGCAACTTCCATTTCTCAAAGTGAAGGACAACTTTAACTAAAAGCGTACGAATTCTATTTCGCACAATACAAGACCACGCGTGATATATCCACTTTAAAGGTATGCATAGATAGATAAGACCAGAAAGTATGAACATAAACATGCAGACTTTGAATTAAATAAGAGGACCTGTACAGTTGGTTGCCTATCTACGCGAGTGAATTTATAGAAATGTAACATAGTAAATTAAAAAATTTAAATGATTGGGATTGAATGACATTTTTAAAGTAATGAAGTCGTGAATTATTTTTTAAATATAACATAGGAAGTATCAAGTATCCAGTATATGTTTGTTCACCTCAGTGTGGTCGTGCTTATGGTGCTTCTCTTTGTGATTTTGTCGTCGACTGTATTTAGGAATTTAAATGTGTTCGTTTATACCTTGACTACCGTGTTTGCGGTTTTTTTGGGAACGATTATAGCTTATTTTTAGCAGTTCAGTTGTGTGTAGTTTGAGTTGTGCGCTCATCGCTTTGTCGTCACTCTCCATTTGTATACTTTTGCATGTGTTGTCTCGTTGGTAAGTGTTATGTTGATCTTTGTCTCGGCTTTAACCCTGTCACTATATGTCAGTGGATGGTTAGGTTTCTTCAGTGCGGTTAATTGTTGCGGGTGTATCAGTTTCCCGTATTTGTTGCATTCTCTCGTCCGTTGTGTTTCTAGGCCTCTATATGGGCCGATCAAATTTTTTTGTTCCTTCAACTATAGTCATTTCATAAAGCGTATATGCTTCGATTTTATATACAGGGGTTCCAAAAGTCATTGCCAAAATTTATAGGTATATCTTTCCGTGTGCATTGTCGTTGGTAAATGTTATGGTGTTGTTGTCTCGGTTCCGATCCTGTTACTACATGTGTGTGGATTGTTACGTTTGTTCAGTTTACGTGCGGACACGGGGGTGAGCAAGAGATCTAAATTCGGTTGTGCAACTTCATAAAGTAAAGCTGGTGCTGGTGGGGTTGTAAACTTGAAGGTATATAACTCGAATGATACTACAAAATTATTTTGTGCTTGAAGAGCTCTCGAGATTAGCTACAAAAATGTACAATAAAATTTTTAGTTAATTTTTAAATAACCTTGGCAAGATATTATAATATTCTTATCTAACGCGAGTTATGCATCCCCCAATTGAAATTAGTATTATAAAATAGAATAATTAGGAAATTGTTGGAAAGTGTAGTGAAATGTTAAGTGAAGTGCAACAAAGTAAATCAAGGACCATATATAAAGTTTATTAACGTTCATGAAAACGGATGCGCTACTTTGTATCGCAGACGATGGTGACACTGCAGATGTCAGGTCACAGACTGTCACCGACGGCCAGGTACCGTGATTACTTAGAAATTAAGATTACAACAATGTATTTATGAATAGTATTAAGAATAAGCAGACATGAGATCTGCAAGTTCCCACAGCCATGTGAGGGGGTAGGAACATTAATAAAAAGCCGAGAGCTCAAGGACCCGGCAGTCAGTCAAGTGATCCGCTTTTGCATTGCAGTTTACTTACTACTCAAAATAGTACCTTTATTAATTAATTTCGATTTAAAGTAATGTTTAATTTTAACTTGTCAAAATTCCACATTTAATTTCTGTTTCAATAAATAAATTTGTTAAGAAGTTTTAAAACTGGTTTTTAAAAAGGCAGCCCCCAAGGCCCGAACCTTAACTCGCACTGCTTAAGACACCACAACATTTGACGAAAATTATTTTGTATGCAATATTTTATTTTCGAAACATATAACAATTCCGGGACTTTTAGAATACACGGTATATTAAACCTGAATAAAAATTTAACTTTCCGTAAGATTTCTGTTTAATCAGTACATAGCAAAAAGAAAATTTGGTAATAGATTTGGTAATAGATACAAGCACTTGGCATAAACAAAGATGCAGGCGGATAAAAATCTGAAAACTAGTTGTGTATAAATTATGGTTGACTATAATAATAAATTGAACATAATAAAATCCCCTTGATCCCAACTTATTTTAAACCTAGTAAGTGTTTCGACCACTAGGTGGTCATGATTAGTCGCAAAGCTTAAAAGAATTAAAAGTTTATTCAAAAACCGTTAACACGCAGGCCGAAGCGAACGTTTGAAATCCACAACGTTATCTTGAGAATACTCTCCTCAACACGCAAGTTGGTAATATACAATTAAAGTTATGCACTACAAAAGTGAAAGATAAATTGAAGAGCTTATTTATCACATATAAGTTAAAAGCTAGTAACCGTCTAGAGTAGTTGGAAGAAAATTTATTTCATAAGCACTCAGAACACTGATGAAATATTGACAAAACCTATGTAAATATATTGTGCATCTAAGCACTTACAGTACATTATCTAAAAAATTAGATTTGAAATACTTACAGAGGTCCAACTTTTGTTGTAATTTGTCCAGTAACACAATGAGCGGCAGTCATTACATATCTTGCGCTAATTAAGACACCTCCACATGAAAATGTCGTACCCCCTCCATTTATACGTCTATACTCCAGCAAACACATCCATGGAAATTCGTCGTAGTTTGTTGCCGTACCTCCCAAAATCCTGTCTGCGCCCTACAAACCAATACTGTTAATGCTAATTTAAATATATTTCTCTTCGCACACCTGTTTACCACAAGTTTGTCGATTTGGTAGTAAGTTGCTACCTCCCGGTTTGGGTCCTCGTGTTGGAGTAGTTGGTCGAGATGTTGGCCGATTAATTTGTTGGTAACGGGCAACGGAACCACAGCAAACATATGGCTGGTTCACATAGTCACATTGGGATTCTCGTAAGAAGCGAAGTGTGTCTGGTGTTCTGTCAGTAACAACGTTGTACAGAACTGGGCAGTCATAGATTGACATACACCGAGCAGTTTCTGAATTTGGTGTTTTGCAGGGAAGTCCAGCTACTGTAAACCATTGATTAAAATTAATATGTCGCCTACTTTAAAAGATTTTAAATTTTAACTTTGAAAACATTTTACAATAATTTCCAAACTTAAACAACAGAGCCTCAGGACGGCTGTTTGGTAGTAAATAATAATAATAATAAATGCCTTTTATTAGGTCAATTCGCATTACAATTTATATACTTTGCATGATCATCATATTGTAATATATAACTTAATGTACAAATATACTATTTAGAGAACTAACCATATGACTTAATAGTTACTTGATTTCCAACTGGATGAAGTTCAGAAATCGTAATGAAATAATAAGATTCTGCTCTTCCATTCGACCCTTGGCATTTTATAAAAACAACTGTATATATATATATATATATATATTGCTGTGACACCTTCAAAATTAACTGGTCCGTTGACTTTCTTCTGATAGGAAGACTCTTAACTCTTTCCGCCTCGGCTGCTCACCTAGTTAAAACTTTCATCCTCATTCATAAAAAAAAAACACATTCCTACCACAAACATCAACGTTAACTCTATTTACATCAATATTCATAATACATTAAAATTTCAAAATTAAATTGTAGCATAAATTTCAGTATCATAAAATTTCAAGATTAAATTTGTCATCATTTTAATTTGCATCCAGAATTAAAGTCCTGGTAGGATGCATACTAATTAATTTAACAATATTTGCAGACCTGAGTCTGAGTACAAAGGGTGCATCTCCCACCCCTTTACGTTAATCAAACAGGTTAGTCTAATTGAGCTCAAAGACATACCCAAATTTTCATTATAATCAAGAACATAAACTGCTAAATACTCCTTTCTACTTAAACAAGAAAATTTCACCTTAAAATTAAAAATTTGTTGTTTGTACAAATTCACTACTGTCCATTGTTTAGCAAATAAATTATAAAGTTATTCAACACACACCAAAACATCAAAAATCGAACAACAAAGCATAAGTTACCTGAAGGTTAATGCACTCGTGGCTCCAATGTACATCGTCCTTTGTTAATCACACCATTCCAACTGGGTTATGTTTACGGCTTCTGATTCTAAACGCTTTTAAAATTTTCTACACCACCATTCATCTAAAATTGTTTCAGGGCTCCTCAGGACTCATCTAAGTATATCAAAATCTTGTTTTGTGGATCCAATCACGATTACGAATAACATTTAATTATTAACACCCCCGAAAAATAGCAACGAAATCCATACTTCTTTCACGCTATACCCCAAAACTGCCTACTTTTGTTTATTCATTTATCGTTACAAATTTGGATAATTGGTACAGTAATACTCGCAAATATAACTAGACTTTATTACCTTGTATCTTCTTTTCTAAGTGCACTAATGTATAATAACTTGTATCGTAGCACGTAAAGAGCAAACTGTTTTAAAGTATTCAATAATCACCAAAATATAAGAGCAAACTGTTTAAAGTATTGAATCAAAATCGAAAATCTAAGAGAGCACTCTTTAAAGCATCGAATAATCAAAAATCTAAGAGAGCGAAACTGTTTAAAGTCCGGGTTTATATAATAGCTCGCCTGTATGTCGGTTTTGTCCCGCGACGGCCAGTTTACAGAATTTCGCATACTATGTTCCCTTTTCGACAGTCCGGCACGCGATTCTATTAAATTTGCACATGCGCCAGTTGAAAATCTCAGAAATTTTCCACACGACACCCAACGCGTCTGCCAACAACTAATTAATTTTGTATCGAAATTGTTGTGTTTTCACCTCTCATATGTGCAACTTATTACAACCAATCATTTCCTCGTGACGTTGCTCAAATCACGCCTTTCATTATCTGTGTCTCTGCCTTGCGCATTTTATCTGTCCTTTTCTAACTTGCTCCTAGTGGTGCAAATCGATACTCTTTACTATCGGTTATTTCAGTCCAGGTGTATTCTTATTTGGGTTAAATAACCCCGTATCTAGCCTTCCCGTTAATATAAGCTACGGTTTATCCGACCGTTTCCGATATACGCAGAATTTTCATGTTTATCCAAACAAATTAAACTGAAATTGACTTTTAAAAATACGCAGGTGTGTAAACGTTTTAACATAATTCTCAAAGCTTTATTTCATGGTATTTTAATCTTGGATTTTCACAGGCTTTTATGCTTATTACATTATTAATAATGGTTCAATTAACTCCAACTAAAATAATAATGAATGGCATTGACTTCTACCCTTTAATTTTTAGCGAATCCTAATTAAATATTAAATATTACTTGTACATTTTGTTTAATACTCGTTACTTGAAACTTGAATTAATTAATATAAATTTTGCACGTAATTTCTATTTGTTTCTTGGAACAATTAAATTAAATACACGTTGAGCATTTTAATTCTGCTTCTTTTTATAGAAAGCGTCCTTATACACGGTGATTAAAATTATTTGATGTAATTAATTAATTTTCTACCCTGGTCTAAATTTGAGTATTTTATATATATATATATATATATATATATATTGCCGTGGAACTCCTTTAAATCACCGGAACTGGTCTAGCTACCACTTCTGCGTATGTCCTAGGCGTCTCAACTCTGTCCGTGTTGTTACCTTCCCTGCTTGTAGTTGATGCCACCCTCATGTCCGGTGAATTGTTCTGTGTCGTTGGTCCCGGTCTAGGTGAAGGTCCCCTACCTTCACTGTTGCACCTGTAAAACGTCCGTCGAGATTCCCAATTTTGTCTCTGGTATGAAAAATTATTCCCCCGTCTTACGTAGTTGTCCCGTCGTTCAAATCTTACTGCACTGACTTGTCTTTCCCTACTTTTTCTAGGTCGTCCACTGTTAACGTCATCGTACCTTTGCAGGTACTCCAAAAACATCTCACTGTCAACAATGTTCTGCAACGCTACATGTTGCCTCACCTCAACCTCAAAGTGTCGTGATAAGTATTTAATAATCTGTCTGTCCGTCAGTGGTGGATTAAGTTGCTTAGCTATGCTATACTTTCGTATAGCGTATTGCTCCCTACTTCCTGCAAATTCCCCTTTAAATTTACCTGTGATCAGATCGTCTCGTACCTGGTCCTGTCTGTGGTCACTCCAGTAATGTTTCAAAAACCTGTCCTCAAAGTCATTGTAAGTGTCAAGTTCTTGTCCAATTAAATTGTCCCAAGCTCCAGTATGGTCTTTTAGTAAAGCTTTCACAACATTCACTTTCGCCTGTTCATCATATACATTATTTATCAAACCTCTAATGTTATTAATGAATATCTGAGGGTTTACCCTACTATCCCCATAAAATTTCATTTGTTGCTCCAACGACATATTACCTGTTACAAATCTTGGACCATCCCCCATCAAAGTTGCTACATTTTGTTTAGTACCGGTCACTTCCCTCTCGACCCTACCTAACTGATCCTTGCACGAATTCGTTACCTCAGTCATTTTAGCGGTAATCTCGTCCTCACAGAAAATCCTTATCTCTGTCCTTAATTGTCCCATTTCCTGATTTAAACCTCTAATATCACGTTCATTTTTATCTACCCTATTTTCAACTTCCCCATTTTTACGGTTAACCTGTTTTTAAAATCATTAAATTCTTGGGTAGACTTATCAATCAAATGTTTCTGTCATTTTCTCCAATTTCCGATTTGATTCCTCACTCATCTGATCAAATTTCCGGTTCGATTCTGCACTCATCTGTTCAAATTTTCTATTCGAGTCCTCTCTAACCCCGCTTAATGTCTCATCTGATCAAATTTCCTGTTAGATTCTTCATTCATCCTCTCTAGCATTGTCAAAATTAATTCATTTCCCGCTTCCCCTGATTCCGTCCTCGACTGATCCCTACTACCTCCAGCTTCCTCCATTTTCTTGCTTTATCAAATAAGGTACTATCGTCACTACCAATTTCCACTCTTTGACTTCTTAACCACTCCTTTCTCTGCATACGTTCAAATCACTCAGACACACACTCAAAAATATTCTTACATTTATTTCAGCCAGACTCTCTCTCTATCTCTCTCTCTCTCTCTCTCTCTCTCTCAGATCGCCAGTTTCCTGGAATAAAATTGCTCAAATTCTATTTGGAGCTCTTGCCTCACGTTCGGGTCGCCATAAATTTACTACCATTCTCTTTACATGCATATTGGATGTCGCCTTCTAACCTTACTTGAATGGTAGAAAATCGATATTGCTGACCGCGTCCACGTGGATTGAATACGTGCTATGGAAATCGAATGCTTTTATACCCTTCTCATTCTGAAGCATGTTATTAATTGTGCATCCTTTCTGCTCTTTAAGAAGCTCTTGTTAGTGTTTATGCGAAACCACCAACGGTTAAACAATATTTCTCGAAGCTTGCCTTGTTATCTACACAAATAAGGGGAAGATAACCTTTCAAACATGCAGGTGTTTAATTATTGATCGTTTAAAATAACATTTTTTGGAGCCTACGTTTCAAGGTATTTTATATATTCGACGTCTGTTTGTTCGTTAGGAAAGCTTTCGCCTTGGTATTATCGATTTTTCATGTTTTGATGCGTTTTCTGATGTTATAGCCCTTTGAATTAAACTAAATTGAATTAATTAATAATTTCTATTGGCTTATACAATTGATTTTCTTTACGAACATACTAATCTTTTAATCCCTAATTATAAAATTATGTCAATATTAAATAGATGAAATAAATTTTGCGCGTATATTAGGGTTGTTTCCTCTATACAGGGTGTTTGAAATTGCATTGTTTATACCCAAATTTAACCCTTTATATCCACTACAATATATATATATATATATATATATATGTTGTCGTGGAAATTATAGGTTAAGAGGGATAGATAGATCTAGAAAATAAATTAGCAACAACCGTGTATATAGGAAATAAGGATAATTTATTTACGCGCCAAATTAATTAGTTTTGACATTGAAAACGGACGGGTAATAGCATATTTTGTATTTATAAATCGGGATGTTAAATTTGCATAACGTGTAAAAGTTTTGGAGTACGTGAAACGCAAGGGTACGCATAATTATCTTTAATACTTTAAAAAAGTAAAAATCAAGCGCAGCAGATAATAAACAGATCATTTGGGATGTATAAAATCAATAATGGAAATACATATTTTCATTGTAACTAAACAAAGCGTTCGCTAATACAAATCCTAAGAAATTCTATAAGTTAAACGACTTAGAAAATACGTTTTTAAACGGACATTTGCTTTATAGAAAAGCCTGACAGATAAAATAACGAGTTCAAGGAACATGAAATGAACGTTGGAATATAATTCTGTAGAATTGTATTTAACGGCCGATATACGGAAACAACAGATGGTTTGAAGGCAAAGTGAGATGAAATATCCGTAGTGTAAAGCAGACAGAGATCACGTATATTAGACGTTGGGTAAAACACTCGTTTAAAGTACGCGACAAGTTTGGAGATCAACCACAATATCGATTTTCTGTTGCTTGAGTGAGATTAAAAAAGAGACAACGGATATGTGTTAAACGAGTGAAGATAGCTAAAAGCTGGACACAAGAATGGGAGTTTTGATTCTAGTTCCCTAAAACTTGCAAATAAGCAACACCGTAAAACACGGTGTGTAAATATAGATACCACACAGAGGGGCTAATTAAATTTCGAATGTGAACGCTGACAAAAATCCTGCCTCTTGGAAGATTAAAACTCCGTAATAAACGAAAGAGAACTCCAAATAAACATACTCAAATAGGTAGCCTCTCACAATGAGGTCGATGCCGTTCGAATCTGCAAATGGGAAACAACAGCGTGATCCAACGCCTTCCAAGATGAGGGTACAGCAACCAACACACGGTTGGTTATCATAATACTTGATAATCACATGTTGATAAATTTATAACGAAAACCAATCAAATATAAACACGATCGTAATGCACAAATGATAGCAATAGTCATTTTGACATAAAAGTAAAATAAAATAGTAGTGTTTACGCTACAGGCAGTAAATCTAATACCAATCCATGGGTCATTTGTATAGCCTAATAATAAATAAAAATAGGATGTTACAGTAGTTTCTCGCTATAAATGTGATGATTTCTTGAGATGGACTCGTTTGAACGAGTGCATCCCCAGAAACCTTCACATATATATATATATATATATATATATATATATATATATTGCTGTGATAAGGGTTGTTTAAGGGTGCACGACATAGTGAAGGTCACTAGAGAATGAGTAATTAAAATAGGCAGCAGAAAATTGTAGTTATTTTAGGAAATAAGTAAGAAATAGAAGTAGATAGTAAGTAGGAAACACCCTGTGTACAAAGTAGAAATAGTTTTGGGCGACGCAGGAAAGACATAGGAAGACGCATAGTTGGCGTAGGAATGAGAAATACGAGTATTAAACGGATGGTAAAGATTAAATACCCTGTAGATAGTGTTCAGTTGACATAAGTAAAGCGAATAAGAATATTTTTCAGTGGAAGCACGCGTATAAATGATAAAGTATAATTAGACACGCATTAAGAAAAGAGTCTCAGACGATTAAGTAATACGGATGTGAAAATAGAGTTTCATGTAGCTAATATAATGCGTATAAAGATCTAACCATTTTGATAAGAGAAATGATTAAAATTGCGTGAATCGCATGTAAACAATGAAAGTTTAAAGTAAAATTGCATCAGTTGTTTATGGAAAGGCGACTATTCTATCAAAATACAGCATGTTGATAAGTGAAGACACCTGCAGGCAGGTGGGCATTATGAACGAACGCAGAGCATTACATCAGAAAATATTCGAAATGGAATTATTTGATTGGTCCGAAGCAAACGACAGGTTCTAGACCACACCACGGATGCAGTGGGGATTCGAAATTATATTAGCAAGCACCGCGATAAGAAAGTCAGTTTTGAACTCAATGAAGGCCCAAGTGCATTGCCAGTAATACTGAATAATACGTAACAAGTGGTACAAAGTGAAATAAATGAGTGTGTATATGAAAATTACCGTTTAAAACGTAAGTAGGATTATTTTTATGAATTAATCGTAAACTAAGACATAAAAATAATAGGGCTTCGAGGTCTGAGGGAAAATAGGCCAGAATGTTTGATGTTAAGAAAGATTACAATAAAACAATTTAAATGTCGAGGCGAAAAGAAGAACATAATCTTGAAGTATAGGGGTGAACGAATTACAAATTTGAAGTCTATGGCAAGAATGATTAAAGTATAAAATTATAATTTAATGGTGTTGGTCCATAATGGTGATAAGTTGAATGGAATCGAAAATTGGGAAGATTAATTTCAATGGAAGCGTCGTCGTAAAAAGATAAAACCAGGTCAGATTGTTAGTTATAAGGCATCTGTTTTTCTACAAGAATTTTATTTTATTTTAATATCAATTGGCTAAATATTATATGCTTGTAAACAAGTCAACAAAGGGTTGAATACGTATTGAAATAATAATAAGAAAACGGATTTAGAATATTCTACATTTGTTGGTAAAGATAATGAGTTTTCTTTGGTGACTTTGGGTTTTTAGTACAAATTAAATGGTTGTTGATAAATGAAATTTATAAAGGTGAATTAATTTGAAAATGTATTGTAAATAACGTCAAAGCTGTACATAAAGCATTAGTTTCATTAAATGGGATCCAAACTTACTGAATTTTTATAATTACAAATATATGCTAGCCGAGGTCATAAGATTGAAATAGTACAGAGGAGGAGCCACAAATTAAGTAGGGCAGAGATAACCCGCAAAGGCGGTAACTTGTTGAATTTTGTCATTGGTCGATAAAGTTGTTTATGATAAAATCCAGTTGATAGCGACGTTAAGAAACAGCTGGAGGAGGAAATAATCACAAGCTGTAGGAAAGATTAAAATGGTGGTTCAATAATTTAATTTAGTATTATAGCAATTAAAATAAATAGGTCGCTCAACGTAAGGACACGTGATATTACAGAAAAAATAGGTCGACCCACTAGGGTAGTATTACAGCAATTAATATGTCGACCCAACGAAGGGGCTCGTAAATTAAATCACAATAAACTGAAATTAAGAGGGGCTCGTAAATTAAACCACAATAAACTGAAATTAAGAGGGCTCGTAAATTAAACCACAATAAACTGAAATTAAGAGGGCTCGTAAATTAAAACCACAATAAAATAAACTGAGATTAAGAGGGGCGAATTAAATTAAAATAAATTTTAAAGTACGATTGTAAGATTTTATATAAATTAATTAAACTAAACCGGGGATTTGAAAAGCTTCAATTAACAATAGTGAAATTTGTACAGTAATTTAAAGTTAGATAAATTTTAGTATTTAAAAGTTTAGCATATAAATTTAATAATAATGGACAAGAAAATACGGGAAACACGGGAGGTTTTGAGACAACAAGGAGTAGAGATAGGATCCCAGGAGGCGTTATAATTCAGGAAACCAGTTCCAGTGAAGAGAGGCGAACTTCACAAGAAAATAAGATGTTGGATATCTTAATGGCATTGAATGAAAAGATGGATAGGAGTGAGCAAGCCATAAATGCAGTTAAAATAAAAATGGATGAAAACAATGAGAAATTGGAGGGTAAAATTAAGAATCTTAGTGATGGACTGAAAGAAGCAAACCATAATATCGCGGAGATGAAAGCACAATTGAATGAGAAAGTTGGTAGAGTTTCTGAGGAGATAGACGGTTTATGGGATCATATTTCTTTAATCAAAACGAAACGAGAAGAGTTCGAAAGTGAGTCCAACAATAAAATTAAGAATTTAAATATTAAGTTAAATAAAATTGAAGAAAATTGCGAAACGGAATTCAGATCAATAAATCAAGAGATAAATAATTTAAAAGCAATCCAATAAACTTTAATAGGGAACCAATTAAGCTAATGCAAACGAATCTTTCAATGGAACAATTTACGAAATTTTACGGGGACGGAAAAGTAAACCCTAAGATATTTCTGAAAAATTTTAAAATGTTGATACAGGGATACACAGATGAATTATTCAAATTAAATTTAATCAGGGCAATATTAAAAGGGAATGCTAAACAATGGTACAATCTAGTTGAGGATGAAATAGAAACGTTTGAACAGTTTGAAAGCAAATTTCTACGTCAATTCTGGAATGACAACCAGCAAAATCGAATTCGAAATGATTTGATTATGGGAAGATACGATTTGGCGAAAGGGATAACGCGAGAATCATATGCGATTGAGAAATTTACTGTAGCGAAGCAATTGGATCCTCCTTTAGAAGATAAAATTATTATAAAGTATTTAGCAAGTCATTTTAATGCGGAAGTAAAGCGATACATAACGACGCAAAACATAGTGGATAGAGACACGTTTATTGATTATTTGCAGAGATATGATGATTTGGAAAATGATGATGAAAGGGAAAATAATTTTAGGGATCGACGCACGAATTTCATAAGGAATGATGAGACTAGGAATAATTATCGAAGGAACAGGTATAATTATGATCGCGGAAGAAATTTTAATGGGGAACTATGGAAACTTTAATAATGATTTTAGGCAGAACAGGGATAATGGTCAGACACCAAGGCAACGAATAGAGAGAACGAATCATGAGGGAAACAATGGAGTAATGAATAGACAGGAAAAGGATGATCGACGGACACCAGCAAGAAATATTAATAGTGTGGAATTAAGGAACACGAATTGCACAGATACAGGAAGAATGAGTCAGGCAGGACCTTCGACGCGAGATCAGGATTTTGAGTACGGACGAACCAAGGAAAATTCTACGGATTAACGGATATGAGCACCAGCGCGAGTTTATTAAATATGAAATGGATAATGAATTAGGAAGACTTGAGAGAAACTTATTACCAATAATTAATTTAAAGGTGGAAAATAAAATGGTTAAAGTATTAATTGATACTGGAGCAGAGGCATCACTTGTAGCGGAAGAATTTGTTAAACGAGAGAAATTGGGGATAAAGCGATAAAGATAGCAAGGTGTAATTTAGTGGCACCAAATAATAAGAGATTTAGTGTAATAAATGAAATGGTAATTCTGAGATGTGAAATGGGGATAGAATATGGGAAAATGAGTTCATGGTGGTACCTGGACTGAAGATAGATGTTATATTTGGGATGAATATGATAGATAAGTTGGCGTTGAAGATAAATGCGGAATGCAAAGAGATTGAGTGTAATGGGAAATATATTAAATGGTATGAAGAGGGGAATATAGTAATAGAAGATGACTGCGTAAATATTAATCAGTTTAGTGAAGAGATAAATAATGGGGATAATGAAAGTGAAGAGATTAAGTGTCCAGATGATTTAAAAAATAGGGTGAATGTATTATTGAATAAGCATTCAGAATTAATTGGGTCAAAGTCGAGAATTGCCAAGGGTTATGTGCACAAGTTAGAAGTAATGAATGAGGAACCGTTTAACAATAAAATATATCCTATTCCAGTAGCATATAGGAATAGAGTGAAGGAAGAAATTGAGGAAATGTTACGTCAAGGCATTATAGAAAACTCCAGTACACATTTTGTGAATCCATTAGTCGTCGTGAAGAAAAATGATAATAGCATTAGGTTATGTTTGGATGCAAGAAGCGAACGAAGCCGCAATACAATTGTCCACCAACGATGGAGAGCATATTAGCAAGAATAGGTAATAAGAAAATATATAGCAAATTAGACTTAAAGAATTCATTGTGTTTGATTCCATTAGCGCGTGAATCAAGGAAATATACGGGTTTTTCGGTAGAAGGAAAATTATACCAATTTAGGGTGGTCCCGGTTGGTTTGTCCTCGAGCACGGATGCATTAGAGAATGTGATCAAGAATATTTTGGGACTGTATGAGGAATTTAGTATCCACTATAAGGATGAAATATTAATATTTAGTAATAGTGTAGAGGAACACTACGTACATTTAGAGAGAATATTATTAGAGTTAAATATAGCAGGTTTAAGGTTGAATTTAAGGAAGTGTGAATTTTTTCAAAGTAGGGTTAGATTTTTAGGATATAGGATAGATAATAAATATAGGATTGAAAAATATAGATTAAAAGGACCCAGATTTAAGAGTGAAAAAGGGGGAAGTTGAAAATAAATAAATTGAATTGGCGCATGCAAGGACAGATGAATAGATAAAAGGAAATGTAAAATAAATTATGAATAGGTATACATAGAGAAATAGAATAGGATTTGAACATAAGAATAGGCATAGATAGGAATAGTATAGTATAATGGGACATAGGTATGGGATAAATAAAATGTAAATATGAGATTAATAATGAAAAGGTTGAATTTCAATATGGAAATAAAATATAATAATTTCATACCAATGTGAGTTTAAGTTCACGTTGGGCAACAAAATGGACATTGATATAAAATTTTATATTTTAATTTGGGGGAATTATGCTGTGATAAGGGTTGTTTAAGGGTGCACGACATAGTGAAGGTCACTAGAGAATGAGTAATTAAAATAGGCAGCAGAAAATTGTAGTTATTTTAGGAAATAAGTAAGAAATAGAAGTAGATAGTAAGTAGGAAACACCCTGTGTACAAAGTAGAAATAGTTTTGGGCGACGCAGGAAAGACATAGGAAGACGCATAGTTGGCGTAGGAATGAGAAATACAGTATTAAACGGATGGTAAAGATTAAATACCCTGTAGATAGTGTTCAGTTGACATAAGTAAAGCGAATAAGAATATTTTTCAGTGGAAGCACGCGTATAAATGATAAAGTATAATTAGACACGCATTAAGAAAAGAGTCTCAGACGATTAAGTAATACGGATGTGAAAATAGAGTTTCATGTAGCTAATATAATGCGTATAAAGATCTAACCATTTTGATAAGAGAAATGATCAAAATTGCGTGAATCGCATGTAAACAATGAAAGTTTAAAGTAAAATTGCATCAGTTGTTTATGGAAAGGCGACTATTCTATCAAAATACAGCATGTTGATAAGTGAAGACACCTGCAGGCAGGTGGGCATTATGAACGAACGCAGAGCATTACATCAGAAAATATTCGAAATGGAATTATTTGATTGGTCCGAAGCAAACGACAGGTTCTAGACCACACCACGGATGCAGTGGGGATTCGAAATTATATTAGCAAGCACCGCGATAAGAAAGTCAGTTTTGAACTCAATGAAGGCCCAAGTGCATTGCCAGTAATACTGAATAATACGTAACAAGTGGTACAAAGTGAAATAAATGAGTGTGTATATGAAAATTACCGTTTAAAACGTAAGTAGGATTATTTTATGAATTAATCGTAAACTAAGACATAAAAATAATAGGGCTTCGAGGTCTGAGGAAAATAGGCCAGAATGTTTGATGTTAAGAAAGATTACAATAAAACAATTTAAATGTCGAGGCGAAAAGAAGAACATAATCTTGAAGTATAGGGTGAACGAATTACAAATTTGAAGTCTATGGCAAGAATGATTAAAGTATAAAATTATAATTTAATGGTGTTGGTCCATAATGGTGATAAGTTGAATGGAATCGAAAATTGGGGAAGATTAATTTCAATGGAAGCGTCGTCGTAAAAAGATAAAACCAGGTCAGATTGTTAGTTATAAGGCATCTGTTTTTCTACAAGAATTTTATTTTATTTTTAATATCCAATTGGCTAAATATTATATGCTTGTAAACAAGTCAACAAAGGGTTGAATACGTATTGAAATAATAATAAGAAAACGGATTTAGAATATTCTACATTTGTTGGTAAAGATAATGAGTTTTCTTTGGTGACTTTGGGTTTTTAGTACAAATTAAATGGTTGTTGATAAATGAAATTTATAAAGGTGAATTAATTTGAAAATGTATTGTAAATAACGTCAAAGCTGTACATAAAGCATTAGTTTCATTAAATGGGATCCAAACTTACTGAATTTTTATAATTACAAATATATGCTAGCCGAGGTCATAAGATTGAAATAGTACAGAGGAGGAGCCACAAATTAAGTAGGGCAGAGATAACCCGCAAAGGCGGTAACTTGTTGAATTTTGTCATTGGTCGATAAAGTTGTTTATGATAAAATCCAGTTGATAGCGACGTTAAGAAACAGCTGGAGGAGGAAATAATCACAAGCTGTAGGAAAGATTAAAATGGTGGTTCAATAATTTAATTTAGTATTATAGCAATTAAAATAAATAGGTCGCTCAACGTAAGGACACGTGATATTACAGAAAAAATAGGTCGACCCACTAGGGGAGTATTACAGCAATATATATATATATATATATATAGCGTAGTTTACTTGAATTGAAGCCCCACGCTTGGGTGACCATTATATTGTGTAGTTTTACTGCTGTTGAAGACTGCTTAAATAAAAGACAACTGCTACTACTACGGCCCCACGATTTAGACGCCATTATATTCCGAAGTCTAAGTCCCACAATTGAGTCATTTCATTGCGCGGTTTACCTAGTACTAAACTCACTTACACACTGTTAGGTCAACATAAATTCTCTGACAAACTCCACTGCTAAAAATATGCCACGGCTGCTCCGCTGCTATCTGAAAAATACTTTCCTACTATTCTACCGAAGAAAATTCGACTGTGGCACCTCACCTAGATTTATTTAAACAACAAAAATGTTTTACACCAACAATCTTTGTCAATTGTTATTTCACACATCAGTAAAATTATTTACAACATAGTTTTGAAATACCACATTTACTTTCATATTAATTTCGAAATAAAATTTTATCCTTTAATAAACAATTTAAAGTAACAGGGCTTAACCATTCATGTAACGTTACTCCTGGTTTTAATATGATCTCATAGTAAGACTTTTAAATACTCGTGCTAAATTTCGCACTGCAAATTATCATAAGTCCATCTTACTCTGCACACAATCAAATATTACAAAAATCATTCTATGAATATAAATTCCTACATAAATTAGTTAAATAATAAATCATTAACGTTCAATAATTAACTCTTTAGTCCATAGGGTTTATAAAAATATACCCATAAAGCACAAAATTGTCATAGCACACCATATAACCACAAAAATAAACAAGGTTTCACAAAAAAATCTGTTACCTGAATTGGACCATCGCACATGGGACTGCAATCATACCATGACTGCCTGATGTGCTCACCAATAACTGCACGACCTCAAACCTCACCAAATTGTATAACACCATCCGTGATAGCAATCAGCTGCTCCAATCCCTTGACTAACAAGTGACGGTACATCCAATTCCCCAA
Organism: Platerodrilus igneus; assembly: GCA_036346225.1. Lineage (NCBI taxonomy): Eukaryota > Metazoa > Arthropoda > Insecta > Coleoptera > Lycidae > Platerodrilus > Platerodrilus igneus. The sequence continues at coordinate 2,575,758 of JARFIW010001052.1, read as the reverse complement.
TTCTGTTACTAGCCCATTTACCACAGGTAAACCACCAAATCGATCCATCAATACTCTCTACTCCATTAATGTGCACAAATTGCACCAACCACCAAAATATAAAGCCATTTTTATTTACAGTACTCAAACATGCTTCGCATTTGTCAAAATATATTTCATAAAACTTTTTGACTGCTTATAAACCATTATACCAACTTGTGTAAGATATTATCAACTTTAATTCAAATATTAAATTCACTTTAAAAAAAATAACCAACAGTAATTTCTTCACCAATATTAGTGAACGCATCGATGACCAGCAAAAAAGAGCTCTATCACCATGTCTTCGTAGTTATATAGCCAAATCTACCCCCCATAACTTGAAATTTCTTGTAAATATATCGATACAAACAAACTAGACTACTCGGTAATTTTCTAAACGGTTAACACTCTTTGACAAACAAAATTTTCAACTGCGGGAACGGTTCAAATCACGACACGGTTCGCTTGAAAAATGTTAGGCGAGCATTCTTCACAAAATTACGTCCTCGTTCGGATGAGAGGTAAAATGAAGGTCCCGTGTGTCAGTGTTGTGACGCACGTTAAAAATCCCTACCTTGCTTGCAACAGCAAGGGTTCGGCAAAATTTAAAATTTCCAGGTAAAAAAAAACTCGCTTCCTTGCCAATGTAGTACCTCGGATGGAGCATTGGAAAATCAAATGTAGGGTATGTGAAGGGGGTTAAGCAGTCTGGGGCTGTCAAAATGCCCCAACACTTGAACATTTGTCGAATTAATAGTTTTCCAATAAATCCTTTCGCACGCTCAAGATAAGCTGACAATAATGCAAAACTAACACCTATAGTTGTTTATAATAATCATCGTGTTTAAGTGTAATTTCTTTCTTGTCACTAGGTTTTTCGTTTTGGAAGTGGTTGCACGCATACCTCTACTGACTTCTATTCTGAGCTATTCTACACAGTTCCGTGAAATTCCCACAGCCTAGAAACAGGTCGGGTGCTTTTTTTATTGTTTTATAAATATATGTCCTACTTCACCTATATTCAGTAGTATGCGAAGGGGGTTAAGCAGCTTGTGGCTACCAAGATCCCCCAACACAAACATTTGCCGAATTAATTGTTTTCCAGTAATTCCTTTTACACAATTAGCATTAGTTAAGAATATTGCAAAATTAAAACCTGTAGTTGCTTATAATAATCATCAGGTATAAGTACAATTATTTTTTTCGTCATAAGGTTTTCCGTTTTGGAATTGGTTGGAAACGTATCTCCATTGACTTTTATTCTAAACTAATCTACATCTATATAAACGTGTACATATTATCGATTATTATATTGTACATTTTTGGATTGCTTTATTTTCATTTTCGTTTACATTATTTCAACAGATAGGTAATAGAAAGAAAAGGGGTTAAACAATCTTTATTGTAGTAACATAGGGCACTTTGTGTTTAATAGATTGAACTAGCCAAGGCATACCAATTCACAGAAATTTATATAACGCCCAATCGTGGGGCTATTTTACAGCAATTTATATGACACACCAACGTGAGGTGTTTCACAGCAAATTTATATGACACATCAACGAGGGGCATTTCACAGCAAATTCATATATATATATATATATATATATATATATATATATATACGTATGTATGGCCTCGCGTTGGGGCGTTGCTAAAAGAGTGCTGTGATACAGATACAGCAATTTAATCATCGCAAACACATTATTTCAACATCATGCTAGAAAACTATATACGTGGCAGACGCCAGAAGATATAGAAAGATTTTAAATAGATTGCATTCTTGTTAAATAACGGTTTAGGAATCAAATAGAAGACTGTAGAAGTTATCCAGAAGCAGATATAGATACTGACCACAACATTGTAATCATGAAGGCCGTTCTTAAATCTAAAAATTTGAAAAAGAAATGGGAAAAGGCACTTTGACTTTGAGAAACTAAAAGATAGTGATAGCCACAAAAGTTTTAAAAAAAGGTCAAGGAATTGCTGAATAATATCGGGAAAATTTCTGGTACAAAGGAAGTAGACACAGAATGAAATAACATTAAACCCAGCAGAGACGTGGCGGGCAGAGATATTTTGGGATATACACAAAAGGAAAATAAGGAACCATGGATAACAAAGGGTATCCTGAATGTAATAGAGGAAAGACTAAAATGAAAAATTGATCAAACGAAACAGGAAAACAAAGATACAAAGCCATAAAATGGGAAATTATTCGCAATGCAGAAAAGCTAAAGAACAGTGGATTGATGGACAGTGCAAAGTGGTACAAACTAAGATGGAACTAACAGCATTAGAACAGGAATCAGACATTGAAAATAATGACTTGGGATATCTTATACTTAGAGATGAATTTGAATTAGCATTAAAGGGTCTGAAAAATAGTAAGCCACAGGGTACAGATAAGATGCAAGCGTAAACTCTAAAATTCGCCGGATAAGCAGTAACAGAACGAATCATCCAAACTTGTAAACTATATGTATGTGACACGTCAGATACCCAAAGATTTCAAACATAGAATCATAGTAACTATGCCAAAAAAGAGGGGCAGGGATAGACGTGAAAATTTTCGAACAATAAGTTTGACAGCACACGTTTCAAAAATATTAACTAGAATTGTACAAACACAAATAGAAATACGAGCTGAAGAAATACTAGGAGAAGATCTATTTGGGTTTTTGCGAAACATGGGAACACGAGAGACCATTTAGTTCTGAGGGTGATAATAAAGAAAACAACAGAAAAAAAGGAAAGCGTGTATATAGAGTTTGTAGATCTCGAAAAAGCATTTAACAATGGAAAATAGAAATAAATGTTCAAAACACTTAAAAAAATTGGAACGAGCTTTAGGGATAGACGGATAGTACATAGCTTATACAAAGAGCAAACAGCAGTAATAGAATTAGAGCAGGAACGTAGAGAAGTAAATAGTAGGAAAGGGGTGCGACAGGTATGTGCCCTGTGCCCATTAATTTTTAAGTTGTACATCGAAGATGCAATAAATACTGTCAAATACAAGAAGACATTTGGAATTTTTATGCAGGGACCAATAATTGATATGCTTACATCTGCAGATGATATAGCGGTATTAGCATCTAGCAAGGAAGAGTCAGAAGCTGCTCTTAATGAAATGGAAATAGTTCTAACAGAGAGATGCGGTACGCAAATTAACAAAAATAAAACTAAAGCACTAGTATGCAAATGAGGAGAAAATAAATTAAAAACTAGAATAATAATAGGTAATGAGAACTAACAAGAGGTTAAGGATTTCTGCTACCTAGGAAACCAAATAACGCAAAATGCGAAAAGCGCAAAAGATATAAAACAAAGATTAGCACAAGGTCGTGCTACATTTAACAAGAAAAGGCAAGTACTGTGTTCAAAGACAACAAACGCAGAAACAAGTAAAATATTGCCTTATACATATCTGGGGAGCACAGCACTGTACGGCTGTGAAGCCTGGACAGTAGGAAAAGCGGACAAGAAAAAGGTAGAAGCATTTGAAGTGTGGTGCTACAGACGTATATTGAAGATATCATGAACAAGGATAAGAACAAAGTGGTACTAGACATGATATGGGAAGAAAGAAATATGTGGAAAACAGTAAACAATAGAAGAGATATGATGATAGGTCACATACTAAGGCATGAGGGAATAGTACTGAATATATTAGAAGCAGAGATCGAAAAAGAAGTAGTAGAGGTAGACCTAGGTTAGACTATTGCACATAGATAGTTAAAAATGTAGGACTGTGGGAATTTCAAGGAAATGTGTAGGCTAGCTCAGAATAGAGATCAATGGTGGTACGCGTCCAACCATTTCCAAGATAGAAAAACTAATGACGAAAAATATAACTGTACTTAAACATTATGTTTATTATAAGCAACTACAGGTACTGGTTGTGCAATATTATCGAATAATGTTAATTGTTTGAAAGGATTTACTGGAAAACTATTAATTCGGCAAATATCTAAGTGATGGAGGATCTTGGCAGCCACAGGCTGCGTAACTCTCTTCACATAACACTGAATTTAGATGAAATAGGGCATATAATTAGAAAACAATAGAATGGCAAAAATATAAGTGCACTTAAATCTGATGATTATTATAAACAAATACAGGTGTTGGTTGTGAAATACTTTTAATTAATGTTGATTGTGCGAAAGGATGTATTGGAAAAGATATTCATTCGGCAAATGTTCAAGTACAGGGGGAATTGGCCGTCAAAGTCTGCTTGCACCATTTTACATACCTAACATGTGATTTTCAATGCTCCACCCGAAGGTACTACATTGGCCAGGAAGCGAGTTTTTTACCTGGAAAATTTGGAATTTTGCCAAACCCTTGCTGTTCCAAGCAAGGTAGGGATCTTTAACGTGCGTGACAACACTCACACACGGGACCTCCATTTTACCTCTCATCCGAACGAGGGTGTAGTTTTGTGAAAAGTGCTCGCCTAATATTTTTCAACCGACCGTGTCGGATTCGAACCCGGTATCTTGGGCGTAGTAGTCACACACATACCAACTACGCCACAAAGCCGCCTCCCCTTTACAAACCTTACACTTGATTTTCCAATGCTCCACCCGATCGTACTACATTGGCCAGGAAGCGAGTTTCTTTTACCTGGAAATTTAAAATTTTGCCGAACCCTTGCTTTTCTAAGCAAGGTAGGGATCTTTAACGTGCGTGACAACACTCAGACACGGGACCTTCTTTTTACCTCTCATCCCAAGGAAGGTGTATTTTTGTGAAAAATGCTCGCCTAACATTTTTCAAGCGAACCGTGTCGGGGGCCCCCCCATTTACATACCGCTGAACGTCGGGGAAATAGGGTATACAACTGTAAAACAATAGAAGGTACCACACTGCAACTAACAAGAAAAAACAACGGCTACGTTCGAAAACAACAAACATAGAAACAAGAAAAAAATGGTTGGAAGCGTATGTGTGGAGCACAGCACAGTACGTCTATGGAATAGGGGCAGTAGAAAAAGCAGACAGAAAGAGAAAGAATCCTCCTGGAATGTTGTGCTTCAGATGTATGAAGATGATAACATGGACAAACAACATTAATAACAAATTGGTTATGGAAGTAGTACGGGAATAAAGATATCTGTGGAAAACAAAAAATTAGGAGAAATAGAAGGGCAGCATACGTTCTAAGGCATTTTTGGGGAATAGTATGGAATATGTTACAAGCAGAGATGGGAAAAAAAGAGGTAGAGGTAGACCGAAATCAGACTATCGCACGCAGTTAGTGATAGATGCAGACTGCAAATTTCTGGTTAATGTGTAGGTTAATTCAAAATAGGAAACAATGAGGGTACACGTCTAACCAGTTTCAGGACTGAGAACCTAATGATGATGATGATATAAGGTAAATTTTTACACTGAATTGATGTTAAAACTATTAGTTATTGCTAAGAGGGAATTATTTGTGCACAAGCAGTTGTAGTATGTTGCCTTATAGGTAAAGAAAAATTCTAAACCACAATTGTCGTCACCCGTCTCGGAGGCGTAATTGGAAAACGGATGAGCCGCGAAAGCCTAAGATACAAGTTCGAATCCTGTTCGGGGACCTTATATTTTCCATCTTTCAATTACTAGTTCAATTTGTAATGATTGTTTGACCTTTGCATAAAAGTCTATGTTATTATTTCATCATATTAACTAATACTTTAGTATTTATCAACTTGCCTTGTGCAATTATCCAGTAAGTATTATTAATATATTGCATCAGCCATAATTTTGAGCGTCGCCTTCTGTCCATGTTTGACATAATTAAAAAACTTTACATTGTCAGATATAATTAACAAAAATATCAAAGGTAATTAAAAGTTAGGCTGATATATAGTTGTGTACATGAATTAGATCTGTATAATTTTTCCAATTGTCGTCATCCGCTGCAGTGACGTAATTGGAAAATGCATTGGCTGTGGGAGACTTTCCCTTCGAACAGAGTTTTTTACGCGATTGAAGTAGAGCGAATAATCACAGTTATGCTTCTGTATAATCCTTTTATGCAACCAATTTTCGTAAAAGTATAAAAGAAATAATGAAACCAACTCGTATAGCTAATTACTAATTTTAAACTACACTACTTAAGAAAACTAATTATAGTTCATAGCGAAATGGTAGATATTGATTATCGTTGTCCTTAAATAAGCAAAGTTCTAATATCTGACCGTAACGTAAGTGATCTGTAGTAAAATATACTAGGTCTACAATCGGTTCATTTCTTTCCTTCCAAATATTGAACTCCCTAAAATGTTAAAAGCTCGGCTATTCACACGACCCAGCGCGCTGAGTGTCAATTCCACACAAACCCCAGGTATAACAATGAAAATAATAATTTTGATCGATACTATCTTATATCGAAAACAAACTGTACTTCGTGGAAGATTTCAGCAAGGTTCGCCACTAGACTGCATTGTTAAAAACACAATTCCGTTTGCACTTGCATTATTCACAACGCACTTGCTTAACTTTTTTTAGTTGTGTTTCACTCACTACATTGCAAACCTAACGACACGCTTCGTTGTTCCTTCTTCAATAACTAACAATAACTCGCAGAGCTTATGCGACTCGATTAAAAACAGGTTACTCCTCTGTCCTACGCATCTTATACTAATACTTATACCAAACTTAAACCCAGTGACGGGGCGTCATACTAAACAAATGGTTCAAATTAGTGTTTAAAGGAATATTGGATACTACTGGCACGGCATAGACGAAACCCTAAGATATAGGTTTGAATTCTGTCCGGGACCGCATGTTTATCAAGGATACTATTGGATATCTATTTGGCACTTTGCATAGAACGTCTAATTACCCTATATATATAGGTATATGATATATCTGTCCGGGATCGCATGTTTTATCATCTTATCATATATACTAGCTCGATATATGATATATCTCATTTGGATATTTATATATATATTATATATATTATATATATATATATATATATATATATATATATATATATATATATATATATATATATATATATATATATATATATATATATATATATATATATATATATATATATTATATATATATATATATATATATATATTATATGTATATATATATTAAGATATAAATTTTCTTAACCATATGTAAATAGTAATGAATATTCGTGGAAAGTGGTCAGGTATAAATAAAACAAATCATTTTGTTTTTATCGGTTTTCATGTATTTTTATGTTTATTACGCGTTTCGGTTCCAAATAACCATTTTCAAAATAGCAGCTAAAACATTGTCATTGTTATAAATATTTTAAAATTATACATTGTAAAAATATACCTGCACTAAAAACATTTTAAATAGATAGCATATATATTATGACTATTGTACGTCTTAAAGGTTTAGAAATATTATATTGAATGACTAGATTGCTACGTACCTATGCGTAGCCAGATGAAAAGTAAATACCAGGCTAACTATCAAACGCGGGGAGTTGGGGGATTCGCCTACATATCAAAAAAAAACAAAAAAAAGCACATCGCCCACGATAATCTATTAACACATAAAAATAAATAAAGGATTCTGTACAAACAAGCAAGCAAAAAAATAAATTAAACGTTACTATTTCAAAGGAAACACTTAGGTGGTATGAACAATTTAGTACATTAGATACGAAGTGCGCATCTCGTATTTACACAAAATAAAATTAAACAGTAGTAAATAAACATGTGACAGCTTTTGTCAAGCGTTTCTAAAATTTCACCTAATACTTTTTGTAAAATAAACTAGTCAGTAAAGCAAATAAACGGGTGCGTTCTTTTGATAAGCATGTTTAAAAATAGTACATTGCACCTGTAGAGCGGTACTATCGAATCGCAGGAACAAACAATAGTCCTACAATGTGACGTTTCTTGACACGTAACTACACTAAACTTTGATACAGAATATGCCATTGACACACACAAAAGAAAACGAGTTGCATACCTGTAGGTGTCCGGATACTTAGCTCGCACACCGTCGGGAATGAGTCAACACAGAAACGTAATGGTCATCAGGATTTGTTTACCCTGCTACTATAACTGTAGCAGCGGTCTACGGACAAAAGCAGTTGGTCTACAGACAAAAGCAGTTGGTCTACATAAAGAAAGAATCCATTTGGCCTCCAGCTAAAAAAAGCAATCCACGCAAGACACTTTTCAGTTGTCGAACAGAAAAAGACAAACGTGCATTGCTTTTGAAATACGGTGGCGAATACTGTAGAAAATATTTCGACGTACAAGCTGTAGAACCAAATTCAACAATGGTTCAACTCACACGAATTCGAACTGTAAACCCTCGCTTATCGAAGCGGGATTGAAACTGGAAAACCCGGATTTTATCGGATAGTGCGCGACCTTATTTCAACAAGTCTTTACATCGGGACAATAGAGAAAACCATTATATGCGGTCGTAATGTATACCAAGATAACGGGTACCTAAACAGGATGTGAACTATTTAATAGTAGCATAAACCTGTCGTTTCGAAAAAATAAGTTCAAAATGAAAATTTGTAAAAAGCGTATTTATTATTAAGTATGTTGAAGAATTTAATTGATTACCGGATACCTAAAACAAGACAAAGACTATTTAATTTATCCAATAAATTTTGGTTTTAAAAGCAAAAGGGATTTGAGACAACCAGGGAAATTTTAAATCAAAATTGGAACGTAACAAGAATAAGTTAACTGGTTAGAACAGATAATCTGCTAGTGTTGATAATTTAAAATGTGTACCATTGAAGCAAGTTGTAATACGAGAAATGTGAACTATTTAACAGCGTATTTTCATTGAGGCGCCAAAGGTTACTATTTATTTTGTATTAGTCTGTAGTAAATATTAATGAATTGTTTATGGTCCGACTTGAAATTTATGGAGTGTCTGTCGCGTTATATGTGAATGGTTTCTAAAATTCTTCTTTTATTATAGTTTATTTCAGTACCTAAAATCGAAATTATGTAATGTTTCTATTGCATGGTTAGCAAGTGCTGTGCATTTTTTATTATTTGTTTGGATTAAGTATTTGTGTTCATATATTCTTTTATGAAGATATGGTTTTGAATTTCCTATATAACATCCCATACAGCTAAGACAGTTGATTTTATAGATCGTGTGTGTTTTGTTCTTATTATCTATTTGTAGTTTTAGGTTGGTAAAAAATGTTTTAGTGAAATTATTTGGTTTGTGGGAAATATAGATATTTTGGTTTCTTAAACACTTTTTAATTTTTTCGAACAAACGAGGTATGTACTCTATTCCAACTATTGATTTACATTGGCTAAATTTGTTTATATTATCTATATTATTGTACATGTTGTGGATTTTGTTCTTGATTAAAGGCTCAAAGAATTGTTTTGGGTAGGCGTTATTTTTTAATACGAATTTTACTTTGTTCAAATTTATTGGTCTATATTTACCGTGTGATAATTGAATGGCGTGTTCGACAAGGTTGTTTACGTTTCTTTTGTATTGCCTAGGGACACTAAAATTATAATTTAAATATCTTCCACTCCATGTTTTTTTATTATAGCAATTAGTAGAAATAGTACCTGCAGCGTTATATTTAATTTGAACCCAAGAATTATTCAAATTCAATAATTAGAATCCAAAAGAATATTTTTCGAAATGTGTTATAATTATACAAATTCTTGCGCAATGAACAAAAAGACGGACATAGACAACAAGAGCTCTATATATATATATATATATATATATATATATATATATATATATATAATGATAAAATATTTACAACTTTTAAAATCTTCCCCTTTTTTAGAAAATTTACATATACCAGAATTATGAAATTGAAGCCAGCAAAACTAGCCTTTTTGCTTATATTTAGAAACCTTTGAAACGTTTCAAGATGCTTATTACCTTTTTCATAAATTGATCAATGAAACCACTGTTTTGTTGACTCTTACAAATACGAAAAATATTGAATTAAAACAGTTTTCAGTAATAAATTATATCAATATTGCTAACCTGGAATGGGTTCTGTAGTTCCTCTGCATCCCCCAAGAGTTTTCGTGCTCAGTCTAAATATTTAGAGTCGAATTTGGAGATCGACATCAAAACCAAAATACTATCTAAATCGTTATTAAAATCCCATTTAAATTTCAGTGTTAGAGCCAGTATTAAGATGCCAGTAATAAGTTTATCCAATTTAAGATTCAATTTGAATATAAGTAAATAAAAGATTTTCCATGTCAGTATTTAACAAGAAGTATTTACCAAGAAGTAATCAACCAGAAGTAATTAACCAGAATAATTAACCAGAATAATTAACCAGAATAATTAACAGGAGCCCTGTTTTATTTATGTTAGAAATGTATTTTTATTAAGTCGTTGTTTACTTACGTCTATAATAGTTCGGCTCACACTTGCACAATTCGTACACTTTTCAAAATGACTTTAATTTACTTTCGTCTCACTGGTTACGTAAATAATTTAGCACTTCAGAGTATCATCGTAGCCCAGTTTAGAATGTATACTACACTCGTCGCTCAAATCTTATCGTATTTAAAGCCGTACCTCTCTTTTTTTCCATTCGTTCATTCACGTGTTGGCACGACACCTTTTGCCTTTATCTTTGTGTATTCCGGGAATTTCACCAATTGTTTAGTTCAAATATTCAGATGAATGTTTGACTTGTCACGTATACATTTACATATCATGGTATTAAATTGAGAAATCCCAAAACCTTCCGTTCAGTAAATCACGTATTCAGTGTTTATTACTTATTCTAATCTATACTAAAATAATCAGGAGCTTGTTTACTTCCTAGTTAATATTGGATTTTTGTACAAATGTAATTCTTTATATCACGTACAATTTTCAAATAATGCATAATTTAGACTGCGTATACGATGGTATATTTAACGCATTTGCTAAATATTTATCAAGCCAATTCATATAGGTTTCCCGTTGATTTAATTTTGATGCATTTTGTTGCGTTTTCAAATCTTAACTTAACTTGCACTTACTCTTGAATATTTCTATATTCTTATGCATTTAATCTCATGTATTTTTATATCAGTGTGCTCTCAACCAACAATGTGTATAATGACTTATTTACTCTTATAATATCTGGAATTATGTACGTTTGTTAACTGGAAGTTGCTTTTATTTGTTCTACGACCCCTGTGACTTAACCTACCCCTAAACTACCCTATAATTATAGCAATGTATATATATATATATTTAATATAAAAATGACATTAATGTATTAGGATGTTTTTGGTCATAAATAAAACAACTGTCAAATAATCTTTGGTTTTTAACGTTTAACATCCCAATACATTAATTTCATCTTCATATTAAACATTGATTCCTGGTCAATAAAGTAGAGTCTTATAATTTTTATATATATATATATATATATATATGTATATATATATATATATGAATTGTCGTGGAAATTATAGGTTAAATAGGTCTAGATAATAAAATTTTAACAACTGTGTATATAGGAAATAACAACAATTTATTTACGCGGAAAATTAACAGTTTAGACACTAACAACGGACAGTTATTAAGATATTTTTCTATTGTTAAATTGAAATGTAAAATTGCATAAAGGAAAGAAGCTGTAGGGTGCATGAAAACTCAAGGATACGCATAATTAGTTGTAATAGTTTAAATCAAGCGCATGGGATAAGATACGGGGCTTTTGAGTATAGAAGATCAATAATTTAAACGCATATTTCCATTTAAATAAACAAAACGTTCGTTATGCAAATCCAAAGAAGTGGTATAACTCGGAATTATTATTTTAAACGGACAAGTTGCTTTGAAGAAACACCTGTTAGTTAAATAGTCAAATTCAAGGAACGGAAATGTACGTTGAGACAGCATTTCTATGGAATTGTTTGTAACGGTCGTTCCAATAAGCTGCTAAAATAACAAGTGCTTTGAAGACTAAGTGAATTGAAAGATCTTTAATGTAAAATAGACAGAGAACACGTTCTAAAAGAGGGTTCTAAAAGAGACAATAAATATGGGTGAAACGAAGAAAGGTGGAACGTTATAACGGGGGAAAGCAATATCACTGGCAGAAGGCTAGCAGTTTTTGGAAGCTCGCGTCCGTTGATGTTATTGAACGAATTTCATAGTAACAGCACGATAAACCTGGAATTTTTCAGACGTTAAAGTTCGTTACGATCAAAATTTTGAGAATTTGTTTTAGAAAATAAGCTTTTTGATAAAAAGAAGTTCCGCAAGTGGTATTAAAAAGTGTATCAATACACGGGGAGAATTATTAAAGATCTCTTGCTCTTAGATCTTATATCGCTTAGATCTCTAACGTAATTGCTATTACGTGCTTATTCGTTAAAGTAGCATACAACATCCTATTTTAAAGTGTATAAAGCTGTTAGTAACGTACCGGAAACGTAGTAAAAGTGATTTGCACAAGTGGGTGCTAGCGTATCAATAGTGCTGTTACCACACGATACAATCTAATGATAGGATGGTACTTGGGTAAGCGAATCGAAAAGCTTAACTAGTATGCGTGAAGTGTAGTTGTATGGAAGGTTAAGAATTACTAGAGAGGGTTGCAGAAATTTGGATAGTGAGTGGAGATCAGTTGGATCCAGGCATAATCACAAAGTATATGGACACAACGACAAGGGTTTTTGGTACACATCTTCAGAGGTAACGAAAGACGAAGCTTACTCCAGGTAAAGAAAATTAATTTCTTGCTTCTGCTTGAACATTTGTGCTGATATTTTGTGTTTGTGTGTTTTCACTTATTAGGGGTGTGTTTGATTACCATAAAAACTCATTTAAAGGGGTATATGTACAGGACAATTAATATTGATTACTAAAAATGTTTATTGATAATATAAAAATGTTGTTATAAGGAGTAAACGGGTCTTTAACTTTATTTTAAATAAAAATGCGAGGTTTAAAAGTATTTAAAGTAACTGGGTTATACTGAGCTCAAAATAGACCAGAATAAAAATGAATTTAGGGTTGCACGACGGGCCCATCTAATCGTCTGAAATAAAGTGGTTGAAATATATTAAAATCATGAATGTTTAAAGGATTTAAAGATTGAGATGGTAACAGTTTTATCAAACTGTATGTACCAATGTGTAAATATTTTCTTACTGATGGAAACTTGTTGGTATGTGTAAATAAAAAGGTTGTATGTCTTGTTGCATTATTTGAGTGGTAATTTCATTTGTTTGTGTTTGTGAAAATGGAATGTACTTAGGATGGTAGGTATTCAAGAAAAAGCAGATTTCTGAGCTAGCCAGGATGTGCAGAAAGGAGGCGTTACAAAAGGTTACAAAAGGTAGAGTAAAAATTCTTGTTATTTTTCAGAAAAATTCTATGACGGCCCAACGACGCTGGGACTTGAAGGTGATCTTGAATGGTATCGACTTCCACTGCAATATATATATATATATATATATATATATATATATATATATATAGTTTATATGTTCTAATGTTAGTCCACTTTTGTATCTGATATCGCTAACATTGTTATATTGTTCTCGATTTTTATTTTTATAACTACGTTGTTTATATTTCAACCCTTGTTAGTGACTATTCCTTATGATACATACAAAATACTACCTGTTGTTATAGTGATATTGTAAATTAACAAGTTAAAATTTCTGGTCTGTATATTTTATAGTTTTTAATAACTTTATTTTAATTATAACTTTTTATAGATAATCTATTTGATAATGGTCTTGTTGACCGAAACGCGTCATAGTAAAATATATTGATTTTTTACTACTACGATTCATTATTTCTCGACTTATTTAACTGACCTGACCAACTTCCAAGAATAAACTTGAGTAATATTTATTTTTATGGTCAAGAATAATTTCCTGTTATATATATATATATATATATATATATATATATATATATATATGGAAGTCGATGCCATTCAAGATCACCTTCAAGTCCCAGCGTCGTTGGGCCGTCATAGAATTTTTCTGAAAAATAACAAGAATTTTTACTCTACCTTTTGTAGATTTAAAAGTAACAAGTATTAACAAAATTTTACAAGTAGGGATTAAAATTTAATAGGTTCGTAAAGAAAATAAATTGTATAAGTCAATGAAAATTATTAATTAATTTAATTGGGTTTAATTGAAAGGGTTATTACGTCTAATACGCATAAGAACATGAAAAATCGATAATACCAAGGCGAAAAGCTTTACTAACAAACGAACAGACGTTGAATATAAAATACCTTGAAACGCAAACTCCTAGAAATGTTATTTTAAAACGTTCGTTAATTAGGCACAGGTGCATGTTTTGAAAGGTCAACTTCTCGTTATTTGTGTAGATAAAAAACAAGATTCGAGGTACATCGTGCAAACGGTCGGATGTTTCGCATAAATGCTAACCAAAAGTTTCCTTAAAGCGCAGAAGGGATGGACAATCAATGATATGCTTCGGAATGAAACAGGCATAATAGCATTTCACTCCGAAACGCACGTATTCAGTCCACGTGGGTTAGATAGCACGCAGACAGTAATATCTATTTTCTACCACTCAAGCGAGGGTAGAAGGAAACATCTAATATGCATAAGAGAGAAATAGAGTTAATATAGGCGGAGTTTCAAGACGTCACTGAAATATATCATTGGTCTAAATAGTTAGTTGTGCAACAGACGAACACGGGAAAATTGAATGCGGTTTTTCGGAAAATATCGTATCAACGAGCTAAATTTCAAAGATTTTGAAAACGGTTATACCAAAATTTGAAGAACGAATTAGTTGAATTAAATATTTAGCGTTAGGAGGGTTTGGAGAGGTTACACTTAGAATCGTATAAATACGAGAGAAGAGTTATTAAGTTTCCCTTTAACTTCGCTCTTTAACTTCTCTCTTTTGACTTCGTTAATTTGCATCGCTTACTACGTACAGAAAACTACTAACAAGCTTGTAAGTATTTAAAATTTATAAATTAAATACTACCGTGTTAAATTGTTGGCCTCATAGTTTGAAACGCAGATAGTGTCGAGTTTAATTTTAACTTAGGTGCAACAGATATTTTAACAAGTTCGTAAAGTAAAGTAACGTAAACTAAATTCTGCAATTATAAAAAGGTGTAATATACTTGGATTTAGATTTGGATGGATCTTGAATGAATAACATGCAGCACAACTTAGATGGTGTTCATCTATAAATAGCTGAAGGCGGCAAGCAGAGCATAACCACGAGACCGAGGATGCAGGAACTTAACTTCATCATCAACGGAGTAGAGATCTTCAAGAAATTCCAGGTAACGCATTAGAATTTGCTGTTTTTTATAAACTATGAAAATTATTGTGATGGGTGAGAGTGAACTTTGATAATATTTTGCATTATTTTGCGTATTGAAAATAATACGTATAATTAACTTTGATTATGGTATTTGAATATAAATCTAAAGGTGTATATAAAGCTTATTAACATTCCTCATGAATTTAAAATTTTATTGTTAAGAGTACATGTTTTTTTTTGTGTTTGTAGTAAGAGTATGCAAAGTAAAAAGCATGCATTAATAAAATGAACTGGGTTATTATGAGCTCACCATACTCCAGAGTGTACTAATTAGAAATAATTATAAAAAAAATAAGGTATTATTCAGGGCCCATTTACTCCTGTTACATTCAATGAGTTTGATATTTCAATTTAAAATCCTGGACTTTACAAAGATAGAATTTATTGAGGTGTAACTTGAGCACCAAAATGTACATAATCTTGAATTATTATTTGTAAATAGTGGTAAATAAATATTGTAAGATTGCTGTATTATTTTGTGGTTTTATTGAAAGTGTGCGTGAACGGTAAAGAGTATGATAGTAAATCTAGGTATTCAAGAGGAGGCCCAACTGAGCTAGCCCGAGAGCTGTTGAAGAAATCAAAGTTGATGAAAGCAGAATCTGGGTAAGAAACTTTTTTTTTTGAAAATTTTTCTTTTTGGTAAATTAATAAGTGCTCGATTGTTTTTTGAGAAAGTACTGACCCAGAGCTTAAGTTACACGGAAATTTATGACGCCCAATTCGTAAGGGGCTCGAAGGTTTTCTTTTACTCTGGCGAGGTCTTATAGGGGTTACACGGCAATTTATGGCGCCCAATTCGTGGGGCATGATTCATACAGGCATTACACGGCAATTTATGGCGATCTGAAAGTGATGCTCGAGCTCCAGGTAAAATTTTAGCAATTTTATCCAGGAAAATGGCGATCTGAGAGAGAGAGTCTGTTGTTTTGTATAAATTTAAGAGTATTTTGAGTGTGTGTGGGAGTGATTTGATCGTATGCAGAGAAAGGAGTAGTTAAGGAGCCAAGGAGTGGAAATTGGAAGTGACGATAGTGCCTTGTGTGATAAAAATTCGAAAATGGAGGAAGCTGGAGGTAGTAGGGATCAGTCGAGGACGAAATCAGGAGAAGTTGGTAATAAATTAATGATGAGAATGCTAGAGGAAATGAGATCAAGTAGGGAAGAATCTAATAGGAAGTTTGAGGAGATTAGAGAAATGAGTGCTGAATCGAATAGAAAAGTTGATCGAATGAATGAGACATTAACAGGAGTTAGGGAAACCCTAAGTGAAAAAATAGATAAGACGAATAAAGAAGTTTCTGAATTCAAAAATAGTTTGATGGTGAAAATGGGGTAAGTTGAAAATAGGGTAGATAAAAATGAGCGGGATATTAGAGATTTAAATCTGGAAATGGGACAATTAAGGACAGATGTAAGGATTTTCTGTGAGGACGAGATCAATGCCGAAATGACTGAGGTAACGGACTCGTGTAAGGATCAGTTAGGTCGGGTTGAGAGAGAAGTGATCGGAATTAAACAGAATGTAGCGACTTTAAAGGGGGATGGTGCAAGATTTGTAACAAGTAATATGTCGTTAGAGCAACAGATGAAATTTTATAGGGATAGTAGAGTAAATCCTCAGATATTCATTAATAACATTAGAGGTTTAATAAATAATGTATATGATGAACATGCGAAATTAAATGTTGTAAAAGCTTTACTAAAAGACCATGCTGAAGCTTGGTACAATTTAATAGGACAAGAAATTGACACTTACACTGACTTTGAGAACAGATTTTTAAAACATTACTGGAGTGACCACAGACAGGACCAGGTACGAGACGATTTGATCACAAGGAAATTTAAAGGGGAATTTTTAGGAAGTAGGGAGCAATATGCTAAACGAAAGTATAGCATAGCAAAACAACTTAACCCACCACTGACGGACCGACAGATCATTAAATACTTGTCAAGACATTTTGAGGTTGAGATGAGGCAACACGTAGCGTTGCAGAACATTGTGGACAGGGAAATGTTTCTGGAGTACCTGCAAAGGTACGATGACGTTAACAGTGGACGACCTAGGGAAAATAGGGAAAGATAGGTGAATGCTGTAAGATTCGAACGACGGGACAACTACGCGAGACGGGGGAATAATTATACATACCCGAGACAGAATTGGAAACCTCGACGGACATTTTACAGGAGCAACAGTGTAGGTAGGGGAACGGCACCTAGACCGGGACCAACGAGACGAAACAGTTCACCGGACATGAAATGGACTTCAACTACAAACCGGGAAGGTAAGAACACGGACAGAGTTGAGACGCCAAGGACATACGCAGAAGTGACGGCAAGACCAGAACCGAGTAGGGAGACCAGACCTGGACAGGATTTTTAGAGCAGGACAAACCATTAGACATCACTGTGTACAAATATGAACATCCTAGGAAATTTTTGAAAATAGAAGAAGAAATTCAGCCAGAAATTATAGAAAAATTTAGTTTGCCCATAATTGAGATTAAAATTTTTGAGAAAAATTTAGGAGCATTATTAGATTCAGGAGCTGAGGCGAGTTTAGTATCGGAAGAATTTGTCAATGAAATTAAAGATAAAGTGTATGACAGGATAATGCCAATAAAAAGAAGTCACCTGGTTGCGCCGAATAAAAAACGATTTGCTGTCGTGAATAGCGTAGTTATTTTGAAAGTAGAGTTAGGTTCAGTAAGCTGTGAACAAGAATGTATAATTGTACCTAGGTTAAAGTTTAAAGGGATATTAGGGGTCGATTGCATGATGAAGTTAGGGGTTATAATTGATATAGAGAGGAAAATAGTTAAGATTGATGATAGGATATTGCCCTGGAAGGCAAGTTAAGATGTCACAGAAGATGACATGGGGTTATGTATAAATAGTATAGAGGGAGATGATGAAGAAGTGAAAGAGATCGACACCGTTAAGTGCCCGGAAGAAAAGTTAGGGGAGGTACAAAAATTATTACAGAAACATTCAGAGTTAGTAGGGGTAGAGGCAAGCACAGCTGTTTTAGAGATAGACAATTCTGAACCATTTAATGCAAAGGTATATCCAATACCGGCAGCATATAGGGAGCAAGTGAATCAGGAGTTGACTAGAATGCTAAATGATAGCATAATCGAGTTTTCAAATACGCATTTTATAAATCCGTTAGTTGTGGTTAAGAAAATGGATAATAGTATTCGTTTATGTCTGGATGCTAAGAAGATAAATCAGAGGATGAAACCACAATTCCATTGTCCACCGTCCATGGACACACTTTTGACGAGATTAAGTGGCAAATTTATATTCAGTAAGTTAGATTTAGGAATTCGTTCTGGCTAATTCCATTACACAAAGAGTCTAGAAGGTATACGGGGTTTTCCGTAGAAGGGAGAGTGTACAACTTTAAAATAGTACCGTATGGTTTGTCGACATCGAGTGCAGCATTAATTAAAACCATGCAGGCAATTTTAGGAGCGTATGAGCAGTTTTGCATACACTATGTAGACGATATTTTAATTTTTAGCGAAACGGAAAAGGAACATTACACGCATTTAGAGAGAGTTTTATTAGAATTGAAGTTAGCAGGTTTGAGATTGAATATTGACAAGTGTGAGTTTTTTTCAAAAACTGTAAAATTTTTGGGATATCATGAGGGTATGTGTATAGACAAAAAGAGATTATTCGAGATATTGAACTACCCAAGACCAAATAATATCCGGAAATTAAGAGCTTTTTTGGGAGTTCTCAATTTTTATAAAAAGTTTGTACCGGCATTTTCAGAGAAGGCAGGGCCGCTGTTCAAACTTTTGAAAAAGGAAGTCAAATGGAAGTGGTCGGAGAGCCAAGAAGCATCATACTTAACCCTGTTGGAGCAGTTCCATGAACAACTCATTTTAAGGTATCCCAGATTTGACATAGGGTTTATTTTAAGAACGGATGCATCGGATAGTGCCTTAGCGGCAGAGCTTTATCAAGTTCAGGATGGTGAGGAGGTCCCTATATCATTTGTTTCACGGACACTGAAGCCGCATGAGCTGAACTACACTATTAGTGAGAAAGAGATGGCAGCAGTGGTTTTTGGCATGAGTAAACTTAAATTTTATCTCATAGGTCGACATTTTGTCATTGAGACGGACCATTCAGCGTTGTGTGCCCTGATGAATACTAGATTCTCCAACAATACAGTATATCGGTGTGGGGTTTATTGCTACAAGAATTCGATTTTGAGATAAAATATATAAAAAGGGAGAATAATTTTATAGCAGATGCGTTCAGCAGAAGTAAAGATAATGTGAATAAGAGGCCTTGTGACATTATGATTGCCATCCACATTTTGAGACAGGATGGATCCATATACGGACATGAAGAGGTAATGAGGAACCAGGAGCAGAGTGAAGAGCTACTACGTGTCAAAAGACGGTTAGAAACTGAACCGGAATTTAAAAATTATAGCATAATCGAGGGGTTTCTGTGTAAGAGGGTGCAGGATCTGGAGCTTTATGTAGTAGATAGGGTGCAAGCGGAGTTAATTGTGAAGGACCTTCATGTTAAATATGGACACATCGGTGTTAGGAAACTTTGGCTTATATTTAGGGAAAACTTTTTCTCCGTGAAAGACATTAGCATTGTAAAATCAGTGATCAAATTGTGTCATCTATGTACCTTAGAGAAATATAAAAACCACACGAATCAGGATGTGATACAGAGTATACGCGTAGAAAACCCATTAGAGTTAATTGCAATTGATTACTTGAGCAACTTAGTGAGAAGTAGGAAGGGACATCAACACATACTAATAATCATAGACGTTTTTCCTAAATTTACTAAATTATACCCAACAAAAGAGTGTAGTACGGTGGAAACTAATAGAAAATTAGAGTTATATTGTAGAGAGGTTGGAAAATTTAAACGTTTGCTAGCAGATAATGCCACGTACTTTAATAACCAAAGATTTGTGACTTATTGGGATCAACAAGATGTTAAGGTTGTTTTCTGTAGTATCAGGCATCCTCAGGCGAACCCAGCTGAGAGATACATACAGGAAACTGTAAAATTTTTACGTCTGGCGTCATACAACGATCATCGTACTTGGGAGGACAATCTGTCTAGGGTTGAATCCTTTTTGAATGAAACCCCGAGCACGGTTACTGAAACCAGTCCCATAGTGCTGATGAAACAGCAATACCCTGGGAGAACTTGGCAGATTGTGCCTTGAGAGGCTGAATTCCAGCAATTATTGTGTAATGTCAGAGAAAAACTAAGAAAAAGGGCAGACAAATTCACGCGTATTATGAATGAGAAAACTAAGAAGAGAGTCAAATTCGAAATTGGAGATTTGGTGATAGTGAGAAGTTTGAGGGTAGGCAGGCGAGAGCTAATGACGTGTGCTAAGCTACACTTGCACTACGAAGGACCATTTAGAATTGGGGAGGTCGTAGGAGAGTGTACCTATGTTCTTAAAGATATGGAAACACAGGCGGAAAGGGGGAAATTTCATGTGAGTTTATTGTTTCCCTATTCGCCAGAGGTAGGACAGAATGAGCAGGATGAAGCGTGATGACAAAGAGATAGAGATAGGTGAATTTAGTGTAGAAGTTGAATAGTTAGAGATAGAGATAGGTGTATATAGAAAAGTAGAAATAGGAATAGGACAAATAATAATAGGTGTATATAGAAAAGTAGAGATAGGTGTATAATAGAGTAAAATTTAAATAGATAGGGATAGAAATAGGTGTATAGAGAAAGTAGAAATAAGTTTATAGAAAATAAGACTAGGTATAGGATAAATATGGGAGATAGTTAGATGTAGATATAGAATTAGGTAGGTATAGTTAGGATAAGAATAGATAGTGATAGTAGGTAGGGTTAAAAGTATGAAAAGTGAAGATAAAAAGAAAAATACAAAAGTGGTACGTAAAGAGACAAAAGGGTGAAATAAAAAGGAGAAAATAATGAAATAAAAGGTGAAGAGTTAGAAATAGATAGAAATAGTTAGGTAAAAGGTAGTGATAGGTGTGAATAGGTAATTAGAAGTAAAGATAGGTGTCGATAGATAGAAATAAGTAGTGATATGTGTAGAAATAGATAGAAATAGAGAGATAAGTAGTGATAGGTTGGATAAATAGGTATAGGTAGTGTTAGGTGAGCAGATAGGTGTATAGAAATAGCAGGTAAGATTAGATTAGAGTGTAGTTATTTAAATTCAGAAAACCTGAAATGGTTTTCTTACAATTGAAATAGGGGGATTATGTAGTTGTTTTAAAGGGTCAAATTTAGATATGAACAAGACAATTTCAAACACCCTGTATAGAGGAAACAACCATAACTTACGTGCAAAATTTATTTCATTTAGTTAATTTAAAGTAACAACTATTAACAAAATTTTACAAGTAGGGATTAAAATTTAATAGGTTCGTAAAGAAAATAAATTGTACAAGTCAATGGATATTATTAATTAATTTAGTTGGGTTTAATTGAAAGGGTTATTACGTCTAATACGCATAAGAGCATGAAAAATCGATAATACCAAGGCGAAAAGCTTTACTAACAAACGAACAGACGTTGAATATAAAATACCTTGAAACGCAAACTCCTAGAAATGTTATTTTAAAACGTTCGTTAATTAGGCACAGGTGCATGTTTTGAAAGGTCAACTTCTCGTTATTTGTGTAGATAAAAGACAAGATTCGAGGTATATCGTGCAAACGGTCGGATGTTTCGCATAAATGCTAACCAAAAGTTTCCTTAATGCGCAGAAGGGATGGACAATCAATGATATGCTTCGGAATGAGACAGGCATAATAGCATTTCACTCCGAAACGCACGTATTCAGTCCACGTGGGTTAGATAGCACGCAGACAGTAATATCGATTTTCTACCACTCAGCGAGGGTAGAAGGAAACATCTAATATGCATAAGAGAGAATTAGAGTTAATATAGGCGGGGTTTCAAGACGTCACTGAAATATATCATTGGTCTACATAGTTAGTTGTGCAACAGACGAACACGGGAAAATTGAATGCGGGTTTTTGAAAATATCGTATCAACGAGCTAAATTTCAAAGATTTTGAAAACGGTTATACCAAAATTTGAAGAACGAATTAGTTGAATTAAATATTTTGCGTTAGGAGGGTTTGGAGAGGTTACACAATCAGTACAATCGTATAAATACGAGGGAAGACTTATTAAGTTTCTCTTTGACTTCGCTCTTTAACTTCTCTCTTTTGACTTCGTTAATTTGCATCGCTTACTACGTACAGAAAACTACTAACAAGCTTGTAAGTATTTAAAATTTATAAATTAAATAGTACCGTGTTAGATTGTTGGCCTCATAGTTTGAAACGCGGATAGTGTCGAGTTTAATTTTAACTTAGGTGCAACAGATATTTTAACAAACTCGTAAAGTAAAGTAAAGTAACGTAAACTAAATTCTGCAATTATAAAAAAGTGTAATATACTTGGATTTGGATGGATCTTGAATGAATAACATGCAGCACAACTTAGATAGTGTTCATCTATAAATAGCTGAAGGCGGCAAGCAGAGCATAACCACGAGACCGAGGGTGCAGGAACTTAACTTCATCATCAACGGAGTAGGGATCTTCAAGAAATTCCAGGTAACGCATTACAATTTGCTGTTTTTTATAAACTATGAAAATTATTGTGATGGGCGAGAGTGAACTTTGATGATATTTTGCATTATTTTGCGTATTGAAAATAATACGTATAATTAACTTTGATTATGGTATTTGAATATAAATCTAAAGGTGTATATAAAGCTTATTAACACTCCTCATGAATTTGAAATTTTAATGTTAAGAGTACATGTTTTTTTTTTGTGTTTGTAGTAAGAGTATGCAAAGTAAAAAGCATGCATTAATAAAATGAACTGGGTTATTATGAGCTCACCATACTCCAGAGTGTACTAATTAGAAATAATTATAACAAAAATAAGGTATTATTCAGAGCCCATTTACTCCTGTTACATTCAATGTGTTTGATATTTCGATTTAAAATCCCGGACTTTACAAAGATAGAATTTATTGAGGTGTAACTTGAGCACCAAAATGTACATAATCTTGAATTATTATTTGTAAATAGTGGTAAATAAATATTGTATGATTGTTGTATTATTTTGTGGTTTTATTGAGAGTTTGCGTGAACGGTAAAGAGTATGATAGTAAATCTAGGTATCCAAGAGGAGGCCTAACTGAGATAGCCAGGGAGCTGTTGAAGAAATCAAAGTTAATGGAAGCAGAATCTGGGTAAGAACCTTTTTTTCTTTGAAAATTTTTCTTTTTGGTAAATTAATAAGTCCTCGATTGTTTTTTGAGAAAGTACTGACCCAGAGCGAAGTTACACGGAAATTTATGACGCCCAATTCGTAAGGGGCTCGAAGGTTTTTTTTACTCTGCCGAGGTCTTATAGGGGTTACACGGCAATTTATGGCGCCCAGTTCGTGGGGCATGATTCATACATGCATTACACGGCAATATATATATATATATATATATATATATATATATGTTTAGTACATTTTAAAAAACAGATACTTGAAACGAGATACTACATATTGGATCAAAGTAATTGTTTGCAGTTATTACAGTGAGATATTATATACATATACCACAAAACTATTTATATAATAAAAAAAATACACACAGAGATATACAACACAAACATACAAAAATAAAAATAACACACACAGACACACACACACACACACACACGGATTAACACCCACGTAATTCATTAAAAACGTTACATGCATTCATGCATGCATTCAATTTTGCCATACCGTCACGCACAAAAATAAAAGAACAATGTGACAAATTTATATGGAATGCTGTCATTTTATTAATTATACATTTTATATTATTTTTAGTTATGTTGCGTTATAGTTACTGTTATTTTTACTTTGTTGCTAATTATTTATACAAAGCACAATTTAGAATGTAGGTTTAAAACCTAATTGACTAGTTTTTAATTTTTATCATTTGTAATGCCTGTGATCAAGAATTAAAATAAATTCGAAAATTTAGGCAATAAAAAAAATATATTTATATATATGTAGATAGATAGATATAATATTCACTTTAGGAGTATATTGGTACATTTAAATCATTTGTTTCCAAAACTGTCTTATGACCTTCTGCCTGCACCGAAATTTATTTGAATCTGTCTAAAACGTCATAAAACGGCTGATATGATATTTGTACTATGTAATACACGACTGGAATAGAATTTGTGAGAAAAATAGAACATTGAACAATTTTTAATGCCCTTCTTTCAGGAAAGGCAAAATTGCACCATACATTATACTGTATATACGTACAAGATTTTATACCTAAAGAAATACTTAAAACTGACCGACATAGCTGAAGACTGCGTATTATCAATTGGTTGTTATCAGTAATTGACTAATATTATTTACTTGTTTTTTAACGTTAAAACCTTGTCTTCAATGTTATGAATTCATGGGATATTAGTTATCGGGCAGCGTGTGCATTATTTTATCACGTCGATTAAACTTTACTCCGGCTTTGAAAAAAGCAAGCCTTGCGATAACAAAAGTTTGAATTTCAGTATTGTTCCTGTAATTTAATGACCACGGTGGCGCTGTACACGTCAAAGTTAATTAAGTGACAATTCGTAATGAATTTATTTGTTTTTAAAATTACGTTTCAAGATAGTTCGAACCGGACGAATATGAAATTGGGTTAAACTGATGACATTCTCAACTATCTGATATTTTCTAAATATTTTCAAGGTTTATAAATATTAATATCTTATTAAATTCTTACTAAACGAGAACTATTATGTGATAAACTATTTGTAAACGACCTTGCTTGTAATATTTAGTTTCTCGACCAGTTTTGTTCACAAAGTATTTATTAATTCTAGTCCATTCGGCATGGAATTGGTCTTCTTATGATTTAAACATTAGAAAGTATGTAGGTTGTGTCGTTAATAGACACAAGTACAAAATTTCAAGTAATAATATCTTGACCTCTAGAAAGAACTTTGTGATTTAGCAATTAATGGAAAATATATCTATCAAGAAAAATGTAGGAATGATATTAGAATGTTAGGATTATTACACAGCAAATAAATTACTACTTACGGGCATGGACCTTTGTTAATAAATTAATCCCAATTAGTGTTAAAATAAATACTATATTTTGCTCCATTTGTTTCAAATTTGCACTAAACACTACTTATTCCTATAAAGCAAAACACATCTAAAGTAAACTGGTCTTCCTTGACGAACCACGCGTTCGTTCTATTTGAACTGACGAACTAGCGAACGACTGATATCTTCTCTTGTGGCTTTCTGTAAATAAATGACCACAACACTACACTGGGAAATTGTCTTCGTCATTACGCAGACGAAACATATATACATTTGTTGCAGTTTCGAGTAACTACGTTTGTGCTTTACTACTTAATTCATCATAATTTAACAATAATGTGCTTTTCTAAGGAATGCAAAGAAAACTATTTTTAGGTAACTTGAGACGATGGTACGTCATTGCAGTTTAAGCCTAAGGTTCCACTTTATTAGCTATAATTAAGGTAACGCAAATGTTTCCAAAGACTTATTACTTGAAAATAATTAAGTGCTTGTGACCTTTACATTAGTTCTTGAAGGCGTGATCAACCTTTGTACGTTAACCTAGCACCTAGCGCAGATTTTAAAGGTTATCTACCTTTACAATTTTAGTCTAAACTACGCAACTAGAAGCATACTGTTAATCTCAACTTCTAGAATTTAAAATATCACAATCCTTTTCCAGAAAGTTCAAGGATATTATTCGCAATAAAGCTAATAATTGGTTTCCTTCATTAATATTTACCTGTTGGCAATGGCAATGGCCATCTATTGACGCTCCTTTATTTTAAATAAATGTGTCGTTCATACAAATAAATCGGACGTATATGAAAATTCAACAAAAACTACAATTATTTAAGGTAAATCGATACCGTAACTTCTCAAGTTCATGCTGTATGTTTATTTATTTAAGTAACAAAATCTTTGAATCAGTAAGGTGAAGGTTGAAAGACGGGATGTAGTACTTTTGTGGGTAAAACCAATTGGAATTAATTTTTTTATGTGATTGTTAACAATTACAAGAAGGAAAAACCAAAATTTGTAATGCAAATATTGTTTATTACTCTGCCATGAACATTTGAAAACCAGACTAAGGATATATTAATTCAAGAAAAACACACTTAAAGAAGGTTAATAGAAGTTTATCAAAATTATTTCTTTGTAGATTTGCAACTGCCCAAACTTCTCCACACTGATACACAAGGGCTGTTGTAGTGCTGACCCAAATGATTGACACGACTCGTGCGAATAACTAAATTGCTCTATTCCCCCCGCCACAACAAAGCTAAGCTGACAAAGATTCGAAATTTGAAATTAGTGACGCTGAATTTTAGTGAAGATCTCAAGTTATTTATCTACTAATTTAATTTCGTTTGGTTACTCATTCAGAATCTTCAAATGCTTCCGATTACTAGAATCGAACCTTGTTTTTAATCTGCCTTTAAACCCTTTATCCAGGGTTGGGTATTGACGGCGCGGTTCGAATGATTATTCTTAAAACTACATATACTGCATTTGATGTTTCAATGCTGCACCCGAAGGTATAGTAGAATTTATTTAAGCTAAGCCTGTACATCATTTGACATATGCACAAACCTTGAAAGTCGGTGGCGAAGCGGTTTTAATAATTTTTAGGGTTCCCGTAGAGTAAATATTTCAAAATCAAGTTTTATTTTGTTGGTTCTTAACAATTCGGTCATGTGAAGTAAGAGTATTTTCCTCAATAGTAAACAGACTTACAACCAAAATCCGGGGGTTCAAAATGTTGAATCAGAGAATTAGACAACGACTTCCACTCAAAAAATATATGCCGGTAACCACGATATTAAAGTAACGCTTTAGCCTCGAACAAGTCCACTGCAGACTCAAATAACTGCAATTCTGATACATGTTCAGTTCGTCGAAGTTCTTCGACCCGTCCCAAAAATTAATGTACGGTAAGAGTGTTTGGGTTACCAGAATATTTCAAATTCCATTCCCACACAGGAAGACTTTGGCGGGAAGCCAAAAAAAAGTCACTTTAAATACGAACAAGAAAAAAATTGGTAGAAAGTAACTAAATAAAGGCTAACTGTAACTCGATTGAAGCCAAAAGGAAATTATTGCGAATACAGGGCAATCTAAAACATATCCGACGGATAAACTTCAGGAACACCATTGGAAGCGAAACAACAAAATCGAAATTAGAATTGGGCTGTAGAATAAAAGAAAAATTGGAGAAAGAAACCAACTCTAGACTTGACTGCGAGAAGAAAATGTACCGAGAGGAAAGAAAGGAAAAGAAAAATCTTGGGCGCCAGCGTTTTCAATGGACTAGGATTATTGGCGAAAACACAAGTCCAATAATCTGGCATGAGCTAATCAAGGATATTTAGCAATCGCGGAATAGAAACAAAATCAAAATTCAAGAAGATCGAACCACACAAGAAATAAAGAAAACCGATCCTCATATGAGGAACACCAAAGAGTCGAAAGAAGAAGAAAAAAATAAACAATAGGTCGACCGTAGAGGAAGAAAAAACAACTAGCATCCAGGAGGAGAAAGGCGTGTAATGTAGGAAATTAGGCACTAACAACAAAAAAATCGGAGCAAAAGTTAACTAAAACAAACTCGAAGCAGAAATTAATCAAACCCAAATCGAAGTAACCGTTAACTAAAACAAAATCGTGTAACTTTACACGAAACAAAATCGGCGTCCCACGCCAGGGAGTCAGAATTTATGCCACGTACCTAGACGTAGCCGGAAGAAAAGTAAATACCAGGCTAACTTCCAAATGCGGAGATTGGGGGGATTCACCTACATACCAAAAAAACCCCAAAAACAGCACGTCGCCCACGATTATCTATTAACAATAAAAATAAATTAAAATTTCTTGATTCACATGGACAAAGAAAAATATTAAATTTAAGTTATATTGTAAAGGACAAATTTTATAATGGATCTACGAAGTGCCCATTTCGTAGCTAACATGCAATGAAACTCATTGGAAAAAGTAATGCTTAGATTTTCTCAATATTAAGTGTGTTAAATTAAAGTATAAAGTATCGATTTTCTCTATAGCGCATGTGTTAAATTAAAGCATTAAATGTAGGCCAAGTTGTAGTAAGAATTAAAGAAATATAACTAGAAGCACTTAGCGAAACTAGCTTTCAAATATGTATGGTGATTTCGTTTCACAACATCAACCGCTGATAAATAATAATCCTCCCGTAGAAAACTGTATGTTGGAATAAGGCATATCAAGTAGTAACATCAAACCCTTTAACGAAGTTCTAAAAGTCCCGTTGGATCTGATTAGAACGAATTGAGTCCAGAATATCACCGCTTGTAGTTGTTTCCAAGATATCTACAATCAAAAGTTATTCCAGTTGTTTATGATAAAACTTC
Source organism: Platerodrilus igneus (assembly GCA_036346225.1). Taxonomy (NCBI): domain Eukaryota; kingdom Metazoa; phylum Arthropoda; class Insecta; order Coleoptera; family Lycidae; genus Platerodrilus; species Platerodrilus igneus. The sequence goes on along the minus strand of JARFIW010001052.1, from coordinate 2,546,919 downwards.
TTAAACTATAACCTACAGTAAATGTAAATAATTGCGCATTTACTTTGTTACGTTCCAATGTTGTTTTTAAAATTTCCCTGGTTAACTCAAATCTCTTTTGCTTTTAAAACGAAAATTTATTCGATAAGTTAAATAGTCTATGCCTTGTTATAAGTATCCGGTAATCTGTTAAATCCTTCAACATAATTAATAATAAATACGCTCTCTAATAATACTTCAACTTAAATCTAGTTGCTTGGAAACGACAAGTTCATGCCATAATTAAATAGTTTATATGCTGTTTTAGGCACCTGTTATTTTGGTATACATTACGACCGCGTATAATGGTTTTCTCTATTGTTCTTACGTAAAGACTTCTTGAAATAAGGTCGCGCACTATCCGATAAAACCGTGTTTTCCAATTTTAATCGCGCTTCAATTAGCGAGGATTTGCAGTTCGAATTCGTGTTATTTGAAACATTCATAAATTTGATTCTGCAGCTTGTGCGTTGAAATATTTACATTATTCGTCACCGTATTTCAAAAGCAATGCACGTTTTGTTTTTTTCTGTTCAACAACTAGGAGGTGTGTTACGAGTATTGGCGAGTCTCCCGCGTGTACCCATTCTAATCAGATTCTCTTTTTAGCTTTTTTAGCTGGAGGCTAAATGAGTTTTTTCTACGTGTAGGTCCACCGGTTAGTTGCCGTGGACCACTTGTTTTTGTCTGTGGATCGCTGCTGTAGTTACGATGGCAGGGTGTAGTTACGTGATAAGGAACGTGACATTGTAGCACTACTGTTTGTTGCTGCTAATCGATATTATCGCTCTACAGGTGTGATGCACCATTGTTAAAAATGTTGGATAAACACTCACTTATTCTTTCATACTGATTGGTTTATTTTACAAACAGTACTAGATGTCTGACAAAAGTTCTCACACCTTAATTCTTTTCTACTAATTAGTTATTTTAGAAAAATATTAGGTGAAATTTTAAAAACGCTTGACAAAAGCTCTCACAGGTTTATTTACTACTGATTAATTTTATTTTGTGTGAAATACGAGATGCCCACTTCGTATCTAAATTCCTAAATTGTCCATACAATATAATTGCTTGCTGTGAAATAATAATACTTAATTTATTTTTTTTTCTTGTTTGTACAGAATCTTTTATTTATTTTTGTGTTAATAGATAATCGTAGGCGATGTATTTTTTTTGTTTCGTTTTGGTATGTAGGCAAATCCCCCCCACTCTCCGCGTTTGATAGTTAGCCTGGTATTTACTTTTCTTACGACTACGTCTAGGTACGTAGCAACTTGTATTTAATTGTATGAACTTATAAACACAGTGCGTTCCTGTTCTTAGTTAAAAAATTTACAAAGTTATTTTGTTCACCGAAAACGTTTTCCATTAAGCTAAGTAAATTTTTATACATTTAAATTTTTTTGTTTAAAAATATTGGCATGTACTTTTAATGAAACCGTAATTGTGTTATAGTCTTATATTGGTGCTTTACACATTTAGTGTAAAGGTAATAGTTACACCCTTGACGTAATAAAATATAATTCAATTACCTGGAGGCGTAAGATTAAGGTAATTTAGAAATCTTTCCTTTTATCTAGCAGTTTCAAATATGTATATTAGTGTCCTTTCCACAACGTCTATTTCAGGTGGGTTTTAACTTTAATCTAGTTGATTATTTTTCGAGGGAATTTTAAGTCTGAATCACTTTCCTGATCCCAAGTTTTAGCATGTTCGTGGTATTTCCTCTTGAGCTTTTACCTAGAAATTTCCATAGTGCCAGATTATGTGGCGTCTAAGATACTTTCCAATTAATACATATTTCACAGACGATTGCATAACGGGACCTTTTTCAAACACTTATACTACCCTTCCCACTAAGTTAGTCAGAAATCATTTTTGTTAGAACAGTCGAGGTTTTCGGTACTTTTTCGGAATACTAAATTTTAGTGAAGTACTTTACTTAGTTTCTGTGTAAATTACCTGTTAGATTTTCTGGGGCCAAAACCTATACGTAGCAAACAAAAGAGCAGTTTTAAAAAAATTTTTTAATCAGATCCCACTGCTAATATTTTATCTCGCTATTGTCGTATGAATACAAATTACAAAATAACATCAAATTCAGTTGAAAGTTCAGCAGCAGCAGCAGAAAAATACAAATCATAGTCATGAAAATAAGCCATAGAGTAATTTAACACCATTTTAGGTTGATTGGGGAACAATGCCTCCGAATGTACGAATTGCTTCAAAAGCTGTGTTATATTATATTACACTATATGATCTTCAAGGAATAGTGATAGTACTTCAAAATTATTAATACAATCGATAGAAGAGTCCAATTATAAAACACCTAATGCAGATCTTGAAGAATAATACCAATTGTTATTTAAAAAAATATTTAAATTAATTTAGGCAATATTTTAAATTTAGTAAGAAAAGCAAAATTTTCTCTTTTGTGTCAGATTGTACCCTATACATCAGTAAAACCAATCTTTGGCATTAAATGTTAAGTAAAATAAGTGTAGTTAGTAAAATGATCTAATCAGTAAATGTTGATATTTCACTAGCAATGTCACGAATAACGAATTTAAATTTTTAAAATTGAAGCCTGATAAATTATTAGAAACATCTCTAGAAATGACAACGATGTTTCAAGGTACTATTAGAATAAGAAAACAAAAATACCAACATAACTATGAAAATACAAGAAAAACTCCTAACGACTGCTACGGGTGAATGAAGCGTTAAAACACCTTAAATTTGAAATCGCCCAAGAGGAGCGGGTATGCCTCAACAAAATAAGGATGCACCGGTTAACTATAGTGGAGTCAGAGTGGGTTCTTATAGAAACAATATCAAACAATATATAAAAATATTACAATTTCACCAGGTGCAATTTCAATACTACGTTACCAATAACACTTACATTGAAAGCTTTCGACACCACCAAATTATGGGCGCCGAATCGCCGAATCGCTCCAAGATAACGAGTACTTCCGGAGGATTTTAATTACTTTAACCTCTTGGTAAAATGGAGTTCCTCTTACAGAATGCTACCTGTATGTCTGGACGAATAAAACAAATTTCAACTTATTTCATGACCTAAATCTATTTTAATATAACATGATTTCATTTTTCTATAAACAGGTATACGGACAATAACTTTAAAGTTACTAGCATCAATGTAAATATCACCGACAAAGAGATATTCCTGTAAACAAATACACGCACACAATGGTAAAATTTTATAATCAGCCCATTCTCAATTAGCCATAATCTTGATAATTAACTGTAATAATAATTTGCAACACTTCTCTAATTTGCAATTGAAACTTACAATGTCCAGATTTTGTACATTAATTATTTAACACTATACTTTACTTATAGTAGACGTATAAGTTTATCAATATTTTATGAAACCACGCAAAATGGATAAATACCTTACAGGTGATTTTCCAATGCACCACCCGAAGGTACTACATTTGCCAGGAAGCGAGTTTTTTACCTAAAAAATTTTGAATTTTGCATTTCCAAGCAAGGTAGGGATCTTTAACGTGCGTGACAACAATCACACACGGGACCTCCATTTTACCTCTTATCCGAACGAAGGCGTATTTTTGTGAAAATTGCTCGCCTTACATTTTTCAAGCGGACCGTGTCGGGATTCAAACCCGGAACCTTGGGCGTAGTAGTCACACGCATACCAACTACGCCACGGAGCCGCCTCAATGCATAAATACCACAATACGAAAGAAAACGACAATTTCCATTACAATTTATGCCTTCTGGCCAACATAGAAATCCATTTAAGTGTATTATCTGAGCAATGATGCTTATTCGCAATTTCTTGCCGAAAACCAATGCGTCATAATCTTTAATTTTGTAGGTCTGTCAAAAAAACCGCGAACGCACTATGTTACGTCCCGATTGTTACCTCGTAACACACGGGATAGATTCTAGTATCCTCTCCCACTCCACCTCACATGTGCTCTTGTGGATGGTTCGTGAATAATTCATTCTATTTTTCTCTCTGTCCACTGTGTAGCGTTTGTCAATTCTTTCCTATTACTGATACGTTTAGTAACGGGGTGTATTGTCATTGTATAGCATTCCTGTTATTAGTGAATCAGACCTGAACTCATATAGTCCTATCATACAAAAGCCATGTGCCTACGGGTATTTTATAATTCTTGTAGATAGATTTGAAATCTTGTTACTTAATCTTGTTATTGAATGATGTCAATAATTATCTGACACTTGTTATTGGTGAGTACTACTATTATGCATCTGACTTGTTTACTAAAATGTATGAATCTGCGTATGATATGATTTGAGGTTTACTTTGTATTGTTACTATGTAATATTAATTTTATTTCATGTTACCAAAATGTGTACAAGGCTCTTCTGTATTTGTTATAATTATGGTATAGAAAATGCCTACTAATCATTTCATTGTAATTTACTTCATAATTCTATTGCATTCTTAAAATGACACAATCGTGCCATGAAAATTTATTGAAATAAATAATTTGGTTACCCTCTTGTGGTTTAAAATAATATAGGAATCTAAACGCCGTTCCAATATGTATTTAAAAAAAATAAAAAATGTTCTAGTGGCTTTTAAGTTGATTACCCTTAACAAAACTAAACTTTGATAAAAAATGTTTTACTTACTAAATATTATTTTACATGAAATCAGAATGTACAGGGTACATCAACATTATTTTTGTCCATTTAAGCTTGGCTTTCCGCTTCTTGCATACGGTTTCTATTTAACGTAACGCTGACGTGTTACATGAGCCTTAACTGTTATTTAAAATAGATTTTTTTAACATAGTTTTAAATACAGTGCTTAATTCCATACAACATTAAATGCACCAACAAGATTTCAAATTTTTATATGTTCTTAAACATTTAAAAGAATTAAAAGACACTTGAATCATGTTACAAAATCATGTGATAGGTAGTCAAGTAGTTTCATAAAAAATTTTAATAAATTAATAAAGTTCAAGAATATAGGGAACAATTAATAATTTCGAAAATTTTGAAAATCTATTGAATTCATAAAGTTCATATATAACAATAACTTACATTTAACTTTTCCAAATTCTGCTTAGCATTACGCGTATTATCAACATTTCCTGTGTCTATAGTAAGCGGATAACTTACATCTTTTTAATAAAGATTAGTTAAAACGTATCTAAATCTAATTTATCGCTATATCACTTGGTCGATTTATCATTAATAGCCATGAAACCTAATATTTGTCATAATTTTTGTTCTACAAAAGCAAGAAAAATTAAACTTTAGGTTAGAAATGTCTTTTGAGTTTTTATTGGCTATATTTCTTATGAATATATATATAGATATATATATATATATATATATATATATATATATAATTTTACTTTGTTATATACTTTATATTCTTTTAACATTAACTTTTATATTAAATTGTATTCACATTATATTATTGTAATTCGTGTAAATAAATAATATATCTTATATATATGTACATGTTTTGTATTATTTCTTATGTCATATCATTTAACTCGAAGAGAGCAATTTTAGTTTATGCATCAGGATGCATTTTACTCTGATCTGACCCTGTTAATCGTATTGTTAGTAGTGTCATCTCTATCTTTCATTTAACAGTTACAGTTTTTAAAACACGTAGAGCAATTTGTCGGGAAAAATGTAAACTAATTTCATGCATTTATTTTTATGTACACTCGATGCAATTTTACAGTCGAATCGTGTAGATAGCTTTGTTTAAATTCAAAACAACCTATTGTGTATTGTATAATTTCAAATGTTATGACCAAACACACTTTGTTAAGAGATTACTTTATTTCTAAACAATGTGTTGATGAGGTGCTATCGCTTGTTGTTTTGGTCGTTAATCCCTTATTGTTTTCGGTATATTAAGAAATATTTCTATTTTTATCGTTTATAACTGTTTATCGTTAATTCTGTATGTTTGTTTTGAAATTACCGTGAGGGCATATTTAAGTTGATCGTTTTAACTTTTATCTGATTTTCCTATCACATTGGATGCGCTCCTTAGGATGATGAGCAGTCAAAGTATAGGGTTTATTTTGTCGCTAGTATTGCAGATGGTTCCTTAGATCGATCTGTTTTAACAGGAACATTTTCTACGTTATACTTTTTCTCAATGACGTATATCTTAAAAATTATATTTTTTTCTAATTCCTCTATCTTCGCTTCAACCATATTTTCCTCCTTTGGTTTTGTGTTTGTCCCGAGACAACAGTCCATCACATTAGAGTGTTTTTCTGCCACTCCTGCTGCTGACCATATTTTAGCTGAGCGAGAAGTACTTTGCTATCCACCTTGTATTCGTCGCTTTTGCTCAATGTGGGCACTTATTCCCTTTTCTACATGGTTTGCTCTAAAGCTCCATGCATGCAACCTCCCACTTTTATCACTCCATTTTTCTATGCTTTATACTTTACTCTCTAAGTCGCTGCATAGTTTTCACGACATCTGAACGTAGATGTGGTACCTCCTTGCAGAGGCGTCGCCATGGATCAATGTAGTAAGCGTAAGACTACGGATCTCAAGGTCCTGAGTTCAAATCCCGACACGGCCGACTGCTTGAAAAATGGCAGGTGAGCATTTTTCACAAAAATTACGCCCTTGTTCGGATGAGCGGTTAAATGGAGGTCCCGTGTGTGAGTGTTGTCACGCACGTTAAAGATCCCTACCTTGTCTGGAACGGCAAGGGTTCGACAAAATTCTAAATTTCCAGGCAACAAAAAACTCGCCTCCTGGCCAATGTAGTACCTTCGGGTGGAGCATTGGGAATGTAAATGAACGGTACCTCCTTGCAGGTGGCTCCGTGGTGTAGTGGTATGTGTGTGACTACTACGCCCAAGGTCCGAGGTTCGATTCCCGACACGGTCCGCTAGAAAAATGTTAGGCAAGCATTTTTCACAAAAATACACCCTCGTTCGGATGAGAGGTAAAATGGAGATCCCGTGTGTGTGTTGCCACGCACGTTAAAGATTCTTACCTTGCTTGCAACAGCAAGGGTTCGGCAAAATTCCAAATTTTCCAGGTAAAAAAAAACTCGCTTCCTGGCCAATGTAGTACTTTCGGGTGGAGCATTGGTAAATCACATGTAAGGTACCTCCTAGCAAGGCGAGTCCGTGGCGTCGTTGGTATGCGTGTGACTACTACGCCCAAAGTCCTGGGTTCGAATCCCGACACGTCCGCCTCAAAAATGTTAGGCAAACATTTTTCACAAAAATACGCCCTCGTTCGGATAAGAGGTAAAATGGACGTCCCGTGTGTGAGTGTTGTCACGCACGTTAAAGATCTCTACCTTGTTTGAAACAGCAAGGGTTTGTCAAAATTCCAAATTTTCCAGGTAAAAAGAGACTCGCTTCCTGGCCAATGTAGTACCTTCGGGTGGAGCATTGGAAAATCACATGTAAGGTACCTCCTAGTGAGGCGGCTCCGTAGAATCGTTGGTATGCGTGTAACTACTAGGCCCAAGGTCCCGGGTTCGAATCCCGACACGCTCCACTTCAAAAATGTTAAGCGAACATTTTTCAAAAAAAATACGCCCTCGTTCGGATAAGAGGTAGAATAGAGGTCCCGTGTGTAAGTGTTGTCACGCACGTTAAAGATCCCTACCTTGCTTGGAACAGCAAGAGTTCGACAACATTCAAAATTTTTCAGGTAAAAACTCGCTTCCTGGCCAATGAAGTACCTTCGGGTGGATCATTGGAAAATCACACTCAGGGTACCTCCTTGCGGCTAGGCATCGCTGCTATTTTCCACTGGACTTTTACGCAAAAACCGTCTACAACGTAATTTGGTTTTGATATGGTCTGCTTATCCTCCAACGCGGTTCTGTGGATTGGATAGGTTTGCGTATGAATATTAATCCGATGGTCTGTGCTCAATTCCCGACGCGGACCGCTTAAAAAAACGTTAAGAGTTCATTTTTCACAAAAATAGGTAAAAAAATCTGCTGCCTGGCCAACGTAGGACCTTCGAGTAAAGCATTAGAAAATCAAATGTTGGGACTCATCTCTTGAAACGGCTTTCTGTCTTAAACAGATATACGTATGACTTCTGATCCCAAGGTCCCGGGTTCGATTTCCGTATCGGTTCCTAACTTACTTGAAATAGCAAGGGTTCGGCAAACTTCAAAATTTCCATTTACAAAATAACTCACATCCTAACCGATGTGGTACCCTCAAGTAGAGCTTCCGAAAGTCTATAATCTGGCGACGCCACGGATCTGACAGGTTCGCGAATAGCTGCTGATCGCAAGTTTCGGGTCAACTCCCACCATGGGCTGCTTAAAAAATATTGGACGATCATTTTTTTACAAAATATGCCGTCGTACAGATGAGAGTAAGGGTTCGGCAAATGCAAAACTTCCAGGCATAAGTACTCGCTTCCTAATCAATGTAGTTAGTTTGGGTGGGGCATTGGGAAATAGATTATAGGAACTTATGCTCTGAAGGTTTGTATGTGACTGTTGCTCACAAGTAAGTGGGTTAAATTTTCCAACACGAACCGCCTGTTAAGCAACTATTTTTAACGAGAATGCGTCATCGTTCAAATAAGAGATGTAAAATGTAGGTCCAGAGTGGCCGTTGTCACGCGCGTTAAAGGTCATTATCTTTCTTGGAATAGCGGTGTTTGGAATATTCAAATTTGCCAGGTAACAAAAAATCCTTCGTTTAGATGTAAGATAAAATGTTAAACCTACGTAAAGTCTTGTCTCGCACCTTAGAGATCTCTACCATGCTTGGGATAGAAAGGGTTTGAGAAATGCTGAATTTCTAGATAGAAATACTGACTTTCTGGCCAACGTACTACATTCGGGCGGAGCACTGGGAAGTAAAATGCAGGGACTTATGCTCTGCAAATTCGCAAGTGACTACTGATCCCATGCTCATAGTTTCGATTCTCGACACGGACCACATGAACAACTTTAACCAAATATTTTCAAGTGAAATACGCTATCGTTCGAATGAGATGTAAAATTTAGACCATGTTAGAGTGTTATTTCGCACGTTAAAGATCCCTACCTTGCTGAGAATGGCAAGGATTCGGCAAATTAAAAAATTTTCAGGCAAAAGTTAGTTTCTTGGCCAATATAGTACCTTCGTGCAAAGCATGGCAAAATCAAATGTAGGGACTTATCCTCTGGCACGGCTCTGGAACTTGGTCATTTTTGCATATGTTGCTTATCCCAAAGTCCTGAGTATAGATCCCGACACAGATGGCTTGAAAAATATTACGCAAGCATTTTTCAATAAAATTCGCCTACATTTGGATGAGAAGTAAAATGTAAGTCCCGTGTGCGACTGTTGTCACGCACGTTAAAGATTCCTACCTTGCTTGTAAAAGCAAGGGTTCGGCAAAATCCTAAATCCCCAGTTAAAAAACTGGTGCTGTGGTGCGGATGAAGCATTGAGAAATCAAATATTAAGGTTTATCGTCTGCGGCAGCTCCATTGCTCAGACAGATTTACGCATGGCTGCTGATTGGAATGTCCGATATTCTATTCCCAATGCGGACAGTTTAAAAAATTTTAGGCGAGCACTATTCAGAAAACATGCCCTTGTTCAGATAAAAGGTAAAATGTTGTTCCTTCTGAGAGTATTGTCTTGCACCTTCATGATCCCTACCTTACTTGGAAGAGCAAGATTCGGCAAATAAAAAATTTCAATGTAAAAAAAAACTCGCTTCCTGGCCAATGTAGTACTTTCGGGTGGAACATTTGAAAATCAAATGTATGGTAAACGTAGTACTTTTTGGTGGCGGATTCCTAAGTCAAATGAGGGACTTATGCCTTGCAGGTTCGCGTATAACTGTTGATCTCAAGGTCTCAGGTTTAGTTCACGACGGGAACCACGTAAAAATAATAGGCGAATAATTTTGTCGAAAGTACTCCGTTGTTCAAATGAGAGAGGTAAGCTGTAGGTCCCATGTGAGCGTTGTCGCGCACGTTATACATTTTTACCTTGCTTGAAATAGCAAGTGTTTTACAAATTCAAATTTTCCAGGTAAACAAACTCACTTCCTGGCCAATGTAGTCTCGCTTGAAAAATTTTAGGCAAGCATTTTTCACAAAAATACCTCATCGTTTGAATGAGAGGTAAATTGTAGGTCCCGTGTTTAATTGTTGTCACGCACGATAAAGATCCATATCTTGCTACGAATAACAAGAGTTCGCCAAATAAAGAATTTCCAAATAAAATAAACTCGCATCCTGTCAATGCAGTACCAAGGCGGTATCGTGGCTTAGTTGGTTCGCGTGTGACTACTGAGCTCAAAGTTGATGGTTTGATTTCCAATACGCATCACTTAAAAATTGTTAAGCGAGCATTTTTTACAGAAATACATCCAAATTTGTTTGTGAATGTTATCACGCACGTTAAAACCCATACCTTGTTTGTATCAGTCAAGATTCGACGAAATTTAAAATTTCCAGGTAAAAAAAATTCGCCTCCTGGCCAATGTAATATCTTCTGGTGGAGCAGTGAAAGTCAAATGTAGAAGACATCATCCAGTGATTCCGTGGATAAAATAAGTTTGAATTCTGATCTTAAATTCCCGGTTTCGATTACCGACTCGGACCGCTGTAAAATTTCAGAAAAGCATTTTTCACAACAATGCGTCCTCATTTGCCTGTGAAGGAAAATCTGGTTCCGTGTGTGAATGTTGTCACGCACGCTAAACCCGTACCTTGTTTGTAACAGCAAGGGTTCAACAATATTCAAAATTTCCAGGCTTCCTGGCCAATGTAGTACATTCGGCTGGAGCAATACAAAATCAATTGTAGAGACATCCTCTGGGACGGCTCCGTTGCTCAGCAGGTTTCGTATGACTGCTGATCCCAAGGTCCCGGATTCGATTCCCTACTTGGACAGCTTGAAAAATGTTAGGCGAGCATTTTTTACAAAAATACGCATTTACTCAGGTAAGAAATAATTTTAGATAAATCCCGTGTGAGGGTGCTGCGTTGCACGTAGGATCCCTACCTACTGGGAATAGCAGGGTTTCGCAGGTTTAAACATTTCCTGGTAAAAGAATTCTTTCCTGGCCTATGTAGTACTTTCATGTAGGGCATTGCAAAATCAAATGTAAAACTTATGCTCTGCGACAGGTCCATGGCTCAGACAAGTTTGCGTATAACTATTGATCGCAGGATCCATGATCCCGACACGGAACGGTTGAAAACTGTTAGGCGAGCATTTTTTACAAAAAAACGTTCTCGTACGTATGAGAGGTAAAAGGTAGGTCCGGCGTGCGGGTGTTGTCACGCACGCTAAAGATCCCTACCTTGCTTGGAATAGCAAGGATTTGGCAAATGCAAAATTTACAGGTAAAAGAACTAAGTTCCTAGCCAATGGTATTCCTTCGGGTGGAGCATTAAAAAGTCGTATGTATTGAATTATCCTTTGGGCGGCTCCAAAGTTTAGGCAAATTTAAATATGTCTGTTTATCCCAAGTCATGGGTTTGTACCCGACACGGACCGCTTGAAAAATGTTAGGCGATCATCTTTCACGAAAATACACCCTCGTTTGTATGACAGGTAAAATGCAGTTCCCGCGTGTGTGTCATCACGCACACCACAGATCCTTACTCTGTTTAAAATAGCGAAGGCTCTGAAAAATTACAAATTTCTAAGATAAAAGTTCTCTTCCTGACCCATGTAGTATATTTGAGAGGAACATTGAAAATTAAATATAAGGACTTTTACTTCCTAGGTGGCCTGATCGATCGGATAGGTTCGCGCATGGGTACTGATCTCGAGATCCCGGGTTTGATTCCCGACATGGCCACTTGAAAAATACTAGGCTAACAAATTAGTCCCCCATTCGAATGAAGGATAACATGTAGATCCTTCTTAGAGTATTGTCTCACACCTTAAAGATCCCTACTACACTTGAAATAGCAAAGGTTTGAGAAATAGCAGAATTTCTAGCAAAAGTACTACTTCCTGGCCAATGTAGTACTTTCAGTTGGAGTATTGGGAAATCAAATGTAGGGACTTAAGCTCTGCAGGTTTGCGTATGACGGCTAATCCCATGGCCACGTGTTCGATTCTCGACACATGGACAGTATAAACAATGTTAGACGAATATTTTTATGAAAAATTTGTCATCGTTCAAATGAGAGGTAAAATTTAGATCCCGTGTGAGGGTGTTGCTTCGCACGTTAAACATCCCTAAATTGTTCAGAATAGCAAGGTTTCGGGAAGTTCAAAAATTTTCAGCTGAAAAACTTGTTTCTTGATCAATATAGTACCTCCGTGTAAAGCATTACAAAATCAAATGTAGAGGTTTATCCTGTGGAACGGCTTCGGGACTCAAACATTTTTTGCATATGGCTGCTGATACGAATGTACTGAGATTGTATCCCGAAACGGATTGCTTGAAAAGTGTTAAGTGAGCATTTTTCACGAAAATGCGCCCCCGTTCGGGTGAGCGGTAAAATGTAGGTCCCATATGTGAGTGTTGTCAGGCACATTAGAGATGTACACCTTGCTTGGAATACCGGAAGTTCTGACAAATTAAAAAATTTTAGATAAGAAACACTCGCATCCTGACCTATGTACTACATTGTAGTACATTTGGTTGGGGCATTACAAAATCTAATTTAAACATATGCTCTGGTATGGTACCGTGACACAAACAAGTTTACGCTTGACTGTTGCTCTCGGGCACTTTTCATAAAAATTCGTAGTTGTTCGGATGAGAGGTAAAAATAGGTCGGTGTGTGAATGTTGTCACGCACGTAGAAGATCCCTACTTTGTTTGGAATAGCAAGAATCCTGCAAATTAAAAATTTCAAGTTAAACAAACCGTTTCCTGTACAATGTAGTACCTTCGGGTGGAGCATTGAACAGTCAAATGTAGCGACTTATGCGTGAAGGTTTGCGTATGGCTGCTGATGACAAGGTCCCAGCTTTGGCACCCAGTAAGGACGGCCAAAAAAGTGTTAAGCGAGCATTTATCAGAAAAATACGCCCTCGGATGAATGGGAAGTGAAATGTAGGTCCCCTGTAAGTATTGTCACACATGGCAAAGATCCCTAACTTGCTTGAAATAGCAAAGATTTGACAGAATTCAAAATCTTCCTGAAAAATAAACTCACTTCCTGGCAAGTGTACTACCTTCTAGTTCAGTGTTGGAAAATCAGATCTTGGGACTTATTCTACGCAGTTTCGCGTATCACGGCTGACTCCAAGGTTCCGGGTTCGATTCCCGTAACAAACCCTCTGAGAAACGAAAGACAAGCGTTTTTCAATAAATGTGCCCTGGTTTGTGTGCCGTGTGTGACTTGTCAGGCACGTTAAAGCTCTCTACCTCTCTTGGAATAGCAAGGGTTTGGCAAAATCCAAATTTCCGTGTAAAACAAAATCATTTCTTGGTCAATATATACCTGCGGATGAAGCATTTAAGAAAAAAAACACTAAGCGGCTTTGTAAATTAGGTACGTTTGCGTATAGCTGATGATCCCAAGCTCCCGGGTTCGATTCCCAATACAACCGTTAGAAAAGTGTTAGGCAAGTATTTTTCTCAAAAATATTCCCTGCTTTATACGGGTGGCAAAATGTGGGCCCTATGTGTGAATGTTGTCATGCATGTTAAAGATTGTCCCGAACAGCAAGCGTTGAGTAAAATTGAAAATTTCCAATTACAAAGAAACACGTTTCCTGAACAATGTAACGCCTTCGGGTGTAGCGTTGGAAAGTTATATGTAAAGAATTATTTTCATTAATTAGACGCTGGAGTGCAGAGTCCGCATCCACATTCCTATCTGGTCCTTCATACCATTGTCATGAACGGGCGTCGTTTCACGGAAGCTCTCCCTCTGAAGAGCATGGAGAAATTTTTTTTTAGGATCTTGCGAGATCACTGTACTCCCTCGATAATCTCTTTATTTTATCTATATATAAGAAGGACTGTACACCTTGTCTACAGTAGAACCCCCGAAGTACATAAATTGTTGCTTATTTTTTTTTTTTTTAAATATCTGTGAGATTTTATCTTCATCGTCATTAGGTCTTAAGTCATGGAACTGATTAGACGCGTACCCTCATTGTTTCTTATTCTTGAACTAACTTACACAGTTGCTTTTTCTTGTTAAATGTAGCACGTGCCTTTGTTTCATATCTTTTGCGCTTTTCCCATCTTGCGTTTTTTGGCTTCGTTAGTAGCAGAAATCCTTAACCTTGTTACCTATTTGTATTCCTCTTTTTGATTTATTTTCCCCTCCTTTGCATACTAGTACCTTAGTTTTTTTTTTGTTAGTCTTCATACCGTATCTCTCTGTTAGAACCGTTTCCATTTTATTAAGAGCAGCTTCTAACTCTTCCTTGCTAGATGTTAATACCGCTATATCATCTGCAAATCCAAGCAAATCAATTTTCTGTCCCAGCATAGTAGTTTCAAATGTCTTTCTGTATTTGACAGTATTCAATGCCTCTTCAATGTACAAGTTAAAAATTAATGGGGATAGGGCACATCCCTGTCTTACCCTTTTCCTAATGTTTACTTCTCTACGTTCCTGTTCTAATTCTATTACTGCTGTTTGCACTTTGTATAAGCTATGTACTATTCGTCTATCCCTAAAACTCATATCAATCTTTTGAGTATTTCGAACATTTTTTTTTCATTTTACACTGTCGAATGCTTTTCTACATCTACAAACCCTATCTACATGCTTTCCCTTTTTTTTCTTGTTTTCTTCAATATCACTCTTAGAGCTAAAATAGCATCCCGTGCTTCCCTGTTTCGCCTAAACCCAAATTGATCTTCTCCTACTATTTTTTCAGCTCGTTTTTCCATTCGTTTTTGTACAATTCTAGTTAATATTTTTGACACGTGTGCTGTCAAACTTATTGTCCGAAAATTTTCACATATATCCGCGCCTTTCTTTTTTGGTATAGTGATTATGATGTTATATTTGAACTTTTTGGGTATCTCGCCTGTCTCATACATATAGCTTAGAAGTTGGAAGAGACGTTCTGTTAATGCTTGTCCAGCGACTTTTAGAAATTCTGCTGGCTCCTTACCTGTACTCTTCGTCTCACCCTTTTTCAGACCCTTTAATGCTAACTCAAACTCATCTCTAAGTATAGGATATGCTAAGTCATCAATGTCTGATTCCTGTTCTAATACTGTTCTATTGCTGTTGTTTCCTCTCCTGCATATAAGTTCCCTATATATATTCGTGCCATCAAGCTACTTTCTTTACATTTTCTATAATGAAGTTTCCTCCCGCGCCCCTTATATTTTTGCTATACGGTTTTATACCCCTAAAATTTATTCTAAATAGTTTGTATGCTTCATCTGTCTTTCCTATTTCCATCTTAGTTTGTACCTCTTTGCACTTTTCATCAATCCATTGTTTTTTAGCTTTCCTGCATTTGCGAATAATTTTCATTTTATGGCTTTGTATCTCTGCTTTCCTTTTTTGTCTGATTTATTTTTGTATTTTCGTCTTTCTTCTATTAAATTCAGGATATCCTTTGTTATCCATTGTTTCTTATTTTCTTTTTGTGTATATCCCAGAATACCTCTGGCCACCATGTCTAAGCTGGATTTAAGTTATTCCATTCTGTTTCCACTTCCTTAGTATCAGATATTTTCCCAATATCTTTCAGCAGTTCATTTGACTTTTTTTCGAATCTTTCTTAAATATCTTTATTTTTTGGTTTCTCTAAATCAAAGTGCCTTTTTCTGTTTCTTTTTTTAAAATTTTTAAATTTAAGTGAGGTCTTCATAATTACGATCTTGTGGTCAGTGTCTATGTCTGCTCTGGCTAGCTTCTACTAGCTAGTTTTTACTTGATTCCTAAACCGTTGTCTAATAGAGAATGTAATCTATTTGATATCTTCCTATATCTCCTGGCATCTTCTCCATATATCGTCTTCTAGCATGATGTTGGAATAATGCGGTTGTGATGATTAAATTGTTCTTGTCGCAAAATTCTACCAGCCTATTTCTCCTGTCGTTTCTCTTGCCTAAACCAAATAAACCTACTACCGCTCCTTCCCTACCCTCACTACCACTGCATTAAAATCTCCCGTAATTAATAAATTTTCATGTCCTTATACGTATCTTAGTATGTCTTCGATATCTTTGTAGATCGCTTCTACCTCTTCGTCACTGTAGCTAGTGTGGGCATGTATACTTGTATTATTACTGTGTTTGACGGTTTAGATTCTAATCTAACCATGAGTACTCTTTCGTTCTTTTGTAAGTAATGTTCTACACAGTATCCTATCTTTTTTCGCATAACTATTCCCACATCCGAATTTTATTTTTCTGCTCCTGTATGAATTACCCTGAAGTCTCCACTCCAAAAATCCTCCGCTTCTGGCTACCAAACCTTGCTGATCCCTACTGTGTCTAGTGCTTACCTATTTATCTCAATTTTCAGGTTCTCTAGCTTGCTTACTTGCTTCATACTTCTAACATTCCACGCTCCGACTCGCAAAATGTTTCAGACTCTTATTCTGAACTTTCTGATCGCATCCTCCGAAGTAGTTCCCGCCCGAATATTCGAATGGGGACTGTTTTAACACCGGAATCTTTTGCCCCAGTGTATACCATCATGTTTATTACAATTTAAATACGCTGTGTACTTGGGAGATAATGTGGTGGTTTCCCGTTGCCTTCCACATCGTAGTAGTGTGTCTTAGAATGCCATACCAACCCCTATGGTCTCTGCCACTCTAAGTACCGAAAGAGCTGCTGCCCTCTTTCGGGGAACTGTCTTAGTCTGGTGCCTCACTAACGACTCTACTACTTTGGTTGGACCTGTAGTTTGGCTCTTTAGCTCATTAGAACACGCTAGTAGTCTAGAACTTCGGCAAGGTGCAGGTCCATTCGAAATAGGATTTTATCTTATCTAATTAATATTCTATACCATAAACGTTTGGCTGTTTCTATTTCTCTTTGAAATTATTATGGAGAATTTACCATATCTATTTAATATTCTAAACCATAAATTGCTACGTATTTAATTTTTCCTCCGAAATTTGACATCTTACCCTATCTGGTTGATGCTGCAAATTATATATTATTTGTGCATTTTTGTTGTTAACAAATCTTTGACATTTTATTTTATCTAATTGATACTCCGAACCTTTGGCATTTTTGATCAAAAGTGCATTATAGACTATATAGTGTAGTTTTACCTATCGTTTCCCTATACCAAGTCCTTACTGATTTATCCGTGTTCTCGTGTATGTTTTAAGAAAAACCAGTGTGCTGCACTACCGATATATAAACTACGATGCAATCTGCATTCACGACATACAAAAGATAAAAAAACAATTAATTGTTACCCAGCTTACTAATATGCATTAATTTATAATGTAATTGGGGTTATTAATTAATTTACATTGTTAATTAAAAAACGTAAATTATACTTATTTATAAACTCTGCGTAACCTAGTACGTTCTCTGTACCAGCGCGCTAGTAACTAACACCTTCAACTTACCTTTACTATATATAACAAATCATCTTATGAAAGAATGTTTAAATATACAATTTCCCAAGGTTTGTTTGCACACATGGCTGTATCAAACGGCTTGTAAATTTTCCTATCCAACTCATTAATTTTTCTATATGAAGATATTCAGAAACGGTGAAATATGAGTTGCTGCTTAAAACTATTGAGGAATACGTACTCGCGCACCCCGCACTCACGCGAGCACTTTCCAATGTTTGTACAAAAAACTCATATGGCTGCGTTACACCTGCAGCTTGCATGGAATGCAACCAACATTTTATACACACAATCATACACGCAGACAAACCTACGTGCACGCATGCACACGCGCTCACGTAACGAGGAAACGTTGCATCAATATGAAATACTAAATTTATTAAACATTTGCTCATGCTTGAAATACAATTAAAACTACTCGCCGGTGACACTACGTTCTTTAAAACCTAATCATATGTTTATAATATTTTTTAGACATTTAGGTATATTCAATGTACTAAGGTAGGTTTCATAAAAAGAAAAATCGACTTTTAAAAAAATTTTATTAAGTATCTACAAACTTAAAATTATCTCCTATCATGCACCCTTAAGTAACGATTCATCATTTTTCTTATCCATGGTATATGAGGTGGAATACTTGTGTAAATACCAGGCCAATATTCTAACCCACATCCCATTCCAAAACTAACAATCCCCTCAGCATACCACTTAGAGTCTTCGTTTACCATTATCGGTCCACCTGAATCTCCCGAACACGAATCACGTCCATTTTCACCACCTGCGCAAAATTGCATGCTCGTAATTAAGTTAACATTAACATTTTTATATAGATTTGCACAGCTCTTTGTATTCACCCGGGGTACATCGACCCTCAATTTGACTGTACTCTTCTCTTCTAAAAAAAACGTTTTACTTAAGTTAGTGGTAATATTGTGTTAAGAAGCTGACTTACTTCTCTCCGTTTTTCCCCAACCTGAGAGCCACAGTCGTTCCGTGTCTGAAAGATCTTGAGCCAAGCAGATTGGATACACGAAATCTATAACATAAATTAATTATAATTAAAACGCTAGAGACATTATGATTATTATGTACAAGATTGTCTACTAGTAAACCAATAACTTGTAGAGAGGGGTTGTTATTGGATATATATGTCACTTTTAGAGCACGTTTAAATTGCATTACAGATTACCGATGTAAGGTGTATGTAAATTAAACATAAAAATACGCAGAGACTATGGCTGCATTTATTATTTCAACCTGCATCAATTTCGACACAAGTTGAAATAATTTGTAACCTGCAATTTTTGTAGTTTTAAACTTTTACGCTGTTTCCCAATTTATAAATGCATTTCTGCAAATTGCTGTTTCTGTATTTGATATTTATTAACTCGTGTGTAGTAATTTAAAGATAGATAAATTGAAAATGATTAACCGCTGTAATTAATTATTATATATGATTGCGGCATTCACGTTTTGAATGTTCCTGATGTTATTAACAAGTCTAGATAAGATACGATAAGCGGTTGTAAAGAACGAGTTGAATAAACAGTCGAGGAGTCGTGTTTTGTTCTTTATTCCGATATACTAAGTACGTTAAAAATACTGTTTCCTCTTTGCTTTGACTAGTGAGAATTAATGCGGGATTTAATTTTTCGTATTGTTTATGTACGAGCACGGCACGATTTTTTAGTTGTTTTCTTGTGAAATAAAAATTGTATATTAACTGTACAAAAGTGTTTTACGGAACATTTTGACGGACGTACTTAAGTGATACATGTGCTTTACCCATTATGGTTCTTTTTAGTTGTTTTGTCTTTTGATATTAAAACTGGGTGTACGATCTAGTTTCGCGGTCTTTTTTTTTCTTTTCAGAGTAGCGCATACTTTGGATTATTTAAATACAGTGATACTGTAGTTCCTGAATTTTCTAACAACAAAGAATCTAAAACATATCATTGCTTGCGCAAATTTCGTTATTGGTTAAATATAACAGATTACCGGCTTACAAAGGTATTGGTTGAAGTTTCTCACTGCTTTTTGGGATGTTTATGAAAATAATATACCTTTGGTCTCAGTTGAAATTAAACTAGTGCTTCAGAATATTTCGAAATTATTGTCTTAGGAAATAGAATTACCAAGAAATTTATCAAGGCTACATAGTTCCGACGCGTGATAATGTCTGCTGCTAACACCAGTGAAATACGTAGGTGTGATTAGTGTAACGTGTGAGAAGTTCCATCAACACCCTCACAGTCAAGGGTGAAGTGCTTCGTTAGTGCAGGACATCGTTGAATCTCACACTTCCGTTGCAAGGAAGCGTTGCTGAAGGACTTTTGTAAGTTGAACTATTTCCTACTGGTTATTACTTTAAATATCTATCCGTTGCTTTACCATATCTTTGTCGTTCTGATACTTTTTACAATAGACTTGCATGCTATTTTAAAACATAGAAAAAATAAAGAAAGAAAGAAAAATCAATACTACTAAATTACTCATACCAATTGTGTCTTACCTATTTATTTACTGAATTACTCATATCAATTGTGTCTTACCTATTTATTTTTTTTTACATTTTGTCTGATTTATGTTTAGTTGGTGTGTGAGGAAACGTTTCTGCTACTCCCCAATATTACCTCACTTTGTACTAAACATTTTTCTGTATTGCTTTTACCGTTGTTATATTATATAGTTTATCTAAACAGTTTCTTTTATTTACATACTACAAAGTACTGAATAACTTAGACGTTTCATTGCTGCTATGCGTATTCTTTTTTTTCAGGTTTGCTTAACTAATTAATTTTATTGCAGGTATTATCACTAACTCTTTACGGCCGCGTACATGGTATGTTGGTCTGCTTTCTACAACACCCCCTACTCTCCGATTGAGCCCGGTCATTACTTCTTTGATTTTCTTTTTGTTACGCACGGCTACGAGCCAACGTAACATAACTTTGGCGCCCAACGTGGCTGCCACGACAAAAAAAAACGTAACAAGTGTTATCTTCTTAATGAAAGAAAAATTCGCCAAAGGATATATAGGGTGTATAAATAAGAGCGCAAGATTTCAGTGTCCAATAAAACATGGTTTTCTGTAGCAAAGTATTGAAATATTTATTGATTTAGAAAATATATATTTGGGAATTATGTATGAAACAAAATATCTTGTAAATGGCCGCCACGTCTTTGCTGGCACATGCGTACTCTTTTGACGAAATTTTTAATAACTTTATTGAGTACATGTGGTGGTATTTCATTGATACAGCGTCTAATTTCGGCTTTCAATGCTTCAATGGTTGTAGGCTTATTGGCATAAACCTGTGACTTTAGATATCCCCACAGCCAGAAGTTAAAAGGCGTTAAATCGCAAGAGCGAAGAAGCCAATTCTGGTCACCAAATCGGGAAATGACACGACCAGGAACAAAGTTGTGCAAGATCGTCAATGTGTCACCGGCGGTATGACATGTGGCACCGTCCTGCTGAAACCAGATGTCGTCAGGATCAATAGCTTCCAAATGATGCACGAGAAACTGTGTTATCATGGCACGATAACGTTCGCCATTCACCGTTACTGCATTTCCTTTTTTGTTTTCGAAGAAAAACGGTCCAATTATTCTTCCAGACCATAATGCACACCATACAGTGACCCGTTGCGTTCTGGTGAGTCATTCGTAGATTTTCTAAGCCCCAAATGCTACAGTTTTGCCTATTAACGAAGCCATCGAGGTGAAAATGGACCTCACCACCGAAAATGATTTTGTTTGCAAAATCAGGAAGTTGCTCAAGGTTCCAACTGGTGAATTCTCTTTGCTGAGCATGGTCTTTTGGCAGAAGTTGTTGAGTCGGTTGGATTTTGTAGGCATGCAGCTGTAAATCTTTCGTTAGAATTTGCTGAAGAGTGCCTGTTGAATTGTCCAATTCTTGGGCCCGATGACAAATAAACGTTTCTGGCCTTTCTGTCACACTCTCCTGAACTGCCGTGATGTTTTGTTTTGAACGACCTCTACGAGCTCGTATCGCGTGTTTCACATCACTAACCGAATCAGTATTTTCGAATTTTTTTATTATTCTTTTCACAGTAGATGAATTAGGCACATTATTTCGACCGAATATTGGTCGCACTTTACGAATAGTGGCAATTAAACTTTCACCATTTTGATAATAATTTTTGACAATCAGGACGCGTTGTTCTACGGTGTAATGGTCCTTTTTTTCTAACTCCCATCTGTCAACTTCCAAGCTATCACGTCATAATCATGTGACATTATGACTGTCAAAAGTGGCGCGCAATTCAAATTTTGCGTTCTTATTGAAACAGCCTTTAGATATCTCTAAGATTGCAGTTTTGATTCAACCGGTACTTTTCGGGATGGCAGAAATTAATATCTTTTATTACCAAACCATGCGAAGTGCAAAATATATACCTGGTGACTCGAAAATTATAACACCAAGGAAAATTTCTGACTTCTTTAATGAAATTTAACGGTGACGTTCAACTATTCAAGTCTAATGATATATCTAATACTTGTTGCATTTTCTACATTATTACCAGATGCATTTTTAGAGAATTACCGTTAATTTTGTGATTGTTTTGCTTGTCATTCTTATATTTTACTATTTTAAGAGTCTGGTTGTACCTAAAAATCGACTAAAAGCAAGTTATTGGCAATTAAACAAATTTGATAGAGGTCGACCGAAACCAATGGATCCCATAAGCTATTATCAAGAAGTCATATAGTCACAAAGTCTCAGAAAAGGACCTGAAGGACGGAAGCTGATGGGCTGCCACATTTAACTTATAGCATTAAGTTAGCGATTCTCCAGTACCAGATCAATTATTGACCAATGCTTATGTTATGAAGGTCATCTTGTATCATTTAGAATGGAATACCGTCATACTAAAACTTTTGACTTGCGATTTCATTAGCTGCATCTTGTGCGATTCCTTAAGACTCAACACTGGAAGTAGCTTTTGTAATCGTGTAGTTTGAAAGTATGTTGAAACTTGGGGTAGCATTGCTTGGTGTTTAGAATCTAAATGCTGTGAGGGGATGTATGATTAGATATGAGGGTCTGACGAAGCGCGAATGGTAATTTTCTCTTAAGAAACATGTGCATCAAAATGTTAATGTTATGCTATTGGCTGCAGGTACATGTGGTAATAGAGTTTAGCTGGAACATAAGAAAGGTTTGTAAAAGGAATATGGAGAATTGGTAGAAGAAGTTAGAAGTGCAAAATAAGTTGAAAATTATGAAATGGTATACAGCAGTTATCGCGACCCCCATAGGGTCGTTTTGGTTTCTTGATGTTGTCGCAGTAGAAACTGAACACATTCTTTACCTAATTTATTAAAATTGTTTGAAATTGAATTCTTTTAAAAAGGTTGCTTTAGTGGTGTGTTTATATACGTTATATTTTTATTGCCTGTAGCTGAGGGTGCCACCTTTGTATGGAGCGATTGCCGAGCTTACAAATGGCTCACTACACAACACGGCGAGATATTCACCTCCATATAACGACACTTTGGATGATCAACCAGCTTTACAACGATGTGATTAAATTTGCTAGTCTGTTAGGCTAGTGCTACGTGATTATACATTTCGTATTCTTGATCACAATAAGTGAGAAATATTGCACACTATTCATACTTTTGCTAATCTTTTCTCTAATTTTGTAGTTTCGTTTCTGAGTAGGTCGGAAAGTAAAAAAATTTAAATTTATTACAAAAGCATTAATTAAAATTCAATAATGATATGGATTTACAGTTGACTCATTTGAGAAGCAAGTGTAAAAATTGACAAAAAAAATTTTTTTAAATGATTTTAAATTATAATCATACAATGTTTTCACTAAAATATGTTGAAACAGCCTATCATGTCATCAACTGTACAAATTTTAAAATGTAGTTCCTCTTTTCAGAAATAACATGATGGTGACCTATTTAAAATTTGGATTTTCAACTGTTATTAATAACAGCAAAGAAAAGCTACAGTGTGTTTTGTGTAATGCTATTCTGAATACTGAACCCTTGAAACCGACAACGCATAAACGTCATTTAGAAACAAAATATTTAGATCATGATGCAAAAGATTTACTTTTTCAAACAATGTGATCCTGGCGTAAAACGACAAAAGTTGGATCTTACTTGAATTTTTCAGCAACAAAGCCAAGTTGTAGTTCAAGCATCGTTTGAAATTGCTCTTGAAGCCATCAAAAATAAAGCCTCATATAATTGCTGAAACAATTATCAAACCATGTCTACTAAAGTCAGTTAAGTTATTTCTTGGTGAAGCGGATGAGATGAAAATGCGTAACATATCTTAGTCTAACAACGCAATCCAAAGACGCATTTCGAATATATCAGCAAATTTTCTGGACCAAATTTTAACTGAAATATGAGAATCTCTCGTTTTCGTATCAACTTCATGAGACTACAAACGATATCAGTTACTTGTTTTCGCGAAATATATTCATTTGGACATGAAGGAATAGTTTTTGTTCTACAAAGTACTAAAAATTACTACGAAGTGTGAGGACATCATAGATGTAATACTTGTTCTCTTTGAAATTAAGCAATTAAAATAGTAAAATTTGTGTGTAGTTTGTACCGATGGAGCACTAGCTATGCTTGAATAAAGGCCAGGCTTGCAAAAAATCCTAAAGAGCTTGCACGTCAAGCAAAGAGATGGCACAGTATGATTCACAGGTTCACCTTCGCTACTAAACTCATCTAACGCTATTTTAAGGATTTGATTAAAATTGTGTATTGTATAGACATTGTTATATACATCAATTTGGATCACGAGACGCTTCTGTTCTATACTGCTGTTTATTAGTTACCAAAAGGGAATACTATCATACGAGTATTTGAATTAAAGAAAGAACCTAATAATTTTTAATGCAATGGAGGCAAGATTATAGCGTACATTTTATTGACGAAGCTTGAATCCAAAGTCTCTTATTTAGCAGACATTTTCGGTCAGTTAAGTAAATTGCATATTAAACCCCAAGTAGGAATATCCACATCATTTATTTTAGGGATAATTTTAAGGCTATCGTTTTTAAGCGACGTATAGATGATTTTGAAATTTTGCAATATTTAAACTCCTGTACACAATAGCTGAAGCACCAAAGACAAAAATTGTGAGGAATTTAAAAAAGGAAATTGATGATCACCTTCAATTCCTTGAAAATGAAAATCTACGTTATTTTCTCGAGCTGTCTGGAGAAGAATCTGAAGCAGTAAGGAACCCATTGGATATTACTGACGTCCTTGATGAATTGCAGAATGAGTTTTTAGAGCTGCAGAATGATTCTGCTACTAGAAACCTATTTCAGAAAAATCCTTTACTGAACTGTTGTGCATCATGAGCCGTTCGTATTCTAATACTGCGCTGCAATCTTTGCGAGCACTAGTACAATTTGCTTCTATCTATCTTTGGGAAAGCGGATTTTGAACTACCTTGTAAATCAAAACAAAAGCCGGAAATCGATTGAATGTTCAAGATGACATACGATTGGCTTTGACGCATATTTGACAGAAAATTTCAAAATTTATTGCCCAGATACAAGTTCAGCCATCACAACAATTCTTTTAATTTATTTTAGTTGCTAAATAAAATATTTTTGTTACATAAGCGTACAGTAATTTTTTAACGCTTTGTTCCTTTTATTACCGACAAAGGAAATGGGTAAGGTGGGCCGTAGGTACTTTACAGAAATCTCAAAATGTCTTAGCTAGAAAAGGGTTAGGAATCTCTGGTTAATAGAAACTGTATGCGGTGGAAATTGGGCATTGACTAAAAAATCCAAGCATTTAAAAACTTTTTGTCAAAATTAGATTCAAACTCAAAATCTAAAGAGCAACATCAAATAATGCTGTACTAAGTACAAATATTATCATAATTCCCTTGGTGAACGATTTTTGCACAAGGATATTTATCAGATCAAAATTTAGTAACATCTCTAATTAGATATTTCACAAAACATACTACGATTTTCTTTCTGTAACACAAATAGACCACCGCATATTGACAAATAGCCCTCTTGGATACATGTTACTGTTTGCACTAATTGGTGATCATACAGCAGATTTAGTGACTTGTATACAGTGCTTAATAAGAGTGCAAGCGAGGCACGTACTACATAACAATATATTCAGGAAAATAATTTTCCAGTAGTTTTAATAAACACTATTATTCACGTCCTTACTTTTTAATATGTGAAACATTTGTACCGTATTCGTGTAACTTTAAATATACAGCAGATAGAGAGAAAAATAATATTAAACGGACAATAAATGCGGATGCACCCTCTATATTATCACTTCAGGAATTGTAATGTTAATCAAGCATGATATTGCATAATTATGTTTTTATGAAAGTAACTCAAATAATAAGGTATAACATTGTTCTTATAAATACATGGTTAACCAGGGCTTATTTCAAAATCACAAGGACCAAAATAAATAAATGTAAATGTTACAAAACGCTACGTATAAGCTTCCTATGGAAAAATAATTTACAATTGTTACGTTCAATCACACCCTGCCGAATGGATTTTGTTTATTTTCAGTTTCCTATAAATACTCCCGCGTTTTTGTTTCAATATTCCGTAACTACCTGTCATAAGAAACGCCCCGGACTCTACCCGTTAGTTAAACCTATCAATATATTCCTTTAACACGCATTCTAAAACGCTAGAAATAAGTGCTTATTCGACATTCTGTATGTTTTAATTTGTAAAACTATTATCTTGTAAATATAACCATTGCTCTTGAAATAGAACAACAGTTTATTTATCAAAAACGTGGCTCTCAGAGATATAGATCGCTGCATTGTCCCTTCGGCATAGTCTGTTCTGTCCTTAGTCACAAGCCCCTTTGGATCTTCACCGTAACCACTAAAAAGCTGATTATTGTTGTCCAAAATGATTCCGCCAAAAGAATTTTTGTCATGTCTGACACGATAGACGTAGCTAAAATGATGGCAACGTGTACTGCTGAAAGAAAAGTTACGGACAGCAGTTAGTGAACCCGGATCAATGGTGCTTGTTGCAGTTGCTGTGAAGATTTTGTCTGCTGCTATTTGTGTATCTACAGTTGACAGAGAAGCAAATACAATTGAAGCTGATGTTCTACCTGTTTCTATGTCTTAGTCTACTGCTGTCGGAAAAGAAGCAACTCCTAACGCAGCTGAAAGTCTGTTTCAGGTTTTTTTTTTGCCGTTGATTGTAGCAATTAAGTGTAACCGCTACCGCTTTTAATTTTTTTCTTATGCGACTTGTTTCAGACTAACTAGTACCACGCATGCTGGCGGCCGGAGTGTATTGCGACAATCATCTGCGGGTGATCATGAAAATCACGTAAGTATTTTAAGTCCAATTTACTTATAAACAGTTACATGGCTATCAGAACCAAGACTAAACATCGCAATTTCGATTGTAATATGTTTTTTATTGTGTGTAATACTGAAAAAGATCCATCGGAATAATTTGTCCTATATGAATTAATATTTCTGTCGCGGGCCGATTCTGATGTTTGTTATTTTATTTTCTTACACGACATGTTTCATTTGTGCAAATTATAGCTTGTAAATAAAATTTATACCTGGATGCCGCCTGCTGTTTCTTAAGTAAGAAAGTTGGTACACCCTGACTCTCCTCACTCTCTGCTTTTGTAGCTAGCCCGGTTTATCTACATTCCAAGTACTGCTTTTTTATGTTTCCCCTTTTTTCAACGTAACACAATAGACAGTTATCGTCCATCCCAACCATCAACGACATTAAAATGTTTTTGGATTACGACAATTATTCAAAGTGAATAAAAAGTATGTAACCTATACGTAATTAACGTGGCGGAAACCTTTTATTTATCATGGCTAAAATATATTGTATTGTGTGAACAAAATTTTGACCGCGCTTGGCATGAATTACTGCTTATATAAAGTTATATACATTTATATATATACAGGGTGTCCACGTCTTCCGTGAAAGATCTATAACTTTTATGTAATTCAAGATATCAATTTCCAGGTTTTTTTAAACGATAGTCACAGCTAGGCTGCATAATTTAAAAATATTAGTACCTATATACAGGGTGTGCCAATATGGTTTCCAACCCAAAGTTATGTTTTTTTAAATAAAACACCCTAGATTTGATACGATATTCTGAAAGCTCTTTTGATGCTGATCAAAATCATACAGAAGTACTATAGGTCTAGAATGGACGGTTTGCTTTTTATGAGTCATTTTATATCAAAATCATGTCAACTTTGAAAAATTACAGAACTTTTCGTATTGAACTTAGAGAGTTGATTCTTTCACGACATAATTTTCCACATCCTGTTGTATTATTATTCATAGCGCGATGTGCTTGTTTTTACTTTTTATTGTACAAGGTGAAGCAAAACGCAAAATGAACAAAAAGGCAATTTTTTTAAATGGCACCCACCATATTGAATTTTGCCAGTGAATAACGTTTTTGTGGAGCTTTCTGTTGACATATAAGTTTTTATAGGCTACATGAGAAAAAATTTTGAAAAATTGAGAAAACATGTTTTTTATGCAGTTTCGATACTAGAGAAAACTAAGTAGGCTACTAGCATCAAATCTGACATATCTTGTCAATATTAATTATCTTTAAAATTTGCCGTTCAATTTGTTGATGTCACAATGAATTTCACACGTCAAGAATTAATTAATACGATATACTGTATTGGAGAAGTTGCATATTCTAAGTGTGAAATAATAGCAAAATGAGTTGACGACGAATCCGAATTAGAAGTTTTGCTGATGATAGAAGAAATTCGGAATCTGAGCACCAGTGAAATCGCATACAATTTTCAAGTAGAAAGAGTGGTGTGTTTGCCCAAAATTATTACATTTCGAAAATTTTGTTCACTGACGAGGCATCGTTTAAAAGCAACGGATCAGTCAATAGGCATAATATGCATTACTATGCAACCGAAAATCCACATTGGTTGAGAACTGTTGATCATCAACATCAATGGTCCCTTAATGCATGGGGAGGTATTATTGGTAACCAAGATATGTCAATTTGATGCTAGTAGCCTACTTAGTTTTTCTCTAGTCTCAAAACTGTATAAAAAGCATGTTTTCTCAATTTTCAGAATTTTTTTTATGTAACCTATAAAAAATTATATGTCAATAGAAAGCTCCACAAAAACGCTATTCAGTGCCAAAATCCAATATGGCGGATGCCATTTAAAAAAATTGACTTTTTGTTAGTTTTGCGTTTTGCTTCACCTTGTACAATAAAAAGTAAAAGCAAACATATCGCGCTGTGGATAATAATATATCAGGATGTGGAAAATTATGTCGTAAAAAAATCAACTCTCCAAGTTCAATACGAAAACTTCTACAATTTTTCAAAGTTGACATGATTTTGACATAAAATGACTCATAAAAAGCAAACCGTCCATTGTAGACCTATAGTACCTCTATACGATTTTGATCAGCATCAAAAGAGCTTTTAGAATATGGTATCAAATCTAGGGTATTTCATTTAAAAAGACACAACTTTGGGTTGGAAACCATATTGGCACACCCTATATATAGGTAAAAATATTTTTAAATTGTTCAGCCTAGCCGTGGCTATCGTTTTAAAAAAAACGGAAGTTGATATCTTGAATAACACAATAGTTATATAATTTTCACGGAGGAGGTGGACACCCTGTATATATATATATATATATATATATATATCGACTAAATCAGCAATAATAAAGTAACGCAGCTTCAAAATGCAAATAAAAACTTTACAAAGGACAAAAATTATCACTGCTCGAGCTTTTGATCAATCTCATTTACAGAGTTGACAAGGAATGTTAGCGCGTGCGTTGGAGAGTTGGTAACTTGTGTGGACATCGGAAATAAATAACTTTTGTGCCTGCGGGTCAGCTCAAAGGATGTGGTTTGTTTAAGGTTAAAGGAACAGCTGCTAGAGGGAAAGCAATTGAAAACTAGTATTTCTGGACATCCCTAAATTTTAAAGATAAACTGGAAATTAAACCTGGGAGATTAACAGAACGCGAGAATGATTACCTTGTTGGACTATGGAATAGCGACGGAACTCATTTTGTTATAAATTTAAGTATAATATCATTTGGGAAAATTATGATATAGGTGTATACTAATTTCAAAGTATTTTTAACTGATAGTTGAATGATGTAAAGGAAAAGTGGTATTGAAGTATGTTCTCTGTGGATTGTTAATTATGGCATTTCCAAAAAAGGCGATTTAGAATGTTGCGTATATCAATATTGTAAACTGGAGCAATGGTGTAGTAATATTATTGATTGATTTAATGGCTTTTTGGTATTAGCGGGCCAGTTTGATGTTAGAAATTTAGATTTTTTTTAGCAAAGTATTTTGGTATTCATATTCCAATTAATAGAAGTTAAATTTGAAATGAATTTTAATTGGACTTACTTATGGACTAGGCAAAAGATAAATTTGTGAAGGGATATTCAGCTATGCCTTTGTATTTGGAAAAACTTTTTATTTTAAGAATTTCTTTAATTCGATCAAATATTAATAAGTGTTTTTAAGGTATTAGAGAGAACGGTAAAACATTATGTGGTGATATTTGGGAAACCAGAATCAAAGAAGATCTATTTGGAATAACTTCCTTCCATGGGAAAAACACCCAAAGGGAATGCTGAGACAAGACGGTTTGGCACCTCTTAATTATGACAATAGAAAAAGCCTTTGAAGGTAAATGGTTAATGTAACGTAGTTTGTTTGTACTTTAGCCGTTTCAAATTCTTATTTTTACTAATTTTAATATTATTTCTTCTATAGTAACCCACTCCCGGACCACTATAGTTAACCAGTGCGCTCTTAAATCGTTACGGGGTCCCCGCCCGTTTAGGATAAATTTAAATTTATAACGTAATGCTGATTTTACCTGTAACATATTGATAGCTAAGGAAGAAAATAATTATGCGCCTCCTAGAAAATTATCAGAAATAAAACACGTACTTAAGTTTATTGGTGAAATTGTAATATATACGAGATTCCTCGAATAGAACTATGACGACTTGCAATGTATATGGAAACTACAGTTAGTCAGTCATCTTTTTAAATAGGCAAATTCTATAGATAGATTTAACTTCATCAACGACAGCTCTAGTACGCTATAATATATTTACAGTGGTATTGCCCATGGCCAGATCCTAAAACACTTTTCTTTCTCGTCAATTATCATAACAACAATTCGCAAAAAAAAATATAGCCGTATATTATGACAAGAAAAAACTATATTTTATGTACAAAGCAACCAAATGATTAAATGAATTTGTAATAGTAGAATTTGCGAATTATGTAGGAAATAGTAATAAACAATAGCCAAGTGTTATTCATATAATTCATCACATTTATTAGTTCAGGTCGACTAGTAAAGCTAGTTAGTTGTTTACTACATTATTTCAGAAAAACATTGTTTTATGAAGAGTATGGAGAATATTATGGTAATTAATAGAAGTGGTTTCCAGTTCTTACGGGACTGATTTCGTTTCGCCCTGGAAACTCTTTCGTGCGGCATCCCTCTTCGCCTCTGAACCACTTTCACCTTTAAACCCCTTTCGCCGCAAAACTCATTCCCCAAGCACTTTTTTCGCTCAGTCTCGCGTTAGCCTTCTCGCGCTTTGTATTAGAAACAACCTTCTGTAGGAATTGTTTCGTCCATGCCTTCTCGCGCTTTGTGTTCAACTAATTATTTAAAGGTCGTTTTAACCTTTTATGAAATAAGTAGCTACAAAGCCACACCAACATTATCTATTTCATTTATTGTATTAACACAGATAATTGTTTTATGTTTAAAAACTAATTTAAATTAGAAAAAGCATTGCTTCCACTTGCAAGATTAAAAGAATCTATCTACCCTATTCAAATGTTGTAGAATATATAACTCTGTCAATTGTTTCCGTACATCTCCGTACCTTTGCATTTTTCTGGAATGTAATTGTAATATTTTATGGAAAAAGATGTCGGGTGTCATTTCAAAAGAACAAATATTTACGATCGTGTAAGAAAAAACGTATGTCAAATTTGATGTAATTTTCTTAAAAATTAAACTACACATTGTAACGGGCATTTTTATAGTTTAACCTTTTTACGCGTTTTCCCAATTTGTAAACACATTTCTGTAACTACTATTTTATATTTGATATTTATTAACTCCTTAGACGAGTGCGTCGTATTATAATGAGTGGATTGCATCGTTTCCTTTCAATCGCTGTTTGTATAAAGTAAATACTTTCGAGTAGTTTTCATATTGTATGCAATTTAACTCGCGTGTATTAATTAAAGATAGATAAATTGAAGCTTGATTCTCATTAATAAATAAATTCCAACTTATCGAGAACGATAAACAGCCTGTAATTAATTATTAGATACGATTGTTACATTCACGTTTTAGATGTTCCTTATGTGAATATACAAGCCTAAATAAGAGTCGATAAGCGGTTATAATTTCGACGAGTTGTGGAGTCGTGTTTTGTTCTTTGTTCCGATATATACTAAGTACGTTAAAAATACTGTTCCTTTTTGCTTTAAAAATAGTGGTTTAAGTAACATTTGCCGGACGGTGTTATTGCTTACGCGTACCTTACTAGTTGTTTTTAGTTGTTTTTCTTGTGAGATAAGTGTTTTACGAAACATTTTGACGGACGTACTTAAGTGATACACGCGTTTTACCCATTATGGTTCTTTTTAGTTGTTTTGTCTTTTGATATTAAAACTGTGTGTGCGATCTAGTTTCGCGGTCCTTTTTTTTTCTTTTCGGAGTGGCGCATACTTTGGATTGTTTAAATATAGTGATACTGTAGTTTCTGAATTTTCTAACAACAAAGAATCTAAAATAGATCATTGCTTGCGCAAATTTCGTTATTGGTGAAATATAACAGATTACCGGCTTACAAAGGTATTGGTTGAAATTTCTCACTGCTTTTTGGGATGTTTATGAAAATAATATACCTTTGGTCCCAGTTGAAATTAAACTAGTGCTTCAGAATATTTCAAAATTATTGTCTTAGGAAATAGAATTACCAAGAAATTTATCAAGGCTACATAGTTCCGACGCGTGATAATGTCTGCTGCTAACACCAGTGAAATACGTAGGTGTGATTAGTGTAACGTGTGATAAGTTCCATCAACACCCTCAGTCAAGAGTGAAGTGCTTCGTTAGTGCAGGACATCGTTGAATCTCACACTTCCATTGCAAGCAAGCGTTGCTGAAGGACTTTTGTAAGTTGAACTATTTCCTACTGGTTATTACTTTAAATATCTATCCGTTGCTTTACCATATCTTTGTCGTTCTGATACCTTTTACAATAGACTTGCATGCTATTTTAAAACATAGAAAAAGAAAGAAAGAAAAATCAATACTACTAAATTACTCATACCAATTGTGTCTTACCTATTTATTTACTGAACTACTCATATCAATTGTGTCTTACCTATTTATTTTTTTTTAACATTTTGTCTGATTTATGTTTAATTGGTGTGTGAGGAAACGTTTCTGCTACTCCCCAATATTACCTCACTTTGTACGAAACATTTTTCTGTATTGCTTTTACCGTTGTTATATTATATAGTTTATCTAAACAGTTTCTTTTATTTACATTCTACAAAGTACTGAATAACTTAGACGTTTCATTGCTGCTATGCTTATTCTTTTTTTTTCAGGTTTGCTTAACTAATTTTTTTTATTGCAGGTATTATCACTAACTCCTTACGGCCGCGTACATGGTAGGTTGGTCTGCTTTCTACAACCCCCCCTACTCTCCGATTGAGCCCGGTCATTTTTTTTCTCTGATTTTCTTTTTGTTATGCACGGCTAAGAGCCAACGTAACATCTATTTTTGGCGCCCAACGTGGCTGCCACGAAAAAAAAAACTTAACAACATATTGGAAATTACCACGGTATGGTGTAACGTTTTAAAAATCTATTATTATGTTTGAACATTAAATCAAATTCATCACGGCAGTTTATAGACGCCAACCCTTAATTATTATATACCAGTATTACAACTTAAGCTTCAAATATTGTCAGATACATTCCGTCCATTCGATCTACGGTCTTTGCTTTGTTCAGAATGACTGTCGGTCGGAAAATGAATTTAAAATTCGCATAGACATAGTTGATAGATAATATGTTCATGCTTAACAATGCGTGACTAATTTGTATTATAGTAAGATATTAAAGATTTCAAATTAATGATTTACTGCAATGACACGGACGAGTGCCGTGGTTTTTCGTTTTGGTTAATACATCACTGCTGTATCAACTTTTATGTACTGTTGTGGTGTGTTCATCTTTATATTCCATTAGCAGATACATCGTATGCGGGTTGAACTGTGCGTTATTTTTTTGTCATGTTTAAAGTACATCCCGATGGTGGCTAGTAATACTCCAGTCTTCCATTCGTGCTTATTGCGGCGTCAATATATAGCAACATTTTTAGAAAAATTTTACTCAAAAGAATAGTGGTTGATTTACATTTTGGTTAGCATCGACAAGTAGAGAAATATAGTAGTTTTGTTAACATCAGTACTATTAGAAAATTTTAATTTAGTGCAGAAGTTAGATACGTGTAAACATAATTTCTGTATATCAAACTCGATCTTATTTGATATAAACATTTATGTTCAAATACCCCTGTGTGTCGTAATTATTACAAAGTACCTAAAAGAGCAGTCACATAACTTGCGCTTACTTGTAAGAACAAAATCAAAATAGCAGACTAAGGTGTTTAAGTGCTAGTCTCCCAGATCTGACACGTAATAATTTATAGCTGTTATGTCATTTTCAATTATCAATATTAATTTCATTATTAAATTAAAATGGAAGTATGTGGACTTTGTGTTTGTAATGCCGAATAAGTTGGTATTTCAGTACGAACACTTAACGAACGATTGTTTATACATCATTTAGTTTTCCGTGACTGTCAAAAAATGTTAAGTGATAAATTTCGAATGTATATCTGAATTTCATTTTGAGATTTTGTTTTTCTCAAAAATCATAACGACCTTGTATATTTAAAGCAGTACAGAAAGCAATTTAAGTCCCGTAGCATGCACCAAATATTTAATAGCGTAATAATTTTTAATTTAATAACTTGAATGACAGATAATTAACAAATGTGAAAGTAAGCGGAAATTGTCCCGTTCACGATTACAGTATTAAAAGTTCTAAAAAATTTGATCGCCTTGACTTTCGTATGATAGACGGAGTAAGTTATCCTCTGAAAAATAGACAAAAATAAAACATCAACATTGAACCCGAAACCCAGTGCACGCTATCCAAAAGCATTACCACTAAGCTATTGTGCTGATCGTTTGTAGAAGTATCGAGTATTTAACGCATGCATTTTCTAACGTCACACAAAAATGCTTTTACTTATTGACAAATTCACGATTTAATGTAACTATTCGGGTGGATTTGATTGAGTCTGTAGATGTACTTTATTCAATACTTTTTTAAAAATAAACTTCTACGTGTTCGAAATCGGAACGAAATTAGATTCTTAATCAATTTTTAAAACTTACAATACTTATTAGATATTTTAAATCGGTTTATTTTGCCAATTGGAAATTAAATTTAGTTCATCAGAGTTTGGTGGTAACGCTGCGACTGCGTCCAACGATGTTGGCGACTTAATTTTGACAGGTGATAAATAATTTGTTACGTTTCATTTCATATTTGGAATTTACTGCCTCATTACGTTAAAAACTATTCAGTTTGGAATTATTTAAATTTAATGTTACTACACTTCTATAATTTCAAGCCCGCGTAGATAAGCAACAAACTCACCTCGTCCTTTATTAAATTTACAAATTCGCTTGCCCATATGCTTATCCTTTATATATACACGTTCTTTATTAATTAGAATGTGGCTGTGCTGTCTTAAAGAAATAAACACCTACTTAATTTAATTCTATTATATTGAGGTTTCCAGGATTATTGCGTCGTAAAGCAAGTTTATAACTACATTGGGTAAACGACTTTCACTTGATACTTAGCGTCGGATTACATTGTCTTCGTCTGTGCAAAGTCGGATAGTTGCAAATACCTTCTCGTGAAAAATATGCTTTCACTTTTTTTCGTGACTGGTAAGTACTTACAGGGTGGGATTCTTTTAATAACATTGTTAATATTTTCAACCCGGATTTGTACCTAAGATTCTTTGGCTCTTGGAACTAAGGTAGCTTCGTTGTACCCTCGAAATTTATGCTACCGGTAGAACATATTTTATGTGGCTATCATTCTCTTTACGGCCTGCGGGAAGGTATTTTAGATATTGGTGACCACCAACTGTTTGCTTTTTCATCTGCATGGTATGCAGTCTGCCTACTTTCTAAAATATTAGCATAACACTGTAGATTAACATCTATTTAGAAATTGTGGTTCTATCTTTAAATGTATTACTGTATATAAGTGTGGGTTTTGTGTATTTACAGGTTTCAGCATCAAGACAGAGCGAATTCTATCTGCATTCAATTTAGTAATTGATCTTACTGCTGCAAGTCAGTTTTAGTGTAAAAGTTTGTACAAAAAGTCTTATACAGTGCAGTTTGCAGTACGTATTTGGGCTAAGTGCTGGAATTGATAAAAGCATTGTATTAATTTTGCTACTTGTAGTCATAATTGGTATACTTATTTGCTATTTGTTTGTTAGATTTAAAAGGGAGGTCGCGATGCTCTTAACACAAATGTGAACGACCATTGTATATGGAAATCTTTAAAAATGTAGAGTTTGCACTATTAAAGGATATTGCTATTTAGAATGATATTATATTATACTGATATGGGTGGTAGAGCCTTTGCAATATTTTATTTATACAAAGAGTAAATATTAAAATTAATACACGTATTATTATTATAACAGTGTTAGAGAAATTTGTGATTATTTAAAGGCGCTTTAATTTTTTTAACCTATCTCGTATTGTCTTATCGGTAAAGTGTCTCTTGTTTACTATTTCATGTATATCCGGACAAAAATTCATTTCAAATAATACGCATAATCACCTCATAAATAAAAGCATCACAAAGTATACGTCTCATTAAAATAAACATTTGTAAAAATACATACAGATTCATTTACTATTAGATACCGTTATTATAAACTTAGTTCTGAAATTTGTACTGATACCGACTTAAACGTGATATCGAGAGATCCAAATATGTATACCTTTAGTGATTAGTTTGGTCAAGTGCTGACGTCGAATAGACTCATAATTGATTCACCAAATCGGTAAGAAGTGGGTCTTTTAGAGGTCGTGCCACCGTTGCTATCCTACGTCAGTTGTTAAATACCACCGTCTCTGCAACTTCAAAATGCTGTTTGGGATGTTACTAGTACACAGGATATTGGAAGCCTCACAGTATTTTAATTAAGTCAACAACGCCCCATTTAATCTAGTATAAATTAATATTTCAATATTCTAAAGTAAGTTTCCAAATTTGAAGTGAAGTACTAAAATATTTTTTGTCAAATAAACAACTCTTAATCATATATCACGTTAGGAAACCCCCTGTATGCTTCATGTTAATTTTTAAATGTGAAAAGTGAGTCGTATGCAAGCTGTACCTGTTATATTAGCAAAAGAATTATCAAAATGAAGGTTATAATTTATTTCACGTCTATTCTGTAACGCTATGCCATAGATACTCAGTAATATTTTCTATTTATTTAAGGGTTCTCAGCATACACAGATGCTGGTGCGGTGTATGTTTGTTTAAATGACTAGTTATTAGTTTCGCCTTTTTCATAATTTGTTTATAAAGTCTAACATTAGGCGCTAGTTTTTCTAGAAATCTTTGATGGAAAATTTCCTAAACTGTATGAGCAGTCTTACTACACTTAGCATAAGTAGTCATGATTTAAAGGTAATCTTAATATGTTAAACCTTCTTGAGACACAATTATCTTAAGCTATGAATGAAAAACATTCATTACAATAATTCAATTGCTAACACAGCAGGCATAGCCCACCTGCCGCTAACTTTTATGGCTGTAGTGATTTAATTCAATTGTATACAATTTAAAAAGGTTCAATTCGCAGGAGTTATATTAATTGCACACTTGGGTGATTTTCTAAATAACAAAATATGAGGACTCCCATTGGAAAAATCAATAGAATAGGAACATTGATTAATACTGTCAAACCCCATTCAATAACACCAACAAAATGGCTAGACGGTATTAGCTTTAGGAATGTATAGTTCGACATCCCTAAATTCGTCACGGAAGAGCACAAAACCTAAATCCAGCGAGAGCACTGAAGGTAAATAAAATTATTGTTGATGACCACCTCCCAAAATCAAAAACGGTTATAGAACAGACGAATATCATCGAAAAATCTTAACAAAGTTACAATATCGACGAAAAGGGTGTAGGTTGTTTCTACACCAGCAGCAAAAGATTTTATTGAAAAAGTGCACTAAACGCGTGCACATTGTCGTTTATGAACACTGTCAAAATGTTTCTATTGTATCGTGTGCTAATGAATGCAATTGGAAGAGCAATACCACCCATGATACCTTTTGGAGGAAAGCAACTGAGAGTTAAATGGTGGGACTCTCTCTCTAGGAAGTCAGAGAAAGGTAGTATGACTCAAGAAACGTTTGTGCAGTGGCTTAAATATTTTTAAAAAGTCAAAATACATGATGAATGTGTTGGTAATTTTTGATAGAGTAACGTGTCATTCAGCCTATAAGATCGCAGATGCTATTAATTATTACTTTGTACTGTCTGCCTAATTGTACAACGTATAAAGGACAACCAATGGACAAAGCAGTATTTAGAACCTTTGACTATTATTGGGATGATGAAGTAACCCAGTGTTTCTTAATTAATTCAACCGAACGGTCCATATCTACGGCGATATATTTCGAAAGTGTGGGATAAAACATAATACACCTACGAATATCAAATCTGGCTTTAATGCTACAAAGATATGCTCCTTCGATGCAAAAGCAATTTCCCACATAAGACTATTTGCTTCGAGTACCGTCTCAAATCCAGAATTTGTGGAATTTAGGCAAAACACAGAGAAAACTATAAATAACGACGAATGACAACTAAAGAAAAATATAAATGAGTTAAAAAATAAACCAAAAAGTGAAAGTAAAGATAAAACTAACACACACCTCAAGAGTCGGATCCCGCCCGAAAGGAATCTCAACCTTCCACGCCTGGTATTAAGCAGGATCAAGCAAAATGGACTGGTACGGATAAATATCAAATTTCAACATTAACCGGAAGACACCGCAAAGTAAATGAATACCTTCGTTCAGACACAAAGAGTGACGACAAATCTAGCATTAGCATTCTCGATGAATCTAGTAATACGGTAAATGATAATTCTGATGCCCAAAATAGCGACGAAGAAAATCTTAGCGTTTTTTAAAGTTATATTCAAATATGTTCAATACCAAAGTCAAAACACCAAGAAAGCCAGTAATTAATTATAACGCTCAGGTAATTAAGAAAAGCTCCTTAAATGAAGACAAAAGTCAACCTACTACTAACAAGACTGCAGTACTAAGGAAACTGCAAAAAATCAGGAATCTTTATATTGTAAATTATGCTGCGAAGATCGGCAGGTAGCTATGAAACTTTCTAATACTGCAAATAACATGTTCACAAAGCATGTGTTGTACTTAGAGCAAGAGATAAACTGCCAATTGCGAATTGCCAATATGCAAAATTTAAATTATCTCTTATTTCGTGGTAGTTATTTTGGATCCCGACACGGCCGACTGCTTGAAAAATGGCAGGTGAGCATTTTTCACAAAAATTACGCCCTTGCTCGGATGAGAGGTTAAATGGAGGTCCCGTGTGTGAGTGTTGTCACGCACGTTAAAGATCCCTACTTTGCCCGGAACGACAAGGGTTCTGCAAAATTCTAAATTACCAGGCAACAAAAAACTCGCCTCCTGGCCAATGTAGTACCTTTGGGTGGAGCATTGGAAATGTAAATGAACGGTAGTTATTTTGGAGTCGCCGTGGATCAATGTAGTAAGCGTAAGACTACGGATCCCAAGGTCCCGGGTTCAAATCCCGACACGGCCGACTGCTTGAAAAATGGCAGGTGAGCATTTTTCACAAAAATTACGCCCTCGTTTGGATGAGAGGTTAAAAGGAGGTCCCGTGTGTGAGTGTTGTCACGCACGTTAAAGATCCCTACCTTGCCTGGAACGGTAAGGGTTCGGCAAAATTCTAAATTGCCAGGCAACAAAAAACTCGCCTCCTGGCCAACGTAGTACCTTCGGGTGGAGCATTGGAAATGTAAATGAACAGTAGTTATTTTGGAACACATTTCGTAAAATTCTTGTGTTTGATTTTGGGATTACAATCATTGCATAAACAACTGCTACTGTTTGTTCAGAACCTTTTTTTACACTATTTTATTATGCCATATCACTTTTATGGCAAATTCCCATAAAATTGACGATGGCCATATTTCCCACACGGTGTGGATAATACAACTAATAAGCTATATTTTTTTAAATAATGTGAAACTGCTAATAATTTTTTTAAACAAATTTTTTAATTGCATATACTTCATATACCAAGTTTTGTTTGTGTCAAAAGGTTATTAACTTTTTATAGAATAGCAATAAAACCGTAGCATGGCCTAATTACCTCCAATTACCTTACTAATATCCAAGAGTCTTTAAAACGCCACGAGATAGAGATATGGTTGTTTGGTCCAAGTCTATCTTCAATGTAACGAACTATTTAAAAATGTAATGATTTATAAAAAGTTTTTTATGTGACCCCCAATCTAAGCGGAAGTAGTGCCCTTTCAAATAATCCGTTCAATATGCTACTTTAGATCGACTACATATACAAAATTCCGGATCTTTTTAGTACTGTTGGATAACTATAATATTTTTTTGAACATTAATCGAATTGAGATTGATTCGGTTTAGTAATCACGTTCAATAATTTAATTTACTTCTTATTCATACAAAGATGTATGCTTTGTGCTTTGTTAACTAACGCTTACATCTCATCACATAATACAATCGCTATATAATACCAGTACTACTAACTTACCAGTAAGCACTGCAGGTTCCTTTAATGGTATGAGTGCAATATCATTATGATGATGAATATTATTAGAATATTCAGGATGTATAATGGCTTTGGCTGCTTTTAATAGTTGTGGCTTATCAGCACATTGTCTATTTTCATACAAAGGTGATGTGCAATCTGGATCAGTTTCAGTATCATGTTCTCCTAACTGTACTTGATAACTAATGAAAAAGAATTTTAGAAGTGACATCTTAATTTAAATAGTTAGGACTTACACCGGTCCGTATGGTTCCATTTCTTTTGACTTAAGACAGTGTGCTGCTGTCAAAACAAATTTTTCTGAGATGAGAAAACCAGCACATCCATAAACAGATAGGCCGTCTTTACGTCGATGGCGTAACCTGGCCATCCAAGGAAATTCTCCAATACCGCTTTCTTCACCGCCAAAAATTCTTGACATCAGTAAAAGAGATTCGTTTCCACATACTGTAGGAAAAGGGGCATTTAGTACAGCATTTTCAGTTTTTTCGGTTGTGCATGGAGTAGGTTTTGGAGTTGTAGATGTAGTTGAAGTTTCTGCAAAGCATTTTGTAATTTAGATAAAATATATACCTTTACAATTAACTAGTACCTTGCTTTTTTTCTTGCGTAGGTAGTAGTCAACACTTTCAATAGATAGTGGTTACGTTAAAGTAAATGCATTTAAAACGTTCTATTTGTTACTCAGTGGATCAGAAAATGGAATCCAGTTATTTCTCAACAACCTTTTATTAAATATATTTTACAAACAAAGAAATCTTACCATTGTTGGGCAATACTTTAATCAAATTATTGAAACTCATCAAGAGCAACAACTGTTTTGTTGCATCAAAACAGCGGATATAAATATGCTCTATTGGTATTTTTAAAACGCTGAGGAAACATAACCCAAAACAATTTTTTAACGCCTTTTAAAGCAACATTTGTATTCTATTACTATTTGCAAACTGTTAGTTATCACAACGTGGACTGTTGTTGAAAACATACATAAGTGTATTGCTAGCCAATTTAGATTCAAATTTTATTGTGCAAAATTATAATTAAATGGCAGTGTTTGCATTAGTTTGCAAGTCTTGTTTTGATATCAGGTTAAGTTTACCATGTCTTTCACTCGTCCCTTAAAAGGGAAGATGACAGTACTTTATTATTGAAACTATAAGCAAGAGAAGTCGGTTCTGTTAATAAAGATGAACTATATATATATATATATACAATTAATAATAACAGGTTATTTGGTCTTCTAGTAATAAAACTCTTATTTGTTTTTTACCGAGCTTTCGATTTATTTAAAATCTTCTTCAGGGTGCTGTAAAGTAACTGTGACTGTCATTAACATAAGAATTATAAAATATTACGTACAAAAACTGGAGTTAAAATACTGTCATGGCTTTGATAATTATCATTAAAACTTAAAATAAATAAATTAAATAAAACATTTGATAAAAGTACAAGAAACAACTATTCACGTCTACCACAATACACGTTACAAATTAAAATAAAATTTGGCTTTTAAAATATAAATTCCATTGAGAACTAAAACATGACGATTATTAAAATAATTAGTACGATAACATTCTTGAAGTGCATGGTTGATTATCTGTATTTATCTAATGTTGTTTGATTTCCTATACTTGAGTAAATACATATACACAGCGTTCAAATTGTTTGTACCTGTTTTGAAATTTAAAGCTCTTTCATTGTTTACTATATGAGCCATTTCCAGAAAAGTCTACTCTTGTATGAATTTTCTTTATCCAACACTTTTACATTATTAAAATCCGGATAATGGTTAGTATTATTTGTGTGACACGCTAATGCGCATGAATTCTTTTTTATTTTGCAATCGCTCTTATGCTGCACAATTCTTGATCGCAGCCATTGTGATGACTGTCCTATGTAAATTTTGTCACATCCTTGGCAAGGAATGGAATACACAATATTGTAACGAAGTAGCATAGGAGTTTTATCTTTTGTGTTTGCAAAAAGTTGGCCAACCGTGACTGAATTATATTTTGAAATAACCATGCCATCGTTTTTTAAAATGTTTACTAATTTTGGGGTTAAACCCTTTATCATCGGTAACTTTTTATACGCAACACTATTTGTTGATTGCTGGTTTTTGACATTTTTATTGCTGCTCGAACTAAAATCAATTTATTTACGAGAGATTTCGGATAACCATTGTTTACCATGGTGTTTGATAGAAGTGTCAAATTTTTTCTATGAAATGAAGGATCTGAAATTCTTGTAATTCTGTTTTTTAAACATAACAGCGTGTTTATTTTGTAATTTATACTGTGATCCGAATAATAGTTAATGTACCTACCTGAACTGGTAGGTTTCTGGAACCAGTCCAGTAGGAGCTTGTTGTTGGAGCTTCTTATTATTTTAGTATCCAAAAATGGAATACTGCTGTTATGTTCTATTTCCAATGTAAATTGGATACGTTTGTTATATTTGTTAAAGCTGTTTAAAACATCATCAACTTCATTTTTAGGTACGGCACAAATTACATCGTCAACAAATTTTTTAATAAAAGCTGGGGGAGTCGATAAAGTAGGAATGACATTGTCAAACAGAAAATCCATTACCATGGTAGCAATAATAGGACTTAAAGGGGAACCCATAGGAGTACCAAAAATTTGTGCATAAAATCTATTGTTGAATGAAAAATAAGAGTTGTGAAAAATGAAATTTAAAGTTTCTGTTAGTAATTCAAAAGAAAAGTTGCAATTTGGTTGAATAATATCCCATTTTTGGTTAATTATTTCTATTACTAAGTCGATGGGGATATTGGTAAATAGAGAAATTACATCGAGAGATATTAAAACAAAATCATCAGGTACAAAATAATCCTTTATTTCCTCTGCAAATGTAAAAGAGTCTTTGGTGTTGTAATTGTTAGTATTACTAAAAGATTTGGTTAAGATATCTGCAATAAATTTAGATAATTTGTATGTCGGAGAATTATTTGATGCAACGGTCTTAAGGGGATTCCATTCTTATGAATTTTTGGTTATACCAAGAGAGCAAATGTAATATTAAATTAGTTAAGGTTATAGGTAAGTAAAAGTTTGGATTTAAATTTTAAATGCATTATTTTTCTAAATATATGAGATTAAAACTGAAATACATACACATTGTTCCGTCACAAAAGTAAATAGGACCAAATTCATACCTGTATTCACGTAGTCTCAAAGAAATGTATACTTAAGTATTGAGCTTCGGCTTGTTTAAAATTACAGAATTTTTAGTTTCTTCTTACGGCTTGTTAAGACGAAAACAATCGTTATTTAGTTTGGTTGTTAACCTCAAAATTCAAATTTGTTAGAGCCAACCCTTTTGTTCCACAGCCATATGTTTTGTTAACGGACATTTAATTTATTTTTAGAAGGTAATTAAACGGCAGCGTAAAATTTTTGTACGATAATAGTTAATATTTGTAGGTAGTAGAATTAATGCATAGACTTAGATAGCCTAGTATATAT
Organism: Platerodrilus igneus; assembly: GCA_036346225.1. Taxonomy (NCBI): domain Eukaryota; kingdom Metazoa; phylum Arthropoda; class Insecta; order Coleoptera; family Lycidae; genus Platerodrilus; species Platerodrilus igneus. The sequence goes on along the minus strand of JARFIW010001052.1, from coordinate 2,502,803 downwards.
AGTTAAATACTCCACCAAAGAATACTCCACTAGAGGATACTCCACCAGAGAACCCTAAAAAATCAATGTGTTACAAGAACGAAGTATTTTTCATACGCCACGAGGAACACTCAGAAAATTTATCTGTAAACAACTTATCATTCTTAAGCATTTTTAATGGTTTATTCAGGTCAGCTTTCTTCGTATACATTATACTAATTTTCTAAAACGATATTTTTGTACTTCAACAAGAATAAAAAAAAAGACACCTTTTACAAACCAGGTACGACATCTTGGCCTTAGAAGGAACCTCTTTTCGGGAAACGGCATGTACACCAGAAGGCAGTTGGATATCGAGAGCACGAAAATGTATTCTGGTTTGAAGATACCCACACATTTTGAGACAGGGACAAATAAGAAAATCATCTTAAATGACAGATTCATGTACACCAGATATACATTTATGGACACTATTCAGAGGTATACCAATTTGAAAATTACACAAGATCACAATTATTTATATTATTTATACAAAAAGAGGAACATTAAATTTAAACTAAAGATCGTCGTATTTGGTGTATTATTTTATAATACCCAAAGCGAAATGTTACACAAATCAAAACTAACTTGTGATTGTAAATGGTATTAATATAAAATTAAAATGAATAATATTTTTATATGGAAGAAAGTGGGACGCTCAATGTAACATGGCAGGGCAACGGCGAATTGACATGTTACATGCCTTAGGCATCGAAAGGTCAGTTGAGCATTACTATCACTGCGTAAACTGGTGCCAAAATCTGAGGAATCAAATCAACTTTTCAAATATGTACAAATAGCGACTTTCGTCTAATATCATTTTTGCATAAGAGCAGTAAAAGGCGACGACCGGATACCCTTTGTTAAGTTTTTCACTTAGCTGCCAAAAGTTTTCCACATAGAACAAAAAATCTAAACCACAATTTGGAAAAACTACTCTCGATTATGATATTATTATTCTGCAAAAGTTTATTTGCAAAATTTCATTAAGGCGTAATTCAAAATTATCTCTGATCTCTTCATGTGAGCACATGATCGTTAAGAACATGTTTTTTACTTAGTTCTATAACTACTTCTTTGCCGGATGTCTATGTTTCGTTACATTATAGTGATACACTCCAACATAGGTTTTCAAAAATATGATGGTAATATCTAGAATTATCCTTCTTGTACCTCAAGGTTTTCTTTACTTAGCTTTTCCATTTTTACATTCGTTTTTTACGTCTGTTGCCATTTTCTTTCCTAAGTGGCAAGATTCCTTCATCTATTTTAGTTGTCTAACCCTAAATTCTCTTAAAACCTTCTACAACTATCCTATTGTAATGAGGCTCGCTTAGTCTACCATTGACCAGAATAATACAGAACAGAACAGATCATTGGTAAACTCTTTGTGACGTGGCACCTTCAGATTGACTTAATTGACAGTTTGCAAGAGGTTGCATTTAAGAGCTTTTTTAAGCTTACAGTAAGAACCTTCTAGACGACATTTTCATATTTCAACTACGTTTTTGTAATAGTCCAGAATTAGTAATTATGTATATAAATTGCCCTTAATGTGGATCGCCTAGTTTAGTTTCAATTCAAGCTTTGGTTATACTACCAGTTTTTATTACAGTTTTGATCTATAAAGTCGGGACATGAAATAAATTAGTGTTAACATAGCTCTAAAATAAATAGCTATATGTGATATAAATTATTGTAGTAATTGACATAAATTGATATTTGTTGCTCTGAGAGTAAATTATTGTGTTTCGATAGTAATTAAGAGGATGGTAGTTTTAAGAAGTTGATGTTTATACTGTCAACGATTAGCTGAAAATAAATTGTAGTAAGAGCTTTAGAATCTCATCGAACCTACGAGTTGTTGAAAAGGCTAGTGTAATCAGTTGGTAACAAAAACTGTTGCTATTGCGAAAGAGTTCTCGTTGCACTATTTACTACAACTCAATACCTTTGTTTGGATATTGTTGATTTTCATAGTCAGCTCTTTATTTAATACGTGTTTAATTTATTATACATACTTATAGTATTTTTTTTGTTTTTGCTAATTTATCTTTAATATCCGATTTTCTCAGAAATTTTCTTTGAATTACTAAGTCCACATTTTCTATTTCTTTTATTTTATTTATTACTTTTTTCATTACAAATTGATTAAATCTGGTGATGAAGTACATCCACGTTTTACAATATTAACAGCTTTTAATTCTGCTATATTGCGGACGTTCCTTTGCTATGTAAATTGTATATTACTGACCGGTCTTTGCAACCTTTTCTTACTTTCCTTAAAATTCTAAACAAGGTATTCGCGTCTATATTTCCAATCTATAAAGCAAACTGCTGTAGTTTTTATTACTTTTATCCTTCTTTCATGATTGACCACATCTTTCCAAAGAAGATTGTTTTAAAGAATGGTCTACGAAATTGGGGCGTCGAGTACCAGAGTAGCCGTTATTTCCTATTGAATTCGCCTGCGCAAATCGACTGAAAGGTGTTCAAAGACTCTACATTTGATTTTTTTCAATGCTCCACCCGAAGGTATTACATTGGCCAGGATGTGAGTTTTGTACCTGTGTTTGCGATTGCAATTAGAATTAAATTCCTATTGTTGTTGTTCCATTCCCTTCCTATCAAGTGTGGCCAAATACTTTATGCGCGTGTGCAAGTGCAGTGTATAATCTCATTGTCTATTGAAACGTGTACGTGTAAGTGTATGAAAGAACAGGATTCCGTCCCGATCACCTGAACTCAACCGCATACTACCAAGCCCGAGTTGTTTACATACTGCCTTCGTTAGTTATGCCCAATATTGTGCCCGATGATTACCACAGATTCTATATCTTCCTTATATTTCTGTTTTACCTATTTTACTCGGAATTATCAAGTGTACCAACCTTTACAGTCCGTTCATTTACATTTCCAATGCTCCACCCGAAGGTACTACATTGGCCAAGAGGCGAGTTTTTTGTTGCCTGGAAATTTAGAATTTTGCCGAACTCTTGCCATTCCAGGCAAGGTAGGGATCTTTAACGTGCGTGACAACACTAACACGCGGGACCTCCATTTAACCTCTCATCCGAACGAGGGCGTAATATTTGTGAAAAATGCTCACCTGCCATTTTTCAAGCAGTCGGCCGTGTTGGGATTTGAACCCGGGACCTTGGGATCCGTAGTTTTACGCTTACTACATTGATCCACGGCGACGCCAACCTTTACAGTCCGCTCTTAATACGTAACAACCTGGAAGGTTTTGAAGTTTGCCAATCCCTTACTGTTCCAAGCAAGGTAGAGATCTTTCACGTGCGTGAGAATACTCACACACGTGACCTCTATTTTACCTCTCATCCGAACGAAGGTTAATTTTTGTAAAAAATGCTGGCTTAACATTTTTCAAGCGGACCGTGTCGGGATTCGAACCCGGGACCTTGAGTCATGCATACCAACTACACCATAAAGCCGCCGTTGTTCAAGGACTAACTATAGTTTTAAGCCTGACACGTAGATAGCGCTAGAAACTGTTAAACCATAATAATAATCGAAAGTTTTATCGTTTATAAAAAGGTCATGTAAAATACCTTTAGTGGAGTTTTTTACCAGACAACAACTCTCAAAACTTAATTCGTTTGTTCTATAAGCAGCGCGTGTAGAAAAGACTTAATTCCTTTTGCCTACAATTAAAAGTTCCGCGCATCAGCAACAAAGTCAGTCCGTGCCGATTGTTATCCAAGGACCAGTAACTACTAACACTCTTGTGATTGTTATCCAAGTGTCGTATTATGCTATGTACAAGCTACGCTAACTTAATCACAGATTACACGATGGATGATTGTTATCCTGATTAACACACCACTATTCTAATCTTACACGGTCAGTGATTGTTATTCTGACGAGCACACCCTTACTCTAACATTAGGCGGTTGGTGATCACTATCATGACTAGCATTACTCGGTCTCCTGACTAGCACACTATTATTCTATTTTTACAGAATCGGTATTTTTATCCTGGCTAACATACACTAGTGGCTTACATCTTTGAGATACCAGAGCACCACCTCTACGACGCCGTCAACCCCAATCAGGGATTGGCAGCTGACTCACGTCGTGCATCGGTGCGGAAGGCGGATCACCCTGAATTCAATAAATTGTGGAAGCCCTAGCTTCTCCACCAACAGCCACTTGCTAAGTGTCTGTGTATTATTTTTATTAGGTTTAGTAGTTATTTATGAATCACGTATAAACACTTCATTGGGTTAAAATGTTTGTTCTTGTTTGTGCCTATGAACACGTGCTCACGTTATACTTATAAATTAATTGTGCTGTGTTGTAAATAAATTCTCTTTGCGTATATACTAATTTATGTGTTGCAGTATCTGCAAAGATGAAGGAAGTACGCTGGTATCAAGTTATAGCAACTGTTTAATGTTGACATGCCATTATATTTAATACAATGCAATAAAATTTTATACAATGCAGTAATGAAGTTCTTCGGTTTGGATAGTATAGAACCGAGAGGATTTCTTCGGAAGCTGTTATAACTGTACCAGAATGAATTACCTTCGCTTTTCGCTGTGAGAAAAAGTATATTCTTTTTAAATTTGGTTGTACAATCCTCGAAAATAATCAACCCGAAGTTATCCAAAACTGCTTCACCACCACAAATCATTCAAAGAGTTCATATTATGGTGTTACAAAATTGAGGAGTGCATGTGCGTGGAGTAGCCGAGTCATTAGAATTTCAAAAGAATTTGGTAGTATTTTGCTTGGCCGATTCCATATGAAGAATCTTTGTGCAGGTTAGATCGAATTTGCTGACAATTGACCAAAAACCCCATTCAACGGGATATTTATCACGTGTGTTTGGATAGTTTTAAGTAAAATATAATGTATATCAAGCGTCGTTTTATACCTGTTGATGAAGGTTAGATCCAGCATTACGTATCGAGCAAGCAGAACCGTAAGTATTATCGCAACACTTTTTAAGATTACAAAGGTATTTTATTGATCCATCGTCTTCATAAATGTAAATCAATTAATTTTGAATATTGTAATCTCTTGGATCAAGTGCAAATGTGTTTGAGAAGAGAACTGCCGCTAATAAAAATAAATCATTTCTTCATCAAAACAATGCACGTGTTTATGCAAATTTTTTGCGATTAGCAAAATTCAAGGAACTCAAGTACAAATTGCTTGAACATCCAGCGTGTTTACCAGATTTGGTACCGCCTGGCAATTTTCTGTTTACATTTTAGAAATTTCTGGCTAGAAAGGGATTTATTTCAAACGTCAGAGCTACTGCTATCATGGTACATAGATATTTTGTAGACTTTCCGGAATCGAATCACACTTTAATGCTGGTACGAATTATTAAAAAAAAGTTTTAATCGTTAGGCCAAGAACGTTTCAGACTGCCCGCGTGTACGAAAAGTAGAAGCAAGCGCTACAGTTCCAGCTACGTGGTTTTCCATTGACTTACGGCAGTGGTTTAACAACGAAATGCTACATAATTTTCGGGTTTAACATAGTTAGCTATGTTTAAAACGGTACCACCACTCGAAAGGTAAACATTAATCGAACCCCACTAAATTTAGTTCTACTGCTTATTGTGAAAACCGGCAATGGAATTATGTACGTCAGCAAAAACTCCCGTCTTCACAGAATGTGGCAAGTGAATCAGTTGTTTAAATAAGGCTCTGAGACAGTCATAAAATTTTCTTCACTTTCATTTAGCTGAGCATATTTGAGATTATCTAAGAAAAAGATTAGAATTACCGCGGACTATGATGACAATCATAGCACGTTTTGCTACAAATGACAATTTTGAGGGTAGCAAAACGCATATGTGCAATACCAAGACCTTTTTTTCCAGAACGGTAAGGCGTTTGAACCTATTGCGGTAAAACCAATAGGATTTGGCCAGATTTATTTTAGGAATATAGGTGTTTTAATAAACAGACTTAACTGCTAATTTCTTCTCCAGTTGGCCGACAATACAGACTCCAGAAAAGGTTTCGGATAGCTGCAGATACTAATAGATGCATTATGTTTTCGATAATAACGTTCAATCTTGTTATGCACTGTTCAATGTAATAATAAATATTATGTACAGAATATGGTTTTCATAGCACTCGATGTTATTTTGTGGTTTCTTAACTATGGAAATTTCTAACCAAATCCTGATACAGCGTATTAATGCCGATAAGACGGAACAAGAAGAATACAGTTGTTACATAAGTTTTAAGATATATCTATTTATTGACGCGTCAACCGCAATGCATACCGGATTTACGACAAAAAACCTCAACAAACAGTGGTTTAGATGTATATCCGTAAACCATGTCTCCTTGCAATAATAATAAATAACAGATTAGGAATTCGGTGGTAAACAATATTTATCTACTGCTATATCTTTATCACTCACATAATTAAAAATAATTTTAGTTTGTAACAATTTTGTTTGTTGAAAAGCAAAATTTGCTAGTTGAAACAAATTAGAAATCTACAGGAGTGAGCGAAGAGAAAAAATTGAGAAAATCCGTCATGACCATTTATTTACAAGGATGAGTCGATCATCAATTTTTAATAAGTCCTTGATTCCATATGGAAAATAACAGGCTCATTATTATTTTTTAATTTGATTCAATTACAAGGCTAAGTTTAACATTTCGTACCCTTGCAGAAAACAATCATTCTGTTGTGAAACTTAGTTTATAAAGTCACAAATAATTATTTAATCTTCCAAAATCCCGTGTAAACAAACACCTTATTGTTCAAGAAATACCTCGTGGCTTCCACCTTGTTTCATACAAACGACATGAGATAGGATTTGAGCCTAAACTAATTGAAGTTAATAATGAATAATTAATAATTTAAAATTATGATGAGTAGCTGGAAGCACCAACAATGTTAATGTTATGAAGTTCGAGACTGACTGGCCATCAGGGGCTACTCAGGGTATTTATGTAATCCCTGCTCTCACATCATCTTGTGAGAAATGCAGATATCATCGTCTACTATTTCTTAATAACGTACACTGTCTTACTTCTTAGTAATCTTAATTAAGTCTGCTTTTATTGCAGTTCATCGTGTCCTGCACCTGCAGTATAAGGTTGGGTCTGGAATACAAAGTAGTTGCTTCCGTTCTCATGCCTGATATAAACTTTCGTTAACCTTTTCAATTATTACCTTCAATTATACAATGTAACATTCTATTTCTTAAGATAATTGCATTTAATTTTATATACATATTAATTAGGGATATTTAACTCGCATGGACATTAAAAATTTTGTTGTTACAAGACTTACCTTGCTTGAACCGTCTTGGCAAGTCATTTTCTAAATCCGCTCACTTTCACAATTTCTTCGAGGCAAGCGAGTTGGAAAATATTTAATGCACAAACTCCCTGTAGGGTTAACAACCACGATAGCGAGACAGCCAGACAACAGGACGTAGGGGTGGAAGCCACTTGATCGTCTTTGGTTAACCTCTAGCTGACCAACAAATTCGTCATCTTGAAGCAGATCTGTCCCGTTCCATATTAGCCTGGGGCCGACGCCTTTAAATAATCCTGCTGGAACCTGTGCCTAACCAGCCTAAAGGCCGTAACCAATAGTTAGTGGTTCAGGGTGAGTGACTATTGCTGGACCCCAAAAGCATCTATTAATTATCTTTACAACCCCCGTTTCCACTATGGCTAACTCCAGAGCCGCCAAATTCCAGTTTGTACGACTTTGAACGGCATTATTAAAAATCATAACCTGAAGGCTAATTAATTAATTTTTTGCTGAAAGTATATGATTTCTAAAAAGTACCAATTGATTCATATTTCATACTCATAAAATTTTCAACAATAACCATCGTAAAGTAAGTTAAATTACAGTATGTATGTGATTATCAGATCTGATGCTCTAAGTCTCAAGAGACAAAGTGTTATTTTTTCGCCTAGCGTATATGAAAATGAATCATATTTGCCCTAAAAATGTGACTGAAAGTAAACCTTTGCGGCTCTAGGGCCGCTAAACTCATAACAGCATGATTTTGTAGGTTTTTCACAATCTAGACACCTATGACTATCATTGAGATTCATTTATTGCGACTTTGACGTTTCAAATAATTTTTCATTTAACTTCGGCGTCGGTGTTACTATCCATTAATGCTCAAGGGATAATTAATATCAATTACTATAATAAATAAATACGTCAAATGTTATTAACCTTCTTTATTTTGTGTTATTTTTCCTATTTTTTTTCTTTAATGCTAGGCGAAAAACAGTTGTGTGTCACACAGGCAAAAAGGCATTAGCAGCCCTTAGCTATCAGCTGCCCTCGCTCGCTTCGCTCGCTCAGGCATCTAATAACTGCGGGCTGCTATGCTCACTTTCTGCTCTTGTGACACAATATACTATAAATAATATTTTTTAAATATCACTAAGCCTTGTGAATTGATATAATTTTGTATTAGATAAAAGTTATTTATTTTACAATAAATGCTTTCTGATTTTAACAGGTTTAATTTTCTAGGAAGGGCAAATTAAAAGTGTTGAATAATCCAATCCAATAGGTTTCTGTATCTACCCTAAAATCAATTTCTTTTAATACGTGCTAGATACAGCGGTGTCCGGTTTAACTTTATTTAATTGTCCGTGTCACAAAGAACATATCAACCCTGCCCTTTTCATGCTCTTCCATAGGATAATAGTCAAGCTAGCCGCCAGAACAGCAAGTTTTTATAGTCCCAACTCACAAGCATAAAAAGTTCAGGTCCCCTTAAATTCCGCAATGTTGGTCTATCTCCTCTCTAAGGGTCCGAGTTGAAAATATTAAAAATAAAAGCTTTTACATTAGCACACCAATGTGGGGCTAGAATAAAATCTGCTAGTAGCTATAAGTTAAACAAGATTCAAATCAAAAACTTACAGTTTGTTTTTCTATAACAGCTAACAGTAACGAAAACTTTTAATATGATTCTTTAGTAACAACATTTATAAAAACCAATTGCTTTCAAAGAAACACACCTGTTGGCTTAACGCTTTCTAATATTTGAGTTATCAGAGCAAATAAATAGGCCAGAACCACACAGATAATTTATAGGTGCTGTAATGACTGTATCTATTCGTTACAGCTAAATTTGGTTTCAAACTATTCGGTTACTTGTTTTATATTTTTGCCATACTCGACTTCTTTATTCCATATGTAGTTTCGACAAAATTTGATCCAGATTTACGAATGACTGTGAGTAACTACTGAAATTATATTACTGTTCGCTCATAAATATATACAGTTATATATATATATATATATATATATATATATATTTATATCTACGTGCTAAGAAGTCACGAGAGGTCATTGAAACTCTAATTCTAAAAATAGATCCCATTGAAATATAATAGAATTTGGAAAAAATGGAATGTTCTGTAAATTCATGGTTACGCCCAGTATAATTCAGGTGTACCTTTATTCATTGATGAACAATGCAAAAACGCAGATTGCGCGTGTATAAATAATCACCCTGCATGATATAAGCATATTGTAACTAAATAGCAAGTAACGTAAGTCGTATCGATAACAGTAATTGATTGTAAGAGGCCGTAAAACGTATTTCGATGCGAATGCAAATCTATGCATTTTTTACAAAATTTGCTGGAAATAGCATTGAACGAGCTTCACGCATTTTACAGAAATATAAATAATTTCCTGTAATTACTATAAAACGCAAACCCTTTTGCATTAAAAAGCAATCAAAGTTTAAATTAATTAACCCATAGATTGTAGTAATTGATTCTAAATAAAGGACTTTCTAGAATATAGGTCATCGGTATCTAAAACTATGTATAAACTCATTAAATAAACATTTTTATTTCAAGAAGCAGCTTGAACATCGAAAACACCCGTAAAATCCCTGGAATAATCAAATATCTTTTGCATTACTATGCGACGCCGTAATATTGGGATATGTAAGACAAGGACAAGAAACGCAACACGGATACCTTGAACAGATTACAAAGTAATAAAATGTCAAAATTTTTACGCTAATTAGGTATTCCAGGACCCTTACATCATAATGTTCAAGATTATACTAATAAAATTCTGGAAAATATACAATTTTGTATATAAAGGAACGCTTATCCTTTCAAGGGGAATTCATGTATTAAATTTGATCAGATCCAGTCGATGCTTAAAGTAGATCAAGAAATGTTATTTTGAAAAGCTATCCATTGCGTTATATAGAAGTATGCAGTAACACATAGTTGCGAGTTTGCAATAAATATTAAAGTGATGTTTTTAAACCCAAATTACATGCAAAAATGGAATTATTAATTACGAAGAAAATGCAAAAATTCTTCAATACAAAGCTATTTTTAAAGATGTATTAAATAATTGAAAAGAACATTTAACCCAAAAAGCTACTTTGATAATTGCTGTTGGAAATCAAGAATTTTAATTTGGAAAAACTTATAAGCCGATTTGCAGATCAATTTAAAGTAGGAAGATTTATAATTAAGTGAAGCGTTTTGTGGGTTCTGCAAGTGTTACTGTTAGATTTATTTTTAACTGATATTAGAGTATTTAGCTCTAGTTTAAAATAATCCTAATAATTTTTTTCTTGTGTGAGGGATTTTTTTTACCAAGAGTTTGTGTTCAGAGTTCGAAATACTCTGACCTTTGGAATATATGTCAAGAATTTTTCTGGCCAAAACTAATCTTACCAACGTGGAAATAATTTATAACCAGGTGAAGGATCCTCAAAAGAATAAGTTTAATTTTGTAAATGTAAAATAAGGTAAGCAAAAATATTTTTGTTTGTAACAAAGACTTCTTAGAAATTATTTTATGTTTGAAAGAAACGACGTTGTAAATGCTTTTGTATGAAAGTAGATATTTCATATTGTATAAATGCTTTGTGATATTGCTGCGTTTTATTTCATTTTAAAAACTCCGTAAATTCTGGTGAGCTAGCCAGGCAAAGTTAATAACAAAGCGGCGCACCCAACGCGGCCTAACAATAGCATTCTTTTAGTGGAACCACAACCGTGCATTTATATTTCCAATGTTCCACCAGAAGGTACTACATTGGCCAGGAGGCAAGTTTTTTGTTGCCTGGAAATTTAGAATTTTGCCGAACCCTTGCCGTTCCAGGCAAGGTAGGGATCTTTAACGTGCGTGACAACACTCACACACGGGACCTCCATTTAACCTCTCGTCCGAACGAGGGCGTAATTTTTGTGAAAAATGCTCACCTGCCATTTTTCAAGCAGTCGGCCGTGTCGGGATTCGAACCCAGGACCTTGGGATCCGTAGTCTTACGCTTACTACATTGATCCACGGCGACGCCAATGGAACCACAACCACATGAAATGTATCTTTAGATACACATTGTATTTACCTATACATTTCGAACTGGTATTTGCTTAACCATTATAAAACAACTACTTGATCGTTTTATAGGGGGGAAAACATCCATTCACCAGGTTTGGACCTCATTGGGTCTCGTCAGCATGGAATAGTTTGAACCCTAACAAAACACCAGACAACCTAAACGTATATTCATGTATAATCTTAGTGCATATATATTTAGGTTGCTTGATGTTTTGTTAAGGTTAAAACTAGTCCATTCTGACGAGAACCAATGAGGTCGAATCTTGGTCAATGGATGTTTTTTCCTTCTATAAAACGATCAAGTAATTGTTTTGTAATGACAATGCAAACACCAGTTCAAATTATATAGGTAAATACAGTATGTATTTACCGGCACTTCTCGCGTAATTGGTTTAATTTTAACTGCAGATTGCAGAGAAAATTTTGCTTATATACAATATACATATATATATATATATATATATATATATAATGTCGTGTAATTTGTAGCTAATCGTAGATATATAAGGTCATAAGTCAAGCTCGGAGGTAGAGTAATAACTGACAAAAAAGTTAGTTAGGCATGCTAGATAATTAGGTATTTTAAATAATTAAAATGGAGCATAGTCAACGTATGATAATTTAGGGTTAGTTTAATTTTAGTATTTATTTAGAAAGGACGTGGCATAATATTTATTGTAGGATAGGACAATAAGGATTAGAAACAACGAGGTAAAAATACCACTTTGAATTTAGTTAAGGTAGTGTACGAAATTATAAAAGCTTTTCAGATTCGTTAGAATAGGATTATTATTTTGAAGGATAAAACCAAAGCATACTGTACAAACTAAAAGGGGAAAATATTTCAAGATAACAGGTTACGAGAAACAAGCCTATAAAAACTAATGTGTTACGAAAAAGAAAGGGACCGTTGGAAGTTAGTATAGTCAATATACAACAAGGACAGAACAGAGAAAATATAAGTATAACGAAGACGCAATATGTTTGTATAAGATGTCGATTTTAATCATAAAGGTAGTATAGGGGAGACGCTAAAAACAAACTGTCATGAAGGAACAAGGACCAAGCAGAAACGCATAAATACAAGTGAGATACAGTATAATTTGGGTTTTTAATTATAGATGCAGTATAGCAGGGAGACGACGAACCAACTTATTTTGGAGAGGGCAACAAACTCAATAATTTCTAGGAATATTATAAGCAGACACGGATCGAAAACAAGAGAGAGAAATTGGCGAAATGATTGGACGATACAGGAATACGCGCAACAGTTTTGTATTAGGTAGGGCAAATATCCAGCTGGTGGAAGCATATGTATAAAAAGGGACTGTATGAACAAGGGAGATGAAAGAGATTTGTATTAGTCTGAAGGCGTGAACGTAATGGAAATCTATTTTCTGTTGAGGCTAGTTTTCACTGAATAGCAAGCAAGGTTGGCCGTTGTAAATGTTTTACCAAGTATTTTAACGTGTTTGTTGTAATTCAGGGAAACAAAGAGCCGTTGGAGCTTTTCACGATAATATAGAGGCGGTTATGCTAGTAGTTTTAAGAAATGAAGAACGGTTGGTGCTTTCACATAGAATATTGTTGTACGTTAAAAAATTACGTGCGAACTTGAAAACAGGGGTGGTGTAGCAAGCCTATATAACCTACATTCAACGGGGGTGAAGCTCTCTTAAGTTTTCATCATTCCTTCGCGCATCATCGACTTACTTTTAGTAAAAGTATTTAGTGCTTTTTTATGTATAATTGCACATAAGTTAGTTTAGTGTGATGACTAGTCAAGTCATTTAAAAATCAAATAAAGCGGAGAGTAGATGAAGTACGTAAGTACAGACGATTACGATTTTGGTTTTGGAATGTCTAAAAATTATTAAAATTTGGGAGTATTTGATGGTGAACGCAGCAAGCTTTGATTAATTTATTATAAATAGGAATCCGAAGAGTTTGGAAGTTGGATGCTTATGGTTTTATTTTTAATGAAAAGATTTTGGGGTAGCAACATACACACAGTGATGGTGATTCAACCGGGGAGCTGTTTCATAGACTAGTGCCATACTGGACGGCATCATTTTCAGGGGCTGGTTAGCGGATAACGATTGGAGAATAGTTACCAGGTATGCCATTGTTTAAAAACATTTTGTGGTGTATATTTGCTATGGTTCTTTTGATTTTTTGTGCTTTGGAGTGATTCTTATTTGATGTATTTAATGAAGAGAAATTATATGGGAATTTAGGTATAAATAAAATTTATCTAGGTAGTGAAGGATAATTAATTTACAGATAACCAGACTATGTTGTAAAAAGTATAGGGGGCTTATTTTATTTTTGTAGTGCGGTAAATTTGCACTCACATTTAAAAAATTTTACTATAAGCTCGTGATAAGACAAAGGGGTTAACGTAAGATATGAGGAACGCCCTGTTACTTTAATAAAATATTTGTTTAACAACGTAATTGAATGGAATTACTTTTGAAAATAAAACTGTTGACATTATTAATAACACGAGCGTACATAATGAAAGGTATTTTAAAAATGTGATATTTATTTCATGTAAATAGAGTGTGATGTATTTTGTAAATTGCGTTATTTTGAGTGTGTATGTAGGGTGTGAATTTCTATTAGGTTTCAGCATAGAGGTGAGCTGGAGTTTTTAGATTCAGCGGTACCAGGTAAGCGTCTGTGTTAATTTTAAGAGGTTTTAGTGGATTTAGGATTCAAGTGCGGAGCAGCCGAGGTATACTACACAGTATTATGGCACCCAAGTTGTGAGGCACGAATATATTTTAGATAGTTTTTGTAGCGCTAATCCAGAAGGAAAACCTCACAGGATTATTACGGCTCAACGATGGGACACAATTTTTTTTTACAGAGCTTAACCTCAATTATGACGGCTCAACGCTGGGGCTCGATGGTTTCCAATATATAATATATATAATATTCAAATTAAACCTGAGCAGCTTAAAGATTTTAAACGTATGTGTGAAGAAACACCCCCGCCATATATGCTTAGAAAGGAATCTGTTGATGGTAGCCGTTTTTTAATATCTAATGCCATCTGTGTACAAGTTCGATCTATTAGTCTAGAAATTCTTTACTATAAAACGGATTTTATCCAAGAGTGAACTTCAATACAAAGCGTCGTAATATTGTGGAACCAAAGATCATGCTAATTCGCTACAAATACCCGTGAAGCTAATTAGCATTAATAAGTATAATCATCTGCAAAACCTGCTCGACAGGGTCCCAAATTTTTTTTTCCCGTTCTATAAAAACTTAAAACATTCTGTAAGAGAGGTCGAAGCTGATGATGATTGAATCGTGTTCTTACAATTTTTTATTATTTTGATTTTTATAGTTTCTACTGTTGTGACTTCTTCCAAAATGTTTTATTCTTATTTTTTTATAAATGATTTGTCTATCGTTTGACACTACCCTCGTTCTAAGAAAATATTTTTTTACTTTACTATAATGTTTACATATCAGCGTATTCATAATAGCTTTTGGTGTTAAGTCACAGAATCTGTATTGAAATTAAGTGGTAGAAAGTGTTAAGTCACATCAAAGCTATAATGTTTTACAAATCTAAATCTATTCTTATTTAATAAAAGTGAACTAATTAAAAAGTTTATTCTATCATAAACCTTTTACTTCTTACAAACTTTTGTTTCTAGAAGTTTGGTTTAAAAGTAATAAAATCATTCAAATCGTTTTCCTGACAAATTCAGAGTCGATGGCCTAACTTAACCTTACCTCTGAAGTGCTATGCTGATGGAGAAAGTCAAAATCCTTTTACAAATTGGCGTCACAATAAATGTGTAACAATGACTACGAATTTCGATTGCGTGGAACCCGTGAATTATGTCCAAAGGTTACATACTAGTGATAATAAAAAGACTTCAATTCTGCATCCATTAGTTATAAATAAATATGATAAATTAAAGGGTGGGGATGACCGTCATAATTAAATGCTAGAAAAACATCATGTATCTAAACGTTGAAAAAAATTGTACTGGTGTCTACTTACGAGAGCAACTGGCATGGAAATTGTCAATTTTTACCAACCATACCGATAAGTAGAACAAACACAAATTTCAATTAGAAAATTTCGTCGAGCCATTGCCGTACCTTAACCAAAATTCGGCGATAAGATTGGAATTGTAAATGGAGGAAATTTTTGATACCT
The DNA here is from genome assembly GCA_036346225.1 of Platerodrilus igneus. Classification (NCBI taxonomy): domain Eukaryota; kingdom Metazoa; phylum Arthropoda; class Insecta; order Coleoptera; family Lycidae; genus Platerodrilus; species Platerodrilus igneus. The sequence goes on along the minus strand of JARFIW010001052.1, from coordinate 2,487,226 downwards.
ATTTTCTCAAGGAGCAAAGTTTTATCTGGCATAAGGTGTGATGGAAAACAGCTAATTTGTAAAGTATTCCAATGGAACGCTGTAGATATTCCAATTGTAAAAGCATGTGTAACGCGTTCGCGTTACGTAAACTATAAATCAGATAGGAAAGTGTAAATATTACATTCTGATGGATAGAATAAATATGGATGTACCCTTATACTATTATTTCGCGATTTGTAGTGGTCATTAAGTAAGATGTTTCAATAATCTTAGTTCCATAAAGGAAATTCATGCAATAAACCTAAACCACAAAAGCGTAGTTCTATGTTCTGTACAATACATAGTTGAACGTAACTCAGACTCATAAATTATTTTAAAATCTCAAAAAGAAAACAAATTCCCATATTACGTGTTACAAATTCGAATACAAATATGTTAGGATGATTAATCACTGTAGTTAGGTTTTGTAAACACAATTGATTACGATAATAAATTTTCCTAGCGTGGTCATGTTACGTTAAGAAAGCTTTAGAATAATTCAAGGAGTAAATAACAGTGGAATTATCAACATGCATGTTTCCTATAAAAACTACACAAAAATGGGAGAGTTTGATTAAATTTTTAGTAGAATTGAACACAATTAACCTTACAGGAAAGCACGTGCAGCTATATTACAAAGTGATTCTTAGATAAACTAACAGTAGTTTTATTACAATAAAGTTTCATCACTTAAATGCAGACGCTGATTTAGTAAAACTTACAAATATCAAACAATTGATGGTATAACTAGACGTATCATACAATGCAAAAATTTACAATGTATCTATCCATTTGCAGGTTTGTAGAATACATACGACTGCATTAATCACGCATTTTACCCGTGTTTCAATACAAGCTCAATATTAAGACCGTAATACAATGACATACCTATCGAGGAGATGTACAGTAGGAGAAAATGGCGAAAGCTAGGTAAAGGATGAAAGGAATTAATGAATTACTAATACGAGCAGGACATATACAGGAGAAGAGGCCAAATTGCTTTGATTGAGACCTTTGCTGAGGTCAAATGCAGAAAGGATTTCCTCACGATTCGTGGATTTTGAAAAACGTGTGAGTCGCTGTGTAAACGTATTTTAAGTTAGTAAACGGAACACAGCTTCGAAATGTAACGTAGACTTCTCCGAAGTAAAAAAGCTTTAAACGGTGCGCGATCTCTTTTACAAATTTACTTGCAAATTTGGCAAGGAGTGTTATTCGTGTACGGATTATTAAAATTTATGTGTGCCGTTATAGAAAAGCTACCTGTAGGTATAGCTTAAATAAGTAGTTTTTGTTTGTGTTAAGAAGCTGGTGGTTCTGGTGTATACGTGAACATGGCGATATATTGACTTTAAACTGTGCGTAAAGTATGAGTTTTTATATTTATAATTGATAACTATGCAAATGTGGTTGTAAATGTAAGCAAGTTTGTATTCATATATTAGTAAATTATCAAATTAAAAAACAATTACTTTGTTGGACAAGAATTAGCGACAAAACTAGTTTAGCTTAAATTTAAGTGTATCATCGTAAAGGGAAGTTGGAGCATTAAAAAGTTAAAAAATATCTGCGTATCGCTTTTTAGTGAAAGCTTTATTGGTAAAATTTAGTGTTAGGGAATAAAAATTTAATATTTTAAATAAACAATGGAAGAATAAAAGAAATAGTTGATATTTAACTGCTTTCTGGGCATTGTTATTAGTGGTATTTCCAGAAAAGAGATTTAGGATGAAATGTACATCAATATTGGAAACGGGAATAATGGTGTGATAGTATTAATAACGTATTTAATGTTTTTTTAGGAACTCTTTTTTAATAATATTTGACCAGTATCATGTTGGGAAATTAGGTTTTTACGTAACGTATATTAGTACTTATATTGATATTATTTTCATTTTAAATAGACCTGCACCTTCTAGAAGTTCTAGAACTAGAGCAGGCAAAATGGCTAGCGTTCTTCTGTGAGCTAACGAGCCGAGCTATAAGTTTAACCAAATTAGTGGGAACTCTAGTGCGGAACCAGACTGAAACATATTACGTGCGGTCCTAGTATCTAGATCGGTTTGCGCATATATAATTTAAATTTCAAATCTCCTATTGATTCTACGGTTATTTTGCATGCTTAGTATCGCTTTTGCACCTTTTCGATTTTAAATCATTATTTATTCCCCATTCTGTAGAATTTCTATGAAATATATTGAATCTATTCTATTTTGATAAAGGGAAAACCTACAAAATATGGAAGTTTGTTTTGGTTATCAAAGGTAAATAATTCTTGCAATATGGGTTCACTTAAATAAGTTTAGAAAGTGATGTTTGTTAAAAACAATTGCTTCCAAAACATCCTATTGAGGTGGAAATTTGTTTTAAGTTATGAACATATTGCTTAGAAATATATTTAATTTGACAGCATGAAACGTAGGTTTAGGATCAACAAAGGTTAAACTGCTTGCAATATGTGTTTGCTTTAATATTGGAAAGTGCTGTATTTCAAAAACATTTACTTCGAAAATACTATTATCACGCTAAAAGTGGTATCCCGTTATCAAACATTTGTTTACTAACAATAAAAAATGTCCACCTTGTTACCTTTTCAAAGCATTATTAATCGCAATAATAAACTTCAATGGTTTTATACAAGATGTAGGCCACCAATCATATACTTGATTATATAATTCTGCAATGTTGGTTGCAGATATGCCTAGCAGATTGAACAGAGATTGCTTTGAAAACAACAAGTCGGGTTTTCAAGCAGACATGTTTCATGGAATTTCTTGTGTTGTATCGAAGCCACTCGCTTTGCTATTTTCACTTAACTGCAGGTGATGTTTTGAAAATACCTTCCATGTAGTAGTTTGGTCGACAGAAAATGCTTTTGAAGGAAAAATACGATACTATTTGATGGTTTACCTATACCTATATATATAAGTCAGCGACGAAAGAGGTAATTAATATGCAGGGTCCCTTCACGTGAAGGAACCTGAAATTATTGTAGTTTAGTTGTGTAAAATCAGAAATAGTAAATAGGTGTAAATAGTATAGTAGGAAAATTCGGACTGGTAACAGTTGCAAGTAAGTACGCACTTTCAGATGTGCTACGTTGGTAATAGCTGCAGGTTGAAGAGATACGATGAGTACATATTGAAGACGGTCAATCGGTTGACTCAAAATACGGCTTACTCCGCTTCGACACAAAAGGGTAATTAATGTAGAATCATTCTGTCATTGTTTTGTTTGATGCTATAGAGGAAACCGATTTAACTTGCTTTGATTAAGGTTGCGGAAATGGGAACGTCAACAGTTACTAGTGGTTAATTAAGGTAAACCTATTATTTGGCTAGCCATAATAATTACTTTCAGGGTTATAGTAGTGTTTTTAGGTTTGTCCTAAAATGCATTTCAACTGGTAAACGTTACTTTTATTTTGTTTTATTGCAGTACTATTTTGTACTATTTAGTGCTAGGGGCAATATGTACGTTGGTATGTGACTGAGAAATAATGTCTAATTAATATTTGCTTTAACTTTATATTTTATATGCGAGTCAACGTTTTTCTTTTATAGCACATTAACAGGTTTTTGTAAATATTCTTTGGGTACCATGTCTTTTCTAAAGGTTTATAATAAATCTATTTCTTGAGGTTTCCTATTTTTTTTTGGGTGACCCACTGTACGACGTTCAACTGGCCCGGTAGGTTCTTACAAATTTCTATAATTCTTTCTCTCCCCTTTTTTTTGTGGTTGCGGTACTAGGTGTAGGCTGCTTTCTTTACTTTCTTTGCTTTCGTTGCTTTCTTGATTGACCGCACGGATTAGCGTAATAAACAGATCCCCGAAAGAAGGCAGCTAATTTTTCGGTAGTTTGAGTGGCAAAGATCAAACGGGTCGGTATCGCATTGCAAAACACACTACTGAGATGTGGAAAGTAACGGGAAATCACCACTGTACCACACAAGTCGTTAGTACCAAAAACATTTTCCACAAATGATGCATGCTCTGGGGTAAAAGATTCCGGAGTTAAACTAATTTAAATTTCTGAGTGGGGATTACTTTGAAGGGTGTAATTGGTAAGTTTAAAACAGGAACCGGTAACATTTTCCGAATCAGGGTGTAGAATGTTAGGAAATCAAGCAAGTAGGTAAGCTATAGAATTTGAAACTTAAAATGGATAGGTTAGCATTAGACATGTGAGGATTAGCAAAGCTCGGTAGTCAGGGCAAGGGTTTTTGAAGGCGAAACTTTAAGATAATTCATACAGAATCGGAGGGAAATGCAGGTGTGGGGGTAGTTATTCTGAAAGAGATGGAACATAGTGTATAAAACTATTAACAAAATAACAATAAAGTACTGATGGTTAGGTTAAAACCTAATCCGGTAATTACAGTATTAATACTAGTTTACATGCCCACCGCTAGCTATAGTGCGGAAGAGCTAGAAGCGATCTACAAAAATATCAAAGACATTTTAAGATCCGTAAAAAGCCATGAGAATTTAATAATTAGGAGGAATTTTAATGCAGCGGTAGGTGAGGGTAGAGAAAGTCTGTTAGTAGGTATGTTTGGGTTATGCACAAGAAGCGACCGGTAAATAGGCTAGTGGGATTTTACGACAAAAACAATTTAACCATCACATATACCACATTTCAACAACGTGCTAGAAGACGATGTCAAATAAATTACATTCTCCGTCGGCAACGATTTAGAAATCAAGTAAAAGACTGTGGAAGCTACCCAGAAACAGATATAAATACTGACCTCCACCAAATAAATATGAAAGCCGCGCGTAAATTAAAAAAATTTTAAAAAAAGGAACAGAAACGGGTACATTGACTTTGAGAAACTAAAAAATAAAGATAGCTATATAAGATTTGACAAAAGTAAAATGATTGTTGAAAGACTTTAAGAAAATTTCTGATAGTAAGCAAATAGAAGCAGAATGGAATAACATTGAATCCAGCTTGAACCTTGCGGCCAAAGATATTTTAGGGTATAAACAAAAAGAGAGTAGGAAGCCACGAATGACAAAAAATATTCTAAATTTAATACGAAAATATAAAGGTAAATCAGACAAAGCTGGAAAACAACGATACAAAGACACAAAAATTGGAAATATTTCGTTAATGCAGAAAAACTAAAAAACAATGAATTGAGAAAAAATGTAAAGAATACAAATTAAGATTGCAATTAGAAAGAGAGGCGAAGCATATAAAATAATTAAAATGAATGTTAGGGATCTACAACCAACTAGCAGAAGTATAAGAGGCGCAGAAAGAGACTTGATTATACAAAATGTAGAGAAAGTGGATAGATGCCACGAATATATGGAGAATTTATATGCAGGACCAGGACCAGTGGCACTATAACAAGAAACAAACTTTGAAAAGGGTGACTTAGGATAAACAATTCTTAGAGATGAGCTTGAACCTACATTAGAAACACTAAAATATAATGAGGCGCCGGGCGCAGATACTAATGCAAGCAGAAACTATAGAAGCCGCCGAACAAGCAGTAACAGATCGTCTCTTCTAACTTGACAGCTATATGTATAAGACAGGCGAGATACTCAAAGATTTCAAACATAACTCAATAGTCACTCTAACAAAAAAGAGAAATGGATAAATGTAAAAATTTTCGTATAAGTTTAACAGTACACGTGTAAAACTAAAATTGTACAAGGATGAATGGAAAAACGGGCTGAAGTAATACTAGGAAAGATCAGTTTAAATTCAAGAAAAAGATGAATTTCGAGAGGCCATTTTAGCTGTAACATGAAAACCCGAGAATATAGACAAAGTCTGTATGTAGGGTTTGTAGACCTACTAAAAGCATTCTACAATGTAAAATGGGAAAAAATGTTCGAAATACTAAAAGAGATAGGAATGAGGAATGAGGAACGTAAAGAAGTAAACATTAGGAAAGGGGTGAGGCAGGGATGTGACCTATGCCCAATGTTGCGCCTTTTAATAATAGGGCTTCACCTTTTCATTTTACTGTTTAATTTCGGAGGATTTTTTAAGCACCGCATGGGAAATTCTTCTATTGTTATTATGCTTAATCTAAGCTTGACGTGTAAATTCCAAAATGATTTGGTTCATATATATATTTTAAAACATTTGCAAATGTTGCGTTTCCCATGTTTTAAAGGTGCGGCTGCGCCTACCAGTTGTAGCGCGAGAACATTAAAAATCGTGGGAGGAGGATAGTTGGCAGGAGCCAAGCTTCGAAAGAAACAGTACTTTTACTTCCGGCCTTTATCGACTACGGACATGCGAGTGTATAGTTCCGAGAGTTGGCGAAGTGATCCTCCTTTTGTTACTTATACTGTTACCGAAATAGAAAATACCGGCTCCTGCTGCTTGTCGTAAAGCGCCCCTGAACTGCTTTGAAGAAGCCACCGCCAACGAAACAACGAACACATGTTCAACCCTGAAATATAAGACGAACCGAGGCATTGATTATTCACCTTAAAAGTTTTTGTAGGATTGGCTTATGAAAGTAACCTGCGAAGTAATTCATATAATACAATTTGAGGCGTAGTTCCTTTTACGTCAGGTTTGCATAGTTGACACTGTGGGTGGTTTAATTTTAAATAATCTGCACTTTATTTTATTGCAATATATGTACAAAAATAATTATTTTACCATTAATTTTTAGATTGCATATAGAAAAAGCAGAGAATATTTTCAAATGCAGAAAGACATTTGGAATTATTATGCAAGGACAAACAATTGATGTGTTCAGATTAGCAGACAATATAGCAATACTAGCAACTAGCAAAAAAGAGTTGGAAGTAACTCTTCATAAAATGGAACAGTACTAGCAGAGAAATACGGTATAAAAGTCAACAAAAATAAATCTGAAGTACTAGTACGTGAAAGACGGAAAATATGTCAAAAATCAGAATACAAATAGAAAACCAGAATTTACAAAAGGTTAAGGATTTCTGCTACTTAGAAGCCAAATAACGCAAAATGGCAAAAGTGGAAAAGATATAAAACAAAGATTAGCACAAGATCGTGCTGCATTTAACAATAAAAAGCAAGTTTGAATCCAACAAAATGGAAATAAGCAAAACTGCTGAAGCCATATGTGTGGATCACAGCACTGTACACGGCTTTGAAACGTGAACAGTGGGAGTAGCGGACAAGAAAAAGATAGATGACCTTGAAATGTGGCGCTACAGATGTATGAAGAAGAATCGCGGGCATATGAAGTTAAGAATAAGAAGAAATGGTAGAGAAAGGAAGAAGTATTGGAAAAATGTAAAGAATAGGATAGAGAGGATCAGAGGGCCATAAGGCATGAGGGAATAGTTCGGGATATATTAGAAGCAAAACAAGGAAAAAAGAGGATTTGGGGTAAACCTAGATTTTGTTCACAGATGGTTAAATATGTAGGCTGTGTTAATTTCAGGAAATGTGTAGATTAGCTCAGATTAAGAAACAATGGAGATACGCATCCAACCTAATGATGATAACGATTGCAATTTAATGTCGCTAGAGGTTAAATCTAGGTTGAAATTTATTTGCATTAATTTATGAACTAAAAATTTTGATAAGCGTGAAAGAATATTCACTCACCCCAGTGATGGAGTAGCATTTGGGAGAGGAATTTTATTATAAAGTTTTTTAATATTAAAAAATTTAATGAGCGCGTGTAAGTGACTGTAGAAGAAGGTAACGCTTATTGTGATAATCTTAGGAAACCAAAAGCTATTCGGAATAACCGTAGTCCGTGCAGGGAAAATATCGAAGGGATTGCTGAGACAAGACGGTTTGACGTCTTTTGATTATGACAATGCAGCAACCTTTTAGGGTAAGTAAATATTGTAACGTCTGTTGTTTGTATTTCAGCTACTTCAAATGTTTTTTTTGTTATTATTTTTTTATCTTCATTATTCCTATTATCTTATACCTATAGTCCATTCCCTTTTACTTTAGGATGCCGTCACAACTGGATAAAATACTACATTGCTAATGTTAGTTTAAATTCTAATATATTTAATGAAAGATATACGAATACTACCATTGGCCAAAAGAATTGGTGGCAACACCATACAGAACTGACAACCTCTATTGTGTTGAATGACAGTATACCTCTAGAGTAATTCTAGGTATTCATTTGTATACAACTGCCAACACTTCATTACTATATTTGACGTCATCCTAAAGTTAAAACAAATGGACTATAGGAACCCATTCCCGTGTCACAGTAGTTAGCCGGTGCGCCCTTTAGGGCAAATCTAAATTTATAACGTACCGTCATGTTACCGTAACACGTGAACACTGTGCATTGCTCGTTTTCCTTTATATTATTCGCCACAAATGTATATTTAATGACATTTATCTTGAAACAAGTTTTATACAAACTTCTTGTAAACAACTGATAATAAAGCTATTTTGATGTATATCAAATTGATTATGTAAATCGTGCATTATTATATTTATAAATCATCATTTTCTCGCAAAATTTGGATGCTGCCAAAAGTTTTGTAAAAGAAATTAGTTTCTTTTAAATAATAAACACATTTAATTTTTATATTAAAATTACAAATAAAAATAATTTGGACTTAATGGGCTAAACCACGCCATGTTTCAAAATCAATGCTAACTAGCTCAAAAAGCTCAACTATTTATTTATCTAGAAATAAATATTAGTTCTGTATATTGATATCATTCACATACCTAAATTTGCAACTAATACAACTTATATTTACTGATTAATATTTTTTTGGTTTGTTGCCAATAAGGGAGTCCGTTTCCGATTTACAGAGGGTACATTTTAGTTGGTGTAAGGGTCTTGTATAGCGATTGTTTGAAATTAAAAAAATATATTTTAAGCCACAGGACTAATTTTATTATACATACTTTCTGTTAAATTATATCAAATATGAAACGACTAACAGCAGAGATATTTTAAATATAGTTTAAGCGTTCCATCCAATTGTTCAATTTTTTAGTAACTCTGACAGTATTCAAATCTGGTAATCTCTGATTGTGCAAATATTAATTTACAAGAACCTTGATGCAACGCCGATAATCAACTAAATCAACTGTTAATCAAATAGCCTTACTACTTGCAATGTATACTCAGTGACATGGAAATTGCAACACCAAGAAAGGTTGTGAGTTTTTGACCAAACTTGGCAGATATGTTTAACTATTCAAAGGTAATAATTGATTAAAATTTCGTTGCAATAGATCAAGTGGTATTGGTATATCTGACACTTCCGTAATTTCTTTTTAACATTTATTATTCGGTGTATTTATTGCGAGTTTTGGTTGTGTTGTATCTGTTAAACTTTAGTTGATCTTTGTGATTTGAATGCGTGATTATGCCTAGAGTGCGGCAACATGGAAATTACGGTCAGATTAGCGAATTCGACAGAGGTCCAATTGTTGGGTTGTGTGTAGGTGGTTTTTCGTTCAAGGAAATTGTAAATCGCCTTAACTGGAGCCAATCCACAATAATGCCAGTTACATATCCGCCAAATCAATATATGTATAATTAAATAGAAATTATTAAAAAATTTAAGTTAGATGCAGCATTGTAATTTAAAGATAAATAAAGAAAAGGTTAATGGAAGTTCAGAAGCAAGTTGTGAGAACAGATCTGAATACAATGTATTCCAGACGTAAGTGATACTGCAGGTGCAGGTCACAGACGGTTATAAAACCGCAATTATTAGAATTAAGATTGTTACTTTGTATTGTATAAATTAATAAAGAAATAAGCAAGCATGAGCTCTGCAAGTTCCCACAGAAATGTGAGAGGCAGGGACAACATAAATACCCCGAGAGCTCCAAGATAGTCAGTCAGTCTTGAGCCTCACAGCTTTTACATTGTTGGTTGTTCAGGCTACTCACCCTAATTTATATCTATTTAACAGTAATTTCGACTTAGAGTAATTTTATACAGTTTGTTAAAATTCCACTTGTAAATTCTAATTAAATAGGAACTGTTATAAGAGTTTTTGAAAGAAGACTTATTAAAAAGGCAGCTTCCAAGGCCCAAAACGTAACTGGCGCAGCATACGGATCCAGAAGGTCACTAGGAAACCCAAATTCGAAAAATGGTGACCCGAAATTGCAATTCCCAATCTAGAAAAACAAAACAAAATTTGGACAAGGTACAAAATCGACCGAGTACAAAGAAACAAAACTTGGACAAGGTACAAAATCGACCAAGCCCAAAGAAGGAAAACAGATAAAATTGACGGTGAAAATTATGTAAGTTCATTTATCTAATTTAGTATTTACATCATTTATGAATACTTATTTTTAACAAGAGAACTATAAAGGCGCATTTATGCGCAAATTATTGCAAAGTATTACAAACGAAACGATCTATTCAGCAAGTCTGAAACTATAATATATAAATAGAACGTAATTATTTTACAACAATTTACTATTCAAAAAAATCCGAAAGACTTAACACTCATTGCAACTTTATAAAGTTATAATTGAATATTTTCATCGCGAAAGCATCTAATTATACAGAAACGATTTAGTCAAAACCTAACTTTCATTAAATTCTATAAATTAAACACTTTAGTGTAACTACTGACGGAAGTGTATGTTGTAGAAGCATTTTTGTAATTTATTATTGAAAAAATTTACTCAGCACAAATTTGATACAAAGCGTGCAAATTTATAAAGCAATTATCATACAATTACTACCGGAAACCATCACTGAGATAAAAACCATTCAGAAACTTAAAACTTTATAATTAGACAATTTCATTGTGTAATTATAAAGGAGCATTTTAAGCACTTATTAATACAACACCTACCGAGGCGAGGTAATCATAGCAACTTATTACTGCAAACACTTAATTATTCAGCAGGACTGAAATAAGAACCTACAAATTACAACGCAATTATTGCAAAAGATTATTACCCACATAAAACCATTCGGAAATTAAAACTCGATTCGCAACAACTGTAACATCTGCGAAGTATAAAAATATACGAATTCAAAGCTACAGCAATTGACGAAGCATTACCAAGCAAAAATTCCTTGTAATTATATAACACCGTATAACTACGTATAAAATATGTGTGAAGCGATTCTTTAAATAACCCAATACAAACCAAACCGCAAGGTAAATCTCAATTTATACAAAAACTTGATATTAATTAAAACTGAGAGCGACCATTAATTATTAGAACAATCATTAATTCCGACATTAAGCTCTATATTGAGAGTATTCCGCAATACAACGGAGATCAGGCGCTACTAGACAACTTTATTACCGCGTGTGAAATATTTTTAAAAACATTTTATAAAGCAGGAGACAATGAACACAATGTTCCACTTTTACGCCTAATAATAAGTGAACTGATAAGACGGGCACTTACACAATTGCCAGTCGTGACGACCTTGAACAATGGGAAGACCTCAAACGCATCCTAATTGCATATTTCGAAGACCAAAGGAACATCAAATGTCTAAGCAGCGATTTAATAAACCTAAGAATGGAAAGTAACCAATCACCCTATCAATTCGGAATGAAATGTCAAGACGTACGAAGTTTAATTCTGACAAAGCTAAAAATCGAAGAACGAGACCAAAATATCCGACTATTAAAGACAAAAATGTACGACGAAATGGCATTAAACACCTACATAAACGCATTACCTGAACGGTTATCAAAGAAAATAAGATTCCAGCATCCCCAAAATCTATAGGAAGCAATGAATATGATTATAGAAGAAGAACACGTTATGTATTACCAAAATAGACTATATAACCCTAACGCAAATAAAAACCAAACACTGATAAAAACCATACAAGCCGCGAGATAAGTGTCCACACAACCAAAATTTATACCATTTAACGCACAAACAAATCAACCGCGAATTCACAACCCAAATTTTAATAACACAAACTTCAACAATCAATTTAGACAACTTCCGAGACAAACATTTAACTCAAATTTTACAAAACCTTCATTCACACCAAGATTTAACCAACACGTAAACCAGCCAAGGCAATCATTCGGCGCAAACCCCATCAAAAACACCTCAATGGCGAATAACAACCCTAGCAGCTATTACAAACCAACTTCTATGGACACTTCATCTGGTAACACCAGACAAAATACAAAAATATCACAAATTAAACCAAATTATAATCAAAACTAAACTTCACTTCCGAAGAACTATTCCACCAAGAAGTGGAAGAATTTAATAATGACAGGAATAATTACACAAACTCCAGTAGAGACGATGAACCAAATCTTTTAGAAAACTACAAAAGTGACGACCCATGTGAAAATTACGAAGAGGACGACGAGGAAAATGCGTGCTCAAATTTTAAGTTAGACCGATTTATATACGACCAGACCTAATTAATTTAAATAATCTTAATCAACAAATACTGACATACATAAAAATACCCCACGCAGAACTTAAATTACTAATCGATACCAGATCTTCAAAAACACTAATTAGCCCCCAAACCGTAAAAAAACATTATTTAGATTTTGTAGAAAGAGAACCCTTTAAAATTAAAACCGCCCCTAAAACAACATTACATCAATTCATAGCGAACATACCTTTACCAAAAACTTTCAACGTAAGAATAAAACATAAATTTTGCATTTTTGAATTTAACGGCAAATACGAAGGATCAATAGGAACGTAAATTGCATTGTTTTCAATTATGGTGTAGAGAAGGCCAGGGAAGTTGTAAAAAAGAAACGGGTGGCCGAAGACAAATTAATGATGTGTAAGACCGCTATCTTCGCTTAATGGCTCTAAGACACCGATTCACCACTATCAAGTCAATTTCTGATTACTGCTAAGGTAATGAAGGCCATCTGTAACCCTTCGAACGGTTTATAGCCGGATTAGAAATTTTGGCTTGCAATTCTATCTTGTGTTGCCACTTACAGCTCAACACTGATAGTAACATATAGAGTGGTGCAGTTTGCGATTACATACTTAAACCTGGAGTGGCATGCAGTAAATTTTCTGTTGAAAGACAGGTGCACCGTACCGTAGAGGTTATGGTATGGGGTGCTATAACATATGGAAGTAGGTATCACTAGGTGTTCATCCGAGACAATATGAACGCCGAGAACCACGTTAATGAAGTTGTGAAATCCTTTGCTGGAGCAGCAAGAAGGCCCACCATTCCAGCAAAATGAGTCCCGTACTCGCGTAGCGAGGACTTCTCTGGACCAATTTGAAGACACACATGTCACTATTTTACCACGGCCACCCAGATTTCCCGATATTTCGCCAATCGAACATGTGTGGAACATTATAGGTAGAAGGCTAGGGAACTTAGCAAATCCTCCACATACACTAAAAGCTCTCCGGCATGAAGTGTAGGTTGCTTGAGACACAATACCCCAACAGGACATCGACCACCTACTGGATTCGATGCCACGAAGGGCGAGGGAGTGTGTAACAAATAGGGGGGAGGCAACACATTATTAATAAAAATTGTATTAATCTTGTGTTAGGTTGCTTGAGACACAATACCCCAACAGGACATCGACCACCTACTGGATTCGATGCCATGAAGAACGAGGAAATATGTAACAAATAGGGGAGGCGGGCTGGGGATGTGAGGGGGAACACATTATTAATAAAAATTGTGTAAATCGTTAGTTTTTCTTGAAATTTTAATCAATTATTACCTTTGAGTAGTTATGCACATCTGCCAAGTTTAGTCAAAAAACTACAAACCCTTCTTGGTGTTGCAATTTCCATGTCACTGAGTATAATTGAACTTACTTTAACGAATGAATTTTAATTTACTGATCTATTTTTAGTGTTAAAGGAATATATACTAAGAATCGCAGATGACATATCATAATGTAAAAGGTACTCTCCTATCTCGTTGTGCATATTTTATGGATTGCTTGTACTTATAAAATATAAATATACTACAACGAAGTTAAAACTTCTTGTAAGTGACACTTGATGTTAATTCAATTCCCATTTTCTTCATAAAGCAAAAGCATAACCGCACAGTAGTATTTTCATTATGGAATTAACTTAATTAGAAACATTTTAAACACTCACCATAATAAATAAAATTTGTATAGCGTCCACAACACACTTTGGGTTGCCCAACATCTTCGTTCAGAGGTCCACAACGAGATTCCAAAATAAATGGATAACTATCATTACGACCTGATGCGAGTTCCTCCATAAATCGCCTACATTTTTGAATTTCAATACAAATTCCTGCGTCTTGATTAGGTGTTACACACGGAGTAGCAAATCCTATAAGAATTTTATTGACTCACTCAATATCAAATTGCAACTTACTTGGTGATGGCTTTAAAATTCTTCCCTCGGCAGATGTAAATGCAAGAGCAATTAAAAACAAACTTAACATGGTTATTTTGTGGTGAAAGCTGCCTCTATTAAATATAAATAATGATTTGGTTTATCAGTGAATTAGTTCACGACCTTCAGCACGATAATATTATTTAAAATGTATTGACACTCTTAGCAGAATGTATTGTAGAAGCAGCTCAGTTTTATGGAGAAAATCTACTATGATCCATTATTTATTATTGTTCTTATCGGTATCATTAGTGTAGATAAGTGATTAGTTTTAGCGTAATACCCACAAAATCATTTACCTGGTATGTTGATTGTTCCAAACAGATCTAGAAGGTAAAATATATTTTTTGTCATGTTGTATTAAATACCGAATTATATTTTTGGCCATACCACAAATTTCCTATTCTTGCCTTTTGTAGTTTACCAAAACTAAATGCAGTTGCATAAGTTAAAATTTTTTATCAGTGTGAATACTTATATCGCTTATTCGTCATCAAATCTTTATTTACCTTGTCATGACGTCCATAATCTTTTAATAGCTGTCTAAATGAAACATTTTTCTTCGATTAGTGAATTAAACAAACTTTCCGGGCGCTATCTTTGTCAGATAATGAAAATCTAGTTTCAGGTGGAAAATAATTTGTAAGGTCTAGAAGATTTCCTGTAAATTTTACTATTTATTGAATCTGTTTACTTTTGATTAATTTTTATTTACGAATGTAGAGTGGACTTTAATCCAAAGTCATTAGACCTTTGCATATGAAATGTTTGATTTATTTAATATCTAAGGCTATATTACTTTTGATCAACTTTGGATAGGTTTTGTAACGTTTTTTTCTGGTAGGCGAAAAAATACGAACACGCAGAATGTGCAACACACTCTGGCTCTGCTAACATCGACCCTCATGGGTTGCGGAGAATAACATGAGACTTAAAATCATCAGGGTTGTTAAAAAGACTATTTGAAAACACGGTTGAAAAGAAAGGTAAAGATACACTGTAAAAGAAATAAAACACTTGAAAGAAACAAGGTGTCAACGTATAATGATTATACGAGATTTTAGTTCAAATGCAGTACAATATTCCTACTATAAAAAAAATGTACAAAACTGTAAATAAATTCTGGATTCCATTTTGTAACGTAAAACAAATTCATAACTCGCTATACAATACTAATTTTTAACATTTGATAATTATTGAAACTATTGCAAAAAAAATTTAAAGAATAAGCTGTCACTACAACAATTTTAAATTTTGTAATAAAATGCTATAACACTCTAAAGATACATAAAACAACAATTAACAAAATATTTGTATATATCAATTCATTGTTTAAATAAAACATCCAATACATAAGGTAATTTACGACGAAAAATTTAATGAAATTTTTGCCTGACAAAGACTAACCTTGTATTTTAAATTTTACTAACATTTAATAGATTCAATAAATGTAGCTTAGATAATGACTAGTGGTGGGCGATACGGGATTTTGCGTATCGAATATCGATACATATTCTATATCGATATGTATCGATATATCGCATATCAATATATATCGATACGTATCGATACGTATCGATACGTATCGATACGTATCGATGCGTATCGATATGTATCGATGCGTATCGGTGCATATCGATACATATCGATTCGTATCGATGCGTATCGATACGTATCAATGCGTATCGATACGTATCGATTCGTATCGATGCATATCGAGACGTATAGATACGTAGCGGTACGTATAGATATATATAGCGATTCGGAACGTTTAGATGTGTAGATTAAGTATACATATCGTGACGTAGCGTTACCTATCGGTACGATTCGATACGCATCTATAAATTTTTCTACTCTTTCTTTGGGAATAAAATCACAAGATCGTTTTAAAATAATGTATTTACTGACAATTCGATCTTTCACTTAAGATTGTTTGTTATCAAAATAATTAAAGTTTCAAGTTTAATAATCTATAGGAACACTGTGGCACAATTTGAATAAAAAGTGAAAAAACCCTTACCACAAAAAAAATATTTAAAATATTTTATATATATTATTATTGATTATTGTTGAATCTCCCACTTTTCTTTTCTTTTACTTACTGTGTTCAATCACTCTCAATTCTATATTCTTTTAAAAAAATTTTATTTTATTTTACCCCTTTTTGTCGCGCCTTTTTTTGTAATGTGCACACCTACTGCACGCCCCGTACTTGCAACGTTTGGTTGGTTCTTTAATTAACTATTTATTTCAATGCCTCGACTATTTAAACTCTTAAATCTCAGGGTGGTCAACTACTTATAGTGAGTTCTGTTATAAGTAGATGTGCAAAGTCCAACCAAAGTGCACCTCTTTTGTTTTAGTACTAAATTTTTTTACTCTACTTTTATATGCCAAAATTATACTACGATCAGCGTTGCTTTGTGCCAAATTAAATTACTACCAAAATTATATGACTGTTTTTGACGTTTTAAGATATCTCAGCACTCACCTGGTTTATACTCCGTTCTTGGCCGCTCTGACTGCTGGCTCAAAATCCTTGTCGCCGTATGCGTCTTTACACTTTTGTCCTATCTGATTGAATTTTCGTGCCGCCTCCAGGTGTTGTTCTCAATTTAGCTGCTTCCCCAATACCTGAAATAATTAACCCTAATTTAGAATTTTGAATACCCAGTGCTGTAACTTCCCCTGTGCTAATTTCTGCTTCGAATCCACCACTACCAATTGTTGCTATCCTAAATTTCGCTCTTCGTATTCTTGCTCAATCCGTCCGCTTCTTCGTATCTATCCAAATCTACTCGTCGTCCTTGTTCAAATTGCTCTATGCTCCGCTACCTAATAATCGCTATCCAAAACCAACTTCTTTCCTGTATATGTTTCCTCTCGATGTCCTGCTACCTAATATCGCTATCCAAATCCAACTTCTTTCCTTTATATATTTCCTCCCGATGTCCTGCTACAAATTTATAAATCGCTATCCAAATCTAACTTCTTTCCTTTATATATTTCCTCCCGATGTCCTTCTACAAATCTATAAATCGCTATCCAAATCTAACTTCTTTCCTATGTATAACCACTCTCGATGTCCTGCTACCTTTAAATCGCTACCCAAATCCAACTCCGTTCCTTATATATTACCACTCGATGTCCTGCTACCTTTCCCAATATCACTCCAAATCTATATAATTTTCCGTCGCTTCGCCGTTGCACAATCACCACTCTTTATACTAATTACTCTCGTCGCTGTTACTTCTTTACCCTTCTTTATTAAATCAAAACTCTTTAAAAATCAAATACTTTTATTAACTTCTTTTAAAAATTGTTTACAAATTAGCACAGTATGAAAAACACGTCTTTTTACAAAATGAATTTCGAAAATAATCTCTGTTGTTTACTTGCCAAGGCGACCATTTTAACTTTTTGCCTACTACACTTTAAAGTACATAACTAAATTGTCCAATAACATCTTAACATTTCGTTTGTGTCGCACATACCATAGTTCATGTCCTTTTACACTTTCCTGATTCACATACAATTCTATTATTTGTCCTAAATATTTACATTTCACCAATCATATTTGAAGTTGTTATAACTAATAATTTTGAGTTTACAAATATTGTCCAAAAGTTGATTCTATTAAAAATGAAACCAAAATAAATCACACTTGAACCTGGATGCGTGGTTGATAGTAAACATTCATAGACGCATCCGGTTTTTGGACGGCAAATGTACTTTCAATGGCCTTTAAAATTCAAACTCGGTATAAACCCTTGAGCACTGTACATCTTACTACGTCATTTAGTCATTTTAATATTACCTTTTGGCACTTAATTTCAACTACCATTTTGAATGGTATTTTAGTATACGTAAAATACGGCAAACATACATTTTTAAGTTTATGTGATCAAATACGTGGATTATTTTGCTTGGCATATACTACCTTGTACTAAACAACCCTTAGAACTCTTGGTATCTCCTTATACATTTCAATATATATATATATATATATATATATATATTATATATATATATATATATATATATATATATATATATACATATATATTTTAAATATTTTGTGTGGTAAGGGTTTTTTCACTTTTTATTCAAGTTTAATATTTGTGACATAAGTATTTATATAGGGGTGAGCAATACGGGAGTTTGCGTATCGAATATCGATACATATTCTATATCGAGTATCGATACGTATGGATACGCATCGATACATATGGAGTATCGATATATCGATATTTATTTTTTGCTGTATCGGGGGGGTCGATACGGGGGTCGTATCGATACGTATCGATATATCGATACGCCGACCCAGCCTTAATAATGACGTTAAAATAATTTTGCATTTTTAATTATATATTTTTTTATCAGCAGTGTAATAAAGAAAACTATAATTTAAAGAGAATGTTTTAACTTCTTTGACAAGTGTGTCAAATTAGAACACAAATAGAACATACGATTTACTAACATATGTGGTATTTTCTTACTTCTTATCAGGTATCAAACAACGGAGTTCGTAAAGTAAAATCACAAGATCATCTAACCAAAAAATTATTAAAATTCGCTGCTCCTTCAGGAAACAAACTTATAACTAATATCAGCATTTGTTTAAAAGTATAGAAACGTACACCAAGATTGCATTCCAAATTATAGATATAAAACTTCTTTGCAGGTATTTGAGCCAAGAAAATTTAGGTAGGAGGTAAAAGTAGATTTATGAATTTAGATAATTACGCCGGCATCTTGAATTGTATAATACTTGATTTAATTATTAAATCAGGTATCCCAAAGATCGACCCTAAAATAATTAGTATTAGATATATAATGGCGGCATGTTTCAACGACAAATAGAAGTTAAATTTGTTTGCATCTCACCATCTTTTCAACTAAAATGGATTTCTGCAGAACAGCGTGAAGGGAATGCTTCATAGATAAATCCTATAAACTTAAGCGAGAAACTATTAAATACATTTTAGAAAACAGACCTTAAATTGGTCCATAATTGGAAATTTACGACAGACAAAATTACTGCTGGATCATTGAGAATCAGAGAATTAAATGGACAATTTAACAGCCGGTCAACAAACAGGTGAACGCCAAGATAAGGCCAGAAGCGATAAATATGACTGGAGTTATAAATTGAAATGATAAAATTCGAATCCACACAAGTTATGCATGTGGTAACATAACCGCTAATGAACAAAATTAACACTTTATAAATACGTATTTATATGCGTTTTATGTATTTTAAAGAGAAAGAAAATTATTCAAGATTGTTGAATAAAACAGAAATTGTTTCAGAAAAATAAAACTTATTTATTTTAAAATATTACAAATGTATGTAATAAAATAAACTCAATTCAGAAGTAAATAACCGTAGTGAAACTAAAAGGTTATTTAGTTGGAACATGGCAATATGCCTCAAGCAAAGTGACATGTTACAGTTTATTCACGCTGTTACTTTGATGCATTATAAATGTTCAATTTATTCTCATTTGACACAATCATTTTTATACAAATCATAAAAAAGTTTCAAACATTTTGTCGATGCATGATATTTAGCCACCCTTTCTTTTTCAAAATGAAAAGAACCTTAATGCTACAACAGAAGCTAATGAAATTAACATAGCATTAGGAAAATCCCTTGCAACAAGCACACCGTGAGACGTTGGTCTACAAATTTTTACTGCGGAAATTTAGCCTTTGTAAATGAACCCCGTGGGCTGCCAACTACAACCATAAGCAACGAAGAGTTAGTTGTAACGCTAATAATTTGCTAATTAGATATACATCTTGTATACTCTATTCACGATAAATATGGGATGACGTCGTAAACAGTAATAAAGTGTTAGTATTGTATAATGTGGACGTAACTATGAACGCAGCTTTAATGATATTACGATTTAGTATGTTACAATTGGTAGTTATGTGCGGTGTTGTAACATTTTCTGTTTCTTAGACGCAAAATTTGTTTACAGTGAAATTTTAAGACACTGCTTTTATTACTGAAAAATCTTTCTTCTGCCTCTTGAGTTGCATTGCTACCACAATTCACTACCATATAGAAAGAAGGTATTTTAAAAATAACCTTACAATTTAAAATATGCCAACTTTTAATAATTATTTAATAATAAACAAAAACTAACTATTAAATAGGCATAGAATTAGTCAACCATGACAACACAGCATTTATTTCTATTGTGACGTCATCCCATATTTATCGTGAATAAGGTAGAGATAAGAAAACACTTAGTAATTTAAATTAGTACGCATTTTAAGACGTTTTGACCCATCCAATGACGCATATGTCAATATTAAATAGGAACTGTGAGAATACATAGTATTTTATTTTCATGCACCGAAAACCACAAGTTCAGTTCATATTCTACAAATAGGATAAATGGGAAACCCCTAAAATAATATAGCCTACAAATTCCGCCGTAGCATAATGAAAAAACGCATTCAAATTTATTTTAAACTTTCAACAGAACCTTTTATCTGCAGTGAAGTGGCAGACGGACGAACCGGCTTACAGTAATTCGCCTAACTGTAATTTGAATTCGGGTTTGTAGGAAGCAAACGGCGAACTCCAAGCTACTCGGGATTCGATAAAGTGCCGTTATATCAAGAAAGAGTCTGTAGTGAACACTTGCCATCTACGGAAGTTGGATTGGATACATAGATGACTGAAATCCAAGTTTGTTTTGCTCTGAAAGTTATTAGTGTCAAATTTTTACGTTGGTGCACCCTGAGTTAACAACGAAAAGTAAGAGAAACACGCTCCAAAATTGTATTCACATCACACCACATCACATCACATCACATCATACCAGTCCAATCAGTCGAATAATTATACTTGAACAAGTTTGATATTTTCCTTTTATTAAATACACGCAATTGGCCAATTACAGTAGAGCTTAGTTTATTTGTTTTGATTGTGATTGTTAAATACTATGATTTTCGTGTTTGCCAATATAGATTAGGAGCAGTATTGCAATTTTATTATTGTTTGTATTTGGTTCCAATTAGTAGGCAAGAAAGAAAGGGTACACGGGGTTCCCTCAATCTCCGTCTTGTTGACCCCACCGTTTATCGAGGCCACAATCCAAATGAGATAACGTTTAAATTATATTAGAAAGACATTTACCGAATTAATAGTTTTCCATATCCTTTCGCACAATCAACATTAGTTGAAAATATTTCAAAACCAACACCTGTAGCTGTTTATAATAATCATCAAAAACTGGTTGGACGCATACCTGCACTTATTTGTATTCTGAGCTAAAATACCTCTACCTCTCTTTTTTCTTATTTCCGCTTTTAATATATTCCGCACTATTGCCTCATGCCTTAGTACGTGGCCCATCATCCTATCTGTCCTATTTTTTACCTCTATGTTCTTAATTTTGTCTGTCCATGATATCTTCATCATACGTCTATAGCACCAAATTTCAAAGCCTTCTATCTTTTTCCTATCCGCTTCTCCTACTGTCCAGGTTTCACAGCCGTACACTGCTGTGCTCCACAAATATGTTTTAAGCACCGTTTCCTTGATTCTATGTTTGTTGCCTTTGAACACAATAATTGCTGTTTTTGTTAAATGTAGCACGACCGTGGGAAAATTTTTGTTTTATATCTTTTGCGCTTTTCCCATCTTGTATTAATTGACTTCCTAGGTAGCAGAAATCCTTAACATTTTGTAAGTTCTCATTACCTATTTGTATTCTAGTTTTTAATTTATTTTCCCCTCCTTTGTATACGAGTACCTTACTTTTATTTTTGTTAATTTTCATACCGTATCTCTCTGTTAGAACTGTTTCCATTTCGTAAAGAGCAGCATCTAACTCTTCCGTGCTAGATGCTAATACTGCTATATCATCTGCAAATCTAAGCATATCAATCTTTTGTCCTTGCATAATGATTCCAAATGTCTTCTTGCATCTAACAGTATTCATTGCCTCTTTGGTATACAAGTTAAAAATTAATGGAGATAGGGCACATCCCTGTATCACCCCTTTTCTAATGTTTACTTCTCTACGTTACTGCTCTAGTTCTATTACTGCTGTTTGCTCTTTGTATAAGCTATGTACTATCCGTCTATCCCTAAAACTCGTTCCAATCTTTTTGAGTATTTCGTACATTTTTCCATTTTACATTGTCGAATGCTTTTTCCAGATCTACAAACCCTATTTACTATTGTTTTCTCTATTATTATTTTCAGAGCGGCCTCCAGTGTTCCCCTGTTTTACCTAAACCCAAATTGATTTTCTCCTAGTACTTCTTCAACTCGTTTTTCCATTCGTCTTTGTACAATTCTAGTTGATATTTTTGACACATGTGCTGTCAAACTTATTGCTCGAAAATTTTCACATCTATCCGAGCCTCTCTTTTTTGGTAGTTTGAAATCTTTGGGTACCTCGCCTGTCTCAAACATATAGCTTACAAGTTGGAAGAGACGTTTTGTTGCTGCTTGTCCGGCGGCTTTTAGAGTTTCTGCTTGCATTTTATCTTTACCCAGTGCTTTACCATTTATCAGACCTTTTAATGCTAATTCAAACTCATCTCTAAGTATAGGATATCCCAAGTCATCATTTCAATGTCTGATTCTCGTTCTAGTACTGTTAGTTCCTCTCCTGCATATAATTTCCCTATATATTCTTGCCATCTATCCATTCTCTCTACATTTTCTATAATGAGGTATCCTCCCGCCCCCTTATATTTTTGCTATACGGTTTTATATCCCTAAAATTCAATCTAATTGGTTTGTACGCTTCGTCTGTCTTTCCCATTTTATGGCTTTGTAACTCTGTTTTCCTGTTTCATTTTATCTATTTTTGTATTTTCGTCTTTTTTCTATTAACTTCGGGATATCCTTTCTTATCTATGGTTTCTTATTTTCTTTTTGTATATACCCCAGAACATCTCTGTCCGACATGTCTAAGCGGGATTTAATGTTATTGCATTCTGTTTCTACCTCCTTAGTATAAGAAAATTTCCCGATATTTTTCAGTATTTGATTTGACCTTTTTCCAATCTTTCGTCGATACCTTTATCTTTTAGTTTCCCAAAGTCAAAGTGCCTTTTTCCGTTCATCTTTATCAGATTATTAAATTTAAAAGCGGCCTTCATAATTACGATGTTGTGTTCAGTGTCTATATCTGCTATTGGGTAGCTTCTTCTACAGCCTTTCAGTTTTTTCCTAAACCGTTGTGTAACAAGATTGTAGTCTATTTGATATCTTCCTAAATCTCCCGCTATCTTCAACGTATATCGTCTTCTAGCATGATGTTGAAAAGTGTGTGCGATGGTTAAATTGTAGTTGTCGCAAAATTCTACCAGCCTATTTCCCCTGTTGTTTCTCGTGCCTAAACCAAATAAACTTACTACATCTCCTTCCCTGCTCTCTCCTTTCACTGTATTAAAGTCCCCCGTAGTTATTAAATTTTCATGTTCTTTTACTTATTTCAGTATGTCTTCGATATCTTTTTAGATCGCTTCTACCTCTTTATCACTGTAGCTAGAGGTGTGCATGTATACTTGTATTATTACTGTATTTACCAGTTTAGAATGTAACCTATCCATGAGTACTCTTTCGTTCTTTTGTAGGTTGTCCGATTTTGGCATAACTATCCCCACATCTGAATCTCCTTTCTCTGATGCTATATGAATTACCTTAAAGTCTCCACTCTACAAATTCCCCGCCTCTCGCCAGCGAACTTCGCAGATCCCTACTAGGTCTAGTGCTAACCTATTTATTTCAATTTTCAAATTCTCTAGCTTATCTACTTGCATCATTCTTCTGACTTTCTACGCTCCGATTCGCAGAATGTTGACGACTCTTTTTTTATAATTAGATCACATCCCCCGGAGTAGTGTCCTCCCGCAGGTCCAAATGGGAGACTATTTTAACCCCGGAATTTTTTACCCCAAAGGAGGCCATCATTTTTAATAACAATTTATTTACGCTGTGTACTTGGGAGGTAATGTGGTGGTTTTCCGTTGCTTTCCACATCACAGTATTGTGTCTTAGAATGCCATACCGATCCTTATGGTTTCTGCCAATCTAAGTACTGAAAAAACTGATGCCCTCTTGCGGGGACCTGTCTTAGTCTGGTTCCTCATTAAAGACGCCACTAATTTGTTTAAACCTATAGTTCGTGTTTTTAGTTTACTGAAACACGCAAGCCATTCTACTCGTTCTAGTATTTTAAAACTTCTTCAAGGTGCAGGTCCGTTCAAAATGGAAAAAGGTTACAATTTCCGAGAAAATAACATGCGAAGGAATTACCTGGCATTTTGCACCAGTCTATAGTCCTCACTTTGGGGGTTTGTGGAAAGCGAATCAAGTCCTGCAAGTCACACTGAAATAGACTAATAGGTTTATGTATGTAGATATATGAAGAGTTGTCTACACTACTTACACAGGTAGAAGTCACACTAAATTTAAAACCCTTATGTCTTATGTCTTTGGATCCGAACGACCTCCAATCGCTTACTCCTGCACACCTTTCTGGTTGGATGACCACTTACTACTTTGTCTGATCCAAATGTCATTAGAATTCTTGATCCCCGATTTACAAATTTGCAGCGAGTGCAGCAAATGTATTAGCACCAATAGAAGAGGTGGAGTCGCAACTACGTGTAAGAACTGTAGCAACGTTAAAAATGGCGATCTCATCATTCAGAACTAAAGCTTGGAACTTTTTTCCTAATGAAAGAGGATAATCAACATCCTTTGAAGGGAAAGTTGGGTAGAGTTGTATTAGTTCACCCAGATCCAGACAATGTTCTCCGCGTTGCGTCTGTGCGAACTTCTACTGGTATAGTGTGGCGCTCCTTTTCAAAACCGTGTCCACTCCCAGTGGAAAATGCGAATACTTGATCGTTTAATTCTTAGTTTGCTTAGTTTTTAGATGCTGTTGTTCACTCATCGATTTATATTACTACTTGTATTTACCTGTTATATGTTTTTGTTCAGTTATAATTACGCCTTTATCAAATGAATGGGAGTGTAGGTGTTTGCATAAGGTTCAAGAACGTTGTTGAGAAGATACTTGTATAAATTGATAATTGGATTGAGCGCCATTTAATTTTTCTTGGCATTGGGGCTTTCTCCCTCTCTTTATCCTCTCCCTCCCTCACACCTCTCTCCTTTACTCGTAGTCCTCACTTGAAAATGTAGAGGCTTATCAGCGCATGAAATTAGGAACATAGATCTAGCAGTCATCTACTGGCTGATAGTGTATAATTGTAGAAATTTAATTCATAGCACTAACACAAGACTGTAGACGGATACAAATCGCACAAAACCAGTTTAGAAAATTTAATATGAAGATATTAACTTGAGAAAGCACCTCGTGCGTATAAATACTAACATGCATTTAAGGTACTTAAGTCATGCACAAGAAACGAGTTTTGTATCGGCAAATTTTGTTTTTTTACAAGAACAATTAAGCAGTTACTTCATGTTGAATACAATATCTCCTTGTACTATAACTTCTCCATTTCAATACCCATACAGCCCACAAAATTTGTATTGTATGATATAGAATTAAATATATATTCTAAAATTACTGAAAAATCTTTTTCAGATCTGTATACACACTTAGCTGTGTAATCCTTGACGTTCCTTATCTAGAATACCTGTTTGTTCCTTGTTTTAATGTTGTAAGTTACCATTGAACTCCACTGCAATCTGATGGAGTGAGATTGCAGAAACATATACGAAACAAGCATACATAGTTGAGTAATATTACGTAATAATTTTTCCCGCTCGGCAATTGCCGTAGTAAAGGTTTCAGTAATTGGTTCTACCTCAATTTAACTATCTAAATGGATAAAGATGAACTCGATCTATTCATTGGGTTAATTACTCATTTTGAATTGGTAAATTTATGAATATTATTATGCTTTCTGCACCAGTATGTGACGAACTACATTTTACTTGTCTAATTGACAAGTAAAAATCCTCCACCCGCCCTTAACTATATACATCAACACGCCCTTTGCTTTCTTATTATAATATCAAAATTATTAAGGAACTAGTTTTAATGGCTTTTGCTAGGACATTAAAATCCTGTTGCTTTTCGAGCCTTTCAAGTAGAGTGTAGCTTCGATCTTGAAGCGTCACCAACAATGGTCTTTAAGACATGTTTACATTATAACGATAGTAAGAATCTATTAAACTAAATGCTACAAGAAGACAATCATGAATTCTAGGAGCAGATTCCTTCCAATGTAACGGTTTTTCATTCTATCACACAATGTTTTGATCTTGTTTTTAAATGATTCGTTTACACAAATTCTACTCGGCAGCTAGGTTGTAATAATGGCCTTATTACTTGCCATATATGACAAACTGATATCATGGGTTCCTGGAAAATAAGTTAGTGAAATTTATAGGTTAATAAAATACTTGACTAATTGTTGAAGATAAAATAACTTACATAAGCTTTTATGCGATGATATGACTTTTGCGAAGTACTTAAATATACAAGATTATACCTATTGGAAAATTTTTGTAGATTAAAAGAGACCTTTAAAACCAAACGTTTTTCAGCTCACTCGATAATGGTGAAAAATTTATTAAGATTTCCCTAACTCAGAAATTATTATATAAAATTAAACGATACTGTTTAAAATAACCTAATCTGATAGAAACAACACCAAACCTTTTTTTGTTAGATATTGACTGTAAATGTATATTTTCTTCAAAATAAGCAACAGTAAATATTTTAGAATTTCGTATTTTAAGATTTATTAATTCAAATTTTTACTTTTGAGTTTAACATTTTAATAGAAATGTTACAGTATTCGGCATTGGCAAGGGAAAGGCCATATCAAAGACGCGTTTTATAATTACTTTTTCATTAAATGGGTGTTCTAGTAGTACAGAGTATAACAAAGTTGTATTTTTAAAGAAGATACCCCGCATATTGTTTAATTTTCAGCTTCTATTTTCAAAATAAATGTGGGTTCGATTAAGGTCTTTCTTACCTAAATCTTATTGTGTTTTTAATAAATCACACTGTGTTAAAATGCAGCAAAAGTTTTAATATGTAAGTACAGATCACACGTTTGTATTGCTTTGACCAAATTCATATAGAAGGCTACCACCGCGAGGTCCAACAATTTTTAAGTGAGCATTCCAATGACGATGAATAAACCGCATTGACCTCAAAATTGGCCCGCAAAGTTGCTTGACTTGACTTTGCCATGCAAACATTAAAAGACGGGTATAGAAAATCTTAATAATATTCTACAGGCAATTACTTTTTACATTTATTTTTAACATATAGTATGTAGTAATCCCAGTCATGTTAAACAAGTTATTTACGGTTAAAGCAAACCTGAAGTTTCCTTAATAGGTTAGGAATGGTTGATAATTTCATCTATAACTCCGAAATTGATGCTACTCATTACAGTTGCGTAGGTAGAACAATATTTCTTGTACATGTTCCACTTGCTCTTTCATAATTATTAAAAGGATTATATATTGACTTTCAAGAAAACGCAACGCGCGGAAGTTGTTGATCGATTTTAATAAAAACTTTACAAAATGCTTATTGTGATGGAACAAACAAATGATTAAAGTTTGAAAACAAAATAAGGGAAATAAAAATAGTTTTTTCAATAAAGAGTTGCTCTACCACGATTTGCTATGCACTCGTTTAAACGGCAGGTCATGCTATCAGTCAAGTGATCAGTTATTTTCTGCGGTATATCATCCCAAGCTTCCTTAATCCAAAGTCGAAGATGTTGCAAGCCGTTTGTTAGTTGTGATAGTTCATTTAACTCTCTACCACGGATATCCCAAATATGCTCAATAGGTGAAAAATCTGGCGAACGAAAAGGCCATGTAGAAACAACAATGTTAACTTCTTGCAAACATCGTATTGTAATCCTTGCCGTATGAGTGCATTATCTTTTAGGAAAATGAAATTTCTAATCCCTGAAGAAATTGAAGTGCAACAGGCTTCAGCACAATGGCAATGTAATTGGCTGCGTTTAAGTTGCAATCGATGAATACCGAGAGTGATCTGCTACCATAACATATTACACATATTACACATATTAGACATATTGCACATATTACACATATTACACATATTACACATATTACACATGTTACACGTATTACACGTATTACATGTATTACGCGTATTACGCGTATTGCACCTATTACACCTAATACACGTTTAACACGCATACACGTATTACACGTATTACGCTTATTGCACTATTGCACTATTTTACGCATTACACGCATAACGCGCATCACACTATTGCACGTATTTTACTGATTACGCGTATTGCGCGTATTACGCGTATATAGGGTATTACACATATTACGCGTATTACACGTATTACGCGTATTGTTATCCTGCTACACATATCACACATATCACACATATCACACATATCACACATATCACACATATCACACATATCACACATATCACACATATCACACATATCACACATATCACATATACACATATCACATATCACACATATCACACATATCACACATATCACACATATCACACATATCACACATATCACACATATCACACATATCACACATATCACACATATCACACATATCACACATATCACACATATCACACATATCACACATATCACACATATCACACATATCACACATATCACACATTTCACACATATCACACATATCACACATATCACACATATCACACATATCACACCTATCACAAGTATCGCACATATCACACGTATCACACGTATCACACGTATCACACGTATCACACATATCACACATATCACACATATCACACATATCACGCATATCACACATATCACACATATTACACATATCACACGTATCACACGTATCACAAGTATCACACGTATCGTACGTATCACACGTATCACACATATCACACATATCACACATATCACGCATATCACACATATCACACATATCACACATATTACACATATCACACGTATCACACGTATCACAAGTATCACACGTATCGTACGTATCACACGTTTCACACATATCACACATATCGCACATATTACACATATCACACATATCACACATATCACACATATCACACATATCACATATATCACACATATTCACACGTATCACACTATCACAATATCACACATATCACTATCACACTATCACACATATCACACATATCCACATATCACAATATCACACATATCACACATATCACACATATCACATATCACATATCACACATATCACACTATATCACATATCACATATCACACATATCACACATATCACACATATCACACATATCACACATATCACACATATCACACATATCACACATATCACACATATCACACATATCACACATATCACACATATCACACATATCACACATATCACACATATCACACATATCACACATATCACACATATCACACATATCACACATATCACACTATCACACATATCACACATATCACACTATATCACACATATCACACGTATCACACATATCACACTATCACACACACTTACACATATCACAATATCACATATATAACTATCACATATCACACATATCACACATATACACGTACACACGTTCACAATATCACACTATCACGTATCACACATATCACACATATCACACATATCACACATATCACCATATCACATATCACACATATCACACATATCACACATATCACACATATCACTATCACACTATCACAATATCACACTATCATCACACACATATCACACATATACACATATCACATCATATCACAATATCACACATATCACACATATCACAATATCACACATATCACACATATCACAATACACATATCACATATCACACATATCACACATATCACACATATCACAATACACATTCACATATCACACATATCACACATATCACACATATCACACATATCACACATATCACATATCACACATATCACATATCACACATATCACAATATCACATATCACATCATATCACACATATCACACATATCACAATCACATACACACATATCACATACACACATATCACACATATCACAATATCACACATATCACAATATCACATATCACACATATCACATATACACAATATCACACATATCACACATATCACACATATCACATATCACATATCACACATATCACACATATCACACATATCACAATATCACACATATCACACATATCACATATCACACATATCACACATATCACATACACATATCACACATATCACACATATCACAATATCACAATCACAATATCACACATATCACAATATCACACATATCACACATATCATCACATATCACACATATACACATATCACATATCACACATATCACACATATCACACATATCACACATATCACACATATCACACATATCACACATATACACATATCACACATATCACACATCACACATGTTACACTTATTACACATATTACACATATTACACATATCACACCAATCACAAGTATCGCACATATCACACGTATCACACGTATCACACGTATCACACGTATCACACGTATCACACATATCACACATATCACACATAGCACACATATCACACATATCACGCATATCACACATATCACACATATTACACATATCACACGTATCACACGTATCACAAGTATCACACGTATCGTACGTATCACACGTATTACACATATCACACATATCACACATATCACGCATATCACACATATCACACATATACACATATACACATATCACACTATCACAATATCACACGTATCACAAGATCACACGTATCGTATATCACATTTCACACATATCACATATACAATATACACATATCACACATATCACCATATCACACATATCACATATCACAATACACACATATCACAATATCACACATATCACACATATCACACATATCCACATATACTCACACATATCACACATATCACACATATCACAATATCACATATCACATACAATATCACACATATCACACATTATCACACATATCACACATATCACACATATCACACATATCACACATATCATCACATATCACACATATCACAATATCACACATATCACACATATCACACATATCACACATATCACACATATCACGCATATCACACATATCACACATATCACACATATTACACATATCACACATATCACACATATTACACGTATCACACGTATCACAAGTATCACACGTATCGTACGTATCACACGTTTCACACATATCACACATATCGCACATATTACACATATCACACATATCACACATATCACACATATCACACATATCACATATATCACACATATCACACATATCACACATATCACAATATCACACATATCACATATCACACATATCACAATATCACACATATCACACATATCACCATATCACACATATCACACATATCACACATATCACACATATCACATATCACACATATCACACATATCACACATATCACATATCACACTATCACACATATCACATATCACATATCACATATCACACATATCACACATATCACACATATCACACATATCACACATATCACACATATCACACATATCACACATATCACACATATCACACATATCACACATATCACACATATCACACATATCACACATATCACACATATCACACATATCACACATATCACACATGTTACACTTATTACACATATTACACGTATTACACATATTTCATATATAACACATATTACATATATTACACTCCTTGTGTAAGGGCTGTGTGGCGTTCCACAAAAAATTTTAAATTATTGCTTTCTACGCGCGTACGCGTGAAACTCATATGACTGTCCGTCGTGGACCCACAAACAAAATCGAGACTCGTCGCTAAACACAAGTTAATTTCTTTCTTAAAACAGGTATGCTTTTTCGTCACTCCAAATGGACGGTACGAATGTAGTCCATAAAGTTTTAACCAGCGATAAACCGATGTCATTGATATTCTGCGTCCTATACCTTTCATCTAGACTACTGCAATTGATCGAGTTATTGAAAATCTGTCTCTTGTAGTCAAACATCTTAAACGGCATTCTTCGCGATCTGGGGACGTCCACATCGAGTACAACGTTGCTGAACCCCTTCGTTAAACATCTGTATCAACATCTTACCATCGTTGCAACATTACGATTTACACGGCCAGTATTATCTCTAAACGAAAGTCCGACCTCTCTCTTAACATTAATATAGCCACCTTCAACTTCTCCTGAATATCGATAATTTGCACGTTGGCGATCTCTTAGCATTCTTAAGTATTTACAAAGCAATAGTGAACAAACTAGTTGAAAACTTGACAGTTATTACACACCAATAGCTTGCTTACCATTAATTAATACTAAGCGACAGCAAAAAAATTAAACAGAATAAAACAAAAAGAGGAATGTCTACACTTGATTTAAATTTTAATTTTTACTTCGGTTCATTAAAATAGTTACGTTTTGATAAATTTATTAAAATCGATCAACAACTTCTGTGTGTTGTGTTTTTTTGGAAAATCGTGTACGTGCCAATATATAAAAAGAAATCAATGTATATTTCTTGCATCAATCCAGAATAGAAGTATGGTTGCGAAAAATATAGGCGTTAAATGATCACTTTTATCTTCAATCAATAGCAGAAGTGTGGGTATAGTAGGAAAAGCAGCACAATTTACCGGATAGGCAACTGAGATAATTCCAAAATTTTAAATAAGCTCATCGGAAAGAATCGAACAGCAATTCGTTGGGGATTGCGATGAAGAAGATATGCAAGTATTCGTCAATACCTATATTTGCAGTATGGAAATATGATAAAGGGGTCTTAAAGATTGAACCTGTAATACCACTCCTATTTCTCTTCTATTTAGTTTATACTCTAAGATTCATGTGCTTTGCAAAATTTAATTCAATACTGTTAAATTTAAACAAACAGTTCACTGTTGGAGTTTTTTGTAAAATACCCTTATACTTGTGATGTTCCTGTAGGAAATTACTGTTGAATTACTCTCCACAATTTTGAATTTTACTTTTACTTTTCCCGGTAGGTATAATCTTTCCTTTCTGAAACATTCCCGGCACTAAACCTCCAGATTATGACGTACTGGTACCTGACTTGGTCCCTTTACTAAATATTCCTTTACTTAAATGTATAAAATTAAAACTTTTTCAATAACGCTACAATCAATTGTTAACAATACTCTTGTTTCGCAAATCGTTCAGAAATTTTGACATTTCTGATCAAATTTCTTAAAGAAAAGTTGAATATTTTCAAGTGTTTAGTCGTGCCAGGCAACGACAAATCACTGTAAGGAAATATTCAAAACTGTACTGTACAGAAATAATATGTATATACATATGGACTGAGAGCATGCTTTCGTGGTAAGTTCTATTTAAACAATCTTAAAACAAATATAACAAACAACTAACTTTAGAATGTATTTGATTCTGAAGTAAGTTGTGTGTGATATTTTCAGGTGTTTTACAATTAGTACAATTATAGAATTTGTATTGTTTCTTTCAAAAATACCAGCAATCGTATTTCAATGTGTCAAGTTTGACAATTCGATATCTTGATAGGAACGTTTCCATGGATACGCAAAAATTTTTACTAAGGATTTGACAGCACCATTTATTTATAAATAAAATTAATTAGGTTTTTTTAAAATTAGTATTTTAATTTCTGTCGTTTTTTAACGATTTGCGAAGAAATAGTATGAATACCACGTAGGAAAAGCAACATTCCCGGACTCCATGTTGCTTGTCTCGGCTAATCTTCACGTCGTCCGGGAATGTTGAGCTTTTCCTATTGGGTATACAATATACTATTTACTGATGAAGCAACCTTTAGCAGAAATGGCATATTTAACATGCACAATGAGCATGTGTGGTCAGATGAAAACCCACATTTCGCGAAAACCAGCAGTTATTAGCATAAATTTAAAATACATATTTGGGCTGGAATGATACACAATCAGCTGATAGGACCATTTATTTTGGAATAAAATTTAACTGGAGAGCGATATACAGTTTTTTAAGAGAACATTTAATATGTTTATTTGAAGATGTTTCTTGATATCGAAGACTTAACATGTGGTTCATGCATGACAGGGCAACACCTCATTTTGCATTAACTGCAAGGGAGTAATTAAATAACAATTTTACTGGCAGGTGGATTAGACGTGGAATAAATGCTCCGGTTAATTGGTCACCTCGGTCCCCTGAGATAAATTCTTAAGACTATAGAATTTAGGGCATTTTAGCAAAAAGTTCTATCCGAACCTATTAATACTGTTCAGGAGTTAAGAGAGAGGATGTGAAATGGTTTAGGTTTATTCTACAAAAAACTTCTCACCAGATTAAGAAACGAGCCCGAAAATGTATTCAAGTTGGAAGACGTCACTTTGAACATTTACTTAAATAATAAGAGATAAAAGATAATTTCTATTTTGTAGTTTGTAGTGGCTCAGTAAGTAAATTTTAGCTTGTACTGTCATATATTCTTTAGTTTGTAAACACTGACAAGTTTATTAAGCGCTAGCATACACAGTTCCATGAAATTTCCACAGCCTAGATACAGCTCGGTTCCCCTTCTGTTGTTTTCTAATTATATGTCCTATTCCACAGTAATTCAGTATTACGTGAAGCGGGTTAAATAGCCTGTGACTGTCAAGATCTCCCAATACTTAGACATTTGCTGAATTAATAGTTTTGCAGTAAATGCTTTTGCACAATTTACATTAGTTGAAAATATTGCAAAACCAATACCTGTAGTTGCTTATAATTATCATCAGGTATAAGTACAATTATTTTTTTTCGTCATTAAGTTTTCTCTCTTGAAACTGGTTGGACGCGTACCTCCATTAATTTCTATTCTAAGCTAGTCTACACATTTGCTTGAAATTCCCAAAACCTACATCTTTAACTATCTGTGTACAATAGTCCAACCTACGTCTACCTTTACCTCTCTTTCTTCCTATCTCTGCTTCTTATAAATTCCGCACTATTCTCTCATGCCTTAGTATGTGGCCTATCACCCTATCTCTTCTACTTTTTACTGTTTTCCACATACTTCTTCCTTCACCTTCAATTTCTAGCACCCCTTTGTTCTTAAATTTGTCTTGACATCTTCATCATTAGTCTGTAGCACCACATTTTGAAAGCTTTTATATTTTTCCTGTCCGCTACTCCTACTATCCAGGTTTCACAGCCGTACAGTGCTGTGCTCCACAGATATATTGTATGCAATCTTTTCCTTGTTTCTATGTTTGTAGTTTTGAAACACAGTAATTGCTTTTTCTTGCTAAATGAAGCACGACCTAGTGCTAATCGTTGTTTTATATTTTTGCGCTCTTACAGTCTCGCGTTATTTGGCTTCCTAGGTAGCAGGTATCCATAACCTGCTAAGTTCTCGTTACCTACTTGTATTCTTGTTTTTGATTTATTTTCCCCTCCTTTATATACTAGTACTTTAGTTTTATTTTTGTTAATTTTCTTACCTTATATCTCTGTTAGAACTGTGGTGTTTGTGTATAATATATGCAAATAAATTATTTATAAATATGTATAGAGCATACGCTACATAAAATGTAAGTACAATTAATGTGCATCCTTAAAATTTGAGGTCCATTTGATTTCATGCGTCTGACCATCATCTTTTGCTCTCAAATACATCTTACAATTTTTTAACCATAAATACTTTAAATTATTATGTTTCTTACTTCCTTGTTTTTGAAAACAGTTGACGATTTAATATAGTAAGTGACTCATTAATGTACACGATATCGTTTTTTTGCTAGCCTTAACTAAATCCGGGTTTATGTCACTTACTTTTAATTATCTCTTAACATTTCTACAGGTTAAAAACTGTTCCTTGTCGAATCTTCTGATAAACTGTACAAATACTCTTGGATGAAGTCTATTATTTGAGGATTTACCTAACCAATAACATGTGTCAATCATTTGGCGAATAAATTCAAACCCCATTGATAACCCATTCTGTTGTAGGTATTTAATACATTCTCATTGTCAGTTTCAGAACCTCCAAAAATTTCTAAACAATTAATCCTAGAATACTGCTCACGATCATTGATTTTTCTGTTTCAGTTCTAGATTTTCTTTTTCGAATGCAATGAATTTTTCGCTTATATCCTCATTTGACGTTATGCATTTTTGTTGCTCCTTTATTAGATCATACATATCATCAATTGGATTATGACATACATTAATCGAATTTACGATTTCTTTCTATACATTATGCATGTTCTTCGCGAGGTGTCTGTGCGAACTGCTACTGGTATAGTGTGGCGCTCCTTTGCAAAACTGTGTACCAGTGGAAAATGCGAATACTTGATCGTTTAGTTCTTAGTTTGCTTGGTTTTTACATGCTGTTGTTCACCCATCGATTTATACTAGTACTTGTGTTTACCTGTTATATTTTTTCGTTCAGTTATAATTACGCCTTTATCAAGGGAATGGGAGTGTAGGTGTTTGCATAAGGTTCAAGAACTTTGTTGAGAAGATACCTGTATACGTTGATAATTGGATTGAGGGCCATTTAACTTTCTTAACATTGGGCCTTTCTCTATCCCTCTCTCTCTCTCTTTCTTTCTCCTCTCCCCCCCCTCTCCCTCACTCGTAGTCTTCACTAAAAAATGTACAGACTTACCAGCGAATGAAATCAGGAAGATACATCTAGGAGTGATCTACTGGCTGATAGTGAATAATTGTAGAAATTCAATTCATAGCACAAGCACAAGACTGTAGCGGATACAAATCGCACTATACCAGTTTAGAAAATTAAACATGGAGATTTTAACTTGAGAAAGCATCTCGTTACTACAAAGCGATCACGTCAATACTGACATGAAGTATGATAAATTCCGTGAAATATGTGCTGCTTGTTGGCAAGACAAATACGGTTTCTTAGTTGTAGACAAAGATAGTGATCCAGATCAAGGAAGGTACCGAATAGGTTTTGATCACTTCATACATATTTAAACCTTGAGAGACGCAAGTATCGTTAGTATCAAAGAATTTTTTTATTACAATAAACTTTTTTATGCAATGAACAAGGAGGCGATAAAACTTAAAAGAATTTTAATTAAGAAAAGAAACATTGTAAAAAACAAATTGCGCCAGTTAAAAGATAATGAAGTCGTCCAAGTGGAATCAATCTTACCCATAACATCACGATTAGAAACTATTGCTAATAAACTGGATGGGGAAAGTGTGGTAAAGAAAGAAAAATTTAAAGAAGAAGAAGAAGAACTGGAAAGGTAAACGTAACCAATCCGACAACATATATATTAGAAGATCAAGACGAGAAAGAAATCAAAGGTGCATTTTATGAAATGGAGTTGCAAAAGGTTAAACATCTAGGAATTTACCTGGTACAAAAAGTCCTAAGAAAGAGTGTAAATAAAGTCTTTGTAAAATGGTTAGGCTTCTCTAACGTACACAATAGCTGGATCGATAAAAATAATGTTTGCTAGAAGTTGTTATAATAATAGTTAATAAGGCTAACATTGTAAAATTATATTAAAATAAATAATACAGACAAAATCTTTCTATTGTTTTTTATTATTATCAAGCCATTCTTTTAATAAAAAGGTATTTTGTTTTGCCCATTGCAGATTATTATTGCTGTGTCTCAACAATGAATGTTATATTTTAATCGATTGTTGATTTTTAACTCCGATAGCTTAGGACAACCTAGTGCAAGCATATCAGTTACAAAGTTTTGCATTATATATGTTTCAATCAATTTCTTCTTTACTAGACCCTTCACAAATACTTCTTCACCGGGTCGGATAATTTTCTTCAAATAAAGCGCTATATATGATGACACCAATCCAGCCGTTGAAGATTCATCCCAAGAAAGACCATGAATGTTCCTTGTCACCCAGTCGTTATGTTTTATATGATCTTGACTTAAACAACTAGACTGCATTGGCAGTTTAAAAATTTGATGCCAAACATCACCTAACAACAAGTCCTAAACCGCAATTTCTTTGCACACAAACTCGTTTTTCTTGTATTTAAATCCCTGAATATCAATTATATACATGTTTGTATGTAAATATATGCAGTAAACTTCGACTAATTAAATTAATATTAGAAGCAATCTCCTTATATAGCAGATTACCACCATCTGCGTACTTTGCCAACCCACTTTTCAACCTATCACAAGAGTGAACACATTTTGAATTGAAACCGGCCCATGTGTATTTGCAGCCTTTAAACATAAATAAAAAACATAAATCAGAATCCACTTTAATTAAACACAATTGACTTGAATGCGATATTTTGCATCTGGCATACTTTATAACTTCTCGCTAGAAAACCAAATTCAAAACATCTACACACATTTTCTCTGCACTTACATTTTTCAACATACGTGTGTTTTGAAATATGTATGTTCCATTGAAAGTAATATAAAGCCGATCCTAATTCAAAACGTGCCCACACGTATTTTACATTTGAAAGTATATAAGATTCATGTTTTCACATTTTACATTAAGCGTATATAAGACCGATCCTAATTCAAAACGGTGCACGTGTAACTTCTCGCTAGAAAACCGAATTCAAAAAAGCTACGCACATTTTTCTCTGCACTTACATTTTTCAACATACGTGTGTTTTGAAGTATGTTCCATTGAAAGTAATATAAAGCCGATCCTAATTCAAAACGTGCCCACAAGTATTTTACATTTGAAAGTATATAAGAATTCATGTTTTCACAACTATTTTACATTGAAATGTTTTCACTACTATTTTACATTGAAAGTATATAAGGCCGATCCTAATTCAAAACGGTGCACGTGTATTTTACATATGGAAAACTAGCATTGTTACAGAATGATGTGTTCGACTAAGTTAATTATCACTAGGAAGGTTTCGTAGTCTATGGCATGTCCCAAGGAGAATGATGTGTAAAGCTTCCCTTTGGTGGCCATTTCTATTCCTGCTTCAATCAGGTGAGCGCCGGCCTGGTATAGTTCGATATACGCGCCTTTGGGTATTATATCTTCCCTAATTATGCATAACGATGCTCCTTCGTCCAAAAGTGCGTTGAAAGTAGTCCCTGTTATGGCGATGGAAATCCTTGGTAGTGGGTAATCATGGGTGATGGTGTTTAATCGCGTCAGTTCTTTTTTTCCAACTGAGCGATTTTCTGGCGCTGCTCAGCCGGTGAGTCGTTTTTAAATAGTCTATTAGGGCAGTTGCGATGCCAATGGCGTTGGGAGAAAAAATAACATCTGGGTATTTGTTCTGATATGTGCGGCGGTTTTGTCCGTGGTGCTGATCGGGTTGTTCGTTTTGCGGCTTCTTTAACATTTCTCTCTAACTTTGTGAAATGGGTTTCTATTCTCCCTAGCGTTGTAGATGTGTGGCACTGAAATAAGTTTCGTAGGGTGAGAAAACGGAAGTTCGTGAACAGCTTTAAGTAGTTGTTGACGTTTAGTTTGAGACGGCGGATTTGATGTACCTTACTGCTAAAGAGGAACTTCATGGACACTTCTTCCGTAGCTTTGAATGCCTCAAATGTGGCCCATCATATGGCTGCTTAATCTTGCAGCTGGTGTTGATGGTAACACACTGCTATTGGCGTCGATGGTAGCAGGCTATGATGAGTGCCGCTATTAACAATCTCAAACTTTTAGAAGCTCTGAGAAGATCTGATCCCTGTTCAGCTTAGTCGATCCTGAACCTTTCAAGTGCAGCTTCCCTTTACAGAGTTAATCTAGGTGATTCTGGCTGTTTCGTTGATATCTGTTGTTTCAGCTTTTGTTATGATGTTTTTGCGGGTGAGTAGCTTCCGGATCTTCCTCTTGGTTGCGTTCCAACTATACGATATCCAAATCCTGCATCCACCGGTTTGTGGTTTTCTACCAGCAGGATGGATATTCGTCACAAGCCGCTACATTGTTAGGTAGCTCGTCGAACAGGACTGACGAATGTCCATCCGCAACAATTTTGCTTGTGTCCCCATCCCTTAGCGCCCCACACAGCTGAAAACTCCCTCGAATTTTCACCGTTCCTCTGCTCAACATGCTTCGCCCAAAGGCGAAGGTAGGAAGCTGTTGAATCCGCGAGATCTGCTGCGGAAGTCCGCCTGTTTATATATTATTTTGCCCTACCTGCCTACCAGATAAACGAAAAGTTATACGTATGATTTTTTGAGATAATAAAGAATTTACGATCGAATATAAATACATCTACCATATATTGCGACTACGAAACAGTTGCATTTATGTTTATGAATGAATATTTTGAAGGTGTTACGGTTAAGGAATGTTTCTTTCTTCCCGCTCGATATGCGGAAAAAACTGTAGGAATTTGGCTTAACCCGACTTTACAATGGAGATCAGGAATTTTTTTGAAAGCTAAATTGATAATAACGCTTTTATTTGTTTCCGCTGACAACTTAGACGACGCAAATGAGGTTCTAGCAAACATTTTGTCACCATAGTTTCTCCAGCTATTAAACTGGTTTGAGGACAACTATCTTTGAAGGTCAAATCGTAGAGGAAACGAGCGACGTGCTGCTCTGTTTGAGGTGGAACTGTGATTGTTGGCAGATCAAGATCGCACAGACAACCACGCTAAAGCGGCACACAGGAGAATACAAACGGAATTAGGTATGTACCAGGAACCTTTTGTAGTAGTTATTTATACAAAGTGGTACAAAAATAAATAACAAAAATCATAGTTTAATATAATTATCACTTTCTAGAGGTTCAGCATTCTACTTTTTGGAAGTTTATTGATGGTCTTCGTGCAGTGCAAGACGGTCGGGATATATGTTACGAGCATATTCTAGCAGGAAGACCACTCCCGTCGAAACTAAGAAGATATAGAGAGACAGATACAAGAATATTACGCATAGTGGTAAACTTTTAAGAAATAACGTTAATAAATATCTTCGCGGAATTCCTATCTTACATTGAAACTTAAATTAAAAAATGAGTCTTTATAAATCACATAAATTATCTAAACTAATTGATTTAAATATAATTGTTACAGATCTTCTGGTGAATTTAATTTACTTGCATAATTATAAATCCAAGCTCCATCTTCATCTAGGTCATTTTAAAAGTAAAATTTTTTATGCAAATTTATCCATTATAAATATACGTCCATTAATTTTCATATCGTGTATCGGGATTACAGCGTGGTTTGGCAATATTCTATGTAAACACAACATCAAAACAATCTATAAACCCACTAATAAAATTTCACAAATATTACAAACCCCAAAAATTACGAAAATAGTCTTAAAGCCCCAGGCGTATATAGTATACCTTGCAGTTGCGGTTTAGTATACATAGGAGAATCAGGACGGTCAGTACAGACTAGACTAAACGAGCATAAGCGATGCTTAAGAACAAGCCAGTACAATCGCTCAGCGGTGGCCGAGCACCAACATGAAACAGGCCATACCATTAACTTCGACAAGATGAAACTAATTGTCAGAATTCCATCCTTCTACAATATAAAGATTAGAGAATCCATCGAAATCAATAAAAATTCTACTTATCTAAATAAAGACAATGGCTACTACCTTTTTTCCATTTGGAAAACAAGCCTATGTTTACAAAAGCATAACCGTGACGTACACTGATCCACCACGACACTCCTCTCTATTCATGATCACTCATGCATCAAGTTCTCGCCCTATATAAACTACCACTTTCGCTACTTTCACCAATTACTTCGCCACATAACACCTTTTGGCTTTGAATGGGCTAGTGAGTCTGCTAGTTCAGGAGTAACTCTTCTCTTTACACTTTAACTTGTCTATTTAATATTATCATTCTTATCTTTATTATTTTTTATATTTTTATTTTATTACTTATTTTCTTTTCTTGTCCTGATGAAGCCCCATACAAAAGTGGGCAAAACGTCGACCTTAATTTATAACCAGGAACCATAAATATTTATAATGACTCCGGCCGTGATAGCCTCTGACAATATCACAAAAACCTTTACGGGGAGGATATTGTAAACAAAACAAAAACTTTCAGTAACCTTA
This sequence comes from Platerodrilus igneus, assembly GCA_036346225.1. Taxonomy (NCBI): domain Eukaryota; kingdom Metazoa; phylum Arthropoda; class Insecta; order Coleoptera; family Lycidae; genus Platerodrilus; species Platerodrilus igneus. Next base: position 2,444,781 of record JARFIW010001052.1, on the reverse strand, counting down.
GACACTCGCTAGCAAAATTACTTTGTACACTCACCTTTTTGTTACGGTGTCGTGCTTCTGACATAATTCCAAAGTTCCTTAAAATGAAATACCACATTAAAACATATTCCAGCCGAAAAATTCTTTACAGTGCAGAACTCTCACTTCTTTGCGAACGAATTTCCAACACTCGAAAAGACATATTCACAATATTTCTAAACAACTCCTACAGCTTCATCTATCATTATCCGCCACGCTTAACTACACTGACTGGAATATGTTTGTACGAACTTCATACTTGCAAACCCAAAAAAACCACCGAACTCACCACAAAAACCCATTTACGCAAATTTTTGCAACTTTCCAAGAACCTTTCACACCTTGAAAAACATCTTACCCGAAAACTCTGTCCTCAAATACCCTCATAAACCGATCAGAACATATCCTATCTGAAAACGAACTAAATATCCTGTCCAAAGGACCAAACTTCTCAATTGCACCCAGAAAAATTCCTGCATAGGAAATCATTAGCTCTGTAGAATCAGCAATCCGACCTCTACCCCAAGACGATGCCAACTTAATTCGCTTTGAAACAACTAAATGTCTCCGACATGCCAAAACTCTCAACAAAAAAGTGACAAAGCAAGAAATGGCGGCCTTAAAACACCTACGAACAAACAAGAAAATTGTTATACTTCCTGCAGACAAAGGTAATGCGACTGTAATTCTAAACCGTACAGAATACAAAGAAAGAATTAAACAATTATTACAAGACGGTTCCTACACTCCTATAACAAAAGACCTCACTGCAAAGCTAGAACGTGATATTTCAGCACTTATCAAATCCTCTAATATTCCCAAAACTATCCAAAATGCATAATACCTCGCGAATCTAAACCACCTAGCTTGTACGGCCTTCCTAAAGTCCATAAACCCGATGTCCCTCTCCGTCCGATAGTTAGCACAATTGACTCGCCAACCTACCATCTGGCAAATTTCTTAAAACTTTATTCCGGTAATACCCCTACTAATGTTTTAAACTCTACTCATTTCATAGAACTAATTGCAAATATTGAGCTAGACCCTAATGATACACTACTCAGTTTTGACGTAACATCTCTATTACCAAACGTACCTGTCATAAACACTGTCTCCATTATTAAACAACCCCTACCTAAAAAAAAATGAATTTGAGTATCTGGCCACGCTAATTGAAAATGCTTAACTTCTACCTATTTTGTCTTCGACGGACAATTTTGCAAACAAACTTCGTGCACACCAATGGGCTCACCTCTATCCCCTATTGTGGCCAATATATTCATGGAGTCCTTGAAATTCATGACTCTAGAATCCACAGACCTTAAACCAAAAACTTGGCTCCGTTATGTAGATGAGACTTTTGTATTCTGGCCCCACGGATATCAAACACTCAATAATTTTATAGATCACATAAACAATCAACATAAAGATATTAAGTTCACTATAGAAATTGAAAAGAATGGAACTCTGCCATTCCTTGACGTTCTGGTGGAGCGCCAACCTAACGGACGACTAGGTCATTCCGTATATCGAAAACCCACACACACCGACAGATACCTAGATGCATCGTAACATCATCATCCCTCACAAAAATCATCGGTAATCAACTCTCTAGTCCACCGTGCAATTAAGGTTTCACATCCAGAATACTTATCTAATAAACTGGCCCATCTTAAAACTAGTCTTATAAAAAAACGGCTATCGTAACTCAGATATCGGCAGAGTAATAAACCGGCATCTACATCTTACACGAACTCCCAAACCACGCTGTAATCCCGATACACGATCTTTAGCGATCTTTCCATATATACACAGAGTAACACACCGAATTGGCAAAATTCTACGTAAACACAACATCAAAACAATTATAAACCCACCAATAAAATTTCACAAATATTACTAACCCTAAAAGATTGTGAAAATACTCTTAAAGTCCCAGGCGTATACAGTATACCTTGCAGTTGCGGTTTAGTATACATAAAAGAAACAGGACGGTCAGTGTAGACTAGACTAAACGAGCATAAGCGATGCTTAAGAACAAGCCAGTACAATCGTTCAGCGGTGGCCAAGCACCAACATGAAACAGGCCATACCATTATTTAACTTCCACAAGACGAAACTAATTGCCAGAATTCCATTTTTCTACAATAGAAAAATTAGATAGCCCGTAGAAATCAATAAAAATTTTAATAATGTAAACAAAGAACAAAGATAAATAAATAAAAAAATAATATTACTAAAATCTCAATCAAGTTTTTTAATCTCAACAAAGCGAAACTCATATATCTAAACCATGGGTATACACCAGGATCATACGCGTATGCACTTTAATTACTTAGAGTAAAAAGGTCTGGACTCTCATTTGTTCAAGATCATTAGGCACTTAGCAACGATTTTTATGCCACGTGTTTGTTGTCTGTACAGAAATCTGACTACAAGACCCTTTAGCCAGCCACTTCTTCCAGAGGTTTGTTTACCGGTTGGCAGATGACTGCCGGGCACAAATACACACCCAGTCATCACCGAGGACGAATAACCATGAATTCGGAGATGTGTAGCAGTTAACACAAACATTGCCTGTTTGACTGTGCAGTCTTCTATACAAACCTTCGTTCTTGCAACGACAATCACTGTTAATTTCAATTGCATTGGCAATGTAATTATACTTACTGCCACGTAAAAGCCAGCTTTGTAGTGGAGATTATATTTTTGAACAAAAATATTTTGATTTTGATCGAATACAAAAAATTATTCCTAGTTGACTGAAGCATTTGCAAATATAAATACGAGTGCATAGTATTAAAATTAAGCGGATACAAAAATTTTTTAAAAATATATTAATGGTAGAAGGGTTTTCAGAAATTTTGGAATTACCCATGTTTCGAAAGGAACGATAATGCTAACCTGTTTATTATTTAATTGTATAATTGTTTATTTTTCAACGGTATAATCCCGCTCACAATTTCAATACGTTAAAAACTCTTAATCATGAATTTTATCTGTATTAGTAATACGTAAAATACCGCTTGAAGTAGCGTTACTAGTTGCTATATATGGTATGAGACCTTGGTTTTTGCATACCTGTATTTTTATCAGTGTGACGCTTGGAAGGTAATTTCAGTTCCAAGATATCGTTTATCATTTACGGATATAGAACGGAAAAATTCCTATCATAAAGTGTTAGTTGTTTTTATGTCAAGAACAATTTATTTAATCAGAATCAGTCCAGAATGACTTGATTTATTTATTTAATTTTTATGACCTCAAAATATTGAATATAGGTATAAATGTTTACCTTCAATTAGCGGAATATGTATGATAATGTGATGCCATTTATTGATTTAGTAATATATTGAGTTAAAAAACAATTTATTAACATAAAATGCTTTATATGTACCTTATCAGCTATGTACAGTTCAAACATTGCAACAGTTAGCATTGATTTTGCCACTTGTAGACCTAACATATTTCTATTGCTGATAAAAAATAATTTTTTTTTATCGAGAGCAAGTTTTATTTTGCATAACTAATTATCAATTTTCATTTTTGATATCTACCTTTTAACAAATTTATGAATAATGCAAAAACAAAGCTCAGATTTTTTGAATATGTAATAATTACTTAGAGAATCCGAAATTATATTATCATTTGGTCTTCAGTACTGAAATGATTAGACGCGTACCCTCATTGTTTTCTATTCTGAACTAACTGATACGTTTTCCTGAAATTTGCACAGTCTGCATCTATCACTATCTGATCTAGGTCTGCATCTACCTATTTTTTCCTATCTCTTCTTGTAATATATCCCATACTATTCCCCAAAAATGCCTTAGAACGTATTCTGACCATCTATTTCTCCTATTTTTTTTCCACAGATATCTTTATTCCCCTACTATTTATATACTTTATTTGTTATTAACTTCGTCTGTCCATGTCATCATCCTCATACATCTGAAGCACAACATTTCAAAAGTCTGCTACCGTTTTTCTGTCTGTTTTTCCTACTAACCGTATTTCATAGGCATACTGTGCTGTGCTCCACACATATACTTTCAACAATTTTTTTCTTGTTTCTATGTTTGTTGTCTTTGATCATAGGCGCTGTTCTCTTTTATTAGATGCAGTTTGCTCCCCTTGCATTGTTTTACAATTATATGCCTTATTTCTTCGACATTCAGTGGTTGTGAAAGGGAGTAAGCAGCTTGTGGCTGCCAAATTCCCCCAGCACTTGAACATTTGTCGATTTACTATTTCTTCCAATATATCTTTCCGCACAGCTAACATTAGTTGCAGATATTTCACAACCAACACCTGTAGTTGTGTATAATAGTCATCAGATTTATCTGCACTTATTTGTTCGTCATTAAATTTTCCGCCTCAAAACTGGGCTAGCATACACAGTTCCCTGAAATTCCCACACAGTCAATATACAGCTCGGTTCCCCTTCTATTGTTTCCTAACCATATGTCCTATTTTACTGAGATTCAGTGGTATGTGAAGTGGGACGGCTCAGAGGCGTAGTTTCTATGTATGTGACTACTACGTCTAAGGTCCCGTGTTCGAATCCCGACATGGCTTGCTTGAAAAATGTTAGGCAAGCATTTTTCACAAAAATACACCCTCGTTCGGATGAGGGGTAAAATGGAGGTCCCGTGTGTGAGTGTTGTCACGCACGCTAAAGATCCCTACCTTGTTTGGAACAGCAAGGGTTCCGTAAAATTCTTCCTGGCCAATGTAGTACCTTCGGGTGGAGCATTGGAAAGTCACATGTAAGGTAGGTGAAGAGGGTTAAGCAATCTGTGGCTGCCAAGATCCCCCAGCACTTAGATATTTCCCGAATTAATAGTTTTCCTTTAAATCCTTACACAATTAATATTATTCGAGAATATTGCACCACCAATACCTGTAGTTTCTTGTAATAATCATCGTTTTTAAGTACAGTTATTATTTCGTCATTAGTGTATCCATCTTGGGACTGGTTGGATGCGTACATCCATTGATTTCTATTCTGTGCAATAGTCTAACCTGGGTCTACTTCTCTTTTGTCCTATCTCTGCTTTTAATATATTCCGCACTATTCTCTCATGCCGTAGTATGTGGCCTATCATCCTATCTCTTCTATTTTTTTCCGCTTTCCACATATTTCTTTCATCCCCTGCCATTTTTAGTACCTCCTTGTTCTTAACTTTGTCTGTTCATGATATATTCATCATTCGTCTGTAGCACTACATTTCAAAGGCTTCTACATTTTTCTTGTCCACCTCTGCTACTGTCCAGGCATCACAGCCGTACAGTTCTGTGCTACACACGTATGTTTTAAGCAATCCTTTCCTTGTTTCTATGTTTGTTGTCTTTGAACATAGTAGTTGCTTTTTCTTGCTAAATGTAGCACGACCTTGTCCTAATTTTTGTTTATATCTTTTGCGCTTTTCCAATCTTGCGGTATTTGGCTTCCTAGGTAGCACAAATCCTTAATCTCCTGTTACCTATTTGCATTCTTGTTTTTGATTTATTTACTCCTCCTTTGCATACTAATACTTTAGTTTTATTTTTGTTAATTTTCACACCGTATCTCTCTGTTAGAATTGTTTTCATTTCATTAAGAGCAACTTCTAACTCTTCCTTACAAGATGCTAATACCGCTGTATCATCTGCAAATCTAAGCATATCAATATTTTGTCCCTGCATAGTAATTCCAACAGTCTTCCTGCACTTGATAGTATTCATTGCCTCTTCAATGTTCAAGTTAAAAATTAATGGGGATAGAGCACATCACTGTCTCACCCCTTTCCTAATGTTTACTTTTCTACGTTCCTGCTCTAATTCTATTACTGCTGTTTGCTCTTTGTATAAGCTATGTACTATTCGTCTATCCCTATAACTCATTTCAATCTTTTTGAGTATTTCGAACATTTTTCTCCATTTAAATTGTCCAACGCTAATTCCAGATCTACAAACCCTATATACGCGCTTTCTTCTTTTTCTATTGTTTTCTCCATTAACACTCTCAGAGCTAAAATAACCTGCCGTGTTCCCCTGTTTCGCCTAACGCAAATTGATCTTCTAGTATTTCTTCGGCTCATTTTTCCATTTGTCTTTATACAATTTTAGTTAATATTTTTGACACGTGCGCTGTCAAACTTATTGTTCGAAGATTTTCACATCTATCCGCGCCTTTCTTTTTTGGTGTAGTAACTATGATGTTACGTTTAAAATCTTTGGGTTTCTCCCCTATCTGATACATATAGCTTACAAGTTGGAAGAGACGTTCTGTTACTGCTTGACCAGCGGCTTTTAAAGTTTCGCTTGCACCTTATCTGTACCCGGTGCCTTACCAATTTTCAGACCCTTTAATGCTATTTCAAACTCATCTCTAAGTATAGGATATCCCAAGTCAATATTTTCAATGTCTGATTCCTGTTCTAATGCAGTTAGTTCCTCTCCTGCATATAAATTCCCTTTATATTCTTGCTATCTACCCACTTTCTCTACATTTTCTATAAGGATGTCTTCTCTGGCGCTCCTTATATTTTTGCTATACGGTTTTATATTCCTAAAATTCATTCTGATTATTTTGTATGCTTTATCTGTTTTTCCTATATCCATCTTAGTTGGTACCTTTTGGACTTTTCATCAATCCATTGTTCTTTAGCTTTCCTGCATTTGCGAATAATTTCCCATTTTATTGCTTTGTATCTCTGTTTTCCTGTTTCGTTTGATTTATTTTTGTATTTTCGCCTTTCTTCTATTAAATTCGGGATATCCTTTGTTATCTATGGTTTCTTGTTTTCTTTTTGTGTATACCCCAGAATACCTCCGACTGCCATGTCTATGCTGAATTTAATGTTATTCCATTCTGTTTCTGCTTCCTTAGTACCAGAGATTTTCCCGATATTTTTCAGCAATTCATTGACTTTTTCAAATCTATTATCGATATTTTTCCGGTATTTTTCAACAATTTATTTGACTTTTTTCGATTCTTTTTCGAACCTTTTAGTTTCTCAAAGTCAAAGTGCCCTTTTCCGTTTCTTTTATTCAGATTCCTAAACTTAAGTGCAGCCTTCATAATTACGATGTTGTGGTCAGTGTCTATATCGGCTTGTGGGTAGGTTCTACAGTCTTTTACTTGATTCCTAAACCGTTGTCTAACAAGAATGTAATCTATTTGACATCTTCCTATATCGCCTGGGATCTTCCACGTATATCGTCTTCTAGCATGATGTTGAGTTAATGTGTTTGTGATGGTTAAATTGTTCTTGTCGCAAAATTCTACCAACTTATTTCCCTTGTCGCTTCTCGTGCCTAAACCAAATAAACCTACTACAACTCTTTCTCTACCCTCACCTACCACTGCATTAAAATCCCTCGTAATTATTAAATTTTCATGTCGTTTTACGTATCCTAGTATGTCTTCGATATCTTTGTAGATCGCTTCTACCTCTTTGTCACTGTAGGTAGAGGTGGGCATGTATACTTGTATTATTACTGCGTTTACCGGTTTAGATTCTAATCTAACCATGAGTACTTTTTGGTATTTTGTAAGTAATTTTCTACACAGTGTCCTATCTTTTTTCGCAATACTATCCCCATACCTGAATTTCCTTCCTTTACTCCTATGTGAAATACCCTGAAGTCTCCACTTCAAAAATCCTCCGCCTCTGGCCACCGGACTTCAATGATCCCTACTATGTCTAGTGCTAACCTATTCATTTCAATTTTCAGGTTCTCTAGCTTACCTACTTGCTTCATACTTCTAACATTCCACGCTCAGACTCTCAAAATGTCCCCCCTCTTATTTTGCACTTTCCGATCGCATCCTCCGAAGTAGTCCCCTCCCGGAGATCCGAATGGAGGACTATTTTAACTCCGGAATCTTTTACCCCAGAGAATACCATCATGTTTATTACAATTTAATTACGCTGTATACTTGGGAAGGCGGCTCCGTGGCATAGTTGGTATGTGTGTGATTACTATGCCTAAGGTTCCGGGTTTAAATCCCGACACGTTCCGCTTGAAAAATGTTAGGCGAGCATTTTTCACAAAAATACACCCTCGTTCGTATGAATGGTAAAATGGAGATCCCGTGTGTGAGTGTTGTCATGTACGTTAAAGCTCCTTACCTTGCTTGAAACAGCAAGTGTTTGGCAAAATACCAAATTTTCCAAGTAAAAAAACTCGCTTCTTGGCCAATGTAGTACATTCGGGTGGAGCATTGGAAAATCAAATGTAACGTGTACTTGGGAGGTAATGTAGTGGTTTCCCGTTGCTTTCCACATCATGGTAGTGTGTCTTAGACTGCCATACCGACCCCTATGATCTCTGCCACTCTAAGTACCGAAAGAGCCGCTATCCTCGTTGGGAGACCTGTCTTAGTCTGGCTCCTCACTAACGACCCTACTACTTTGGTTAGACCTGTAGTTTGGCTCTTTAGCTTATTATAACACGCAAGCCATTTTACCTGTTGTAGTGATCTAGAACTTCGGCAAAGTGTAGGTCTATTCGAAATGGCCGAAATTATATAAGTAAATAAAAGATATTGCCACGAAATTAAATATATAAGGCCTTTACACGCCCACCTCCGTAAATGCAAACATGTCTGTTTTGATAATTAAGAGAAAACAGTTTTCTGAAGTATATGAATACCTATCTATCTTGTGATTTGTGTTGTATGTTTAACAAAGCCCCTTAATAAAGGCAGTAAGTAACATTCGCAAACATCTCTATAGTCAGGAAGCCGGGAAAATTTCAATTTAAATTTGAAGTTACCGAGTTTTGCACCTTAGAGTAGGCAAAATCAAGTTATGCAGTTCGAAGGCGCAGTCAGGTATAGCAGCTCAATGTAGGCAAAACTAAGGTTGTTTATGTCTTCATTGTAAACACACAAAACATTATGTTTCTTTTAATAAAACACATCATCATTAGGTCTTCAGTTCTGGAATTGGTTAGATGTGCACCTTCATTATTTCCTATTCTGAGTTAACCTATACTTTCCCTAAAATTCCCACAGCCTACACCTTTTACTATCTGTGTGTAATAGTCTAATCTAGGTCTATCTTTAGCTCGCTTTTTCTGTTTTCTCTGCTTATAATATATTCCGCACTATTCCTTCATGCCTTAGAACGTGTCCTATAATCCTGTCTTTCCTATTCTTTTACTGTTTTCCACAGATATCTTTCTTCCCCTCCTATTTCTAAAACCTGTTTGTGCTTAACTTTATCTTCATTATGCATTTGTAGCACCGCATTTCAAAGGCTTTTATCTTTTTCCTGTCTGCTTCTTATACTGTCCCATTTCACAGCCGCACAGTGCTGTACTCCACACATTTGCTTTCACAACCTATTCTTGTTTCTATATTTATTGTCTTGGAACGTAACAGCTGCTTTTTTCTTGTTAAATATACCACGACTTTGTGTTAATTTTTTTTAATATCTATTGCACATTCCTCTGCTATGGTTTTCTAAAGATATACCCTGTTTTACATTCAATAATACGCTAACACGATTAAGCAACATGATGGTTACCAAGATTCCCTATCACTTAGACATAACCGATTCAATAGTTTCCAATTACTCCTTAAGCACAATCAACATTTGTTGAGAATATTACAAAACCTACATCTGTAATTGTTTACTATAATCAAGTTTAAATACAATTACTTTTTCATCATTAGGTTTCCTTTCTGGAACTGGTTGAACGCGTACCTCTAGTGATTTCTATTCTGAGCTGACCTACGCATATCCCTAAAATTCCCACAGCCTACATTTTTGCTGTGTGCAATAATCTAATCAAGGTCGACCTCTACCTGTCTTTTTTCCTCTTTCTGCTTCATATGTATTCCGTACTATTCCTTCATGCTCTAGTATGTGTATTATCATTTTATCTCTCCCATTTTTTACTGTTTTCCACATATTTCTTTCTTCCCCTCCCGTTTCTAGAACCTCTTCATCCTTAACTTTTTCTGTTCATGCACTGAAAAAAGGATTTTGTTGCTTCAACTGAAAATTAGTTGATTCAATTAGAATTTTGGTTTGTAAACAATGATCTATATGCATTAAATAGAACATAATAAAATGTTGGAAAACCGATTTTGAAGCAAACAAACCTAAATTTGTACTACAATAATTATGGCATTTACTCAATTCGCTATTAATGTAACTTGAATGTTAGGTATCGTTCCTTCAATTGCTTGTAGGTTTGATTTGAATTATTTATATTTAATACTTTTATCAAATAAACTGTTATGTTAAATCAACACGTTGAATATCCCACTTACATATAAAAATCATTGAAGCAAATACTTGAAAGGGTTTGCAGCATTAAAACAAACTATTCAAATCTTTCACTAACCAAAAAGCGTCATTGGTTTAACTAACCCATATGTGAGCACAGTTAATAATTATTAAGCTAAGTGGCTAATAAGGGTTCAAGTAATAACATTTTTGGTTTAATCAAACTTTTATTGTGTTCAATTGAAACATTTAGCTGTCAAATCAATCATTTCGTTGCGTTGTACATTGTTTAGAAATAGAATTAGTTTAAACATCCAAGGTAGTTTAATTCAATATCCAGCTTGATCGATTCCGGCTTAATGAAGTTATTTTAATCAATTTTTTTAATACAACTTGGCGATCAACAAATGAGTTTGTTCATCCCTAACAGATTTTATAAAAATATTCATTTAAAATAACTTCATTCAGTCACATTATCACGTTGGATATGGAATCAAATCTCACCTTGAATGTTAACATTAACTCTAGTTCATCCTGCATAATTTTCAGTTTAGCTTCCACTTCAATTTTATAAAACTGACATTGATTATTGAAGTTTGTTTATTCTTTGAGGTTGCCATTGGTCTTTGAAGTTAGCCGTTCGCTTATATAGTTGAATGCTAAAAACAACGGCATTTAGTTATGGGCAATGAGACCAATTTATAAGGTACTTACGTGTTTCTAGACGAAAAGATTTTGTTTAAACATAGTACAGCATACTAAATTTATCTTCCATGTATTTTTATAGTTGGTTGAAATACTTTTATGGAAACTAACACAATAAACAATGCGAAGTAACGCTTGACGCCATGTTGACGTGTCGTAGTCGAAGGTTGGCAGTATATTGAAGATATAATGTGCGCGCGCTGTACATCCAAGACGCAGCATCGGAGACGTACTAAATACCGTTGCGTTCAACAAATAACCTCAACGTTTGATTTGGCAATCGTAGTTTATTTAAATCAACAAGCTAGAGTATGTTTGTTTCAATGTTAAATCTGTTACAAAACGTGTTCATTTGACACTTTTTTTAGCATTCACTTAACTAAAATGAATTTTGTTCAACATTAATGTAGTATTGGACTAAAATATGAAATTTGTTGACAATATTAGTTTGTATTAAATACGACTGATGTTCAATGAAATTCACTTTTGCATTCTTTTATTAACCAACTGTTATAATGCATTCAAACAAACAAATTTAAGTCAACTAATTTTTGATGTTAGTTTAACCATCTACAAGCTGTTCAGTGAATATAGTTTCGTTTAGAACGACTAAAAAATACTTGATCAAATGCTTTACTCTTCAAAACAACAGAATTGGTTGTATCAACCAAATCGCTTTTCTCAGTGTGATATCTTTATCATACGTTTGTAGCACTACATTTCAAATGCACTATCTTTTTGCCATCCCATTCTCCTACTGTCGATGTTTTAGAGCCATACAATGCTGTGTTCCACACATATGCTTTCAGCAATAGTTTCCTTGTTTCTATGTTTGTAGCCTTTGAACATAGTAAATTCTTTTTTGTTAAATGCAACACGGGTTTCTGCTGATCTAAAACACAACGAAAGTTAAAAAAGAAATATTCAGAATACTTTTATTACTACAAGTTTAATTTTAAACGCGAAAAACTTCCAATGTATAAGAGCTACTGGCAGCAGGTTTCTCTACAGAAGCATCAGCATCATTTTGGTATCGACTAAGAGCGTGTTTCAAAAATATCAGATCTTCTCTTTCCTGTCATTGCAATGAGTAGCTAATAATCCTGAAATGAATTTTTTCTCCCGGTAGTTTTCGCCCAAATGGCAATCGCTGCGGACGGATAGCGGCAACTTTATGGCCCTTTCTCATGATATTTTTTCCTATTCCAAGAATTGTGGTGCATTTCTTTTCGTCTAGCACCAATAAGTGTTATTGTTAACATCTTTTACAAAAAGAGATAGTTTTACCTTGTTAAACCAAAAATGCCAAGAACGGGGAGTTTTACATATTCCTTAGTCTGCTTTCCAGTTAAAAATACACAATTGTGACGTGCACTTAATGCTAGAATGTTTTGCAATTAGTACTACAATTGTAACATTTCTTTCAATAAATCCAAAACTCTATTTTGCGGCATGAACGAATGTCTGACAATAGGAAGAATTATTTCTATCTTGATATGAGTAGAAAACTGGTTAAACAGTTAGGCAGACAACATTGTCATCATAATTATATTCTTGTTTTGTCCGCCATACCCGCCTGCAGACACCATTTTATTTTTCGTCATCGCATCGGGTCAAAGCTAAAGTTAGTTAGCAAATCATAAGCAGCCGACGAAATGGTAGTGGAATCTTTTGCAGTATCATTTTCCGTCTAAATGTAAGATGTAACGTTTTCGGGATGGGGTTTAGATTCAGAAATTCTGTAGCTATAGTAAAATAGTAATTCATTTGTTGTAAATAATAACAAACCTGATCTGGTTACTTTGGCAAAGCCAATTTTTTTTTGGCACTCAATAAACATGTAGTGGTATTTTTAGGTGTTGACTTTAAGAATCTATAAAGTGCACCTGCTCTAAGGTTATGAAATCTGCGCTCAGTTTGTAAAGATGAAACATCTTTTATTGTCTTCGGTTTTCAGTTATCTGAAAATCTTAAGCATGTTGAAAGCGTATCAACCTTTGAAATTCAGAATCCCAAATTTCAGTTTTTCTAAACAAAATTGTTAAAATATTTCGGTTTTATTTTATTTCAGGAACAACTTTATTTTGATGCATTTGCCATAGTTTTTGAAATTAAGGTCGCACGCAAGATACGAACTTTCATGGCCCGTTTTATTTCGACAATAGTGTACTTCAATACAATTTAGCGATTCGATAAAGCCTTTCTTAGCTGCTTTCTTGAGATCATTAACATTTCCAACTCTTGTTTCCGCATAGTCTTTCAATTGAAATTTCTAATATCTGCACGCAATTTCTCACCACACTTTCAATTCTTTACTTACTTACACAAGCAACTTTTTGGAATGCTTTTTTTCAAATGCTAACCAGTTCACCATTACTAATCAATATGTTGTAGGCAATAGAAATATTATCTTTTTGCTTCAGAGCTGTTCATTTTTTTAAGCTTGACTGTATGACAGCATAATTTAATTTTATTACAATTCGAATAAGGCAATAAATTGAAATTTTGAATGTGTTTCATAATTTAAGTAAAGCAATAATAATGTAGACCAGGTTTTCCAATATGTTCACAAACAGGATATTTAGGGAGTTGTTTGGGCTTGTATCTATTGAATGAACAAGGTTAAGAAAGTTATTAACACTACATGGGGCATAACTTTCTTTCTTTTCCCTGTTTTCTTTATGATTCACTAGTATGCAAAGGTTCTTCTTATTCTAACGAAATTTTTTTTGCAAAACAGCAGTTCTTTATCATCAACTGATTACACAAGTCTTTTCAACAACTCGTAGCCAGAGTGAAATTCTTAAGGCACTTACGGCTATTTATTCCAGCTAATCACTAACAGTACAAATATTCACTTCTTAAAGCTATTATGCTATTTTTCTAAAAACTATCTCAGCACTATAATCAATCAATATCGAAGCACTTGAATTAATTTATATCGATTACTAGAATAATTTATATCGATTACTAGAATAATTTATATCACATAGAGCAATTTATATTAACAGTATGAACTGTTAATTTATTTCATATCACAACTTTATTATAGCTCAAATAAAAAAGTAATATTATAATCAAAGCACTAAATTTGAACTGTATTTCAAAATTCCTTAACTGTAATTTATATGTTATTGAATTCTTCTAGATTACTTTCAGAATATACCAGAAATTATGCAAATAATATTTAGAGGTTTCTTATTGTAAGGTTGATAAAGCTGTTAAATGTAAACTGTTGTAACCTGTCAATCAAGTTCATCTGAAAATGTCGCGCCACACAGTGTCTACCAACTACGTTTTGATGTACTATTTTGGTCAAAGGCCCGTTACACTATCTTTATATGAAGCACTAGCCTTAATCTTCTTTGGAGTGGTTTTATCCGTTAGAATTATTCAAACATCAAGCAGGTTAATTTATTCACTTATCCACACATTCTCTGTAATGTATAAGCTACAGGCAGTTGTTAAATGTGTATATTCGTTACACTATCTTAGATACCAAAGAATAACACAAGCGCGTGTTTTATTGATTCATAGCAAAGACCAAGTTATACATATATATATATATATATATATATATATATATATATATATATATATATATGCTGTGAAACCTCACCAGAGTAAAAAAAAATATTCGAGCCTCTCGCACTGGGCAGCTAGATTTGCTGTGATTCTCGCCCTGTTGAATCTCTTCTGATAGTCGCCTTTTTACTCTTTCCGCCTCGGCTGCTCACCTAGTTAAAACTTTCATCCTCATTCATAAAAAAAAAACACATTCCTACCACAAACATCAACGTTAACTCTATTTACATCAATATTCATAATACATTAAAGTTTCAAAATTAAATTTCAGCATAAATTTCAGTATAATAAAATTTCAAGTTTAAATTTGTCATCAGTGTTAATTTGTTTAATATGTTTAATTTGTTAGTCTAATTGAGCTCAAAGACAGACCCAAATTTTCATCATAATCAAGAACATAAACTGCTAAATACTCCTTTCTACTTAAACAAGAAAATTTCACATTAAAATTAAAAATTTGTTGTTTGTACAAATTCACTACTGTCCATTTTTAGCAAACAAATTATAAAGTTATTCAACACACACCAAAACATCAAAAATCGAACAACAAAGCATAAGTTACCTGAAGGTTAATGCACTCGTGGCTCGAATGTACATCGTCCTTTGTTAATCACACCATTCCAACTGGGTTATGTTTACAGCTTCTGATTCTGAACGCTTTTAAAATTTTCTACACCACCATTCATCTAAAATTGTTTCAGGGCTTCTCAGGACTCATCTAAGTATATCAAAATATTGTTTTCTGGATCCAATCACGATTACGAATAACATTTAATTATTAACACCCCCGAAAAATAGCAAAGAAATTCATACTTCTTTCACGCTATACCCCAAAACTGCCTACTTTTGTTTATTCATTTATCGTTACAAATTTGGATAATTGGTACAGTAATACTCGCAAATATAACTAGACTTTATTACCTTGTATCATCTTTTCTAAGTGCACTAATGCATAATAACTTGTATCGTAGCACGTAAAGAGCAAACTGTTTTAAAGTATTCAATAATCACCAAAATATAAGAGCAAACTGTTTAAAGTATTGAATCAAAATCGAAAATCTAAGAGAGCGAAACTGTTTAAAGTCCGGGTTTATATAATAGCTCGCCTGTATGTCGGTTTTGTCCCGCGACGACCAGTTTTCAGAATTTCGCATACTATGTTCCCTTTTCGACAGTCCGGCACGCGGTTCTATTAAATTTGCACACGCGCCAGTTGAAAATCTAAGAAATTTTCACACGGCTCGCAAACACGTCCGAGAATACTAATTAATTTTGTATAGAAATCGTTACGTTTACATCTCTCATATCTGCATCTTATTACAACCAATCATTTCCTCGTGACGTTGCTCAAATCACGCCTTTCATTATCTGTGTCTCTGCCTTGCGCATTTTATCTGTCTTTTTCTAACTTGCTCCTAGTGGTGCAAATTGATACTCTTTACTATCGGTTATTTCAGTCCACGTGTATTCTTATTTGGGTTAAATAACCCCGTATCTAGCCTTCCGTTAACATAAGCTACGGTTTATCCGACCGTTTCCAATATACGCAAAATTTTCATGTTTATCCAAACAAATTAAACTGAAATTGACTTTTAAAAATACGCAGGTGTGTGTTCCTAATTGACGTTTTAATATAATTCTCAGAGCTTTTATTTCATGGTATTTTAACCTTGGATTTTCACAGGCTTTTATGCTTATTATATTATTAATAATGGTTCAATTAACTCCAACTAAAATAATAATGAATGGCATTGACTTCTACCCTTTAATTTTTAGCGAATACGCACTAAATATTAATTTATTATTTGTACACTTTGTTTAATACCCATTACTTAAAAATTGAATTAATTAATATAAATTTTACACGTAATTTCTATTTGTTTCTTGGAACAATTAAATTAAATACACATTGAGCATTTTAATTCTGCTTCTTTTTATAGAAAGCGTCCTTATACACGGTGATTAAAATTATTTGATGTAATTAATTAATTTTCTACCCTGGTCTAAATTTGAGTATATATATATATATATATATATATATATATATATTTAAATTGATATAAATTTCTTTATTATGCCCCACATTTGTGCGCGATTTTTATTGATGTGATTTTGCCCTACGATTGGTGTCATTAAATTGCTGTGATTTAGCCTTTTTGGATTTCAAACCCCTACGATTGTTGCCATTTTTATTGCTGTGATATGTTTATTTGATATGAATTTTTATTTGATATGATGTTTAGTTTATTTCTTTTAAGCCCCAATGTTGTACGTTATGTTTTATTTGTTTGTTTACCACGACTAGCTCACTGAATACTCGACTTCCTAATAAATTTTATTTTGCCCTTTAAATGGATTCAAATAAAGCAGTTTAAAATCACACAATGTAATAATTGATAATATGTACAATGTTGTGTAACTTCAAAATTTTCCCTTGTATAGAATATTTACATTTACCCAATTTATGCTTTCCTGAAAACCGGCAAAAATATCTTTTAATTACTTTCAAGTATCTTTAAACGTTCTAAGATGATTTCCCTGTTTTCATATTTTCAAATGACCTTTTTGATGACTCTTACAAATACATAATGTATAGCAAATGTTAAATTTGAAACAGTTTTTAAATAATAAAGTGTTTAAAAATCGCTAACCTGGAATGGTCACTGAAGATCCCTCATAGTGTCTGTGGTCTGCATCTCTTGTTGTGTCCGCTTTACTTATTGGCCAGAATTATCCACTTTTGATTTTTGGTATTTTTTCTTGATTTAACTTTGAGTACCCTTTTGATCTCACCTTCAGACGTATGTGTTAAGACTTAGATATCGACATGAACATCGACTCAACAAAAGCCGTCTCAAAAAAAGTGGTATCAACAAAATGCCGTCTCAATAAGATGGCATCAGCAAAAGCCGTCCCAATAAAAGAAGCCCTGTTTTGTTAAATATTAAAATAAATTTAATTAATTATTTAACTTACGTCTATTTGTAGATCGGCTTATTTTCGTAGCACAATTTCTCACTTTCAAATTTTACTTATTCTGAATTTTGTTTCACTAATTAATTACGTAACTTTCTACTGCATTTGAGCATAGTTTGTGCCTCTGGATATGAACTGACCTCTTTATTCATTTCCTATTGTATTTATAAGCCCTTCCCACCAATCGTTTCCATTGGCTTGTTCAACTATTAAGGCTTGTACTTTATAAATATTTATGGTTCCGGGTTGGCACCGTGTCATTTTATAAATTAAGGTCGACGTTTCGCCCACTTTTGTAAGGCGCTTCATCAGGATAAGAAAAGATAATAATAAGTAATAAAATTTAAAATATCTCTGTCAGAGCTCAGTATTTTCTCAAATTCCCTAGTTTAGTTCCTCGCGAAATGCTCCATCAATCACGTAAGCGTTTTGTACATTACAGTATTTTATTAGAATTTCCGATTATTTTATTCAGTCACGTATTTATTGTTTTGTCGTTTGAAAGTTTAAGACTTATCATATAATTGACCCGCCTGGTGTTTATTTGTTTGTTACAGAATGTTGATTTTTGGAACAAATGTATTCTTTCTAGTCACGTATTTAGTGACGTATTAAGATGCGTTTGCATATAGATGCGTTGATATTTTCGACGTAAGTATTAAATATTTGGAATGCCAGTTTATCTATGTTTCCCGATAATTTTATTTGCTGCAATTAGTTGCTTCTAAAATCTTATCTCTAGTCGTAAATTATACGTAAACATATTATACGACGCACACATTACTATTCTAATTAAATAGTATCGGATTATTACTAAAGGAGCTTCTTTCTCATGCATTTAATCAAATATCCTTTATATATAGTATCCTTGCAATTGACTTTTTGTAGAGTAGTCGATTTACTCCTATAATTGATGGAATTATTTGATTTTCTTAAAGTTAAAGTTATTTATATCTATCCTACGACCCCTATGATTTAATCTACCCTTAAACTACCCTCTTATCATAGCAATATATATATATATATGTATGTTATATATATATATATATATACCTTTATTCGAAGAAAACGCCAAATTTTGCAAACATGATGGTTTGCGGAGCTCTTCATCAGTATTAAATAGCGAGTTTTAGTGATATTTCTAAATATTATGTGAATTCTGAATCCACTTTTTGTATAATGGCGTGCAAAACTTTAAATCAACCAAAAATGCATTTATCGTGTTTTATATCTACATGCCACGTATCGTTTGTTTAAAACACATGATGTAAGTCCATCTTTAGTAAAAATGGATTTAGATATCAAAAGACACTCCATGTATCACATATTTTATAGCGCATAGAAGTTGTTAGTTTTAAAGGCCTCCGATAGTGTAACAATTTCTATATTTTACTGTATCAATTATTCACCTCACAAGTTTGTGTAAGTTGTTACGTTCAATCCTTGCGTCTAAATTATTTTGCTTTAACATTTTGTATCTTTTATTGCTTCCACGGTTATTTTGCATGCTTAGTAGCGGGTTCGATCTTTAAACGATCGTTTATTACTCATCCTGTACAATTTCTATTAAATATTCAGTTACAATTTAAATATTTAGAATCTATTCTATTTTGATAACGAGGAAACTTATGAGCTTATTATTACAGAATATGGAAATTTATTCTGGTTATCAAAAGCTAAAAATGCTTGCAAAATAGATTTGCTGAAATAAGTTTAGAACGTGTTGTTTGTCAAAACATTGGTTTCAGAAACCGGCTAATAAGATGGGAATCTGTATAAACACATGCATCTCTTAAATAAGATACGAACATGTGGATTAGAAATATATTTAATTTGATAACATGAAACGGGGGTTTGGGATCAACAACGGTTAAAGATGCTTGCAATATGTGTTGCTTTAATATGGGAAGGTGTTGGTTATCAAAGCATTTACTTCGAAAATTACGTTAAAACGTGGTATTCCTTTATAAATATCTGTTTGGGATACAGATTTCGAATAATGGAAATGTATGACCTAGTTATCTTTTTAAGGCATTATTCATCTAAACGGTAAATATCTATGGTTTCATACAGGATGTAGGCCACCCATTATACCGGTAACTACATAATTCTGCAATGCTGGTTGCAGATAAGCTTACCAAATTGAATAGCCATTGTTTTGATAATACCACGTCGGGTTTTCGAGCAGACGTGATTCCTAGTATTTTTCATGTAATATCGAAGCTATTCGCTTGGCTATTTTCGCATTTGCCGGTGGTGTTTTGATAATACCATCTAGGTGGTTGTTTGGTCGATGGGAAATATTTTTAAAGAGAAAAGGCGATATCATTCGGTGAATTAAAACCATCTATATATACAAGTTGAGCGACGAAAGAGAGTATTACTATGCACTGTCCTTTCACGTAAAGAGACTAAAAAAACCGCGATTTTACTTAAGATTCTCTATTTAAAGAGGCATTGCTTGACTTCGTTTTTATAAACTCGGAAATAGTCAATGTTCTGTAACCAGTGACTGAATGAAATTATTTCGTGCAAGTGCCTGGTTTGTTAACAGGTGTAAGTATGTACGCACCTTCAGATCTACTACGATGATACTTGATGCGGGCTGGCCAAGTACAATAGGGTACATGCTGGTGGTAATCGTACGGTCTCCACGGAATGCAGTTACTCTTCTTTGGCACGTAAATTCACTTAAGGTAGAGATACTCTGTTGTTTTTATTGATACTTTATAGGAACCTAGTTAATTTTGTGTGCTAGATAACCAACCGCGCCAGTGCTCTAGTTTTTTTACGCGTGGTTACTGCATGATAAATTAGAAACTCCGGTTTTCAATTAACTATCAAAATCTTATTACGTGATTGTATAAAGCAACAATTAAGATAAACATAAGCTCGCATAGAAGCAAATTGAAAATTTTACTTACTTAAGCTTTTGTTTATCCATAAAACTTACCAATAGTTTAGGGTTACGCTATTACTTTTAGGATTTGTCCCGAAATGCATTTCGGTAAGTAGCAAGTAAATGACTTTATATTACTGTACATATTATGTCTTCTTGTATTTATTTAGGTGAGCAGAGGCGGTGGATTTTTAGAGCGGAGACTTTAGGATAATCCATACTGGACCAGAAGAAGAAAATTCCGATGTGGGGATAGCTATGCGGAAAAGTATAAGACGCTGTGTAGAAAACTATTTACAAAAGAATGAAAGTGTACTCATGATTAGATTAGAATCTAAACCAGTAAATACAGTAATAATACAAGTATACATGCCCACCTCTAGCTAAAATGAGGAAGAGGTAGAAGATATACTAAGATATGTAAAAAGCCATGAAAATTCAATAATTATGGGTGATTTTAATGTGGTGGTAGATGAGGATAGGGAAGGAGCGGAGGTCGGTTTATTTGGTTTAACGACATAAACTATTTAATCATAACAAACACATTATTTCAACATCATGCTAGACGACAATGCACGTGGAAGATGCCAAGAAATATACGAACATATCAAATAGATTACATTCTTGTTAGACAACGATTTAGGAATCAAGCAAAAGACTGTAGAAGCTACAGAAGCAGATATAACCACTGATCACAACATCGTAATTATGAAGACCGCTCTTAAATTTAAAAATTTGAAAAAGCGGTGGAAAAAGACACTTCGACTTTGAGAAACTACAAGATAAAGATATCCTCGAAAGATCTGAAAAATTGTCAAATAAATTGCTAAAAGATATCGGGAAAATTTCTTATACTGAGAAAGTAGGAACAGAATGGAATAACATTAAATCCAGCTTAGACAAGGCGGCCAGAGATATTCTGGGGTATACACAAAAAGAAAACAAGAAACCATGAAAAACAAAAGATATACTGAATTTGATAGAAGAAAGACGAAAATACAAAAATCAGATGAAACAGGTAAACATGGATACAAAGCCATAAAATGGGAAATTATTTTCAAATGCAGAAAAGTTAAAGAACAATGGATTGATGAAAAGTGCAATGAGGTACAAACTAAGATGGAAATATGGAAGACAGACGAAACATACAAACTAAGTAGAATGAATTTTGGGGATATAAAACTATATAGTACAAATATAAGGGGCGCAGGAGGAAACATTATTATAAAAAATGTAGGGAACTTGGTTAGATGACAAGAATATGTAGGGCATTTATATGCAAAAGAGGAACTAACATCATTAGAACATGAATCGGGCATTAAAAAGGATGACTTGGGATATCCTATACTTAACATTAAAGGGTCTGAAAGATGGTAAGGCATCGGGCACAGATAAGGTGCAAGCAAAAACTCTAAAATCAGCTGAACAAGCAGTAACAGAACATCTCTTCCAACTTGTAAGCTATATGTATCAGACACGCGAGATACCCAAAGTCTTCTAACAAGCGAATTCTTCCTTAAAAATTGGCAGTTTTGGATGTGAAAAACAGTGAAGTATGGCACGAGATTTTGGAGGTACCCTTGGATATTACCAACTTATCCAGAATAATAAGAAACACAATACATCAGTCCAGAAGCACTTAACTGGAAAAGTTCGTCAATATACCGATTACCATAAGTTTTTCTGACGCTTTACTTGCAAAATAATATACAGCCATATGCTACCATCTATGCGAAAGAATTTTAGAAAGGCCATAATTATGTGTAAGCATTTGTTGAACAATCACGTTTAAAAAGTGAAAATATTTGACGTTTCAAACTTGAAACAACTGCATCACAAAAATAGCAATTTAAATCACTGACTACTACATTAAGATACTCGTGAAACATGTGCCCGAAAAAACGCCGTTGTTATTCTAAATGAATTTTAACGTATATTATGTTTGTTTAATAAAATATTTTGTTTTAAATAAAGCTTTTAATAATGTATTTTTTTTTAATAAGAAGAGACGTATTGTGGGTTGCCTAACATAGGTTAGATTGGTAAGGTGTGCTTCAAACATTCGGGTGATGGTAACGTGAGGCACTGAAGCTTGATAATATAGTAGGTTGCGTACACCAGGTTGAATGGGTATGGTGGGTTGCAAACATTCAGATGGGGTGGCGTACAGGAGGCGCTCAGGAGAAGTTGAAGCAAAGCGCGCTGCGCCTGGATGCCCATATTCTCCTAATAACTTGATATATAAAAGGGTTAACTACATATTTGCTACGTACCTAGACGTAGCCGAAAGAAAAGTAAATACCAGGCTAACTACCAACCGCGGAGAGTGGGGGGATTCGCCTACATACAAAAAAAACAAAAAAAAATAAAGAACATTGCCCACAATTATCTATTAACAATGAAAATAAATTGAAATTTCTTGATTCACAGATACAAAGAAAAGTATTGAATTTAAGTTATATTGTAAGGAACAAATTTTATAAAGGATCCACCAGTGCGCATTTCGTAGCTAACAGGTAATAAAAATCTTTAAAAAAAGTAACGCTAAGATTTGCTGAATAGTGTGTTAAATGTTAAATGTAGGTTTTCTCCATAGCAAATGGGTTAAATTAAAGTATTAAATGTAGACCAAGTTGTAGTAAGAATTAAAGAAAGATAACCAGAAGCACTAGCGAAGCTAGCATCCAAACATGGATGGTGAACTGGTTTCACAACATCAACCGCTGATAAATAAGGATCCTCGATGCACGTAAAAGAAAACGAGTCGCACCTCTATGCGTCGGGATGCGTATCTTGCAAGTAGCCAGGGGTGAGCCAGCACAGCAATGCCATGGTCGTCAGGGTTCATTCACCCTGCAATCGTAATTACAGCAGTGATCCAAAGACAAAAGGCAGTTGGTCCACGGCAACGAACAGGTAGGCCTACACAAAGAAAAAACCCATTTGACCTGTAGCTAAAAAAACTAAAAAGAGGATCTGATTAGAATGGGTACGCGCGGGGAACCTCACCGAATACATGCAAAACACCTCCTAGTTGTCGAACAGAAACACGTGCATCGCTTTTAAAATACAGTGACAAATAAATGTAAAAAATATTTCGACGTACAAGCTGTAGAATCATATTCAACAATGATTTCAACAACACGAAGAGATTACTGGATACCTAAAACAAGGCATAGACTATTTAATTTATGGAATAAAATTTCGTGGTAAAAGAAAAAGGGATTTGAGTTGAGGAATTTATTCGAGAGTGTGTTTATTATTAATTATGTTAAGCGGGCTTATACTGAACAGGTACACTATATAGGGGATTGTTGAAGAATTTAAGGATTGAAACGGAGTTTATTCGAACGAGGGAGAAAAATAGGATAATTAATTTATGCGGAAAATAAACGTAACATATTGTTTCTATCCATAAGGTTATCATGTAAACAATTTTTTCTCACAACCATCTGTCTACTTGGACAAACTGCCACAATATAATACTAAAATAGCACAAATATACCATTCGCACAAAAAACAATCCTATTTTGTAAATTCCAGTTGCATTCCTAATAACAAAGCTATAACAATCAGATTTCCACATATTTTCCATTCGTATCCTTTATAGTGAACGTTCGTAAAGGGCATTTCATAGTTTCATAAGACTCCTTTAGGTAAACTGAATGTGTCATGGGATCTGAAGGCAGTGCGTTGACATTATGTAATAAAACCACTTTAAAAATAAATTTAGATGCATGAATAAACAGTCGCCATTTTCAGGTTTGTGTTTACGTCCAAAGGATCAAACCGTCAAGATAATTGCAGTAGATAAGGTTGTTGGTCATAGAATAAAATTCAGGGTATTTCTTCTCGCAATTTAGGAAATGACTAATTTTGGTAATGTGTTCTATTAAGTTGCAACTTTGCAATCTAAAGCCCAGTAACTCGTGTTGGCCTTTACTTAAGTTCAAATCACGAACTAAATCGTTTAATTGAACTTGTTTAAGCAAATACGGCTCAGTGGATCATGCAGAATAAATTCGGGATCAATGCTAGGAGCAATGTCACTACTTTATTCTCTTATTTATCAAATCTTTCTAGTGGCATAGGAACAAGAAAATCATCACAATGGCCAACGGGTTCTATCGCCGATGTTGAATTAGAATACACAATTGTTTTTTTGTTTTTTGCAGAGTAGCCTGCTATCTTTGTTATGTGGAAGTAACAGTTCACTAGATGATCCTTTTGGACCCTTCAAATCATAGGTACTGCAAAGAGTATACATGAACAGGAACCTTGTATCACCTGTCGAAGATGATTTGCATACGTAACACAACAACTATATATGTAATCCATTGCTTATCTTGATCTTCTATTCTACTGCCGAAGTACAGATTCATAGCTATTCTAATTAGCAGAGTAAAACATCATTTTCTATGTTCAGCAGAAAATTCTCCAGAAACATAACAAAAACAGTCCGGATCGTTCACACATTTACGCGACATGATTAATATTTTTATGGGTATTTATATTTACTCCCACATCACTGAAAGGAACTTTATAAATTATGAAACTTTACTAGCTCTTCACTCCCTAAAACATACTAACTCTGAAAAGGTTGTTACATAAATGAGTTGATTTATGGAAACTTGAAATAATATGTTTACAAATATTTATGAAAGTCCTTGCTAGTAGCACGATACAAGTTGCTAACATAAATACAGAATGTAATTCCATCATTTCCAAAAATTCTTGTCGCTAATATGTATTTACGTTATGTACGTAATTTAGTAATTACACTATCTACTGAAAGTTCAAAAATATATATCTCAAAAATTATACGCGATAGAGAAAATCTTAAGCCAAATTTAAATTTGGGAGGAATAGTTACATAAAGGATTATTTAGTATTGAAGCCAGAATTTCGACCCGACAAATGTATAGTAGTTCACATATCAAGTTAACACTTCATTTAATAATTCTATAAGTCGTTTAGTGTCTTGTTATAATGTGACACCCGATATATTCGTCAAAATATTTTATTATCCATTTCTAAAGTCGTCTGTCGATGAAGCTATAAACACACCTGCTTTACGGGTTGCTCCAGATACAGGCGCAAAAATTTCAAAGTGTTTGCATTTTTGATTTAATCGCTTACTCGTATATTTGTAGCTAGCTAAAAATTCGACTTAACTTCAAGATGCATTTTGGTAACAATACTTTTTAGTTAATAAATAATTATAAAATTCTATTTCAGAAAGCGTCATAAATGGTTGTACAGGATTAATTGTTAGGCTGTAGGATATCCAGATTCTCGAATAAACAATAAGGCTTTCTTGAGACTAAAAGTCTTGTACTCAATAATTCCCCTAACGAACAACCAATTTTCATACCACCAAAAATAAGTATTGCTTAAACCTGGAATAATTCCTAAAAATTGGCATCAATCAATTTTCTAGTTGGCTGCAACTTTTCAAACCTCCTTTCAACCTAACTGATTCACGTTAGCAAATCTCGCACAACCTGCAGTATTTATAATTTTTAATGTAAGATATTCAAATCGTGGCCTACTTGTGCAATTCTTCCTTGCTACTTTTTTCCATTGTGCGTAATACCTACCAGTGTGGATGTAATCATCATCATCATTAGGTCTTCAGTCCTAGAACTGGTTAGACGTGTACCATCATTGTTCCCTATTCTGAACTAACCTACAGATTTCCCTGAAATATGCACAGTTTGCATCTATAACTGTCTGATCTAGTTCTACATCTACTTCTTTTTTCCTATCTCTGCTTGTAATATATCACATACTATTCCCCAAAAATGCCTTAGAACGTATTCCGCCCTACTATTTCTCTTTCTCCCCAGATATCCTTGTTCCCCTACTATTTCTGTAACTTATTTGTTATTATCTTTGTCTGTCCATGCTATCGTCCTCATACATCTGAAGCACAGCATTTCAAAAGGCTGCTACCGTTTTTCTGTCTGCGTTTCAGACTGCCCGTATTTCATAGGCATACTGTGCTGTGCTCCACACATATGCTTTCATCAATTTTTTTCTTATTCTATGTTTGTTGTCTTTCCTCATAGGCGCTGTTCTTCCTTGTTAGGTGCAGTTCGATCACTTTCTATTGTTTTACAGTTATATGCCCTATTTCTCCGACCTTCAATGGTTGTGAAGGGAGGTAACCAGCCTGTGGCTGCCAAGTTTCCCCAACACTTAACCATTTAGCGATTTAATATATTTTCCAATTTATCTTTTCGCACAGTCAACATTAGTTGCAGGTATTTCGCAACCAACAACTAGTTGTTTATACTAATCATCAGATTTGTCTGCGCTTATTTTTCGTCATTAGGTTTTCCGTCTCAGAACTAGTTGGACACGTACCTGCACTTATTTATATTCTGAGCTAGCCTACACAGTTCACTGAAACTCTCACACAGCATGTGTATTCAGCTCGTTCCCTTTCTATTGTTTTCTAATTTTATACCTTATTTTACCGAGATTCAGTGAAGGAGGTTAAGCAACCTGTGGCTACCAAGATCCCCAACACTTAGACATTTGCCGAAATAATGGTTTTCCAGTAAATTCTTTCACACACTTAACATTATTCAAGAATATTGCCCAACCAATTCTTGTAGTTACTTATAATAATCATCATGTTTAAGCACAGTTATGTTTTCGTCATTAGTTTATCCATCTTGGGATTGGTTGGATGCGTACCTCCATTGATTTCTATTCTGGGCTAGCCTACACATCTCCCTGAAACCTTTACAGCCTACATCTTTTACTATCTGTGTGCAGTAGTCTAATCTAGGTCTGCCTCTTCTTCTCTTTTTTCCTATCTCTGCTTCTAATATATTCCGCACTATTCCCTCATGCCGTAGTATGTGGCCTATCATCCTATCTCTCCTATTTTTACCGTTTTCCACATATTTCTTTCTTCCCTACCATTTTAGTACCTCTTCGTTCTTAACTTTGTCTGTCCATAATATCTTCATCATACGTCTGTAGCACCACATTTCAAAGGCTTCTACCTTTTTCTTGTCCGCTTCTCCTACTGTCCAGGCTTCACAGCCGTACAATGCTGTGCTCCACACATATGTTTTAAGCAATCTTTTCCTTGTTTCTATGTTTGTGGTCTTTGAACACAATAGTTGCTTTTTCTTGTTAAATGTAGCACGACCTTGTGCTAATCTTTGTTTTATATCTTTTGTGCTTTTCCCATCTTGCGTTATTTGGCTTCCTAGGTAGCAGAAATCCTTAACCTCTTGTAAGTTCGTGTTAAATACTTGTATTCTTGTTTTTGATTTATTTTCCCCACCTTTGCAAACTAGAACTTTAGTTTTAGTTTTGTTAATTTTCATACCGTATTTCTCTGTTAGAACCGTTTCCATTTCATTAAGAGCAGCTTCTAACTCTTCCTTGCTAGACGCTAATACCGCTATATCATCTGCAAATCTAAGCATATCAATTTTTTGTCCCTGCATAGTAATTCCAAATGTCTTCCTGCATTTGACAGTATTCATTGCCTCTTCTATGTACAAGTTTAAAATCAACGGGGATAGGGCACATCCCTGTCTCCCCCCTTTCCTAATGTTTACTTCTTTACGTTCCTGCTCTAATTCTATTACTGCTGTTTGCTCTTTGTATAAGCTATGTACTATCCGTCTATCCCTATAACTCATTCCAATCTTTTTGAGTATTTCAAACATTTTTTTCCAATTTACATTGTCGAATGCTTTTTCCAGATCTACAAACCCTATATACATGCTTTCCCCTTTTTGTATTGTTTTCTCCATTATCACTCTCAGAGCTAAAATAGCCTCCCGTGTTCCCCTATTTCGCCTAAACCCAAATTGGTCTTCTCCCAGTATTTCTTCAGCTCGTTTTTCCATTCGTCTTTGCACAATTCTAGTTAATATTTTTGACACGTGTGCTGTCAAACTTATTGTTCGAAAATTTTCACATCTATCCGCGCCTTTCTTTTTTGGTATAGTTACTATGATGCTACGTTTGAAATCTTTGGGTATCTCGCCTGTCTCATACATATAGCTTACAAGTTGAAAGAGACGTTCTGTTACTGCTTGTCCAGCGGCTTTTAAAGTTTCTGCTTGCACCTTATCTGTACCCGGCGCCTTACCATTTTTCAGACTCTTTAATGCTAATTCAAACTCGTCTCGAAGTATAGGATATCCCAAGTCATCATTTTCAATGTCTGATTCCTGTTCTAATGCAGT
This sequence comes from Platerodrilus igneus, assembly GCA_036346225.1. NCBI lineage: Eukaryota > Metazoa > Arthropoda > Insecta > Coleoptera > Lycidae > Platerodrilus > Platerodrilus igneus. The sequence continues at coordinate 2,416,147 of JARFIW010001052.1, read as the reverse complement.
TAGTTCCTCTCCTGCATATAAATTCCCTATATATTCTTGCCATCTACTCACTTTCTCTACGTTTTCTATAATGACGTTTCCTTGTGTGTCCCTTATATTTTTGCTATACGGTTTTATATCCCTAAAATTCATTCTAATTAATTTGTATGCTTCGTCTGTCTTTCCTATTTCCATGTTAGTTTGTACCTCTTTGCACTTTTCATCAATCCATTGTTCTTTACTTTTCCTGCATTTTCGAATAATTTCCCATTTTATGGCTTTGTATCTCTGTTTTCCTGTTTCGTGTGATTTATTTTTGTATTTTCGTCTTTCTTCTATTAAATTCACGATATCCTTTGTTATCCATGGTTTCTTATTTTCTTTTTGTGTATACCCCAGAATATCTCTGGCCGCCATGTCTAGGCTGGATTTAATGTTATTCCATTCTGTTTCTACTTCCTTAGTTTCAGATATTTTCCCGATATCATTCAGCAATTCATTTGACTTTTTTTCGAATCTTACTTGAATATCTTTATCTTTAGTTTCTCTAAGTCCAAGTGCCTTTTTCCGTTCCTTTTTTTCAAATTTTTAAATTTAAGTGCGGCCTTCATAATTACGATGTTGTGGTCAGTATCTATATCTGCTTCTGGGTAGCTTCTACAGTCTTTTACTTGATTCCTAAACCGTTGTCTAACAAGAATGTAATCTATTTGATATCTTCTTATATCTCCTGGCATCTTCCACGTATATCGTCTTCTAGCATGATGTTGAAATAATGTGTTTGTGATGATTAAGTTGTTCTTGTCGCAAAATTCTACCAGCCTATTTCCCCTGTCGTTTCTCGTGCCTAAACCAAATAAACCTACTACCGCTCCTTCCTCCCTCACCTACCACGGCATTAAAATCCCCGTAATTATTAAATTTTCATGTCCTTTTACGTATCTTAATATGTCTTCGATATCTTTGTAGATGGCTTCTACCTCTTCGTCACTGTAGCTAGAGGTGGGCATGTATACTTGTATTATCACTGTGTTTACCGGTTTAGATTCTAATCTAACCATGAGTACTCTTTCGTTCTTTTGTAAGTAATTTTCTACACAGTATCCTATCTTTTTCCGCATAACTATCCCCACACCCAAATTTCCTTCCTCTGCTCCTGTATAAATTACCCTGAAGTCTCCACTCCAAAAATCCCCCGCCTCTGGCTACCGAACTTCGCTGATCCCTACTATGTCTAGTGATAACCTATTCATTTCGATTTTTAGGTTCTCTAGCTTACCAACTTGCTTCATACTTCTAACATTCCACGCTCCGACTCGCAGGATGTTCCCGACTCTTATTTTTAACTTTCCAATCGCATCCTCCGAAGTAGTCCCCTCCCGGAGATCCGAATGGGGGACTATTTTAACTCCGAAATCTTTTACCCCAGAGAATGCCATCATGTTTGTAACAATTTAAGTACGCTGTGTACTTGGGAGATAATGTGGTGGTTTTCCGTTGCCTTCCACATCGCGGTAGTGTGTCTTAGATTGCCATACCAACCCCTATGGTCTCTGCCAATCTAAGTACCGAAAGAGCCGCTGCCCTCTTCCGGGGACCTGTCTTAGTCTGGTTCCTCACTAACGACCCTACTACTTTGGTTGGACCTGTAGTTTGGCTCTTTAGCTCATTAGAACACGCAAGTCATTTTACATGTTCTAGTAATTTAGAACTTCGGCAAGGTGCAGGTCCATTCGAAATGGTCTGGATGTAATATGTGATGTCTAACCATTGATTCCTTATCGTTACTATATTGAAGCAGTTTAATTTTCTAAATTCGCTACCAATCATTATTGCAACGTATAGGTCGTTATTAGTTTCCTTAAAGTTCTTCTCGACAAAATATTTCGTATTACAAATTTGCCCAACACCAAAAATCTTATGATTTTCATAAATAAAAATTTTAATAATTTCTAAAAACCAGACATCTAAATTTGTTACAAGTCAAATAGAGTCACGAAATAGCTGGGTATCTACCGGTTCTAAAACACGCCTCGGGTTGTTTGTTCCGTTAGACACCGCCTGCTGCAAAAACCCATCACTTGTAATTCAACCACCAAGACGTTAAGATGTTGTTCCTTAGTGCTTTGGCGGCAAGTCTTCAAATAGCAGTATTCTTGGCACACCTGAATAATTAACCAAACCAATCTTAATCAATGGTTCGTATAATTCCTATCCAGAAGATTTAATTAAATTTTATTAACTTTTAGCGCAACTACCTTTGAATATTGATCAACAAAATTTAACGCAATAATGAGGAGTATTTGTTAATTACAATATATCATGTCACCTTGGAGTTCAACAAATGAATCTCGAACTGATAGAATTATAAATTAAATAATAGACGTAGCAGCACGCTTTATTCAAGATGTTACTATCTACCGATGCAGAATATTGACCCTGTTTAACCTGCGAAAGGACGCGTTTTCGATGTCGTTGGAATCCACCATGCAAGTTAGAGACACCGTTTAGGTTGCAATCAGATGGTAGGCTTTCTACGTCATGGAAAGATCATGATGCGTCGCCAGAAATAATAAAAGGTGAATTGCTCCAAAAACATTTCCTTTGAACATCGAGCTGATGAATTATCGTGTGAAAATTTTATTTAATATTGATGATTTAAAAAGTAAGTTACAAGACAAATTATTTCGTATAAGTTGAAATTCAATTTTAGAAATCTTGCTATCTAAAATACGATTAAGTACCTGGCACTGAATTTAGATAATTATAACATCAAATGATTTTATGATCTTAAGCGTGAATCGTAGGAAACAGATCTGATCCCTTCGATAATTAATTATGTTTTTTATGAAATGCAAATTCAATTTTTAAATTAATATTGACTGATTTAAAAAGTAACTTTTATTTAATTTTGTAAAGATAAAATTTTCAATAGAAATAGATACATTGAGTTGACTTAATTTTATTAATGTTGATATATTTATTAAAAAAAGGAGTTTAGATCATGCAGTTCTTGTCATGAAAGTTGACCTAGGATTAGGAAACTGGTTTGAGATACCAACTCAATTATTATAAAAACTATTGATCTTGCTATCACAAGTGTTGTTAAAAGAGATATCATTTAGTTGAAATTAAATTAATCGAAATCACAAATAGAGTTACACATTTATGGCGATGAGATTTAAAATGCTGACAGTAACTCTATTTATTATGTGTGATTGTATTCTCTTTCAAGTGTGAGGTTAAGCGTACAAAATTAAAATCGTTCCCTTAAGACATGTTTATACACTAGAAGGTTTCTACTTTTACCCTGTAGTGTTGTCGAGTAAAGTAAACTTTAATAAAGTAGAGGCACCTTACTATGTTCCTAGAATAAGAACCCCCTGAAAGTTTGTACAAATAAATGCGGGAGTTAGTCTGGAAGATTCCAAAGGTCACATCAACTACAGATAAACCTACAACTTTGTCAATGCCTTTGTGAATGCATCGGGAGCTGATCGCAAGGTATCACCCAACCGAGCCGAGTGTTCTGACTTGCATTTTTTTGTTCGTTTCCGATTGTTCTATAAATAGTCGAACACGTCTAAAAAGTTCCCTCAATATATCCCTAGACAATTAATTTCTTTTAGTCTTACTTCATTTGTTATCATATCTACTTAGTTTGTTTTCCTATAGCACCACATTTCATGTTTTGCAACCTTTCTCTTTTGTTTTCTCCGTTACCCATGTTTCCCAACCATACCATACTATACTCCATACTAAAGTTTTACAAATTAGCTTCTTACATTTGAACTGTTTGATGTGGGCATATTATAGTTATGGAAGTACGCTTTCTTTGTTTTCGCAATTTCGCACTTTAATCCCCAAAAATAAAAATCCAATCGATTGTGTGATATCCCTCCCACAGAAATAAAAAACGTAGGTTCGTTTTACAATACTAGACAAATTAAAAGACGGATAGATAGCTTTATTGCAAGTTAAATATCAAACAATATCTCAAATGTAAACCCGCACCTAACACCCCTAAGGCAGCTTAAAATGTTTGCCCAACAAAAATATATTAAAATAGTCATTCAACAGTTACCCAAGCATTTACTCACGACTACGTATTACCAAGATGAAATTGAACGACTGCCGCAGGGCTAGTCGATATGTTTCTTCCCGCCTACGCCTAAGTATTCGATGAACTTCGTAAGCGCTGTTAAAACGTGAACTAACTACCACTCGTAATCGTATGAAGCTAGTAATTAATTTCCTAATAGCTTCGGTGAGTAACTTAACAAAAAGCCACCAACACATGCCAATAGGTCGTTTGAACCACACAACATTAGCGCGGCTCTCGCGTTAATCCAAACAAAAAAAGTCCGAATAATTACGTGGTTCAGCTGAAAACTTCCAAGCCACCGTGACAACGGCACGATTGCCCAGCTTTTACTACCTTACCGCTGCCGTCTACACATTCTAGAAGGTTGAGATCAGCTAGAAACCCAACCCACAAGTTCACTACTTCCAAGAATTCCCAATGATTTGCACGTGCAACTCAACAATGCAGATCCTACACTTTACATTCATTATAAGTAGCCACGTTATCTCACTTAAACTTAACATTTAATAAACAAAATATCTTATTCCCTGAAATAACAACATGAACTTTATAATAACATTCTATACTTATTACGGCGAGCACATCACATTTACCCCCCTTAAGATTTGATTTTTGGACGAAGAGTAAGACACTCTATTTATCAAAAAGAGAATTTTAACCCCCAAACCAAAATGGCAGGCAAGCCAGTCAAAAGTACTCCAAAGGACCCTCCTAAGGAGGAACATATCTCTGCAAATTAAAAACGTTATGTATTCCGAGAACAGCTCCACCGATATCGCTGATTTCATACGGGCTCGGACCGGCAATCCGCGTTACTACGTACGGCCCTTCATAAACCAAAAAGAATTTTTTAATACAAGCTTCTTCGGCCGAAGATTGAGAATGAGTTTTAACAAGGACCCGATCCCCTACACCAAACTCTGTTACCCTGTGAGTTATCCTGGAATCTCTCAATTTACGTTTCTCTGCTTTGGTTCATAACTTCTCATGAGCCAAAACAATGATTTGTTGATGGCTCCTCTGCAACCCCTCTTTCAACAAACCCGACTTTCTTAACAACGGTTCATCCCTCCCTCTTCCAAAATGTACTTCCCCGGGATTAGACCCGTGCTCTCATGAAACGCCTTATTCAACCACCGTTCCACTTGTTTCGTCACCTGCGCCCACTTTCCATGCGAATGATGGCACAAGGACCTCAATAACCGTATAACTTTCTTGTTAGCCCTCTCGGTACTATTACCCTGGGAATAATACAAAGACGTATGTAAAACTTTTATGTTTAAGCTCGCTAAAAGCTGCTCCCACGACTTTCAGAACTGAGTACCATTGTCGATTAGCATTGTCTCGGGTTTCCCTATTATTTCAAAATAATCATTCTTGAGTTACCTTATTAGCCCTAGTGGTGGCTCGACGTAGCGGATATAATCGTACGAGTTTTGAAAAGGCATCTATAACGACCGATGTTGAGTGGTATCACCCCGCGAACGAGGGAGTGGCCCAATAAAATCAAGACACACTAGTATAGCTGGCTTCTCAAGCACCGCGCAGTGCATTTCACCGCCAAGGTGGGGTGCAATCTATGCTTTTTGACACAACAAACACCCAGCCATAGCTCGACGAATGTCACTACGCATTCCCGGTCAAAGAAAATTTCTTTTAAGGCGAGGTAGCATTTCTTTGCCCCGAAATTACCTCGATCCTCATGCTAATGCTTAATCAATTCGGTAATCGCCATTTTTGGCACACAAATCCGGGCCTTTGCGAAAGAGCACCTCGTTCTCTAAAAAATACCGATCTAAACACTTAGTCGAACTATCGTCCTCACTCAAACTCACCATTATTCTACTACAAAAAGCATCCACCCCTTGTGCTTTCTTAAACCTAGATAACTTCGTCCAAGCCTGTTACAAATCTGGAAAATGGTCACTTTTTGTTCTCGTTCGGGATTTCACGCGCTCCTGACAAAGCTACTGGGTAACGGGATAGACAGTCAGCGATTACATTCTCCTTCCCTGCCCAATGAATAGCATCAAAAGAATATTCCGAAATCAGAATAGTCTATCTAGTCAACCTGGAATTTAGCAGACGACATCACAATAAATACGACAATGCCGTTTGGCCTGCTTTAATTGCTAAAGGGAGACACAGTACAAAAGTACGCCACTGTTTCAAAGCATTCACTACCGCTGAAGTCTCCTTCTCAGTAACCGTATAGTTCAATTTGCTACCTCTTAAGATTCGGCTAGTAAATGCCAAAATCTTCTTATCTCCGGTTAGAGGATCTATTTGTAAAAGACATACCCTTATTCCATACCCCGAACTGCACACCGAATATAAAATCTCAAATTCAGTAGCGAATGTTTAAGAAAACATACACCTAAAAACGCATCTTTCAACCTATCAAACGCTGTCTGTTCCTCATCTGTCCATAACCACTTGGTACCTTTTTTTAGTCGTTTCAATAAAGGAATCGTCAAAACTGCATAATTCTCCACAAATTTGCGGCCATAGTTACACGTTCCCAGAACTGATCGTAACTGCCGAATATTTTTCCGTCTCGACAACTCTTGTATTGCTCTCACTCGAGTCGGGTCTAAGGAACTACCCTCGAGTGTCAATATATGTCCCAAAAATTTAATGCTTCCGCGAGCAAACTCGCACTTTCTGAACTTAATCATAAGACCTGCTTTAGCAAGCCGTTCGAATAACAAATCAAACTTTCTCAGGTGTTCCGCAACCGTAGCCGAGGTAATCAAAATATCATCCACATAGGTTGTGGCAAACATCGCAACCTTTTCACCTAAAATGATAGATAAACCTCGAATAAAACTAGCCTCCGACGTACTCAATCCAAAAGGGGGGGGGAGCCGGAACTGATAGGTATTGCCTTCAAACTAAAAGCCTGTAAATTTTCTACAATTGTTTTTCATATGAATCTGAAAGTAAGCGCATGTTAAATCAATGGTGCTTAAAAATTTTATTTTATCCGCTTCAAACAAATTCTTCCGGATTGGGAGGCAGCACGTGATCTCTTCTCATTCTCACGTTCAGATGCCGCGCATCCAAACAGACACAAACATTTCTATCCTTCTGTACTACAACCACTAATGGACTGACATACGCATTGCGAGCAGGCTCAATTACCCCCCACTCAACCATTTTCTTTATTTGGAATCACGCCGCCTCTTTATACGCAGACAGAACCGGGTACAATTTTATAAAAAACAAAGCCACATCTCTAAGTTTAATAGTATGTTCATATTCATTAATTAGACCTGGTTGCTCCGAGAATATGGTCTCGTGTCGATTCAATACGCTCGACAAACCCCTCTTTTCTTCGTCTGTAAACAAACTTGCCTTTTCTACCGCCTCTTTTCTATCTTTATACTTTAATACTTTCCCAATTTATATCCGATACACCCTATATATTGAACAAATTTCCTGTTGCTTCCTCCTCAAAATTCAGTTTAACCCCATCGCTCCCATTCACCACCATCAATTCATGTTTCCCAAAATCTATTTTTATTTATTGCGACTCTAACCATTAACAACTTAGAATCATTCGTCTAAACCTGAAATTACAGTAAACGGTACTTCTCCTTGAAAAGTTTGGAAGTCGACATTTAATAATACCTGGAACTTTATTTTCGTTGTTTCGGTATCTAACGTTCTCCTAACCGTAATACCACTAACTAGAAAAGTTGGCACCCCTGGCTTGACACCCGATATTTCTGTCCACAAATCCTCGCGTATGCAATCGAATTGACTGCTTGAATCGACTAAGGTCCTAAGTTTCGTCCCCTGTATTTCTACGCTACGGTAAACTATTCCGCTCTAAGTTTGCCTCCTCTGAATTCGAAAGCAAATCCCTTTCGGGTTGTCGATTGAATATTGTACCTACAACATCCGTTTTTATTGTATTCACGTTCGACTGACGGACTTCAGAATTTCGTACCTCCCAGTTTCCATTTTCCTCGCGATCCCGCCTATCCCCTTCATTTTTGCGCACTACTGATGCAGAACCTGAAGATGTTGGTCGACGAAATTCTAATGTCCTTGATCTCGTTTCATTTTCTTCTGGCTGCGTGGCCCGTGTGGGTCCGGGAATAGCATAGTCCCACGGTACGACCTGCCTGTCGTAAGAGGCGACTACAGCGGTCCAACACATACACACACGCACACTTTATACACGCATAACACATACACACACCTTTCTTACACACACGCGCGTGCACGCATATGCACAGCCGCACGCACACGCCTACACCAACTCATACATAACTACACTGGGATTCTGTTTTATTTTATTTTGTACGATTCTTAGTTTTTTTTGTTTGGTTTTGTACTTGGTGTTGATGTTATTCTTTTTGGTTTTTTTCTTTTTTTGTCGTTCCCTTCGTTCCACTTTCCTTTCCCTATGCTTTTGCTGGTCTTCTTTGCAATCGGTCCCCAATCCGATTGTGTTTTACCCATACGCTTCTGTGGTAGGTGCTTTCTAGTCCGTTTTTCGTTCTTCGGAAACCACGACTTAGTCGACGTTAGGACTAGTTAGCATTTCTTTTCTTTGGTCCTTCGTTTGGTGATATTTTTGGTTACCACAGTTTCCAGTACACCGTTTCCTTTTACCAACGTTCCTCCTTTCTTCCTCTCGTTCCCTTTTGTTGTCCCTTTGTTTACTTGAGGTTTGACCTTTGGTTCCTGTTTGGGCTTGTACTGTCGGTTTTCTTCAGCGTTCCTTTTCTTCTTTTGAGGTCGAAGACTTTCCTGTTTCTTCACTAGAAATATCCGTCCTACGAAGACTTTTCTGCAGTGTAAATGCCGTTCCATCTTAGTCCTCTTTGCTTGCGTCCCTTCCTTTCTTCCTTTTAATTCTTTCCTCTTCTATTATTGGTCTTCGAGCCGGAGGAGAGTTCTTCTTTTTTTATTTTAGAGTGCTTCTTTTTTTCTTTTTCTGTTTTCTTTTTGTTTCGTTTTCGCAACGAGTTTTCTTTTAGTTTTGAAGCGATTTTTTTCTTTTTCGTTTTGTTTGGGTTTTTTTCTTTCTCTTTGTGTTTTTTAGTCTTGTCCACTACCATTACTTTTGTTTTCCTACCCCGATTTGTTAAATTTGCTGGTGGGGGATTTGTTACGTTCCAATTTTGCTGTAGAAATTTCCCTTGTTAATTCATAAGTCCACTTCACGATAATTTTGTTAAATCAACTACGTTGCTATTCTCACATCCGTCAACTTAAATCATCATAAATATGCTGTCTAATACTTTTCAACTCAAATCCCTTTTGCTTTAAAAACGACAAGTTTATGCTACAATTAAATAGTTTACATCCTGCGTATTTTATTTTTCTGCAATAAATACGCTTTCGAATAATTTCTCAACTTAAATCTATTTGCTTGGAAACGACAAGTTTATGATAAAATGTAAAAAGTCAATATCCTGTGATATGTATCCGTCAGTGCGTTATACCTTCCGATAACGTATAATTTCGTTCTAGTGGGTTTCCCACCTAAGGATTTGTCGAAATAATATATCCTATTATTCTCCGGTAAAACCGTGTTTTTCAGTTTGAATCGCGTTTCGATAACGCGGATGTTTGCTTTTCGAGTTGGTGTTATTTTGGAACTTCTTTTAATCTTTGATTATTCCGCTTGTACATTTATGCACTTGTAAAAACTACTCGCTCTGTTACTCCAAAAGCGATGCGCGTTTCTCCTCTATCAAATGTGTAGATTTGGTGTGGATCGGTAAGCGCTCTTGAGTTGTTAATATTAGTAACATTTTCCTTTGTTTAGCTCTTAGCTGGAGGCTAAATTGCTCGTTGCGTAGCCCGATTATTCCTTGATGTAGATCAACTGCTGTTGCATGTGACCGCCGTTGCAATTACGGTAGCAGCATGATTGTTGCTGACTGCCGCACCGATGCTGTGTCAATTTTCTTCCGAGAGCTGACAAGATAAGTATCTCGACACATGTATGTGACTTGTTCTTCTTTGCTAACATACCCAGGGATAAACCCAATTTAAAATTAGATACGCTAATGTTTGTTCTGGTAAAATCCTTACTAGCAATGTTTCGAACTTTAATGTTTTTGCTTTTTGTACTTAACCCACCCGCTTATACGAAAGTATCAGCGTTATTCTTTTTGGTATTGATTAGATTTATTGCATGTTAGTTACGAATTGCACACTTCGTAGAACAATTAGTGAATTTGTCCATAGAGTAAAATTGTTTTATTAAATAGTAACCTTAGTTAATTTTGTTGTGCTGCTTTCGATAGAAATTTCTTTATTTGTGGTTTTTTTATCGTAAATAGAAAATCGTTGGCGATGTATTATTTTTGTGTTGCTAGGAGCCCCTCCCCTTTTCGCATTGGTAGTTAGCCTGGTATATTTAGGTTTTCTTCGGGCTACGTCATTGTACGTAGCACATTGTACATCTAATTTTATCATGGGCTATTATCTATTTTCTACAAGACATTCCCACATACATTCTTAAGGGCCTCATAAGGTGTAAGGTACGTAACTTGGTTAGCTTAAATAATCCCTAAATAGGCTAGCGTTCCAAAGTCATGCATTCACAATAAATGACATCGACGAACAACAATATTATCTGACAATCCAGATTCTACTTTTCATAGATGAAATACTTAAAATCCATTTCTTGTAACAAAGTATAAAATAATAAATATAATAATATTCCTTGTATAAAGTTATGCCTCTCTTTCAATTTTGATAACAATTTCTGAATACAATGTTAAATTATTACCAAATATAAATACGAAAAACGAAATTCAATATTAACACCCTGTATCATTTTCCAGAAAAACATTCTATTTAAGCGTATAAGGCTTAATCCTCATATTTTGGTCCAAATAAGCTGTGCTTACCCTCAATAGTTATGACTCACTTTGTATAATTTGTTGACATGCTTAGCTTCTATCAAATGCCTCATTTTGTTGAATAGAAGTGACCTTTTTATTATTCAATTTCCCACATACAATTATGCGTTCAAACACACAAATTGTATTCAACAAGTTTCGCTAGTTGCTTTAGCCATCGACGAGCAGTACAATGAATAAGTTTTGTTTGGGGGCGTTCAAAAACTCTTGATTAAATGCATTACTTTTCAAATCACCAAAGTTTCCTAATTTAACAAATTTATTTTTCTCAATGCAGCAAAACATTTTAGGGACACTGTAATTAGTCGTTCTAATAGAACTATAACGAACAACTATAATTTTTGGTATCTGGACACCTAGTATGCGTATTTGCTGTTATCCTAAAATTTATGTGACTTAAACATACTCTCTAAAAGTACGAGCCGTAATTGGTCGCCTGCATAATCTCACCTAATAAAATTACGAGAAAAATGAACCCTTTATCTGTTTCCCCATTTGGATTAAATCCTTGTTTAATTCCCGTCGGAGGAATAAATGCCCGAGGATTTAGAAAAATGCCATATTTCGCTGTTATCAAGGTCATTATCGAAATTACAAAATCTGCACCCGCGGGCTTAAAACGTAATCCTATCAAATTAGCAGGGGCTTTTCCAGCTTTCTCAATTTTTATTTAAAACATGTGCTTTGTTCCTGTAAAAGCTCGAATTTTCTGGTTAGTATTGAGTGACATGCATCTGGAACAAATTTCCTGCTGTCCGTTGCAGTCGTTTCGCTGCGGGCCCCTATTGAGACCGGTCATATTGCTCGACAAGCTATTATGTTATCCTACTGCTTCTCAAATGTAAACATTTATTGCTTTTCGAAAGAGCCCTTCAGATACTAAGAGCTACGCAGTAATTTCGTTTCAGCCACATCATTCGTATCTCTTTTAGAGTGTTCCAGCTAAGCCGTAGCAAGTACGTTTAGGAAAATCTAAACGTTTGTATCTTCAATACAATTTCCTCTCCTGATTTGAACGCACTTGTCGTTAATGCACAGATAAACCCATTTTCAATATTTATCCTTTCATTGTTACAACCTAAGAGTGGTTTTGGCATATTTCTTGATATCTATCTTGGAAAAGGTCTACTTCAATTGCTAAAGCAGAATACGATACAAATTGGTTCCCTGATAGAATTATGGGTAGTTATCTCTCCCTCTACGCATTTTAAATTCCCAAATAGCGTTGCATTATACACCGATTGTTAGCAATCCTCGTTTAGCATGCAATCCTCGCATTTCAGATTATCTTCCAAATATTCAATTCGAATCTCGCAGAATATTTGATTTCAAATATACATTTATGATGCCATTTTGATATTTCAAAGCAGGAACTTTTTATCAACTTAAACTGGTAATCTTGTGTATAGTACAAATTTCCAGGAATCTGAAACATGTTTTGAAATTTAAATTCAAAATCGAATAAAGTCTGTAACTTTTGTATATGCTGCAAGCACAAGAATTTTAAAGCATTGGAGCATATTCAAATGAATCAATGCGATAGATATGCCGTATATTTCTTATTGAAGTCTTTGAAAGTAACATACTTTATTAAGATATGTTATCATGGACGTGAACAGTTCAAAGCACGTGTTATTACTTTTAGAGTTTTCACATCTAAATCGAAAAGCAGGCGCAAAATATTGATACTATATGTAGATGTAATGTCTTTGGCTTCGCTTTATTATTATTATTTATTATCGAACACTGAATGGTGTTGTAACTTGAATATTTCAGCATTGAAGGGTTCGGGAAGCAGCAAGTGGCCTATATTTGAAGTAAACTATTGTATATAAATTATATATATAATTATAGATATATAAATAGAACTAGAAAGAGATGCGCAAAAAAGACTATTTCTGGAAATGTATCATATTTTTCGCCAAAAAAATTGTATAAATAAAAAAACAGATTTGGTGGTCTAAGTTCGATTTACACATACATAGTAAGTCTTCAAAAATAACATATACCTAATGCAATAATTGATATTGTAGTAATTAACATTACATACATACACATCCTATCACATTCATACATACACGTACTTACAAACAAACAGATTAACGTACATAATCACAAATATTCATAGACACTCACATAAATATAACATGTACACGCACCCACACCCATACACACACAAACACATACACACATGCATGCATGCACACATAGGCATTCTGTATTTAAAGCTTCAAATAATAAAAAAAGTAAAACTGAAAGGTTTCAAAATTTGACATTTTTATTTTTATTTTTATACAAGTTATACAATTTTTTTATAACAACAAATTGTAGCACGAATTAGTTAAAATAAGATTTCGATTTAACTTCCATGTTAATTTAATGTTTAACCTCGTCTTGTAAGTTACTATCAATCACTTCAATCTTACTAATTTTATTATTATGCCACGGCTAGCCCTTTCTAATCTACACAGAGTGCACAACGTTACGATGATCAATTTTCTCTTTTCACCCCTTTTTGATTACCTATTTGAATTGATAAAACGAATGCAATTAATTTCATATAATGAAAGGAAATGATGTTTACAATTTTTGAAATTCTTTAAATACGCCCTTCAATCAATTAATATCATATGTATCATTTATCCCAAAATTTATATGCTTTTAATTCAACATAAAGTCACCAAAAACTACCTCTTTACAAAAGAATCTGGAACGTTCTAGACCTCTTTATGATTTATTACGTAAGTTTAACGTATGCAATGTTTCTTGTTGACTTCCTTACAAGTTTTGTATAAATTGAATAAATTCAGTATTCAAATTTAAATTGAAAAATATCTTAAAATTAAGTAGATCTGACCTGTGATATGTTGTTTGTTTTGTGGATCAACACCCCCTCGCTTTCTTCATTCGTCTACCAATGCTCTGCTTAGTTGAACCAATATTTGAGTACAGTTACCCCTTGTTTTCCAAAAATTACCTCCTGCTTCTTTATTTTATACTTGTCTGCATATGCTTTGAATCTCCTCCCTTAAATACTTTCGACGCAGATTAGAATTGTACCAGAATTGTACCAAAATTCGATTAGAATTGTCCCCCTAGAATCCACTTAGAATTAGAACTTTTTTTCGACATAACTTTGAATTGTCGACGCAGACTTGAATTGTTCAGATTGAAGCCCTATCATTATAAATATTTAATCTAATTAATTACCCAATTTCTACTCACGTTTTCTATAAAAAACGGCAAAAACTCTTCATATATGCCTAACGTAATTGTTGTACTATTTTCACTGTAACTTAAATTTGATCTATTTTACTTTATTTATTTTACGCGTTTATTTCTGGTTCACAGTGTCGTAGCTTCGACGTGCATAAGTTGTGGTCTGATCGTGTTATCACCGAATGGATGTTAAATAGCCTTTTTCCACTACTTCTGGGTTGGGTTTTCAAGCAGTTTTGCAGATTATTTCAACCAACCAGTTTTGTCTTTAATATTACCTGTATTTTAAAGCTGTTTCTGATGTAATTAATTCGGATTTTCGTGTAATGGTGTTTATTTGCTATCTTTGATACTTTATTATTTGTTATCTTTGCCATACGTTGTTTTGTGTAGATATCGCCTTTTGGATAATCGTACAAAATAAATGATGTAACTCTAATGCTGTTTTCGTTCATGTATTTATCCATCTTTGAAACTGCGTTTTCTTATGAAAGCGCTTATTGTTCCAGCGTAATTACTAAAGCTTTGTTAGGTTTTATTCTTTATCATCAGCGTCTTTATGTTATAAATTGTAGAACACTTTTCAATTACATGAACGATCATTTCTCTTCTGAACATACGTTCTATTGTTGAAAGATATGCTCACTGGCATTACTAAAAATTAATAACGGTCTATATGCAGGGTGTTAAATGCTTTCTATTTACATAATGTATAAATTGCCTATTTTTCTGCTGAATACGCGTTCTATTGTTGTAAGATATGCTTACTTGCATCGTTTAAAGTTAATTGCGGTCTATATACAGGGTGTTAAACGTTTGCTATTTACATAATGTACGAATTGCTTATTTTTCTGCTAAATAAATGAAGTTTTCTGATTCGTTTTGCTATTTATAGCTGCTATACGACCCTTACTACTCAATACACCCCTAAACAACCCCCTATCACAGCCATTATTCCCCTAAATTAAAATATAAAATTTTAGAACAATGAAATTTTTGACGCCAAACACATTTGTTTATAAATTTTTATATTTTTATTTTATTTTAGCAAATCTAACTCTCCCTTTGTTAATTCCCAATTTACATCTATCTAATCTTATACCTATGTCCTATTTTACTACCTTATTTATACCTATACCTATTCTTATATCCATATCCTATTTTACTACTCTATGTATACCTATTCATAAGTTTATTTTACATTTTATTTACTCATTTATGCATGTCCCCCATGTATGGGTGAATCAAATTTATTTATACTTCCCCTTTATTGTTTTTGAATCTATGTCCTTTTAACTCATATTTGTTTGTTTCGTGCTTTATAATTATACCCTTGTTATCTATTCTATATCCTAAAAATTTAACCCTATCTTGAAAAAATTCGCACTTCTTTATATTTATCTTTAAACCTGCTATATTTAACTTTAATAAAATTTTTTCTAAATGTACTAAGTGTTGCTCTACACTATCGCTAAATATCAACACATTATCCACGTAGTGGATTCAAAATTCCTCATACGGTCCCAAAATATTCTGCATAGCCTTCACTAATGCAGTCGTACTCGAGGACAAACCAAACGAGACCACTTTAAATTGGTATATTCTTCCTCCTACCGAAAAATCCGTATATTTCCTTGATTCTCGCGCTAATGGAATCAACCAAAATGAATTCTTTAAGTCTAATTTGCTATAGACTTTCTTATTACCTATTTTTGATGATATGCTATCCATCGTTGGTGGACAATTGTATTGCGGTTTCGTTCGCTTATTAATTTTTCTTGCAACTAAACATAATCTGATGCTATCATCACTTTTCTTCACGACGACTAATGGATTCACAAGTGATGCTTCTGCCCCAGTATCAATCAATACTCTAACTATTCTATTTTCCACCTTTAAATTAATTATTAGTAATAAGCTCCTTTCAAATCTTCCTAATTCATTTTCCGTTTCATGTTTAATTAATTCACGCTGATTTTCGTATCCGTGTATCCTTAGAAGTTTACTTGGTTCATCCGTATATAAAAATTTTGGTTTCGCGTGGAAGGTCCTGCCTGACTCGTTATTTCTGTTTGTGTGCAATTAATATTTCTTGTTTGCGCGCGATCAATATTCCTCGTTTGCGTTTGTCGATCTTCATTTTCCTGTCTATTTATTTCTCGATTATTATTTCCCCATGATTAGTCCGTTCTATTTGTTGCTTTGGTATCTGACCCGTATTTGTACTTCGCCTGAAATCATTTTTAAAATTGTTATAATTTCCTCTATTAAAATTTCTCCCATGATTATAATTGCTTCTTTGATAATTAGTACTCCGAGTCTCAGTATTTCTTTGTGGCATTCTAAAATTCCTGCGTCGATCCCTAGCATTATTTTCCGTCCTATAATTTGTTTCCATCATATCTTTGTAAATATTCTATAAATGTGTCTCGGTCCACTATATTCTGTGTCGTGATATCTTTTTACTTCTGAGTTAAAATGCCCTGCCAAATATTTTATATTTTGTTAATCGTGTAAAGGAGGATCTAATTGTTTCGCTACAGTAAACTTTTCAATAGTATATAATTCCCGCGTTGTTACCCTATCTGAATTATACTTTTCCTTGCTCAGGTCATTCCTAACTTTATCCTGTTGATTATCCCCCCAAAAGTGTCGTAGAAATTTTTGTTCGAACTGTTAAAATATTTAGACCTCGCTTTCAACTAAGTTATACCACACTTCAGCTCCCCCTTTCAGCATTGATTTTACTAAGTTTAATTTGTATTGCTCGTGTGTTGAGCCCTGCACAAACATGTTAATGTTTTTCAAAAATATTTTTGGATTTAATTTTCCGTCCCCGTAAAATTTAGTATACTGGCCAATTGAAAGATTTGGTTGAATTAGCATAATTGGTTCCCTACTATTAAAATTTCCTGAATTAGTTTTTGCTTGGATTTCATCATTCGAACTTGATCCCATACACCATCGATTTCCTCCGTGATCCTCGCGATTTTCTCTTGCATTTGCGCCCTCATTTCCGCAAGTGTTTGGTTAGTTTCCCTTAATCCATCACTTAGAATTTTAATTTCCTTACCCAATTTTTCACTGTTCTCATCCAGTAAATCGTTGGTGTATTGAGTTGATGATTTTACTATAGAGTAGGAGCATGAAATATTTAAGGTGGAACAAATTTGTAAATATTGAGATTGTGTGAGTATACTATTAATATGTCCGAATAAAAGGGTTGTATGTTTTGTTGCTCGAATTATTTTTTTTGTTTTGTTTTGTCTAATTAGAAAGAAAGTTATGGAAAATAGAGCAGATGAGGAGCCGTGGTGAGTATCCCTAAAGAAGTAGTGAGCAGAGCTAGCCGTGGGGTGTCATTTTTGAGAGCATCTTAAGAGGGTACTCAACTAGAACATCTCCTAATCGAAAGCTTGAACTCAAAATTTATTTAGGTGTTAATTAGTGAAGTTTTATACAGGAAATTCTATAGCATTAATTAATCGATCCAATTTGTGAACTCGATACTGACTTTAAATTCGCGGTAATTTTATCGCAGTCCAAGTTGTGGGACTCGAAAGGTAAGTTTACAGTAATTTTATGGCTTCCCAACGGAAGGGGCTCGAGTAGTTAGAGCCTAATCTTCACAAAAAGAGTATAATTTCAGTTATCAGGATATTGTAGGTCAAAGAATAAATAATTAATATAGTAAAATTGTTATATTACTTGACGTTTCGGCAACCATTTTGTGCCTTAATCATAAGTTCATAGGTGAAATGAATTAAATATCTTCTGAATTGCATTGTACAGTATATAAAGATTGTTTAAATAACTTACATGTTGTTAAATCTAGATCGATGACCAGAAAAGCTAGTGAATATTAGGTCACTAAAGTGTGGGGGTTCAAATATATATATATATATATATTACATTGATTATTTGTTTTTTATATTTTTAAATACTTTATATATACTTTTCATTTATTTGTTAGTGTACAAATTTTTACTGTAATTTTCGTGCTTTAATTATGTCTGGTCGGTCTACAAAAACAAAAACTTATATAAGTGTGCCTCGACTATTCAGAACCTCTCTTTCTCAGGGTATCTACACCTACCTACCGTGGGTTCGGTGATAGGTAGATGGTCACGACACCGACCAAACAGCACTACCTTATTTTTATGCGTATATGCCAAATATAACAAACAGATCCGCGTAGCCTTGTGCCAATTCAAATACACTTACCAAATGACTTTGACGCTCCGAAAAACACAGTACTCACCCGATTTATCCTCAGTTATAGGCCTTTTCCTTAATTCTGGCTAACGACCTCGGCCACCGGCTGTGTCTTTACACTACGCTCTACTATCACAAGGACTACTTGGCTTTCCAGACACCAGGTTTTTGATATATTTGCTTTTATTTTCCACCCAAATCTATAAATAATTACTGAATTTAGAATACCTTTAATTTTAACTTCCCCGCGCTAGTTTTCTTCTACTTATACCGTCGTTCTGTTTAACCACTCCTTCCACTCTAACAATATACGATCCAATACCAATCTTTAACCTGCTCTTTCCAATTCTGTGCTGCTCTATACTTTCCACCCAATACCTTTCAATCGCAATGTAGTACCCAAATCACTTCCAATTCGTCTTCCTTCGGCCTACTAAATCCACTCCAAATCTTATTTACCTCAATCCAAATCACTCTAAATACCAACTCTTATTTACACCTGTCTCGGTGCCGCTCCAATATCTAATCTTCTAACTTTCCACCCTTCTTAACTCGTACTGTTCCCTCTGACTCTCTATACTCTTCTCTAATTTAATCAAAAGCTTTAACTTCCAAAAGATTTTATTTCAACTTTTAAAATATCTAACTTAGTACATTTCTACCAAAACACGTCTTTTTACCAAAATTATTCAAATCGTTCTTGTTTATTATTTTACCTAGGTGATACCGCCACCTTCAAAATTATTATGCCTACTCTTTATACATTTCTAAAATCCAACACCCAATTAAATCGTCACAACTAGTGTTGTGTCACTAATACCTATTAGTTATCTTTTTACACTTTACGATTATATAAATAACTGTTCGATCATTTGTACTTATGAACGCGTCGCCCTTAAATCACTTTTGATATTGTATTTTCACATATAATTTCGATAATACAAGTTTGTCCAAAGGTTGATTCTATTAAATACGTGCCGAAATGTTTCACATATAATCCTGGCCATGTGTTGTGAACAGTGGAACTTACACAGACGCAACCGGCTTTTAGACCAGCAAATACGTGCCGAAATGTTTGACATATAATCCTGGCCATGTGTTGTGAACAGTGGAACTTACACAGACGCAACCGGCTTTTAGACCAGCAAATTTACACTCTATGGATTATCAACGTACAACTTAGTATAAATCCTAGAATACTGAGTTTTCTCACGTCATCAAGTCATTCTTTCACGTATTGGCACTTTTACTCTGACTAATCTACTTTCAATACTTTACCATTTGTTGTAAAGTACGGCAAACACAAAATTTACGTGATCTGGTTATTGGCTTTTTTGGCATATACACAACCTTAAAACAATGAAGTACTTTTTATACCCTTTTAGCTCTTACGTACACTTCAATATATATATATATATATATATATATATATATATATATATATTAAACATTATTTTAATATCTTGATCATCTGTATTAGATATAATATTGAAATTTCTTGGACGTTGGTCAATGAATACCTATTTCTAATGGCAGATAAAATAACTATAACAACTTGTAATTGCGTTTATTATTTTTAAGACGCGTTTCGGTCATCAGGACCATTATCAATTATGTTCTACAGAATATTACCTATAGAATATGAAAAATATTTTTAATAATTACATAAATAAAACTAAACTGTAGATTGTATATTTAAACTAAAGTAAAACACAAACATTTGTAACAATTATAAAAATTCACTGAAAATTGTTATTTCATAAAAATAAAATTGTTTTTCGCTTAAAAATACAAGAACGAAGAAGACTTTAAAAGTATACCAATGTAATAATATTAATTATTTAGTCTAAACTGTTAAACAATATAAACTGTAGTGTGTGATGATAAGTAAAACTTGTTTAATAGTGATGGTATATATATGAAATATGTGCAATAGGATATTTATAACAAAGTACAACTATGCTATTAAATTTTGGTAGAACTGTGTGAAATTTTCTTGATCGTTTTTTCAATTTATTGTTTGTGAATTTTTTTGAATTTGGGTAGTTTCTAAAAATCCTCTTTTACTGTCTTTTATTTCAGTACCCAAATTTCTACATTATCAAAATCAAATTTGTGGAAATTTTCTAAGGCATGGGCTGCTAGAGCGGTGCATTTTTTGTTGTTAGTTTTTATTGAATATTTATGCTGGTATATTCATTTATGGAAGTATTGTTTGGAATTTCCGATATACACGCCTGGACAATCGCTACAATTTATTTCGTATATGGTGTGTGTTTTGTACTTTTGCTCTATTTCTGGTCTTAATTTTGTAAAAAAAGGCTTTTGTAAAATTGTTTGGTTTATATACAACTTGAATATTTTAACTTTATAAATTTTTTTTAGTTTTTCGGATAGTTCCGGGGTGTAGTCGATACTAATCTTGTTGTCTATTATGTTTGAATTCTTATTATTGTAGTTGTTAAATATCTTGTGTATTTTTGTTTTTATAACTGGCTCGTAGAAGCTTATTGGGTAGTCGTTATTCTTTAAAATATTTTTAACTTTTTTAAGATTTTTTGGCTTACATACATGATTTCTATTTATACATACAACAACTAATTACTAACAATAGTCATATTAGCAGCCCCCGGCTGCTTAAGCCTTACGGTAACGTAATCACACACTTCTTTAATAACCATCCTGCCAACCATATAAATAGAAACATGTTAAAAAATGTTTTCCAAACCTCAAATTATTGAATTTATTTGAAATTACCAATAAAAATTAATCAGCTGATTTCACGTTAAGCGTATTGGCTACCTAAAAAGTCGGTCCCAGGCCGCAACACAAATTGAAGGCAATCATTCTTTTAACTTTAAAATTTTCACGTAATGTACTTAAACCAAATATATCGAACATCAATAAATCAAAGTCACGTTCAATTTATGTCATAAATGTCAAACTTGAAGTTTTTATTATTTTGACAACGATCCTAGGTCATGGATCGAAACGTAAATAAAGATGATTTTAAAAACTATGAGTGGTTTACTTCCCAAATAAGATTAAGAAAAATGCTAAACAAACCACAACAAACATACAGGGAGTATTTACAGTAAAAGTAATTGATATCGGTGTAATGTACGGTGATAGCAACATTTCTCAGTAAAGGGGGATGACAAGCTAAGAGTCAGGCCTGCCTTAAAATTAGCTAATCGTAGCTAACAATTCAACGTGATTGAAATTATTAGCTGTTTTATTAGACGCAATAATTTTCCATCTTGGTACCATTAACAAAATTCACTTCAAACACTGGTATTAGTATAAGGTAAGTATGTGCCGCTATACTTGCGGCCACGTTCACGATGCTCCACCCAAAGGTACTACATTGTTGCTGTTAGATGTTCTTGTTTGTTAGTACTTACTTCGAGGGTATTTATATTTATAGTCGGGTTCGCAATTTTTGGATGATTTATACTACGGTTTAATTTTACAGTGTTATTTCATTAAAAATGACGGATTGATCTAACGTAACAATATTTGTAAACAACAATTTAGCTTGCCTGCACATTTTATTTATTATGCTTAACATAAACTTATTAAAGGTTCTAGTAGTTAACCCTTGCGTTAGGTGATTATCTGGCGGACCTAGATTTGCTATAATGTAAAACCGTGTTCTAGTACTTGAATTCCTTCACAATAACCGGTAGCCAATATAATCATGTCATTATTATCTATCAATTTGAATACATTGTTAAAATTAAAATATTGTATACTGCCATCACTTAATATTGCTGCTTAGTAAATATACAGTGTGGCATCAGTTTTGTCCTTAATTCAAAATGGGCATAAAGACCGATGAGACAAACAAAGATTGTTAATCAACCTGTGGTCTGAAACGAATGGTTAAGCTACAAAAAAGTTTGCACAAAAAAATGTCCTAACTGTTTTAGAACCACTGTAGTTTTAGCTACGTCACGGATTAAATACATAGATCATCGTTTACAGTCGAACAACAAAGGTGTGGCAGCACGTAAACATAAATTAGTGAAATGCCGTGTTTGTGAGCTGGAAAATAAAATAACCCAATGCACTTTACCTGCTACTAAAATCAGTTTAAACATTTTTTATAATATACGGAAATTCTGATAATCACAACAAAAAATAAAATTTTATTATGCTGATTTGGTCGACTGTATACAGTTTCTGACCCCGTAGTCTTGAGGTTCTAGCAATGCAGCAGTAATTTATTTTAACTCGGTTGTACTTTCTTAATGAACGATCCAACTCTATTACCTGCTTTGGTAATACACTTAAACATAGTGTCGTGACTTAACTGTAATTATACTAGGTTTTAGGTAATTAGAGATATTATGTAGGTTAGTGAATTGCGTAAAAACGGTTGTCATTTGGAACTCTCGTTGTAAAATCGATTCATGCACGTGATGTGATTGAGGATAACAGTTGCATAGGTGCGTTAACAAAACAGCAGTCCTAAAACTTTTACTTAAGTTAACTTAGATCGGATATTTAAAAATCGATCCAAGAGTAAAATCCTTTATAGGTATTCTGTGTAGCCAATCAATCTCTATCGCCTGCTCAATTTAATGACATAAAACTAATGCCACCCTGTTTATTAGATATAGTTTTTTGTATATAATATTCCTAGTGGGAATTGAACTTGCAATTGTACATTTCTTCTACTGTGGCTATGGTGATTAATAGAAGACAGTCTACATAAAGTATCGTTATATTTGGTAAACAGTGTGACATCCACTTACAATGATTTATTTACAAAGGACCGTTATTCCCCAGTATAAAAGGTCGAGCCAACATTTAAGATATGTAGTAAAAGTCCTGTTCTATATTTTCTGAAGATGCTAACACTGAGTGAGAGTAGACTAGCTTAAATCAAGTTGACGGTAACGCACTAGTATTTTTTAAAGATTCCATAGTAGTTAGGTACATTATTACTTTTGATTTTCCAATGCTCCACCCAAAGGTACTACATTGGCCAGGAAGCGAGTTTCTTTTACTTGGAAAATTTGGAATTTTGCCGAAACCTTGCTGTTTCAAGCAAGGTAGGGATCTTTAACGTGCGTGACAACCCTCACACACGGGACCTCCATTTTACCTCTCATCCGAACGAAGGTGTATTTTTGTGAAAAATGCTCGCTTAACATTTTTCAAGCGGATCGTGTCGGGATATAGTAGTAAGGTACAGGGGAGGAGCTGCAAATTTTAATAGAAACATGCGTCAATGCTCAAGAAAATTCCGGGGAAAATAGTTTGGATTTTTAGTAGTTTGAGATGTTACTCATGTCCAAGATTCCCCATGAGTTAAAAATTTAAACTGCGTTTTATATTTACATGAAAGAAGTATAATAAAAATTTAACAAAGTTCAAATTTGAACCGAATAAAAGTCGGTATTAAAAAGTAAAAGCAGAAAACAGTGAGAAATGGCATAGTCCAGTTAATTTATACAAAAAAATTGGGATTTAATGAAAAAGATCAGGTATTTATTATTCTTCGATATGTTGTATGGACAAGTACCACTAGTAAAAATCCAAGTTTGCTGAATCCGAGACCCTGCGGAAGCAGAGTTATAGCTAAAAAACATTGAAGTTTTTCCACTTTTAGCAGTTTTTTGTCTATATCTCCTTTCCTGTGCACCTGAAAGGAAAAATGATTATGACCAATTTTGTAGAGGAGAAAATTTACTAATATTTCATATCCATAGCTTTTTCTCTATGGGCTATAGTTTTTTAATTACAGAGCATCCAAAATACGATAATTTGGAAGAAATACAAGAAATACACGTTTTACTATAAAATTTTATGCGTTTATTGGATATTCATAAATATATATTATTAACAAAACATAATAATCTTTAAACACAATATACTTGAAAGTAGAAACAACATATAAAAGTAAATTGAGTCGTATTATACGTGCGTTATTGGTTCTGTAGAATAGAAGCTGTGAAGTGGAGAGGGTTTCCCTTACAATGGCCACTTCTCCCACCACCGTGGAATTCAGTCTCGTTCACACTATCTCACTTATCAGTCTATCTGCTCTCAGCAAGTGATAGTTTACGTGTTTACCGTTTTTTTAAGTAAAATGTCTGTTGTAGAATCTGGCCATTACTTTATGTGCCGTAATACTTTGGATGACAGTAAAGTTATAGTAATTAAAGAAAAGGGTATAGCTACCATGAATGCTGCGGGTGCTAAAGTTAGATTTTACGACAATGTTTCTTTCTTTAAAGGTATGTAGGTATAAAGTTTATGTTGTTATTATAGTTACTGGCGCCATTATAATATTTGGGCAATAATAATAGTCACATTGGCAAGATTTTTAACTTTTATTTAATTTCTTATTCTCTCACACGCTTCTCGCCTGCACAATTTCCATTTGAGACCAACGGTCAAAACTTGATAATTAAAAATATTATAGTATAATAATGTATTATAAATATTATAGTATGACAATTTTAATAGCTTAAGTTTTTAATAAAGCTAAACCATGCCATGTTTTCAAGAAAACTGGTATGTATCTTCAAACCCCACTGATTATATATTTGTCGAAACGTCACGTGTTCGAGAATGAGCAAATAAAGAAAATTTGAAAATCTTGAAAGAAAAGTTGCCCCCCGAGACCTGATCTATAAGTTTCTGAGATTATTTTTTTTTAGGTAAAAAACAGGTACATGTCCATGACAATTGCCGGAAGGAATACACTCAGGAAAAATGATTTCAGCTTCTGTTCGTCGTGGCGGTGATTGTGGACCACATTTCCAAAAATAATCCCTTAGATCTTCAAGTGGACAGACAGAAACATAAAAAAATAGTTGTTTTTGTGTGGAGATGAAATAGATGAAGATTTCGTCCAGCTTCAGGCTAGACTTCCAATTTCTTGACGAAATCCTGTTCATTCGGTTGAGAAATTGGTTATGCATAAAAGTGTAGTAGTAGCTGCTGAACAACGAGGGGATGAATGGGCCCAGAGTATAATAAAGCGAATTGAAAATGTAAACAATTTAGTGGCGGCAGATGCAAAGTATCACCACTGCTGCCAATAAAAATTATACCAGACACTTACAAAAAGTAGTGAAAAAACAGGTTATAGACCAACCACGAATGTTGACCATGCCATGGAAAGCATTTTCTTCTATATTATAAATAATAGTGAAAAATGCCAGTTTTACCTTGACGAATTAATGGGAGTAGTAGAAGGAGAATATCTTCCTGATCACAGGACAGTAAAAGCTTGTCTAAAAGCAGAGTAGAGTGAGGATATTGTTATAGCACAGGTGTCCGCAAGAAAAACTGTAGTGTGTTTAAAAAATGTTGGACATCAAATATTAAATGAGACATGGTATGAAAATAAAAAGAATGATGCCATGAAGAGCGACTGAGAGTCATTAAAGCGGCAGCTGAAATTATATTGGAAGATTTCCGGTCAGAAATCTACAATAACTTCGAATACCCTCCATCTGATGACTTTTTGCGATACGCAAATTCTGTTATCCCGGATTCACTTCGTATATTTTTGGAAACGGTTATTTTTAAACACAAGCGGGGTCCACTGCTTGCATGGAAAAATAAATGTGTAGCGTTGGCACATTGTATAATTTCTGCTATTATGCCAAGATCTTTAATTTCTTCGATCTTGACTGGGGTCAGCGGCTATCTGTATTGAAAATTTGGATCGAACTGCTCGTCAAGCTTTGCTCAGCATTAAGATTTGCTTCAAGCTACAATGAAGCCGCAAAACTTGAGGCCTCTGCTATACTACGGCCAGAGACAGACACAATTATTGAAGAAGGTGCATTTCTGCAGTTTGCTTTTGACAAAGCAGATGTAAATGTTAACACGATTAACGGCCTAAGTACATTTCACGAAATGGGTGGCGTAATGTGTGTAACTCCACATACTGCACTTTCAAAAGACAGCAACATTTCACGACTGAAAGAGTATATCTCGGCCAATGCGGTAAGCTCTTTCGCTTCCATTGCAATAAAACCGTGTTACACCAGAGAAAAACTCCGGTTTGTCAGCTATATCAATTACTGACTTGCAGAGTATTATGCCTCTTGATAAAGATATATTGTCATTGGCGCGAGACCTCATGTGGTTATTTGGGAAGTGGTCTAATATCCCTAATTTACCCGGTTGGAGCGGTTTTATAGAGCAAGTCACTGATAATGTTGATAGTAAGCGTTCAAAAATTGTGTTGCTCCCGTTTATTAGATCACCACCTGCTGATTATGATACTTCAGTAGCAGCCTTTTTTCTGTCAGAGAGAAGAGTTACAAACATTCATTAAAAACCTGCTTTGTAACATTTGACCAACCGTTGTATACGAAATCTTGAGATATACTTGAAAGCCTGCTATTGCAGGAGAGAAGTATATTGTCTGTTTGTTTGGAGGTGATATGGACACACCAAATTTGGATAACTTTCGTTATCAACAACTTAGAAAGGGTGCTGCGACGAGCAAAATAAATCTTGCACGACTGCCCCCAACACAAGACGCTGCCAGATTCCACTCCTATCGTACATACCACACAGTACAAAAGTGGTTAGGTTTTGAAATAAACCCTTTAGACTGGGGTTGGATGCGCACTGATCAAGGGCTAGCTCCAATTCATGCAAGTAAAGACCCTGCACCTCAATACTTGTTGAAATTGATATGATGTCGCTGCAAAACACAGTTGTAAAAAAGCGAGCCTGAACTGCTCAAGCCGTTGTACTTTCTGCCTTGAACAATCATATCAGAACGCTTGTGCTGATGACTTGGAAGACAGTGGCGAAGATGAGGATGTGGATACCATCACAGACACCAATCCCCTTCACACTCCTGTTAATTTTTTAAGTGTCGAACAGAATTTTTCAATGCCAGGGCCTTCGAAAAAACCTAAATTGTAAATACAAAAAAGATTACTATGTTTTGTTAATACGCTTTATTTATTATTACTTCATAGCTTTTTTTCTACAGAAACCAATTACGCACGTATAATACGACTCAATTTACTTTTATATGTTGTTTTTACTTTCAAGCGTATTCTGTTTAAAGATTATTATGTTTTGTTAATAATATATATTTATGAATATCCAATAAACGCATAAATTTTCATTGTAAAACGTGTATTTCTTCCAAATTATGATATTTTCGATGCTGTAATTAGATAACTATAGCCCCTAGAGAAAAAGCTATGGATATGAAATGTTAGTAAATTTTCTCCTCTACAAAATTAGTAATAATAATTTTTCCTCTCAGGTGCATAGGAAAGGAGATATAGACAAAAAACTGAAAAAAGTGGAAAAATTTTAATGTTTTTTTAGCTATAACTCTGCTTCCAGAGTTTCGAATTCAGCAAACTGGATTTTTACTAGTGGTACTTGTTTCTACAACATATCCAAGAATAATAAATACCGGATCTTCACAATGAATTATGATAAATTGACTGGACTAGCACGATGATGTCCTTTTTACATCTACTGTTATTGATTTTTCTTTAAAATAAATGGCACGTTTTGTTTACAAATTTACTTTTAATATTTTGCAAGTATGTATTTTGTGATGACTGCAGCATAGATTGCATATCGTAAACCGGTTTTTGTGGATATCATAACATATTTAAAAAGCAAAAATCAATTAATCGTGCTTCTCTAAAGTCAATTACACTCCTCAAATATCTCTTCTCTAGTAATTCTAAACCCACTTTTCCAAATCAGCGTCTACTATTACCAAAAGAATCCGCATTGTAAGTTACAATAGCAAGTCCTTCCTTTGTTGCGTCTGAAACAATATATCTTAGAAACGGGGTGAGCTTTCCTCCCCTTCTAGTTCATTAGCAACAGGTCAACAGTTTGCAAGCACGTGGCAGATTTGCACATACGACGTAGCAAAAGCTAATATTTACAATTAATGAAAATCCTACTGGGAGATAGCAAATTTCACGAGAGAGAAACCATTAATATTCAACGGACCTAAAAACGCCTGACACAAATAGTTTTTACACCAACGACCAATTAAGTTAAATGTAGCGTAACGCAAAAATTACTGAAACAAAACGTTTCCATTCTTTCTAATTAACTGCTCAAAGCAAAACTATAAATCATGCAAAAATTAAATTTTTTGTGACGACGTGCGAGAGTGGGATTCCCCACATCGTTGCAACGGACGAGTGCCCCAGTGAGTGAGCGGCTTAGTATTCGTGTCCTAATGAGAGACCCTTTCTGCATCTCCCCTAGTGTTAATTCTTTGTTCTCGACGTAGTTTCATATATTATTTGCATCCCAATCTGTACGTATAATAAAATACTTGTGTAATTATTCTGCGACAGTCGATATAAATATTTTGGAACGAAATCAATACCTGTTTATATGCGATTTTGTGATTTGAGATACGCTACCCTCTTTCCTGTGCTTCAATTCCAATAAACTTTAATTATTTCCTGTGACAGGATGCGTACCCAGATAGTATTTTATCTTTGTAGGGCAGATATTCTTCGCCATTTTGATTGCAGGCGTTGCTTTATCCATTTTAACATTTTAACGAGCTGGCTTTGTTACTTTTAATAAAAAATCGCATAATACCACTGAGTACTAAATTAAAATCGAGTTCAAAAGTCCATTCATTTCTTTTGATACAAAACGTATTAGATTATCAGCGCTTTCCAATAACAAGCAACTACGTGTTTTTCACCTTTCATTTTTATAAATTGGAGAGGGGACCACAACCGAAGGTTTTCGTTTAGTTCCCTTTGTCAGTGGACATTTGAACAATGTATTTCCCGTAGCGACCGCTTCCCTAAGTATTATCAATATTTTCCAAACGAGTAAGCCTTTGAAAAGCCTCGAGGCTATGACATATTGCGAATAAACAATAAGATTACGTTCAGTTGAGCTCGGCAGGTGGACAGGACTTTCCTGCAGGACAAAGGCAAATTTAATCAGATTCTGACAAGAGCACTACCTGTTTGTATTGCTTGAACAAGCTGTGCAAAGCAGACTACTATCGGGAAAATTGCAAACAAATGAAATTTTTGCTAGAGAGAATTCAATGTCCCTGTTCAAGTATGCATGTTTTTAAGTGCTTTTTTGTTGTGGTCTGGCAGCGTATACATGTTATATCAAATGCTTTTAAAAATGCAAATATCCTTTAAGGACTCAAATTAATCTCAGACAAATAATATTCTTTTAAGAGAAGCAAAGTCACGCCTTATATTTTACGTACCAATTTTAGAATTGGATACATATTGACATTTTTCTGCATGTTTTGTGAAGCTTTGCGACACAGATTTACTTATTATTGATAACCCATACTTTATTTGCTCCTACGGTAAGGTGACCAGACGTCCCGCTTTTGGCGGGACAGTCCCGATTTTTCACAATTTGTCCCGCGTCCCGCGACGTTTTTCAAAAGTCCCGACTTTTAGAATTAAGTGTGGATATCAGAAAAAGCAAAATTAAGTGTTGAAACTTTGAAAGCCATTTTATGTGTCAAATATAATTTGACAAATTCTTGTGAAGATTTTTACAATATTTTAAAAAATGACAACAATCTACTGAAACAAATTCACTCAAATAAAAAATTTGTCAAGGAATAAAATATTATACATTTCTTTATATTTATAAATTGTACTTATGTTAAAAATAAAAAAATATTACAATATTATTTTTATTCTGTATAAAAAATTTTGTTGACACTCCCCCCCCCCACTCTTTCAGAATGGTCCCGCTTTGCCCGTCTAAAAATCTGGTCACCTTATCCTACGGCGAAATTATTTATTAAACATAATAACCATTATTTAATTGGGTCATAAAAAAATTATACAAACTTCTTTAACACGTGTCCCTGTTCTCCACAGTGTAGGAGTTCATAGTGATACACGTAGTAATTGCACCGTTTTTCCGTTTCAATGTTCTTGAGAAAAATATAGACAGAAACGGCTTTTTAAAAAAGAAGTTGAACGTTTGTAACAGAAATTCCACTATTAATCTTTCCCTCCATAGTCACAAACAGGGATGGTCGAACAGGCACGAAAACCCGAAGCCCGGACAAGGGCCTATTGTCTTTTATAGGGGGCTTAAAACACAAATTGTAGCGCCATCATGTATATCGGACCAGTACTTACACCAAAATCTATCATTTTTCTTACAGATTGCTGCTATTCCTAGTTCAAAGTGATGCATTGTTGAAACCGTAACCTAATTGTTTTGTTCAATTCATCTATCCACTGTGAATTTAATTTATCGGTTTGTTATCTTCTGATTGTCTGTGGTGTCTATGTAGGTTTTTATCGCTCTCGTTCAAACACCGTATGTGCTAAATGTTTTAAGTGTGAATAAACTATTTTGTGAACATTGTAGTACTTTGTGTTAATTAAAGTTTTTTTCATTAGGATGGCTATAATTCCTACTCTCTTTATCGTGATTCATTCGTACTCAAGACGTTACAAATACGTAAGTAAATTTGTTCATTTTGATTAATCACAGTCCGCAGTAATTATTGTATATTTATTTGATGTGGATTTACCAGTGTTAACATTAACATAAAATATCATGTTATTTCTTTAGTTTAGAAAATCAAGACCATGGCTTATAGAAGGAAATAAGCAGTTTTCAACTGTGAAGATAGAGATTCTGTAAGGCATCGGTTTCCCAATCCGAAGAAATTAATGTATGGTTATAAACGTTGGATGGATATTTATGGAAATAATCTATTAAAAAATTGCGATCCAATGTATGAGTATGACACTTATCGAGTGTTTCATTGTCATTTTTTGCCAACTGATAATGCCCAAAATAATAAATTGAAAAAATAAGCCGTTCCTTCAAAAAATTTGCCTATACGCGATGTTAAAATATTACAAATCACCGTTATGGACAGTGCAATAGGTAAGTTTAATACATAACTTATTACAGAAATAAATCGGTATTTGCAATTCGAATAATATAATTATGCAATTGAGAAGTATAAAATTGTCAAGTAAGCTAGTTTTCTTTAAAATAAGATCTATAGAGGGTGTAGGAGTTATGAGTGGGACTAGCTGTTTGAATGAGAATTTTGAAATTATTTCTTTACTCCTTTCTACATTTAAAAAATTAAATCACATCCACGAAACCAATAAAATAACATCTATTAATTGTTTAAACTTCATAATCTTCTGCAGCTATTATAATTGATATAATTGGGTTTAATAAACAATTTGCTGTAAAATTAATCAAATTGTTATTTAGATACTTCTGCCACAATAAGGGCAGATATATCTCAGCCACAAAATATTGGTTCTTTATCATCAAGCGATGATTAGGTTCTGCCGTCAACTATGCCAGTTCGCATGGATTGAATATTAATAGTGTTACGAACTACTATTTGGCAATCCGTCAAACACACAAGCGCTGTAAGCAATGTATATACTACAGGGGCTTCGAACCTTTTAGCATATACCGGAGTATGAATCACCCATTTAATTCAGGGTATATATAAAACCGCTGATAAATGTAAGAGTTAGTCTATATCTAAATGTCGTATATAAATCATCTCGCATATAGTTAGTGGTTCATTACGTTCTGAAAGTCTTTTAGTGAATATAAATTTATATTATGTGAACGTGTCTATTGCATAGACAGCCTGTGGAATACATAAATAGCCAAAAGTGTAATAAATAAATAGTAGCGTTAGTGTTGTTAATAGACCTATGGTTAAGAATTTAGCTTAAGAAGATATTAGTGCTTGTAAATAGCAATAGTGTGATAGTGCTTCATTGTAATTGAACAGAAAAAATCTATAAATAAGGCATATACTGTTAATTAGGCTTGTGAATTGTGAGTAATAAAGACTTTTATTACTACTTGTTTTAAATTAGTGAAACGTGTTAGTAGTAGCCCGTTACAATAGTATGAAGGGAGAGAAAATGTGCACAGTTCGGGATGAATTAGAAGAGCCAAGAACACTTGAGCGAGGTTTGTTTTCATTCCAATTAATATTGGTCTTGTATTAGTAGGTATTAGTAGATGGTTATTACAGATCCTGTGGCCTCATTTCCCCCAGAATTCCTCATTTCCCCACACATCTGGACCAAATAGTTTTCTTCGCCTAACCATTTTCATCTTTCGAGATAAATATATGTTGTTTGGTATCAATTAATATTAGATTTTTCTCAGCTATCTGAATTTTTAGGAATTTTTTAGATAGCATCATCCCTCAGGGAGCTACCCTCACTTTAAGATTTTTTACCGGAAGCGATTTCTGACCGTCCGCATAAATTTTTTTATACATGCGATACATCAAATTAGTCTAGAATTTTACGCTCAACCCGAATCTGCAAACAGATTTAAAATCGGACCACCCTCTGCAAAGTTATACCCCTTTAAAGCTCTCAAACCTCTAAATTTTGCTCTTTGCTTCCATATCTGAACCAAATAGTTTTCTTCGTCTAACCAATGCATCTTTCGAGATAAACCTATCTTGCTTGGTATTAATTAATTAGATGTTTCTCAACTACCTGAATCTCTAGGAGTTTTTCAGATAGCACCATCCCCCAGAGAACTACCCCAATTTTAAGATTTTTTGCTGGTAGAGATTTCTGACCGTCCTTATAAATTTTTTAACTATGCGACACATCAAAGTAGTCTAGAATTTTACGCAGAATTCAAATCTGTAAACAGATTTAAAATAGGACTACTCCTTACAAAGTTACACACATACCTTCTAGCCAGCATACCGCGACCGTACTACTACTCGCTTTTAATGTCATACCATACTTTCTATCCTGTTTAGCTCATCTTTCGAAATAAATGTACCTTGTTTGGTATCAATTAATATTAGATTTTTCTCAGCTACCCGAATTTTTAGGAATTTTTTAGATAGCACCCAGGGAGCGACCCTTATTTTAAGATTTTTTGCTGGTAGCGATTTTTGCCCGTCTTAATAAATTTTTTTAGTCATGCAATACATCAAATTAGTCTAGAATTTTATGTAGAATCCGAATCTGTAAACAGATTTAAAATCGAACCACCCCTTACCATTTTACACACACCCTCTAAATTATAAATTTTCTGCAGCTCATACGTAAAAGAAAATCCAAAAACCATTCTTAAAACTTTTTTTTACAGACAATTTTTACTAATACAGTTTAAACTTTGTAAACCACATTTCTAAATACATATTCACAATTTTTATTCTTAACCTAGAACTCCTCAAATCGGCTTATACTTATTAATATTTATTTTTAAATAGAGCACTTTTTCCAAAGACAAACCGGACCCACATGTTTTAATTTTTTCTTTTTTTGTTGGCATGGTTTCGCTTAAGAGCTCGTACATAATTTCCAGATTACTTGAAGATGTTATAACCATATTTTTTGTGTTAAAGGATTTCACATTGGTAGTCTCTTTTCCCATTTTTGTGTAGACGCCGTAGAGTTCGCAATAGACTTTTATTGCTGTAAGTTGTATTCTTTTTTCATTAATTAATTGAATAAATCGCTCTTTCTGCTTCCAAAGAAACTCGGTCACTCCATCGTCGACACTGGCGTTCTTTATGCGATAGCTAGCCATACGATTGTTAAACGCTGTGCTAACCATTTCTACACCATTATCGCTAGTAGCGGTAACTGATGCATTTTTATGTCTGTTGCTTCTCAAGTGTGCGACATACGTAGTCTTTTCCATTTCGAAATCGCATACTTTACACATAATTCGTGATTGTTTGGTACAAGACCCTTTAACAGCTGGCGGAGCTGAACGTTAACGGCTTAATAACATACCCAGCTGTTTTTCCTTGTGTCGCTGTAAGTTGTCCATTCTCGTAAAAGCGATACCGCAAGTCCCACAGTTTAAGTACTTTGCTGCGGACGGATGTATAAGCTTAACCGTGGACGATGTTACACCACGACATTTGTTCTGGTGCCGTTTGAGATCATTTTTCCAGGTATAGGAAGCACCGCAAGAGTTGCATTTAAAAACGTTTGCAGGTACCATTTTAGTACAACACAAAATCCGCACTATAGGACTTTGGTTAAACTTGTAAGTGAACTAACTTATAACTAAAAGGTATACTTTTGCGTGCCTGCTTTATGTACCCTATAGAATGCAAACCGAAGGTTTCCGAAGACACCCGAACAAAGTTGAGGATTCAGCGGGAAACTAAATGACGTCATCTTGTACCAATCCTTGCTGCTCGTTCAGTACATTTAGCACCAATTCATGCACCCGGTTGCGTTTCGTCCATGGTGCGAATGCAGTTAGTAGAAACATCGGAAACGTCTTCCATGTTATACGGATCGGTAATCACATCGCGTGCATATTAAAAATCCAAAAGGGTTGTAGCACACGCACACAAATTGGGTGCAAGTCGTGATGTAGAACATGCAGTCCTACTATAAACAAAAACTTAATAAAAACACTTTAAACCTTTACTAAGGGAACACCAAACTTGCTGTCTACAGAATACTTACTAATAAAGCAATTTAATTTTAAATAACTTCTACGTCATATTTTCGGAAATGGTAGGCTTGAATATATTCTAAATAAATCACCAAGCAAAAGTATATGCTTAGCGCCATTAAAATTAATTAATTGATAGGTTAGGTCAGCACCGCCGCGCTGACCTAACCTATCAATTTTTCCTTTTATCTAATCTAAGTCCACACAAGTCCAACTAACCTAACCTAACTCCGGACAACACTAGCTAACCTAACTCCTGACAAGTTTACATCCAACCTAGATCGAAGGCAATTTCACCCTTTGGGGTAATTTCACCCTATGGGGCAATTTCACCCTATGGGGCAATTTCACCCTATGGGGCAATTTCACCCTATGGGGTAATTTCACCCTAACCTAACATCCTACGTATATCCGGACATATGTCGATGCGCATCCCTGCCGACCTAGGTCGGATAACAAAACAGTTCCTAAACCAGAGAATGTAAGCGATATGGTGGTGTCCGACATATTTGACTATCTTCGGAAATATACGCCCCCCCACTCTGTAGGAAACATAAGAGAACAATTTTTTCGTATTCAATTTAGTATTCGACAGTAGCTAGAACGGTAAACATGAGCCTCTCCAAGGTGATTAACGTTTCTCAACTTCTTGGGAATAAAGTGAAACCGACAAATGAGCGATTTGGATTATGGCTGTTGGCAGAAAATATGTGCAACAGTAATCTGGTGACAGAGATTGGTAATATTTGTTATGTCGAAGGCGAACAGATGCCGACTGGCGGACTACACACACCAACTACATAACCATTTTGCGACAATATAATGTTGGTTAAAATTTGCGACCTTTCTGACGCCGAACAAACATCTGCAAACAAAAGGATGTTTTTCCTAAAAAAAAGAAATTTGTGGTGCATTTAACAGCTATCTACGAAGAAAGTTCGACCCATTTGTTTCCGCTAGGCATGGTGTTAAAGCTAAGCTTCCGTTTTCTCTGGAAAGCACTAACAAAATGGGCCAGAGAGTAAAAGAAATTATCGGAAAAGAAGACCTCGAATGCATTAATAAAAAATTCCAAAATCCTATATGTGTTCCATACAAAGTGGAACTAGCAGATGTTATTTTGAAAACTTTATTGGAGGAACTACCAGATATATTAAACGAATTCGAAAAAGATTATTTCTATCTTTTTGACATGGATGTAACCCAAGATTTTGCTGGCATATTTGGCAAGATGGAGATGTGTAATTATTTAACTACAAAGCATAACTTTTGCTATAAGGGAAAATACGAAAAAAAGTGTAATATTATAGTTGACAACGATAAAATTGCGGGAATTGATTGTTTAACATGGCTTACAACCAATGTAAGAATTAAGATATACAACAAATTTGTGTGTCGGATAACAAGTCCTGGTGTTAATAAACAACTTGGCAATCATATACTAGATTTTTTACGTTGTCCAGATGTACGTTTAAGGGAAACATTTGCATCTACTTTGGCCAAAGAACATGGTATTACGCGATTGAAAGCGACAATATACAACTGTGCAATTGGAAGCTATGTCAGTGCGGAACGGGTGTATAATCCCTTAAAAGACTTTTTAACGTTATTGGAAGATAGTAAGTTATACTTCCTAAAGGCGCCAATGTACTCGGTACCACTTGCCAAAATGTGAAGTAAGCTATCGGACAAGCTACAAAATAGCTGCTGTGTAGTGTATAATAACCTGCTACAGTACGTGTATTGGGGGAATGGCAATACAAAGAAATTGACGGGCTTGCAAATTAAGTTGTCCGAAAAACCACAGGAAAGAGAAAAATTGATAAAGTATGTGCTTTCGGCTTTCAGTTTTAACTATTTACCTGTAAATTATTTGGAGATAGTAGAGGAGGAAGATAGCCAAGATAAAATAAAAATCCAACACAAGTGCTACATTAAAGCAGGTAGTACATATTTTACACAATCTGCAACACCATATTCTACAATTCCAAAAGAAATAGTCATTTCGGAATTGGGGTTGATAGATACGCCTAGCATTCGTCCAGAGGTTGTACGACAACGCGTAAATATTGGCAGTAAACTCTATCCGTTTACGCTATAGAAAATTGCCCCATTATACACGCCATACGCTGTAAGTGGAAGAAAAAGACAACTGGAATTAGAGGAAATGGATGCAAAAAAGCGAAAGTTGGACTACATGGAAAACACTGCCACAATACGCGAACAATACAAAGATGTGTTAGACAAAGAACATATTATTAGAGAAAATGAGGAAGAATTAAAAGATTATTTTATGTGCCGATGGACTGACTTAGATACATCTGGTTTCTACAAGCTGTATGCATTTGTGGTTAGTAAAAGACTCTTTTCGTTATGTAGGCGTTCTTGCGGGAAAGGATGGTACTAAATCCGTATATTTTTTAAAAGGTTATTCTAAAAACGTATTTATCGAAATGGCGGATAACATAGACGACCTAAGGAATGCGGGCTTCGTAACCTTTGCGTACACCACACGCAAAGGAGTTCCGCTAAACATTGTATATTTGCCTAGTA
Source organism: Platerodrilus igneus (assembly GCA_036346225.1). Lineage (NCBI taxonomy): Eukaryota > Metazoa > Arthropoda > Insecta > Coleoptera > Lycidae > Platerodrilus > Platerodrilus igneus. The sequence goes on along the minus strand of JARFIW010001052.1, from coordinate 2,378,743 downwards.
AAGAACCTTTCGGATCATTTAAAACCGTGGGTCTTACAACCTATAACAACCATATATTCCCAAAAGTGGTGGACATGCAACTACGCAACAGTGAGTGGGAGAATAAGGATTTCCTCAAATACCGACAAGAAGAAGTCGATCAAGCTAACAAGATACGTATGCAAGATATAGTGGGAGAGCCGCGATTAAAAGATTGTCACCAGCTGCAAGAATTACACGAAGGAATGGATCTGGTTGTCGGTGGAATCAAAGACTTTATATATAGAGGCAAACTTCGGCACATTTTACAATTCGAAAACCTAGACGGTCTCTATTTATCAAACTATTGGCTAGAAAAGGAGATAAAGGACTTGGGTTTCAATTTAAATTTTAAGCTGCGAATAAAATTAGATAAAATTAAAACCGCTCCAAATAAACATAAAGAAAGGACTGTCTTCTGTGTATAACTTTGTATTAAAATTAAGTTCAAATGACTCCATGCTTGGCATTAAATATTTTTAAATTTTGTTATGTATGTCAGAATAAACATCTTAGAATAGTAGCACATTGTTCTTTATTTACAAAAGGCTGTGGCGTTGCCACGAAATAGCAGTCGCACAGAGAGGGGTGCGTATGGGCAGGAGGTGCGCGCGCAGGCGTGCGCAATGGCAGGGGGTGCGCATGGGTTGGGATGTGTCTGGGTGTGCACGAGGGAAGCGGATGTTAACAGTCACCAAGCATCTAATTCTTTATTTGGTGTGGAGTACTTGCCGGCGTATGTATCCGGAGTAAAAAACACGATTTGTACACGCAGATAATTAATAAAATTAGTTTATCGAGCCAAGATGACAAAAGGTATATCATTCCTAATAGTACAACAATCTACGCATGGAGGCATAAAGATATAAATCTAAGATAGTTGTATAGATTTTGTAAATCTATTGTATATATTAGTTTTAAGATTCCATAATTTTGAGTTCCTCGCCCTTTTTCCAAATCCTTCCTGCTTCTATCCTGGTTGACAGAGTATACGTGTTACCTCCACGTGGTGTTCGCGGTTTTAGATTTCTAGGGAAACGGTTGGTCAAAGCATATGTCTTGGGTAACGAAAAAAAAGGGTTTTTAAGATGGAGTTAAATAAAGATGGGTAAAAGTTAGTCTTTAAAAGGCATAACTTTGTATGGGGTGGTCCTATTTAAAATCTATTTACAGATTTGGGGTTCCTAGAAAAATTTAATATTTGTTGATACCAAACAAAATATAGTTATCTTAAAAGAGTGACTACTCCGCAGATAATAAATACAATATACCGCTTGTCGACAAAAAAGTTGCAGGAAAATTTAAAGACGAATTTAATGGGAGCCCAGTATTATAATTTGTTGGTAGTAGGGCTAAGTCCTACTGTATTGTATGCGAGAAAGACGCTATTAAAAAGCTTAAAGGGGTCTCACGAAGTGTAGTTAAGTAAAACCGCGGGTACTACAACCTATAACGAGCATATATTCCCAAAAGGGGTGGACATGCAACTACGCGACAGTGCGTGAGAGAATAAGGATTCTCTCCAATAAGAAATTAAAGTTTTCGTGTACGTAGCACCAGTTATTGGGAAATGGTAGAAATGTTAAACCTATAAAGGCGGTTATTAATTGTGGTTTATAAAAATATTAGTTTTCGTGGACTAAATAAAATAACTTAGACTGATTAATGTATATGGTTACATATTCTCGTACACATCCACAAACATCTGCTTACGTCCGTATACGGACATGGCGATGCCGGTAGTTTTTGTTTAACAAATAGTAGGAAAGATACGTTAGGTGTTAGCGTGTGGAAGCTCATCGGACCGTTGGATTCAAAAAGAACAGTGAAGCAAAATGTATGGCGGTTCCCGTTAGAATAATCGAAAGTGGTTAATCGATCGTATTAGATGTTTAAATATGCGAAAGTGTAAAAGCCTACATGAGCTAAATTTAATCATCAGACAAAAAAAAAGTGCGCGATGTGCTATACTTTTAAAGAAATTATAGAATGGTGCTTTGCATCGGTCCTAGCAGTAAAAAAGGCGACTGACTTTTTCAAGCAACTACAAGAATAGCAGTAGCGCGGAGAAGGGGTATGCATGTATTATACATCGCACTGTTACTATAAAATATGTTAGTTTACGGGTAGCTCGAAACTACTTGCACCCAATTTGTGTGCGTATGCTACAACCCTTTTGGATTTTTAATATGCACGCGATGTGATTATCGATCCGTATAACATGAAAGACGTTTCCGATGTTTCTACTAACTGCATTCGCAGCATGGACGAAGCGCAACCGGGCGCATGCATTGGTGCTAAATGTACTGGACGAGCAGCAAGGATTGGCTCAAGATGACGTCATTTAGTTCCCCGTTGAATCCTCGACTTCGTTCGGGTGTCTTCGGAAACCTTCGGTTTGCATTCTATAGGGTACATAAAGCAGGTACGCAAAAGTATACCTTTTAGTAATAAGTTAGTTCACTTACAAATTTAACTAAAGTCCTATAGTGCGGATTTTGTGTTGTACTAAAATGGTACCTGCAAACGTTTTTAAATGCAACTCTTGCGGTGCTTCCTATACCTGGAAAAACGCTCTCAAACGGCACCAGAACAAATGTCGTGGTGTAACATCGTCCACGGTTAAGCTTATACATCCGTCCGCAGCAAGGTACTTAAACTGTGAGTCTTGCGGTATCGCTTTTACGAGAATGGACAACTTACAGCGACACAAGGAGAAACAGCACGGTATGTCATTAAGCCTTAAACGTTCAGCTCCGCCAGCTGTTAAAGGGTCTTGTACGAAACAACCACGAATTATGTGTAAAGTATGCGATTTCGAAATGGAAAAGACTACGTATGCCGCACACTTGAGAAGCAACAGACATAAAAATGCATCAGTTACCGCTACTAGCGACGATGGTGTAGAAATGGTTAGTACAGCGTTTAACAACCGTATGGCTAGCTATCGCATAAAGAACGCCAGTGTCGACGATGGAGTGTCCGAGTTTCTTTGGAAGCAGAAAGAGCGATTTATTCGATTAATTAATGAAAAAAGAATACAACATACAGCAATAAAAGTCTATTGCGAACTCTACGGCATCTACACAAAAATGGGAGAAGAGACTACCGATGTGAAATCATTTAACACAAAAAATATGGTTATAACATTTTCAAGTAATCTGGAAATTATGTACGAGGTCTTAAGCGAAACCATGCCAACAAAATCAGAGGAATTTGAAACATGTGGGTCCGGTTGGTCTTTGGAAAAGGTGCTCTATTTAGAAATAAATATTAATAAGTATAAGCCGATTTGAGGAGTTCTAGGTTAAGAATAAAAATTGTGAATATGTATTTAGAAATGCGGTTTACAAAATTTAAACTGTATTAGTAAAAATTGTCTGTAATAAAAAGTTTTAAGAATGGTTTTTGGATTTTCTTTTACGTATGAGCTGCAGAAAATTTATAATTCCGAGGGTGTGTGTAAAATGGTAAGGGGTGGTTCGATTTTAAATCTGTTTACAGATTCGGATTCTACATAAAATTCTAGACTAATTTGATGTATTGCATGACTAAAAAATTTATTAAGACGGGCAAAAATCGCTACCAGCAAAAAATCTTAAAATAGGGTCGCTCCCTGGAGGATGGTGCTATCTAAAAAATTCCTAAAAATTCGGGTAGCTGAGAAAAACCTAATATTAATTGATACCAAACAAGGTATATTTATCTCGAAAGATGAGCTAAACAAGATAGAAAGTATGGTATGCCATTAAAAGCGAGTAGTGGTACGGTCGCGGTATGCTCGCTAGAAGATATGTGCGTAACTTTGTAAAGAGTAGTCCTATTTTAAATCTGTTTACAGATTCCAATTCTGCGTAAAATTCTAGACTACTTTGATGTATCGCATAGTTAAAAAATTTATAAGGACGGTCAGTAATCTCTACCAGCAAAAAATCTTAAAATTGGGGTAGTTCGCTGGGGGATGGTGCTATCTGAAAAATTCCTAGAGATTCGGGTAGCTGAGAAAAATCTATTATTAATTAATACCAAACAAGATAGGTTTATCTCGAAAGATGCATTGGTTAGACGAAGAAAACTATTTGGTTCAGATATGGGAGCAAAGAGCAAAATTTAGAGGTTTGAGAGCTTTAAAGGGGTAAAACTTTGCAGAGGGTGGTCCGATTTTAAATCTGTTTGCAGATTCGGGTTGAGCGTAAAATTATAGACTGATTTGATGTATCGCATGTATAAAAAAATTTATGCGGACGGTCAGAAATCGCTTCCGGTAAAAAATCTTAAAGTGAGGGTAGCTCCCTGAGGGATGATGCTATCTGAAAAATTCCTAAAAATTCAGATAGCTGAGAAAAAATCTAATATTAATTGATACCAAACAACATATATTTATCTCGTAAGATGAAAATGGTTAGTCGAAAAAAACTATTTGGTCCAGATGTGTGGGGAAATGATGGATTCTGGGGGAAATGAGGTCACAGGATCTGTAATAACCATCTACTGGTATTATCCCGCAATTCCTGAAACAGGGCGGCGGTACTAACTAAACAATATCATAAGAATGTTACATAGTTTTGTATTTTCGTAAAATTAATTTGCAACAAAGAATTTTAATGATACACAGGAAATACTACTTGCTGCTTGAAAGATGTTGGTGTAACAAAGGCAACTGAATGATACCCAAGGCACGAAAATTCTACCTAGCAGCGCAATATTTTCAAAGAACTGCACGCAGATACAAGGCGAGAAGGATCATGTTCAGAAAACAACAATTATGTTCTAAAGCGGAACTACTAGATGTTATAACCTCTAATTTAAATAATACTATGACAAAATTTATTAAAAATCAGATTACAATTGCAAAAAAGACACCTAAGGCAAGATGACAAAATAATGGCTCTTGTATTAAGTAAGCAAGTAGGACGAGGATACCTCGCCTTATCGAAATTTCTTCCTCTGTCATCTACAAATACTATTTTAAAATTGTTGTGAAAAATACCCATAACATCGGGTGTTAGTGACTTAATTTTTGAAAATTTGCAAACTAGTGTGTTGGCATTACCGGAACATGACATACCTTGTACACTAATGTTCGATGAAATGAGCATCGAAGATCATTTTCAAGTAACCTTTACCACAAAAGAAATAGATGGTTTTGAACGCCTGGATGAAAATAATCTATTGCTGTGATTGCATACCATGCTATGGTATTTATGGTAAAAGGTATGCATTTAAACACTTCTTAACATTGCTTCACTCTCCAGCATGCTTTTAATGTTTGCTTTTTATTCTTCGCAAACTTACATTTCAATTTTATAACATGCGCAAAAAAGATAGTTTTGGGCAGTTTTAACTAAATTTTACCTAAAGCTTTGATTGGGTGGTTGGAACATTATTTTCCAGTAAACCGGTGCTTGTAAGCTAAGTAGTAGTTACATAAAACTTAAATATTAAAAATATGTATGTTAGTTTTAGAATTGTAAGTACACTAATCAGTTATATATTTGAGCTCTATCATTTTATATTTCTTTATAAAACAATATCTCTGTTTCAGGTATTACCAATGAATGGAAGCGGCCATTGCTTTACACTTTTTGTACAGCTAGTACGAAAACTGTAGATTTGGTACGATTAATAAAACTAGTAATTAGTAAATGTCAACAAAGTGGTTTTTTGGTCCTCGCAACCGTAAGTGACCAAGGCAGCTCAAACCAGGCAGCTATTAATTATATGGTTAAAAATTCAATTAAACGCTTACGACCAGAAATTGTATGTAAACGTATGCTAAAAATGTATTGTGTTAATGGACAACAAATTGTTTACATTTATGATCCTCTGTATTTAATAAAGGATATCAGGAACAATTTATTAAAGAAGAATCTGGTGTTGGAGAGTAACGATGGAAAACGCATTGCACGATGGAAAGACATTGAGGTGGCTTTCAGCATTGACAATGTGGCAGGACATTTACGAGCTATGCCAAAGTTAACAGAAATGCATGTTAATTCTTCCAAAATAAAAAAGATGAAAGTCACACAAGTGTTTAGTCATACTGTTGCCTCTGTTATGGCACTTACTGGCTCGTACTGGTATGTCGATAAATTTATAGATACCCGATTTTATTCAATAATCATAATTGTAGGTGCTGTTGGCTGCCAAGGTGAGAAATTGAATATGGAGAGTATGGGTACATCATACGTTTTGAAATTTTATGATTCGTTATTTGACAGTGTAAATGGCCATTCATTATATCCGCACAGTGGAAAACGATTAAGATGTGGTATGTCTGACGTAACAAATAACCTTGAATTTTGGAGAGATGCTTGTTATCAATTGCAACATATGTACTTTCAAAGTAATTTTGTTTGCTGTATTTTTATATCATAGTAGCTTAAACCTGTCACAGCTCATGTTATTTCAAATTAATCAATATATTTATTTCTATTGCTTTAACCTAGTCTCAAATAATTTTTTCATTAGTTTTGCTTTTTCAACTGAGGGAACAAATGAAAAAATCAAACCACCTTCACTTCTAAATTGGATAATTACATTGAATGGATTATCAGAAATTTACACCACTTTACTTGCCAAGAACATTAAGTTTATGAAGCCACGTATATTTAATCAGGACCCTATAGAAAACTTCTTTGGACAAATCAGGAAACAAGGAGTTAGAGATACCAATCCTACAATTTCACAATTTGGATCACATTTTAAAACTTTGTTGTAAAATAATTGCGGTGTAAATTTCAATAACTAATTTGGTAGAGAGATGTGGACTGTATAAAATTTTTAATTGATAGTTTACAAACAACAGATAATTAAATGTTCTTAATCAATTAATCAAAGCAAAGCGTTTACTTAAAAGTACTCACTTTATTAATTATGTAGCCGTGCAGACGAAAAAAACGATGAAACAAATACGACTCTTCCTTTGGCGGTGAAGCGAAGCACATTTATTACAATAGCGGTTCTGAACAAAGCGGTTCATACGTAATTGGTTCTACGTAAAGCGATTATAACAGCGATGCGGTGTATTTGAAAGGCGAATCGATACTCTTCAAGAAGAACGTGTAAGAGCGATGCGGTCAGTTCAAAAAACGAAACTATATTCTCCTGGCTTCGTAGATTTTCCAATCGATACTTGTTGTTGCACATGCGGAATAACACACAGAGCTTTATCACTCACGGCACTGGTAAGCAGGTGCTTCAAGTAAAGCCAAGGAAATTCCACTCTAATTGTAAATTTATATATACACGCGCCGAATTTGAATAATCAACAAATCAACGTAATAAAATTTAGCTATAATTATTTACTATAAACGGAACATACCGCCCACCAAAATGCAAGGGCTGAATGATCAAGCGAAAAAAAAAGCGAAAAAGAAAAAAAAAAGATCTACAAAAACAAAAGAAAAAGAGAAGAATTCTTTTTCTACATTGCGGGCAAAGGGCAGAGCTTTGACACAAGACGTCTCAGCTCGCCATGAGCGGTTTTACGTGTGACCACCCTAACAACACCATCTGTCCCAGGATGCACAGCCACAACACGGCCGAGGGACCAACGAAGGGGAGAAACATTAGCGACCTTAATTAATACTAAGGTGCCCAAATCAACTTGAGGAGACGGGGTGTGCCACTTTGAGAGCTGTTATTGCGAGTGTAAGTATTCTTTGGACTAACGGGACCAAAAATCTTGGTGACTGCGCTGAAGCAGCTGCCAGCGAGAGAGGCGGTTAAGCGGTAGGTGAGAAAGTGCGGGCTCCGGGATGGCGGTTATAGGGGATCCAGAATAAATGGCTTCAAGCTCGATAGCAAAATAAGATTGTTGAGTATACACAACCAAGGGGATCAAAGCATTGTGCAACTCAGAAGATGACAAAGGTCCGGAGTACCCTTCGAGTGGGTGACGTAGATTATGACGAAAACGGAGAATCCAAGCAACAACGCGAGAGATAAATGGAAAAGAAGAGTGATTTTCTAGAATTGATTCCATCCAAAAGGATGTTACGACAGCGAATAAAACAACAGAGCGTCGTTCAGTAAGAACTTCAGGAATATCTGAAAGCGGAATATGCGGAGTGTAGTTTTCGAAAGACCCATACAAGGTTGGTGAAGCCGCCCACCATAGAGAACATTGGCACAAGTCGGTAGGGAGTAAACCACGTGACCCGACATTGGCAGGATTCTCGGTGGAGGGGGTGTGATGCCTAGAGGCGCGAGACGTGTTTTCCTGAATGTAAGCAACACGATTGGCGACGAAAGTCTTCCAACGCTGCGGCGGGGAACGAATCCACGAAAGTACTACCATGGAGTCAGACCAACAATAAATTTTATGAAAAGTAAAGTTCGAATCAAAAGCTTTGAAGACAAAGGTTAATAATTTTGATGCCAATGTGGCGGCCAACAATTAGAGACGGGGTAAAGAGATTGTACGAAGAGGTGCGACCTTAGACTTAGCGCACACTAAGCAAACCTCAACGGCGGAAGGAGTAACAAAGCAAAAATAAACAACAGCACAGTAGCCACGTTCGGAACCGTCAGCTAAACAGTGAACTGTGGCGGGATAAGCAAGCGGGGTAAAGAAAAATCCGAAAGAAGCGGTAACTCATGCAAGTATCTCTCCCACAAACGGAAGAGGTCAGGGGGGGGGGGAGCATCCCGATCTAATTTTAATGACCATAAACGTTGAATTGAGTGTTTCACCAGAAAAGTAAGAGAGGATAAAAGTCGCATGGGGTCAAAAATACGGGCTAAGTTAGAAAGTAGGTTGCGTTTGGTACAGCAGGTACTTGGTGGCTGAACAAGAAAACAAAAATTATCTGAAGTGGGATTCCATTGAAGACCCAAAACTTTTAAGGGTTGAGTATCAGGATCCTCAATGGAGCGGGGTTGCGCGAATTGCTGCGTAGTGGAAAGATCTTTTAACAATTAGGGATGGTTACTTGACCATTTATGAAGTTCGAAACCACCAAGTTTTAAAAGTGCAATTAGTTGATTGCGTAAGGGGAGAATTGATTCAATAGAATCTCCGCCAGGAACGATGTCATCAATATAAGTATGGTGGCGAAGTGCAAAAGCGGCTAACGGATAAGAATTCTCTTCGTCCATGGCCAACTGCTGAAGCGTGCGTATGGCAAGAAAGGGAACACAATTGATTGCATACGTAACGGTATTTAATTCAAAATCCGGAATGAGCTCCTCAGGGGAGAAGCGCCAAACAATTTGTTGATAGTCACACTGAGCGGGATTTACAAGATTTGTCTGTACATCTGACGAATATCGGCAGTGACAACATAAGGATGTAAACGAAATTGTAACTAAATTGCTGTAATATCGTGTTACAACTTCGGCCCAACAAACAAGTGATCGTTTAAGGACGATTGAGACAGAGTTTTAGCGGAAGCGTTGAAAACAACTCGCAATTTCGTACTTACGCTTTCGGGTTTCACAACGCAATGATGCGGAATATAATAAGAAAAGTCCGAATGAGACCCAATAACAACAGATTGCATATGTTGAGAATCAAGATATTCACGCATAAACAAAACGTATTGTTCGTAAACACGAGATTGCTTGAGTAGACGATTTTCCAAAGCGACAAATCGTTGTAAGGCAAGATCACGACTACCTGGAAAAAATGGTTCTTGATCTCTAAACAGCAATGAGACGACATATCGACCTTGTTCATTGCGGCGAAACGTATCGACAAAATGTTTTTCCACAAGAGTTTCTTCAGGCGTGAAAGGTTGAGCGGCGGGGACAGCTTTGACTCCCCAGAATTTAGCGAAAATATCTTCCAAAGGGGAAGTAGAATCTGTCATACAAAACAAGCTAGTTATTTCAGAAGCGGGCGTGAAGGTATGTTTCTCATTAAAACATATCCGAAAATGGTATTAAAAGTAACAGGTTGATCGCTATCGCCCTGGATGCGACCGTCTAATAACACTTGGGGAAAATATCCGCGCCAAGTAAGAAATCAATGGGTGCACATTGAGCAAAGAGCGGATCAGCTAGCTTGAAGTTAGCCAGATGATTGAAATGTTGTAGAGAAATATTAGAAGTAGGTAAATTCTCACAGATTTTGGGAAATACTACGACTTGAAAATTTAAGAAATTTATCAATATTGTTCCATAGAGCAGAGGTAATGTGACGAATATTACGATATTTTTAACAAAGTTTTGTGTATGCAAGAGCGTAATTGGCTTCAGTAAGGTCGAAATTTTTAATGGTTAGGAGTGCGAAACTTTTTAGTGATGATTGAAGATATGAAAATTTATCTACGTCGGACAAATCGTTATTAAAATGAGCGAGATTATCAAAACGATCAATAAAGCTTTCAAATGTAGGCAGCGTCAGCGGGAGTAATGATACTTTTGGTCTTAAGTTATCTAGCGACGGCGACACCTCAACCTGGGGTGAAGATTGGCTGGTAAACAGCTTAAAATAAAGCGCTTTTATTTTAAAATAATTGATGTCAAAACGTCTACGGGTAGCATCTTCGAATTCAAATTTTTCATCAGCGTCATCGGCTGAAGAAATTGCACCCACTGTCCAATTGTGATGCGTGAAAAAAATTTTTTTGACAGTTTCCAACGAATCATATTGAGCGCGAAATAAATCTAAAAAGCTATTTCTTCTAGCGAATTGATAGCGATATTATGTAGGAAACAATTACGTTTTAGCTTGTCTGCCATAGTGAAATATAAATGGAACACAAACGCGGATGAGATAAGAAGGACAAAAACTTGACAATTTATAGCTTAGCGGCAATAACAAACACGTAAACCTATTGCACGGAAGATAAGAAATGGTCGTAAACTCAACGATACAAATTATGCTAATTAGTTGTCACTGCTTTGACGATCGGTATAATCAATTATCTGAGCTTGTTGTTTACTCAAATCCGGCGAGAAGCATACCAAATGTAAAATAATTGCGGTGTAAATTTCAATAACTAATTTGGTAGAGAGATGTGGACTGTATAAAATTTTTAATTGATAGTTTACAAACAACAGATAATTAAATGTTCTTAATCAATTAATCAAAGCAAAGCGTTTACTTAAAAGCAATCACTTTATTAATTATGTAGCCGTGCAGACGAAAAAAACGATGAAACAAATACGACTCTTCCTTTGGCGGTGAAGCGCAGCACATTTAGTACAATAGCCGTTCTGAACAAAGTGGTTCATACGTAATTGGTTCTACGTAGAGCAATTATAACAACGATGTGGTGTATTCGAAAGACGAATCGATACTCTTCAAGTAGAACGTGTAAGAGCGATGTGGTCAGTTCGAAAGACGAAACTATATTCTTCTGGCTTCGTGGAGTTTCCAATCGATACTTGTTGTTGCACATGCGGAGTAACACACAGAGCTTTATCACTCACGGCACTGGTTGGCGGGTGCTTCAAGTAAAGCCAAGGAAATTCCACTTTAATTGTAAATTTAAATATACATGCGGCGAATTTGAATAATCAACAAACGCAATGTAATAAAATTTAGCTACAATTATTTACTATAGATGGAACATTTGTTATTCAATAATTTTATGAGTCGGCATTCTCTATCAGCCAATTGTGAGGCCTAACCTTCTGACAATGCGATTAAAAGTGTTGAAAAGTTTGTTGTACAACCAGATGAATGCATACAAAAACCTGAAAGGTTAGATTTAAAAATCCCAGAAATCACCCTTCATTATGTAGATAAAATAAGAATAAGTTTATAACCAAATATGTAAATAAATACATATAGGGTCTTGTAAAATGTGCAAGCATCAAGTTTATACTGCTAATAAAGCAAGGGACTAGCATGACTTGGTTGTTGCAAAAGAATATTTAAATGGTGTTCCAGAGAAGCTGAAATACTGTTCACTTACTGTTATTCGAACTTTCTGCAACATTTATAATATTTGTAATTATTTATTGCCTAAAATCTGCAATCGTAGACATTGTTTAAGTTCCTTAATCAATTTTGTAGAAAGAAGCGTTAGTTTTTATTTTAGCTGTTTAGAACATAGAAAGGTGCTCCAGAAAGTGTTTACAAAAAAATTTGTTTATTTGATTGTTCATAATTGGTGTGTAGGATTAAATAGGATATTAACCGGTAAAGATTTAAGAACTCCTATTTCTAATTCTATATTTACACAAGCCAAAGTTTATTACAATTCTACACGTAGAAAATAATGCATCACCAGTTCATGTATTAAAAGGGCCATTGAAAACCTTAACACTATTCAGGAAGCCACACCTTATTCAAACTTGGGGGTGACAGTGTGTAGTGCCGAATATAAAACAACGAACTTTGCAGCACAAAACCAAATACATAGTGAAGAAAAAAGTATGTGTGCCTAAAAGTATCTTACATAGACAAGCCATCTCAAAAGAGTTGCCTCAGTTTTCAAGGAAGTCACAAGAACGGTCTGCTTTCATAACTTCCTTTGAGAAATCTACAGTAGCATGAAGATCTACACATCAAGAGAATCTTACGTTTACATAAAGCATTAACAAGCATTGCTAGGGAAATAAAGACCAATTGTCTATGCCGCCATGCATTCCTCATATCATAGAGACATTAAGGATGCTGTTCAATCGTCCAGAGGAAATTGACATGCAAATGGAGGAAATTAAGCGGATCTCAGTAATCAAAAGTGATACACGCTAGATGCAATAGTTCGCCTAGCAGTAGCAACCACCAATTCATGTGCAACTATAAGAAATGTGGGTTTAGATAATTAGAGAATTAGTCATTCAACTAACTCCAAGGAGCACGAAACCATACCTTTAAGGATATTTAAATTGTCAAAAAGTTTAAACCTACTTCAACGAACATTAAAATGACATCCCAGTTGAGTCCTACAAAAGTGTTATCTCTCGGTTATTGATCTGTCTGAACATCTGAAGAATTGGTATCCCAATTGCAGTTTGTGTAATTAAAGAACTCGAACCAATGGCTGCAAAATGTCTCTTAAGTTGGATAATTTCAGCCTATACTAATGGCAATGATTTGCCAAAAATAATTTTTTGTACATGTAAGGACAATATACGACAAAATGGAGCTACCCAATAATAGAAAAATGGCCTAAAACGATTTCGTTGTTTTACGTCCCAAATGGCACATGATGCAAAACTTGTTATGACAATGGATCAACAAGTGGACTAGTGGAAAAACTTTCAAACTTTCATGCAGATCTGGCATTTCCTAGTGCTTCATATAACCAACTTAAACAAACCAGAAAAAGTACGAATAGTTTTCGATGTCGCAGCACAAGTACATAAGGCATGTCTTTAAATTCCGTACTATTAAAGGGCCCAGACATGCTTCTGTCATTATTGCGTATACTTTTACGTTTTCGAGAATGTGAGGTAGTTATCTTTGGAGATATTAAAGAATTGTTTCATGAAGTAGCCAACGCAGAAGACCAACAACTACAACATTTTTTTGGCAAACAAAACTAAACGATGAAGTTCTTACATTTGGATCAATTTGTTCTCCGAGCGGCGCTCATTACATAATGTAAATACGAAAGAATGAAACAAATATATCAAAACGCTACCAAAGAAATAATTGAAAACCAGTATGTCGGTGACTATTTAGAGAGAGTCAATACCCCATTGGAAGCAATTCAACATTCTACAAAAAGTCACTCTTGTTCACAGTGTAGCTGGATTTGAAATTTGAATATGAATGTCTAACTCTAGAAAAGTTTTGGAACATTTGTTAGAAAACTACAACAACCCAGTAACTACTAACAATGTTAATATGAATATTGAAGCAAATGGCACTATTGAAAAGGTTTTGAGTATGTGGCACTTAACTCAAAAAGCCATTCATTTATCTTTTGCAGTATAACAAACGAAAGTGAGGCTTTAATTGGTCAAAGGCTACCAACAAAACATGAGATACTACATATTCTAATGTTAATATATGATCACATGAGACTTATTGCACACTTCTTAAGTTATTTTTTAAAAGTGCTGATACATAATTTGTGGCATTCTAGTATTGGATGGGATAATACACAAGGAGCTGAGTATCAACAAAAGTAGCATTTATGGATTAAAGTAAAACATGCGTAGAACAGCTAGGATTCCATGTTGTCATCTAAAAATCTTTATGACATAGGATGGGCTCAACACCCAACTGCATGTATTCGTTGATGCAAGTCGAGATTGTTCAACTGTAGCATATTTATAAATCAGTAACAACAAACCTTTTCATTTTCTTTAGCGGGTGCTAAGTCAAAAGATCATATTTTGATCAGATTCCCAAACTGTACTAAGTTAGATACAACCCGACACCAAGTGACCAGTTTGTCACTTTCAAAATTGCACAAACTCAGAAAATCATAGGCATTACGTCTTTGTGATATGTTGTAATTACTATATTTACCTACCGCGTGAGGGTATCCAATTATCAATAAATAATAAATGGGCCGGGCCTCTAGCTCTATAGTACCCTCACGTTTCGGGACATTGCCTCGCAAGCTGCTTCAGTCGGTGAGAGGGGAGTTTATTAAACAACAACACGCTAAGACGAAATTCTGATTGTTTTATTAAATGGGCTACCAACTAAAGCTTCACCTAATTACATATGAATACAAAAATATACAGTAATTACCATTATTTGCAATAGGGCGCCACCATGGGAAATTAAACGGCCCATGGACCAATCACGGTAACAGCTCTCGTCGCACTTAGTTCGTGGGCGATGAACCAAGATTGCAGGACGGAAAATAATTCACTTCACAGGGCTAATCTTTTAAAGTCTCCGGCTGGCACAAACACAACTTAACTAAACTAAACTAAAATACTTATTTTTGAATATTAATACAGTTCTGGGTGCAAATACCCCAATAACAAAAATTAATTAACGCTACCCTAGTCTACTTAACTTGCATAGTGCGACGACCCTTCTTTAACCACGGGGTCATCAACAACAGGAAAAATACGACCTTCACAAGGGTCAAATAGTACAGTAACGGAACTCCTGACCGGAGCTTTGCATACTCAGGTAGTATCGTGGCTTAGTGATTACAGGCCTCAGACAAACGTCGACACAACAATAAAATAGGAGACCCTTCTAAAGCGATGTGGTCTCTAAAACAATACTTTAACGGGATCAATTTACTGGAACTGAGCTTTAACCCGACGTTGTATTTTATGGAAATCGACAGGTACTGTATTTAAACAAATAACTGAATTATGATGCATAACACAGCCTTGAGTTCATGGTAATACCACATATACTAATTACTTACTCAGAAAAATGACTAACTTAGAGCATAACGGCACGCACTTGACTTCAGAGAAAGAAAACACATCACTCAAACTTGCAAGTAACCGCCAGCTTTAGACTCTAACGCGTCTGGAAATAAACAACCCCGTTTTCCCCCGGCTGACATCCTTAAATACATTTAAGTTAATTGAAAAATAACCCTTTGCCTAGCTCTCATACTCGACAAAAGATACGCCTGTCGTAAATCTTTAAGATTAATTAAACTGCCAATTGCACTAAGATAGCCACACAAGTAGATCTAGGAACTAATTTTTAGTTGAGTACTCCGCTAATTGAAAAATTCTTTCCGACCACCCTGACATAAATAGGGTCCTAGAACATGATTGACATCTAATCATAGATAGCAACTAATCTAACATGTTTAGTGCCTTTCAAGTAAAGCGCCTTTAGAAAAATTAATTAACTCTTGGATTATATCTTCTTGGAACTTCGCTAGGACGCTACTTGGGTGATCTTGCAGCCGTTTACAATTGCAGACATATTTATGCTACCAGACCTTCATTCTAATAATTAGAATGCTAAAATTAAACTAGAAAATAACTATTTTTAGAAATAATAGAACTATTAGAGCGTATTAAAACAGTATGTTACAATGTACCATCATGGTTTATCGTTACGGATGTTACCACCAAATGGAATCTCTCTGATCGTTAGTTTTCAGGTCTTCCGTTACTTTTAAATTCAGAAGCTGAATGGCCCGAAGATACTACAGTATTTCATCGTACTCAAAAGAGATGGGAATGTTTTCTTTCATCATGTACCGAAACCATTACTGAATTTTTGAAGTTTCAAAACCAGGGATATTCTAGTATGAACTATTGCAATCCTATTTCAAGCTCTAGAAATCCTTAGCAAAATTACGGAGGTCCCTTGTTCCTTTGTCCAAACTCGACGCCAAGAATATTATCCTGACAAGAAATACTTATTTAAACATTGAAGCGCATGACTAAGAGCTGGTACAGCTGGAGTCGATAGATTCAAAATGTACTCCAAAATAGTAAATATAAACAGACAAGTCTTTCACTTTATTTGGACAAGGACAATATAATCAGGGTTCGTGGGTGAATTGATGATGCTACACGTGTTGAGCTTGAACCAACGAGGTCATTACATTACCACTTGGAACATCATGTTACAAAATTAATTGTAAAATCTCAAGAAAAATTGCTTCATGTGCATCATAAAAGCGATGTAGGTTTTTAAATGCATTGTCACAAGCACTTAAAATAGGGGCTCGACTAATGTATCATAAACATCGGTTTACTTATGTAGTGTTAGCATGGATTATTTAGCATCATTTGCGAACATTTATGTAGTAGTGTGGGCATCCAAGGAAAGTGTATTGCTGCGATAATGAGACCAATTTTATGAAATCTGAACAGAGTGGGTGTAAATGTAAATGAGAAAAAAGAAAGGAGGTAATTTTTGTCATATGGTTGATCAATACAACTGAGTTCTGCTATGTTAATGTATAAATAAGAAGGTTTAGGACCATAAGTTTATATTAAAAGAATTTGGATCGTTGTAGAGAAAGTAGGTACTTTGAGAAATAGCGGTTCTTTCCATATGTATATTTAATATTGCTATTGTTACACCAGTTATGAATTATTTTGTGTAGATAAATATTTTTATACGTTAGTTTGTTTGTTGGAATTTTTTTATTACATAGGTATTTAACAAAAATTAAGTTGACGGCAAAACTAAAGACTGGGTTTGCATTATGTGTAAGTCATTTTAGACTTTCTGCCTTCGAAATGCATTTGTTAAAATTCAATGTGCAAATAATTGGAAATGGCAAAATTGTTGTAACTTTACTTGAATAGCCTATAGGTATTGTCTTATAACAATTTGCCAACTGAACAATATGTTATTTTCAGTTAAGATCTCTAATTTGAAACAGCAGAAACGAATTTGATAAATATCTAATTAATTTACATAGTGTTCAAATTTCTAAACTTTAGAATTAGCGACGAGGGCGCTTTTGGATTTAAATAAGTAAGGTTTCCTACCTTTTCTGTACCTTGTGTTTTATCACCACCAGATGCTTTATAAACTGTATTATAAATTTCGTTAGTACTGGTTCAGCCCGAACAGATAGCGCTGTTAATTAAGTTCTGATTCGATGTATGAAAGATTGTCATCTTATTTATTTATTGATCTGCGGCCCGGACCGGTCCGGCCGGTTTCGGGACGGAATTTTGGGTTGGGCCGCTTATGTACTCGGGCCGAGCAGGGCCGGGTTTTTATGTACTCGGGCCTGGCCGGATCGAGGTTTTTTATGATTTTAGTTCGAAAAGGTCAACCCGGACCGATTTTTTTAAAAAAAGCATCACATCCGCTTTTTTGTAAGCAATTTTTGTGGCTGCTGAAAATAATTTTAAGGTGCAGTAATTGTTTGTACAAAGTTTTTGAATAAAGCTAATTTATGCTGCTGCAGTTCTTTATCAATTACTGTATGCTCCTTTGAGTTGTGTTTGTGATGCAAATTACCTTGGAGCTTGTGGTCGGATGGACTGTGATGTGACATCAATTACTACAAAGGTCCTTTTTAAAAGTATCAGCAAATACTATTAACTGATACTGACAGCTGCAGCCTAGCGTCCAACGAGGATCTTAAACTTTGATCCCCATAAACTGCACTCGATTTAGGACACACTGTGCACTTATAAAATGTTTAGTAAATATTCGCCGCTGCGAGATTACTCTTGAGTATCGATATAAATATATTATATGGAACTTCTGCTTGACACTGCGGTTGCGTACTATTTTATGGACTGTAGTAGTCCGTTATATATACAGACTGGCGTAAATCATTGTATACGTTATTAGCGTAGGACCATTAGAGATGTAGATAAACAGTGTTATGACACCAAAAACAATTACGAGTCAATCTTAACATTTGTTATGGATAACATTTTAACATCTTACAGTTTTACCCACAAAGGTTCAAGGTTCCTTATTCATTTATCAACAACCTCCGGGTGCACCTCTTCATGTTCGATGCAAAAGTTAATGCACCGCCACGTTCTTGTTTCGTCTGCTGCAGTATAAGAGGGGAAGTTTTTGGAATACTAAGCTATGCTATGCTATTGAACGAAAACATGTGCAAAAGACATCGCCCAATTATTTAATAATTTGAATGAATTTAAAAATTTCAAGTGTTGATAAGCATACAAAAACGACGCGATAAATTATTAGATAGCCCGAAGCGGTAGTAAAACAATAAATTCTCGAAAGCTGATAGTATACGTGTATGACACACCCACCTTCATAAACAAACCAGAAAGTGGAAACAGTGCATAGCAAACCGAGTCGAAGGTTCAGGAAACAGCTGGATTAGACAAGAATGAATTACGTCAGAGTAGGTTTGGGTATAAAATCCAATACCGGACGACCATCAAGGCAGTGTTAATTGAAACTTCAACGACGGTATCCCATCGATCTAATTATATAATACGTTAGTTAGTATAAAGTGGTTCGTAAAAAGTACAGTATTTGGTAGTAATTATTTAAATACATAATGTGGAAGATCAATTGGAACTACTATAAAAGAGAATTTACTTAAAGATTTACTTATATAAAAATTAAATAAATGCATTTGCATAAAAAATTGGACTTGTTGTATGATTTAAAAAAGTACAAAGCAGTGAACGGTAAATATTTTGTTTAGAAACGCCAAACAACAAGCAGATCTGTAACGGTAAAGTTAAAAGCAATCTGTTTAGATATTTAAGTGATTTCAAAAGACTCATTGATTAGTTTAAGTTTTTGAGTAAAATTTGTGTGTAAAAATCAATTTAGTTTAATTTAAAAGTTTACTTAAGGGTTTGTCATTACTGGTAACAATTGAACCTAACTGAATTCAGATAAGATGAAATACGGTTTTAAGGGAAAGTATATTTAATTGCATGACATATAGGGGTAATTATTGAAAATATTAAAGATGAATTAGTTACAAAGTTGTTAATGAAATATAATCACTTATTTAAGATATGATATTAAATTAAAGGACTTATGAAGGTAATTAGTGTACATGTTTAAGAAAGGTTTAATTATTTTGTATTTGAAAGATTGTTTGTCAGAGGATTAGTTCGTACCATTATAAATCTGATGTATGATTTCCCTGGTTTTATTCATTTAGAGAGCTAGCTGGCAGAGCTGTCAATCAGTCCTTCCACAGAATAAGATTTCGCGTCCAACATTGGGCCTTGCCTTTCGCAGTAATAATATTCGACGCTCAAGGTGGGGCTCGATTCGATTAGTTTCACAACAGCAATATATATATATATATATATTATATATATATATATATATATATTTTGCTGTAACATTCCGCAAATCTGAAAGGTCAGACGTACTTGTATAGCAATCTATAGAATCTACTATGTAGTTTCGATTCAATTCTGTACTTCCACGCTTAGTAGTGTTAGTGTTTTGTCACCTGATGGCGGTTTTATTTACTTTTGCCATAGTACAGAGATTGTTTCAAAATTATATCAGTATAATAACTTCGATTACTTCATAGTATTGTTCTTCAAAACTAGTCTTTTTGCTTATATTTAGAGACCTTTGAAACGTTTCAAGATACCTATTACTTTTTCATAAATTTATGAATGAAACTACTGTGTTTTGTTGACTCTTACAAATACGAAAAATATTGAATTAAAACAATTTTTAGTAATAAATTATATCAATATCGCTAACCTGGAATGGTTTTGTAGTTCCTCTGCATCCCCCAAGAGTTTTTGTGCCCAGTCTGAATATTTAGAGTAGAATTTGGAGGTCGACATCAAAACCAAAATACTATCCAAATCGTTATTAAGATCCCATTTAAATTTCAGTGTTAGAGCCAGTATTAAGATGCCAGTAATAAGTTAATCCAAATTAAGATTCAATTTGAATATCAGTAAATAACAGATTTTCCATGTCCGTAATTAACAAGACAGTAATAGAACATTTACCGTGTCAGTATTTAACAAGAAGTAATTACCAAGAAGTAATCAACCAGAAGTAATTAACCAGAGTAATTAACATGAGGTGATTAACAGGAGCACTGTTTTATTTATGTTAGAAATGTATTTTTATTAAGTCGTTGTTTACTTACGTCTATAATAGATCGGCTTACACTTGCACAATTCGTACACTTTTCAAAATAATTTTAATTTACTTTCGTCTCACTGGTTACGTAAATAATTTAGCACTTCAGAGTATCGTCGTAACCCAGTTTAAAATGTATACTCAACTCGTCGCTCAATTTTTATCGTATTTAAAGCCGTGCCTCCCTTGTTTTCCATTCGTTCATTCACGTGTTGGGATGACACCTTTTGCCTTTATCTTTGTGTATTCCGGAAATTTTACCAATTGTATAGTTCAAATATTCGGATGAATGCTTGACTTGTCGCGTATTCATTCCCATATCATGGTGTTAAATTGAGAAATCCCAAGACTTTCCGTTCATTAAATCACGTATTCAGGGTTTATTACTTATTCTAATCTAAACCGAAATAATCAGATGCTTGTTTATTTCCTAGTTAATATTGGATTTTTGAACAAATGTAATTTTTTATGTCACGTGCAATTTTCAAATAATGCATAATTTTGATTGCGTATACGATGATATTTTTAACGCATTTATTAAATATTTATAAAGCCAATTCATATAGGTTTCCCGTTGATTTAATTTTGATAAATTGTGTCGCGTTTTCAAATCTTATCGTAACTTGTACTTACTCTTGAATATTTCTATATTCTTATGCATTTAATCTTATGCATTTTTATATACAGTGTGCTCTCAACTAACAATATGCATAATGACTTATTTACTCTTATAATATCTGTAATTATGTGCTTTTGTTTACTGGAAGTTGTTTTTATTTATTCTACGACCCCTGTGACTTAACCTACCCCTAAACTACCCAATAATTATATAATTATAGCATATATATATATATATATATATATATATATATATTAATTCAATCAATTTGCAGCTTCTTGACCATTTAT
The DNA here is from genome assembly GCA_036346225.1 of Platerodrilus igneus. Lineage (NCBI taxonomy): Eukaryota > Metazoa > Arthropoda > Insecta > Coleoptera > Lycidae > Platerodrilus > Platerodrilus igneus. Next base: position 2,357,430 of record JARFIW010001052.1, on the reverse strand, counting down.
TATTTTATAACATAGAATTTTATGGATATTGGTCATTCAATAATTTCTAACTAATCGTTCATTCACTTTTAAATAAGATTGCAATTTATATAATTGAATTTATTACGCGTTTCGTTTTTACACCGTTTCCAAATAAAATTTTCTACATATTAAATAAATGATTTACAATAATGGGTACATACCAGAAGTCAACATAGAAAGTTGTTCATTCTTAAAATTATACTTTTTTAACATTTTTTAGTGTATAAATATTTTGGTAATAATAAACTTGTCTCTGTTGTCTCAGGGAGGTCACATTTATAAATGCTTAATATATACGCCTAACATTCGCCCAAAGGTTGTATGACAACGCGTAAATATTGGCTGTAAACTCCATCCGTTTACGCTAAAGGAAATTGCCCCATTATACACGCCACACGCTGTAAGTGCGAGAAAAAGACTGCTGGAATCAGAGGAAATGGATGCAAAAAGACAAAAGTTGGACTACATAGAAAACACTGCGACAATACGCGAACAATACGAAAATGTGTTAGACAAAGAACATCTTATAGGAGAAAATGAGGAAGAATTAAAAGATTATTTTATGTGCTGATGGACTGATTTAGATATATCCGGGTTCTACAAGCTATATGCATTTGTGGTTAGTAAGAAAGACTCTTTTAGTTATGTAGGCGTCCTTGCGGAGAAGAATGGTACTAAATCAGTATACTTTTTAAAGATTATTCTAAAAACGTATTGATCAAAATGGTAGATAACATAGACGAACTAAGGAATGCGGGTTTCGTAACCTTGGCGTATACCACACGCAAAGGGGTTTCGCTAAACATTGTATATTTGCCTAGTAAAGAACTTTTCGGAACATTTAAAACCTAGGATTCTACAACTTATAATGAGCATATATTCCCAAAAGTGGTGAACATGCAACTACGCAACAGTGAGTGGGAGAATAAGAATTCTCTCCAATACCGACAAGAAGAAGTCGATCAAGCTAACAAGATACGTATGCAGGATATAGTGGGAGAGCCGCGATAAAAAGGTTGTCACAAATTGTAAGAATTACACGAAGGAATGAATCTGGTTGTAGGTGGAATTAAAGATTTTATATATATAGAGACAAACTTCGGTACATTTTACAATTCGAAAATCTAGACGGTCTCTATGCATCAATCTATTGGTTAGAAAAGGAGATAGATTGTAATCTGCGAATAAAATTAGATATAATTAAAACCACTCCAAACAAACATATAGAAATTTTGTATTAAAATTAAGTTTAAATGGCTCCATGCTTGGTATTAAATATTTTTATATTTTGTTATGTACAATGTCAGAATAAAAATTTTAGAATTGTATTACATTGCTCTTTATTTACAAAGGACTATGACGTCACCACGAAATAGCAGTCTCACAGAGAGGGGTGCGCATGGGCATGGATGTATCTGGGCGTACACGAGGGAAGCGGAGGTTAACAGTCACCAAGCATCTAATTCTTATGTGGGTGGTATGGAGTGCTTGCCGGCGTATGTATCCGGAGTAAATAACACGATTTGTCCACGCAGCTTATTAACGAAATTAGTTAATCGAGCAAAGATGACAAGTCTATCGTCATCCCTAATAGCGCAGCGACCTATGCATAGGGGCATAAAGATATAGGTTAAGTTTTTTTAAAGTTTTTGTTTATAGTAGCACTGCATTTTCTACCGCACGACTTGCAGCCAAATTGTGTGCGTGACCTACCACCCTTTTGGATTTTTAATATGCACGCAATGCGATTGCTGACCCGTATAACATAGAAGACGTTTCCGGCGTTTCTACTGGCTGCATTCGCAGCATGGACGATGCGAACCGGGCGCATGCATTGGTGCTATATATACTGGACGAGCAGCAAGGATTAGCAAAAAATGACGTCATTTAGTTCCCCGCTTAATCCTTAACTTCGTTCAGCTGTCTTCGGAAACCTTCGGTTTGCATTCTATAGGGTACATAAAGCAGGCACGCAAGAGTAAACTTTTTAGTTATAATTTAGTTCGCTTACAAGTTTCACCAAAGTCCTATGGTGCGGATTTTATTTTGTACTAAAATAGTACCTGCAAACGTTTTTAAATGCGAGCAGTGTCACGTCTACTTTACCAGGAGGGATGCCTTCAAACGGCACCAGAACAAATGTCGTGGTGTAACATCGTCCAGGGTTAAGTTTATTCATCCGTCAGCAGCAAAGTACATCAACTGTGAGTCTTGCGGTATCGCTTTTACGAGAATGGACAACTTACAGCGACACAAGGAAAAACAGCACGGTATATCATTAAGCCGTAAACGTTCAGCTCCGCCAGTTGTTGAAGGATCTTGTCCAAAACAACCACAAATTCAGTGTAAAGTGTGCGATTTGAAAGTGGAAAATACGACGTATGCCGCACACTTGAGGAGCAACAGACATAAAAATGCAATAGTTACCGCTACTAGCGAAGATGGTGTAGAAATGGTTAGCACAGCGTTTAACAACCGTATGGCTAGCTATCGCATAAAGAACGTCAGTATCGACGATGGAGTGTCCGAGTTTCTTTGGAAGCAGAAAGAGCGGCTTATTCGATTAATTAATAGAAAAAGATCACAACATACAGCAATAAAAGTCTATTGCGAACTCTACGGCGTCTACACAAAAATGGGAGAAGAGACTACCGATGTGAAATCCTTTAACACAAAAATATGGCTATAACATCTTTTAGTAATCTGGAAAATATGTACGAGTTTTAAGCGAAATCATGAGAATAAAATCAGAGGAATTTGAAACATGTGGGTCTGGTTTGTCTTTGGAAAAGGTGCTCTATTTAGAATTAAATATTAATAAGTATAAGCTGATGTGAGGGTCCAGTGGAATGAAGAAAGGAACCCTGCAATACCAAAATAAAAATTTAAATTTTATATTTAAATTACGTCAGAAAATTTGTCTGTAAAAATATATGCGTATGAAAATAGATGTTAAGTGTACACTGTATATTTATAATTAAATAAAATTGTTTTAAAGGAATGTGTACTACTTTTTTGCTTACACCAATTTTTTAATCGAGTTGGCTCATGGTTAAAATAATGGTAGATTCAGACCTCCAAGAAAAATTAAATTGGTATTACCATACACGATTAGACACTGTTTATAAATAAAAAAGTTGTAACTCGATAAGGGTTGGTCTTAAATCTTAGAGGTTAGATTACCAATTTTTAGAGCAGGGGTGGTTGGGGAAACATCCCACAAGGAGGTTCACAAGGAGGGAGCAAGGAGGGAGTAAGGTGGAAATCCCTTAAAATAAGACTTTATAGTCAGTTTGTACATGTAAAACCTAGGTTAGGTCGGCGACGCTGTGAGGCGCTATAAGTAGGCGCTGTTCCAGGACGTACACCATCCTCTACTACTGCTTATTCGCAGAAAAAGAAATTAATCATATTCCAAGTTGGTAAAATGAACAACCATGTCGTTGTTCAAACATAAGAATGAGAGCAAATGCTCCTTATATGAGTTTTATTTATTTAAACTACGCGGTGCAGATAATGTTAATGTATTTCGTCTTTAAATACATGCAATAGAAAGTTGAAAAGTCAACACACAGGATATTCTTGAAATGAAATTAATTGTAATTATATTAAACAAATTTATGTTCCTTTGAATACGATGGCGATGGCGGGTAAACTAATAAATTAAAATATGCTATTTATTACACACCTTAGGTTTTGCAAGAATATTTCCCTTCCTAGTCGCTTTAACAGTGGTTCGTATCCATGTCTTTTGATATTATAATAAAAAGAACAATCACAAATTTTTGTTAATACATACATAAAAATATTATTAACAATTAACTTTGTCCTCACTTCATATTAGTATTAATTTATTTAGAGAGAAGAAACAACTGAAATAAAACTGATTATGTAAGGTTACTTAATTGGACGAAATAAAAAGTTTGTTTTTGATGTTTATTTTCAAGGTTCAATTCTTAGAAAGAACTTTAATAGCGATTTTCAGAGCAGATCGAACTCTAACCAAATTATGTTGTTGCATAGAGCATGAAAATAGAAATCGGAGGTGTATGTATCTCATTTTAGCTATTTTTAGAGCTTGCAGTCTTTGATTGTAGAAGACCTCATTATACAACAATAATTTCAACGTCTAACTATTACGTTAGTTACACTACTAGATTAGAGGATAATAATAAAACTATATTAAAACAACAACAGATAGTAGGCAGCCAGTCCTGCTGTAAGATATATTGCCTAAGGTTGTGCTATTTTATATCTTTTAAAACATTATCCTAATAAGTTTTTAAGACAATACCCTAAGTTTAGATAATTTTTATAATATGGACTTTAATAAAATATATGTGATAAATTAAAAGGGTTTTAGAAGAGGCCTTAGAACGGATACAGGTCGCAAATGAAACTTAGGGAGCCAAATCTTTGGTCAACCTTCAGAAAGAAGCTACAGCTCCTCGAACTTAGAATTTTTAAATAGCAACACAAACGTGTCAGAATTAGGAGATTGCTGAAATAGATATAAAAAGACTAGCATTGGACGTAAAGAACAGGTTGAGAGCTTTTTGTTTCGAAATATCGTAGCTCAAAAGTATCATTAAAAAAAACTACCGGAAAATCTAGCTAATTATCTCCTAGAACAAGCATGTAGATAGATAACAACTTAAAACTGGGATTTGAATTGCACACTATTTACCAATTAAGTAACCTTTCGTAAATGGTAAGGAAGACAGCATCCCAAGTACGTTGTTGTGCCGGCAGTGTATCTCCTCAATTATTTGGTCTCTTAATTTCTTTGACTTTTCTGGTTTAGTACGATAATACCATTTTTAAGATGACCCTAAAGTGGGCGACAATTCGCATAACAAAAAAAAGTCGGCAAAACGTCGACCTTAGTTTATAAAATGACCCGCTCCCAACCCGGAATCATAAATATTAATAATGACTCCGGCCATGAAAGCCTCCGAAATTCTCACAAAAGCCTTTACGGGGAGGAGATGGTAAACAGAACAAAAACTTTCAGTAACCTTAGACGCTCACTAGCAAAATTACCTTGTACGCGTACCTTTTTGTTACGGTGTCGTGATTCTGACATAGTTCCAAATTTCATTAAAATAAAATACCACACTAAAACATATTCCAGCCGAAAAATTCTTCCCAGAGCAGAACTCTCACTTCTTCGCGAACAAATTTTCAACACTCGAAAAGAAATAGACAATAACTCCAACAGCTCCATCTAATATTATCCGCTACGCTTAACTACAATGACTGGATTTTGTTGGACCGAATTGTATACCTGCAAACTCATAAAACCACCGAACGTACCACAAAAACCCCACTTATGCAAATTCTTGCAACTTTCCAAGAACCTTTTACACTCTGAAAAAACATCTTACCCGAAAACTCTGTCCTCAAATACCGTCATAAACCGATCAGAACATATCCTATCCGAAAACGGACTACATATCTTGTCCAAAGGACTAAATTTTTCAATTGCACTCAGAAAAATTCCCGCAGAGGAAATCATTAGCTCTGTAGAATCAGAGGCGATCCGATCTCTACCCCAAGATGATGCCAGCTTAATTCGCTTTGAAACAACTAAATGTCTCCAACATACCAAAACTCCTAACAAAAATGTGACAAAGTAAGAAATGACAGCCTTAAAACACCTACGAACAAACAAGAAAATTGTTATACTCCCTGCTGACAAAAGTAATGCGACTGTAATTCTAAACCGTACAGAATACACAGAAAAGATTAAACAATTATTACAAGACGGTTCCTACACTCCTATAACAAACGACCCCACTTCAAAGCTTGACCGGGAAATTTCAGCACTTATCAAATCCTCTAATATTCCCAAAACTATCCAAAAACGCATAATACTTCGCGAATCTAAACCACCTTGCTTGTACGGCATTCCTAAAGTCCATAAACCTGATGTCTCTCTCCGTCCGATAGTTAGCACAATTGATTCACCAACCTACCATCTGGCAAAATACCTAGCACATTTCCTAAAACCTTATTCTGGTAACACCCCTACTAACATTTTAAACTCCACTCATTTCATAGAACTAATTGCAAATATTGAGCTAGGCCCTAATGATATACTAGTCAGTTTTGACGTAAATCCTTATTTACAAACGTACTTGTCATAGACACTGTCTGTATTATTAAACAATTCCACCTCAAGAAAACGAATTTGAGTACTTGGCCACGCTCATTGAAAAATGCTTAACCTCTACCTATTTTGTCTTCGACAAACAATTTTACAAACAAACTTCGAGCACACCAATGGACTCACCTCTATTCCCTATTGTGGCCAATATATTCATGGAGTTTTTGAAATCCATGGCTCTAGAATCCACAGACCTTAAACCAAAAACTTGGCTCTATTAGGTAGATAACACTTATATAATCTGGCCCCGTGGACACCAAACGCTCAACAATTTTCTAGATCACATAAACAATCAACATAAAAATATTAAGTTCGCGCCAACCTAACGAACGACTAGGTCAGCCCGTATATCGAAAATCCACACACACAGACAGATACCTACATGCATCGTCACATCATCATCCCTCACAAAAATCATCGGTAATCAACTCGCTAGTCCACCGTGCAATTAAGATTTCACAACCAGAACACTTATCTAATGAACTGACCAATCTTAAAACTAGTCTTATAAAAAACGGTTATCGTAATTCGGATATCAACAGAGTAATAAACCGGCATCTGCATCCTACACGAACCCTCAAACTACGCTGCAATCTCGATACACGATCTTTAGCAGTTCTTCCATATAAACACAGAGTAACAGACCAAATTAGCAAAACAATCTATAAACCCACTAATAAAATTTCACAAATATTACCAACTCTAAAAGATTCCGAAAATAGTCTTAAAGCGCTAGTCGTATATAGTATACCTTGCAGCTGCGGTTTAGTATACATAGGAGAAACAGGACGGTCAGCACAGACTAGACTAAACGAGCTTAAGCGATGCTTAAGAACAAGCCAGTACAATAGCTCAGCGGTAGCTGAACACCAACATGAAACAGGCCATACCATTAACTTTGACAAGACGAAACTAATTGCCAGAATTCCATTTTTCTACAATAGAAAAATTAGGGAATCCATAGAAATCAATAAAAATTCTAATAATCTAAACAAAGACGATGGCTAGTACCTTTCTCCCATTTGAAAAACAAGCCTCTGTTCACAACAGCGGAACCGTGACGTTCACTGATCCGCTACGATATTCCTTTCTATTCATGATCACTCATGCATCAAGTTCTCCCCTATATAAACTACCACTTTCGCTACTTTCACTAGTTACTTCGCCACAAGACACCTTTTGGCTTTGAATGGGGTAGTGAGTCTGCTAGTTCAGGAGTAACTCTACTCTTTACATTTTAACTTGTCTACTAAATATTATCATTCTTATCTTTATTATTATTTTTTATTTTATTACTTATTTTTGTTTCTTGTCCTGATGAAGCCTTTTACAAAACTGAGCGAAACGTCGACCTTAGTTTATAACATGACTAGGTCCCAATCCGGAACCATAAATATTTATAATGACTCCGGCCGTGAAAGCATTCAATCTCATCCCGCCTGCAAACCATCTGTGGGGAAAGTTTCATCCAAGTGCGTATTCACTTGACGTCCTTAAAATCAAAAAGTTTCGGAATTTTGATAGATCGCTGCTCTTGTATCGTGGGTACTAATTGATCTTGCTACAATATTTCACTCAATAAAAAAGTAATAAAATTCTCGTGGTGTTCTAAATAGAAGTCGTTCATTAATAGTACTGTTGGCGTATTTGAACCATCACTGTCAGCTGTATATTCTGCGTTTTTCCTGTTTAATTTCATATTCGTCTTATTTTCTACTTATATTAAATTTCTTTTTACTTTTCATTGTTTTCTTTTTTGTTAATTTAACTGCATCTTCGTGTGAAATTTTCTTATAGAGTTCTAGTAGCGAAAACATTTGTCTACCCTTTTCCTTTACTGTGTAACTCTGTAACTTTTGGGAACGGTTTTATGGATTTAGGAGTAACAAAGGGACAAGAAGAAGTAGCTACAGATCCTTCTTCGGTTTTGATCTCGAGAAACTAGGCTGAAATTTAGAAGATCGACTTAAAATACAGCGGTAAAAGAATTTCCAGGTAGAAATAACTCGCTTCCTGGTCAATGTAGTACCTTCATGTGGAGCACTGGAAAATCAAATGTAGGGGTAACCTATACAGGGGGCATCTCCATGGCTTAGTTGGTTTGTGTGTGACTACTAAGCCCCAGGTCCGGGTTTCGGTTACCGACGTCGATTGTCTGAAGAATGTTAGGCGAGCATTTTCACAAAAATACACCCTTGTTCGGATGAGAAGTAAAATGTAAGTCCCGTGTTGTCACGTACGTTATACATCCAAACCCTGATTGAAATACCAAGGGTTTGGCAAAATTTAAAACTTCCAAGTAAAAAGACTCGCTTCGAGCCAATGTACTACCTTTGGTTGAAGCATTGGAAAATCAAATGTAAGGTAACTCAAACAACTAAGTTTTGTGTTTATATTATCTTTAACAGTTGGTTTAATATAAAACAAAATGCAAGTTATTTGTTTACAAGGATCTATAGTAGCAAGCAACTGATACTGCCAATCAACTCATCTTCTCCAACCTTGTGTTTGTTGAAAAACTGGACAATATTTTTTGTACTAAATGTTAAAAGTTAGATTTTACAAAAGTTTCGCATATGTCAGTAAAAGTGATCTCTTTATCTGGGTTATCAAACATCCATGAATTGTAACCGTCATGAAATGACTAGTATGAAATGAATTGTCAACAAGATTATCTCATTCTCTTAAGCATAATTGATTCTGTTGACTAAAATATGAATTTCCTGGTTGTTCATTATTAGCAAAACTGAGTTTTTGTTATCTGCTACTGAATAGTGTACGAAACGTTTCTAATACTTATTGCAATTATGGTAGGCATTATAACTTAAATACTTACATAGCCTTTTCTACAAAGGCATTCAGTCCTTGCAGAATACAATCCTTGTAAATATTAGAAGAAAAAGAAACCGGAAAGTGACTAACACGTCTATCAGTGGATGTCATTTGAGCAACCAGTTGTCGGTACACATTTATAAAGACTCTCAGATGTATTAAAGTCGATTGTCCTCGTATGGGAAGGTGGGGCAAAGTGAAACAGTGTAATGTAATTTTGAAAATAACAGTTGCGCCATCTGTTTGAGTAAATGAGAGTTGTCTACTTTTAGGTTATTTCAGTTGCTGACCAAGTCTAGACTGGTTCAAATGACATGTGTGGTAATAAAACAAAATTTGTTATTTTGAACTTTTCTATTGTAAAAATCCAATGTAAATGTATAGCATTTTTTGGAGATTGGATTAATCTTCTTAAACATCTACTGATTTCATAATATATATTCTTATTTGTATTACCAGCTGCCGTTATTAGTACTTATGTAGTTTAGGGATGTGTAAGTAATTCAAGCAATTTTATTTTTGTTATTACTTTGGGGCATAGAGAAATACTGAATAATATATTTCACTTTGCCCCCTTAAGAAATTAGTAATTTTTAAGATGTTTTGTGTGAAGTTTTAATGTAGACATTCTTAATTAATTTGGAAATTATACATTTTCAGAAAGAACATGAGAAACTACAAGCAGAAGACTGACCAACAAGTCTGGTCAGAGAATGTAATGAAGTCTGCAGTAGCGACTGTAAGATCTAATCAACTTTCGCAAAATAAAGCTGTAAAAGAATTTAACAAACCATTAACCCGCTTACACAGGTGTATAAACAGTAACAAATCTGAAGATGAAGCGATTTCAAACTGTTTTTACAGCAGTGTAGGAGTTGACTATAGTAAAATATATTGTAGATTAAGAAAAAAGATGTTTTGAATTGATAGTCTAGAATTACGAAAATTAGCTTTTGACTATGCAGAGCAAAACCAAATTCCACATAACTATAATAACGAATTAGGTTTGGTTGAAGAAGATTAGTATAGTGGTTTTATAAAGAGGTATAGACAATTATCGCTGCGAACTCCAGAGGATACGTCGGCTGCCAGAGCTTCAGGTTTTAACGCTGTCTCTGTAAGTACATTTTTCAACTTGTGGGGTTTATTACTGGACGAACATTCTTTTCCAGCAAGTAGGATCTACAACTGTGACGAAACCGGTATATCAAGGATTTGCAACAAGCCAATTAAGCTGTTGTTATTAAAAGGTAAGAGAATCAAGTTGGAATTTATAGTTTTGGCGAACGTGGAATATTAGATACAGCCGAAATTTGTTTTACGTCTCCGGTCACTATATTCCTCTACTACTTTTAATACCGCATTGTGAAAGAAACCCAATTTATGAAATTGGTCTTCCTGCAAAAAGTATAGTAGCGTTCCACAGATCAGGACGGATTCGGTCAAATATTTTTGTAAATGTGTGGTTCTCTCATTTTTAAAGCACACCCGTCCAACTTTTGAAAATACAGTTTTATTATTATTAGATGGACATGCTACACGTGTAAAAAATTTACAATTGATAGAAAAAGCACGTGATGATAACGTTCATATTTTGGGGATACATCTCCATATATCTACAAACTACAACCACACGATGTAGGTTTTATGTTCCCCTTCAGCAGTTATTATAGTCAAGAGTTAAAAACTCATCAACGAAATAAATCGAATAAAGTAATCGAACTTTCTGACGTTCCTGTAATACTTGGCAAAGCGTCTTCAAGAGCATCAACTTTATCGAATGCTGCAAATGGTTTCGAAACAACAGGAATGCGTCCATTTTATGCACATAAGTTTGGAGATAATGTGTTTGTACCTGCGTCGCTAACCGAAAGAGAAGACTGCTACAGATAATCCTGAACAAAATATGAACACTTTAACCCAACTAAAAAAATTAGTATAATGCCAGCAGATCTTTTATCTTTTCCTAAGGTCATCCTTAAGCATCAAAAACAAGGCGTCGTGGAAAAACTGCTGTCATAACTGCATCACCTTATCTTCATGAACTAAAGGAAGACAAAGCAAGTACATAAGTAAAGTCCGTCAATAGGATTGGGTTATTCCCTTAAGGAAATATAAGTTTTAGGCTTCTATAAATTCTAATTTAAGAAATAATTATTTGGCATCATATTTAATTCATAGTCAAAGGTTATAGAAATCGTATATCAGTTCGTTTAAAAGGTTAGGCAATTAATATAGTTTTATTTCTTTTGTCTGTAGAATATAGAATGGCGCCCGTGATCTCATCGTCTAAAAATAAAACTGGTCATATGCAGTTTTGTGCCAATTCAGACTTTATATACAATCCGAAATACGTAGGCTAAAATGATAAAAAGCATAAATAGAGATAGCGACATTAAAGGAAATCCCATTTTGATCCATCCGTTTAAAGTTTGCCAAGAAGACTTCGGTAGCTTTAAAAAGAGCAGTTTTTTTTGTTCAAAGCAAGACTTCGTTTCTAACATCCCGACTCTCAACAGGTCGTTTCGGTAGGGTAAATACCTTAAGTAGAAGATCGCAATCTAAATCAAGTGGCTTTAGATGTTCGGATTATCGCCTACCAAGCGATTCAGGTTCTCTTTTTTAGAAGCAGGTTGGTTCCCAATGGTTCAACCCTTGAGTGGAAAGTAAGTTGAGATGTCCAAACGTTAACGGAGGGAAAGAAAACATTTCTCGGTGGTAATTTAAAAATCAGATCCATAAGGAAAAGACTAAAGCTATACTGGTGCAAAAAGGTTAGTACTTGAAGGTGCGCCTGTAATTAGATTAAGTTTTAGCCATTAGGTTTCTGTTTTTAAGCAGTAGATTTAGGACATATGCGACTTTTCATACTTCTGTAAACTGAAACTGAGTGAATTCACATGTCATAGAATTAATAAGGTTATAGTAAATTTGGAAAAAGTGTATATTTATTCTGTTCATTATTGTAAACGGTATAGTAACAGTTTTGCCAAAATAAATTAACTCGTGAATTTTGTTTGAGGCGTGATTAAATATTTTAAGTATAAACATTTGCTTTCAGTACTCTTCGTGGCTGTTAGCAGTCATAAATCGGTCTACGTGATTAGGTTTTGATTAGATTTAAAATAATGTTTGTTTCAATGAATTTTCAGGTATAGGAGAGTTGCATATATCGAACCGATCACTTAGATCGTACTTTATGCAGTTTCCCTTAAAAATTAATACAAAAATGCTATCTAGCGGTATATTTTGATATTAAGTTGAACGATTTATAACATAACCAAAAATGTACACGTGTATGTGTGTGTGTGTGTGTGTGTGTGTGTGTGTGTGTGTGTGTGTGTGTGTGTGTGTGTGTGTGTGTGTGTGTGTGAATAAAAGCTGAGTTTAAAAATCAGGTAAGCTTGATGTAATATATTAATAACTTTTGTTAAGCAATATACCTATGAAAATATAGTCTAAATCATGAAAGAATGAATTTACGTCATAGGTTGCTGAATTAAAAAACGACATACTTTCAAATCTTCTGCATTAAGTATATTCCGATAGATCTTTTAAAAGTATGTCGGTTTTTAATTCAGAAACCTATGACGTTATTCATTCTTTTATGATTTAGACTATAACACAATTGTTTCTATGTATATATTTAGTACAAGCTTGTGTATCAAGATTACATATTTATACTATTTCAAATTATAGGTTAAATAACTTATTTTTACAATAACCGCTAATTTAATAAATATTGTACAGTGTCCTAAATCGTACCTCTCTGCGGTTTCTAAAAACATACTGGTACGATTTATGCAACTGACCGGATTTTTATATGTTACTACAACTTCCAAATATTTTTTACGCTTTTAGAGATCATGGTGAAAAGAATTTATTGTCAGTGGACTGAAGAGAACATGCACAATGCAATTGAGGCATATCGTTCTAAGGAATATGGATTAAATGAGCGTTGTAGGCGGTTCAACACACCAAAACCTACTTTCAAAAGACATCTTGAGGGAACATTAAAAAGAACGTTATCGTCAAGAAAAAAGAATGGAAATTTCACAACATTACCTGTGGAAGATCAACTGGTTGAACGTATTATCCATCTGGTATCATCATTTTTTGGTATCAGCATTAGAGACATCAGGAGTTTGGCTTATCAAATAAAGGAAAAAAATCATGTGTAACATGAATTTAACAGCGCAGTGCAGCTTGCAGGGAAAACGTGGTTGTATTCTTTCTTAAAGAGACATCCTAATATTTCAGTAAGACTGAGAATACTTCTATAAGTCGGCTAAGGGCTTCAATAGAGAAGCTGTAAATCTATTTCTCGACTTATTGAAAACTATTGTGAGATCCAATGGGATTGATGCTTCCAGAATCTTCAATATGGATGAGTCGGGATTCTCTACAGTCCAAGAAAAATGTGCGAAAATAATTGCTGAAGAAGGAAAAAAAGAATTGGTAGAGTGGTTAGCGGAGAAAGACGGACAAACACTACAATTGTGTGTTGCGCGAATCCGTCAGGCTTATTCCTTCCACCAATGTTTATTTTTAAAAGAAAACGTTCATGAGTTTATAACAACTGAACTTTTATTATGTGGCAGCAACATTTTATTTATAATGTGAAACCAACACCAGAAAAAAATGCCATTTTATTACCTGACGGGCACACATCTCACACCAAAAGTTTGCAAGCTATGGCATTATCACAAGCTAATTGCATTGTTTTATTGCAATTATTAGGACATACAGCACACAGACTATAACCATTATACATTGGAGTTTTTGGGCCAATGCAAATTTTTTATAATCAAGTTGATGACAAACCACGCTGACCAATGTATTACGCAATACGATGTTGCAGCCTTAATAACTACAGCTAACTATAAAGTTGCCTTGGTTTCAAATGCAGCCAAATCATTTGAAGCCAGTGGTTGTTGGCCAGTCAACCGTTTCATATTTAGCGAAGCCGATTTTGTGGCCAGCGATTTGTTGAATAAACCACATACTCCGGAACAAGGTAACGAGACAGATGTAGCCAGCGATATTGTAACTGAATTCCAAACACCAGGAGGAAATGCCGAACCAGACGTTGTAAACAGCGAAGTTAGAACGCTGGAAGGAAATATCGAAGCAGATTCTCTGAAAATACCAATATCAGATCTATCTCCAATACCTAAAGTTACAAACAGAAAAGCAAGTGCTCAAAGAGCAACTGTGCTTACGAGTGAAAACTATATAAACGCTCTACGAGATAAAAAGAAAGCAACCTTCATAGGAAAGAGTAAAGTGAATAATACAAAAGGAGGAAAAAAAGTTTGTAACGTGCATTTTTATGGCTTAACATTTTACACTACCCAATTCGTAAATACATTGTTGTAACTACTATTTCTATATTTTATATTTATTAACCCGTTGGCGAATGCACAAGTCTAGATAAGAGACAATAAGAGGTTGTAATAGCAACGAGTTGATATAAACAGATGAGTAGTGGTAGTTTGTTCTTGGTTCCTATATATTAATTACGTTGAAAAATACTGTTTCTGTTTGCTTTGACAATAGTGAGCCTTAATGCGGCATCAATTTTCGAATTGTTCCTGAACAAGCACGACACGATCTTAGTGGGTTTTCTTGTGAAATAAAAGTTGTATATTAACTGTAGAGAGTGTAGTGCTAATTTCGAATGAAGTAGTATGGTTTATAGGCGAACGTGTTTGGTCGACGCACGTGTATTTTAAGGACATTTGATGGACGGTTTTATTGTTTACGCGTGACTTACTAATTGTTTTTAGTTGATTTTCTGTTGGAAATAAAAATGGTAGAACTTATTAAACTCGACCTGCACGCGTGTTTTACGAAACATTTGACGGACTTACTTTAGTGATACACGTGCTTTACTCATTGTGGTTTTTTTGTTTAGTGCTTTGTCTTCTGATATTTAAACTGTGTGTGCGATCTAGTTTTGCGGTCCTTTTATTTAATTTTTCAGAGTAGTGCATACTTTGGATTATCCAAATACAGTTGATACTGTAGTTTCTGAAATTGCTAACCCCAAAGAATCTAAAATAGAACATTGCTTGCGCAAATTTCGTTATTGGCGAAATATAACAGATTACCGGTTTACAAAGGTATTGGTTGAAGTTTCTCGCTGCTTTTTGGATGTTTATGAAAATAATATACATTTGGTCCCAGTTGAAATTAAACTAGTGCTACAAAATATTTCGAAATTATTGTCTCGGGAAATAGAATTAACAAGAAATTTATCAATGCTACATAGTTCCGTCGCATGATAATGTCTGCTGCTAACACCAGTGAAATACGTAGGTGTGATTAGGGTAACGTGTGATAACTTCCATCAACATCCTCACAGTCAAGGGTGAAGTGCTTTGTTAGTGCCGGTCATCGTGAATCCCACACTTCAATTGCAAGGAAGCGTTACTGAAGGACCTTTTGTAAGTTGAACTATTTCCTACTTGTTATTACTTTAAATATCTATCCGTTGTTTTGCCATATCTTTGTCGTTCTGATACCTTTTACCATAGACTTGCATGCTATTTAAAAAAAAAGACAAATCAACAATACTGTATGACTCATATCAATTGTGCTTACCTATTTATCTTTTGTTAAAATTTTGTCTGATTTATGTTTAATTGGTGTGTGAGGAAACGTTTCCGCTACTCCCCAATATTACCTCACTTTGTACTAAAAATTTTTGTATTGCTGTTACCGTTGTTATATTATATAGATTATCCAAACAGGTTTTTTTTACATTCTACAAAGTACTGAACAATCTATGCTCGATCAGCATGCTATGTTTCTTCTTTATTTCAGGTTGGCAGGACTAATTTTTTTTTTATTTTATTGCAGGTTTGCTATTTTAACTTTTTTTTATTGCAGGTATTGTTACTAATTCCTTACAGCCACGTACGTTATAAGTTGGTCTGCGTTCTACAACCCCCTCTAATCACCGATTGAGCCCGGTAATTTCTTTGATTTTCTTGGTGTTACGCTCGGCTACGAGTCAACGTAGCATAAATTTGGCACCCAACGTGGCTGCCACGATTAACGTAACAAAATTTGGCGCCCAACGTGGGCCCGAAATTTTTATTTTTTGCTTCTCGTTTGAACTGGATTTTGTTTAGTATTTAATTATTTCGTTAATTTAGTTTCTCTATCGAAAAAGCCTAATAATTCGTTGCTGTGTCTTTAAATATTTGAGTGTTTGTTGATTCTGTAGTAATGGGTGACTATTGGAAATTAAAAGTTGATCGTTTACATGAAGCTGAACTTAAATATGAAGTCGGTTCTCGTGGGTTCGATGCAAAGGTACCTGTATCCGAACTTCGTAAATCCTTTAGGAATATTTTGAAAATGGAATCTTCTGAAACTCTAAGTCCACTTAAATCTGGTATCGATTTTCAGACTGATAATAAAGCCGTGACTGAAGGTTTAACTGAATTAACTACGAAGAGTAAAGATTTTAATGGTGATATTTCAACTGCCGACGGCAAACGTATTATTAGCCTTGCTATGCATCTCAAAGGGAGAATCCAACGCATGAATGTTACTTCCGACGCTGAAACAGTAATACAGCGAAAGTTGTTGCTATGTGTTAGTAATTTACGCAGTGATTGAGATAGATTATACCGTCGCTTTAGACGTTCTGCCACTTCACCTAGGGTACCACTTGTTTCTACGGCTACTATTAATCCGACTACTACTGATACTGAGGATGATCTTACTTCTGCTGAATCTTCTGATGAATTACCTATACCTATCTCTATTTCTAAACCAATTGCTACGTCTGGTTATGGACAGCTGGTGTCTAAATGGGACTTAAAATTTTCGGGTGATGACCGTATGTCTTTAAATGCATTTCTATTACGCGTGGACGAATTATGCTCGGCACGCAACGTTTCTGCTTCTCAACTATTTTCTTCGGCATCAGACTTACTTTCGGGAAAAGCTTTAATTTTATTCCGAGCGCATAAAAAATCCCTAACTAATTGGCAAGATGTTATTCGACTATTAAGAGAAGAATTTCAACCCGTTAATTACAACGAAAAACTTTTAGAGGAAATAAAGCAACGTACTATGGGTCCCTCAGAGTCTATGGGTGTAAATTTAGCTACGATGGAAAATTTATTTGCTCGTCTAACAATCTCTCTCTCTGAACCACAGAAACTCGAAATTATTTTACCAAACCTTACCCCTTTCTACCAAACCAAATTAGCTTTGCTTGATCTGAAAACTATTACGGAACTTTTGCGTGTAGGTCGCAGACTAGAACAGCGCAAAATACAAGCCGATAATTTTAAGTCTCCTCCTGCTCTGAACTTTTCTCAACTCCTAGAGCCTGACTTAGCTTATACAGGTTCGGCGGTCCGCAGCAAACTTACTTCTGCTTATGTCCCTCCCCATTCTGGTGTTACTACTTCGAAAACATTTACACCTGGTGCAAGTGATGCTCCTAAAAATATTTCTAATTCTTCCGTTACTTGTTGTAACTGTGGCCAACGAGAACACAAGTCTCCTTCCAGTACTAAACCTCAAATTCTTCATTGCTATGGTTGTGGTAATCCTAATGTTACCCGTACCAATTGTACGAGTTGTAATAAGAATTTAAACTACCGATCGAGTCGCTAAGCCGAGAAACCGACCCGATCCCTTCTACAGTTGTCTCGGTACCTATTATTTCCTCAGAAAATCTTTTCTCTGGTCTTGATGACCGATCTAAATATGTTCTGGATTTTATATTAGCTAGTTCTCGTGAGGACGACAGACCTTATCTTACTGTTACTATTTTCGACATTGAATTTAAGGGTTTGCTTGATTCCGGCGCTTCTCGTACTATTATTGGTGGTACTGGTTGGGATATTCTCTATTCTCTTTCTTTGCCTTTGTCCCAAACGGAGATCCACAGCTGTACGGTAGCCAATGGTCAAGCTTGTGACATTCTCGGGTCACTTACTTTACCCATGTCGGTCGAAAATAAAACTATTCTTCTTGACGTCCTAGTCGTTCCTTCTATTTCTCAGTCTCTGATCTTAGGCATTGACTTCTGAAATCTATGGGTGTTGTCCCAGATTTTCGAACGGGTCAATGGACTTTCGGTTCTTCTTCTACTGTCTCGATCAGTCAGATCAATGCTCTTTCCGATCTGTCGATCATGCAACAATCCGAATTGTCTCGTATAGTCCAACAGATGTTTCCTAAAGATGATACTTTACCTTTGGGTTGTACTAATCTCATTGAACATCAGATCCGTACTACATCTAGTCCTATCAAGCAACGATATTATCCCATGTCCCCTACGGTACTTCGACATGTCAATCAAGCTCTGGATGAGATGCTAGAAAGTGGTGTTGTAGAACCATCTAATAGCGCTTGGTCTAGCCCTATTGTTATGGTGCCTAAGAAAGATGGCACATATCGTTTCTGCATCGATTTTAGAAAGGTCAATGATGTTACAGAAAAGATGCCTATCCCTTCCTTATATTTCTACGATTCTAGACCGTCTTAGAGACGCAAAATTCTTAACTAGTTTGGACATTCGTTCTGCTTATTGGCAAATACCTCTTTCTTTTAATTCTAAAGCAATTACTGCATTTACGGTGCCTGGTAGAGGTTTATACCAGTTTACTAAAATGCCATTTGGTCTTCATAATTCTCCAGCGACATTTCAGCGACTTATAGATCGTGTGCTTGGTGCTGATCTCGAACCTTTCTATTTCGCATACTTAGATGATGTGATCATCGCTACCCCTACTTTCGAACAACATTTGGTGGTACTACAGAAAGTGCTTTTTCGTTTAAATTCTGCAGGTCTTACTCTTCGCAGAGATAAATGCATTATATGCCGACCGGAACTCCGTTATCTGGGATACGTAGTAAATCGTCATGGACTCCATGTCGACCCAGAAAAAGTTTCGACCATTCTTAATCTTCCTCCTCCTACTACTGTAACTGAAGTACAACGCATAGTTGGTATGTGCTCGTGGTATCGTCGCTTTATCCCAAATTTTTCTGCTCTTACTGCTCCAATTACTGCTTTGACTAAGAAAAATTCTAAATTTGATTGGTCTTCGGAATGTCAGCAGGCGTTTAAGCTGCTGAAAGAACACTTGGTAACGGCTCTAGTGATGGGTTGTCCTGATTTTTCTTTGCCTTTTACTATACAGACTGATGCCTCTGATTTTGGTCTCGGTGCTGTGCTGACTCAACAACAGGGTGATGACGAAAAAGTCATTAGCTACATTAGCTGTTCTCTTAAAAAGGCGGAACGCAACTATAGCGCCACCGAAAAAGAATGTCTTGGTGTTATATGGGCAATTGAGAAATTTCGTCCCTATATCGAGGGTTCTCACTTTACTGTGATCACTGATCACCACTCGCTTATCTGGCTGAATAATCTACAAAGCCCCAACGGTCGTTTAGCTCGTTGGTCAGTACGACTTCAACAATATAACTTCACCATCGTACATCGTAAAGGTAAAGAAAACATCGTTCCCGATGCCTTATCTCGCTCAGTACCTAAAATTGACTTAATTGATGACTTTCCTAAATCTTCTATTACTCTGCCAATTTTGGATCCTTGGTATCTTAAGCTACGGACTCGTGTTAATTCCAGTCCTAAACTATACAGTAACTGGCATGTGGAAAACGAATTACTATATAAACATGTAAAATCTAAACAGTCTTTGCTCCAACCTCCTCAAGACGATTGGAAGTTAGTAGTTCCCAGCGAACAACGGAATAGGGTTCTATACGAAAATCATGATCTACCTACTTTAGGTCACCCTGGTGTCCACAAAACTGTCTCTAAAATTTCCATGCGTTACTATTGGCCTAAACTTAGAGCCGCTGTTGCTCGATACGTCCGTCGTTGTAAAATTTGCTCTGCACACAAAGTCGAACAAAAGAAACCTCCTGGCTTTACGTCTCCCCGTGCTAACGGCCACTCGTCCTTGGCAAGTCCTATGTACTGATATTGTCGGACCTCTTCCTAGATCCTCTAAAGGTAATTCCTTCATTTTAGTTGTTGCCGATTGTTTTACAAAATATGCTTGTTTCTTTCCTCTACGTGCGTCTACGGCCGCTGCCGTTGCTCGAACCATTGAGGAAAATATTTTCCTGGTATATGGTACTCCTCAGTATCTAATTGCGGACATTGGTGTACAATTTCGTAGTAATATTTTCACTAAACTCTGTGATTCTTATCGAACAAAAATTCTGTTTAATGCTCGCTATCATCCTGAGACGAATCCGGCCGAACGTATTAATAGAGTCCTGAAAACTATGATTTCTTCTTACGTTTCTGATAATCAACGTCGGTGGGACGTTAATTTAGCAAAAATTGGTTGTGCTATTCGGACACTTAAACATGAGGTTATTTGTTACTCCCCGTATTTTGCTCTATATGGTCGTGAACATGTTCTCTACGGCGATCATTTTGGAAAACCTCTTGATCCTGATGATGTTCTTATGGAACCCGAACGTCCTATTCCTCCTACTGACTTAGTCAAATTTGAGTCACTTCGTGAAGAAGTTTCGAAACGTCTTTCCTTAGCATACAAGAAAAATGCTAAACACTACGATCTTCGTCGTCGTCCCTTAACTTTATCTCCCGGCGATCGCGTGTGGAAACGCAATTATGTTCTTTCGAATGCTACTCGCTACTTCAATTCTAAACTTGCTCCCAAATATGTGGGTCCCTTTACTATTAGAACTAAACTTTCTCCTTGGACCTATATCTTAGTGGATGATTCTGGTAACGATCTGGGTACTTGGCATATTAAGGACCTCAAACCCGATAAAACTTTAGACCATCCAGACATTGATCCTGAACCTCCGGATCCTAAAGGGCTCCCTACGGCCGATTCTATTTTGACCCCTACGTGTCGCTATCCCTAATGACTTGTAATTTTTTTTTTTGGCTTATTGGTCTTGTGTTTTCTCTGATAAGCTTGTGTCCGAAAACACTGGCGCCCATTTCGTATTCCTATTCATATTTTTGTAGCCCATCCCGTGACTTTTTCTTCTGGCTAGTTCCACCATTTGTTCACTATTTGACTATTATAGTCGCTTTCTACATCCATTCCTTGAGGTAGGCTTCAGATCTATTTTCTTTTCCTTTAGGTATTTCGACTTGGTCGCTTTTGTAGGTCTGTTAGCCATACTTTGCTTGAGTAAACGTTTCATACGAATCTGTGTTACCTCGGTTGGAAGTATTCTAGATGGTGTACTAGCTTGCCTTTGCCTTTTACTCTGTCTTGGTTCTTTCTTTGCTGCACACTTGAGGTTGACAGTTGTGTCGTCTAGTTGGTTTGCTACGAGTTTTCTTTCTCGTTTTTTTTTCTTTCCTCTTGGTTTCTCCGCGGGAAGCCAAAACTTTTCTTTGAGGTGGAGAACAGAAATGTCCCTTTTGGGGACATCCGTCTTTTGACGTTTTTGAAAGTAGCTAAGACCTTTGATCCTCATTGGGTGTCTACTTGATGCTTTCTTTACCTGTTCTGTCGTTGTTGGTTACGATAGATGACTTTGTCGTCTTTTAGAAAAATGTTCCTTTTCTTATACTGGTATTGGTCCTTCGAACCAGATAAACCTTGTCTGTCGTTTTTTTTTCTTTCACCCCGACGTCTTTATTTTGCTAGGGGGGAATCTGTAACGTGCATTTTTATGACTTAACATTTTACACTACCCAATTCGTAAATACATTGTTGTAACTACTATTTCTATATTTTATATTTATTAACTCGTTGGCGAATGCGTCGTATTATAATATGTGGATATAGGAGTCTAGATAAGAGACGATAAGAGGTTGTAATAGCAACGAGTTGATATAAACAGATAAGTAGTGATAGTTTGTTCTTGGTTCCTATATATTAATTACGTTGAAAAATACTGTTTCTGTTTGCTTTGACAATAGTGAGCCTTAATGCGGTATCAATTTTCGAATTGTTCCTGAACAAGCACGGCACATCTTAGTGGTTTTTCTTGTGAAATAACAGTTGTATATTAACTGTAGAGAGTGTAGTGCTAATTTCGATTGAAGTAGTATGGTTTATAGGCGAACGTGTTTGGTCGACGCACGTGTGTTTTAAGGACATTTGACGGACGGTTTTATTGTTTACGCGTGCCTTACTAATTGTTTTTAGTTGATTTTTTGTTGGAAATAAAAGTGGTAGAACTTGTTAAACTCGACTTGCACGCGTGTTTTACGGAACACTTGACGGACTTACTTTAGTGATACACGTGCTTTACTCATTGTGGTTTTTTTGTTTGGTGCTTTGTCTTCTGATATTTAAACTGTGTGTGCAATCTAGTTCCGCGGTCCCTTTTTTTTTTATTTTTTAGTTTCTAATTAGTGTACACGTTAAGTGTGATGTAAAGTTCATGTTGTGCAAACACAAATTCAAGTAGCATTTGCATTCAAAAATTAATTCAACCCAATCAGTGGTATCATATATGTATGTTCCTCTAAAAACCCGCTGATCAAAAAGATTTATTGCGCTCCAGAAATTAACATTTTACAAGAATTGCAAAACGTAAATGTGTGTCTGATCATATTTGACACAAGAGTTGGTAATTTGTTACGTTTTTCTAATTTCTATAGGATACTTTGTACAGTAGCTTATTGCTTCAAATTTATTGAAATTTGCAAAACCAAAATTAGCAGTGGCGAACCACTAACAAAAGCCGAAATATATCGTGCTATATTGTTTCTAATAAAGATATCTCAGCACGATATTTTTTTAGAAGAACTAAGATTTCTGAAAGAGTGTAGAAATATTAATAGTAAAAGCATGATATTAAGCCTTTCTCCATTTATTGATAAAAATGGCGTTTCACGAAATAGCTGGCGTTTAAAATACTCAAATTTACTCGATAATATTAAATATTCGATTTTACCTTGCTCGAAACACCTCCTGACCACATTACTGTTTACATGTGAACATCCGGAACATATAATATTTGAGTGTAATGACTTACAACCGTACCTCTACGCACATAGACAAACATTAGTAAACAAGACCCTACACCAGATGATTTGGAACAAAAACCTTTTTCCACACTTGAATGCACTCACGCAAAAAACCACGGCACTCATTCACCAACTTTATCTTGACGAATAAAACACGCAAACAAAACTACCCGGACGGAGACATAAAAGTACCACCTCTTCTTGGACCGAGGCTCTGCCCAGGAGACCGGAGACCGATCTCCTAGAATTCCAAGAGCAACCATAAGCAACAAGATCAAAACATTAACCCGACTTTGAAACAATCCAACCCCCTAATATGTAGAATTTGCATGCTTCTACATATTAGTAACCCCGTCTCTATCAAATAATAACTAACAGCAGTAGTATAAGTTAATCTTAAGTAGTAGAATAGGGAATTTCATTTCTCTTTTACTAAAGCTAAATTTTAAGAACCAAACTTACACATACCTGAGGCAAATAATACAGTAAACAAATCCTTTCCTCTGAAGAAACGTAATTATTTATGTAATAGTATAAGTTCATAGATGTACAAAATTATACGTACCAATTCAATCCAACCTTTTGGTAACCTGGGCAATGTACAAACACAAAACACCATTCACAAATTGCCTTTTCAACATCTGGATTTCCAGCTGCTGATGGTCCGGGCTGATCAGGCAAATCCGTTAGCGTTCTTCTTTGACGACTAGGATATCCGGCTGTCGATGGTCCTGGATCTAGAGGGAAAAAATAACACGAACATCAACATCACAAATACAACACACATATACACAACCCTTACACACACACACACACACACACACACACACACACACACACACACACACACACACACACACACACGTGCGCACACACGCACACACACGCACACACGCACGCACGTACGCACGCACGCACGTACGCACGAACGCACGTGCGCGCGCACGCACGCACGCACGCACACTCATACACACATACACACACATACATACACACACACACAAAACACACGTCCTCAAGCCCGCGCATACACACATACACACACACTTTACAAACGCAACCTATTCACACACTTACATTGCCTTTTCAACATCTGAATTTCCGGCTGCCGATGGTCCGGACTAATAAGGCAATATCCGTCGAGCGTTTCTCTTTGACGATTGGGATATCCGGCTTCCGACGGTCCTGGTCCTAAAGGGGAAACGTAACACGGAGGATACCAACATCACATACACAACACACATACACACACACACACACACATACACACACACACACCATACAAACACAAATGCCATTAACACACTTACATTGCCTTTCCAACATCTGGTTTTCCGGCTGCCGATGGTCTGGAGCGGCTCCGTGGCGTAGTGGTATGCGTGTGACCACTACACCCAAGGTCCCGGGTTTAAATCACGATACGGTTCGCTTGAAAAATGTTAGGCGAGCATTTTTCA
Organism: Platerodrilus igneus; assembly: GCA_036346225.1. NCBI lineage: Eukaryota > Metazoa > Arthropoda > Insecta > Coleoptera > Lycidae > Platerodrilus > Platerodrilus igneus. The sequence goes on along the minus strand of JARFIW010001052.1, from coordinate 2,332,970 downwards.
CAAAAATACACCCTCGTTCGGATGAGAGGTAAAATGGAGGTCTCGTGGTTGAGTGTTGTCTCGCACGTTAAAGATCCCTACCTTGCTTGGAACAGCAACGGTTCGGCAAAATTCCAAATTTTCCAGGAAAAAAAACTCGCTTCCTGACCAATGTAGTACCTTCGGGTGGAGTATTGGAAAATCACATGTAATGTCGATGGTCCGGACTGACGAGGCATGTCCGTTGAGCGTTTTTCCTTGGCGACTGGGATATCCGGCTGCCGATGGTCCTGGTCCTAGAGGGGGAACGTAACACGGACATCAACATTACACACACAACACACATACACACTACCCTCTCTCTCTCTCTCACACACACACACACACATATAACACATGCCCTCAAGCGCGCGCGCACACACACACACGCCTTGCTGACGGTTACTTTCTGTGGGGAAGCCAGGACTGCTTAAATTTCGGGTAGCAGACTACTGAAACGTTGGAATAAATAAATAAATAAATAAATTACATGTGAACATAAAAGACTGTTACATGCTGGCATTTAAAACTTGCTATACTATAATCATCAAGAGTTTTGGCTAACTGTTGGAAAAATGCTACACGATTGCATAGTTTGTTTTAAAGCTAAACCACAGTTTTTAACTTCTATTATGGGTGAGCTTCACAAAAAACGGGTTTTTGCATCTCCATCTTTCGACGTGACTGGTGTCGATTATGAAGGTGCATTTTTTATTAAAGTTAAATTGGCAGAGGATGTAAAGCGATTAAATGTTATGTTTGTTTTTTCGTGCGCTTTTATATCGAAAGCTGCATATTTTAGTTAGTTACGGATTTAAGTTCAGAAAATTTAATTTTGGAGTTGCGAAGATTTATTACGCAAAGTGGAGAACTTGTAAAAATGTTCTCCGATAACGGTACATATTTCGTCGGTGCTCATTAAGACTTGAAAGATTTAGGAGAATACAAAACAATATTGGTTGACTAAATAACACATTAAGGACTAGACTGAATCATACCAATTAATTCCCCATCCTGTTAGCGGATCATGGGAAGCAGGCATTAAGTCTGTAAAACATCAACTTAAGCGTGTAATTTTTAGTTCAAAGCTTACTTATGAAGAGTTCTTAATCTTGCCTTCCCAAGTGGAATCTATTTTATATTCCCGACTTTTGTCTTGTATGTCCTCGGACCCCCAACGTTTTTGATTGGGGGCGTATTTAACGTTTAACTGCTATGCCTGACCGCAACCTTGGAGATGTATCTGACAAAAGATTAACACGATTCCAACTTATCCAAAAAAAATCCAACAACATACGTGGTTACGTTGGTCAAAAGAGTATATCACTGGTTTGCAATTTAGAACTAAATGGAAAACTTCGCTTTTAAATCTACGTGTTGGTGATATGGAACTTGTTTAGGATGACCACTTGCCATCAATGAGATGGTTATTAGGAAGTGTTAACTGCCCAGCATACTACGGAAGATTCAATCAGCAGAGTAGCAACCATTAAAACTCGAAATGCGAAATTAAGTTTTCAAAAATTTTGAGCCTTACCTGTGCAGTGAACATTTAGTAAACTGCGTAACGATAGAGTCTTAGAAATGATTTTAAAAAATCAAGGCATTACCAGCATAATTAATAAACGGCATGATAGGCTGCTATAGGTCATGTTTTGAGGCGAATAGTGATAAAGGACAGACGAGAATATAAAACTTTTAAGGAAGGCGAGGTATATGTGCATATAAACTAGATTTGGAAAAATTCTAGTAGATATTGTTACGGGACACTGAAAGAGTAACTCATGATAGAAAACTATGGAGGTCAAACCAATTTTGAGGTTATGTCTATAAGAGTTGGGGGATAATCCATATGAACCTGTATCATCAAATCATATAGCATGCAGGTTTTAAAATATAATCCGCTTTGGTGTTTTACACCCTGCATCGTTCTTTAATTAAAAATCCTGATGTTCAGAAAACAAATTCCTTCCTTTATGATTTAATCCTGCCCTTGACTGGAATTTTGAGTAGTTGTCTTAAATATTTTTCCCAAGACAATGGAGTAGTTTAAGAAATAGAATAAGCAATTAGATGTATCGCGAAACCTATGTAGAAAATCCAATTTATTTTATTTTTAACATTCTTTGTTTCATGGGTTGAGGTATCGTATCGTACAAAAGCACCGCCTTCTAATTCATGGTACCGTCACGTTTTTAAAAATAACAGAACAAGCAATTAAAAAAAGAGGCTATAAATATTTAAAGGTTGCATTTTATGCGTTATACAAATTTCACTTTTGTCCGTATCCAAATTTCATATAATATTTTATTACAGCATTACAATAACAAAACGCCGCGCTACGCCATACATAACACGTAGATAAATTTGAGACTGAGAACGCAATAATCTAGTTAGTTTTTACTGCTGCCGCATTTATATCCTAAAACCCATAAAAAATAATATTTTTAAAAGCATTAAAACTGTTTAACGAGAAGGACTCACCCAAAGCCATGAAAAATTCAAGATTAGTTTTGGGCAATAAACATGAAGGAGACTTCCGACACAAAATTTTAATAATAGATACTAAGAAAAATTGTTACTAAAGGGAAAATAAACCAAATTGAACATACAAGCCCCGGATAACTTTCACATCCCTTGAACATGAAAGGAAAGTAAGATCATAATTCTGCGTAAGCAAGTTGGTACGGAGAACTGGGGTTTGTCGTTGGTTGCGAACTGTTTGAGCAATTTCCTTAAGTGGTAATAAAGTTATTTTAGATTAATAAGCACAACGTTAGCGAAGGGTTACCGGAGCCTCTGATTTTAGAGAAAATATTTAGAAACCCCTTCGTGTACGTAGGGTGGCATGTAAAGGGAAACACGCGAAAATTATATATGAGAATGACAAGGGGTTGTGTCGAACTAATATGCTTTGTTTGTAACTAAAATTGGATATTAATTAATCACAAGCGATAGTATCGCTCTATACTCTATGTTGTATTGTGTAGAGGGTACAAAAGCACCACGTATTGTTAAGCTCTATAAAAAGCATAACTGGATGTGGGAGTCCTAAGCGATAATCCTATTAAGATTCCAGCATTCTTTGTTATTAGGAAGCGTCAGTTTATAAATACAAATTGTATGTGTAAAACCCTTCTATAATCTTTCAAGATTAATTGGAGTCGACACACATTTAAATAGCTCACGAATTCCTTAGTCGACAAACTGAATTAAAAAACGTTAACCCGTTAATTCAAAATTATTTTGCAGTACGCTACTACCATCCAACAATGAATAAACAAATATTATTTCAAAATTATCTTGGTAAATAGGAAACACAATTATTTGCGCAGCATCTTTCCGACGGGAAAGTGAAAATTCAAATTACGAATAGTAAAACGGTGAAATGTATATTTTACTCGGTGAAGAACAACAATATTAGAAACAACTCAAGAGCACGTACATTTGTCACTGCTAGCTACTTCAGCTTGTCGATCTTACCGCTTTCGGCACCAATTGAAGTGTTACCCGAACCTTTAAGCTTTTGCTGCTTGTTGGTGATCGTTTTTCTTGTATGTTTTGCGGTGCTATTGCTCTGAGAGATGGTAAGTAAGTCCAAGTCGTCTAATTTTTGGTATGTGTTGATGGTCAGCGTCATACAGTGTGTCAATTTTTTAGATTCTGCTTGATGGTTTCGTTCCGAACGAACCATGAAGCTTCCATGATGAGACGAAGGGTGGTGTTTTGAACCGTTGCTGTGCGGTTTTGTTTGTGGTGTACAGGTATGTAACCCAGACTGCTGAAGCGTAGCTTATGATTCGTCTGATGTAGGACGTGTAGATTATGAGTCTGATGTCTATTGGGAGCTTGCTTCGATGTGTTTTTGAACTGGGTGTAAATGAACTTTAATTCGCCTTGTCTTTTGATCGTCGTTTAAAGTGTTTGTTCAAGTTAAGTTTTCGGTCTATGTAAACTCCCAGGTATCTGAAGGTGAATTTCCGAAGGAAGTTGCAGCCTCTTCGTTTGGATGTGTCGTGGAACTGGATGCTATGTCTAAAGAAGAGAATAGCCTTAGATTTGTCCTGGTTTAGTGCAATTCTCTACTTCTCAAACCATTCAGGTAGGTCGTTTAGTTGTCGTTATGGTTTTTCAGGGCGAATTGTGAGTGGCTGGCTATGGCCGTGAAGAGTGTTACGGTAGCTTTCGAAAATAGAGAGTTTTGGCAAGAAATTACAACGACCGTAATTGAAACCGCTAAACCTCTCCTTATGTTATTCTCCCAAAAAATTCAAAACGAACAAATATTCAAGTATTGAAAACCGCCTTACATAAAAAAGTTTCTCTATACGTGAAATATATTCTATAACCATCTGTCAATTCCTTACATACAAACAAGCATTTGCCTCTACTAAACCTTAGAATTCTTTGAACTTTTTGTTTCCCAAACGATTTTAAATAATATCTATCCCTTGGAAATACATGTTCGTTGTGTTCATTAGTTTTTCGTCGAAATATTTGCTATTCTGCAACCAAGATACTTGCCTTAGCAATTCTTCGAAAAATAATTATCACCGCTGGCCGTTATAGCTGCTAGTCGTTAAAACTACATCTAAATAGGTTCTTTGGAAAGATCTAATGCTTAAATGTGTTTGTTATTGGCTCGCATTCCTAGAAATTCCGTGTCATTATATTTGCACGGGTTAGTAGCAACGCATTTCTTTAGTAAATTATTTCGAGAATATTTATAGCGTGGATCGATGATCTTACAAAACTCTGTTCTGTTCGAGAAAGCTAGGCCACTTTACATGCTTCACCGTAGTTTAGGTTATCTATATGGCAGAGGTATTTTAAAATGTAGCTGCTTTCCCTGCAACCAACGAATTCAATAGAATTAATTATCGTATTTTGTTTTCTGAATTCTAGGAAGGTTTTGGCGTTGTACATATTTTCGCTTGTCTTTTCAGAATATTCTACATTAATATTGGTGGGAATGGTTTGATATTATCTATTCCATTTTTCGAAGCTATATAAATACGACTCTAACTTTAAAAAGGATTTTTGAATGATTCGACAGCTCTTAACTATTCGACAGCTCTGACTAGTTCGACTCTTCTTTGAGCGCCGTGAAGTTGTGTTTTTAATATGCTTGTGCTAGTGTAGTACTATTAAGTTGTTCCAGCCCCTAGCTGCATTTTGTGAGATGGCACCCGAGAGAAGATAACTCCAGGTACGTGCATTTACTTTATTTTGTGTTGCTGTTCTGGAAGATAGATACTTGCTTTTGATTTTAACGATACGAGGTGCATTTCCTACAACCATTTTTACTGATTAGTATTTCGATATTTCTTATACATATGTAAGGTTAAAACATACTGTGAATATGCTTGTAATTAGATGGTAAGATTTTGTGCTTGACATTTTTCTATGTAAACTGTATACTGTATATTATGTAAATTTAAGCTTTATGTACATCACGCTGTAACGAACGATTCCGCATTCAAATATTTTCGACGTTGGTAAATATTCAATTGGGGGACTGTGTGTTTTCCTAGAAGTTCGTGAAATAAATTTCTTTGTTACTGAGGTTTTTTCAATTCAATTTTCTTTCTAGGTCGCCTACCCCACTCTCTGACATTCTTGAGCTAGCCCGAACTCTGATTCTTTTGGAGTTTGATTCTGTCCCTGTGTTTGGTTACGGTATTTGGTGTAGGCAATTTTTCTACTACTTACTGTGCTGCGTTCTTTCTTGTCCGCACAGAATACCATAACACGTAACAAAAGTGTGCCGTCTACGTAGAGGGCGCATGTGATTTGGTCTCTACTGAAGATGTCGTGTATGTGGGCGTTGAACAGAACAGATGAGACACAACTTCCTGCAGGAAACACATACGTTACTGTAACTGGTTCGGAGAGAGCTTCTTCTACTTTTACTTGTAGTTTGCGGTCCTTTAAATAACTGCTCATTAGTAGAAGATGGTGAATTAGCATTTGGTGGTTTAATGCTGATTTGTATAACAGTCCAATGTGTCACACCTTATCAAATGCGTTTTTATATCGATAGTTATTACAGCCTTCATTTTGCCTTGTTGATATTTTTGGCTATGTGCCTCACCACACTGATTATTTGTTGGGTTGTAGAATGTTCTTTTCTGAATTCGAATTGTTCTTGCTTTAGGAGTAGGTGAGTCTCAAAGTGGTATAGCAGTAGCTTTTCGAATATTTTTCCCATGATGTTGAGCAGTAATATAGGTCTATAGGTATTTGCGTCCGTTCTAGGTTTATCAGATTTGGGACTTATCACGATTGTTGCAAGATTCTAGGCTACCGGGTAATGATAGTGTCGTGTGATTGCGTTGTAGATATCAGTAAGATTTGCCAGCGTGATCTTGCTAATGTGTTTTAGGTCGTCGTTCGATATTCCGGCTGGTCCTGGAACTTTCTTCCTATTGAGATCAATGATGGTCTTCGTTATTTCCTTTTTGGAGAAGTGTAGTATTTGGTTAGGAAATTTTCTAAGATGTGTCTTGTTTAGAGTGTAGGTGATTGTTTGAATACTACGTTAGTGTAGTGCTGATTTACGAGAGGATTTGGTGTAAATGTCGCTTTCTTCTATAGGTACTGCGTTGGGTCTGTTTCTCATTTTGAAACGTTATTTTAATCTGTATAGGTTGCAGTAGGTATCTAGTATATGTTTAATGCACGTGGTGCAATCACTGTGGTAGCGTTTGTTTAGAAGTTCTGTGATCATTCTTTGTTGGGTGTTGAGCTTGGTCTTGATAGCTGGATGCCTCGTTAGCCAGAATCGTTTGATGAGTCGTCTCCTTTCTTTTATAAGGTTTTATTTATACGGTAAGATTTGTTGTTTGTTGCTCGCTTTTTAAGTTAAGTGTTGGGGGACTCTTGGCAGCCACAGGCTGCTTACCTCCCTTCACAACCACTGAAGGTAGGAAAAATAGGGTATATAATTGTAAAACAATAGGTGGCCGAACTGTATCTAACAAGAAAAAACAGCAACTATGAGGAAAGACAACAAACATAAAACAAGAAGAAAATTGTTGAAAGCATATGTGTGGAGCACAGCACAGTATGCCTATGAAATACGGGCAGTCTGAAACGTAGACAAAAAAACGGTAGCAGCTTTTTGAAATACTGTGCTTCAGATGTATGAGGACGATAGCATGGACAAACAAAGATAATAACAAATAGGTTATAGAAATAGTAGGGGAACAAGGATATCTGGGGAAAAAGAGAAATAGAAGGGCGGAATACGTTCTAAAGCATTTTGGGGAATAGTATGGGATATAATACAAGCAGAGATAGGAAAAAAGAGGTAGATGTAGACCTAGATCAGATAGTGATAGATGCAGATTGTGCAAATTTCAGGGAAATCTGTAGGTTAGTTTAGAATAGGAAACAATGATGGTACGCGTCTAACCAGTTTCAGGACTGAAGACCTAATGATGATGCTCGCTTTTTGTTTTCTTGATATGAGTGCTGTGTTTTTTTTTCATCTTGTAAGTTTCATGATTTCTGCCACTGCGGCTCCCAGATATGCTGTAGTTCGTATGACCCAATGTAGTACCTCCGGGTGGAGCATTGGGGACGTGGCCGCAAGTATAGCGGCCGTTATTAAAATTATAATGTGGTTCGTATGTAGGCGGCTCCGTGGCGTAGTGGTATGTGTGTGACTACTACGCCCTAAGTCCCGGATTCGAATCCCGACACGGTCCGCTTGAAAAATGTTAGGCGAGCATTTTTCGCAAAAATACACTCTCGTTCGGATGAGAGGTAAAATGGAGGTCTCGTGTGTGAGTGTTGTTACGCACGTTAAAGATTCCTACCTTGCTTGGAACAGCAATGGTTCGGCAAAATTCAAAATTTTCCAGGTAAAAAAAAATCCGCTTCCTGGCCAATGTAGTACCTTCGGGTGGAGCATTGGAAAATCACATGTAATGTAGTTCGTATGTAAGGCGGCTCCATGGCGTAGTGGCATGTGTGTGACTACTACGCCCAAGGTCCCGGGTTTGAATCCTGACACGGTCCGCTTGAAAAATGTTAGGCGAGCATTTTTCACAAAAATACACCCTCGTTCGGATGAGAGGTAAAATGGAGGTCCCGTGTGTGAGTGTTGTCACGCACGTTAAAGATCCCATACCCTGCTTGGAACAGCAAAGGTTCGGCAAAATTACAAATTTTCCAGGTAAAGAAAAACTCGCTTCCTGACCAATGTAGTACCTTTGGGTGGAGTATTGGGGAATCACATGTAGTGTAGTTCGTATGTGCAATGTAGTACCTTCGGGGAGAGCATTGAGGACGTGGTCGCAAGCATAGTGGCCCTTATTCAAATTATAATGTAGTTCGTATGTGGCGGCTACGTGGCGTAGTTGGTATGCGTGTGACTACTATTTCCAAGGTTTCGGATTCAATTTCAGACACGAACCGCTTGAAAAATGTGAGGCGAGCATTTTTCACATAAGTGCGACCTCGTTCGGATGAGAGGTAAAATGTAGGTCTCGTGTGTGTTGTTACAGACATTAAAAATCCATACCTTGCTTGGAATAGCAAGAGTTCGACAAAATTCAAAATTTTTCCAGGTAAAACAAACTCGGTTCCTTTCCAATGTAGTACCGTCGGGTAGAGCATTGAAAAATCATCCGTAGTGTAGTCCATAAAGTTGATTTGTCTTTGAGTACCTTCTTTTGGAGGAATTTCTTGACATTTTTGTTGTTTATGTGCTTCTCTGTCTTGCTGTGTGTCGTTTTTTATAGGTTGATGTTAAGCGACATGAGGTTGGGCATAGGCCTGACAGTACTTGGGATATGGGATATGGTGGTCCTTAAGTATGGTGAACTCAAGTACTTTTATTTGGTTATTTTGATTTGGCAAGGTTCTCGTGGGTTGGCTGGGTCCTGTCCTGTCAAAATTTGGTCCGGTAGAACGTGTGAAATGAGTTCGTTCGTCGGTGTTTTCTACTGTTGGGCCCATGACCTGTGTTTTGAGTTAAGGTTGCGTAAGCTCATGATAAGTGTGGTTCCGGCAAGTAACGCAACCAAATCCTCTGGTCGATGCGGATCCTTAAGACTTTTATAGACGGAGTGTACGGCTAGTAGGTTGTTATCGATTTTGATCTGAATGCTGTCAATATCTATTTTTGTTTGTTGGAGGTCAACTGGTTGGTGGATGATCCTTTTGTGTACAAATACCGCAACTTTTTCATGGGCTATTTGCTCTGATTGGAGCTGTCGGTTTTTTTAAAATTTGGTATCCTTTTATTAGTAAGCGTTTGTTAGTTGCTAGTTTAGGTTCTGCCATGAGGACGATGTCTACGGCGTGTTCTTTTCTGGAAGTATCATAGTTTGGTTTTCTTGTGTTCTTTTTAGCTATTGAAATGGAAAATGCTGAATTTTTCCTATTTTTGGTAGTTGGCCCACTGTCTTCAGTATTGCTATCCGTGGCGAAGTTGACTTGTAACTTTGGTGGGGGTGTTGGATTATTTTTTCTCTAAATTTGGTTTTGGTGTGTTTGGTATTTCCAGTAATTGGCAGGAGTCCGAAGCAGTTAGCGAATGTAAGTGTATCTTCAGGCTTCTTTCAACGCTCTGTGGCATAGTGCGTTTTACTGCTTTTAACGCAGAGTAGTTTATATTAGCAGTTGACGTTTGAGTGGACGAGCGTTGGCAGGAAAATCATTGTGAGTGGTTGTATGAATTCGTATGTTGTTTCTCGTATACGATTGCAGTATAAGAGGGTTCGTATAAGTTTCTGCATTTCTCTTTATTCTTAATCGAAACAAAGGAAGTGTTGCTATATTCCTTGTCTTTGCTCTTGAGTTTAGTGAGGTATGGGATAGGGTAACCTGTATTTTGTAATCTGGTTTTGACATCTTAGTTCGTAGTGTTTTCTGCAATTCCTATTATGACGACCTACAGAGCTCTATTGGAGAGGGTGGTGTGAGTGATATTCTATGCTCCATTTCCTAAAGCAGCCTTGTAGGAAAATATACATTATATATATATATATATATATATATATATATATATATATATATAAATATTTATTGTAGTCATTTGGATGTATGCGAGTCCACCGTCCGGTTGCTCTGATGTTTAACCAGTTCGAAGACGGAAAACCTAATGACGAAAAATAATTGCACTTAGATTGTTATTATAAACAACTACAGTTATCGGTTTGCAATATTTTCAACTAATCTTGATTGTGCAGAGGTATTTTATTGGAAAACTATTCATACAGCAAATGTTCAAGTGTTGGGGGTCTTGGTAGTCACAAGTTGCCTAACCCCGTTCACATCCACCAAATATCGGTGAAATAGAGTATATATTTACAAAACAATAGAAGGGGAACCGAACTGTATTTAACAAGAAAAAGCAGCGCTATGTTCGAAGACAACAATAGAAACAAGGACAAAAGCGTTGGAAGCATATGTGTAGAGTACAGCACTGTATATCTATGAAATAGGGACCGTAGGAGAAGCAGACAGGAAAAAGAAGAAGCCTTTTGACATATTATGCTTCAACACGGACAGATAAAGTTAATAATAAAGAGGATATAAAAATAGTAGGGAATAACGATATTTGTCTGAAACAAGAAAAAGTATGAGATATGCAAGGGCAGGATATGTTTTAAGGCATTTTTGGGGAATAGTGCGGGCTATATTAGTAGCAACTATAGGAATAGAGAGATAAATGTAGACCTAGATCAGAATATTGTACGCAGATAGTGAAAGATGCAGACTCTGGGAATTTTAGGAAAATGTGTAGGTTAACTCGAAATAAGACACAGTGGAGGTACGCGTCTAACCAGTTCTAGGACTGAAGACTTAATGATGATGATGAAGTAAAAATAACGTTGTTGCAAATTTGGATATGCCCATAAGAGGCGGAACGCTGTATCAATTTTAAGGGCGCACCGGCTAATTACAGTGGTTTGAGAGTGGACTCATGAAATAAAAGATAAATAAGAAAAATAAACGTTCAAAATGGCCAAAATACAAAACTACTTTATAAGTACCACTTACGTCGAAAGACAACTGGTTGTCAAAAGTAAATGGCGCCAAATCGTCTAATCCCGTCAATTTCCTTGATATTGTCTCTACTAGAAAGACGTTATTTCGATAGGTCTACTTGCTTCCAGTGTTCTAAAATCTCGTCACATCTACATTGCCTTTTCCTACCATACCTTAAAACCTAACTTTAGTTTAACTTAAAGTAAGTCAACACCTCTCTCAAATACGGCCTCATCATTGGGGTACCTGGATATCCTTTCCAAATTATCAGCTATACTTATATTATAATAAGCTCTAAACAAAAATCCACCTAAGCTTAAACTCTATTAACGGTATCTTCGGGAAATATAAATATACGTACATTGGCATTAACAAAAACAATCTTACTGTAACATCCAACTGGCAAGGTATTAATAATAAAAATCTTTAAAAAAGCGGCATTAATCCGTATATAATACTACAATACCATTGTCCTAGTTTACAAGATTGATTTATACGATAATGTAGATCCCATTTTTAAAATGCCCTTATAACAATGCACACAAGGACTGCGAAATACAAACCTTTTCTTTAAACATACCTATGTCCATTAAAAGTATTGAGTTTTACTCTTTGACTACCAATAATTCTATAAATGAGCTTACATTAACATATTTCTTAATCTTACAGTACGATAAAAAATGATTTGTGGAATTGGTGGTATCCTGATTAGCTGAACACTTGTTCTTAATGGCTAATTTCTTGGTCCGCAGAAGTCTATTATATACAGATTCCACTAAACTACTCCTTTCATGACCCTCAATATATTAATTACTGTAGCCAATTGCAAAGTAATAAAATAATATATAAGATCAAACGCTTTTTTTTTCATTTCTCAAGCATGCTAAAATATGTGGAGGATTACCTTTGCTTCAAAATATTCAAAGAGTTCCAGTTTCAAGTTCTGGATAACCGAATGAGATAATATCATTCAAACGAAATTTACACAATACTCCTCTCTATCACAAGGCTCAAATATCACTCGAATATAAAGTACAGAAAAAAACACAAAGGGCTTTTGAAACGAATTATATATTCCAACGTTATATAAAAATTCCGCCGATTAACTCATGCATCTAATTCACACAATGCAGAAGCAGAAATATCTGTCAAAGGAGCGCAAAATATGTCCGTAATAAATCCATTGGGTGAATTCCCGCACCCGCGAGCTTTGATGTGTTATTGCTGCCGATTGGAAATCTCAATTTCTTCGGAGAGTTAGGGTTTGAATGAAGTTCCCCTTTGTTGATTGTATTATGCCTTTGTAGAAAGTTTGATCCCGGCTGCAGGTGACCGTTACCAAGAAGATATCTATCAATTATTATGGGATTCCTTGAACTCGGACATGCTGTATTGTTACGGATCTAATTATAACGGATTGATTGGCGGAAAGTCCGAGAGTTGAGCAGATTGAGAGTAATTGAGTTTATTTTTGATTGGGAAAGTTTCGAACTTCTACAGTGCTTGTGCTATAGGGAATAATGAGCGATCAATTATAGAAATTACAATAGAACGTCTTAATTTTTAATTAGAAAAGTGAAGTTTTGAGTATTTAAAATCGAGAGCTTCATTGATTTAGCTTCGCTTTATTGCACTGACAAAGTGAAACTTTCGTTTCAATTTATCTGCTACATTGCAATATCTTACTTTGTCTCTTGCTAGACCTTAAAGTTGAAAGCTAAACCAAATAAAGCAATGTGTTGATTCATAAGTGCGGGTTGTTATTCCTTGATATAACGGCTTTGCGTTTGGTAATGTAACAAAATTTTTTGTTACGTTAAATATCTGTAAAGAAAAATATTACTAGCTGTTGTTATTTTACGAGATTGTCATTTAGCGTGAAATCGTTGAATAATTTAATGTACTATAAGGTAGAACACCTCTTTCCGTTTGCATTGTTTTTACCTATAAGGAGTATTTAACAGGGACTCCTATACTTTCGATATCGTGGATACCTTGAACGTAACTTGAGTTACATAAACTACAGGCGTTTTGACGTCCGCTAGAGCAATTGTTAAACATAACGCCTGCGCGAAAATGACGCGAGGGCTAAGAGCGTTGGCAAGTAAGGAACACGGCCATCTTGCAAGCAACCACGGGTACGTAGACTTCACTTTTGAAGATGGTGAACTCCGCTTGTAAGTGGGAGCTAAGGATAGCTCTAAGAGAGTGGTAGGGCTTCTTGGTTGTCGCGCGGAGGCTTCACGAAGAGCTCTCGTGTAAGCCGCCCAGTCAACTTAAGGCAACAGCTACAACACGTGGTGAGGAAATCCATTAGTGCAGGTTTGAGGAACACGCTAAACAATGGAATTAGATTTTGGTCGAGTATTGTGAAATTAGTTGTTTTAAAGCTGTCCGAGGAATTATGGTTAATGCAGGCATGTTTTGTATCTTTCGAAATATCAAGCAGATGGAATGCTATGCGTCTTAGTTCATCCATTACGTTCGTCAACATCGCCGTTGTAGAATTAAAACATAATCTATCAGGTACTTATAAACTTTTTACTGAAAATCAATTTCGTGTGCTAATTAAGGTTAAAGCTTTAATTTACTCTCTACTAAATCATGGGAAACTTTCGTTAAATAACGTAAATTTCAAGTTTGTTTGCAAAATGTGTTTATGCTCATATATCACGTAAAATTTAGTTTGAAAGTATAATCTAAAAATTTAATAAGTCAAATATTTTTCATTCGGAACTAGATTGTTTTATAAGAGAAATTTTTGAACCTTTAGATGATTTAAAAGTTGTTATTCAAAGTGCATTTATGATGCACATGTTAAGTGATAAAAATATGTATAAAGTCCACCTTTGGATGAAAGATGTTTTCTAGCAATTTGTTGTGATTAGTAGAATACCTAAGCTGCTTTTAACATATGTTGAACTGACTTTTATTAATTTCATGTTTAGACCATATGTAAGCCAGAACAGATCTGTTTTATGGATGTTTAAGAACCTAAACTGTATTGAATAACTTATAAATGCTAATACCTCTCTATGTAGAGAAGCATATTCAGAAACTTCTGTAACTTACTTAATGTTGATAATTTTGATTATAGAGGAACACTCTAAGAAAGTTTTAAAGCTTATTATATATTAATTAATAAATTTTATTTACAAGTAATTTTTGCAACAAAAGAGAATCATATTTCAATTAAACTTTGAATTGATACCTTTGTCTTTTTATTTCACTTATTGAACTTAACATTGCTCAAATTAGATCAACAAAATTTTGAATGTGGAAAAAGTTGATACAGTACCAGGTAATAGAAACGGAATAAGTAATTTCCAGTAGAGTATTTTCTCATAGGTAAGGTATTATTAAGGTTTTGAATTCAGGCCAATCGATCTATAAGGATCGAAATATTTTGTTGTTGTAAGGCACAAACGGTGTCTTATATTTTATTTTTCTGTGTGACATCTTTTTGCAGGTCCGACATCGCGGAAGCTGGGGCAGAGGTCCAAGAGGTTTCCAGAGGTATTGTTTATTGTAATTTGTATGTTTTTTGGTAATCATTATATCCTATAGGTTTCTGCGTCTTCCTAAAGGATACATTAGTTTTGTTCATTGTCTATATAGATGCAGTGGCGTCCATTTACGTTTTGTTGTTCCCGTTTGTAGTTGAGCCCACCCTATATCCACGCCCAAACTCATTGCTCACCCTTGGGGTAATTCCCAGACTAAGCCGCGAATATAGTAAAGAAGGGCTTTACACCTTATGACTAACCAATTAGAAAAAAAAACTATTAACATTTCAGTAAGAGCTTGTTTGGTGTTTCATGCAATAATAATATTGTGCTTGAGTTTAAATATTTTGTTGTGCATATTTGAAGGAAGGACTGCATTTTATAGACGGTAGAAAACAGACCAACGGGAGTAGTAAAACCAATATTCCCACATACTCTTCAGCTTAAGTTGAAGCCGCTCAAAACATTAATACCGCGAACGGACAAATGCAATCAGAGACAGTATTAATGGTTTCTCGTCTCAAAGAGGGTGATTTTGGGATGAAAGTTGCGCTACGTACAAAAAAGTCTTCTGACTTTGAAAAACGCCGTTTAAATACTTTAATCCATATTATTCGGATCAATCTAACCGATAATTGGTAACGTGATGAACTGCGCTCAACCACCCACCATCTCACAACATTTGCATCGATTGGTAATTCTCAAGAATGAGCTGTGCGGGTATCGCGTATCCTAAACAAAAAGTGAAATTTTATATTTAGGTACATCTTTGCTCGCCTGTAGTCGGTACGTTCGTGAACATCGGTTTATCTCATTTAAAATCATTACTGGTTTGCTTCTAAGAGGGTTTCTCCTTCTGTACGTACGACATTTCTCAAGAACTTTGCTTCTTGAAATTAATCTGTATATACCTTTTTCATTTTGTACGCATGTGCGTACTCCGTGTGTGCGTGTGCGTATGCGTGTCAACATGCGTGCGTGCGAGAATGTGGCTATGTGCGCATTATATTAGTACTAATAATTAACAGTCAGTTAAGTCAGATCATTGGGGGCTGTAAAAAGATTTATTAAAATATTTTTGCTGCCCGCTGAAAAATTTGGATGTAAGCGATGTACACACTATTTCCACAGGCACTCTTAGTAGTAAAGGTGAGTATGTTAAGCTCTTGCATAACCTTTTTTTATCAAAATCTTTTACAAAATGCTGTTTATTTAGCTATAGGTTCAAAGGGGAGGAGTTTATAAGGCAAAGATAAATTTTAAAACCCTGAAATAGGTCATTTGATAATAGAAAATTTTTTGTAATTAATATATACATTAACACCTTTCTTTATTGCTTCACATATTATTGACTACAGTTCACATGAACAAGTATGAAATTCTTTTTTATTAAAATCGAGACAAACCACGGACTTGCTTTAAAATTTATAAGTTTTCTTAACAGGAAATATATATATATATATATATATATATATATATATATATATATATATATATATGTATATATATATATTTTGTTGTGGATTTAAAGGTGTATATAGGTGTATACAATATAATTGTATATAGAAAAGAGCAAATTATTTACGCGCCAAATTAATTTAATTCATATAGTAAAAACGGACGAGTATTAAAGTATTTTTATATTTAAATAATTGGAAGGTTAGAATTACATAAGGGAAAAAAGCTTTAAGGCATATAGAAGTTCAAGGATACGCATAATTAATCATAATTTCTATTAATCAAACGCACGAAAGCAAATAGGGGAACGTGCAAGTATAAGAAAGTCAATAATTTCTAAGGTAAATATATTCGTTTTAAAAGCCAACGTGCATAAACACAGATACTACGAAGCAGAAATCTAGGAATTGTTATTTTCAAACGGTCGATAATTACAAGAAACACCTGTTTGTTAAATATTACGTTTAATGAATTTGAGGCGACCGTTAATATAGAATTCCATAGAAATTGTTTTCAACCGTCAATTTGTATAAACAGCTATAATAGCCAACCTCTTAAGGAGCGAGTGGAATGGACAATCGCTAATATACAACAGAGAGAGACAAATATAGATCAAGCGTTGAATTGAAAGTTACGTAAGGTATACACGTGGAGTTGATGCAGGACGTCGACAATATCGATTTTCTGTAACGCAAGTGGGGTTTGAAAGGAGACAACACACATGAATAAAACAGACAGCAATAGCGGTTAGGTGGAGCATTGAGACGATAAAAAATTTTGTCATTGGTTGAAAGCCAACAGTTTTCAAAATGAATGCGCACGGTAAGGTAGAAATTGAATTGTCTGTAAATAGCACGTAAAACGGGGGAAATTTTGCAGAATTTAGAGACGGTTAAATTCAAAATTTTGAGAAACCTCTTTGGAAAATAAGCTTTTCTAATGAAACGGGTCCGTTAGGGGATTTGAATAAGAATATAAACACCGGAGCGAAACTATTAAAGCTCTCTCTTCTCTTTTACGTCCATTGAATTCTGAATTCAGAGCAAGATTGCAGTAAAGCTTTTGGTTAGAATTTGTGTGTGTAAAGTTATATTTAACATCGCATTTGAAAGTATAAAACTGTAGTAGCGGACCTCAAGTTATTAACATGATGCACGAGTTGGTGCGTATTTAAATAAAAGGTCCGGCTACTACAATAAAATTATTAAATGGATGCAAGCTATATGGGGGAAGCAGACTTGAAAATTAATTTTGTATGCGTGCCATATATAGTATGGAATGGTACTGTGAGACGAAGAGAATATTTTGCATGGTAGCCGAGATATCAGATAGTAGAGATCTGTGGTTCCTGACATCAGAGCAGTAGATGGAAACAACGCCGAGGGGTTACTGGTAGCCATCTCCTGGGGTAATGAAGAATGAAGGTGCCTCCAGGTAATTAATTTGAAATTTCTGTTGTTATATAAACATTTGTGGATATTTTTGTGTTGTGCGGTTGAAGTTTTGGGTGGTATATTTATTGTTTTATAAACTTGTTTAAAAAGAGATATGTACAGGACAATTTAATAATTTTGGGTGTTGAAAAAGGGTCTATTTAGGATATATAAAAATTTATTCAGGTTATAAATTGTGTTGTAAAGGGTAAACGGATCTATAAATTTTGTGCTCATTAATGCAAGGTTTGAAGCATATACAAATACAACTGGGTTATAATGAGCGAACAATATTCCAGTGTGAAGTCAATTTAGGGTTACATGTGGGGCCCATCTACTCATATCTAATCGAATTTGTTTAAAATCATTTTAAAATCAAAGACTTTAAAACATTCCATAATTTGAGCTAGTAATCATTGTACCAAATTGTTTGGACACATGTGTAATTATATTTTATCTGTTAATATGTGTAAATAAAAGATTGTAAGGTTGTCGTATTAATTTGGTAATTTTATTTGATGGCGTGTGAGTGTGAAAGTGGCATGTATGTAAAATTAGGTATTCAAGAAGAAGCCGATTGCTGAGCTAGCCGGGGAAGTAGAGGAATTCGAACGCACCTAAAACAAGGGTAAGAAATTTTTTAATTGTTTTTTAAGAAAATTTTATATTAAGAAAATTCGTGAGGCTTGAGATTTTAATAGAAGGTTCGACGGCACTTTTATGGCGCCCAACGTGGACTCGAGTTACAAATAAAATTTGAACATTTTATTCCAGGTAACTGGC
This sequence comes from Platerodrilus igneus, assembly GCA_036346225.1. Classification (NCBI taxonomy): domain Eukaryota; kingdom Metazoa; phylum Arthropoda; class Insecta; order Coleoptera; family Lycidae; genus Platerodrilus; species Platerodrilus igneus. Next base: position 2,314,768 of record JARFIW010001052.1, on the reverse strand, counting down.
GAGCTGAGAGAGAGAGTGTGTCTTGTATAAATTTATAAACACTTTTGAGTGTGTGTGAAAGTGATTTGAATGTATGCAGAGAAAAGAGTGGTTAAGAAGCCAAGGAGTGGAAATTGAAAGTGACGATAGTGCCTTATTTGATCAAGCAGGAAAAATGGAGGAAGCTGGAGGTAGTAGGGATCAGTCGAGGACGGAATCATGGGACAAGGTAATGAATTGATGATGAGAATGTTAGAGGAGATGAGATTAAATAGGGAAAAATCAAACAGGAAGTTTGAGGAGATTAGAGAAATGGGTGAAGAATAAAAAAAGAGTGGAGCAAATAAATGAGACATTAAGCGGGGTTAGAGATGAATCGAATAGAAAATTTAAACAAATGAGTGCTGAATCGAATCGAAAATTTGAACAACTGAGCCAGGAATTATGAGATAAAATAGAAAAATCTACAAGGGAATTTTCTGATTTCAAAAATAGGTTGACTGTAAAAATAGGGGACGTAGAAAATAGGGTGGATAAAAACGAGCGTGATATAAGAGGTTTGAGTCAGGAAATGGAACAATTACGAACGGAGGTGGGAATCTTCTGTGAGGACGAAATTAATGTTAAGATGACTGAGGTGACGGATTCATGTAGGGATCAGTTAGGTAGGGTAGAGAGAGAAGTGAGCGGGATTAAACAACATGTATCGACTTTGATGAGGGATAGTTTTAGATTTGTAACAGGGAATATGTCATTGGACCAACAAATGAAATTTTATGGAGATAGGGTAAATCCTCAAATATTTATTAATAACATTAGAGGTTTGGTTTGTAATTTGTTTCATGAACAGACAAAACTCAACATTGTAAAAGCGTTACTGAAAGACCATGCTGAAACCTGGTATAACTTAATAGGATAGGAAATTGAGACATACAATGACTTCGAGGACAGGTTTTTAAAACACTATTGGAGCGACCACTGACACGACCAAGTACGTGACGATTTAATAACAGGAAAATTTAAAGGGGAGTTTGCAGGAAGTAGGAAGCAATATGCTATACAAGTATAGCATAGCAAAACAGTTGAATCCACCAATGACGGACAGACAGATCATTAAATATCTTTCCCGACACTTCGAGGTTGAGGTTAGGCAACATGTAGCGTTGCAAAATATTGTAGATAGGGAGATGTTTTTGGAGTACCTGCAGAGGTATGACGATGTAAGCAGTAGACGACCTCGGAAACCAAGGGAACGACATGTAAACGCAGTTAGGTTCGACAACAGAAGAGACAGCTACACAAGACGGGGGACTAATTTCCGATATAACCGACGGAACTGGGCACCTCGACGGACATTTTTTAGAAGCAACAGTGTAGGTAGGGGACCTGCACCTAGACAGGGAGTAACGAGACAAAACAGTTCGCCAGATATAAGAGGGACATCGACGACGCATAAGAGAAAATAATAACACAAACAGAGAAGAGACGCCGCGGACATATGATGAGGTGGTAGCGAGACCTGCGCCAAGTAGAGAGACCAGACCTGGACAGGATTTTTAGACAAAGACAAACCACTAGACATCACTGTGTACAAATATGAACATCCGAAGGAATTTTTAAAGATAGAAGAAGAAGTTGAGTCAGAAATAAGATAAAATTTTTGTTTGCCTATAATGGATGTTAAAATTTTTGAGAAAAATTTAGAAGCGTTATTGGATTCAGGAGCTGAGGCAAGTTTAGTATCGGAGGAATTCGTCAATGAAATTAAAACAAAAGTGTGTGACAGGATTATTCCAATAAAAAGAAGTCGCTTGGTTGCGCCGAATAAAAAGCGATTTGCTGTTGTGAATAGTGTAGTTATCTTAAAAGTAGAGTTAGGTTCGGTAAGCTGTGAGCAGGAATTTATAATTGTACCTGGGTTAAAGTTTAAAGGGATATTAGTGGTCGATTGTATGATGAAGTTAATGTTGTAATAGATATGGAGAGGAAAGTAGTTAGGATTGGGGATAGGATATTGCCCTGGAAGGCAAGTTATGATGTCACAGAGGATGACATGGGGTTATGTGTTAATGTTATAGAAGTAGATGAGGAAGAGGTGAAAGAGATCGACACAAATGAATATAATGAAGAAAAGTTAGAAGAGGTACAATTGGTAGTGAACAAAGAAGCTAAACAAGTAGAGGTAGAGTTAAGTACAGCATTGTTAGGGAATAAAGAGTCAGAATTAATAAGAGTAGAGGCGAACGCAGCATTATGTTACACACAAGAGTTAAAAGTAGGCATAAGTGAGATAAGTGGCAAAGATTTTTATGAAATGAATATAGTACACAAACAGTCTAGAAGAGAAAGGATTTTCTTTAGAGGGAAAAGATGAAGATGTCAAGGTAGTATCGTTTGGTTTGTACGCAGAAAAGTGAATAACAGTAAATGAGAAACAGACAAGAGACAGAGGAAAAAATATTAGAGAGTCAGGATAGTAAGGATGATTTTATTTTATGTGAAGTAATAGGGATAATTAATATAGAGATAAACGGAGGGAAAATAGAGATGAAGTGTATTAAGATTGTTAGAAGAAAGACTTGGAGGATCAAGAAAAGAGTTAGATTTAAATAAAGTGACATTTAATAGATAAAAATAGGGATAAGTGAATAGTAGAGTTGAATTTACATAGATAAAGATAGAGATAGGTGTATATAGAAAGGTAGAATTAGGAATAGGATAAATAAAGAGGGATAGTTAGATGTAGATATAGAGTTAGGTGTATATAGTTAGTATAATAAATAGATAGTGATAGTAATAGGTAAAGTTAAATATAAAGATGGGACATAAGCAGAAGAAACTTAAAGAAAAGTGAAGATAGGTAGAAAAGTATAGAAGTGAGGTACTTAAAAAGTCAATAGTTGACAAAACGTAAACGGAAATAGATAAAAATAAGAAAGTGAAGAGTTAGTGGTAGATAGAGATAGTTAGTTAACAAGTAGTGATATGTGTGAATAGTTAGTTAGAAATAAAGATAGGTGTAGATAGATAGAAATAATTAGAGATAGATAGAAATAGGTAGAAATAGATAGATAAGGAGGGATAGATTGGATAAATAGGTATAGGTAGTGTTAGGTGAGTAGGTAGGTGTTTAGAAATATAATGTAAGTTAGGTAGTAGGAATTAATATATTTAAATTCAAGAAAACGTAGGTAAGTTTCCTTTGAATTGAAATAGGTGGATTATGTTGTGGATTTAAAGGGGCATATAGGTGTATACAATATAATTTTGGTAACCATGTATATAGAAAAGAGCAAATTATTTACGCGCCAAATTAATTTAATTCATATAGTAAAAACGGACGAGTATTAAGGTATTTTTATATTTAAATAATTGGAAGGTTAGAATTACATAAGGGAAGAAAGCTTTAAGGCGTATAGAAGTTCAAGCATTCGCATAATTAGTCATAATTTCTATTAATCAAACGCACGAAAGCAAATAGGGGAGCGTGCTAGCATAAGAAAGTCAATAATTTCTAAGGTAAATATATTCGTTTTAAAAGCCAACGTGCATATACACAGATACTACGAAGCAGAAATCTAGGAATTGTTATTTTCAAACGGTCGATAATTACAAGAAACACCTGTTTGTTAAATGTTACGTTCAAAAAATTTGAGGCGAACATTAATATAGAATTCCATAGAAATTGTTTTCAACCGTCAATTTGTATAAACAGCTATAATAGCAAACATCTTAAGGAGTGGAATGGACAATCGGTAATATACAAGCGTTGAATTAAAAGTCACGTAAGGTATACACGTGGAGTTGTTGCAGGACGTCGACAATATCGATTTTCTGTAACGCGAGTGGAGTTTGAAAAGAGACAACACAAATGAATAAAACAGAGAGGAATGGCGCTTTAGGCGGAGCATTGGGACGACAGAAAATTTTGTCATTGGTTGAAAGCCAACAGTTTTCGAAAGGAATGCGTACGGTAAGATAGAAATTGAATTTTCTGTAAATAGCACGTAGAACTGAGGAAATTTTGCAGAATTTAGAAACGGTTAGATTCAAAATTTTGAGAAGCCACTTTGGAAAATAAGCTTTTTGAATGAAACGGGTCCGTTAGGGGGTTTGAATAAGAATATAAATATCGGAGCGAAAATATTAAAGCTCTCTCTTCTCTTATACGTCCATTGAGTTCTGAATACGGGTTCAGAGCAAGACTACAGTAAAGCTTTTGGTTAAAATTTGTGTGTGTAAAGTTACATTTAACATCGCATTTGAAAGTATAAAACTGTAGTAGCGGACCTCAAGTTATTAACGTGATGCACGAGTTAGTGCGTATTTAAATAAAAGGTCCGGCTACTACGATAAAATTATTAAATGGATGCAGGCTATATGGGGTAAGCAGACCTGAAAATTAATTTTGTATGCGTGCCATATATAGTATGGAATGGTACTGTGAGACGAAGAGAATATTTTGCATGGTAGCCGAGATATCAGATAGTAGAGATCTGTGGTTCCTGACATCAGAGCAGTAGATGGAAACAACGCCGAGAGGTTACTGGTAGCCATCTCCTGGGGTAGTAAAGAATGAAGGTGCCTCCAGGTAATTAATTTGAAATTTCTGTTGCTATATAAACATTTGTGAATATTTTTGTGTTGTGTGGTTGAAGTTTTGGGTGGTATATTTATTGTTTTATAAACTTGTTTAAAAAGAGATATGTACAGAACGATTTAATAATTTTGGGTGTTGAAAAAGGGTTTATTTAGGATATAAAAATTTATTCAAGCTATAAATTGTGTTGTAAAGGGTAAACGAATCTATAAATTTTGTGCTCATTAATGCAAGGTTTGAAGCATATACAAATAAAACTGGGTTATAATGAACGCACAATACTCCAGTGTGAAGTCAATTTAGGGTTACATGTGGAGCCCATCTACTCATATCTAATCGAATTTGTTTAAAATCATTTTAAACTCAAAAACTTTAAAACATTCCATAATTTGAGCTAGTAATCATTGTACCAAATTGTTTGGACACATGTGTAATTATATTTTATCTGTTAATATGTGTAAATAAAAGATTGTATGGTTGTCGTATTAATTTGGTAATTTTATTTGATGGTGTGTGAGTGTGAAAGTGGCATGTATGTAAAATTAGGTATTCAGGAAAAAGCCGATTGCTGAGCTAGCCGGGGAAGTAGAGGAATTCGAACGCGTCTTAAAACAAGGGTAAGGGATTTTTTTATTGTTTTTTTTTAAATTTTATATTGGAAAAATTCGTAAGGTTTGAGATTTTAGTAGAAGGTTACTGTGATATTTGGGAGCTGAAAGGGTGGTATTTTTCATTTTGAAACTGATTTAGCGTTTAGCATGTGAAAATACATCAAATAACTCTTTTATAGTAAATAGTTTAGAATGTAATAATTTTTCAATAAAATTTAGGAATTTAAAATTTTCATAATCTTTCAGATAACTATTCAGAAAGTATAGCGCATGATATAAAAAAAAAAACATGCCGTGTATAATACGGCATTTAAATTTCAGATTTTTAAACACAAATTTAATCTTCTTACTAAATTACAGACAAGTGGTAGGAATAGCTCAAAAAAGGTTTTAGCTCGATTTCAAACCGTTTTCCTTGTCCTTGTATTATTAGGGCAAAAACAAAACAACAGAAATTGACTGACGTCAATTAGTGATGCGATACACAAATTTATGACATCTGAAAAAACGTAAAACTTGAGTATAAGCAGAATTGGATGGGGTTAGCAATCGTTCGTTATACAAATATTGAAAACTGAGTAACAGAGAAAGATGATTTGAGTGCGTAGGTAGAAGTGAGATGGAGAAAACACGTGTTCGTTAGAGATCGTGCTTAGATGTTAGCTGTTATAAACTTGGAGTAAATGCCAAGGCTGTTTTGAGTATCGATTTTTAAAAATATTACGAAAACTTTAGTACACGTGCGGGTTGTTGCTCGTTGCAAGTGATTTTTAGAGATGTGTTTTTAAAATTGTGCAACTAAGAGTGCCGGATGGCAAGGATACGTAGAATTGTTGTGAATATGTGGTGTGAGTGTGAGGCGGTTTGTAAGCGGTCTGTAATGGAAAAATTTTTCAAATTATCTAAAATTGTTTTTGTAACGGTATCAGATTTATTTTTGATCCTAAATTTGGACTAGCCAGTATTTTATATGTAAATAGGAAAAGTTTTGTCCAAGTTGATATTGTATTTAATTTTAGGCATTCATCTATAATTTCAGATAATTTAGTAGTAACCTTCGATCTTATATTTTTCGAAATGTTTAATAATATTACCTTTCCTTTTTAAAGATGCCAAAATATTATTTAAATTCCAACATCCTTATTAATGTTCGGTGGATTAATGTCACTGGTGTTGTCTGGCTTAATATTCAAACAAGGTTGTTCTTTTTTCAATATTTTCATCTTTGAGCTTTCCTTTCATAAATTTTGATTCTTTTTCCATTTTTAGATATTTTATTACAGATGTTACATTACATTAATTTTACTTAATGATTTTCAAAATTTATTAGTTTTGATAGTTCCAGGAATTTCATAATTTCTTGCTTCCATTTAGCTTCATTAAAAATTAAATTCTAAAGTTATGCATATAATACCATGAAACTCATTATTTTTTAAATGCTCCATATCTAATATATAATTTAAACTCACTTTGAGATCTAATTAACTTGAGTTTCTAACTAAAATGCAAAATATTAACGCTAACGTGTAACGTTTAAAAGAAAACGTGGCTATTATTATCTTTCACATGTGAATTCAGTTTTCTTATACGTGACTTTGGCGTTGTTTTTGTCAGCCATCGATTATAAGCTTTTTTTAAAATCCTCATCTACATTTTCTTCTTTTATTTGTTTTCTTTTACCAGGCATTAGGTATGCTATAGAATTAAAGATGTTTACCTTGTCGGGGATTTACTAGAACCACGATTTTTCTGTATATATTTTTTATCGTATTTTCCAGAAATATTTAGGGATATCAGTTTATTTAAGTGCTTCCCATACCTTTTACTACTTTAGAATGTCCGATATGAATTATACGGTTTGAAAAGTAATAGCTTAGTTTAACCAACATATAACAAAAAGAGTATGTTCCACAATAAATCTGGGTTTCCTATAACAAACTAGACCGCCAATATCCCACTTGGATGCCACATACTCGATATTTTAGGTTACTCAGATGTATGGTGATCCATCGTCGTAAGAAATCTGTAGCAGCCCAACAAAATTACATAATATTTTGTAATGCAGGTAATAAGCTTTATCCTTCAAACTAAAAGATTGTAACGCGTTGCATTACGCTAGCCATATATTAGATAAGAAAAGAAACATTAGTAAATTTAAACAGACAGACTAATATAGACGTGATTTGTGCAATATATTTAACAAATAATTAATCTTGATTAAGTAAGGTGTTTCAATTGTTGCTTCTACAGGTCATTTAGCTAATAAGGTTTACAGTATTTCTTTGATTACATTGTAAACGTAATAATCCAAGACGATGATTTACTTTAAAACCGCCAACAAAAATAACTTTAAAAGTTGCAAGACCCTACAATTGCGTATTCCAGAGAAAGATAATTAACTTTACAATAATCTTGGATGTAAGCAGAGATTAAAATTGTTACCTTGTACTACCGGATACTAACTGCAGTTAATAAAATCTTTATAGAGAGAATGATTCATTATAACAACTAAGCACCGCAGTTGAAATCTACATTTAGAAAATTAATTAAAACCGTAAAAATGTAATAATACGAGCAAGTAGAAGGTGAGGGAAATTTAAAGTTGAAAGTAGAGCAGCTTCAAAATATGAATATAGATTCCTGAAGATAGAGTACGCAACGTACTATTTATTTTTTGAACTACGCTTGTAAGTGCGCGGTATCTTATAATTCATGTGCTCGTGAAATTAACGTCGGTACGACCAGTTAAAAGGAGAATAGGAACAGGGATATTCCTCCCCACCAATAATTTAGATTTTGCGGCGTGTTGTGTTAAGGGAGCTGTTGTTTGTTGGATAACTCAAGTAATTGTTGCAAGAAAGATTGATGTTGCTGGCGTCCTTAAATTTTCTACTAATCCTGAGTAGAATTGGCTTTTATCTAGATAATTTAGAATTATGTACATGTGAATTTTAAGTTCAAGTTTTAAATGATTCGTATTTCTATAGTTGAAAATTAAAACGGCATAAAAGTAATTATTATGTTGGACTAAATTAGCTACGGAATCAGTGTAAATTGGTTTTAAAAGTAAGCCTTATTAAATAAATTATTTTTGGTATAACGGTAAAAATTTTAACTTTAATGGACATTGAAATGGTTAACAAAATAATTGACATTTATGCTGTTTTCCGATATAGTGCGATAAAGAGCGTTTCCGGAAAATGGAATTTAGAATATCGTATAAATTAATCTTGGGAATTAGAACAAAGGTATAGTTCAATTATTTATAGATTAGTGTATTTTTTTGTAAGATTTCTGTTAGTAATATTGCACCTTACTCTTATCTCGATGTTATAAAAAGAGTAAGCGCACGACGAAGTATAAGAAGTACTTCGGCACAGCTTGCATCGACCTTTATGGTTTCGGAGGCTGCATGAGACTTGAAATCATCAGGGTAAGGGGAATGTTTAGAGAATATCTGAATGTTGAAATTTAAATATCAAGACACTTGTTTACACAACTGTAAAATAACTTAGAGAAACAAAAGTTAAAACACGATAAGAGAAATTCGACTAAATATGTATATTAATACTCAAGTTATTACAATTCCAAAGGCATGTATAAGATATACGCTTGTGTCATTAACATAGTAGACATCGCTATATTCTTTAACACGATGTAATTCATATATTTAATAAAATGTACACGAGAAATTTCTATAGAGAAATCAAAATATATATTCTCTGTTTAGAAACTCTAAATTTTACTTAATGCAAGAGTAAATCAAAAAGTGATCATAATTGTAATGTCATGTAGCAAATTACACATGAAATGAAAGTTCAAGTAATAAACCTTTTCACCATATGAAGCTTCAAATGTTTACATATTTTTAGGTTATGTATTAGATAATTATATTTGAAATCATTTAAGATAAGGTTATATATTAGAGAATGCTATTTGAAATCAATTAAGGTAAGTAAAAGGTAATTAATAATCAATACAAAATATTTGTAGTGACAAAGACAAATTTAAATAGAGGTTAGGCCACTTTATTTTAACAGAGAAACGGTAAGGTAAAAGTTAAATTTCATACTACCTGTAGTACCAGTAACTGAACTAAAGTTACTTAATTTATAGGAATCCTTCAATATCCAGGAAACTGAATCATCCTGCGTTGGAGGAACTCCTAGTGTAGGTACAAAACAAAACATGTGGTCAACTTCGAATGTTGTCCTTAACAGACTTCTGTTCATAAAATTAAATTTGTAGATATTTTTCAATAAGATAATAACTGAGCAGTAATATGTAAAGTAGAAAGAAACGAAATATAAAATACTTGTGATGATTATTTATTTTACATCACCTGGTTGTGCGAATTGCACATGCAACTTTTCCATGTAAAAAATCTGAATGAGAGAAAACACGTCGGCGTGACGCATATTTGACCGGAGAAACATATGTTACAGGAACACATAAATCCATTGGAGTACATGTTACAGGAACACATATTACAGGAACATGTATTACAGGAACATATATTACAGGAACACCCTAGAAAATTCAGTTGTGTTACAAAAGTGACTAACACGAGATGCAAAGGAAAATTAGATCCGTTAATATCTTACCATCATCATAAATACTTGATGGGATTAACGAAGAAACAACTTCTTCATCCATTAGATAACACATCTAGAAATATATTTAAATGTTAATTTAGGATTTATAATTAGAAAATTTACATACCAGGTAACACATGAGGCAAAGGTAAAAGTTAAATCAGAAATGCAGTGCCAGATAAGCAAACAGATATCAGAGCAAAGAAAATTTGACACTTCTAATAAATTATTTTCGGCCATCTTCGGGATGGACGATCTCTAGCAATTATTCTCAATAATACAACATTAGAACCACTCCAGTTGTGCTTTTAGAATAAACACTTCAGGAATAACCAATAAGAAAATTTCATATAGAAATAATTATAATACAGAATTAGAACCAATAGGAAAATTTCATTTAGATATAATTATTTGTACTATGTAAACAAAGTAGCAACTTGTGGATTAAAACTAATAATCCAGGATTGTGCGAGATAAATTCTTATAGAAAATATTAATACATAATAAAGAGAGTAATTTCATATCCAAATGTAGATATTAGCATCTATGTGCTAACAGTGCCAAGCACAGATGTAACATGCTGAAATATAGGCAAAAAGGCATGTTACAATATATTGTCGGATAGACGCTATATTAGGTTTGTTTTCCTTTAAGGTTAATGTATTTGTATTTATAGGAGTTTACTGTTGATAGAGTTTAAGTTTAGGTGGAATTTTATTTGAAGTTGTTAATAATATAGAAAAAATAGTTAAATTTCTAAAAAGTTATTCAGCCAACCCAGTGATGAACCCGCATTTGAGATAGGTCTTGATTTCAAAAATTATGCTAAAATTTAATAAGCGTTTTAAGAAATTTCAGAAAAAGGTATTGTATAATATGACAAATTTAGGAACCCAAAAGCAATGAGAACCGTCTTCCGTATAGGGATTATATCAAAGTGATTGCTGAGACAAAACGTTTTGGCTCCCCTCAAATATGGCAATTAAAAAACCTTTCAGGATAAATTAATTTTGTAACGTAGTTTCTTTCATTCCAGCTGCTTCAAATTTTTTTACTATTTTTATTAATTATTTATTATTCTTATTATTTCTTTCATAGGATCCAAGTCCAGCACTACTGTAGTTAGCCAGTGCACCCGAAAATTGTTACGGGATCGCCGCCCATTCTGGGCAAAACTAAATTTATAGAGTACCACTTGTTTTATTCTTAAAGAGTTTAACTTTTTTGAAGGACTGTAACTTTTACTTCCAACATTTAACAACTAGCGCAACAATCTAATATATATTCGATAACAAGTGGAACTAGTGGATATTTAGAACGTTTTTTGACTAAACGCCGCATAGGCTAGGCCGAAGTGACTAGCTCTGTGATCTAAGTATATGCTAGGTAACTCATCCATTCATAACTAGGGATGCAGGTATTATCTTCCTTACAAATCTTGGTGTTTGATAAAGGAGATATCGACTATGGATTTTACTGGGGAACCTCGTCAGAGCTAAAAAACCAAGCTTTTCATATTGTTGTAATTTCCTTATTTAATATTTCCACAAGAACGGAATTTTCTCCTGCATTAGTTGTGGCAGTTTCTTCCCAATATGATTCTTAACACTCTTTTGCATTTATAATGAAAATAAGACGTAAATAGTATACATAATTGGAGTAAGAAATTAGTAAAAATTATAACAAACACAGAACAATACATGCGTGGCAGTTATTCGTAAGTTTGAATAACACTTTCGACTAGAAAAATTTGTTTCAAATGTCAGTTAGTTGAGAGATTATAAAGTTTGGAAAAGTGATAGATGTGAATTATAACGTTTCATTTCTTACCTATTTCAAATTCCGTTCCTGCATCGCTACTATGTATGTAAATATTCTGTTCTTTTAATCTAGTGACTTTGGTAGCTAGATCATCTTGTCATGTCAATGGCATATATTGACAAAGAATAATAATTGTGTTTAGGAATATCCTTTTTCTACGACTGTTTTGAAACGAACCTATTTTAGGTGTGTTTTTGATAGAGAAATCTACTACATTCTATACAGGTTTTTATTCCCGCACTCGTTGCTAGGCAAGTTGCTAAGCAACCAGTGCGGGAATGTTCAATTTGCACGGTTGCGCTTATATTTCTATTAATCAAGTAGCCCTGCACTTGCATCTTATTTCCAATGACGGCCGAGTTTTCAAATGACGTTTAATAATTACAATGTAACCTTTAATATTGTTAATAATAATGAATCTAAAAACTAAACTTAAATCAATTTATTTACTTTTATTATGATAAATTTGTACTTTTCTTTGAATTTATGTATATTCACAAACGATAATTAATGATTAATGATATTAATAAAATGTATACTCCTATACTTACCATGTATTTTATAATATTAACAAAAGAGGTATCACATTTAAAAAGTACGTACTACAGTCGTAGAAAAAGTATAGTGTACAACACGCATGGAATGCCCATTTCTCACTCGTATGATTTGCAGCACTCGCTTTCAGCTCGTGCTGCAATTTATTATACTCGTGAGAAATGGGCATCATTCCATGCTCGTTGTACAATATATTATTTCTTCTATAATGTGCATCATCCTAGCTATTTGCAAGAAGCCTGTTATATATGGGTAAATGTAGATCACGTACTTCCATGAATTATTGCTGATTCAGTGTTATCACACATAGATTCTTCAAGAACTTTTAGTGCATTTCTCTTATCAATTATTACAAAAGCCAACCGCTGACAAATTTTGATATTCTTACTTTCATCGTTGTTGTCAAACAGGCAGTACCCGATTCTCTTGTGAAACGTTTCGCAGTTACAGGACGAGTTGGTTGAACAAGTCTTCTACACAAGGGAGGTAAGTGTAATGTGTATGTAGTTTTGGTTATCTTCTCCTTAACTAATGTCATACTTAGTGAGACACTATACATTATGCAGGCCCAGTGCTGACATCCGGTGGTGTAGTGATTCAGAATAGCAGAGGCATTCTAAACTCCTGAATACAACATTGCCAGGGAGCCCGGGTCTTTGTAAATATATTGTATCAATTAAAATTTTTCTTTTGACAACTTGTCAAACCAAATTTTAAGTCTATGTTTGTATATATTTGAGTTATAATTGCCTTATATGAAGTGATTAGATTGGATAAACCATTGCTTATTAACGTAATATATGTATCTGTATAGCTGGTTGCGAATTAAAGGTGTTCGAACAATCCACGCATATTTAACTATGTATTGTGGTTACATGTGTAAATAAAACGAAATTGATTGAAGGTGCCTTATTCTCGTTTAAGTATTAACTATTAGGATCGCTGCTTATACTAGTCCATTCTGCCCTATTAGTGCGGGAAGTTCAGTTGTATTTATTTATAAATATTATTAAAAGGTATGGCTTGCGTGTTTCAGTGAGATAAAAAGGCAAACTGTAGGTTTAAGGAAATTAGCGAGGTCTTTATGGAGGAATCAGACTAAGACAGGTTCCCGAAAGTGGGCTAACGTTCTTTCGGTACTTAGAGTGGCAGAAACCATAGGGATCGGTATGGCATTCTAAGACACACTACTGCGATATGAAAAGCAACTAGAAACCAACACATTACCTCTCTAGTAAAGAGCGTACCAGAATTGCTTTTAAGATGATAGCGTCCTCTGGAGTAAAAGGTTCCCGAGTTATAACGGTTCCCGATTCGTGTCTCCAGAAGGGGAGTACGTCGGATGATGTGATCGAAAAATATATGAGAAGGGCCGGGAAGATTTTACGAGTTGGAGCTTGAAATGTCAAAAACATGAAGCAAGTAGGTAAGCTAAAGAATTTGAAAATTGAAATGAATTAGTTGGTGTTAGACGTAGTAGGGATTAGGGAAGTTCGGTGGCCAAAAACGGGGGTTTTAGGAGCGGAAACTTTAAGGTAATTCATACAGGATCAGAGGAAGGAAATTTATATGTGGGGATAATTATGCGGAAAAAGATAGGACACTGTGTAGAAAACTACTTACAAAAGAACGAAAAAGTTCTCATGGTTACAAGTCCTATAATAAGAAATTAATCGCAAATGCAAAAAAACTAATGAAGAATGAAGAGCTGAAAAGTGCAAAGAGATACAAACTAAGATGGAAATCGGAAAGACAGACGAAGCATATAAACTAATTGTAATGAATTTTAGAGATGTAAAACTATATACCAAAGATATAAGGGGTGTGGCAGGAGACATAATTATAGTATTTGTAGAAAAAGTGGTTAGACGGCAAGAATGTATAGGGAATATGCATGCAAAACAGGAACTCGAAGCACTAGAACAGGAATCAGACATTAAAAATGATGAATTAGAGATGAATTTGAGTTAGCATTAAAGGGTCTGAAAACCGAACATAGATAAGGTTCATGCAAAAACTCTAAAAGCCGCTAAACAAGCAGTAACATAACGTCTCTTTCAGCTTGTAACTTATATGTTTGAAACAGGCGAGAAACCCAAAGATTTCATGTCACATCATAGTCACTATACCAAAAAATAGAGAAAAATGGAGAAATTTGTATATAGGGTTTAAAGGCCTGCAAAAAGCGTTCGAAAATGTAACATAGGGAAAATATTCAAAAAAACAAATAGATGTAATGGAATCAGAGCAGGAACGTAAAGAAGTAAATATTAAGAAAGGGGTGAGACAGGAATGTATCATATGCCCATCAATTTTTAACTTGTGTGTCGAAGAGGCAATGAATACTGTCAAATGCAGAAAAGCAATTGGAATTATTATGCGTGGTCAAACGATTGATAAGCATGATTAGCAGATGAAATAGAGACAGTACTAACAGCGATACGGTACGAAAATTAACATTAATATAACTAAAATGCTACTTGCTACCTAGGAAGTCAAATAATATAAGATGGAAAAGTACAAAAGATATAAAACAAAAATTAGGACAAAGCAGTGCTGCATTTAACAAGAAAAAGCAACTAATACGTTCAAAGACAATAAATACAGAAACAAGGAAAAAATTGCTGAAAACATATGTGTGGTGCACAGCACTGTAAGTTTGTGAAACATGGACAGTAGAGGAAGCGGATGGGAAAAAGATAGAAACCTTTGAAATGTGGTGCTACAGACGTATGATGAAGATGTCAAGTACAGACAAAGTTAAGAACAAAAAGTTTCTAGAAATGGTAGGGAAGAAAGGAACATGTGGAAAACAATAAAAAGTAAGAGAAATAGGATGATAGAGCATATACTAAGGCATGAGGGAATATTGCAGATTATATTAGAAGCAGAAATAGGAAAAAAGAGCTATATGTAGATCTACATTACATAGCAAAGATGTAGGCTGTGTGAATTTCAGGGAAATGTGCAGGGTAGCTCCGAACAAAATCTATGGAAGTACGCGTCCAACAAGTTCCAGGACGGAAAACATTAATGAAAAAAAGTAATAGTACGAGTATTTAAACCTAATGATTATCGTAGACAACTGTAGGTGTTGGTTTTGCAACATGCTCAACAAATATTAATTATGGTAAAGGAGTAATTGCGGAGCTATAGATTTGGCAAATGTCTAAGTGGTGGGAGATTTTGGTAGCCGTCAAGTAGCTTGACCTTCTTCGTGAATCATTGAATATCTGTGAAATAGGGTATATTCTTAAAAAACAATATGTTACAGTAATCTGTACGGACAAGAAAAAAATAGCAAAGTATGCAAAGACAATAGCCCGCACCTTGTACCGTAACAAAACAACGGGAATCCAAAGAATTACTGCCGTGCTAGCTAAAACGTCGTAGAATGAAGTGGGTCAAACAGAAAGGAAAGGGAAACTTCAAAAAAGGAAATTTATTTTACAGCCTTTTAGAAATCAACATGTTATAAATAGAAATTCAACTCGCATAAAAAACGACGTTTATCCTCAATATACCAGAGGAGTTACATAGTGCAAAGATTTTCGCAAAATATAACTACCGTCTTAAATTGTCTTAGAATTGATTTAAATCGTAACTTCTCACGTATAGATTAAACAGAAAATAAATTTTAAACAAAATCTAGAACGGACTGCTTTTAGTCCTACTGTATTATAATTAGTGGCAAAAAAAAAAAGGTTTACCTACATATTCTGCAGACAGAAATGTATTTCTTTAACAGGTTCACGCGATAATAAACCAGTGTGGTATCTCTAAAGAAATCATGTAAGAAAAAGATTTCACAGACAGTATGGGTTAGCTTTAATCTCTATAACCAATACCGATAACGGCGGTATTGTATTCCGACAGTCTGGAGCGGAGTGGAATCCATTTCTAATACCAAAGACTTAAAAAGAAAAAATATGTATAATCCATCATTAATCCAGGTACAACAATAAATTCATGCTCAAGCTTTATTTTTCCAAATTCACATTTCAAGATCACCATACTACTTATATTCGTGAACTTTGTTGTTTGGTGCTACTAAGTTTCTTTACGGGTAGCAATTTGCTATTTAATCCACGCTCCGATTCGCAAAATGTTCCCGACTCTTATTCTGAATTTTTTGATCGCATCTTCCGGAGTAGTCCCCTCGCGGAGATCCGAATGAGGAACTAATTTTATAGTTCATTCGCTATAACTTTAGATGACGTCACAACTGAATAAAGCGCGACACTGCCAATCTTAGTTTAATTCTAATGTATTTAATAAAAGCTGTACGAATATTCCCATTGGCAAGTAGAATTAGTGGCACCATGGTACAAAACCGCCAACCTATATCGTGTTAAATAACAGTATTCTTCAAGTGCAATTCTTAGTATTGATTTGCATACACTTGCCAACACGTCATTACTACATTTGACGTCATCCTAAAGTCAAAGCGAATGGACTATAACTCTTCATTCACTGCTCAACCAATAGAGCCCGACGATAGCCGATGTGATTTTGCCGAAACGTCTCCAAATTGACAGCGGTTCACTGCAGAACCAGACAGCTATGAAGAATAATACCTGGAAAATTGACAAAGCAAACAATGTCCGCAGTAACCTCAAGATATATATATATATATATATATATATATATATATTGTAGTGGTTATAGAGGGTTAAAGGTAAATATAAACAAGGCAATTTCAAAACACCGTGTATAAAGGAAACAACCAGAAATTACGTGCGAAATTTATTTCATTAGTTCAGTTTAATGTAACAAGTATTAACAGAAATTTACAATTAATGAATAAAATTTAGTTAGGTTTGCAAAGAAAATAAATTGTAGAAGCCAATGCAATTAATTTATTAATTTAATTGAGTTTAATTGAACGGTTCTTTACGTATAATATGCATAAAAGCATGAAAAATCAATAATACCAAGGTGAAACGCGTTGCTAACACATAAACAGCCGTTGGATATAAAATACGTAGAAAAGCCAACTCGTAGAAATGTTATTTAAAACGTTCGTTAAAATTGAACACCTGCAGGTTTTGTAAATGTCAAGTTCCCCTTATTTTTATAGATAACAAGCAAGTTTCAAAGAATATTGGTAAACAACAGTCGCTAAAGCACGTAATTTGGTCCACATGGAGTTGTAGAACGCGGACAGTAATATCGATTCTCTACCACTCAAACAAGGTTAGAAGGAAACATATGATATGCATAAGCAAGGGATAGCGTTAATATAGGCGGGATTTTGAGACGTCAATGCATAGACTATTGGTCGATATCGTTAGTTGTACATCAGACAAACACGGGTATATTGAATGTTAATTATTCAGAAAATATCGTAACGACGCGCTGAATTTCGAGGATTTAGAAAACGGTTGAACCCAAAATTTTTACAAATATTATTGTAAATGAAGGACTTCGCGTGAAATGCGGCCGAGAGGTGGCAGCGTAAATTGTTTAAATACTTTTTGAAAATATAATAAAACCCCTTAGTATTTTGATCGCTTCAGACTACGTACCGAAGTTACCACGAGCTTGTAAGTATAGAAAATTATTTAAATTAGATAGTACGGTGTTAGCCTCATAATTTGTACGCGGATAGTGCCAAGTCTAAATTTTATTGAGGTGACACATATATTTTTTTAACAAGCTCGTGTAGTGACGTTATGTAACGTGAATTAATCTAAATTAAAATAAAAGAATAGTAATAATTGGATTTGGAGTTGGATGTATCGTGTATGGACAGCATTGCAGCATTAATTAGGGGGTGTTCAACTACTAATATCTGGAGGCGGGAGCAGAGCAGTACCACGAAACAACTTAATGGCATCATCGTCAACGGAGCAGGTATCTTCAAGAAATTCCGGGTAACGCTTTAGAATTTGTTGTTGTTGATAAACTATGAAGGTTATTGTGATGGGTGAGAGTGAACTATGATGGTAGTTTACATTATTTAGCGTATTAGAAGTAATACGTATAACTAACTTTTACTGTAATATTTAAATAGAAATATAAAGGTGTATATAAAGCTGATTAACATTCTTCAGGAATTTAAATATTTTTTTGTTATGAGTACATAGGTTTTTGTTGTGTTTGTAATAAGAATATGCCAAGTAAAGAACATACTTTAATCATAATTAACTGGGTTATCATGAGCTCACCAAACTCCAGAGTTTCCTAATTGAAATTAATTATAAATAAAGAAAGAAAGATAGGGTATTATTCAGGGCCCATTTACTCAGGTTACATTCAATGTGTTTGATTTTTTTAGTTAAAATTCTGGACTTTACTAAATCGAATTTATTGAGGTGTAACTTGACCACTGAGATGTATATAATTTTGAAGTTTTATTTGTAAATAGTGGAAAATAGATATTGTATGTTTGTTGTATTATTTTGTGGTTTTATTGAGAGTGTGCGTGAACGATAGAAAGTATGAGAGTGTGTAGGAGTGAATCTAGGTATCCAAGAGGAGGCCTAACTGAGCTAGCCGGAAGCAGTTGAAGAAAGCAATTCAACCAAGGTGAAATTTATTTTCGATTTTGGTAAATTAATAAAATTGTCGAATATATTTTGATAAGTGAGAGGCTTTTACCCGAGATACACGGCAATATATATATATATATATATATATATATATATATATATTGACGTGGAATTATAGGTTAAATGGGCCTAGACAATAAAATTTTATCAACTGTGCATATAGAAAATAAGAACAATTTATTTACGCGCCAAACTAATCAGTTTAGATAGTGAAGACGGACAGTTATTAATATATTTTGTAATTCTAAATTAGAATGTTAAAATTGCACAAAGGGAAGAAGCGTTAGAGTACATAAAAACTCAAGGATACGCATAATTAAATTGTAATAATTTTAAATCAAGCGTATGGAGGCAGAAACGGAGCTTTCAAGTATAGAAAATCAATAATTTAAACGCATATGTTCATTTACATAAGCGAAAACGTCCGTTTACAAATCCTAAGAAGGGGAGAAACTTGGAATTGTTATTTTAAACAAGTGGCTTTGAAGAAAGAACTCGATTGAACGTTAGCACAAAATTCTAAAAATTGTTTGCAACGGTCGGTTTGAAAAACTGCTAACAATAACAAGTGCCTTGAAGACTAAGTGATGTGAACGATCTATTATGTATAACAGACAGAGAACCGTTTAAGAAAGCGTTGGTTACAAGTCACGTCTAAAATAAACGGGGAAATGTGAAGGCCAACAACAATATCGATTTTCTGTAGCTTGAGAAGGGTTTCTAAAAGAGACAATAAATTTGGGTGGGACGGAGAAAGATAGTTGAAAGGTGGAGCGTTATGATGGGGGAAAACGATATCATTGGTTTAAGGCAAACAGTTTTGAGAAGCGCGCGTCCGTTGAGGTATTAAACAAATTTCAGGGTAACATTATGATGATCTCGGAATTTTTCAGACGTTACGTTCAAAATTTGTAGAAGTGCTTTTGAAAATAAGCTTTTCAATGAAGAGATGTTCTTTGAGGGGTGTGAAAAGCGTATAAATACTCGGCGAAAGATATTAAGCTCTTTTTCTCTTAGATCTGAGATCGCGCTTAGATCTTCAACGTAATTGAAGGTATATGCTCTTACGTGTATTAATTATTGTGTATTCGGTAAAGTAGCATACAACATCATGTTTTAAAATATGTAAAGCTGTAGTAACGTACCGCAAAAGTAGTAAAAGTGATATTGCACGAGTGGGTGCTAAGGTCTAGAAAAAGGTGCCGTTACTACACGACTCAATTGACTGATGGGATGGTATTTGAGTAAGCGATCCTAAAGCTTAACTAGTATGCATGAAGTGTATTTGGTAGGGAATGTTAATTTTGGACAAGACAAATATCTGGGTAGAAAAGTAAAGGTGGTGGCAGAGATTTGGATAGTGGGGATCAGTTGGATCCATGCATATTCGAAGTATATGGACACAACGACGAGGGTTTCTGGTACCCATCTTCAGAGGTGACGAGGGATGAAGTCTACTCCAGGTAAAGAAAATAAATTTCCTGCTTTTTGTATAAACATTTGTGTTGATATTTTTGTGTTTGAGTGTTTTGACTTATTGGGGGTGTATTTATTATCATAAAAACTCATTTAAAGGGATATATGTACAGGACAATTAATATCGATCATTTAAAAAGGTTTATTAATAATATAAAATGTTTATTGATGATCTAAAATGTTATTATAAGGAGTAAACGGGTCTTTAGATTTATTTTTAATAAAAATGCAAGGTTTAAAAGCATTTAGAGAAACTGGGTTATAATGAGCTCAAAATAGATAAGAAAAAAATCAATCTAGGGTTGCACGACAGGCCCATCTACTCGGATAAAATAAAATTTGTTGAAATATATTAAAATCAAGGACTTTAAAGTATTTAATGATTGAGGTGGTAACAGTTTTAGCAAACTGTATGTACCAAGGTGTAAATATTTTCTCAATAATGGAAACTTGTTAATATGTGTAAATAAAAAGGTTGTATGTTTTGTTACATTATTTCAGTGGTAATTTCATTTAACTGTGTTTGTGAGAAAGGAAGGTACTTAGGATGGTAGGTATACACGAAGAAGCCAATTGCTGAGCTAGCCAGGGTGAGCAGAAATAAGGAGGCGTTCCAAAAGGTAGTGTAAGAATTTTTTTTATATTTTTTTTAGAAAATTTTATGTTGACCCAGGCGTGGGCGAGATTTTAAAACTTCCACGGCAATTTTATGACGGCCCAACGCTAGGGTTCAATTTAAGGGCTATAATTCCGATCCACGGCAATGTTATGACGCCCAGTCGTGGGGCTTGATTGGTTTTAGAAAAACTCGAGTGTTCCTGAAGGTTCCGCGGCAATATATATATATATATATATATATATATATATATATATATATATATATATATATATACAGTAACAGGCTGTTAGATCTACTGGTTAACGAAGTGTACTCTTTATTATAACTGTAAGCTTTTTGGTTTTATTTTTAAACCATTATCAAAGATACTAAAAATTGAGAAACGTTAGGATGGTCGTAAAATAGTTAAAAACTTACTTACTAATGTGAGGTTTTACACTGAAATCATCGATATAGATAAATTTTTGAATACAAGTTAAAAGTATGGTAGAAAGCTGTTAAAAAGAAAACAGTAATGTGGTTTGTTAATCACATTTGAATCTTATAATAAATATACTCCAAAATCAACGCTAGGGATACCATTATTTAAACCCTATTTTTAGTTTTTGTTTCAGTTTGTTAGATTTTTATTTAGGATGGATTAATTGGAGGTTAGATTTAATTTTATCGTCGTAACTATTGAAAATTTTAAGAATTGTTATGGACGATTTATTAGACGAAGTTATACCCAAACTAAACTTTACAATTCCATTCATTAAAAAATTTGCAGACGATATCATAAAATCTATACCAGAAACCAATTTAACTAAACTCTTAAAATTTTCAATAGTTAATATTTGCTGCCTGGTGGCAATTGATTGTTTGCAAATTGGAAAATAGAGGTTGTCCGCGAAACTTGATGTCTTTGGTCAAGAGCTATTTCTCGGGGCGATTGGCAGAGGTTGAGATTCCCGGTAAAGTTTTGTCGCGCGAAGTGGAAAGGGGGTGCCCGCAGGGGTCATGCTATGGTCCCACATTTTGGAAGTTGTTGTATGAGAGCATCTTCAGGGTCAAGTTGCCCACAGGATGCTCAATTGTTGGATTTGAGGATGATACGTTTTTAATTGTCAGATCGCGATTGTTAATGGATATGCACACAAAACCGAACGAAGCGCTTAATAAACTACACGAATGGTCGCAGGCGGTAAAATTAAAATTTAGCACGGCAAAGTCAGGGGCGCTTTATTTCGGAAAGAGGCCGGGACAGCGACCCCCTAGGCTAAAGCTAGGAAGGGAGATAATACAGTTTAAGGAAGCAATTACATACCTTGGGCTAAAGATTGACAATAAGTTAAATTGAAAAACTCACGTGCAGTACGTTTAAAGCAAAGGCAGCGAAATATCAAACAAAATGATAGCGGCGGCGAAAATAAACTGGGGTTTCAGAGGCGAATCGCTGAGAACGATTTATGCCGGAGCAATTGAGCCGGCAATGCGTTAGGCAGCATCTGTATGGACGGAAGGTTGTAAAGTCCGGGAGATGCGTCAATTGACGAGCGTACAACGAATAATAGTTGTAAAGGCGGCGAGGGCGTACAGGACCACCTCCAGGGAGGCGGTCCTGGTGATCAGTAGAATTCTCCCTATCGATTATATTGTTAGGGAGATTAGGGATATGAGATTAATAGATATAGGGAAAGGGCGCGAAATAATCGAAGATATTAATCTTGGTAATAGAGAGGTTGCGAGAAAGATCATTGTATTAGAGCTAGGGCACCCAGCCGATATTAGAGGAATCGAGTTTATCGAAGGAAATAGAGATGCTACGGGTATTAGAATTTACACGGATGGTTTATGCATGGACGATGGGCAAGCAGGCCCGGCGTTTGTCGTGTTTAAGCAGGAACTGGAGGTGTTTCGGTTTTAAACCAAACTCGCGAACTGGAGCACTATCTTCCAGTGCGAATTAGTAGCTATACGAGCGGCTATCAATTACGTAATAAACTAAACAGGCATAGTCGAGTATTATATAATCAGCGACAGTAAATCAGCGCTGACGGCTTTAACAAACATGAACAGCTCGACAGACCTCCAAGCGGACGTCTGGGGGGTTTCGACGTTTAAAGTTCTGTTGGGTTAGGTCGCACGATGACAACGTAGGCAATGATAGGGCTGATGAGTTAGCTAAAGAGGCCGCGACAGGCGACTTTCGGATATCACATTCGTCGATACCGAGGTCTCTGATTTTAAAAAAAGCTGCGTGAAAAGTCAATCCGACAATGGGAAGAGAGGTGGAACAACGCTGCCATGAGCAGGTTGACACACAAATTCACTCCGAGTATTGTAGCTAGAGATTAGATTGAGGTGAAACTCGATCATGAAATGGTACAACTGATAACAGGGCACGGTGCCCTAAAAGCGTATTACAAAGATTCGATTTCACCGATAACGACCGCTGCGAATACGGTGAGGGCGCAGAAAGCGCAGAGCACATGTTCTTCGACTGCACACTCGAGGTGGCAAGTTAAGGGTTAGCTGATATGAAATTAGCTATCGCAGGGTTAGCATGGCCAAAGAGCTTAGAGGAGATCGGAGAAGTGGTTAACCAGAAGGCGTCGTGGGCAACCTTCAAAGAATGTTCGGGAAAAATCGCGAAATTGGACGTTGATAACTGCGCGTAAATCGGAGAGTGGGGGAAGAATGGGAAAACTAGGATTTGACTTCGCACGATATACGAGCCCGATTTAAAACCTGTTTAAAAAAACAAAAACAAAATTAAATGCCAAAACAAAAGCAAAAATCAATAATCAAAATCTATTATGCACGACGAACTCCTCACATCACTGAAACAATCACTGTCTCACCTTAAAGGCGCGGAATATCGAGAATAAATAATAACAAATAAACATTAACAAATTAAATCAGAAACCCTAATTAAACTAAATCAGTAAAATAAATAAAGATAATAAAATAGAATGAAACCGCGCTCACTCCCCAGCACTTTTTGAGTGATAGTGAGTCTAAACCCTACCAGAACATTTATTGCATACCCATCAGAACTTTGACAGTGTATATTCAACTCACCTTAAAGGTAAGATATCAATAGACGTAAGAAGACGACCAGATCTTTGGATGCTGGAGAAATTTATATACGAGGTAGGAATAAAATTGTGGCGGATGTACTCGCATAAGCATTGACTTGCATTAATAAGAAGATTTTGAAATAATTTAACGAGCACGTTTTTTGTGTGTAATGGTGCTAGCCATCATTCTGCTTATGCGAGAACAACTGATAATTTGAGTAACGCTTTTGCTAATTTATGCACTGTTACATGCTTTTGCTTATTTAGATTTTTATTTATTTTTTTATATATTTATTTTATGTTTATTTATATACTTACATTAATATATTAATACTTATGTTTATATTTTTGCCTGTATTTTTGTTCTGTGGCTTGATTTTATTTGTTTGACGTTTTGCCGCCAAATTTTGGTGGCAGTATATATAGCAAAGAATATTGTACCTATAATATGTCAGTTACGGAATGATAGGGAACGCTAGGGACAAATGTAGGATGAAATTAGAATAAATACTTAGACCAGGGAAGATGAATTTGTAAATTTATAGAGCAGGCAAAATAGCTGGATTCACTATTACAAATATTTGGCGAATGCTTTGAAATTTGAATCCATTTTTAAAATTAGTTAACTAGCTTTGGATAGTTTTAAGTCGACCCTTCAGGTCGCACCGGTAAGCACAGCTGGCAGCTGCTATCCGGTATTACGGATTCCTCCCCCCTTTTACTTGTTGATCGGGCATACTCCAAAATCAACGCTAAGGATACCATTATTCAAACCCTATTTTTAGTTTTTGTTTCAGTTTGTTAGATTTTTCTTTAGGATGGCTTAATTTGAAGTTAGATTTAATTTGGAGCAGGTTTATATTTTCGCGTTTAAACCCAATGTAGTACCTTCGGGTGGAGCATTGGGAACGTGGCCGCAGGTATAGCGGCCCTTATTCCAATTATAATGTCTAACTTCTCAAACTCGTAACAGGGTATCCTACTGTTACAGTATCTTATGAAAATACGAAGATCAATACACAAACAAAAGTAGAAATTGTATATAGAAGCGGACACGATTGTGAGTAGTAGTGAGTTCCATAAAATTCCTAGCGAATACAATATTTACTAATTGATTGATGTTTTCAGACACAAATGGTGTTAGTTGCTATAACAATTATTGCGGAATTTTGCGTCCTTCAAATCTCCTTAAAATGGTAATTGTTTACTTTACGGAAGTAGTGATGCCCATGACGCCATTTTTCCTCATTTGGTATAACCTTTTTAATTTACAGATTATCTGCCCAACTGAATAGTTCCTGCCCAAGTCTTGCTACCTACACTATCGCAGTCTCTATAACCCTTTTCAGGAGTAATGCGCAATTTAGTCAGTCATCAATAAAATACCGGTTACATTTTGACAATACAAGATTTAAAATTTATATAAATTACGCCCCAAATGATTCACTTCTTAATTTTTTTGTTACAGGATATGAACGTTGGTATCTAGAATGACACAACTGTGTGCTTGAAGACGTCATATACTTCTGTTATTGAATTGTTGCTGTTTTCTATTTGGATAGCTGAAAGTGTCTGAAGTCTGCAATATTCATAAAAATCTAATAGTACTTTAAGAATGTTTATCATCCACCAAAATACTAAAAATTCACATCAAATACATGCAGCAGCAAACTTGCAGAAACCTATATCCGGAGTACCTCTAACTAAAATAGTGCTTTACGAGAATGTTCCCATTGAAACCTATCGTTAAAGGGCATGCACGCCTGCAATTTCCACTCTCATAGCGTTTTATAACCAATATAAATTGAAAAATAACACGGGGCCGTTACCTAAAACCTACCTCATATAACAATAGTGTTCTTATCGTAGACCGACAACTTGCTGTACGCCATAACTTTCGGTTCGATTTTGTGTAACGACTTTATGATGTCTTCTCATCGACGTATGCGTATTATTTTGCTCCCAGTGGAAATCCGGTAAATATCAATATACGCACGGGTCTTATTAACAGCTCTTATTTTATTGGGTGCTTTTCCTATGTAGACTAACGTATTCTGTTTGATGACCTCTTAAATCTGAAACGAACTAGTTTATGAGATTCTGCAACAAAGAGCGCATATTCCGAGTCCACACCTCAAATAGCTTCAGCACAACATCGGTGTTTGATTGAATAGAGGGAGCTTAGCGTTCGTGCTTATCATGTATATGGAGAATCCATTCATTCGATATACAAGAACGCAAAACTAGAAGTAGGACTAATCCTGCATAAGTAATTCGTATTCATCGTGTATTAGATTCCTGGCCGCGATGGCAACAGGAAATCATATATCGAGGGTCTCTCTAACTGAAATCATCAAAACCGGATCTATTTCACCATGAAAGCAGCCACTGTATTGTGTGCATGCTGATTTATTTAAGAGGAAACGTGGGTTTGCTTGAGCATATTTTAAATTAAATGAATCCTTGAATAACCCACAAGAAATAGGTCTTATACTGCGTAGTTTCGCACTAAAACACAAAAAATTGCCCATATTACAGATATTACAGCGTTAACTACAAAGTAGGGATGTGATTTCTGTGATAATGAATGCTTTTCGTGGTAATAACTCGTTCTCTCAGAAAACCGAGCTATTTTCTCTCGTTTTGTATGAGTTAAGCAATTTGTAAATCCAGGGTCGTATTTAGAATATGTAAACCCCTAGGCTGCACCCGTGGCTTGGACCCTGCCAGAAGAATTTATTAAACATCAATCTATAGAATTTTTTTATGCCTCAGTTTTAAGACTTATTACATACAAATACAATTAGTTAAAATAAAAACTATTTTGGATAGAGGACATTACAATATTCGTTCATAGAATAATAAATATGCCAGTGTCTCAGGACTTTTTTTCGGGTACTTCTGAAATATTTGAGTCATTAATATATTACCATTTTCCCATTGGAATGTAAGTATTACTTTTTGTGGCTTTGCATTGTGAAAACAATAAATTTTTTATCGTTATCTAACGTCGTTCTTACTTTTACATATGCGACATAGTGTCCATGATGAATAAAACCATTATGCTGTATAACGCCGTATAATGTGTATAATACGTTGTATTGATTAAAGTTCAACCCTTGAAGGTTTTGACATTCTTTTAAGCAAAATGGTGTAAAATCTAGTAACATAGGGAACGATACTTGGCCATTCAATTTTGTTGACCGAAATCTTAGGGTTTGAAATCTCTTTAAATGTAAAATCAATACAGGAGGTGGAATGTTGATTAAAATTTGCTTAATGGCATTGATTTAAACAGTTTTTGTTATCGGCTCCAACTTGTCTCTTTGTGCACCAATCACAGACTATTTTATTATCTCCGGTAAGTAACTCGCATGCCATAAATTGGGTTAAACAAGATTGCACAGAGTAATCAGTTTTTTCACATTGATATCTTGGTACTATAGTATATTACAATTCAATTGTACGTATTACGTAATAGTATTACGTATTCCAATTCAATTGGTGATAGTTCTACACATTTAAAAGTCGATAAAACAGTTTACGAACTACGTCGACAAATACAGTTACAAAGTCGGTAATACAGTTTAAGAGTTCATAAACACATCGCGCAAGCGCAATGAGAAAGCGGGCTATGCCTCTGGCGGATGACAGCGCGAACCGTATACAGATTTGGCGCGCGGTCATCTACCATGACGTCACCACTGCACAAATTACATTGCGTAATACTACGGAAATTTACATATTTAAACAATGAAAGATAAAAGCGAATAATTTTAACAAACAGAATACTCACATAAAATATCCGGCATTCGCACGAAGTTGCGCTACGGTAGGCCTCTATTGAAGTCCATCCGGCTACATTCCGGAGGGATTAAAGATGGTGATTCCTCCGGAGCTGCTAGCGGGGCATGGACA
The DNA here is from genome assembly GCA_036346225.1 of Platerodrilus igneus. Classification (NCBI taxonomy): domain Eukaryota; kingdom Metazoa; phylum Arthropoda; class Insecta; order Coleoptera; family Lycidae; genus Platerodrilus; species Platerodrilus igneus. The sequence goes on along the minus strand of JARFIW010001052.1, from coordinate 2,286,978 downwards.
TCAGGGTCGTGGAGTCCAGTTTGCCGAAGGTTGCTGATTACCTACCTATGCAGGGAATGACGGGGAAAAAACAGGTAAGGGTCGACAAACAAAAGATAAGCAGGCAGGATATCTACATAGGTAAAGCTAACGATACGTTACCAAAAAAAACGACCACTTCACTCGAAGACAAAGGCAAAAAGCCACGTTCAAGAGCGTCACGGAAACCTCTCTCCACTTTGTCCCCACTCCTTGTCTTTTTCACATCCGCGCGAACTTATTCGTCCATCTCTCTAGAGTCGCACGATCTGCGCAAACACACTATGACGCAACGGAAATACACGCCTAGTCTATTCAAATTTCGCGCGCCGCGTCCCTTGAAATTATGGCGCGAAACCTCCATAAATCAACTCAACCCAACACATATGTTACAGGGCCACTTTGGCACGTAACAATCGCGACAAAGCCACAAAAGAAAAAACTTAAAAAAGAAAAAGTCTGTTAGCACAGTAACAGCTTAAAATCTAAGACCTAACTACCCTATATAAAACCTAACTTCAAACCTACAAAATGTTTATATAAGGCGCCACCTGGTTTTTTGACCGAAAACACGTCTACCGAATTACCAGGAAACGGAATAGGTAGCCCGATAGTCTTTGACTACACTAATTATCGACCGCACAAATTTGTCGGGGAGCATGAAACACTACTTAAACTAAAACGGATGTCGCCTAAACTATCTAAACCTATCTAACTAAAGCTAACATAAAAGTTTTTACGTGCAAACACACATGAGCGTTGCATCAAAACTGTTCTTCTTTTGGCAAGAAGTGCCCAAATTTAAAAAAATGTTCATGAAGTGCGTCACTCTGCACTCTAGCAAATTTTGTTACTGGTACTTTGGTTTTCTAACGATGCACATTTAAAACTTGTCCATGACACAGTTGTGAATCAACAAATTTACCAAAAGTACCACCTACTAAATCCTTATATGCTAACCTAACAATTTACATTTCTATATCAGGCTAGCTTTTTCACTCAAATTTCAAGAAAAATAATTCCCACGTCTGGTCATATATACCACACCTTAGGGAGATAAAAAGATAAGGCAAGATCTCAAATTGTTGTTAAAGATAGTAGATAAGATAATGATATTAAGCTTAAGTTGTTATCCTCAAAGGTAATAGACAAGATAACGGTATTAAGCTTTAGTTATTATTTGAGATACTAGATAAGATAACGCGATATTAAGCTAAAGTGAATATTAGAGATAGTAGGTAAGGTAACATGAATTTAAACAAAAGTTATTACTAAAGATAACCGGTAAGATAACGCGAAATAACTCGAAGTTATTACTAACGGTAGTCGGTAAGATAACGAGAAATTAAACCAAAATTATTACTAACGGTAGTCGGTAAGATAACGAGACTAAACTAAAGTTATTACTAAAGGTAATCGGTAAGATAACGATATTAAAACTAAGGGTATTATTATCAAAGATAATAAAGTAGACAAAGGTATTGGCCTAGTTATTACCCAAGACAATTAATAAGGTAAAGTTAGAGTGGCTCCAGTAGAGCCGTTTAAATGGGGATTAACTCGTGCCCTCTAAAAAGAGAAACCTGTGAAGCAGGTCCGTTTACAAGAAACGGCACGAGAGACCGGCAAAGACATTTGGGTGCATTCCTGCACCCGGCGATAATCGATATCGGTGAAACAATCATCCGATACCCACATGGTATATAAGATATACTCATTCACTCACACATTCACACACTCATCCATACCTTCACTGCCAGAGCCCATGCGCTGACAGCGGCACCGCATGACCCCACGAAAGATTCACAGAGACGAGGTCCAGGTGTCTGTGAAAACCTCCTGCGCAACCACACGGTGACTAACAGAAATGAAAAGGCAGTAGAGAAACAGGAACGGTAAAAAGAAGGAGGTTGGTTTTTTGGAATGCATTAGAGGCACTTCCAGGTAGAAGAAAGTAGAGGAAGGGCTCGCATTGAGCAAAAGAGACAGAAAAAAGGTGGATAGCAAAGCGCTACTCAACCAGCCAATGTGACTAGTAGCTCGGAGTGAGGGAACATCACTCTTATGTGGCAGACGGGTGGTCCGGTACAAGAACAGGTCCACCGAAAGAAGAATAAGGGATAGCGGAGATAGCGGTTTAAGAAAAAAGTATAGTTTTTGGACAAGCGTCCGAGAGAAGGTAGAGAGTTGTCCCTATTTAAGCACAGCGCAGTCTGAAGGACTACCTGCGATATTAATCCGACAAGATAAGGTATCATATATGTTGAAATTCACTAGGCTCCTAAGAGAACTAGTGCGATCATTTTCCTAACGAGTACATCCACTACGATAAGAAAATCAGACAAAAGTTGACACAACAACTTAAAAGAATCATTACAGATACAAACACACAAAAACAAACTGTTTTAAGGTAGTTTTTCAAAACGGTAGCACCCTAAACACACAAAAATGCCCAATTATAAGCAGTTAAACACAGGTACACTGTTCGAATATGCTAAAACGACCGAGAATTTAATAAGATAACAATAAGAAGCAATAGCATCTCACCACAAAGCTCAATAAAAAAGCAATAAAAAAAAATGTTTATAAGTTATGTTGATTTAATAGAAAAAGAAAGAAATAATGATGTAGTATAATGTGGGCGACTGCAATAATTCAGAAGAAAAACACATGGAATAGACAATCCTAGTTTTTGCAACTGCTAATATGAACTATTTCTTTCAATGGCATAGACTGCGCATGTCCTATGTGAGCCCAAAGAAGAAAGCATTCACTCAACATCAGCTAAAACCAATTATAAAAATTCAATGAGTTATTTCAAGCAAAGTTACGACAATTACCACACAAAATTAAATGACGTAAGAAAAACACTAATAACCAAATAATATGCAATAGGAAAAGTTCGAGAGTTGATTAAATGAAACAACAAGGTTATATTGGGGAGTGTAGAGAATGAAGTGATATATAAGTAACGGTATGGTCAAGGAAAAGTCAACCAAAAGAAAAAGATAGGTGATTTAAGGGAAGTAAAGTTAAACGTGTAAGAAATTATATACTATATGAGAGAGGGAATAAGTAATTGAAGTTAACTAATTGATGGTGAGAGCAAAAAATATTAGGTAAATAGTGAGGGGAATGGAACGTGAAAAACTTAACTAGCATTTGGGTCGGCAGAGAATGGCTTAAGGTCTTTAATATGCCACCTGCCTTGGCGTTTTCCTTCAGCATCCTGAAGTTCGTAGATAAGGGGACTAATGACACGAGTGACTTTACAAAGAATAAATTTAGGGGCTAATTTTGAAGAGAATTTCTTAGATGCATCCGATAAGACATAATTCTTCTTCCAAACTTGTTCGCCCAAGGCGAAGGAAATATTTCGTTTACGTAAGTTATAGTGGTCCTTGCTCTTTTCGTAAGCTTTTAACAAATTTTTTCTAACGTCGTTAAAGATAGAAGGTAATGACTGTTGGTCTTTGTCCCAACGTACTTTATCGTCAAATTCAATTACGTTAGTATCGTCAGGCACTAAACCATAGTAACTCCCATCGATTGGGGTATATCTTCCAAAAACAAGAAATGACGGAGTGAATTGGGTTGCTTCGTGTTTAGATGTACGCAAAGCTTGAGCAATTTCAAAGATATGTTCATCTCATGTAGTATAGTCTGAATTAATATAGGAAGAGATAGCGGTAATTAAAACTTGATTTACTCCCTCGGTAGGGTTTACTTGGAGATGGTATTTTGCGTTAAACCAAATTTTTTGTACTTTATAACTTTTAACGAAATTCTGAAAATCTTTAGAGATAAATTGTGCCCCATTGTCACAAAGAATAATCTGTGGGACACCAAAGATAAGAAATACATTTTGTTCTAGGAATTTAATTATAGCTGCAGAAGTAGCTTTACGTAAGGGTTGCACCATAACAAATTTAGAAAACCAATCGGTGACAACTAAAAGATATTGATTACCTCTTTTCGATCGGGGAAGAGGTCCTAATAAGTCAAGCGAAATTAATTGAAAGGGATAAGATACACGTTTAAAGTTACCCATTAAACCAGGACGAGCATCTTGTGAACTCTTATGAGAACCACAAATTTTACAGTTCTTAATATAGCGACAAACAGATTGCTTTAGTGTGGGCCAGTAATATAATTCAGATATTTTAGCGAGAGTTTTTGTAACACCAAGGTGTGCAGCAATTGGATCATCGTGACATAATTTGAGCACCTCGCTGCGGTTTGCAGTGGGCACGACCAGTTTCCATTCAGGGATATTCGATATTTTATGTGGAGACGAAGGTACAAATTTATATAGTCTATTATTAGTTACACGAAATGTAGGGAATTTATCGGGGTTATCGGAAACTTTTTTAATCACATTGAGGTACCAGGTATCCAGAATTAAATTTGGAAGGTTAAGAGAAACAACATCACGAGATAAGGCATCAGGTACAATATTTAATTTGCCAGGCCTATGCCTAACGTCAAAAGTGAATTGAGATATACGCAAGTTCCATCTTGCCAAACGACCTGCGGGTTGTTTCAAGTTATTAAGCCACGTGAGAGCTGCACAATCAGTGATTACGGTAAAGTGTGTACCTTCGACATATCCTCTAAATTTCTCGATGCCAAAGATAACGCCCAATAATTCTCGTTCGGTAGCTGAGTATTTTTGTTCGGCAGAAGTTAAAGCACGACTTGCATAAGCGATTGGATGTTCTAAACCATTGCTTACCTGGAACAACATTGCACCTAAACCAGTAAGCGAGGCATCGGTTTGTATATAAAACTTTTCATCGAAATTTGGAGAGATTAAGATAGGTGCTGAAGTGATTAATGTTTTAATTTGTTCGAAAGCCTGTTGGGATTCTAAATTCCACTCGATAGTTTGGGATTTATTTTTATTTTTAATTAAAGCGGTAATGGGTGCAGATATAGTTGAAAGATTAGGTAGAAAGATGCGATAATAGCTAATCATTCCAATTAAACGTTTGATTTCGGTAACGGTTTTAGGTGTTTTGAGTTTAGTAATAGCGTCGACTTTAGCAGGATCTGCTCGTAGGCCAGTTCCATCGATAATAAAACCAAGAAATGTAAGGAATGAGCAACAAAATTGAGACTTTTCCCAGTTTATCTTAAAACCTGCTGCGTTTAAACGTTATGCAACTTCATTTAATGTGGCGATATGTTCATCGAAAGAACTTGAGATAACTAAGATATCATTCAAAACACAAAGGCACGTTCTTGATGTAAGATAGGACCTAACGTTTGATCCATAGTACGTTGTAGGGTTTGTGGAGCGTTACAGAGACCAAATGGCAAAAAATTATATTCGAAAAGACCTCGGCCTGGAACACAAAAAGCAGTTTTTTGACGAGAAGATAGGTCGAGAGATATTTTGTTAGATATTCCTGTAGATGCACAAGAATTTGTTTTAATAGAGGTTTGCCATGAAAAATCCTGGAAATAAAGTGACAGATTAAAAAGTTTACAAAAATCCACACCTAGTAGAAAAGGATAAGCTAATGCAGGCGCAATCAAAAATAAAACATCACGTTCAAGAGATTCTACTCGAGTTTTTAATTTAAGGGAACCCGTTACATATATTTGATTATCGTCATCTAAATTTATGGAAGTTTTTTCGGGAATAATTTGAATATTAATATTTTGTTTAGATAATTGATGTAAACCTTCGTTATTTATAAGGGAACATGAGGAACCTGTATCCAATAAAGCAATTACATTTAAGGAACCAATCGAGATAGATAAATGTGGACGATTATCGAAGGGTTTTTTAACAAGTTGTGAAGCAGCAGTCTTTTTATGATAAAAGGAATTGACGGTTTGTAACCACTTAGACCACTCGGCTGGAGTAGTATAACATAGTTCTTCTAATGAAGGTAAGGCATTTTGTACATTAACAGTAGCGGTATTATTGTTAGACAAATTTAATGACGGTACAGCGTTAGAAGTAGTTTTATGATTTGAATTTATTGACGTCTGGGTCCGTTGAATGATTGGTATTGAGGACGATTTTGAATCCTTGAGATATTCACGTCCTGATTTGGAATATCTCGACGGGAGTCTCCCGATACAATAGGATTACAGTTGGTGCAGTTAGATTTGTAGATATTTGAGCGGCCACAACCATAACAAAAAATATTTCTGGGGTATGTGCAGACATTACAGTTATGTCCACTTCTCTTACAGTTCCAACAGGTAAGCGAGTTATTAGTTACGGTAGGAGGAACATTAAGGGTAGATACTTTATGGGAAGTTCGAGCTTGACAAGCTAAATCGGGTTCTAAAAGACCAGATAGTTTCTCTGGGGGCGGGCGGTATTTGTCAATTCTTAACTTCATTTCCTGGAGAGAACGACATAGGTCTTTAAAGTGGGCTAACGAAGAGATGTGTTGTAATGCCAGACGTTCAAAAAAATACGGGTTTAAATTTCTAAGTAACTGATCGATAATTTCGGATTTTGAGGGTTTTTTGTCGAGTCTGCTATATAAAGCTTCTAATGAGGTAATGAAAGAGACAACATTTTCGTCAGGTCCTTGGGTTCGATTACGTATCTCGTTCCAAAGGTCGGTAATATAACCATGAGGTAGGAAGTCTCGTTTCAAACACGCAAATAACTCCTCCCAGGTAGAAACTTGGTCTCGGATGTTTCTGTACCATATCAACGCTGAGTCTGAAAACAAGTCACCTGCTGAGACAAATAAGTCCTGGTCTGTACACTGCCGAGAAATTTTGAAGTCGTTAATACGGTCAAGAAAGGACGATAGAGAGACCTGCGCATCAAACCCTTGAAAAGTGAGACCCCATTTGTATACAGGTATAGATTTCCCTAATGGTTTAGGTTGAGCAAGTACGAGATTTGAAAAGGGTAACGATATATCTACGTCTGCATTTGGATTGAGTTTGTCAAGAACAATTCCTTCAAGTAATAATATTTCGGACAACAAACTTTGTTTAGCTTGGGTCGCTTGCTCATCGTCATATAAAGATAATAATTCGGTACGTTGTTTGACATGCATTATTCTGGAACCTAAACGCCCTAACTCAGTATCACTGGGACGAGGATCTATTCTATTTATTATACCAGATATATCGTCCAAAGACAGTCTAATTTCCGATACATTGTGAGGCCAATCGCCAACGATTTTCTTTAAGATAGGAACGCCCTTCATTTCCTGGGCTAAAATGGCCCTAAGCTGCGATCTTCTATCGTTTTGGTTAGACGCAGGAATAATGTTCCTACTTTCAATCTCGTAAATTAACTCGAGAGATTTTAAATGTGAAATATTCATTTTGAATAGAATATTCGATACACGATATATGAAATATAGAATAGTTAGGTAATTGAGCAGGTAATAAACGGTATAACTACTTCAAGTTAGTACGATAAAGATATTTAAGGATGGAAACATGCTATGAACGCCACTCGCAAAGAATAACATTCAAATTTTATCACGTTAAGTGATCAAACACTAAAGAAACCCGTTTAAAACTATATGCGAACAAGGTTAGCACTTAATAAAGGAATATATCATTGATAAAGTACAAAAAGGCCCTCCAAAATAGAAAATACACGCAGGTAATTTATTATTTAACCAAAGCAACAGAAACCCATAGTTTGACGTTACATAAAAAGATATTAAAAAGGCCAATTTATTTCAATAACGTTTGTAACATAAGGTTTCTTTAAAATACGTTCGAATATCAAAATCAACCAGGGAAATGCCTATTTATTTTATATACTTACATGCATAAAAGTAGGGTTAAATAGTTGAAGTTTGCTTTTTGACATCTAAAAAAATGCGTGTTTCAAAACACGTATAAGTTTCAAGGTTAGAGATATTAGATAGTTAACTTTTAAGTGAAAAAACTATAAATTACATCGGTAATACATTGAATGTTTATAAAAAAAAACAAAAGAAAAATCACCGGTTCCTAACCTCGCACGTTAAATGGGCGCCATTTTATTACAATTCAATTGTACGTATTACGTAATAGTATTACGTATTCCAATTCAATTGGTGATAGTTCTACACATTTAAAAGTCGATAAAACAGTTTACGAACTACGTCGATAAATACAGTTACAAAGTCGGTAATACAGTTTAAGAGTTCATAAACACATCGCGCAAGCGCAATGAGAAAGCGGGCTACACCTCTGGCGGATGACAGCGCGAACCGTATACAGATTTGGCGCGCGGTCATCTACCATGACGTCACCACTGCACAAATTACATTGCGTAATACTACGGAAATTTACATATTTAAACAATGAAAGATAAAAGCGAATAATTTTAACAAACAGAATACTCACATAAGATATCCGGCATTCGCACGAAGTTGCGCTACGGTAGGCCCCTATTGAAGTCCATCCGGCTACATCCCGGAGGGATTAAAGATGGTGATTCCTCCGGAGCTGCTAGCGGGGCATGGACATCAGGGTCGTGGAGTCCAGTTTGCCGAAGGTTGCTGATTACCTACCTATGCAGGGAATGACGGAAAAAAACAGGTAAGGGTCGACAAACAAAAGATAAGCAAGCAGGATATCTACATAGGTAAAGCTACGGATACGTTACCAAAAAAAACGACCACTTCACTCGAAGACAAGGCAAAAAGCCACGTTCAAGAGCGTCACGGAACCTCTCTCCACTTTGTCCCCACTCCTTGTCTTTTTTACATCCGCGCGAACTTATTCGTCCATCCCTCTAGAGTCGCACGATCTGCGCAAACGCACTATGACGCAACGGAAGTACACGCCTAGTCTATTCAAATTCCGCGCGCCGCGTCCCTTGAAATTATGACGCGAAACCTCCATAAATCAACTCAACTCAACACATATGTTACAGGGCCACTTTGGCACGTAACAAGTATTTCTATATGTATCGTTTATATAATGTTCTTCATCTGTTTTTTCATCTTGGTATATATCAAAATCTCCATAGACATTATGTATTTTCTTGCTGTTGTTAAATAAGGATATATTTCTGTCGATGGTATCTTCTCTATCAATGTAAGATTCACCTTTTGGACGGCTTTCTTTAGTTTTTTCAATTCGGCTGTTGACAGTTTGGTTGTCAGTAGATCCTACTTGATTAGAACACTTATGTTGTTTTCTGTAGGATTTTTTAATTATAAGTTTTTCTTTCTTTATTTGGTGTTGTGGTGATTTATGTTCGTCAAATTCTTTTATTTTGTGATGAAATAATGGAGAAATTTGTTATTGGCACACTCCGATCACGGAAAGGTTCATCTCGATGTGAAATGTGATTTCAATCTTGGCACTGAATTGTACTAATTAATGTGCCTTAAATACCTGTTCAGTGAGTAATAATAGCTCAAAGTTCTGCTGTTCATAAATTTGTACATGTTCTCTATAGTTTTCAGTACATGATGGATTTATTTTTAGATTAAGTTTCGTTTTTTGTAAAATTACTGCTTGATAATTTCTTAAATAATCTTCACATATTGCTTCTAATAGATGTCGTAACAATTCACGTGAGTCGTGTTGTTCGTTTCCAGCAAACTGTGGCATTGTTTGCTTAAGTCTTGAAAATAGTATACTAGGGTTATATATTTCTGTTTTACCATTTTGTAATTCTTTTAGCGTTTGTGCTAAAATGTGTTTTAAAGAGTGCCATTTTTCCAAAGTTTCATTAAATGAATAAGGTAATTGGAAATATTGTTCTGAATTTGAATTTTCAAGAAGTAATTGTAATAAGTATGGTGTTCTTCTTAATCTTCTTTGGCGATTAAACCACTCATAGTTTTTAAAATTATTATAATTATTATAATTATTTTGAAAACGATCCTAAGTCATGGATCGAAACGTTAATAAAGATAATTTTAAAAACTATGAGTGGTTTAATCCCCAAAGAAGATTAAGAAGAATACTAAACAAACCACAACAAACATACAGGGAGTATTTACAAGTATGGTGTTTGTCCGAGACATTGTATAACGGAATTGAAAAAGCAAGTATTGCCTAAATTTGTTTACTACGTGAGTTATGTATCCCCCAATTACCTATATATATTGATATATTGAATCTAATAGGAATTATTAGAAATTATTAAGTAAAAGTATAAGTTCAATGCAACATTGTAACACAAGGATAACCCAGAGAGGTTATCGACAGTTCATGAGAACGGACATGCAACTTTGCATCCGTGAGGGCAGTGATACTGCAGGTGGCAGGTCACAGGCGGTCAACAGACCGCAATTACTTAGAATTAAAATTGATACATTGTAACAAAGTGTAAAGCAGACATGAGATTTGCAAGTTCCCACAAGCCGTGTGAGGGGCAGGTTATTATAAAAAGCCCGGGAGCTCAAGGCCCGGCAGTCAGTCTTCGAACTCCATACTTTGTTGTTCAAGCTACTCAACCGAGTCAGTCTGAGTTTACAGCTTTTGCATTGTTGTCTACCTAGACTACTCGCCCAGTACAATTAATTATTTTTTATTAAAGTTATGAACCAGCTATTCTAAATTTCATTGTAATTTCTGTTTAACTTATTAAATTAAATTTGTTAAAGTGTCGAAGTTTTTTTAAAAAACCAGCTCCAAAGGCCCGAACTTTAACTGGCGCAGTTGGTAGGATGTCAAAAGGGCACTGAGAATCCAAAAATCGGAAGATTGGTGACCAAGAATTTTAATTCGAAATTTTGGCAGAACCCAAACCAAGTTGGAGGAAGAACACAAATCGTCTAAATCCAACAACAAACCAAGTTGGACGCAGAACAAGAATCGTCTAAAGCCAACAAACAAACCAAGGTGGACAAGATACAGCATCGATCGAGCCCACCAAAGAAACAGATGAAATTAATGTAAGTTCATTTCCATACCTTTTTTTTTAACCAAAAACTACAATTGATATATGCTAGTATTATAATTATTGATTACCATTTATTATTATTGTTTTATGAATTTTATTTTTATGAATATTGTTTTGAAAATAATTACAAAGTGAATTATTTCCAAAAAAAAACGAGACCTTATTTTAAGAAAGTATTAACCTATGAGACGAATGTTAAAGAGATATTTTTTTCTTTAAAAAGCAAATGAGGTTTGAATGTAAAAGAGATTTTCTTTTAAAAAGTAAATGAGAAATGATATTAAGAGATTCTTACCACAATTATTAGAACGAAAATAATCCAAAAAATAACGGGCGCACATTCACTAACACCGAAATAAGAAACATTAACCAGCGCGATTCAAAAGCACGTTTCAAACCGGTAAACTAACGCAAACTTAAGTTCAAAGCTAATTCGAACAAGCAGTACGGAACGATTATTATAACCATTGACCTTATAAAATTATAGCAAAACGCTCTGCTACGGTAACCTAAAACCACCTAAGATAAGCAAAGTCGCGAAGGAAGCATCCTTTATTATACAATTAAAACCTCAGAGAAATCGCTTTCAGAACTAAAGTTTAACTTTCAACAACACAATTCGCATCATAAGTATTAAATCCATCACGAAATAAATAAAAGCAAAGCAGTTTTTTGCATTAATACCTACAAGTAATTAATCCATAAAAGCGTGTACAATTGCAACAAACACGGTATAAAATCTAAACGTTTTGCAATTAATTAATCAGCATTTATAAAGTGCATTATTCCAATACGAATACAGAATAACGCTAAACGTTATCATACGCTCATAATTGTAACCTGAAAACGCACATAACGGAGTGTTCAATTAAAAGTCGTGAACACCGAGATATTTAAAAATAAATAGACGTAATACTTTATGCAAGCAGTTAGCAATTACAAAAGCGAAGTATCTAATTTCTATTAACTCCTGTAAGTGTTAATAATCTCAACAAGTATTATAGTCATATGTACGCAATTATTACAAAGTAACAAAGATTACATCCTTTAGTATTCAATTTCAACAATAAAGTGCAGAAGTAATTAACCTCAAGTGATAATTACGCAACTCAGTAAAAACCCACGGAAAGAATATTAATTACAAATTAACAGAATTTATCTAAAACAACGCTAAGCGAGAATAAACCCATCCATTTCAGATTCCTTAAGAAGCAGAAACTCAAGACAAATTAAAAGCTGCATAAAAACAAGCAAATCCAAGACTACGGTAATTAATTCAACGTTATTGAATACAAATCTCACGAGTACATCACCGCACTGTGTAACTAAGCACAAGTAACAGCGACTACAATTCTAAAAATAACCAGACGCAGTCTAAACTTAAAATTAATAAATCCAAACCAAAATTAATGGTACAAGTACGAAATTAATCTCAATTTTTACCAAATTTTTTACTTACCCAATCTAAACTGAAAATTAACAAATCCTGACCAAAAATAACGCTGAAAAATAGCAAAATAAATTTCAATCTCTACAAAATTTGAAATTACCTAATCTAATTGAAAAACTAATAAACCCAAACCGAAATTAACGTTTCAAATGGGAAAATCGCCCCCAATTTTTACAAAATTCAAAATTATTCAATCCAAAAAAAAATTAATACATCCCAAGCATAATTAACGCTATAAATAGCAAAAACAACCCCAATTTCTACAAAATTTAAAATTTTACAACCCAAATGAAAAATTAGTAAATCCGAAGCGAAAATAACAATACAAATAGCGAAATAAAGCTTAATTCAAAAAAAAAAAAATTTTTTTTTAAATTTTCCAAAATCGAAAACAACCCTTAACCAACATGAGTAGCACAGAAATGCGACTCTATTTGGAGACAATACAGACATTTGATGGCACGCAGGCCCATCTCTCAAATTTCATTGGAGCATCTGAAATGTTCCTAAAAACCTTCTACAAACCCGGAGATGACCAAAGAAATTCATTGCTTATACGCTTGGTAATAAGTAAACTAACCGGAAGGGCACTAACCTTAATCGCCAGTAGGGACGATTTACAAGAATGGGAACAATTTAAACAGCTACTAATTGCATATTTTGGAGACCAACGTAACATAAAATGCCTGGTACGAGACCTAATAAACCTTAGAATGGAACACAACCAATCCCCCTACCAATTCGGAATGAAATGCCAAGACGTGAGAAGTTTAATTTTAACAAAATTAAAGATCGAAGAACCCGATCAAAACGTTAGACATTTAAAAACAAAAATGTATGACGAAATGGCACTAGACACATACATAAACGCTTTACCAGAACGACTATCGGATAAAATCAGATTCCAACGACCCCAAAATCTAGAAGAAGCTATGAGCCTAGTAATAGAAGAAGAAAATGTAATGTATTACCGCAACAGACTATACAACCCCAACGCGAATAAAAGTTATAAAAACCATACAAGCCACAAGACAAACAATCCCTCAACAAAAATTCACACCCTTTAACGCACAAACAAATCAACCGCGAAGTAATAACAATACAAATTTTAATAATCAATATAAAAATTTTTCAAGACCAACATTCAACCCAACTTTTACAAAACCCGCATTCCAACCAAGATTTAATCAAAACTTAAACCAACAAAGACCAGCATTCAACGCAAACCCCAATAGAAATACATCAATGACTAATAATCATGACAACCCTAATAATTATTATAAACCAACACCAATGGATACCTCATCTGGTAACACCAGACAACATACAAAGATAACACATATCCGACCAAACCCTCATCAGAAACGTAATTTTACATCGGAAGAATTATTCCATCAAGAAATAGAAAAATTTGACACTGACCAGAATAATTACATTGAGACACCTACGAACAATGAATCAAACCATGCAGAAACTTACAAACGTGACGAACAATACGAAACTTACGAGGAGTACGACGAAGAAAACTCGAACTCAAATTTTCAAATGGACCCATTCATAGACAACCAAACTTAATAAACTTAAATAACATAAATCACTTAGTATTACCATACATAGAAATACCCCACGCCAAATTCAAACTATTAATCGACACTGGATCCTATAAAACATTAATTAGCCCCAGAACCGTACAAAAACATTATTTAGATTATGTAGAAAGAGAACCATTTAAAATTAAAACAGCCCATCAAACAACACTACACCAATTCGTAGCCAATATACCCTTACCGAGAACATTTAATGTTAAAATGAAACATAAATTTTGTGTATTCGAATTTAACGGCAAATATGACGGATTAATCGGAATGGACCTTCTAAGAAAATTAGGAGCCAACATTGACATTAAAAATCGCTTACTAAGAACAAAATACGGAAAAATCCCAATTAAATTTCAAAACACACAAATTGAACAAAAATACACTATAGAACCCCGAACGGAAAGAAAAATAAAAATCCCAGTAAAATCTAACAAAAATTTAGGAATAATAAATCATATGACATTTCAACAAGGAGTAGAAACCCCAAGTGCCTTAGTGCAAATAAAAGATAATTATGCAACCACAACAATATTAAATTCAAACGACTATCCCGTAGAATTATCATTGACAGCCCCAATTAACGTAGAAGAACTAAATTTTAACGAAATGGAAATAGACGAAAATTTAGAAAACGATTACAACCCAATAGAACATGATGAAATGTTAAGAGAAAATTTAACTAACATCCGCTTTAATACCGATATCAATCAAGAAGAAGAAAGAGCAATTAAAAACTTATGTTTTGAATACCGAGACATATTCCATTGCGAAGGAATACCATTAACATTCACCAACACAGTAAAACATAATATCGAGCTAACAGACCATAAGCCAATCTTTACAAAAGCATATAGACTACCTCATGCAAGCCAAGAAGAAGCTGACAGACAAGTAGCAGACTTATTAGACCAAGACATAATCCAGCACTCCAATTCACCATGGAGCAGCCCCGTGTTAATAGTACCTAAGAAATTAGACGCAACCGGAAAGAGAAAGTACAGAATGGTAATAGATTATAGAAAGTTAAATGAAAAAACGGTAGATGACAAATATCCACTACCAAATATAACCGAAATTTTAGACAAATTAGGCAAATGTCAATATTTTACAACATTAGACCTAGCATCAGGATACCATCAGGTAGAGATGGAAGAAAAAGACATATCAAAAACAGCCTTCAGCACACCTAGAGGACATTACGAGTACAAACGAATGCCATTTGGATTAAAGAACGCACCCGCTACTTTCCAGAGAGTCATGGACAATATACTACGAGGAATACACAATGAAAAATGCCTTGTATACCTTGACGATATCATAGTTTATTCCACATCATTGGTAGAACACATAGAAAGATTGAAAGAAGTATTCGAAAGACTTAGACAAGCACATTTTAAAGTACAATTAGACAAAAGTGAATTTTTACAAAAAGAAGTATCATTTTTAGGACATGTAATAACACCCCAAGGAGTAATGCCAAATCCAGACAGAACAAATGCAGTTCTAAATTACCCATTACCAAAAACAAACAAAGAAATTAAAGGATTTCTAGGACTTAGTGGTTACTACCGCAAATTCATTAAAGGATACGCTCAGATAACCAAACCCCTGACAAACTGTTTAAAAAAGGGAAACAAAATTGAACACACCCCGGAATTTATTAAAGCCGTAGACAAAATTAAAAACATATTAACGAATCACCCTGTATTAGAATACCCAGACTTTACAAAACCATTTATACTGACGACAGACGCATCGAATATAGCATTAGGCGCAGTATTGAGCCAAGGAAAAGTAGGTAGCGATAAACCCATCAGCTACGCATCCAGAACCCTAAATGAAACCGAACAAAAATATAGTACCATAGAAAAATTATTAGCCATAATTTGGGCAACAAAATATTTTAGACCTTACTTATACGGAAGAAAATTTTACATATACACCGATCATAGACCACTAGTATGGTTATGCAAACTGAAAGAACCGAATTCAAAATTACAACGATGGAGAATCAGACTCGAAGAATACGATTACGAAATTATATACAAAAAAGGAATTTATAACAACAACGCAGACGCTTTAAGCAGAATCCAACTCAATGCATTAGAAACGGAATCCATTATAGGAAACGTAGACGAATCAGAAATAAGGGAAGATCCAGACGAGATCGACACAATACATTCGACACAAAACGAAGAACCAAAAAACGCGATTAAAATTTTAAACGAAGCAATCGATATGAAACCCAACCAATTTATAATAACAGAAGTTTTAAATAACCCCAATTCAGTAAAATATACAAAAGTAGATAACAAAAAGATATATCAAATTCAAATAACAAAAGATGACAACGAGGAACAAATAATTAAAATCCTAAAAGAATACACCCCCGAGAAAAAACGATTGTATTTTTATTTCAACACCGAACATTTATACCAAAGATTTTCAGAATTATACATTAAACTATTCAACAACTCTGGACCTGAACTCATCAGATGTACTAGAAAATTAATAACACTAGACGACCCTGACGAAATAAACGATGTAATTAGAAATCAACACGAAGGAAAAACCAACCATCGTGGAATTAACGAAACAATAAAACAACTCATAAGACGTTATTATTTTAAAGACATGAAGGAATTGACCACAGATTTTATTAACCAATGCGAACTATGTGACAGAGCGAAATACGATAGGAAACCCCGTAAGATACCCTTAATGTTAACCAAAACACCCGACAAACCATTTCAAAAACTACATGCCGATACTCTAGTAGTAGAAGCACAAAACTATCTAACAATTATAGACGCATTCACAAAAATAGGCCAAGCAATACCAATCACATCCAAAAATAGCATTGACGTGACCCAAGGATTTTTACAATATTTCACATTTTACGGAACACCCGAATCAATCACTTTAGACAATGGTAGCGAATTTAAAAACGAGACAATACAAAACACTTTAGAACTCCACAAAATAAAAATTCATTTCATAACGGAAAACCACCCTGAATCAAACGGACTAATCGAACGATTACATTTAACCCTGTTAGAACAAATTCGATTATTAAGAATAAATTATAAAAAGAAACATATAACCAATTTAATGTCATACGCACTAATCGCCTATAATAACACAATTCACTCATCAACAAATTTTACACCCTTAGAATTAACCTTAGGACATTCAGATTCACGAAATCCCTATGACATACACTACAATAAAGAAGTATATCAACAATATGCGAAAGATCACAAACAAAAAATAAAAATAACTTACGACAAGGTAAAAGATAAATTAGAGAACGATAAAGAACGTATCACCACAACCCGAAACAAAAATACCGACTCAAATAAATTTTCAATAGGACAAACCGTGTATGAGAAAAACTTTCAAAGCAAGCGACATAAAACAGCACCCAGAAATTTAGGACCATTCAAAATTAAGAAAATATCAGATAAAAACATAGCAGTAGTAGACAACGGTAAAATAACAAAGTACATTCATTTGAAAAACCTAAGACACCCTGTAATTTCAGATGGACAATCATCACCCTTACCGTCAACCTCCGCCCAGGTACCTACCGGAACTACAGTTCAAGATACAAGAAGAAGACGAAGAAATAATCAAGAAGCCTATGAAGCTAGAGCATCTAGACTTAGACGATCTCAACCACGCCGTGAAGTTAGTGAAAAGTTATAAAGAACAATTAAGTGAACTCAAAACGCCAAAGTTACATTATAATAAGATAAGTGTTTAGACAATTGTATTAATCATTTTAATAATTTTTGTAATTATATATGTATTTTACAAAATGTACCTTAGATATAAGAATGAAGGAAACAGTTCTAGATTTAAGGAAACAAAGAGAAAAAAAGAAACAATAAGTATACCCTTAGAAATAATGAATTTTAAATGAATTTGAATAATGAATTTTATGTATTTAAAAATTAAGAAAAACCTTAATTTTTCATTTACGGTGGGAGGAGTTATGTATCCCCCAATTACCTATATATATTGATATATTGAATCTAATAGGAATTATTAGAAATTATTAAGTAAAAGTATAAGTTCAATGCAACATTGTAACACAAGGATAACCCAGAGAGGTTATCGACAGTTCATGAGAACGGACATGCAACTTTGCATCCGTGAGGGCAGTGATACTGCAGGTGGCAGGTCACAGGCGGTCAACAGACCGCAATTACTTAGAATTAAGATTGATACATTGTAACAAAGTGTAAAGCAGACATGAGATCTGCAAGTTCCCACAAGCCGTGTGAGGGGCAGGTTATTATAAAAAGCCCGGGAGCTCAAGGCCCGGCAGTCAGTCTTCGAACTCCATACTTCGTTGTTCAAGCTACTCAACCGAGTCAGTCTGAGTTTACAGCTTTTGCATTGTTGTCTACCTAGACTACTCGCCCAGTACAATTAATTATTTTTTATTAAAGTTATGAACCAGCTATTCTAAATTTCATTGTAATTTCTGTTTAACTTATTAAATTAAATTTGTTAAAGTGTCGAAGTTTTTTTAAAAAACCAGCTCCAAAGGCCCGAACTTTAACTCGTGTTCTTGGAAAATTTACATTAAGTTCTCTTTGTCTTTTTGTTTCTCCCATTTTTTATCTTTAAACTTTCTGTTTTGGATGTGAGGTAATTATTCATAATATTGTTTGTTTTTGAAACATTAACGTTTTCCTTTAGGTTGTTTATAGTAAGACATCTATGGTCATTCTTCTTGTTTCTAATTATCAATTGGATCTGTTTTACTATTATTTTTAGTGTACGTGTTACTACCTAATTTTGAAGATAAAAAATAAAATTCTTTTAAATATTTAGATGGTGTGATCGTTCCAAGAACAGAAATAGCGTCTCCTCTTTGAATTGCTAAAGCGATCCTCTATAATAGGAAGTCAGTGACTCTATTGTCGTATGTATTGTGTGTAATTCTTTTGCCTATTTCTTTTAAGAATTTTAATCCTAGTTCTACAAAGGTTCCGAAGATTTCGATCGAAATTGGATAAAATAGGTAAAGATTTGATAAGCAACAATATTTTTAATTTTGTGTTCTCCAGCAATTGCTGCAGAACCGGGTTTATATGAGCAAACAGTTACATGTGAGGGAGCAAGTGTGTCACAACAAGTAAAATTAAAAAATTGCTGTTTTCCCTAACTTCCATGGTATTAAACTAATTCCGTCTGGCCTTTTACTGTCATCTCTGAATAAATAATAAGATTCAAGGATAGAAGGAACGTCAGCTGAAACTAGCGCTCGTTTAATTAGGTCATTTATGATTTTATGACTTATGTGACGGCCTACTCTAAGACGACAACTAAGGTCATGAATGGCTAAATGATTTACCTCAGTTCCGCAGATGCATGTATGTGGTGTGCAAAACTTCGCGCCTAATCTAAGTCCTGCGGCGATTCTAAAAGAATTGTTGTCTAGTATAGTCCCTAGGAAAGCCGACGGTAGGGCTTCTAACCAAATACCTGAGTATTTTGATGAAACTGCCAGAATGCGTGCCTTATGTATATGGTTTGAAGCATATTCAAGCAGATTTTTGAAGCAATATCTAATAAGGGTATGTCCCATTCTTTCTGGATAGATTTGTTGTGTGTTATATTAGGTATTTTGGTTTTAAATTTCCATAAATCTTCTGTCTCTAAATGTAGAGTTTCGTTCGGAACATTTTCGAAATTTAAAAAGATATTTTGAATTAGAAGCCAGGATGCATTAATTAAAAATAAAAATGTTGGTAACGCAAGTAAATGAGCCGTTCGGATTCCTAGGTCACCTCTTTTAATAGGTAATAAAGCTTGTGCCCATTCGGTTGGATTAAATTTGATGTTTAGTATTTTTTCTAGAGTATTGTGTAATAAATTGTCTAAGGAACTTAATATGTCAGGGTATATCCAGGTTGGACTACATCTTAGAATGTATGTCAGTTTGGGAATGGCAAAGCAATTTCTAAGTAGAAAGAATGATCTATTTGATGGGATCATATTGGCTCGTAGCCGATCGGCCATTATTGATAATGAATCAATTTTTTTATTTATACAATTGGAGATTGATTCTGAGGTGCTCCAAATAGAGTCCAATTATTTTTATCTGGTATGGCAATATTTGGGGCAATAGAGTTGAATAGCTCTTGAATGTATTTTCTATTCTTTGGTGAAATGTTTAATAATTCGCATTTTTCAAAATTAATTTCTAAACTTATAGGTTTGGAATTTTCAATTGTTGTTTTAAAGTTCTCAAAAACCGATGCAGTATTGCCGCCGATACAACCATCGTCTAGATACCATACATTAAAGTCTGTGTTTATACATTTAATTAAGTTGTTAATTGCTAAAATAGGGGCGGTCCTAGCGAATCTCGTTGTTGTAGTCCTCTTTCTGAATTAATGATTTTTTTGTCAAAAGAATGAAACGAAGGGTGTTCATAGCATTGTCTTATATAGGCGGACAAATTTGGAGTGTGTTTATGAATTTTATCAAAAATTGTAGGTCTGTGTATCGAATTAAAAGCGTTTTTAAAGTCTATTTTCAATAATATTTTTCTTCCTAAAAATTATTTAAACATATGCGAGCAGCATGAGCTACAATTTCGCATTTAATCTCTCATCCGAACGAGGGTGTAATTTCTGTGAAAAATTCTCACCTGCCATTTTTCAAGCAATCGGCCGTGTCGGGATTCGAACCCAGGACCTTGGGATCCGCAATCTTACGCTTACTACATTGATCCACGGCGACGCTTAGTGTATCCATACCACCAGCTGAGCTGGTTTTCTGGTTTTCCTAGGTCACCTCTTTTAATAGGTAATGAAGCTTGTGCCCATTCGGTTGGATTAAATTTGATGTTTAGTATTTTTTCTAGAGTATTGTGTAATAAATTGTCTAAGGAACTTAATATGTCAGGGTATATCCAGGTTGGACTACATCTTAGAATGTATGTCAGTTTGGGAATGGCAAAGCAATTTCTAAGTAGAAAGAATGATATATTTGATGGGATCATATTGGATCGTACTCGATCGGCCATTATTGATAATGAATCAATTTTTTTATTTATACAATTGGAGATTGATTCTGAGGTGCTCCAAATAGAGTCCAATTATTTTTATCTGGTATGGCAATATTTGGGGCAATAGAGTTGAATAGCTCTTGAATGTATTTTCTATTCTTTGGTGAAATGTTTAATAATTCGCATTTTTCAAAATTAATTTCTAAGCTTATAGGTTTGGAATTTTCAATTGTTGTTTTAAAGTTCTCAAAAACCAATACAGTATTGCCGCCGATGCAACCATCGTCTAGATACCATACATTAAAGTCTGTGTTTATACATTTAATTAAGTTGTTAATTGCTAAAATAGGGGCGGTCCTAGCGAATCTCGTTGTTGTAGTCCTCTTTCTGAATTAATGATTTTTTTGTCAAAAGAAAGAAACGAAGAGTGTTCATAGCATTGTCTTATATAGGCGGACAAATTTGGAGTGTGTTTATGAATTTTATCAAAAATTGTAGGTCTATGTATTGAATTAAAAACGTTTTTAAAGGCTATTTTCAATAATATTTTTCTTCCTGAAAATTATTTAAACATATGCGAGCAGCATGAGCTACAATTTCGCATTTAATCTCTCAATCGAACGAGGGTGTAATTTCTGTGAAAAATTCTCACCTGCCATTTTTCAAGCAGTCGGCCGTGTCGGGATTCGAACCCAGGACCTTGGGATCCGCAATCTTACGCTTACTACATTGATCCACGGCGACGCTTAGTGTATCCATACCACCAGCTGAGCTGGTTTTCTGGTTTTCCTAGGTCACCTCTTTTAATAGGTAATGAAGCTTGTGCCCATTCGGTTGGATTAAATTTGATGTTTAGTATTTTTTCTAGAGTATTGTGTAATAAATTGTCTAAGGAACTTAATATGTCAGGGTATATCCAGGTTGGACTACATCTTAGAATGTATGTCAGTTTGGGAATGGCAAAGCAATTTCTAAGTAGAAAGAATGATATATTTGATGGGATCATATTGGATCGTACTCGATCGGCCATTATTGATAATGAATCAATTTTTTTATTTATACAATTGGAGATTGATTCTGAGGTGCTCCAAATAGAGTCCAATTATTTTTATCTGGTATGGCAATATTTGGGGCAATAGAGTTGAATAGCTCTTGAATGTATTTTCTATTCTTTGGTGAAATGTTTAATAATTCGCATTTTTCAAAATTAATTTCTAAGCTTATAGGTTTGGAATTTTCAATTGTTGTTTTAAAGTTCTCAAAAACCAATACAGTATTGCCGCCGATGCAACCATCGTCTAGATACCATACATTAAAGTCTGTGTTTATACATTTAATTAAGTTGTTAATTGCTAAACAAAATAGGGGCGGTCCTAGCGAATCTCGTTGTTGTAGTCCTCTTTCTGAATTAATGATTTTTTTGTCAAAAGAAAGAAACGAAGAGTGTTCATAGCATTGTCTTATATAGGCGGACAAATTTGGAGTGTGTTTATGAATTTTATCAAAAATTGTAGGTCTATGTATTGAATTAAAAACGTTTTTAAAGGCTATTTTCAATAATATTTTTCTTCCTGAAAATTATTTAAACATATGCGAGCAGCATGAGCTACAATTTCGCATTTAATCTCTCAATCGAACGAGGGCGTAATTTCTGTGGAAAATTCTCACCTGCCATTTTTCAAGCAGTCGGCCGTGTCGGGATTCGAACCCAGGACCTTGGGATCCGCAATCTTACGCTTACTACATTGATCCACGGCCACGCTTAGTGTATCCATACCACCAGCTGAGCTGGTTTTGAAGGATTTTATTGCCAATAGAGTATCTTTATCGGAAATGACTAAATCACAATATGCCGAAGTTTGGGTATGTTGTGGTAGATTTTGGATGTTTTAATTTTAAATTTTTAAGTGTATCACTGTCATAATCTGAAAAAGTTTCATTTGAACACAAAATTTTGATAGCAGATGATAGGTCACCATCTGAAACTTTTGAAATGACTTTTTTTGAGATCCATTTATTAAGTAAGACTGTTTTTTTGTATGGGTATCAAGTTGTTCTGGAAGAGAATGTTTTTTATATTATCTAAAATTTTTTTTGGAACGGTATCTGATTTTTTTTAATCGTAAATTTGGAATAACCAATATTTTATATGGGAACAGAAAAAGGTTTTCCAAGCTGATATTGAATTTAATTTTACACATTCATCTATGACTTCAGTTAATTTTATAGCAACTTACAGTCTAACACTTTTTGGAATACGTTTTATTATATTACCGTTTCATTTTAGGAATGCTACAATACAATTTAGATTCCTTATTTGCTTATCATCGCTTGGTGGGTTCTGCTTTCGCTGTTAGTGTTTGGATTATTGTTCACATTAATATTTGTTTTTATGTTACTGTATTCTCTATGAGTTGTATGAATTTTAACTCCTTTTTCATTTTTTAATTTCATGCAACATATTTTACATATATTGCCATTTTCTAGGTTTTGTGGTTGCATTTTAGAGCAATCTCCTAAGTAAAAATCTTAAAAAAGGCATTTGAAATTTAGTATGGACTTGTATAACGTATTTTACTATACAGTATTTAGAAAATAGTGAATTGATAAGATAATAAAATGGAAAGATATAAAAATCATTAGGTATTCAACACGATTTATTAACATTGCCATCAACAAATAGACTAGCCTATACTTGATTTATTCATTCTGTAGATAGGTACGCATATGAACCATTTAAGTCTCATAGTCTAAAATATTATAAATTATTCGTTTACAATTGCGTTCCACAAAAAATTATGTATCAAATGTTTTTCTTTTTGGATTATTGTTTTGTAAAGACGTGTGTCATCTGAGTATATTTTGTTTTATTTATATATTATAATTGTTAAACTGACTGATCATGCAGTCAAACTATGATAACGAATGAACAAGTTTTGTTGAAAAAATTACACAAAGTTGAAATTCATGTCTATATGTAAGAATTAGTATTTTAATTTCAAAAATAACATATTGTAATTTTAAGTAAACATGGTAGACAAATACACACTGAAAACAAGTGCAAAATGTACTACAATTGTAGTAAATTTTACTACAATTTCTGTCCCGAGCAAATTGATCCGAAGACTGGAGGATCACCTGTGGACAGAACTCACAATACTAAATTAGTGGCTACGTTGAATTCAAAATGTAAATTTGTCATTCATTACAAAAATTTGAAGCAGGTGTTGTTAAATGGACTCGAATTAAAAGCCATTTATAGGGTACTTAAATTTAAGCAAAGCTGTTGGTTAAAATCTTATATTGATTTAAATACCGAGCTTCGGAAGCGAACAAAGAATGAATTCGAAAAAAATTTGTTCATATTAATGAACAATGCAGTTTTTGGTAAAACAATGGAGAACAAGCGAAAACATTGTAATGTTAAGCTTGTTCAAAATTGGAATGGTAGGTATGGTGCCTAAGCTCGTATATCCAATCCCCTGTCCAAAAATCTAACGGCATTTGATGAAAATCTTGTACTCGTTGAATTACAAAAATCAGAAATCTATTTTAATAAACCGATATATGTGGGCATGTGTATCTTAGATTAAACCAAGCTCACGATCTATAACTTCCATCACAAATATGTGTGCCAGATTTGGAAACGACTGTAGTGTATTATATACCAATACTGATAGCCTTATCTATAAAATAATAAACCATAATCCTCATGAGATTATGAGACGGGACAGTCACAAATATTTTGATACTTCGGACTATCTACAAGACAACGTCTACAAAATTCCTCTACTAAATAAGAAAGTACTGAGAATGCTGAAAGGAGAGAACAATGGGCGGATTATGACCAATTTCATCGGACTGAGATCAAAGATATACGTAACAAAAATTTCTAAAACAAGTGAAGAAGAGGAGACTAAACTCTCACGATTAATAGAAGGTGATGATTCATATTCACAATCAGATGCACTTCAGAATTTTGGCGATACCAGAAAAATATAAGGATTTAGAAGATCCATAATAAAAAATACAATTACCTTTTAAGGGGTGTTTATTACACAGAAATTAATTCAGTCGTCTAAGCATCAGGTTCACACCATCATTCAGGAGAAGCTGGCATTAAGTCCGCATGATGATAAGCGCTACTTGATTCCAGGTTAATATTCAACACTACCGATCTGGCATTATTCAGTCATGGGTACTGAATTAGTCTGCATGATGGAGGTAAATATATAGAAATAAAATATATTGTAATATACACTGTTATAATATAAGTTGTAAATATAGTGTATAGAATTGTTCAAATCTTAGTTATCGTTCACTATTAGATATATATTGTCATATGTTAGTGTCAACATAAATTATATGGTAAATATGTACATTTTATGCATAGCTTCTTATGTATATAAATATAAATTCACCTTTACAACATATGCATAAGATACTAGGTACTATTATTATAAATGTAGATATAGGAAAAGTATCGTGGACTACTGTGTATAGATTGTTCAATAAATCTTTATTTATTTATTTTGGTCAAGTTTTATTGCTATGGTTAATCACCTACGAACAGATTAATTTTATTAAACTATTACAAGAGGAGTAAAGACCTTCCAAGGTGCTTACACTCATACTTGGAGCTCTCAGTCGCACCTCTCGTGATATTCGGTTAATTAAATATTTTCTCGTACCTAACGCAAGTTTAGATACGGGCCTTGGGAGCTGCCTTTTTAAAAACTAGTTGCAAAACTTCTTAACAAATTTATTTATTAATACAGAATTGACATGGAATTTTGACAAATTAATTAAATATTACTTTAAATCGAAATTACACTAGTTAACTGTACTATGATGAGTAATTTAGCAAACTGCAATGCTAAAACGGATCAATTGATTGACTGCCGGGTTCTTGAACTCGCGGGCTTTTTATAATGTTCCTACCCCCTCACATGGCTGTGGTAACTTGCACATCTCATGTCTGCTTATTCTTAATACTATCCATAATTACATTGTTGTAATCTTAATTTCTAAGTAATCACGGTACCTGACCGTCTGTGACCTGACATCTGCAGTGTCACTATCGTCTGCGATACAAAGTAGCGCATCCGTTCTCATGAACGGTAATAAACTTTACAAATTGTTCTTGTATTTACTTTGTTGCACTTCACTTAACATTTCATTACACTTTCTAATAATTTCCTAATTATTCTATTTTAATATGTATACATCAATTGGGGGATACATAACTCGCATTTCAATAATAAATTATCAGCACTTGCACTGTGTGCGCTTCCCCATTAGTCGATATGAGAATGGTCCAGCAAGGCAATGGTCTAGCACAAGGATGCTGTCATGTAGCAGTCAAAGCCGCCAACGCTTTAATCTTCTCTCTTAATATCGAAGCAATTTTTCCCACGGTCATTAAAATTTTCCCACGGGTATAAAAATTTGCAAAACGAACCTTAAATTTTCTTATGGAAATTTACATGTAAAAATGAACGATTTTGCGCTCGTACAAAGGTAGCTTATCTACTAAAACTAATTGAAAAATTTGTAAACAAGAACAATCAAGGAATGAATTTTATTTACAAAAGGTAAATAGCTAATTTAGAAAAATAATCATGCTTCATATATTACTCTAAAATTTCACAACCTGCAGAAACGAAACTTTTATCGTTTAAGAGCCATCACTGGTCTTATAAAAACTATAACGTACTATAAGATGAAGTTGCCAAATTTAATTTTATAACACAAATTAACTCTAGAAAAACCGCTTTCTATCTCCAAATTTCTCAAATAAAAATAAAACTGCACTATTAGAGCAATATCGACATGATATAAATCTGCAAAACCATAAATAATAGGTGTCATGCGATCTTCGTTTTCAATCACATTCCTGGCGTTCTTGGCAAACTTATTAAAAGATTGCTTTATCAGCGAGACAATAGTAGGGTCTTATACTCACCGTGTCTTCCCAGTAATTTCAGTAGGGTTGATATGACTGATGGCAAGGCTTTAATTAAACGGGGGATTAATCAAGACTTGCCGCACTAATTAATAAACTCGAAATCTTATTGAGAATCGTACTTGTGATTTGCCTTGCGGTTACCTTAAAAAGCCAACTAATTTAATCTCGTCGGATGCTGTTGGATAATCAAATAATTTAGTATATTTTTTATGGGATGTTCGTTGCTAGAGGGTGGCTAGTGCTTCATCTACATCGGTTTAATGTCAACGTAAACCCTTTACGACTACTGCAGTAATGGTTAAGTATCGGTGATGTGTCGCTATCAGTAATTAAATGTGTGCCCCTGTATTTATATTTATTATCACATTTGTTTCAGTACATTCGTCCCTTGACATGGAGAATCCTATAAACGGCTTGGCTTTGATATTTTACTGCTGAAATAAAAAAGTTAATATTTTAGAAGCGCAAAATCAATGAAACATCATTTCTGTCAACTACAATAACCTAATTAAATTTACAATAGAAACAGAAAACAACGCGATTACTTTTTTATGTTCACTTTTTATAAAAACCAATAACAAAATTATCATCGATGTATATAAAGCCATTCACTTCCGAACGCAATCTAAATTATTATTTTTATCATTAGTTTCATATGAATATAAACCGCATACTAAGATTAAACAATAGAATCAAAAAAATAACACATGATCCTTAATACTAAAGAAATTTAAACATTTCTTGCAAAATACTATACAACAATTGCTATTTCAAATCATTAATTAAAACCCCTTTATTTAATCACAGCTATTATCATATACAGGGTGTATTTTAAGTTGATGCCTTATTTGCAACTGTGCATAGTGTAACAATCTTTTTAGGAGGAAAATTGCTGATTGAAACAAATTGGAAATCTACCAGAACAAGCGAAAAAAAAGGAATTGAAAAAATCCGCCCATACTACTTATTTACAGTATTAGGTAGATCCTCTATTTTTAATAAGTAGAGATGGTCTCGGACCGGGCCGGGCCGGGCTTATTAAAAGCCCGGCCCGGCCCGACGCAGAAAGGTAATCGGCCCGGCCCGAGGCCCGGCCCGAAATGAAAATTGACGGCCCGGCCCGGCCCGCCGGGCCGGGCCGGCCCGACTTTTATTCGGCGAATGAGAAGATATTGTTTTCTGTTGTGTTCAACAAGTAACTATCACTCTTTTGTTTAATTTAAGAGTATAATGATTTTGAATTACAATCAAGATACTTGTGGAACATATCGTAGTATATCCTTTGATTTTTGATTCTGTTACGTACCTAGACGTAGCCGGAAGAAAAGTAACTATTAAATGCGGAAAGTGGGGGGAATTTACCTACATACCAAAAAGAAACAAAAAACACATCGCCCTCGATGATCTATTAACAAATAAAAATAAATAACGGATTCTGTACAAACAAGCAAGAGCAATAAATTAAGCGTTACTATTTGAAAGCAAACAGATAGGTGATATGAACAATTTAGTACGTTAGATACGAAGTGCGCATCTCGTATTTACACAATATAAAATTAATCAGTAGTAAATAAACCTGTGAGAGCTTTTGTCAAGCATTTTTAAAGTTTCACCTAATACTTTTTGTAAAATAACTAATTAGTGGCAAAGAATTAACGTGTGGGAGCTTTTGTCAGATATCTTTTAAATCGTACATAGTACCGTCTGTAAAATAAACTAATCAGTATAAAGGAATAAGCGTATGTCTGTTCAATACTTTTAACACAGGTACATCACACATGTAGAGCGATAATATCGATTAGCAGCAACGAACAATAGTTCTACAATGTGACGTTTCTTGTTACATAACTACACCAAATGTTGATACGGAATATCCTATTGACACAACACACAAAAGGAAACGAGTTGCATACCTGTAGGTGTCCAGATACTTAGCTTGAAAACCGTCGGGAGTGAGTCAACACAGAAACGCCGCGGTATTCAGGATCCATTCGCACTGGCATCGTAACTACAGCAGCGACCTACGGACAAAAGCAGTTGGTCTATAGAAAGGAAGAACCCATTTGGCCTCCAGCTAAAAAAAAGCAATCCACGCAAGACACCTTCTAGTTGTCGAACAGAAAATAAACAGACGTGCACTGCTTTGGAAATAAGGTGACGAATAATGTAGAAAATATGTCGACGCACAAGCTGTAGAAGCAAATTTAACAATGGTTCAAATAACACGAATTCTAACTGCAAATCCGCGCGATTAAAACTGGAAAACCCGGGTTTTATCAGATAGTGTGCAACCTTATTTCAACAAGTTATTACATTGAAACAATAGAGAAAATCATTATAGGCGGTCGTAATGTATACCAAGATAACGGGTACCTGAAACAGGATATAACTATTTAGTTGTTGCATAAACTTGTCGTTTTAAAGCAACTATATTTAAGTTGAGGAATTTATTCGAGAACGTGTTTATTATAATTATGTTGAAGGATTTAACAGTAGAAACAGAATTTATTCGAACGGGTATTGAATTAATAAAAGAGAAAAATAGGGTAATTAATTTATGCTGAAAATAAACGTAACAATTCTTTAAAAATTCTAAAAATAGGTAACAAAGGTACGAAATGTTTAGCAATTTTCAATGTTTATGAAATTGTACGCTTAACGCACCTTATAACCTTTATAATAAATTTGCGTCCGCTTTATTTTGTCGTTCCTACTTCAAAGAATTTTACTAAAATTACCTACTTGAAATTAGAGAGTTGTTGCAAACTCATTCCAAGCAAACTTTATTAAAAGAATCTTCAAATAGAGTTTCCTTTTTTAAAAGTTTGCATCCAATCTAAAGGAGTGTTAGTGCAAGTGTTTTTTCCTTTACTCTTTA
The DNA here is from genome assembly GCA_036346225.1 of Platerodrilus igneus. NCBI lineage: Eukaryota > Metazoa > Arthropoda > Insecta > Coleoptera > Lycidae > Platerodrilus > Platerodrilus igneus. The sequence continues at coordinate 2,257,184 of JARFIW010001052.1, read as the reverse complement.
TTCTGACATATATGTTTAGTATTCTATATTTATAGGTTATGTTTTAAAAATGAATAAAGAATTAATCTCTTTTGTGATAAGGTGACCTACATGTTTAACTATATTGGAAAAAATCAAAGAAATCGTATTCACACAAAGATGAACCTTTTTTTTATTATTTGAGTCTTTTATTTCCCACTGATTCGATAACATTTGTGTGTGTTATTAAAGTGTTTTCACGGAACACTTTTTGAGTTTACTTCAAGACACTGTTTTTACTTCTTTTCAAGCATATAGCATATCTGTTTTCAAAAAGATTTTTACAGTTTACTTCTAGGAAAAGCATTACAAAACAGCATCCTCGTATTTAGAGCGTTGACGTTTTATATCTTTTTCGTGTTATAAACTTGGACATTATATTTCTAAATTTAATTACGAAAACAACACTACAAAAACCATTTATTTCGCTATATTTATACACAAAGCAGACAATTAAATGTAAGTTTGTACGTTAGGTATTTGGTATGCCAAAATTAAGGCGCCTTAAATAAAATCATTTCCTGCCTGTGTTTAAATTAAATAAAGGTGTCCTGTATTATAATAAAGTACAAACATTAAAGGTTTAATTGCGCATGTGTAAATGTCAAATAAGGGAAAACTTTATTAAAAAATTGGTAAAATGAACTTTGCAATAACTCTCTAGTGTATTAGGCGGTAGACATAAACTATACACGCGATTGATAATATCGACGTTCGCCGCATTATTGAGATTTGGAGTATATACATATACATAATATAAATTGTGCAAACTTTTGAATTATGAATAAATCACCTAGTTTGATGTTCCTGAGCATCTTTAACTTGCCTAAAGTACAACATGAGGAACATTAAATAGGACTAGAAAAATTATTCGGTATAAGAAGTGAGTTATAATATCACGTTTCCTTTACACTAAACAAGACGAAAAACTGATTATTAATTGGTTCATGAAGACACTACGTGAAAATATAATTAAGAACGTTTACTTACTCAATGTGAGATAGAAGTGAAGGGACGATGGAGTACTAACTCGTGCGTTTTTCGACCCGAAAAGTTCGGGCCGGCCCGGGTCGTTTGGCTCGGCCCGGCCCGAAAAAAGATAAGCCCGGCCCGGACCCTGCCCGAATAAAGTAGTCAACGGCTCGGGCAGGGCCGGCCCGAAAGCCCGAGTCCGAGTCCATCCCTATTAATAAGTCTTTGGTCCCATATGGAAAACAGCAAGTTCGTTCTTATTTTCTAATTTGATTCAATCACAAGGTTAAGTTAAACATTCGTATCCACAATCCTGCAGAATACAATTTAGCTGCTATGAAACCTAGTTTATAAAGTCACAAATAACAATTTAATCTTTCAAAAGCCCGTATAAACATCTTACGGTTCGGGAAATGCCTCATAGTTACCAATTTGTTTCATACACCCGGCGCGTGGTCACTAAAAGTTTTGTTATGATTAGACTTCCCTCGCTTGAACTGTTCTGAGAAGTAATTTCTTTAATCCGCTCACTTTCACATAATCTTCGAGGCAAGCAGGCTGGAAAGTCGTCATTGACGCTGAGACTGCTGTCCAAAAATCTTTAGTTTCTTAATCGGTTTTTATTGCAGAGCAAAACCCCCTATAGGGTAACCACCCCAATAGTAAGACCAACAAATCGCAAGTTAACAATGTTGAAGAAGATACAGTTCGAGCAATCTAAAATCCGATTTACATCATAGATGTGATTAATACGCATACCAAAATAAATCAACATTTTCTATCTTCAACAAATTTCGCGCGTTAAGTTGGTCAAAAATTCAACACTGCCGACTGCTCTAACAAATTAGTGTTCAATTAAAATAGCGATATTCATGACTTTCGTTCTAAAGTTGAGAAGGGTGAATCAATCGCTATTCGCGTAACTCCTCCGAGGGGTGTCGATGGTGTGAAGGCTATAGGGTTGAGGTCAACTTTCATATTTAACTATGCGTTGCGTGGGCGGTTATTTGTAGCGCGAATATTGATATTTCACAATTAATTTGAGATTTTGTTGATTGTCCATTTTTATGCTACGGGCCGGTTGACGCGATAAAAAATTTATAATCTTCTGCATTTTGCCGAATCAACCACTCGAACCCAATAACCATCCAATGTGGTGGTGTTTATTATAATCCAAACATAAGACGGGCGACACTTAAATTCCCATACGTCTCAGTGGTGCATCTTTAAGGGTCTTGCTTTCCATGATCTAGGGCGGGGGGAGTGGCATTGCTCATATAGCTCTGCTTTTTTTTATTTAAATTGCATTCTTTTTAATTTTCCATCTTCTACTATACATACAGGGAGCAAAACGAATTTTTTTATAACCGATGCTGTCTGGAATATGTAAATTATCACTAACGTTTGATAAAATGTATGAGGCATTTACTGAAAAAAGGTTTTGCAAGGCTTATGTTAGTGTCTCTCTCTTTTAATTTTATAATTATAGAATTTTTAGCATAGTTTCTGTGTTTACTTTAAGAACTGTCAAACGACAGACATTTACAATCTTGTTTGTCTATGTGGCAAGAAGCGTTATCGACGGTAATATCACAAATTTCGAATAGTGCTGTAGTCCATTGTCACAAATTAGTTACTGAATGTTGGGGTAGAGAAGTAAAATATGATACTGGAGACGTTGCACCTATACTTATTAACGTTGATGATGTTGACAGTGGAGAGCAAAGCAGCGGTTGGGACTCTGAAGATATTGCTTAAATGTTTCATGTATTCTGTATTGTGTTACACGCCCTTTATTGTAAATGCCTGGCTAATAAAATATACATATTGTTCTGACAAGTGCATTTCTAATAATGTATATAATTGATTATGTAATTGAAAGGCACCGTAATAGGGAGAGAAAAGTTATTCTAAAATCAGAAATATCAATCCCTTGATTTAAGAACATTTAATTTCAAGTTAATTGTTCTTATTGCTGAATCGGTAACATTTGCGTGGGGTTTTTTATGTAAAAAATTTTCAACATTTAGGTTAAGTAATTCTAAACATTTTTTTTAAAGATTCCTCCGTGTAAGTTCTTCGATATAGACTTGAAACTGTCGTAAAAAGTTTAAGTTTCTTGAAATCTCGAATTATTGTTCTATCTCCTCCCTAGGAGTCCGACGAATTCTCCTTAAATTAGATATTCTATTTTGTAATTAAAGCCGCTACATTAACATTACCAACGTGTTGGGGTATAGAAATAAAGGCGTCGCCGTGGATCAATGTAGTAAGCGTAAGACTACGCATCCCAAGGTCGTGGGTTTAAATCCCGACACGGCCGACTGCTTGAAAAATGACAGGTGAGCAATTTTCACAAAAATTACGCCCTCGTTCGGATGAGAGGTTAAATGGAGGTTCCGTGTGTGAGTATTGTCACGCACGCTAAAGATCCCTACCTTGCCTGGAACAGCAAGGGTTCGGCAAAATTCTAAATTTCCAGGCAACAAAAAACTCGCCTCCTGGCCAATGTAGTACCTTCTGGTGGAGCATTGGAAATATAAATGCACGGTATAGAAATAAAACCGCTACATTTAAGTTACCGTTCCTCTTTCTTTTAACGTCTTACAATAGTGCCTAACGTCGTGGTGATAGAAATAAAAAAGTTACTTTGGCACAGCACGAAGGGGAGATGGTGCCTGTCGTATATGCCCTTGCAGCAGTATACCGACTACCGACAATCGTTTTACTTGCTCTGGACTCTTTAATACTTACAAATTGTGGTTGGTTGTATCTTACACGCACAAATATCAACGCTTCAACGCTTCAATGAGTGACAGCAAAGTGCGACAATGGTGCAGAAACTTTAAAGCAGGACGTACAGATGTTCATGATGCAGGCGGTCAGGGAAGGAAGTCAGTGTCAACAAAAACACTCCTACAGTCTTTTCAATGGGAAGTGTTTGGTCATCCACCATACAGGCCGGACTTGACTCCATCTGATTTTTACCTGTTTACTCACATGAAACGCTGGTTAGGAGGACAACATTTTGGCACAGACATTGAGCTGCAAACCAGCGTACAAACATGGCTGAACACACAGGCGGCTACGTTCTACAACGAGGGTATTGGGAAGTTGGTACCACGCTACGACAAATGTCTAAATCTGAGTGGCGACTATGTAGAAAAATAGAGTAATTATGTAAGTACTTGTTACAAATAAATAATTTTTGATTTGTACTGTGGTTTTTATTTTGCGACCGATCGGTTGAAAAAAAAATAGGTATACCACAGATATACCACTTGTTTTCTTTTGTGTATATCAAGGGAATATTCCTTATCTGCGTTGGGTGTAGTTACGTAATAAGAAACGTGACACTGTAGGACTATTGTTTGTTGCTACGAATCGATATTATCGCTCTACAGGTGTGATGTACCGCTCTTAAAAATGTTTGACAAAAGTTCCCGCACGTTATTCTTTTCTACCTATTAGTTTATTTTACAAAAGGTATTGTGTACGATTTAAAAAAAAATGTATGACAAAAGCTCTCACACGTAAATTCTTTCATAACTGATTAGTTTTATTTTCTGTAAATTAAGAGATGCGAACTTCGTATCTAAGGTACTAAACTGTTCATATCACCTAATTGTCTGCTTTGAAATAGTAACGCTTAATTTATTTCTTTTGCTTATTTGCATAAAATTCTTTATTTATTCTTATTGTTAATAGATAATCGTGGGCGATGTGCTTTTCTTTTTGATATTTAGGTGAATGCACACACTCCCCGCGTTTGGTAGTTAGCCTGGTATGTCTACGTTTCTTCCGGCTACGTCTAAGTACGTAGCAATCTAGTCGAAAAAGTGCTAAAAGAGAAACAAGGGTCAAGAATTGTTGATTAAGTGGTATGGAAAAGATTTAGGAATTTGCATGCAGTAATTGTTTCACATTTAGTGGACACAATTATTTGCGTTTTAGTTTGTGTAATTAAACGAATGTGTCAAATAATTCTCTACACTTTCCAATAGAAAACACTAAAAATTATAATTTCCAGGTTTAGTATTATTTAAATTATTATTAATTACACCTGGCAAGAAGGGGCTAACCGCTAAAATTTTAATTAGCAGCTGCAATAAATACTGTTACTAGGCGATGTGTAAATATTTGCTAACATGGTGATAGGTTCAATAAATGATGTGCAGGTAAAATAGAATAGCAGGTGTCTTATAAATCACAAAATGTAGGTGTCTCGGTTCCACGCCCATTATTTGTAAGAAATAGCTATTGTATATATAATATGTATTTAGATTTGAGGAATGTTGAGCTCAAATATACATACACTTCTCAATGGGATTATTATTAGAATGTATACATCATATGTCTATCTCTCCTGCACTCACATATTACACCTGCATATACAGGGTGAGTAAAAATTATAGTACGTTAAAGTGACAGTTGTAATAAAAATGATGCATGTGTTACAATGACAGTTGTGACGTAATCAAATGGCGTTCGCGACCTAAATAAAATGGTAGATGCAACTAAGTGTCAAAGTGATAGGTTTTATTTAGTGAAACGCCCTGTACACAGTGACTAAATAGAATACAGGCCACGTGGTGTAATATACATACACTTCTTAATGGTTATGAGCGTAAAGTTCTTCACTTACACATAGGCTTTTATCGGCGGGTGTTTTGACCATAATTTTGGTTTATTGCATCTACTGGTACATAATTTATTTTTGGTTCATCAAGTTTAAATGGTAAACATTAGTGTGCTTTGAATGTTCAACAAGAACTAATGTATTTTTGAAAGCAAGGTTTAGTGATTTCTATATAGTTTCGTCGTTTATTCGTAGGGGTGGGATCCGTAGTCTTACGCTTGCTACATTGATCCACGGCGACGTATAGGTTCTAACCCCCATCTTTAATTTTAGCCCTGGTTAAGTGACGCCCACTCCATCTTTTAGTTTTGTTTTATCTTTATCCCGCACCCTGTTTATGCGACCTCGGTTCTAATACGGACCAGCTATTTACTCTTGCAGATTTTTCCATCTATTCGACCTCTTTCGTCGGTGGGCAGATATTAGAAGGAAACCCTACTAACATATCGAAGGTACCTTTAGTAAAACTTCGTCATTTAAATGATTTGTTCACGTTTAAAAGTTAAAAGTGTACCACAACGTCATGGACGGACGACACCGATTCTTTATTCATACAGTCTTGTGATATATAAATAACGCACGGAGTTCAACAACACATGCAAGGAATTACTTTTGAATCAATGAAGAAGCTACTTAATGTCTGCGGTGTTCAAACGACCTTCTCCAGCTGTGAATAGAACAGGTACTGTAAAACAATGACCGTCAACAGATTGTTTTTTCCGCTTGTGGATATATGCTTAGTTTAGAATTATTTACTCTAGCATTTAAAATACAGTGTCATTAAAACTATTTTTCAACAATTTCTTACTGCTGTATTTATACGTAGAACACACCATTTATTTTTCATTTAGTAAAGCTCTATCTTATGTGCAATAAAATAAGTTGCACAGCCCGTTTTATAACTATTGAAGCAACATACATTTCAAACTTTGGCCGAAGTCTTTAGTGAAGAACCTTAATTGAGGAAAGTCAAAATTAAAAGATCAGCTAAGGAGACATATTTCTGTATTTTTCCAGCTATTTATAGATTGGAATTTCTGTGTCATAAACGGACAATGCTGTACGTGCTTTCGGATTCTTTTAAGTTTTTGTTTTCAGACTTTGATAAAGTCACTAATTGATTATTCAACACGTATATTGATAAAAGTCCGCCGCTCGTTAAGCTTTTTGTGAACTCTAATTTACACCTTTAGATATTTTTTTGAACAACTTTTGGTTTTGTTTTTTTGAGCGTAGAAAAATGCCTCCATTTATCTTATCAAAAATTTCCTAAGAATTTTTGTATGTGGTATTTGTTGAAATAAACTTTAACAAACTGTAAACTGAAGCTTGGGAACCTATCAATTAAATAATTCTAGGAAACCTTTATTATTAGAAAGACTGTCAAATTGATAAACGACCCTGAGTCCTATCTTTCCCAACTTCAGAGTGCTAGGAATTATTTCTTTTTAAGATGATGCTTTACTACAACTTCTTAGCGTTTGAATTTCATATAGGAATAAAATGTTTTACACGCAGAACTTTATGTAGCAATTTTAAACAGCATTGCTTCACAATGAAATACTGTTACGCTTCCTGGCCAGTATGTCATTTTATATAGAAATAACAATGTTCGACTTTGGTAAAAATTATTTAATCCACTAGAACGCTACTTCCTACAAGCTTATCTAAGCATGAGGTACGAAATGACACAGTATTTTTTCTCTATTTCACTAGTCTAACTTCGAGATTCTCTCTATGGTTTGTATATTTTACTGACGTGATACATTTTCCAATCTATTTTGTGACTACTTTATTTCCCGAATACCCTTAAATCCGAAACGTTTTTAGTACAAAATGACACCCGTGAGAGTTTTAATAGTCTTATAACAAAAACGGATTTTCTAGAAAGACGGATATATTCCTTGGAAAATCTGCACTTAACAGATTAGGTCTAGAGATCCCATAGGAATCGATTTACCGTACACGAATGCTCAAATTTGAATAGTATCCGGTGTAAGTGATATCCAATGTAAAGTAGTTTGAAATTCATAATATACTGAGTCCTGTATTGCAATGAAATATTAATTCGTGGTTCTTACAAAATTGGATACAAATGTTATTAGTGTGGGATATAATGTTTTAATTTGTTACCGTCCTACTTGAGGGCTTTAAAGTACACATATTAAATGATCCTCCTTGAGGAGAAGAATTTTTTCAAAAGCACTGGTTTATAACATTGTCATTCTTTTACAGTCAACAACAAAAGACAGTCAATCTAGCACATTGTCAACATAATACAAACTCTTCAATTTTACAATATACTCTTTCGCGTTGAGGTAAGGGCTTCAAAGTAAATATAATGAATGCTAAGCCAAGAGCCTTAGACTAAATTGTCAAATCTAAAAATAATATTTATCAAAGCTTACACTTCAAAATTCCTAGAAGTAAACAAATAAATGCAATTAATTTGTTGCATTAATTTACAATGCTATCCGGTAACGTAATATATACGTTAAGCAAAGGTAAAGGTACTGTAGTTGATCGCGTGCTCACACAGAGGGTGTACTATATTACTAGAATTTGCAAACAACTTTCCAAGTTACATTGTACAGTAGTTAATAATTCTCTCATTTCTAAATTAATGCATAGTAGCAAGCTGGTAATAAAAATTGTTCTCAATCTTAAAGTTATACGAAGCGTGAGTTGTTCAACACCTTTGAAGCTCATTTTTTATAAGGAAGTTGTTACTATTCATACAAGGTAAAAATACAGTAAATAGATTGTAAGAAACGACAGATTAAATCTCCACAACATTTTTATAGCACCTCGCAATAGTAGTTCAAGATAGTTGGTTACAAATAGGAATGAATTATGGGTGCGGAACATTACACTTGTTCACCACAACCTCTTCCTAAGTTGCGCATTATCATTTGTTGGGAAAGCGACACACATGTCCATTACGAACCGTGAGAAGTTACTTTTAACGTTGTGAAGCGATTCTGAAGCGTAACAATAATCTTTTCGTACAAGAGTTCATATACACAAAACACATCCTAAATAATGTTTTTAGGCGCCACCTGGTTTTAAACCTTAGCAATCTTTGTAATACGAGGAAACGGAACAAGTACCCACCCGATCATGAGGCTACATCATATAGGCATGCGAAAGCCTTGTTTACTGTCGCAACGTCTGTACAATTTTGTTCGGTGAATATGAGATTTGATATGTATAGCTAACATTTAATTTCACTATAAACAGCTAAATGCAAAATAACTTTTCTGTTTACATTTGCATATAAATGCATATATATTTTTCGAATAGCTATGTGGTATTTTTTAACTCAAAACAATTTAAAATCAGTCGCCTACTAGCGAGATAAAACAAAATATGTTGCAGCAATAAAAACTTTACGTTTACATTAATGTCCAACCCACGGACTACTCTTGATACATCTTATTTATATATATATATATATATATATATATATATATATATATATATATATATATATATTGTAGTGGTTTTAAAGGGCTAAATTTAAGTATAAACAAGGCAATTTCAAACACCCTGTATAGAGGAAACAACCAGAATTTACGTGCGAAATTTATTTCATTTAGTTCATTTTAAAGTAACAAGTATTGCCATAATTTTACAAGTAGTGATTAAAATTTAGTTAGGTCCGTAAAGAAAATATATTAGAGAAGCCAACGCAAATTATTAATTAATGTAATTGAGTTTAATTCAAAGGGTTATTACGTCTAATACGCATAAAAGCATAAAAATTGATAATACCAAGGTGAAACGCCTTGCTAACAAACGAACAGCCGTTGAATATAAAATACCTTGAAAAGCCAACTCCTAAAAATATTGTGTTAAAACGTTTGTTAATTGAACACCTGCAGGTTTTGGAAATGTCAGGTTCCCCTTATTTGTGTAGATAAAAGACAGTATTCGCGGTATATCGGGTAAACGGTCGGATGTTTTAGCATGAACGCTAACCAAAAGTTTCCTTAGAGTGCAGAAGGGATAGACGATCAATGAAATGCTTCGGAGAGAGACAGGCATAATAACACTCCACTTCAAAACGCACGTATTCAGTCCACATGGGTTAGTTTGAAACTCGGACAGTAATATCGATTTCTACCACTCAAAGAAGGCTAGAAGGAAACATAGAATATACATAAGACAGGAATAGCGTTAATACAGGCGGAGTTTTAAGGCGTCATTGAATATCGTATTGGTCTATATAGTTAGTAGTATAACAGACAAACACAGGAACATTGAATGTTAATTTTTCGGAAAATATCGTAACGACGAACTAAATTTCGAAGATTTTGAAAACGGTTGAACCAAAATTTTAAGAAGTATTAGTTTAAATTAAATGTTTCGCGTTAGGAGGGTACGGAGAGGTTACATTGAATTATATAAATACTCTAAAAGATTTAGCATCGCTCTCTTTTAACTTCGTTCTCTTAGTACTTTCATCGCTTCAGACTACGAACGAGCTTGTAAGTATATAAAATTATTTTAAATTAAATAGTACAGTGTTGGCCTCATAATTTTGAACCGCGAATAGTGTCGAGTCCAAATTTTATAGAGGTGCAACATTTATTTTAAACAAGCTCGTGAAGTGAAGTAATGAAACGTAAATTAAATTAAATTAAACTAAAGTACGCGATTATGAAAGAAGTGTAATTAATTTGGATTTGGATTTAGATGCATTGTAAAGGCAGAGCATGCAGCACAACTTAGATGGTGTTCATCTACAAAAAGCTAGAAGCGGCCAGCAGAGCAGTAGCACGAAACCGAGAGCGAAAACAACTTAACGGCTTCGTCAACGGACTAGTGATCTTCAAGAAATTCCAGGTAACGCTTTAGAATTTGTTGTTTTGTAAACTATGAAAATTGTTGCGATGTGTGAGAAGTGAACTATGAAGGTATTTTGCATTATTTTGCGTATTGAAAATAATACGTATAACTAACTTTTAGTATGGTATTTAAATAGAAATCTATAGGTGTATAAAGCTTATTAACGTTCCATCAGGAATTAGAATTTTTATTGTTACGAGTACATGGGTTTTTTTGTTTGCAGTAAGCGTATGCCAAGTAAAAAGCATACATTATTTATAATTAACTGAGTTATCATGAGCTCACCATACTCCAGAGTGTCCTAATTAAAATTTACTCCGGCTACAGTCAATGTGTTTAATACTTCGAGGTAAAATACTGGACTTTACAAAAATAGAATTTATTGAGGTGTAACTTGAGCACCGAAATGTAGATAATCTTGAAGTTTTATTTGTAAATAGTGGTAAATTAATATTGAATGATTGTTGTATTATTTTGTGGTTTTATTGAGTGTGTGCTTGAACGATAAAGAGTATGATAGTAAATCTAGGTATTCAAGAGGAGACCCAACTGAGCTAGCCAGGGAAGCGGTTAAAGAATTAGGATGATGAAGAGAGGAATCTGGGTAAGGAAATTTTTTTTTTTAATTTAAGAATTGTGTGAATTTTATGACGATTTTTGGAAAATAAATAAAATCCTCCGAATGTTTTTGAGAAAAGACTGAGCTAGAGCGAAGTTCCTCGGCTATATATTGCTGTGATATTCTCCTTTGAATGCAGGAACTGGGTCCTTTCAACAAAAAAAATTCTAGTCCCACAGATTGGGCGTCATAAACTGCTGTGATCCTCTTTTCGCCTCGGCTGCTCACCTAATTTTATAAACCTCCTCATTCATAAAATTAAACAACACATTCCTACCACAAACATCAACGTCAACTCTATTTACATCAATATTCACAATACATTAAAATTTCAAGATTAAAATTCAGCATAAATTTCAGTTTTAAAAAGAATTTCAAGATTAATTTTATTATCATTTTAACGTGCATCCAGAATTAAAGTCCTTGTAGGATGCCTACTAATTACTATAACAATATATGCAGAGTAAAAAGGGAGCATCTACCACCCCTTTACGTTAATTAACCAGGTTCGTCTAATTGAGCTCAAAGACATACCTAAAATTTCATCATAATCCAGAACATCAATACTAAATACCCTTTCTACTTAAACAAGCAAATTTCATCTTAACATTAAAATTTTATGGTTAGTACAATTTCACTAATGTCCATTTAAAGTAAATCAATTATAAAGTAATTCAACACACACAAAATGTCAAACAAAATAGTATAATAAAGTTATACAACACACACCAAAATGTCAAACAAAATAGTATAATTTACCTGAAGGTTACTGTCCTCGTAGCTTCAATGTACATCGTCCCTTTAGTTAATCACACCATTCCAACAGGATTATATTTACGGCTTCTAATTCTCAACGCTTTTAAAATTTTCTCCATCACCATTTATTTAAAGTTGTTTCTGGGCTTTTCCGGAACTCATCTGTGTATATCTGACCCTTGTTTCGTGGATCCAGACACGTATTTGAACCATTTAAGTATTAATACCCCCGAAAAATAGCAAAGAAATTCATGCGTCTTTCACCAATATACGCCAAAACTGCCTACTTTTGTGTATACATTTGTCGTTGTAAATTTTGCTAATTGGTACAGTGATACTAAATTTTATTACCTTGTATCTTAGTGCACTGAAGTACATTCATGTTAGCACGTAAATAACAAACTATTTTGAATCACTAAAATATACGAGCAAAATTTTAAATTACTTTATCAAACTAAAATGCACTGTTTAACATCTTGAATCAAGTCGCGGATGTAAGAGCTTTTAACGCATCGAATAGTCAAAAGTCTAAGAGAGCTTGTTTATATTCACCTCGGTATATATAGCAAAAAGCCTGTCTGTCGGTCTGTTCCCCAAAACGGGTAATTCTAAAGAATTTCTCATGCCATGTTCCCAGTCCGTCGCTCGCGCGTCGGTTTTTACGAATTTTTCACTCGCCCCAGTTAAAAGCTCAGAAATTCTCACACGGCACGCAAACCTGTCCGAGAAAAACTAATTAATTTTGTACAGAAATTGTTGTTTCTACCTCTGATATTTGCATCCTATTTTCAACCAATTGTGACCCTCGGGACGTTGCTTAAATCACGCCTTTTACTATATGTGTCTTTGCTTGACGCATTTTCTCTTTCCTTTTCTAACCTGTTCGTATTGGTGCAAATTGATATTCTTTATTATCGATTATATTTTAGTCCATGTGGACTATCTGGGTTTAATAACCCCGTATCGCACCTTCTCGTGAATATTAAGCCCCGGTTTCTTCAAGATTCTTTGAAACCATTTGTTATCTACACAATTTTCGCCGTACGTGATATTTAAACTACGCAGGTGTTCTAAATAATATTAATTCTCAGAGCTTTATTTTCTGGTATTATAATCTTGGGTTTTCACAGACTTTTATGCTTATTATTAATAATGGTTTAATTAACTCCAATTAAAATTGACTTCTATCCTTTCATTTTTAGCCAATACAAGTTAAATATTAATTATTATGTGTACACTTTGTTTTACTACCGGTTACTTAAAATAGGGTTAATTAATATAAATTTTGCACGTAATTTCCATTTGTTTAGGAATAATTACATTACCCGAAGAGCTTGTTAATACTGTTTCTTTTGATATAAAGCGTCTTGTACATGATTTAAATCTCTTATGTTTAATGAAACTAATAACCTTTTATGCTTCACGGTTTTAATAAAGCGTACCTCTTCCCAAAGCTTCTACACGGTGATTAAAATTATTTGATGTGATTATTTAATTTTCTACCCTGGTCTAAATATGAGTAATATATATATATATATATATATATATATATATATATATGTATATATTGCTGTGAAACCTTCAAAAAGCCTCACCAGAGTAAAAAAAATATTCGAGCCTCTGGAATTGAGCACCAAGATTTGCTGTGATTCTCGCCCTGTTGAATCTCTTCTGATAGTCGCCTTTTTACTCTTTCCGCCTCGGCTGCTCACCTAGTTAAAACTTTCATCCTCATTCATAAAAAAGCAAACACATTCCTACCACAAACATCAACGTTAACTCTATTTACATCAATATTCATAATACATTAAAATTTCAAAATTAAATTTCAGCATAAATTTCAGTATCATAAAATTTCAAGTTTAAATTTGTCATCATTTTTATTTGCATCCAGAATTAAAGTCCTTGTAGGATGCTTACTAATGTAGTTAACAATATGTGCAGATCTAAGTCTGAATAAAAGGGAGCATCTCCCACCCCTTTACGTTAATTAAACAGGTTAGTCTAATTGAGCTCAAAGACAGACCCAAATTTTCATCATAATCAAAACATAAACTGCTAAATACTCCTTTCTACTTATACAAGAAAATTTCACCTTAAAATTAAAAATTTGTTGTTTATACAAATTCACTACTGTCTATTTTATCAAACAAATCATAAAGATATCCAACACTCACCAAAACATTAAAGTTCGAACAAAATAGTATAATTTACCTGAAGGTTACTGGACTCGTGGCTTCAATGTACATCGTCCTTGCTAATTCCACCATTCCAACTGGGTTATGTTTACGTCCTCAGATTCCTGGTCGCCTTTTAAAATTTCTCTTCCCCACCATTCGTCTAACAGGTCTCAGGGCTTCTCATGAACGCATCTAGGTATATCTAAATCTTGTTTTGTGGATCCAATCACGTTTACGAATAACATTTGATTATTAACACCCTCGAAAAATAGCACTGAAATTCATACTTCTTTCCCGCTATACCCAAAACTGCTTACTTTTGTTTATTCATTTATCGTTACAAATTTGGATAATTGGTACAGTAATACTCGCAAATATAACTAGACTTTATCACCTTGTATCTTCTATTCTAAGTGCACTAATGCATAACTTGTATCGTAGCACGTATTCTGCTTGAAGTATGGTATCACATCAAAAAATTAAAGAGCAAACTGTTTTAAAGTATTCAATAATCAAAAAATATAAGAGAGCGAAACACCTATAATCACGGGTTTATATAATAGCTTGCCTGCACGTCGGATTTGTCCCGCAACGGACAATTTTCAGAATTTCGCATTCTCTGTCCCCCCTTCGACAGTCCGGCACGCGATTCTACTAAATTTTTGCACTCGTGCCAGTTAAATCTAAGAAATTTTCACACGTCTCGCCACGCGTCTGAGAATAACTAATTAATTTTATCTAGAAATTGTTGTTTTCACCTCTCATATCTGCAACTTATTTTCACCAATCGTAAACCTCGTGACGTTGCTCAAATCCCGCCTTCTATTATTCGTATCTCTGCCTTGCGCGTTTTATACGGCTCTTTCTAACCTGGCCCTAGTGGTGCAAATCGATATTCTTTACTATCGGTTATTTCAGTCCACGTGGATTCCTATGTTAATATAAGCTACGGTTTATCCGACCGTTTGCAATATACGCAGAATTTTCATGTTTATCCAAACAAATTAAACAGAAATTGACTTTTAAAACTACGCAGGTGTTCAATCGTAACATTTTAACCTTCTAGATATATTTGTATGCTAGCAACGCGTCTCATATTTGGTATTATTGGGTTTTTAAAAGCTTTTATGCATATTATACCTTAATAATCGTTCAATTAACTCCAATTAAAATAATAATGAATGGCATTGACTTCTACCCTTTAATTTTTAGTGAATACAAATTAAATATTTATTATTATTTGTACACTTTGTTTAATACCCGTTGTTTAAAACTTGAATTAACTAATATAAATTTCGCACGTAATTTCTATTTGTTTCTTTATACTTGGAACAACTAAATTACAAACAAGTTGAGCATTTTAATTCTGCTTCTTTTTATAGAAAGCGTCTAGTGAATAATTTAAATCCCTTATTTTTAATGAAACGAATAAATTTTTATGCTCCACGGTTTTAATAACGCGTATTATCTAATAAAATTCTATACAAACCCTACATTCTAATTGAATGATTTAAATCTTTACACTAGGCATTCAATTACGCGTACTTTTTTCAAAGTTTCCTTATACACGGTGATTAAAATTATTTGATGTCGTTAATTAATTTTCTACCCTGGTTTAAATTTGAGTAATATATATAAATATATATATATATATATACTACGGCAAAAGAGTTACTGCCAAAGTCTAGTTGTACAAAAAAACTATCTATTTAACGATTTTGAATACTTGGAAAATTTGTAAATTAAAATTGCGCAAGGGCGTTAACGTCCACCAACCGATTACTGTTGACACATTCTATTTCTAACTACACTACAGCAAAAGTTTACTACCAAAATCCTAATTGTTCAAAATAGTTATTATTTTAAGTTAACCATCTAGAAAACTTCAAAAATTTGTAAATAAAAATGGCGGAAGGGCATCAAGGACCGACTAACAGACAACTGTTGATACATTCAATTTCTATCTATACATACTACAGCAAAAAATTACCACAAAAAGCATAATTGTCCAAAAATATAATTATTTTCTTAATATTTTGAAAACTTTGAAAACTTGTAAATAGAATTCGTGCAACAACATTAACGTTTGACCAACGGATTACTATTGATACATTCAAATTCTAACTATTATACAGCAAAAAATTACTGTCAAAAACCTAAATAGTTCATCATCATTAAATCTTCAGTCCTGAAACTAGTTAGACGCGTACCATTATTGTTTCCTATTCTGAACTAACCTACAGATTTTCCTAAAATTTGCACAGTCTGCATCTGTCACTACCTGATCTAGATCTACACCCACCTCTTTCTTCCCATCTCTGCTTGTCATATATCCCATACTACTCCCCAAAAATGCCTTAGAACGTATTCTGCCCTTCTATTTCTCTTATTTTTGTTCCCCCACTGGTTCTATAATCTATTTGTTATTATCTTTGTCTGTCCATCCTCATACATCTGAAGCACGGCATTTCAAAGGCTGCTACCGTTCTTCAGTCTGCTTTTCAGACTGTTCGTATTTCATAGGCATACTGTCTGTGCTGTGCTCCACACATATGCTTTCAACAACTTCATGTTTTATGTTGTTGTCTTTCATTATAGGCGCTGTTTTTTCTTGTTAGATGCAGTTTGGTCCCCTTCTATTGTTTTACGATTATATACCCTATTTCTCCGACATTCAGTGGTTGTGAAGGTGGGTAAGCAGTCTGTG
Organism: Platerodrilus igneus; assembly: GCA_036346225.1. Lineage (NCBI taxonomy): Eukaryota > Metazoa > Arthropoda > Insecta > Coleoptera > Lycidae > Platerodrilus > Platerodrilus igneus. Next base: position 2,240,442 of record JARFIW010001052.1, on the reverse strand, counting down.
GCTGCCAAGTTTTCCCAGCACTTGAACATTTACCGATTTAATATTTTTTTCAATATATCTTTTCGCATAGTCAACATTAGTTGCAGATATTTCACAACTAACACCTGTAGTTGTTTATAATAATCATCAGATTTATCTGCGCTTATTTTTTCGTCATTAGGCTTTCCGTCTCAAAACTGGTTGGACACGTTCCTGCACTTATTTATTTTTTGAACTAGTCTACCTAGTTCTCTGTTATTCTCACACAGCATGTATACAGCTCGGTTCCCCTTCTATTGTTTTCTAATTTTATGCACTATTTCAACGAGATTCAGTGAAGGGGGTTAAGCAGCCTGTGGCTGCCAAGATCCTCGAACACTTGAACATTTGCCGAAATAATAGTTTTCCAGTAAATCCTTTCACACAATTACCATTATTCGAGAATACTGCCCACCCAATACTTGTAGTTGCTTATAATGATCATCCTGTTTAAGTGCAGTTACTTTCCTCGTCATTAATTTATCCATCTTGGGACTGGTTGGATGCGTACCTCCATTGATTTCTATTCTAAGCTAGCCTACGCATTTCCCTGAAACTCCTACAGCCTACATCTTTCACTATCTGTGTGCAGTAGTCTAACCTAGATCTACTTCTTCTTCTCTTTTTTCTTATTTCTGCTTCTAATATATTCCGCACTATTCCCTCATGCCGTAGTATGTGGCCTATCATCCTATCTGTCCTATTTTTTACCGTTTTCCACATATTTCTTTCTTTCCCTACCATTTCTAGTACCTCTTCATTATTAACTTTATCTGTCTATATCTTCATCATTCGTCTATAGCACCACATTTCAAAGACTTCTACCTTTTTCTTGTCCGCTTCTCCTACTGTCCAAGCTTCACAGCCGTACAGTGCTGTGCTCCATACATATGTTTTAAGCAATCTTTTTCTTATTTCTATGTTTGTTGTTTTTGAACACAGTAGTTGCTTTTTCTTGTTAAATGTAGCACGACCTTGTGCTAATCTTTGTTTTATATCTTTTGTGCTGTTCCCATCTTGCGTTATTTGGCTTCCTAGGTAGCAGAAATCCTTAACGTCTTGTAAGTTCGTGGTACATATTTGTATTCTTGTTTTTGATTTATTTTCCTCTCCTTTGCATGCTAGCACCTTAGTTTTAGTTTTGTGAATTTTCATACCGTATCTCTCTGTTAGAACCGTTTCAATTTCATTAAGAGCAGCTTCTAATTCTTCGTTGCTAGATGCTAATACCGCTATATCATCTGCAAATCTAAGCATATCAATTTTTGTCTCTGCATAGTAATTCCAAATGTCTTCCTGCATTTGACAGTATTCATTGCCTCTTCAATGTACAAGGGATAGGGCACATCTCTGTCTCACCCTTTTCCTAAATAGTTAACACAAAATAATTTTTTTTTGGCAGTTACGCTTTTTTCAGCAACTTTTTACTGTAGGGTAGTGACAAATAGATGTACCAACAGTAATCCGTTAGTCGGATGTTAATGCTCTTGCGTCATTACTGTTTACAAATTTTCAAAGTTGTCAAAATAATTAACTTAAGATAATATTTTTTGACAATTACGCTTGTTTTACTGTAGGATAGTTAGAAATAAAACTAGTCAACAGTATTTCGTTGGTTGGACGTTAATGACATAGCACCATATCGATTTACAAATTTTGAATGTTTTCAGAATCGATAATAATTTATGTTTATTTTTTTTTTGGCATTCAGACTTGCCAGTAACCTTTTGCTATAGAATAGTTAGAAATACAATCAATCAACAGTAACCCCTTAGTTAGACGTTAATTTTCTTGCGTTTTATTTACGTTTTCAAAGTTTTCGAAACAATTAACTTAAATTAATCATTTTTTGAGCAATTACGCGTTTTGCTGTGCGATAATTAGAAATAAATTAATCAACAGTATTTCGTTGGTCGGACGTTAGTGTCCTTGCACCATTTCTATTCAAAAAATTTTAAAGTCTTCAAAATCGTTAATTTAAGATATTCCTTTTTTTTTAGACATTTAGGCTTTGCCAGTAACTTTTTGTTATAGGATAATTAGAAATAGAATGTATCTATAGTAAGCCCTTGGTCGGACTTTAATGCTGTTGCACCATTTCTATTTATAATTTTTCAAAGTTTTCAAAGTAATTAACTCAGATAATTTTTTTTTTTACATTTAGGTTTCTGCCCGTAAATTTTTGCTGTAGGATTTTTAAAAATCGAATGTATCAACGGTAATCTGTTGATTGGCCGTTATTGGCCATAGGCCATTTGCGAGAAGGTATTTTTATCAGTTGAACGTAGATTTATAGTTGCTTGGACAGGTACAAACTGATAATTTTAAAAATTCATTTTATTGCCATATTCTGTATCCGTTTGTACTAAAATAGTACTATTTAAAAATTGCCTAGATTGTCACATTAAGAATCCGTTTGTAATAATTTTGGTATCGGATTCAGTTATTACTTATTGTGAAGGCATATATGAGCGTAAGTTAAATTGTGGGTGTAAATTGAGCATGTTTTGCTATTGGGCATTCGGGTCAATTCGTAAATTGGCACCTAACTTTAAACAGCTAATTATACGCAGGTAATTTCGATTTAATAACGAGATGGGTAGTGATTGATTGGTTGCATATAAGTCAGGCTTGAATTTGTATATGTCTAAGAAACACACGTTGTGTACTGTTTACATAATTTCTTTACATAATTCCAGATACAACATAATTTTTAAACATTCGCTTTATTACATTATCAAAAGAAAGTGTACTAAAAATTAAACAAATTTTAATAAAATTCGAAAATATATCCTTAAACGATTCGAACGATTCCTGAGAAACTTAAAATTGATGTTGGTTTTCTTAGAACAGTAATCCTAAAACGTATACTTAGTTGTAGGTAGAGGTATTTTTATAATTTATAATAGTTCATTGACCACTATATTATTTCATACCGATAAATCACGACTAAGTAAGTAGGTTTGGCAAGAAAACTAAGGCAGTGATATTTTTAATTCAACTAAAATAAACGATCTTAACCTTGTGATCTTAAACGACTGCATTATAATGGAGAATAATCATTTGTCCTTGAAAGTTGTTTGCACTTTAATTTGCGCAACCCAGTATCTAATATATTACTAAGACACATCTCATCTCTAATCGATAGTCATTTTTCCTTGTTCAATGGGTAATATTGAATGACTAACCACAGCTAAAAAAACTTTTTGTTTGTTTGCAAAATCAAAAAAGGAGTGTTTGGTGTCTTTAAAAACCACCAAATTTTTCTCTTTCTCGCGCATGCATAATCTCTGGATTTTAGTATTTTAAAGTAATAATTTCATATGTTCATTTGGAAGGCTTATTTATTCATTTTGTGGCACTTTTATACCCTGCTTTGTGAAAAATTTTAGCAGCGGTTTGAATGATGTAAATTAGCTGTTTTCATTCCTGGGTGCTTTAACCAAGCAACGTACCAAAGTTATGTAATGTGTTAATGTACCACTTGCTGGTTTGAGGATAAATACTTTGGACAGTGGCGGCTCCTAAGTTATAAGACTTGCAGTTCACACTTTGCAGTTACTTTTCTCCAGATCTACTCTGGACAATTGTGGCTCTCTTGTGCAGATTTGCCTCTAACGCCACAAATTTCCATTACATAATACGCAATGGTACACAATTAGTAAGAAAATAATAAACACATTTCCTTGAGTCTTACACAAGCAGACTTGAAAGACTTCGAGTCAGACGTACAAGAACACAGAGAAACAGAACCTAAGCTCTTCGAGCGTAGCACTGAAATTAAATAAAAATACGAAAAAATTAAATCAGATTGCTAAAGCTGTTGAAGAATTGAAAAAGGAGTTTATATAGGAAGCTACAAGAACCGCGGAAAGGTAGATCAGAACGTATAAGCGGTTGAGCAAAATTAACAGAAAATTACAACCAATTAAGAGAAGAGTTTATACAAGAAACTACAAAATTCGCAGAAAAGCTGGAAGCCAAATTCTACGGCTGCCTTTAGACATTGGAAGCAAAGTTCTCCGAAAACTCGCGCAAAATGGGAGAAAAGATGCTGGAGATGGAAGAACGGGTTAACTGCCTAACACTGCAACCACCAGAGCTTTCGGCTCAAGCGATATACCAGCACACCTCAGAATTTAAGAATGTCGTGGAAAACGAACCGGCGCATCCAAGGTCAAAGTTAAACCACGTACCTTTAATAGAAAGTCACCTTGGGCAACGTATTCTAGACAATATGAGGCTATCGCGGAAGTTAGTTGTTGGAATGACTGTTAGAAGTCAACTCCATTGTTAGTCGCACTATACCGGAACATGTTCAGAAAAACTACGGGGCCTTAACATCAAAGCTTGAACGAGGTGCGGTTATTCTAACCTGCAACAAGTGTACCACGCTCGGGTAAAAAACCGTTACCAGTAAGCCAACAAATTTTTTAGAGTGTGGAGCAAATGTTGCTTGCTTTGCAAAACTAGCTGATCCAGCAACACTGGGTAGTTTCTTGGAGCGGCTGGCAGTACAGACTTTTATCGATGCAATACGGAATGAAGCGATTTATCAAGTATTATGCCCGGTCTAAGACCCCGGACGATACGCGGACTCGATCTTTGGAGTTTGAAGAGGCATAGTAGTGTTGGCAGAGTTACGTGCACTATGGAAGAACGTGAACAAGAGAGCGTGGACGAAATGATACAACGGAATCTTGGTGACGACTGACCAAAGGGAGATAGGACCGAAATGCTGGAATTGTGGAGAATTGGACATGTTCAGCTGCAGTACAAGCAAGCTATAAGATAACAAAGGAAGCCGGCAAACTAGAAGGTATCGACAATGAAGGACAAAGGTTTACCTAAACGGATCCTGGCCAAGGGAACATCTTCCGCATTACAGAAGCTAAATGCGAAGACAGTATTTACGCATACGGACAATATAGCGGTGCGATTATTAAATTCTTAGTGCCACTAAAATAATTGTAAACCTTGCCGTAGTGTGCAATCATTATAAATTTCAAACGTAAAGACCAAAGTTGGTAGCAAAATAATCAACGATTATGTGATAATAGTGAACATATCACCGAGGAAGCTATCTTGGAAAAGGACCCCTTAAGAAGCTACGGTTTTTGTTTAGATATTACAAAGAATCTCCTGAGGGTAGAGAACGAAAAGATATCGTTTTGTTGGCAACTCACAGATTTGTGTGGATTTGTTTGACGGTTGACATCCTCTTACCGGAATAAACAGATAGAGTGGTGATAAGGCGATTGGGTGGTGTACTTCGGGAGGACTATTGAACCGGTCTGTGATGAATCTCTTGATGAGGGCGAATTCCTGGGAAAGGCTTTCACAATAGTGTTGGCCATTGTACTTCTTATGATGCTATACGCTAGGACATCGTATTGAAAAATAATGCCACAGTTCGGTGGTGCTATTCGGTTGGGTGGCTCCGTGGCTTAGTTGGTTTGCGTGCGACTACCAAACCCCAAGTACCGGGTTCGATTTCTGACACGAACGTCTTGAAAAATATTAGGCGAGCATTTTCACAGAAATACGCCCTCGTTCAAGTGAGCGGTAAAATACAAGTCCCGTGTGTGAATATTGTCACGCACATTAAGGATACCTACCTTGCTTGGAACAGCCAAGGTTCGGCAAAATTCAAAATTTCTAAGTAAAAGAATCTCGCTTCTTGGCCAATGTAATAACTTCAGATGGAGCATTGAAAAATCACATGTAGAGTGCTCTTCAGTTGTTGTAGTGGCGTGGAGTACCAGCATGAACGACCCACCAGTAAGTGTTCCTCGAAGTTATTGAATCGTTTAATAAAATCATCTCAGAATCATGAAGAACAGCCGGCCGAACTTAAAGATCTGATTCGACGATCTCCGATGTGTTTGCGATTGACGGCAGTCGGTTGAGAAAAACCATTGTAGTCAAGCACAAAATCGATACCTGGAATATTCGTCCAATAAAACAACAGCCGGGAGGGTTACCATAAGCCAAGCATGAAGAGGCCGAGTAAAGGGTAGGAGAATTAGAAAGGCTAGAGTGTGATTGAATACTCCGATAGCACCTACGCATAGCCTGTTATATTTGTTAAGAAAAAGGACGGGTCGACAAGATTCCGTGTTGATCATCGCCGGTTGAATGATTTCACGAAAAAAAACAGTAACTAATTACCGAGAATTGACGACACCCTGGATACACTATCAGGCCCAAGGTGGTTCTCGGCGTTGAACTTGAAAAACGGGTACACAGGCAACAGGTTATAAAGCCCAAAGATCGATAAAAGACTGCTTTTACTATTAGTACTAGTCTATGGTGATTTACAGTATGCTAGTTGAATTTTGTAACACTCCTGCCACCCTTGAAAGTTTATGATTAACATTTTACGTGGGCAGTCGTGGAAACCATGTCTAGTGCATTTCGATGATGTGACCGTGGTCTTAAATATATTTAGAAAACACTTAACTAATTTTGGGGAAGTGTTTCAAAGATTGAGACAAACCAAACTGAGGTTGAGTACAAAAAAAGTATCACCTGTTGGCCAAAAGGTAAAATACCTGCGACATGTACTCTCTTGAGGCTGAAAAAGTTAGAGCGGTGCGAAGTAACCAACGCCCAAACACAAACACCAACTTTTCAGTTTCCAGGAATTATGCACTTTAATTAGAAATGTTTGTAATTTGCAATTTTTTTCAATCTTTTGGCTAAATTAACAGAAGAGCGTGATTATGTATTGAACGGGAGTTGTTAAATACGTTCCAACAGCAAGGACATTTATTAACGGCAGCTTTGATTTCAACCTACCTGCGGTCGAAAGACAAATACGTATTAGACACGGACGTAAGTACTGTTGTCATTAGGAGTGTGTTGTTCCAGATATACAACGAACAAAAAAAGTGATTCGTTATTTCAGCAAGGTGCTCTCAAAACCGAAAACAAACTACCACGTTACAAGGAGAAACTGTGGGATGTAGTGAAGTAGTTAAAGCACTTTTATAATTGTTTCTATGGTCAGAAGTTTTACCTAAGAACAGATCATTCGGCACTAAGGTGGCTACTGCAATTTAAAAGCCTATAAGGACAGGTCGCAAAATAGCTAGAAATGCTACAGAAGTAGGATTTTGACACTGAACATTAAGCGTGCTCAAGTCACCATAAAGTAGATGCGTTGTCTAGGCGGTTTTGTGCTGAAGGTTGTAGCCGTTGTTCATGACTCGTGGCGAAATGTTGTCGGACAAGTTTGATTAACGACGTCTTGTAGCCATACCAATTGCGGACCGAACAAGAAAATGAACCAATCTCAGAGAAAAGCGTCCACCGTAGAAGAATGCTAGCCCTCTAAGTAGAACACTGAAGTTGTACTGGGTACAGTGGGATTCCTTGAAGTTAATGGACGAGCTCTTGCTGCGATTCCTGGAAAAGAAAAGTGTATCTGTGAGTACGCTTCAGATGGTGGTTCCCAAGAGCCAATTGGCCCAGGTTTGGAAAATCTACACTTTGGAGTCAAGAAATCTCCAGAGAAGGATTGTAAAAGATATTACTCGGTAGGTTGCAAGATAGACGCCAGGGAATGGTGGAGGAAAAAGCGATTGTGTGCGTCGTTGGTTAACCGGAAAGTGCCGATTATGCAATACCACTTAAAAACCCGTTTTTGAGTGTGGCAATTGACATCACAGGCTAATTCTACGAAAACGATTTTAAAAGTAAATACATTTTGGCGGTAATGGAACAACTTTACAAAGTTGACTTTGGCTTATGCCATACCCATCTAAGAAATATCAACTGTCGCTGGGGAATTAGTCAAACAGCTTTTCAGCCGTTTTGGAATACCTTTGGGGCTGCACGCTGACCAAGACATAAATTTTGAGTTTGCACTATTTTAAGAAATATGCCGGTTGCTGGGAGAAGTAAGACCGGAACGACACCGTTGTATCCTTTATTAGTTTTTGCTAACTGTTGAATAAACGTTCCAGTATATTATCTGCTATTATGCAAAACCTACATTTTTCTCGAAAAATCGCGTTAATGAAATACGCTCGTCTATTTAAAATACCCGTTTCTTGTTGAAAATACTATTGCATGTTTAGCGCCATTATAGATGAATTTAATAAAAATGGAATTAAATTTAACGCCTGGAAACTATATTTTTTTAGAATGCGTTTTAAATCAATCTTTTAGAATCGAGTACATTTCTAATGGCAAATTTATGATTGAGGAACCTGAATTTTTACTTGCTTAATATTTACAAATGCAATTAACTTGCGTAAAGCGACTAAAGCTTGTCAAACCACGAGTTTATTACATTCATAATATAATACAAAATGTTCTCCAAATACCGAGTGTTTCTACAATTACCTTACGCTGGATACAAGTATTTGCAAAAATCTATTTTTCTCAGGTTTGGAGTGTTTATATATATATATATATATATATATATATATTGTTATGGATTCAAAAGGTTAAATTTGGGGTAAGCAATGCAATGTCAAACACCCTGTATAGAGAAAAGAACTAATTATTTACACGCGCGAAATTTATTTCATTTATTTAATTTAATCGAACAAGTATTGACGTATTTTTATAATTAATGATTGAAAACTAATAGGTTCATAAAGAAAACCAGTTTTTAAAAACTAATAGAAACGCATAATTAATGCAATTTATTTTAATTCTACATGTAATAGCATTAAGAAACACACCAGGGTATAGAAAATTAATAATTCGAAGGCAAAAGGGTTCGTGGTAGCAGACAAGGACGTCAATTGTATCGAATACCGTAAAATATAAGCTCCTAGAATTATTTTAAACAGTTAATAATTAAGAACACCTGCATGTTTGAAAAGGTTACCTTCGTGGAATTTATAAACATAATAACGCGGGCTTTAAAGAAAATATTTCCAACCGTCAATTGCTTCGAATAAACAAGCCAACAAAGTTTTTTAAAGAGCGGAAGGGATGCACGATCAATAATATGCTACGAATAGAGACGGATATAAAAGCATTGGTCTCAAAACGCACGTCCTGAGACGCGGTCAGCAATATCGATTTTCTATAACTCAAGTGGGGTTTTGAAGGCGACATCTAATATGCATCAGACAGAGATAAAAATATTACAGGCGAAGTTTTATGACAACACAGGACTGCATCATTGGTTGAAATAGATAGTTTTACAACGGACGAACACGTGACAGGTGAAAGCGATTTTTCGGATTAAATTGTGTGTCTGAGGTAAATTTCTGGAGCTTTAAGTCAGTTAGATTAAAATTTGCAGAGTATTATTTTAAATTAAGTATTTCGCGTGAAGTGTGGCCTAGTGGTGGTGGTGCTTTAAGGATATAAATACTCGGAGAGAATGGGGTTGGTCCTCTTTTGATTCTCTTTGACTCTCTTTGTATTTTCATCGCTTTAGACTACGTATAATAATCAACAGAGGTTATGGTAGAGTCTTGTGAGTATTGAAAAAAAATTATAATTCAGTAAAAGTAGTATTAGCACTTATAACATGGTAAGTTGAGGCCTTGTAGTTATTAACGTGTGTAGTGTGGAGTGAATTAAATTAACCGAGGTCCAACTAATACCATAACAAGCTAATAAATCAATAAACACGAGTATAATATACGTGAATTTGGATGCTGGGATGGAATGGTAATGGGTAGCAACGAGCTCAGCGTATACTGAGGTTATCATCTATCTGGAGGATCAGAGCGCATAGTCAGTCGAAGCCAAGGGGTTCTGGAGGATCAGGGCGCATAGTCACAAAGCCAAGGGGTACTGGAGGATAAGACATCATCAAAGGAGATGGAGACTTGAAGCATTTTCCAGGTAACTCATTTGAATTTGCTGTTATTTGATAAACTGTTGGAATTATTTGTGATCTGTGAGTGAACTTTGATGGTTATTTAACGTATCGGAAAAGATACGTGTACTTGACAACTATTAGGGTATTTTAAATATTGAAAAAAGGTGTATGTAAAGCTTATTAAATTGCAATATAAATTTAAATTGGATTGTTAAGGGTACATGGGTTTATTAATTTGTAGTAATTTTATGCAAGGTAAAAGGCATACATTGTATGATTGTTGTAATATTTTGTGCTTTCATTGAATGATGTGTGAGTGGGAAGGAAGAATGATTGTAAATTTAGGTATCCGAGAAGAAGCACAGCTGAGCTAGCCAGGGAAGCTGCGGAAAATTGTTGCAGCGGAATTAACGGGTAAGAATATTTTTATAAAATTTTTTATTGTTCTTTTTTTAAAATCTGTGTTGACACGGGCGATGTCAAACCCATAAGTCCGATCACAGCAATCTTGTGACAGCCGAACGTTAGAATTTGAATAGGTTTTGAGATCCAGAGACTGACCCCACGATCCACAGCAATATATATATATATATATATATATATATATTAATTTATAACATGTGGCTATATATATATATATATATATATATATATATATCAAAGAATGAAATTTAATGCCAAATGACTCAATATTAGCCACAAGGGCATCCTGTCGACGCGTTTCGCCCTAATTGGGACTCATCAACAAATATAAATATCGGTCCCAGTCTTGTTGATGTTCAGAGACAACTTTGGCTAAGTATTTTCCTAACGTCCTGTTCATTCTTTCAACCATTCCATCCTATTGAGGATAAAGTAGTGTCTTCTTGATTCCAAGATGCTTGCAGACGTTCTGAAACAAAGCTGATTCGAAGTTGCGATCTTGATCGGAGTGTAATTCCAACGGAACTCCAAAGTCACAAAACAACTCCCTCACTAGTACATCTGCAACCGTCTCGGTTTTATGGTGAGGTATAGCATATGCTTCCAGCCATTTAGTAAAATAATCCATTGAAACCAAGATGTATTTATTTCCTTTCTTTGAATCAGGGAACGGACCAACTATGTCAATGGCCACCCTCTCAAAAGGATTCCCCACGTTATACTGTCTCATTGGCGCTTTCCGTTTTGTGACCAGGCCATTTCCATAGGTACACAACTCACATTTCCGGCACCACTCCATCACATCTTCTTTGCAGTTCACCCAACAGAATCTTTCTCTTTCTCCTTCGAGAGTTTTTTTCACGCAAAGGTGCCCTCCGGAAATACCATCATGTAAGTGCTGCAACACCTCCGGCACTTTGCTTCTCGGCACTATTACTTTAAGTCGTCTCTCAGTACCATCTTCACACTCCAGGCGTCATTTCAGTATTCTATTTGCAATTACCAAGGAGTCCCACTGTACCCAGTAAGCCTTCAGGCTCCTACTTGAAATACTAATTTCACTCCAGGCTGTTCGTTCTCTACTTTCCACTCAGTAGTACATACCAATTTGGCGTCATTCCCCTGGTCTTGTCGTATTCTCTCGGGTTGCGAAGAATCATCAGTTACCGTCATTCTATGGATAACACTTATTTTCGCTTCCATCTTGGAGCAATGATTGCAGTCTACCGGACAAGGTCTCTTTGACAGAGCGTCTGCATTCTGATGACTAGTTCCTGCACGATCTTCTGTGTCAAAGTCATATTCCTGCAGCCGTTCTATCCACCTTGCAACTTCAGGATTTCAAAACTACAGTAACCGTTTTAGTGAAACATGGTCTGTTCTTAACAGGAATTTACGCCGTATAAGTACTTATAAAAGTGCTCTACGGATTTGACGACGGCCAACAGCTCCCTTCTTGTCACACAATAGCTCCTTTCTGGCCGCGTTAAGACCTTGCTAAAATACACAATAACTATTTCTTGTCCGTCCTGCACTTAAGAAAGAACACTTCCTATAGCTGTGTTACTGGCATCGGTATCCAACACAAATTTACTCTTCATTCGTGGATAACTCAGAATCGGTGCTGTAACTTGTAGCCGTTTCAGTTGTTCAAATGCGCTGTGGCAGTCGTCATTCCAATTATATTCTTGTCCATCTTCAGTTAATTTCTTTAACGGTTTGGCAATGTTCACAAACGCTAGTATAAAACGTCGGTAACATGTACACAATCCCAGAAAACTGCGTAGTTGGTGTATATCTGCTGGTGTAGGCCACTTTTATACGGTTTTTATCTTGTCCGGATCGGCTCTTATTCCGATCTCCGAAACGACATGTCCTAGATATTTCACCTGTTTTTCAAATAGGCAACATTTCTTAGGGCTCGAGGTAAGGTTTGCCCCGCGTAATCTTTGGAATATCTCCTCTAGGTTCTTAAAATGTTTTTCAAAAGACCTGCCTAACACTATCACGTGGTCTAGGTACACCAAATATGTTTTCAGGACAGTCTACGCAATTTCGACTCCAACCAACCTTCAAAAGTAGCAGAGGCATTGCATAATCTAAAGGACATGGACTTGAACTGCCATAATCCAATTCCAATTGTAAACGCAGTTTTCTCTTTGTTGTTTGGCTCCAAGCCTACCTGCCAGTATCCGCTTTTCAAGTCCAAGGTCAAAAATCATTTAGATCCGGTTAGGGAATCCAAGGTATCTTTAATTCTGGGCATAGGATAGCTGTCTTTCTTTGTGACATTGCTTAGTCGCCGGTAGTCCTCACAAAACCTTGCCAAACCATCCTTTCTCTTGACAAGCACTACCGGAGATGTTCATGGACTATTCGAGGGCTTAATCACTCCTTGTTCTTCCATGTCTGTGATAATTTGCTCGGCTTAATTACGTTTTGCCAAAGAAAGCCGCTTGTAATGTTGTATCGGTTGTGCATCTCCAGTATTGATCTTGTGTTGTTTAACATTCGTCTTTCCTTTCTCACTATGATTCAGTGCAAACACACCTCGATGTCGTCCGACCAATTCTTTTACCTTACCCAGTTGGTCGCCGTTTAATCCCTGACACGAAGCTATCAACATATCCAGCAATATCTGTGAGCAATCGTTGGCTGGTTCATCTTTTGTGCTTCAAATTCAAGCGCATGAGTCAGTGCGTCATCTAACATTTTTGGCAGTGCCAATCTTAGCGCTTGTCGTATTTCGCCGTCTTTAACGCCATTCACAAATGTTTGAGCAGTCAGTTGTTCGAAGAAGCTATCTGGTGCCGTTGGATATGCCAATCTAACTAATCTGGTAATGTCAGCTTCGAATTCTTGCAGACTTTCATTTGTCTTTTGCAAGCGGTTCTTAACTTGTGCATTGTAAACTGTTGAAGATGACCGTTTCCATATCTTATCTCAAGATTTGATGATAATAGGCCGTAATCATTCTGTTGGTGATAGGGAATAGTTTGCAAGATGTTAAGAGCTTCCGCCGTAGGGCCACTATTAAGGAGATAGCCTTCTCTTTGTTGCACCAACCGTTGGCTATTGCAGCAGTTTCAAATTGTTTCAAATATGTCGGTCAAGGTGTTTTACCATCAACTGTGGGTGGTTTCATTTTAAATTTTGACGGTATTGACTCGCTTCCTTCCATGCTTCTTATTTCTTGGATGTTCTGATTTACAAATTGGTTTGCTAATTCAAGTATTGTTAGTGAAATCATTTGTTCTGCAAGCCTCATCACATCTTCTTCCATTTTTACCAATTTACTGTCCAACTTTTGCTTAATTGTTTTTACCTGTTCAGTGAAACCTTCTTTCGATGCGACATAGGTTTCCATTAATCTTTGTGCTAACGTAGCTGTATTTTCATTCAACTTTTCTTCCATTTTTGCAGCTTTTTCACTAAGTGTCGCTTCCACACAGTATTTAAACCTTTTAAGGGTTGATTCCAGTTCAACTCACTACGTTTTCACTAAGTGTAATTTCTAGTTTAGCCGACCTCTCTTTCATTTTTTCAGCATTTTCACTTAACTTTTCAACTTTCTCAGCATTTTCACTAAACTTTTTTCCATTTTCGCAGCATTTTCCTTAACTTTTCTACCATACCGAATTCAAAATTCTTTAGGAAATTCATTAAAGTTTCTGCGTCCATTTTACTTTGGCTTCTTGTCACTGGCATATACAAACTACTCAATTGTCTTTAAACTCGTGTTTTTTTTTTTTATTAATTACTATACACCCAAAGCAGGCTGACACCAATGTAGCGGACTACTATTAACGCTTTTCACCAATTTAGAACAAGTAATAGCAAAAGTCTTTATTACTCACTATTCACAATTCTAATTAACAGTATATGCCTTATGTATAGATGTTTTCAATCCAATTAACAATAAAACACTATCACACTAATGCTATTTACAAGCACTAATATCTTCTTAAACTAAATCATTACCCATAAGTTTGCTTAACAACACTAACACTACTATAATTTATTTATTACACTTTTGTCCATTCATGTATAAGTTGACGGTACTATATACTCGTTCACATAACACAAATTTATATTTACTATAGGACTTTCAAAACGTAATGACCCACTAACTATACACGAGATGATTTATATACGACATTTTGAATATAAACTAACTGTTGTACACTCATCACTGATCTTATATATACCCTATAATTAAATAGATAATTCATAGTCTGGTGTTTGCTGGAAGGTTCGGGACTTCTGTAGAATACACTTCGGTTATGTAGCTTGCGTGTTTGACGGGTTGCCTAATAGTTCGAAACAATACATAAGAACTTCCTCATTAAAAGGTTTCTAAAATATTAGACACAATTTTAAAATTGCCTTATAGATTTCACAAAGCAATCAGATAATTTTATTTAGCACAAACAGATTTTTCAATTTGAAGAGTATCCATTGATATTCACCTTTTGATATAACAATGAAGGCTTGGAATATTGTTTAAGATAATAAGTTGTGTTATCTAACAGCAAGAAAACTGATTGATTGGTTGCCTATATATGTAACATTCGAATTAGTAGTTGACTTACAAAATACCCGGAATTCTACGTTAATTTATCCTCTATGTTACATAATTCTATAAACAACAACACATAAATATCAACTTTATTACAGCTAGCACTCCATGATAGTGTTCTAAAATTTACACAACCTTAAAAAAATTTGGGTAAACTTACATAGAAGTATGCAAACATATCTTTAGGAATTAAATAGCTGCCATTTTTCTTAGAAAAGTAATCCTAAAATATATCCTTAGCTATAAATAGACCCGATTTTATATTTTAAGAATTAAGTTCATTGACTGCTGCTTAATTTCATACCTATATATCACACCTATGTAGATTTGGCAATGAAACTAAGGCAGTGTTATTTTTATGCCAACTAAAATAAACGTTATTAACCTTGTGATCTTAAGAGTTTATATTACATTATAGAAAAACAATTTGTCCTTGAATGTTGTTTTGCACTTTTATTTGCGCAATCGAATACGTAATGTATTATAAAAGCGTATCTCATCTCTCAACTGTAGAGAACTTTCCTTGTTCATATACAAAGATGGGTTATACTTCACGTGGTCATTTATATTTTTCGTCAGAGCGGGACACCTGCAGAATTTTTAACAAAACAAAGACTAATTGCTGTTTTAACTGGTTTTATTTATTAATAATAAGAGAGTGAATGAATTTACTTAATATAACGTCTCCAGAGACTTGTTTTATATTTGTCGGCGGAGCAAAATCTGTTTCAAAATATCAGGTCTCGTTTTCAAGTAAGAATGGAACTGATTACATGATTTGTTGATGTTTGTCTTGGTGATCAATATGACTTTCAAAACTGCAATGCTTAAGTTTATTTTTCACTTTCCATATTTTATTCATTAGAGAAAAAACTCTTTCGACAGGTGCGTTACCTCCAGGCAAACACAAAACGTACTCAATAATTATAAGAAAGTTCGTACATTGCAGATTGTTAGCACGGAAGAGAGTGAACAACTCCAACCAACGGTCTTCAGCAGCAACATTCTCACCTTTCCAGCTTGTTATTTTTGCATCTGTGGCGTATTTGCAAATAAGCGAATACTCGTCGAACACTTCCGTATCTTAGCTGCAGCTAAGAAATCCTTGCGTGATCAGGAAATCCGTCAAATTCTGAACTTCTTCCCAAGTAGGTACTTTTGTCAAATTTGTCCATTCAAATACCTCTGGTTTTGCATTGAACTGACATCATTGCTTCAAGTATTCCTTATTTGTCTTATAAAATTCAGCCGCCACAGTTTTCACATTCTCCTGATCGGTTTTCTGTAATTTTACCAGTAGATTACGGACAGTGTGAGGAAGGAAATGTAAATTCTCTTTAAGTGCCAAGTTATTTCGTAGACGATTAATTTCCTTCAAAATCTCCATTGCAGACACCTTTTGACCCTCGACTTTCAACACGACTTGATGAAAAGTCGCTGCTTGTGCATGCATAAAATTTAACCACAACTCAGAGCTGGGATTTTCGAAGAATACTCTTAAAATATTTGGACATTTTTTGATGCCCAAGAAACAGCTTTTCAAAGCTAAAACATTTTCAAAACTCCCTCAAGCGCCGGCACTAACGCATGCCACCTAGTTTTACTGTAGCCCAAGGGTTTGTTATACTCTCTGTCAGTAGAATTGTAATGCAACGAACAACATCAAGTTTAAAGAAAGGTTTATTTAAATATAAATCAAGCTAAGCGACTACACATCATGAACGCTTCTTACGTTCCTCTCTATCTCTGAACAACAAGTTACAGTAACCCCTTACTTACTCCTTCTACTACTCTTAGGTCTATTGACGCACGCAGAAGGCCTGAAATATTTTACACATCCTCCGGCGCGGCGGAACAACTTAGCTTATCACTTTTTACTTCTAAAGAATACAATAATTGTATTGGACGCCTAATTACGGTGCCATTCGCAATCTTAACGTAACAGGCACGCACTTTGCCATCACGGCCGTTTATCACCTCTTTCACCAACCCTAATTTCCACAATAACCGTCGCTTATCATTTCCATGTATTAACACGACATCCCCTTGCTTAATCACACACTCACGCGCATTCACGTTGTGATGAGCTCCTCTTAATAATTGTAAATATTCTGCGCTCCATCTTTTCCAAAAGTAGTCTATAACGTTTGTTCTCTGCTTCCATAGCCTACGAATCTCATCTCCGCTAATAACACGGTCAACAAAAGGAATAGTAGCCAAAGCGGGTCCCAACAAAAAATGCGAAGGCGTTAATGGCATTAAATCTATAGGTTCACTACCTAGGTATGTGAGCGGGCGGGCGTTTATTGTTGCTTCAACCTCGGTAATGAGTGTATTTAGTTGATTTAAATTTAGTAAAGAACGTCCTATCGTAGCCCTAAGGTCGAAATCTTCTCTTAAATTATGAAGACGTCCACCCAAACGCAGCAATTCATGTTTATCTAAGAAAGGGCTTAAAGTTGAAATACTCGATTTTCATTCATTGCCCTCACCCTTTTTTAAACTGTTAACCTCCGAATAACAAACTTCCCGCTGCGCTTGCCAAAAAAAACATATTTCGGCCCTTTCAAATTCGTTTACGGTTAAGCTCTTCATTTCTTTATTATTTCTGGTTTTTAAATTTCCTATAAATCGTAAAACATACGCCGTTATCCGCACTAAACGATCAAAATCACTATATCTAGAGGAATCTATAAATCGATTGCTACCTTTTATAGTGTCGTTAATTAGTAAGGACATTTTCGATACTATATCTATCGTTGACGTAGCTTTCTCTATCGTATTATCTGGCCACGTTTGTTCACTTTCTAGCAACCACGTAGGTCCGTGTAACCAAGTTTCGGAATTTATTAAAGTACTTGAACTTATTCCGCGGGTTAAAAAGTCCGCAAGGTTCTCGCGACCCGGACAATGTCTCCGTGTTATATCTTTCGATATGGTCTGAATTTTTTTAACACGGTTAGCCACATACGGTTTCCACTTTGACGCATCACCTTTAATCCAATGCAACGCGGTCAGAGAATCTGTCCAACACACTACCTTATCGATTTTGATTCTATCGTTTTGATTGCACCAGTTAATTCCTAACACCTTTTGAATTTGTGCATTTTGCGATTCAACCTTGCTGTTTACTTCGAGATCGTTAATCGTCCATTTGCGTAAATTCATGGGGACTCCTTGAAAAGTTTTTTTAAATGTTCTGCAACATTTCGATTGTTTACACTAACCACTAGATCGTCTACATAAAATCCCCTTTCTAAGATTTCAATAAATTCAGGGTTTTGTTTTCGATTATTGATTAAATGTGTTCGTATCACCAAATTTAAAAGAAACGGGTTACATGTAACTCCAAATGTTACTCTATTCATACGTTACGTTTCCAGTTCATTGTCGTTATTGTACCAAAGAATCGATGTACGTCTTTATCGTCGGAATGTAAATAAATTTGTAAAAATGCTTTTTCAATATCAGCCGTAATTCCGATCTCGCTTACACGAAAATTAAGCAAAATCTTAATTAAATCTGGACTTAAATTAGGCCCCTTTTTTAATGTCATTCAACGATTTTTGTCCCGGGGCATGTGAAAAGGCATCGAAAACCACTCGCAAACGCGTTGTTTGTTTATCTTCTCTAAAAACAGGCCTGTGCGGCATGTAGTAAACACAATCACCATTTGTTGTTTCAGCATCACCGCGGGAAATTAACTCGGCATAATTATTATCCAACATTCCTTTGATAGCAGCGTTATATTCGCATATTTTGTTAATATTGGTCAATTTTAACTTTAGCTCTGAGCACGAACTCGCGCACTAATTAAATTATCATCTTCAATCGCATGCTCATTCTTCCACGGTAACGCTACTAAATATCGATCATCACATTTATGAACGTTATTTTTCAAAAAATTATCAAAAAATCTCTTATCGTCGTTTGCTTCTTTGGTTATACCTATTGTTTCCAAATCCCACATACTTTCGATCTCGGCTTCTGTCTTTATAACTGTCGCATGTAACACTGTCTGCAGATTTACTCCTATTGTTGTAGCATCAACTGGTATGGGACCATGCAAAGCATAACCAAATTTCGTGTCCACTGCTACTAAACCTTCGTTAAGACGAATATTTTTTCCTGTCATTACTGTCCAGTAATTGTCCGCCCCTATAAGTATATTAATTCCATCAACAATTAACGCTCGATCTATATTAAACAGGATATTGTCAGCAAGTTGCAGATTTTGATACTCTACCACGCTTTCTTTAGGTATATGTAAATTATCTATGCAAATTTCTGGAACTTCCATAGCCTCAATCGTTAAAATTTTATCTGTATGTTGTCCCTTCAAAGTAATTAAACCGCGGTTGTAAAGTTTAGACGGTATTGATGAAATATTTCCAAACGCGGCAATACGAACCCTATGTTGTCCGACAACAGGTAAATTTAATACCCTTGATAGATTCTCCTTAATAAATGAAAGTTGACTACCGCCGTCCATTACTAATCTAATTAACTTCTTTGAATTTTCGCCAAAGGCATAAACACAAGTCGTTTGCAATAGCACATTTTTGTATATGTTTGTCATCAAAGTGAACACCGACGGCGCCGAAGTGTTCATTAAACTCTCGCCTTTCGTTAATTTCACTGTAATACCTGTTGTCTCAACGTTGTGTCTATCTTTACCTGGCTTAAAGTTTGGGTCGCCCATTGTTGTTGCGTGCCTACCTCTGCATTCTTTACATTTTAAGAATCTATTTTTACAATATTTAGCACTATGGTTGTTTCTCGTACAACGGTAACAATTTCCTGCTGCCTTTAGAATTTCTCTCTTCCTCGCCAAAGGCACATCTGCGTCACACATTTCGGTTTTATGTTCTTTCTTGAAGAAAGCACAGCATTCAAGACGTTTGTTCGGGGTGACTAATAAACTAGACGCAGTTCCTTTGTAATGCGTTCTCTTCCCTGTTGGGAGCACCTTTTTTGTACCATCTGTATCCGGTTTTAAAGCTTGTTCTAACGACTCGAGTTTGTTTTTAAGAAACTGCAACAAATCCTTTACCTGGCAATCTGGATCTTCCTCTGACCTTGATGATGAACTTTCTAAATTATTCGTAGTAATTTCTAGATGATTGGATGATTTCATTTTCATTTGTCGATAAAATCCTAAGCGCAATTCCGTTGGAAACGACTTCATGAGAGTCGACTTTACGATTATGATATACTGAGAACTAGATACTTCTAAGATTTCAAGAGTACGCATAGCTGAAGTGATTAGATTGTAATTCTTTCTTAAAGTGCTTACGTCATTTCTGGATTTTACAGGTTCGATTTTCATAATGCTATCAATATATTGTTTAATTAGCCGTTCCCCATTTCCAAATTGATCTTTTAATATATTCAAAGCTTCTTCATAGAATGCTCCAGATGGAAGAAATCCCTCAATTGCTTCAGCGGCCCTTCCCGTGACATACATTTGCAGGTAGTTGAATCGATCTCCGTTCGTTAATTGTTGATTGTTGTGGATCATACTTCTGAATTGTTCCCATAAAAAAAGCCAGCCCTTTGCAGTACCATCATACTTTGCTAACTCTACACGTTGACGCTTCAATGAAGTAAAGGACGGCCTACTTGCTTCGTTACTTTTTGGTACCGTATTCGTTAAATTCGAGTCAACCTCTATCTGCGATCTTTCTGGGAGTTTTAATCTAAATTCCAACTTAGACATCGTAGTTACAGCAACTTCTTCATATTCATACCTTTCCATTAACTTGTCCTCTAGATTTTCTTTAAGCAGAGGTTCAATTTGCTGATCAATTTCTTTCAGATTGTCACTTGCAAGCTTTAACTTTGACATAGCTGTATAAATGTCTTCGACACTGAAACTATTTTCTAGCATAGAATTTATATTATTAACTGTTTTAGTTAAGTGCGTTCTACAGATTGTCCGTTTTACTTGTTCCATCATGAAGCCTCGATAGTATAGCCGTCTGTTAAATATTCGGGTTCACGTTCCGTTATTCCGAATATTTACGTTAAAGCTCGTTTATATTTATCACCAGATCATTCCGGGTTTCGAACCAAAGTTGTTGTAATGAAATAAACAACATCAAGTTTAAAGAAAGGTTTATTTAAATATAAATCAAGCTAAGCGACTACACATCATGAAAGCTTCTTACGTTCCTCTCTATCTCTGAACAATAAGCTACAGTAACCCCTTACTTACTCCCTCTACTACTCTTAGGTCTATCGACGCACGCAGAAGACCTGAAATATTTTACACGGGAATCACTTATCTCTTTCAAAGATTCTACTCGAACGCTGTAGATGTAGAAAAATGAATAAATTTTGACAATGATACATTCTAAGTCAACAGGAAGGCAATCGGCGGTTGTTTTGATCGCGTTGTGAACTATGTGCGCCTCACAATCCAATTCCAATGAACTGTCTTCCGGAGATAGGTTTAATTGTGCGTGTACATTATTTTCCTTTTTTCTATTCTTTCCTCCAAAATTGCAATTCGTATTATCTCCACAAAATGCCACAACTTTCTCATTCAGATCATTGCATGATAATACTTCTTTTAAGTAATCGACAATTATGTCAGATGTTTCACCTGGCTGGTTTCGAAACTCTAAAATTTTGACGTTCACGCCTTCGTATGGTAAAAAATAGCGGATCAAAACAGGGAATAATTTTGTCGCGTCATGATTTGAAGCATCCCTTAATAATGTTATGTAGTAGGCTTCGCGAAAATGCACTTTCAATAGGGATGGACTCGGGCTCGGGCTTTCGGGCCGGCCCGGCCCGAGCCCGGCCCGATTTCGGCCTCGAATCCGGGTCGGGCCGATGACTACTTTATTCGGGCCGGGCCCGGGCCGGGCCTATCTTTTTTCGGGCCGGGCCGGGCCAAACGACTCGGGCCGGCCCGAACTTTTCGGGCCGAAAAACTCACGAGTAGATATTCCACCGTCCCTTCTATCTCACATTGAGTAAGTAAACGTTCTTAATTATATTTTCACGTAGTGTCTTCATGAACCCATTAATAATCAGTTTTTCGTCTTGTTTAGTGTGAAGGAGACGTGATATTATAACTCACTTCTTATACCGAGTATTTTTTCTAGTCCTATTTAATGTTCCTCATGTTGTACTTTAGGCAAGTTAAAAATGCCCAGAAACATCAAACTAGGTGATTTATTCATAATTCAAAAG
This sequence comes from Platerodrilus igneus, assembly GCA_036346225.1. Lineage (NCBI taxonomy): Eukaryota > Metazoa > Arthropoda > Insecta > Coleoptera > Lycidae > Platerodrilus > Platerodrilus igneus. The sequence continues at coordinate 2,218,423 of JARFIW010001052.1, read as the reverse complement.
ATTGCACGATATATATTATGTATATGTATATACTCCAAATCTCAATCATGCGGCGAACGTCGATATTAGCAATCGCGTGTATAATTTATGTCTACCGCCTAAAACACTAGAGAGTTATTGCAAAGTTCATTTTACCAATTTTTTTATAAAGTTCCCCCTTATTTGACATTTACACATGCGCAATTACACATTTAATGTTTGTACTTTATTAAAATACAGGACATATTTATTTAATTTAAATACAGGCAGAGAATGCTTTTATTTAAGGCGCCTTAATTTTGGCATATGGCAAATGCTTAACGTACAAACTTACATTTAATTGTCTGCTTTGTGCATAAATATAGCGAAATAAATGGTTTTTTGTAGTGTTGTTTCCGTAATTAAATTTAGAAATATAATGTCCAAGTTTATAACACAAAAAAGATATAAAACGTCAACGCTCTAAATACGAGGATGCTGTTTTGTAATGCTTTTCCTAGAAGTAAACTGTAAAAATCCTTTTGAAACAGAAATGCTATATGATTGGAAAGGAGTAAAAACAGTGTCTTGAAGTAAACTCAAAAAGTATTCCGTGAAAACACTTTGACAACACATACAAATGTTATCGAATCAGTGGGATATAAAGACTCAAATAATAAAAAAAGGTTTATCTTTGTGTGAATACAATTTCTTTGATTTTTTCCAATATAGTTAAACATGTATTATATGTCACCTTATAACAAATGAGATTAATTCTTTATTCATTTTTAAAACATAACCTATAAATATAGAATACTAAACATATATGTTAAAATAAAGAGTAAGGAAAAAACACTTGCACTAACACTCCTTTAGATTGGATGCAAACTTTTAAAAAAGGATACTTTATTTGAAGATTCTTTTAATAAAGTCTGCTTGGAATGAGTTTGTAACAACTCTCTAATTTCAAGTAGGTAATTTTAGTAAAATTCTTTGCAGTAGGAACGACAAAATAAAGCGGACGCAAATTTATCATAAAGGTTATAAAGTGCGTTAAACGTACAATTTCATAAACATTGAAAATTGCTAAACATTTTATACCTTTGTTACCTATTTCTAGGATTTTTTAAAGAATTGTTACGTTTATTTTCAGCATAAATTAATTACCCTATTTTTCTCCCTTATTAATTCAATACCCGCTCGAATAAATTCTGTTTCTACTGTTAAAACCTTCAACATAATTAATAATAAACACGCTCACGAATAAATTCCTCAACTTAAATCTAGTTGCTTTGAAACGACAAATTTATGCAACAACTAAATAGTTATATCCTGTTTCAGGTACCCGTTATCTTGGTATACATTACGACCGCCTATAATGATTTTCTCTATTGTTTCAATATAAAAACTTGTTGAAATAAGGTCGCACACTATCTGATAAAACCCGGGTTTTCCAGTTTTAATCGCGCTTCGATAAGCGAGGATTTGCAGTTGGAATTCGTATTATTTGAACCGTTGTTAAATTTGCTTCTGCAGCTTGGGCGTCGACATATTTTCTACAATATTCGTTACCGTATTTCAAAAGCAATGCACGTCTGTTTATTTTCTGTTCGACAACTAGGAGGTGTCTTGCGTGGATTGCTTTTTTTAACTGGAGGCCAAATGGGTTCTTCCTTTCTGCTTTTGTGCGTAGGTCGTTGATGTAGTTACGATGTCAGGGTGAATGGATCCTGAATACCGCGGCGTTTTTGTGTTGACTCACCCCCGACGGTTTTAAAGCTAAGTATCCGGACATCTACAGGTATGCAACTCGTTTTCTTTTGTGTGTGTCAATGGGATATTCCGTATCAACATTTGGTGTAGTTATGTGACAAGAAACGTCACATTGTAGAACTATTGTTCGTTGCTGCTAATCGATATTATCGCTCTACATGTGTGATGTACCTGTGTTAAAAGTATTGGACAGACACACGCTTATTCCTTTGTACTGATTAGTTTATTTTACAAGCGGTACTATGTACAATTTAAAAGATATCTGACAAAAGCTCCCACACGTTAATTCTTTCCTACTAATTAGTTATTTTTCAAAAAGCATTAGGTGAAACTTTAAAAATGCTTGACAAAAGCTTCACAGGTTTATTTACTACTGAATAATTTATTTTGTGTAAATACGAAATGCGCACTTCGTATCTAATGTACTAAACTGTTCATATCACTTAAGTGTTTGCTTTCAAATAGTAACGCATAATTTATTGCTCTTGCTTGTTTGTACAGAATCCGTTGTTTATTTTTATTTGTTAATAGATCATCGTGGGCGATGTGTTTTTTGTTTCTTTTTGGTATGTAGGCGAATCCCCTCATTCTCCACCTTTAATAGTTAGCCGGGTACTTACTTTTCTTCTGGCTACGTCTAGGTACGTAACAGAATCAAAAATCAAATGATATACTACGATATGTTCCACAAGTATCTTGATTGAAATTGAAAATCATTATACTCTTAAATTAAATAAGAGAGTGATAGTTACTTGTTGAACACAACAGAAAAAAATATCTTCTCATTCGCTGAATAAAAGTTGGGCCGGCCCTGCCCGGCCCACCGGGCCGGGCCGTCAATTTTCATTTCGGGCCGGGCCTCGGGCCGGGCCTCGGGCCGGGCCGGTTACCTTTCTGCGTTGGGCCGGGTCGGGCTTATTAAAAGCCCGGCCCGGTCCGAGTCCATCCCTAACTTTCAATTCATCCGTGGCCATAAATGCCAGTACATTTACAACAGTAGCTTGAAATTTTGTACGAGTACATCTAAATTTCTGCTCAAAACATGTTTGTATTAAATTAGAAGCATATTCATTTGAACGAAAGTTGTGATTTTCTTGCACCATGTGATACGCCATGCACCCTCCGCTGCAGCTATATCCAAACATTTGGTAGTCGGTAAATCGGTTCTTTTAAAAAAAAAATTACATTAAGACGAGCTTGAAGCAGCAGCTTGATCAGAAAGCCTGTGTTTTTTCGATTTCAAATGTTTCTCAATATCGCTGACACCACCATGTCCAACACTAAAATCAGTGCGACAGTTTTCACACCTAACACCTGCTGCACCTCTCTCATGTTTTATAAATGGATACTTATTTTGCAAAGTAATATTAAAGGTACACTTGCGTTTAAGCATTTTGTAATGTTACAACGGTTACAACTACAAAATGTGACAGTGCGCTTCAAACACTAACTCTAACCAAAACAAAACATTGTTATGATTGTTCGCTGAGTAGAGATGTAGCGGCAACCAATCATCAATCACACTGAGCCGCGCGTTGTTGCCCGCGCTATTTTCAAATTTAATATACTTATAGCATGCATTCATTGAGCGTAAAGCTAAAGCGGGACATTTGTGCTCTTATTCGGGACAGCGGGACAGACAGTGTGAAAGCAGGACTGTCTTGCCCAAAGCGTGACGTATGGTCACGTGAGTTATACTGGATGACCAGGAGCTTACAAGAAATTCTTTTTGTTTGGTTTGGGTGAAGGAAAACTTGTGTTTGGTTTGCTTAACTTCCACGGTCTATTTTTCCCTTTGTCTCTATACACAACCGTTTGGATGTAAGAACCTCAAAGTGATAATTTAATATGTTAATTAAGAAAATTTATTTATTTATTTATGTGGCAATTGTTTAGGTAACGGTTTATGAGAAATTTGGTTATGTAATATCTGGAATATTTCCTTTTGTTCCTTCCAGCTTAAAACGTAAAAAGATAAAATTACATACGTTTGTACTCCACGATCGATTTGTGCAATGAATATATTGAATGCGGTCTACCAAACAGGTTTATTTTTGTATAAAATATGCTTGTCATTAGTGGTTTTATCTATAGAAATGCAAGGCAATGACACATTCCTTATTGAATTTGATTTTTTTGCCCCGCTCTACAGTTTCAATTAAAACTATACCCTAAAATACGTTAGACTCAGAACCGATTACCACCATGACTTTCTTGCTTAATGGATTAGTATGAAGTGCTCTAGCAAATAAGTTTCTGATCATAATATAACTTAAAACTTCACCGAATTGAAACCTGTTGGGATCTGAAATTAATATTTCTGTAGCACAGCAGACGTGCAGCAGTTTACGTCTTAGTTGGGGTTGTGAAAATTAATTTCGAGACATGTTGATAATAATTTTCTTGTAGTCCTCAGAAAATCAAAAGTGGTATTAAGACTAAATGATCATCTCTAAATATGGAGACAGATTTATAGGCGTTGTGTAGGATGGATTTTGTTTCTGTTTCTTCAAGGGATAGTGATTCCTTAACGGTTCGAATTTTGGCTGGAATTTACCAAACGTGTTATTTTTTAATTCTGTATTGTATTGTATCTCTTTGAAAAAAAATATAGCAAATTGGTGATAATCTAATAGTTGTTATGCCTTTAATGTAAATAAGATATTTATACATGATAATCATCATTTATTATTTCATTATGTGCCAAAATCGCTTCACAAAATTATTTAGTAAATGGTTAACAGTAGAGGATTCGAGTTTGCATCAAAATACTTTAATAAAGGCATATTTAGAGCGGGTTTTAAAATATTATTTTCAGGAATATACGTAACGCGTTTAACAGGGTATGTGATACTTCTTTAAGAGGACATTTCAAAAATCGTTTTACGGTTTTTTCAGTCTGCATAAAATGCATTAAAAAACTTGTTTTTAAATTATACTGAGTATTAGAAAGCACGGGTATTTCGATCAATGGATGAGTTTGTATTTTCGCCGATTGCGTATTTAATCACAACTTGTTTCAATTAAAAACACGAGTACTAGTAACTACCATAATAATAACAAACTTATTATACTAATTATACTATACAGGGTATTTCCCTACAGAACTTAAATATTAAAAAAAATTTTCTTGGCTTTGGATGAATGACCTCTATATGCCCTGTTATCACATCAATATATATATATATATATATATATATATATATATATATTACTCATATTTAGACCAGGGTAGAAAATTAAATAATCACATCAAATAATTTTAATCACCGTGTATAATGAATATTATTAGATAATACGCGTTATTAAAACCGTGAAGCATAAAAATTTATTAGTTTCATTAAACATAAGAGATTTAAATCATGTACAAGACGCTTTATATCAAAAGAAGCAGTATTAAAAAGCTCTGCGTGTAATGTAATTATTCCTAAACAAATGGAAATTACGTGCAAAATTTATATTAATTAACCCTATTTTAAGTAACCGGTATTGAACAAAACGTACAGATAATATCTATAGAAACTTGTAAAACCCAATAAAATGCAAATCCTAGAAGTGTTAGTTAGAAGTAGGATGTTTGAACACACCTGCGTATTTTAAAAGGCAATTTCAGTTTAATTTGTTTAGATAAACATGTCGATTCTAAGGATATTGAAACGGTCAGATGCTTTAGCACGAAATACAAAACAGGGTTTATTTAAAAGCTCATTCGGCGAAAATTTTGCAGACAATTAATGTTTACAAAGAATCTTGGAGAAACCGGGGCTTAATATTCACGAGAAGGTGCGATACGGGGTTATTTAACCCAGATAGTCCACATGGACTAAAATATAATCGATAATAAAGAATATCAATTTGCACCAATACGAACAGGTTAGAAAAGGAAAGAGAAAATGCGTCAAGCAAAGACACATATAGTAAAAGGCGTGATTTAAGCAACGTCACGAGGGTCACAATTGGTTGAAAATAGGATGCCAATATCAGAGGTAGAAACAACGATTTCTGTACAAAATTAATTAGTTTTTCTCGGACATGTTTGCGTGCCGTGTGAGAATTTCTGAGTTTTAAATGGGGCGGGTGAAAAATTCGTAAAAACCGACGCGCGAGCGACGGACGGGGAACATAGCATGAGAAATTCTTAAGAATTGTCTGTTTTGAGGACAAAAGCGCGTGCCGGCTATTCGCTATATATACCGGTGGTAATATGAATTTCGGTCTCTTAGACTTTTGACTATTCGATGCGTTAAAAGCTCTTACATCCGCGACTTGATTGAAGATGTTAAACAGTGCATTTTAGTTTGATAAAATAATTTAAAGTTTGCTCGTATATTTTAGTGATTCAAAATAGTTTGTTATTTACGTGCTAACATGAATGTACTTCAGTGCACTTAGATACAAGGTAATAAAATTTAGTATCACTGTACCAATTAGCAAAATTTACAACGACAAATGTATACACAAAAGTAGGCAGTTTTGGCGTATATTGGTGAAAGACGCATGAATTTCTTTGCTATTTTTCGGGGGTGTTAATAATTAAATGGTTCAAATACGTGTCTGGATCCACGAAACAAGGGTCAGATATACACAGATGAGTTCCGGAAAAGCCCAGAAACAACTTTAAATAAATGGGGATGGAGAAAATTTTAAAAGCGTTGAGAATTAGAAGCCGTAAATATAATCCTGTTGGAATGGTGTGATTAACTAAAGGGACGATGTACATTGAAGCTACGAGGACAGTAACCTTCAGGTAAATTATACTATTTTGTTTGACATTTTTGTGTGTGTTGAATTACTTTATAATTGATTTACTTTAAATGGACATTAGTGAAATTGTACTAACCATAAAATTTTAATGTTAAGATGAAATTTGCTTGTTTAAGTAGAAAGGGTATTTAGTATTGATGTTCTGGATTATGATGAAATTTTAGGTATGTCTTTGATCTCAATTAGACGAACCTGGTTAATTAACGTAAAGGGTGGTAGATGCTCCTTTTACTCTGCATATATTGTTATAGTAATTAGTAGGCATCCTACAAGGACTTTAATTCTGGATGCACGTTAAAATGATAATAAAATTAATCTTGAAATTCTTTTTAAAACTGAAATTTATGCTGAATTTTAATCTTGAAATTTTAATGTATTGTGAATATTGATGTAAATAGAGTTGACGTTGATGTTTGTGGTAGGAATGTGTTTGTTTTTTTTATGTATGAGGATGAAAGTTATATAGGGGAGCAGCCGAGGCGATTAACAGAAGAAAGTCAACAGTCCAGGTAATTCAAGAGGTTTCACAGCAATATATATATATATATATATATATATATATTGCCGTGTAACTTCGCTCTGACTCAGTAGCTTCGAAAATTACTTAATTTACAAAAATCGAAAATTTCACAAAATAGAACAATTTTCAAAAAAAAAAATTTCTTACCCGGATTCTGCTTACATCAACTTTGATTTCTTCAACCGCTCCCTGGCTAGCTCAGCTGTGCTTCCTCTTGAAAACCTAAATTTACTATCATTTTCTGTACCGTTCACACACACCATTCAATAAAACCACAAAATAATACAACAACCATACAATATTTATTTACCACTATTTACAAATAATAATTCAGATTATGTACATTTCGGTGCTCAAGTTACACCTCAATAAATTCTATCTTTGTAAAGTCCTAGATTTTAAATTGAAATATCAAACACATTTAATGTAACAGGAGTAAATGGGCCCCAAACAATACCTTATTTATATTTTTTCTAATTATTACACTCTGGAGTATTGTGAGCTCATGATAACTCAGTTTTTTTTAATGTATGCTTTCTACTTTGCATACTCTTACTACAAACACAAAAAAAGCCCATGTACTCTTTACAATAAAAATTTAAATTCATGAGGAACGTTAATAAGCTTTACGTACACCTTTAGATTTATATTCAAATACCATAATAGAAGTTAGTTATACGTATTCTTTTCAATACGCAAAATAACGAAAAATACCATAAAAGCTCACTCTCACACATCACAAATAATTTCCACAGTTTATAATAAAACAGCAAATTCTAATGCGTTACCTGGAAAAACTTGAAGATTCCATTTCTATTGACGATATATTAAGTTCCTAAACCCTCGGTCTCGGGGTTATGCGCTGCTTGCCGCCTCCAGATATTTATAGATGAACGCCATGTACGTTGCGTTGCATGCTACTCATTCAAGATCCATCTCAATAACCAAATCCAAGTATAGTACACTTGTTATTATTGCGTAATGTAATTTACTTTACGTTACGAGCTTGTTACAGTATACGTTGTACCTTAGTTAAATATAAATAAACTCGACACTATTCGCGTTTCAAACTTTAAGGCCACAACAATCTAACACCGTACTATTGAATTTATAAATTTTAATACTTACAAGCTCGTTAGTAGATTTTTGGTACGTCGTAAGCGATGCAAATTAAAGAAGTCAAAGCGAAACTTAATAACTCCTCTTTCATATTTATACGATCCAAAATGTAACCTCTCCAACCCTCTTAACGCGAAATATTTAATTGAACTAACTCTTTCTTCAAATTTTGTATAACCGTTTTCGAACTCCCCGAAATTTAGCTCGTCGATACACTATTTTCCGAAAACCCGCATTCATCTGTCCCGTGCTCGTCTGTTGTACAACTAACTATTTAGACCAATGATATATTTTAGTGACGTCTTAAAACCCCGCCTGTATTAACTCTATTCCTCTCTTATGCATATTGGATGTTTCCTTCTAACCTTGTTTGAGTGGTAGAAAATCGATATTACTGTCCGCGTGCTATCTACCCCACGTGGAGTTGTATACGTGCTTTGCGACTGTCGGTTAACCAATATTCTTTGAAACTTGCCTGTTATGCTCCAAAATACATAGAAGTCGACCTTTTAAAACATGCAGGTGTTCAATTGACGATCGTTTTAAAATAACAATTCTAGGAGATTGCGTTTCAAGGTATTTCATATATTCGACGTCTGTTTGTTTGTTAGTAAAGCTTTTCGCCTTGAAATTATCGATTTTTCATGCTTTGAGGCGTTTTCTGACGTTATAACCTTTTGAATTAAACTGAATTAAATTAATTAATAGTTTCTATTGGCTTATACAATTTATTTTCTTTACAAACCTACGAATTTTTAATCCCTAATTATCAAATTATGATAACTCTGCACGCCGATGTAATAAACGTCCAGTTTCCTGCTGTCCGCCACCGCTCTGTGTCTTTTAATATCCTAATTTTAATTATGCCACGACTAGCTCAGTCTAATTCACACGGAGTGCACAACGTTACGATAACAAATAATTTACCCCCTCCCACCCCCATCAAATACTTTTCCCATTTTTAATGAGAAAAACGAAATCGACTAATGTTTTTATAATGAGAAAGAAGGTATTATATACACTTCACAGTTTAATATGTTGTACTATATAATAAAATCAACCCCTGAATCAAATAATCATAAAATTTAAATTGTTTATCCCCAAAAATTATAGCTCCTTTTCCTTAACTTAAAGCCGGCAAAATTAACACTATATCTTACTAGAAAATTTCTGAACGTTCAAAACCCTTTCCCTTTTTACGTAAATTTTCACGTATAGAAAGTATTCCGGTATGATAAAACACAGTCAATGTTCAAAATAAAAAGAAAATACTGCCTTATGCTAGATAGCTCTGACCTGTAGTTTTCCTGGTGCGCCTCTCTTTGTTCTTCCTGGATCTGCTACTGCGTGCAGTGGATTAGCATCCCTTGATTACTTTTAATTGAGTTGCTTCATTCACTCCTAAAAACAATGCTCTATTTTATGCTCCTTCACGTAGATTTAAACCAATAATTTTATTCAGACTTCTTCCCAATTTATTTAGTTTCTAAATTTTGCCCCGTTTGATCAATAATTCTAATTTACCCAGTCTTACTTGGATTTATTTAGATTTACCTCTTTACTATCTTCTTTCATTATCGCATTTTTAATTTTAATAGTCATTGCGTCATGATTTTCTAGCTTTACCGTATTTCCTGCCTATCTATTTACAATTTATTAATGCTTTTTGGTTTAAAACGAGTTTGATTGCGTGTATAGTTATTTCTCTTGCTAAATGTGTTTTTATTGTTAAAAGACATGCTTCCCGGCATTAATTAAACTCATTCGTAATCTTTGTACAGGGTGCTAAATGTATGCTTTTTGCATAATATGCGAAATACGTATCGCCATGTTCGTATACGAACGTAAGCAGATGTTTGTGGATATGTACGAGAATATGTAGCCATATACATTAACCAGTCTAAGCTATTTTATTTAGTCCACGAAAACTATTATTTTCTAAACCATAATTAATAATCGCCTTTATAGGTTCCACATTTCGACCATTTCCCAATGACTGGTGCTACGTACATGGAAACTTTAATTTCTTATTAGAGAGAATTCTTATTCTCCCACGCACTGCTGCGTAGTTGCATGTCCATTCCTTTTGGAGGTATATGCTCGTTATAGGTTGTAAGACCCTCGGTTTTACTTAACTACAATTCGCGAGACCCCTTTAATCTTTTTAATCGTATCTTTCTCGCCTACAATACAGTAGGACTTAACATTACTACCAACAAATTCTAATACTAGACCCCCATTTAATACGTCTTTAATTTTCCCTACAACTTTTTTTGTTGACAAGTGTTATATTGTATTTATTATACGCTGGGTAGTCACTCTTTTAAGATAAATATATTTTGCTAGGTATCAACTAATGTTAAATTTTTCTAGGGACCCCAAATCTGTAAATAAATTTTAAATAGGACCACCCCATACAAAGTTATACCTTTTAAAGACCCAAATCACTGATTTTTTCCCATCTTTATTTAACTCCATCTTTAAAACCTTTTTTCCGCTAACCAAGACATATGCTTTAACCAACCGTTTCCCTAGAAATCTAAAACCGCAGTGCCCCGCGAATACCACGTGGAGATAACACGTATACTCTGTCAACCAGGATAGAAGCCGGAAGGATTTGGAAGGTAGGAGAAGAACTTAAAAATTATGGAATCTTAAAACTAATATATACAATAGATTTACAAAATCCATACAAATATAAACAACTATCTTATATCTTTACACCCCCATGCGTAGATTGTTGTACTATTAGGAATGATGTACCTTTTGTCATCTTCCCTCGATAAACTAATTTTATTAATAAGCTACGTGTACAAATCGTATTTTTTACTCCGGATACATACGCAGGCAAGTACCCGATACCATCCAAATAAAGAATTGGATGCTTGGTGACTGTTAACATCCGCTTCCCTCGTGTACGCCCAGACACATCTCAGCCCATGAGCACCCCTGCGCATGCACACCCCTGCCCATGCGCACCCCTGCGCGTACGCACCCCTGCCCATGCGCACCCCTCTCTGTGCGAGTGCTATTTCGGGGTAACGTCACAGCCTTTTATAAATAAAGAACAATGTTATATACTATTATAAAATGTTTATTCTGTCATTATACATAACAAATTTAAAAAATATTTAATGCCAAGCATAGAGTCATTTAAACTTAATTTTAATACAAAGTTATACACAGAAGACAGTCCTTTCTTTATGTTTGTTTGCAGTGGTTTTAATTTTATCTAATTTTATTCGCAGCTTAAAATTTAAATCGACACCCAAGTCTTCTATTTCCTTTTCTAACCAATAGTTTGATACATAAAGACCGTCTAGGTTTTCGAATTGTAAAATGTACCGAAGTTTGCCTCTATATTTAAAGTCTTTGATTCCGCCGACAACCAGATCCATTCCTTCGTGTAATTCTTGCAGCTTGTGACAATCTTTTATTCGCAGCTTTCCCACTATATCCTGCATACGTATCTTGTTAGCTTGATCGACTTCTTCTTGTCGGTATTGAAGGAAATCCTTTTTTTCCCACACACCGTTGTGTAGTTGCATATCCACCACTTTTGGGAATATATGGTTGTTATAGGTTGTAAGACCCTCGGTTTTAAATGATCCGAAAGGTTATTTACTAGGCAAATATACAATGTTTAGCGGAACCCCTTTGCGTGTGGTGTACGCCAAGGTTACGAAACCCGCATTCCTTAGTTCGTCTTTGTTATCTGCCATTTTGATAAATACGTTTTTAGAATAACCTTTTAAAAAGTATACGGATTTAGTACCATCCTTTTCTGCAAGAACACCTACATTACTAAAAGAGTCTTTTTTACAACTCGCAAATGCATACAGCTTGTACAACGCGGATGTATCTAAGTCAGTCCATCGACAAATAAAATAATCTTTTAATTCTTCCTCATTTTCTCTAATAAGATGTTATTTGTCTAACACATCTTTGTATTGTTCGCGTATTGTCGCAGTGTTTTCCATGTAGTCCAATTTTCGCCTTTTTGCATCCATTTCCTCTAATTCCAGTTGTCTTTTCCTTCCACTTACAGCGTATGGCATGCATAATGGGACAATTTCCTTTAGCGTAAACGGATAGAGTTTACTACCAATATTTGCGCGTTGTCGTACAACCTATGGGCGAATGTTAGGTGTATTTATCAATCCCAATTCCGAAATGACTATTTCTTTTGGAATTGTAGAATATGGTGTTGCAGATTGTGTAAAATATGTACTACCTGCTTTACTGTAGCACTTGTGTAAGATTTTTATTTTATCTTTGCTGTCTTCCTCCTCTACTATCTCCAAATAATTTACGGGTAAATAGTTAAAACTAAAAGCCGAAAGCACATACTTTATCAATGTTTCCCTTTCTTTTGTTTTTTCGGACAACTTAATTTGCAAGCCCGTCAATTTCTTTGTATTACCATTACCCCAATACACGTACTGTAGCAGGTTATTATACACTAAACAGCAGCTATTTTGTAGCTTGTCCGATAGCTTACTCCACATTTTGGCAAGTGGTACCGAGTACATTGGCGCCTTTAGGAAGTATAACTTACTATCTTCCAATAACGTTAAACAGTCTTTTAAGGGATTATACACCCGTTTCGCACTGACATAGCTTCCAATTGCACAATTGTATATTGTCGCTTCCAATCGCGTAATACCATGTTCTTTAGCCAAAGTAGACGCAAATGTTTCCCTTAAACGTACATCTGGACAACGTAAAAAATCTAGTATATGATTGCCAAGTTGTTTATTAACACCAGGACTTGTTATCTGACACACAAATTTGTATACATCTTAATTCTTGCATTGGTTGTTAGCCATGTTAAACAATCAATTCCTACAGTTTTATCGTTGTCAACTATAATATTACACTTTTCTTCGTATTCGCCCTTATAGCAAAAGTTATGGTTTGTAGTTAAATAATTACACATCTCCATCTTGCTAAATATACCCGCAAAATCTTGGGTTACATCCATGTCAAAAAGATAGGAATAATCTTTTCGAGTTCGTCTAATATATTTGGTAGTTCCTCCAATAAAGTTTCCAACTTAACATCTACTAGTTCCACTTTGTATGGAACACATATAGGATTTTGGAATTTTTTATTAATGCATTCGAAGTCTTCTTTTCCGATAATTTCTTTTACTCTCTGACCCATCTTGTTAGTGCTTTCCAGAGAAAACGGGAGCTTAGTTTTAACACCATGCCTAGCGGAAACAAATCGGTCAAACTTTCTTCGTAGATAGCTGTTAAATGCACCACAAATTTCTTTTTTTAGGATAAACATCCTTTTGCTTGCAGATGTTTGCTCGGCGTCAGAAAAGTCGCAAATTTTAACCATCATTATATTGTCACAAAATGGTTCTGTAATTGGTGTGTGTAGTCCACCAGTCAGCATCTGTTCGCCTTCGACATAACAAATATTACCAATATCTGTTACCAGATTATTGTTGCACATATTTTCTGTCAACAGCCATAATCCAAATCGCTCATTTGTCGGTTTCACTTTATTCCCAAGAAGTTGAGAAACGTTAATCGCCTTGGAGACGCTCATGTTTACCGTTCTAGCTACTATTGAATACTAAATTGAATACGAAAAAATTGTTCTCTTATGTATTCTACAGAGTGGGGACGTATATTGCCGAAGATAGTCGAATATGTTGTTATCCGACCTAAGCCGACAGGGATGCGCATCGACATATATCCGGATATATGTAGGATGTTAAGTTAGGGTGAAATTGCCCCATATGGGCAATTTCGCCCTCACATGACCATATGACCACATGACCATATGACCACATGACCACATGACCATATGACCATATGACCACATGACCACATAACCATATGACCTAATTGCTATTTAATGAGTTTTCTCATTAAACACCCATTAGCACTAATTGCTTTTTAATGAGTTTTTCCATTAAAAACCAAGTGTGGACCTAGGTTAGATAAAAGGAAAAATGAATAGGTTAGGTCAGCGCCGCGGCGCTGACCTAACCTAATAATTTTTCCTTTTATTTAAAATGGTGCTTGCATCGGTCGTAACAGTAAAAAGGAGAGTGACTTTTTCTAGCAATTACAAGAATAGCAGTAGCGCGGCGAAGGGGTATGCATGTATTATACAGCGCATTGTTGCTATAAAATATGTTAGTTTACAAGAAGCTCGAACGTGCACAAATTAAATTTTAATCTATAATTAACCACGGTCGTAAAAATGGGAAATTAATGGTTAATTTTAATACTGCTAAGCATATACTTTCGCTCGGTGATTCATTTAGAAAATATTCTACCCCACCATTTCCTAAAATATGACGTAGAAGTTATTTAAAATTAAATTACTTTATTAGTAAGTATCCTGTAGACAACAAGTTGGTATTTCCTTAGTAATGGTTTAAAGTGTTTTTATTAAGTTTTTGGTTATAGTAGCACTGCATCTTCTACAGCACGACTTGCACACAATTTGTGTGCGTGTGCTATCACCCTTTTGGATTTTTAATATGCACGCGATCCGTATAACATGGAAGACGTTTCCGATGTTTCTACTAACGGCATTCGCACCATCGACGATGCGAACCGGGTGCATGCATTGGCGCTAAATGTATTGGACGAGCAGCAAGGATTATGACGTCATTTAGTTCCCCGCTGAATCCTCAACTTCGTTCGGGTGTCTTCGGAAACCTTCTGTTTGCATTCTATAGGGTACATAAATCAGGTGCGCAAGATTAAACTCTTTAGTTATAAGTTAGTTCGCTTACAAGTTTAACCAAAGTGCTATAGTGCGGATTTTGTTTTGTACTAAAATGGTATCTGCAAACGTTTTTAAGTGCAACTCTTGCGGTGCTTCCTATACCTGGAAAAATGCTCTCAAACGGCACCAGAACAAATGTCGTGGTGTAACATCGTCTACGGTTAAGCTTATACATCCGTCCGCAGCAAAGTACTTAAACTGTGGGTCTTGCGGTATCGCTTTTACGAGAATGGGCAAGTTACAGCGACACAAGGAAAACCAGCTTTTTTTCAGGAAACCACTTATAAAGGTTGTTTTCTTTTCAAAACCCGAGAAAATTATCACAACAGCAGCCGAATTTTATACTGTCAATGTACAAAACAGCATGCAAAGTTTGCACTAAATGAGCACTAGACAGTTTTAAAAATTTTATACCACAGTTTTAACATTTCATTGTAAGCATACCGCTTTATAGTCAATGAAAACACACATTTTCATCACATTGATTTTCTCCATACGTTATGAGAATGAAGGCTCGGAGTTGTTTGAGTTACGCTAAATCTTTGGTATGATTAACACTAGGAGCAGTGATTGATTAGTTGCCTATATATACGGCGCGGGTTAGTTATTAACTAATATAGTTAAAATGTACCTTAATACGCTTACGTTGTTTTATATACAACGCAACATTTAAAACTGGCTTTATTGCAGCATAACATGATTGTGTCCTCAAACTTGCTGAACCTTAAAAAAATTCTGAAAAATTTAACAGAAAGATGTTAATTAAAACTTACTGAGGTATTTAAAATTGCTGCTGTTTTTTAGAATAATAATCCTAAAATATATATTTAAGAAGTCATTTTATAAATTAGTAATAAGTTTATTGAGCTCTATATTAATTCATTCCGATAAATCATGCCTATAAAGATCTGGCAACGGAAGTAGGTAGTGTTTTTAGATCAAGTAAAATAAATGTACTTAACCTTGTGATCTTAAGCGATTCTATTATAGTATATAATAATCATTTGTCCTTGAATGTTGTTTTGCACATTTATTTGCGCAACCGAATATGTAATTTATGTAATTTATTATAAAACGCATCTTATCTCCTAACGATAACGTACTTTCCTTATTAATATAATAAATGAGTTATATTGAATACCCAGCTGTAGCTTACGAAAACTATTTTGGTAGCTTATTTGCATGAAGGAAAGTAGTGTTTGGTATCTATAAAAACCTCTCTGTTTTGCCATTTTGTCACATAAGCACAACCTCTTAGACTTAAGTATTAATTTAATATGTTAGTAGTAATTTAATGCGACTATGGACCCAAAGTAGGTCAGTAGGTCAACTGGTCCCAAAATCAATATGACTATGAACCCAAAGTAGGTCAGTAGGTTAAACTGGACCCAAAGTCAACGTTTCTGTGGACCCAATGTAGGTCAATCGACTGAAACAATGTGTCTATGGACCTAAAGTAGGTCATTCAACTAAAAGAGTAAAACTTTGGTCCCAAAGTCAATGCGACTATGAACCCAATGTAAGTTAATCGTCGACTAATAACTGCGTTAATTTAGAGCCAAGTTAGATCAGTCGACTTGAAACTGCTGCTGGTGCTGGTGCAAATGATGGCTATGTATAGACCATTAGTTTCAGTTGGACTCATGTTCTAAAATTTATTTCATTTAGTAGCCGCTTATTATAATCGATAGGTAAGAATGTGGCTTTTGATAAATCGACCACGTTGTTCCAGCATTTGAGAGAACGCTGGTGTGCGCAAGAATGGAGAATGTCATTCCCTTCAAGTAATTTAGACGTGAAGAGAAAAAGTTGTTGAGAAGAAATAATACGCGAGACTCTAAATTTGTTTATACGAACCAAAAAGCGTGGTGGGGAACTTTCACCGTAGAACGGGAAATATGTAGTAGAAGTCATAGTCATTTGGAATCGGAAGAAAGATAAGCGTTTCCCACAGTTGTGGTCGCCGATGCACGAAAAATTTTACGGACTACAAGACTGTTGAGTAAAATCAGAAGAGGTGACACGCTTTAATTTTTCAACCGTTGTCTCAACATCAGAAATGTTGGTTAGTAAAGCAAACAATAATTTATTTCTCTCCAGGGCTTACTCATCGGATGTAGCTGAGTATGTAGCCACAAAGATCGTAAACGAACACACTTCTTATCTATGATATCCTCAGCAAAATTTTCAGACAACTGTCAAAGTTCAACAAGCGCGTTGTTAATAGCATCATAATCTTCCCCAAGGGCAATAGTATAATCACTGTAGTTAAAGGATTGATTCCTTTCCACTTGAATCTCGTTGCACGTGGCTTAATGCAACTTCTCTACATTAATGTCGGCGTTAAGCTCCTGAGAAGATAATTCATATTGGAGTTCGTGCTTTAGCAATCTATTTACATCTAACATCCATATAATCACCGGGAATAACAAAACAACAGGACTTCCTCGAAACTAAAACACCAAAACTCCAAATCATTTTAGTTACCCACAGAGATGCACAAAGTAAACTGCAGTAAACGTGAAGTATACAACAACAAGGCGATTAAAATCCATAAGGAAGTAACCAAGAAGTGATAATAAGAATGGAATTAGAAATAGAACTCCAGTGTCTTTGATTTTCACTAGTGGAAAAACTAAATTACCAGAGAAAACGCGAAAACACAGATAAGGTAGGGTCAAAGTAAAGCTTGAGAAACTTTTAAACAACATATAAGAGACATACGCAAAATTAAAATTACTGGAGGAAGAAGAAAATATTGGCAAAAATTAGATCGGGTATAACGCAAAGGCGTCAACATTTATTGAGCAAATCTAGGGCACGCTGGATACGCCAAATTTGTTACACGTAAGACGAACAGGTTAAAAAGAAAAGATTGAAATACGTAACGGAGTGCTTGCCCGAATTACGGTTACGGAGAAGGAAAAGAAAAGAAAATAAATGCCACGCTAACACAGTCGAAGATTAGGGTAAGGTAGGTAAGGGTGAGACTAAGGAACGAAGCAAAAGAGCACGCAGCCCAATTCGCTGTAAAGAAAAATGATTAGTATATATATATTTCGAATGGACCTGCACCTTGCCGAAGTTCTAAATTACTAGAACAGGTGAAATGGCTTGCGTGTTCTAATGAGCTAAAGAGCCAAACTACAGGTCCAACCAAGGTAGTAGGGTCGTTAGTGAGGAACCAGACTAAGACAGGTCCCCGAAAGAGGGCAGCGGCTCTTTCGGTACTTAGATTGGCAGAGACCATAGGGGTCGGTATGGCAGTCTAAGACACACTACCGCGATGTGGAAGGCAACGGGAAACCACCACATTATCTCCCAAGTACACAGCGTACCTAAATTATAATAAAATGATGGCATTCTCTGGGGTAAAAGATTCCGGAGTTAAAATAGTCCCCCATTCGGATCTCCGGGAGGACTACTGGAGGATGCGATCGGAAAGTTAAAAATAAGAGTCGGGAACATTCTGCGAGTCGGAGCGTGGAATGTTAGAAGTATGAAGCAAGTAGGTAAGCTAGAGAACTTAAAAATCGAAATGAATAGGTTATCACTAGACATTGTAGGGATTAGCGAAGTTCGGTGGCCAGAGGCGGGGGATTTTTGGACTGGAGACTTCAGGGTAATTCATACAGGAGCAGAGGACGGAAATTTGGGTGTGGGGATAGTTATGCGGAAAAAGATAGGACACTGTGTGGAAAATTACTTACAAAAGAACGAAAGAGTACTCATGGTTAGATTAGAATCTAAACCGGTAAACACAGTAATAATACAAGCATACATGCCCACCTCTAGCTACAGTGACGAAGAGGTAGAAGCCATCTACAAAGATATCGAAGACATATTAAGATACGTAAAAGGACATGAAAATTTAATAATTACGGGGGATTTTAATGCTGTAGTAGGTGAGGGTAGGGAAGGAGCGGTAGTAAGTTTATTTGGTTTAGGCACGAGAAACGACAGGGGAAATAGGCTGGTAGAATTTTGCGACGAGAACAATTTAATCATCACAAACACATTATTTCAACATCATGCTAAAAGACGATATACGTGGAAGATGCCAGGAGATATAGGACGATATCAAATAGATTACATTCTTGTTAGACAACGGTTTAGGAATCAAGTAAAAGACTGTAGAAGCTACCCAGAAGCAGATATAGATACTGACCACAACATCGTAATTATGAAGGCCGCACTTAAGTTTAAAAATCTGAAAAAGAGGAACGGAAAAAGGCACTTGGACTTAGAGAAACTAAAAGACAAAGATATTCAAGTAAGATTCGAAAAAAAGTCAAATGAATTGCTGAATGATATCGCGAAAATATCTGAAACTAAGGAAGTAGAAACAGAATGGAATAACATTAAATCCAGCCTAGACATGGCGGCCAGAGATATTTTGGGGTATACACAAAAAGAAAATAAGAAACCATGGATAACAAAGGATATCGTGAATTTAATAGAAGAAAGACGAAAATACAAAAATAAATCAGACGAAACAGGAAAACAGAGATACAAAGCCATAAAATGGGAAATTATTCGAAAATGCAGGAAAGCTAAAGAACAATGGATTGATGAAAAGTGCAAAGAAGTACAAACTAAGATGGAAATAGGAAAGACAGACGAAGCATACAAATTAATTAGAATGAATTTTAGGGATATAAAACCGTATAGCAAAAATATAAGGGACGCACAAGGAAACGTCATTATAGAAAACGTAGAGAAAGTGAGTAGATGGCAAGAATATATAGGGAATTTATATGCAGGAGAGGAACTAACTGCATTAGAACAGGAATCATACATTGAAAATGTTGACTTGGGATATCCTATACTTCGAGACGAGTTTGAATTAGCATTAAAGAGTCTGAAAAATAGTAAGGCGCCGGGTACAGATAAGGTGCAAGCAGAAACTCTAAAAGCCGCTGGACAAGCAGTAACAGAACGTCTCTTCCAACTTGTAAGCTATATGTATGAGACAGGCGAGATACCCAAAGATTTCAAACGTAGCATCATAGTAACTATACCAAAAAAGAAAGGCGCGGATAGATGTGAAAATTTTCGAACAATAAGTTTGACAGCACACGTGTCAAAAATATTAACTAGAATTGTGCAAAGACGAATGGAAAAACGAGCTGAAGAAATACTAGGAGAAGACCAATTTGGGTTTAGGCGAAATAGGGGAACACGGGAGGCTATTTTAGCTCTGAGAGTGATAATGGAGAAAACTATAGAAAAAGGGGAAAGCATGTATATTGGGTTTGTAGATCTGGAAAAAGCATTCGACAATGTAAATTGGAAAAAAATGTTTGAAATACTCAAAAGGATTGGAATGAGTTATAGGGATAGACGAATAGTACATAGCTTATACAAAGAGCAAACAGCAGTAATAGAATTAGAGCAGGAACGTAGGGAAGTAAACATTAGGAAAGGGGTGAGACAGGAATGTGCCCTATCCCCATTGATTTTTAACTTGTACATAGAAGAGGCAATGAATACTGTCAAATGCAGAAAGACATTTGGAATTACTATGCAGGGACAAAAAATTGATATGCTTAGATTTGCAGATGATATAGCGGTATTAGCATCTAGCAAGGAAGAGTTAGAAGCAGCTCTTAATAAAATGGAAACGGTTTTAACAGAGAGATACGGTATGAAAATTAACAAAACTAAAACTAAAGTTCTAGTTTGCAAAGGTGGGGAAAATAAATCAAAAACAAGAATACAAGTATTTAACACGAACGTACAAGAGGTTAAGGATTTCTGCTACCTAGGAAGCCAAATAACGCAAGATGGGAAAAGCACAAAAGATATAAAACAAAGATTAGCACAAGGTCGTGCTACATTTAACAAGAAACAGCAACTATTGTGCTCAAAGACCACAAACATAGAAACAAGGAAAAGATTGCTTAAAACATATGTGTGGAGCACAGCACTGTACGGCTGTGAAGCCTGGACAGTAGGAGAAGCGGACAAGAAAAAGGTAGAAGCCTTTGAAATGTGGTGTTACAGGCGTATGATGAAGATATCATGGACAGACAAAGTTAAGAACGAAGAGGTACTAAAATGGTAGGGGAAGAAAGAAATATGTGGAAAACGGTAAAAATAGGAGAGAGAGGATGATAGGCCACATACTACGGCATGAGGGAATAGTGCGGAATATTTTAGAAGCAGAGATAGGAAAAAAGAGAAGAAGAGGCAGACCTAGATTAGACTACTGCACACAGATAGTAAAAGATGTAGGCTGTAGAGGTTTCAGGGAGATGTGTAGGCTAGCCCAGAATAGAAATCAATGGAGGTACGCATCCAACCAATCCCAAGATGGATAAACTAATGACGAAAAGATAACTGTGCGTAAACATGGTGATTATTATAAGTAACTACAAGAATTGGTTGGGCAATATTCTCGAATAATGTTAAGTGTGTGAAAGGATTTACTAGAAAACCATTATTTCGGCAAATGTCTAAGTGTTGGGGGATCTTGGTAGCCACAGGTTGCTTAACCTCCTTCATTGAATCTCGGTAAAATAGGGTATAAAATTAGAAAACAATAGAAAGGGAACGAGCTGAATACACATACTCCTGAAAAGAAGAAAAGAAGAAAAGAAGAAAACCACCAAAACGCAAAATCAAAGAAGCTGCCTATATAACCCTACATAAAAATAACTGCGTTGCAAACGAATCCGGGACTTTCAGTAAACAATGGATTCCATTACTAAAAGAAATAACAAATGAAAATCAAATGCCCACAATATCTAGGTAGCATTGCAAGTTTTTCCTGGATTTTCCTTGCAATATTAACATGAAATACAGCCTACATACATGATTTCTATTTATACATAAAATAACTAATTACATAAAAT
Organism: Platerodrilus igneus; assembly: GCA_036346225.1. Lineage (NCBI taxonomy): Eukaryota > Metazoa > Arthropoda > Insecta > Coleoptera > Lycidae > Platerodrilus > Platerodrilus igneus. The sequence goes on along the minus strand of JARFIW010001052.1, from coordinate 2,196,673 downwards.
AAGCATATTAACAATCCTTGTAAAACAGCACTGGTATCTGACAAGTATAAATCCACAATAAGGTTACCTCAAAACCATATACAATCTCCGTTGAACAGTATTGGTATCTGACAAGTGTAAACTCGCCATAAGGTCGCCTCAGATCCATATACAATCTTCATAGAACAACATTGGTATCTGACAAGTGTAAACCCGCCATAGGGTCGCCTCATATCCATATACAATCTTCATAGAACAACATTGGTATCTGACAAGTGTAAACCCGCCATAGGGTCGCCTCAGATCCATATACAATCTTCATAGAACAACAGTGGTATCTGACAAGTGTAAACCCGCCATAGAGTCGCCTCAGAACCATGTTAAAATCTACCAAAGAGGTAACTTAAATCATAATGAATTTTCCCCCTCAAAATAAATATAAAAAACGACTACTTAAGCCTTTCAATAATGCAATCGCACACTTCTTTAATAACCATCCTCTCAATTGTATAAATAGAAACATGTTAAAAATGTTGGCTGAAATGCAGACACAAAACGGTAGCAGTCTTTTGAAATGCTCCAGATGTATGAGGACGATAGCATGGACAGACAAAGATAATAACAAATAAGTTACAGAAATAGTATGGGAACAAGGATATCTGGGGAAAAAGAGAAATAGTAGGGCGGAATACGTTCTAAGGCATTTTTGGGGAATAGTATGTGATATATTACAAGCAGAGATAGGAAAAAAGAGGTAGATGTAGACCTAGATCAGACAGTTATAGATGCAAACTGTGCATATTTCAGGGAAATCTGTAGGTTAGTTCAGAATAGGGAACAATGATGGTACGCGTCTAACCAGTTCTAGGACTGAAGACCTAATGATGATGATAGGTATACAACATATACATGCGGACAGAACTCAGTCTGTCCAATACAATAAAATAAAATATTCAACAACGCCGAAAAATAAACACACTAATTATGGGGTTTATTCCAACATGTTTGTACGTATTTAGAATGCGTAATACATACTAGTAAAAATATCATATATAAATATAACAAGAATCTTACCTACATATTTACTACGGTGACTATTACAAACTCGCCCCCAAAAGAATCTACTAAACCAATAAACGAAGTACATATCTACAAATTGTGTCATTAGGGGCAATCAACACCAATAGCAAATCAAATAACACAACTAATGGATAATTATCAAACCTATATATAATTTCGAAACCAGTTCACTCGGTTATTCATCAATATAAAAAACAATATCAAACAGAACCTATACTAATATCCTTGTTTTAATAATAATCGCTTTAAACAAACAACAATGATTTGTTTATTAATTTCTTAATATTTCTGTGATTCGAGTAAACCCAGGTGCCATAAATAAGCAGAGCTATTCGTTACCTGTTGGTTTTGATGATATTCCCTCACGTAGAATGTTAAGGGTTATTGGTAACTGCAATGTGTACCCATCTCATCATAACTAAACCTGCATAGAAGCAGCAGCCAGACGAAATATGCTGTAACGTGAAAGTGAGAAACTCTATGTTAAGACCGAGTAACCATTTGTTCAAAGAGTCTAAGAATGTGGGTTGTAATTCAGGCTACGAGTGCTGGTTAAAATCCGAAAACTGTGGGTTAGAAGCCGGAGAATGTATGTTAAAATCCGGGCAGTCGCTTAAAAGAGTAGTAAGTTTTCACCATAAAGATTTTGTAACCGACTGGTTGAGCTTATAATATTTATCACAAAATAAAGCATGTCAACCAATACTCGAAATACAGTGAACTCGTTCAACGAACATACTATAAAATTGTTTTCTGAAGAATAATCACAGACAACCCATCACAAAATAGCAGCAACTTTGAGTATATTTCTAGTATTCAAAGATAACACCTCCAATTTATCTAATAACAATTAAACTAGATCATTTTACTACAAAAAACATCGAACAAAAACTATCAGATGCGGCTCGTATAATTTAGCAATTTATCAAAAGCATACATTTATTAAACACACGGTATCGAATGTAGAAATTCAGAAAATGTCCAAACTATGAAATGGAACGTAACACAACTGTATACATAAGTTAATAATTAGTGTTGTGTATGGGAAATTTTACTTTATACGATAGTTATTTTGTGTTTTCTTGGTTAGTTTGAATTCTTAGAGGTTTTGTTGTGTAACATGTCATTTGGCCGAGGCCTAGCCATGTTACAACGTGCTTTGCACAATATAAAAGTACGCGTATTTTTCTTACTCTAAACACACATTTTATTACCTCTCAAAAATCCCTCAGGACTGCCGCTACAGATCCATACATAATCTCTTCTTACACGCAAAGTGCAACAAGCACCCTCATTCCATTTAGAAATAAGTTTTTACTTACAGGTCATCCTGCTTCAATTAATAAAATTCATTTTAAACGGTTCACTCTGTTTATACAAATTGCACCAACTTGTGCATTTAAAACACTTGTAAAATTAATTTCGGACTTCACTAGTCGCGTAGTTTGAAGCTAGGATGAGTATCTTCAGCAGAATCGAAAACTAGGAGAGCCCTGCCGCCTCCAACAAGGTTTATATAAACACAACCCCTCTCAAGTCGCACGTATCTTTCCCTAAACATTCTTCGAAAACTTTTCAACGACCACTCAATTACAAAAATTCTTGTGCACAAAAATATAACCAACGTCAAAAACTTGGAAATTTTGAGACGCAAACACTGCATTACCGCAAAAAACTCGTTAAACTTACCAACCTTTAAATCTTTTCTGAAATCCACACTCTCCAGTTACCGCCAAACAACTACAATCAAGCCTCCCATGTGCGCGTTCATACTACTATTTTACGTTTGCTTTCATAATAACATCCCCTGGTCGTGTTTCCGTGCCCTTCTTAAATTGTCTACGTTATTTCTACATTTCAGGTATCTTTGTCTACCCCATGTTTTCTGTCTTTATTATAGTCCTCTATTATTACATTGTTCAGAGTTGTTACTCCCTTCCTATATATGCGCCTTGAAAAATCGATACCTTTTGCAAACATGTTGCATCTTCGTTTCACTTATTGGCTTCTAAAATATACTCGTCTTACAGACGTTTAAAAATCATTACCACTAAACCATCTGACATCTTCCATCTGTTTCTGTTACATGGTAAATATCGTCTCTCGCCTAATTTTATCGATCTGTTTTCAGCAAGTAACCGACCGTTGCTTTTAGCCTTGTGTTTTCTGTTAACAAATTCTACCTAGAAATGTTTTCAACGTTTAAAGCTCTATAGGAATTGTTTATCTACTGCTCGCCCGTCTGTTCCTTGAAATTCTTACCCGTTATAGCTTTTATTCAAACCTTGTAGAGTTCCACGAATATTTTAGCTTATGCTACGTTTAAGAAATGAACCTTGCTTAAATTATTGATTTTTACACTACATCCAATTTGAAAAGCTTTTATGATAATAATATTTGTACACGACTTCTGACCTTGCCATCGATCTTATTCATAACTAATTGTTGTCCTAGTTCTAAATTGACGTATAAAAATTAAATCTGCATTATCGTATCTAATCTTGTTCCTATCTAATTATATTAAAGCGTTTTAAATTGTATATTGATTTCTATGTACAGGGTACCTACAAATATATAAATGTTTGACTTAAATACACATATCTAAGCTGACCAATTTACAGTAATATATATATATATATATATATATATATATATATTGTAGTGGTTGTAATGGTTAAATTTGGGTATAAACAATGCAATTTCAAACACCCTGTATAGAGGAAACAACCATAATTTACGTGCGAAATTTATTTCATGTATTTAATTTAAAGTAACGAATAATAACAGAATTTTATAATTAGGGATAAAAAATTCGTAAGTGCGTAAAGAAAATAAATAGTATAAGCCAATAGAAATTATTAATTAATTTAATTCAGTTTAATTCAAAGGGTTATAACGTCAGAAAACGCATAAAAGCAGGAAAAATCAATAAATCGAAGGCGAAAAGCTTTACTAACAAATAAACAGACGTCGAATATAGGAAATACCTTGAAACGCAAACTCCTAAAAATGTTATATTAAAACGATCGTTAATTGAACACCTGCATGTTTTGGAAAGGTCAGGTTCCCTTATTTTTGTAGATAACAAGCAAGTTTCAAAGAATATTGGTTAAACGACAGTCGCAAAGCACGTATACAACTCCACGTGGAGGAAATATCACGCGGACAGTAATATCAATTTTCGACCACTCAAACAAGGTTAGAAGAAAACATATAATATGCATAAGAGAGGAATGGAGTTAATACAGGCGGGGTTTTAAGACGTCATTGAAAGGTATCATTGGTCTAAATAGTTAGTTGTACAACAGACGAGCACGGGACAGATGAATGCTGGTTTTTCGGAAAATAGCGTAGCAACGAGCTAAATTTCGGGAAGTTTGAAAACGGTTATACCAAAATTTTAAGAAAGAGTTTGCAATTAGGATTTCGGGTAAAGTGTGGCCGAGAGGGGCCTGCCTTATAATATAAATAAGCTAGCGAAATTGATAGCTCTCTCGTTGACTTCTTTAATTTGCATCGCTTACGACGTATCAAAAATCTACTAACGAGCTTGTAAGTATTAAAATTTATAAATTTACAGTGTTAGATTGTTGTGGCCTGATACTTTGAACGCGGACAGTGTCAAGTTTATATTTAACTAAAGTACAACGTATACTGTAACAAGCTCGTGACGTAAAGTAAATTAAATTACGCAATAATAACAAGTGAACTATACTTGGATTTGGATACCGAGATGGATCTTTTATGAGTAGCATGTAGCGGAACGTAGATGGTGTTCATCTATAAATAGCTGGAGGCGGCAAGCAGCGCATAATCACGAGACCGAGGGTTCACGAACATAATACATCGTCAACAGAGATGGAATCTTCAAGTTTTCAGGTAACGCATTAGATTTTGCTGTTTTTTTATAAACTGTGGAGATTATTGTGATGTGTGAGAGTGAACTTTGATGGTATTTTTCTTTGTCATTTTGCGTATTGAAAAGAATACGTATAACTAACTTTTATTATGGTATTTGAATATAAATCTAAAGGTGTACGTAAAGCTTATTAACGTTCCTCATGGATTTAAATTTTTATTGTTAAGAGTACATGGGTTTTTTTGTGTTTGTAATAAGAGTATGCAAAGTAGAAAGCATACATTTAAAAAAAACTGGGTTATCATGAGCTCACCATACTCCAGAGTGTACTAATTAGAAATAGTTATAAATAAGAAAAATAAGGTATTATTCAGGGCCCACTTACTTCCGTTACATTAAATGTGTTTGATATTTCAATTTAAAATCCAGGACTTTACAAAGATAGAATTTATTGAGATGTAACTTGAGCACCGAAATGTAAATAATCTTGAATTATTATTTGTAAATAGTGGTAAATAAATATTGTATGATTGTTGTATTATTTTGTAGTTTTATTGAGAGTGTGCGTGAACGGTAAAGAGTATAATAGTATATCTAGGTATTCAAGAGGAAGCATAGCTGAGCTAGTCAGGGAGCTGTTGAAGAAATCAATTAAAGTGATGAAGCAGGAATCCGGGTAAGAAATTTTTTTTTGAAATTTTCCTTTTTGTGAAATTTTTGATTTTTGTAATTTAAGAATTTTGATTTAACTCGGGAGGTCCTGAGTTAAATTAAGTTACACGGCAATACATATATATATATATATATATATATATATATATATATATATATTTCAAAACGTATGCCATAATTGATGGATCTTTATATTGCCATATCATTCTATTGCCCATTGTTGTTTTCCTAAGTTTCCAAATTATTGGGAGCAGTCAATCAAAACGTGTTGAGCGCACTTAAGTCCATTAAACATATATCAGTATTTTAATATAACAGTTGCATACAAAATGTATGCAGACAAGTAATCACTCTCTTTGAAAGCCAATTTTATGCTGTGTTGAAGAAATGGTCAGCAGTTTAAAAATATTCTCACATTTGTATTTTGTGTACTGTTTTCTATCATTTTTCCATTTTAAAGTGCTAGTAATATTCATCAAGCGATATATATTAATTTTTTTGTTATTTATGTTATTTTTAATAATTGTAGAATTCTTTAATTTGTTATCTTTACTTGTGTTTCAAATTGAATATGATGGTGTTTATTTGATTAAATTTTGTCATATTTTATTTAAGAAGATCCCTTACTTAAAGTTTTAGACGATGAAAAATACATGTCCTAAAACTAATGACAGAAGATTATTACAATTGATTATATAAATTGCCTAAACTGAAAGATGCATATAACGGACCAGTTTCCAGCTTAAAAACGAAGATTAAAATTTTATTTGTCCTAACATTTTGACCTTCCAATGTCCCAACCAAAGATACTAAATTGGCCAGGAAGTAAATTTTTTACATGGAAATTTTAAATTTGCTATTCCAAGCAAGGTAGGGATTTTTAACGTACGCGACAACATTCGCACACGGGACCTACATTTTATCTCTCATACGAACGAGGGCGTATTTTTGTGAAAAATGTTTGTCTAGCATTTTTCAAGTGCGTGTCAGGATTCAAACCCGGGACCTTGTAATTTGCAGTAATACGTGAACCTGTTTGATTCACGGAGCCGGCGTGCTATTCGTCTGTTGTCTCATATCAAATGCTCACTTTTTGTTACTTTAATACTGTTCATACAATATTTTAACTGGACTGCAAACGTAGAAAGATTAGTTTAAAACCTTAGGAACAAAAAAGGGTGGACGTTGTCGAAACGAAAGAGATAAGAAATACTCAAAAGATATGGAGTGAAGTAGTACAAATATAAGAATATTAAATAAACAAACGTGAACTAAAAAAATACCTGGGAGAAACGTGTTCATGGATTTTAAAATGTTTCGCTTGACTAGTATATTGAATGAAGTTATTGATTGTCAAAATTTGGCAAACTTTTTAGTTATGTTTACCTGCTATTGTAATTGGCGTCAGTAGCTTTTATAACAGAACATAAAACTTAATTGCTTGAAGCAATTTCGGAACTTTGTGTTAGTTAAGAGAATTTGGAAATGCAAACAATTTTTAGGTTTCAAAGAATCTTGAAGAAACCGTGGCTTAATATTCACGAGAAGGTGCGATACGGGGTTATTTAACCCAGATAGTCCACATGGACTAAAATATAATCGATAATAAAGAATATCAATTTGCACCAATACGAACAGGTTAGAAAAGGAAAGAGAAAATGCGTCAAGCAAAGACACATATAGTAAAAGGCGTGATTTAAGCAACGTCACGAGGGTCACAATTGGTTGAAAATAGGATGCAAATATGAGAGGTAAAAATAACAGTTCGGTATAAAAGTCAATTAGTTATTTCCAGACTTTGCGTGCCGTGTTGAAATTTCTGAGATTTTTAACTGGGGCGAGAGCAAAATTCGTAAAAACCGACGCGCGAGCTACGGACTGGGAACAGAGCATGCGAAATTCTAGAAATTACCCGTTTTGGGGAACAGACCGACAGACAGGCTTTTGGCTATATATACCGGTGGTAATATGAATTTCGGCTCTCTTAGACTTTTGACTATTCGATGCGTTAAAAGCTCTTACATCCGCGACTTGATTCAAGATGTTAAACAGTGCATTTTAGTTTGATAAAATAATTTAAAATTTTGCTCGTATATTTTAGTGATTCAAAATAGTTTGTTATTTACGTGCTAACATGAATGTACTTCAGTGCACTTAGATACAAGGTAATAAAATTTAGTATCACTGTACCAATTAGCAAAATTTACAACGACAAATGTATACACAAAAGTAGGCAGTTTTGGCGTATATTGGTGAAAGACGCATGAATTTCTTTGCTATTTTCGGGGTGTTAATAATTAAATGGTTCAAATACGTGTCTGGATCCACGAAACAAGGGTCATATATACACAGATGAGTTCCGGAAAAGCCCAGAAACAACTTTAAATAAATGGGGATGGAGAAAATTTTAAAAGCGTTGAGAATTAGAAACCGTAAATATAATCCTGTTGGAATGGTGTGATTAACTAAAGGGACGATGTACATTGAAGCTACGAGGACAGTAACCTTCAGGTAAATTATACTATTTTGTTTGACATTTTGGTGTGTGTTGAATAACTTTATTATACTATTTTGTTTGACATTTTTGTGTGTGTTGAATTACTTGATAATTGTTTTACTTTAAATGGACATTAGTGAAATTGTACTAACCATAAAATTTTAATGTTAAGATGAAATTTGCTTGTTTAAGTAGAAAGGGGTATTTAGTATTGATGTTCTGGATTATGATGAAATTTTAGGTATGTCTTTGAGCTCAATTAGACGAACCTGGTTAATTAACGTAAAGGGGTGGTAGATGCTCCCTTTTTACTCTGCATATATTGTTATAGTAATTAGTAGGCATCCTACAAGGACTTTAATTCTGGATGCGCGTTAAAATGATAAAAAAAAATTTTAATCTTGAAAATTTTTGATACTGAAATTTATGCTGAATTTTAATTTTGAAATTTTAATGTATTGTGAATATTGATGTAAATAGAGTTGACGTTGATGTTTGTGGTAGGAATGTGTTTGTTTTTTTTATGTATGAGGATGAAAGTTATCTAGGGGAGCAGCCGAGGCGATTAACAGAAGAAAGTCAACAGACCAGGTAATTCAAGAGGTTTCACAGCAATATATATATATATATATATATATATATATATATTCAAAACGTATGCCATAATTGCTGAATCTCTATCTTGCAATTTCATTCTATTGCCCATTGTTGTTTTCCTAAGTTTCCAAATTATTGGGAGCAGTCAATCAAAACGTGTTGAGCGCACTTAAGTCCATTAAACATATATCAGTATTTTAATATAACAGTTGCATACAAAATGTATGCAGACAAGTAATCACTCTATTTGAAAGCCAATTTTATGCTGTGTTGAAGAAATGGTCAGCAGTTTAAAAATATTCTCACATTTGTATTTTGTGTACGGTTTTCTATCATTTTTCCATTTTAAAGTGCTAGTAATATTCATCAAGCGATATATATTAAAATTTTTGTTATTTATGTTATTTTTAATAATTGTAGAATTCTTTAATTTGATATCTTTACTTGTGTTTTAAATTGAATATGATGGTGTTTATTTGATTAAATTTTGTCATATTTTATTTAAGAAGATCCCTTACTTAAAGTTTTAGACGATGAAAAATACATGTCCTAAAACTAATGACAGAAGATTATTACAATTGATTATATAAATTGCCTAAATTGAAAGATGCATATAACGGACCAGTTTCCAGCTTAAAAACGAAGATTAAAATTCTATTTGTCCCAACATTTTGACCTTCCAATGTCCCAACCAAAGATACTAAATTGGCCAGGAAGTAAATTTTTTACATGGAAATTTTAAATTTGCTATTCCAAGCAAGGTAGGGATTTTTAACGTACGCGACAACATTCGCACACGGGACCTACATTTTATCTCTCATACGAAGGAGGGCGTATTTTTGTGAAAAATGTTTGTCTAGCATTTTTCAAGTACGTGTCAGGATTCGAACCCGGGACCTTGTAATTCGCAGTAATACGCGAACCTGTTTGATTCTCTGTGCCGCCGTTCTATTCGTCTGTTGTCTCATACCGAATGCTCACTTTTTGTTACTTTGATACTGTTCGTGCAATATTTCAACTGGACAGCAAACGTGGAAAGATTAGTATAAAACCTTAGGAACAAAAAAGGGTGGACGTTGTCGAAACGAAAGAGATAAGAAATACTCAAAAGATATGGAGTGAAGTAGTACAAATATAAGAATATTAAATAAACAAACGTGAACTAAAAAAATACCTGGGAGAAACGTGTTCATGGATTTTAAAATGTTTCGCTTGACTAGTATATTGAATGAAGTTATTGATTGTCAAAATTTGGCAAACTTTTTAGTTATGTTTACCTGCTATTGTAATTGGCGTCAGTAGCTTTTATAACAGAACATAAAACTTAATTGCTTGAAGCAATTTCGGAACTTGTGTGTTAGTTAAGAGAATTTGGAAATGCAAACAATTTTTAGGTTTGTACAATTCTTAAGAGCTTTTCTTAAGCTTAATTAAGATTTCGAAAAAATTTTTGTATACTTTACAAATTGTGTTAGTACATTTTCTAAATTTGGATCTATTATATATAAGGAAAACTGCTGGCAGATTAATGTACCCAAAGATTTTTGACAACATTCGTCAATGTGTGGAACAAGGGTATTTAAAATTGTTGCCTTAAGAAAGCGAACTTTCTTGTGTATTCAGTTGAACAATTATAAAGAAAGATTTTAGCTTGCCTTCATATAAAATGCAACTCGTATGCCAATTGACCATTTCGGGCATCTCCCATATAACTACTGTTGTGCCAGTAATTTAATAAATGGCGAAACGTGATTTCATTATTCAAGGTACGTAAATTCGTAAACTATGCATCTGCGGAGCGCTTGTGACAGTTGTACCTACAATTTTATCTAGCATCTAGTTGATATACTGTCTTGCTGATCAAACATACCATGGCAAACTAGAAATCAGCACCTCTAAAGTGTATAAAACGTCACATAACAACTCTTCACAAGTAGTTTAACTTGACTGTGGCAACCATAATACAGGAATGGTTGACTAGATTGTCCCTAGCGCTCTCATACGCAAGACAGTCCTTGTTGTCTATGCGGCCTTCTGTAGTAGCATAACCAGATTGTTTATCGATGCACTTGTATGAATCTTTCGGTTACCACAATCCAATTTTATAAAGTATTTCTAAAACATTCTAACAGTATGTTATCATATCTGTCATTTTGACACGAAACTGCATTTGTAATGGACCCAACGTCTGTAACGCTCCGTTTGTTGATCGTGTATTTATAAAACAATAGTTTAGAAAAAATAGGGCTAGGACTTGTCGGTTTACGATAGACCCTTTCAGCATCTAGGCTTGGGATGACTTAATTACCTACCAGCAAAGATAGGTTATTAAGCGATGCAATTTTGAATTTTTTTGAGAAAGGTTGAAAACTGACAGAAAGCGAGATGTGAAGAGAGAATTTGTTGTTGTAGAACTGTCAGTCGCGTTTAGCGCTCTGTGGTGTTTAATCTATCTGTTGTAGGTACACCCATCCATGGAATTTTACTTGCCGTTGTCTATTGATAAACATAGAATACTAATTCATATTGGCAACTTTTAATTTGGATGAAAAGAAAGGATCACAAGTTATGTATGTCGAACACCGAAATTATCCAATTTATTTGAGAACCGAGATGGATTAACACACATCCTGGTGACATTGGTTGAAAACCTGTTAAATTACAATCGTCCTCGTCTTGTCTAATGGTCTGATTCACCCCACAAGGTAAGCGAGTTACATTTCGGGCCTTGGGAGCGGTCTTTTTAATAACTTCTTCCAATTCTTCGTAACAAAATTTATTTGGTTAAACAAAAATTACCATAGAATTTTGACAAACTGATTTAAAATACTCTAAACCAAAATTTAAGTAATAATTGGAGTTTAATATGGTGAGTAGCTTAAGCAAACTGCAACGTTAAAGCTGAAATACTCAAGACTGACTGATGGTCTTGCGGCTCCCGGGGTATTTATGTTGTACCTGCACCTCACATATCTTTGGGAACTTGCAGTGCTCATGTCTGTTTATTTCTTAATTTTATTCATTATACAATGTAACTATCTTAATTTCTAAGTAATCGCGGTTTTTTAACCGTCCGTGACCTGCCACCTGCAGTATCACTATCGTCTGGAATACAATGTATTGCATCCCTTCTCACAACTTACTTGTGAACTGTTAATAACCATTCTGGTTTATCCTTCAATTTACATTGTTGCATATACTTAAGTTTCTTAAACAATTTCTAATAATTCCTAATAAATTCTATTTTATTATACATATATAGATTGGGAGATACATAACTATCTTGCGCCTACGTCGGTGGGACCGAGATTAGAAATGTACACTCCGCATAATAAACACTACCCCTTATTATGATTAACGTGCGAATGATTAAAACTCTTTCGTATGAAGTATACCCATAGTATAATTGACCCCTGGGAATAAAATATCAGGCCAAAGGTAGTGTCAAGCCTATTTAAGTAGACTTACGTCTGCTGTCACAATTGTTCTGTAGGATTTGCATACACCCGATTGATCACGCGTGGTATAAGATGTCATAGTTTACCCTTCACGCTGTCTATTTCGAAAACCTTCCCATCGTGAGACCCAGATATTTCCAACGCCAATCTGTTTAATAATATAGTTGCATATAAAAATTTAGTTTGGTAAGTGTCCATAACGAACTTTCACTTAGTAATAGGAATCCTTCCATTGTTTTGTTGAAAAAGTTAGTTATTGTTCAGTTGTATTTGGCGAAAGAGTACAGGTCATACATTTGTTTTACATATATATCTTGTAAACTGGTGTAACTTTATGATTTAGATGTGCCGAATAAATTTAAGAATTGAAGTTCAGGTACAACAATTCCGTTAAGAGTTAGTGTGTGAGTGAGGCGAATCAGAGCCCTCTACGTCGTGGACCTCTGCTTCTCCCCTTAATATTACCAAGTGCCGAACGGTTTCCTTAACCAGTGACGAGGTCCCCTCAATAGTAGTTGACAGTGTGACATTACTGATGTGCACACCCAATTTTGTCGTCATTTGAATGGACCCTAATTTTTTTGTCTTTGGTCGGTCACCACTAATTATGGTTAAGAGCCGTCAAGCCACGCAAACTACGAATATTACGAAACCCTTCCCTCATCAACTTGAGCTAGTCACCATAAGGATTTCGATCCTTTGAAAACAAAAAATCTCTTCGAGAGTATCAGATAACAAATTGCACCCTAATATAAACCCTTACCCGATATTACAAGGTCGAGAATTTCTTATTAACAATGGAAGAAAAATTCTTCAGACATAAACGGCTAGTAGAGTGTTAACTCTGGGTAGATCATGAACTGGGGTCATGGGTTGTCAAATGACCAAAAATATAAATAATGAGCGCCACCGTATTTTTCAATACAACAACCTACAAAAATTATCTGTGCTTGTATTAGGGGAATGCGGAAACCTTCTATCAACACCACTACTATAGCCACAAAACCTGAATTTTACCTTTGTAACGCACTTACCACAATCTCAATAACCAGATGTCTTACAGATGTCTCGACTCAACCTGTGAACAATCAAATGCACAACATGGACACCGTTTGTGTCCTTAAAAATATTTACCAAATATAATATAATAGAATTTAAGTTCTAAAAATATACACCCAAGGTATTTGTTATCATTAGCCACAATGTCTGCTCATCAATGACATATAAGTTTTACTTGTATGAATAATAAAAGAGTTATGCAAAAATGGAGTCTATTTGATTAAATTCCTTGATTTGTTTTAATATAATCTTTTTCTGCTATTAATTTTATAGAACAGAAAATCAATAAGGTTTTGTATTAAAAAAAAACATAATAATCTCTAAATGGAATATTTCATAATAAATTTTCTAAAAAGTCTTAGTTCACTTAATAATTCATATTACACTTTTTAATTCCCAGTCATGTGTAGTACTACATTGACTTCACAATTTAATTTAATTATTTAGGATCTCATAAAATAGCATTTTTCAACCTGTGGTTAGTTTTACTTAATCTGTATAAAAGAATTCATCACGTTGTTTAACAATCAAAGTACATGACCTCAAAATTATTAAATATATTTTTAGATTAGCGTCAAATAATATGTGATATTTAAATTTGGACAGCTGAATATTTCTTTGACATCATATGTCACTAGCAACTTTTTCAGTTTAGTTAACGTTATGTGTTTGTGAAATAATTATGATAAGCAAACAGCATAGCCATCTTTAAAATTTATGCAAGGTTACAAATCTATTACGGAATTCTTTCTTTCACTAAATAATTTTTAAGTTACTTTAATCTAGATAAAGCTTCAACCTTGTATTTTTTGTATTACGATTAAATAATTATAAATGTGATTAAATGCTAAATATCACTCACGTGTGGAAGTGCAGTACGACCAAAAGAAATCGAACTATGCCCTCAGCTGTGGGATATTCCATTAACATCTGCGTTCTGCGATGCACAAACAGGAAACATATGAATACGGACGAATTTATCGCTGGAACTATAAGAATTCTTCTGATCAAACATTATTTAACGAAACCAATTCTTCCTTAATTACATCCTATAGAATTTAGTATTCCAAATTCCAAACTAAATTTTCTAAATATTGCTTCCGAGATATTTTCTACATATTGCTTTCTAGATATTCTCTACTTCCACGATATTCTCTACTTCCACGATATTGCACTAAGAGGAAAATATTAATAAAATTTATTTACTTGATTATACCAACTGTTTTAATGATGGTGACTTCTATTTCTCCTTTTACGAACTCGACAGCAGGCCATGTGCCTGGAAACCATCTTGACTTTTCTACGCTGCGGAGCAGCTTACCCGTTCGAACGCTGATAGAGAAGTGACACGAAACGACAACTCGACGAAGCTTATTAACGAAACTTAGACCTCAAGAGCAAAGGAGTCTAATGCTATTATAAATTTTATGAATTATTTTTATCGTACGGAAATTTACAAATTATATTTTTATATTATTGCGGTATTATTTTAGATTAATAAGCGAAGTGTAACTACGTAAAAAAATACGTTACACCTTTTGTCCTCAACGTCGTAATGCCAGACAGCCCCGTAACGCGTCTGCACACATAGAGCAGCCTGAAATGTTCTTCAGTGCAGTGCATTCGCTAACAATGAAAGTTGTTCGGTATTCCCACGAGAAAGACAAACTACAGTAGGTAGATTTTGATCACCACTGATTTGTATAAGGATGGGATATACGTAAATTGTGAATGGATAACTGATCTTTGTCGTAACCTTACTTTAGCGTCTATCTAACTTTGCTAATTGTAGCATTTATTATTTAATTAGTTATGTTTGAATATATTGTTATTTGCAAACGAGCGGGTCAGAAAGAAAAGGACGCGAGTCAGCCAGTCACGCAAAAACCAAAGGAAGTTTTTCATTACACAAGAATTATTATAACTGCTTGCTCAAAATTATGATACTCGTTATAAATGCATACAACTACCAATCAGTACAGCCTGTACTCCACAAATGAAAACCACTCAATCCACGAAGTGTAAACTGGTTTCTTTTTAAAACATTACACAATATGTCTTGATAACCTTATCAAATTTGTTTTTATTCCACGCCATAATCGTGAATGCAATAGAAACGATAACGTCCGAAAATCCCATTTATACCTTGCATATGCAAATCAAGTGTTCGACAAACGTATAATAAAATTCGTTTTATTTCAATATTTTCGGAAAACCCATCATAGTTAATTTAAATAAAATTCAAACATAATACAAGATAACACGTAGCCTTATCTAATTACGATTTAAACAAAGTCAATTAAATATAATAAATATTAAATGTTAAAAGTATTATAGGCGGATCGTATGGTTTATTATTATTCCTGACTATGAAATCGAATATTGACGAGAACGGTATATTGAATTAGAAGAATATGGGAAATTTTAAGGTAGGGAAATGAATGTAGCAATATCCTTCATAAAAATTTTCTTTTTATTGTTAAATTCGGGCCACTACATTGCCAAACTCAATTGAATTGCTAAAGAAGAGCCGATGTGCTATTATGGCAATCTAATGACGATGTCCCAACGTCAGAGTATAAAAAAGATGTTTTAAGCTAATACAAAAGCTTTCCACTGCATGATTATATTGACTAAGAGAATAGTTATGAGTCCGGTATATATTTTGCCAACCCTCTATAGAAACGGTATAGATTATGGATTATGTAAAAACAAAACAGTGCAAGTCCAAACTAATGACAGAATACTGCTTTTAGGATATTTATTTTCAAAGCAGCAAGTTTTGTATTTTGCAATTACTGTTGAAAGCAAACTGCGCTTTAATTTTGTCTATATCTATAATTTAAAATTTTGAAAAAATTCTGCAGTTACAATCTTTACAGTTTTATTGCAGACAAAAACTTTATCTACCAGTTACATCTAAATACTTTTATAAAGCGAGAACTTATTATAAAGTGTAGCACTTCATTTCATTACTAAAATGGAACGTATAGCGCCATAATATTTCAATTTAGCAAATGGTGGTCATCCCTCTTTTCGAGTTTGCTATAAAATTGTGTGTTTTGAAATACGTCCACTTGAAAGGCATATTTACGACTGTGTACAAATATGAATTTAAAAGCTGCTACTGCAATAAATTGGCGTGTTTTTATTTATACTATTGCTAATCGATCAATGTTCCTAAAACACAGTTTTATATATGTTTAACAGAACACCCCTTTCTCATTCCAAATGACCTCATCAGTTTGTAACCCGTTGCCCTGATTGAAGTGCATGAATCAACTCTCATTGTTGATCGTTGCTATGCTATTGGTGGATATTAAACAACCCTTCTGCAAGGGGACGGCCATTTTATTCAGATTTTTTTACAAAGCTTTATTGGGTTTTGCGTTTTAGGGATATTAGGGAAATATGAGAGGTTGTGATGAGGCGGGGAATATTCAAGTCGCAAGTACAAGCTTTCTTTGTAATAGCGACGTCGCCGTTATATTACGACATTGGGGATTCCCAGTATTTTAGGGGTGGATACAATGTACGCACATAATACTAAATGCACAATATACAAATGAGTTGACCTATATCCGAACTTACGCACATTTCGATACTTCCTACAAATTAAATCTAAACATTTTATTAATAATCACATTTATTGTAAATACCCCGTATTGAAGAAAATTCTTTTGTTTTCTATATAAATTGTACTCTTAAAAAATAACCGAAAGTATATTTTTTCCGACGGAAAAACATTTTTAAACAATGCGTATCTGACGCTTTGCAACTAATGAAGAACTAGTGTGTATCAACTAAACAAAATAAAATACAAATTCTGTTACTCTGATGATATCTGATATAGATAGTGACGTAACCCTATTGAAAAATCCGGGTATGCGCTACTAGTAATTCCCATTTATACAAAGGAAAAATGACAGTAAACGATAAGTAAGTAAGGGTCACTACTTATAATTTTCCTTTCTGATAAATTATCATCATTTATACTTTGCCAGTTTCTGATCAAGCTCACTGCGGGTATTTTGTGACTTGTAGCTATGCTTATTTTTCTAGTATCGTATCATATTATAGTGATCAGGTATTGAATAATGCGAAAATTTACGATGTAAAAAAGAGTTTACTTCCTTATCAGCAGACCTATGTCACGTAATAACATCTCTCATTTCTATATGTATATATAGTCGTTTGGTTTCAAAACCAGCTACATCACAAAAACTTTTCTTTTGGGAAAACCAAAAAAACTGTTATTTTCTAGACCATTTAAAATTTTTGATCAATTTTTTTTCTATATGTGATAGATAGTTGGCTTTGTCCATGAGCATAATATCAAGGCCTTTTGATCAATGGCCACCTTACAAAAAAATAAATCAATTTG
Source organism: Platerodrilus igneus (assembly GCA_036346225.1). Taxonomy (NCBI): domain Eukaryota; kingdom Metazoa; phylum Arthropoda; class Insecta; order Coleoptera; family Lycidae; genus Platerodrilus; species Platerodrilus igneus. Next base: position 2,179,088 of record JARFIW010001052.1, on the reverse strand, counting down.
GATGTAGCTACTTTTGCAACTAACTATTGGATGTAGCTGGTTTTGCATCTAAATTTAGTGATGAGGTGGGTACAAAAAATAATCAGACATTTATTACTTTAATAAGAAGTTTATTAGATTAATTATCTGAATGAAAAATTACAAAATTATTATTTTTGGCATTGTATTGAGCCTACTAATGACACCTCTTTGGCCTATACACTCAAGTCTGAAATTTCTTCAAAATTTTCATTGCAGTCTCTTTCTTCGGTTTCTTCCTCTTCTTGGGCTTCTTCTTCGTTGGACTGAAGAACATTCCGATAGAATTGCAGGTTGTCTAGATTCTGCCATCCTCACCAAAATGTTGCATTAACAAGTTCATGACATCCCGAATTTTAAGAGCTGGTAGTCTTACCCCTGGTGGAATTAAATCAGGGTGAGGCATTTTTGATACATTTTCTCCTCTTAGTGTGACACGTTGATACTTTCCTAGGTCAAGTCTATAGTTAGGTTCTCCTTGATGAGTATATTACTGCGTTTAGAATTTACCTTGAAACTGAATCTTTTACTCATATTAAACTGAAAATGCCAGTTTCTAGGGGGTTTGAATATTTCCAAGCATCTCTGTTTCCAGTCATACACTAATCCTGCCAGTGAACGAACTGTGCCAAATTGAGAAAAAATTTCTGTATATTCTTCTAGTAGACCATTTTCAGTGAACATACCGCCTCATTTCCTCCAGAATCCCTCATTTCCTCACTCATCTGGACCAAAAAGTTTTCTTCGACTAACCATTTTCATCTTTCGAGATAAATATCTTAAATTTTTATCTTTCGAGATAAATGAGCATCCTCATTTCCACACACGAGATTTTTTTACCGCTAACATTCTGGACCAAAAGTTTTCTTCGACTAGCCATTGTATCTTTCGAGATAAACCTATCTTGTTTGGTATCGATTAATATTAGATTTTCTCAGCTACCCGAATCTCTAAGAATTTTTAGATTCATCCCCCAAGGAGCTACCCCATTTTAAGATTTCTTACCTGTAGCGACTTTTGAGCGTTCTTATAAAATTTTTTAGTCATGCGATACATCTTGTTAGCTTAAATTTTATGCAGAATTGAATCTGCAAACAGATTTGAAATCGGACCACGCCCTGCAAAGTTATACTTTAAGCTCTCAAACCTCATTAAAATTTTTGCTCGTATATATTTAACTCCATTTTTTAAAACCTTTTTCGCTACCCAAGGTATATGCTTTAACCAACACAAAATTAAGAACACAAAGTTTAATAATTTATTTTATCCAATTTACAGTTTAATAAACTAATTACAATTTTTACAAAGTATAACATTATTTCCTGTGCGTAGCCGAAAGTTTAACCTGTAACAAAAAAGAGATTAATGTGTTGTTTAAATAGACCTGTAACAAAATGAGATTAATGTAAAAAGAGGAGACGTGTTTTCAGTCAATAAGACATATTGTCGTTAACAATATGTTTTACCGTCCACGACACCACGTGGAGGTAAACACATGCGCCGGGAACAAAGGAAATTTTAAGGATGGGGAGGTAGATATGCTTATAACTAACTTACATACTATATACACAATAAAATATATACAAATATAAACAACTTAACCTATATCCTTATGCCCCCATGCGTAGGTTGATATGCCCGGGGATGACGTAACGCTTGTCATCTGCGCCCGATAAACTGATTTTATTAATAAGCTGTGTATAAAGTTGGTGTTTTTACTCCGGATTGATACCATCGTATTCATGAGGGCATCTCATTATTAATAACAACATCCTAAAACTATCTACACTAATCCCCGCCACCACACTACGACTAACACCCTTAATTTTTTAACAATGTCTTTCTCACTAATAATGCAGTAGGACTTAGCCCTACTACCTACAAATTCCAACACCAAATCGCCACAAAACTCGTCCTTAAACTTACCCAACACCTTTTTGTTTATAAGTGGTATATTGTACTTATTGTTTGGAGGGTAATCACTTGTATCAAAATGCTCAATGTTGCACTAATGTCACTATACAAGTCTGGCGTCTCAACACTATAAACAAAGAGTCTGTATCCGTATAAAGCAGGGACAATCTGGGACCATACAGAGGAACCATGGTCTTAGTGAAATCATACATAAGAGTTTTGGACAAATCTAAAATTGACAATCCTGCATAGATTGGTTTATTATAATTAATTTTAACACGATCCATCTGTATAATCGCCAGATTTTCCCCAACACTACAACTGTTAAAGTTAGGTTTAGCTATTAGTCCACTCGCGCACAACTTTTTCCCCTCGTGCCCCATCGCGTGACTATTTTGACATCGACCCTTTGTCCACGTTCTCCATTGTTTTACCAAAACCGCATTGTTCATAAGTTTGAAAAATCTTTTCAAACGCGTTAGCCAGAAGGGTTCGTGTTGAGATCAATGTAGGGTTTTAACCACGTCGACTGATCAAACTCCAACACGCGATGCACAACAGTTAATTGCAGACCGTTACGCAGAGCCTGCTGGTTGCGATAGTGAACAATGTATTTTGTTTTGTTCAGAAGGGTGGGAGTACTTAGGCGTCTTCGAAAACGGTGTTGGAGGTACCATCGATTCAGGGCAGAAAGGCAAGTCTTGTGATCGTTGTGAAGATGTTCTGGATACTGTATGTCAACTTCCAAAATATACCCTTTTCGTGGTGCTTGGTATATTTAATATTTCATGTTTTTCGATGTACCTTCCGTGTTTAACCATCTAAAGGTAATGGGTTGTTGGGACATGGCCCATCCATAAATTGTTAGCATCCAGATACGTTAAGTACTTGGATGACTCGTCAGGGTTGTAGTCTTCCATATACTTATTGTTGGCTTTGCATACCGATGCCCTGGGTTAACCCACCACGTATTCCTTTCTTGATAAAATGTTGCATTACATCGGTCAACAACTCAGCTTCACCCCAGTTTCAACATGGCATCCCAACTCAAACTAGGAGCAGTCACGTACTGGCATGGGTCTAGATCATAGGTTTTGTGCAGACGTCTCTGAAGTTCTCGAAAAGTCTGCTAGTAACAAAACGTCCGTTTTCAAATAAAGATCGCTTATTCCCCAAGCGTTCATTTTGAATGTTTTTCTTCCATAACATCCCCTGTGGGGTTAGAATTTAAAATTTTGTGGTGGTAGAGCCTTTTTCCAATACGGTAATATCTTTCACTATGTACGGGAACACACCCTTCCGATGTAATAAGCAAACTCTTCGGGGGGAAACATCTTTAGTTCAACAAACTGTTCACATTCAAGTTGGAGGCAGATTTAAGTGATGATGAAGCGTAAGGAGTCTACAAATTGTGTGATGAAAGATTCATCAGTTTCATCGTCGTTTTCCTTATAAATCTAACGTTTTTGTAAACGATATAAACCTCTCTTTATTATTGGGATTACAGTAACCTTCTTTCGTTCCCAACCTTTCACAATAAAATGTGAATCATAACCGCTTAGGTTATGAAACACCACCGGGATGAAATGAGGTACTCTGTAATTAATGTTGCACGCGCTATGTGCTGCAAAGCGAAATCTCCCTGAGATGGCAGTGATCCCTCACCCTCTCATTTCCCAAAGGTCTTACAGATGCCACATTCAACCATATGAAACAACAACTCATCTAGGGTTCCATTGGAAGCATGGGGTGTTTGTTTTAAAATTTTTCCCAATCGTTGGGCTTCCTCTTCATCTTTTCCATAAAAACTTTGCGGCTTCAGGTCCTCTGTACAGCTCAAATTTGTTAAACGAGTCATCGTATGAACATTTGATATAGTATGCAAAACTGAAGGGTTCGTGGTGTTGTGTGCTGTTGGTGAAGGAAGAGGTGGGATCCGGAACTGCAGAGCTAATAGGCTTCAACACACTTTCAAGTCAGCATAAATCACGAACGGTACCCGCATTTGTTTGTGGATGTTGGTGAACTCGAGGATGTTGTTGAAATGGTTCGGCATGGTTGTCACTACATGGTTGCAGTCGTTTCTTGAGTGTTGGTGTTTTGTCTTCGGATGGAAAAACACCAAGCATCCATCGCAAATCCATTTGCGGGTGCATTCACGAGAGATCTGCTTACCCACTAGCTTTCCCAAATCTTTGATCCAACAGTAGTGGGACTTGCATCCATCCTGAATGTATAGTAGGTTCACATGCCGAACCCTTTTATTAGCGGTGAAATGTAGCGGTCCAACGATGGACTTGCCTTCTACCCCAAAGACGTTGATGCTGATGTCGTTCTGCTCCTCAAACCTGGGAATGTCCTTTATAGGCATGGGGAACAGTACTCCTGTTACGTTGAGTACCGTCGAGTAATGCGGGTAGCTACTGACCCTTTGCGGATCGTGAACACTGTGGTGCAGGGCAGCCACAACACACCAGGCAAAACATGCGTCGTCTTGGTTTCGCACGTTAACGATGGCATGCTTCCCCTGAATCCATTTGGGAAGCTCGATATAAGATGAACCCCGCATTGGTTGGTACTTGTTAACATTTACCTCCAAGTACAACGCCTGTTTCAGAGTCCATCCTAAAATTTAAAAATTAGAAAAAAATTAATAATTGTAGAAACTAACCAGAATCTCGTTCTTGGAACTCGTCCGACTTAGCCGACATCCTCTCCACAAAGGTGTTGTAGACCGCTCCCAGGTCACTGGAGGAGGTGACCACAACATTTCGAGTGTTGAAAGATTTAAATCTTCAACACCCTCTGGCACCATCTTGGTGTAGCCACCAAACAACTCGCAATTAACCTTGAGGGAGGTGTGTATAGCCAGCTGTTCCCTGACTAAGGCTATGAACCTCTCCTTCTGCTCGCATAGAAAATCCAATAGACCTAAAATACAACTAAGCAAACACAAAATACTTATAAAAATACATACCACTAGTATTAGCATTTTTAATTCTGTATGTAGCGATTCGAGTTTTGAACGCGGTTGCTACTACTTCTACACCTCCATCCAGGACGCGGTTAGCATTAGCTTTGTGTGCGTTTGTGCGCTGGTGGGCTACCGTTGACAACGTCCACATTGCATTCCGCACATCTCCGCGACTTCTTGGGGGCAGGTCCTCAACGGTTGGTGGGCGGTCGTTTGATCCCAGATGGTCCGGCAACGGGACACCACACCATGTTTGGCGTCCTTGTGCCGTTTCAAGTTGTCCTTCCGCGAGAAGGATGCAGGGCATGCATCGCAAACAAAAGACCGGTGGATTTCGATCCCACGTCATGCTGTGGAACAGATGTCGTTTTAAATTATCACCCCTCGAGAAGACAGCCCGCAGACGTTGCACACGAATGATGCCATTTTCTATAAAGAAATTAAAACTGGTCAAAGACTTTTAACAGTTGTAACTTGTCAAAGACTAAACAGAAACTAAATCATATTGCATTGCACGATGCTTTTATACCCTGTTTAGTTTACTTTTAAAAACCCAGCGTCGTTTAACCTGAGTAACATTCCAAACTAGTCTAATCACACCAGTAAAATCAATTAGCTAGTTTACTTTTAAATTAGGAGAAACCCAGCATCGTTTAACCTTGAGTAACATTCCAAACTAGTCTAATCACACCAGTAAAACCTAATATTCTTAACTAACCTTGAATCGGATTACAAACTAGTTCATGCCTGTCTGTAACATACTGCAAATGATAATGAGGAGCATGCGCAACAACAACCCTGAAACATTTAAAAGGATGATCTGCATAGCATCCTTCTCAGTCATCTCAGTGAAATCAGTGCAAAGCAATGGAGTCTGTAGATGTTTAATGCACAAGTTTCGTATACCGAAAATCTGATTAATAAGTTTACGTATAGTTTAAGTGAATTGGGTGAACACCCTCATAATGTGGAAATTGGGTTTGTTATAAACCAGAGAATAAAACCCGTATTACGATTGGTGTGTAGCAAGAAATATTGTGGCAACCATGTTCTGGAATTGACATACGAAAATTGGTTAGCATTTACAAATTTTCAAGTGGAATTTCAAATCAACGTATTTTCTCGTGACGTACTAAACACTCGATTAAATGGTGCACCGAAATGGAAGATCTACACATACAACTAGGAGGTCCGTTTTTATCACTCTGTCACCAGTGTCTGGATCAACCGAGGACGAAACGTTCCAGTTAAAAATAATAATGGGTGATAGCTCGATAGTTATAAATGAATTGGAGTGCCGTAAACTATTCCATATGCGAGAGCTGTTTGAGTATCAACTTAAACAGTTGGAAAGTCGTGACTTCCCAGCATTATACAGCGAATTAGTAGGGTTTGTTGCTAATTCTAATTTAAATGATTGCGATGGGTTTAATACTATGACTGAAGGAGAAACGAATTAAAATCTTGATTGAAGGCGAAGTTCGAATTGGTAATATTTTATTCTACAACGAATTGAATCAGAGCGCACTAAATGCATTGGAGCTGGTTATATGTTTTCCGGATATATTTGTGCAAGACGTGATACGTACAAGAACATTAGTGGAAATGTTTAGACGTTTAAATTTGTCGGAATCTGAAGATTCTGGTTATGGTGATAACTAGAAAGAGTATAAAAGACAGCCCAAGAGACATGGATGTAAATGTATTGTTATTGTAAATATATTGTAAATTTTTGAAAAAGTATAAATAGACTCGTTGTTGTTTATTTATTTAGTATAGTTTGAGATTTTTGAGTAAACACATGATTATCTGTTCTGGAGAGGGTTTAATCAACAGCGCTATAAACAGGTTACCGTTTGAGCTGCATATTCCAGGTTATCAGTACTGCGGTCCTGGTACAAAGTTGGATGAACGCTTAGCAAGAGGTGATCCTGGAATAAACGAATTAGATAAATTGTGTAAAGACCACGACATTGCATACTCAAGTACCCGACGATCTTCCAGCCAGACACCGAGCAGATAAAATTTTAGAAGAAGAAGCCTGGGGAGAGTTAAGTCTAAAACGCAAAGTTTGGGGAAAAAGCCGCAGCTTGGTTTGTGACAAACGCTATGAAAGCGAAGAGAAAATGGGTATGGGTTTAAAGAAGAAAATAAGTTTTAAAGGTGGATTTTTGAAGAAAATACGATCCGCAGTAGACCGAGTTGGTTCCGACAACTTGAAAAAGCTACTAGACGTTGGTATTCTAATTGGTAAAAAATCATAAAAGGAGCCGGTGGGAGAAACAAAATTAAAGTCCCACGTATTATACCCGTTCCACAGAAAGGAGGTTTTTACCATTGATTCCGATATTCGCGGGACTTAAGTGCCTAGGAGCGCTAACAGGTGGTGCTGCGGGATAGCTAAAGCAGTAAATGATGTCAAGACAGCCAACGAACAGCTTAAGGAGAGCGAACGACACAACAGATCTATGGAAGCCATTACCGTTGGGAAAAAGGAAATGGATGTTTCTAAAACCATACAAAAAGGCACAGCATTATTCTTGAAACCGTACAAACAGGGGCGTGGCATTTGTAAAAAAGCATCAAAAAACTAAGCAAGTTACCTCGAAGAGCTCTCACCGATGTAGATATAAGGAAACACGCATCTAACATTCCTCATTTTCGCAACGTCTTTTCTAGAGATCAGTTACAGAAGATTAGACCGCATGTCAACGAATCGGTGTGATTAATTTGGATACCACCAAAGGTTCGGGTACACATTGGGTGGGGTACCGAAAACGTGGAAATAGTGTGTATTACTACGATTCGTTTGGAGACTTGAGACCGTCGGAAGAAGTAAAGAGATATTTTCGAGGTTGTAAAATTTACTACAACAGTGTACCGGAGCAGACTTACAACACATACAATTGTGGACATTTAGTGTTAAAGTTTCTTAGTGACAATGGCTAAAACAGTGAGCGTGTTCGGGTATGGTAATGTCATATCGACAGGATCCATTTACCCACCAATTAAATTGAAACAGGACGGTGAATATGCTTTGGGTCTAGTGGGACTGTACACTTGTAACACTGTGTAAAACATACATCCAGGAAACAATAACTTATACTTTAACGATCCAGAGCATCGCAGAATAACCATTGAACCTGGATCATACGAATTAGAAGAAATAAATGCATATATACAGGATGTTTTCAAAAAATGGTTCAGTCAGAAGCCGGACATCAACGAGAACATTGAAAAATATTTTAAACTGAGTGCCAACAATAATACATTAAAGTGTTCTATACGAAGCAGTATACCGATTGATTTTGGGGCAAACCGTAAAAACAATATTGGAAGCATCTTGGGGTTTACCAACCGCAAATTGACTGCAGATACCGTACATATCGCTAATCAGCAAGTGAACATAATATCGGTCTCAAACATTTTTGTGGAAACCAATATCACCAGCGGATCGTTCAGAAACAATTTTCTTACCCACAGCATATTCGAATTCAGTCTATCTGTACCACCCGGGTATAATCTGGAAAAGGAACCTAACCACGTCATATATTATCCGCTGAGCGTGACAGAAATTGATAATATTACAATCAGACTAGTCGATCATTTGGGTGAATTGGTAAACTTTTCCCGGAAACATACACCTGTGTGAGACTGGAAATAAAAGTAGCTGAAAATGCCTATCGATTTTGTATATAAAGCACGCTACAACACCCCAGACGATTAGAAGTGAATACGCGTCAAAGCGTCAAGTTGTTGAGAGACTTACAGCAGAAGAAATACGTTTCTTAAAATCTTTGGGATTAAAAGTTATAAATGATGGGAGGCAGAAGTAAACGCAGCTTAGATCTCCACGGTGATGAAAACGTTAAACTTGGAAGGCTTAAATATGAGGACGTGCCCAAATTGGATGTGTTTGGAGGTTATAAATTAGACGAAACCATAATAAAGGAAGATTATTATACATATCTTCCCTTTACATTGAATGCAGAAAACAACGATCGAATTTCAATTGAAATCCAGAGCAGTGATAACATCACATACCCCCATGAAAGTTTTATATTTATAAAGGGTACCTATAAGCCTACGGAAACATTAAGGAAGCGTCAACAACTGGAGACCCGATTAGAGCAGCAGAACCAGACCCTAAAGCTTACGAGTTTACTAGAAATGCACCATATTTTCTGTTTGAGGAAATTCAATACAAATTGGGTAATAATCAAATAATAGATGTCTGTCGAATCCCTGGAATTACAAGAACTATTAAAGGTTTAGTATCCATGGAAGAATCAGAAACAAAATCTATTACACATACCGGGTGGAAACCCGATACCATATTCCAAGATGGACGGTTTAGTTGTGCTATACCGCTAAAAACCATTTTGGGTTTTTGAAGATTACAAGAAAACTATCGTCAACATGCCTCAAGAGCTGATTTTAATCAGATCCAAGTCGGACGTAAATTGCTACAAGTCGATTGGAAATACAGTAACGTTCAAAATACAACGTATTTCATGGGAGGTCCGCATATAACATTAAGTGACTTTGCCAAGGCGTCGCTGCTTTCGGAAATGCAAAATCAATCATCTATAATGGTTGCATTCAGAAAATGGGAACTACATGAATTACCGTCTCTAACACAATCAAAGTCGCAAGTATGGAGAATTAAAGTATCGAACGAAACAGAGAAGGCTCGGTGGATATTACTGGCGCTGCAAAATGGGAAGTACGACAGGAAAGAAGAAAATGCTACAAGCTTTACGAATGCCAATATAACCAATGTCAAAGTGTTTTTAAACTCTCAGATGTTCCCTCAAGGTCGATTAAATTTGGATTTCGAGCAGAATGACTACTTGCCAGCGTACCTGTCTTATGCATCTTTTATGGAAAAATACTACCCGAACAAATCGTCAAATAAATGTTTAATGGACTACAACAGGTTTAAGGACTCACCCGTCTTTGTAATCGACTGTCGTCATCAATTTGAAAGCATCAAGGATGCAACTGTTGATGTAAGAATGGAATTAGAAGCTTCAAGAAATTTTGAACCGTCGATGAAGGCTTATGCTTTAATTATACATGACTCTATGTTTGAATATAATCCGTTTACGGAAATTGTTAATAGATTTATTCACAATTAAATATTTTGTATATATTTTTAATAAAATTGTATAAAAGCAAGGAATTATTTTGTTTCAATTAGTCTACTTTTATTTGTCGAATGGTGAGCATCTCCCACTCTGTACATAAGTTCTAGTTATTTTAGAGCGAATTTACCTCCATCAGAATAGAGTGAAATTGCCCTATAGAGTGAAATTGCCCCATAGAGTGAAATTGCCCCCATAGGGTGAAATTGCCCCCATAGGGTGAAAGTGTCCCCGACAGTATTGGTTAGCATGGTTCGCAATTACATAAGAAAACGAAGTAGTGGATACAGTAACGAAGCATTAGAAAAAGCTATAGAAGAAGTTCGGCTGGGTAAATCAAGTATTTACTCCATCAGTAAAAAATATAATATACCGAAAGAGACGTTAAGCTATCACCGCAAGCAGCAGCAAAAGCAAGCGTACGCTCGAAGCAATATGGAGACTGCGAAACAAGAAGTTAAAATACCTATACAGAATTATGATAACTTTGCTATTGCTAGTGCAAGAGAGGATGGTAAACATGGTTCATTGTTCCCGTCTAACATACGAGCTATATTCGCTGGACCATCGAGTTGTGGAAAACTAATGCTCTAATATCTCTGATCTGCACGAGAACGGTCTTAGATTCCAAAACGTTTATGTGTTTTCGAAAAGTTTATATCAACCGAAATACGAATTGTTAAGAAACGTTTTTACACCATTAAAAGAAGAAATTGGGTACCATGAGTTTGAAAATTACGATGATTTGATTGAACCCAGAGATACCAAAGAAGATTCAATTATGGTTTTCGATGATATACCTGCAAACGAGCAAAGTAAAATCACTCAATTTTTCTCGTTCGGCCGACATAAAGCAATAGATTCGTTCTATCTATGTCAAACTTACGCTAGTGCCTTAAAACATAGACTCAGAGATAACGCCAATGTAATCGCATTATGGAAACAGGATGATACAAACCTTCGCCATATCTTTTCGGATCATATAAGTGGTGACATGACATATCCGAAATTTAAAGAAATGTGTTTACAGTGTTGGGGTGACTCAAAACATAATTTTATAACTGTTGTGAAAGATTTTGATTTGGATAATGGTCGATATAGGAAGAATTTCGACGAGTATATAAATATTTGACATTATTCAAAAACAGCTAGTTCTCATCCAAAGTTTCATGATGACGGACGTTAACAATTTTATTGCGAATAAACGCAGTCTTCATCTTATGCAGGATGCTGTACGAAAAAGTTTGTAGCGTACAAAAGGGAGACGCTACATCTCAGCAAAATTCAAAGAGATGCACAAACAATTGATTGATCCCTTGAAATAACCGCTTCCCAGTTGCAATCGATCACCGAAAAAATTCCCACACCTACAACAAAGGTTAAAGTTGAAAACATGGACGTCCTATAAAGAAAATTAAACAACTCGTTCCAGAAGAACCGTTCCATCTTTACTATGCGGATGTGTTAGCTAGAGACGAGGACGAAAATATTGACAAATCAATTTATGGAGTAAAGTATAATGCGGAAACCGATACATGGAGTTTGTGGAAAAGTGTATTGGTAATTAACCCGGAAACTAGCGATATAACATTAAATAATGTGATATATCCAGGTACGAAGGGTTTATACAACCTGCTGGTTTACAAAGACATCAGCCCCGAAGATGGCGATTTCAATTTGCATGAAGATTTGCCGAATTACTTGGAAATGATCAAATCTGCGTCGATTTTGAGAAGAAAGTTTAACCCATTTGCGGTGCACGATTTAAGCGGATTCCCAACAAATAACAAAAGTTTAACAAATATGTGCAAAAATATCTCACCGAATTTCGGAGGAATCCTGAAAGAAAACAGCCAAAGAGAAGAAAACAGTCTAAGGGATCGGGTTTAGGCTTTTCTAATCGGTTTTACAAAAGTTTAAATTCAAAGCCGGTGCAATATGTCTACTGGAATAATGTACATGAACTTGTGGATCGACTGAGATTGTTGAACGCATCCAACCGAGCTGGAAATACAAGCGAGGAAAACATTAACGAGATGGTGTCCATAATAGAAGAGTTGAGAGAAGAAGGTATAATACAGTGAGCTCAGCAAATAATTACACAGTTTTAAAATGCCTATCGACCGCTTCGGACGTTCAGAGCGTAAAGATGCTGATATTCGGCGCGGTCCTCCAGGTCGAGGATTTGTGCTAACGTTGGATGGTGATGGGTACGATATGCAGCAAAGAAGGTTAGTGAATTCATCAGACCCGAAAGAAGATAGTGATTGTGTTAATCAGAGAAGCACTATAGTATTCAAGTCTGGAGAAGAAACAATTAGTTTTCGTAAAAGAAGGCTAGTGGATGTAATGGATCCTAAAGAACGATAGTGATTGTGTTAATAAGAAATCTGTAATCAAGCTCGTGAATCAAGCCTTTTCATACTGTCTAAAAGTTCTGATGATATACAACGTAAAGATAAAGCCTTCAATGCAAGAAACCAGCGTATCGCAATGCTTGCTCAACCAGTTGAGCCATCTGATGCAGTTAATAAACAATATGTAAATGAAAAATTGGATAAGCTTGTATCTGACTTTAAAACGTTTATACAGTTTTTATTAATTTGACTGCAACTTCGAGACAAATGAAAAGGAGCTCAGTCTTGCAATAGCATCGATTTACGAGGCGTCACCAGCAGCTATAAAAACAAATACTACAAACCAAAGCTTCAGTTTATGTCAAAGGTGCAATTGGATAAAGATAACCCTATTAGTTTAGCAACAGTGTTAAGCAAAATGAGTAAAGAAATCATCGTTAAGGAATTATTTAAACCTGCAAGAAAAAATTTTCAGCGTCGTCATACAAATCTGAAACATGTGAAACGTGATCTTATCCAATCGGACTTGTGCGAAATGCAGCCTTACTCGCGTGTGAACAATGGGTACAGATATATTATAATAGCAGTGGACTGTTTCACAAAATATGCTTTAGCTGAACCTTTAAAAATAAAACTGGATCAGAAGTTACAAATGCTATGAAAAAATATTGGACAAAATGCTGCAAGGAGAAAATAACTTAAAATCAATCTACAAACGGATTTTGGGAAAGAGTACTACAACCGCTGGTTTAAAAATCTTATGCAAAAATATAAGATAAACCATTACTCTACGTATTCCGCAATCAAAGCTAGTATGGTCGAGCGGTTGATTAGAACAATCAAAAACAAATTGTACAGAAGATTTTACTTGCAAGGCAGTCATAAATGGGTAAATATTTTGCCTAAGGTTATGGAAGAATACAATAATACACCGCATCGGGCTATTAACATGACACCTATGGAAGCAGAAGAACATCCGGAAAGAATAAAACTTTACACCGCTAACAGCGTTTCTAAAAGTTACAAGTATAAGGTTGGAGACATTGTGCGTATATCAAAATATAAAGCAGTATTCGATCGAGGATTTCACCCAAACTGGAGTACAGAACTATTCAAAATTGTTAAAGTACAAAAACGAGACCGACAACCTATCTGCTACAAGATTTGGAAGGTCGGCCAATTCTAGGTGCTTTTACGGCGATGAAATTCAGCTCACAGCAGCACCCGACACGTACTTAGTGGAAAAAGTTTTACGGAAACGGAAGCACGGACGCGAATTATTAGTGTCGTGGTTGGGGATGGTAAAGTTGGATTAAGAAAACAGACTTGCTTTAGTATCATCCAGATAATTACCTGGATGAAAAAATCATAAAAGAAGGGAGTAAAGTCCCTTAACTGGATATATAGGAGAGATTTGCTTAGAACCCCATTCCCATCTGTGATTTGAAGCAGGAAGCATGTGTTTCATAATCGATTTACAAGGATATCAATACAAAACTAGTGATTTCTATTGCAAGGAGATTGCCATTTTGGATGTAGCGAATAATGTAATATGGCATGAGATACTGGACATGGCTGTGGAGTACAACACCCTAAGTGATGATTTCAAAAAGCAAGTTCAGTGGTTAAAGCAAAGAATCCATGGGCTTAGCTGGGATGGACAGTCCACAAGTGGATATACAAATGTAGGCGATTTGCTGAAAGAAGTCATACCACCCAATGCTACTATCTATGTTAAAGGCGAACAGAAAAGGCAGTTACTGTCAAAATATTTATCAAACAACATTTTAAACATGGAGAGTGTTTTCTCACTTCCAAGGCTCAAAGAATTAAGAAGATTCGGTAATAGGTACAATCACTGTTTAAACCATTGTTTGAATAATTTAAGCTGTTCTAAAGAAAACGTATTGGTATTGAAGCATTTTTGTTAATGTATTAAAATTTTAATAAAATATTTTGTCAGAATTGTTTTTTATTCTAGCAAAAGCATACCTTTAAAATTTGGAAAAGTATATCTGTAATACAGCGCATTACTTTGGAAAAATTAATGTTTTAAAATACAAATAAGAACCAATAACCGAATACATAATAATTGGTGTTTGCAAATAAATTCAGTTCTACTTTAATAAAAAAAATGTAAACTTACCTTAAATCTTCTTTCAAAACTTTCCACAAAAAGAACTACGCGAAACGATGGTTTAAAATTTCGACGAACTTACACGAAAGCGTGTGAAACTAATAGAATTTTTTTCTAATAACACCGCGTTATATACGTTTTGAATCCGTTAATTATACTACTAAATGAGGTTTGTATTTTCCGTAAATACGCACTTTTCAGCACCTCGTGGTATTGGTAATCTACAAACAATTATATCTCGATTTGAAATGCGCGTCATTGAAACATATTCTCAACATAATTAATAGAAAGTCCAAGAAAAGAAATTATAAAACAGCATTCAAATGTTCGTTAAGAAATCTAGAATATTTGTTGGATTACGAGTTACAAATGAAATTAATAACTACATTGGAAGTTTCCGGAATTTGCGTTATAATGCTACTACCGCGTCACGTAAGGTAATTTAGGATTTCAATATGTAATAAGACCCATTTACTTTCACTCATTATTATTGAACAGTACTTAATCTGGTTTATTACATTTTTGTTAATTCTGAAATTTAGGTAGTTAATGATGTCATACACAAAATTTCTAATTAACATACATGGCTGGTATCTAGCGAAAGTTGTAGCATGCATTTTCAATTACGAATGCATTCTTCTTTCATTACAGGAGAAATTCCATAGATTTCATACCAGCAAAATGCGCTTTCTTTTAGATATTTAAAACACATTACATTGGACATCAAAAGTCGACCTTGCCATTTCTACATTATTGTTAAGCATGCATTGGAATTTTTGGATGCGGTAATTTCTTGTTTAAAGTAACTTAGTTAAATAAAGTGTAATTTAAAATTCATAAATGATTGTATAGTCAGTTATTGCAATTGAAAACACATTCAGGGAATAATTTATTTGCTCTATATATTTTACAGTAGCGTTTCCGAACAAAACTTTCTGCTTTTAATTAAATTTCCTTTGTTCCCGGCGGCATGTGTTTACCTCCACGTGGTGTCGCTGGACGGTAAAACATATTGTTAACAACAATATGTCTTATTGAGTGAAAACACGTCTCCTCTTTTTTACATTAATCTCATTTTGTTACAGGTCTATTTAAACAACACATTAATCTCTTTTTTGTTACAGATTAAACTTTCGGCTACGCACAGGAAATAATGCTATACTTTGTAAAATTGTAATTAGTTTATTAAACTGTAAGTTGGATAAATAAATTATTAAACTTTTGTGTTCTTAATTTTGTGTTGGTTAAAGCATATACCTTGGGTAGCGAAAAGGTTTTAAAATGGAGTTAAATATATACGAGCAAAATTTTAATGAGGTTTGAGAGCTTAAAGTATAACTTTGCAGGGCGTGGTCCGATTTCAAATCTGTTTGCAGATTCGAATTCTGCATAAAATTATAAGCTAACAAGATGTATCGCATGACTAAAAAAATTTTATAAGAACGCTCAAAAGTCGCTACAGGTAAGAAATCTTAAAATGGGGGTAGCTTCCTTGGGGGTGATGATATCTAAAAAATTCTTAGAGATTCGGGTAGCTGAGAAAAATCTAATATTAATCGATACCAAACAAGATAGGTTTATCTCGAAAGATACAATGGCTAGTCGAAGAAAACTTTTTGGTCCAGAATGTTAGCGGTAAAAATAGGTTTATCTCGTGTGTGGAAATGAGGATGCTCATTTATCTCGAAAGATAAAAAATTTAAGATATTTATCTCGAAAGATGAAAAATGGTTAGTCGAAGAAAACTTTTTGGTCCAGATGAGCGAGGAAATGAGGGATTCTGGAGGAAATGAGGCGGTATGTTCACTGAAAATGGTCTACTTCTTCTGGTTTAATAATAACACTTTCTTTACGAATCACCTTCTCAATACGTGCAAACACTCGGTCTGGAGGCAAATAGGAATGTCCAACAACTGGGAACACAAATTCAATCTTCTCTACACTAACTGGTGCACTATTTAACAACCAGTAGCTCAACATTCCCATCATTGACGTGTTTTTATTTTGTCCTGGACATCCATCAGACACAAGACGAAGGACTTTTACATTGTTGGGAATGTTAAAATTATTCAAAAAATGGTAGAGAGCTGAGCTTATTTCATTGGAGCCTTTCTTTTGCTGTGTTTCATCATATTCGTAAATAAAACAGTTTTCTTTTGTTTGCTTATCTGTTGAACTTCCAACTACTATAGTGAAATTGAATTTGTACAACTGCCTCGAGTAATAAGCACTCTGGTCAGGAACCTTAGGCAATATCTGGTTTTTTTGACAATCAAACGATACTGTCATCAGATCATCACGTTTTTCTTTAAGGCGTGAGTAAAAAGCTTTTGCTTTCAATTTGTGGCACCGCTGTTTAGCCATTAAATCATTTTTTACATCTGGATCATTGCAGTGTTTTATTTGCTCACTGAAAGCAATGCAAGTTGAACATTCATCGGTTCTAGGCTCCCGAAACCAATATTAAAGTATGTTCTAAATATATGCCTGAAATATGACTCTTTAACTTTGAGGGTCTCATCGATTGTTTCTGCATTGTGAAGACGCCACAGCCTTTTTATATTTAAGCTCGATGGAAGGTACTTCCTACTGGCCGTTTTGCTTCTGCAGTAGTGATTCTCTAATAATTTCAACTTCTTTATAAATTCAATAACATTTTTTTTCTTGTTCTCATAGGCTTTTTCCTTCCTGTCACCACCCCTAGATTCCTTTGGCATAATGCCACTAGTAAAATGCCTTTTAACAACTCCTTTGACGCGATTTTTTGTAATTCTCAAAGTATCAACAAATGCCTTTTGGCAAACCTGAACTCTATTTTTTGTTGAACCCTTCAATATAAAATATTTAACATTCATGGACTTTTCACCCTTTCATCATTACAGATTCGACTTCTTTTGGGTACACTTGTCTCCGTATATTTTAAAATGTAACAGTCTTGCCTACTTTTCAAATCATTGGCTTTTCCAGGGTCGTAGAATTTTTCATGGAATTTGGTCTGATCAGCAAAGGTTATTTCAGAGCAACGATAAACTTTTCCTTTCTTTTCATGCTTGCAGGTTATTTTGATTGGTCGTCCAGGAGGGCCATATCTGAAATCAAAATATGACCAGACCTGAGCGACTATAATAGGGCCAGTTCTAATAATTATCTACCTAAAATAATATATCCTACCTACTTATCCTACCTACCTAAAATAAATAACTTTGCATAAGAGAAAGGAGGTTACTACTATGAAATCATAACTATTATTATAATACTGTAATATTGTAAATCGTAACCCTACCTTTGGTTCTTCATTCGAGCTCTTTGCCAGGTTTGTTCATCACGTTGTCTTTTCCGTGCATGCTCGCGATTTATAGATGCAAAACACTCCATTTATTGTGAAAAACTTGAAAATATCACAGGAAACTCAAGATAAATCTTAAATAACTGGATTAGAAAGCATTAATCAACACAATGTTGTCATAACCTCAATGTTTCATAGCGCGAACTGAAGCGTGAATTGATGGCAACAGCTGATGCAGCTGCACGCATGCGCGGATTGGTGGATGTAGTTGCTTTTGAAACGAATTTTGTCATGTAGCTGGTTTTGCAACTAACCACCAACTTTGCATTGAATTCTATATGGGATGTAGTCCATTTTGATTCGAAACAATGTCATATGGACATGAGTAACTATTCAAACTCTCAGATTATGGACTTACTTAATTTTTGGAACAAAATGGATGTAGCTGGTTTTGAAACCAAACGACACTAATATATATATACATATATATATATATATATATATATATATATATATATATATATATATATATATAATTGTTATTTAAATACTTTTTATTTATTTGATAGTGTGAAAATTTTGACTTTATTTTACGTGCTTTAAATACAGTTGGTCGGTCTACAAAAAAACTATATAAATGTGCCTCGACTATTGAAAATCTCTTTCTCTCAGGGTATCTACACCTACCTAACGTGGGTTCTGTGATAGGTAGATGGTCACGACACCGACCAAACAGCACTATCTTATTATTAGTAAAGTTAACGTTTTTTATTCGTATATGCCAAATCAACAAACAGATCCGCGTAGCCTTGTGCCAATTCAAATAAAACTCCCGAATAACTTTGACACTACGAAAAACACATTACTCACCAGATTTATCTTTAGTTGTAGGCCTTTTTGAACTCTGGCTAACGATCTCCGTAGCCGGCTGTGTCTTCACACTACGCTCCACTTTTACAAGGATGCTTGGCTGTACAAACACCAGGTTTTAAATGTAATTTTACTATGTTACGCCGAAATCTGTAAATACTTAAATGAATTTAGAATTTAGAAAAATTTTACGCTCAACTTCCTCGCGCTAATTCTATTCTTATAATCTTGTCGTTCCGCTCCAACACTCCTTCCAATCCAATACCACTTCCAAATTACTTTTCCAAATCCTATGCCGCTTTTTCCAATTTACCACTCAATGCCTGTCGATCACTTATAAAAACCACTCCTAATTATTCTTCCTGCGGTTTTATAAATCCACTCCAAATCCTATTCAACCTAATTCAAACCACTCTAAATACCAGCTCTTATCCTCTTTCTGTACTGCTCCAATATCTTATCTCCAAATATACGCCGCTAACTTTTCACTCTTCTTAATGCTTATATGTGTTCCTTTTGTATCTCTATACTCTTCATTAATTCAAATCAACTGCTTTAAATTTCAAAACTATTTATTTTTAACATTAAATTAAACACTTTAGCGCAGTATCGTCAAACACGTCTTTTTACAAAAAAAATTCAAATTGTTCTCCCCTGTTATTTTCACCTAGGTGATACCGCCACCTTCAAAATTATTATGCCTACTTTTAATACATCTCTAAATCCCAACACCCAATTACATCGTCACAACTAGTGTTGTGTCACTAATACCTATCAGTTATATTTATACATTTTTCGATCATATTAATAACTGTTCGATCATTTTCAAATATGATCCCGTCGCACTTAAATTACTTTTACCCCTATTTATATAGTACTTTCACATAAAATTTTGATAATACAAGTTTGTCCAAAGGTTGATTCTAATAAATATGTGCCGAAATGTTTCACATATAACCCTGGCCATGTTTTGTGAACAGTGGAACTCACACAGACGCACCCGCCTTTTAGATCACCAAATTTACCCTCTATGGCTTATCATCGTACGACTTTGTATAAACCCTTGAATACTGAGTTTTCTCACGTCAGCAAGTCATTCCTTCACATATTAGCACTGTTACTCTGACTAATATACTTTAAATTCTTCACCACTTGTAAAGTACGGCAAACACAAAAATTACGATTACGTGATCTGGTCATTGGCTTTTTTGGCATATACACAACCTTACTACAACAAACTACTCTTTATACCCTTTTAGATATTACGTACACTTCAATATATATATATATATATATATATATATATATATCTGCGGTTTTCCTGGATCAGAAGTCCTAAAAATCGTGCCCCACTATTCCTCCTTCTGAAATAGAAATAAAACTCCAGCAATTTGATTCCGATATGTTCTAGTTTGGTATTTACAAAAATTGCTTCACCGAGTTGATCTACAGCGGCTAATGTCCGTTGCTTAACTTAATGATTATTACTCGCTTACGTATCCTTGCGTTCATCTTAATGTATACAAATTATTGATTTGAACTTAAATATGCCCTTTTATCCCCATTTAATTAATTTGAAGCATAATACATAAATTATTGTTTTGAGCTTATATTATATGTCTTTTTTAATTCCAATTTTATTTAATTGAAGCATAATAAATAAATTATTGTTTTTTATGTACAGGGTGTTTACACGAATACACATTTGACTTATTTAGCCTAACCCGTCACCGTAATATATATATATATATATATATATATATATATATTAGATTCTTTGTTTCTGGACGTTATTTATATTCAATTAAGATTAGATTTTGGATTTTACTTCGTCCAAATGTCATAAATTATTCAAAATGCCAAAGTCATTTATTAATAAGTGAGTTATGTATCCCCCAATTACCTATATATATTGATATATTGAATCTAATAAGAATTATTAGAAATTATTAAGTAAAAGTATAAGTTCAATGCAACATTGTAACACAAGGATAACCCAGAGAGGTTATCGACAGTTCATGAGAACGGAATGCAACTTTGCATCCGTGAGGGCAGTGATACTGCAGGTGGCAGGTCACAGGCGGTCAACAGACCGCAATTACTTAGAATTAAGTTGTTACATTGTAATAAAGTGTACAATTAAGAGAAACGCAGACATGAGATCTGCAAGTTCCCACAGCCGTGTGGAGGGCAGGTTATTATAAAAGGCCCGGGAGCTCAATGCCCGGCAGTCAGTCTTCGAACTCCATACTTCGTTGTTCAAGCTACTCACCAGTACAATTAAGTATTATTTTTATTAAAATTAATATGTACAAGTTATTCCAAATTTCACCTTAATTTCTGTTTCAAATTAAAATAAATGTGTTAAGAGTTTGAAATTGTTTTTTAAAAACAAAGCTCCAAAGGCCCGAACCTTAACTGGCGCAGTCGTAACGGATGTCAAAAGGGCACTGAAAATCCAAAAATCGGAAGATTGGTGACCAAGAATTTTAATTCGAAATTTTGGCAGAACCCAAACCAAGTTGGAGGAAGAACATAAATCGTCTAAATCCAGCAACAAACCAAGTTGGACAAGGAACAAAAATCGTCTAAGGTCAACAAACAAACCAAGGTGGACAAGATACAAAATCGATCGAACCCACCAAAGAAACAGATGAAATTAATGTAAGTTCATTTCCATAACTTTTTTTAACCAAAAACTATAATTGATATATGCTAGTATTATTATTTTATTTATCATTGTTTTATGTATTTTATATTATGAATATTTTTTGAAAATAGTTCAAATTGAATTATTTTCAAAACGAGAAAGTATTAACCTATGAGACGAATGTTAAAGGGATATTTTTTTTTCTTTAAAAAGCAAATGAGACTTGAATTTTAAAAAAGAGATTTTCTTTTAAAAAAAGTAAATGAGAATTAATATTAAGAGATTCTTACCATAATTAATAGAACGAACTCAAAATAATCCAAAAATAAACAGGCGCACATTCACTAACACCAAAATAAGAAACATTAATTACCGCGATTCAAACCACGCTATAAACCGGTAAGCTAACGCAATTCAATTTCAAAGCTAATTCGAACAAGCAGTACCGAACGATAATTAAAACCATTGACCTCTATAATACTGAATAAATCACAAGAACTCTGCATTAACTAAAAATACGGTAACTTAAAACCACCTAAGAAAACAAAGTTCGCATCTTTTATACACTTAGAACCTCAGAGAAGTGCAATAACTTTCAACTTTCAGTACTAAAGTATAGCTTCAACAACGCAATATCATTATTACCTTAAAGAAATAGCTTTCAGAATCCTTTGCATAACGCAATTTGCATCATAAGTACTAAATCTATCACGACATAATAAAGCAACGCAGTTTTTGCATTTAATACCCACAAGTAATCAATCCATAAAAGCAGCATTATAAGTAATTAAATACATCACGGAATTATAGAAGCGCATGAAAATTACACCACAACACTCTATAAATAATTTGCAGTACAAACACGGTATAAAATCTAAACGTCTTTCAATTAATTAATCAGCATTTATAAAGTGCACTATTCCAATATGAATACAGAATAACGCTAAAACGTTATCATACAAGGAAATAAAACGCTCATAATTACACCTGAAGACGCGCATAACAGAGAGTTCAATTACAAGTCGTGAACACCGAGATATTTAAGACGTAACACTTTTCGCAAAGCATTAGCAAGTAAATTATCTAATTCCTATAAACTAACACCTGTAAGTGCAATTACCTCAACGTACGTGACTAAATAACAAAGATTACAACTTAAGTATTCAATTTCAACCATGAAGTACAGGAGTAATCAACCTTAAGTTATAAGTAGAACACAAGACAGACGAACTGTACGTTTACGCAACTCAGTAAAACCCACGGAAAGGATATTAATTACAAACTAACGGAATTTAGCTAAGTGAGAATAAACCCATCCATTTCAGATTCCTTAAGAAGCAGAAACTCAAGACTACGGTAATTAAATCAACGTTATTGAATACAAATCTCATGAATACATCACCGCACTGTGTAATTAAAAATAAATAACAACGACTACGATTTTAAAAATAACCAGACGCAGTCTAAACTTAAAATTAATAAATCCAAACCAAAAATTAATATTACAAGTACGAAATTAACCTCAATTTTTACCAAATTTTTATTTCCACAATCTAAACTGAAAATTAACAATTCCAAACTAAAAATAACGCCGAAAATAGTAAAATAAACCTCAAATTTTTACCAAATTTTTATTTACCCAATCTAATTGAAAAATTAACAAACTAAAACCGAAGTTAACGTTTCAAATAGCTAAATCAACATTAATTTTTACAAATTATTCAATCCAAAAGAGAAATTAATACATCCCAAGCATAATTAACGCTACAAATAGCAAACCAACCCCAATTTTTACAAAATTTGAAATTTTACAACCCAAACGGAAAATTAATAAATCCGAAGCAAAAGTAACAATACAAATAGCGAAATAAAGCTTAATTCAATAAAAACAAAAAAAAAATTTTTTTAAATTTCCCAAAAATCGAAAACAACCCTTAACCAACATGAGTAACACGGACTTGCGTCTCTATTTAGAGACAATACAGACATTCGATGGCACACAGGCCCATCTCTCAAATTTCATTGGAGCATGCGAAATGTTCCTAAAAACCTTCTACAAACCCGGAGATGACGCAAGAAATTCATTGTTTATACGCTTGGTAATAAGTAAACTAGCCGGAAGGGCACTAACCTTAATCGCCAGTAGGGACGACTTACAGGAATGGCAGGAGTTTAAACAACTACTAATTGCATATTTTGGGGACCAACGTAATATAAAATGCCTGGTACGAGACCTAATAAACCTTAGAATGGAACACAATCAATCCCCTTACCAATTCGGAATGAAATGCCAAGACGTGAGAAGTTTAATTTTAACAAAATTAAAAATCGAAGAACCCGATCAAAACGTTAGACATTTAAAAACAAAAATGTATGACGAAATGGCACTGGACACGTACATAAACGCTTTACCAGAACGACTATCGGATAAAATCAGATTCCAACGACCCCAAAATCTAGAAGAAGCTATGAGCCTAGTCATAGAAGAAGAAAATGTAATGTGTTACCGCAACAGACTATACAATCCCAACGCGAATAAAAGTTATTCACCAATAAAAACTATACAAGTTACAAGACAAACAATCCCTCGACAAAAATTCACACCCTTTAACGCACAAACAAATCAACCGCAAAGTAATAACCCAAGTTTTAACAATACAAATTTTAAAAATCAATATAAACATTTTTCAAAACCAACGTTTAACCCAACTTTTACGAAACCAGCATTCCAACCAAGATTTAATCAAAACCTAAACCAACAAAGACCAGCATTCAACGCAAACCCCAATAGAAATACACCAATGACTAATAATAATAACAATCCTAATAATTATTACAAACCAACACCAATGGATACCTCATCTGGTAACACCAGACAAAATACAAAAATAACACATATCCGACCAAACCCTCATCAGAAACGTAATTTTACATCAGAGGAATTATTCCATCAAGAAATAGAAAAATTTGACACTGACCAGAATAATTACATTGAGACACCTACGAACAATGAATCAAACCATGCAGAAACTTATGAACGTGACGAACAATACGAAACTTACGAGGAGTACGACGAAGAAAACTCGAACTCAAATTTTCAAATGGACCAATTCATAACCGACCAAACTTAATAAACTTAAATAATATAAATCACTTAGTATTACCATACGTAGAAATACCCCACGCCAAATTCAAACTATTAATCGACACTGGATCATCAAAAACATTAATTAGCCCCAGAACCGTACAAAAACATTATTTAGATTATGTAGAAAGAGAACCATTTAAAATTAAAACAGCCCATCAAACAATACTACACCAATTCGTAGCAAATATACCCTTACCGAGAACATTTAATGTTAAAATGAAACATAAATTTTGTGTATTCGAATTTAACGACAAATATGACGGATTAATCGGAATGGACCTTCTAAGAAAATTAGGAGCCAACATTGACATTAAAAATCGCTTACTAAGGACAAAATACGGAAAAATCCCAATTAAATTTCAAAACACACAAATTGAACAAAAATACACTATAGAACCCCGAACGGAAAGAAAAATAAAATCCCAGTAAAATCTAACAAAAATTTAGGAATAATAAATCATATGACATTTCAACAAGGAGTAGAAACCCCAACCGCCTTAGTGCAAATAAAAGATAATTTTGCAACCACAACAATATTAAATTCAAACGACTATCCCGTAGAACTATCATTGACAGACCCAATTAACGTAGAAGAACTAAATTTTAACGAAATGGAAATAGACGAAAATTTAGAAAATAATTACAACCCAATAGAACATGACGAAATGTTAAGAGAAAATTTAACTAACATCCGCTTTAACACCGATATCAATCAAGAAGAAGAAAGAGCAATTAAGAACTTATGTTTCGAATACCGCGACATATTCCATTGCGAAGGAATACCATTAACATTCACCAACACAGTAAAACATAATATCGAGTTAACAGACAATAAACCAATCTTTACAAAAGCATATAGACTACCTCATGCAAACCAAGAAGAAGCTGACAGACAAGTAGCAGACTGATTAGACCAAGACATAATCCAGCACTCCAACTCACCATGGAGCAGCCCCGTGTTAATAGTACCTAAGAAATTAGACGCAACCGGAAAGAGAAAGTACAGAATGGTAATAGACTATAGAAAGTTAAATGAAAAAACGGTAGATGACAAATATCCACTACCAAATATTACCGAAATTTTAGACAAATTAGGCAAATGCCAATATTTTACAACATTAGACCTAGCATCAGGATACGATCAGGTAGAGATGGAAGAAAAGACATATCAAAACAGCCTTCAGCACACCTAGAGGACATTACGAATACAA
The DNA here is from genome assembly GCA_036346225.1 of Platerodrilus igneus. NCBI lineage: Eukaryota > Metazoa > Arthropoda > Insecta > Coleoptera > Lycidae > Platerodrilus > Platerodrilus igneus. The sequence goes on along the minus strand of JARFIW010001052.1, from coordinate 2,153,376 downwards.
ACGAATGCCATTTGGACTAAAGAACGCACCCGCTACTTTCCAGAGAGTCATGGACAATATATTACGAGGAATACACAATGAAAAATGCCTTGTATACCTTGACGACATCATAGTTTATTCCACATCATTGGTAGAACACATAGAAAGATTGAAAGAAGTATTCGAAAGACTTAGACAAGCACATTTTAAAGTACAATTAGACAAAAGTGAATTTTTACAAAACAAGTATCATTTTTAGGACATGTAATAACACCCCAAGGAGTAATGCCAAATCCAGACAAAACAAATGCAGTTCTAAATTATCCATTACCAAAACAAACAAAGAAATTAAAGGATTTCTAGGACTTAGTGGTTACTACCGCAAATTCATTAAAGGTTACGCTCAGATAACCAAACCCTGACAAACTGTTTAAAAAGGAAACAAAATTGAACACACCCCGGAATTTATTAAAGCCGTAGACAAAATTAAAAACATATTAACAAATCACCCTGTATTAGAATACCCAGACTTTACAAAACCATTCATACTGACGACAGACGCATCGAATGTAGCATTAGGCGCAGTATTGAGCCAAGGAAAAGTAGGTAGCGATAAACCTATCAGCTACGCATCCAGAACCCTAAATGAAACCGAACAAAAATATAGCACTATAGAAAAAGAGTTATTAGCCATAATTTGGGCAACAAAATATTTTAGACCTTATTTATACGGAAGAAAATTTTACATATACACCGATCATAGACCACTAGTATGGTTATGCAAACTGAAGGAACCGAATTCAAAATTACAGAGATGGAGAATCAGACTCGAAGAGTATGATTACGAAATTATATATAAAAAAGGAATTTATAACAACAACGCAGACGCTCTAAGCAGAATCCAACTCAATGCATTAGAAACGGAATCCATTATAGGAAACGTAGACGAAGAAGAAATAAGGGAAGATCCAGACGAGAGCGACACAATACATTCGACACAAAACGAAGAACCAAAAAACGCGATTAAAATTTTAAATGAAGCAATCGATATGAAACCCAACCAATTTATAATAACCGAAGTTTTAAATAACCCCAATCCAGTAAAATATACAAAAGTAGATAACAAAAAGATATACCAAATTCAAATAACAAAAGATGACAATGAGGAACAAATAATTAAAATTATAAAAGAATACACCCCCGAGAAAAAACGATTTTATTTTTATTTCAACACCGAACATTTATACCAAAGATTTTCAGAATTATACATTAAACTATTCAATAACTCTGGACCTGAACTCATCAGATGTACTAGAAAACTAATAACACTAGACGACCCTGACGAAATAAACGATGTAATTAGAAATCAACACGAAGGAAAAACTAACCATCGTGGAATTAACGAAACTATAAAGCAACTTGTACGACGTTATTATTTTAAAGACATGAAGGACTTGACCACAGATTTCATTAACCAATGCGAATTATGTGACAGAGCGAAATACGATAGGAAACCCCCAAAGATACCCTTAATGTTAACCAAAACACCCGACAAACCATTTCAAAAACTACATGCCGATACTCTAGTAGTAGAAGCGCAAAACTATCTAACAATTATAGACGCATTTACAAAAATAGGCCAAGCAATACCAATCACATCCAAAAATAGCATTGACGTGACCCAAGGATTTTTACAATATTTCACATTTTACGGAACACCCGAATCAATCACTTTAGACAATGGTAGCGAATTTAAAAACGAGACAATACAAAACACTTTAGAACTCCACAAAATAAAAATTCATTTCATAACGGAAAACCACCCCGAATCAAACGGACTAATTGATCGATTACATTTAACCTTGTTAGAACAAATTCGATTATTAAGAATAAACTATAAAAAGGAACATATAACCAATTTAATGTCATACGCACTAATCGCTTATAATAACACAATTCACTCATCAACAAATTTTACACCCTTAGAATTAACCTTAGGACATTCAGATTCACGAAATCCCTATGACATACACTACAATAAAGAAGTATATCAACAATATGCGAAAGATCACAAACAAAAACTAAAAATAACTTACGACAAAGTAAAAGATAAATTAGAAAACGATAAGGAACGTATCACCACAACCCGAAATAAAAATACCGACTCAAATAAATTTTCAATAGGACAAACCGTATACGAGAAAAACTTTCAAAGCAAGCGACATAAAACAGCACCCAGAAATTTAGGACCATTTAAAATTAAGAAAATATCAGATAAAAACATAGCAGTAGTAGACAACGGTAAAGTAACAAAGTACATTCATTTGAAAAACCTAAGACACCCTGTAATTTCAGATGGATAATCATCACCCTTACCGTCAACCTCCACCCAGGTAGAACGGACAACTAAGTAATAATATAAAAATAAAAAGCAACCCCGGTATACTACCAATAAACTAGGCAGTATGCAAAATTACAATATTTACTCAAATAATATCAACCCTTACTTTAATGTAACAAATTTTAGCAGCATTAAGAAAAACGAAATTATATTTTTAATAGAAATCCCAATAGTAGAAAGTAACAATTATCATTATTATCATTTATTTGCTTTTCCAACGAAAGTTACTAGCACAGACCAAGTAATCATACCCAAAACCAAATTCCTATCCCTAAATGAACTGAGATATGGTTATACAAACGAAAAATGTACTGAAGTAACACCAAACCAATATTTATGTCAATCGATGACGACAACAACCATTCAAGAAGACAGCCCTTGTGAAGTACAACTATTAAAATTCTCAAATCATTACGAAAACTGTGAAACCAAACAAGTGCAAATAACTAATATGAAAATTCAAAAAGTTACAGATAACAAATGGATAGCAATTTTCCCAACAGAAGTAATAGCAACCATCCACTGCAACCAAGATGAAAATAATCAAGCATTAATCGGAAGCAAACTAATTACCCTCGAAGAAGATTGTTATGTGAAATTGAAAGATGAAGTAATCAGAGTTTATCAAGATCCCATAGCAACAAAGAAACTTGCAAACCTACCGGAACTACAATTCAAGATACAACAAGAAGACGAAGAAATAATTAAGAAACCTATGAAGCTAGAGCATCTAGACTTAGACGACATCAACCACGCCGTGAAATTAGTGGAAAGTTATAAAGAACAATTAAGTGAACTCAAAACGCCAAAGTTACATTATAATAATATAAGTGTTTGGACAATTGTATTGATCATTTTAATAATTTTTGTAATCATGTATGTATTATACAAAATGTACCTTAGATATAAGAATGAAGGAAACAGTTCTAGATTTAAGGAAACAAAGAAAAATAAAGAAACGACAAGTATACCTTTAGAAATAATGAATTTTAAATGAAATTGAATTATGTATTTTATGTATTTAAAAATTAAGAAAAACCTTAATTTTTCATTTACGGTGGGAGGAGTTATGTATCCCCCAATTACCTATATATATTGATATATTGAATCTAATAAGAATTATTAGAAATTATTAAGTAAAAGTATAAGTTCAATGCAACATTGTAACACAAGGATAACCCAGAGAGGTTATCGACAGTTCATGAGAAGGGAATGCAACTTTGCATCCGTGAGGGCAGTGATACTGCAGGCGGCAGGTCACAGGCGGTCAACAGACCGCAATTACTTAGAATTAAGTTGTTACATTGTAATAAAGTGTACAATTAAGAGAAACGCAGACATGAGATCTGCAAGTTCCCACAGCCGTGTGGAGGGCAGGTTATTATAAAAGGCCCGGGAGCTCAATGCCCGGCAGTCAGTCTTCGAACTCCATACTTCGTTGTTCAAGCTACTCACCAGTACAATTAAGTATTATTTTTATTAAAATTAATATGTACAAGTTATTCCAAATTTCACCTTAATTTCTGTTTTAAATTAAAATAAATGTGTTAAAAGTTTGAAATTGTTTTTTAAAAACAAAGCTCCAAAGGCCCGAACCTTAACTAGTGTCGTTTCGGAAAATGTTTCCTTAAACTTAGTTCTGTAATTAAATAGTGAACATCTTTGGAGAATTTCTTAAATCTAGACTTACATTTATTAAACTGTTGGTTTTTATGAAATTTTGTGCTGTAATGTAATTTGTATTGGTTTTGTTTTGTTTGACTAACTACGTTATTAATACTAAAAATTACAGAAATGTCAATTACAAACAAGAAAATAAAATTTTAAAAATTAAAGATGCTGCTAGTTATATATTATATAAAATTATGATAATCTACTGTAACATTATAATTAATAAAAATATTATCATTTATATACAGTTGTATATTACGGTCTAATGTGTTTGTATGTGTACGCGCGCGCGCGCGCGCGTGTGTGTGTGTGTGTGTGATGTGTATCTAAATAACAATTTATATATCTAATTCATACAATATTTAAAATAAATTATAATATATATACATATGTGTGTGTGTGTGTGTGTGTGTGTGTGTGTGTGTGTGTGTGTGTGTGTGTGCGTGCGTGCGTGCGTGCGTGCTACAAATTACACGATAATATATATATATATATATATATATATATATATATATATTATTAATAAATCTTCTATATATAAAAGCTACGTATAGTATTTACTTTATACAATACATTATGTTCAGAGTTTTGCTATTTCCAATATGATATTTTAATTTAAGGTTATCTTACTCTGTAGATATCTACAATTAGGTTAGAACTTTTGCTTAAACAATTTGTTGTGAGTTTTCTGTAAATACCTTATTAACTCATTGATGTTGGTATAAAACTCTTTAAAGATTTTTACTGGTTTTGAAAATAAGCTATAGCAAAAAACAAGGATATTACAATCTCTAGGTTTGTTCCAATTTTCTGAGTTTCGTCAGCACCACGCAGCGCTAGATTTAATTTGTACTGTTTAAAATTAGTAATAGCCTGAAGAAATTAACAATTTCCATGATTAAGGGGGTGATCTAAAAGTGTTAGTTCCCAATTAAAGAATGTCATTTCCAAATTTAGCCGGCAACCTGCTAATTCGTGTTCTATTTTGTTCTGTACCTTGTGTTTTAGTTGTATTTTTGAACATTGACTTACGATACTATTGGTCTTTTGAAATTTGCAGATCCTGCTTTTTTTTAGAAGTATCTTGGCTTATTTAAGGACAGGTGTCTTCTATACACATTGTGTTTAATATTATACATAAAATGGTTTCTGCTGTTTAACCACCATATAATAAAATTAACTCTGCTTGTACTAGATTAATTCCTATAAATTCCCTTAAGTGTAGTTGTTTTTGCGTTCCTAGTATTCGACGTTAATGTTTTGCATCCAAATGCCTGTTTTTCTGCTTTAGATTAGCTTTGTGTATAGCTAAATTGTTTCGAGCGGTATATAGCGATTCTACATCTGATGCATAAATAGCTTACAATAACATATAAAAAATTTGGGTTTTGAAAAATAGCAACAGAAGTGAAATAGTGCATTAGTGATGTCATCAAATCATTATCCTCCATTTTATTAAAAGTTCCTTATGGAAAAAAATGCATTGGAGACTCCAGCTGCCGTCTAACTTATTTATTACAGGTTCCAAAGCTTGTGCTCTCGATCTTCTTTTAGATCAAATTCGTTAACGGAGTTCGTCAGTTTTCTGTAACAAAAACGGAAACATGCAAGGTAAAATGCTATAAATGGATTTCGGTAAGGACGACAGGTAAACATTCCACCACACTGTTTTATAAAGCACTTACTGCTACATAAGCAACTAACGGTACGATAGTGAAGACGAGAATGATCGTGGTGACTGATCCCTTTTCTATTTGTTCACTACAACCGCTTTATGTTGCGAGTTCTGATTAGTCGAGAAAACAACATGTCCGTTTGACGATCCGTGAGAAGAGCTTTTAAAGGTTACCGTATTTATAATGCGAAATGCCCTATTTCTAAAACTAATTCTACAGAAAAGTCCCTATAGCAATTTTTACTACAAATAATTTGTGCAGTGCTTTTTCACGCGAAACAACATATATGAAAAAATTAAGTGCTAATAGACCCTTGATTTAGTTTTTAAAAATCAAAGAATATTTTTAACAAAATATCTACTTTTCTTTCATATATATATATATATATATATATATATATATATATATATAAATATATATAATACATTTCTATCCCTTGAGCTACAATGAAACAAACATTCAACAACCAGCAAGCATTAAACTCAGTTATTATTCCAATAAATGTAAAGTTAACACTGCAGTAAAATTATCTTTTAATGCTCTATTTACATAACTACAAACTACACTTAGTTACAATAACATGCAGATCATGAATTTCACGAGCGTTTGAAACATGAAGCATTTCCGTCGCTTGCATGGCAGAAACACATTAAAATTGAAAGTTCGTGCTGAAAGTGAAAGGACAAGTTCATCAAACGCTGCCTTATGATTTATCGTTTTTGAGTTTTAATAATTCTTAAGCAATAGGTTTCAGTACTAGCTAATTCTAGTTATACGATTTTAGATTAATCTAGGGAGATGTCCTTACTTCCTGCAGAAGAAGGTATTTTTCATGTTAATATTTGTGATACAAACAAGGAACAATCTTTACAATTGCTAGGCGTTATTAATTCTCTAGACGAAACCGGGTCTGTGGATATGGCAAAGCAAAGAGTTGGGAGTAGATTTCATTATATGCCAAATCCTTATCACTATTTAAATAAAACATAGTAATTTAATAATTAAAGGGGGTAGTTGGACAAATATCGATTTTTACAAACAGCGAAGTCAGATTATCATGCAAATCTCCGCGAATGAAACAACGGTCAGATTGCAATTGTGTATTGAATTATTAATGGTGAAAACAGCTAGTTAGCGTCCAGTCATTGTCATAAATCTACAAACATCGAACGCTTAGGTATTGGTGATTACGATGCAATGCAACTAGGAGTATACAGAATCTATTGCTGCATTGAAATGCAATGTTTACCACTGATAGTCAATTCCTTTCTTTTAAAATGTTTCGCTAACTATATCATTTTACCTATATTATGAACAGATGCTTTTATGATAGATCTGTAATAGCCTTTCGTTTTGAACAGAAAATTATCAGGTTTGATGCAATTTTTCAAGTCTTCTTATTCTGCGTCAATTGCTTCATATTGGCATACACGCCACAGAGTACGTTGTTTATAATTTCTTTCTTTATTTACTTATTTATTTAATATCGAATTTCTTTGTATATTCAATTGTACAGATATAATATAAATTAACACTACCATAATATAGTATATTGACACAAAAACACAAACAGAAGATGACAAAGACTCAGTCGTCATGATGACGAAGATAATCTAGCATATTCTTACACTTAATCACATAAATGACCAAGTCCTGGCAGAAAAAAATAATCATCATCATCATTAGGTCTTCAGTCCTGGAACTAGTTAGACGCGTACCCTCGCTGTTTCCTATTCTGAACTAACCTACACATTTCCCTGAAATTTGCACAGTCTGCATCTATCACTATCTGATCTACCTGATCTACCTCTTTTTTCCAATCTCTGCTTGTAATGTATCCCATACTATTCCCCAAAAATGCTTTAGAACGTATTCTGCCCTTCTATTTCTCCTTGTTCCCCTACTATTTCTATAACCTATTTGTTATTAACTTTGTCTGTCCATGCCTTCATCCTCAGACTTCTGAAGCACAGCTTTCCAAAAGGCTGCTACCGTTTCTCTGTCTGCTTTTCCTACTGTCCGTATTTCATAGGCATACTGTGCTGTGCTCCACACATATACTTTCAACAATTTTCTTCTTGTTTCTATGTTTGTTGTCTTTCATCATAAGCGCTGTTCTTTCTTGTTAGATGCAGTTCGGTAACCTTCTATTGTTTTACAATTATATACCCTATTTCTTCAATATTCAGTGGTTGTTAGGGGGGGGGGGGGGGGTAAGTAGCCTGTGGCTGCCAAGTTCCCCCAGTACTTCAACATTTGCCGATTTAATATTTTTTCCAATATATCTTTTCACGCAGTCAAAATTAGTTGCAGATATTTCACAACCAACCCCTGTAGTGGTTTATAATAATTATCAGATTTATCTGCGCTTATTTTTCCGTTATTAGGTTTTCTGTCTCAAAACCGGGTGGGCACGTACTTGCACTTATTTATATTCTGCGCTAGCCTACACAGTTCCCTAAAATTCTCACACAGCCTATATACAGCTCGGTCCCCCTTCTATTGTTTTATAATTTTATGCCCCATTTCACCGAGATTTAGTGAAAGGGGTTAAGCAGCCTGTGGCTGCCAAGATCCCCATTTGCCGAATTAATAGTTTTCCATTAAATCCTTTCACACAATTAACATTATTCGAAAATATTGCCCAACTCGTACTTGTAGTTGCTTATAATAATCATCATGTTTAAGTACAGTTACTGTTTTCGTCATTAGTTTATCCATCTTGGGACTGGTTGGATGCGTACCTCTATTGATTTCTATTCTGAACTAGCGTACACATTTCTCTGAAATTCCTACAGCCTACATATTTCACTATCTGTGTGCAGTAGTCTAACTTAGGTCTATTTCTTCTTCTCTTTTTTCCTATCCCTGCTTCTAATATATTCCGCACAATTCCCTCATGCCGCAGTATGTGGTCTATCATCCTATCTTTCTTATTTTTTACCGTTTTCCACATACCTCCTTCTTCCCCTGCCGTTTTTACTACATCTTCGTTCTTAACTTTGTCTGTCCATGATATCTTCTTAATGCGTTTATAGCACCACATTTCAAACTCTTCTACCTTTTTCGTGCCCGCTTCTCCTACTGTCCAGGCTTCACATCCATACAGTGACGTGCTCCACACATATGTTTTAAGCAATCTTTTCCTTGTTTCTATGTTTGTTGTCTTTGAACACAGTAGCTGCTTTTTCTTGTTAAATGTAGCCCGACCTTATGCTAATCTTTGTTTCATATTTTTTGCGCTTTTCCCATCTTGCATTATTTAGCTTCCTAGGTAGCAGAAATGCTTATCCTCTTATAAGTTCGCGTTACATATTTGTATCCTTGTTTTTGATTTATTTTCCTTTCCTTTGCATAAAATTACTTTAGTTTTTTTTTGTTAATTTTTATACCGTATATCTCTGTTAGAACCGTTTCCATTTCATTAACAGCAGCTTCTAATCCTTCCTTGCTAGATGCTAATACCGCTATACCATCTGCAAATCTAAGCATATCAATTTTTGTCCCTGCATAGTAATTCAAAATGTCTTCCTGCACTTGACAGTATTCATTGCTTCTTCAATGTACAAGTTAAAAATTAACGGGGATAGGGCACACCCCTGTCTCGCCCCTTTCCTAATGTTTACTTTGCTACGTTCCTGCTCTAATTCTATTACTGCTGTTTGCTCTTTGTATGAGCTATGTACTATTCGTGTATCATTCCAATCTTTTTGAATATTTCGAATATTTTTTGCTATTTTATATTGTCGAATGCTTTTTCCAGATCTACAAACCCTATATACACGCTTATCCCTTTTTCTATTTGTTTTTTTCATTATCACTTTCAAAGCTAAAATAGCCTCTCGTGTTCCCCTGTTTCGCCTAAATCCAAATTGATATTCCCCTAGTATTTCATCAGCTCGTTTTTTCATTCGTCTTTGTACAATTCTAGTTAATATTTTCGAAACGTGCGTTGCTAAACTAGTTGTTCGAAAATTTTCACTTCTATGCGCGCCTTTTTTTTTGGTATAGTTACTATGATGCGACCTTTGAAATCTTTGGGTATCTCGCCTGTATTGTACATATAGCTTACAAGTTGAAAGAGATGTTCTGTTACTGCTTGTCCAGCGGCTTTTAAAGTTTCTGCTTGCACCTTATCTGTACCCAGCGCCTTACCATTTTTCAGACCCTTTAATGCTAATTCAAACTCATCTCTAAGTATAGGATATCCCAAGTCATCATTTTCAATGTCTGATTCCTATTCTAATGCTGTTAGGTCCTCTTCTGCATATAAATTCCCTATATATTCTTGCCATCTACCCACTTTCTCTACATTTTCTATAATGACGTTTCCTCCCGCGACTTTTATATTTTTTGCTATATGGTTTTATATCTTTAAAATTGATTCTAATTAGTTTGTATGCTTCATCTGTCTTTCCTACTGCCATCTTAGTTTGTACCTCGTAGTACTTTTCATCAATCCGTTGTTCTTTAGCTTTTCTGCATTTGCAAATAATTTCTCATTTTATGGCTTTGTATCTCTGTTTTCTTGTTTCGTCTGATTTATTTTTGTATTTTCGTCTTTCTTCTATTAAATTGAGGATATCCTTTGTTATCCATGGTTTCTTATTTTCTTTTTGTGTATACCCGAGAATATCTCTGGCCGCCATGTTTAGGCTGGATTTAATGTTATTCCTTTCTGTTTCTACTTCCTTAGTATCAGATATTTTCCAGATATCTTTCAGCAATTCATTTGACTTTTTTTCGGATATTTCTTGAATAAATTTATCTTTTAGTTTCTCAAAGTCAAAGTGCCTTCTTCGGTTTCCTTTTTTCAAATTTTTAAATTTAAGTGCGGCCTTCATAATCACGATGTTGTAGAAAAAAAAATAATAAAAATAAAATAAAATGCATAGACCTCATATAGTTAGTAAAATAAGAATTCAAAATTAAGAATTAAAAATTCTCTGATCGTGAAGCACGCAGTCTCTACTGTACAATGGTTCTTTCATGAACAAAAAAATAAATTTTGAACAAAGAGTTTAAGCTTATGTTTTAACTGTATAATCGTCACGTTATTAATGTGAAAGTCAAGTGAATTAAAAAGTTTAACTGAGTTGTAGGAAAAACTTTTCTGAAACAGGGCTGTGGTGTGTCAGGGAATAGTGTATAAATAGCGGTTTGTAACATTAACAGAGTGTGTCCTCCATCCTACGAATAATATATTTTTTAGTGTTACAGATGAAAGAAGTAAAAGAAGTTTAAACTCAAAATTACATCATTGGAAGATGCGACGCTTTTCCATTGTTAGACATTTCAACTGTTTAATTTTAGAGGAAACACGATTATATTCTTTTAAGCAAATACAAAGCAACAACAGTAGTTTTGAACTAGTTCGATTCTTCGTTTACTCTAGGAACTAAGACATGGTCTATAAATAACGTCACCCTAATTGAAGTGTATAGAACAAGAGATTCAGCAGACCTTTTTAAACAAAAGTTAAATTATGGCGGTGGATAAAAGACTTAGGAGTGATCTTCATAATATAGTGCATGTTCATTAGATTAAAGTGTATATTCCATTCGAATGGACCTGCACCTACGAAGTTCTAGATGCAAACGGTGGAATGGGTCCGCGTTCCTGTGTCTTAAGCCAAATACAGGTCAAACAAATTCTGATAGAGTTTTCTGTGAGAAACTTTAGATTTTAAGACAGATCCGAAAACGCAGGGATTATATCCGCAACTTAAATTGGCAGAAACCCTAGAGGTGGTATGGCATTATAACGCATACATCCGGACTACCGCGATCCGGTAGAAGGCTGTAACACTAAATATTAGTTCTATGAGCATTATGTCTAAGATGACCTGACATTCTAGTGACATAGAAATGATATCTGTGCTGTATTTAATCCTAATGGATTCGATGTTGTAAAGTATTCATAACAGGAACAATTCTTTGAAAGCGGAAGTCGTGTTACTTAAGAATTTAAATTTTTGTACGGAGATTTTGGTATTCTTATGAAATCATAGAAACGAATTAATATTTAGCTTATGATCATGAGTTATGTTGTTACCTTTAGGCGGAATTTGCTAAACATCTAAACAATCGTATATGGAACAGTGTGCGATACGGTCACTTGGATAGGACAAACATGATGTTCAGTCTATTTTTTTGCCTTATTAAAATATTTATTTAGCTCATAGTTGAAATCTTTATAAGCCTCTAGCATACCAGATGTAAATGAAAAGTTGTTTGCTAGTAAATTAAAACACATGTGTATCTCGAAATTACTATTTTAATAGATTAATAATTCTTTGTAAAACTTGTAAACCAGAACTCAGATCTGAAACTTGGTACTAAAACTTGTTTGATACATGATAATCAATTTAAAGATCTGTTAAGTCAGAACAGATGTATTGGAACTTAATTTTATTTTGTACAATTTATTACCACATTCAAAGAAACATTTAACAAAGAAAAACATATTAAATTCCATTTTAGACTCAAGTTTTTTATTCCATGCATATTTAGATATACTAAATTCTTAAAAGAACATGAGCTTGTTAATCGATGAAATTGTACAAGGCTGAAGTAATTTAAAAGGCCCTATTTGCTGCAACTGGTTTGTTATAAGTATTTATTCCTGATTTAAAAAGCTTTGGTGTGTTAATCTCCATATTATCCACCTGCAATTATTAACAGGTATTTTTATTGGAAAGCACAAACTGTGTTTTCTAATAAAGAATTTGTTGTGTATTTTGTTCCAGGTTCATCGTGACCAGAGAGGTAGTAAGTATGTTCCAGAGATTTCCAGATACTTCAGTTTAGTAAGTTGTAAGTTTAATTGCATTTATATCCCATGAGTTTCTGTATCTTCTCATAGGAATATTGAATTTTTAGTGTAACCGTTCATTCAGATACAGTGGCGCTCAACCCATTTTCCTTTTGTTAGTTTATCGTAGAGTTTAGACCATCACCACCCCCTTTTCTCATTGCTCACCCTTGGGGTAATTCCCAGACTTAGCCGCGAATAGTTAAAGCTTCACTTTATCCATCAACAAGGAAGTTCAAAAAAAAAGGTGAAGAGAAATTAGTATTTCACTAGCGCAACCAACGTGAGGCTCGATGGTCGTTCGTTTAAAAAGGGTTTGCTCGATTAGTAACAAGTTGTTACAACATCGTTTAACTATTGGCTTGTGGTAAACTCAAAATAGTTTGGTAAAATTTTATAGTACTCATGTTGTGTCTGGAACCTCAAAGTTTATTTGATAATTGTCTAAATGTTGTAGCAGGTATATATTTATACTAAAGTAAAATTTTCATTATTTCAGGGTTGAACTTGTTAAAATACTTTTAAGTTGACATAACAATTTTTTGAAAATGGCAGAAACATTTCAAATTGTGCATTTACTCAAGGAAGAGCTTGAATATGAATTAAGAATTCGTGGAATAGAAAGTGTCAGGCCTGTAGTAGAAAAGAGGAAAATCTTAAGTAGATTGTTAGCTAAGGAAGTAGGGAAACCTGATTGTTTGGTTGATCTGTCAGTATACAAAGTAGAATTCGATGACGAGTATAAAGAAATAAACGCTACCATAGAGTCGATAAAACATTTGGTGTTAGAATTCGAAGGAGATTCTGGAGATTCTATTTTAAAAGAGTACTCTCAAGGCTTGTTCATGTATCAGGTCGAGTTAAACGTTTAAGGCTTCCGTCTGACAAGTCAAAGGAAACAGATGTATTAAAAAAAGAATTATTAGCCACTATTCTTACTGTTGAGGCCGAATTGTATGAAAAAGTGAAGGCAAGTACAACACCAAACAGCGCAGGTGATGCAAGTCACACAACCCCACTAGTAGTAGCTGCGCCAGTACAAACTCTTTCATATTTTCCTCCACCAATTCCTATTAGTACCTGGTCAGTTAAATTTTCAGGAGATCCCAAACAGTTGTATTCATTTTTAGACAGGGTGAAGGAGTTGGCTCAATCACGTAAAGTATCGAGTAGAGATTTGTTTGAGTCATCAGTCGAATTATTCGTTGGGAATGCTTTAGTGTGGTTTAGGAGTGTAAGAGATTCCTTAAAAGATTGGGAATCCCTAGTAAGTCGGTTGAAAGAAGATTTCTTGCCAGCCCATTTAGAAGATGAGATCTGGGAAACTATAAAGAATCGTCGTCAGAGGAGAGATGAATCAATTGTTTTATTCGTAGCTCATGTCGAAAGTTTGTTTAGTCGATTACCCAATGCTCCAGCGGAGATTACAAAAGTTAGGATACTTAGAAAAAATTTACTGCCAGAATTTATTTCACAACTTGCTCTTTCTGATATTGAAGATAAGCCTACGTTAATAAAATTATGTAAAAAATTAGAGGAGGCCATGTTGTTAAAACAGAAATCAGTTTCTATTCAGTCGAGTAATTTATCTAACTTTCGCAACAACGCTAAGTTACCAATAAGAGATAGACGACAAGTTTATGTAAAAGATTTTTCTACGTCGGGAAGTCGTGTGGATGCTCAGAAGATATCTGCTCCACAAGTTCAAATTATAGGTAATGATAAGTCTTTACCAGTAACTGTTTCAGTTAGTTCTACGGGTTCACCAAAATTATCCCCGGATGCTGGAATTGTTCGAGACGTGGTCATTCATTTCGGTATTGTAGATTTCCTAAAAGAATTTTTTGTTTCGGTTGCGGTCATAGAGGAGTTACGCGTGATACGTGCCCATCGTGTTCAAAAAACGAATGAGGAGATGGATGTTGCGCGGCCGGCATTCCATTCCTTCTCAAAAGGCAGCAGTTATGATTTGTGAGCAGGGAATTGTGTTAGTAAAAAAGAATGGTCAGATTGGTTAAGTGTAGTAAAAAATTTTTGTCATAATGAATCACAACCCAAGACTGACTCTTTATTTATTGAAAAATCTGGTGATAATCGACCATATGTGATGGTTAAATTGTTCGGTATTGATGTCACTGGTCTTTTAGATTCAGGATGTACTACATCGGTGGTAGGGTCCTCGCTATTCCTTTAATTGATAAATTAAATTTAAAAATTTTAAGCCAGAAAAGAAGGGTATATTTACGGCAGATGGGGCAGTGAAACCAGTAGAAGGAATCGTGGATTTGCCCATTTCAATAGGAAAGCAATGTCGCATCCTCAGTGCTTTAGTTGTGTCTTTTTACCTCATGCTTTCATATTCGGTAGCGATTTTGCCAAGTTATTCGGATTGATAGTTGACTTTAGAAACAATTCGTGGCATGTACAAAGCGATAGTGAGAATATTATTCCGTATGTAGGTCCATCATCAGTCCCATTGAAATACAGCGATTGCCTACTCCATTTGGATGATTTGTCAGTAGATCAGCGGTCTCGGGCACAAGCTGCTATCGATTCATTTCAAGAAATCTCTAGTGTTGATAGATTAGGACGAACCAATATGATAGAGATGAATATTGATACGGGAGATGCAAAACCTTTCAGAAAAGACCTTATGTTATGTCCCCCTATATTAGTAAAGAGTTAGATAAAGAACTGGATGAAATGATTCGATTAAAAGTCGTGGAACCGTGTCAAAGTCCGTGGAATTCACCCGTGTTATTGGTCAAGAAGAAGGATAGTAAGGAATATAGATTTTGTTTTGATGGTAGGGCACTAAACGATGTTACAGTTCATGACAGTTACCCTCTTCCAAATATCGATAGAATACTAGGGATGTTGCGTAATGCAAATTATATTTCCAGTCTTGATTTGCGTAAATCATTCTGGCAGGTACCTCTTAGTGAATCGTCGAAAGATAAAACAGCGTTTAGCGTTATTTCACGAGGGCAATATAGGTTTGTGACGATGCCGTTCGGTTTAAAAAATGCTGCACAGACTCAACAACGTTTAGTTGATGCAATTTTTGGTCCAAAATTCGAACCATACGTTTTTTGTTACCTGGATGATATAATCTTATGTTCGTCGACGTTTGAAGAGCACTTGAAGTTGTTATATGAGGTCAAGGAACGTGTTAGAGAGGCAAATCTAACCTTGAATCTAGAAAAGTGCGAATTTTTTAGGAGGTCACTCAAGTTTCTTGGTTACATCGTAGGGTCAAATTCTCTAAGAACAGATCCAGATAAGGTATCGGCTATGGTCAATTTCCCACGTCCAAAGAACACCACAGAGGTTAAGAGATTTCTCGGAATGTGTAGTTGGTATCGTCGTTTTATAAAGGATTTCTCATCTTTAGTTTCGCCAATTAATGACCTCATTAAGAAGAGAAAGAAAGGTCAAACCGTTACTTGGACTCCTGAGGCAGAGCGTTCATTTGTGTCGATTAAAGAAGCTTTAGTGTCTGCTCCACTCTTGACGCAGCCAGATTATTCCGCGCCGTTTGTTGTTGAATGTGATGCTAGTAATACCGGTCTCGGAGCTGTGTTAATCCAGAACATTAATGGAGAAGAACGTGTGATATCGTACGCCAGCAAAACCCTCAATCGTGCTGAGCGAAATTACTCAACAACAGAGAAAGAATGTCTTGCAGTAATCTTTGCCATTGAAAAATTCCGTCCATGGGTAGAAGGAGTTCGTTTTACAGTTGTCACAGACCACTTTTCGTTGCTTTAGCTAAGTAATTTGCAGAACCCTACAGGAAAACTTGCTAGGTGGGCAGTAAGGTTGAGACAGCATTCGTTTGACTTAGTACACAGGAAAGGAAAGTTTAACGTAGTTCCTGACTGTCTTAGTCGTGCAACTCCGGAAGAAAAATATATCATAAATTTAATAGAGGTCAAGCTTGATAATTTAGAAAATTGGTATGTGTCGTTACGTGATAAGATTTTGATGTAACCTGAGAAATACCCTCAATGGAAAATTGAGAATGAGTTTGTTTTTAAGTTTATTCCATCGAATTTGCCTTTAACATCTAACATCGTAGAGTGGAAATATTTAGTTCCGAAAGCCCAACGGGAAGAAGTTATCAGATCGTGTCATGATCCCTCAGTTGCGGGACATTTTGGATTTTCGAAGACTATTGCCAGAGTTCAGGAAAATTATTATTGGCCAAAGATGAGTTTAGATGTGCTGAAATTTTGTCGTGCATGTTTAGTGTGTGGTGCACAAAATCTTCTAACGCAGGTCCTTTAGGTCTAATGGGAAAAGAGAAAGAAGCTAAATTTCCATTTCAGATAATTGCATTGGATCTTATGGGTCCATTCCTCGCTCGAAATTAGGATTTAAATGGCTTTTGGTAGTCGGAGATTGGTTTTCGAAATACACAATTTTACATCCTTTACGCAGTGCAAAGTCACATGTTATAGAACAGTTTATGGAACAAAAGTTTTCTTAGTGTTTGAGTGCCACAATTTATTATTTGCGATAATGGTTCAAATTTAGCTGGTCGAATTTTTAGGTCATTATGTAATAGGTTTGAAATTCAGAAAATATGGTATAATGCTGTTTATGCGCCGCAGTGTAATTTTGTCGAGAGAATTAATAGAACAGTAGGGACAGCTATTCGATCTTATCTTGAAGAACATGATACATGGGATGCTGAGTTAGCGCAGATTCAATTTGCTATTAATTCTGCTAAACATGAGTCGACGGGTTATACCCCGAATTTTTAGTTTTGGTCGTCATATCCCTATCACAGGAAAGTTTTATGGTAGTGGATTTACTCCCGAAAGTGATATCGAAATCATTCCTGGTAGTCGCCCATTATATACTTCTGATCGTCAAGGTATTTTTAAGGTATTTGAAGACGTCCGAACGAAACTGCATTTAGCTTATGAACGTTCGAGTAATCAATATAATTTAAGGAGGAGAAATATTTCTTTTGAGGTTGGTAATAAAGTATGGAGGTCCAATAAAGTATTGTCGAGTGCGAGTAATAAATTTTCTGCTAAACTTGCTCCAAAGTTTGTTTTAAGTATAGTTAAAAAGAAGTGCTCGAGTGTGGTATATGATTTGGTTAATTTGGATGGATCGAGAGCAGGTAGATGGCATATTAAAGATCTGAAACCTTATTCCGCCATCAGTCCAGACTATCCCTCAAAGGATTAATTCGTCGTTTATGATTTCTTTTGTCGAATAAGAGGTGTTCGATTGAAAGCTTTTCTGGTATCTTGTTGTTTATGGAAATCGCCAGTTATTTCAAGTACTTTTAGTCATCAAGAAACGTGTTTTTGGATTATTCAATTTAAGTGGTTAGTTCAGATAAAATATAATTTCGTCTGCGTTTTGTTTTGGTTCATAGTAGAGTTGCAAAAGTGTTGGTGATGTCATACATGTTAACAAATTATCAATTTAAATAGGTAGAGACAAGTAGATTGTCTGGTGTATGTAGTTATCATAGTTGTGGTGAGACCATGTAAATAGTTGTTGTTTCATTTTGTGAGTGTATTTAGTTTAAGTTAGGTGAATTATCGCTTAAGTGAGATTCGCTTTTGAGACGGTCACTTGAGTGCTGTTATGCTTGGAGTAAGCGAGATGCTTACATGGTAATTTTTTTGAGACGAGTTGTGTCGGAATGTTTGGTGCGGCCATTGTAGTGTAGAAAATTTTTTGGAGCGTCCGGATAAAAGAAAATTGGTTAGAAGTGCTAACTATTTTCTTTGTAGAAACAGTAGCTAGTCAGTGATGCTACTTGGTTGTTGAATATTTTTGTCAAGAAGAAAATATTTTGGATGATCGTTGATATCCATATAGTTGATGTGGGTTTTTCAATTTCGTCTAGTATTAGTGAGACTAAATCAAAGAAAAGTAATTTTTTGTAAATACAACATTCTTTTGTGATTCCTGTGCTGGATTCCTTTTTTTGCTCAGCAGTAAGGGAAACATTTTCATAAAGATGTTAATATGTAAATACTTTGGAATTGGTTTTCGATTTTGTGTTAATAATGCTAAAGTTGTTGGTAGAAAAAAATTTGTTTGTTGTTTTACGATAGTTTACGTCGAGGTTTTATTTGAGTTTTAGTTTAAGTTTCGCGAACTTAGTAGGTTTGTTCTTTGATAGGTTGTAACTCGTGAGTATTTGACCTCAATATTTTGTCCTTTACCGATCATGTCTTCCTACCGATTATGTCTTACCTATTTTGTTTCCTAACGGATGTGTGGTACGCAGAGTTACCTACTCACTCGCTTGTTTGCACCCTATTTTAGTATTAGTAAAGTCACTAGTAAGAATTTTTTGAAATCAAGTTTCAAGTTTATTTTAGTTTGGTTGAATTTTTTATAATGGTATTTTCGGTACCCATTTTTGTTTAAGTAGTAGTTTCGTCTTTGCTTATAAAAAAACTTCTCGTTTAAGTATATGTTGGCATATGGTTAATCTCAAAGTTTTTTCTTTTTGTTCGGGGGCTGTGTAACATAAATATATTCTATAGCATTATGATCATAAGAACCGCTTCAACATAAATATATTCTGTGGTATTTAATCCTTGTGTTCGATGTTGTAAAATCATAAAGGAACAATTCTATATGAAAGCGGGAAGTCGTGTTCACTTAAGGAATTTAAATGTTTTGTACGGAGATATTTGGTATTTTATAACTATCAAGAAACGAATTTATTTGGAGCTTAGTAGGTTGTGTTGTCTACCTTTCAGGCGGATATTTCCTACGCATCCGTACAATCGGTACAGCGCGTGTGCATACCGGTCACGAGATAGGACACGCCGATGATGTGTCGCTAGAAGGGCCGCCATTTTGTCTTGATAGATGTAGTCGCGTGAGCATTCTTTAGTTTGTTAAGAAGATGAAACTCCAGGCCTTACCTAAGTGGGGCCTCCACATCGGTTGGTATGGGAGATGGTAGAAGGTGGTGAGTTTTGCTTTGGGACGCGGATGAAGTGCCAAGCTCCTGCGAATCCGGCAAAGCGCTAAAACACGCCATTCTTTAAAGATTGTTTTGAGATTTGTTAACGTGTATGACATTACGGACGGAATGAAATGATGGTTTATGTTGTATTTGAATCCAATATTGGAGAGCAGTTCATTTGTCGAGGCGATTAAAGTTTAGTAATAACCAGTCGAGAAGCAGATTTTTGGAACATGTGTGCTGGTAATTAATAATTAGATTTGGAAACAAAAACCTACAGGTATCAATCTTTCTTTATTCTGTTTGTGAAGATTCATAAATGTTCGAATACATAAATTTCGAAGTCCGTTTGATCGAGTTAAAATTTTGTATGTTTAGAGCAGCATGAAAGAAAATAGCTAAAATTAATACAGTAATAGTATTATAAATTTGCATAAGGTCACTTGTTAACAAAATGATAGTTCAGTCTATTTTTTGCCTTTAAAATATTTATTTACTCATATTGAAATCTTTATAAGCCTCTAATACCAGATGTAAATGAAAAGTTGTTTGCTTAAATTAAAACACATGTGATTCGTTTTTAATAGAAATAATCTTTGTAAAACTTGTAAACCAGAACTCAGATCTGAAACTTGGTACTAAAACTTGTTTGATACATGATAATCAATTT
Organism: Platerodrilus igneus; assembly: GCA_036346225.1. NCBI lineage: Eukaryota > Metazoa > Arthropoda > Insecta > Coleoptera > Lycidae > Platerodrilus > Platerodrilus igneus. The sequence continues at coordinate 2,133,208 of JARFIW010001052.1, read as the reverse complement.
AAAGATCTGTTAAGTCAGAACAGATGTATTGGAACTTAATTTTATTTTGTACAATTTATTACCACATTCAAAGAAACATTTAACAAAGAAAAACATATTAAATTCCATTTTAGACTCAAGTTTTTATTCCATGCATATTTAGATATACTAAATTCTTAAAAGAACATGAGCTTGTTAATCGATGAAATTGTACAAGGCTGAAGTAATTTAAAAGGCCCCTATTTGCTGCAACTGGTTTGTTATAAGTATTTATTCCTGATTTAAAAGCTTTGGTGTGTTAATCTCCATATTATCCACCTGCAATTATTAACAGGTATTTTATTGGAAAGCACAAACTGTGTTTTTCTAATAAAGAATTTGTTGTGTATTTTGTTCCAGGTTCATCGTGACCAGAGAGGTAGTAAGTATGTTCCAGAGATTTCCAGATACTTCAGTTTAGTAAGTTGTAAGTTTAATTGCATTTATATCCCATGAGTTTCTGTATCTTCTCATAGGAATATTGAATTTTTAGTGTAACCGTTCATTCAGATACAGTGGCGCTCAACCCATTTTCCTTTTGTTAGTTTATCGTAGAGTTTAGACCATCACCACCCCCTTTTCTCATTGCTCACCCTTGGGGTAATTCCCAGACTTAGCCGCGAATAGTTAAAGCTTCACTTTATCCATCAACAAGGAAGTTCAAAAAAAAGGTGAAGAGAAATTAGTATTTCAAGGCAACGGGAAACCACCACATTACCTCCCAAGTACAAAACGTACTTAAATTGTTTTTAAAATAATGGCATCATCTGGGACAAAAGATTCCGGAAGTAAAATAGCCCCCTATTCGGGTCTCCGGGAGGACACTACTTCGGAGGATGTGATCGTAAAACTTAGAAAAAGAATCGGGAACATTCTGCGAGTTGGAGCGTGGAATGTCAAAAGTATGAAGAAAGTAGGTAAGCTAGAAAACTTAAAAATTGAAATTGATAGGTTAGCACTAGACATAGTAGGGATCAGCGAAGTGTGGTGGCCAGTGGCGGGGGATTTTTGGAGTGGAGACATTAGGGTAATTCATACAGGATCAGAGGAAGGAACTTTTGGTATGGGGATAGTTATGAAAAAAAGATAGGGCCCTGTGTAGAAAACTACTTACAAAAGAACCATGATTAGATTAGAATCTAAATCGGTAAATACAGTAATGTAAGTAAGTAAGTTATTATTTCATATTATTCACTGTAATACTGTAGTATTTATCAACTTACCTTGTGAAATTAACTACCTAAAATATTTATATTTAATACTTGGCTTATAACCGAAATTTTGAGCGTAGCTTCCTGTCTATAACTGACATAAGTCAAAAACTTGACAATGTCAGATATGATTGACAAAAATGCCAAACGTAATTGAAAGTAAAGTTTATGTATAGTTGTGTACACGATTTAAATTTGTAAATTTCCCAATTGTCGTCATCGGTCTCGGTGGCGTAATTGGTAAACGCATGGTTCCTGCAGAACCAAGATACAGGTTCAAATCCTGTCCAAGACTTTATATTTTCCATCTTTCAATTACTAGCTTGATTTGAAATGATCATTTGGGCTTTGCATAAAAGTCTAAGTTATTATTTCATCTTATTCACTGTAATATATCTTTCTTTCTCTTTTTATTATTCTTGCATATCTCTATATTTGTTTTGTGCAGATATTAGAGATCTGCATATTATAACGCTGAAAGAAGTTAAGTTCCTAGGTGTTTTATCTACTCCAAAACCGACATTCCGAAATTGCTGATTTATAGCTTAAGCAGACACATTACCAACTAAAAGTAGCATCTAAATGTTTCAAGGGTGCTTCGAAAAACCTCAGTAATTTTCATTAGCCAGAGAATACTTTTCACTTGTTATTTATATTTTTTTTGAGGAAACTTTTCTAATTCCCTTTGTTTCATTTCTTACATAGAAAAACTTAACGCTGGAAATAATATTTAATGGTTTTAACACAAATAACTCCAAAACCAAATTTATCAGACCTCTTCCGTGAAAGAAGCATGGTCTTTTTATAAATTGTGTACAAAATCGCTGTTATATGTTACAATACATGATTACCGGAATCGAGGATAATGTATACAACGAGTAAAACTAAATCGTAAAAAACGGAATGTGTAACAACTTCTAAAAATTAGCTCATAAATCTTCAAAATACATACAATAATTAACCCAAACATTTTACGGTTTGAAAGATTTAAAGTCTATAACTAGTTGTTCTTAAAAACGCTGCAGCTGCATTTGTTTTTAAGATTTTACAAACCACACGATTTATAGGTTTACGTCTGGAAAAAGTATGCACTGGAGGTTAATTGAATCAAATTATGATATTTATAATTGTACATTACCACAGTTTAATCTACTAAGCTATAGTCAAAGACCGCACGCTACTTTAGTCTATTTCACAAGCACCGCTAATTTTTACCAATAGTTTGCATAACTTATACATACAAGCGTTCACTGTTTATATTACGAATTGCAATGCGACATTAAATGGATATATATATAATATATAATATATATATATAATATATATATATTATATATTATATATATATATATATATATATATATATATATATCCATTTCGAATGGACCTGCACCTTGCCGAAGTTCTAAATTACTAGAACAGGTGAAATGGCTTGCGTGTTCTAATGAGCTAAAGAGCCAAACTACAGGTCCAACCAAAGTAGTAGGGTCGTTAGTGAGGAACCAGACTAAGACAGGTCCCCGAAAGAGGGCAGCGGCTCTTTCGGTACTTAGATTGGCAGAGACCATAGGGGTCGGTATGGCAGTCTAAGACACACTACCGCGATGTGGAAGGCAACGGGAAACCACCACATTATCTCCCAAGTACACAGCGTACTTAAATTGTAACAAACATGATGGCATTCTCTGGGGTAAAAGATTCCGGAGTTAAAATAGTCCCCCATTCGGATCTCCGGGAGGGGACTGCTTCGGAGGGGATGCGATCGGAAAGTTAAAAATAAGAATCGGGAACATTCTGCGAGTCGGAGCGTGGAATGTTAGAAGTATGAAGCAAGTAGGTAAACTAGAGAACCTAAAAATCGAAATGAATAGGCTATCACGAGACATAGTAGGGATCAGCGAAGTTCGGTGGCCAGAGGCGGGGGATTTTTGGAGTGGAGACTTTAGGGTAATTCATACAGGAGCAGAGGACGGAAATTTGGGTGTGGGGATAGTTATGTGGAAAAAGATAGGATACTGTGTAGAAAATTACTTACAAAAGAACGAAAGAGTACTCATGGTTAGATTAGAATCTAAACCGGTAAACACAGTAATAATACAAGTATACATGCCCACCTCTAGCTACAGTGACGAAGAGGTAGAAGCCATCTACAAAGATATCGAAGACATATTAAGATACGTAAAAGGACATGAAAATTTAATAATTACGGGGGAATTTAATGCTGTGGTAGGTGAGGGTAGGGAAGGAGCGGTAGTAGGTTTATTTGGTTTAGGCACGAGAAACGACAGGGGAAATAGGCTGGTTGAATTTTGCGACAAGAACAATTTAATCATCACAAACACATTATTTCAACATCATGCTAGAAGACGATACACGTGGAAGATGCCAGAAGATATAGGACGATATCAAATAGATTACATTCTTGTTAGACAACGGTTTAGGAATCAAGTAAAAGACTGTAGAAGCTACCCAGAAGCAGATATAGATACTGACCACAACATCGTAATTATGAAGGCCGCACTTAAATTTAAAAATCTGAAAAAAAGGAACGGAAAAAGGCACCTGGACTTAGAGAAACTAAAAGATAAAGATATTCAAGAAAGATTCGAAAAAATGTCAAATGAATTGCTGAATGATATCGGAAAAATATCTTAAACTAAGGAAGTAGAAACAGAATGGAATAACATTAAATCCAGCCTAGACATGGCGGCCAGAGATATTTTGGGGTATACACAAAAAGAAAATAAGAAACCATGGATAACAAAGGATATCGTGAATTTAATAGAAGAAAGACGAAAATACAAAATAAATCAGACGAAACAGGAAAACAGAGATACAAAGCCATAACATGGGAAATTATTCGAAAATGCAGGAAAGCTAAAGAACAATGGATTGATGAAAAGTGCAAAGAAGTACAAACTAAGATGGAAATAGGAAAGACAGACGAGGCATACAAATTAATTAGAATGAATTTTAGGGATATAAAACCGTATAGCAAAAATATAAGGGACGCACAAGGAAACGTCATTATAGAAAACGTAGAGAAAGTGTGTAGATGGCAAGAATATATAGGGAATTTATATGCAGGAGAGGAACTAACTGCATTAGAACAGGAATCAGACATTGAAAATGATGACTTGGGATATCCTATACTTCGAGACGAGTTTGAATTAGCATTAAAGAGTCTGAAAAATGGTAAGGCGCCGGGTACAGATAAGGTGCAAGCAGAAACTCTAAAAGCCGATGGACAAGCAGTAACAGAACGTCTCTTCCAACTTGTAAGCTATATGTATGAGACAGGCGAGATACCCAAAGATTTCAAACGTAGCATCATAGTAACTATACCAAAAAAGAAAGGCACTGATAGATGTGAAAATTTTCGAACAATAAGTTTGACAGCACACGTGTCAAAAATATTAACTAGAATTGAGCAAAGACGAATGGAAAAACGAGCTGAAGAAATACTAGAAGAAGATCAGTTTAGGTTTAGGCGAAACGGGGGAACACGGGAGGCTATTTTAGCTCTGAGAGTGATAATGGAGAAAACAATAGAAAAAGGGGAAAGCATGTATATAGGGTTTGTAGATCTGGAAAAAGCATTCGACAATGTAAATTGGAAAAAAATGTTTGAAATACTCAAAAAGATTGGAATGAGTTATAGGGATAGACGAATAGTACATAGCTTATACAAAGATCAAACAGCAGTAATAGAATTAGAGCAGGAACGTAGAGAAGTAAACATTAGGAAAGGGGTGAGACGGGGATGTGCCCTATCCCCATTGATTTTTAACTTGTACATAGAAGAGGCAATGAATACTGTCAAATGCAGGATAACATTTGGAATTACTATGCAGGGACAAAAAGTTGATATGCTTAGATTTGCAGATGATATAGCGGTATTAGCGTCTAGCAAGGAAGAGTTAGAAGCTGCTCTTAATCAAATGGAAACGGTTCTAACAGAGAGATACGGTATGAAAATTAACAAAACTAAAACTAAAGTACTAGTTTGCAAAGGTGGGGAAAATTAATCAAAAACAAGAATACAAGTATTTAACACGAACTTACAAAAGGTTAAGGATTTCAGCTACCTAGGAAGCCAAATAACGCAAGATGGGAAAAGCACAAAAGATATAAAACAAAGATTAGCACAAGGGCGTGCTACATTTAACAAGAAAAAGCAACTACTGTGCTCAAAGACCACAAACATAGAAACAAGGAAAAGATTGCTTAAAACATATGTGTGGAGCACAGCACTGTACGGCTGTGAAGCCTGGACAGTAGGAGAAGCGGACAAGAAAAAGGTAGAAGCCTTTGAAATGTGGTGTTACAGGCGTATGATGAAGATATCATGGACAGACAAAGTTAAGAACGAAGAGGTACTAAAAATGGTAGGGGAAGAAAGAAATATGTGGAAAACGGTAAAAAATAGGATAGGATGATAGGCCACATACTACGGCATGAGGGAATAGTGTGGAATATATTAGAAGCAGAGATAGGAAAAAAGAGAAGAAGAGGCAGACCTAGATTAGACTACTGCACACAGATAGTAAAAGATGTAGGCTGTAGGGGTTTCAGGGAGATGTGTAGGCTAGCCCAGAATAGAAATCAATGGAGGTACGCATCCAACCAATCCCAAGATGGATAAACTAATGACGAAAAGATAACTGTGCTTAAACATGATGATTATTATAAGTAACTACAAGAATTGGTTGGGCAATATTCTCGAATAATGTTAAGTGTCTGAAAGGATTTACTGGAAAACCATTATTTCGGCAAATGTCTAAGTGTTGGGGGATCTTGGTAACCGCAGGTTGCTTAACCTCCTTCACTAAATCTCGGTAAAATAGGGTATAAAATTAGAAAACAATAAAAAGGAAACGAGCTGAATACACATACTCCCTGAAAAGAAGAAAAAGAAGAAAACCGCCAAAAACGCAAAATCAAATAACTGCTTATATAACCCTACATAAAAATAACTGAGTTGCAAACGAATCCGTGACTTTCAGTAAACAATGGATTCCATTACTAAAAGAAATAACAAAAGAAATAACAATTGAAAATCAAATGCCCACAATATCTAGGTAGCATTGCAAGTTTTTCCTGGGTTTTCCTTGCAATATTAACATGAAATACAGCCTACATACATGATTTCTATTTATACATAAAATAACTAATTACTTAAAAATAAGCATATTAACAACCCCTGTAAAACAGCATTGGTATCTGACAAGTATAAATCCACAATAAGGTTACCTCAAAACCATATACAATCTCCGTTGAGCAGTATTGGTATCTGACAAGTGTAAACCCGCCATAGGGTCGCCTCAGATCCATATACAATCTTCATAGAACAACATTGGTATCTGACAAGTGTAAACTCGCCATAGAGTCGCCTCAGAACCATGTTAAAATCTACCAAAGAGGTAACTTAAATCATAATGAATTTTCCCCCTCAAAATAAATATTAAAAAAAAAACGACTACTTAAGCCTTTCAATAATGCAATTGCACACTTCTTTAATAACTATCCTCTCAATTGTATAAATAGAAACATGTTAAAAAATGTTTTCCAATTCCAAGTTATTGAATTTATATGAAATTCACCAATAAAAATTAATCAGCAAATTTCACGTTAAGCGTATTGGCTACCTAAAAAAAGCCGATCCCAGGTCGCAACACAAATTGAAGGTAATCATTCTGTTAAAATTTAAAAGATAAATTGGAAAATATATTAAATCGCCAAATGGTTAAGTGTTGGGGGAACTTGGCAGCCACAGACTGCTTACCTCCCTTCACAACCATTGAAGGTCGGAGAAATAGGGCATATAACTGTAAAACAATAGAAAGTAATCGAACTGCATCTAACAAGAAAGAACATCGCCTATGAGGAAAGACAACAAACATAGAATAAGAAGAAAATTGTTGAAAGCATATGTGTGGAGCACAGCACAGTATGCCTATGAAATACGGGCAGTCTGAAACGCAGACAGAAAAACGGTAGCAGCCTTTTGAAATGATGTGCTTCAGATGTATGAGGACGATAACGTGGACAGACAAAGATAATAACAAATAAGTTACAGAAATAGTAGGGGAACAAGGATATCTGGGGAAAAAGAGAAATAGTGGGGCGGAATACGTTCTAAGGCATTTTTGGGGGAATAGTATGTGATATATTACAAGCAGAGATAGGAAAAAAGAGGTAGATGTAGACCTAGATCAGACAGTTATAGATGCAAACTGTGCTTATTTCAGGGAAATCTGTAGGTTAGTTCAGAATAGGGAACAATGATGGTACGCGTCTAACCAGTTCTAGGACTGAAGACCTAATGATGATGATATATATATATATATATATATATATATATATATATATATATATATTAATGATAAGGTGGTAGTATTTTGGGTATGAAATCCAAGGAATAAAAGTTGGTTTGAAATTTAAAAGTTTATTTTTATTTTCTTAACGTTTCGGCGATCCTTTTCGCCTTTATCAAAAGAATCTACAAATGGAAGCGTTGTAAATTAAAGCTAACATTGAATATGAATAAGTCACTCACCGTATAGAATCGTCTGCAGTTGCCAGACCTGTTACATTGGCCAAACTTCCCAGTGGTTAAGAAGTCGTCTAACCCAAGATAGAAGCGACTGTAAACACAATTCCAACAAATGTGCACTTTCTACACATGTATATGCAACTAAACATACTCCTGCATACGAAGAAGTCGAAATATTAGACAAAGAGCCCGATTATAAAACAAGAATCTTTTTAGAATCTTACCACATCAATAAAGAACAAAAATGTTTAAACAACAAACAAGATGTAGAAGACTCACACAGATTATGTTCCACCATATACAACTCAAATCACTTCAAATCCAATACACGACATTAACTCCATCTGAAGATTACACCAATATTGTTTTCATATTCATGAAACACTGCTACGTCATCATCTTCAACCATACCGGCCTCTCATCGTCTCGACTTTTAACATACAATATTTTAAGAGATTTCCTTTCAAGTTCTATTTGAATTTATTTTAATTATAATATTAGTCAACATAATCATCTGTCATTTTCAAAAAAAAGTTATTTGACAATTATGAATTATGAATTTAGGCTGACCAGTCCATTATTGATATATATATATATATATATATATATATATATATATATATATATATATATATATATACAGGGTGAATGGTATCGTTCGTGCAAAAATGAATTGGGAGATAGTACACTTAATTTGCAACAAAAATTGTTAATATGACCCCTGTCCTATCTCGATTGGCTTAGGAGATATGGTTTTTTTTAGTCTGTTTCTTAATAACGCGACTTCTTGCAGTAAAAGACAAATTTCTCGGCTTCTGCTGCAAATAACTAGACAAACAAACAGATTTTCATAAACTACATTAAATTTCCTATAAAAAGCAACTATTTCGGATTTTTTAATTTTAAAAGAAACATTTATTATAAAGCATTAAAAGGTAAAAAATTACAAAGGAAATTTTTTTAACAAAGTTTAAAGTAATATTACAGCAAAATTATTTTATCTACAAATGAGCAAATGTCACAAAAACAACCTCACTTCATAAGGTTTCCAGCTGTGCAAAACACTTTTTATTTGATTTTTAATTTATCAAGTATGGAAATATGGAAACAAATATTTGTTTCCAATTCGCATTAAAATTCGCCCACTGTCTTGATTATCTAATGATCCCACAACGTTTTTCCGGTATTACGGAGGCAATAATTTGATAAATTAAATTTTATTTGTATTGTTCAAAATGCTGACCCCGCACCTGATACAGGTTCTTGCTCTTTTCCGCATACCTACCATGGTCACGCTTATAGATAGCTTCTCTCTTAAGAGTTGACATCCATTTTCGAGCCTTTGTCTAAAATTTTCCAAACTGACTACCTCCGTGCTGTATACGTATTCTTTTAAAAAGCGCCATACAAAGTAATCCATGGGATTTAAGTCAGGCGATCTTGCTGGCCACGGAATCCGTCCTCCTCTACCAATTCACCTTGCGTATTGTTCGTTTAAAAACTGGCGGACACCACGTGTGTAATGAGGAGGAGAATGTTGAAGAATGATATCTCTACAAACTTCTAAATGGACATCTTCCAACAATAGGGGTAGTTGATTTTGAAGAAAGTCCAAATACACTTCCCCATTGAAGTTTCTTTCGAAAATATAGGGGCCAATAAGGGTGTTTCCTATCACAGCCGCTCACACATTTAGGCTGAATCTGCGTTGAAACGATTTCTGTCTTATTGCATGAGGGTTTTCATCGGCATAATAGTGGTAATTGTGGAGATTTAGAACGCCAGCCTGCGTAAAAAGGGACTCATCAGATCACAGTATTTTTCGAAAGAGATGGCGCTCCTCAGTATCCCGTGCTAATAACCAACGGTAGAACACAACCTTCGTTGGAAATCTTCGCTTCCGCCTTCCAGAGCTTGAAAAGGTGTAAAGTGAAAAGGACGAATATTATTCTTGTGCAGTACATCTACTACTTTCCATTGCGAAACTGCAACTTTTCTTGCAATTTGACGTGTAGAAGTTGTAGGGTCTTGTGCCACTCGATCCAAGACAAACTCGTCAATTTCTACGTCCAGATCTTGCTTCCTTTCATTAGGTACTTGAAATGCTCGTCCATCAAGGAGCCATTTGTGCGTTCTTGCAAACACGTTGCGACTGGGAATTGGACGATTTTGGAACCGACGTTGATATTCCTCCCGTGCTCTTGTAGCATTACTATTACAAAAACCATAAGCGAAATGCATATCTGCATATTATCTGTTGCTATAACGAGCAGGCATCTTAGATAGTAATTTAGTACGTATCAAAAATTTATACGAATACAACTGTCTAATCAGTGACAATGCTTCACACTGTCAATGTAACAACTACAAGCTATAAACGTATCTGTGCTCTTAAAATTACTGTACATTTTTGTTTTCAATTCGCACTGCCTTGATTATCTTATAATCGAACAAGGTTTTTCCGGCATTACGAAGGCAATAATTTAATAAATTAGAAATCAAATAGAAAGTGTTTCACACTGGTAGAAACCTTATTAAATGAGGTTGTTTTTGTGACATTTGCTCATTTGTAGATAAAATAATTTCGCTGTAATATTACTTTAAACTTTGTTAAAAAAATTTCCTTTGTAATTTTTTACCTTTTAATGCTTTATAATAAATGTTTCTTTTAAAATTAAAAAAATCAAAATAGTTGTTTTTTATAGGAAATTTAATGTGGTTTATGAAAACCGGATTGTTTATCTAGTTATTTCCAGCAGAAGCTGAAAAATTTAACTTTCACTGCAAGAAGTCGTGTTATTAAGAAACAAACTAAAGAAAACCATATCTCCTAAACCGATCGAGATAGGACAGGGGTCATATTAACAATTTTTGTTGCAAATTAAGTGTACTATCTACCAGTTCATTTATGCACGAACGATACCATTCACCGTGTATATATATTAGGTATTTAATTACACAAGGTAAGTTGATAAATACCATCGTATTATAGTGAGTAAGATGAAATAATAACGTAGACTTTTATGCAAAACCCAAATGATCATTTCAAATCGAGCTAATAATTGAAAGATGGAAAATATAAGGTATTAGACAGGACTTGAACATGTATCCTGGTTTTGCCGGAACCATGCGTTTATATATATATATATATATATATATATATATATATATATATTGCTGTGTAATCTTATAAGAATAATCGTGCCTCACGAATTGGGTCGTCATAAATTTGCCGTGGAACTCTGCTCTGTGTTTAGTACTCTCTCAAAAAACATTTTTAAGCCCCAACGTTGGGCCGGCATAAATTGCCGTGGATCTCGGGTAAAATCCTCACCAACAAAATATATTCGAAAATTTTATTAAATTTTCAAATTCGAAAACAGAAAGATTTTCAAAAATTAATTAATTCAAACAAACAATTTCTTACCCGTTTTCCTCTCTTTCTCGGTTGAATTGCCAATGTTCTGCACCTGCTTCCGGCTAGCTCATTTGGTCCTCCTCTTGGATATCTAGATTCACTCTCATATTCTCAATCGTACACACACACTCGCAATAAAACCACAAAATACAACCAACATACAATCTTTTATATATTACTATTCACAAATGAAATTCAATATTGTCCATATTTCATTGATCACATTACACTTCAGTAAACCCTATTTTATAATGTCCAATAATTTATTTTTTTTAATTATCAGACACATAAAATGTACCCGGAGTAAATGGGCCTTGAATAATGCCTTCTTTAAAATTCTTTCTTTATAATTTATTTTAACCTAAGTAAACTCTGGAGTATGGTGAGCTCATGATAACCCAGTTAATTATGCATACTGTATGCCCTTCTACTTTGCATACTCTTACAACAAATTAAAAAACAAAGCCATGTACTCTTCACAAAAATTTCACGTTCTGATGGAACGTTAAAAAGCTTTATAGACACCTTCAAATTTCTAGTTAAATACCATAATAAAGTTATTTACACGTATTATGTTCAATACGCAAATAATCCATGACAGCCTCAAAATCACTCTCATACATCACTCAATATACATAGTTTCATAGTTTATAACAACACAACCTCAAATCGTTACCTGGAATTTCTAGAAGATCTCCGCTCCGTAGATGATGCCATGTATTTCTTCTATCTGGTCTGCAGGCCGTTTCTCGCTGTTACTAGACGAACTCCATCTAAGTTGAACTGCTAACGCTGCCTTCACGGTGTAACCAAATTCCAAATTCCATTTCAATTATACGTCTTTCACAATTATTGACTGTAATCTACGTTACTTAACGTTCCTACACGAGTTGGTTAAAAATTATAGGTGATACCTCAATTAAAAATGATGTAATCTCGGCGCACTAACCGCGTACTAATTAAGAGGCTACCACCATGCAATATAATTTAAATGATTTTATAATACTTACAACTCGTGTTAACTTTCATACGTCGTTTTAAGCGATCGAAATATTAAGGGCCTTCACCACGTTGTCCAAAAACATTTATACACTTAGGCTGCCACCTCCTGGCCGCCTATTCATCCGAAATCCCCATCTACACAACACATTCTTAAAATTTTGCACTCAACCAATATTTAATCCCGCGAATTTCAGCACGTCGTTATGCTATTTTCTGAAAATTATTATACACTATGCTTGTATTTGTCTCGCGTTCAACTAACTATATCGACCAATCGTATATTTACTGACGTCCTACAAGTCCCTCCCATACTATCGTTGTCTCTTGCTTATGCGTTTTCTACGTCTCTCTCTAACCTGGTTTGAGTGGTAGAAAATCGATATTCCTGACCATATGCTTTTTAAACCCACGTGGACTTCTTACGTGATTTAAATAACCCCTCGTTAGTATTTACTGTGAACACATGCGACCGTTTACAATATACGTAGAATCTTCATGTTTATCTATACAAAATTATTGGAACTTGACATTTCCAAGCCACGCAGGTGTTCAATCGTAACGAACGTTTTAGATAACAATTCTAAGAGTTGGATTTCACCGTATTTCAACCCTACTGATATATTTGTTTGTTAGCAACGCGTCTCACCTTGGTATTATTGATCTTTACACGCTTTTATGCATATTATACGTCACTAACCGTTTACTTAAATTCAATTAAATTAATAAATTAATGGCATTGGCTTCTAACATTTTATTTTTTTTGCAAAGCTATTAAATTTTAATTATTATTTGTAAAATTTGATTAATACTCGTTACTTAAAAATGAATTAACAAATATAAATTTCGCACGTAATTTCTGGTTGTTCCTTTATACGGGGGTGTTTTAAAATTGCTTCGTATATATATATATATATATATATATATATATATATATATATATTGCTGTGATATGCTCCTTTGAATGCGGGAACTGGGTCCTTTCAACAAAAAAATTCTAGTCCCACCGATTGGGCGTCATAAACTGCTGTGATCCTGGTTTCGCTTCAGCTGCTCACCTAATTTTATAAACCTCCTCATTCATAAAATTAAACAACACATTCCTACCACAAACATCAACGTTAACTCTATTTACATCAATATTCAGAATACATTAAATTTTCAAATTAAATTTCAGCATAAAATTCAGTTTTAAAAAGAATTTCAAGATTAATTTTATTATCACTTTAACGTGCATCCAGAATTAAAGTCCTTGTTGGATGCCTACTAATTAATATAACAATATAAGCAGACCGGAGTCTGAGTATAAAGGGAGCATCTACCACCCCTTTACGTTAATTAACCAGGTTCGTCTAATTGAGCTCAAAGACATACCCAAAGTTTCATCATAATTCAGAACATCAATACTAAATACCCCTTTCTACTTAAACAAGCAAATTAAAATTTTATGGTTAGTACAATTTCACTAATGTCCATTTAAAGTAAATCAATTATAAAGTTATTCAACACACACAAAAATGTCAAACAAAATAGTATAATTTACCTGAAGGTTACTGTCCTCGTAGCTTCAATGTACATCGTCCCTTCAGTTAATCACACCATTCCAACAGGATTATATTTACGGCTTCTAATTCTCAACGCTTTTAAAATTTTCTCCATCACCATTTATTTAAAGTTGTTTCTGGGCTTTTCCGGAACTCATCTGTGTATATCTGACCCTTGTTTCGTGGATCCAGACACGTATTTGAACCATTTAATTATTAACACCCCCGAAAAATAGCAGAGAAATTCATGCGTCTTTCACCAATATACGCCAAAACTGCCTACTTTTGTGTATACATTTGTCGTTGTAAATTTTGCTAATTGGTACAGTGATACTAAATTTTATTACCTTGTATCTAAGTGCACTGAAGTACATTCATGTTAGCACGTAAATAACAAACTATTTTGAATCACTAAAATATACGAGCAAAATTTTAAATTATTTTATCAAACTAAAATACACTGTTTAACATCTTGAATCAAGTCGCGGATGTAAGAGCTTTTAACGCATCGAATAGTCAAAAGTCTAAGAGGCCGAAATTCATATTACCACCTGTATATATAGCGAATAGCCGGCACGTCGCTTTTGTCCTCAAAACAGACAATTCTTAAGAATTTCTCATTCTATGTTCCCAGTCCGTCGCTCTCGCGTCGGTTTTTACGAATTTTTCACTCGCCCCATTTAAATCTCAGAAATTCTCACACGGCACGCAAACATGTCCGAGAAAAACTAATTAATTTTGTACAGAAATTGTTGTTTCTACCTCTGATATTTGCATCCTATTTTCAACCAATTGTGACCCTCGTGACGTTGCTTAAATCACGCCTTTACTATATGTGTCTTTGCTTGACGCATTTTCTCTTTCCTTTTCTAACCTGTTCGTATTGGTGCAAATTGATATTCTTTATTATCGATTATATTTTAGTCCATGTGGACTATCTGGGTTTAATAACCCCGTATCGCACCTTCTCGTGAATATTAAGCCCCGGTTTCTCCAAGATTCTTTGTAAACATTAATTATCTGCAAAATTTTCGCCGAATGAGCTTTTAAATAAACCCTGTTTTGTATTTCGTGCTAAAGCATCTGACCGTTTCAATATCCTTAGAATCGACATGTTTATCTAAACAAATTAAACTGAAATTGCCTTTTAAAATACGCAGGTGTGTTCAAACATCCTACTTCTAACTAACACTTCTAGGATTTGCATTTTATTGGGTTTTACAAGTTTCTGTAGATATTATCGGTACGTTTTTTTCAATACCGGTTACTTGAAATAGAGTTAATTAAGATAAATTTTGCACGTAATTTCCATTTGTTTAGGAATAATTACATTACACGCAGAGCTTTTTAATACTGCTTCTTTTGATATAAAGCGTCTTGTACATGATTTAAATCTCTTATGTTTAATGAAACTAATAAATTTTTATGCTTCACGGTTTTAATAACGCGTATTATCTAATAATATTCATTATACACGGTGATTAAAATTATTTGATGTGATTATTTAATTTTCTACCCTGGTCTAAATATGAGTAATATATATATATATATATATATATATATATATATATATATAGCTATGATAATAGGGTAATTTAAGAGTATATTGAGTCATAAGGGTCGTGGCTACATGTAAATATCACTAAAGTTTAGAAAACTAAACAATTTCATCATAAAATGGAAGTAACTCGATAATTATGCAAAAAGCTAATATTAAGCCCATTGTAAATAAATCATAACTAACTTTAATTTATGAATGGAAGCTCATTCTTCAAAAATCAAATCATATTTAGTAAGATAAATAACTTATACGTCATATAATGCATTTTAAATTAAATATACAAGCATAAAATTGAGAATAAGGACGCAGGAATAACGTTTTAAACGCAACGAGTTTTATTGAAATAGATACGCAATTGGTGAAAAGAAATAACTTGGCATACTAGCTTTAAAAGAATCCCATTCAAAACATTAACGCATAAAATAAACAAACGCATTCAAATACGTCATCATAGAAATTTGACTGCGTGTTCCGCACATTGTGTGTTCATATAAAATCCAACAGATTTTGGAGTACTAAACAACAATACAAACGTTTGGTTAGGTGATAAAATTTAAATAAACAAATATAAACAAGCAGACGTGACTCCAAGGAAGTTCCAAGTTGGATACTCAGAAAAATACGCTATACAAATTAGATGCCTACGTGAGAATATACATCATTTCAACACGAGTTTTGATGGTAACTTTGTAGAAAATCCAAAAGCTGCAATGATATGCAAAAGTGCAACGCCTCAATTAACAAAGTACGTTAAGAAAACCAATAGTACCGATGAAGGGCGGAGCCTTGAAATAGAACGCGGATTTGGTATACAAAGTCTTTCTTCGACCAAGGCACAAGCTATAACAGTTCAAAGCCGAATATCACACGGAGTGAAAAAGTAAAATTAAATATTTATTTAGTGATAGAAAAATTTTAAAAGTCGTGATAATTCTAGTGCCAATATATACGATAGAAGTTGCCGTTAACTTTGAAAAACGTAAGTTAGAATTATTAATTAATCTTAATTTTAATATTTAATAATTTAGGGCTCTAAGTAGATCTAAGTAAATTTAAGCAAATCTAAGCAAATTTAAGCCAACCTAAGCAAATCTAAGTAAATTCAACTAACCACTCTGGTGAAAGAATTTAAATAACTACGAAAAGAAAAAAATTTAAGTGACTACTTATAAGTATTCGTCGAAACATTAGTATCTGACCATCGAAGAGAAAAATTAATCAACTAAGGGTTAGACTGGGCGAGCTGTATTACGCAACAGATAAGAGAACTCAATTGGAAACAATCCAGGGTTGCTGAGGCAGTTCTAAGAATTGGAAACAAGCATGTCAAAAGCAGGTCAGAAATAAGTATTCTTTATTAGCATAAGGCTTTATTTCACTTTTTAACACTTTATTTCAATATATTGAGTATTTATTTTGTAAAGGGTCATCAAAAATCTTTTTAAAAAATTTACGTTGATAGAAAGAAGGTCGTTTGAATGTTCAAAAGTGCTTCTAGTATTATACAGTGTTATTTTTGCTGGATTTAAGGACGTTATAATTTGGGCATAATTAGATTGATATTAGTATTTTGATTCAAGGGTTAATTTATGAATAGCAAATCAAATTATAAAAGTTATTAAACTGTAAAGTGTATATATTCTTGGTCATTATACAAATTTTGGTTTGTTTCGTTAATATCATTCAAATAGAAAGGAGCTTGAGTAAAAGGGGGATTAAATTTCCTTTGTTATCGTACCGTCGTGCACTGTGTGTGGATTAGACTGCGATAGTCGTGGAACATGAAAAGAGGTATATTTAAAATTTAAAGTTGAGGTTATTTAGAGACACAGAGCGGTGGCGTTTAGCAGGAAACTGAACGTTAATCACATAGGCGTGCGGCGGTATCATAACAATATATATATATATATATATATATATATATATAAGTGACAAGTTATTTGTAGTCCGTAATAAGAAATTGTGTAGAACAATACATAAAATAAGATGTATCTGTAAACAAACGCTTATGAAAATAATAAAAGCTTATTGACGAATACAAATCGGGCTATACAATTAGCCCAAATTGTATTCGTATATATATATATATATATATATATATATATATTGCCGAGAATAACGCCATTACGGCTAATAGGGGCAATATTCAAATTCTCAGTAATAAATCACACGAGCGCAAACTTTTATTTAAAATGTGCCTATAAATAAAAGTACACTTTATATTAGTTAAATGGATGAATACTCTAAGCATACTTTACATTCATTTATCAAGGTAAAATTCTATATAAGAAAAGTCTTTCAACATTTGCACGATAACGGCAATATAGAAATAAAGCTGTTATTAAAAAGAGAAACACTTGAAGTGATTAGAAATTAAATGGTTAGAATTTACATATCGCAAATGACTTCGACCTTGCATTAATATATACGCTCGACGAATGAAATCGTTTATTATAAACTGTATGATATTTACTGGTGTAAAGTACGCGCAACTTTGCACATCTTAACACTTGAATAGAATAAAAATTTCCTTAACAAACATTGTTTGCAATTTAAATTACATGTTACATATAGGAGTGGATTTACTTTCGAATTGTTGCCTCATTTTTGCGAACTAAGGATGTGATTTCAAAAGCACAGAGTTCTACTAAAATAAATGCGTATACAAATAGCATTTGATTTTCGTCGATTTTAAAAATTGGCTACGATTACTACTTCAATTATAGCTTCAAATATTTAAATATTTACTCAGATATTACTTCGGGTGGTACTTTATAGATTCCTTCAATTATTAGTTCACACACTATTAAAATTTATTTAATTCGATTTTGCCGTGGTTGAATTCGCTTCAATGTAGTACTTTCGGGTGGAGCATTGGAAAACCAAATGTATGGTTGTATTCGTTGCAAAGTAGCTTTCTTTGGTTTACACCAGGTGAAGTTCTTGTATAATTTTATTCAACAAGCAAATCGTGTGAAAGAAGTTTGTGCTGAACGTCTAAAGCATTAATATACTGACTGGTCTGGAATTAACTCAAGGCTGCCGAAATCAAAGTCAGAGTATCTTTTAACATTTGTGCTTTTCAATCAAGGATTTTGTGAATATATCTAAATCAGCATTTTTTATCTATTATTCTAGTGTGAGAGGTTTTAGTCATAAGGTTTAATTATATATGTTTAAACGTCAGTATTTACCAGCAAGCAGTAACTCACACAACTATGTAGACACTGCCATTTCTTCAGATATTGTCGAAAAAGCTTGACAATTAGTATAACTTACAAAATGTAATCCATCCAAGTGATCAGATAGTCAATTTTATCTTATAGTTTTTAAAATACTTCTTCATGTTGAAAAATATAGTGTAACTTTTATCAAGTAATATGTGGGTAGGATTGCCTGTTACTTGATAATACTAATTTGTAATTTTTTCATGCAGTTCGATTATTAAGGCGAAAATTGTTACTGAAACGTACCAAGAATTACAATCCATAGCTTTTTCCTTTGCTATTATATTGTGTTAGCGACAGCATCCCAAGATTTACATCCAAACCAAGTCTAACAATTTACGCTCAGTAATTAACAGGAGATTCCTTTTACAGAAAAAATGGTATATATGAAATATATATATCACATATATCCTATTTCCTATTCTGAGCTAACTTATACATTTCCCTGAAATTCCAACAGTCTGCATCTTTCACTATCTGTGTGCAATATTCCATCTACCTCTCTTTTTCATATATCTGTTTGTAATATATCCCGCACTCCTCAAAAATGTCTTAGAATATATCCTGCCTTTGTATTTCTCTTATTTCCTTTTGTTACCCACAGATATATTTATTTCCATACATTTTCTATAACCTCTTTCTTATTAAATTTACCTGTCTATGCTATCATCATCATACATCTGAAGCATAATATTCCAAAACGACTCTCTCTCTTCCTCTGTTTCTCCTACTGTCACCATTTCATCGGTGTACAGTGCTTTGTTTTATATCTTTTGTGCTTTTCCCATCTTGCGTTATTTGGCTTCTTAGGTAGTAGAATCCTTAACCTATTTTAAGTTATTGTTTCCTATTTGTATTCTAGTTTTTGATTTATTTCCCCCTCCTTTGCATACTAGTATTTTAGTTTTAGTTTTTTTATTTTTCATACCGTATCGCTCAGTTAGAACTGTTTCCATTTATTAAGAGCTGATTCTAGCTCTTTCTTGCTAGATGCTAGTACCGCTATATCATCTGCAAATCTAAGCATATCAATTTTTTGTCCCTGCATAATAATTCCAAATGTCTTCCTGCATTTAAATGTATTCATTGACTCTTCGATGTACAAGTTAAAAATTAACTGGGATAGGACACAATCCTGTCTCACCCCTTTCCTAACATCTACATCTCTACCTTCCTGTTCTAATTCTATTACAGCTGTTTGCTGAGTGTATAAGCTATGTAGTATCCGTCTATCCCTAAAACTCATACCAATTTTTTTTAGTATTTCAAGCATTTTTTTCCATTTTACATTGTCGAATGCTTTTTCCATATCTACAAACCCTATATACACATTTTCTCATGTTTCTATTATCTTCTCCATTATCACCCACAGAGCTAAAATAGCCTCCTTCCGTGTTCCGCTATATCGCCTAAACCCAAATTGATTTTCTCCTAGTACTTTTTCGGCCCGTTCTTCCATCCGTCTTTGTACAATTCATTTTCTATAATGATGTCTCCTTCCGCGCCCTTTATATTTTGTTATACGGCTTTATATCCCTAAAATTCATTCTAATTACTTTAGATAATTTGTACCTTTTTGCACTTTTCATCAATCCATTGCTCTTTAACTTTCCTGCAATTGCGAAAAATTTACCATTTTATGACTTTGTATAACTTTTTTCCAGCTTCGTCTGGTTTGTTTATGTATTCTGTCTTTCTTCTATTAAATTCAAGATATCCTTTGTTATCCATAGTTTCTTTTGTGTACACCCCAGAATATTCTGATCGTAATGTCTAAGCTGGATTTAATGTTATTCCATTCTGTTTCTACTTCCTTAGTGTCAGAAATTTTCCCGATATCTTTTAGCAATTCATTTGACTCGTTTTCAAATCTTTTGTAGATATCTTTGTCTTTTAGATTCTCAAAGTTAAAGTGTCTCTTTTCGTTTCATTTTATTAAATTTTTTAATAAGAGCGAGTTTCATATCCCCCAATTAATATGTATACAAATTTAAATATAATTATTAAGTCTTAAGAAATAGAATGTTACATTGTATAATTAAAGGACACATTATAAAAGATTAATGAAAGTTCATAATCAGACGTGAGAACAGAAGCAACTACTTTGTATTCCAGACGCAACATGATTCTGCAGGTGCAGCTCACAATAAACTATCAGAAAGCAATTGTTATAATTAAGATTTTCTTTATTGTTCTTAAAATACAAAATACGAAATGAAATATAGGAAAACAATTACAATATTCGTTCATAAAATAGTAGATATGCCTGTGCCTCTAAGACTTTTTTTTCAGGCACTTCTGAAATATTAGAATCGCTGACGTAATACCACTTTCCTGGTGGGATTTCAACGTTAGCTACACGGCTTTTACATTGCGTAGACGAGAAATGTTTTTGTGTGTGGGTAATAAATCCCAACGGTAATTATCGTTTTCTAATGGAGATCTTATTTTTACATATTAATCATAATGTCCACCATGAATTGAACCGCTACAACACAGTATAATGTATATAGCACCTTAGTTTGATTAAATTTGAGCGTTTGGGTATTATGGCATTGCTTGGAGCAAAAAGGCGTTAAATCTAATAACATGGTGAAGGAAACATAATTTTTCACCTTTGCAGATCGTAGTCTTAATACCTGGAATCGCTTTAAGTGTAAAATCAGTACAGCAGGCGGTTTGTTGACTAGAAGTTGCTTCGTGGCGTTAGTGTAAACAATTCTTTTATCGGCGCTACCATCATGTCTTTTGGTGCACAAATCACAGCTTACTTTATTACTTCCAGTGAGTAATTCGCATGCCACAAATTGCTTTAAAGAATGTTGCATCCTTCTTCATCTTGGTGTTTTGATACTGTAGTAGAATCCTATGAATCATAATATGTAATACGGACTTCTTGACCAGTGTCGGAATAACCGCGTGTACCATCTATTCCCTTATTATCGTTTAAGAAGGATGATATATTTTCGTCTAATGAACATATTTTTGGTGAATCTTTTGTTCTATTTTGATTAATTTTGTTTGATTCTTTTCTATGGCTTAATACTGACGTATGTTGATTTTCCGGTATTGGCAAACTCAAATCAAGGTAGAACTCGTATTGTCTTGTAATGTGCTTACAATCTTGGCACTGTATTGTTTTGCATAATGCACCTTGAAAAACTTGTTCTATAGGTAATGATAACTCAGATGTTTATTGTTCATGGAATTTTCTAGTTTTTTAAAACCTTTAAGGGCTGATAGATCCGATTGTTCTAGAATTAGTTCTTGATCATTTTTCGGATTCTCGTCACGTAATGCTTGTAGTAAATGCCGCAATAATTCGTGTGCATCGTGTTGCTGACCTCCACTGTACTGTGGAATTATTTGTGTAAGACTCGTAAATAAAATGTTAGGGTTATGCACTTCATGTGTATAACTTTGTAGTTCTTTTAACGTTTGTACAAAGGCAAGTGTTATAGGTCGTCTTTTATTTACGGCTCCGTCATGTGAGTCTAAAGTTAATTAATCTTTATCATCTGAGCTTAAGAAGCCACTAGGTAGAAGAAAGTGATTCTCGGGCTCTGGAGTTTCAAGGAGTAATTGTAATAAATAAGGAGTTTGTCCAAGAGCTTGCATAACTGAATTGAAAAAACATGAGTTGCCCAAATTGGTTAAACCACGTGTGCTTGAAAAATTAGGTAATACACATTGGGTGCCATTCTTTGGTTTGCAGGAATCTGTACGTTTCTTCAAATATTCAATGACCTTTAGCAACTTTTTGTTGTATGTAATGTTCACTTCAGCTTCACAGTTAGAACACCACACTGACCAAAAGGCTGTATTTACACTCAAAGAGTGAATATCGGGTTCTAGAGTGGTAAATTGATGTAGGATTTGTTTATTTTTAGAGCGGCCCCAAGTTTGGTGTCCGCTTTGAAGACACATCCATAAGGAAACATTGAATTCGAAATCACCGTCCGATATAATATGACCAGAATGGGACCTACCTTTATCACGTTTAATATTGAGATGTGTATTCTTCAACAACGTTTTAATCTTAGAAAAGTCTATTGGTTTGTTTATATGAGGGCATTTGACGGTTTTTTTATTTTCGTCACAGGCGTGGATGGGATTGTTGAACCTTTTAATATTTGGTTTCCCTAGTACTTTTTCTTCCCCTGATTGGCATTGTTGTGGGTTGTTTGTGGGTGTGTCGAGTAATTAAGGGATATGTATTTATTTTTGGTTTGGTATGACCTATTGATTTTGAATGCTTCATATTCTCGTTAAGAACTTCAACATTGATGTTATTCTGCTCCCAGGAGTTAAATACATTAACTTTATCTTCAAATAGAGTAAGAGAATCATTATGGATTGGTGAATTTGAATCGTATATGTTGAAGTCATCTTTTGGTGTATTATTTTCAAAATCAGAATTTGAGTGTCGAGTTGTAGTTAATTCACATTTAGTATTTGTTTTGTTTCTTCTATACGCGGTTTTCTTGTAATTAAGAAGCCATAAAAATTCAACTAATTTTTCTGAAGGTGGGGTAGTTCCAAGTATTGAAATGGCGTTTCCTCTTTGAATTGCAATGCTAATTCTCTGTAATAAGAAGGCTCTACTGTCAAAAGTGTTGTAGGATATACGTCTGTCTATTTCTTCAAGAAATTGGAGTGATTCAAATCCAAAAACACCTAGTGTTTCAATTGCGATTGGATAGAAATGGTATAGATCGGATAATGTAGAATATTTTTTTGTTTTAAAATTTTCCCCATATTTTGCCGCGGCTCCCGAGTTAGTAGCATATGCTACGACATGTGAAGGGGCAAGAGTGTCAATACAGGTCAAGTCCCACATTACAGCTCTGTCGCGTTTCCAAGGGACTAAACTGATCCCGCCTGGTCGTTTGTTATCGTTTCAGAATATATGATTGGGTTCCAGGATGGAAGGTGTGTCAGCGGAGACTAAAGCTCGTTTAATAATGTCATTTCCGGCCCTGTGTCTGGGAATGCGTTCAGCACTGAATCGGCAGCTTAGACCGTGAATGTGAATTCCTAGTTCACATACGGATATACCACAAATACATGTATGTGGTGTACATAGCTTTATGCCGGTTAGTGGCTGTTTCCTCCCTTGTTAAGTAATAAAGCTATTGTTTTGTTAATGGCTATACAACTATTAGCCCGATTTGTATTCGTCAATAAGCTCTTATTATTTTCATAAGAGTTTATTTACACATACATCTTATCTTATATATTGTTCTACACAATTTCTTATTGCGGACTGCAAATAACTTGTTTTTTATTATTATGAATTGTCTTTGGGGCAAGAACCGGGTGTCACCACGAGAAGGTTTGTTACGTTTGCAAATAAATTTTGCTGTAACATCACGCAAATCTCAAAGGCCAGACACGCTTGTATAGCCATCTGTAGAAAGACGATATAGTTTCGATTTAATTTTTGTATTTCCACGCTTAGTGATGTTGTTGTTTTACCACCTGATGGCTGCATTATATACTTTTGCCATAGTACAGAGATGCTTCAAAATTATTTCAGTATAATAGCGTCGATTACTTCATAAAGTTGGAAACTAATTCGCTCTGAAGATGCTTAAGGAAGCTGAAATCGGCCGGATAGTGGATGTTTCCTCCCTTGTGAAGTAATAAAGCTATTGTTTTGTTAATCGCTATACAACTATTAGCCCGATTTGTATTCGTCAATAAGCTGTTATTATTTTCATAAGAGTCTGTTTACAGATACATCTTATTTTATATATTGTTCTACACAATTTCTTATTGCGGACTGCAAATAACTTGTCTTTTATTATATGTATATATATATATATATATATAATAATTAATAAGATGAAATAATAACTTAGACTTTTAAGTAAAGCCCAAATGATCATTTCAAATCGAGCTAGTAATTGAAAGAAGGAAAATATAAGGTCTTGGACAGGATTTGAACCTGCATCTCAGTTTTGCCGGAACTGTGCGTTTACCAATTACGCTACCGAGACCGATGGCTATAACTAGGAAATTTACAAATCTAAATCGTGTACAGTACCATATATAAACCTAACTTTCAATTACGTTTAGCATTTTTGTCAATCATATCTGAAATTGTCAAGTTTTTGACTTATGTCAGATATAGACCGGAAGCAACGCTCAAAATCACGGCTATAAGCCAAGTATTAATATATAAATATTATAAGTAGTTTTTTACACAAGGTAAGTTGATAAATACTAATATTAGTATTTATCAACTTACCTTGTGTAAAAAACTTATTATTTCATCTTATTAATTGCATATATATATATATATATATATATATATATATAACTGTGCCGATATCGTCGTTCTTCGATTAACGCTCAGTTGCCTGCTGTTCGCAACCGCTCTGTGTTCCTAAATAATCTAGAATACATTTTTAATTTCACACAATTACATTTATGCCTCGACTAGCTCAGCTCAACCCCACACAGAGTGCACGACGATACGGTAACAAAGAAATTTTTATACCCCCTCTTTTTTCTCTAACACTTCATATCTAAATAAGATAAACTGAATAACCAAAAGTTTGTATAATAAATTAAAAAATATGTACAATTTGCACTTCTACAACTTTCGTAATATTATTTGCTATTTAAACCCTTGAATCAAAGTAAAAATATAAATCTGTTTGCCACCAAATTGTAGTCCTATTAAAAATATATAGAGCCAGCAAAAATAACTCTGTATTATATTGAGAGCCTCGTTGAACGTTCAAAGACCCTTCTTTCCTTAACGTAATCTTTACGTATCAACCAAAATTTTTAATAACCCTCCACATAAATATTTAAGTACGTGCAAGCTTTAAATGTTCAAAAAAAAAGTCATGCTATCAATTAACTATGATCGCTAACCTGGTATTTTTCTCAGTTGATTTCCTGGTTCGAATGTGTAGCTCTGCGTACACCCCAATGCCACTAAGTGCTGTTAACCAGTAACCTTAGGTTGCTGTCAGCTTAACGTCCTGATTAAGAGTTTCCACTTTATTATATCTGTCACTGTATTGGATTTTTACAATAGATTTCTTATTGAATTTGTTTAGTAAATTGTTTATTAAATCGCTTCGTAAATCTCTCAGTATATATTTTTAGTAGATTTCTCAGTGAATTTCTCAGTGCCCTAAGTTAATAAATGTTAAAGATAATGTTTACCCTAATTAAAATTTGAACTTACTTGTTATGTACGGCGAATTTCTATTAGACTTGTATATTTGTACGGGCACTTGTACTTGAAAATTTTTATTACTAATTTTCACTGACTAAAGTTAGTTGTGGGTTTTATACAGTGTGTTTCATGTTTGCTTTTTGCATAATTAACGAATTGTGTACTTTTTATGAATCAAATGTTTATTTTCTTGATTTGTTGTTTACATGAAGTATACCCTTGTGACCCTATATATTCTTAAATAACCCTGTTATCATAGTAATATATATTATATGTATATATATATATATATATTGCTGTAATAAGGGGTTGTTTAGGGGTGTATTGAATAGCAAGGGTCGTATGGTAACCATAAATTGCAATAGGAAGCAGAAAACTGCATTTATTTAGCAGAAAAATAAGTAATTCATACATTATGTAAATAGTAAGCATTTAACACCCTGTATATAGACCATAATTAGCTTTAAGCGATGCAAGGAAGCACATCTTACAACAATAGAACGCGTATTCAGCAGGAAAATAGGTAATTCATACATGAGGTAAATAACAAGTATTCAACACTCTGTATATAGACCTTTATTAATTTTAAGTAATGCAAGTGAGCATATCTTTTAACAAAAGTACGCGTATTCAAGAGAAATGATAGTACATGTAATTAAATACGCTTTGAGAAGTGTTCTAATTATTTATAAAACAAATACAAAGATAAAAGAGAAAACCTGACAAAGCTTTACGCAATTACGCAGAAACAATAAACATTTTGATAAGAAAACGCAGTTTCA
Source organism: Platerodrilus igneus (assembly GCA_036346225.1). Classification (NCBI taxonomy): domain Eukaryota; kingdom Metazoa; phylum Arthropoda; class Insecta; order Coleoptera; family Lycidae; genus Platerodrilus; species Platerodrilus igneus. The sequence continues at coordinate 2,106,694 of JARFIW010001052.1, read as the reverse complement.
AAAATACATAAACGAAAGTAGAATTAAGGTTACATTATTTATTTTATACAATATTGAAAAGGCGATATCTAAACAAAACAACGTATGGTCAGGATAACGAGGTATCTATAGCAAATAGATATTACACGGAAAACCAAATATATTACATCAAAAACAACTTCAAAATGCAGGAAATACAAAAGACCTGATTGGTTAAGATATCTACAAGACTTGTTGAAAACCCAGCCCACATGTAAGTGGGAACAGCCTATATTTAACACCGAGCAATTATAAGACGAGTCAGTTTTAAACTCAGGCAGGGCGAAGCTGCGTCACTGTGAATCAAAAAGTCACGCGTAATTTTAAATATTTAATAAAATATCAAGTGATAATTGTGCTACAATTATGAAGACTTCCTTTGCCGTTTAACGGCTTCAAATGTGATGTTAATAACTCGAATGATGTTACATTTCTGAATATTTCGAATCTATGGTACATTTTTTTTATAATCCGAATGTGATGATAATATTTCGAATGTGATGTTTATAACTCGAATGATGGTACATTTTTTTTATAATTCGAATGGTGGTACATTTCTGAATATTTCGAATGGATAGATATAACAATTTAAATGTCTTCAAATTGGTGGTGTATATCTGAATAATTCAAGTATGCTTCAACAAGAATAAGTCAAATCTGGGTCAATATAATATTACAATTCAAATCAGCGTCGAAAATTATATTTTGGTACAATTCTGGTACAATTTTGAGTTGCGTAATTTAAGGCATATGAATTAAAGAAGCACAAAGTAATTTTTGGAAAACGAGGAGTGACTGTACTCAAACACTGGTTCAACGAAGGAGGACAACAAAGGAGGTGTTGATCCATGACCCAAACAAGTCGAAGCAGGTCAGATTTATTTAATTTTAAGATATTTTTGTATCTAAATTTCAATACTGAATTTACTTAATTTATATAACAAGTGTAACGAAGTCAGCAACAAACATTGCATACGTTAAAAGTACGTAATATATTATAAAGGGGTCTAGAACGTTCCAGGTTTCTTTAAAAGAAAGGGTAGTTTTTGGTGACTTTAGATGGAATTCAAAGCATATAAATTTTGGGATAAATGATATATAGGATATTGATTGATTGAAGGGTGTATTTTAATATTTTTCAAAAAGTGTAAATAATATTTCTTTTCATTATATGAAATTAATTGACTTCGCTTTATCAATTCAAACAAATAGGTAAGCATAAAGGGGTGGAGAAGAGAAAAATTGATCATTGTAACGTTGTGCACTCTGTGTAGATTAAATAGGGCTAGCCGTGGCATAATAGTAAAATTAGTAAGATTAAATTTGAAGTGAAAACACAGAGAGGTGGAGTTAAGTAAAAACGTCATAACACCGTACTCGGCTATCATATCAATATATATATATATATATATATATATATATATATATATATATATATATATAAAATAAGATGTATCTGTAAACAAACTCTATGAAAATAATAGAGTCTATTGACGAATACAAATCGGGCTGGTAGTTATATAGCCATTAACAAAACATTAGCTTATTACTTCATAGGGGAGGAAACATCCACTGATCGACGGTTTCGGCTTTATTAAGCCTCCTCAGTGGTGTTGATGTTTATCACCTGATGGCGGTTTTATTTACTTTTGCCATAGTACAGAGATTGTTTCGAAATTATACCAGTATAATAGCTTCGAATACTTCATAGGGTTCTTGGAGACTATTTCACTCTGAGGAGGCTTAATAAAGCCGAAACCGTCGGTCAGTGGATGTTTCCTCCCCTATGAGGTAATAAGCTAATGTTTTGTTAATGGCTATATAAGTACCAGCCCGATTTGTATTCGTCAATAGACTCTATTATTTTCATAGAGTTTGTTTACAGATACATCTTATTTTATATATTGTTCTACACAATATCTTATTGCGGACTGCAAATAACCTGTCTTTTATATATATATTGCTGTGTTACCCTGTATAAAATCGAGCCTCACGAATTGGGCGCCAAATTATGCTGTGAAACCTCCTCATTCATGTGAACTACGCTTTTCGCCTCGACTGCTCACCTAATTTTATAAACCTCCTCATTCATAAAAATTAAACAACACATTCCTACCACAAACATCAACGTTAACTCTATTTACATCAATATTCAGAATACATTAAATTTTCAAATTAAATTTCAGCATAAATTTTTAATATCGGAAAATTTCAAAATTAAATTTATTATCATTTTAATGTGCATCCAGAATTAAAGTCCTTGTTGGATGCCTACTAATTAATATAACAATATAAGCAGACCGGAGTCTGAGTATAAAGGGAGCATCTACCACCCCTTTACGTTAATTAACCAGGTTCGTCTAATTGAGCTCAAAGACATACCCAAATTTTCATCATATTCCCGAACATCAAAACAAAATACCCTTTTACTTAAACAAGCAAATTTCATCTTAAAATTAAACTTTTATGGTTAGAACAATTTCACTAATGTCCATTTAAAGTAAATCAATTATAAAGTCATTCAATACACACAAAATGTCAAACAAAATAGTATAATTTACCTGAAGGTTACTGTCCTCGTAGCTTCAAAGTATCGTTTCTTTTGTTAATCACACCATTCAACAGGACTATATTTACGGCTTCTGATTCTCTACGCTTTTAAATTTTCTCCATCACCATCCATTCAAAGTCGTTTCTGGGCCTTTCCGGAACCCATCTGTGTTTATCTGACCCTTGTTTCATGGATCCAGACACGTATTTGAACCATTTAATTATTAACACCCCCAAAAATAGCAAAGAAATTCATGCTTCTGAGCTTCTGTCACCAATATACACCAAAACTGCCTACTTTTGTGTATACATTCGTCGTTGTAAATTTTGCTAATTGGTACAGTGAAACTAAATTTTATTACCTTGTATCTAAGTGCACTGAAGTACATTCATGTTTAGTACGTAAATAACAAGCTATGTTGAATCACTAAATTATACTAGCAAACTTTAAATTATTTAATCAAACTAAAATGCACGGTTTAATATCTTCAATCAAGTCGCGTATGTACGAGCTTTTAACGCATCGAATCGTCAAAAGTCTAAGAGTCTAAGAGAGCTTGTTTATATTCATCTCGGTATATATAGCAAAAAGCCTGTCTGTCGGTCGAGTCTCTAAAACGGGTAATTCTAAAGAATTTCTCATGCCATGTGCCCAGTCTGCCGCTCGCACGTCGATTTTTACGAATTTTCACTCGCCCCATTTAAATCTCAGAAAATTTCCACAGCACGCAAACCTGTCCGAGAAAAACTAATTAATTTTGTACCGAAATTGTTGTTTCTACCTCTGATATTTGCATTCTATTTTCAACCAATTGTGACCCTCGTGACGTTGTTTAAATCACGCCTTTTACTATATGTGTCTTAGCTTGACGCATTTTCTCTTTCCTTTTCTAACCTGTTCGTATTGGTGCAACTTGACACTCTTCATTATCGATTATTTCAGTCCACGCGGACTGTTATCTGGGTTTAATAAACCCGTATCGCACATTCTCGTGAATACTAAGCCCCGGTTTCTCCAAGATTCTTTGTAACTATTATGCGACGTTTTCCCCAAGATTCTTTGAACCATTAATTATCTGCAAACTTTTCGCCGAATGTGATATTTAAACTACGCAGGTGTTCAAAATAATATTAATTCTCAGAGCTTTTTTAAATAAACCCTGTTTTGTATTTCGTGCTAAATCATATTATCGTTTACAATATCCTTAGAATCGACATGTTTATCCAAACAAATTAAACTGAAATTGCCTTTTAAAACACGCAGGGTGTTCAAACGTAACATTTTAAATAACCTTCCTACGATTTGACTATTATTGGGTTTTACAAGTTTCTATAGGTATTATATGTTATTAACGGTTTAATTAACTCCAATTAAATTGATTTCTATCCTTTCATTTTAGCGAATACAACTTCAATATTAATTATTACATGTACACTTTGTTTTACTACCGGTTGCCCAAACTTGAATCAATTAATATAAATCTTGCACGTAATTTGTCTTTGTTTCTTTATTAGGAATAATTAAATTACACGCAGAGCTTTTTTTTTTAATACTGCTTCTTTTGATAAAAAGCGTCTTATAAATAATTTAAATTTCTTATTTTTACTGAAACAACCGAGTTTATTTATGCTTCATGGTTTTAATAACGCGTATTATTTAATGACATTCCTTATACACGGTGATTAAAATTATTTGATGTGATTATTTAATTTTCTACCCTGGTCTAAATATGAGTATTTTCCCCCTATTTGAATACAAATAATCCCACTTATTTGACTTCAAATATAAAACATTTAGACAAAAAAATTACAAAAAATTGCCTATCTCTCTCTACCCTTATCTATCTAACTTACCTACTTTGTTTCCAATCAAAAAAAAATATTTACACCTATCCTATATCCCTATCCTATTCCTAACTCTCACTTAATTTTATAAACTGAAATTATCCCTAACTTCATCCTACTTATCCATCTAATCCTATATACATCCTATCTACCTATCCTATTCCTAACTTTTAACTAATCTTCACTATACTTCACTTCCCCCTACCTAATCCTATATACCTATCCTACTCTTACTCTATTCCTAACTCTCCACTAATCTTATATGAAATATCTATACTTAACCTATCTTATTTTCTTCCTACATTTACTCTTTATTCTCATCCTAAACCTATTTCTAATTATCTCCCATATTTATCCTATACTTAGCTTTATTTTCCCTAAACACTTACTTCTACTTTTCTATCTACACCTATTCTATCCCTATCCTATTTAAATCTAACTCTCTTCTTGACCCTCCAAGTCTTTCTTCTCACCAACCTAATACTTTTCATTCCTATTTCTCCCCCTTCTATATCTATACTTATCATCCCTATTATCTCACATAGAATAAACTTATCATCCCTATTATCCTGACTCTTAAATATTGCTTCTTCTTTAGTCCCTACACTTGTCTGTTTCTTATTCATTATCATTTCCTTTTCTGCCGACAAACCAAACGATACTACTTTACAATTATCGATTTTTCCCTCTATGGAAAATCCTATGTACCTTCTAGAATTTTTGTGTAATGGAATCCGCCAGAATGAATTCCTTAAATCTACTTTATTAAAAACAAACTTGCCAATTAACCTCGTCAAAAATAATTCTGCCTTCACCTGCTCCCGATATGCTGCTTCTACCCCCACTACTTCTGCATGTTTTTGTATTAAAGCTTGAACCTCTACTATCCTCTCCTCTGGACATCTTATTGTGTTGATCTGTTTAACTTCATCATCCTCTACCTCTACTACATTAATACTTAACCCCGTGTCATCCTCTGTGACTTCATAACTGCCCTTCCATGGCACTACCCTATCCTTAATCCTTACTACCTTCCTTTCCATATCTATCAAAGCCCCTAACTTCATCATACAGTCAACACCTAAAATGCCCTGAAACTTCAGTCCAAGTACAATTACAAACTCCTGTTCACAGCTTAAATCTCCTATATCTATCCTAAGCACCACAACACTATTTACTACAGCAAACTTCTTTTTATTTGGAGCTACTAAATGGCTACGTTTTATAGGCATAATTCTATCACAAACCTTATCCCTAATTTTGCTGACAAATTCCTCCGATATTAAACTCGCCTCTGCCCCTGTATCAAGTAATACTTCTACATTATTCTCAAAAATTTCTATATTAATAATTGGCAAACATAATTTTTCTACAGTTTCTGGCTCTACTTCCTCCTCAATTTTGAAAAATTCACGTGGATGTTCGTATACATTTACACAGAAATCTAGTGGTCTGTCACGTTCTAAAAATCCTGTCTCATCCTGTTTTCCGTGCTTGGTCCTGGTTGTCCTTCTACAACCTGTGCGTATGTCCTCCTCGTGTTAATATCCGTGTCCCTGTCTCTATTCGGCGTGCTGGTCACAGTCCTGTTTACCTCCGGTAAACTGTTCTGTCGCGTGTAACTAGGTCTTGGCGTCGGTCCCCTAGTCGCACTATTGCTCCTGTATTCCTGTCCTCGTCGTTCCCAATTCGGTCGAAAATTTCTGTTGTAGTCAGGCCGTCTCGGATAATTCGGTGTCCTGTTGTCAAACCTAACTGTGTTAACGTTTCGTTCTCGTATCTCTCTTGTCCGTCCAACACATACATCGTCATATCTCTGTAAGTATTCCAAAAACGTTTCCCGTTCTGTGATGTTTTGTAAGGCCACGTGTTGTCTAATTTCCAGTTCAAAATGTCGTGATAGGTACTTGATTATCTGTCTGTCCGTCAATGGTGGATTCAGTTGTTTGGCCACACTGTATTTGCGGATGGCATATTGCTCCCTAGAACCTGCAAACTCTCCTTAAATTTTCCTGTAATCAAGTCGTCCCTAATCTGATCCTGTTTGTGATCACTCCAGTAATGTTGTAAAAATTTGTCTTCAAAGTCCTGATACGTGTCTATGTCCTGTCCTACTAAATTGTACCATGCTTCCGCGTTGTCCTTTAATAAAGCCTTTATCGTATTTAGTTTAGTCTGTTCGTCAAATAAATTTCCCACTAGATTTCTTACACTATTAATAAAAATTTGTGGATTTACCCTGTTATCACCATAAAACTTCATGTGTTGGTCCAATGATACTCCACCTGTATAAAATCTGGGACCTTCCCCCGTTAAATTTGATATGTTGTATTTAATACTACTAACTTCGCGTTCTACCCTGCCTAACTGATCCCTACATGAGTCCGTTACTTCAGTCATTTTACGTTTATTTCTTCTTCACAGAAAATGCGTACTTCGGACCTTAAATGTCCCATTTCCTGTCGAAGACCTGTAATATCCGCTCATTTTATCTACCTTATTTTCAACTTCCCCATTTTCACGGTAAGACTATTTTAAATTCTGAAACTTCTTTATTCGTCTTATCTATTTTCTCACTTAGGGTTTCCCTAACTCCCGTTAATGTCTCATTCATTCGGTCAAATTTCTTATTCGCTTCTTCCCTAGCTCTATTAGATTCATCGCTTAACTGTTCTAATTTTCTATTGGATTCTTCACTCATCCTCTCTAACATTCTCAATATCATCTCGTTTCCTTGATCCCCTGATTCCGTCCTCGACTGATCTCTACTGCCTCCAGCTTCTTCCATTTTAGAAATTTTCTCACACAATGCACTATCGTCACTTCCAATTTCCACTCCTTGACTCCTTAACCACTCCTTTCTCTGCATACGTTCCAATCACTCACACACACTCTAAAATACTCTTAAATTTATACCCACACAAAAACTCTCTCTCTCAGATCGCCAGTTTCCTGGAATAAAATAACAAAAATTTTATTTGGAATTCGAGCCTCACTTTTGGGTCGCCAAATTATGCTGTGAAACCCTCCATCATCCGTGAACTACGCTTTTCGCCTCGGCTGCTCACCTAATTTTATAAACCTCCTCATTCATAAAAATTAAACAACACATTCCTACCACAAACATCAACGTTAACTCTATTTACATCAATATTCAGAATACATTAAATTTTCAAATTAAATTTCAGCATAAATTTTTAATATCGGAAAATTTCAAAATTAAATTTATTATCATTTTAATGTGCATCCAGAATTAAAGTCCTTGTTGGATGCCTACTAATTAATATAACAATATAAGCAGACCGGAGTCTGAGTATAAAGGAGCATCTACCACCCTTTACGTTAATTAACCAGGTTCGTCTAATTGAGCTCAAAGACATACCCAAATTTTCATCATATTCCCGAACATCAAAACAAAATACCCTTTTACTTAAACAAGCAAATTTCATCTTAAAATTAAACTTTTATGGTTAGAACAATTTCACTAATGTCCATTTAAAGTAAATCAATTATAAAGTCATTCAATACACACAAAATGTCAAACAAAATAGTATAATTTACCTGAAGGTTACTGTCCTCGTAGCTTCAAAGTATCGTTTCTTTTGTTAATCACACCATTCAACAGGACTATATTTACGGCTTCTGATTCTCTACGCTTTTAAATTTTCTCCATCACCATCCATTCAAAGTCGTTTCTGGGCCTTTCCGGAACCCATCTGTGTTTATCTGACCCTTGTTTCATGGATCCAGACACGTATTTGAACCATTTAATTATTAACACCCCAAAATAGCAAAGAAATTCATGCTTCTGAGCTTCTGTCACCAATATACACCAAAACTGCCTACTTTTGTGTATACATTCGTCGTTGTAAATTTTGCTAATTGGTACAGTGAAACTAAATTTTATTACCTTGTATCTAAGTGCACTGAAGTACATTCATGTTTAGCACGTAAATAACAAGCTATGTTGAATCACTAAATTATACTAGCAAACTTTAAATTATTTAATCAAACTAAAATGCACGGTTTAATATCTTCAATCAAGTCGCGTATGTACGAGCTTTTAACGCATCGAATCGTCAAAAGTCTAAGAGTCTAAGAGAGCTTGTTTATATTCATCTCGGTATATATAGCAAAAAGCTTGTCTGTCGGTCGAGTCTCTAAAACGGGTAATTCTAAAGAATTTCTCATGCCATGTGCCCAGTCTGCCGCTCGCACGTCGATTTTTACGAATTTTCACTCGCCCCATTTAAATCTCAGAAAATTTCCACAGCACGCAAACCTGTCCGAGAAAAACTAATTAATTTTGTACCGAAATTGTTGTTTCTACCTCTGATATTTGCATTCTATTTTCAACCAATTGTGACCCTCGTGACGTTGTTTAAATCACGCCTTTTACTATATGTGTCTTAGCTTGACGCATTTTCTCTTTCCTTTTCTAACCTGTTCGTATTGGTGCAACTTGACACTCTTCATTATCGATTATTTCAGTCCACGCGGACTGTTATCTGGGTTTAATAAACCCGTATCGCACATTCTCGTGAATACTAAGCCCCGGTTTCTCCAAGATTCTTTGTAACTATTATGCGACGTTTTCCCCAAGATTCTTTGAACCATTAATTATCTGCAAACTTTTCGCCGAATGTGATATTTAAACTACGCAGGTGTTCAAAATAATATTAATTCTCAGAGCTTTTTTAAATAAACCCTGTTTTGTATTTCGTGCTAAAGCATCTGATCGTTTCCAATATCCTTAGAATCGACATGTTTATCCAAACAAATTAAACTGAAATTGCCTTTTAAAAACACGCAGGGGTGTTCAAACGTAACATTTTAAATAACCTTCCTACGATTTGACTATTATTGGGTTTTTACAAGTTTCTATAGGTATTATATGTTATTAACGGTTTAATTAACTCCAATTAAATTGACTTCTATCCTTTCATTTTAGCGAATACAACTTCAATATTAATTATTACATGTACACTTTGTTTTACTACCGGTTGCCCAAACTTAAATCAATTAATATAAATCTTGCACGTAATTTGTCTTTGTTTCTTTATTAGGAATAATTAAATTACACGCAGAGCTTTTTTTTTTAATACTGCTTCTTTTGATATAAAGCGTCTTATAAATAATTTAAATTTCTTATTTTTACTGAAACAACCGAGTTTATTTATGCTTCATGGTTTTAATAACGCGTATTATTTAATGAAATTCCTTATACACGGTGATTAAAATTATTTGATGTGATTATTTAATTTTCTACCCTGGTCTAAATATGAGTAATATATATATATATATATATATATATATATATATTATAGTGGTTTTAAAAGGTTAAAAGTAAATATTTACGAAGCAATTTCAAAACACCCTGTATAAAGGAACAACCAGAATTTACGGGTAAAATTTATTCCAGTTAGTTCATTTTTAAGTAACAGCTATTAACAAAATTTTACGAATAACGAATGAGATTCAGTAGGTTTGCAAAAGAAATAAAATGTTAGAAGCCAATGCCATTAATTTATTAATTTAATTGAATTTAATTGAACGGTTATTTACGTATAATATACATAAAAGCGTGTAAAAATCAATAATACCAAGGTGACACGCGTTGCTAACAAACAAATATTTCGGTGGGGTTGAAATACGTGTTATTTAAAACGATCGTTAAGATTAAACACCTGCAGAATTTTAAATGTCAAGTTCCAATTATTTTTGTAAATAAAGCTACAAGTTTCAAAGAATATCTGTAAACCGTCGCATGTGTTCGTAGTAAATACTAACAAGGGGTGATTTAAAGCACGTAACAGTCCACGTGGGGTAGATAGCAGATGGTCCGGAATATTGATTTTCTACCTCTCACACCAGGTTAGAAAGAGACGTAGAAAACGCATAAGCAAGGGACAGCGTGAGATAGGCGAGACTTGTAGGACGTCAGTGAATATACAATTGGGTCGATATTGTTAGTTGGACGCGACACAAATACGAGTATAGTGTATAGTAATTTTCAGAAAAATATCGTAACGACGTGCTGAAATTCGCGGACTTAGAAATCGGTTGAGCAAAATTTTAAGAACGTGTTGTTGTAAATGGGGATTTCGGATGAAAGGCGGCCAGGAGGTGGCAGCCTAAGTTTTATAAAAGCTTTTCGAAAACATGGTGAAGGCCCTTAATATTTCGATCGCGTCCGACGACGTATGCAAGTTATCACGAGTTGTAAGTAAAATAAAATTATTTTTAATTATATTGCATGGTGAATTGCTCATAATTTGTACGCGGTTTGTGTGCCGAGATTACAATTTTAATTGAGGTATCACCTATAAATTTTTAACAAACTCGTGTCGAGACGTTAAGTAACGTGGATTAAAGTAAATAATTGTAAAAGACGTAGAATTAATTTGGATTTGGAAATTGGAGACACAACGTGAAGGCAGCGCTAGCAGCTCGCTTACATGGGGTTCTTCTACTAATAGCCAGAAGTGGCCAGCAAAGCAGAGAAAAAAAACAAATACCATCGTCCACGGAGCGGAGATCTTCTAGAAATTCCAGGTAACGCTTTGAAATTGTGTTGTTATAAACTATGAATATTGAGTGACGTATGAGAGTGATTTTGAAGGTATTGTGCATTATTTTGTGTATTGAACATAATACATATAACTAACTTTATTATGGTATTTAAATAGAAATCTGTGTATATAAAGCGTATTAACGTTCCATCAGGAAGTTACAATTTGTGAAGAGTACATGGGTGTTTTTTTTTGTTTGTTGTAAAAGTATGCAAAATATAAGGGCATACATTATTCATAATTAACTGGGTTATCATAAGCTCACCATACTCCAGAGTTTACTTAGATTTAAAATAAATTAAATAAAAGGAATGAGAAATAAAATATTATTCAGGGCCCAGTTACTCCGGGTACATTTTATGTGTTTCATAATTTAAATTAAAAATACAGGACATTACACAATAGGATTTATTGAGGTAACTTGAGCACTGAAATATGGATAAAATTTAATTTTATTTGTAAATAGTGAAAAATAAAAGATTGTATGTTTGTTGCATTTTGTGGTTTTATTGGGAGTGTGCGTGAATGATAGAATATGAGAGTGAATCTAGATATCTAAGAGGAGGTCTAACTGAGCTAGCCGGAAGCAGCTGAAGAAGGCAATTCAACCGAGGAAGAGAGGAAAACGGGTAAGAAATTATGTTTTTTGAATTATTTAATCTTTGAGAAATTTTCTATTATGAACAATTTTCGAGTTATGAAAATTTAAGAAAAAAGTTCGAATATATAATTTTATTGTTGAGGATTTTACCCGAGATCCACGGCAATATATATATATATATATATATATATATATATATATATTTATATATATATATATATATATATATATATATCAATCACCTAATAAAATGAAATAGTAACTTAAACTTTTATGCAAAGCCTAAATCATCATTTTAAATCAAGCTAGTAATTGAAAAGTGGAAAATGTAAGGTCCCAGAGAGTATTGGAATCTGTATTTTCAGTTCTTGCGGCCAATGTGTTTTCCAATTACACCACCGGGACTGGTGATTACAATTGGAAAATTATACAAATCTAATTCATGTATATAGCCATACATCAACCAAACTTTCAATTACGTTTTCATTTTTGTCAATCGTATCTTTCAATTACTAGCTCGATTTGACATGATCATTTAGGCTTTATATATAACTTTAAGTTATTATTTCATTTTATTAAGTAATACCTTAGTACTTATCAATTTGTTTTGTGCAATTACCTAATATGTATGCTTAATAGTTGAATACAGCCATAATTTTGAGCGTCGCTTCTTTTCTATATCTGACTTGACACTGTCAGATATGATTGACAAAAATGCCATACGTAATTGAAAGTTAGGTTGATGTATATTTTCATTCATGTCGATGATGCAATTTTCCCAGAAAATGACATTTTACAGCTCGCAGTGGTAATTAATTTGGACATAAGTGTAAGTGTTAGTGTAATGTAATTTTTTGTATGTCAACCATTTATTTATTTTTTTCTTCTCGCATTATTTCTATACCAAATTTTTCTATATTTCTTTTATAATTTTTTCGTAGCAACCTACTCCCGCGCCAATGCAGTTAGCCGACCCACCCTTATATTGTTACAGGTTCCTCGCCCCTTTAGGGCACAATGTTCTTCTAATTCCTCTGTGTTAATATTACAAATTTAAGAAAGGACGTTTACAGAGGTGAATGAAATTAGCTTGTTTTAAAGAAATTGTAGATTAATGCAAATTTATTAAACTTGAATATGATAAATTTATTACTTGAAAGGTATTCAAGTTGTTTGTGTGAAGACATAAGTCTAGTCAAAGAACATTAATCCCTTGTTTTGAAGTACCAAATCATAAGAAAATTGTTTTGCTAAATATCAGCCATGATAAATCTATTCTTGTAAATTTGAATTTCAATTTAAATATTCATAATTTCGTAACGTGTGCTTTATTTTTGGCATATGACTATATTTTGTTTTTATAAACATAAATTACTTACCTTGCTGGATTAATTTAGCTTTTAAAAACTACACGAAATTCTTAAACTAAACTAATTAATTTATTATCCAATTAAGTAACAAGTTCTAATATTTTGAAATATGTGTAAATTAATTTAATATGCTTCTAAATATTTTGAATAACTAGAATGTTAGTAACAGACAAACATTTAATTGCTCTTAAGTGGATGGTGTCAATTCGTGAAAATTGGAAGCAGTACTTTAGACAAGTTGAACTTAACATAAACTTGAAACTATGAAACTAAATGGTAACTACACATAGATAGTGTTATTGTAGTTAATTTTCAGGTATCTCCCGAGGATCAGCAATTTGAGATTTCGACATCAGCAGTTCTGCGTAGACAATCTTGACACCGTATACCTGCGCTTTCTCTCGTACGAAATTATATTTTCATTTAAGGTATTAGAAAGAAGTAGTGGCGTCCCCTCTCTTACCTTAGTTTTGTTGGCATTTATAAAGCGAAAATGACTGATTTTGCAGTTTTTTCCTCTTCACAAAACCCCAACAAAACCTTGAAATATTTAAGATTGTCTCAAATTATAATTTAAAGTTTTTATTCTGTTGCATAAGAACCTACAACTGACTCCTCCTGAGAGAAAATATATCAACTAGCTTATCATTCGCTACAAAGTCCCTCAAAATCACTAATACCTAGTTCATCTTGGGTTGATTGGCTGGGAAATTTTTGTCGAAAGTCTTGATCCTCAGAGTATACAACGTATATATCATAAAATAAGCATAACACAATGTAATTACTATATATGGACATGTTTGAAGTATTGTTTTTCAATTGTTAAATCTAAAGTAAATTGTTGTTTCAAGCAAAGGTCCATTGAACACGTAAATAGAACTTGTTCTGTGATCAAACGAGATGCAGATAAAACGCGTATTTTGAAATCTCTAATATTTACAGTTGGTACAAGTACGGGCATCATTAATTACATATAAATTCTTATAAACTCTCATTTGGAAAATAACTTGTTTTTATATGATTATGCGCTATCTAATGACTAGCAAAAATGAAAATAGAACTATCTAAAAGTAGCCAATGATTAAACGAAATCGAAATGTTAATAAAAATTTCTCAAATATTTTAAATATGATAGTTATGAGAATTATCAGATAAGCAATAAATAGTGATTGTAATTACAAGATTGTCACATGCGGCAGGTCAGAGATATTGCAAGTGATTTGTCAAACCTTAGTTTGTTAGTCAAATATAAAAATTATCCCATTTGGGCGTCAAATCACTTATAAATTATAAATTAATTATAGAAAATTAATCATTTAATTTTAAAAATGCGAAACAAAATGGAGATTACCGATACTGGAGCTGCTACTATTAACCAAACCGAAGAAAATAAAGAGAATCATTCAAAATATGGTTCAGATACTAATATAGAAGGTAATATCGACGAAAAAACATCAAGTCTTAAAAATGGTTATATTGATAACGACTTGACCATCACAGCAATCAAATCTATCATTCCAAGTAATCCAGATAAAAGTGCATCGTCTATCCTAACAAATGATAACTTCGTTAGGTCAATTCATACACGTAGCAATATTGTCGAAGACATTAAAGCTGAGGTTGACCAACCTGAATCACGATTTGGTTTTATTAACGATAGTAAATCTACCTTTTTTAATGACGCTAAAGAAATGGGCAATACCTACGGAGAATTTGACCTGTGCCATGATGAAAAACTAATGAAGTGTATAATATGAATAATACATAAGAAATTACTCTAACACAAAGATATCAATGTGTAAAAGACGAATGTTCCGTGCAATCTTGATTAAACCATTTCACGGCATATCAGCAGTTTACTGAAAATAAGAAAATAAGTTTTAATTCATGCTCAAAGAGACAAAGCAGATCTAATAAAAGAATTATTTATACCAACGCTGTTAAGCAGATTCTAATATTCAATCCACCTAAAGTACTGATTTTACAAAAGTAAATACCACGGTTTTTTCCCTTTTTTACTGAATTTAGCACCATTTTGCTCAAAACAATGTCTAAACGTTCAAGCGCTTAAATTTAATCACGCCAAAGTATTATATACATTATACACTTTTGTGCAAAATAACGGTTGAATATGTAAAAGTTAAAACTCCATTAGAAAATAACAATTACTGTTGACAATTATCACCTAATAAATCAAAAACGTTACTTATCCTCACAACATAAAGTTACCGAAACTGACATTTAAATTCCATTGGGAAAGTGTTATTTTGTTAGTGTCTATTATTTTAAGATCGAATTTTGTAATTTTCTCCATAAATTAGAATATTAATTTGTATTTTATATTGCAGAATAGTTTATGTCGTATACATGTATATTATTTTTTAGTTAATAGATTGCTAACTAATTAAAAGAAGACAAAATTAATTATTGCTATTGTTATTATTTTAGTTGTTATTGTTTCTTGAAAATGTTTTAATTTGCACTCGACAAAGTACATGATTTCCAAAACACTCTGCAATATTAGATTATATATTTTAAATTAATAAGTATTTTAGATATAAACTCTTCGTAGCCTCTTGTTGAAAATACAAAGATGTCTAATTAGTACGTAGTTAAATTCATAATATTAAGTAAAATAATAGAAATTATTGCTAAACACATACTTCTTTTGATTTTAGATGAATTTTGAAATGCTAACCTTCCACTTTTGATGTTAAATCGGTCTAGTTTCAAACTGTTTTAGAAGAGACCAGGTGTATATAAATGATTACCCTGATAACGTCAGGTGTTGTAGCTTTTCAATGAACACTTTTTATGAAACAGACAGTGTATACACACAAAGTTTTGAACTAATGAAAAACTTAATAAATTCTAGCATGCGCGTCACGTGTAACACGCAAAATATCCAACCGATATTCGATTTCATGCCACACATTCTGCAACATCTGTGGTGTGACACCTTCAATTGCATGTCTGATGCGTTGTCCCAAGGTCGCGAGATCTAGAACAACTGTTATGTAAACCACATCTTTAATATATCCCCAAGGAAAGAAATCTAAGGGGATAATGTCCGGTAATCTCGGGGGCCATGAGATTGGATCATCTTTACCAACCCACCGATTTGAGAAAGTTTTATTTAAAGACCCGCGAATGTGTAGAGTTCAACGAGAAGGAGTACCATCTTACTAAAAATGACGATCCGTTGCATTTCCTGTAGCTGAAACGTGGTAAAGTTTGTTACCAAATCCAGGTACACATTAGCATTAATTGATCTTTCAAGGAAGAATAAAGGGTAAATAACTCTATTATGCATTAGTCCACACCACACATTGATTTTCCAATAGTCACTAATGCGTTCTCTTATCATATGTAGATGTGCTGATTCACAGATTGTCATGTTATGCCTGTTAATTACTCTTGTAACGTATTTTTTTTCTAGCTACACTTCGTTCTTTAAAATAAAAATAAAACAGCTATAATTTAAAATATTTAATTTGTGAATTACCGTCCAATAGAAATTAATACATAAAATTGATAATAACACATAGATTCTTTTACGTTTATGCTCTAAAGTTCGTTACTAAGCTCTGTCGAGTTGTCAATTTGTTCACTTCATTATCAGCGTTCGAACGGGCAAGCTGTTCTACAAGTTAGTGGAGTCAAGATGGTCGTGTTTAAACACGTGGCCTGTAACAGAGTAAGAAAAAAAAAAATAGATAAATTCTTGGTGTCTGGAGGTCGAGCCTAACAGCTGTAGCGTGAGCATGATTTTCTTTAAGCTTCACTCAGAGCAGTTCAGTTAATCCCTGCAGGCCTAAGAAGATGGAAGCCCCTTTTGACATCATTAATACATGCAATATCTCCGATAATAATTTAAGACAATTTCTTAAGGCAATTATTTAATATAAAATGCAGTAACGTAGAAGGCAATTTCACATGTGTTCCGTATATTTCAACTTCGCCAATAAATAAAATCAAATAAGGAAATCTTGGAGCTAAAGTTTTGTTGAAAAAAAATTCATTCGAGCTGAGGTTAGTTTTGTATATATAATCGTTGTATTCCGAAGAACTTTGATGGTTATGGAAATTTCCGACAGCTGAGGTCAAGGTCCAGTATCTTTCGTTCAGAGCAGTTTCGTAGCACGTGAGTGTTCTTTAGAATTTAATAACTTTGAACATAGAGTAAATTACTATAAATATTCTAACATTAAATATTTGAGTAACGTAAAAAGAAAATAGCTTTTGAGGAATCAGCGAATTAAATAACAAGTCGATTGTTTGTCAGAATGTTTGCACATGTACACAAATAGTACATTTAATAAAGTTGTGAATGACATCTTATGTCAGATATATAAAAAAACATAGATTCAGTTGTCCTATCTAGACGTCACATGCCGTCTTAATTTAATTTAAAATATGTTTAAATATTTTGAGGTCATGAACTTGCATTTTCATCGAAATGTGAAATTCGCGTACTTACTGTTAAATAAAAATAACTTAGAGTGATTACATTCTACAATATCGCACTTTGATAATTAAATTTTAATGTGAGGGTTAAGGAAGTACTTCATTGAGTTAAAGAAAATTATGTATTATGAGTAACTTAGAAATTTCAAGTCAGTATATTTAAATTTTATAGAATGATCCATTCAAAGATCTTCCAATTTTGAATGCAAAACTTCACTAGTCTATTTCTGTTCTAGAGAAATTATTAAGAGAAAATTTTATAAAGATACAAACTTAAATATTGTAGTTACATATATCCAGAAATTTATTCAAATAGAATCTATTTTGTTTTTGAATGACTTTTTATTATTTAGAATTCAAGTAAAAGAAAAAATTACAAGTCATCCCCGATTAGAAATGGTGTGTAATGAAAACAAACTCCCCGGGTATATATTTTAGAAGCCTAAATTCTATTATTTTATTTTTGGCAAATATTTTTGAGGACACAAATGTTGTCCAAGTTGTACCTTTGTTTGTTCACAGGTCAAGCCAAGACATCTGTATGACATCTGGTGTTTGAGGTCTTGGTAAGTGTGTTTTAAAAAGTGAAATTCAGGTTTTTTGGCTAAGTTAGTGGTGTTAAGATAAGGTTTCCGCATTCCCCGTATACAAGCACAGTTAAATTTTGTTGGTTATTGTATTGAAAAATACGGTGGCGCTCATTAAATATATTTTTGGTCTTTTAACAACCCATGACCCAAGCTCATGATCTACCCAGAGCTAACACTCGACTAGCCGTTTATGTCTGATGAGTTTTTCTTTATCTCAAGCCATTCTCCAACCAACTTGACCTTGGGCTTACATTAATAAGAAGAAATTCTCAACCTTGTGATATCAGGTTAGGGTTTAGGAAATTTAAAGGTGTAATTTTTTAGCTGATAGTCACAAGGATAAAGTTAATAATAAAAAAATAAAGCAAGAATTAATTTTTATTACACTCTACCTACATGAAATTCAGGCTCATTGGAAAAACATATACTTTATACAAAGTCATTATCGTATCTTCTGTAACATGTTGTTGTCAAATTCTTCACGTTTTGAACGATCAACTTGGTTTTATGCCTGAACAATTTGAACTTTGTCTGCCTACAATTTTAGACGCTTACGTACCACTTTGTGGACTGTACTCCGTGGTACTTCAAGATAGAATGAAGCCCACTTAATTGACTGTTGAGGTAACTTAGTGAACGACATTTGATTCAACCCGACAGTCTCGTAAGAAAGTGATGGTTTGCCACTAATTTTACCCTTATGCACTGATACTGTTGTTAAAAGGTTTGTCGTTCATTACATAACTTTACGTCAACTGAGTTCGTTCTACAACGTGTCCTTAACATTCGCTGTACATGAGTTGGTGGTTTCGTTTCTGCGATCCATACACACAATGAGCTTTTTCCTGAGGAGAAACTATTTCGGAAATACTAGGGACTGCGCCTTCAGCGGTAAAGATGGTTAATTGAATACACCTGTACAAAAACTATATAGGTGCCCAAGTTTACCTGCAACAGAAAAACTTCAGTTACTGTCATGAAATTTTATAAATTATTGTGATCAGGATAATCATTTATGGACAGTCTGTACTTTGCTTACGCATAACCAGAGTCATGCGAATGCGGTGCGAAGGTGGTCTGTGCCCCAGGTGCAAAGCGCTTGCGACGCCAAACGGAGCCATGAACCAAGCGTGAACTGCACTGTCGACTGTGCACAGTGTTACGCCCATAGCAAAATTAAAAACTCGATTAACTTGTATGTAATTCACTCTTCATTACAGCTAAATAAGAATGACCAAGGCAATTCATATTCGCTCTAAATAATTAACTAATCACCCCCTATAATGCAAAATTGATTAAGCAATGTCCTTTTCAAGATGCACTTATTTGCGAATATTTAGAAGAAATAAGGTATTTGGTTATCCTGTGCATTTCAATTATGTTACTATGGACGCCGTTCCTGTTCGTGAATGTTGCTTACTCGCATTTTATACGAGTTTCGTGATTTTTATTAAATTTGAGTATAAAATTTATTATTTCCAGTAAATTACATTCTAAATGTTTTAATATTGATGTTACATATAATAATCCTTTTAACTGGTATGAAAAAAACATATTGGGAGGTGTCAAAATAATGGGATAAATTCATTTGTTTAAGGAAAACGATGTATTCCAATAAGGAAGAATATTTTATCAAAGTGTTTTGTGTTTACTCTGTATATTGTGAGGAGCCCAATCAACCAGTTAACATACGTACAATAAATAATCAACCACACTAATTAGTAAATTAATTAATTTGTTCATAAGTATTTTGGCTAAATTTGCGAGTATTTATTTATTTAAGGCTATTTTCTAAAACTATATAACTTATACATTTTTGTTAATCTAATAACTGAAACTAATACATAATTGTATTTTACTCCGAAATAAAATTTTATTGACATTCGATTAATTTTATTGTTGCATGCAAATATACTTAGTTACATTTCTCAAAAATTTCAACATTCAAAGTCTGGTCACAGTTGTTGCTATTACGTTAGGAACTTTGGATTTTCTAAAATTGTAGGTATAAGGCAGCCCTAGTTCTAGATAATTTTAGAAGATATAAGAAAGCAAATATTATTTCGTATTATTTGATCGCACCAAATCTTGTAAAGGGCAGATGACTGAAATAATCAGATACGTAAGTATTATAAATGGAGCTTGTAGCATTGAAGAGAGTTTTGTTAACTTTTTATAAACAAAAGATAAAATATGTGAAAAGCTAGCTAAGGATATTCTTGCAACATTAGATACAGGCGGAATGAATATACAAAATTGTCAAGGTCAGTGCTACGATAATGGCGCAAATATGTCAGGTAAATATAAAGGAATGCAAAGTAGGATATTAGACATATACAATACTACCGACTTTGTGCCGTGGTCAACACATAGTCTCAATTTGGTATGACAACACGGCTAAAGTGCCTGTATATTTGGCTTTATTCTTTACTTTGGTGCAGAATTTATTTGTACTTTTCCCTTCCTTGACTTATACATGGATTTACTTCAATCAAAAGTGCCAATGTCTTGGAAAGTCATTGCGACATACACCGGTCCTCAAAAAAAGAAGCAGTTTCAGCAATCTGTAATATGCCCAAATTATTAGCAGTTTTAATGGTTTAATCGAGGAAAGCCACAATGAAGAAACATATGATGCAGAAACACCATTTATAGAAATTGGAAACGTTAGTTTTAAAATTACGTTAGATTTATGGAATGCAATAGTGTCAGAGATAGACAATGCCAATGCATTGCTAAAAAACAGAAGTATATCGAGTGCTAGTAAGCTTATTGCGACTCTAAGTGATTCGATGAAGAATGCTCGTTTTAAAAATTAGAAACTTTGATTATATTAATCAAGGAAGGAATTGGCTAAATCAGTAAACGTGGAACCTCAATTTAATGGGAAACAGAAGAAAAGTGAAAAAGCAGTTTTATTATAAAGCAGATAACGTAATTCTTGATGAACCAAAGGAGCTACGTATCAATTACGCGGAAGCTAAATATGTAATTACACAACAATTTAGTCAGAGAATTGAAAAATATTGCAATGCAGCAGAAGATTTCTAGTTTTCAATAGACAAAAACTTAAGTTTACTGAGGAAACGTAGTCGAAGCGTTGCATGGATTTATCAATAAAACACCAAAATACCTAAGTAACTCGTTTGGTTTGGAATTGGACAGTGACGTACTGAATCACAAAAAGCAAGTTTCTTACCTTGATGAAGACTTTGCAAAATTGAACCAAATTATAGAAATTTAGAAATTGCAATAGGAATATGTCTGTACGCGCCAGTTTCAGCTGCTTCGGCAGAAAGATCTTTTAGCGAGTCTCTTAAGATCAAAACTGCCTCGATACAGACTGAGTGCCCTACGTTTGATATCAATTGACTACGATATAGTTAAGCTCTCTATATAAACAACAGCATCGAAACATTAGCTACCATAAAAACAAGAAAGCCTATAATATAAAGTGAAGCAGAACTATATTCTTTGTGATATTATAGCTGTTAATCATGATAATTAGGACTTCAATCCTGGAACTGATTAGGCGCGTAGCTTTATTATTTTCTATTCTGAGCTAACCTACACATTTCTCTGATATTCCCACAGGTTACAGTTTTCACTATCTTTTTGCAATAGTCTAATCTAGTTCTACCTCTACCCCTCTTTTTTCTTTCTCTGCTTCTAAATATAACTCACTATTCCCACAAGCCTTAGTATCTGTCGTAGGATCGTATTTCTCCTATTTTTCACAGTTTTCCACATATTTCTTTCTTCCCCTACCACTTCTAGTAACGCTTTGTTCTTAACTTTGCCTGTCCATAATATCTTCATCATACAACAGTAGCAGCACATTTTTCTTGTATGCTTCTTCTACTGTCCACGTTTAACAACCGTACAGTATTATGGTCCACGCATATGCTTACAACAATTTTTTCTGGTTTCTATGTTTGTTGTCTTCTAACATAGCAGCTGCTTTTTCTTGTTCAATACAGCACTGCCTTGTGCTAATCTTTTTTTTAATATCTTTTACACCTGATGGCTACCATGTTCCACCACTTTAACATATGCCGAATCAATAGTTTCCGATTACTCTTTTCACACAATCAACATTTGTTGAGAATATTGCAAAACCAACACCCGTAGTTGTTTACAATAATCATCAGGTTTAAATACAATTACCTTTTTCATCATTAAGTTTTCCTTTTTGGAGCTGGTTGGACGCGTACTTCCATTGATTTCTATTCTGAGCTAACATTTTCTTGAAAATTTCACAGACTACATCTTTCACTATCTGCGTGCAATAGTCTAACCTATGTCTACCTCTACTTCTCTTTTTCCTATCTCTGCTTCTAATATATTCCGCACTATTCCCTCATGCCATAGTATGTTTTCTACCATCCTATCTCTTTACATAAAAATTCCAAATATCTTTTTGCACTTGAGAATATACATTTCCACTTCAATGTACAAGTTCAAAATTAATGGGAATAGGGTGTATCCCTCTCTCAACACTTTCTTAATATTTACTTCTCTACTTTTCTGCTCTAAATCTGTTATATCTGTTTGATCTTTGTATAAGCTACGAGCTATCTATCTATCCTTATAACACATTTCAATCTTTTTGAGTATTTCGAATATTTTTTCTAATTTTACATTACGGAATGCTTTTTCCAGATCTACAAACCCCGTATACACGTTTTCTCCTTCTTCTATTGTTTTCTCCATTAGCACCTTTCGAGTTAAAGTGGCCTCACGTGTTCCTCTGTTTCGGCTAAATCCAAATTCAGGGTCTCCTAGTATTTATTCCGGCCCGTTTTTATCCACTTTTGTACAATTCTGGTTAATATTTTTAATACGTTTACTATCAAACTTATTGTTTGAAGATTTTCACATTTATTCGCACTTTTGATTTTTTATATAGTAATTATGGTGTTGCGCTTAAAATATTTTTAGGTATCTTACTTGTCTTGTACAAATAGCTTACAACTTGAAAGTGACGTTTTCTTACTGATCGTCCGGCGGATTTTAAGGTTTCTGCTTGCACCTTACCTATACTCGATGCGATATTATTTTTCAGACCCTAAAATGCTAATTCAAACCTATACATAAGTATAGGATATCCCAAACATCCTCTTCAATATGATTCCTCTTCTAGTGCTTCTAGTTCCATCTTAGTTTGTACCTCTTTGCACTTTTCATTAATCCATTGTTGTTTAGCTTTCTTGCATTTGCGGATAAATTTCTCATTCTATGGCTTTGCATTTTTGTTTTCCTGCTTCGTCTGGTGTGGTTTTGTATTTTCGCCTTTCACCTATTAAATTCAGAATGCACTTTGTTACTCATGATTCTTTATTATCTTTTTGTTTGTAACCCAGAATATCTCTGTTTATCATGTTTAAGCTGGATTTAATGTTATTCCATTCTGTTCCCTCTTGCTTAGTATCAGAAATTTTTCTGATGTCTTTAGCAATTCGTCTAGCTTTTCTCAAATCTTTTATGGATATCCTTATCTTTTAGTTTCTCAAAGTCAAAGTATCGTTTTCTGTTCTTCTTTTTCAAATTTTTCAATTTAAGTACGGTTTTTTTAATTACTATGTTATGGTCTGTTCCTATATCTGTTTCTGGGTAGCTTCTACAGCATTTTACTTGATTCTTCAATCGTCTAATAAAAATGTAATCTATTTGATATCTCCATGTGTATCTTGAGAACTTGCACGTATATCGCCTTCTGGCATTATGTTGGGATAATGTGTTTATGATGGTTAAATTGTTTTTGTTGAAAAATTTTACCAGCCTATTTCCCCTGTCATTTCTCGTGCCTGAACTAAACAAACCTACTACCGCTCCTTCCCTATCTTCACGTACCACTTGTCCACATCTCCTTACACGAATCTTAGTATATCTTCGATATTTTTGTAAATCGCATTTGTCTTTTTCTCACTGTAACTAGAGGTGGGCATATACACCTACTTGTATTATTACTGTATTTGCCCGTTTACATTCTAATCTAACCATAAGTACTCTTTCGTTCTTTAGTAAGTAGTTTTCTACACTGTCCTATATTTTCTGCATAACTATACTCACACCCGAATTTCCTTCTTTTTGCCCTGTATAAATTACCATAAACCACCGCTTCAAAAACCTACCGCCTCTGACCACCGAACTTCGTTTATTCTTACTATATCTAATGCTAGCCCATCTATTTCAATTTTCAAACTTTCTAGCTTGCCTACTTGCTTCAATCTTCTAGCATTCCACGCCCTGACTCATAAGACGTTCCCGAGTATTTTTTTCTTTGTATTGAACATGCTGATCACATCTTCCGAAGTAGTTCCCTCCCGGAGATCCGAATGGAGACTAATTTAACTCCGGAATATTTTACCCCAGAAACTGCATTCATTTTTTAAACTCTTTTATTACGCTGCCTTTTTGGGAGGGGACGTGGTGGTTTCCCGTTGCCTTTCACATCATAATAGTGTGTCATAGAATGCCATCTCCATCCCTATGGAGTCTACCACTTTCAATACCAAAAAGCTGCTGCTCTCTTTCGGCGACCTGTCTTAATCTAGTTTCTCATTAAAGACCCGCTAATTTTGTTAAACCTATAGTTCGGCTCTTTAGCTCACTGAAATACGCTAGCAATTCTACCCGTTTAGTGTTCAAGAACTTTTTCAAGGTGCAGGTCCGATTAGGACAGTTAGTTGTTAATATATAACTAGAAACTAGTATTTGTTCCTTTAAATAAAGAAGATACGGAATTACTAAATTTGATTTCCTTATGTTTCCATCAAACATAATTGATGATTTATACATAAGTAAATTAACATGACAGAAAATGATGACCCGTCTACTATTCAATAAAGTGATTTTTGCTGCAATTATTCTTTGGTCAATCAACTCTAAATGCCATTTTGTCAGTTTAAGCTATTTAATTTCGCAAAAACTAACCGAAAAATTGTCAGTGCTTCTCCTTTCGACCTGTATGTTTTTGTAAACTCTGGGTTTCGGTTTCAGTGCAACTCCAAGTTTCTTTAAGTACAGTTTTGGGAGTAAAGTGAGCGGATACGTAAAACCTATCGGATCAATAAGCTTATGTGTGAACGACATTACATGTGATTTTCCAATGCTCCACCCGAGGGTACTACATTGGCCAGGAAGCGAGTTTTTTTTTTACCTGGAAAATTTTGAATTTTGCCGAACCCTTGCTGTTCCAAGCAAGGTAGGGATCTTTAACGTGCATGACAACACTCACACACGGGACCTCCATTTTACCTCTCATCCGAACGAGGGTGTATTTTTGTGAAAAATGCTCGCCTAACATTTTTCAAGCGGACCGTGTCGGGATTCGAACCCGGGACCTTGGGCGTAGTAGTCACACACATACCACTACGCCACGGAGCCGCCTTGTGTGAACGACAGCATAATCTGTTTGATTACTTTTACTACTTCGTCCATTTTTTCCGGTGCAGCGCAGAGCAATTAATTTTTTTTTATATTCTACTTGAGTCTGAACAAATCCACGACTACGTCTCTATCTGCTTCCTTAACATTAATAGAGCAATGTAAGGAATTCTCCCATCTGCGCAACTCAAACTTGGCATTCGACATTATTCGGGAAGTTTCTTAACAAATCTATTTAATTCATTAACAATCGGTAAACTTGTCAAACTATTATCTACGCAAAAAGTGAAGCTCAATTTTTCGGCTTCCCCTCCCCACCCCAATATTTTTGTGAATGAATTTAGGCAATAAGTAGTACAGGCTCCAAACAAAATGGACTGGACATCACGCCAAACACAATACCTCTGTGTCGATATATAACAACTCTCTTCATCTGTGGGTTCTCCTACCAAAAATATCTCAAACAATCGCGATCTCTTTGGTATTGCCGATATGTAGAAAAGGGTTCGGAATATCTGGTGTAACTCCATAATGATATTTTCTAAAACCTATAATCAAATTTGGTATAAGCTCTAATAAGTTCGACCCTTGCTCTAAACAATAATTTAATAAAGGTTGTCCTCTTGTGTAATGATGCGCCGAAAACTGGCTTTATTTTTTGTCACACTCGTCCCTTTTATAACAGCTCGATGTGGCAGTTAATAAGGCTGGTTAGTAAATTCTGCAACGGTTTCTTTCTCTATAATGTTCTCACGCATGAACTCTTCTAAAATCTCTAAATATGCTTGTAAAACTACGAGTGTATGCAGATTTTTTTAAATCTGTTAACAACTTTTCTCTGCTACGGATTTGTATTAGGACAGCACAGGTAGATCAGTTTTCTATGGTAAATGTGCTTCACAACGTCCCTCTATATGGAATTTAACTGATTTATAAAAATACTGTATATCAACTTTGTTGAATTTATCTTTATTCCTTTTTTCAACAAGATTGCGAATACCTACAACTTCCAAATCTCATAATTGACACACAGTTGCGCTATTCATGCACAGCGATGTAATAATCCAACCTGTACTTACATTAGTATACACTCCAGAAACTTCCCCATAATAGTCCACCCCAATTTCTTTTGTACTGCTATCGCACCATTATTTAACTTGACAACCTTTCCGGTAAAAAGATTACCAGCTATGTTCGATCCGATTAATAGCTCAATACCTGCACAGTCTGCACCAACATCCGAAAGTGTAATGCTGTGATCTTTAAATTGATTTAATAGTGGACCGCTATTCAAACGTAAAATGTTGCTACATATCATGGGTTTATCTAAAGGTTCCGTCAAGTATTTGTTAGACTTTTCAAGTAGAGAAATGCCAATTTGTACCGATTATGAAATTTAGGATCCGACTTTATACCGCCAAAGAAGACGTGACTAAGTTTTTTTTTCCTTTTGGACTCAACTTCACCGATTTTGCAGTTTGTCTGTGACGTAGGTCCGTTGAGAGACCGTGTCAATTACACCTCTAATATTACGAGACTCGTTGTCAGTGTTATCTAACTTATTAATTAACGGCTAAAACAAAACATGCTGTGCACAACTTTGGACAAGCACCATTATAGTGGCTGCGCTAGTACCAGTCATTGTGACTGCCTCGCTTTATTTTCCGTTTCTATCTTTCTATCATCATCATCATCGGGTCTTCAGTCCTGAAACTGGTTAGACGCGTACCATCATTGTTTCCTATTCTGAACTAACCTACAGATTTCCCCGAAATTTGTACAGTCTGCATCTATCACTATCTGATCCAGGTCTACATCCACCTCTTTTTTCCTATCTCTGTTTGTCATATATCCCATACTATTCCCCAAAAATGCATTAGAGCGTATTCTGCCCTTCTATTTCTCATTTTTTTTCCCAAAGATATCCTTGTTCCCTTACTGTTTCTATAACCTATTTGTTATTACCTTTGTCTGTCCATCCTCAAACATCTGAGTCACGGCATTTCAAAGGCCGCTACTGTTCTTCTGTCTGCTTTTCAGACTGCTCGTATTTCGTAGGCATACTGTCTGTGCTGTGCTCCACACATACGCTTTCAACATCTTTTTGTTCTATGTTTGTTGTCTTTCATCATAGGCGCCGTTCTTTCTTGTTAGATGCAGTTCGGTCCCCTTCTATTGTTTTACAATTATATACCCTATTTCTCCGACATTCAGTGGTTGCGAAGGGGGGTAAGCAGCCTATGGCTGCCAAGTTCCCCCAGCACTTGAACATTTACTGATTTAATATTTTGTCCAATATATCTTTCGCACAGTCAACATTAGTTGCAGATATTTCACAACTAGTTGTTTATAATAATCATCAGATTTATCTGCGCTTATTTTTTCGTCATTGGGTTTCCCGTCTCAAAACTGGTTGGACATGTACCTGCATTTATTTCTTTTCTAAACTAACCTACATAGTTCCCTGAAATTCTCACACAGCAATACAGCTCGGTTCCCCTTATATTGTTTTCTAATATTATGCCCTATTTCACTGAAATTTATTGAAGGGGGTTAAGCAACCTGTGGCTGCCAAGATGCCCCAACACTTAGACATTTGCCGAAATAATAGTTTTCCAGTAAATGCTTTCACGCAATTACCATTATTCGAGAATATTGCTCATCCAATGCTTGTAGTTGCTTATAATAAATATCATGTTTCTTCTATTGTTTTCTAATATTATGCCCTTTTTCACTAAGATTTATTGAAGAGGGTTAAGCAACATGTGGCTGCCAAGATCCTCCAACACTTAGACATTTGCGGAAATAATAGTTTTCCAGTAAATGCTTTCACGCAATTACCATTATTCGAGAATATTGCCCCTCCAATGCTTGTAGTTGCTTATAATAAATATCATGTTTAAGTGTAGTTACCTTCTTCGTCATTAATTTATCCATCTTGGGACTGGTTGGATGCGTATCTACATTGATTTCTCTTCTGAGCTAGCCTACACATTTCCCTGAAACTCCTACAGCCTACATCTTTCACTATCTGTGTGCAGTAGTCTAACCTAGGTTTACCTCTTCTTTTCTTTTTTCCTATCTCTGCTTCTAGTATATTCCGCACTATTCCCTCATGCCGTAGTATGTAGCCTATCATCCTATCTCTCCTATTTTTTACCGTTTTCCACATGTCTTTCTTCCCCTACCATTTTTAGTACCTGTTCGTTCTTAACTTTGTCTGTCCATGATATCTTCATCATACGTCTGTAGCACCACATTTCAAAGGCTTCTACCTTTTTCTTGTCCGTTACTCCCACTGTCCAGGCTTCACAGCCATACAGTGCTGTGCTCCACACATATGTTTTGAGCAATCTTTTCCTTGTTTCTATGTTTGTGGTCTTTGAGCACAGTAGTTGCTTTTTCTTGTTAAATGAAGCACAACCTTGTGCTAATCTTTGTTTTATATCTTTTGTGCTTTTCCCATCTTGCGTTATTTGGCCTCCTAGGTAGCAGAAATCCTTAACCTCTTGTAAGTTCTTGTTACCTATTTGTATTCTTGTGTTTGATTTATTTTCCCCTCCTTTGCATACTAGTACTTTAGTTTTACTTTTGTTAATTTTCATACCGTATCTCTCTGTTAGAACCGTTTCCATTTCATTGAGAACAGCTTCTAACTCTTCCTTGCTAGATGCTAGTACCGCTATATCATCTGCAAATCTAAGCATATCAATTTTTTGTCCCTGCATAGTAATTCCAAATGTCTTCCTGCATTTGACAGTATTCATTGCCTCTTCAATGTACAAGTTAAAAATTAGTGGGGATAGGGAACATCCCTGTCTCACCCCTTTCCTGATGTTTACTTCTCTACGTTCCTGCTCTAATTCTATTACTCCTGTTTGCTCTTTGTATAAGCTATGTACTATCCGTCTATCCCTATAACTCATTCCAATCTTTTTGAGTTTTTCGAACACTTTTTTCATTTTACATTGTCTAATGCTTTTTCCAGATCTACAAACCCTATATACACGCTTTCCCCTTTTTCTGTTGTTTTCTCCATTATCACCCTCAGAGCTAAGATAGCCTCCCGTGTTCCCCTGTTTCGCCTAAACCCAAATTGGTCTTCTCCTAGTATTTCTTCAGCCCGTTTTTCCATTCGTCTTTGTACAATTCTAGTTAATATTTTTGATACGTGTGCTGTCAAGCTTATTGTTCGAAAATTTTCACATCTATCTGCGCCTTTCTTTTTTGGTATAGTTACTATGATGTTATGTTTGAAATCTTAGGGTATCTCGCCTGTCTCATACATATAGCTTACAAGTTGAAAGAGACGTTCAGTTACTGCTTGACCAGCGGCTTTTAAAGTCTCCGCTTGCACCTTATCTGTACCCGGCGCCTTACCATTTTTCAGACCTTTTAATGCTATTTCAAAATCATCTCTAAGTATAAGATATCCCAAGTCATCATTTTCAATGTTAGATTCCTTTTCTAATGCAGTTAGTTCTTCTCCTGCATATAAATTCCCTATATATTCTTGCCATCTACCCACTTTCTCTACATTTTCTATATTTTTCCATAATCTACAATAATTTAACTCGGGGCATAGTACAACATAATGTCGACATTTTACTTTAGTTCTATACCTCTTAGCTACCTGACCCGGTTTTAGACATTGAAAAAATAATTTTTTTGTCATTGACAATCTTCCTTTTCATCTCCAGCTTAAAGAGGATGCCTCAAAACAATTTTGACCAACATATGTTTTCTCACAGAAAATGTAATCGCTTTTTCTTTGAATTGATTGCTTTCCGATAGCAAATCCATTGCAGTAGTACACTTTTCTTCGCCTCTGAGACGTTTTGACCTACCTTTTAATTTTTCTGCAGAACCAAAACCGCTGCGGGCCAGTAAGATACGTTCTTCTTTTACCATTTCCTCGCGTAAAAATACCATTGGTTCCTTTAACCAATAGGGGACATCTTTTCATACCTTAAGAACTTGCTCGGGGAGAAATTTAACTAATAACTTCAACAAAATAAAATACTTGTCTGCTGTTACCCCCAAATGTTCTAAAGAACGCAAATGGAATTTTAGCCTATTATACAAAGCTGATAAGGGAAATTTTTTTCTTTAGGATGCTTAGCATTAGCCACAAGCATCAGAAACTCACGTAATACACCCTAACGACTACGAGATGATGCCCAAAACGCTCTCGCAGCTGTTCGATCAATTTTGAATAACTTTCAGGCGTCGCAGGGAATCTTTCAAAAACACCCGTGCTTTAGTATGAGGAACTACTTAAAACATTTATATATTTAATACTTGGCTTATAGCCATGATTTTGAGCGTAGCTTACTGTCTATAACTGACATAAGTCAAAAATTGACAATGTCAGATATGATTGACAAAAATGCCGAACGTAATTGAAAGTTAGGTTGATGTATCGTCGTGTACACGATTTAAATTTGTAAATTTCCCAATTGTGTCATCGGTCTCGGTGGCGTTATTGGTGAACGCATGGTACCGGCAAAACCAGGATACAGGTTCAAGTGCTGTCCAAGACCTTATATTTTCCATCTTTCAATTACTAGCTCGATTTGAAATGATCATTTGGACTTTGCATAAAAGTCTAAGTTATTATTTCATCTTATTCACTATAATACGATAGTATTTATCAACTTACATTGTGTAATTAACTACTTAAAATATTTATATATTTAATACTTGGCTTATAGCCATAATTTTGAGCGTAGCTTCCTGTCTATAACTGACATAAGTCAAAAATTGACAATGTCAGATATGATTGACAAAAATGCCGAACGTAATTGAAAGTTAGGTTGATGTATCGTCGTGTACACGATTTAAATTTGTAAATTTCCCAATTGTGTCATTGGTCTCGGTGGCGTTATTGGTAAACGCATGGTTCCGGCAAAACCAGGATACAGGTTCAAGTCCTGTCCAAGACCTTATATTTCCATCTTTCAATTACTAGCTCGATTTGAAATGATCATTTGGGCTTTTCATAAAAGTCTAAGTTATTATTTCATCTTATTCACTATATATATATATATATATATATATATATATATATAATAATAATAATAATAATAATAATACTAAATTCTCGAACATAAGTAAATAGTTAACAGAATAGTTGTTGAAATCTTGGGATGCAATCGTTCAGACAGCAATAAAAACTAGAGTGTCAAATTGTAATTCTATTCTAACGTTTCGGCACACGAATTATGCCTTCTTCAAAGACTAAAATTTGCTGAAATAGTTACAAGGTCTGAAACAATACAATCCATCTGCTTACATGATTACTTTGACTTTATATAAATGATGGTAACAAAATAAAAAACGCAATTCCATACATAACGCACAGCATTAATAAATACTTACATAACATTACAGTTAAAAGTAGCAAGTCAAAAAATTAAAAATACATTAAACACTACAATCAAAATAAAATATATAACTGTGCCTGAGTAACACACAACAATTACTATATGATAATGGTTCTTACAAAAATTATCATCGGAAAACAAGGTATTACACGAGTACGGAAGATAACAATATAAATCTAATACATAACGATAGCAAGGACAAATAGGAACTATAAAACTAACCGTGATTACTTTGTATAACAAACAACGCTATCTACATTCGCGTTTTTCATTATCACTATATAACCCCGAATATACCACATTTAAATTATTAATATCTAACTTATTATTTAAAGGATTACGTTGTCGGTAAATATGAAACGATTCTAGGAATAGTCTTTTGTAGTAATTACTCTCATACTCTCAATATCCAAAATCTTGGTGTTGTCAAAATTCACTTGGTGTTTAGAATCATAAAGATGTGAGGACAATGCACAGCACGATTTACCAATCTTGGCATCGCTCTTATGTTGTATAATCCGATTTTTTAGCTATTGTTTGGATTGTCCTACGTCCGTTCTTTTGCAACTGCATTCGATCTGATAAACAATATTACTACATAGAGACTTCTCTGTCTTGTGTGTCAATTTCGTAAACAACGTACCTATCAAATTATAATAGGTACTCGCTATAAAGATATCAGGTTGCTTAAGGATCTTGACGATTTGGGGAGTTAAATTTGGAATGTATGGGAGTTTCCTAAATTTAGTATCAATACTATTGTTTCTATTTGAAGTATGTAGATGATTAGAATATAGCAACCTTTTAACCAGTTTTTTGGGGTATGAATTATTCAGTAAGATAGATTCTAATTCTTTTAGATTTTTGTTGGGAAATTCAGGCTCACAAATATTGAAGATACGGTGTTTTAGACAGTTAATAGTGTTAAGTTTATGATACCATACATTTCATCATAAACTTAGCACTATTAACTGTTTAGCTACTAGCAAAGATTAGAATTTAAAAATATAACAAAACACATTGAAACTAAATCTGTGAAAAACCTGCATGAATTGGCTAGATAAACATTTAGAAAGTGTGTTAAGATATTATCGTAAACGCACGCAGAAATTATGCATTATTTAAAAGCGTACGTGATCTAAAAGAATCACAGTTGTTCGAAAATCCAATTTACTAGGAAATAAACAAACACCAAATTTATTCGATTTAGATTAAAATAAGGCCAACAAACAATACTACGTGATCGATGTGAACGAAAATTCCTGGGATTTCTGAAGTAGATGTAAGGTATAACATTTAAATTACGTGACTTAGAGCACCGCGTCATGCAATTAAAATACATATAATTGGTAAACTTTCCAAAATAACAAGTGATAATACGTTTGCCCTCGCCTAGCACGTGAATCCAACGAATCACAAACAAAAGGAGGACGATCCTATAAATATCTTGTAACGGGCATTTTTGGAGTTTAACATTTTTCGCTTCCTTTCTGTTAACGTACTTAAAAATACATCGTTTCTTTGAGATCGCTGTTTGTCTAAAAGAAATACTTCAGAATAATTCAGATTTGTATGCAATTTAACTCGTCGGTATTACTTTAATAGTAGATAATTTGAAGATTGATTTTCATTAATAAATAAATTGCAAGGAAGAATTGTAAATTGGATTATTCGTAAATTACTTTCCAACTTTTTGAAAAATGATAAACAGCTCGTAATTATTTAGTAGATAGGATGGCTGCATTCATTTTATTGGATGTTCCTTATGTTACTAATAAGTTTAGATAATAGACGATAAAAGGTTGGAATAGCAAGGAGTTCATATAAACAGATTAGAGAGAGGAGTTGTAGTTTGTGTTTTGTTCCGACATGTTACGTGAAAAATACTGTTTCCTTGTTGCTTTACTAATTGTGTTTGTAGTTGAGTTTTCTTGTGAGGTAAAAGTGGTTTATTAACTGTAGAGTAGTGTAGTTCTGATGGCATTTGAAGAAAATATGCTTTATCTGTAACGTGTTTGATTGACCACAAGCGCGGTTTTAAGGTCATTGACTGACGGTTTTACGCGTTGCTTTACTAATTGTTTTTGTTGATCTTCTGTTGGAAAAAAAAGTGATAGAACTTGTTTTAGTCGACCGCACGTGCTTGTTTTACGGAACATTGACTTAGTGATACGCGTTGCTTTATTGGTTGTGTTTTTTTAGTTGATTTGTCTTTTTATATTTGAACTGTGTGTGCGATCTAGTCCTCACGTTACTGTTAGTTTAATGCATTACATCGTGCCTTGAAGGCCCGTGATTCTAAATTTTTATTACCATTTTTTTTTCGATTTGTGTTACAAAGTATTTCGACATTATTGTCTCAGGAAATAGAATTAACAATAAATTTATCTTTGACTTTCTTTGTGTTACGTAACAGAAATTTGGCGCCCAACGTGGTTGCCACGAAAAAAAACGTAACAGAAATTTTGGCGCCCAACGTGGGGCTCGAAAAAAAAACGTAACAATCTTGAAAATTGAATATCGAGTTAGTATACTTTGAAACTGGGCAGTTACTGAAAGTGCTAAATATTTACGTGAATAATTAATTAAATTAACAGTGAAATTCTAGAGTGTATAATTGTGCAAACAGTGCCGTACTTCTAAGACATAAGTAGATAAGATTTAGGAAATTATACCATTTTTAAAAATAAATAAAACAGGGCTCTCAATTACCATCTTAATTACCATCTCAATTACCATCTCAATTACTATCTGAATTACAATCTCAATTACCATCTTAATTATCATCGTGATTAACATCCGAAAACTACCATTACCATCTTAAATTACAATCAAAATAATGTTACAATTCCTGTTAGAACTTTAAATTACGAGCCATTACGATCAGAAATACAATTTTGGAGAATGCTGCCTGTACAAGCAAATTGATGGTAAATATTCTATTGCGGAAATAAAAAACCTTTCATTGGAATAAACGCACCAATAACGATTTGGATATCGACTTCAATTCTTAGGAGCACCTACAAACCACTTCAGGTTAGAGATTTTGATATGACTTATTTTTAAAACTGTTTTAACTCAAATATTTTGGATATGATTTATTTTTTGAACTTTTTTATCTCAATAATAATTTAAAGTGTAAGAGCCGACAAATTGGGGTTTCTTGTGTAAATTTATGAAAAGCATAGATATCTTGAAACGTTTCAATAGGTCTTTAAAGGTAAATAAAATCTCGTTTTGCTGGCTTGATTTTCTAAAAATTTGACAGATGTATATGATTTAAAAAGGGAGAAGATATTTAAAGAAGTGCTTTATATATATATATATATATATATATGTATATATATATATATATATATATATATATATATACATGAAACTATATTTCACATAAAACGATCTGAATTTTAGTAATCAATATGAATAATTTTCAAATACCCCACAATATAAGCACTAGCGTGCACAGTATGGAACTTACCAGACAAAGCAATATTTTTAAAGAGAAAACAACACTAGGATTTACAACTACAACCCTATTTTTAAACGAAATCTTATATATAATAACCAACATAAGATAAATCAGATTTAGTCTACAACATTTTTCTTCTATTTACACATCTGAAATACACAAAGAAATTATAGCAAGAAACTTTTCAACCCAATATCAGTATTTCTTTGACATGAAACAGAATAATCCAGAAAGTTCGGTCAAGCATGAAGAGATATCACGTTTTCTTTAGGTCAAAGTTTGCAAGTTTGTGTACGTTTAGGGAGAGATTTCCTAAGGGATGTATCATACAGCACAGATTTGGTTACACATCCTTGTATAAGAAAAAATCCTGTTATAAAGTGCTTTCAAACGTATATATGCAACAGGCACAAAGATGTTTCTTCGTAAGGGGCTCAAAGTGTCCCGTAACTCATCTTGTTACTTCCTTACAGTCGCGCTTTCGCCTTTTTATAAACCTGATTTTCAAATTGCTTATAGCGTATGGTGTGAATGTGTAAAAGCAAAATCTCTTGGAATAAATAAAAGTAGCATAAAACAAAATATTATGATGTGCTGCCGAAGAAGTTATTTTTGACGCGATTCCTAGTGTGAAAAATGATGTCATTAGGATGGGATTCGCAAAGTGTTTTGCATTCTCTGAAAACGTTTTGACACAAATTTCCCAAATAAACATAAACTCATATGAATTGGATGGAGAGATATGTGCTTTAAACTTGGGAATGTTAGTTTAGACCGTTCAAACTTCGCAAGCTTCGTCACTGATGCAGCATTACGAGCTTGAAAACTACCATAAAAGAACTTTGCCACTTGCGACTTCCTCTATAACTGTTTCGATATTGGTTGTGAAACAAAGATATCGCTTCTGCAAGTGAATACACAAGGGTTGATTTTATATTAACAATTCGCTAAAAGCGTCCCTGATGACTGCTCGCATAAATCTTTCAATCTACAACCACACGTTTCCCTAATTAAAAAATATTGCAATATGGCTGAAAAGAACATCCTATATTTTAATTGGAATGATAAATGTATACCGGCCCTTTAATTACCACCACTTAAATAAAACACAAAGGGTTCCTGAAGCGTCCAAACTCCAAAAAGCTCTATTCATAATTATCTTAATTGGAATAATTCGAACGGTCAAAATGTATGTGATGAATCTACAAGAGATAATATTTTGCTGAAAAATATCTCGTAGCAACACGAATCCTTTATTTGCAAGGGTAAAAACTGAATCACATATTCCGGAGAGGGTGAAACAGAGAGGGATTAAAATGGCTTAAAAGAACACTCGGTGGGAGTTCACGTTGCTGCGTTGCAAGAAGGTTTTGCTAGGGGGAAAATGAGGGTGACAAGAAACTAGGGCACTAGGTGGGTACGGGTGGACGTTATTTACAAGAGGGGTGGTGTAGTATTGCGTAGAAAATTTGCCACGTGTACGTTAAATAGAAATTTGATATGTTAAATAGTTAAATGTTTTGTCCTTTTGTGAAGTATAGTACTTCATTTGATGAGGGCATGGAGATAGGCTAATTATGAATTTACATCCTTTTGCTATAATATCTTTTTCTTCTAGTATGTAGTCAAATGAAAGGAAAACCCCAAAGAATCGCGTTTGCGCATAATGTTCATCAATGGCTTAAATTAGTTTCTAGCACTTTTAATACTTACCAAATTTCTTACTTCGTTTTGAATACTTCAGAGAACACACCTGCAACGAATAACCTCAAAGCAAACTAATTTGCTGTATATCTTTTAGTTACACTAAACCTAAACTATAAGGAGTTTACATACTCATATTAATGCAGTATATTTTCACTTTCAAAATATTTGTTATTTTATTTTGTATCAAATTGGTTTTCTAACTGAATTTACAGAAACTGCTTTTTACTGAAGATCTTACTACTATATTGGCGGGAAATAGATTAAAGAATTATAGTGAAATTACTAATGGTATATGTCGAAGGGATTGTGAAAGAACACAAGACCAACAGTAGGCATGATCAGCAGCTACCGCTACTTTCCTCTAACGCCTTTTGCTGCACAAATTTCTAATATGGTTTATGATAAACTCAGCATCCACAAATATAAACCAAATTGAATTTATTTTACTGATGTTCTTACATTTTAAATTCTTTTTGAATCTATCATGACTTTCGGGCGTTTCGTTAATAATATAAAATTCGTTTTTGTATTCGTATCATCATCATCATCATTAGGTCTTTAGTCCTGGAACTGATTAGACGCGTACCTCCATTGCTCCCTATTCTAAGCGAACCTACTCATTTCCCTGAAATTTCCAGTCTGCATCTTTTATTACCTGCATACATTAGTCTGATCTAGGCCTACTTCTACCTATTTCTTTCTATCTCTGCTTGTAATATATCCCGCACTATTTCTCAAAAATGCATTAGAACATATCCTGCCCTTCTATTTCCCCAACTTTTTTTTGTTTACCACATGTGCTTTCAACAATCTTCTCCTTGCATCTGTGTTTGTTGTCTTCGAACATAGCCGCTGCTCTTTCTTGTTAGATTCAGTTCGGTTCCTCTTCTATTGTTTTACAAATATATACCCTATTTCCCCGATATTTAGTGGTATGTAAAGGGGGTTAAGGAGTTTGCGGCTACCAATATCCCCCCATACTTGAACATTTGCGGAATTAATAGTTTTCCAATATATCCTTTCGAGCAAGGTTTATCGCCTTGAAGCTGGTAGGATGCGTACCTCCACTTATTTCTATTCTGTGCTAGCCTGCACAGTTCCCTGAAATTTCAACAGCCTAGATACAGATTCTTTCCCCCTTCTGTTGTTTTCTAATTATGTGTGCTATTTTATCGTGATTCAGTATTATGTGAAGGGGGTTAAGCAGCCTGTGACTGCCAAGATTCCCCAACACATAGATTTTCGAAATTAATAGTTTTCAGTAAATGCTTTAGCACAATTAATATTAGTTAAAAATATTGCTTATAATGATTATCAGATATAAGTACAATTACTTTTTTCGTTAGGTTTTTCCCTCTTGGAACTGGTTGCACGCGTACCTCTATTGAATTCTATTCTGAGATGGTCTACACATTTTCCTAAAATTC
The DNA here is from genome assembly GCA_036346225.1 of Platerodrilus igneus. Lineage (NCBI taxonomy): Eukaryota > Metazoa > Arthropoda > Insecta > Coleoptera > Lycidae > Platerodrilus > Platerodrilus igneus. Next base: position 2,068,303 of record JARFIW010001052.1, on the reverse strand, counting down.
CCACAGCCTACATCTTTAACTATCTGTAAAATAGTACAACCTAAATCTACCTCTACCTCTATTTTTTCCTATCTCTGCTTCTAATATATTTCGCACTATTGCCTCATGCCTTAGTATGTGGCCTATCATCCTATCTCTCCTATTTTTTACTGTTTACCACATATTTCATGCTTCCCTTACCATTTTTAGCATCTCCTTGTCCTTAGCTTTGTCTATCCACGATATCTTCATCATACGTGTGTAGCAACACATTTCACAGGCTTCTCCTACTGTCCAAGTTTCACAGCCGCACAATACTGTGCTCCATCCATATGTTTTAAGCAATCTCTTCCTTGTTTCTATGTTTGCTGCCTTTGAACACAGTAGTTGCTTTTTATTGTTAAATGTGGCACAATATTGTGCTAATCTTTGTTTTATTTCTTGAACTCTTCCGATCTCGCGTTATTTGGCTTCCTAGGTAGCAGAAATCCTTAACCTCTTTTAAGTTCGCGTAAGCTATTTGTCTTCTTGTTTATGATTTTTCCCCTCCTTTGCATACTAGTACTTAGTTTTATCTTTGTTAATTTTCATACCGCATCTCTCTGTTAGAACTGTTTTCATTTTATTAAGAGCAGCTTCTAATTCTTCCTCGCTAGATGACTATCGCTATATCATCTGCAAATCTAAGCTTATCAATCTTTTGTCCCTGCATCATAATACCAAATGTCTTCCTGCATTTAACAGTATTCATTACCTCTTTGATGTACAAGTTAAAAATAAATGGGGATAGGGCACATCCCTGTTTCACACCAATCCAAATATTTACTTCTCTACGTTCCTGCTATAATTCTATTACCGCTATTTGCTCTTTGTAATTATCCGTCTATCCCAAAAACTCACTCCAATCTTTTTGAGTATTTCGAACATTTTTTTCCATTTTACATTGTCGAATGCTTTTTCCAGATCTACAAACCCTATATACACACACTTTTCCCTTTTTTTATTGTTTTCTCCATTATCACCTTCAGAGCTAAAATAACCTATCGTGTTCACCTGTTTAGCTAAACCCAAATTATCTTCTCCTAATATTTCTACAGCTTCTTTTCCATTCGCCTTTGTACAATTCTAGTTGATACTTTTGACACGTGTGCTGTCAAACTTATTGTTCGCAAATTTTCATATCTATCCGCGCCTCTCTTTTTTGCTAGTGACTATGATGTTATGTTTGAAATCTTTGGGTATCTCTCCTGTCTCATACAAATAGCTTACAAATCGGAAGAGACGTTCTGTTACTGCTTGTCCAGCGGCTTTTAGAGTTTCTGCTTGTACCTTATCTGTACCCGACGCTATACCATTTTTCAGACCCTTTAGTACTACTTCAAGCTCATCTCTAAGTATAGGATATCCCAAGTCCTCCTTTACAATTCCTGTTCTAATGCTGTTAGTTCCTCTCCTGCATATAATTGCCTATTTATGCCTGCTATTTAACCACTTTCTCTACATTTTCTATAATGACGAATCCTCTCGCGTGCTTTACATTTTTACAATACGGTTTTATATCCCTAAAATTCATTCTAATTAGTTTGTATGCTTTGTCTGTTTTCCTATTTCCAGCTTAGTTTGTATCTCTGGACTTTTCATCTATCCATTGTTCTTTAGCTTTCCTACAGTTGCGAATAATTTCTTTTTTTATGGCTTTATATCTCTGTTTTCCTGTTTCGTCTGATCTATTTTTGTATTTTAATAGTTTTTCTATTAAATTCAGGATATCCATGGTTACTTATTTTCTCTTTGTATATATATTGCTGTGATAAGGTGTTGTTTAAGGGTGTAGTAAGTAGTAAGGGTCGCATAGTAACTGTAAATAGCAATGGGAGTCAGAAAACTGCATTTATTTAGCAGAAAAATAAATAACTTTGCACATTATGTAAATAGCAAGCATTTAAATAAATGCATAAATGAAAACAGCACTCATGTTACATCATTCATTCTGTACAATTCTCCAAAAGCTTTATCTACACAAAACAACAGACATAAGCTAAAAGTCCAGCAACGATAGCAATAACAAGGCGATCCAAGATCGTAAAACAATAGTAAATAACAGCATGATACGGAACTCAAAAATAGTTTCATCAGAAATCAGCTTAAAAATATACAAGGAATGTCCAGAACAAATACGGTTGGTTGCAACACTTTGTAAGACTGTTTGGAAAACCAATCCAAATGTAGAGGGCAAAAGCTATATAACGCCCAGAGTTGATAAGAAACGGTGAGTCTGAATTAGAAGCACGACGAGTCTGCAATACCCTTAATCAAATATTTACGCATCAAATAAATAAGTTTTATATTAGAGTGAAAGATAGTGTTGTGTAAGAATAATTGTTAATGACGAATTTCGTTAAGTATATATAAAAAACCTTTAGCCGTTTTTTGCAGAAAACGACTTGTAATACACTTCTAATTCACTACTAATCCATGGTCATAAGTCTGGTATTCTAATCCGCTTCTAATCCGCTGCTAATCCACTGCTAATCCACTTCTAATTCACAATCCTAAGTCTGGTATTAAGAAATTCTAATTCACAACAATAATTCTAATTCATGATACTAAGAAACCTACGAATTCCAAGTGGTATTTAAGTGAAGAGGTTTAAGGCGTATTCAGAAAAATATAGAATAAGGCACAAGGTGAATCTTGGGATTAGGGCGCAACAAAACTATTGGTTCAACGTACGTTAAGGAGTACAAAGCAGAGCATTGGTTTTCGATTGAAGATAACAAGGGGTTGTTGATCCACAACACGCAACAACTCATCAGAATATAACAGGTCAGGGCTTACTAGTTTTAAGGAATCTTTTAAATTTAAATTTTAACACTGAATATATTAATTTTCTCACAAGTTTGTAAGGAGTCAACAAGAACATTGAATACGTTGAAACTTACGTAATAATACTCCCTGTATGTTTGTTGTGGTTTGTTTAGCATTCTTCTTAATCTTCCTTGGGAATGAAACCACTCATAGTTTTTAAAATCTATTTTATTTACGTTTCGATCCATGACCTAGGATCGTTGTCAAAATAATAAAAACTTCAAGTTTGACGTTTATGACATAAATTGAAGGTTACTTTGATTTATTGATGTTTGAAATATTTGGTTTGAGTACACTAAGCAAAAATTTTTAAAGTTTAAAAGAATGATTGCCTTCAATTTGTGTTGCGACCTGGGATCGACTTTCCTATGGTAGCCAATACGCTTAACGTGAAATCAGCTGATTAATTTTTATTGGTGAATTTTATATAAATTCAATAATTTGGAAAACATTTTTTAACATGTTTCTATTTATACAATTGAGAGATTTCTAATTTCATGTTTTATTTTACCGAGATTCAGTAATAATCATAGAAGGGGCTTGAACGTTCCAGATTTTTTTGTAAAGGGTGTCGTTCTTGGTGACTTTAAATTAAATTAAAAGGATATAAATTTTGGGATAAATGATCCTAATATTAATTGATTAAAGAGTGTATTTAAAGGATTACAAAGATTGTAAAGTGTAAATATTACTTCCTTTCATTATATGAACTTCGTTTTATCAATTCAAACAGGTAAAAGTTAAAGGGTTAAATAAAATTAACCATCGTAACGCTGTGCACTCTGTGTAAATTAAACTGGGCTAGCTGTGGCACAATAAAAATTAGAAGATTAGAGAAAAACACAGAGCGGTGGCGTTCAGCTGGGCGTTTATTACATCGGCGTACGGCGTTATCTATATATATATATATATATATATATATATATATATATTGCTGTGATTCTCGTTACTACGGTGAAATCTCCTCTGATATTCGATTTCTTACCTGAATATCGCCTCTTGAATCCTTCCGCCTCGGCTGCTCACTTTCATCCTCATTCATAAAAAAACACATTCCTATCACAAACATCAACGTTAACGCTATTTACACCAATATTCACAATACATTAAAATTTCAAAATTAAATTTCAGCATAAATTTCAGCATCATAAAATTTCAAGTTCAAATTTGTCATCATTTTAATTTGCATCCATAATAAGAGTCCTTGTAGGATGCATACTAGTTAAGTAAACAATATTTGCAGACCTGAGTCTGAATAAAAGGGAGCATCTCCCATCCCTTTACGTTAATTTAACAGGTTAGTCTAATTGAGCTCAAAGACAGACCCAAATTTTCATCATAATCGAAAACATAAACCTGATAAATACTCCTTTCTACTTATACAAGAAAATTTTACCTTAAAATTCAAAATTTGTTGTTTATACAAATTTACTACTGTCCATCTTTATCAAACAAATTATAAAGTTATTCAACACACACTAAAACATCAACGATCGAACAACAATGCATAAATTACCTGAAGGTTACTGCACTCGTGGCTCCAATGTACATCGTCCTTGCTAATCTTACCATTCCAGTTGGTTTATGTTTACGTCTTCGGATTTCTGACCGCCTTTAAAATTTTTCTACACCACCATTCGTCTAAAAAGGTTTCAGGGCTTCTCAGGAATTCATCTATGTATATCTAAATCTTGTTTTGTGGATCCAATCACGTTTACGAATAACATTTGATTACTAACACTCCCGAAAAATAGCACTGAAATTCATAATTCTTTCACGCTATACCCAAAACTGCATACTTCTATTTATTTATTTATCGTTATTAATCTGGATAATTGGTACAGTAATACCCGCAAATATAACTAGACTTTATTACCTTTATTTATCTTCTCTAAGTGCAGTAATGCATAATAACTGTTATAGTAGCACGTAATCACCATCTATTCTGCTGGACGTATCGAATAAAATCAAAAAATAAAGAGCAAAACTGTTTGAAGTATCGCATAAAATAAAAATAAAAGAGAGCTAAACTTCTATCAGCACGGGTTTATATAATGGCTCGCTTGCAAGTCGAATTTGTACCGCGATAGACGATTTTAAGAAATTCGCATTCTATTTTCCCTTCGGATGGCTCGGCACAATGATTCTACTGAAATTTGCACTCGTCTCGCAACACGTCCGAGAACAACTAATTAATTTTACATTGAAATTGTTATGCTTTCACCTCTCATGTTTGCATCTTTTTTCAACCTTAATCGCCGATCTAGTCTGTTCGTTCTATCTACAACCTGTGCTCTTGTTTTACATATTTCCCCTCATTTAGCTACCAATGCATTCCCTCTCGCTTTTCTTTATACCACAAACTTGCTTTCTTACTTGCACTCATATATATTAAAGCTTATCAACTATCATATACATCGTTATTTCTGCAGGTGTTCTTAGTTCTAATACGCTGAAGGCTTTTGCGTGACTTCCCCACGTCGTTATAATTTCTCGATAGCTTTAGTACTTGGAACGATTAAATTAACTACAAGTTGAACATTTTAACTCTGCTTCTTTTTATAGAAAGCGTCCAGTGAATAATCTAAACCCCTTATTTTTTTAACGAAACGAATAAATTTTTATGCTCCATGGTTTTAATAATGCTTATTATCTAATAAAATTCTACATTACTTCGTTCTACACGTTGCTTATGATTATATACAAAACCTACATTCTAATTGAATGATTTACATCTTCACAGTAGGCCTTTAATTAAGCGTACTATTTTCCACTGCTTTAATATACACGGTGTTTAACATTATCTAAACAATATAAACCCTATGTTTAAAAGTAAATGACGAATTTATCCAATATACCTTTAAATGAAGCGTATTATTACCCAAAGCGTCCTTATACACGGTGATTAAAATTATTTGATGTCGTTAATTAATTTTCTACCCTGGTCTAAATTTGAGTAATATATATATATATATATATATATATATATATACATATATATATATATATATATATATATAGTGAATAATATGAAATAATAACTTAGACTTTTATGCAAAGTCCAAATGATCATTTCAAATCGAGCTAGTATTTGAAAGATGAAAAATATAAGGTTTTGGACAGAGCTTGAACCTGTATCCTGGTTTTGCCGGAACCATGCGTTTACCAATTACGCCACCAAGACCGATGACACAATTGGGAAATTTACAAATTTAAATCGTGTACACAACTATACCTAAACCTAACTTTCCATTACGTTTGGCATTTTTGTCAATCATATCTGACATTGTCAAGTTTTTGACTTATGTCAGTTATAGACAAGAAGCGGCGCTCAAAATTACGGCTATAAGTCAAGTATTAAATATATAAATGTTTTAGATAGTTAATTACACAAGGTAAGTTGATAAATACTATAGTATTACAGTGAATAAGATGAAATAATAACTTAGACTTTTATGCAAAGCCAAAATTGTAGATCACTTCTACCTCTTCCTCACTGTGGCTAGAGGTGGCCATGTATACTTATATTGTTATTGTATTTACCGGTTTAGATTCTAATCTAACCATGAGTACTCATTCGTTCTTTTGTAAGTAGTTTTTTATACAGTGCCCTATCTTTTCGCCTAATTATTCCCACACCCGAGTTTCCGTGCTCTGATCCTGAATGAATTACTTTACAGTCTCCACTCCAAAAATTCCCTCCTTCTGACTACCCAGCTTCGCTGATCCCTACTATGTTTAGTGCTAACCTATCTATTTCAATTTCTAGGTTTTCTAACTTACCTACTTGCTTCATACATCTGACATTCTACACTCCGATTCGCAGAATGTTCCCGGTTCTTTTTCTAAATTTTTTGATCGTATCCTCCCGGAGATCCGAATGGGGACTATTTTACCTTAGGAATTTTTTAACCCTAGAGAGTGCCATCATCTTAAATACAATTTAAGTACGCTGTGTACTTGGGAGTTATTGTGGTGGTTTCCCGTTGCCTTCCACATCGCAGTAGTGTATTTTAGAATGACATATCGACTCCTATGGTCTTTGCCAATCTAAGTACCGAAAGAACCGCTACCCGTGGGTTCTTTAATATTGTCTGACGAAACCAGTGAACTTTAAGGAAGGATTTCCTTAAAATGATGGAACGCAACTATCTTCCGACTATGCTAGGGGTCTATTCCTCGGGTAGAGCTTATGAAGATTGGTCCTGGTTCTTTTTACAAAACATTATTTACTTACTGACTCAATTTATACCAAAATAGAGGTATGGGAAGAGCGCCAACAAGTCATTACGTTTTAAACACAGGGTTTCCCTAAGGGGGACTTGGGAGTCCTTAGAGAGGAATATTGTATTTACTGCTTACGCAGGAGCTATAAAGAAAATTGGATTAAATTAACAAAGGAGGACACAAGAGGTATACTCTTGCTACCTCACAAAAAGAAAAGCTATAAATATCAATTATGCACACACTTTTGTAGACATAAATATTAGGCATCAAATTTTGAAAGTGCTATCAGTGCTCCTTCGTCAAATGGAAGCTACAATTATCATTATATTGAAGGTATTTATGCCTTTTGTTCCTTGATCCAATTACCCTATTTTGAACTCACTTGTTCAAAATAAAACAATTACTTAAATGAATTAAATGATGATTCTTTAATTAAATGTTGCTTCATGATAAAAAGTTGTATGTACAAAATATATATATCAAAAATGGTACTTTAATTTCTTCTACACAGATGTAGAATAATAAAATCAAATAAAATGTTAAATATGTTAAACATTCTTTTTTGTTACAAAGTTATCTCAAATCAATACCAAAAATTTCAGATCTGTTATTAGGTTTACAGATTTATATCAAAATATCAAAAATCTAATAATTTAACTTTCAAATGCTTTAAGTATAATTACACATAAGTGTGAACTTTAATCAGAACTCAATTAAGGTGTTTAAGTTCGTTTGTAATAATAACGGTTACAACGCTAGATTTAAATGTTGATAATTACAAAACATCAAAAGTCCTTTATAGTTTGTTAAGCAAAATAATAATTATAGGTCATTATAATGTTATTTTTCATATGTTGCCTTGTATCAATGTTGGCCAAATGCGGACGTCATGTGAAAATAATAAAGAAAGGCTTACCTTGTATAGTCAGGTTCTTGTTTATGTGATAGCGTTACTTTGTATTAAACCAGATGTGCTTACATACTATGCCTCAACAAACAAATGACGTCGCTGTCCACATGTGTTGATGCAGGCAACCAACTGTACGCCTCTTGAACCCAATTATACAAACTTGAAGTGTATTTCTTCTACGCAAAAATGAAACAAGACAAAATCCAATCCAACAGTTATCAAAAAAAGCTATTTATGCCTCCTTCTTTTACGGCATTTAGTTCGTTACCAAACAATTATGTTGAGCCTAATTATCCACATTATTACTTGTAAATACCGGATATTTGCCAAGCATTTTCCCTCGAATCAAACATCATAGGAATTAAAGGATTATCGTAAATGTTAATTGTAGGACGTTTAGATTAAAACAAAAGAATTACTATTAAATTGAAGAACATTTATATTAAATCACAAGTATTACGGCCTCATTGAAGAACGTTGAAGGACGTTCATATTGGATCAAAAATTATTATGGTCACATTGAAGAACGTTTGTATTAAATTAAAAATATTACAGTAAAATTGAAGGACGTTCTGTTATATCAAGAATATTACAATCAAATTAAAGAGCGTTCATATTAAATGGTAAAATTGAAGAGCGCTATAACAAATTCATTTAGTCTGTTTTAGGAATTAAATCTATGTGCTTACCATTATTAAAAACACTTATTCAAGTGCATGTTACACTTGAATTAAACACCTGGCGTAAGGCCACACGCAAATTGCTGGCTAGAACGCTCATCTTTTTCATGATGTGTTCGTATCAGGTGCCCCAGCCAGAGTGACTGGTTAGCACGCTGCGCATAGTATTTCAAAGTCGTTTGACATTGAAGTATTTACTCAAACAGCCAACGCCTGATGTTAGCAACCAAACTAGCACTAAAGGATAATCTCTGTATTATGATTGGCTACATGATCCCAATACGAATATTTATTTGAATGACGATATTTATTTGTTTGATCGAATAGACAAAAAGAGACGTATTTAAAAAATAACTTTAGGTGATTTGCAGTCGTCTAAAAAAATTGTTACAATGCTCTTTAGAAACGTGACGTTTCAGGATGATCCGTCAAGAACAGTGGTGTATCTAGACTTGCCATTTTGCAGGAAGCTAAAATACAGATCAAAAACTTGCTCAGAAAAAACGATTAATTTCTAGATATTCGACAAATTGTCTAAAACCGAAAGTGTACGGTCATTAACGGCTAAATAGTGTATATAACACGTGTATGGGATAGCCATCTATCCCAATGATTTGGTGGCCGTATCTCCCGATCGGCCGGGATAGATGGCCATAGTGTGGCATTAAACATGGTGGACGACAAATGAAACACAATGTACGTACCGGTATGGAGTTAGGCCTATACAACTACGAAAATAAAGTTTATCACATTACTCACCGTCAAACACATATTTAAATTGAAAGGTTATGACATGCTACATAGTTTCAAGGGATATTGAAACCTAAAATCATGAAAATTACTTACTTTTGAAATATAAAGACATGCGTAACAGCAACAATCACTGACGTTCTTAACTAACTACCACCTGAACGGCAACGCCGTACAGCGTATCGTATGGAAACTATAGGCGTTGGTCATCTCTCCCGTATGGCTAGCTATCTCGGGTTTACCCTAATTAAAATGTTGTGAGTAAAAAATTATAAGCGGATATTGACAGTGACAGTTATAGCATGCACAATTATATATTGTTGACCAGTTTGATTACTCTTGTTCTGAGACTGTCCTTTCTGAAAGTATGTGAACTGCCTCCGCTAATATTTAAAATGAAACGTTACAAACTCGGAACTTGTATTATTAGTCGTGATGCCGACCATTATAGTCTCCCATTATATACACAAAATGTATTTCAGGTATGTATTTCAATTTGTTCCTTAAATAAGTGTATTATTTAAGGAACAAATTGAGTGCTGAGAAAGTTATCTTTTACAACATTTAATAATTAAGTCGTTATTTAACTTATAAATAACTATAAAATCCTTGTTCGCCGCATTCAAACTCCCAGTCGGTAACAAGGGTACACTATAAAGAAGCTGAGATTGTAGGTTACGCAGATTTGAAATCAGGGGTGGCAAACAAGTCAATAGGAGTTTAATTATACACCGGATGCAGTAGGCATGGCTTACTTTTTATATCGCAGCATGCATCTTATTCCCCTATTAACCCGTTTTCAGTTCTAAAGGGGGTGAAAGCTATTAAGGACTACGCATCCGACAAAATCGCAATTTTTTGTCCCTAATGAATTACCTGATCCACTTAATTCATCCTAAAAAATGACTTCAGGAGGAAATAATTTGAGAATAATTAAAACTGATTGCCTCCGCCTTTAAGTGTCCCGCGTTTTTTAATTTAAATTTGAAGTTTCATTGAAATGAAAAATTCGAAGAAAAGCAATTAATCTTATATAATTTTGCTTAAAACTGCGTTAACTAATTCAATCATTGGTGTTTGTAGAAACTCGAAAACTAAGTATTAAAACCTTTTTGATGACAGAGTTTTGCCATATATGTTATGTTATGTTACGTAAAAGTTTGGAAAACTTGGACTTGAGCCAATTGAATGCACAAGCACAACACTTCCTAAAATTATTCAGTTCTCATACCTATTCTCTTTCTAAAAAATCTGAATAATGAAAGTTTGTTTGTGCTTGTGGAGAGCAATGGCCTAAATTCAATATACAATTCCACTCCAGCATATATAACCCAAGTTCTGAAATAGAAAGCGTTTCAAGAGCATTTTATACAAGTTGATGTACTGAAAACTAAAACATACTTCATTTTTACGTTATAAATTCCGCGCAAATAGACCCTACGCGAATTCGCTCGATGGTGATTCCTCCCCCAAAACAAGTAAGGGTAGATTGAATGATCACATCGTGAACAAATGCGCTTTGTAAATAATTTTAAAATATATATGGCAAGTTGATATATTTGTTTTGAAATACCAAAATGGATATATGCCGGTAGCGTAAGTGCTTTTTTAAAAGAATAACAACATAAAATATTCAACAAAAACTTTCTAGAGATAAGTGTTCTGTAAAAACCTCTTTCCACTTTTAAATAAAAGACTTGGTGATGTTAGTTAAACCAAAGTTCATTTGTCATTTTCTCATCTCCTTACGCAAGAAACTTCTAATTCTCTAAATACAATATTTAAGTAGGTACAAAGCGACACATAAACATCTGAACAGATAATGCAGTTCACTATATCGACGACTTACCACCAAAACCTCCTATCTACGTTATTATAAATTGTGCAGAAAACAAAAACTATTTAATTCTTTTTTGTTATCAAAAACAATGAAACACTCAATACATGTAGTGTTAGGATTCTTTTTGTGTTTTACAATAAATTCAAGTGTTTTTCCAGTGATGGTAGGTGAATTACCGAACTTATAAGGTATTGGCATTTGAAAATTTAAACTTTAATATTAAGATAGAAGTTTTCCATTAAGTTAATGGGGCCAATGTTAAAATAAACAAGAAAACATTTTTAATTAAACCGTTGGTGAGGCAAAGAATCATAAGATCTGTCCAGTTATCGTCAAAATGCTGTTTAACTTGAATATGTTCAGTAGGTTTGTATATTATTGCTTTGATATCAACCACTTTTAGGTCACCAACCTTACGTCCAGGTCGTATCGTAGGATATTTCCAGGTTGCATCATCTGAATAATTTTTGAAAAAGTTGCGTTCCGTCATAGAGGCTTCGTTTGGGAAAGGTTTTGTTCTAGCTTCTTTTGATAGCGACACATACTCGCTGGGTAAACATATTTCTCTACTGAGTTAAGTTCGATGGCACTGGCTATGGTCCACTTCGAGACACTTTTGAGTGATTGTAATATAATGACGCATAGAGAAGTGGATTTGTTACGATCAGGCCCGTACTGGGAACCTATAAAGGCCGGGGGACAACTGATAACGAGGCCGCCTAACCGTAGGGACTGAAGCACACCCCAGTCAAACGAGAAACGAGGGTGTCTAAAAATTAAACCCTTGGAAATCACACCTTACATTTTATTCTGGCTCTTTAAAACTAGAAGAAAGTGGCAAGTTTATTTTTACAAATTCAGTTTTATTAAGTAAACTTATAGCAGTATTTGAGAATAAAGAATTTAAAAAAAATTTTCGTGTTTATTAAATTCGTGTTATTGAAAAAAATTTATTCTTTACAACCTTAGGCTACACAAGTTACTTGTATTTTTACATCTAAGATAAACATATAAAATTCTCAGTCAATTGTTCCGCAGAATCTACAAAACTCGATATTACAAAATCTGTTTCTATTGAATTTAGAATGTCCCTTTCAGTGTGCATTAAAGGAAACGTTTCAAATGTTTTATTTGTCAATGATGACTGCAGTCTACTTTTAATAAGCTTCAACTTTGAAACACTTTCTCACAGCGAACCTGCATCATTGGGATTGTTAATAAATACTTGCAAACCTTATAAAGTTCAGTGTTCTGTAGGCTGTACATGTTGTAACAATTTTATTTTTGAATTAATAAATCTCTTCATTAAAGGTACAACAAATGTTAAAACACCTTTATTAAGTAAAGTCGTAATACGTTTAACAATTAAATTACATTTACATAGCATCTTGAGTCGTTAGTCTATTTGTTTTGGATGTCGGTGCTCCACAGCCACTCGCACGCGCGTTGAGAGGATTGACAACTCCCCCCTTGGGACCCTCCCATCATGCGAGAGCGCGGGACAAGCACTCGACCATAGATAAAAGCAGCAGCAACATGTATAATAAAAGCATGGCCAGTGACCTGCGGGTCGGTTTAATTGTCTGACACACTTTCTGAATAACGGTTGGTAATGTATACTTCGTTATGATAGTATCTAATTTGAAAATTTGTTTAGCGCAAAGAAAACTTAGGAACGCAAAATTTAGGAACAAAAATTTAGGAACGCAGATTTAGCAACGCAAACTAAGAATACAACTAAGATTAGACGATGAAAGACTACGCTACACAGTTTAGGCGACAAGAATCTAGAACTTTGAATCAACGTTAAGAAAACCACATCACTTTAACACGTGTATTTAGAGGATGGAATGCAGATCTAATTAGTAGGAGGCCGTTTGTTGCTCCGAGCCAAGATACTACTTTGATTTGATATTTGCACTAAATTCCGCACGACGATGCACTTCCCAGTCCAGTAGAGGAAAGCAGTTTTGTCTGATTCGTAGTAGCTTTAAGAAATTCTGTTGTGCTTCATTCTGAATGCACGTTATTTTGCTTCGATACGTAGAAATACGATTTTGTTATTCACTTCATTTGTTACTAGGCTGGATTTTCCAGTATCAAATTTAAATTTCACTCAGTTTAATGTGTAAGTAACAACACGTTGCTTCAGCATAACCTAACAGCTGTTGTTACGTCACTTGTTTGTTTGAAATATGCTGCTGACACTTGTATCATCGGAAGCAGATGTTTAGTATTATATTACTACCACCTTTGAAAACGAGAATATCCTTGTGAACATTCTTATTTAAAATGATATTAGCACATTTAACTTAACGAGAAAATTTTGTTTTTTTAATTTGTTATAATGTAAATTTGTTATAATGTAACCGACCGAATCAGATCTGAATGGGTTAGGAATTATTAGTGTAACCAGTTACACTTTGTAGTAATATATTTGATCAAGAATCAGGGTGATAAACCTTACGTTAATTTTTTAAAGTAATTCAAATAATTATTTAATTTTATTGCATTGAATTTTATTTACAGAAAAAAAGATTCCTTCTAGTAAATTATTAATCCAAGCTTAAAGTTTTTTATTTTGATCAAGTATGATCAAACTTAACAACCGAAAAGCAATATGAGTTGAATTTTGATGCCACCCTTATGTAGAAAATATTCCTTTTGCAGCTTTAGGCATATTTGAGGGACACAAACAGTGTTCCCATTTTCTATGTGACTTAATTATTATTCTTTCTTACAGGAACAGCGTCTTATTCTGTTAAGACAGGTTTTTGTCAGCGAAGGCGATCTTTTTTCTTTGGGTCTCCACGTCCGCCCTTAGAAATATGCCATGCTATTAACATGAATTAATCTGGACTTGGTGGCGCCTGTTTGTTTTAGTTTAAGTGTGACCCCCCCAACAGATTTCGACTTACCCCCCCCATTGCTCATAGCTCTACCCAAGGAATAGACCCCTAGTTATGTCAGAAGACTTTGTTTTGCTGACACCCAACTTCTAAAGTCAGATATATGTATTAAAAAGAGAAACGCTAGTAAATACCAATAAAAAAGTTTCACTGGCACCCATGCTCGGGGCTTGCCATATATTTGATTTGAAATAATTCGTTACACTGGCACCCACGTGTGAGGCTTGCTGAGCCCATTAGAAAAAGTTCGTTACACTGGCTCACAACGTGGGACTGGTGCTTTTAGTGCAGCAAAAGAAAATTCGTTACAATGTTAAACTCTACTATGACTTTAAAAGCACATTTAATACAAGAGTTACTCTGATTATTTGAACAAAAATTTGAACATAAATTTGTCCTCTTCAATATCATTGTCTTCGTACACATTTTCATGTAATACGTTTCCATCCTCTTCAAACACATCACTTTTGTAATCTGCATCCAATGATTTTTGACAAATGCTTGGCCAAACATTCGTGAATAAAATAAACTCTTGTTTAAGTTTGTCTCTGTCAACTGTAGGAATTAGTTCGCACACCTTCTGCAATGCATTCACTGGGAGTTCGCTGTGTTGATACTGATCAAATCTTTTTGGATCAAACAAAGCCATATCCAGATACAGATTTTTGTGTTTGATAAAACTGTTTTCAATCGTCTTGGATACTCTATCAATAATGCAATTGAATATTTCAACTCTGAATACATCTTCAGAGGAATCCTAAACTTTTACGTCGGCACATATGTCTCCTGCCATCTTTTTGATTGTTCTTTGCCGTTTTCTTTGAAACTCATTTTCAATACATAGAGCGCTAAATGCATCTCTGTTTGAGGAATGTTCGATTTTGTCTGTAAACTTTAACATAAAAGTCTTTGCTGCATGCACAGTTTTATCAAACTTGCTTCTAACAGCATTGAGTTTTGAAACAGCTGATTCGACTAATCTCCATGCCTGAGCATGGTCCAAGTTTCGTGTTTGTAAATAATCAGACAATGGTGTTGGTATCTTGAAGACCTGAAGAAAAATTATGGCCGTCACCACAGTTTCAAAACTACCAAACTTCTTAAGAAGGGTTGCAGCGTCGTTACTTACTTTGCCATTGAAATTGTACATGAAGCTATTCTTTGCAATGCCAGTGTCAGTTCAAAAAAAGACGTACTTGACTTGTTGGGTTCCTTTGACGTCCAGGCATGAATTCTTTCAAAAATCTTAGTACAGGCATCACTTCGGCTTCGCCAACGTGAAGCACCGATAGCTGCTAGCTAATTTACTGGATCTTTTCCATGTACTCTTGTTGCCTCTTTAGTGATTCCTTCAAGAATACACGTGTTTCTTAAAGCAGTCAAAAAAGAAAATAGTGATAGGAAAAACCTGTGCAGTATCAGAGAGTACAAGATTCAGTACATGGGCATAGCAGCATGTATGAATGTGATTTGGTATGATAGCTTCGATAGGTCTTCCAGGGTTTGTTTTAGGGATTCCAAAAGCCCGTCAAATGTAGTAGTTGTGTTTTAGAGTACGACCTCCTCGAGAAATAATAGGGGCAGAGTTAGACCAAAAAGTAGAAGTTTAAAGTGAAAGGCAAAGTTAGAGCGAAGTTAAATAAAAGTAGAAATTAAAGCAATAACGAACCGAAGCGAAACAGAAGTTGAAGTGAAGACAAAGGCAAGATAAAGCGAGTTTAAATAAAGGTTGAAGTGAAAATAAAGTGAAGTTCGGACAAAGTTAGTTCGTACTCCAGTTTGGGCATAGCAGATCGGGTTAGGGCCGGATTAAGAATTGGATTTAGGCTTGCGCTTGAAATTAAGGATAAGTCAAGTCAAAGTTAAAACACGGCAGTAGAGCGGAGGCTGTGAGGGCGGAAGGGTAAGGGGCGGGGAGGTAAAAGTAAAATAAAAACTAAATAAATAAATACACAAATAAATAAATAATTAACAAAATTATTATACGGGCGTAATAATAGAACTAAAAGCAAGTCATTGTAACTTGTAGTCATTTAGGATAAATAAAACAATCATTTCAAGTTTCATTAAGAAAAATGCATAAAAATAAAGAGAACAATTGAATTCAATTGAACAAAATAAATCGGACAGAAATAATCGCGCAAACAATGTAGCAACATAAATAGTGAATGATCAATTCCACTAGAACGCCTAAATCAAATAAACAGACGTCAATAAAATGAAATCAGAATAATAATGAGCATTTTAGGCACCGGAGGCAGAGGACGATGACGAACAAAGACAAAAATTTCCTGATTAATATTAATATAAATAGAGAAAAATTAAATTAGACTAAGCGAAATATATTAGAGCATGTGACTTATTTAGTTTTTGCAAACTAGAGTGGCGCAGATCAGGAAACAATAAATACATGTCTTAAATTAAGTTAGTTATAAGTCGAGCGTAAGGTCGTAACGGTAACCAGAACTGTTGCTTCCCTTCATTTTCATGACGTTCCCATTTCGCGTTCTGCTATTGCTCTGTAGCTTCGAGCATTTTGATAACTCTAAACTCAAACTTATGGGAGCCAACTTGATTTACATTAATTTATTGGACGCAATCAGCTCTCGGAGTTAGAAATTTGATCGCGTCTAAACCCGATGTAGTACCGTCCAGGTGGAGCATCGGGGAAATGGCCGCAAATAAAGCGGCCCTTATTCACACTATAATGTAGTAGTTGTGACACATTTCAACAATAGAAGTCTTTTATAAACTTTGTGTCCGTGTACATAGCGGACCACAACGGCACGTTGATCACTCCCCGAAATGTCTATTGTTGTGTCCATTAACACTGAGTACTTCACGGTTTCTTTTACACTGTCTGATATGATTTCTTTCTTTTTGTGGCAAATAATTGAAACTATCTTCATAACTGTATTATTGCCCAGAAACGTCACGAAATTTCCTCTTCCCACTACTTTCTTTTTTCCGCAGTTTCATTTTTTTACGTATTATTACCTGATAAAATTGTTTACTTTTTACCGTTACAGCATCCAAATGTTTTTTAAAGTTAAATCATACTTGCTGAGCAGTAATAAAATTTCTAAAAAATTACCATGATTAACTGTATTGTTATCTACAGTGTGTGCTCGCTCTATTGATGCTCGGAAAGAGAGACCTTGCTTTCCGATAACTTTCAAAACATCAACAATAGTGTCCACAATAAGTCTTCTTTCCCTTACCTCTTCCTTCTTTTTTTGATTTTGACTTTCAAAAAGTAAGTCATAAGTAGATTTCTTCCGTTTTGCTGCAACAAATAAATGTACCGATGCCATGTGAGCCTTGGAAGTTTCATGTTGGTCTATTCTGGTATGGACGTGCTTCCATTCGTCAAATCCTGAGCAAAAAGTAGAATTTCCATTACTGCAGAACAAACATAAAAAACAATACAACTTTTTGACAACTTTATTGTATGATAACCATTGTCTGTTGATTGGCTGACCATCACTTTGTTTCACAAAAAATACAGTTTTTTTTCAGTAAATGGCAATCCTTTATAAGGATGAAATAAAAAAAATCTGATAAATCGTTTTCAGTTGGCTTCTTAAAATAATCGTTTCTCTCTTCTGAGAAAACATCTACCTCCATAGCTTGCTCTTCTAATAAAAATAAAGTTGAGGGTAGTGGCGACAACGGTCGTGGTACTGGTAATGGTAGCAGCGGCGGCGGCAGTGTAGATTTCTGCTCGTGGGACGCTTCCAATGTTCGCATCGGATCAGTTATCAATAGACCTTCAGTTTTGGACTCATGATCAATAATTGTTGAACTGTCAGAAACTTTGGCATGAGGATTTTCTGTTCCACAACCATCAAATGTATAAACTACGTCCAACTGCTGTTTCTAGCAAATCTAGTTTTTGTTCGGCACTGGCACTACTCTCATTTTCAAGACTATTACTGCTTGAGCGTGGTTTTACACAGTTAGTCCTTATTTTCGTTTTTGACGATTTTTGCAACTCCTTGACTCTTTTGTCTCTTCTAATCTCATTACCACTTTTCTTTCTCTTTTTACTATCCATTTTCTATGCAATTCTAGAAGGGCAAAACAAAACACATTAATTTGCAAACGTACACACAAAAAATCTATTCTTATAGTGAAGTTACCACTGTTCTTAAAATAATAATCTCAATGGAAGGTAATGTTCTCTTGCTTTAAGAAACGTTTCTCGAAACAAGTTCATTCATATGCTCTATTAAAAACTACGATGAGTTTAAATTTTATACTTGAATTAAGTTACTTGTGATCAATTTAAGGAAATTACGTTCTTAAATTGAAGAAATCCTGATCACTTAGTTTAATTACAACGCAGAAATTGATTTTAGAATATAATGTTCTTAATTGAAATGACTGTTTTTAGGTATTCTTGAAGTAAGTGTATTATCGTTCATATTCTTAAGTTAAGTACAAAAGTGTATTTGTTTGGTAGAAATGTACCCTCTTCCTTACAAATTGCGTCATAAAATTGTGTTCATTCCTGATTGTATACGTGCTACGTCGCTGTAAATGTTTTATGTGGTGTTCAGTTTTGTATGAAATATGGAGAGTGTTGAGAGTGTTGACGTGAAAACAATTTTAGGTACTTGGGGTTGTACCGAGGAGGTGATAAAAACATTTGTGGGTAAGCTAAATTCTGGATTAACATGTATATTTAACTTGTGCTCGAGTTTATGAAAGGCAAGTCGCAGTTAACATTAAAACAATCCACATCTTATATTTTTAAATTCAATAGTACCTATATCTGTTCATTACCGCCGAAAACACAATTGCTATTTGAAGGAAATTATACTGGAATCAATATTTTGTAATTGATTCAGGTGAATTGCTGATAATTAAAAAAGTTAATATTTTTGTGGTGTACATTGTGTAAATGGTGTGTCCCAATTTTAAATTGAAATTTTTACTACAGAATAAAATGTTCTTTAAAAATAAAAACGTCTGTTACCTTTATGCTCCATACAGGATGAATTTTTTTTCATTATCACTAATGGGCATTTTGGAAACTGTTAGAGATAGAGAAATGCTCAAGTGGGAAAGGTAATGCGGTTTTATCTGTTGATCTCGAATGTGCTTTCATGTTTTAGAAAAAATCCACGGATATCTGGATATTTTGAAAAAACCAAATTTGGGACCAAGTTTGGGAAATAATGTAAATATAAAACTTGTAGATATTCCTACGCTGAATAAGAGGGTGTGGTTCGAAAATTTTATTATTTTTAGTTTCATAGATATGTGCATAACCTCAATTTTTTTTTAATGGAATGCAAAGTTGGCTATGGGTCTTTTTAATAGCTTATGTTTTGCTGATATTACTGATATACCACATGATGGAGTTATCTTTGCAAATGGCGGAAATGTTAAGGTTTTTTTTTGTTTTTATTGTTCATATATTTATCAGACTTCCCATGGAAACTATAAAACAACCCATATACAATCGCAATTTGGATTTTAAACTGTCATTTGTGTTCTTGTACACACCATTACTAATAAATAAGTTCTGTTTTGCTAAAATGAATTGTTCGATATATTAACTTGTTACATTGAGTGCAATAAAAATTCTACTAGAGTTGCAGATTTATATGTTATTTTAGTAGAACAGCAGTACATTCTATTGTTAGAAAGTGTAGACTATATATTGCGCAAAATCGGTGAACTATTGAATATTATATTTATACATTCGATATCAACAGACAAAGCTGCATCATTTTTCCCATTTGAGCGTCTCTATCTCTAGCAGTTTCCAAGATGCCTCTAGTGATAATGGAAAAAAACTCGCCCTGTATGAAAACGTGTTCATCTGTTTCGTTCTCATTGCATTTTGATAACTATGTTGTATCGTTTCGAAGAATTACAAGTGTTAACTAATTTTTATAGATCAAGATATATGTCGTGTTGAAGTACTTGAAAGCCTCACAAGTGAAGATTTAAAAGAACTTATTCCAAAATCATTAGGTATGAGAAAATTGATTGAAGAAAAGTTGAACCAGATTAAAGAACAGGTATAATAATTTTTCTCCAAAAACTCTGTTTATTGTAAATTTTAGAACAAAGAAAATGAAAACGTGGTTAATAGTATTGCTGCTACATCTACAGTTACCTACGTTGATTCAGAAAATACAGAAAATACAGAAAATGAAGATCAAAGGGTGGCCGATAACACGGAAATAGTTCTAGATTTTGATTTGGCTGAATTCTTGACTGAAGTTCCAAGATTCACCGACTTTGACTTAAATACATTATTACAAACAAGCCCAATGGGAAAGGGGATATTGAAATATTACGAAACTTTAAAAGTTTTGGACCTCAAAAGGCGATCAAGATTAGTTGACATTATGATGAAACATTTATATACATACATTATCAAAAAGTATGGTTTAAATAGAATTTTTTGTCACTATAGAAGTAAATACATATTTATTTTCAGTCGTCTTCGCCACGAAGAATATAATAAAATTGCAGCAAAGATAATAACATTATTTCCTACTGAAGCAATGGGAATATATTATGTGCCCGCTATAAAGAAGAACAATTTAATTACTGGAAAGTCAATACCAGCCAAGGGTAAATTAGTAGACAAAGTAAAAAGTTTGATATTTACTTGCGACGAAGCAATTCCAAAACGAAAACGGAGGCGCTCTGAAACCCCTTCCAGAGAATCATTAGCTTGTGGTTTAAGCACAAAAAAGGGCGAAGCAAACCTTGGCCTTTCTAGTAACGAATAGTTTATATGGTTAAGAGTTAATAATGAACCTTGGTATGACGTGGTCGAAAAGTGGGATAAGACGTTTACCCTACGTCGTGAAAGTTTAAATAACTATCCGCAGGTGAATGATTTCCTAAATGATTGGCCAATTTTAAGAGACCAGCGGTCTGAAATTTTGGTAGGTTGTTCCAAGATTTAATTATTGTTTTGTTTTCTAAATTCTATATATAAACATAATAGTGTCCCTTCCGGAACACCATCGATTGATTATAGAATAACTATACTTACACAAACAATATGAATTCTTGGTAGTATGGTAATATCGATGTTGGGCATCCGTTAAAAATATTTTAAAGTGAAAAAATTATACCAGGTTGTGACTTGGAAGATGCAGCATAGGGATTTCAATGATAATTTCTTAATGTAGAATTATTCGCTTCCCTAATTATTTTAGGGGAAAAGTGTAAACTAATATTTTGTAGAGATAGAAAAAACTGAAACCACACATATCATTGTTTACAATATTTCATTTAACGGAACCGAAAAAATAAATTCTAATTTTAAAAAATTGGGTAATGCCATGGATTAATAAAACCAAATAAACGCACTTACATTTCAGTGTCATTAAATTTGAAGTTTTTCAAGAGTAATTATAAAATCATCTATTGAGTGATAGGGAACAGGATTTCACTTATTTAAATTTGGTTTTATTAATCCATGGCATTACCGAAATTTTTTAAAATTAGAATTTTTATTTCTTTAATTTTTCGGTTCCGTTAAATGAAAAATTGTAAACAATGATATGTGTGGGTTCAGTATTTTTATCTCTACAAAATATTCCTTTACACTTTTCCTCTAAAATAATTAGGGAAGCGAATAATTCAACATTAAGAAATTATCATTGAAATCCCTATGCTGCATCTTCCAAGCAACCACCCGGTATATAAATGCACAGCATCGACATTTGTATAGTACCAAATTCTCATATTTTCCATAATCACCCGATAGGGTTCTTGATGAACAAAGCCTTAATGATTACTTTAGATGAAAGTATGAAAGCTACTGGTAGGATTTGTACCTTACAACCACTGATGGTGGTGATGACTGTGTAAGAGCATTGTTGATTGTTTCATCTAATAACATTATACAGGGTGATTCATAATTCAACCATCAAATTGATACTGAAGCTTCTCCTTATAAAGTAATGAAAAAATTAAGTATGAACTAGTTTCCAGAAATTCACTGTTTCGGATATACAGGGCGTTGAGTTATAGATTAAAAAACTGATTTTCATCGCTACATCCAAAATTCTAAAAATATTTCAATAAAACGTTATCAGTATTTTATGTGTCCAAAATGCTTTATTTTTTTGTAAAAATTAATTCATTATGTTAATTCAGTGGCGGTATATAAGGGCGGCGTCTCCTTTTTTCTCTCGTTTTTCTACGCCACTGATTCAATCTTTATTTTTCATTTTTTATCGATTCCTTATTAGGTTTTCTTGAAAAAATGCATAACATTTGAATACAAAAAATCAATGGTTTCAGAATGTAGGCGTGCATGAATTTATATTGAAATTATTTGGTACAAAGATAGGACCAAAAATTTATTGGGAGTTGCGAATATGTAAAATAACTTAGTGCAGTAATCAGGATGTTTGTGGTTTATAACTACAGTTAAAAATAAATTGGTATACAAAAAATATTTTTAATAGGTACTTCAAACATATTTAAATTAAATTTTACAAAAGAATGGAAAAATGAAGATGGAATTAGTGGCGTAGAAAAATGAGGGAAAAAGGAGTCGCTACCCTTATGTACCGTCACTGAATTAACATATTGAATTAATTTTTACAAAAAATTAAAGCATCTTGGATACATTAGCTATTGATAAAGTGCATTGAAATATTTTTAGAATTTTGGGCATAGCGATGAAAATCAATTTTGTTATTTACAACTTTAACACTCTGTATATCCGAAACAGTGCATTTCCAGAAACTAGTTCCCTACTTAGTTTTTCATTGTTTCATAAGGAGATTCTTCAGTATCAATTTGGTGGTCGAATTCTAAATTATCCTGTATAATCAATGTCCATATGCTATACATGAAATTGTCATAAGTATATTATTTACTTTAGATTAACTTCGATTATAAGAAACTGTTTCCTGGCAAAGAGATACAGTTATTTGCTCAATGGAAGAACTTTATAAATACGGTAGTACGCCTGAGAGGAAAAAATAATTGTGAAGACCTAGAGGATAGCATTGATGAAGGTAAGTAAGCTCCTTTTTCTATTAGAACACACTATTTTAGTTTTTAGACGTTATTTTTTTGAAAGAACTTACGAGCTTGTCTCATCTAATCCCACCAAAGGGGCGCATGGTAAACCATAAACATAAACACTGGAAGTACTCCACCTTGGAAGTAGTACACTCTATACTTGTGCTGGCAAAGGTAATAAACTGCTTTTGTTTACATATTTAAAAATAAGGTTTTTATATTCCAATTACGAATATTCTTTGTATTTATTAAAATTATTGAGAGTGATGGAATGGAATCTATAAATTTGAAATTGTTTTCCAGACACCTGGAGATATTGCTGGAATTGTGGAACAGCAAAAACTTCAAGCGTCATCGAGGGGATTAACTTTACAACCGTTTATGGCTGTGGAGGGAATGTCATTGGAGCAACCAAAAATTTTTTATATTATATTAGATAACGTTTTCTTGCATTTAAATGGCGCTCAAAAAACCTTCGATACCTTATTTAAATTGTTTCATGTATTGAACGCAAAATATTCCCTTCCTTCAGAGTATATTTATACTTTGATACAGAGATGTGTTTATCAAGTATCATTGGAAAGCGATAATTTGCCTCCATACACCCCCGACATAGTGAATAAAATAGAATCCGCTGTATATGCTACATTGGATAGTTAATTATGAAACCACATAATTATTATGTATATAGTTTTATAATAATTAATATTGTATTGAATATTGCAGTTTTTGAGAGTATTTATATAGTTTGTCATATATTAGTATAGCTTATCAGAATTTTTGATATTATTGTATTTTTATAATATATAATCAATATATAATCAATACAAAACAAACCGATGTATGGGTCATACACATACTTTTTTTGCTTTATTTTGGAGTTATTTTGATTTTAAATATGGGCGTGTATCGTTTTGTTCCAATTTGATGGGGCATTTTAGTCAATGGTATAATATTCAATATTCGTTTTAAACCCAACTAGTTCTTATTTTCATAAAAAAATAATATTAAGTTTAATAAAATTGTTCAAAAATATTTGATTTTACTAGAACTTTATTAACCTTGTCCTTATTTTCTAAAAAAAAATTAAAGTTTCAAAATATTTTTCCTTATTCTTGCTACCTTTCAAATATTTTTATACATGAAGACCACAGTGCTCGTCCAAATAATACCGCAGGAGGCTTTATTTTCTTCAGGCCTTAAACAACTTCTGTCGTATTTTATTGAATGCTCTTGTAAAATGAAAACTGCTCATCTTCTGCCTAGTCTTCTCCGGGCAGTTAAGTGCCAATGTCTTTCTTTTTAGCCACCGATAAGTTGGGTCCTAGAGGAAGCTACCGTAGGGGCTCGTTAAAAATCCGAGAGTGAGTCCAACTACGTTTGTTTAATTCCACAACACCTTTATTGTATCCTGTAAATATAGCAACAAACTTCAGGAGGTGAAAGTATATCTCTAAATATGAAAAAAAGGTTCTATAAACATACTTTTAAAAATGTGTCGTTTTGAGATACAAAATGTTGACGAAATTCTTTTTTATGTTTTTGCAAATATCTCTTTACGATATACTGAAATGAGATTTAATGAACTTATAATAATTTTTATTTATCTAAGTGGCGTAGAAAAAGGTAAAAGTTGGGATTTTTTCTCTTATAGCTTACTACGGCACTGGCAAAAAAACCTTAGGTGCATGTCTTTAACCCCTGAAAGATTCTACACGAAAAATGTATACTTGGATAAAAACTATTAACTATAAAAAACTATAATTTTCGAGAAATATAATCGGCATTTTACAATGAGGTACAGATTTTGATCTCTGATGAGGGCCGATCTGTTTTTAATGCAATGTAATTACTATATCTTATGATATAATGCCATTTTCTCGAAAACCACTTACTTTCGAGTTCTTTACCAAATATACATTTTTCGTGTAGAATATTTCAGGCATTAACAAACTGTACCAAAAATTAATTTTTTACCAGTGACGTAGAAGTTATAGGGGTAAACATCCCTTTCCCTTTTATGTCTGGGTCTATGAAATATTTGAAAATTACCTGTAGAAAACAAATACGTGTATATTTTTAAGTGTTATAAGTCCATTGAATCTCATTTCAGCATCTTTGATATTCTAAGAGATATTGGAAAAATATTAAAAGAAATAATTTCTCAACACCTTGGATATCAAAAGCAACGCATTCTTATCTGTTTATTTAAACTATTTTTCATATTTGGAGGTATGTTTACGCACCTTCTGAATTTTGTTGCTATATTTACGGGACACGCTGTATATATATTTTTTAATTCGTATACTTATTTTTATGATACATTTTATTTGAAAGAAATTTAAGGTATTCTCAAATTGAATACTAAATACATTTTTGAGAAATATATGGTACACTTTTTTTTAAATTAACCTCTATTCAATTAGACGTTAATGCATTTTTAACCTAAATATAGGATATACTTTAGGGAAACTATCCGTATACTTGACTTAAGACAATCCTTTAGTATCCGTAAAACTACTGTTCCTTACTTTGAAGATCTTAAAGTACTTGTTTAAAAAACACTGCTCTCTGAAAAGAAGAAATACATGTATTTAAATTGAATTTAATACTTACTAGTCTCAAGATTAAAGAACTCTCATAAAAAGACAATACATTTATTTATTTTAAAACTAACTGCCATCTAGAATTGAATATATACAGCATTTGATTGAAGTAACTTATGATCTTGAACCTCGAATAAACAATGTGCTTGAAATAATACTACAGTATCTTTGCTCATATATGAAGTTACGCTATACTTAAAAGAAGATTATTATATTTGTTTGAAGTAATTATTTTTTTGAGTGTAGTGCAAAGATACAGCTTACTCGACCTCACTGTGCGATGCAGCTGCGTCAGCTCTTTGAAATCAATTTTGAAGACATTACGCGTAAAACCTATCTTAGCTGTGTTAATTTAAGCATTTTTGTTTTTATGTGCTTTTTTATCAGAAACCGTGAAACAAATCTAAAATTTTGCTTGTGGTGATGGTACCAATCTGATTATGACTATAAAATGGATTTTTAGAAAAATTCAATTTAGTTTGTTGACTTATTTATGTAAATAATAATATTTTTGCGATATTTTTCCTTGCTTATATTATGCTTTCAAAACTATATGACAAAATCAAGAAATCGGCATTCTCATTTACAAAGTTAAATGACATATATTGTAAACGATGTGGTAAAAATTTCATGTCTGCATGACCATTATGATTTCTAAGAATAAAGCAAGCCTACATAAAGTTAAAAAATACAACTTCCCGTAAATTGCAATAAAGATGTAGGTCTATTACCGTTAGTATTTATATATGTGTTGCTGCTGATGAATGACATAAATACTGTTTTCAGCATGTTTCTCGCCAAATTTGTCTACTTTTGTACATTCCAAATCCAACAAATAGAACACGTATTAATATACGCATTAAAATTAGAAACAAATCATTATACTGGTCGAAATTTAAAAAAAGAACGATCTAAAAAAGCCCCTTTAATGATGGAATATTCTATATTGTAATAATTAATTTATTACAGTTATTGTTATTAGAAGAAATGTGCATGGCGAAATTGGGTGAGTTGCTATTTAAATCGCTAGTTTCGCTATATAAAGAATGGACCATAATCAGAAGTCTAAGTTGGTCAGTTGGTGTAGTAAAATCCAAAAGAGTATTCTCGTGTGGAATAATACAATATTTAAAAAATCTTTCTAAAATTACAGCAGAGCGCTTTCGGCGTTAGCCATTTTCGGTGCCAGGTCAACTTAAACATAAATATTCCATCAAACTAATACAATAAATATAGGACATTTTACGTATAAAACTAATATCACATCAATAAAGACTGGTTAATTAATTGATTGTTCCAATAAATATGGATTATATCTTGTCTACGTCGTTGATGAAGTCGAAAAGTCCTTTACTTTTCGAAAAGTCCTTTACTTTTCAACTTCATCAACGACGTAGGCAAGATATACTCCACATTTATTGGAACAATCAATTATTTAACTAGTCTTTATTGATGTGATATTAGTTTTTATAATTAAATGTCCTATATCTGATGTAATAGTTTGATGGAATATTTATTTTTAAGTTGACATGGTACCGAAGATGGCTAACGCCGAAAGCGCTCTGTATTATAAAGATTTAAATATTATGTTATTTTACACGAGAATACTCTTTGGATTTTATTGAAAATTTCGTGTGCACAGTCAGGAATTAATTCTACATAGTTGGTGTAGTACCTAGTTATTACTTCTGGCGTCTATAGAGTCATAGCTATTACTTGCCACGCTAATTTCTACCAACTGTGCATCAAACATTTTACCTTTACCTATTTAGACCTTCAGAGAAGAAAATATTTAAAAATTTTAAGTGAGCATGGCATGTTTTAAAGTTTAGATACCATGGGGATTATTGATAGTTTTACTATAAATAGTTTACGGTTAATTTGTTGGAGAAAGGAAAACAAAATTAAAATAAACCCCACCCTCATTTAAAAATGTCAAAATTTTAAAACTGAAATAAGTTGTTTTGCGAGTTTACAAAATGCTGGATCGCTAACAAAACGTACTTTTAAAAACTGTAGATAGCAAAATTAATCACACTGACCACTGGACATTGACCGTTATCCACCCATTGTGTTGCGATAAACTATAAGTATAAAGTAAATTTTGTATACTTACCTAAGAGTTGTGTTTTGTAGAATAAGTTACGTTAACGAAATGCAGTAGCACTAAAAAAAGAACAACATCAAACATTACATACATACAAATAAAAACACTATATATCAAAACATCGATTACACTGTACTGTACTGCACTGCACCTGTCAGATGGTCTGATTCATCACTCATCTCTTTCCCACGTGATTTACAGACAGTGTTGTATTCTCCCCCTGCCATGCGTCAGCACCAAAACACAACAGTAGGCCATTTTTCGCGACATAAGCTAACATATTTAATTATGTGTGTATGTGTTAAACTTGCGTTTTGGCGATAAAATTTACTGGAGGGGAAATTGTACAGCACCATTCTATTTTGTTGAAATTGTTATTTTTATATGGCAGCTTTCTGCAATATTTTGTGAATCTTATATATGTCGGAAGAATTTCTTTTTGTGTTTGAACTTGATATTTGAAAAGACTTTTGTGGATATAAAGAATAAGTAATAGCGGATGATGCCAAAAGGATGATGATTGAGGAAATGATTTTAAGTTGTAGCTTAAGGAAGTTATTTGGGAAAAAGGCCATTATGAGAAAAAATTATGCGCGTGTATTATAAGTCTAATATAAATAATTGTATATAGGTAATTAGAAATAATAATAAAAAATTATTCATCAATCCAGAAATATGGCGCTCAACGTGAACCCAGCAAGATTAATTTCAAATTTAGCTTTTAGTTTGGTGCACACTGATGTGATAAGGATTCATATATAGGTCATTAAGCACCATTCCATGTAGATACAACATTCCAAACCATAGCAACATAAATAAATGTTTCTTAATACTCATTTTCATAATAGAAACACTCTGTATATTATGATAAACGCAAAAACCCCATTATTTAAAATTACATAACTTAATATTATCCTCTAGTAGGAATAGCGCATATAAAGTAAGAAAAGTCTGTGAAAAGTCCTGATAATAACAAGTTCTTAAAACTATTTTTATAACAAAATTAAAAGGAATCTAATTTCATTCATTTATTGAAAAGCGTCGAAAATAGTGCGACCATGCAAATCGTATATTTTAAATCGAGAAGAGTATTTTATTTTGTTTCGGAAGAATCTGATTGTTCAAGAAATTTCAAACATTCATTCATCGAGAAGCAAAAAAACCTGTTAATCAAAGATAACGATCGAGTGACGGCTATTAATCAAGATAATAAATAAACATTTTAAACGTTCATTCAATAAAAAGGACATTCCATTGAGGAACTTCAATATTTGATAAAACATTTATCGGAGAACAAATCAAACATAACAGCAATTTATATAAAATGAGCAGGTAACATGTACTAATTAACACTACTTTCGGGAAAATTACATCATCCACATACATAAAAGCAGACAGATCCTTCTAGATTTCTGTCACGTAGTAAAATTTTTATTATATAAACCGATTAAAGAATGTAATGGCGATTTAGTTCAGGTCAGTTAAGCTCAGAGTCTTTTACCACTCGTAAAGGTACCAGCCAAGCAAAAATAATGACTTTTTTAAAAATATAAACGTATAACAATCGACATTGAAAAGTTGATTTGGGATTATGGAAAGCAAACATTTGTAAGTAAACAATGGAATTAAATTTGAATGAACGACAATAAATGCCTGCAAAACGGTTTTACTTGAGTGGAAAAGAGTGATACATTAATTTTGATGGAATATTTATTTTTAAGTTGACATGGTACCGAAGATGGCTAACGCCGAAAGCGCTCTGCTGTAATTTTATAAAGATTTAAATATTATGTTATTTTACACGAGAATACTCTCTTTTGGATTTTATTGAAAATTTCGTGTGCACAGTCAGGAATTAATTCTACATAGTTGGTGTAGTACCTAGTTATTACTTCTGGCGTCTATAGAGTCATAGCTATTACTTGCCACGCTAATTTCTACCAACTGTGCATCAAACATTTTACCTTTACCTATTTAGACCTTCAGAGAAGAAAATATTTAAAAAATTTTAAGTGAGCATGGCATGTTTTAAAGTTTAGATACCATGGGGATTATTGATAGTTTTACTATAAATAGTTTACGGTTAATTTGTTGGAGAAAGGAAAACAAAATTAAAATAAACCCCACCCTCATTTAAAAAATGTCAAAATTTTAAAACTGAAATAAGTTGTTTTGCGAGTTTACAAAATGCTGGATCGCTAACAAAAACGTACTTTTAAAAACTGTAGATAGCAAAATTAATCACACTGACCACTGGACATTGACCGTTATCCACCCATTGTGTTGCGATAAACTATAAGTATAAAGTAAATTTTGTATACTTACCTAAGAGTTGTGTTTTGTAGAATAAGTTACGTTAACGAAATGCAGTAGCACTAAAAAAAGAACAACATCAAACATTACATACATACAAATAAAAACACTATATATCAAAACATCGATTACACTGTACTGTACTGCACTGCACCTGTCAGATGGTCTGATTCATCACTCATCTCTTTCCCACGTGATTTACAGACAGTGTTGTATTCTCCCCCTGCCATGCGTCAGCACCAAAACACAACAGTAGGCCATTTTCGCGACATAAGCTAACATATTTAATTATGTGTGTATGTGTTAAACTTGCGTTTTGGCGATAAAATTTACTGGAGGGGAAATTGTACAGCACCATTCTATTTTGTTGAAATTGTTATTTTTATATGGCAGCTTTCTGCAATATTTTGTGAATCTTATATATGTCGGAAGAATTTCTTTTTGTGTTTGAACTTGATATTTGAAAAGACTTTTGTGGATATAAAGAATAAGTAATAGCGGATGATGCCAAAAGGATGATGATTGAGGAAATGATTTTAAGTTGTAGCTTAAGGAAGTTATTTGGGAAAAAGGCCATTATGAGAAAAAATTATGCGCGTGTATTATAAGTCTAATATAAATAATTGTATATAGGTAATTAGAAATAATAATAAAAAATTATTCATCAATCCAGAAATATGGCGCTCAACGTGAACCCAGCAAGATTAATTTCAAATTTAGCTTTTAGTTTGGTGCACACTGATGTGATAAGGATTCATATATAGGTCATTAAGCACCATTCCATGTAGATACAACATTCCAAACCATAGCAACATAAATAAATGTTTCTTAATACTCATTTGCATAATAGAAACACTCTGTATATTATGATAAACGCAAAAACCCCATTATTTAAAATTACATAACTTAATATTATCCTCTAGTAGGAATAGCGCATATAAAGTAAGAAAAAGTCTGTGAAAAGTCCTGATAATAACAAGTTCTTAAAACTATTTTTATAACAAAATTAAAAGGAATCTAATTTCATTCATTTATTGAAAAGCGTCGAAAATAGTGCGACCATGCAAATCGTATATTTTAAATCGAGAAGAGTATTTTATTTTGTTTCGGAAGAATCTGATTGTTCAAGAAATTTCAAACATTCATTCATCGAGAAGCAAAAAAACCTGTTAATCAAAGATAACGATCGAGTGACGGCTATTAATCAAGATAATAAATAAACATTTTAAACGTTCATTCAATAAAAAGGACATTCCATTTAGGAACTTCAATATTTGATAAAACATTTATCGGAGAACAAATCAAACATAACAGCAATTTATATAAAATGAGCAGGTAACATGTACTAATTAACACTACTTTCGGGGAAAATTACATCATCCACATACATAAAAGCAGACAGATCCTTCTAGATTTCTGTCACGTAGTAAAATTTTTATTATATAAACCGATTAAAGAATGTAATGGCGATTTAGTTCAGGTCAGTTAAGCTCAGAGTCTTTTACCACTCGTAAAGGTACCAGCCAAGCAAAAATAATGACTTTTTTAAAAATATAAACGTATAACAATCGACATTGAAAAGTTGATTTGGGATTATGGAAAGCAAACATTTGTAAGTAAACAATGGAATTAAATTTGAATGAACGACAATAAATGCCTGCAAAACGGTTTTACTTGAGTGGAAAAGAGTGATACATTAATTTATGAAAATCAAAGAATTTAGAAGTGGAATTTCAATTAATGATTTTGGACATGGGCAAGTTTACTATAACTAACACAATTTAACATTAAAAATAATAGTATCATTACTTTTTTAAATTTTTAAAAGACATTTTGCTTGCTTTATTTATTTAAGTAGGTTAGAGTATGTACGATTTGGCGTGTAAAGTTTTTCGTGCAAGAGGATAATCTACAATTTTTGTAAGGTCAAATTTCGCGTAAGTTTGACCATCACAAATGGCTTTATTGAGCATAACTGATCAGCTACGTTTGATTTTGATATAGAATAAGATAATTGAAAACTATCCATCATCATTTCTTAAAATTTATACATAGCATGATTTACGTAAAAGAAAATTTGTGAAATACTAATTAAAAAGAGAGATTCTATAAACCCTATTTTAATTTACGCGAGTAATTATCTAGTGGTTATAAACGATTGATCTTAGACTTAAGATATACTAACGACACTAGACTCTATTTGTTGATTTTAATATTTGTATGTAATTTTTTTTAGCAAATTCTTGCTTAAAGAAAAGATGTATGAGAATGTAGCAATTGTGACTTGAAAAGTTGTTTATTAACTAATATTTGATGTCATTATAAGTTACATGCTTGATTCTCGTCGTTTCATCTATACTGTGCTGGCTAGATGATTAGAGCAACACATTTAATTTATCACTAACTTTAATTTACGGCAATATATATATATATATATATATATATATATATATATATATATGTGTGTGTAACTAATAAGATTAAATTGATAAAATAAGTCAGTTAATAATTTATGGCAGGTTACCGCATGTAAATATAACTCAATAAAAATTAGAGACGCTTTTTCAAAACCTTAGTGTAGGAATTAACAAGTTAAAGTAAGTTTTTGAACTAATATTGCTTCATTTTAACATGTGTAAATATTCGCAAAGAACTTTTACTATATTTAAATGTTATGTGTTTAATTTTAAATACTAATTGTAAATGACAGGAGTTAAAAATTAATGTCATTAGGATTCCGTGTAAAAGCATACCTCTTAAATTATAGCAGATATAATGTGTGTTAGTAGAAAGCTTTTCTAAAGTCATAATCAAGGAGGGTGAAACAGTAAAGGTTATAAACTAAAAGTAAATATTCATTGCGTGCATATTTTATCATAATTGAGTAAGATGCTTTAACATTTGTGTAACCTTAAAACGTTTAATAATATCAAAAAAAAACTGTAGTTTATTCGAATAAAGAGGGGCAGACAGATAAACACGTTCCTAGTAGTCGTTTTCAAACTTGAAAATTGCTTTCAGGCATTTCTCGTAAAAGATGTTAATTTATAAAGTTCTACAGTAGCTTTAGCAGAAAACGTAAATTTAGATTCTACAAATAATAGTGGCAGTTATACAAGCAGGGATCGATATAAAATAAAGAAAGATTGTTTATAGTAGGCATAAGAAGGAGATAAACATATCCTATGTTAAATATTCGTGAGGCTAAAATATATTTTTGTTATAAATGTTTCTTTGTATTATTGAAAATTCTTGGAGTTAGTGACGGTTGAAAAGTGTTTGTGGGGATTTGTGAGAATTGTGATAACCGTTTCGAAATTTTGGAAAAAGCTTTGTTTGTATTGAGGGTTTATAAAGGACAACTGAGGCTATATAAGCACGAGTAGGTGATGTTAGGGTCTCTTACTCTGATTCGTACTCTTACTCTTCTCTGCTGCTGATATCCAAGGGTTGACGAATGTTGATGAATAAAGTTTTTTGTAAGTGTTTTTAAATTGTCAGAAAAGTTCATTATAACGTACACATAGGTGTACTATTTACGGGCAGTTTGAAAATTTTCTGTCATACATTTGGAAAATACAAAGCTTGCTCAAGGCTACGTAAGTAAATAAAAAACTGTTTTTTATAAATTGGTTGTGGGTGCAAATTATGCACTAAAATGGAGTAGTGCGCGTTGATGGAGTGATTTGCGGGTGTACCTATAGTAAATGGATTGGTAGAGGAAGTGTGGAGGTTTGGATGGACTTTCAATTGGTAGTTGGAAAAATTCGAGTAACTGTTTGCCGTCACAGATGGAGCTATGCAACTAGGAGAGGCGCCAGTACGTGCAGTCTTTGGTGAGGACAGCAATCATCAATGCTAGTGGTGCATTCCAAGTAACTGATTTTGACAAACTTTGATTTTGTGTGTTATTTGATATGTTATGACAATTTGGTGCTTACGGGTATATTTTCTAAACTTTATAGACTTAAGGGTTACCTTATGAACTTTTAACGATTTATTCTTTGACCATAATTTTTATTAAAATTTGCAAATTAACTTTTATAATATTTGTTGATGTAAAAAGTAAAAGGGACTTTTGGTTATTTCCAGTGCGAAAATAGCACGAATATTTAAAAGGTTTTACTAGGAACTAGTAGTAAACCAGGGGTTGAAGTTAAGTCATGGTTAAGCCCGGTTACTTTATTTAATTTATTGTTGGATAAAATTTTAACATGCACTATTTGAAAGAAAATACTGTATTTCTTAACGATGATGTATGTAATTGATCTGATGTAAAAAATGACGATTGAAAAGGATGTTGTATAGGATTTCTCAGTTTAAATTAATCAAGATGCATTTTTGTAGTCGAGTTTTTTGTGTAAAACAGTAGGGCAGTATTTTTTTAGTTAGCAGCCGAGCAGCCGTGGCGAACTTCACTAATGAAGCAGAGTTTTCTTTATATTATAGCAAAACGCTGGCAGTATTTTGGCGTTCTTGAAGTGTTGATGAAATGTTGAAATGTTGATGAGTATTTAATTGGTACAAAATAAGCAAGTATAATGGCAAGTGACTCAAAATATGCCAAGAGGTGCTTCCCATAATTTGTTTAGGTTAGATATTACAACTTTACCGCTCCTGTCCTAATGAGCCCCAAATAGTGAGAAACACGTCAGCTGGATGCCCTCCTGACTTATTTTGAATCACTTGCATTACATTTTCTTATTGTGTGTGTATTATTAAGTTATCAGTCGTTAACTCCGGGCGTAATTCATTACGCTCAAGTTTGTGGTCGCAAATTCTTGCCATCAAACGGTTATAAATTTACATCCAAGAAAACAATTAAAAAATATATGCAGGTAGATCAGGGTTTCATGAGGTTAATTTCTTATGTTTGGTCCAGATTGTTGTAACATAACGTTAAAGCCTACAACTCTAGAGAACACCAAACGTTTTTAAGGTAACTGAGGGAACGGTAGAGGAATGCAAAAGGTACACTTCGCTTCACTTAACGCCCACTCGCGTTTCATACATCGATAGTGTACGCTAGTTGAAGGTCAAATCCTGCTTAATACGCGTCTTTCTTATGTACTTGGCGTTGCCCCACCATAAAACGTGTACCATTGGCTAAGTGTGTACCACACATTCCTTTAGCATGAAAAATGCGAGCATAAACAAATTGTTGGCTTGTAGCCATGAAGTTTAGCATCACTTTCTGTCTATATCTCATATAAGTTAATGACTTGACACTGTCAGATATGATTAACAAAAACGCCAAACGTAATGAAGGTTTCGTTGATGAAAGGTTGCTTGCATGATTTGCATTTGTAAATCAACCAACTGTAATCACCTGTACACGTGGCGCAAATGGTTAGCGCATCGGCGGTTACAGATGAAAGTGACAAGTTCGAATCCTGCCAGGCACCTCATATTTTTCCTTCTTTAAATTATTAGCTCGATTTGAAATGATCAATTAGGCTTTGCATAAAAGTATAGGTTATTATTTTTCTTATTAACTAGTGTCACTTTGAAATTCAATTTGCCTTGTGCGATTACTAATATTTATAATTACAAATATTAGTAATTGCACAAGCCAACTTGATTTTCAATGTTATATTAATTAATAGTTGGATTATGTCTGTGAATTTAGGCGTTCCTTGCTGGGCATATCTGATATAAGTCAAAAACTTTGCACTGTCAGATATGATTGACAAAAATTCCAAACATAGTTGAAAGATATATTGATGTATAGGTGCGTACATGGTATAGAAATGTATATATTTCCCATTGTAATCACCCATCCGAGTGGATATTTGATTAGCTCATCGGCGGTCAAAACCAAAGGTTACAGGTTCGATGCTCTACGGGATCTTATATTTTTCATTCTTCAATTACTATCTCGATTGGAAATGTTTATTTTGGCTTTGCATAAGTCTAAGTTATTATTTCATCTGACTACGTAATATAACTTTAAAATTCAATTTTGTCTGTGCAATTACTAATATTTGTAATTAATATATCTTGCAAATTTCGCAATCTAAAATTTTTTAGTATAAGGGTATTAGTGTGCTCCATGAATGGATTGCATCTTTGCATATTATTGGAATTTGTGGTATACATCGACACTCTGTGCACCGATGCGCAAACGTAGTGTTTACTATTACAGTTGCTACGTACCTGGACGTAGCCGGAAAAAAGGAAATGCCAGGCTAACTACCAGACACAGAGAGTAGGGGAATTCGCCTACATACCAAAAATAAACCAAAAAAAAAAAACAAATCGCCCACGATTATCTATTAACACATAAAAATAAATAAAGGATTCTGTACAAACAAGCAAAAAGAAAATAAATTAAGCATTATTATTTCACAGCAAACAATTATATTGTACGAACAATTTAGAAATTTAGATACGAAGTGCGCATCTCGTATTTACACAAAATAAAATTAATCAGTAGTAAATCAATATGTAAGAGTTTTTGTCAAGCGTTTTTAAAATTTCACCTAATACTTCTTGTTTAATAACTAGTCATTAAAGCGAATAAACATATGCGTTCTTTTGACAAGCATGTATAGAAATAGTACATCGCACCTGTAGGGCGATAATATCTAATCGCAGCAACAAACAATAGTCCTAGAGTGTCACGTTTCTACACCAAACGTTGATACGAAATATGCCATTGACCCACACAAAAGAAAACAAGTTCTATACCTGTAGGTCTCCGGATACTTAGCTTGCAAACCGTCGGGGGTGAGTCAACACAACAACGCCATGGTCGTCATGACACATTTACCCTGCTACCACAACTGCAGTGGCGGTCTGCGGACAAAAGCAGTTAGTCTACAGACAAAATCAGTTGATCTACATAAAGAAGGAACCCATTTTGCCTCTAGCTAAAGAAAGCAACGCACGCAAGACACCCCCTAGTTGTCGAACAGAAAAAACAAACGTGCATCGCTTTTGAAATACGGTGACGAATAATGTAGAAAATATTTCGACGTACAAGCTGTAGAATCAAATTCAACAATGGTTCAAATAACACGAATTCGAACTGCAAGTCCTCGCTTATCGAAGCGCGATTGAAACTGGAAAACGCGGTTTTATGAGATAGTTCAATATACTATTTAGACGAATGTTTAGATGGAAAACACATAAGAAGCAATTATACGCCATCGGAAGGTTTAACAAATTAAAGGTTACCTAAAACAGGATATAAACTATTTAATTGTAGCATAAGCTTGTCGTTTTGAAATAAATAAGTTTAAAATGAAAATTTGTAGTAAGCGTACTTATTGTAAACAGAATGTTGTTGAGGAATTTAAGAGATTACCGGATACCTAAACAAGACATAGACTATTTAATTTATCGAATAAATTTTCGTTTTAAAAGTAAAAAGGATTTGAGTTGAGGAATTTATTCGAGAGCGTGTTTATTATTAATTATGTTGAAGGCTTTAACAGTAGAAACGGAATTTATTGGAGCGGGTATTGAATTAACAAGGGAGAAAAATAGGGTAATTAATTTATGCTGAAAATAAACGTAACACAGTTTGCAATGTTCACTCAAACTACTAGCGATTATGTCACTCTAGCCCATG
Source organism: Platerodrilus igneus (assembly GCA_036346225.1). Lineage (NCBI taxonomy): Eukaryota > Metazoa > Arthropoda > Insecta > Coleoptera > Lycidae > Platerodrilus > Platerodrilus igneus. The sequence goes on along the minus strand of JARFIW010001052.1, from coordinate 2,030,520 downwards.
ACTTCTTTATTCTTTTAGTTACTTTGCTAGACTGACATCTATTAGTTTGACAGAGCGAATGAATCTGCCTCCCTCGACATCATTTCTCTGCGACAGACACTAGTTCGGCTTAATTTGTGGTGTAAGTTGCACGTTCTGAAATGGTAATGCATGTCACGTACTTAGACCTCTTACGAAAGTGGGCGAATCGTCAATTTCATTAGTTTTTAGTGTGATGCGGTACAAATCCGGAACACGTATTATTAACCATGACACCGGCCGTAAATGATTCTCCTTTTTGAAAACAGAACTTTTGGTTTTTGAAGCAGTTGATTAACCTGCGCGTGTGTGAAGAAAGTTTGCAAAACACTTATAATAAAAATTCTACATTTCCGTCTATATGTTTTGACATTTGAGTCACGGTTTAGTTTCAGCAACTTGTTGGTCAAAATGTTCTAATTATGTTGATGCTGTTCACACGTCGAATTAATTATTTTTCTTTAGAACACATGGTACATGGATATCGTTAATTATCACAACCTATTGAAAATTATACTTTCAAACCTTATAAAATGATCGTGTTGATTTTATACGTGACTTTAGTTTAATTAACGGTGAATTTGTATCACGATAATAACAAAGCAAACTACTAACTTAAAGCGCAAATATATTTTGTTGATTAAAGGTCGGAATGTGTTACTGTTTTGATAAAAAGTGAGCGTGATCAACAAATATTATAAGCAACCTATTTTTAGATTAGGGAAGTATATACATTATTACGTTTCAGTATTTGATAGATTTTACCTAACCTTCGGCAAAAAGACTTCAATTTATTTTATTTATAATGTTTGTTTTCATATACGATAACTTAAACACCTAATGATCTTTCATAGAAACTGTGCTGCACAATAAAAAAACATAAACAAATGTTTTAAGTACTGTACTCGAGTAATTCGATACTATTTTAAAAATTACCAATTATTTTCAACACGATTCTTTTACTGATAGTAGTCGCACTTTAAGTTCTTCATCACGGTAAATGTCATCAAACATACTTTTGATGTCTACATCGTCCGAAAAATGAGTAGATATATGCGATACTGTGTGCCATCAGGCAATCATACCGTTTAACAGGCGTTCTGGTTTGTAAATTGCATTATCGGTTGTTATATCTACTTGAAAGCCAGGTTCGGGCAGCCCTAGTGGCAAGCGTGTTCACTGAACACATGCGGCACAACGGAAATACGGCAATATATGCTAAGTGGAGAGACGGAAAAAGTGGTTTTTAATTAAACTATGTCTGCTACAAGTGAAGCTACGTCCACAGTTGCAAATACAACAAACGTAAAGAAAAATTAATTAGTGCATGTGGATTGTGCAAAGTGCGATTTTAACTTCCTTGTTTAAACGGTATAAAGTGCCCTAACGAAACCTCAGGATCGCAGTTTAGTTATTTTAATCACATTACATGAGCTTTCATTCGGCGCATGTCTAGAAATTAACCGCTATCAACCGACATAGGCGCAGCTATAAGATACCACCGTCAAAGAAAGCTGTCCGTCGACTTTCAGTCTCCACGTCGTTCTAGAAGCTACTGTAGGTCATATAAAGACGCACATTAGTATGGAAAGGAAAGTCGGTTTCAATAATAAGTCGCGTGTACATCAGAAATAAATATGCAAAATAAATTTAGTTGCTATTTATTGATCAATAGAAATTACTTGTAGTGAATTATAAACTGTAGAAATTAAGTGTTGTATAATTATAAGCGTGAATATCAATCATCATCATCATCATAATCATCAGGTCCTCGGTCCTGGAACTGGTTAGACGCGTACCCTTATTGTTTCCTAGTCTGAATTAACCTACACATTTCACTGACATTTGTACAATCGCATCTATTACTATCTACGTGCGAAAGTCTGATCTCGGTCTACCTATAACTCTCTTTTCCTATCTCTGCTTGTAGTATATCCCATATTAGTCCTCAAAAATGCCTTAGAACGTATCCTGCACTTTCATTCTCCTGTTTTTTTTTGTTTTCCACAGATATTTTTATTCCTCTACTATTTCTATAACCTATTTGTTATTAACTTTTCTGTTTCTTCCATCATCCTTATACATCTGAAGCACAGCATTCCAGAAGGCTTCTATCTCTTTCTGTCTGCTTTTCCTACTGCACCTATTTCAAAAAGATACTGTGCTGTGCTCCATACATATGCTTTGTACAATTTTCTTCTTGTTTCTATGTATGTTGTCTTTGAACATAGCTGCTGATCTTTCTTGTTACATGCAGTTTGGTCACCTTCTATTGTTTTGTAATTATATACCCCATTTTCCCAATATTCAGGGGTAAGCAGCCTGCGGCTGCTAAGTACCCCAGCAATTGAGCATTTGTCGAATTAATAGTCTTTCCAATATATCCTTTCGCACAATCAACATTAGTTGAAAATATTTCTAAAACAACACCTGTAGTTGTTTACAATAATCATCAGATTTATGTGCACTTATTTTTTCGTCACTAGGTTTTAGGTCTTGAAACTGGTTAGACGCGTACCTCCACTTATTTATTTATGTTCTGAACTAGCCTACGCAGTTCCCTGAAATTCCCACAACAACCTATATACAGCTCAGTTCACTTCTATTGTTCTCTAAATATATGCCCTATTTCATCGGGATTCAGTGGTAAGAGAAGGGGATTAAGCAGCCTGTGGCAGTCAAGGATCCCCCAACACTTAGACATTTGCCGAATTAATAGTTTTCCGGTAAATCCCTTCGCACAATTAACATTAATTAAAAATATTGCACGACCAATACCTGTAGCTGTTTATAATAATCATAATGTTTAAGGACAATTATTCTTTTCATAATTAGTTTTTCCACCCGGGGTCTGGTTGGATGTGTACCTCCATTGATTTCTATTCTAAGTTAGCCTACATATTTCACTGAAATTCCCACATCAAACATCTTTCATTATCTGTGGGCAATAGTCTAACCTAGGTCTACATCTACCTTTCTTTTTTCCTAGCTCTGCTTCTAATATATTCCGTACTATTACCTCATGTCATAGTGTGTGTCCTATCATCCTATCTCTCTTATTTTTTGCCGTTTTCCACATATTTCTTTCTTCTCCTACCATTTTTAGTACCTCTTTGTTCTTAACTTTACCTGTCCATGCTATCTTCATTATTCGTCTGTCGCACCACATTTCAAAGGCTTACCTTTTTCTCTTCCGCTTCTCCTACTGTACAGGCTTCACATCCGTACAGTGCCGTACTTCACACATATGCTTTAAGCAATCTTTTCCTTGTTTCTATGTTTGTTGTCTTTGCACGCAGAAATTGCTTTTTCTTGTTAAATGCAGCACGACGTTGTGCTAATCTTTGTTTTATATTTTTTGCGCTTTTTCCATCTTGCGTTATTTGGCTTCCTCGGTAGCAGAAATCCATAACCTCTTGTAAGTTCTTGTTACCTATTTGTATTCTTGTGTTTGATTTATTTTCACCTCTTTTGCATACTAGTACTTTAATTTTAGTTTTGTTAATTTTCATACCGTATCTCTCTATTAAAATCGTCTTCATTTCATTAAGAGCATCTTCTAACTCTTCCTTGCTAGACGCTAATACCGCTATATCATCTGCAAATCTAAACATATCAATTTTTTGTTCCTGCATCGTAATTCCAAATGTCTTCCTGCATTTGACAGTATTCATTGCCTTTTTAATGTACAAGTAAAAATTAATGGAGATAGGGCACATCCCTGTCCCACTCCTTTCCTAATGTTTACTTCTCTACGTTCCTGCTATAATTCTATTACTGTTGTTTGCTCTTTGTATAAGCTATGTACTGTTCGTCTGTCCTTATAACTCATTCCAATTTTTTGAGTATTTCGAACCTTTTTTTCAATTTTACATGGTCGAATGCTTTTTCCGGATCTACAAACCCTATATATACGCTTTCCGCTTTTTCTATTGTATTCTCCATTATCACTCTCAGAGCTGAAATAGCCTTCCATGTTCCTATGTTTCGCCTAAACCCAAATTGATCTTCTCCTAGTATTTCTTCAGTTCGTTTTTCCATTCGTCTTAGTACAATTCTAGTTAATATTTTTGACACATGTGCTGTCAAACTTTTTGCTCGCAAATTTTCACATCTATCCGCGCCATTCTTTTTTGGTATAGTTACTATGATGTTACGTATGAAATCTTTGAGTATCTCACCTGTCACATACATGTAGCTTACAAGTTGGAAAAGACGTTTTGTTACTGCTTGTCCAGCGGCTTTAAGAGTTTCTGTTTGCACCTTATTTGTACCCGGCGCCTTACCATTTTTCAAACCCTTTAATGCTAATTTAAACTCATCTCTAAGTATAGGATATCCTAAATCATCATTTTCAATGTCTGCTTCCTGTTCTAATGCTGTTAGTTCCTCTCCTGCATATAAATTCCCTATATATTCTTGCCATCTACCCACTTTCTCTACATTTTCTATAATGACGATTTCTCCCGCGTCCTTTATATTTTTGCTATAAGGTTTTATATCCCTAAAATTGATTCTAATTATTTTATATGCTTCATCTGTCTTTCCTATTTCCATCTTAGTTTGTACCTCTTTGCATTTTTCATCAATCCATTGTTCTTTAGCTTTCCTGCATTTGCGAATAATTTTCCATTTTATGGCTTTGTATCTCTGTTTTCCTGTTTCGTCTGATCTATTTTTGTATTTTTGTCTTTCTTCTATTAAATTCAGGATATCCTTTGTTATCCATGGTGTCTTATTTTATGTTTTTGTATACCCCAGAATATCTCTGGCCGTAATGCCTAAGCTAGATTTAATGTTATTCCATTCTGTTTCTACTTCCTTAGTATCAGATATTTTCTCGATATCTTACAGCAATTCATTGGACATTTTTTCGAATCTTTCTTGAATATCTTTATCTTTTAGTTTCTCAAAGTCAAAGTGCCCTTTTTCTGTATTTTTTTCAAATTTTTAAGTTTAAGTGAGGCCTTCATAATTACGATGTTGTGGTCAGTGTCTATATCGGCTTCTGAGTAGCTTCTACAATCTTTTACTCGATTCCTAAACCGTTGTCTAACAAGAATGTAATCTATTTGATATCTGATATCTTGATATCGTCTTTTAACATGATATTGAAAAAATGTGTATGTGATGATTAAATTGTTCTTGTCGCAAAATTCAACCAGCCTATTTCGCCTCTAGTTTCTCGTGCCTAAGCCAAATAAACCTACTACCAATGCTCCTCTACCGTCACCTCATCATCATTAGGTCTTCAGTCCTGGAACTGGTTAGACGCGTACCCTTATTGTTTCCTATTCTGAACTTACTAACCTACACGTTTCCCAGTTTGCCTCTAATCTGATCTAGGTCTACATCTACCTCTTTTTTCCTATCTCTGCTTGTAATATATCCCATACTATGCCCCAAAAATGCTTTAAAACGTATTCTGCCCTTTTATTTCTTCTATTTATTCCCCAGATATCCTTGTTTCCCCTACTATATTTATAACCTATTTGTTATTAATTTTGTCTGTCCATTCTATCGTCCTCATACATCTGAAGTACGGCATTTCAAAAGGCTGCTACCGTTTTTCTGTCTGCTTTTCAGACTGCCCGTATTTCATAGGCATACTGTGCTATGCTTCACACAAATGCTTTCAACAATTTTCTTTTTGCTCTATGTTTGTTGTCTTTCATCATAAGCGTTGTTTTTTCTTGTTATATGCAGTTCGGTCCTCTTCTATTGCTTTACAAATTACCCTCACCTACCACTGCATTAAAATTTCCCGTAATTATTAAATTTTGTGTCCTTTTACGTATCTTAGTAAGTTTTAGATAGCTTTGTAGATCGCTTCTATCTCTTCGTCAATGTAGCGAGAGGTGGGCATGTGTACTTGTATTATTATTGTATTTACCGGTTTAGATTCTAATCTAACCATGAGTATTCTTTCCATCTTTTGTAAGTAATTTCCTACACAGTATCCTATCTTTTACCGCATAATTATCCCCACTTCCAAATTTGCTTCCTCTGATCCTGTATGAATTATTCTGAAGTCTCCACTCCAAAAATCCCCCGCCTCTGGCCACCAAACTTCGCTGATCCCTTCTATGTCTAGTGCTAACCTACTCATCTCAATTTTCAGTCAATTTTTAATCATTCTATTAATTTTTTGAGGCTTTAGTTATAAAAAAATTTCAGTTAACTGATATTCTGCGTATTATATATATATATATATATATATATATTACTATATATTGCTATGATACTCTCTAAATTATCATGCCCCTACGTTGTGCGCTTTATTAATTTTGCTATGAACTGCCGGAATTAACGAACCCCTTTGTTGGGCTGTTATATTATTTGCTATGTACTCTAAATTATTCGCGCTCCATCATTTGGACGACCATTTTAATATTTACTATGAATAAACAAGATTGTAATTATCTCCTCCGACGTTGGGCTGTCTTATTAATATTGCTATCAATTCCCTCCAGAAACTTAACTGGATTTTATCTTGAAGCAACCTTGTCTGCCAATAGCAAAATTCGATACGTTACCGCCTTGCGTGTTATCAATTTCCTATTCAACTCGTAGCTCCTCCTTGAACTATTTAAATCTTATGACCTCGGCTAGCATTTATTTGGAATTATAAAATTCAGTTAATTTCGATTTTATATAATGAAACCAATATATTATCTACAGCTTTTGTAAATTATTTGAAATACACTTTTCAATTACTTAATGTTGTAAATTTCATTTATTAAACATCATATCCTATTTACTCAAAACCCAAAGTCACCAAAAAAACCTATTATCCTTATCAACGAAGCGTAGAACGTTCTAAACCTGTTATCATATTACTCATTTTATACTTATGCAACTTCTTTTGTTGACTTTTTCACATTCATATTATATTAAGCAAATTCAATATTCAAAATAAAAATTTATATAGAAAAATAAAATGTCTTATAACTAAAAAATCTGACCTGGTCTATTTTCTTCACATCGACGTTTCCATTTGAATAAAAATTATCTTCCCCCAATTCAGGATTACATTTAAATTATTGCCATTACCCTATGGACTACGATTATTAATTTATGCACCCCAATTTATTGTCGTTTCATTTCAGACTTATTACTTCTTATCAATCAATTTCTTCAAACTTAGACTTTTATTATTCTTCCCCCAGACTTAGAAATTGTAGTTTGTTTCATCCCCGTGCTTCAAAATTGTAGTTTATTTTCCCCAGACTTCGAAATTGTATTACTGTTCCCCAGACTTCAAAATCGTCGTTCGTTTCCCCCGGACATAGAAGCCGTTTAATCGGCAATTATAGTTTTCATCTTGGCACTTATTTTATCTTTCACTTTTAAAATTATTACGTATTACTTTATTTCATAGCAGCGCACTTCGGCTTTTGTTGAGTTGCAAACTGACTTCGTTATCACTGTACCTGCTAATATATTATTCCATTACCACTCCGTCAGTGGGTATGGTCTAGAACTCGTCGCTTATTTATGACCAATCAAATAATTACATTCAAAGTAGTTTCTGATGTAATTCTCCACGATTCCCAATAATTGTAAGCTGGTCGCAGCTGTCTTCGTTATCAACATGCTGTGTTTTGATAGATCTAATTGCTTTTCCATAAACAACTGATGCAATTTGTTTTTTAATTTTCATATTTACATGTTATTCACGCAATTTTTAATATTCTTTCTTATCAAAAATGGTTAGCTATTTGCACGCATTTACCTATGCTACCTGAAGCTCTATTTCTATCTCCGTATTAATCTAATTGTTTGGAACTCTTTTGAATGCGTGTCTGCTTACACTTTATCGTTTACTTATAAATATACGCGTGCTTCCACTGAAAAATATCAATACTTGTTTTACCTAAAACTTTATCTACAGGGTATTAAATATTTACTATTTACTTAATGCATGTATTTCTCATTCCTACGCCAACTATGCGTCTTTCTATGTTTATTTGCGTCGCTTAAAACTATCTATACTTTATATACAGGGTGTTGACTGCTTACTATTTACAAACTATGTCCATTTCTCAATTCTTCACTAAATAAGTGCAGTTTTCTGCTGCCTATGGTAATTTCTCCTTTCTAAATGACCTTTACTATAAAGTACACCCTTAAACCACCCCTTATCACAGCATAATATATATAATTTTTCAAAAATATTGTGGGTTTTAGGTCGACTGGATTATTTAAGAAAACTCTTTTTTATAAACCTGAGCTTTCGGATTTATTTTAATCCTTTTTCAAAGGTACTACAATTACAAAATTGGTGAATAAACAGTAAATCATATTTTATACTTACTAAGGTGAGGTTATATAATAAAATTGGCAATTAACATAAAAAGTTATTTTCGTTATAAATTTTTTTTAAAATATGATTTACTGTTATTCATCAATTTTGTAATTGTAGTACCTTTGAAAAAGGATTAAAATAAATCCGAAAGCTCAGGTTTATAAAAAAGAGTTTTCTTAAATAATCCAGTTGACCTAAAACCCACAATATTTTTGAAAAATTAGAATAAGAAGGTCGTTATTAATAATTCATATATATATATATATATATATATATATATATATATATATCTTCTTAATATGGACTGTTTAATATATAATGATCTTGATGAAAATGGTAATTGTACTTGGGATATAGTAGTCCAAAAATAAATTAAATAGTGTTTTGCATATATTCAATTAATTATCTGACGTTTCGGCAAGGGTTGTTGCCTTTTTCAAAGATACTACAAAATTAAACAGTACTGAATGGACATTAAATAACATAGGTACTTACTTAATTACTAATGCATAATTATTAGAAAAGTTTCTTCACACATGTGGATTAGTGTTGGTTAATACATAAACAAAAATGATAAAAAATAAATTTTAAATTAAATGTCTTATTGACATATTTGTTAAGCTTGACACATAGACTGACAGGAATTCTTGATTTTAACAACATATTAATTTAACCCAACATGTTCCAAATTATAAAGATATTGAAATTTTGGATTCTGAAAACAATTACAAAATGAGACTTTTTTTGGAAGCTTATTACATACAAAATGAGATTAATTCGATGAACTTTAGACAAGACACTCAAAATCTACATCCAATATACTCTAATTTATATAGAATTACACAAAAAAAGCAATAGTTCAATTACAGTTAAGATTTACATGCACCCATATAAAATTTAAAATCAAGAATTCCTGTCAGTCTATGTGTCAAGCTTAACAAATATGTCAATAAGACATTTAATTTAAAATTTATTTTTTATCATTTTTGTTTATGTATTAACCAACACTAATCCACATGTGTGAAGAAACTTTTCTAATAATTATGCATTAGTAATTAAGTAAGTACCTATGTTATAATTTTAATGTCCATTCAGTACTGTATAATTTTGTAGTATCTTTGAAAAAGGCAACAACCATTGCCGAAACGTCAGGTAATTAATTGAATATATGCAAAACACTATTTAATTTATTTTTGGACTACTATATCCCAAGTACAATTACCATTTTCATCAAGATCATTATATATATATATATATTATATATATATATATATATATATATATATATATGTATATATATATAAATTGTTGATAATTTCTTGACCATCTGTAGTACAATAATAATCAGCAGTTCCTGGATTTTGGTCATCAAAATAATATGTAATTTATAGGTACAATATCTTTTGTCAGTATAATAAAATAGTTAATAAAAATATGGTATAAATTACATCAGTTTTTTTTGTTAAGACGCGTTTCGGTCAGCGACCATTTTCAATTAAAATTGTCTGTAATGTACAAAACAAGTTAATTAAAAATACTAACAAAACATTTATACAAACCAAAACTTCTTTTTTGAAATGAGTATTATAATAAATTTTATGATGGTATTATACATACTTGTTTAAATATAAGTTTGACCATAGGTCAAATGTTTTCAAGTGTACATTATTAACAAGGTAATAAATAAATTGCTTGAAACTAGTATAGTAAGTGTGATCACAGTGTAAAGTGGGAGTGACCATAAAAGTTAGATAACTAATATTCGTACATATAACATGTATATTTACAATCATTCTAGCGTTAATAGTGATAATTGGATATTTAAGCAATAAGGTTGTGGTAAATATTAATAAAGTCGTCTTGGTCGGTTTTTGAATTAATGGCAATTGTGTTTGTGTATGTGTAAAGTTTCTATTATGTTTCTTTTATTATCATTCTGCTCTGTTCCTAAAATACTAACATTTTTAAAATCAAATTGGTGGAGGTTTTCTATTGCATGTGTTGCAAGTGCTGTGCTTTTCTTATTGTTCGTTTTTATTGTGTATTTATGTTCATAAATTCGCTTGTGGATATATTGTTTTGTATTGCCAATGTATATTGCAGGGCATTCAGTGCAATTAATTTTATATATTGTGTGGGTCCTATTTTTATGTTCTATTGGTGGCTGAAGCTTAGTAAACATGTAACTTAATACATTGTTAGGTTTGTGTACAATTTCAATTTTGTATTTATGTAGGCATTTTTTAATTTTTTCAGAAAGTCCTGGGGTATACGTGATTGCTATCTTGTGTTCCATTAGTTGGTTTTTATTATTAGTTCCGTAATTATAGATTTTGTGGATTTTTTCTTTAATAATTGGTTTATAAAAAGATTCAGAATAATCGTTATTTTTAAGCGTAGTTTTAATGAGTTTTATGTTTTTCTTTCTGTGCTTATTATGTGCTAATTTTATTGCTCTATCAGTTAGGTTTTCCACAACATTTATTTTGTATTGTTTTGGTACATTTGAATTAAAATTTAAATATCTACCACTCCATGTATCTTTTCGGTACCAGTCTGTTGAAATCTTACCTTCGTTGTGAGTGATGAGTATATCTAGGAACGGGATGGTTTTGTTCACTTCTTTTTCATAGGTGAATTGTAGACGTTTATGAAAACTGTTAAAGGTTTTCAATGTTTCGTCAACTTTATCTTCAGGTATGCAGATTAAACAGTTAATTGATTAACTGCAAATTAAAAATGAAAATTTTCCAATAGCCTCAAATACTTTAAAATGTAGATTCGAAAAAAGTTTGTCATTGTTAATTCTTACATATCAGCAATGTTACACGTTCCTAATTTAACAAAATAATCTCTTTTTAAAAAAATTAAAATTCAATGCGAAACGTGCTTATAAACGGAAATAAATCATTCTCAAGCTTTATAAAATTTTTAGCAAAAAGTTTCTTATTTTGGAAAATATTGACAGGAAATTTATTTCCGTTAATGTTTCTACAAATTATCACCCTTCATATAGCGAAAATAAAACAACTCTTTCAAAATGTAACTGCTGTTTCTGTAATAAAATGGAGCACAGAATTTACATTTGCTTCACGTTAAAAAAATTGTCACGTCAAGAAAAAATTCATTTTATAAGTCCAACAAAATGTGCATTAATTGTTCGGACAAACACAGATTGTTCTGCTACAACAAATAGTTCTGTTTGTTCTGAACCCCACAATACTTTGTTGCATATTCACTTTCAATTAAAAGATTACGATCTTAAATCCAATGTTTCCCTAAACTCAATCTCCGAAGGAAAGACTTCTCGCTAAATGAACAAATATCCACTTCGGAAAGTGCTGGCATTAACTCTTTGCTGTCAAATTAGAGTTCAAAGGCATTTACTTCTCAAAAACTCGTCAAACACAATGAACCATTCAACTCTTTCTATAAAAAAAGCTGCATATTTCTTCTAACCACGGCCAAAGTGTCTTTATGTACTGAAAGCGGCAATTTATTTTCGGTGAAATCCCTATTAGACACAGAAAGTTAGAACTCTTTCATAACTCAAAATTGTTACGTTCAACTTTACATTTCTAAATATTTTCTTTCGATTTACGACTTTTTCAGATATTACCAAAGTTCCATTTCGATATTTTGCATAACTACCTATCACAGAAGACGCCCTTGATCACGTACTATAATTTAATAACTCGATTTGTTCCCATAAAACTTTTTCTAATACAATTGAAATAAGTGCTTGTTCAACACCCTGTAGAATGTTACTAGTATATTTAGTTATCAACAATTTTTGCTTTCTGAAAGGATATGCTCGCTTTATTAAAAGTAGTATCACAAGCTTGTATAATACAACATAAATTCTAAAAAATGGTAGGTGTCAGTTGAATGCACATGTTTACACGAGTGCAACGACCAAGTATACGAATTGCTTGAACATCCTGTGTATTCACCCGATCTGGCTCCTCTGAACTTTATCCAATGGTTGAAAAACTCTTTACATCAAATGACACAGCTAGTGCAGCTGTGGATCGATAATATGCAGACCTTTCGAGATCACACAAAGGTGTTTATTGAATTAGTGCAAAAACGTTGGAATAAATGTATTGAGATTCATTTTTTAACTTCAAAGAAATCTTTTTTAATTGATAAGCTGACAACGTTTTCTAGATTCTGGAGCATTACAGTTTTCGTCATTTATAGAGTCGAGTAGGCCGATTCCTACAATTAACAGCACCTAAAAACAAGGTAAGCTAATGAAGAGCTTAGTATTGGACACATGCGAAAATCACAGCCATCTAAGAAAGTATCATTTTAGGCTGAGGACACTCTAAAAAGAGCACAGTCTAACAATGAATGAAATTTTTTAAGGTGAAAAATGTTTTATTTTTCAATATAGTGTCCTGAGACTTCAATACATTTATTTCATAATTCAATAAAACCATTTAAGTGTGATTCCGGAAGATCAGCAAAATACCCAACCAAGTTGCAGTAGCTTCATCCGTCGATCTAAAACGTTTTCCAACGACAAATTTTCTCTGGTTTGGAAACGGATTGTAACCAGAAGGAGCTAGGCCTGGTGAAAGCAATGGATGTTAAAGGAATTAGTACTTAGGTCGTTACATTCGTGTAATACTTTTATTTTTTTATTTGACGTTCACAAGTATATTATAATAGCAAAGATGTAGTTGGCGCTTGCCGTCTTCTTCGCCGTGAGGAACCAGATCGCACTTGGGGTATGGATTGTATGTGTTGTTGAATGCTATAGTGTGTGAAGTGGTAAACATGGTCGGTAGTAGGAGAAAAGTAGGACCAGCTTGTGGATGGGGCGTTAATTGATTAGAGTGACTTTGGTAATTTGTCAAATTGTACTGAGTAGTGGGAGTTTAGAAAAGCTATGCTTGGAAGGGGGTGAGAATGGGTCAAGATTAATTGCAAGTTTCAATTCGTATTGGAGGATATTTGAGTTAGAACAAGTTTATATTAGGCTGTGTGGAGTTGCAGGAGTGTCTTTGTTGAACAGTGGCATAGTAGTGACTGTTATCGTCTAGTGGGCGGCGTCTGAAAACATGTAGACTTGGCTTGATTATTTGTTTAATAAGTATCAGCAAAAATAATTGTAAATTTCATAAATACATAAAAATAAAAGTGAAATAGTTAAAATTGTATGATTTTAACAGTTTGAAACGTTCGGAAGTCTTCGGTAATCTTCGGAATTCTTCTGACGGCTTCGTGGTTGCTTGTGGAACCAAAATAAACTTAAACACTTATTGAATTAATGTATTTACAGTTTAAAGGGGATGTAAAAGTCTTCGGAAGGCTTCGGAATTGGCTTATGATGTAACAGTCATTATATGACCGCTACAAAATTAATTCAATTTCTGTATATAATTCTTTATATAAAGTTGTAAATGTCTAGTAATAAAGAAATTTATTTTATTTGATTGGTGTAACGTTGAGAAACGCACTGTATTGTCAAAAGGAAGAAAGTTATTTTAAGGAAATTTAACCTTTGTTTAAACTATATCTCAATGTTTGAAGGCGTAGTATCGCATCAATGTGTTGTATAAAGATTCGGGATATCAGTACCTGTTTGTTAACATGATAGCAGGCTGCGCGGACATAATTTTTGATTTTACGAACAGAAGAACGTTAGGTCGCACGTAAAACACGCTTAGTGGCTTACTAAATTAAAAGGGTTTCAGAGTTGAAATTACCCGAACTTACGTTGTAAGGATTTTTACGAAATAAATGGTAAGCACACCTAAATTTACTGAACGGATATTTCTAGTTGTTGGTACAAATCAAAATTCCACATCTGTTCGGACCGCTTATCGGAAAGATAGTTTGGCGTGAGCGTCCATTTTTGTAAGTAATAAACTTTGTCCTTATGGTACTAATATTAAATGCTTTAGATATTAGCACTTCTGTCTATATTTTAACAGAGCAAGAATTTATTGGTATTGTATAAGAACCCTTTGTAACGAAGGTAAAGAGGGGTTATAATTAACAGGTGGTTAATTGTATTATTGCAGGGTTTTTAGGTTGTCCTGAATTATTAGTTGTTGGCGCATTCGTGAGTTTTGTGAATGTCTTTCTGCGTTTGGTTCTGGAATTGGTAGTAGAGTTGAAGAAGAGGCTTAATCGCTAGTTGGTACTGCTGACGTTGGATATTGGATCAGCTGTTCCGGAATCCAATTCATCGGTACAGGTTCATGTCCAAGGGGTGATCGTGAGTAGCCCTAGAAAATAGTTTACTTGTGGTGCGGAGTAGTATAGTTATTTATTTCTAACTAGAATAAAATATTGGTTGATCTTAAATTTTTCATAACTGAGAATAATTATTTAAGGGTGAAGGGATTTATATGTGACAATTAACTATCGATAGAAATGTAAAACTTATAAAAGAAAATTGCTATTTTTAAGCCTAATTGTGAACACAATTTGCGCACATTGTGGGATATAAATATTTGGTAACTTATATTCACAACACTCAATTTTAAATTTTTAATACGAGCCTAGAGGCTTTTGTGTTAAGTTACTCAGTGTCACTATTACCTTGCCACTTGTTCACATTATCTTACATTGCTTAGAATCTGTCTGGTTACTTTATTTATAAATATTAAAGATATTGTGCAAGTGTGTACGACACAAAGCTTTTATTACTTGGAAATCAGGAGCTGTTAAGATAATTACTGCGGGAAATTCTAACCTGGATTACATAGTCTTCCTAATCGGGTTGGGTGTGGTTGACTTTTTGCTTGAGTTGTTTCCTGGGCGGAACCTAGCCCTGGCGCCCATATCTACTTATCTCTTATGTAGCACTCCAACGACCCTTGTGTGCTCTTTGACTAGCCGCGGAACCGGAAGCAACAAATTAATCTCTCCGAGTTCGAGCCACTTTCATCGGTTCGAGCACAGCGTTGCTACAATTCACTCCTAGTACGCCTTCAGCGGGGCCTTATATTTTACCCCTCGCATTTAGGGGTGACAATGAGCCCAGTAGGAACTTGAATAATGGTAGTTAGAAAATATTTACAATTTGAAGAGGTTCAGACGTCTTCGGCGATCTTTGGAACTCTTTGGAGGGCTTCGTGTTTTACTGGTAGGAGAACGTTAAGTTACAAAGAATTATTATATAAATTAAAAAACTATTAATTGACATATATACAAGCATAGAGGTGTTCGGAAGTCTTCGGATGTCTTCAGAACTCTTTGGAAAGCTTCAGAATTTATTTGGAAGGCCCAGTAAGAACTTGAACAGCGATAGTTAGAAAATATTTACAGTTTTACGAGACCCAGGCCTCTTCGGTGGTTTTGGGAACTCTTCAGGTTTTTCTTGTGAGACAACGCGAGTGAATGAAGAATTATGGTGTGGACGTATGTACAGCTAGGAGGAGTTGAAAGGTCTTCGGCGATCTTCAGAACTCTTCGGAAAGCGTCGTGCTAGTGGCGCCTTAGACCTCGTCGAGTGCGTCGCCGTTGAATTCTACGAGGGTGTTGTCCATGAGGTAGGGTTGACACACGCATCACAATAACGACTTGTCGGTGATGGATGGAACGGAGCTTAACGCCCATACGTAGTTTATTAACAATTGATTGATAAATTATAGTGACGTGCCTAGGTACGGCGGCGGACAGCGTCACTGTCGGAGAATACGCAGGCTTCAGAATTTATTTGTGAGGGCCAGCAAGAACTTGAGCAGCAATAGTTAGAAAATATTTACAGTTTAAGAAGCCCAGGCGTCTTCGGTGGTCTTCGGAACTCTTCGGAAGGCTTCGTGTTTTTCTTGTGCAACAACGTGAGTGTATGAAGAATTATGGTGTAGACGTATGTACAGCTTGGAAGAGTTTGGAGGTCTTCGGTGATCTTCACAACTCTTCGGAAGGCGTCGTAGTAGTGGCGCCTTAGATCTCGTCGAGTGCGTCGCCATTGAACTCTACGAAGGTGTTGTCCCAGAGGTAGAGTTGAAGGACGCAATCACAATAACGACTTGTTAATGGATGAATCGGAGCTTAGCGCCCATATGTAGTTTATTAACTATTGATTGGTGAATTATAGTAACGTGCCCTAGGTACGGCGGCGGACAGCGTCACTGTCGGAGAATACGTAAGCTATGGAGAGCGCTGCTCGCTGAAGTGTTAGCGGGCTATGGTGAGCACTGCCAGTTGATTCTTTAGGCTATGGAGAGCACTAAGCAATGTCTTTCGGAGAACTTGTAATTATATTTATACACTTCCATTTCCTATGCTTCCTGTGTTGAAAAACGTTAATGATGTCTTTAACCAATGAAATTGTTTGTTTCAATTTTCGAGTATAAATGAATCTCCAAATTTTGTTTGACCAATGAGCGTGCAGATTTTTGGGTACCACAGAAGATGAGTTGGAAATTCTCGCGATTCTTAGTTTGTTCTGTGTTCAGCTCGTGTACTTTGATATAGTCAACAGCGTTGTTCTGTGTTCAACTCGGGCATGGTGATATAGTAAACAAGACGGGGTTGAAGTAAAGTTTCTGTGGAAATTTATCGTGGCCTCTGAGGAATTGAATGTTAAAGCGGCTAGAAAATGGGATACGGTCGGGAATAAGTGTAATGATAGGGAAAGTGTCATAGACATGTCGACCAGTAGGAGAAACGGTTCATTGTTTTTGTCAGGAATGTACGAATGAGTTTTAAATAAGAGGTTTTATGTCAGTCGTTGTCGTTGTCCGGTAGCCAGCGTAGTGTACTATGCCGTCATGCAGGTGGATAGGGTGGTTGTGTTTTAGATTACGGTGTTGGAATGATGCACGGAGGATTTTTAAGAGTGAAATTTTAAGTAGTGTGTATAGTTTAGAGATGGGGATGGTTCCGAAGACTATAAATGCGTAGAGAAAGTTATAACGAATTATTGGATTTAATATTCTTCGCGAGTGGAAGTTGCTTGAGATATCAAAATTCAACCCCGAATCGGACAATGGGAATGATTAATTGATTTGGGATGAGCTTCCTGGTGGGGCAAGTAAGATGGATGGATTTTGGTAGAGAGTAATGTGGGGTATTTAAAAACGATTTGTGTTGGAGTGTAGGTTGGTAAGTGCGAGTGCATTTTTAGTCTGGTTTCGAGATAAATACCCAAACAGGAAACGGAAAGACACGGTTTAGGGAGTTGCTAAGATGTGAATTTTGAGACTACGGCGAAAGCCAGGGTGGCCTTTTAGAAACGGTATTTGTAGAGGTTGCTTGTTTGACAAAAGTTGTTATATGTTATTTTTCAAGCACAATATTCATCTGTTTTAGTCGCCGTACGATCAGATTTAAAAGCAACAGCTCATTTTTCAGAGTGAAAAGCAAAGACAATCATCCTTATGCCCATTTAATAATTTCGGAGGAATTTCTGTCGGTATTAAAGCATCCGAAACAATAATATCGTTCACTGGGCGAATTATAGGTTTTTCATTTTAAGGAAATCAATGACACGTCAATATTAAACTGCTGCTGCTAATCGAGTGAATTCACAGTTCGAAACTAAAATTTACAAGTGTTTAGATAAAAGATTGAACTTTTTAGTTTCATTTCTTAATATCATTCAAGTTGGAAATGGCAAAAAATTTAGGAAATTTCCGCAGAACCCAAGACAAAACAATATTTTAGTTACTTGCATGGTTGCATGTAAGCGCCGAATTTAAAAATCAAGAAGGGTTATAAATACCTCGTCTTTGAGTTTGTAACAGGGCACACATAACAGGGTCACTAACTGTATGTACATAAAAAGATTAAATCCTCTCGTGTACTTAAACAGGTTTTAATAATAATAATGGCACTTTTAAATTCGTAATAAGCTCCTTTATTGAAAATGCTTCCTAAAGAAATCGAGCACAATACAAGTTGACCGTTTGTTCCAATTATACCTTGAAATATTAGAAGTAGTAGTGAATTGAGGGTATCGTCAAGGCCAAAAACTTTAGTTAGTCATTGTTTAAATTATGATACGATTAGAGTAATTCTATCAAGGAAGAAATAACTTCCGTAGCTTGTATTTCTTTTTTAAAACTCCTAACAGTTACTCATTTTTCTTCCGTTCCACAAAAATTACGAACTTGTATGGTTTTCTAATGATTTAATGATTTCTAAGTTATTCCAGACGAAACCTATACAAAATGCGTGATCCCTGAACTGACAATATATTTTTGTAATGGGTGTAGCAAAATAGTACTTTGCATTTTATATTTCATGGAGTTTCTGATACTAAGGAAGTAGAAACAGAATAGGATAACCTTAAATCCAGGTTAGACCTGATGGCTAGAGCTATTCTGGGTTATACACAAAAAGAAAACAAGACACCATAAACGACAAAGTATATCCTGAATTTAATAGAAGAAAGACGAAAATACAAAAACAGATCAGACAAAGCGTGAAACAGAGATACAAAGCCATAAAATGGGTAACTCCTCGCAAATGCAGGAAAGTTGAAGAACAACGGATTGATGAAAAGTGCAGGACGGTGCTAACTAAAATGGAAATAGGAAAGACGGACGAAGCATACAAACTAATAAGAATTAATTTTAAAGAATAAAACGGTAGAGCAAAAAATAAGGTGCTTGGTAGAAGACATCATTTAAGAAAATGTAGAGAAAGTGGTTATATGCCATGAATATATAAAGAATTTATATACAGGACAGGAACTAGCACCGTTAGAACAGGAATCAGACATTGAAAAGGATGATTGGGATATCCTATACTTAAAGATAAGTTTGAACTAGCATTAAAGTGTTTGAAAACTAATAAGACCCCTGGTATAGAATAGGTGTAAGCAGAAACTCTGAAAGTCGCTGAATAAGCAGTAACAGAACGTCTTTTCCAACTTGTATGCTAATGAATGAGACAGGCAAGGTGCCAAAAAATTTCAAACGTAACGCCATAGTCATTACACCAAAAAAGAGCACGTTGATAGATGTGAAAATTTTCGAATAATAAGTTTGACAGCAAACGTGTCAAAAGTGTTAACTAGAATTATACAAGGGATGGAAAACCGGGCTGAAGAAATATTATTAGAAGATCAATTTGGATATAGGCAAGACAAGTGAACACGGGAGGTTATTTTAGCTCTGAGAGTAATAATGGAGAAGTCACTAGAAAAAGGAAAAAGCGTGTACATAAGATTTGCAGATCTGTAAAAACCATTCGACAATATAAAATGGAAAAAAATGTTCGAAATACTCAAGAAAATTTTTAATGAGTTATAGGGATAGACAAATAGTACATACCTTATACAAGGAAAGAATAGCGGTAATAGAATTAGAGCAAGAACGTAGAAAACTAAATATGACGAAAGGGTTGAGATAGGGATGTGCCCGATTCCCACTAATTCTTATCTTGTACATCGAAGAAGCAATAAATACTGTGAAATGCAGAAAGACATTTGGAATTACTATGCAGGGACAAAAGATTGATATGCTTAGATTTGCAGATAATATAGCAGTATTAGCATCTAGCAAGGAAGAATTAAAAACAGCTCTTAATGACATGGACACCGTTTCAACGGAGAAGTACGGTATGAAAATTAACAAAAATAAAACTAAAGTATTCGTATCCAAAGAAAGGAAAAATAAATTAAAAACCAGAATACAAATTGGAAACGAGAACTTATAAGAGATTAAGGATTTCTGCTACCTAGGAAGCCAAATAACGCAAGATGAAAAAGTGCAAAAGATATAAAACAAAGATAAGCACAAGGTCGTGCTGCAATTAACAAGAAATAGCAACTACTGTGTTCAAAGAAAACAAACATAGAAACAAGGAAATGATTACCGGAAGCGTATGTGTAGAGCAAAGCACTCTACTGCTATTAAACTTGGACAGTAGGAGAAGCGGACAGGAATAAAATAGAATCCTTTCAAGAAGATAGAATCCTTTGAAATGTGGTGCTACAGACGTATGACGAGGATCTCGTGGACGAACAAAGAGGTTCTATAAATGGTAGGCTAAGAAAGAAATATGAGGAAACAGTAAAAAACAGGAGAGATAGGGTGATAGGTAAAATATTAGAACAAAATATGTTAGATGCTGACATAGGGAAAAGAAAATTTAGAGATAGTACATAGTTCATACAAAGAGGAAACAGAGGTAATAGGATTAGAGCAGGAACGTAGAGAAGTAAATATTTGGGAAGGGGTAAGACAGGGATGTGTCCTTTTCCCGTTAACTTTTAATTTGTATATCGAAGATGCAATGGCTACTGTCAAATGCAGGAAAGCATTTGTAGTTGTTATGCATGGACAAAAGATTGATATGTTTAGATTTGCAGATGATATAGCGATATTATCATCTATCAAGGAAGAGCTAGAAACAGCAGCAGTTCTAACAGAGAGACACGGTATGAAAATTAACAAAAATAAAACTAAAGTTCTAGTATGTAAAGAAGGGGTAATAAATCAAAGCTAGAATACTACTAGTTAACGAGAACTTTCAAGAGGTCGGGGATCTCTGCTGCCTAGGAAAAAAAAACGTATAATGGGAAAAGCGCAAAAGGTTATAAAACAAAGACAAGCATAGGACCGTTCTGCATTTTACAAGAAAAAGCAACTACTATGTTCAAAGGTTGCAAAAATAGAAACAAGGAAAATATTGCTAACAGCATATGTGTGGTTCATAACACTGCACGGTTGTAAAACTTGGACAGTAGGAAAATCGGGCAGGAGAAAAATAGAAACCTTTGAAATGTGGTGCTACAGACATATGATAAAGATATCATGAACAGGCAAAGTTAAGAACAAATGGGTTCTATAAATGCTAGAGGTCACATACGAAGGCCTGAGGGAATAGTGCGGAGTATCATTCACCCAATTTCTCGAGATTCGCTATAAACTAAAATCTAACGGTTTTCGAAATTTGAGCATTAATATATCCAGTTCAAAAAATACAGTTCGCTACGCTCCACGAAGGAGATTCAACTTCTAGGTCATTCTTTTCTCTTCCAAAGCTTTTGGTCATTCGACGCCGGATTTTTTAGAAATACTGGAAAGCCAGCCACTCAACAATGGAATCGGAGATTCCACGCTGTGGTAAAGCCTCAGTAGTTAATTGGACGATATACTTATATTTTTTATAAAGAAGCTTCTCGTGTATGAACCTTTGCAAAAAGTGTCTGAAGGTTGAGGTGAAGTCTTTATTCTCACGAATATTATAATTATATCTAAAGTTTCAAAGTAAATACCGAACATTTAAAAAGTTTCCTTAGACGAATTGATTGGTGGTTTTTTCAAAATAAGGACATTTGTATGAAACCAATTGAGTTTGAAATTAGATTGGAGAGAGTGCGTCCTGACATTATAAATTTTAATTTTTGGAAATATCGTTAACAACAAACACAGAAAACAGCTAAATATCAGCTTCTTTGTCATACCGTTTTATTGTTCTGTGCTAAATACTACATTTTGATGTCTAACTAACACTAAATTCTATCAATGAAACTTTCATGAAAATCTCCATACGTACATATTTTTTAATATTATAAAATATTTCAAGCTATTCCAACTTCTTTACAAGATAATATCATGCTTAAATTTAATTAACACTAACTCCGTCGCTAATTCATCGTTTAACAAAATAAGTAAACTTTTGCGTTCGCTTCATTTCCTACTACATGAATACTAATCCGTTTACATTTAAAAACTCACATATACATTTATATAAAGTAACATAACAGCTCATAATATTACTCACCGTTCAATTCTAATCTAGAAAACTTCCAGGTTGTCCGGAGACCTCCTGCATTTCAATTCTCTTTCTTTTCAGCTCAGACAACTCCCTTAATTTCAAACAATCCGCTTATTTTAAGTATACCCACAAATAGCACTTTATCGCGACACATGCATAAATTTGCAAAATCCCAGGCATGATCAACCTCCTTACAAAATCTGCAGGAGAAGTCTTACAAAAGGTTGCGCACCGTTTCAATATGTGCCTTCTGGGAAAGCCACATCTTGAAGCTAGTTTTGTTCAACTTTCCACTTTTTGCCCGTTTTCCTACAATTCTTTGCGTTTTCAAATTCACTTTCTGGGCTGCTTCACCAACTTAAAATTTTCAAACTTGTTCTCATATCATTCAAACGTACGTCCCCTTCCTCCTTATTATTTCCTTATAGGACTACATTTCGACTAATTTACTTCCCTGCTCTCAAATAATTAATTCTATCATTTTTATGTGGGATGTAACTTCTGTAATTTTTTTTCACTGTTCTTCTTACATTTCGTAGGGATTTTGTCATGGTACAGTTTTCTTATTGAGTGTATATACAAACATATTAAAGACGCCCGACATCATATGATTTACTTATGTTAATGTCATGTGTTCAGCGTCTCCTTCTGTCCAATAATATAAATTAATGAATTGTAACATCTTCTATTGTATTGTATGACATAATTAAACCACCTGCAGCTTGATATTCGTAATTTTATTAACAAAACACTATGTTTCTTAGTAATAGACTACGTTGTCTGAACACGTTTTGATATTATCTGGGATTAATTTGTATTGTAACTAATGTAGAATTTATTCCTATTCACTTAATTAGAAATTGTAAAAAACTCTTTTATATTTGAGATGCATATTAATAAATTCACTGTTATTTACTTCATAATTTTAAAGCTTTTTCAAAATAACATGATTACGTTATGAAAAGTGGCCGCTTTAAATATTAGATATATCTCTTATTGCGGTTTCTACTTTAATTTATTTCCTTATTATAGCTGTATGGTTTTATTTATTTCATGACTACCTATACAGTTTTTAGTCTAACATATTTAAGTTCCTAATTATATTGTATGTTTTACGCAAACTTTTATTTCAGCGGTTTATATTGTCGCGACATTATCCTATTGAATGATTAATGCGATATCTTAGTATTATATTAAACTGTATCTGTTTATTTTAAGAAAATTTATTTTTTTGCTTTAATTGTATTAACTGCGCAACCTGGAATTATATTTTCTACAAACAAAAGACTTATACTATCATGCTTAATTAAAATTAATTATTTATGAAATCTATTATACAAGGTGCGTCACATTTATTCTGTTAAATAAAAATTTGGATGTTCCCATTTTATTTATAATATTGTCTTTTAAAACAATTGGATTTTGATACAGAACATGCTCGTGAAACGGAAAGAGATCATTCTCAAGCCCCTGATTTAGAACACTTCATAAAATTTTTAGAAAAAAGGCTTCTCATTTTAGATAATTTGACAGTTTAAGTTAAAACGCTAACAGAAAATCTGTTTCAGCTAATGTTTCGACAAATTATCAACCTTCCTTCAACTAGCAAAAATTGAAAAACTCTGATACTCATAAATGGTGGAACAGAATTTGCACCTCCTTCACGTTTTAAAATTTGCACATCAGAAAATATTCATTTTATTAAGTCCAGCTAAATGTGTTTGAGCAAATAGATAAGGAGAGACATCTCGAATAAACAAATTTCCACTTCAGAAAATAATGACATTAACTTTTTGCCGTCGAAAGAGATTTCAAACGCATCAATTTCTAGAAATTTCGAAAACACGTTAAGTATTCGGTTCCTTCTATAAAAAACTGCGTGTTCTTCTAGCCACGGCCAAAGTATCCTTATGGTTCCGAAAGAGACAATCCATTTTCCATTATAAAACTTCTTGTCCTCTCACTATTCAGTAATATGAGTCCTCTAAATTTTATAATTAAAAACATACAGGATAAATACTTAAAAAAAAATAAGCGAACTCTCCTGGAATAGACAATTGTCAAATAAGCAATTGCGCTTATTAACTTCCTTTCTAGATGATTCCGAATTTCTACGAGTCGGAGGTCGTTTGGAAAACGCCAATAACTTCTATCAACAGAACCAACTCTTGTTGCCTCCTAAGAATCATTTAACACAATTGATCATTATATATAAGCACGAACGTTTGGGACACACCGATGTTCAACATCTCGAGGAAACATTCGGTTAAGATGTTGAACACTTAATGATTTAAGAGAAATTTAAAAGATAATTTGAAATTGTGTGACTTGTTTCAGGTTCAGTAATCAAACTAAACAAAAACTAATTTTTGAAAAAAGAGTCGTGGTTACTAGACTCTTTCAAAAATGTAGGTCGGCTTTGGATGTCCCTTTCTAATAAAATTGTCCAAGCTACTTATATCTTCTGAAATGAAGGTATACATTGCCGTTTTTCTCTGTGTGGTTACGAAAGCCGTACATATTAAAGCAGTGACGAGTCTCTCTACTGAAGTTTTAATTTTAACGTTGAAACAATTTATTTTTCGATTAGGGATCACAGTACAAATTTTTCTGGTGCAAGAAACTAACTTAAAGACCTATACCGAAAATAAAAACAACTGCAACTCTCTTACTGGATCTTTATCTCAAAACAAGACTGCATTGAAGTTTATTACTCCGAGATCTCTCCGTTGGGGTAGGATTTTGGAATTCGTTATAAAAAGTGCACAATATAACATGAAAAGAATAATAGGTAAAAATCGAATTTTTGTACGAAGAATTCCTCATACTATCATGTCAACATTGGAGCTGTAATGAATTAAAGACTATAAAGTCCTTTGTCCAATGATGCTTCCTATTTAGGCTGCCCAACTTTAGTCAATTTCCTTGTTGGTTCTTCATCATCCGCATTATGCAGCGCAATGCAAAAGTAGAAAGAAGAATATAGCCCACGTGCACAAAATGCAGCGGACTGTACCTTGCCAACTACAGAAACCATACCATACCAACTACAGCTACAACTAAAGCACAGAACAACTCCAACACTGCTGTCTACAAGTAGCATTGGATACCGATACGGATAAAATGGTATGGACCAGAATTAGGTACCAACGAACCAGACCAACCAGCACTCAAAGGAATGCAATACCTTCACGCACAAAGCCAATCGAAGATCAAGCATCGACTTATGCCCAAGCAACGGACGAACAACAGATCGACATAGCACCGAAACGGAAACCAGCTAAAGAATTGAGTGGTGCCAACACCACGCAACAGATTTAAGAAGCTACGCAGACTAAGACCACCAAGAGCAGACCAAGGCGTTGCCGCAAGACATCTAGCCCAATCGCCGAGTCGGACCCAAAACCACTAACACAACATACTAGCTGCTAAATCCCACCCTTGACGACATCTACATTTAATCACGACACATCGACCTACCATAAAATACTGCTTATGCAAACGATCTAGAGAAACATCAGCGTTTACATGGCTAGAATACCCGTCGCGTCCATAATCTGGAGAATCTTTACAGACATTCTTTCCGTTTGCAACGACCCAAAAGAAGAAATTGAGTGTCCTCTACTTGAACACCAACGGAATCCGGAACAGACTCACAACTTATAAGCACTTCCAGCAGGAGTACGATGTGGACTTAGCGCTAATAAGAGAAATCCGACTGACTGCAATCAGACAACTCTAAATTTTGATGCACTAACGAATACTACTCCACCCAACCTTCCAGAGACACACATAAATTTCGTATCAGTTCAAATACAAGTCAATCGCTCGCTTATAAAGCTCGTAACCGCATACAGACGACCCGGTCATGTCTGCCTAAGGCTTGAAAACATACAATTCCTTCTTAGCAGAGATACTCCAACACCGATCGCTGGCGATCTAAACGCAAAACACACTTTATGCGGATCCAGAGTGAACAAAACCAGGACGGGATCAGGCTCTACACACACACGCGCAACGGGAACAGATTTTGACATAGTAGAACCGGACCATTCGACAAGAATACCGACAAAAGTTACACATCTATCTGATATGCTGGACATCATGGTAATCAGAAACATCGCGTATCACATATCCACAAAAGCCATCGAGGATCTAAGCTCTGACCATTCCTTATCATCGCCATACAGACGAACCCTACAACTCAAACTAACTGGACAGTTTAAGCAACCAACTGGATTTTGCAGTAATAGACTTGACAAGCACACTGAAGGCAGCCTTAGAACACAGCACAAGGGCCATCTAACCACAAAGAGGAAGATCCTGCTACCTTTCTACTTAAAAGATTTGATCAAAGACAAACGATAACTCGCAAAATAATAGCAACTTACAAGAGACCCTGCGACAACGGCCATCCTGAACAACAAGCAACAAGTCCTATAAATCTTACTACGGGGGTCCTCCGAGGAATGTTGGGCTTTACACTTAAAAACATTATGGACAGAAAAGGAAATCTATACTAACTTTTTCCTCTCATAATCGTAACGTAAAAAAAAATGGCGGGTGTGCTAAAACGACAGTTGTGACAAAAAATTGTATAAATCATAGACGGCCGCCATGACGTAAGAAAAAAGAAAAGGTACAAATGACAGTTGTTTTAAAGAATAACGCAAAGCGTTTTTGGAGCTCGCTACTTATAAAGTAGAACACCCATTGTTTGTATCTAAACTCAAAAATGCTGTTTACTAATAACCAACAAATAAAAACTATTTGATGCACCCCGTCGGTGTTATCGGCAATGCTTGTTATAAAACACATCAATTCCTGTGTTTGTAAACTTTAAACCGCAAACCGTACCATTAATTTTTACGAATGGCTTGGTTTACAGCATAAAAATTATACCGGTGTCACTCACAAAGGAATTTCAGTTAGAGAGAGAGCATTTCTATACGTACCGTAAAGGCAACCGTTCGATTTAAGTTTGTAAGATATATTTTTTGCGTAAATACCAATCTAAATCTCTTAAAATTCAAAACCTTCTCAAACAATTCAAAAACGTCTTTTTTCTTTTCTGTTATTTGTCAACCCTACAAGGTTCATACAAATAGTTGGTTACAATTCCATTTCATCCTATTCACTGTAAAGTTTCTACCTCTGTAGTAGTAACAAAAAGTTTTTAAAGAAGCCTGTGCGTTTCAATATCAAACTATTTAAACCAATCTGCAGACCATACGTTTTATTTACAATGAAAAATCACCCAAAAATCCAATCGAAAGGATTGCGTTAGCAATATAGAATCATGAAAATAAAAGACTTTTCCGTTCGGATGTGTAATTACTAATAATTATCCTCGCGGTGAAATAGCCGAGCAATTACTATGACAAGCGTAAAGCAAAAAAGGATTCGATGCAGCCCACTGTTTAATTTAATTAGGAATCGCATTGGAAATCTGTTAATTTTGAACGCTCCTTGACATGAAAAAGTAAATTAGGAATTGAACCGTTACATAATTTTTCACATATGCAAATGACGCTGAAAAATATTCTGTAATGGCAGCTTGCTTTTAAATAGCTGCTGCATGATAATCATATGCTTATAGAATTAACACTCTGTAATTAATCATATGTGACTACCTGCCAACAACAGAGGATTTTTTTTACAATTTCCTAAGCAAACCAGCGAAGTATGTTTATAATAAGGTTGCGTATCTCTCATCTCAGATTCACTTTCAGAAAGCATTGACGATAATACTTATACGACTAATTTTAAAACGTATAGACTGAACGTTTGTTACAGATAAAATGAGCGTTACGTTATAAATTTTGATGTGCCTTGAAGGAGCGGAACAAAATAAAGCTGCTGCAGCTAACTACAGTGGTGCAGGAGGTGGCTCCTACAAAAGATTATAAAAATAGTAAAAATAAAGAAATAAATATAAAAAGATAGTAGAAATACAAACCACATTACGCTAACCTGAAAGGCTTTTTCGCTTTGTCATAACTTAGGTATGCCAAACCATTTGTCACAGCAATCCCTTCAGTAACATCGTTACACGGAAGACTGTTATTGCGCATAGGTCTTCCCTGTTTCGGGTTCCTAAATTTTACCACATTATACTATGCCTTTACCTATAATCTCGTAAAAGCACTGATTAAGTTTAACATAATAACGTAAAATTCTAAAATAAGATGCCGTCCCCTAGTACCCTAGTGACTGAATCATATTTTAATAAATATGATTCAATCACTAGGGGACTCGAAATCGTTTCACAATGACCTAATTACTATCTAGTGCATTAGAATTGCAAACAAAATTTTACCTATACTTAACCTATTTTGACATAAAACAATTTTATTAAAAATACAAATATACCTTAAAAACCTAGTTTACTAATCTCACTCTGGCCAAGTATTACTAAAAAAAAATTCTAAAAAAAGGACATCAAATTAAATTCATCAATAATACTATCACTCCCAATTTTCTGAACAGAAAGAAAAGAATTACTTTAAATTATATTTTTGGTTCAAAGCTGCATGTCTTTTATTTATAAGTATTTAAAGTTAATGACATTACAATTTGAGAATATAATTTTTAAATAATGAAACGTGAGGGACACACAAGCAGAGTAATGTTACAGAAGCGTTGTAAGTGGCTTCATTCTGATATTCATTTATAGGTACAACACTTTTAGTATAGTACTTCCATGGATATTGTCACTTTTTTGTTGTAAGACGCAAACTGTGTCTTTTGATTAAATTTTATTGTGTGACATTTTTTTTAGAATCATTGCAGCAGGAGTCGAAGTAGATACATTTGAAAGGTTTCCAGAGGTATTATTTTGTATAACTTGTATGTTTTATTAGTCACTATAGCCTGTGAGTTTCTGCATCTTTTCATAATATACTTTTGTTTTTTTATAGCCCATATAGATGCGGTGGCGCTCAATTCCCCTTCCCTCTTTCATTCCTGTGTATAGTTGAGTTTACCTTGCATCCACGCCCAATGTCATTGCTTACCCATGGAGTAATTCCCAGACTAAGCTGTGAATATTGCGAAGTTTGTGAGTCTATGGATAGCAATAACATTAAGGATAAATTTTAGTCAGATAATATCAATAAAAATCGCCCCACTGACGCACTACGTCAAAACAGTTGCCCTAGTGTGCCTGATTCACCAAAGGAAAAAAATAGCTACAAAATATACCCTCGTAAATATTTCTTCCCAATAATAAATGTGCAGAAACGCAAAAAAGTTTAAAAAATTTGCGTTTACGTATTTGTATGTATGGATAATTTTTGTATTAGAAGTATGCTGTCTGAGCATTGGCATCCGCAAATTTTGTTATTAATGATGATAAGTTAATACTGTCACTAATGTCATATTCAATTAAAATTGTCGCTAATACTGATAATCTTTCTTGGGTCATAAATGATTTCGGGTAGTTTTTAATAATTTTTAAATAGGAAAGCGAGCGTTCTCCGAAGACCAGAGTCAAAAGAATAAGTAGAAGCGCTATTATGTTCGAAAAAGAACAAAACAAGCAATTTTCAAAAATATAATGTAGAGTTTCATTAGCTGTCATGTTCGAAGATCTGTGCGGTTGCAACGCATTGATTTCCTCAAACAATTCCATTGCTTTAATATCCGAGTGATCTAAGAGATTGTTCGAAGAGCTTTTCCAATTGTTGCACAACTTTCATTCAACTCACTATCATTCATCACCTTCAATTCGCTAAAGTTATGAAGTATTTTGAATATAGATATGTGACTTTCGAATAATTTCAAATTGTCTACTAATACAGTCCATGTGCAATCTAGAATTTTAAAAAGAAAATTCACCTTAAAATGTTCTCTTGGATCTGCAATTGATTTGTCTTCACGCCCATATTCAAATTGTAAAGTACGCTTTCTTTTGCGTCTTGTTCCAACCGTTGAAAACTTTTGTTCTGCACCAAATTCGCTACATTACTTGCGTCGTCCACTATTATTTCAAATCTGGAATATATTCTCAATCTTACCAAATATTTTTTTATCTTGTCTAAAGCATACACAACAATTTCCAACATTAATCTTAGGATTTTTCATAATTTTGCTGACTACATTAACTTTATTCAAAATATCATGCCAAATGTAAACAGATCAAATAAATTTCCCATCTGGTTTGTGATGACGGTTTCTGTGTAAGATTAGATGCATGCTGTAAAAGTATATTCCATCTATGTTTAGACGAAGAAAAATAAATATGCAACTCTTGTACCAAATCAAAGAATTCAACTCAGTCAAATATAATTTTTGCAGCATCGTTAATAACTAAACTTAAAGTGTGAGGAAAACATGAAACATGAAATGCTCTTAAATTTAAATCTAAAATTTGTTTCTGAAGACTAATATTTTTTCCACGCATATTTGCACTTTTGTCATATTCTTGGCCGCGTATATTTTGTATATCTAAATTGAGTTATTTTAATTTGTGCCATAGAAATTCGAAATTCTTCACCTGTGGTATCTGTTCCATGACAGAAACAAATAAAATGTTCAAAAATTTTAACTGTGCATTCGTTGATACAAAACGGATAATCACAGTAACTTGTTCCGTGTATGTCACATCTGGGGTGCAGTCAAAAATAATTGGAAAATATTTTGAGCAACGGGAATTTTTAAGAATTTTAGTCTGGGTGACATCTGCTAGTAACGAAATCCTCTCGTGCGTACCGAGATAATGTGGCATATTCTTGTGCTGCGAAAGCTGTATGTGACGAATGTGTTCCGACAAAACCGGTCTTGGAAAGGTCGTACTCATGGCAAAAACATTGACAAAGATGTTAGACACTGTACCTGTTAGTATCCTAAACGCCAATAACTATGACGTCGCATTGAAGAAGAATGTCAGTGGAGTGGTGCTCTCCGGCTGTTCACGTAGAGGAGAGTACTAGCATTGTTAAGGAGCCGCTCACTAGTGAGAGTTCCTCAACGTTATTGGACTTGTTCATAAATTTATGCCAAAATCTTGAAGAACAACAGCTGGCTCAACCTAAAAGCCTGATTCCACGCTACTAAGGTGTGTTTGCGATTAACAGCAGTCAGTTGGAAAAAAGCGCGGTGGTTAAACACAAAATTGATACTAGAGATGCCCGAGCAACAAAACAACGGTCAGGAGGGTTGCCATTGTCCAATCGTGAAGAAACCAGAGAGATTCGTTAAAAAAAACGAAGGGCAAGATGTGATCGAACGCTCATGCAGTCCTTGGACTTCGACTGTTGTGCTTGTGAAAAGAAGTACGGGTCGATAAAGTTTTATTTTGACTGTCGCTGGTTAAATGACGAAAACAAACAGTTACCCATTACCGAGAATTGACGACATCTTAGGTTCAATCTCAGGGCACCGATAGTTCTCTATCTCGGACTTGAAAATCTGGTACTGTCAAGTGGATATGGATTCCAAAGATTAACAGAAAACTGGTACTACAACTGGCACTGGCCTATGGCAATTTACAATATTGCTATTTGGACTTTGCAACGCTTCTGCCGCTTTTGAGCGTTTAATAGATAATATCTTACGTCCTCTGTAATGGAAAACATGCCTCGTGTATTTGGATAACGTAATCGCGATTGCGAAGACATTTAAGGCACGCTTGACCAATTTTGAAAAGTGGTTCTAGAATCGAGACCTGAAACGGGTTCAAAGAAATTTTACCTGCTCGGTGAAGAGGTAAATTACTGTGACGTGTAGTTTCACAAAATGGAGTTAGGTCAGACCTGGAAAAAGCTAAGGGAGTGCAAGAGTGGCAGACGTCCAAAGATAAGCATCAACTACGCAGTTTTCTGGTATTACGCACATACTTTATAAGATTTGATCGTGGATTTGCAATGCTGTCAAACCCTTGACTGATTTTACAGAAAAAGAACGTAATTTTGGGACAGAGTTTGTGCGTTTAAAGCTAAGACATTTATTGACGACAACCTCGATTTTTCTCTATCGGAAGGCAAATTCATATTAGACACGACACAGCTAATTTTGTCATTGGAAGTGTATTGTACCAAACACAAAAGGTGCTCTCGAAACCGGAAAGAAATTACTGCGTTACGAGGAAAGAACTGTTGGATGCAGTGAAATCGGTAGAGCACTTTTATAAATATCTTTATTTTCAGAAGTTTCACCTGAGAACAGATTAAGCAGTGCTGAAGTGGCTACTGTAGATCAAGAACCCAATAGGACAAGTTGCCAGAAGGACAGAAAGACTATCGCAATACAATTTCGACGTCGAACACAACGCATCTGCGTTACCGAAACGTCATTGTCCTGAAGATTATAACCGACAAAATCCCCAAAACCGACACTGGAAATAAACACATTATGGTAGTCATTGACTACTTTGCAAAATCGACTGAAGCGTATACCATGCTCAACCAGGAAGCAGAAACAGTCGCTAACGTAAGAGTTTCTTTTGACCTTTTAGAATACCGTTAAAACTGCACGTTGCCAAGAGCAAAAATTTTAAGAGGTTTGTCGGTTGCTAGGAATGAGAAAGACCAGAACACCACCTTTGCACCCTGAATCGGATGGTATGGTGGAACGCTTGAACCGCACCTTGGGTCTCTCCAAGATAGCCTCTGAACATCAAAGGGATTGGAACTAATGCATACACCTATGATTCGCCTGCCGATTTGCGGTTCACGAGAATACTGTACATAACCTGAATGTGCTGTGCTAGAACGCGAGCTCTGTTTACCATGTGACCTTGAGTTTAGTGATAAACATGGAGAAGACGGTGTAGGCGAAAGTTATGTTGAGAGAGTCAAGCGGTAAATGCATGGCATCCATGAAGACGAAAAGAAATTCAGATTACTAGTGACCGGTTACAGATTAAGTATGACAACAAGACGACAGCGAGGATTGTCGCCAAAATTACAAAAAAAAATGAGAGAGTTCTTACGATGTAATAAAACAAATCAGTGATGTGGTATACATGATTCGTAAGCTTCCAAGAGGCAGAACAATAGTAGTGCACATACTGGCATTTCACGACTACTACAATGCTGAAGGACATGGTTAGTGAGGCGAGTAAGGAGCAATGAAGACGAAATGTCCGTGTACAGCGATATCGGCAAGATGAATTTTGAGATTACCAAAAAGGGATCTATTTTATGTGCCGTCGAAATACCCTCCTGCACATTGCGTAGCAGTGGATCTCAATATGACTCGAGGTATCGCTACGGTGTTCAAAAGTAAATTTGGTGGTCTTGACCAACTTCGCCACCAACAACCAGAGATGGATAAAATTATACTCCTTAGAGATAAATGTCATCACATCTATTACTTAGTGACAAAGCAATTGGTAAACTCAATTACCAGGATCTTTGATAGTTAACAGTAAATTTCAAAGGCCAAATGATGTAGTTTGTGGACAAGAAGTTGGGTGTACCTAGAATTCGTTTTGGGCTCGATAGATTGGACTGAAGGGGTAGTACGAAACATTCTGGTGGTATTAATCCAATAGACCAGGTCTAAATTTTGATATACAGAGCTATAGCTTAAACGGGACGGCACCCGCTATTAAGAGTGTTGATTGCCACTTAAATCAATATTAGAAATGTAAGAACGGCTTCGGTTGTTGCTGCCGTCATAAAGACATCCAGCTTTCGGTTCTATAAATGCTCGGGGGAGGGGGGTTTAACATTAATTAAGAAGTATATAGAAAACTGCAAAATACACTTATTCGGTCATATCTATTCAGCGATAGGAAGGGACGATTCATAGGTATCGTATTGCAATCATATCTGTCTAGCGATAAGAAGGATGATTAATAGGTACCGTAATACAATTTGGACGTGCGTTCTAGATGGTTTCTCGATTTAACTAGCATAAAGGATTATTGTACATAAGCGCAAGTCCCTGTGTGATTGATCGGCATTAGTTTGAACTCGGTTCTAATAAACGTTAATGTAGATAAATTAATGTAAAGATAAATTTGCTTACGTGATATAAAGGTGCTAGATTAATAAATTACCAGTTCGATTAGTGTTCAATTCGTTGTATTTTGCCTACAAATAGTGATTAAGCTAGCGTTAATATAAACAGAACTCTGTAAATACTTGTGATTATAAAGAATAATTATTTATTGGGAATAAAAGCCAAAGGACAATTAAAAAATTCGTTACAATAGATAATGATGAAGTGGCCGAAAGTTAGAATTTTCACAAAGCCGCATACATGAAGGCACATAGAGGCCACAGGTTCAAAGAAAATTAAACAAAAAAGGAAGTTTTTTCTTTTAAGATAAGACCAATATGTTTTTCTTACTGATTTTTTGCTACAACGATTGCTTTCTGTGAAGAAAATAAATATAATTTTGAGTCTAGTTAGCTGCAAATGTAAAAAGTCGTTTTGTTCTTGATTCAATTAAAAAACATTTATTTGAAATTTGTTTAGATATTTTAGTTAATATTATAATAATATTTTTGGGAATTAGATGAGGGTTTGAGATACACAACATAGAGTATCTTGCATTTAAAGTGTAAATGCCGAGTCACGTTTTAAACTTCGAATTTGATTTTCAGTAATTACTTTATATAATCTACATGAAGCAAACTCATAGTAAATAGTTTGTATAGAATTAGGTGCAGCATATACGACTTCAGTAGGATCATGAACTTTTTAAAAAAAATTTAACGCGTGCAGGATTTTCACTCATTTAACTTTTTCCTACAAACATATAAATTTAACTCTAAACATAAATCTTAAAAACTTCCTGTTTCTAAATGACAAGAGTCAACTAACAACATTTCCAAATAAATTGCCATCTACTTTTCTATTTTGCTTTTACGTTAAATCCATTTATCTACATTTTAAAACCATATCCCACTTATTTATTTCATCAATCATACAAAATTGTTGGATTTGATACAGATATTGAACACTACGTTATACAAATATCCTGTCACAACTTCACGAGCTCGATTTTTCTTCACAATGCCGCTGATCTAAACAGCAGTGTTTCTTATGAGTTTGCATAAATCAAATTCACTTTTGTGTGTCGATGGGCATAGGTTGGTATTGTGAAATACCGTGGGGTCTTTAATAATAACGTTAAGTGGCTGCTTTTACTTTGATTCGAATGCAAAGTAAGGACACCTGGTTTGGTCTTTATTATTTCGTTGAATAAACGCTAACATTAATAAATCTTGTATGCTATTTAACTCCTTGCTTGGGTGAATATTCGTGGTTCCATACAATGGAGAACGGATGCCAAGGACAGCTTCTTAATCGGAATGTAGGTCATCCATGATTCCTTTGTTTACTGTTCACTGCTGCGTAATTTGAATACTACTAGACCTACACAAAGACGTAATATTTCGATGTGGTAGATCGCTCTTATGATAGAAGAACGATACAATTAAAGATATTTATTTTTCTCAGTAGAGCACTATTTACTAGCAAAAAATTAATAATTAAATTTTTGGGTTAATTTTTGATTAAAACTGTTAGTTTCTGCGTTATTTTCTCTTTGAGTGATCTTAATTATAAAAGTCTACTGATTTACCAACATTAAATTAGCTTGAATTTTTCTAGCTTTTGTGTTGTTGTCGGTAAATTAGTTTGACGCAACTTTTCAAGCCTTTCCAGAGGAGTGATACCCTGGTATCCAAATTTTCTAAAACCAAATGGGTACCATTGCTTCATGTTTTACGTTTTTTTCCATTTTTCTGCAAAGAATGAGAACTAAACTTTTTGACACATGCGACATTAAATTATTTATTGTATAATTTTCACATTTGTTGTAGCTTCCTTCAACATAACTTCACGTGCGCTTGTAAAATCTTACGGTATTTCTCTAGTTTCATATATAACTAACAAATTTGAACCCATGCGGTTAGTTACCCATTGTGCGCGTCTTCAGGTGGCAGATAAGAGAAATCCCAGGATATAGGGCCAAGGGATTGGCTATCTACTCTGAGAAGGATCGTGATAAGCCTATTTCTTTCAATGACCCAGTGCCTGAGTGGTGTAAGATCCACAACATGGTGGACAGCAAGAGACTGTGCTGGAGCGGGATAAAATCCGCCCCCTAGCCAAGTGAAAACCATCCCGCGGACGAAACCCCTTAGCCCCAGCTGTAGTTTCGTGGCTAATGGATCTGCACTGAAGTAAACAAAGCCGGTGGGGCAATTCTGCAACACCGACACACCACGCCTTCTCTGCTGTCGTGGTCATGTTTCACTGGCAAAAAGGTGTTGGGGGTCTTGGCTTAACCGCTCGGACCAAGAGGAGACAACCTTGTTAAAAATCTTAAATCCTGTGGTGTAGGACCGAGCCCAAGGGATGCGTGGCTGGTTAGTTGACCAGTCCCAATCGGTTCAAAACTCGGGGAACAGAACGGCACCACACCAATAGGGGGCTCCTGGCATGGTGACCATTTACATCCCCCTTACTCGTGGGAGCAATCATTAATACAATTAGAACCATTAATAAAACTGTACCTGAAGAGGTGGAACCAGCAATGGTGGACCCCTCAGGTAACCAAAACTTATCCATGGAGGTGGAGCAGACTCGGGATGCAAGTCCGCTTGCAAGACCGGAGTCTGATACACCTGTCATGGAGAAAACAATAAAGAAGCTTGCAGGCACTGGACTACCAGCAAAGAGGCTTTCGGGGCAAGCTAAGAAAGTCGAAGGCTTGGAAAGAGTCAAAACCGTCCACAAAGAAGATGTCGGTGCAGAAGAAGAGCGGGGGCAATAAAAGACCTCGTTCAGAAACTTCCACACCGACACAGCAGCAAACCAAACGCCCCAAGAGCCATGAACAGATTGGGTCATATAGTGCTGCTGCTGGGGGATTGCAAGTGGCGGTAATCGAAAAACGTCACCCGGACATGCTTCTGGATGCTGTATTCGACATTCCTTCAGGAAGCTATAACCCGCCCCAGTTCGAAGGCACTAGGTTTGCCGACGGTGTCCTTTCGCTGACCTCTGCTAACCTAGAAACTAAGGGGTGGGTTAAGCATAATGTAGAAACCAAGGGAGACTTTTGGGAGGGTGCGTGTCTAAAAGTAGTAGACGCAGCGAACCTCCCAAAGAGACTCAAGGTTCTAGTATGGATCCCCGACAGTGATCTCGAGGAGAAAGTTGCCAGGACCCGACTGCAGAAGCAGAATCCCAGTCTGCAAACGAGTGTCTGACGCATGCTTTCCCGGAAGGCTGATAAGGAAGGAACCATCATAGCTTTTTCAGTCGATCCGGGATCTTATGAGGTACCTAAACAAGCCAAGTTCAAGGCCTACTACGGGCTGAGAACAATCTTGTTGAAGCCTATCAAGGGCAATTCACTTGATGCTAAGGGTGGTCTAAGTGAACCTGCAGCGCAGTAGGGCAGCATCAGCAGCCCTATGTAAGCTGATGGGGGACTGCGACATAGCCCTTATCCAGGAATCTTTGATTTGCAAAGGAAATGTGCTAGTACTGGATTTAATCGGTGTGGCACTTGTATATAATACATCCACTGATAGACGCAGGACTTGTATACTAATTTTTTTTTTTGATAGATAAATTACTTTATTGTGGACTATACCTAGGCCAGAGTCCATACTAGCCGTACATTATATTATTTACATGTGTTTAAGACCTTAGAATCCATAATTCCTGACAACCGGGGTTCTTGAAGATTTGGTGAAGGGGATTTGTGCCCCTACCTTTGTCGTCGACTGTGAACGTAGAGTGGGGCTGATTGTGTGCATAATGCGAGTGTATACTTGTATACTAATCAACAACAACCTTAAGTGGCTACAGCTTACAGAATTTTTTCACCAAAACCTTGTGGCGGTCAAGGTGCGAGTAGGCGGAGGTGGGCCGAGGGATATTATACTTGGATTGGCTTATCTTCCGTTCAACTCCACTAACCTTCCACACTCAAAGGAACCTGAGGCGCTGTTGGCTAAGTATAGAGTGGAAAGATCTCACCTCGTCATTGGTAGCAACGCAAATGCTCACCACACTGTATGGGGCAGTACTGAGACAAATTCTAGAGCTGTAGCAATAATGCAATTCATAATGGCAAACCATTTAGACATCTTGAATAAAGGTAATACTTCAACCTTCGTAAACAGACGTAGGGTGGAAGTCATTGATATAACTATAAGTTCGCCATATATAAGCAACTTAGTAAAGAACTGACATGTGTCTGATGAGGAGAGCTGCTCAGACCACAGATACATCAGATTTTCCTTTACCGGGCTCAACCAGATAAAAGAATTTTACCTTAACCCAAGAAAAACTGACTGGAGTAACTACAAGTTGGACCTGGATCGGTACCTTGCAAGCGAGGTTTTAACAGTGCAAAGCTGTCTGGATATTGAAGTGGCCGCGGGGAATATTACCAACGCAGTTACTTCAGCATATAACGAAAACTGCCCTCAGTTGGAGGGAAGAACTACCAGGAAGGTTCCGTGGTGGAATTTTAAACTCAGACAACTGAGGGGACAGGTAAGAACTTTATTTAATAAAGCAAAAATTAGGTAATTGGGAGGTGTACAAGCGGACTCTTACTGAGTACAACAACGCTCTTAGGAAGGCCAAGAGAGAATCATGGAGGAGGTACTGTGAAGATAGGGAAAGGTATCCGGTATGCGTCAGACTTCAAAGAGTTCTCTCGAAGGACATCCGGAGATCTATTGGCACACTGTCCTTGGGAGACGGTAGTTTTACCAGGAATGAAAAGGAGACGGTGGCTCTTTTACTCCAAACTCATTTCCCTGGTTTGACGGAACTGGAACAATCACCTTTTGAGTGGCAAGTCTAGGGGCCTGCCCCAAAAGGAGGGCATCTCAGAAAGATTGGGCAGTAGCGAAGAAGATGATTTCCTTCCAAAAAATTTAATAGGTGATAAATACTTTCAAATCATGTAAGTCTCCCGGCATTGACGGGATTATCCCAGCCATGCTACAAAACGGATCAAACCTTCTGCTGAGCTGGATCTGCAGAGTTTTGAGGGCTAGCTTGGCATTTCAATATATTCCGCGCAACGCCCAACGTGGTTCCCGAAATAATTATGCTACGTTCAGCGACGTAGTCTAAAAAAGAAAGAAAATAAAAACAAAGAAGAAAAAGAAGAAATTGACCGGGCTCAATCGGCGAGTGGGCGGGGTGTTATACCTACAAAAAAAGATTAAGGGAGGCCTGAAATAAAAATATACTCACACACGCACAATCAAACATTTACAAACTAAGAACCTCTAATTTAAAAAACAACATTATATACAAAACACAATAGTACCAAAAATGAACAATTCGTAGGTACACAATATACATATTTACGAATAAAAAAAAAGAATCATTTTAACATGGCGAGCCGCAGTTTTTAAGTCACCCTCTATATTAATCTTCAAACAAGAAAAAGGAACAAAATTACCCCACTAAAAATCACAGCTAGAAATCAGCATTGTAAGTACAGAATTCTATACATAAAATTATCCTCATAAAGAAATCAGTAAACATTATAATATTCTCCCAAATACAAACAACCAGTCATTTTACCACCAACAAGGTGATGGAACTGTAGACCCGTGTACTTATATTGTTTCCAACAACTACCAGATACTCATATAAGAAAATTAGTGTGTA
The DNA here is from genome assembly GCA_036346225.1 of Platerodrilus igneus. Lineage (NCBI taxonomy): Eukaryota > Metazoa > Arthropoda > Insecta > Coleoptera > Lycidae > Platerodrilus > Platerodrilus igneus. The sequence goes on along the minus strand of JARFIW010001052.1, from coordinate 1,990,883 downwards.
AACACCCACCCTCGACTCACCACCGTCGGGTTGGTTTTTACCGTGTGTAAAAACGGTGCGAAACAAAGGTGCGTGTAATCCCGTCACAACAAGGGGCGACAATTTATTGTGGCTTTAAGGACCTCCGGAAGGAGCTATAGTAATTATAAATAAAATTAATTTATTATCGTCAAAAAGTACAATTTTATAAAACCAATAAATACGCACGACGCTGTAAAGCGTGCGCGAACTTTTCATACAGAAAAACGGAAACAATCAACCATTCTACGCGTGTTTTCGTAGTGTAGATTGAAGAGAAAGTGAATATTAATTTCGTTTCACTAATGATCAGAGCTCAAGGTAATATTGTTGTTAAAGAAATAAAACTGGAAAAACACGGTTTATTGGAATAAAACGCGGCTTTAATTCGACGAAGCTTCTAATGGAAAACACAAGAATGAAATATCAGATACCTAGAACCAGTTATCACCTGTTTAATTTTAGCATAAACTTTACGTTGAGGAATTCTTAGAAGGAGTATTTATTATTAATTAGGCTTTAAGATATAACAATAGGAATCGAATTTATACAAATAGATAAATGAATTAACACGTGAAAGGGTTATTTTAATTTACTGAATTAATTTTCGTTTTTAACGTCAAAGGGATTTGAGTTGAAAATTATTAGACCGCGTATTTCTTATTAACAGAAAAAAAATTTACGGAATGTTCAGAATAAACGTAACAAATTGCAGATGAACTTGCAAGACAGGGTGCGCAAGGGTCATTTATCGGTCCCAAACCTGCCTTGGGAGTCACCAAAGCTGCCATCCGTAGCTATATCAGCGAATGGATGTGCAACGAACACTAAAGAGACTGACAGAACAGACCTGGACTAACACATAGCAAGGCTTAGAGGGTTAGAGGCTTAGAAGAACCGGAGACTGCAATGCATGTACTATGCAGATGCAAGGCGTTGAGTAGAACGAGACAACGCCTATTCGGGCGGCCAAAGTTAGACCCCAAGAAAGTCGATACCCTTTCATCAAGGGACGTGTACTCTATGATTCGAGGTGCAGGCTTTGCAGATTGGGTATAATACTTAACCAGGCTTAGCACAATAAGCCTTTTAGGCTGCAGTGCGGCGGAGCCGTTTGGCAGACGCACACGCCAGGGGGAGTAGTTTTAGTGGGTATGCCGTTTGGAGAGTCCCACACTTTGGCTATAAAAGCTTTCCACTCCACCGGGTTCGGATAACTATAAAAAAAAAATTCTTGAACTATCTCCAGAAAGTTTCTGTATCTTCGTGAAAATGTTATTTATTGATACTATTTCACAAAATTTCAACCCTTTAATGGTTCTTTCGAATTCTAATCGTAGAATCAACTCTCATTTTTTATCTATTCCAACGATTTCTTTTTCCTTTAGTGCGTTAACCTAACACGTTTTCTCAATAGTGCTCCACAATATTTTCTATCCGCATACTTACCCTTTCTTTACTGCTACACAAAAGTTTTAAATCCTTACTTAATATTAAACAAAAACTCTATTTGCACTAACAGTTTTTTACTTTCAAACTGATTATACTAGCCCCTTTAACAACCCGTACCCAAAGTAAAATTTCTAAAAGCTCACACAATAATTTACTTTCGGCTAGTCGGTAACAGTACAAGAATAACCTTCTTAAACTATGATTGTACCTTCTTAATTAATATAATCTCGAAGCACTACAATTACTTTGTGTACGAAACACCTATTTTACTACAATTAATTTATATCGTGTAGGGCGATTTATATCAACAGTAGAGTAATTTATATCAACAATACACAGTAATTTATGTCATATACATTAAATCTTTAAACTACAACATACCATAATCAAATCAAGATCACAGCTATTATTACAATCAAACCTGCAATTAGAACTGCACTGCAGAACTCATTAAACTAATTTATTTCTTAAACAATTGTTCTAGCATAATTTACAACAACCTAGAATATGCAAATAACGTTCTCAAGACTTCCAATGGTAACCTTTAAATGCAAAGCCATGTACCTGTATTTCAACCCTTTCTTTGTGTTCTAATGTAATTATTCTGATCAGAAGCAGACCAACTGACGGTGTACTGTTTCCTTTTAAAGTTTTTCTGTCCCAGAACGCTCAGTGACCCGGACGTAGGAGGTCTCTGTTGCGGTAAAGACAGTCACAAGCATTTCGCATTTTCTAAGTTGACAGAAGTAGCAATCAAAGCTTTTATAGCAGGCCACGTACCATTTGGATGTAACCCCACACCACAATCCGAACCTCAGTTTTCTGGAACAGTGTCTCTAGCGTATTTCATCTTACCCTCCAGTCCAGCTTATTGAATCTACAACCGAACTTCGTTGCCAATTTCTTGTCCCCAAATTTGATCAATTGTCGCTTGAAGTACGTCAACTCCTTTAACAGAACATTTTAATTCGACTTACCAAGAGGCTGCTGCTGGTTCACCAAGTAGTAGATGCCCCGATGTCGATCCTTTAGCCGTATGTTTTTTCCATCCTTGTTGTCGGTGAAGTTTATCCACACCACCAAATTTATTTCTAAACACCCAAACAAGTCCTCGAGACGTACCAAGGTCCACCGCTACGTAATTTGCAGGGAGTATTCCGATGGCACATAGAATAGATCACCTGGAACCTCTTCCTTGACGTCAAATCTCACTTTGCATGTGCCGCTGCACAGAGACGTGAACCAACCATTCCTTGATCTAGACGCGCGCAGGCACGCACGCACACACGCACCCATTCGCATAGAAACACGTTCGCGCTTGCACGTCGCATGCACGCTCGCACGCACACACGCACCCCGCACGCACGCTCCCATACACATAGGCTCAAACACAAATGCGCCCGCACGCGCACGCTACACACACGCGCACACAACACACGCACACATGCATACACACACACACATTTATATAATATATATAAATTGTAGTGATTCATCTATTGAAGGGTTTCCTTATACCACACACCCAAATATCTCGTAACTAAACTCAAAGATCCGCTTCATCAACTATTTCAGTTAGCAGAGCATTAAATGGCACCTGCTCGAGTAGATTACGATATTTACTGATATAATATAGAAAAAATGAAAATTTGTGCAATATAAATCACATACAAAAATATAACAAAAGGTACTTAAGTTGCAGCATACACTTAGAATAAATTAACGCTGAACTTTCAGCGTCAGAGTATTCTCGTCACCGCTTCTAAAAATATACCCTTTTGAAAGATGAGTGTAAATTTCCGTTTGTTATATAATTAATTTTCCAAATTAAATTTTGAAGTCATGGATTAATTAAACCGCAAAGTTACCGCCTCTCGCAATACAATTATTGAATGCAAATTGTGAATTTGAATATTTTTGTAGTCTTTTACTCAAAAAACACAAATCTTAAACGTAACATGACCTTTGGTCTTTGGTTCATTGGAAAAATTCCTGATTCTCCAGTTCTCAATGCTTTACTACACGCAAACTTTTTCATGATATGATAATTCCTTAAACGCAATTACACACGACCTCTCCAACACAAAAACAAAAACCCAATTGCCAACAAATTCAAATTAAATCAAATAAATTTTAGATGAGGTTACATAACATTTGAGCAGGATTAGACGAAGTTGGACAGGATTTAAATTAGTATTTGAAGTAATATTTGAAATTGGTGTGCTATATGATGTCCTAAACTACCCCTACTACCTAAATTAATTTAAAATACGCAGGTCTACCGTTTGAGATCTGCGCATCAATGCCTTGAATGAGGCAAAGAAAAATAGCGAAATGTACTTATCATTTGAGTGCAAAATAAAGTTCTTTAGTGACGATCGACGTGCAAAAGTGTGGAGAAAAGCGGAGAACGTATTTCTAATGCTCAAATTCATAAACCTAACAAATTTAACTGTCTTAGTGTAATGGTCTAATGCGAGATTATTTTGCAATATAAAACTGAGCTTGTTTTTCTAAACGAGGTTACTGTAACAGCACGTTATATGGACCATGTTATCAAGACCCATTTTATCTTGTTTTTGCAGTGAGCACGCAACAGTTTCATCAGAGTACAGAAGATTGCACGCTCACACTCAGCTCGAATGGCTATAGCTGTTCTGAAAGAAGTCAACATTCAGGTTTTACCTTGGTCTGCTATATAGTCTTGATCTGAATCTAGTAAAACGTTTTTGGGACTACCTAAAGTGACTTAACCAGAGCAGTTCAAGAGAATGTGCACATCCGGTAACAGCTGATTGAACTACTCTACATTTTATTTCCCATTACTCCACCCGAAGGTACTACATTGGCCAAGAGCGAACCCTTGCTATTCCAAACAACATGCGTGACATCACTCACACAGGATCCATCTGAACGAGAGCGTATTTTTGTGAAAAATGCTCACCTAACATTTTTCAAGCGGCCCGTGTCACAAATCTATCTCGCCAACCAACTAAGCTACGAAGCCGTCTTGATTGAACTACTACTGGAAAAGTGTTAATAAGAAATTTCAGAAGAGAAGAGAACATCACACATCTTATTGAGAACATGCTTTCAAGGCTCCAATCAAAAAAAAGGGGAGGGCATGCTCGATATTAAAAAATAAAAAAAATATTTATTTTGTGTTTTTAGTCTAAACGTTAATGTTAATTCTTATGCGTAAATATCCGTAAGACGTGAAAAATCTAAGAATCTTAATTAATTAGTAAATTTTCCACAAAATCTCATTCAAATTCCTTGCATTTAATAAAGTAACTTGTTTTATTAAATTTAAACATACTTTGCACTAATAAGCTAATAAGCTAATTGTACAGAAAATTAGTAGTGACCAGGCGGACTAACACACCTAAATGCCGGAAAAAATCCCCGTGAACCGATGCATTTAGGGTCGAGTGATTAGAGAAAATAAAGTAATATAAATAATATAAACGCTGACAAATTACTTTCATACTCAACCAAATTAAGCTATTCGTGGTTCTAAACAGATTCAAATTATTGACTGCGATTCTATTATTGACAAGGTGGCTGAAATGAAGAGTTTATTAAGAAAAGGACTTTTAGCTTGATTTGCTATATTGAGCTACTAACACCTTTCATGGTATTCGACTTCTATATGAAGGCCTGTTACAGTGACAGCTAAGGTTAAGTTGTGGTCCTGAAGTTTAGGGTGCATGTAGTGACGGACGTGTGAAGGGAGGTTCGGAATTTTGCTATAAATGAGGTAGGGACTAAGGCGATGTTTATACGGTTTTCTACAAGAATGTGGGATAGTCCTATGGTTACTGCTCGGGAGTATTGTAGGTTAAGTTGGATAGTGTTTAGTTTGGGATGGGCATGGGGAGGAGTTCTTGTTCGTTTTCTGTTTGGAGTCTAGGATCCATAATTTGTGCATGATATAGTTATGTGCAGGGATGCTTGTATACCGGCCAACCAGAGCTTGTGAAAGGGTGGTTGCGTGTTGTGGTTGTGAGTAGTAATGGAGGGGTTAGAATAGAAGTTGACGATTTAGCCGCCACTACAGTAGTCGAATCTTTGTCAATTGTAGCAACGGTTAACTGCTACAGGTTCTCGGATACAAAAATTTTTGAATAGATATGGGAATTCGTGGATAGTATGACTGAAAGTCCAGGAGAAACATTTATGGTAAGGTTATTTGTATAATCTGCTTTGGCGTGGATAGTATCGGCAATATCTGATCTGAAGGTGTCTTCGGGAATTAAGGTTTCTAGGAAATTTTGTAGGTATAATTAATTGAGGGCATGGATAAAGAGGAAATCTTTATCAAGATCGAATATAATGAGATGGGAAAGTTTAAGTTTGGGTAAGTGGATGTTGCATGAGTTTGGAGTTAAAGAGATTGATGTAATTTGATTTGTTCGTTCTAACGGTGACGGCGGATTTAGTAGGGCAAATATTTTGAATGGTCAGGTTAAACAGAGACGGGTGGAAGTAATTTTTACTGTTTATAGTAATTCAAATGGGGTCGTGTCAGGTTTTGAAGGTTTTAATGTAATTACTTTGGACGGCGGTCTTATTAGAGGCATGTGCTGAGAGGAGGTTGCATGAATGTTGTGGTGGCATACGCCATTAACTGTATTGGGGCCTGTGGAGTAAAGTACGTAGTGATTACCTTGAGGGCTTCTTTAATGGAATGGAAGCATTGTTGGGTTATACGAAGTTTAGCAACAACGTGTTTTATCTCTGGAATGCTTTATTTGCAATTAGCGCTAGATACCAGAATTTCTGAAGTATCTGGTTTCCAGGATATTTGTTAATCTTGTTGGACTCTCTATATTCAAGTCCTATATCGTCGGATTTTAAAACACTTTGCAAAGAGGGTGGCGATACATCCATGGGCGATTTTTCATCATTTATCAGTCTCTTTGAGAGGTGGGAGTATGGGGATGATGTTTTAGATTTCGGGTATTGAAGAGATAGTGAACTTGTTGTTCTTACTGATCCCATAAAGGATGTTAAAGCTTCAACTGATGGGGTGGCGGAAGTTTAACCTGTAGTTTTTGGTTGGCAACTAAATGTAGCTGATCGTTCTAGGCGAGTGGGCATCTCAAGATGTGAATCAAGATGTTTGTATACATGTAATTTGACCACCTGTAGAACGACACAGATAGTGTGGTTTTGAGATTCCAGTTATTGTTAAAAGATGCCCTTTAAGGTTCTTTGCAGGGTTTGGCTAATTCGAAATGTAGCAGTATATACTGTTAGCTAGTGCAGGTGAAAATACCTTCATATCTCAGACGGAGAGAAAGTTTTCAGACGCTGAATTTAGCTACAAGTAATTTCCATTCACACACCATAACTGGCCTATTCATGATCCGATAACCTTCTAATTTCGTTTATAGGTGTAGAACTATAATTAGTATTACTTACACTGAAACTTATAATCAAAAAAATATAAGAACTCACAAGAAGTGTTGAGAACGGCTGATCTCAAAAGAACACGGTATGAGCACATCGACGATTATTATAAACTACTAATTTGAGTAGAGAAACTGCTTTATTTGGTATTATTGATTTAAAGAAAGACTTGTGTTGATGGCGTAGATCAATTTTATGTAGTAAAGCAACAATTTTCAATTTTGTTTAGCAATGAGCATTTGGCCGATGTTCAGTTAAAGAAGGCATGTCACTGAGAACTCATTAAAACACTCATAATCGCTGAGTCTGTTTTTTTTTTAGATATGATGTAATAGGGTACGACTTCCTGAAATTAATTTGAATAACTGTTTTGTTTCATACAAGCATAATTTATGGCGTCTGCATTGCTTAATTTTTATTGCAGTCTAATTTGGCTACAAGCACAAATGTTTTATGGATCATTTATAAGATATTTAGTGATGATTTTTTATTAATATTAATATTTGGATTTTTCTGAAAATGGATTAACAAACGTACGGTCTGCTTAAGAGTAACAAGACAAATGATAGACATAAAACTGGATTTATTTTAATTTTATGAATTTTTAAAGCAGTGAATCTAGTACACTTAGCCCGTATAAATACTCATGGATCCGTTAAGATTACACGCATCATAAAGCGTAATTATCACAGAAGATTAAAAAGTTTTATAATGATTTATTAGTTTCAAAATCATTATAAACTAACCAAACTTACATATAACGAAGCTACACAGAATGTTTTTCTTAACCCGTTTAATGACCAATATCAATAATGTTTCATAATTTTATCATAGCTACATTCCGATATGAGAAGGCAGTGATAAATACTATAACAAACTTCTTTTGACTGTTCTTTGTTCGGTTTAATATAAAGCAGATTATTCACAAATAAAGAGACACTATTATTTACTGAGATGCTGCTACAAATATCACTGATGACATTCACTGCATTGTTTACTCACACCATATTCTTTTAGTCACGACGATTAACTGTGTTAGTAAGTTCTACTATGTAAATTTATGTGAGTAAGCACTTAATTTGTATACACATTAATCGTATTCATTTTAACGCTTTACACAATAATTTATATCATAATACTTGCGAATTCATACTCTGACTTAAGCTGTCTGCTCTGCCGAGCCGTACGGTTTTGTACACATCTAACTCGAACTCTGTGCATTCTTCGCTTTCATGTGCTTTTTAATGCCTAAATCAATACCTCTCGTTATAACAAAATTTGCTTTGGACTGATAGTTTCATCCAACAAACACGTAAACAAAAATAGCGTGTGGATTAAAATAGTAAGTAGTGACGTAAAAATTGAAAATATTAAGACTATTGCAAATTAGATAAAATACATACGACGTTTCCTTAAACTTATCTGAAAAAAATACGAGAATACCTAGCCTTAGCAGGGGCCTACGATCACTCAAAACACTGTCTATTACATGTAGATAACTCTTTATGGTGTTGTAAGCAACATGTATTTTTATTTACGCAATGTGGTATTTCAAATAAAACATTTTACTACGTTCTGATCTTTTATATTTAAAAAAAAATGTAATGTATGACTAAAATAGGAACAAACTACCCCTTACCAAAGACAAATAAAGAAATAAAAGGATTTTTAGGACTCGGTGGATATTACAGAAAATCATAAAAGGTTACGCACAAATAACCAAACCATTCACCAACTGTATAACAAAAAGTAATAAAATCGAACACACACCGGAATTTATTAAAGCAGTAGCAAAATTAAGTGTATTCTCACGAATCGCCCTTTATTAGAATACCCCGACTTCTATAAACCATCTATACTAACAACAGATGCATCCAACGTTGCTTTAGGCGCAGTATTAAGTCAAGGAAAAGTAGGTAGCGATAAACCAATTAGCTACGCATCACGAACATTAAATGAAACGGACAAAAGTACAATACTATTGAGAAAGAACTATTGGCAATAATTTGGGCAACAAAATATTTTAGGCCATACCTTTATGGAAGGGAATTTTAAATATACACAGACTATAAACCATTAGTATGGTTATGTAAATTCAAAGAACCAAATTCAAAACTAAAGAGATGGAGGATTAGATTAGAAGGGTATGACTACGAAATCATATATAAAAAAGAAATATATAACGATAACGCGGACGCACTGAGCAGGATACAACTCAACATCATTGAGACAGATTATGTTATAGGTACTGTTGACGAAACAGAGATAAGAGAAGACTAGAAGAAATAGAAACTATACATTCAACGCAAAACGAAAACCAAAAACTACAATTAAAATTCTAAACGAAGCAATACATACTGCGGTTTCTACACTTTCCATGGCGATGTTTTCTAGTTTATGTATGTCTTTAAAGGTGTAATAACGCTTTCTTAATACGTTGTTTTAATAGCCCTTATGTCGTAGAGTTCGGAGTTAATCGAAGTCTGCGAAAGGTCCTTTAAAATAAATAAATTTTCATCTTCTGCTAATCTTTCAGGAGATGTTTTTAGAATAGGAAAAACAATATTCTGATGCACTGGCACTCTATTTTATACTAGCGCCCAAGTGACCATAAAATCAGCATTGCAACCAATCAACTACTGGTGCTCGGCGCTTCAAAAGATGAATTTCTAACGATTCCAAATTATCAGAAGTACTGCAAGTTCGGCACGCATGTGAGTAAACTGTTCGCAACACGCAGACGTATCGTGAAACCAACGGCGATTATTTAGGTGAATTACGCATTTTATTTCAGTGTCTTTGCTATTCAACAATTTTATCATTAAGAAAAATTGATTAATTTGTGTTTGATATTTACAGGGTGATTCACAACTTCATGGAAATATTTTAACTGTGCTTAAGAATGGGTCATAGATCGATATTTTTGCAAAAAGTTATTTTTTAAAAACCAAAATTAAATCGAATATTTTCAGGGTACATATAAAAATAATGAGACGACTAACCACGTGTTCTAATTGAAATTCCTTTGTGAGCGACCTCCGGTATAACGTTTATGCTTTATGATGAGTCTATCTTAAAAGTTTATGGTAGGGTTTGGGATTTGAAGATAACAAAGCCACAAATTGATATGTTTTATTATAAGCAATGCCAATGATACCGACCGGACGCTTCAAATAATTTTTACTTATTACACCTTATTAACAGTATTCTTCGAGTTTCGATACGAACAATAGGTTCTATTTTACAGGTACCGTTGTAAAACGCTACTTTACAAGCTAGTATCACATGATTGGTGTTTGCAATTCCTTTTTGGCGTCAGTATTGAAAGTACTCAATAACCACAGTCATAAATTGAAAAGGATCAAATGACAGTAAGCATTTTTTGGCACGCAGTAACATTCATTATTTAATGTTAATTCAATTCTAGCTGTATCTATTTTTGCTTTCTGTGAATTTCAATTTCGTAAGAAACATTAAAGGTTTTACTTTAGAAAGTGGCAATTTACAAACTCCCTACCTGTCAAGTAGAATATTCTTGTTTGTATTACAACTTAAAGAAATGCAGTTCACTAATGGGTAACGAATAAACATTATTTGAAACGTATGTCGGTGTCAATGGCACCACTAATAATAAAACACATCAATTTTCAACGAACTTCGTTCGTTTATGAAATCGATTTGTCGTCCGTCTGTCTGTCCGTCCGTCTGTCCGTCCGAGGCCTTTCTAATGGTCGGACATCAATGTGTGATACATCAATCGATTCAGCTCGGTGTCCAGAGCTTAAGTTTTGATGTCAGTTAAAATCGGACCACGGGTACACCGAGCCCGCGGGAAAATCTACAGGGATAATTAAAATTTTTAATAAGTTTAAAATCAATATGCGACACATATTTGAACAATTTATGGCATTTCATGCCAATTATTCCAATATTATAGACATTGTTTAAACTTAAATTTTGATTGCCGAAAATAATTAGATTCATATAAAAAAAAAATCTTATCTTATTGATGAGAACTAATATATAGCTTTTAAAATATTTATTCAATAAAATAAAATATATTAAAATGTCTCTTTTGTTGTTTATAAATTTTTGTATTTTATCTGAATACTTATAATTATTACAACATAATAATTTTAATTTCTTTAAATTGTTTTAAAGTAAGTCTACATTTGGAAGTTCGTTGCGACAATGCCTTGCATTTTCAACTTGTTGGTTTTGTATACTTGAAACTCCAAACCATTCAATTTTAGATAGACTGGTCATACAGCATAAACATTATACTACAAAGTATTCACATCCGTTCTCATGTCTGGCTAGTTGGGAACTTTCGGTAACCTCTTTCAAGTATGTCCTGCAATTTATACATTGTAACAATCTAACTTAAAATTTAATAATTTTGTTTAATTACATGTATATCCTAATTTGAAGGATATGAAACTCCTCCCGACGTAGATCAATATTAAGGGTTTTACTTAATTTTTGAAACTTATTGTCCCTAAGGGTTCATTTATTATTTCTTTGTTTACTTGTATTTCTTTGTTCTTATGACTTAAATTTGTTTCTTTGCTTCTATATCTAAGATACATTTTGTATAATACATATACGTTAATAAAATGATTACAATAATTAATAAAATTGTGCAAACACTGATGTTGTCGGAATGTACTTTTGGCACTTATAATTCACTTAAGTGTTCTTTGTAACTGTCCATTAACTTTACGGCTTGGTTAAGGTCATCTAAGTCTAGGTGCTCTAGTTGCATTGGTTTCTTGCTGATTTCGTCGTCTTCGGGTTGTATATTCTTGAACTGTAATTCCGGTAAATTTGCGAATTTCTTCGTTACTGTTGGGTTTTGGTATACTCCGATAATTTCGTTTTTCAATTTTAAATAGTAATCTTTTTTTGTGGTGATTACTTTACTTCCAGTTAATGCTAAATTGTTTTCATCTTGGTTACAATAGGCGGTTGCTATTACTTCTTGTGGAAATACAGCAATCTATTTATTGTTCGTAACCTTTTGAATTTTCATACTCGTAATTTGTACCGGTTTTAGATCACAATTCCCATAGTGATTAGAGAATCTTAACAATTGTACTTCACAGGAGCTATTTGCTTGAATAGCTGTTGTCGTTAATGATTAGCATAAGTATTGACTTGGTGCTTCTTCTTTGAATTTTTCAATCGTGAAGCCACACCTACGTTCATTTAGGGAAGGAAACTTTGTTTTAGGAATAATAACTTGATACTTGCTAGTAACTTTCATGGGGAAAGCAAATAAATAATAATAATGATAAGTGTTACTTTCTACTATCGGGATTTCTATTAAAAATGTGATTTCATGATTTTTAACATAACCTTTTACTATGCCCATTTATTCAAATATGAGTTAATTAGATTCTGATACTTCAAAGGGTAATTTGCTATTGGTTATAAGTGATATAATCTTCAATAATTTGTTTAATAAATCTATTGGTTCAATTATACTAGCGTGTAATGTGTTCAGTTTAGCAAATGTTAAAGCGTTTTCTAATGTTGCTAAAATTTGTTGAATTACAGTAAGGGTTGATATCATTTGGTTCAATATCGCGTTAAATCTTATTAAATCTTGCATTCCTAGCATCGTGGTTTGCATGTTACTTTGAAGGGTTAGTATTCTATTGGTTATACTGTCTTAGTTTTTTACTAGATTTCTTAGAGTATCATTAAATTTAATTGTGGTTGACTGGGTTAAAGATGTTTGGTTTTAACAATGATTTTTATGTCATTTTGGTTTTCAATTAAGTGTTGCATGGCATTGTCATATCGTTCTGCATCTAAGTTGTCTAAATTGCCTGTGGTAGCTATTATAATATTACCTAATCCGTTAATAAGTCCTATTTTTCGTCTTGTGATTTGATCTGTTGGTATTAGTCTATTAAATTTGTCTTCTTTGTTCTTTAAGATGTTTTCCATTATACTGCTGTAATTAAGCATTTCTATCGCGCATTTTTTCACGAATTTGACTGTGTCCATTGATTGTTTCAGTCTGTAGTAATTGTCTCTAATTATATAAAATTCTTGTTTTAATTCTGTTAAATCAAACTTTTGTGCGAATGTCCAATAATCTATTGTGTTTTGCATACTTGCCAATTTTACTGATAGTATACCGGGGTTATTTTTATTGTCTTCGACTAATATGTCGTCGTCGTGCTACCTGAGTGGAGGTTGACGGCAAGGGTGATGGCTGTCCATCTGAAATTAGAGGGTATCTTAAGTTCTTTAAGTGAATATATTCTACTATTTTTCCGTTATCTACTACGGCTACATTTTTATTTGATATCTTTTTGATTTTAAACGGACCTAAATTTCTGGGGGCCATTTTGTGTCTTGTACCTTTAAAATTCCTTTCGTATACGGTTGTGCCTATTGAAAATTTATTTATATCTGCATTTTTATTGCGTGTTGTTGTAATGCGCTCTTCATCGTTATCTAATTTATTTTTTACATTATCATATTATTTTTAATTTTTTTTATGGTCTTTAGCATACTGTTGATATACTTCATTATTGTAATGTATATCGTAAGGATTGCGGAAATCCGAGTGTTAATTCGAGGGGTGTAAAATTAGTTGATGAGTGGATCGTGTTGTTGTAAGAAATTAGTGCGTATGACATCAAATTAGTGATATGTTCCTTCTTATAAGTTAATCTTAACAGTCTAATTTGTTCTAATAAGGTTAGGTGTAATCTTTCAATTAATTCATATGATTCCGGGTGATCCTCTGTTACAAAATGAATTTTTATTTTATGAAGTTTTAGGGTATTTTGTATTGTTTCATTTCTAAATTCGCAGCCATTGTCTAAAGTTATTGTTTCTGGTGTACCATAAAATGTAAAATAGTGTAAAAATCCATGGGTTACATCGATACTATTTTTTGAAGTATCGCTTGGCCTATTTTAGTGAATGCGTCTACGATTGTTAAAAAGTTTTAGGCTTCTACCACCAAAGTGTCTGCATGTATTTTTTGAAAAGGTTTGTCGGGTGTGTTGGGTAATATTAAGGGTACTTTTGGGAGTGACCTGTCGTATTTCACTTTGTCGCATAATTCCAATTAGTTAATAAACTCCGTAGTTAATTTTTTCATGTCTTTAAAGTAATATCTCCTTATGAGTTGTTTTAGTGTTTCGTTGATTCCCCGATGGTTGGTTTTGCCTTTGTGTTGATTTCTTATTACGTCATTTATTTCGTCTGGGCCATCTAAAGTTATTAATTTTCTTGTATATCTGATAATTTCAGGGCTTGAGTTATTCAATAATTTAATATATAATTCTGAAAATCTTTTGTAAAAATGTTCTGTGGTGAAATAAAAGTAAAAAGTTTTTTCTCTGGGGTGTATTCTTTTAAAATTTTAATTGTTTGCTCCTCGTTATCGGCTTTAGTAATTTAAATTTGATATATTTTCTTATCTGTTTTTGTATATTTTACTGGATTGGGGTTGGTAAAAACTTCGGTAATTATGAATTGATTTGGTTTTACGTCTATAGCTTCATTTAAAATTTTAATTGCGATTTTCGGTTCTTCGTTTTGTGTTGAGTGTATGGTTTCTATTTCTTTTGGGTCTTTTCTTATCTGTTTCGTCTACGTTACCTGTAATTGACTCCGTTTCTATTGCATGAAGTTGTATTCTGCTTAGTGCATCTGCGTTGTAATTATCAATTTCTTTTTTATATATGATTTCATAATCTTATTCTTCTAGTCTAATTCTCCATCTTTGTAATTTTGAATTCGGTTCCTTAAGTTTGCGTAACCATACTAATGTTCTATGGTCAGTGTATACGTAGAATTTTCTTCCATAAAGATATGGTTTAAAATATTTTGTTGCCCAAATTATTGCTAATAGTTCTTTCTCGACTGTACTATACTATTGTTCTGTTTCGGTTAATGTTCTAGATGAGTAGCTGATTGGTTTATCGCTACCTACTTTTCCTTGGCTTAATACTGCGCCTAATGCTGCCTACGTTCGATGCGTCGGTTGTTAATATAAATGGTTTTGAAAAATCAGGCTATTCTAATATAAGGTGGTTTGTAAGGATACATTTAATTTTCTCTACTGCTTTGATAAATTCCGGGGTGTATTCGATCTTATTATCTTTCTTTAAAGAATTTGTGAATGGTTTGGTTATTTGTGCATAACCTTTGATGTATTTTCGGTAATAACCACCGAGTCCTAAAAATTGATTAATTTCTTTATTAGTTTTGAGTAAGGGATAATTTAGTGCAGCGTTTGCTTTGTCTGGATTTGGCATGTCTAAATTGGTTGTGGAAATTTGTGTTATTAAAGTTTGGATAGTTAATTCGTGGTTGATGCATTTGTGCGTTAAATGGTGTAAATTTCGGTTGTGTGGATACTTGTCTCACAACTTGTATGGTTTTCATCGGTGCGTAATTTTTATTTGCGTTAAGGTTATACAGTATATTTCTGTAGTACATAACATTTATTCCTCTACAATCATGTTCATTGCCTCTTCTAAATTTTGGGAATGTTAAAATCTTATTTTGTCCGATAACCGCTCAGGTAAGGCATTGATGTATGTCTAAAGCCATTTTGTCGTACATTTTCGTCTTCAATAATCTTATGTTTTGATCGGGTTCTTCAATTTTTAGCTTTGTCAAAATTAAACTTCGTACGTCTTGACATTTGATACCGAATTGATAGGGTGATTGGTTATTTTTCATTTGTGGGTTTATTAAATCACGGACCAGACATTTAATGTTTCTTTGGTTGCCGAAATATGCAATCGATATACGTATCGTCCCATTCGATCAGATCGTCGCGACTGGCAATCAAGGTTAACGCTCTGCCGGTCAGCTTACTTATTACCAGGCGTAAGAGTAAAACGTTGCGTTCGCTGTCGCAGGGTTTATAAAAAGATTTTAAAAATATCTCGCACGCGGTGATGAAGGTTCCTAATAGTGCTTAGTTTCCGTCATATAGAGAAATGGACTCGAGATAAAGTTTCATATCGAAATTCATTGTTGTTAATGGTTGCTTTCAGTTTAGTTTGTACTGTTATTTAAAGAATCACTTATCTTTTACGTATTTTTTATATGCAATTATAAAGTGCTATAATTACATTGAAGAATTGTGCTTGGTAATTGTCTCATTAATTACTGTCGCGCTGGAGTGTATATTTATAACTTTGCAGAGATGCGAATTGAGTTTCAAGTTTTTTGAATAGTTTCTCCTAAGAACTGCGTTATAATTATATGCTTTTGTTCAGACTTGTGCTGAGTAATTAAGTATTGCAATAATAAAGTACATAAAATGCTTTTATATAATTATACACCTTCATTAATTTGTTGCGTTGAAAGTGTTTAATTATAGAAAACGTGATGAGAATTAAGTTTTGAATAAATCGTTTCCGTAATAATTGTTGTAATAAAAATGTTACAAAGAATCGCGTTTTAATTATACCTTAAAGCTTCAGACTTGCTGAATAAATCCTTTCATTTATCGTAATAAATTGTAATAATTGTGCATATAAATGCGTCTTTATAATAATAAGTTTCCTGAGTAAATTCTTTCAGAAATAATAAAATTGCGATAATAAAAATTGTACATAAAAATTTTATTTTCCTTCTTACTAACTAATATCAATATTCAGTTGATGATGGTTAGGAAAATGAACTTTGGTACCTACAAGAGTTTGTTTGCCAGTTCCATTATTTTCTTTTCCTTTTTTTTCTGGAATTCGTGTATTCTTGTACTTTGCCCAGTTAATTCTTTGTTCTAGATTAAGAATTGAGATTTTAAATTCTGTTAGTGTCCTCTGGAATACTAACGACTGCGCCAAAAAGGTTTTGGGCATTTTGGAGCGGCTTTTTAAAAAAGCTTCTTCAAAAAATCTTCTATCGATTTATTTGAAACAGAATTACAATTTAATTTTTTATTGCAAGTACGTTATATGCAGTAACGTGTGGAGATCAAAATAATTATAAATTGACTTTCACTATTTTAGTGAGTAGCTGAACTACCAACAATGTTAAAGTTGCGAAGCTCTAGACTAACCATAGTAATAAATTTAAAAGAATCAAATGACAGTAAGCATTTGTTGGCACGCAGTAAAATTCGTTATTTAATGTTAATTTAATTCCTTTGCTTTCTGTGAATTCCAATTTCGTAGGAAACATCAAAGATTTTACTTTAGAAAGTGGCATTTTACAAGCCCCCTATCTGTCAAGTAGAATATCACTAATGGGTAACGAATAAACATCATTTGAAACGTATGTCGGTGTCAATGGCACCACTAATAATAAAACACATCAATTTGTGGTTTTGTATACTTAAAACCCCAAAACATACCATACAATTTTAGATAGGCATGTCATACAGCATAAACATTATACCAGAGTCACTCATCAAAGAATTTCAATTGGAGCGCGTGGTTAGTCGACTCATTATTTGTATACGTACCCTGAAAAAATTCGGTTCTATTTAAGATTTTAAAAAATTTTTTTGTAAAAATAGCAATATATGACCCTTTCTTAGGCACAGTTAATGTATTTCTATAAGATGTGAATTACCCTGTATAAGGAAGTATTTGCGAATGTATTTATCTCTTACTTTAATGAGACGGGCATGCCTTATTCAGGATGCTGATAATTTTTAATCACCCAGTATAGAATATACCAGACAAGAAAAAAGGTAAGGATGCTAGATGGGGGAAGAGCGGAGAAGCACCTCAAACCAACCTTGATCATCCGGTTATCATAGCAATGATCTATCATGGCCTAATTTTTCTTTGTTTCCGCCCATTAAACTATCCCAAAAAATGTAAAACAGGAACAGTTTTTACATAAATTTATTCGCCTGTAAACTTTAATAAACTGCTATTTGTTCCTTGTGTGGGTAGTTATTAGTCGTCACTATTTTTCACAAACAGTGACTCGTCATAGAACAGGAATTTTCAGAACCAATCAGCGTAATAAAGATTGGCTTAAAAATGCCATTAAAAGTTTTTAAGGACTGTTACATAAATGGGCGTTATTATTGAACCAGTCTGCAATAATAATGAAGCCGCTACAGGACGCCATAAATCATGCTCGCATTAAACAAAACCACAATTCAAATTAATTTTTAAGTTGCTCCCAATTATGTCATTTTAGAGAAAGACTGTTATTTAACAAAACTGCAACATTTTATGAGTTTTCAAGGGCAACTTTGTATCAGTAATAACCGTTTTTATTTACGATTGCACTTATAATTAATTGAACCCTGTTAATGTGGTGCGTAGATTTAAAAGGTTATGTATTAGTTGCCGAAATTTAAACACTTGAGCAATATGTCCTTCGGCTGCTATGTGGTAAAAGTACAACGCAATTTTGTAGTACAATGAACTATTACAAAACACTAACTTCTTTCTGTATGAAAAATTAATTGGTTATCTAATTGAACGTGATACTATGTAGGACACCATAAATAAATAGTAGGCAACCTGTCAATCAGGAGCCTAAGTAATAATAGTGTTTAGGCGAAAATGCACGATGTAATCTGTATACATTAGTAATTAAATCCACTATTGTAGTACGCATACAAATCTAGTGACCTTACATATATATTAGAAAGAAAATGTTTAATGTATTGGAGTAATTTAATAACGGCGCCTCTAATGTTTACAGTTTGCAAACAATACGAGTTTTAACAAGGTTTTGCAATTTAACCTTGGCCTTGACTAATATTAGCAAATGCGGGGCAGTGGGCGTGATGAATTAGTTGCTTACTCATAATGCAACGACGCTGTTACTCGTCTGCTTTATTCAGTAAGCAATAAAGAGCTATCGTTTTCCTTTTTCTCCTGCTCCGAATTGCTTATGATACTGTGTGTGGTATTTTTATTTTCGGTAGTTGTCATTATGATCATGGATTATGATTATTTTTGTCTGCTCCTATAACTAAATAATTTTGTAAGAATCTTTATTTCAAATACATACGATAAAAATAAAGTGTGATACTAAGAGAATTCGACGTTGCACTACCAAAACTAGCAACAGGTCACTTTTCCCCAACATGAACAAGAAGAAGAAGTTGAAAAATTAAGTCTGTTACGGCTAAAGGCCAAAAATGCGCCCTAAAGTTTAAATACTTAGCACCAAAAACCATTAGTTACAAAAGATATTATTCAACGCGCGAGTTATGCTAGCCATTACTCATTGGGAAGGTTTGCGCCGCTAGCCCTGTAAGGCGAGCGACGCAATCCGAATGGATAATGACAATAACTCGTGAGTAGAATACTGTATTTTTCCCAAACTACAAAAATGTTCATTATCAGATATTTTCTAAACGTTTTAACTATTATCGTAGACACCAGTGGTAGCTATCTCTAAGCATCAATTGGGCAGATGCTGTTATCGTTCGAGTGGGCGGTGTCTGAAAGCTTTTGATGCTGGGGTTTAATGCGAACTGACTCAAGCACGTGACACCAAACGCTATGTCTAGTCTCATGTTCGTCATAAGGTATATCAGACTTCCTATTGCGCGTTGATATTTTAATTTTAGATGCTCGTCTACGATCTCACCATTTTTCATGTTTTTGGGGTCCTTTCTTATCGGCGTACTTATTGGTTTGCAGTTCATCATGTCTTGACTTGCCAGCAACAGCCTGGTGTAATCACCTTGATCGATTTTCAATTCGTTGCTTTTCCTGGTTATGTTCAAAGAGAGCAATCTCTTTGCCGCTCCTAGGTCCTTAATTTTGAATTTCGCGTCTAGCTTGCTTTTTTTCATCTTCGAGATTTCGCCTTTCTCTCCATGTAGGGTTATGATTAAATTTTGGTCATTGTTATAGTTCACGCAGTTGTCCGACCGACATTGTATCATGTTTTGACTTATCAAAAATTCATTTAACTTGTTGTTCCATAACAGACCAGATTCGTGCAGCCCGTATAGTCCCTTTTTTAGTTTGCACACGTATTTTCCTTGCGGCTCATGTGTGGTTTCCAGACCTTCTGGTAACTCCATATACACGTTGCTTCCAATTTCTGCTTTTAAATACACGCAGTTCACGTCAAAATGTTCGTTTTTTACACTCAACGCCAATAATGTCCGTACTGTGCTGACCCATCGATCACTGGCTAGAATTTTTCTCGCGGGCGTCACCGTTGTGTGGCGGCGTTGGACCTTTCCATGGTCGTCTGCTGCTTGGTGAGATAGTTGTGTTTGAAAGGGTACCTCTTTTGAGACATTCGTCCACATGTATTCCTTTCAGGTTGTGCGCCTTGCACAAAATTGGACAGATTGACACGGGCTGTGTGGTTAGCTCGTGGTATACATGTTAAGTTCCAATGGAGCGTCTTACGGTTCTGTGCTCCGAAATGTATGGAGTCTTGTTCGTAATTCATCACCACCCAGGAATGTTTCGTGGTCCGTCACTTGTGCAAGGGTGAATGGCGTGCGGAACTTGCTTTTGATTGCCATTTCTCTCCCTGCTTTGGCAAGACAGACGGAGGCATGATAGGGTTGTACCCGTGAACCTGTGAGTATGCAATCTTCCCTAATCATGCTCGTCAATGCCCCTGAATCTAGTAATGCGTCGTAGTTTATTTTCTGTATGGTGACGGAGATCCTTGGTAGTGGGTCATCGTGGGTGCTGTTTAATCGCGCCAGTTCGTTTCGTCCGACCGGGCTGTAGTCTGGCGTGGCTCGGCCGGGGTGTCGTTTCCCGAGTTTCTGGTTGGACAGTCTCGGTGCCAGTGTCTTTGAGGGCAGAAGCGGCACCTTGGTAGGTCTTCTGCTGTGGGTAGACGTCTGGCAGCTAGTATGGGGTTGATTGTCCTTATTGTTGCCTTTTTTACGTATTCCTCGATTTTTATGAGGCGGCAGATCATTTCCCATACTGGCGTTGGCATGTGGCACTGAATTGGATTCCTAGTGTCGGTAGGAGGAGATCTGTGAACAGTTTCATGTCCTGGTTGATGTCTAGCTTTAGGCTTCACCTTAGTGCCAAGGAAGGCGGCTACTGATTGAGACGCCATCTGCTTCTGTCCATAGTACTCGGAGGTTGTTTTGGCTCTTATGATTGGACTGTCGTACTTGTTCAGAAAGAAGTTTTTGAATTCGACGTAGGTGGGTTGGAACATGGCGTATACTTCCCACCATATGGCTGCTTGGCCTTGGAATTGAGCGGTTGTTGTCGGTACATCCGCGTCCATCGCTTCCGTCTGTTGGAGGAATTCTGTGAGATCCTCCAGAAGGGTGTCAGAGAATGTAGGTTTCTCTGCTTTGGAGGTGGCTGTCGTGACGTGATACAGGTCTTCCACGAGCGTCTTGATTGTGATCATTTTGTCGGTTGGTTGTTTGTTGAGCGCCACTGGGTTGTTACAGTCCCAGAACTGTTGGTGGTTGTGTGGCCTCATGGGTTGGAGGCAGATTGTTGGTGTCCTGCTGGACGTATGGTGTAGTTTGACTCCTCGTCTCGGACATGTTGAAGGTTCTTGCAAGCGCGCTGTTTTCAAAATCTTCTATGAAGACGGCCCAATCACGTTTGAGTGGGCGGCGTCTAGAAGCAAGTAGGCTTGGCTTAAACATAGTAGGAAGTAGGAAGAAGTTTGGTTGGCCAGAAGCGGCGGACTTTTGGAGCGGTGACTTCAGGGTAATTCAGACAGGATCAGAAGAAGGAAATTCGGGTGAGGGGATAGTTATGCGGAAAAAGGCAGGACACTGTAGAAAACCACTAACAAAAATGAAAGAATACTCATGATTATAGAAGAATCTAAATCGGTAAATACAGTAATAATACAAGCATACATGCCCACCTCTGGCTACAGTGAACATGAATAACATCAATACCTTGCTATGACAGTCATTTTTGAGATGTAGTTTGATCAACAAACTTAATATTAAAAGTTTGGCTCGAGAGTTACCGAACTTAAACCTTGTGCGTAAATTTAGTAGAGAAGTATATTCTAAAAATAATTGGAATTGTGAATGCGAAGAAAAAACGCGTTTTATTGTTTTCCGCGTGTGCTTTATGGGGACGAAGATGCTTGGACCAAAAACGAGGTTACCTATTTAGTCCATATTGCAACTAACATTAAACAACATGAAGCCTCGTTTGGTCATATTAAGAACGAGTCTAGTTTTAAATTATTAGGTAAGACATATACAAATTCAATTAAGTTCTAAATATAGAAACTCACTATTAAGAAAAAGGGAAAAAATTGCAAAAAAATCGATTTTTCGAAAATAATCAACATGTAGAAAAAGTTAATTGATGTTTAACCAATGAAAAGGCAGGGTTTAGTTTTAGTATG
This sequence comes from Platerodrilus igneus, assembly GCA_036346225.1. Taxonomy (NCBI): domain Eukaryota; kingdom Metazoa; phylum Arthropoda; class Insecta; order Coleoptera; family Lycidae; genus Platerodrilus; species Platerodrilus igneus. The sequence continues at coordinate 1,968,707 of JARFIW010001052.1, read as the reverse complement.
TAAAACAAGTCTATATGATCTTAACCAATGGAAATCCTGGGTTTAGGGAAGTTGGTTTTTTGGCTGAAAATTTCCGGTGTTCCTTGGGATTGTTCCATTTCCAGCACTTGCATTTTGATATAATATCATTCCTTCGCGCTGAAGATTGTTGTGCAGGTAGGTTGATGCGTGGTGGTGGGACTATTGTGGGTACTGGATGTATTTCTTTGGCTTGGATCCAATATCGCCCGGCTCATGTCGAACCCAATAGCTGTTGGATCCGGCTTTTCTTTGAATTGGATAATAATTAGTCCATTTTGTTTCGAACTGACTCGTGGGGGCGGGTGATTTGTGATCGTAACCTAGTTGCTGCGCAAGGATGGAGAAGGCTCCTTGTCGTCGGTATATTTGTGCCTGTAACGGCGTTTGCGTTTTCGCTTTGTTCAGCCGCATTGGGGTAGGTGCGATTGAAAGAGACAGCTTGCACATGGGCAGATCGACGAGGCTGCGTATTTAGCCTGTGGTCTACATGGTTTGGTGTCCAGTGGTAATAGGCGCCTTTCGTTAGTGCTGGCTGTGGTAGCTATCTGTGTTTGCCTAATAATCACTGGTTGGAATTCTTCCCGAAGGCAGTTGGGCAAAAATTCGATTGCAAACTGGTGAGTTGCAGTTGCAGTTGGCGGTGATGGGTGTCACCATTTTGTTCCAGTGGAGTGTCTTACGCTAATGTGCTCCCAAGTGTATAGAGTCTTGTACAAATCCATCACCACTTTCTGGCGTTGAAACCAAGATTGCCCCAGGGTGACCATCTACTGTTATGTTGATTACTACCAAGAAGGTTTTATGATCCGTCACGTGTCCGAGTGTGAATGGCGTGCGAAACTTGCCTGTGATTGATATTTCTGTCCCTGTTTCGGCTAGATGGGCGCAGGTATAATAGGGTTGTACCCGTGAGCAAATCGATCTTCCCTGATCATACATGTCGATGCCCCTGTACATAGTAGCGCGATAAAGGTCGTTTTGTGTATGGTGACGGTGATTCTAGGTAGAGGATCATCGTTGGCTATATTTAGTTGCGCCAGTTCTTTTCGCTCTACCGGCGGTGGTCTGGCGTTGCTCGGTCGTAACGTCGTTTTCTGACGCTTAAATTGGGCAGACGCGGTGCCAGTAGCGTTGTGGGCAAATGGCAGTAGTGAGGTAGGGCCGGTCCTACTTCAAAACGCGACAGACGTATTTTCCATGTGTAGAATACGGCTGAATCGTTTTGAATTAGGATCGGCCCTATATGATTTCAATGTAAAATAGTCGTGAAAACATTTCAATGTAAAATAGTTGTGAAAACATGAATTCTTCTATACTTTCAATGTAAAATGCTTGTGGGCACGTTTTGAATTAGGATCGGCTTTATATTACTTTCAATGAAACACACACGTATGTTGAAAAGTGCAGAGAAGAATGTGTAGCTGTTTTGAATTCGGTTTTCTATCGAGAAGTTAGACGTGCACCGTTTTGAATTAGGATCGGCGTTATATACTTTTAATGTAAAATGTGAAAACCTGAATTCTTTTCAAATGTAAAATACTTGTGGGCACGTTTTGAATTAGGATCGGCTTTATATTACTTTCAATGTAACACACGTATGTTGAAAATGTATGTGCAGAGAAAATGTGTAGCTGTTTTGAATTTGGTTTTCTAGTTAGAAGTTATAAAGTATGACAGATGCAAAAAATATCGCATTTAAGTCAATTGTGTTTAACACGTGCACCGTTTTGAATTAGGATCGGCGTTATATACTTTTAATGTAAAATGTGAAAACCTGAATTCTTTTCAAATGTAAAATACTTGTAGGCACGTTTTGAATTAGGATCGGCTTTATATTACTTTCAATGGAACACACGTATATTGAAAATGTAAGTGCAGAGAAAATGTGTGTATATGTTTTGAATTTGGTTTTCTAGCTAGAAGTTATAAAGTATGACAGATGCAAAATATTGCATTCAAGTCAATTGTGTTTAATTAAAGTGGATTCTGATTTATGTTTAGAGGCTGCAAATACACACATGGGCCGGTTTCAATTCAAAATGTGTTCACTCTTGTGATAGGTTGAAAAGTGGGTTGGCAAAGTACGCAGATGGTGGTAATCTGCTATATAAGGAGATTGCTCTAATATTAATTTAATTAGTCGAAGTTTACTGCATATATTAACATACAAACATGTATATAATCGATATTCAGGGATTTAAATACAAGAAAAACGAGTTTGTGTGCAAAGAAATTGCGGTTTTGGACTTGTTGTTAGGTGATGTTTGGCATCAAATTTTAAACTGCCAATGCAGTCTAGTTGTTTGAGTCAAGATCATATAAAACATAATGACTGGGTGACAAGGAATATTCATGGTCTTTCTTGGGATGAATCTTCAACGGCTGGAATGGTGTCAACATATATAGCGCTTTATTTGAAGCAAATTATCCGACCCGGTGAAGAAGTATTTGTGAAGGGTCTAGAAAAGAAGAAATTGATTGAAACATATATAATGCAAAACTTTGTAACTGATATGCTTGCACTAGGTTGTCCTAAGCTATCGGAGTTAAAATCAACAATCGTTTAAAATATAACATACATTGTTGTAAACACAGCAATAACAATCTGCAATGTGCAAAACAAAATACCTTTTTATTAAAAGAATGGCTTGATAATAATAAAAAACAATAGAAAGATTTTGTTTGTATTATTTATTTTAATATAATTTTACAATGTTAGCCTTACAAAATTCCTTTATAATAATAAAAACAATAGAAAGATTTGTTTGTATTATTTATTTTAATATAATTTTACAATGTTAGCCTTATTAACTATTATTATAACAACTTCTAGCAAACATTATTTTTATCGATCCAGCTATTGTGTACGTTAGAGAAGCCTAACCATTTTACAAATACTTTATTTCCACTCTTTCTTAGGACTTTTCTACCAGGTAAATTCCTGGATGTTTAACCTTTGCAACCTCCGTTTCATAAAATGCACCTTTGATTTCTTTCTCGTCTTGATCTTCTAATATATATGTCGTCGGATTGGTTACGTTTACCTTTTAATCTTAAAAATTTCATTTGACCAGTTTGGCGTGTAACCTTTCGTAAATGCTTCCTGTGTTTACTAATCCTCACACTGTCTTTTATTGAATATTTTGGTATTTTGGTTGCAAGTTTGATGTGGGTAAATGATGATTTAAGAATAGTTTTTCAATTGATTTATCAACTTTTACAGGTTTGACTCCGATAGTATTGTGAACTGTATTGTTGTATTGTTTCACAATATCGCTTAAATTTTTATCCAATTGTAAGAACCGTTCAGGTTAAACAAGCGCCACATTTTTCCCTTTAAAGTTCTAATTACACGTTCCACAATGCATGCTTTCTTTGTAGAAAAACACTATAATGGTTTATGCCATATGTCCGCATTAAGGATTGAAAGTGTTTGTTATAATATTCTTTACCAAAATCAGACTGCAAATTTCTTGGAGGATTTTTAAATTTATTTAAAATTGTTTTCATTGCAGCAGTAACATCAATACCCGTTTTACTTTTAAGTGGTACAGCCCATACGTATTTGGAGAAACAATCAATAACTACTAAAATGTATTTAAATCCTTTGTTTGTTTGCGAATATGGTAGCATTTCAATCAAATCGGTCTGAAGAAGGTCATTTAAACCTTTTACTATCACTTTGCGTCTCTTGAAATTTATTCTTGCTGGTTTATGAAGTTCATTTACTATATCCTCTTTCACTTTTGATTGAGCAACTAACATAATACTTTTTTTCTAATCAGGATTTATTAAATACAATTATTTAAGATACTTCTATGTTTGAATGTCGCGGGCTCCACTTGCTTTGAAAGGAACTTTTAATATAAAATCAAGAAACATTGTGGTATTGTTTATGATAGCACCGCTGTCACGAAAGCTGATTACATCCATACGTTTAAGCAAAAATCCTTGTAACTGTGCAATTACATAACTTTTTTCGTTTATAAGAATTTCAATGTCTTGCGGGTATCCTTTAATATTCTCAATGACTGCTTCCTCATAAGGAAATTCATAATTATGTTTAATATTGAAAATAAGAAATGTCTTATCACCGTCGAGGAATGTATTCGAGTAAAACGTTGCTACTACAGTGTAATGTAGCATATGTAACTTATACTCAATCAAGGTTTCAAAACCTTCACTTTTGTTTTCATATTCCTGTTCACTTATATCTATTTTACGGTTATGTAAGTGCCTTCCAAATTTGTCAATTGTCATATCATCTAATTACTTTTGCCTCACGCAATTCTTCAATGATCGAATTTATTTCGTTGCCGTGACCTGTGTGTCCAGCAGTCTGTGATGAAACTAAAAGTCGTAATCTATCAACAAGTTCATTGGGATCATTCCAATATAAATAATCTATTGCGTTATTTGATACTTCCATTGTCATACCGTCTCCAAGACGCTTTCTATAGGGTAATGTTCTAGGTCTACGGGGTGTTTGGGAAGTATGTTTAATGTAGATATTATATTTTTGTACTTATATGAAGTATTACCCTGAATTTGTTCTGTTTCAGAATAATATCTTCTATTAGCATTTGTTCTTTTCACAATATCAAGGTACGACTTTAGATCTTGCTGACTGTACCCGACAGGATATTTTTAAACAGTAGTTCGTATAATCCAGGAGTACCTGTATATTTCAAATCATTTATTAGAACATTTTCATCATCCAACGCGAAATTCGAATTGCCTATCATAAGACCATTCGAATCAGGGTTAAACCTAATACCATATTTATGATCAAATTCGTTCTTAACATCTTTAAACATATTGTAAATATATTCTCGAGGTAGCGGATGTAGCTGTTCGAGATAATGTGTCATACCAGGTGAATCGACAAAGCTTTGAATATATTCCTGAGCTTCTTGTGCATTTCAATTAATGTCTGCTTCGTATTCATTCTCAACATCATCATCATTTACCTCTAGGGCATCATTTTTATATTTGGTATATGCTGTGCAATAACCGGCGAATCAATATAGTCAACGTTCCTTTCTAGCAATGTAGGTTTAATTTTTTACACTGCTATGAGGCAGTTCTTCTTCTTCTTTAAATTTTTCTTTCTTTACCACACTTTCCCCATCCAGTTTATTAGCAATAGTTTCTAATCGCGATGTTATGGGTAATATTGATTCCACTTGGACGACTTCATTATCTTTTAACTGACGCAATTTGTTTTTACAATGTTTCTTTTCTTAATTAAAATTCTTTTAAGTTTTATCGACTCCTTATTCATTGCGTAAAAGTTTATTGTAATAAAAAATTCTTCGATGCTAACGATACTTGCGTCTCTCAAGGTTTAAATATGTATGAAGTGATCAAAACCTATTCGGTACCTTCTTTGATCTGGTTCACTATCTTTGTCTACAACTAAGAAACCGTATTTGTCTCGCCAACAAGCAGCACATATTTCACGGAATTTATCATACTTCATATCAGTATTGACGTGATCGTCATATATGTTTTAAGTTTAAATCATCTTGTTTAAATAAAACTAAAAGATTAGCATTATCACGTAGTAAGTGCTTAGGTATACGAGTATAACTTTGACAAAGGTAAAACTGTCTACTTGTTTATGACGCCCCATACTAAAGTATTCCTAATGATACCTTGTTTATCGCAAGCTACATCATCAAAAACAAATATAGAATTATTTCGAGCATCAGATGGTGATATAATATTATCAGAACTGGAAAATGTATAATATTTGATCTTTTATTGGTTGCAGTAGACTTTCAAGGTATTGATACTTTGGTTGATAAAGTGATTTAGAATAAACATATACGTTTTCAAACTTTAAACCATTAGGATGTTCTATCAACCCAATCATAACGTTGGTTTTACCGCAATTTGAAGGACCAACAACTAGACATCGAATAGATGCAGGTAGAAGAACGCTATGTTTTTCTTTTTAGCTAAAGATTGCGCACCAATGTCATTATTGTTTATGGTTAAAGGTGTTGATTGTTTCACAACATGCATGTTTGCAAGTACTAAATTCGATTTGTAAAAAGTAGAATTATATATATATAAGAAACGGCTAGTATATAAAGAATCATTAATTCATAATATTTTATTTATTTGCTGCACAGCTTGAGAGGATAGTTGTCCTCTAATGATTACATATAATAATTCTAAAACTACTGGGAACGGACTATTAAATACTGTAATTAACAATTTACCATTCGAAGCGCATATTCCGGGTTACAAATTTTGCGGTCCGGGTACAAAACTAATCGAACGGTTAGCTCGAGGAGACAAGGGAATAAACAAGTTAGACGAGGCTTGTAAGGAGCACGATATTGCATACTCCAAAGAAAAGGATCTATCTAAACGCCATCAAGCAGATTCGAAGTTAGCTCAGTTAGCTACAGAAAGACTAAATTCTGGTGACTCTTCTTTAGGTGAAAAAGTAGCAGAATTTGGAGTAGCTACCGCAATGAAAGCTAAAGTAAAACTTGGTATGGGTGCCTGTGCATCACTGAGAACAAAAAATATCGATAAAATAAGAAAACTGATAAAGAAACGTAAAATAAGAAGTACGCTAGGTATTAAAAGTATTATCAAACAAGCACGTACAGCTTTAAAAAAGTCTAAAGGATCTAATGTTATGGATGCAATCAACATAGCAATTAAGGCAGCCAATACAGCAAAACAAAAGAAGCATATTAAATCAGCTCGTATTATATCAATTCCTAAAACAGGAGGTTTTCTACCACTAATACCAATTTTTGCAGGCCTAAGCGCTCTTGGTACTCTTACTGGAGGTGCAGCTGCTGTTGCAAAAGCAGTTTCAGATACTAAAATAGCTAAGGAACAACTAGCGGAAAAACAGCGTCATAACAAGGCAATGGAGGACATTGCAGTCGGAAACGGCATGTACATCAAACCTTATAAAAAAGGTTTTGGTCTTTTTTTAGCCCCTGCAAAACCTCAAAGGAACGCAACTTGATTTTACCTAATCGTGCACTAAGCAATGTAGAATTAATAGAGTTTGTTAAGCAATTAGAAGTACCATATTTCCGTGGTGTGTTCATGAGAAACAATCTCCCAAGAAAGTTAATTTTAAAGAATGTGGTATAATTAATTTAGATGGAATAGAAGGTTTAGGCACGCATTGGACCTCTTACAAAAGTACGGTAGTAGCGCTATTTACTATGACAGCTACGGAAACCTGCGACCGCCAACAGAGTTGATAAGTTATTTGAATAGCGGGGTAAATGTAGAATTCTTTATAACATTAACCAAGAACAATCGTACGGTACTGTGTTTTGCGGACATTTATGCTTACAATTTCTAAGTAGCGCATAGAACTGCGTACGAAGTCGTTATGTCGTACACTTTTACTCTAACGGGAAACACTTCAGTTTTAACAAGCAATTTTAATCCACCTATAAACTTGGATAATGATTCGGAGTACGTATTAGGATTAACAAATTTTGAGTCTTATAACACAATTCCAAACATAGAAAAGGAATAAATAATAAATTTTATTATGGATCTAACGGAGAATTCATAGAAATACCTGAAGGTGCTTATGAGATTAGAGAAATTAATAAATATCTTCAAAAGCTTTAGGTGATAAAAGATGGCGTGGTCGTATGAAACAATCACGAAGCGCTAGAAAGACTCCAGTGTATATAGAAATTACAGCTGACAATAATACACTTAAATGTAGTATTAAATGTAGTCTAGATGTGGATTTTACCAAAAGGATTCAATTGGTTCTCTACTTGGTTTCAATCCACAAAAATTGCTAGCATTTGTCACGCATCAAGCAGACTACGCAATCAACATTTGTAAAGTGAATGCAGTTTCAATCGATTGTAATATTGCAAGCGGATCCTATTTAAATAGTAAACCAGCCCATGTAATACACGAATTTTTTCCGCAAGTACCTGCAGGTTTTAAAATTGTCGAGTGCCCACCTACGATTATATATCTACCAATCAAGTCACGTATAATAAATGAAATAATAGTTAAAGTGTTAGATCAAGATGGAAATTTAGTTAATTTCAGAGGAGAACTGCTAACTGTAAGGTTGCATTTAAAAAAAATCTGCAATAGCCATGGGTATTAAGTATAATGCGCGCAACATGTCAAGAATTGCTATAAATGCTGGAAATTTCAAAGCAATCGACACTCGATTGATTGTTTCAAAACCGCTAACAACACAAAACCGACAGTTTCTACAATCGTTAGGACTGCATTTAATTAATTAAAAAAGTAGAATGAATAGTGAAATACTGAACGTGCGTGAAAAGTTTACTTCGATAATGCAATTGTTAATATCGAAAACATACTCATCAACCTTATGCTAACACATCTTTAAACAATAATGATGAAATTCGAATCCCTATACAGCAACAAGATGTATACACCTTACCATCGAAGAGCATGCTGTACATAGAAGGCAAATTAATTAGAACAGATGGAACGCCGTCTCAGACAGCAAAGTTTGTAAATAATGGAATTTTGCTGCTTTTGATGAAATTAGATATGAGATTGGAGGTATCATTGTAGATCGTGTTCGGAATCCTGGATTAACGTCTATAATGAAGGGATATGTTTCATATAATAGCAATCAAAGTAAACATTTACAAAACGCTGGGTGGTCTCCTATGGATGATTCGCAAATAGTTGATGCCAATGGGAATTTTAATGTTGCAATAAACCTTTCAATGGTTCTCGGATTATGCGAAGATTTTAAAAATTATTTTAAACATACGTCATGAGTTAGTTTTACTACGTTCCAGTTTTGATACTAATGCTATAATTAATCCTACACCCGATGAAGAAATAAAAGTTGTTTTAAACAAAGTTTTATGGAAAATGCCGCATGTAGTCGTTGATGATACTCAACGAATTAATTTAATAGAATGCGTTGCACAAAATCAGGATTTGCATATTCCGTTTAGAGGATGGGAGTTGCATGAATATCAACTTCTACAAAAACGCAACGTCATACATGGAACATTAAAACAACAACACAATTAGAAAAACCAAGATTTGTGATTGTCGGTTTCAAACCAACCGAAAAATAGATACATGAGCAACTACAGTCGTTTTGATCATTGCTATTTAACCAACATGAAACTATATTTAAATTCAGAAATTTTCCCGTACGATAACTTAAATTTGAAGTTCGAGAATAAACAGACTGCGTTGTTATATGAGATGTATGCTCAGTTTCAGCAATCATACTACGAAAAGGAAAATGAACCACTTTTTAATCCTGAAGATTTACGAAGTATTGCACCATTAGTAGTCATAGATTGTTCTAGACAAAATGAAACGTTAAAATCTGGTACTGTCGATATTAGATTAGAATTTGAAACTAGCAGAAACGTTTTGCCAAATACATCTTGTCATTGCCTTATACTTCATGATAAGATAGTCAAATACAATCCACTCTCAAACAGCATAAGAATATTATAATTACTTTATTATTATTATTACTGTACCTTTACAAATTATGAAAAACAATAAATCATTTAGCAATCACAGTCTATTTATTAATATTTTTACATGCTTTTTACAATATCTTTCACATATTATACATTTCTCAAAATAAACTAACTGGTATGTTATTAAGAAACTGGATTTTTTAAAACAGAACGGTTATTACTACTATTTTTCTACAATACATTTATACTAATATAGTTCAAACTCAGGCAGATTGAAAGGTATCCTATCTTTAGATACATCCAAAAAAACGGTGTACTTGTGCAGGTATAAACATAACACTGAAGTTTTATAACTAAAAAATTATATGTTAATCGAGATAAAATAAATTGCATTCTTTATTTGAGCCAGCGGTTGAAGCTTCACAAGTCATTTCTGAGTGTATAGTTATACCCCAAGGTTTAGTATCAGTGGTTGAGGTACTAAGAATTCTTTTATCATCACTTGGATTAAGAACAATTTTGTTTTGTTTAATAGTAAAGACATCATGTTTGACTGATCTAATTAAACATTGTTGTTTCTGTACAGACTGGTTATAAAACAAAGCATTCTTATAATCATCAAAAGAAATTTGCTTAATACTTGCTAAGGAAGATCCCTTTGACTTTTTTATTATCCTATCCTGAACTCTGTAAGTGTACATTTTAGATCTAAGCCCTACAAACTCTAGCATGATATCACCATTGTTTTCATCTTTCATAATACCAGGAACTTTTTTATTTGATAATGGAATATGATATTTGTTATGAGGGTCGTAATCGGAAGTATCAAATCTATGAATATCTTGTTTGATATAAGAGTAAATATCTTCAACGCTAAACTCGTATATCAAACTATCCGTATCTGTATACAGTAACTTTGCTTTGTTAGCAAATTGCGATTTTATATAACTATAGTGAAATTCATATAAATAGGTTTTTGAAATATCTAGAATAGAGAAACCTACATAAATGGGTTTGTTTAAATAAACCTCTAATTTATTCATTTCTATTAAGACTAGATCTCTGTCTATCACAGTGCAACTATGAAAATTAGGCTTCGCTATGTAACTACGAGCTCCAAACCGCCCTTCCCATTTGCTCACTAATTTCACATCTTTCCTTTTCCGTACGTTTTCCATCATTTTTCCATAAACCGAATTTATCATATTTTTATAAAAGCATATATCGAAACTGTTTTTGACTGTTGTCTTAATTTCGTATTCAAATCAATGTATTCTTTTAACCAAGGGGCTTGTTTAAATCGAAGTACCTTATGAATTTTTTTCAGTTCTAAACCGTAGCTTAAATACATTTTTAAATTCTTATAGTAAATAATATAGTTGAGTTTTGGATATAAAGTTGTAAGTAATTTCTTTAAGTTTGATTTATTTGAAGGTACTGGTGGTATCATATGTTCAGGCGCCAAAGGTAAGTCACTGTATTTCATGTAAAGATACTGGATAGTGTAAATCGCATTCGAAAATATATCCTACATCAGAATCATCGGGAATATTAAGTATGTCTAAACGTACTATATCTGGACTGGTACCATCTAAAAATTCAAAATCTCCATATGGAAGATATTCAGACATTGCAGCTCCATATAAATTATTAACATCAAAATACATTAAATATTTAGAATCGAAATTTGGATCATAATCTGCATTCATATATTTGTTATTTGCTTTAGCATATCTATTCGAACATTGAGAAACACCGCCACGAATTCCCCGTTATAAAAACATTATTTTTTCAATATCAGTAAGCAACTCGAGTTTAACGCTCGTCGTTTTTAACATCGCATCTAGAGCTAAACCTGGAGCCGTAAAGTAGTGAAGCGGATCTAACTTATACGTGAACATACAAGTTTTTCTAAAGTTTTCAAATATATCAGACAAGAGCAGTACATTTGTTTTTAAATATAGGTCTGAATAGTCCCTAGTGTTTTATATTAAATGTTTGCCAAACGTGTTTAGCATGATTGTAGTCTTCATCTGATATTTCTTCATTGCGTAAACGATTAAAGAATGCTGTTTTACAGGGTAAATCGGTTTCATTGAGTCTATCCCAAGAGTTAATGTAATCATAGAGAAATATGCCTTTGCGCGTAAGTAACTGAAACTCATTATCAGTGTTACAATTTTCCCTGGTGATGGATTTTTTATTATCATCTAAGTAGGAAGCTAATTTTTCGATGCTAGATGCCATAAACCTGAATGAATCGATAAATCTAAAACTAACTTTCATACCTTTTACATATTTTGTAAAAGATATGTATTTTTCCTTATTTATTGGCAGAATGTTTAACGAACCTGACAACTCTAACGAGATTTTTTTAATAATGAAATGCGAATCGTAGCCTGATAAGTTATGAAAACTACCGGTATCATATAAGAATTATGATAATTGATGTTGCAATCTTGATGAGCCACTCCTCGAAATTCACCTGTAAAGTGGCAGTGATCGCGAACTCTAATATCATCTATACTAAAAGGTTTATTGCAAATGTGACAGTGAAGGGCAAATTTAAATGTTGACTTTTGTTCTTCCGTTAAAGGATTCATAGGTTTTGGATTACAGAAAATTTTATTAGTCGTTTCTGAAATCAGTTTCAATTGAGCAACAAACCATTCTATACAATCCTTCCCGCGATACAATTGAAATTTGGAATATTTATTATCATACGAGCATTTCAAATAATACGCTACACTAAAGGGTATATGCCTTTGGTAACGAACTGTGTTTAATATTACCTCAGACTCATTGCATGGTTCTAGTATACATTCGATATCTGCATAAACTACAAATGATACTTTTTCTTGATAGTGGAAATGTTTAAATGTTAGATACTTTTCAGATTCTTCAGGTAATCTTATTGAGCAAGTATTCTGTTTTTCGCAATAATTCGAATGACGCTTAAGTAATGCTGCTGTACTAAAATTATTTAAACATCTATAACAAAAAAATTTTTTATGGTGATGCGAAGACAACTGTTTTGCAAATAATTTTGACATATCCTTAATCCAAGTAAAATGAAAGTGATTCTCATTAGCATTTGTAGGACGAGCATATTGTAAGGAATCATTATTTAAAACTAACAGATTAATAGGTTCAATTTTTTTAAAATTTTCACTTAAACAAAATGGTAGTATTTTAGCATTTTCTATACAATATAGGTTAATTGCGAGATTGTTAAGCTTTTCAATTTTTTTTATGTCTTTTAATGCAATTGGAAACTGAATTGAATTGTAGCGTAATACTGTATCAAAATGCGGATAGCTAGATATTCTATGACTATTTTGTTTAGCAGGAAATAAAGCGGAAACCAAGCTCCAAAGAATGCAATGTTGATCGTTATTTATTACATTTACCACAGCTTTTTCTTTTTATAAAGTCCGGGACCGGTACAAACGTTGAACACCCTCCTTTAAGTGGATCATGATTGTTTATATTTACCTTCAAGTGTAAAACTTCGGATTGCCCAACCAGAATCTTTCTCGCTAAATTCTTCTAATCGCTTCGAAATCTTGTTCAATACGTTCTCCTTATACCATAGCTTGAGATTGGTATTTATATCGATGTGACGATTTGCAGTAGGAAACGTTTTCAAATCCATTTCACCAGTTGTAGGCTTAACAAAGTTAGCTGCAAATATTACATTAACTTTCAACATTGACTTTTTTAAGCAAGCAACAATCTTGCGTTTAAAACTAGCGAACGCCTTGTCTAAGAACACTAGAGGATCTCTATAATTTAAATTGGTAATAAGTCCCGTAATTATTCGACTTCCAAAACATGATTGTACATCATGCCAAATCAAATTTTTGCGAGTATGACCTCTAGAAAGCGTTGAATCAACACCTTTTCCACGATATTCCAAAGAGCGTTTCAAGTGCCTCAATCATACAAGGTAACTTTTAAGATATGCTAAATTAGATTCCAGTCTACTAGGATTTTCTTGTCGATTGTTTTCGTATATCTTATTTCTAATAGCAAGCTTCAATATACTAATATTTGCTTTGATAACTAAAATGTGTTTCGTTATTTCATTCACTGTTTTCAATAAATTCACGCATTTTACAGTTAATCTCAAAATTGCTTCACTAATCTCGGATACGGTTTCAGCATTCATGATTCTATATAAAATCAAAATACACTACTCAATATAAGTATTTCTCTATTTAATATTTATACCAAATATCATCTGACGTAAGCAAAACAATTTCAAAAACGTTCATTCATCTGAGTTTACGGAAAACACGTAAGCAAAACAACTGTAAAAAAAGAAATAGCATCAAATCAAAATAATTGCATAGCGAATTGCTTTGAATGCAATTGTTAAAAAATCTCCTTTATTTACGTTTTTATTCAAGATGATTTTCAAGCAGAGTTTGCATTCAGTACGTAACTATGACAAACAATTCGCTAAGCAAGCATTTCCAGTATTTACAAACTGAAGGCGACTTTGAGCAAAACAGCTGTAAAAGGAATTCGCATACAACATCATTTTTCATTCAGTTACGTTTACTATGAAAAATGTTTTATATGACCTTTGATTTTATGATGTGTATACAGAAAAATACATACAATCATTACAGCGCTATTTTTATGGATACATATGAAAAAATGTGAAAACCTGAATTAGGATCGGCTTTATATTACTTTCAATGGAACATACATAATCATCTAGCGTTTACTACAAAAATTCAGCATGATTCGCACAAATTACTATATTCCTATATATGCAGCGCCTTTTGCAATTTATTTTTCAGTCAATGAATGTAATTCATTATTTCTGCTGAGCAGTACCTTTTAAAAAATTCTTATACAGCGGTAATATAAACGAAATAAATATAATTTAGGGTTTTATTATGTGCATTCATTGCAATTTCTTTTTCATACAATGAAACTAATTCATTATTTCTGCTGAGGTATAATTATATTCGTTTACATACTGTTTTGTTTATTAGAATAGATTATAGAGCTGAATTTTTCAGAAAACGAGGCAAATTTTTAATTTTTCTAACAGATCAGTTTATTACTTGAATGTAATTCATTATTTCTGCTTAGCAGTACCTTTAAAAAATTCTTATACAGCGGTAATCTAAACGAAATAAATCTAATTTAGGGTTTTATTATGTGCATTCATTGCAATTTCTTTTTCATACAATGAAACTAATTCATTATTTTCTGCTGAGGTATAATTATATTCGCTTACATACTGTTTTGTTCATTAGAATAGATTACAGAGCTGAATTTTTTCAGAAAACGATGCAAATTTTTAATTTTTCTAACAGATCAGTTTATTATTTAATATAAATACTTCACGTAGATTTTACCAACAGTATTCAATCAGATCTCTTGTATAATTATTAGTTACTATTACTAGCAACTTTTTAAAAAATGAGTAACTTGTCATCAGTCAAAAATTGTAATAGTACCAACGTAAAAGTTCTAGAGCAATTTATATTACATTCTGACGAAGACGTGATTAAAGAAGTTTTTGGTTGTTCTTCGGCTCAACTCGATACTGCTGCTATTTTTGATAGTGACGGTAAGTGCTTTTTCACATTTATACATGTGTTTTTTTAAAACACTACTAATTTATAAGTTACATTAGATCAAAAAACCATTCTGGAAATTCTGAGTCTATCGTAGAATCGTTGATACACTCTGAACCTCTCAGAAACATCAGGTAGTATACAAAAGAAAAGGTGAACCTACAATAATCTTTTATGTTATGCTCACAGATCAGGCAAAAACATGTCGGCTATGAAAAGTTATGTACAGAATCAAATATGACTGTTTGCTGTGAAGATGACAAATCCTACGAAGATGATGCAGTAGAGTTGCTTAACGCATTTAAAAAGCGTGGAGAGAAGCTACTGCGTCGTATATATTTGAGCTAGAAATAATAAAGCAAAAAAAGATGAACTAGCGGTGAGGGAGCAGCAGTTACTTCAAGAACGTGAGTTAATAAATACTTTTCATTTATAAATAGTTAGATCAAAATATTCAACAATTTTGTAAAAATAAAAAGTATTTTATAATAGTTTTCTTTTGAAACAAGACTTTCTTTAAACAAGGTAGTAAACTCGAAGTAAAACGCACATAAATCAGAATCCACTTTAATTTAATACATAATTTTTTTATACAATCGATTTAGATGTGTTATAATAATAAACTAATTTCTTAAATTAGTGACATATTATTCTGAAAATTCTATGTTGACAGTTAGACCGATCGATCCCTTACTAGTTATGTATACGTTGTAACATACTGTTTTAATAAGCTCTAATAGTTCTAGTATTCCTAAAAATAGTTAGTTTCTAGTTTAATTTTAGCATGCTAATTATTAGAATTGTAGCGGCTGCAGGATCACCCAAGTAGCTTCTCAGCGAAGTTCCCAGAAAGATCTAATCCAAGAGTTAATCAATTTTTCTAAAGGCACTTACTTTAAGGGCACTAAACATGTCAAATTAGTCCATATCTATGATTAGATGTCAATCATGCTTTAGGATCCTATTTATGTCAGGGTGGTCTGAAGCAATTTTTCAATTAGCTGAGCACTCAACTAAAATCAATTCTGAGAGCTACGGTTGTGGTTATCTTAGGCATTGACAGTTTTAATTAAAATTAAAGATTTACGACCGGCGCATCCTAAGCCGAGTAAGAGCGTCAAGAAAGGGGTTATTTTCAATTAACCAAAATGTATATAAGGAGGCCAGCCGGTGGGAATCGGGTTGTTTATTTCAGACGCGTTAGAGGTTAAAGCTAACGGTTACTAGTGATGTGTTTATTTCTCTGCAGTCAAGTGCGGGCCGTTATGTTTTAAGTTATTTATTTCTCTGAGTAAGTAATTAGTATATGTGATATTACTATGAACTCAAGGCTGTGTTATGCAGCATAAGTCAGTTATTTGTTTAAAACAGTATTTGTCGACTTCCATAAAATACAATTCCGGGTGAATGCCCAGTTCAAGTAAATTGATCCGTTTTATTATTGCTTTGGAGACCGCATCGTTTTAGAAGGGTCTTCTATTATATTGTGTTTCGACGGTGTCAGAGGTCGTTAATCACTAATCCACGAGACTACCTGAGAATGCAAAGCTCAGGCCCGAAGTCAAGTTACGGTACTATTTGACCCTTGAGAAGGTCGTATTTTTCATGGTGTAGATGACCCCGTGGTTAAAAAGGGTCGTCGCACTATGCAAGTTAATTAGAATAGGTAGCATTAATAAATTTTTGTTATTGGGGTGTGTACACCTAGAACTGTATCTATTCAAAATATGTTTGTTAGTTAAGTTTAGTTAAGTTGTGTTTGTGCTAGCCGGAGACTATAAGTGACTTATTTTCTGTTCTGCCATTTTGGTTCATCGCCCACGAACAAAGTGCGACGAGAGCTATTACCGCGATTGGTCCATGGGCCGTTTAATTCCCATGGTGGCGCCCATTGTACATAAGGTTATTTACTTTATATTTTGTTATGCATATGTAATTAGTTGAAGTTTTAGTTAGTAGCTCGTTCAATAAAACAATCGAATTTTCGTCTCAGTGTGTTTGTTTAATGAACCCCCCCTTCACCGACTGCTGCAGCTTGCGAGGCAACGTCCCGAAACGTGAGGGTACGATGGTGTTAGAGGTCCTGTTATTTATTATTTATTGTTAATTGGATACCCTCATGCGGTAGGTAAATATTAAAATCACACTGGCGCATTAACGTGGTTAAAATTGTAATTATGGTAAACAACAAACGGACGAATTTTTAGATTGTTTTGTTTTTATTTAGTGTTAGGCAGAATTACAGTTTAATATTAGTGATTTAGGAACAAGTTTCGTTATTGTTGGCTTTTACCTTTTAGTTAGTCATGTATGTGGTAGAAGCTTTAAGAAGCGATGAGCTTAGTTATGAACTTTTAATTAGGAACGTTGAACCAACAAAGTTAAGTGTGTTAGAAAAGCGAAAATTATTGCGTAGAAAACTCATTGTTGAGAAAGTCGACAGTAATGTTTTTCTAAGTATGAGAAAATTGAAATCGTTCAAAAGGACGAAATTGAATTATTAAAACTTAAGATTTTGAATTAGAAAACTGTTTAAATTCTTTTACCATTCTTCCTAAAAGGACAGAATATATTAAACTTAACACGAGATTAATGCATGTAACACAGAGACTAAATTATGTCAATTTCGATATTGAATTTTTAGAAGTACACAAAGAACTGCATTCCAAATGCATTAGAGCTTTTGAGATTTTAGAACAGGTAAACGGGGAAAATGAGATTAACGATAACCCTCTTTATTGTTCGGCTAGCGGTAATAAAATCCTACAATAACACCAACAGCAGAGGGTTCATGCCCTGGAGCATCAGCGGTTTCTTCCATTAATACCCCATCGGTCTCGATTTCTAGTAATGATTTAGGTACGCTAATTAAGTCCTTGAATAAAACAACGACATCAGTCCCGATCCACAAGTGGGATTACAATTTTCGGTGAATCTGATTCTATATCGGTTTTAGATTTTATTCAACGCGTCAAAGAACTGCAAGTTGCAAGAAAAGTTTCGTCAGATGACCTTTTCGAAGGGGCTATTGATCTTTCACCAGTTCAGCACTGGATTGGTATAGAGCAACGCGGTGTACAGTAAATTCATGGGAACAATTAATTTTAAATTGAAACAAGATTTTCTTTCAGCCGATTATGCAGAGAATCTTTTAATGTTAATTAAATCCAGACGGCAAGGCGCCGATGAATCACCTACCATTTATATTTCAAAGATGGTAAATTTATTTTCTCAATTAGAAGAGTCCATTTCAATCAGGGAACAAATAAAAATTATTAAAAGAAATTTACAGACTTTTTATGCCACGCAACTGGCGTTAATTGAACTGACTGACATTTCCCATTTGATTTCTCGTTGTAAGCTTTTAGAAGACATTAAGCCTACACATTTTATTAAACAGGAACATTCGGATTCTGCCAACGTACCAGTTATCTTAGAACGTCAAGTTCGACAGAGTTCATTTTCTAATAATAATTTACCACGGTCCGGCGTTTCGAATTATTTTAAAACACAGCAAAATTTTCGACTATTTGTTTCAACTGTAAAAGACGAGGTCACTCGTTTCATACTTGTCCGGAGAAACGCGGAATATTTTGTTATTCTTGTGGGCAGTTGGAAGTTACGTCCACAAATTGTCCAAACTGCTCAAATAATTCAAAAAACTAAGGACAGGAAAGCGCGTAGTCAGCCGTTGCTTTTCTTCGTTTAATAATATTGCTGCTGACAAAAGACGTGGTCGGATTGGTTAGTAAAGTTAAGAATTTTGTAAATCATCTAAGGTTTTTCAAATTTTTATAAAGTAAAAGATGATACAAGACCTTATATTAATATCGAGATATTTAAGGAAACTTATACTGCACTGTTGGATTCCGGCGCGAATACCTCTATTTTAGGCAGACATGGTTTGTGTTTATTGGATAAATATAAGTTAGAATTAATTAAAAATGTAAAACGTCTATATTAACAACCGCGGATGGCACTGCACAATCAATTTTAGGTTCAATTAATTTGCCCTTGACTATAAACGGGGTTACTCGGTCTTTAAATGTTTTAGTTTCCGACTCAATAGAGTGTACCCTAACGTTAGGGATTGATTTTTGTCAATTATTTGAATTGAAAGTAGATTTTCAAAAATGAATTTTATGCTCATTCTGCGGAAACGAATAAATTAAATTTCATTAAAGTCATGGCCGATTTAAATGAAGACCAGAAATTTGAATTAAACAAGGTTATTTCTTTATTTCAATCCCTGGATCGTCCTACCTTAGGCCGAACCACTAAAATTTCACATCATATTACAACGGAAGACGTTGAACCAATTAAACAAAGGTATTACCCATTATCACCGGCGATGCTGGAACATGCTAATAAAGAAATTGATGCAATGCTTGAACAAGGCATTATTAGCCCAAGCAATAGCCCGTGGAACTCCCCATGCTATTAGTAAAGAAAAAAGCAAAAGGTGAATTTCGTGTATGTTTTGACGCTAAACGATTAAATTCAATTACAAAAAAAGACGCGTATCCCATTCCGTTTGTAAATGACATTCTTGATAGATTACGCAATGCGAAATATCTCAGTTCAATCGATTTAAAAAGCTTTCTGGCAATTGCCCTTGAGTGACGAAAGCAAGGAAAAACAGCCTTTACTGTCCCAAGGCGCGGATTATTTCAATATAATGTAATGCCGATGGGTTTGGCCAATGCTCCAGGCACATTACAGAGGCTCATGGACTCTATTTTTGATTTTTCATTATCCCAATCAGTATTTGTTTATTTAGATGATATAATTATTATTTCAAGCACATTTAAGGAGCATATTAGAATTTTGAACGAAGTGTATGAGAAGTTGAAAGGCGCTAATTTAACAATTAACAGTTCAAAATGTGAGTTTTGTAAACCAGAGTTACAATATCTGGGATATATTGTGAATAAAGATGGTCTCCGAACTGACCCAGCAAAATTGACGCAATTGTAAATTTTCCTCAACCCAAGACAGCCACTGAAATAAAACGTTTCACCGGTATGTGTTCTTGGTATAGGCGTTTTGTTTTGGATTTTGCCACAATTATAGCACCTATTAATGATTTACTAAAGGAAAGAGAAATCGCAAGCGATTAAATGGACGGACGAGGCTCTTATTTCGTTTGAAAAAATTAAAGATGTTCTTACAAAGGCTCCTATTTTAAGGAGTCCTGACTTTTCGAAAGTTTTTCTTTACAATGTGACGCCTCAAATTACGGCGTAGGTTGTGTTTTAACTCAGGGAGAAGGAGACGAAGAACATGTAATTGCTTATGCTTCTCGCAGTTTAAATTCAGCAGAGAAAATTATTCAGTCACAGAACGGGAACTTTTGGCGGTGTGTTTTGCTATTCAAAATTCCGACCATATATTGAAGGAACTCATTTTAAGGTCATTACGGACCATCATTCTTTAATTTGGCTCCACAACTTAAAAGATCCTGCGGGACGTTTAGCTAGATGGAGTGTGAAACTCCAACAATTTGATTTCGAAGTTATCCACAGGAAGGGTAAATTTAATGTGGTACCAGATACATTATCCCGAGCTCTTAGTGGAGCCTATGCTATTAATTCTTTAAATTTTCTTTACACGAGGTCGAGGATTGGTACAAAACATGTTAAATAATATTAAGGAAAAGCCAGATCTATATCCCGATTGGAGAGTAGAAGATGATAAAATGTATAAGTTTATTCCGAATAATTTGAATATCAAAGCCAATTTAATTGAGTGGAAGTTAGTAGTGCCGAAATCATGCCGTGCACAAATTTTAAAAGAATGCCATGATGATCCAGTTTCGGCTCATTTGGGTGTATTTAAAACATATACAAAAATCAAAGAGCTCTATTACTGGCCTAAAATGCGGTCATATATTTCTAAATACATTAGTAAATGTGTTACGTGTTGCCAAAGCAAATCCAGCACGTTCAACCATTATGGTTTTATGGGCAAAGAGAAAAAAGTTTCATTTCCGTTTCAATGTTTGTCGATTGATTTAATGGGGCCCTTTCCGCGCTCGAAATTGGGGAATACTTACCTTTTAGTTGTTACTGACTGGTTTACAAAATTCACTCTATTGCATCCCATGCGCAGCGCTTCAACAAAACAAATTTGTAATTACCTGGAAAATTTTGTATTTTTGGTATATGGGTACCTCAAATTTGTATGATAGATAATGGCCCCAATTTAAAAGTAATTTATTTTCCAATCTCAAGACAAATTATAAAATACCTTCGGTTTGGTTTAACGCCAGCTACCATCCTCAAGTTAATTATGTAGAACGCGTTAACAAGGTAATTGAGCTGCCATTCGCAGTTACATTCAAGATTCTCATAAGAATTGGGACGATAATATTCACAAAATTGCCCATGCGCTTTGTAATGCTGTTCATGAATCCACAAAATATTCCCCAACATTTTTAGCTTTTGGACGCACGGTTCCTCTGTCCGGGGAATTCTATAATAAATTAAAGGATTTAAATCCAGAGGATCTAGCAATTGATACCGAGAACAATTGGTTCAAGACCTTAATGAATTATCGCCCATCTTTAAAGAAGTTCAGAAGAACATACATTTGGCGTATGAACGTAATACGCACTCGTACAATTTAAGGCGCAGACCATTAAATTTCAAAGTAGGGATTTAGTGTGGAAGCGCAATTTTATATTATCAGATGCTTCTAAACATTTGAATAAAAATTAGCCCCGAAGTTCCTAGAAGCAAAGGTGATGGAAGTTTTAGGTTCTACCACTTATAGACTATCTTCCATGGACGGAAAACCGCTAGGGGTGTTCCACGTCCAAGACCTAAAACCTCACTAATATTTTATTTTTCCAATTTTTATTTTTCCTTCCGCCAATTTTCTGAAAAGACTCAGTTGTCTTAAACATAATTGCGGTTGGATGTTAATTTCTACATTTATTTTTTTTTTTTTTTCAATTTTCTTGAAATTCCTAAGAGCAATTTCAATTTTTCGAGGGGGGCTGTGTAACATACTGTTTTAATAAGCTCTAATAGTTCTAGTATTCCTAAACATAGTTAGTTTCTAGTTTAATTTTAGCATGCTAATTATTAGAATTGTAGCGGCTGCAGGATCACCCAAGTAGCTTCTCAGCGAAGTTCCCAGAAAGATCTAATCCAAGAGTTAATCAATTTTTCTAAAGGCACTTACTTTAAGGGCACTAAACATGTCAAATTAGTCCATATCTATGATTAGATGTCAATCATGCTTTAGGATCCTATTTATGTCAGGGTGGTCTGAAGCAATTTTTCAATTAGCTGAGCACTCAACTAAAATCAATTCTGAGAGCTACGGTTGTGGTTATCTTAGGCATTGACAGTTTTAATTAAAATTAAAGATTTACGACCGGCGCATCCTAAGCCGAGTAAGAGCGTCAAGAAAGGGGTTATTTTTCAATTAACCAAAATGTATATAAGGAGGCCAGCCGGTGGGAATCGGGGTTGTTTATTTCAGACGCGTTAGAGGTTAAAGCTAACGGTTACTAGTGATGTGTTTATTTCTCTGCAGTCAAGTGCGGGCCGTTATGTTTTAAGTTATTTATTTCTCTGAGTAAGTAATTAGTATATGTGATATTACTATGAACTCAAGGCTGTGTTATGCAGCATAAGTCAGTTATTTGTTTAAAAACAGTATTTGTCGACTTCCATAAAATACAATTCCGGGTGAATGCCCAGTTCAAGTAAATTGATCCGTTTTATTATTGCTTTGGAGACCGCATCGTTTTAGAAGGGTCTTCTATTATATTGTGTTTCGACGGTGTCAGAGGTCGTTAATCACTAATCCACGAGACTACCTGAGAATGCAAAGCTCAGGCCCGAAGTCAAGTTACGGTACTATTTGACCCTTGAGAAGGTCGTATTTTCATGGTGTAGATGACCCCGTGGTTAAAAGGGTCGTCGCACTATGCAAGTTAATTAGAATAGGGTAGCATTAATAAATTTTTGTTATTGGGGTGTGTACACCTAGAACTGTATCTATTCAAAATATGTTTGTTAGTTAAGTTTAGTTAAGTTGTGTTTGTGCTAGCCGGAGACTATAAGTGACTTATTTTCTGTTCTGCCATTTTGGTTCATCGCCCACGAACAAAGTGCGACGAGAGCTATTACCGCGATTGGTCCATGGGCCGTTTAATTCCCATGGTGGCGCCCTTTTGTACATAAGGTTATTTACTTTATATTTTGTTATGCATATGTAATTAGTTAAGTTTTAGTTAGTAGCTCGTTCAATAAAACAATCGAATTTTCGTCTCAGTGTGTTTGTTTAATGAACCCCCAGCTTGCGAGGCAACGTCCCGAAACGTGAGGGTACGATGGTGTTAGAGGTCCTGTTATTTATTATTTATTGTTAATTGGATACCCTCATGCGGTAGGTAAATATTAAAATCACAACGTGTTTGTTCGAGCCAATACTTTCATTTAATTGTTTCACTCCATGTGCTTGAAGGTATTCAAAATATCTCAATGGCAATATACTCTTGAACTCTTCTGTTTCCACTAATACTCTATCTCCATATTTTGTCTTGAGTGTTTCCACTTTTAAAACTTTAAACCTCTTATTCACTATAATATCTTTTGAATTTACATAAGGTTTGCGATATGTGGTTTTATTAAGAGTATTAAAATCCATATTGCTTTTCTTTGACTAATTAAATTAATATTAGAGCAATCTCCTTATATAGCAGATTACCACCATCTGCGTACTTTGCCAACCCACTTTTCAACCTATCACAAGAGTGAACACATTTTGAATTGAAACCGGCCCATGTGTGTATTTGCAGCCTCTAAACATAAATCAGAATCCACTTTAATTAAACACAATTGACTTGAATGCAATATTTTGCATCTGTCATACTTTATAACTTCTAGCTAGAAAACCAAATTCAAAACATATACACACATTTTCTCTGCACTTACATTTTTCAATATACGTGTGTTCCATTGAAAGTAATATAAAGCCGATCCTAATTCAAAACGTGCCTACAAGTATTTTACATTTGAAAAGAATTCAGGTTTTCACATTTTACATTAAAAGTATATAACGCCGATCCTAATTCAAAACGGTGCACGTGTTAAACACAATTGACTTGAATGTGATATTTTTTGCATCTGTCATACTTTATAACTTCTAACTAGAAAACCAAATTCAAAACAGCTACACATTTTCTCTGCACATACATTTTTCAACATACGTGTGTTACATTGAAAGTAATATAAAGCCGATCCTAATTCAAAACGTGCCCACAAGTATTTTACATTTGAAAAGAATTCAGGTTTTCACATTTTACATTAAAAGTATATAACGCCGATCCTAATTCAAAACGGTGCACGTCTAAATTCTCGATAGAAAACCGAATTCAAAACAGCTACACACATTCTTCTCTGCACTTTTCAACATACGTGTGTGTTTCATTGAAAGTAATATAAAGCCGATCCTAATTCAAAACGTGCCCACAAGCATTTTACATTGAAAGTATAGAAGAATTCATGTTTTCACAACTATTTTACATTGAAATGTTTTCACGACTATTTTACATTGAAATCATATAGGGCCGATCCTAATTCAAAACGATTCAGCCGTATTCTACACATGGAAAATACGTCTGTCGCGTTTTGAAGTAGGACCGGCCCTACCTCACTACTAATGGCGCTTCTTGGCAGTTGCTTCGTTGTGTGTGAAGGTCTGACTGATGGCGTGGGGCCGGTCGTCCCATTTGTTGCATCTTTTTCGTTCTCTTCTATCCTGGAGAGCAGAGTGATCATTTCCTATAGAGTTGTCGGCATGCTGGCAGGAGGAGGTCCGTGAATAGCTCTATGTCGTGGTTGATTTCTAACTTTAGGCGGCGCGCTTGCCGTACCTTAGTACTGCGGAAGTCGGCTAATCAGTTGTTGAAAGTTAAAATAAAAATTTGTTGTTTTAAGGTATTTAAAATCACTCTGGTTTGTGTATGTGTGTCTGTGTATGTGTATGATGTGTGTGTGTGTGTGTGTGTGTGTGTGTGTGTGTGTGTGTGTGTGTGTGTGTGTGTGTGCGTGTGCGTGTGCTGTGCGTGCGTGTGCGTGTGCATGTGCGTGTGCGTGTGCGTGTGCGTGTGCGTGTGCGTGTGCGTGTGCGTGTGCATGTGCGTGTGCGTGTGCGTGTGCGTGTGCGTGTGCGTGTGCGTGTGCGTGTGCGTGTGCGTGTGCGTGTGCGTGTGGTGTGTGTGTGGGTGCTAGTAGAAATTGTTAATAATCCAAAACTCTTTAACTTTTCTCCAGCGCAAATCTTATTATGTCTGTTAGTTTAGATTATATGATTCATGCAACTATCCTTCGTAGGCAAACTGGGAACACTGTAGTAAATAAATTTACGAAATGCTTATACTTAAAACTTAAGCCTGCACTATATTTAAATTATTGAAAATAAAAACAAATGTTAAACCAATTTGCTTGTTTGTATTTTTATTGAATTTACTGTTGCTCCAAAAATCAACTACTATATAAATTCGAATTTCCCGCTTTTACCGAATAGTTGCCGGGTCATCCACTTTAGCGCAATAATACAGTTTTATCTCTTCTCTGAATTGTATTTTTTTTTATTTATGGGTGTTTTATGATAGTTCAGTAGCGACAAATCACTTTACGGGACCGCAGCATTCACTTTGCGTGCGAGTGTTTTATAAAAAGGTCCTTACACTGTTGTTCAACTTCTTTACAGAACACATTTTAATTTAACAAACATGAGAAATGTATGAAGTGCGAGTTTTATTGGGCATTTGATGTGCAAGTTTGAATAGACTGAAAAGACAATGTCGTATAAATCAACAGAGCGTAAAAGGACATCAAGAACGAATATGAATGTCAGTCTACTAGGGACGCTTAATGACAATCGCTACGATTACGCGTTGCTTCTCTAACTATGGACAAATTCACGGTGCATCCCATTATTTGCAATGATTTGCATTTTAACCGCTACAAAATTGTTGTTATTACAAGAGATAAAGTTCGATGGTAATGCTAAAGGAGTCGAATAATTCTGCATGACAACCAAAAGTCGCTTTAGAGGCTTCAATTACATACGATTCTCTGATAAACCCAATTTTCACAACACTGGCCACATGAATAAACAAATTATAGATATTGGACTTCCAAAATTTCGAAGGAACTGCATCAGAAATCATTACACTTGCCTAAAGGTAGACGTTTGGGGTATCATATCAGCTCAAACAATTATTGGTGCACGCTTTTTTGAAGATAGCTGTGGTCGTGCTCAAATCGTTTATTCCATTAGTTAATCTTCAAGGAAGCGTAATTCCGCGGAGTCTATAGCATGCACTCTAGCGAATTGCCCCTGGCCCATGTCCACTTCTGTCTTACGGAACTTCTTTATTTGGTCTGGATGTTGTGAAAGTGCGAGAACTTATCAATAAAAATAGGTGGTATACGACTTTTGGTTGAAGGTCGAGTTGTACGTTGTTCATTGTATGATGTTTTCATCGTGGAGATGGTGGCAGCAGCGTTGGCGTAGCTTCTGGACACAATTGCAGTATCCTTAGGAGCGCCGCGGGAGGGGGTACTTGTGTTTGGTCTTTTTCTTCTACTTAGTTTCCGTCTTTGTTTTCGCTTGAAATATTGAATGGTACTCTCGTCGTCTGCTACCGGTATATTTCGCGTATTTCATGTCGATTCTCTCGTCGGCGAAAACGACTGAAACTCCTTTCTTCGTATAATCCCTGGCTATTGGGTCAATCATCGTAGCAGCGTTAGTTTCGTTCTAAAAAGAACAGTCAAATCGTAAATGCACACCAAATGTCATGACTCGCGGTGTGCACCTTAGCAGCTAAAATGTGAAAGTCACTCGAACGCCGTTGTGAAACATCGCTGTGATGATCTAAAAAAACTCCACTTTGGTGGTATTGGTGTAGA
This sequence comes from Platerodrilus igneus, assembly GCA_036346225.1. Lineage (NCBI taxonomy): Eukaryota > Metazoa > Arthropoda > Insecta > Coleoptera > Lycidae > Platerodrilus > Platerodrilus igneus. The sequence continues at coordinate 1,941,692 of JARFIW010001052.1, read as the reverse complement.
TCTGATCTTCTTTCTAGCGATGTCGGACCAGGACTATGCTTCAAAACGCAGTATTGATTTTAAGGTTGTATTTGGTAGAAAACAGTTCCTAATTGTAACCATATCTAAAGCCCAGCTGTTGCTATAATGAGCACGTCTTGTTGAGATCTCCAATTTTATTCAACATATATCCCTGCCTGAATTGCAATAACTCAGTCTTTAACCAGATACCGAAAGGATATTATTGAATGCAGATTACACGGAGCTCGTTGTGACTCAATAGTGTAAAACAAAGTCTTTTTTCTAAATTGACAGTTTCGTTTGCAGCTTACCAGGGAAAAAAAAGGTAGACAGATTGACGCCTTTGCACCGTCATCAAGAAATCAGAGATAATCTAGACGCTACAAGTAGATACGTTCAGGTCTTGTACCAATTTATTCAAGGTTCTCAAGGTAATCTTGTCATCATTATGAACCGTTTGAAGCCATCTATTTTACGACCATTCCTGCGGCCCTTCTACATCAAATCCCGACACGGCCGACTACTTGAAAAATGACAGGTGATCATTTTTCACCAAAATTACGCCCTCGTTCGGATGAGAGGTTAAATGGAGGTCCGGTGTGTGAGTGTTGTCACGCACGTTAAAGATCCCTACCTTGCCTGGAACGGCAAGGGTTCGCAAAATAATAAATTTCCAGGCAACAAAAAACTCGCCTCCTGGCCAATGTAGTACCTTCTGGTGGAGCATTGGAAATATAAATGCACGGCCCATCTACATCAGGCGACTCCGTCGCGTAGTGGTGTGTGTGTGTGACTACTACGCCCAATGTCCCAGGTTTGAATCCCGACACGGTCCGCTTGAAAAATGTTAGGCGAGCATTTTCACAAAAATACACCCTCGTGCGGGTGAGAAGTAAAATGGAGGTCCCGTGTGTGAGTGTTGTCACACACGTTAAGACCCCTACCTTGCTTGGAAAAGCAAGGGTTTGTCAAAATTCCGAATTTTCCAGGTAAAAAAAACTCGCCTCCTGGCCAATGTAGTACCTGCGAGTGGAGCATTGCAAAATCACATGTAAGGCCCATCTACATCTCGACACGGTCCGCTTGAAATATGTTAGGCGAGTATTTTTCACAAAAATACAACCTCGTTCGGATGAGAGATAAAATGGAGGTCCCGTAGGTGAGTGTTGTCGCGCACGTTAAAGATTCCTACCTTGCTTGGAACAGCAAGGGTTCGGCAAAATACCAAATTTTCCAGGTAAAAAAACTCGCTTCCTGGTCAATGTAGTACCTTCCGGTGGAGCATTGGAAAATCATATGAAAGGCCCATCTACGTCTCCCGGGTTCGAATCCCAACACGGTCCGCTTGAAAAATGTTAGGCGAGCATTTTTCACAAAAATACAACCTCGTTCGGATGAGAGGTAAAATGGAGGTCCCGTGTGCAAATATGTTATTTATTGGTGAATATTTTTAAGGACACAAACGGTGTCCCAGTTGTGCATTTGTTTGTTCACAGGATATGCGGAGACATCTGTAATACATCTTGTAAGTGACATTTTGGTAAGTGCTTTGCAAGGTTGATATTTATGTTTTGTGGCTACATAAGCGGGGTAGATTTCAGGTTGCCGCATTCTTCTAATACAATTACACGTATATTTATATGTTGTGTTGAAAAATACGGTGGCGCTCTTTATCTATATTTTTGGTCATTTGTCAACCCATGACCCAAGCTCATAATCCACCCAGAGCTAACACTCTACTAGCCGTTTATCTCTAATGAGATTTTCTTTTCCCCAAGCCGTTTTCCATCCAACTTTACCTTGGGCTTCCTTCATTAACAAGAAATTCTCGACCTTGGTGATATCAAGTAAGGTAGGCGTTTATGGTATATGGGGATCCAATTTGCTATCTGATATTCACGAGGGATTTTATAAATTGCATCATTATATTAAGAACTTATAGAAAAGCGAGATTGAAGCAATTAGGCTCCGTCTACTACCTAACTTGAGAATGACAGCACATAGTAAACTAATAACAAAACACAATAATTTGTAATGAGGAAAAACAAAATTTCAATCACACACTCAATCACACATACAGACATACTGTGAGTAGAGCCAATGATAGAAGTAAAGCTGTAACAAAATATAAGTTTTATTACGCATCGATCAATAAAAGATGTTCAAGGAAGGATCTGCGAAAATTAAAAATTGTGGGGGCATGTCGAATGTTTAGCGCTATTGAGTTCCAAAGGACAGTGCCAGCAACCTGAAAAGATTGGTGAAAAATCTGTGTATGATGCATAGGGATGGCCAGCAGATCATCATGTCTCGTATTATGACTGCGGTTAGATAGAGAAGAGAATTTAGTAAATAAGTGACATGGACTTTTAGCAGAAAAGGGCTTACAAAGAAAAACAGTCATATAAAGATTTCTTCTATCACCAAGCTTAAGCCATCGCATGTCAATGTAGAATGGAGTTACATGACGCTTCTTAAGACTATGGATGAAACGAACACAACTATTTTGTGCTCTCTAAAGTCTTTCACTAAGTTCAGTTGAAGCACTTGTGTAAATAATGTCGCAATAGTCGAAATACTGCATAAACAATTGTACCCTAAGTTTAACAGGCATAAACCTTTTTTCGTCATCTTAATGATTCCACATTAGGCATACAAAAAAAAAGACAACCGAAATTCCTGTTATTACACTAAATATTCTTTTTTTATTTAAAGAATAAAATTCTTAAGAGCTTTTTGGAAGTACATATTCCGTACAATGTGGTATGGTCGTGTTACCACTAATTAAGATGTTGGAGAACAATGGTTTCTCACATGGCTTGTTTACGAACTAATTTACAAGTGGCCATGCAACAATGATTTTAGTTTTATCGCTACGCTATGCATATAATCGAGTTCACAACCTTCAAATTGATATACGCTGAACGTCGTATATTTCATAATGATGCCTATAGCAGAATTTTGAACATACTTCAGTTATGTAACAGCAGCAATGCATTAAATAATTTTTAAGTGTACTCCTTAGATGTAGATCTGGGTCGTGTATAAGAATAAAAGTAATTGTTCAAACAACCTAAAACTGTGCGTTCATTGAGGCTCACGTAATAAAACAGAAGTCATACTTTCTGTACACCTCTATTATAATGTACGGCGTGTTCCACAAAGACGTACTTATATTTAAGAAAGAAAAGTTTATATATTTTTTTTGCTTCAGGGTATGGAATTTCTTCTTACCACCTTATTCTTTAATACTGACGAAACAACTTTAAACATTATTTACAATTTTGGTATGTTAGTAGGGTATAAAACCACCTATTTTATAACAAAGTTATTCTATCCATCTACCAGTACCATCCCTGCAAACGTGTCCTCTGGTATTTTATACAAAAAAAGAAAAATGATACATCTATGACATTTTACATATGGATAGCTTTTGTAGTTCGCCTCGTCTATACTACACGAAAACCGCTTCTTACGTTTTTCTCCTTAGACTCACAATTCTTGATTAGAATAATTAAAATAAAAGTGAAACTCATTATTATTAACATCCATTATGATAAATTTTGTTTTATAAAAATCGTTGGAAATGGTCACCTTTATTTAACAGGCATCATGCTTCTGCCAATTCTTCGCAACGACTTGCGCACACGTTCAAATATTTCGTGGGTATTCTGTATAGTTTTAGACGAAGCAACTATTTACTCTCTTAAATATTCTAAAAGCTAATGAAAGTTTTATACACCAATAATAATGATTTGCGATTTTAATTTAATTGCTTTAATCAAGAACTCAATGAATAAAATGTTATAACCATAATACTATATTTTGGATCAAATCTACAAAACCTGTTGCAAAAATTCACGACACACTTACATACACTAACACGCATGCACAAACACACACGCACCCACGCACGCACACAATAGAGCACGAGTCACCACCGTCGAGTTGGTTCCTACCGTTTGTAAAAACGGGACGAAACATAGGTGCGCGTGATCCCGCCTTGGAAAGGTCCATCCATCACGACAATGGGCGACCATTCATTGTGGCTTTAAGGGCCACCGGAAAGAGCTATAGCAATTATAAATAAAATTAATTTATTGTCGTCAAAAAGTACAATTTTATAAAACCCACATATATTCACCACGCTGTAAGGCGTGCGCAAACTTTTCAGACAGAAAAAAAACCGAAACAACCAACCATTCTATACGTGTTTTCGTTGTGTAGATTGAAAAGCAAGTGAATATTAATTTCGTTTCACTAATGACCAGAGCTCAAAGTAACTTGTTAAGCAAATAAAGCTGGAAAACACGGTTTATTAAGGTAATACGCGACTTTAGTTCGACGAAGCTTTCAATAGAAAACACATAAGAATCAATTATCAGTTACCTAGAACCAGTTATCGCCTGTTTAATTTTAGCATAAACTTTACGTTGAGGAATTCTTAAAAGAAGTATTTATTATTCATTAGGCTCTAGGATTTAACAATAGGAATCGAATTTATACAAATAGATAAATGAATTAACACGTAAAAGAGTTATTTTAATTTACTGAATTAATTTTCGTTTTTAACGCCAAAGGAATTTAAGTTGAAAATTATTAGGCGGCGTATTTCCTATCAACAGAAAAAAATTTACGTGATGTTTAAAATAAACGTAACAGAGTTTATACCCGCGTTTGTTTACGATTAAATATTAACGCCTAACTGACAGTAATTTTTCTTACTCTATGTTTATAAACCTGCCCCCTTGTTATCTTCTTTCCACGTCTATAAGTAAAATTCTTCTTTCATGGCTACAATAAAATGATTAAAACAGAGACACGTCATATCAGAGGATTTGTGCACTATGACGTTCCTCGCCAATAAAGAATCGTTACTAACGCGGAACGCATATGTGGTTCGCGAACTTTTAAGCAGCATTGTCAATGGTTTTGTCTCGCAAAACCATTGGGAACGCATGCTTTTTCTTTTTGTTAAAGTGTAGACTTTGACCCTACGTTTGTTACATTAGATAGCGAATGCGACACAAAAAAAATTTTTTGCATTTTCAAACGATTGGCAGCAGTCTTTTGTTGCGCGGTCGAGACGCCAGCACTCATTTAAATAGTTTTTAACATGCTAATTTAACATTTTTGAAAGTTTGGTGAAGTAGCATTTATAACACATGGCTCTCATCTTTTACATATTTCGAGCGTCGCTTTTAGTCGGTTTCCTACAAATCAGCTGGTAGCATACGATTGTATTGTTTACAGGAATGCAAACAATCTAATGAATCTAGTTTCATTACGAGCATTTGTAGCATACAAAAGTTCACGGATCTAAATACGGACGACACATGTAATCGAAATATTATAAGTTGAATCTTGTAGTTTTCAAAATTTAAAGCAAAACGTTCCTTTATCATTATTTCAAAATTTTTTAAATGCAGCTAGAAGCATAAAAAATATAGAAATTTTCTGTTTTTCATTCCCGTTTGTGAACACCGCAAGAATAAATTTTCTTTTCGATTCCTGTTGATCTCAGAAACAGGCATTCTTTCCTCATTTAACGGAATCTCAATCTCCACTGGTTGCCGAAATCCCAATACATGAACATGAAAAAGTTCACCCTACATAGTTCTGTAAAAATGTGTGTATTGTTTTGAGGTTTTGACGAGCATACATAAAAATGCCGCAAAAACGCTTTTACATTGAACGATTAATTTGCGTACTACTTTCAGAACATTAGTGCAATAAAGACGTCTTTTGAACATTTACACGAAAGGTTGTATCGTTATATCGCAATAACGATATATCAATTTCAGAATGCAGGATGTTGTAATAATTTTTTCTGACGACTGCAAATCTTTTAAAATCATTCACTAAATACGCTGTATTGTCTATATAAATAAACAGTTAAATCTTGCTATATAAATAAATATTTAGATCAGGGTCGTGTGGCCCAATCACAAGACAAAAATTATTCAATAATACTTGTTTAGTTAATATCAGCAAATGTTGGTCGTTTCAATAGAGTCTTCAATGTCAGGCGGCTTTGAAGTTACTTGTGCTCATTGAACAGACAGGTCAGTCTGGCACGACCGCTTGATGAGAAAACACCATGCAGTGGAACTGGGTCCTCGCCAGCAACCTGCGTCTAGCCGTAGGCGTTGCCCTTGGCCAGGTGTGAGATGCACTTGAATAGGTGTGTTTAATAATGCGCTCATACGCTCAACTATAAATTTTTGAAAGAATTCGCTCATGCGCTCAACTGAAATTTTGTAAGAATTCGCTCATACGCTCAATGTTATATTTTTAGTAAGAATGCTCTCAAACGTTTAAATATATTTTTTAGTAAAATGGCATTTAAAATCTCTATGGACTTTTGATAATGAATTGTCTAAATTCGTTAATTTTGATTTCACAAAATTTATAAAACGTGCTTTGAGAATTTTTTAGCATTAATTTCAATTATTCCATTAAAAATTAATCGAAAAGGTTAACAAAGTTTTGGTCTTTGTAATTATCAAGTTTATTATTAATAACGTAATTGTAATAATGTTTATTCTGGACATTCGAAAAAATAAGACTGCAAGTTTACGAGTTCAAATACAATATTTAATTCACCAAATTACCGTAGAATTAGCTGTTTTTAAAACAAGTGGAGGAACATGGAAAATGAGGTCTTTTGGATAGCCTGTTTTATGGTTGCTTTTGTTTCGATTTGCGAAGATGAGATACATTTCACGTTCGTATAAATAGTTCCAGTAAAATTTCAGTTTACTACACAATAAAACGTGGACAGTACGTTGGCGTCATTTGTTTGTCAAAGGATCGTATGCCAGCACATCTGGTTTCGACAATGTAACTATCATAACGTAGCTTAGAACAACGCTTTGCAAAGTAAGCCTTTTTTATTACTTTGACATCACGACAGCTGTTCGCCTATCTTGTCAACGAGGCAGAACATCGTAAACAACATTGTAATAACCTACGATCCTTGTTTTGCTCTGTAATTATGAAAAACTTTTGCTGTTTAAAATTTATCACATTTTGAATCAAGGATTATGTATGATATTTGGATTGTTGGGGGGGGGATGAGGTGATATAAATATGCTAATTACAGGGAAGGACCAATTGCTTTTTGTAGCAATAACAATAGCGGTGGAGGGGTTATGTAATAACTTTTATCCTGTGCCGCTGTGGACAATAAACGTTCATACACAAAAGCTTTCGCCGGACAACCAAAAACACGCACGATTAGTGTCGGTGTCGCTTTTCAAAAGCTCTCATACAACCGTCTTCTGCAAGGGTTCGAATGCGACTGTGTTCTTCAACGCACTTCCACTGTCGGTATAAAATGTTTCACTCAAAACTGTAGGATGCACGCACAAAGTATTTATTGTCACCAATTTCAATAAATGTTCGATGATGACGTAACATACCGCCCACCAAATTCATAGAATTTTGAAAAGAAGGGAAGTAGGTTGGGTGAAGGAAATCACATGGGATTTGACCTTGCTAGGAAAACAGGTAACGAAAGATAGGGTGGTACACTACAGCGAGCGATATTACCAACTATGCAAAAATTAAAATATATATGTAAATAAGCAAATATGTAAAAATAATATACTACTATACATGTAAGAAATGTGTATATACATCTAAACATAAAATAAAATTAAAATACCGGTAGCGGAGCTAGTTTGACCAAAGGTCGTTTTAATGTGCCATGTGCAGTTTTGACTTCAGCGACACCGTCCGCACCGGGAAAAGTATTAATAATACGACCAAACTTCCATTGAAGTGGAGAAAGCTGGTCGTCCTTGATGAGGACAATAGTGTCCTTTTCGACTTGTCAAACACCTACCTTAGAGTGCCATTTAACCTTTTGATTCAGAGTATGTAAGTACTCATGGCTCCAGCGAGCCCAAAAGTCTTGGTGGAGTTTTTGCAGGAGTTTCCACCTGCTTTTTAATGGTAAAACGTTGGTTGAATGGTCCTCATCTGGTGGTGCAGAAAGAGGCTCCATAGTTAGGAAATGACCTGGTGTTAGGCAACGCAAGTCATTTGGATCCGAACTCAAAGCGCAGAGTGGCCTTGAATTTAGAACAGATTCAATTTGTGTAAGAACTGTGTAAAGTTCCTCAAAGGTAAGTTTTTGCTCGCCGATTACGCGAGCTAGGTGTGTCTTTACCGACTTAACACCGCTTTCCCACAAGCCACCGAAGTGAGGGGCGCTAGGTGGATTAAACGACCACTTTATCTTTTCTGAGGTTACTGCACTATGCAGATAACTCATAAGCTGACGATAGGCACCTACAAAATTAGTACCGCAATCGCTAAATATTTGAGAACAGCGTCCTCGCCGTGCTATAAATCGTCGCAAAGCGGCAAGAAACGCGTCTGCCGACAAATCCAAAACAAGTTCAATATGTGCTGCCTTAGTGGCAAAACAAACAAAAATACAAATATAGGCCTTAAGAGATTTAGGCGGTTAGCCTTTATTAAAAGAGGGCCAGCAAAATCAACACCAACAATACTGAACGGTTTGATTTGGGTAATACGTGCTGCCGGTAGGTCTCCCATAGGAGGAGTTACCAGGACCGGTTTGGTACGAAAACATCTATGACAGGATGATAAATAATTTCTGATTGAATTTTTAATAGAAAGGATCCAGAAATTCTGTTGGATAAGATACGCTGTGGTATTAACACCAGGATGGCAATACCTTTCATGAGTTGACCGAATGATAAGTTCGGTTAATCGGTGCCGCTGAGGCAATAACGCAGGAAACTTTTCGAAATAGGAAAGCGAAGAATGTGTCAAGCGCCCACCTACTCTTAAGATGTTTTGTGGATCAACAAATGGAGAAAGTTTTCGCAAGCTTTTAGGTAATTTACGGTTTGCCTTGATCGAAGCTATTTCCTTTGATAATGTAACATTTTGTACATGCCGAACGATAATCATGAGAGCATTGTGTAATTCAATGTCTGTTAAGGGACCCGTATGACGTTGAGCCATGGGTTTAGAAAATCTATAAATGTAAGCCACGATGCCTTGGATTTTATATAACGATGAAAAGCGACTTAGTAAAATGTCAATGACGTTTGGATCTGTTTGAGCGACAAATGTTAGGATCTTCTTTTCCGTAGTTACCTCAGCAATTGAGGTTGACAATGTTGGTTGAGGCGGCTACGAGTCACTAGGGTAGTGAAGCCATTCAGGCTCCGCCCACCATAGCGAACATGAAATAACCGCGCTTGGCATTAATCCCCGAGATGCAGGATCAGCCGGATTATGCGAAGATTTAATATAAAACCATCGGCTAGGTGCAATGATTTCTTGAATGTGGCTAACACTGTTTGCCACAAAAGTTTTCCAACGAAAAGGTGGAGAACGTATCCAAGTGAGAGCGACCGTAAAATCACTCCACGCTGAAACATCGGAGATATCAATCAAGCCTTGATAAGACCGAATGGTAAAAGAAAGTAAATCGGTTAATAAAACGGCGGCACATAATTCCAAACGTGGAATTGAAATGCGCTTAATTGGAGCTACTTTTGTTTTAGCGGTTACAAATTGTACAGTTATTTCTCCGGTAGTTTGATTTATGAACTGAAAATACACTACCGCTGCATACCCTACCTCGCTAGCATCGCAAAACCCATGCAAATGACAAGTAAAAGGATCCGAAGGGGGTAAACAACGTGGTAACTTTAATGACGATAATAACGGCAACTCTTCTTGGTATTGCTGCCATTGAGACGAAATGTCTGCTGGTGGGATGTCATCCCAATTTAAACCTAACATCCACAGATGCTGGATTAGGCGTTTTGCAAAAAGTGTTAGTGGTGCTTAAAATCCTAATGGATCATATATTCTGGCAACTTGCGAAAGTATGTTGCGCTTTGTACATATTGGGTTTAATGGTTTAACCCGAAATGAGAAAATATCTTCTGTAGGTGACCATTGAAGATCTAATATTTTCATTGATTCGTCAGAATCAGAATCGAAATCGAGAGAAGTATATTGGCAAAAATCTGACGGAATGCCTTCCAAAATAGAAACTGAATTAGAACTCCATTTTCGAAGTTCAAAACCAGCCAAATGTAAAAGTCGGATAAGTTGATCTTTAATTTCGCGGGCCGATTGTATAGAATCTCCACCCGCGACGAAATCGTCAACATATAGATTTGACCGTATAGCCTCAGCGGCTAACGGAAACCTTTTGCCTTCGTCAATGGCTAATTGCTGAAGAGTTTTTAATGCTAGATAAGGCGATGACTTAATACCATAGGTCACTGTATTAAGCTGATAGGTCTGAATGGGTTCTTCTGCGGAGAACCGCCAAACAATTAACTGAAACTTTCGATGTTTTTCGGTAACCAAAATTTGTCGATACATTTGGCGAACATCACAAGTAAAAACGAAACGATGAGAGCGAAATTTAAGTAAGATTGACGAAATGTCATTTTGGAGACTAGGTCCAGCCAATTGAGTGTCATTAAGTGACACGTTGTTTTTAGCCTTTGCAGAGGCGTCAAAAACCACACGAATTTTAGAAGTATGACCTTCCTCTTTAAACACAGGGTGATGGGGTAAAAAATAATTATCGTTCCCAACGGGCGGAGAATCGAGTAATGCCATATGACCCGCATCAAGATAGTCCTGCATGAAATTGTTGTATTGGGCGCGTAGCTCCGGTTGAGCATGCAATTTGCGCTCCAACGAAAATAGTCTTTTTTTAGCCATCTCAAAGCAATTATCAAAAACGGGCAAAGTATCGTTGAACGGTAACGCAACAATAAAACGACCGCTAGGGTCACGAGAAAACGTGTTTTTAAAAATCAAATCTGCCTTCTCTTCTTCTGGAGAAGTATAAGGCTTGGATGGCAACTCTTCTATCTCCCAAAACCGCCTTAGGGTCTGGTCGATAGGATCTTCTACAGAAGTAAAAAATGCTTGGGCAGTGTCAGACTGCAAGCTTTTGTGGGACCAATAATAGTCCAACCAAAATTGTATTTATGGCGGCAGGCTGAAGAAATTTGCCATGTATAACACCGCCATTGATGATGAACGGATAAACATCTGCTCCAAGGAGCATGTCAATAGTTCCTGGAGAGTTCCAGGTCGGGTCTGCAAGGTGCAGGCCGCATAAGTGTTCCCAATTATTAGGAACTTCAACGCTAGGTAATTTGCCAGATATTGACGAAAGCACAAAAGTTGTGACTTCTAGAGATTTTTCAGAGTCTAACATAGAGCGAATGGTGCAGCTGACGGCACCCCTATTGACTGCTGAAGTTGTCTGCCCAAGTCCATAAATCGGAACTTGAGAACGTATGCGTGGAAGCCAAAGTTTGCTCACGCAATCGTCTCGAATAAAGCTAGCTTGAGAGCCAGGGTCTAAGAGTACCCTGATCGGTTTGTATCTACCAGACCGGTCTTGAACTTCCACAACAGCAGTGGAGAGTAAGACAGTAACCCCAAGATTTGAATTCGTCTGTGAAGACAAAACATTTGCCGGAATAGAGAGGCTGACTGCGTCCTATTGGCATTTTTATGCATGTGTGTAGCGATCGGTTCAGCTGAACGGCTAGAAGCAGGTTGCGGTTCAAAATGTAGCAAGGTATGATGCGGCTTGGCGCAAGTTCGACAGGAATTATAAGATTTGCATTGCATGGACGCATGGTCTGTTCGTAAGCAATTTAAACAAAGGCGTAAGCGTTTGACAATGTCGAAACGTTCTGTCGGAGTTTTCTTTAGAAACGATTGACATCTGTAAATTAAGTGATTGCCTTTGCAAGAAGGACAATGGTGCGAAAATGAATTATTTGAGTCACTGGAGCTACTTGGTGTATCCAGTGAAACTACGTTAAAAGAAACCTTTGGTTTAAATTGAAACGCTGAGGATTTCTTAGGCACTGATGTGTGAGATGCATGGACAGTCGTCGAATAAGAAACAGGTGCGGTTGAAGAAAAAGTTTCCAACGCTGCACATTGTTGAGTTAAAAAATATCTCAAATCCTCGAAATTGGGTATTTGCTTCGGATCCGATTGGAGTTCGAAGCGTTTTCTAGTGAACGGATCGAGTTTTTCTAAAAGACAATCGACCAGAATAAAGTTCCAATGTTCCGTGGGAAACTTTAAGTTAGTTAGAACAGCAAGGTTCTCTGAAAAACAATCAATAAGTGCCCTAAGTTTCTTAGGGTCTTCTGATTTTAAAGGTGGAAAGTCTTTCATAGCTTTCCAATGCAAAGTTGCCAATAAACGCGGATTGCTAAATCGCTCACGCAAAGCGTTATAGGAAATGATAAAATTATCTCCCGAAATGGGTACCGATTTAATGATTTTCAAAGACTCCCCGGTACAGCAACTGATAAGATAATTTAGCTTTTCGATATTGGACAGCGACGCGTTGTTATAGACCAGACTGTCAAATAAATCGATAAAAGATGAAAATTCAGTTACCTCATTATTAAAAAGTGGGAGCTTTAACGGTAACAATTTTGATCCCGAGCTGCTTGGAGCATTTTCCGTAATTTGTGGTGCTTTCATTTCTTGCATCGTTTCGAGATGCAGCAGTATGCAATAATAAGCGGAATCTACTTCCTTCCGTAAGGCGTTGTAATTTAATAATTCTGCCTCGTCACAGGAGGCTAAGACAGCAACTAAAATTGTATTGAAATCTCTGTAAAGGTCATTTACGCCCCTTGTTTGAATAAGGAACAACGTTTTTAAAGTTGGGTCACTTTGTATAGCGTTGCTCAATTCCCACATTTCTATAATGCGTGCCTTAATTAATTCGAGCTCAACTACATGTGCCTTCTTCGGAGCCATAGTGACTGTTGTTTTGAAAGATCTACAATAAAATGTCGTAAAACGGTACCGCTCAAGATGTGCGCTGAGAAATATTAAAATATTATGAGTTGTTCAAGGCACGAAAAATGTCAAATAGCGTATAAACCAATAAATCACGTTTTATGACTATTAGCCTGCAAGGTGGTCTTAAACGAGACGTCAAAACCAAGGGTTTGTCAAACAAAGCGTGAAGATAAGATTTACAGTTCAAAGGCGGCCTTTACACTCAAAGCTCACAGGAATGTTTAAACATGTGGCTTAACATATTTGCCGAAAGATGCAGCTTTACAACCTTGTTACTCTGCAGATGTATTAAATATTTTAGGTTTACAAACCGAGCAGGTTTGTATGTAATACAAAAACGTGCAATGGCTTTTAAATACAAAGCAAATCCCTTTCCTTTCTTATTTAAGAAGTATAAAGCGACTATAATTTTCAGGTTGCTGTGTGCTTTATATACCGCTAAAATATATTTAAAACTGAAAACTAACAAATTTGATGCTAAAATATTTGTTTGTAACTAAACGCTTGTTGGTTTAATTACGGCGAAATCACTTAATTTAGTCTAACGAAAGTATGTAGCTAATATTGTACATATTTTAACCCGCTAAATATGGAGCTTGAACACAAATTTAAAGCTAAAATAATTACTTAAAAGCTCGCTGAAATGCAAAATGATATTTAATTTAGGACATGCGTATACCATAGGACTGGTGAATCCGGATCGACTTATAGGACCAATGGATTGTTGTGGGGGGTGAATGAGGTGATATAAATATGCTAATTGCAGTGAAGGACCAATTGCTTTTTGTAGCAATAACAATAGCGGTGGAGCGGTTATGTAATAACTTTTATCCTGTGCCGCTGTGGGCAATAAACGTTCACACACAAAAGCTTTCGCCGGACAACCAAAAACACGCACGATTGGTGTCGGTGTTGCTTTTCAAAAGCTCTCATACAACCGTCTTCTGCAAGGGTTCGAATGCGACTGTGTTCTTTAACGCACTTCCACTGTCGGTATAAAATGTTTCACTCAACACTGTAGGATGCACGCACAAAGTATTTATTGTCACCAATTCCAATAAATGTTCGATGATGACGTAACAATATTATTATAAATGTATATGAATACCTTAATTTAATCCTAACAAAAAATTTCATTTAAATTCAATCATACCTTAAGTAGTTATGAAAACTAAAATTATTACACTTTGAAAATTTTAATACACACTTGTAAACCAAATAACAGATCTAATATTTTGGGCAATTAATTTGGAAAGCCTTGTAAATATGTTTAATATATTATGGATATTTTTAATGCTTAGTAGAGACAGTCATAATTTTCTCATTCTATTACTGAGTTGAAGAAATTAATCTACCTTTGAGGTATATATTTCGTACATAAAATTTCATTGCTTAAAAGGCAATATTTAATTAAAGAACAATCATTTAAATTATTTGAGTAATTGTTTTATTTTGAACAAGTGAGTTCAAGAATAGGGTAATTAAATCAAAAGGTAAAAAACATAAATACCCTTGACAAATTTAATGTTTTAGATCTCACTTGACTATGGAGCACTAATAGCACCTTCAAGAATTTTAATGCCTAAACTTATGTTTATAATAGTGTTCAAATAATTGATATCAATAGCCATTCTTTTTTTATAGTATAAGGTAACAAGAGTACATCTCTTGTGTCCTTCTTTGCTATATTAATAATATTTTTCTTTACGACTCCTGCTTAGGCAGTAAATACGACATTTTTCTCTAAGGACTTCCAAGTCCCCCTTTAGGGCAAACCCGTGTTTAGAAATTTAAGGACTTGGTGGAGCCCCTCTTGCACCCCTATTTTAATAATATTAGAGTCAGTAAGTAAAAAATGTTTTGTCATAAGAACCACGACTACACCTCATAAGCTCTACCCGAGGAATAGACCCTTAGCATAGTCGGAAGGTAGTTGAGATTCCATCCTTTTAAGGAGATTTTTTCACCACAAAAAGATCTCAAAGTTAGGCTAAAGCTAAGTAAAAAGGTTATAATATTTTAGGAGGGTTAGTAAATATTTTAGGAGGTGGTAGTATATACGAATGGCAATAAAAAATCCATGTACATGTATCAGTTTTTTGTTGGGTACAGAGATACAGCTGATAGTATGTAACTCCAACAAAAGGTACATGTGACATTCGAAGACAATTTTCAAAACATTTCACCACTGAGTTCGTTGCATTTTCGTTTCGTGTGTTAGTACACCGGTTGTTTATAGAGAGAATACAGCACACGCTTTTCTAATCGCAAACTACCAGATTCGAGCGTGTTCACTCGTGTTTTCAAAACACTGCGTGAAACTGGTGTAGCGCCCAGCAGGCTATTTCATCTGAAAGTGCAAATGAACAGAATTTGAATGAAGTGGAAGACATTATTCAGTCGGTAGAACGTAGTCCTTTTACAAGCGCACGCTGAATTTCTGCACGTATCGGTGTCCACATACTAGAGTATGGAGAAACCTACGTATGCACGGGTTCCATCCGTATTATTTACAGCTCATTTAGCACCGTCGAACAGGAGATAAAGATAGACGATTGAAATTTTGTCGTTGGATACTTGAAAATCGCCATGTAAACGTATTTTTTATCTTCACTGATGAAGCTTTTACTCGCGACGGCACCAATAACAGTTGTAATTCACATCGGTGGTCTGAGGACAAACTTACATGCCACTGTAGAGACACACTTTCAAAACACTTATCTGAAATTGTGTGGTGTGGTTTGATAGATAATCATTTGATTGTGCCTGTTATGTTACCGCATCGTCTTACAGGACCCCGTTATCTAGACTTTCTTGATAATGAGCTTCCAGTATTATTGGAAGAGATTACTTTGGCTATGGGTATGTTCGTCCAGCGCGCGGGGCTCCTGCACATTTTAGTAGTCAGATGACACATCATCTAAACCTAACATTAACCGGAAGATGGATCGGCAAATATGGTCACATTTCTAGGCCATCAAGGTCTCGGGACCTTACAGTTTTGGATTTTTGCCTGTGTGGATGGTTGAAACGCGAAGACTACAAAGAAAAAGTAAACACAAAAGCCGATTTGATCCTTCGGATAATGAATTCTGCAACCTTCATAAAAGAATGCCAATACTAACTCAAAAGAACTACACCTGATGTTATCAAGAGAAGTCAAAAGTGCATTGAAGTTGGTGGTGGAATTTTTGAAAATTAACTTTGAACGTCCCATTTTCCTTTTGTTTGGGGCTACAATACTAATAGCTGTATCTCTGTACCCAATAAAAGTTGGACACACGTTATATGGAATTTTTTATTGCCATTCGTTTATATTACCACTTCCTAAAATATTTACTGGTAGATCCTGTATATCAATATACCGATATATCGTCCACCCCCTGATCAGACTTGACATTTTTGATAAATTTGCTTTTAGTTATAAGCAAAAAACGAAGTAAATGATCAATTTGAAAAGGATTGGGTATACCTTGAAAATGTTATACAAACAACTTGAATCTGTTTCATAATTTGCAAGTAAAAGCGAATCATTTTTTATGCATTCATCGCATTATTCACGCTTTAAGTAAAATTCACATCATGGATCGGTTGGTTGGAGATGAATAATAACAATTAATAAATTAAGGTTCTGAAAGATGAGATTAGGTCATAATAAGAGGCACCGCAAACGTGAGACCGACCACTTATCAAGAACTAGTAAACAGAAACATAAACATTGAACCGGTTTTCCTTGGCGTTCCTCTTACATAACAGGAGTGTTAAGTTATGCTGTGCACTGGCATTTTAAGTATATGTTTAAAATATTTCAGAGGAGCTTCGTTCAGTAAATATAAAGAGCCGCTCCATAATCTAATATGCAACATCTTGAAGTAATATTTTATTGAACTGGTTCTAAAAATGTTATTCAACACAGAACAATGTCCTACAAGTGACTTTTACGTAATCTATTATGAATGTGTGCCAATTAATAAGATTGAAAATTGTTGAATTACAAATTTTAATGTTCTTGGTTCGGAATATTTATACAAGAAACTTTTATTATGCTAGGATATTTTATAAAAGCATCACAGAAATGATCGTTTCTGCCCTACTTGGACTTGAAGTTCAATACTGTTACTCATTATACGGAAAACAACCTATTGTAGTCGACTTTATTGCTGATTGTCAGATTAATAACACCTTTTGAATACTAACCATGTTTTAATTGCAAAGGGTAATAAGTCTTCCAAAACTACCAATCGTTCTAGCATCCTTTGCTACATCCTAACCAGACTGCTCTCCATTCCGTTCAGCCATGACATCATATTTTCTATACCCTATTCTAAAAATAGAAGAGTCGTCTACCCAGCACTGTAAAGTAACAATAACAATAAATAAACACAAGTGCCTTGCATAGTGCCATACAGACTTTTTCGTCTTGCATTCGATCATCCTGTGGTAGGTGCCTGTCCAGGCGTCGCCGCGGATCAATGTAGTAAGCGTAAGACTACGGATCCCAAGATCCTGGGTTCAAATCCCGACACGGCCGACTGCTTGAAAAATGGCAGGTGAGCATTTTTCACAAAAATTACGCCCTCGTTCGGATGAGAGGTTAAATGGAGGTCCCGTGCGTGAATGTTGTCACGCACATTAAAGATCCATACCTTGCCTGGAACGGCAAGGTTTCGGTAAAATTCTAAATTTCCAGGCAACAAAAAACTCGTCTCCTGGCCAATGTAGTACCTTCGGGTGGAGCATTGAAAATGTAAATAAACGCCTGTCCACAGGCGTCAGGGCAATCATATACAAGAGAAAAATAGTATCAATTAGGCGTCAAATATCAATTGAACATCATTAGAGATTCGTTGACCACTGTCTGTACAAAATCCGTTGACCTTGTCGCGTATGAAGATTCGTTGATCACTATCTAGTGAAAAGATTTGTATAATCATACAATTAATCAAAAACCGTATGCATTGTCAGCGTTTACAATGAACGTTCCAAACTAGGTGCTCAGCATTAATTGAACAATTTCTTAGTCCAAATAAGTTTAGCTTAAACAATTGTTAAGTCATTATTTTAGAATAAAATGTTTAAAAAAATCAGAAATTTTAAATGAAAATAACTATAACGCCTCTAGCAGAGGTCGGCATTTAGTGTGTTTGGTGACGAAATATAATAATAATAATAATAATGAACAGACTCGACAAACAAGTGAAAGCAATAAGTTCTGAATTGATTTATAGTTACATTCGTAGGTTTTAATCATTAAAGAGCTTATTTTAATGCTAGTGCAAGTATACGATAAAAGTTTGCCGTTGACTTTGAAACGTAACTTAAAATTTTTAACTAAACATAATAACTTAGGGCTCTAAATATTCGACGAAATAACCTACTAAGCAATCTAAATACACGAACAGAGAACCAATAATTAATCCAAACATTCAATAAATAACAGACTAAATAAACTTTTGAGTAAACAACCATTTAAATATTGGTCTACATAAGTATCTGAGTATTAAACGGAGAAATTAACTAAGAAAATCAACTAAGGGTTAAACTGGGCGTTTGGCCGAGCTGTACTACGCAACAAACAAGAGGGCTTAACTGAAAACAATCTCGGAGACCTGGTCAATCGTATGCAGCAGTAGTTTCAAGAATTGGAAACACGCAAGGAAAAAACAGGTCAGAAATAAGAACATTCTTTAATAGCATAAGGCATTATTTTCATTTTGAATACTTACATTTTGCATATATTAAAATATTTATGTAAAGGGTCATCAAAAATCTTTTAAAAATTACGTTAAGAGAAAGAAGATTGTTTGAACGTTTAAAAGGTACTTCCAATACTATACAGTGTTATTTTTGCTGACTTTAAGTGATTTAAGGGAGTTATAATTTGAGGACAAACAGATTTATATTGTTACTTTGATTCAGGGGTTTATTTTTGAATAGCGAATCACATTATAAAAGTTGTAAAGCTGTAAAGTGTCAATATTTTTGGGGCATTGTACAAATTTTGGGAAAGTTTATTTATCTCATTCAAGTAGGAAAGTGTTAAAGAAAAAGGGGGGTAACAATTTCTTTGTTATTATACCGTCATGCAGTGTGGATTAAACTGAGCTAGTTCAGGCATATAAAACGAATTGTGTTTAAAATTTAAATTTGAGGTTATTTTGAGACTCAGAGCGGTGGCGGGCAGCAGGAAACTGAACGTTAATTACATCGGCGTACGGCAATATCATAGCAAAGATAATTATAGCCCGCCAACGTTCTGCTAGTGTAACGTAATTTTTGTTCTTACTGAAAGGACCACGTTGTGAACGCCAGTGAATCGTATTTTTTTTTACGTAGGTAGGTTGTTTTTTTGTTTTATGGGCGTGGCGTCAGTGTTACTTATTTTTCCAAAAATCTTCCGACAAAGCTAGGGGTCTATTCCTGGGTAGAGCAATGAGAAGTGGGGGGAAGGGAAGTCGAATTCTGTTTGCAAACAAAAGTTAAACTAAATCAAATAGGCGCCACCATGTCCTGAGATAATTACGGTAATTGCAAAGCACAGTTCTAAGGGCGGACGTGGAGACCCAAAGAAAAAATGATCGCCTTCGTTAACAAAAACATGTCTTAACAAAATAAGACGCAGCTCCTGTAAGAAATTGTAATGGTTAAATAAATAAAAAAGTGGAACACCATTTGTGTCCCACAAAAATATATAAAGAAATAATAAAAAAATATTTCCAATATAATATTGGCATCAATTTATTACTCAGAAAGGTTTTTGCTTTATGTAATTAGATTTGATCGCACTTGATCAAAATAAAAAGTCTTCAATTTTGAATTAATTGTTTACTAAAGAAACTCTTTTAAAATATTGTAACTTGTAACAAAAAAATTTTCATCATCAACTACATCAAGATTAAATTTTTAACTTTCCTTTTTTTGTCTTTCATTATTATTAATCAAGTAACTTTACTTTAAACATGAACTTGTTGTACAAATTAAAGAAATAGTGGTTGGCAAGCATAACACAGTAAATTAAATTCTAACCTGGGCAGATCTTTTCAGGTAGATAACAAATTATTAGCTCCTAACAATATCAGAATTTGAGCTTTAAAAATTACGTATAATAATTTAAGTGTAGATAAAGCTGATCACAAAAACAGGCATGTTTATTTAAATTGCATTACAGCTGCTCAAAGCATTTGCTTTTAAGGCAACATCTGTTAGCTGTACAAAGTAGAAAAACATGACGTCGAAAACACCTGTTGAACTTATTGACGGTTCATATGGAACAAAGTATGTTCTTTTAGAACGCTAATTTAACAAAATTTCGTTTTACAGCTTGTAAAACCAGCGCAACAATCAGTTGAAACTTTTACAATTTACGTGTACTAAACATAAAAGCTAGTTAATGTGTTCTAAGTTTTGAAACACATGCAAAAAGAAATCTTATAGCTAATTACGAACCAAAACTGCAATATTCGCCTCACAACAAGGCAAGACGGGATCCCCGTTCTTCAAGCAAAGATAACAGCGTTTGCAATTTGAAACTACTCCATCTAAATTAACATCTATAATTCCTTCCTTTCTTGTTAGGCAAAGTTTAAATCAATTATTCTTGTCGAGTTATATTTGTTGCGTTCCACGTGTCGAATCACATCTTGTCGCATTATATTTTATAGTAGTCGTGTTCTCAAGGTTGAATTCTAATTTGTCCCATCCTAAGTTGTATTCTAAATTGTATTCTAAGTTGTCTTCTAAATTGTCGCGCTAAATAAATTACCTCAAATTACATAAGTTTGTATAATATATACTTTACCAACCGTTATTCGAAGATATCTTCACCATTGATAATGCATTCGAAGATTGCCGGCCTCTAGCAAGGAGTACATGTTGACAAAGCTATCGACCGTGGCCGACTATCTCGTAACCAGGGCCGAGCGGTCGCGCCGTCAGGGGCGGGGGACACGAAACAATCAAACAGAGATGTGCTTGCAAATAGCTTTATGCGACACAGATATCTGAATATAATTAGATTACTAAGGAACGATGCACGCTTAGCGCATTATTTTCGAAATTATATGCAAATAATTATTATTGAAAATAAAATTGTTACACTAGAACGAAAAATAAACTTGGCAACCCGAACGTGGGGCTAGAATATCAAAAAGGATTATATGGCAACCCAAGCATAGGGCTAGAAAGGAAACGAAAATCTGACAACCCAAATGTGGGACTAGAACACGAAATATTTTGGAGACTCCATCGTAGGGGCTAAAAAATACCAGAAGAAATATACAACCCAAACTTAGGGGCTAGAACAGAAAAGAAAACATAGCGCGAACATAGGGGCGATAACAAAAGAATATTGGCAGCTTTAGCGTAGCGCTAGAACATAACATAAAGAAATCCATTGCGACAATCGAGAAAATTTGAAAACTGTATATTAATTAAAATTATAGATTACAGGCAGACAGGAAATAAATTTAAAGAAGTTAAATTAGTATTTAGGGTTTATTGTAAATATAACTAAGCCAAAATGAACAAAAGAATGCGGGAAGCTAGAGAGGTGTTAAGGAATGAAGGGGTAGAGATAGGATATCAAGAAAGCGTGATACTGAAAGATACATCAATTGCAGGGAAAGTATTAGAAAGGAGTCGCAGCGAGGACCAGCAGACCACACAAGAATCAAGAATGATGTCAATTTTATTAGCGTTAAATAATAAAATAGATAAAAATAAAGAGGCCATGAAAAACATGACAACAAAAATTAATGAAAATGGGCAGAATTTGACTAAATTGGGGGAAAAATTAGGCTTAGAAATAAAGGTTTTAAGCGATGATCTAAGGGAAACTAATCAAACGATCGCGAAAATAAAGTTACAGATGCAAAGTAAAGTTATAATGATTATGGAGGACATTGATAACGTGAGGGACGAGGTTATAAGAGTTAAATCAAGCCAAGAGATATGCGGAAGGGAGGCAAACGGGAGAATTACGAATTTAGATGCAAAAGTACAAGAGGTGAGGGGAATTGTGAGATAGGGTTTAGAACTGTAAATAGGAAATTTAAAAACGAACTTGGGGAACTTTGATAAGAATACGATGCAATATACTAGGGAACCCATAAGGTTAAACCAACCAAACATATCACTAGATCAATATTCAAAATTTTATGGGAACAATAAATTAAATCCAAAATTATTTTTGAATAATATTAAAACACTAATACAGGAATCAACGGACGAGCAATATAAATTAAACTTAGTCAGATCAATGATAAAAGGGGGCGCAGAAATATGGTTTGGTTTAATAGGGAGCGAATTAGAACCTTTCCAGGAATTTGAACAACTACTATTTATTACGCTTTGTTAAAACTTAGCGGTTTAGCAAAAACTTAGTATAAAGTGTTACCTAGAATCAACTTCTCTTAGCTTCAGCAAAGAGAAAAATAGCAACTACCGTTTTCTGCATTTAGAGATTACTGTGAAGTATTAGAGGAAGTATTACATAGAAAAAAATGTCCTGATGAAAATTATACGAACTATATATGGGTGTAAGATTTTAGGAAAAGATGCTGTTTCATGTATTATTGGAGGTTTATTCAATGTTAACAACAAAAATGCTGCACGCGCCGGAAATTACGAGACTCTTGAATTTTTTACGTACAATTTCTGATATATCCTAACGTTTTCAGCAATCTAGTCAGTCTCACTTTTCAAAATTTCGTTCAGGCAGAATAGATAACTCCAAAACAAGTCCAATAAAAGTGCACTATTTTGTGCTCACTTTATAATTACAGGTCATATACATATTACGTTCACCTATTGCAAAAACCTGGTTATTCCGTTGACCAGTGTTTTAAGAAACTCGACAAGCAATTGTTCTCTTCTACTACAACTACGTTATCACATGACAAAGAATTATCTGTTGTCCCTAATCAAAAATGTTTTAAAGATGCATAGTAAATAGTATTTCGATAAAGACCTTTGTAGATTTCTGCAGTTCTTTCAATACAATTAGGCTTAGTGATGCTCGAAAATTAGATTTAGGAGTATTGTAAACCCTATATACACGCTTTCCCTTTTCTATTGTTTTCTACATCAATACCTTGAAAGCTAAAATGACCTCCAGTGTTCTCCTGTTTTGCCTAAACACAAATTGATCTTCTCTTAGTATTTCTTCAGCCCGTTTTTCCATCCCTCTTTGTACAATTCTAGTTAAAATTTTTGACACGTCTGCAGTAAAACTTATTGTTCGAAAGTTTTCACATTTATCTGCACCTTTCTCTTTTGGTGTAGTTACTATGGTGCTACGTTTGAAATCTTTGGGTATAACACCTGTGTCATACATATAACTTACAAGTTGGAACAGACGTTCTGCTACAGCTTGTCCAGAGGCTTTTAGAGTGTTTGCTTGCAACTTATCTATACCCGGTGCATTATTATTTTTCAGACCCTTTAATGCTAATTGAAACTCATCTCTGAGTATAGGATATCGCAAGTCGTCTTTTTCAATGTCTGATTCCTGTTTTAGTGCTTCTAGTTCTTGTCCTGCATATAAATTCCCTATATATTCTTGCCGTCTAACCACTTTCTCTACATTTTCTATAATGATGTTTGCTCACGCGCCCTTATATTTTTGTTATACGGTTTTATATCCCTAAAATTCATTCTAATTAGTTTGTATGCTTCGTATGCCTTTCCTATTTCCATCTTAGTTTGCGCCTCTTTACACTTTTCATCAATTCATTGCTCTCTAGCTTTCCTGCATTTGCGAATAATTTTCCATTTTATGTCTTTGTATCTCTGTTTTCCTGCTTTATTTTGTCCGTTTTTGTATTTTCACCTTTCGTCTATTAAATATAGAATGTTCTTTGTTACCCATGGCTCCTTATTTTCTTTTTGTTTATACCCCAGAGTAACTCTGGCCGCTATATCTAAGCTGGATTTATTGTTATTCCATTCTGTTTCTACTTCCTTAGTATCAGAAATTTTACCGTTGTCTTTCATTAATTCGTTTGACCTTTTCTCAAATTGTGAATATCTCTATCTTTTAGTTTCTCAATGTCAAAATGCCCTTTTCCGTTACTTTTTTCCAAACTTTTAAATTTAAGTACGGTCTTCATAACTACGAAGTTATGGTCAGTGTATCTGCTTTTGGGTAGCTTCTACAGTGTTTTACTTGATTCCTAATCCATCGTCTGTCAAGAATGTAATCTATTTGATATGTTCCTGTGTCTCCTGGCATCTTTCACGTGTATTGTCTTCTGGCGTGATGTTGAGGTAATGTGTTTGTGATGGTTAAATTGTGTCTGTCACAAAATTCTACCACCCTATTTTCCCTGTTATTCTTTGTGTCTAAACCAAATAAACCTACTACCGCTCCTTCCATAACCTCGCCTACCACTGCAGAGAAATCTCCCGTAATTATTTAATTTTCATGTCATTTTACAAATTTAATATGTAGATCGCCTCTACCTCCTCGCCACTGTAGCTAGAGATAGGCATGTTAATATTTGTATCATTACTATATTTACCGGTTTAGATTTTAATCTAACCATTATTAGCACTCTTTCGTTCTTTTGTAAGTAGTTTTCTACACAGTGTCCTATCTTTTTCCGCATGACTATTCCCACATCTGAATTTCCTTCCTCTGATACTGTATGAATTACCCTAAAGTTCCCGCTCCACAAATCACCCGCCCCTGGCAATCGAACTTCGCTAATTCCTACTACACCCAATGCTAACCTATTCATTTCAGTTTTTAGTTTATCTAGCTTACCTACTTGCTTTTTGCTTCTGACATTCCATGCACCGACTCGGAAAATGTTCCCTGCTTTTCTTTTAAACTTGTCGATCACATCCTCCGAAGCAGTCTTCACTCAGAGATCCTAATGGGAGACTATTTTATCTCCGGAATCTTTTACCCCAGAGGATGTCATCACTTTAAAACATTTTCAGTACGCGTAGACTTGTGAGGTAATGTGGTGGTTTTCCGTTGCCTTCCACATTGCGATAGTGTGTCCTAAAGTGTCATACCAACCCGCATGATCTCTGCTACTCTAAGTAGCTTACATGTGATTTTCCAATACTCCACCCGGAGGCACTACATTGGCCAGGAAGCGAGTTTCTTTTATACCTAAAGATGTTGAATTTTGCCGAACCCTTGCTGTTCCAAGCAAGGTAGGAATCTTTAGCGTGCGTGACATCACACACGCGGGATCTCCATTTTACCTCTTATCCAAACGAGGGCATATTTTTCGGAAAAATGCTCGCCTAACATTTTTCAAGCGGACCATGTCGGGATTCGAACCCAGGACCTTGGGCGTAGAACTCACACGCATACCAACTACGCCACGGAGCCGCTTTACTCTAAATACCGTAAGAGTTGTTGCCCTCTTTCGTTACATAATACAGAATTATTATCCAGACTATCTGGTTTAACCAAATTAGTGGGGTTTTTAGTATGAAACCAGACTAAGGCAGGTCTCCGAAAAAGGGACTGGTCTGGTCTGGTTCCTTACTAAAGACACCAATAATTTGGTTAAACCTATAATTCGGTTATTTAGCTCATTCAAACACGCAAGATATTCTACCCGTTCTTGTTCAAGGTGCAGGTCCGTTGAGAATGGAAAATCTGCATCATTACAAATAAACCTTAGTGAGGATAAATCTTTCACTTACAGACCTTATCGTATGACATTCATTAACAGATCAACCGTGTTGCGCAAAATGTGGTTGAAGAGATGCCATACAACAACATAATCCGTGATTCGAATTCACCTTATTCATCTCCTTTATTATTAGTAAGGAAGTAAAATGAGGAACATCGGTTGTGTATGCATTACTGCAAATTGAATAGTCTCACCGAAAAGGATCGATGCCCCTTACCAAGGATAGATGACCAGCTAGATCGCTTTGAAGGTAGTTGGTATCTTACCTGCTTGAACGTAAAATCTGGTTACCATCAAATTCCAGTTTCCGAAGATCCCAAAAATACACTGAATGGCTTAATTTAAAGATGGTTCAAATGTAGACGTTATTAAAATCTAATATCGGTTAAGTGATTGTGGAATGAGATTGGCTACGATTTGACTGCTTAATTTAAGGAGAAAAGGATTTTGCTGTGTATGCATTTATGTACAAAAATTTGCAATTAACGTAATATGGTAAACCAGGTCTAGCAAAAAGGTTAAGACCTATGATTTGCAAATAGTGCGACATCACCCGTAAATTGCTAAATATACTGAACGCATACAAAGTTAGTAGATGTGCTAAAGTTTGACAGGCAGGTCTTGGGAAAGAATTAATAGCAATAGCGGTCACGTTGTTGAGTGACAAGTGCCCACAAAGGACTACTTGTAATAAGCAAGGTGAAAAGGTTAATATATTGCCGTGGTAGGTCAGTAAAATTCGTGCCCCTCCAGGGTCAACATAAAATTTTCCCAAAAAAATTAAAAAAATTTCTTACCCTCTTATTAGGACGCCTTCGAATTTCTCTGCTCGCCCTGGCTAGCTCAGCAATCGGCCTCTACTTGAATACCTATTTTTACGTACATACACTCACACACCATCAAATGAAATTACCAAAATCGTACAACAACCAACTTTATTTACACATATTAACAAATTAACTATTTACACATGAGTACAAACGTTTTGGTACAATTATTACCTGCTCAATTTATTGAATGTTTTTAAGCCCTTGATTTTAAATTTTTTTAAATATATTCGAGTAGATATGAGTAGATGGGCCTTACATGTAACCCTAATTTGACTTCAGACTGGTGTATTGTGAGCTCATTATAACACAGTTTTGTTTATAAATGCTTTTTAAACCTTGCATTTTTAAAAACAAATTTACAGACCCGTTTACTCCTTACAACCACAATTTATAGCCTGAATAAATGTTTATATATCCTCAATAAACCCTTTTTCACTACTCAAAATTATTAAATTGTCCTGCACATGTACCTTTTTAAACAAGTTTTTAAATACAATAAATACGCCACTAATAAGTCAACCACACAACACAAAATATCCACAAATGTTTATATAAAAACAGAAATTTCAAATTTATTACCTGGAGACACCCTCACTCTTCGACGCCCCTGGAGATGGTTACCAGAAACCCCTCCTTGTTGTGTTTATCTACTACGCTGATTCCAGGATCCACCGATCCCCACCCTACAATAACTGTACTTCTCCCAAGATACTAGCTTTGTCTCAGCGGTAACATTCTATTCCAGATATTACGCATACAAATTTTTCTCAGTTCTGCTTACCCCAAAATCATCCATCCATATAATAACTTAATCGTAATAACGGTACCTTTTATTTAAATAAGCACTAACTCGTGCGTCACTTTTATAACTTACGGTCCGCTACTACAACTTTTATAATTTCAGATAAGATGCTAATGTAACATTACTAAACACACAAATACTAACCGAAAGCTTTGACTATTATGTAGGTCTGAACCCGTATTCAGAACTCGATGAAAAGAAAGAGAGCTTTAATATATTATCGCGTGTATTTATACTATTCTCCAATCCCCCTAGTGGACTCGTTTCATGAGAAAAGCTTGGTTTCCAAGCGGCTTCTTAAAATTTTAAACATAACCGTCAAGAAATTCTGAAAAATTTCTCCCGTCCGTCGTTGTGTTATCTAGAATTTAGTCTCCTACCTTACCATTTGCGCTCTTTTCGAAAACTGACGGTTATCAACCAATGATATAATTTCCTGTCGTCACAATGCACCACCCATGCGCTGTTTATCTCTGTTCTAAGCATATCTGTTGTCTCCTTTCAAACCCCACTTGAGTTACAGAAAATCGATATTGTTGACATCCTTCACCAAGTCCACATGTATATCCTACGTGACTTTCAATCTAACGCTTGGTTTATCTGCCTCTCTATCTGTTGTATATTTTCGATTGTTCATTCCACTCGCTCCTTAAGATATTTGTAATTATAGCTGCATATACAAATTGACTGTTGAAAACAATTTCTATGGAATTCTATATTAACCTTCGTCTACTATTCTCTGAACGTAACATTTAACCAACAGGTGTTTCTTGAAATTATCGACCGTTTGAAAATAACAATTCCTAGATTCTCTGCTTCGTAGTATCGGTGTAAATGAACGTTGTCTTTTAAAACGAATACATTTGCATTAGAAATTATTGATTTTCTTATGCAAGCACGCTCCCTTTTTGCTTATATGCGTTTGATTGAAAGAAATTATGATTAATTATGCGTATCCTTGAGCTTTTATGTACTTTAAAGCTTTTCTTCCCTTATGTAATTTTCACATTCCAATTTAAATATAAAAATACCTTAATACTCGTCCGTTTTCACTATATGAACTAAATTAATTTGGTGCGTAAATAATTTGCTGTTTTCTGTATACACGGTTGCTAAAATTTTATTGCCTACACCTATTTACGCTTTTAAATCCACAACAATATGTATATCTCTTCTACACTCCCATACACTCCATGTAGAGACAATCACCATGTATTTCTTATAGGACAAACTTTCTTCATTTTTACAATACCGTATATGGAAGGATTTTTGTGCTGCCGTCTTGGCTTATTTGTCCTACTTTTAGTATATCCGATTTTGAAATAAAGAAAATATGCAACAGGATAGATTCGAACCGATAATTTGCTGACTCGTTGCTTACCACTTCATTTACGCATCAACTAAAAAACCTCGATTTACATTTAAGCTGCTTATATAAAAATTGCAAACGAAGTCGTTTATAACTTCTTAACGTATTTTTTTTTTTGAAATAGTACCCTAATATTTAGCTCGCTTATATTTAAAAAGAAAAATAATATTAAACTTGCAAAAAAGATATATAATCGACAGATTGCATTCCTCGGATACTGCACAATCGTTAAATTTGATTTAAAAGAAAAGGTAAAACTACCTTTTCTTTATTTTCAAGAATTTCAGATCATGTTTCCTTGCACTTCGCCATTAATAGCTTGGGCTCCGATTTTGATGGAAAGCAATTAACTTTATGCTATGTACTTTTTAACCGCGCATTCTTCCACATGACCACTTTCATCCCACTATAAACTTGAAATTCAATTTCTATAGACGCGAAACGCAGATATTCTTCACGAAATCAATATACGTAACAATTACGTGGAAGAGAGACTTTGCAGTATTATTTTTAAATTTCAAGCTTACTGAGGCGAGATAATTTTTCGTAACCACCGGCGCCCCTAGTTCAAAAATTCGACTTTCACTTATATCCCGTAACTGATACCCGATTTACGTTATGTAAGCCTCTCGTCTTGTAGAGAAAAACATCGTTATCGAGATTTGTATGCTTAACTTCTGTATCTAGTAAATTCAAAATTTGTCCCAACAGCTCCACCATTTTTGTTTATGACATCCGACATCATAAAATAATCGCAGGGAGTTGTCTGTAATAATATTATTGTGATAAGGAAAATGTGCGAAAAATTGCTTAGTTGTCGATAAAATCTCAATCTCAGTAGTGTAATTCTACCTCCTTCTCATGAAAATGGCGAATTTATTTTGTTAAGTTTCCTTTTGGATCACTATCAGAATATGTATCCTTGTTGTGTAATTCAGCGAAGAAGATTTTACCCTTCGGTAGTTTATCTTAAGTAGGATGTAATTGTTAAGAACGATAGTGCGAAACTTGAAACTTTACAGGAGACAAGAGCAGTAATTAGAGATAAGGACAGCTCGTCTTAATCCCGTTTCTGTACAAAACCTAGTACATTAGTCGCTATTTACGACTATTAGAAGACAAAGGTTTACCTAGTTGTATGGGCTTTTAGATATACGACCCTTATTTATTGCTCCAAACCCAGGTTGTTTGTACTAGCTTGATAAAATGATACGTCATTTAAATTAGCTACGTGATCTTCTTGCCAACGCTGTTCGCTGTTTAAAGTTCATTCATAAGTCTGGAGCAAAATTAACAAGAACAATTTGTGTTTACACAGCTTACTGCGCTATTAAAAGTTTTTGTTGCAGCTTTTAGTTGGGGAATAGAAACTTGTATGAATAACAAACTACAAAATTGCACCGCAGTTTTATTTCTCAAAGCTCAATATTAAAGCGGGTTAGAAAATTACGTTTTTATTTATGCCTTTAATTAACCACGAGGAATGATTTGCAGTCACTAACGTTTTAATAAATTAGAGTAGGCGAATTGCGGTATACTTGATACCACCATAACCTTCTCGGATTTTTATACACTTCCCCTTTTATCTAGGGTTTTTATTTCTGAAAATTACAAGTTTTATCTATTTAGGTTAGACAAATTTGGACTCCTTTAGAAAAGCTTTTTCTGCAAATCCTTTTTCAGTAGCAGTTTTACCATAAAATCAACTCGGGCAGTTCTGGGGATAGATTGTTACATGCCAAAAGGCAATGTAGCGTGTTTTAGACTTAGATATAAATTATAAGTTAATCGCCGCGTTTTTCTTAAATGAATAATGTTAACTTCCGTCGTCGCTGACAGTCGCGTCTGCGCAGAGTGAATACGGAGGTGCGTGAGTGTCGAAAGCAGGTATTAAGCCACGAGACCTGAAGCAAGCCACTACTATCGGAGTGGTGTGTGTTTTTTTCTTTTTAAAAATAGGTATGTGGGTTCCTTGTACACTGAGAAAAGTGATTTGGTTGATACAACCAATTCTGTTGTTTTGAAGAGTAAAGTATTTTTTAGTCGTTCTAAACGAAACTATATTAACTGAACCGCTTGCAGATGGTTAAACTAACATCAAAAATTAGTTGACTTAAATTTGTTTGTTTGAATGCATAATAACAGTTGGTTAATAAAAGAATGCAAAAGTGAATTTCATTGAACAACAGTCGTATTTAATGCAAACTAATATTGTCAACAAATTTCATATTTTAGTCCAATACTACATTAATGTTGAAAAAAATCCATTTTAGTTAAATGAATGCTGGAAAAAGTGTCAAATGAACACGTTTTGTAACAAATTTAATATTGAAACAAACGTCTTTAGCTTGTTGATTTAAATAAACTACGATTGCCAAATCAAACGTCGACGTTATTTGTTGAAAGCAACGGTATTGTACGTCTCCGATGCTACGTATTGAATTACAGCGCGCGCACATTATATCTTTAATATACTGGTAACCTTCGACTGCGACACGTCAACATGGCGTCAAGTTACTTAGCATTGTTTATCGTGTTAGTTTCCATAAAAGTATTTCAACTAACTGTAAAAATACATGGAAGATAAATTTAGTATGCTGTAATATGTTTAAACAAAATCTCTTCGTTTAAAAACACGTAAGTACATTTCTATAAATTAGTCTTATTGCCCACAACTAAAGGCCGTTGTTTTTAGCATTCAACTATATAAGCGAACGTATAACTTCAAAGATCAATGGCAACCTCAAGGAATAAACAAACTTTCAATAATCAGTGTCAGTTTTATAAAATTGAAGTGGAAGCTAAACTGAAAATTATGCAGGATGAGCTAGGGTTAATGTAACATTCAAGGTGAGATTTGATTCAATATACAACTTGATAATGTGACTGAATGAAGTTATTTTAAATCAATATTTTTTTAAAATCTGTTAGGGATGAACAAACTCATTTGTATTAAAGTAGTATTAAAAAAAATTGTTAAAATAACTTCATTAAGCCGGAATCGATCAAGCTGGATATTGAATCAAACTACCTTGGATGTTTAAACTAATTCTATTTCTAAACAATGTACAACGCAACGAAATGATTGATTTGACAGCTAAATGTTTCAATTCAACACAATAAAAGTTTGATTCAACCAAAAATGTTTTTATTTGAACCCTTATTAGCCACTTAGCTTAATAATTATTATCTGCTCAACATATGGGTTAGTTAAACCAATGACGCTTTTTGGTTAGTTGAAAAATTTGAATAGTTTGTTTTAATGCTACAAACCCTTTCAAGTATTTGCTTCAATGATTTTTATATGTAAGTGGGATATTTAATGTGTTGATTTAACATAACAGTTTATTTGATAAAGGTGTTAAATAATTCAAATCAAACCTACAAGCAATTGAAGTAACGATACGTAACATTCAAGTTACATTAATAGCGATTTGAGTAAATGCCATAATTATTTTGGTGCAAATTTAGGTTTGTTTGCTTCAAAATCGGTTTTCCAACATTTTATTATGTTCTATTTAATGCATATAGATTATTGTTTATATACAAACCAAAATTCTAATCGAATCAACTAATTTTCAGTTGAAGCAACAAAATCCTTTTCTCAGTGTACCTTACCTCTGTTGTACCTGGTACCTTATCTCCTTTCATTCCCCTACGAGTACAACAGAAGTTACGTGAAGGACGGATGGCAATTTGAAATTCAACATAGTGTAAATCAACCCACAAAATCACCGCTGGATCCTGTGATTTAAGTTTCGAGATACCCATCACGTGAGTAATTTGATTTTACGTAAATTGTGCATGTAAATTTGACTTAGATAGTGATTGCTTCACCCTTAAAGCGTGGTCGGCATATGTTACAAAATGGCCGGTAATTATGACGAGCGTGAATATAACTAGATGCCATTGACTGAGACAACTTTTGTAATGATAAATTTAGCCGTTCTGTTGGGGGTGGGTTAATGATGAGTAACTTCGTACTGATTTACTTCACACTGTCCACCTATACTCGAAAGAATGGGAAAAATGGTGAAAATCACTAAGCTGTAATCGGGAAAAAGAAAATTCAGCTTTCGTTAACGGTTGAAATTAACACATACCCTATAGTAAGGGTGCCTCGATATTGTGCATTCACACCTGACATAAGATGTGGTAAGTACGCGCTTTTAGGAAATTAGAATATCGCTGGAAGGATAGTATTCACAGCCGTTTATGAGTGAAAATCGTTCCAGTCACACAACCACAGGTTCGCATAAAAATTTACGGAACTGTGCTATTAATAGATAGCAAATTTTACAAATAATGCCGAGATATACCTCGACATTAAAAGAAGAAACTGCCATAGTTTGAGCACATAGCAATTGGGAAGTAGTTCGTAAAAGGGGGTAACATTCAGGAAATATTTAGGTCGCATATTGGTTTTTGCAAGGTGCTACACGATTATCAATTTTAAATTCAAATTAAATTAGATCTGTTTATTATGTGGCAGAAAGTCTTGAAGCGTATTATAAACTACACAACACTAAAGTAAATCAAGATGTAAAATAATTAACCTCGACCTAGTATAAATGCCGGCTATTAAATACTGATGTAAGAATAGTCACACAAGGCAAGTTGATTTTTAATGCAACGATATTTAATATAATGAAATTATATAACTTGGGCTTTTATGCAAAGCCTAATTGATCACTTCAAGTAGATCTAATAATTGAAGGGAGAAAAATGTAAGGTCATGGGTAAGATTTGAACCTACCAACTTCCCATTTGTACTTGGATGCGCTAACGATTGTTAGACGAAAAAGTTTATGTAATAATATATTAGAGGACTAGTACTTGTATTTGTTTTTAATTATTCCATTTTTAATATTTGTAATTAAAGTACTTTAAACAAAGGTTATGTTAATATTTGGACTTTGTATAGGTCGTAAATTCATCCTATTAACCAACTTTTGCAACTACTTGTATATTCGTCCATAAAAATTGGTTTTAACCATAAATTTGAGCAACGTTTCCTATCCACCTCCGCCATAACGTCAAAAATTTGACTGTTAGATAAAACTGCCAAAGGTAAATGAAAGTTAAATTTGTATATACCGCTGTGCGCGATTTAAATGTCCATCCTTTCAATTAAATTACAGTTCTTGGTGAGACAAGTTTCAAATCCTGCCAGTGTCCTTCTTTCTATTACCAGCTCGATTTGAAATGAATATGTGGACTAAGTTATAATTTCATACTTATTAATTAATATCGTTGTATTAAAAATCAGCTTAAATTGTGAGGGGAATGAGGATATAAAGAATATAAGTAATATAGCCCGTATACATCTCAGATGAATAAAGGCATAGTAGGCCTGGATTTTTAGTTCAAAATTACAGAATGCCTAGTAATCAACTGAAGTTTTGTACAAATATTCTAAATTATGTATTGAATTGTTACCGAAAACTCCCCGTCTCTCACCTGCTTGTGTAGCTCCTGGCCGCTTCAAATGTCTCGCAGACAACGGTTTTATAATTACTACAAAAGAAACTTGTCAATAGCAAAAACATCTTCACTGAATTCTCTTCAAACTAGTATTTGCTTAATTTTGATAAGACCGACAATTTCATAAATATGCTTACCCAAACTGCATAAAAAATTTTTTTGCAAAAAGTTTAACATTTGTACTAAATTTATAGCAAAATGGTCGAAGCTGTAATAAAATGATCTGGACGCGCACTAATCCTGATACTTTGTTACGTTTATTTTGAACATTCCGTACATTTTTACCGATTAATAATCAATACGCAGCCCAATAATTTTCAACTCAAATCCCTTTGGCTTTAAAAACGACAAGTTTAGGCTACAATTAAATAGTTTACATTCTGTATAATATATTTTTCTACAAAATACGCTTTCGAATAATTTCTCAATTTAAATCTATTTGCTTTGAAATGTAAAGTTTATTATGCTATATTTAAATAAGTCAATATCCTGTTAGGTATCCGTGAGCGCGTTATACCTTCCGATAACGTATAATTTCGTTCTAGTGGGTTTCCCACCTGAAGATTTGTCGGAGAAATATATCCTACTATTCTCCGGTAAAACCGTGTTTTCCAGTTTGAATCGCGTTTCGATAACACGGATGTTTGGATTTCGAATTGGTGTCATTTAAATTCATTCTGAATTTGATTCTGCAGCCAGTGCGACAAAATATGTTCTACATTTCTTGTTCTATCACTTTAAAAGCAATGCATGTTTATTGTTGTTCTGCCAATTAGAGATGTCTTGCATGTATTGGTGAGTGTTCCCGTACCTACCCTATCTAACCAGATTCTATCTTTAGCTATTTTTTGCTGGAGGCCAAAGGCGTTCTTTCTGGGTGTAGTCCACCTGTTCGTTGCCGTAAACCAATTGCTGTAGTTACGATGGTAGCTACGTTGTTATGCTGACTCCCCCCCTCCGGCGGTTGACAAATTAAGTATCCTGACGCAAAAAGGTATGTGCCTTGTGTTCTGTTATGCATGTCAAGGATTTTTATTTATCAACGGTGGATAGTGTAAAACCAGTCCACCATACTTGTTGAACAGTTGGTTGCGCTGGTGCTTCTGGGTATACGTCGTTCATTCTTGCTACAACGTGGGCTATATTTAATGCTTAAGTTTAACACCTGTACTAGATGGAAAATCTAAATTTACCTTTAATACTTCAAAATTTAACATACTTGCTAGGGAGTAGAGTTACATTTAATACCTAAAGTTAACATACTTGCGATTAAAAAATTTTAAGCATTAATTTCCCTTTATTTACTGAGTTTTATTACATGTTAGCCGCAAAATGCGCATATTGTGGATCCACTGTCCAATCTGTCCGTATAATATAATTGTCGGCGTTGAAATGATAACGCTTATTTTATTGCGTTCTCTTGTTTGTACCGAATTATCTATTTAATTTTTTTTTATTTGTTAATAGATAAACGCGGGCGATGTACTTTATTTTCTTTTTTTGTTTTTTTGGTATGTGGGCGAATCCCCCCCACTCTCCGTGGTTGGAAGTTAGCCTGGTGTTTACTTTTCTTCCGGCTACGTCCAGCTACGTAGCAACATTTACCTACAAAAGAGGATCTAACTTATTGTCGTACAAGTATTAGTTCTCGATTTGGTATCACAAGATCATGCACCTTTTTAAACTCATAATAAAAAAGTCATATTCACACCAAAATACCCATTTTATATGTTTCGTATGATAGCAGGACATGATACGACTCCACTTCGCCTGATATTGACCGATACTGTTAATAAAAATAAAATTTGTTCATCCGTTTGCGCTGCTATCAGGTGTAATTGCCTTAGTGGCAGCTGAATGCCGTTACCACAAAACCTGTTATGCAATTTTTTAAAGATACAAGTGCATGTAATATACCTCCATTAAGATAAAGAGACAAGCGTTGCAGCAGCATTATATTGAGATCGAAAGTGACGAAGAATGTAAGTACACTCTTTCTGAAATTGAAAATCGTGTCTCAAATCCTTGACGGAGAAGATGGATATACGACCCCCTGCTTTAAACAAAAACTTATGCAACATTTTGGCGACAATGTAATAATAACCAGTCTTCTTGGGCGAACTGGAGTCGTTTGTTTCCGTGACAGTGTGGACAGTATTATTCACAAAAAAATAGTATCAAAAACACTTTCTAATAAGTCTGAGGAGCGTCTGATGATAGAATTAGCAGCAGCAGCAGCTATAATACGAGAAGATATACGACTTCAAGCGTATGATTTGACCGACGACGGGGACATCGAAAAAAAGATATTATTACACAAATCTTGTAGTGATTTGCCAATATACCCATACAATCAAAAAGCGACTCTCGAAGTCTCCAAAGAAAATGTCAAAATGTAAGTGAAGCTTTTATTTCAACTTGTCGCCCCAGATAATTTGTTTCTCCAATTCTTTTAGGCATTGATATCTATTCATCGCCATTATGCTTCTCGAATAGTAATTATTTTATTGAGCAGTATAAGTTTTAGTATATCATATTCTAAAGAGCAGAAGCTTGAGAACTCTTTGAAGGTAGCTCCCATGAAACATACCTCAGAGGTCTTTATTCAATTTGCTTTTGATAGTCCCGATTTTTAATATACGTACTATAGATTACAATAATACGGTTCACAATATGGTGGCATCAAATTGGAGACACCTAAAGTCGAAAGCGTTGAAGAAGTTAGAGTGAAAAGATATCTCGCTAATGATGAGTGACCATCAGAAATGAATGGACACATGCAAATTCTAACATACACAAAACCTCTAAAGAAAAGATTGGCCTGTGTACATATACGAGACGTAGATTTACTACAAAATTAAAAGCTTTTCGTTCAGACTGTGTTGTTGAAATACTTATGGATCTCTGAATATTGACCAATCCATCTTCAGTCAGTACCTAGCTGGAACTGTTACATGCAAGTGGGTTTGCAGCCCTGGAGGTAAGTATGAGATCAGTGAAGTAACATTACTTCCGCTCATTAACTTTGATCTCAACAATTAGTCATACACCTATTCTGCATTACAACACGCCAGATCCTAGTGAAACAACATTAAATAAACTACTCGTCTGCTTGCTTTTGACCAGCCAAAGCCAAAGATATCGTAGCAAGCTCATCCCACGGCGATTTGAAGAATACAATTGTTTTACTAGGCGGACTTCATACGATAATGTTATTCTTGGTCGCAGTGGGATACATTATGTCGGGTGGCCCGCGATTTATGCCAAACATTCTGAAACTTAGAGCTCATAATTTGACTCGGGTAGTACCGACATTGCTAATTTTAGAGATTTACAGTGAGTTGATTGACGACGAACAAACAAAGCTATTAGAAATCTACAAATCACCTTAAAAAGGAGATCTCAAAATGAAGTACATCGGTTTGTGATTGGTAGAAAACTAGAGAAAATATTTTTAGAAACTCTATAATCAAGAGAGAACTCCTCGCGTACTGGTCGACTCTGGATTCAGTGCTTAACACTGATCAATATTATTCGTTGCTACTACGAGGCGAGATAACGGAAAACTTTGAGTTTCATTTACAAAGCATAGGAGAGGTGATTGCTTTCTTTCAAGTAATCCGATAAGCAGCGATGGAATTTAGATTTTATTATACACCATATACCTACCACAGCATATAATAAATTTGTCTTTGCAATACAAACAAGTGCTACTTGTTTTCAGGGCATATGGCTTACGCAAAATGTGTGCAAGCTACCATTTACAACAGATGGAAGTTTTTTAAAGAAGCTATTCCATCTTATGAGTATATAAAGTTTGCATTAAAAGGCTACTATATAATCCGAAGAAGTGATCGGTTTTGGTCTGGAGTTGCAGCTTATTTTACGTTCCAGCAAGGTCTTATACGCTTTATGAATACCACAGGAGGACTTACTACAGATATCCTTACATGTGACTTGTTAATGCTCCACCCGAAGGTACTACATTGGCCAGGAAGCGAGTTTCTTTTAGGAAAATTTGGGATTTTGCTGAACCCTTGCTGTTCCAAGCAAGGTAGGGATCTTTAACGTGCGTGACAACCCTCACACACGGGACATCCATTTTACCTCTCATCCGAATTTTTGTGAAAAATGCTCACCTAACATTTTTCAAGTGGACTGTGTCGGGATTCGAACCCGGGACCTTGGGCGTAGTAGTCACACACATGCCACTACGCCACGGAGCCGCCATCCATTAAGGACTGCAAAGTTTGCGGTTGTAGGATTGCAAAGGTTTACATCTGCCTGTACGTTTGTTTTCTACTAAGACTGTTCACCTTGAGTTGGTGACAGATTTGTCTACCGAAAGCTTTATCCTTTTATTTCCAAGATTTGTCGCTTGTCGGGGTAAACCCCTTCAGGTATACTCAGACTACGGTTTAAAATTTATTGGTGCGAGTTCCGAGTTAAAGGAACTTGGGACCTTTTTACAAGATCAAACGGTTACAATTCCCGACAAATTAGCATGCGAAGGAATTACTTGGTATTTTGTGTCAGCCTATAGTCCTCACTTTGGGGATTTGTGGGAAGCAGGAATCAAGTCCTGCAAGTCACACTTAAAAAGAGTAATGGGTTTATGTGTTGACATATGAAGAGTTGTTTACACTACTTAAGCAGATAGAAGTCACATTAAGTTCCAGACTATTATGTATACTTTCAACCGCTTGCTCCTGCACACTTTTTGGTTGGAAGACCACTGACTGTTTTGCTTGATTTGAATGTCATAAAAGTTCCTGATCCCCGACCTTCAACTTTTCAAAGAGTGCAGCAAATGCATCAGCACATTTGGATCAGGTGGAATCGCGAATACGTTTCAAAACTGCAGCAACGTCAAAAATTGCGATCTCATCAATGGTACTTATGACGCCAACAAATTATGCCATCATTAGTCGCTTATCTATTTGGATTAAAGTTCCCACCTAGATCTTGTTGGAGTACCAAGAAGTGAAGGG
This sequence comes from Platerodrilus igneus, assembly GCA_036346225.1. Classification (NCBI taxonomy): domain Eukaryota; kingdom Metazoa; phylum Arthropoda; class Insecta; order Coleoptera; family Lycidae; genus Platerodrilus; species Platerodrilus igneus. The sequence continues at coordinate 1,902,696 of JARFIW010001052.1, read as the reverse complement.
AAAATAAAAATGGCATCACATTGATCACTTGACATAGAAATGAATGTATTGTTTGATGTGCGACTTATGCTGATACTCTGGCTCAATCTCACCTGATCAACTGTTAAAACTATGCTGCAGCAGAAGGAGGAACAAGAACTACGGCAATGAACAAGATTAACAATACTCTACCATCTCGGAAGGATTTTATTTTTATTTTTTGCTGATGCGGCATTATGATCCTGGCATGATGCAGTTAAAGGCTTTATGAATAATTACCCTTGCACTCTGTTAAACAGCATTTGCGCTTCTTCTTCGTTCAGAGGATTGAATTGACAATTCAAAAATGGGAACTTTTCACCCTGTGGTGCAGTTGTCGGGGGCTTTTTATATTTTGAATAGATAATGTCTGTTATTCTGCAGTATTGTTATTTATATGTACACCAATTATTTACTTGAAATATTCGAAATAAAGAATTACAAAATTTGATAGCAAAGTTTTCGTGAAGTTTGCCATTCCGATCTCGGGTTTATTTTGAAGCCCAAAGTTGGTCGTGGTACACGAAATGCCGTAAATCTACAACCTTGGATGGTCTTTGAGCTACCTCAATTTTTAATATAACCATATGTCAACTGATAAAATAATGTTTTGGTCTAATCTAGCGTGATGCCGTTTGTGTAACTAGACGCAATCAGATATAGACAATCCTGCTAAGACACCCAGACTCGAACATTGAAGAAATTTTGGTCAAGATTGAATAGAAAACTTATTATATAGTTGCAAAAAGTCGAGAAATCGTTTTTGTAGTTGTTCAGAAGATGATGGGACAATTCAGAAGAAACTGAAGAGTATGAGGTCAATGGCCCACTATCAATAATACAATATTTAAGTATTTGTTGTTGTTTATTGCTTCATTTTAATTTAAAAGTAAACGACTTTTAAAACTTATCAGCATCTAATCTAGTTCCAACTTGGCCAAACCCCATTTCCTACAAATGTCAAAAATCTTCAAATTTTCCGAAAGCTTTCACACCAACCGTAACTCATTTTTATTACCGCTAATGATTTATAAAGTTTGAGCTTTTAATGATACGGATTTGGAGTATATTTGAGAGCAGCTACTCAACAGGGGTTTGACTTCAATAAACTTAATTTGTTTACAACCTTTTTGCTTTCAACATTGCACAGTTCAAATTTGAAGTATATCAAAATGGATTGTGGAAGTGGTAAAATACAATCAGTTTTGAAACTAAACCCGGATTAAAAGGATCGGCAACAGAAAACTGCAAAAATCAAAAACTGCATTTTGTACCCAAATAAACTTAATTTGTTTACAACCTTTTTGCTTTCAACATTGCACAGTTCAAATTTGAAGTATATCAAAATGGATTGTGGAAGTGGTAAAATACAATCAGTTTTGAAACTAAACCCGGATTAAAAGGATCGGCAACAGAAAACTGCAAAAATCAAAAACTGCATTTTGTACCCAAAAAATAGAGACGATAGATTAATAGCAGAACCTGACCAAGAACAGAAAACTGATAATCATAATGGTAAGCATGATCATGCAATTGTGCACAATATATGCACGTTTTTAAAAATGAAAAGCAATGGTGAGAACATTTTTTGAAATGTATTGGCCTTAATTTCAAAGAAGCTTATGCCAATGCCATTATTGAAGGACATGCAGATGTATACCGTTGAATCAAGGCAAGCGAACTTCTACTGGTATAGTGCGGCGCTCCTTTACAAAACTGTGTCCACTTCCCGTGGAAAATGCGAATACTTGATTGTTTAGTTCTTAATTTGCTTAGTTTTTAGATGCTGTTGTTCACTCGTCAATTTATATTATTACTTGTGTTTACCTGTTATGTTTTTTAATTCGGTTATAATTATGCATTTATGTTTAGACTCTTTAGGGTTTACCAATTTAAAATTCCAAAAATTTGTAAAATTTTGAATTTGCCGGGGCATGTTAGGGATTGTATAAAATATTAATTAATCAAGTACTCCTTAGAATTAACCGATCGGCAGGTTATAGTATATTACATACTAAGGGACGTAAGTAGGATTTACGGTGACGAGACGGTTTGCAGCCCAAGCGAAGTGAGGGCTGCAAAATGTCGAGGCACCGTAAATCCCTTACGTCCCGCGGTATGTATATTATTTTTTCTATACCTTTAAATTCAAAATCATTAATAATGTCCTTAAATAAAGTTTTAAATTCAAATACGAATAGAGAATTATTTAATGTAGGCTTAGACCGATAACCATGGATTTGTAACCATGCCTTCTTTCATTTGGATGACAATCACTTACGTCTCAAGGGAAGTAAGTAAAAATTTACGTCCCGCTTCAGAGTCATTCTAGTAAATGCAACTTACGGACGGTCGTCTCAGTGACGTAAGTGTCATTTACGGTTAAGGTAGGGAAAAAATTAGTTTTTCATCATAGGTTTATTGCTTCGAATATACTAAAAAATCAAAAGTTTCCATGTATAAACTGTATAAACCACCCTTTCCAATTAAATTATGAAAGCAGCTAGCTATAACAACCTTTATTACAACAACTGTAATGAAATTAATTAAACTACTGTTTATATAATAAATTACGTTCCGAAAACCATTCCAATATTTCCTCAAATTATCAAGGGTCGTTCACATACAAACCAACGCATTCTAAGGGTGTTGAAACATATCCGTAACAACACAGTTGGGAAGGAAAGCACTCAACAACAATGTTGCGGAAATTTAAAAAATAGATCTAAATAACGTGTTGCTTTTTGGGCATGAATTGTCTGGTTGTGACATAACATCCGAATTCTTTAGAAAAGAAAAATTAAAAATCTTATCATGTTCAAGCAAAAGTAAAGATCGCAAAAGACGCTTTGCGTATTCAATGATCACCTCGCTAACTCAGACGCGGTTGAAGGTGCTGGAGACGTATTTATATTGCACCTCCACGATAAAATACGTTTCAAAGTAGTTTGGAATAAGCTGAGGTATAATTATACAAACAGACAGTTGCTCGGCAATCAGTAAAGAATAATTTTTAATTAACATATCTACTATCTACAAAAGACGTAACTCGGCAACACTCGCATCCTGTCTACTAACCAAGTACGGCGCTGGATGGGAAACAATCTTCCACTGTATGAATGGGGTTGGATCAAGTGTGGCTAAACTCTAGTTCCAGTAGCAATAGAGTTACCCTCTGCACCTGATGAACTATTACATGTAATCAGGTTCGGTAAAGGTAAAGGGGCGCGATCGCTGATGCGAGTATCAAAAAACAGGCTTGATATGCTTCAACGATGTATCGCCAGTGTCTTGACTAATCCTGTAATAATTCTCCCGAACCTTTATGACATTGATCATGATCTTTTGTATGGCTTTATAATTGATAATATAATTCATATCCTGTTTAATTTCTTATAATTTTTATCATGTCATATTCACTCTATCGGTAACATCAGGTGGAGTGGAGTCCCATTATGTCGTGCTGTTATTCAAAATATATAAAACAGGTATTTTGGCGTGAATGAAATTTTTTGATTATGAGTTTAAAAGCGTGATTACTTTGTGATGTCAGACGTGGCAGTTATAAATCGAGAACTAAAATTTGTAGGGTAATTAATTAGATTGTGGTGCTCGGTTACCTAAGATCAACTTGTTTATGCTTCCTAGCAACAGAGATAACATTTGTTTACAAGTTAAAATAATGATGTTAGCTTATTATGCATTAATATTAAATTCACAGGAAATACTTACAAGTCTTTGTCATCATCATTGGGTCTTCAGTCCTGAAACTGGTTAGACGCGTACCATCATTGTTTCCTATTCTGAACTAACCTACAGATTTCCCCGAAATTTGCACAGTCTGCATCTATCACTATCTGATCTAGGTCAACATCTACCTCTTTTTTCCTATCTCTGCTTGTCATATATTCCATACTATTCCCCAAAAATACCTTAGAACGTATTCTGCCCTTCTATTTCTCATATTTTTTTCCCAAAGATATCCTTGTTCCCTTACTGTTTCTATAACCTATTTGTTATTACCTTTGTCTGTCTATCTTCATACATCTGAAGCACGGCATTTCAAAGGCTGCTACTGTTCTTCTGTCTGCTTTTCAGACTGCTCGTATTTCGTAGGCATACTGTCTGTGCTGTGCTCCACACATACGCTTCCAACAACTTTTTGTTCTATGTTTGTTGTCTTTCATCATAGGCACCGTTCTTTTTGTTATATGCAGTTCGGTCCCCTTCTATTGTTTTACAATTATATACCCTATTTCTCCGACATTCAGTGGTTGCGAAGAGGGGGCGGCTCCGTGGCGTAGTGGTATGTGTGTGACTGCTACGCCCAAGGTCCCGGGTTTTGAATCCCGACACGGTCCGCTTGAAAAATGTTAGGCAAGCATTTTTCACAAAAATACACCCTCGTTCGGATGAGAGGTAAAATGGAGGTCCCGTGTGTGAGTGTTGTCACGCACGTTAAAGATGCCTACCTTGCTTGGAACAGCATAGGTTCGACAAAATTCCAAATTTTCCAGGTAAACAAAACTCGCTTTCTGGCCAATGTAGTACCTTCGGGTGGAGCATTGGAAAAAAAATAATCACATGTAAGGTTGCAAAGAGGGGTAAGCAGCCTGTGGTTGCCAAGTTCCCCCAGCACTTGAACATTTACTGATTTAATATTTTTACCAATATATCTTTTCGCACAGTCAACATTAGTTGCAGATATTTCACAACAAACAACTAGTTGTTTATAATAATCATCAGATTTATCTGCGCTTATTTTTTCGTCATTGGGTTTCCCGTCTCAAAACTGGTTGGACATGTACCTGCACTTATTTATTTTCTAAACTAACCTACATAGTTCCCTGAAATTCTCACACAGCAATATAGCTCGGTTCCCCTTATATTGTTTTCTAATATTATGCCCTATTTCACTGAGATTTATTGAATGGGGTTAAACAACCTGTGGCTGCCAAGATCTCCCAACACTTAGACATTTGCCGAAATAATAGTTTTCCAGTAAATGCTTAAACGCAATTACCATTATTCGAGAATTTTGCCAACCAATGCTTGTAGTTGCTTATAATAAATATCATGTTTAAGCGCAGTTAATTTCTTTGTCATTAATTTATCCATCTTGGGACTGGTTGGATGCGTACCTCCATTGATTTCTCTTCTGAGCGAGCCTACACATTTCCCTGAAACTCCTACAGCCTACATCTTTCATTATCTGTGTGCAGTAGTCTAACCTAGGTCTACCTCTTCTTCTCTTTTTTCCTATCTCTGCTTCTAGTATATTCCGCACTATTCTCTCATGCCGTAGTATGTGCCCTATCATTCTATCTCTCCTATTTTTTACCGTTTTCCACATATTTTTTTCTTCCCCTACCATTTTTAGTACCTCTTCGTTATTAACTTTGTCTGTCCATGATATCTTCATCATACGTCTGTAGCACCACATTTCAAAGGCTTCTACCTTTTTCTTGTCCGCTTCTCCCACTGTCCAGGCTTCACAGCCGTACAGTGCTGTGCTCCACACATATGATATAACCAATCGTTTCCTTGTTTCTATGTTTGTTGTCTTTGAGCACAGTAGTTGCTTTTTCTTGTTAAATGTAGCACGACCTTGTGCTAAACTTCGTTTTATATCTTTTGTGCTTTTCCCATTTTGCGTTATTTGGTTTCCTAGGTAGCAGAAATCCTTAACCTCTTGTAAGTTCGTGTTACATATTTGTATTCTTGTTTTTGATTTATTTTTCCCTCCTTTGCATACTAGTGCTTTAGTTTTACTTTTGTTAATTTTCATACCGTATCTCTCTGTTAGAACCGCTTGCATTTCATTGAGAGCAGCTTCTAACTCTTCCTTGCTAGATGCTAATACCGCTATATCATCTGCAAATCTAAGCATATTAATTTTTTGTCCCTGCATAGTAATTCCAAATGTCTTCCTGCATTTGACAGTATTCATTGCCTCTTCAATGTACAAGTTAAAAATTAATGGGGATAGGGAACATCCCTGTTTCGCCCTTTTCCTGATGTTTACTTCTCTACGTTCCTGCTCTAATTCTATTACTCCTGTTTGCTCTTTGTATAAGCTATGTACTATCCGTCTATCCCTATAACTCATTCCAATCTTTTTGAGTATTACGAACATTTTTTTCCATTTTACATTGTCAAATGCTTTTTCCAGATCTACAAACCCTATATACACGCTTTCCCTTTTTTCTATTGTTTTCTCCATTATCAGAGCTAAGATAGCCTGCCGTGTTCCCCTGTTTCGCCTAAACCCAAATTGGTCTTCTCCTAGTATTTCTTCAGCCCGTTTTTCCATTCGTCTTTGTACAATTCTAGTTAATATTTTTGATACGTGTGCTGTCAAACTTATTGTTTGAAAATTTTCACATCTATCTGCGCCTTTCTTTTTTGGTATAGTTACTATGATGTTATGTTCGAAATCTTTGGGTATCTCGCCTGTCCCATACATATAGCTTACAAGTTGGAAGAGAAGTTCTGTTACTGTTTGACCAGCGGCTTTTAGAGTCTCCGCTTGCACCTTATCTGTACCCGGCGCCTTACCATTTTTCAGACCCTTTAATGCTAATTTAAATTCATCTCTAAGTATATGATATCCCAAGTCATCATTTTCAATGTCTGATTTCTTTTCTAATGCAGTTAGTTCTTTTCCTTCATATAAATTCCCTATATATTCTTGCCATCTACCCATTTTCTCTACATTTTCTATAATGACATTTCCTCCCGCGTCCGTTATATTTTAGCTATACGGTTTTATATCCCTAAAATTGATTCTAATTAGTTTGTATGCTTCATCTGTCTTTTCTACTACCATCTTAGTTTGTACCTCTTTGCACTTTTCATCAATCCATTGTTCTTTAGCTTTCCTGCATTTTCGAATAATTTCCCATTTTATGGCTTTTTATATTTGTTTTCCTGTTTCGTCTGATTTATTTTTGTATTTTCGTCTCTCTTCTATTAAATTCAGAATATCCTTTGTTATCCATGGTTTCTTATTTTCTTTTTGTGTATACCCCAGAATATCTCTGGCCGCCATGTCTAGGCTGGATCTAATATTATTCCATTCTGTTTCTATTTCCTTAGTCTCAGATATTTTCCCGATATCTTTGAGCAATTCATTTGACTTTTTTTCGAATCTTTCTTAAATATCTTACTCCTTTAGTTTGTGTAGGTTCAAGTGTCTTTTTCCGTTTCTTTTTTCAAATTTTTAAATTTAAGTACGGCCTTTATAATTACGATGTTGTGGTCAGTGTCTATATCTGCTTCTGGGTAGCTTCTACAGTCTTTTACTTGATTCCTAAACCGTTGTCTAACAAGAATGTAATCTATTTGATATCTTCCTATATCTCCTGGCATCTTCCACGTATATCGTCTTCTAGCATGATGTTGAAATAATGTGTTTGTAATGAATAAATTGTTCTTGTCGCAAAATTCTACCAGCCTATTTCCTCTGTCGTTTCTAGTGCCTAAACCAAATAAACCTACTATCGCTCCTTCCTTACCCTCACCTCACCACTGCATTAAAATACCCCGTAATTATTAAATTTTCATGTCCTTTTACGTGTCTTAATATGTCTTCGATATATTTGTAGAAGGCTTCTACCTCTTCGTCACTGCAGCTAGAGGTGGGCATGTATACTTGTATTATTACTGTGTTTACCGGTTTAGATTCTAATCTAACCATGAGTACTCTTTTATTCTTTTGTAAGTAATTTTCTACACAGTATCCTATCTTTTTCCGCATAACTATCCCCACACCCAAATTTCTCTCCTCTGCTGCTGTATGAATTATGAAGTAAGAATAAATTAGGAGCACGACTATTTTTCGCGTTTAAACCCAATGTAGTACCTCCGGGTGGAGCATTGGGGACGTGGCCGCAAGTATAGCGGCCCTAATTTAAATTATAATGCTGTATGAATTACCCTGAAGTCTCCACTCCAAAAATCCCCCGCCTCTGGCCACCGAACTTCGTTGATCCCTACTACGTCTAATGATAACCTATTCATTTCGATTTTTAGGTTCTCTAGCTTACCCACTTGCTTCATAGTTCTAGCATTCCACGCTCCGACTCGCAAAATGTTCCCGACTCTTATTCTTAACTTTCCGATCGCATCCTCCGAAGTAGTCCCCTCCCGGAGATCCGAATGGGGGACTATTTTAACTCCGGAATCTTTTACCTCAGAGAATGCCATCATTTTATTATAATTTAGGTACGCTGTGTACTTGGAAGGTAATGTGGTGGTTTCCCGTTGCATTCCACATCGCGGTAGTGTGTCTTAGACTGCCATAGCGACCCCTATGGTCTCTGCCAATCTAAGTACCGAAAGAACCGCTGCCCTCTTTCGGGGACCTATCTTCGTCTGGTTCCTCACTAACGAACCTACTACTTTGGTTGGACCTGTAGTTTGGCTCTTTAGCTCATTAGAACACGCAAGCCATTTCACCTGTTCTAGTAATCTAGAACTTCAGCAAGGTGCAGGTCCATTCGAAATGGACAAGTCTTTGTGTTCGTAATTAAATTGCAAATGTCTTTAACCCTAGAACTGAACGTACTTTAGTTTGTAAAGTTGCAGAACGGGTTTTTATGTTGAAGAATTGAATGCTACGGCTTCATCACGAAGACCTGGGTTGAGTCGTGTAGATGATGCTATACGGCATATCGTGACGATGATTGCAGTCGCTTTCCATACTTTGGTACCTTGCGGCTTGTGGGCGGACACGCTGGAGTACTGACGGTTTCCTTGGATGATAGAAATTGAAGCGGACTGATGGCGGAATGTTTTCAATCCTGGCGTACTTGTTGGCGCTACGTGCTCTAAGAGCTGTTTTTCATGCACCTAATGGCTTCGGAAGTGGATCGGTCCAAGTTATGACGAAGCCCTGGCCATGGCCATTTGAGAATAAAGCCTTTGGTGTACGAGGAATTTAGTAACTTCCGTTTTGCACTATTCCGAGTTCTCTCCAAAAAGCTTCCTGGCATTCTTAAAGAGAGAACGATAAGAATAAGAAGTGATTTTCTCTGGAATTTGAAGCTCTTTTGTACCAAGGTTTGCGTGTATTGTACGTTTTGGTGGTATTATTTGTATTTTGAGGGGTATTGGACGAGTCCATCATTTATTGAGGGGAGTTCTTTGCATGCATGCTATTTGTCTGCATGTTGCGTGATTATTGGTCAGTTAGTTGGCGTATGGTTGGTTGCACACTCTAGCAAAGACTTGTTTTGCAGGTAAATGATCAGGATTAATTCACGTCTAGACCTAGTTATCACAGCTCCGACCACTTTTCTATAAATTCATACAAAAGCTAAACTTTACGCAAAAAAAGCAGTTTGGGTAAGCATATTTGGAAACCGTGTACTTGGCTATGACAAATCTCTCCTAAATCTAATAGTTTTGTAAGGGTTTTAGAGAACGCAGTGTCTGCGAGGTATTTGAAGGGGTAGAGCAACGTAACCTGGTGAGGGTTGAGAAGTTTCAGGTAATAATTCAATACACACCCTAGACTATGTATACAACAATTCAGCTGGTTGCCACGCTTTCTGTAACTTTGCCTAATTTTGAACTCAAAATTCTGGGCTATAGTCCCAAAACCACTACTCGAATTCTTGTGATGAACAGAAACTGACTAAAAGCAATATATAAGAGGGAAAAAAGAAGAAGCTGGCATATATTAATCCACAGACAAATGCATGGATAAATAATTTAACATCAAAACTGAAACAGGGTTGCCAACAAAGATCTTCTTTGGAGTAAAAATGAATTGCGATATTTATTCTTTAACTTTCTAATTGCGGTAAAAGATTATGTATGTATCAAACCAAGCCGGATGTTGAATTTAAGATGCCTTTATTAACAAAAACGACAACCGTGCTATTGAAAATGCAGGCTGAACTGCTTGCAAGACAAATTGAAATGTTTTTAGGTTAAACACGTTCGAATAAAGTCGACACAAATCAGAGGTTTTTCATGACTCTTACACAATGGGTTTGTTTAATTATTCATTCACATACGAATTTTACAGACTGTGTTAAGTTTCATTATACGTGGGCTATTAAACGCCTAAGAATGTTTGGTCTACAAGAACAGTGTGAGTGTTCCCCATAAATGTTATGCTTTATGAGTTTACTCTTGCTTGATTCTTAAATTCAATACGTAGAAATGCAAACACATGACGATCGTAAAATTTTATACTGCATTTAGCCAAGCAGATATTAAAAATAGCACTAAAAAGTAAACTGGATAATGTTTGCAGGTGTGCTGATCTAAAAAAGTATGCCACTACCCTAAAGAACTAAAGTAAAAGAATAAATTATTATTATAAACTTAAGATTAACACGTAATTATATAAGATACTACATTTATCGTACAAAAAGCAATTCGCATAAATTATACCCTCTGAAATATAATCTGTAGTTTACATTACTTTATACTGCAGTTATATTAGGCCGGAAAAGCAATATCTGCTAAAAAAATTAGGTGAGCCTTAATTTTGCTTACACCTTTATTTTAACTTTAAAGGAATGTCTAAAAAGTTCCCAGCAATATTTTGCTTACACCTTTATTTTAACTTTAAAGGAATGTCTAAAAAGTTCCCAGCAATATCGCGCTTGTGTTTTTAGTTATTTAAGATCAAGGGTCATCAAAACACTTTAATTTGTCTTGCAAGCAGATCTACTGTTAGCATTTTCAATAGCGCGGATGCCGCTTTTATCAATAAAAGCAGCTTAAATTCGACATCGGGCTTAGTTTGATACATACATAACCTTTTAATGCAACTAAAAAGTTAAAGAACACATCACAATGGACTTTTGCTCCAAGAAAGAGCCTTGTTAGCAACCTTGTTTCAGTTTTGATGAAAATTATGTAGGTAGCTATGCATTTGTCTGTAAATTAATACATATTTTTCTTTTCTTTTGCTTTGCTAGCTTCTTCCTTCTTCCCTCTTATGTATCTTTTCTTGTTATCTTTTGTATATCAGAAGAATTCGAGTAGGGGTTTGAGTATATAGCCCAGGATTTTTAGTTCAAAATTAGGCAAAGTTACAGAAAGCGCGACAACCAGCTGAATTGTTGTATATGTTACCGATAATGTGCGAAAATCAGTTAATCTTCCAATCAACTAGGCTGAGCAGATACGTTAGAGTGCAAAACCATTGCCTTGTTTCCACATTACCTAGGCAATCTGAGATTACCTAGGTAGTCTACAGATTACCCGCCGATCTCTGGTTAAAGTGCAAAAATGTAATAAAATATGCAATAGGGGCTCAGATAGAATGAGGCCCACTGCCGCTTTCTTGGACAACACGGCGTGCTTAAACAAAACAGAAATATTCTACATTTGATATTTATTTATTGAAGCACAATTTTAGACAGCTGGTCAGAACAAACATCTGAAAAAGAATTACCTCCAAATTGACATAACATTAAATATAGGTAATTAGTTTGTACTGTTTGTAGTGTACTGTATTTATGCAACCTATATCCATAAGCATTGATAACACTTCGAGTTACAAAGTATGTGGTATCTAAACATACGTACGGCAGATTGTTTTGTAATATATCGGAACATGAAATAGAGTGAGAAAAAAATGTTACATAATTATTTAGGTAAAATTTTTTAAAAAGCTAATTACAATAAAGTTTAAAACCCTAAAAACAAATTCTTTTTTTTGTACAATCTAAGGACTAGTGACACCTTGAATTACACAGTAGTTTGTTATTACGACATACGCACTTCTTTGTAGCGCATTTAGTTTTACACCCACATTTCTTAAAACCTTGACCAGAACCAGACTGGCTTGTTGCAGTAGTGCGCAAAGACACTTCACCGTTAGGAACGTCATCCTTTGAAATAAATTGTACTTTACAAACACTGAATTGGGATCTAGTGTACAACTGTTTTAATACACCAGTTCTAGTGCCAAGTTTGTAGAATCCGTCGTTTGTTTTACTAAGAACTACAGCTAGTACTGAACAGGCATCAGTTTTTGCTCGATCCACATCTGGAACCTCTACTCTTACGGTGTCACCGCCTTTAGCAGCTAGGTGATTGGCGTCAGACACTGCTAGCATTTCTTTCGCTTGTATTTCCAAGCCTTGTTTGGCTTTTACTCGTTGTATGTTTTGATCAAGATGATTTTTTACAGATTCTGCACAGTATGTTCTTGCTTAAACCTTCTTCCAAGCCATCGGTTTCACCACAGATGACATGCAGAGACATATTACATTTATAGCAACTATGTGCGACTGATGTTATTTTGGAGCAAACACTGCAAAATAGAGTTTCATCTGCCGTTGAATGGTTTTGAGGAGGGTCAGTTCTATCTCCTTCCTGAATTTGTGATCTAGGGATACAAGTGGATGTATTGTCAAAGCGCTCTGTTGCTGCCACTTGTTGTGTAGCACTGAGTTCCTCTAGATCCTCTTTACTCTGCACCGCGTGAAGTACATCTTGCAGTATAAATGATGGAGGCGTCGCCGTGGATCAATGTAGTAAGCGTAAGACTACGGATTCCAAGATCCTGGGTTCGAATCCCGACACGGCCGACTGCTTGAAAATTGGCAGGTGAGCATTTTTCACAAAAATTACGCCCTCGTTCGGATGAGAGGTTAAATGGAGGTCCTGTGTGTGAGTGTTGTTACGCACGTTAAAGATCCCTACCTTGCCTGGTACGGCAAGGGTTCGGCAAAATTCTAAATTTCCAGGCAACAAAAACTCGCCTCCTGGCCAATGTAGTACCTTTGGGTGGAGCATTAGAAAATCACATGTAAGATACAAATGATGGGGCATTGCCGTGGATCAATGTAGTAAGCGTAAGACTACGGATCCCAAGGTCCTGGGTTCGAATCCCGACACGGCCGACTGCTTGAAAAATGGCAGGTGAGCATTTTTCACAAAAATTACGCCCTCGTTCGGATGAGAGGTTAAATGGAGGTCTAGTGTGAGTGTTGTCACGCACGTTAAAGATCCATACTTTGTCTGAAACGGCAAGGGTTTGGCAAAATTCTAAATTTTCAGGCAACAAAAAATTCGAATCCTAGCCAATGTAGTACCTTCGGGTGGTGCATTAAAAATGTAAATGCACGGTATAAATTATGGGCGGCTCCGTGGCGTATTTGGTATGTATGTGACTAATACGCCCAAAATCCCGGGTTCGAGTCCCAACACGGTCTGCTTGAAAAATGTTAGGCGAGCATTTTTCACAAAAATAAACTCTCGTTCGGATGAGAGGTAAAATGGAGGTCCCGTGTGTAAGTGTTGTCATGCACGTTAAAAATTCCTACCTGGCTTGGAACAGCAACGGTTCGGCTAAATTCAAAATTTTCCAGGTAAAAAAACTCGCTTCCTGGCCAATGTAGTACCTTCGGGTGGAGCATTGGAAATGTAAATGCACGGTATAAATGATGAGCGGCTCCGTGGCGTACTTGGTGTGTATGTGACTAGTATGTCCAAGATTCCGGGTTCGATTCCAAACACGGTCCGCTTGAAAAATGGTAGGCGAGCATTTTTCACAAAAATAAACCTTTGTTCGGATGAGAGGTAAAATGGAGGTCTCGTGTGTAAGTGCTGTCACGCACGTTAAAAATTCCTACCTTGTTTGGAACAGCAAGGGTTCGGCAAAATTCAAAATTTTCCAAGGAAAAAGAACTCGCTTCCTTGCCAATGTAGTACCTTCGGGTGGAGCATTGGAAAAATCACATGTAGGGTATAAATGATGAGGCTAGGCCAAGTTTAGCAGGGCAGTCAAACATAGCTTCATAAAGACTACGTTTAATTCCAGAATGGTAAGCCCGATTCTTCATGAATTGTACAAATATAATTCCCTCGCTCCACTTATCAGTTTTGTTGTCAGTCATCCATGTAGTAATCATATTCTCGATATCTTGGTTTGCTCGTTCGACACTGCCCTGGCTTTGGCTATGTCTCGGCTTGCCATGAATTATTTTTAGTTCTGGCCACATTTCTTTTAGGCTTTCCAATACCTGATTGTAAAACTCGCGACCATTGTCAGATTGTAAAATACGTAGAGACCACAGGAAAAGGAAAAAATGTAGTACATTGTATGCTACTTCGTCGGCACGCTTAGATGTCGATGGTTTCAAAACCACAAATTTTGTTAAGTGGTCTTGGTATACCAGGACAAATTTAAGTTTTCCGTCGGGCTGGGATTGATAGTCTATTAGATCGATTTGGCATCTGCTGTTAAAGTGAGGGGATATCATTGGTTTCACAACAATTATCTTTTTTCCGCTTTTATGTTTTTTTTTGACAAGACGCATAAACTTAGATTCAATTTTATATGGATCTGGGTTATATTTTTGTAACGCTTATTTATTTCCTTTACCATTCTGTCCCTTCCGCATTGACCGATTGATCAATGTGTTGAATATAATATGTCAAACAACTCATCTGTGTGGACAAACAGCGTAACGTCCTTTTGATTTTCAGATAAAGGTTCGATAAGTTTATCACAACTTTGTAAAGTCAGTAGGTCGTATCGTTCGATGGTTCGGTAATCCCTGGACAATTTTTCCTTTCTGTAGTTTTAATGCGCTTCACATCTTCTATTATTGCGCAATAACCAGGCTTTGTTAGTAAAACACTGTTATATTTCGAATCTTTCCTCAGAAGTAACGCGTTGAATTTGTCTCTCATGCTTACCTGCTCTCGACTAGTTGCTTGCATTGTGACTGTAATGTTTTAGCGCACTGATAACAAACAGAAATGCCAAACTAATAGTCAATGTTACAAAAGAAAAAAGGACCCGAGCGCTACGCCAACGCGATATGAGCTCCTTGATGAGTACGCCGCGGGACTGACGACACAAAGCTGTACGTAATGGTGAGAAATGGTATGCAAGGGCGAACAGCAAGCTCCATTTTGAATCTCGCTCTAACTAAATAATTAAGATTTCGCAGTTTATCTGGCTGCATGCCGTTATTGTACACATTACCTAGGTAATGTGTAGAAGAGTGTGATTATGTAGGAGATTTCGTAGTTTAACTGAGCGGTCCAGGTAATATGCACACTACCTAGGTAATGTGGACATTGACGGTTTCCACATATTATCGTTAACATATACATATTCTACAATATGTATTAAATTATTACCTAGAACTCCCCAACTAGGGATGAACTCGGGCTCGGGCTTTCGGGCCGGGTCCGGCCCGATTTCGGGCTCGAATCCGGGTCAGGCCGTTAACTACTTTATCCTGGTCGGGGCCGGGCCGAGCCTATCTTTTTTCTAGCCGGGCCGAGCCAAACGATTCGGGCCGGGCCGAAAAACACAAGAGTAGATACTCCACCGCCCTTTCATTTCTATTTCACATTGAATAAGTAAACATTTTTAATTATATTTTCACGTAGTGTCTTCATGAACCCATTATTTTTTTCTTATTTATTTATTAACGGAACACCATTTTCAGAATTATTAATATGCATTTGTTGTTCAATGTACATGTACAAAATTAAAATATAAAGTATTAAACAAAAATTATTAAAAAAAAGAACTGATAAAGAATTACTGAATATAGAGAAATTTAAATTCAAAAAGGTGAAGAAAAAAGTTTTCCCTTTTTTTAAAAAATAACTTAAAATAAAATAAAAAATAATATAAAAAATATAAAATCAAATAATATAAAATAAAAACTAAATGCTACTGAAGCTAACTAAATGATATACATATAAACTATAAGTGTCATAACTTTTCTAATCTTGGTATTGCTCCAATGAATTTTTTAAGTTTACCTTAAACGGTTTCATGGGAAGATTAAAGAAGTCCAATTTACATTCATTGCCCAATCTGACAATTCTACTAACAAGCCCATTGTAGGTGTAGTTATTTGAATAAAAAGAGTAAAAAATAAGTTATTTAATCTAAGTTCCTTTTTCGGAATATTGAAATTACGGATGGACTCGGGCCGACGCAGAAAAGTGACCGGCCCGACCCGAGGACCGACTCAAATTGAAAACTAACGGCCCGGCCCGAAATTTCGGGCCGGCCCGACTTTTATTCAGCGAATGAGAAGATGTTTTTTTCAGTTGTTTTCAACAAGTAACTATCACTCTTTTGTTTGATTTACGAGTATAATGATTTTGAGTTACAATGAAGATACTCGTGGAACACACCATAGTATATCATTTGATCTTTGATTCTTTAAAAAATCCTAGCAATATGTAACAAAAGTACAAAATGTTTAGCAATTTTCAATGTTTATAAAACTGTACGCTTAAAGTACCTTATAGCCTTTATCATAAATTTGCGCCCGCTTTATTTTCTCGCTCCTACTTCAAAGAATTTTACTAAAATTACCTACTTGATATTAGAGAGTTATTGTAAACTCATTCCAAGCGGACTTTATTAAAAGAATCTTCAAATAAAGTATCCTTTATTAAAAGTTTGCATCCAGTTTAAAGGAGTGTTATTGCAAAAGTGTTTTTTCCTCTACTCTTTGTTTTGACATATATGTTTAGTACTTTATATCAATAGGTTATGTTTTAAAAATGAATAAAGAATTAATCTCTTTTGTGATAAGGTGACCTATAATAAATGTTTAACTATATTGGAAAAGATCAAAAAAATTGTATTTACACAAAGATGAACCTTTTTTTATAATTTGAGTCTTTCATTTCCCACTGATTCGATAACATTTGTATGTGTTGTCAAAGTGTTTTCACGGAATACTCTTCGAGTTTACTTCAAGACACTGTTTTTTACTTCTTCCCAAGCATATAGCACATCTGTTTTCAAAAGGTTTTTTACACCTTACTTCTAGGAAAAGCATTACAAAACAGTATCCTCGTATTTAAAGCGTTGGCGTTTTATATCTTTTTTGTATTATAAACATGGACAATACATCTCTAAATTTAATTACGGAAACAACACTACAAAAGCCATTTAATTTCACAATATTTTGCTACGTGCATCGACGTGGCCTAATGAGAAAGAAACCCAAGAAAAAAGATGGTCGGGCTCAGCCAGTGAGTAGGCGGGGTCTTTACACATGCAAAATAAAGAGAGGCCTGAAATAAAAATGTACTCACTCATGCACAATTAAACATATGCAAACGAAAAACCTCTAATTAAAAATAAAAATTATGTACAAAAGCACAATAGTACCAACAAATGAACAATCCATAAGTACACGTTATATATATTTACAGAATAAAATAATCATCTTTAACATGGCGAGCTGCCGTTTTTAGGTACTTCCCCTTACATTATTTAGCAGCAATGCAACAAATAAACCTAACCGCAACACTAAAAACCACAGCCCTTAATGGTTGTAAATATAAAAATAACATATGCCACATTGGCAGTACAATAACTTAACTAATAAGAAAAATTCATAACTCAGGAAAAAAAGAACCAAGGTAAACTAACGTTATCAATCATCATCGCGAGAATGCAATTGCCGAGATACAAATAAGTGAAGGAAATGATCCCAATAAGTGAAATATTACTACTTCCGATTATCTCACATCACAGAAATCAGTTTAAGGTCACCAGGTGTGGCTACCAACTGGTGTCAATTAATACATACACACTCATCCTCGAGTTGCGGCCATCGTACCGGCTCCTGCCGTCGCTACTGACGGTGCGAGGCAGAGGGCGCGTGATCCCGCCTTGGGGCTGTCCTCTCATCACAACAAGGGGCGACAATCCATCGTGGCTTTAGGGCCACCGGAAGAAGCTAGTATAGTTATAGGCGAATTAATTTATAGTCACCGAAAAGTATAGTTTTGTAAACCCATCATTACTTACTACGCTGTATTGCGTGCGCGAACTTTCCACAAGGAAAACGGAACCAACAAAAATATGGTAAATGTTTTCGTCTTGTTTATCGAAAAAAAAGTTAATATTAATCTTGTTTCACTAAATAACCAGAGCTCTAAGTCATATTGGTGTTATCAACTGTGATTAGCAAACTTAAAACACGCTTTTATCAGGTAGCTCAATACCTAATTTCAACGAGTTCCTGGGCTTATTATCGGAAGGTCTAATATACCGGGTGTTGCAGGATCTGAGCAGGATCTAAATAAATGAATAATGAAGTAAAAGGATGTAGGTTTTTAATTCATCGACAGTAAATGAACGTAACAATTTATACAGAAGGCAGACAATTAAATGTAAGTTTGTACGTTAGGCATTTGGTATATGTCAAAATTAAGGCGCCTTAAATAAAAGCATTCTTTGCCTGTATTTAAATTAAATAAAGGTGTCCTGTATTTTAATAAAGTACAAACATTATAGGTGTAATTGCGCATGTGTAAATGTCAAATAAGAGAAAACTTTATTAAAAAATTGATAAAATAAACGTTGCAATAACTCGCTAGTGTTTTAGGCGGTAGACATAAACTATACACGCGATTGATAATATTGACGTTCGGCGCATGATTGAAATTTGAAGTATATACATATACATAATATAAATTGTCCAACTTTTGAATTATAAATAATTGACCTAGTTTGATGTTTCTGGGCATTTTTAACTTGCCTAAAGTACAACATGAGGAACATTAAAAAGGACTAAAAAATATATTCGGGATAAGAAGTGAGTTATAATATCACGTCTTCTTTACACTAAACAAGACGAAAAACTGATTATTAATGGGTTCACGAAGACATTGCGTCAAAATATAATTAAGAACGTTTACTTACTTAATGTAAGATAGAAGTGAAAGGACGGTGCAAGATGGAAAAGTGCGAAAGATATAAAACAAAGCACAAGGTTATGCTGCATTTAACAAGCAAAAGCAACTACTATATTCAAACACAACAAACATAGAAACAAGGAAAAGATTTCCCAAAGCATATGTGTTGGGCACAGCATTGTACGGCTGTGAAACTTGGACGGTAGGAGAAACAGACAGGGAAAAGATAGAACCCTTTGAAATGTGATACTACAAATGTATGATTAAGATATCATTGACAGACAAAGATAAGAACAAAGAGGGTCTAGAAATGGTAGGGGAAGATATAAACATGTGGAAAATCGTAAAAAAACATTAAAGATAGGACGATTGGCCACATGTTAAGGCATAAATAAATAGTGCGAAATATATTAGAAGCAGAGATAAGAAAAAAGAGAGGTAGAGGTAGACCTAAGGTAGATTATCGCACACAGATGGTCAAAGATGTAGGCTGTGGGAATTTCAGGGTAGAGTGTAGACTAGCTCAGAAAAGAATTCAATGGAGGTACGTGTCCAACCAGCTCCAAGGCGGAAAATCTAATAACGAAAAAAATGACTGTACTTGAACCTGATGACTACTATAGGCAACTACAGGTGTTGGTTTGGTAATATTCTCAACTAACGTTGATTATGCGAAAGGATTCAATGGAAACCATTAAATCGGCGAACGGTTAAGTGATGGGGATCTTGGTAGCCGCAAGTTACTTAACGCCCTTCGCATACCATTTAATATCTGTGAAATAGAGTAAATATTTAGAAAACAGTCGAAGAAAGAGCAGCGGCAGTGTGTGAAGACATTACATTTGATTTTCCAATGCTCCACCCGAAGGTACTACATTGGCCAAGAAGCGAGTTTTTTTTACCTGGAAAATTTTGAATTTTGCCGAATCCTTGCTGTTCCAAGCAAGGTAGGGATCTTTAACGTGCGTGACAACACTCACACACGGGACCTCCATTTTACCTCTCATCCGAACGAGGGTGTATTTTTACGAAAAATGCTCGCCTAACATTATTCAAGCGGACCGTGTCGGGATACGAACCCGGGACCTTGGGCGTAGTAGTCACACACATACCACTACGCCACGGAGCCGCCTAGTGTGTGAAGACAACAAACATAGATAGAAGGAAAGAATTGTTGAAAACATGTGTAGAGCACAGTATGGTGTGGCTATGAAATAGGAACGGAGAGTATGAGAAGCAGACAGGAAAAAGGTAGAAGGCTTTTGGAATGTGGTGCTTCTACTGTATGATAATGATAACATGGACGGTTAATAACAAAGAGGTTTTAGAAATAGTAGGGAAAGAAAGATATCTATGGGAAACAAAAAATAGGAGAGATAGAAAAGCAGGACACGTTCTAAGGTAATTGGGGAATAGTGCGGGATATATTACAAGCAAATATGGGAAAAAAAGAGGTAAATGTAGACCAACATCAGACTATTGCACGTAAAGATGTGAGCGTGAAAATTTTAGGGAAATGTGTAGGTTAACTCAGTATAGGAAACCACGAAGGTACGCGTCTAACCGGTTCCAGGATTGAAGACCTAGTGATGACTAATAAAGAAAGTCGCCCAAGCGAGTACCAGAATATAGCATTCACATACGAGTATGATCACATACAGCTCATTAGCTTTAATTAATTTCAAATTGAAAAAAAAATATATATTGAACTCTTGTTGTGTAAACCACGGGGGCTTACTGCATTGAAATATCAACAGTTAATTGAATATAGTGGATTCTGTGGGTGTTATTTTGACATCACTTATAACTGCTCACGGTTATATTCTATTCTTAATTCAGCTTTGTGACTATGCCGATTGTAGATTGTTAATGAGATACAACACTTTTAGCCCTGGCGGATGTTTCGAAGATTACATCAAGGGATACACTAGAAATGCCTCGTTGCGAGTACTGTCCATTGTACTTCAATCTGATAATTATTATAAGCAACTGCAGGTGTTGGCTTTGCAGTATTCTCAAGTAAAATGTTGATTGTGTGAAAGGATTTATTGGAAAACAGTTACTTCGGCAAATGTCTAGATGTTGGGTATCTTGGTAGGCGCAGGTTGCCGAACCCCCTTCACATACGACTGAATATCGGTGAAATAGGGTATATATTTAGAAAACAATAGAAGAGGAACCGAGCTGTATTTAGGCTCTAGGAATTTCAGGGAAATATGTAGGTTAGCTCAGAATAGTAAACAATAAAGGTACGCGTTAACCAGTTCCAGGACTAAAGACCTAACGATGATGTTTTACATCAAAATTAATTTCATCATGACGATACTTTATTCTTTGTACTGACTGACCTCTATAGTATTTGTATAAAATTTTACCAAACCTCAAAAGTATGAGCATATGGCCCAGAGACCACAGACATCTTTAGGCGGTCCTGGTTAGATGACGAATCTAATGCTTCAAAAAACTGGAACATTCATTTTAAGCAGCGGTTGTAAGGTTAAGAAGCTTGCTAGTGCCAAAGGTCGAATATTTTGACGACCATGACCGTGATGATGATGTATTTTTAACAGTGCAAACTTTTTGAAATTATTGCTGAAAAAACGTGCAGTTTCAGTTTTTCCAAAACCTTGACATAGCTATTCGTCTTTACTTGACTTTAAATGTGTCAGTTGCCAAAGCCGAACTTCCCTTCTCCAAAATGGAGTTAATCAAAAATGAACTGCGTGCTGCTATGGAAGGGGAGCGGTTCGATTAACTAAGCGTAACGTCTATAGAGAAGAATACTTTACAATCTTTACCTTTTGATGATATCATTCATGATTTTTGCGCTTCAAATACAGAAAAGAAAACTTTCGTTTCCTAAGATAATTAGTTACATTTAATTATTGCTGAATGTGTTACAGAAAATTCAATTTTTTTTGTCATGGTACTTCATTCCCATTCTGAATGGACCCGCATCTTGACGACGTTCTAGAATAGAATACTAGAATAGGTAGAATGGCTTGTGCGTTTCAATGAGCTAAAAACCCGAACTATAGGCTTAACCAAATTAGTGGGGTCATTTATGAGGAACCAGACTAAGACAGGTCCCGAAAAAGGGCAGCAGTTTTTTCGGTACTTAGAGTGGCAGAGACCATAGGGGTCGGTATGACATTCTAAGACATACTACTGCGATGTGGAAGGCAACGGGAAACCACCACATTACCTCCCAAGTACACGGCGTACAGAAATTTTTAAACATGATGGCATCCTCTGTGGTAAAAATTCCGGAGGTAAAATAGTCCTCCATTCATATTTCCGGGAGGGGACTACTTCGGGGAATGTGATCCGAAACAATCGAAAAAGATCCGTGAACATTCCGCTAGTCAGAGCGTGGAATGTCAGAAGCATGAAACAAGTAGGTAAGCTAGAGAACCTGAAACTCGAAATGAATAGGTTAGCACTAGACATAGTAGGAATCAGCGACGTCCGCTGACCAGAGGCGGGGGATTTTTGTAGTGGAGACTTTAGGGTAATTCATACAGGATTAGAGGAAGAAAGTTCGGGTGTGGGGATAGTTATGCGAAAAAAGATAGGACGACGTGTAGAAAACTACTTACAAAAGAACGTAAGAGTACTCTTTGTTAGATTTGAATCTAAACCAGTAAATACAGTAATAATACAAGTATACATGCCTACCTCTAGCTACAGTGAGAAGAGGTAGGTGCGATCTACAAAGATATCGAAGACATACTAAGATACGTAGAAGGACATGAAAATTTAATAACTACGGGGAATTTTAATGCAATGGTAAGTTAGGGTAGGCAAGGAGCGTTAGTAGGTTTATTTGGTTTAGGCACGAGAAATGACAGTGGAAATAGGTTGGTTGAATTTTGCGACAAGAACAACTTAACCATCACAAACACATTATTTCAACATCAAGACGATATACGTGGAAGATGCCAGGAGATATAGGAAGATATCAAATAGATTACATTCTTGTTTGACAACGGTTTAGGAATCAAGTAAAAGACTGTAGAAGCTACCCAGAAGCAGATATAGATACTGACCACAACATCGTAATTATGAAGGCTGCACTTAAATTTAAGAATGTGAAAAAAAGAAACGGAAAAAGGCAATTGGACTAAAAGATAAAGATATTCAAGAAAGATTCGAAAAAACGTCAAATGAATTGCTCAAAGATATCGGGAAAATATCTGATACTAAGGAAGTAGAAACAGAATGGAATAACATTAAATCCAGCTTAGACATGGCGGCCAGAGATATTCTGGGGTATACACAAAAAGAAAATAAGAAACCATGGATAACAAAGGATATCCTGAATTTAATAGAACAAAGACGAAAATACAAAAATAAATCAGACGAAACAGGAAAACAGAGATACAAAGCTATAAAATGGGAAATTATTCGAAAATGCAGGAAAGCTAAAGAACAATGGATTGATGAAAAGTGCAAAGAGGTACAAACGAAGATGGAAATAGGAAAGACAGACGAAGTATACAAATTAATTAGAATGAATTTTAGGGACATAAAACCGTATAGCAAAAATATAAGGGACGCACAAGGAAACGTCATCATAGAAAACGTAGAGAAAGTGGGTAGATGGCAAGAATATATAGGGAATTTATATGCAGGAGAGGAACTAACTGCATTAGAACAGGAATCAGACATTGAAAATGATGACTTGGGATATCCTATACTTAGAGAGCAGTTTGAATTAGCATTAAAGAGTCTGAAAAATGATAAGGCGCCGGGTACAGATACCGTGCAAGCAGAAACTCTAAAAGCCGCTGAACAAGCAGTAACAGAACGTCTCTTCCAACTTGTAAGCTATATGTATGAGACAGGCGAGATACCCAAAGATTTCAAACGTAGCATCATAGTAACTATACCAAAAAGGAAAGGTGCGGATAGATGTGAAAATTTTCGAACAATAAGTTTGACAGCACACGTGTCAAAAATATTGACTAGAATTGTGCAAAGACGAATGGAAAAACGGGCGGAAGAAATACTAGGAGAAGACCAATTTGGGTTTAGGCGAAACAGGGGAACACGGGAGGCTATTTTAGCTCTGAGAGTGATAATGGAGAAAACAATAAAAAAGGGGGAAAGCGTGTGTATATAGGGTTTGTAAATCCGGAAAAAGCATTCGACAATGTAGAATGGAAAAAAATGTTTGAAATACTCAAAAAGATTGGAATGAGTTTTAGGGATAGACGGATTATACATAGCTTTTACAAAGAGCAAACAGCGGTAATAGTATTATAGCAGGAACGTAGAGAACTAAATATCCCTATCCCCATTAATTTTTAACTTGTACATAGAAGACGTAATGAATAATGTCAAATGCAGACAGACATTTGGAATTAATATGCAGAGACAAAAGATTGATATGCTTAGATTTGCAGATGATATAGCGGTATTAGCATCTAGCAAAGAAAAGTTAGAAGCTGCTCTTAATGAATTGGAAACAGTTCTAACGGAGAGATATGGTATAAAAATTAACATAAATAAAACTAAAGTTCTAGTATGCAAAAGAGGGGAAAATAAATCAAAAACAAGAATACAAATAGGTAACGAAAACTTACAAGAGGTTAATGACTTCTGCTACCTATGAAGTCAAATAACGCATGATGGGAAAAGCACAAAAAATATAAAACAAAGATTAGCACAAGGTCGTGCTACATTGAACAAAAAAAAAGCAACTACTGTGTTCAAAGACCACAAACATAGAAACAAGGAAAAGACTGCTTAAAACATATGTGTGGAGCACAGCACTGTATGGCTGTGAAGCCTGGACAGTAGGAGAAGCAGACAAGAAAAAGGTAGAAGCCTTTGGAATGTGGTGCTACACACGTATGATGAAGATACCATAGGCAGACAAAGTTAAGATCTAAGAGGTACTAGAAATGGTAGGGGAAGGGAAAACTTTGTGGAAAACAGTAAGAAATAGGAGAGATAGGATGATAGGCCACATACTAAGACATGAGGGAATAGTGCGAAATATATTAGAAGCAGAGATAGGAAAAAGGAGAAGTAGAGGTGGACATAGGTTAGACTACTGCAGACAGATAGTGAAAGATGTAGGCTGTGAGAATTTCGGGGAAATGTGTAGGCTAGCTCAGAATAGAAATCAATGGAGATGCGCTTAAACATGGTGATTATTATAAACAACTATAGATATTAGTTTTGTAATACTCCCAACTAAGGTTAATTGTGCGAAAAGATTTACTTGAAAACTATTAATACGTCAAATGTCTAAGTGTTGGGGGATCCTTGGCAGCTACAGGCTGCTTAACCCCCACCACTGAATCTCAGTGAAATAGGACATATAATTGGAAAATAATAGAAGGGAATCGAGCTGTATATCGGCTGTTGTGAGAATTGCAGGGAACTGTGTAGGCTAGCTCATAACATAAATAAGCTGAAGTACAAGTCCAACCAGTTCCAAAATGTAAAACCCAATGACGAATAAAATAAGTACTCTTAAATCTGATGATTATTATAAACAACTACAGGTGTTGGTTGTGAACTATTTTCAACCAATGTTGGTTGTGCGAAAGGATAAATTGTAATAACTATTAATTCGACAAATGTTCAGGTGCTGGGGAAACTTGGCAGCCAAAGGCTGCTTACCCCCTTTCACATATCACTGAATATCGGGGAAATAGGGTATATAACTGTTAAACAATAGAAGGTGACCGAACTGCATCAAACAAGAAAAAACAGCAGCTATGTTTAAAGACAACGAACATAGACACAAGAAGAAAACTGTTCAAAGCATAGTGTGGAGCACAGCACAGTACATCTATGAAATAGGGGCAGTAGGAATAGCAGACAGAAAGAGATAGAAGCCTTCTGGAATGTTGTGCTTCAGATGTATGTGGATGGTAGCATGATCAGACAGAGTTAATAACAAATAGGTTGTAGAAATAGTAGAGGAATAAAATTAAAAAATAGGAGAAACAGAAGGACAGGATACGTTTTAAGGCATTTCTGGGGAATAGTACGGGAGATACTACAAGCAGAGATAGGAAAAGAGAAATAGAAGTAGACCGAGATCAGAGTTTCACCCACAGATAGTGATAGATGCAGACTGTGCAAATTTGAGGGAAATGTGTAGGTTAGTTCAGAATAGGAAGCAATGAGGGTACGCGTCCAACCAGTTCTGGGACTGAAGACCTAATGATGATGATGATGGATGATACTTCATTCTTTGCACCGACTGACCTCTATAGTGTTTCTATAAAATTTTACCAAACTTCAAAAGTATGACCGTAGGGCCCTCAACTTGTTTGTCCAGGGCCCACAGAGATGTTCAAACGGTCCTGTTTAGATGACGAATCTGATGTAACAAAAAAGGCAATTTGAGAAAAAACATGAAATTCGACTTTTTAAATTTGGGGGGTGGGGTTTGATTTGTAAAATAAATAATTAAGCTCTACATAATATGTAGAGCGTAATTATTTATTCTATGAATAATAAATTCTGGATAATACTTTACTTACAAACTTTTAATACCTATCTAGACAAATTTTGTTTGAAGATGTACACTAGATGCGATTAAAATTTTTTAGGTTGGCTATATGTATATTAAATCCGAATGCGTTAACTTTCAAACCGTAAGTAACTTCAGCGAAGCGAGTAAATTTATTGTACCTACGATGCGATAAATAATATAAATAAAATACAGAACGAGCTTTCTGTTATCAACGAGTAGGTTATGGTTTCAATCTAAATTTAACAGCAAATTGGTTTTCTTGATTAAATTAAAAATGCAAGGTCATTTGTTGGTAAACGTTTGAAAACACCTAAAAAAATTAACTGCGTAGATTCTCAAGCTCAATCGCTTATGCATACGAATGCAATTAAAATATACCCAAACCCACATTGTTATCAAGGAAGTGTTGAATTTGGATTAAAGCGATTAGATAATTTTATATACCCACAATATTATTCATCTGTTTACATCTAGAATAAAATAGAAACTTACATTTTATAAATACATCTTATGATAATAAAATTATATTTCAATACAAAACAAAACAGCAATAATTCTGAAAGTTGTATTAAAGACGCCGTTACCGCATCGGTCAGGGCCAGGGTTGTTGAGAGCGAAACCGGCGCTTGCGTTGCTTACGGAAAAGGAAAGTGAAAAGCGCCCCACTCTTGCCCCTACCTTTCGCTTTCGGGTGTCCCCTCCTGAACACTTTCCCTGGTTGTGCGTGATGCGGACACAAAACATGCAGTAAGTAAGCAGTAGGTTACAGAGAATCGTCGGAGTTAGTTGGAAGACGCGCAATAATATCAAGGTCAACGCATTTAATCAGAACTCTATTTAAAAATTTTTCTTGTGAAGGTGTTAAAAATAATTTCCAAACTGCCAACGTTAGAGTATTCGTTCGTTGTTACGAACGTAAATAACGGCGTATTATATAACAGCATGGCACCGCGAAGACATCACGGTCAAGTTCAAGGCCTAATAAACGGTATCGATCCACTTGAAGAGACCGCCGGTGTTACACGTTGTTGTGTCCCGGGTGGAGAATGTTTACGTATGCAACAACATCATTTAACGCATAATAACAATGATCCCATGCTTATTGCCTTGGATGATTTAAGGGATACTGTGAGGGTTACATGTAATAACGAAGCGTGCACCGCCGGTCGCTTTATGCACCGAGAATGTTTCGATGCTTGGGAACAGACGGTCTTAACATTTCTCAAGACGTGTGGCCGTGCACGTTCTTGGTCTGAACGTCAGAGACACCAAAATCTCTGGACAAAAAAGGGTTACGATTTAGCTTTTAAAGCATGCGGATGTAAATGCGGCCGCGGTCATCTTAAGAAAGATCTAGACTGGATGCCGCCGCCACCGACAAGCAACATATTTGGTCGCATCGAAGAGATTGAAACGAATGGCAAGAAAAAGAAACGCCGCAACCGAAATGGACGTCCGTCTTTAGCAATAAACACCTACCATCAAAATCCGGCCGAATCAGCCCGCGGGCGTACAGGAAGTTTGTCTTCTAGCACCGGTTCATCATCACCTCCAGCTACTGTTAGCGAGCCGAGTGTTTCTCCAATTCATGCCAATCCTAAAAAGAAATTGAGCTTCGAGTTTGCTGAAAAAAGCCGGTAAGTTTTTGTTTTACTATTATTACGTTGTTGTTTTATGAATGAATGAGTACTGCTCGTAGTAAAAGCCGCCAGAACGGCGTAGTCATGGTTGAATCTGGTAGGTCAAGGTAAAAGGACGCGATAACGCGCCTCTCTGTATCGATTACCAACACAACCGCAAAAATACGACGGTTTCTCGCGTTCTCTAAGTGTTGGGATGTTTAACCCCTACGCATTATTTACTCGGGCGCAAGTGCTTTTAATGCCGGTTGCAGCTGCACACTCGTGACATTCAAGGTTATTACAATTTAATTTTTAAATATTCACCATCATATTCTAATCTTTGAATCGCTTATAAAATTCCTCATACACAAAGTGTGCCAGAAACGCAGCTATTATTCTTTATAATTGTTTAGGCGGCTAGAGTCTGTTCTAAACTGAACAGAAGATGTTACATAAATTTATCTCACTCGAAAAATCCAAACGATAACTTTTGAATCATTCTTATCGCTAATGTTTAGTTAGATCCTTATTTACAAACTACAAATAGATCAAGGTCGACGAACTAACGAACCTGTTTGTATGGATTCTGATATATCAGTTAATTTTATTCCATATTAATATCATTCTACGTTGTTAATTATATAGCACGTTAATTAGCATTGCCTTGAACGCATTTTTTTTTATAGTCCGTCTCACAAGTAACCGTCTTTTAACCTATGGGCATTTTCTGACAGCCGGTTCCTAAAAAGCGGCTATTTTGTAACTGCATTTTTTAAATTAAGGAATTTACAAAAAAAATACTAAATATGGAAGTTCTTGTAAAATAGAAAAAGAACTAACCGCATCTCCACAAAATTTTTTGAGTTGTAATAAATATTTACTCTCTGATCTTTCGGAGGGAACTACAAAAAACGCCGTAAAAGAAATTTTGTTTCCTATGAGACGAAAATATTCGAAATATCTTTTATAAAAGTACAAGTAAAATAAAATGAATTTAATAAATACGTGAATTTATATTCAAATAAGAAATAGTTACTCTGAAATGTGTGAAAAATTTTTGTTTGTACTAACAACTCTTTGCCCATGTGGTTTGTTGTCTGAGCTAATAGGAAACCCGTAAAAATATTTCTTAGTTGTAGAAAATTTGTCTATATCACCTGTTT
Organism: Platerodrilus igneus; assembly: GCA_036346225.1. Lineage (NCBI taxonomy): Eukaryota > Metazoa > Arthropoda > Insecta > Coleoptera > Lycidae > Platerodrilus > Platerodrilus igneus. The sequence continues at coordinate 1,873,723 of JARFIW010001052.1, read as the reverse complement.
CATTGAAAATATTAGTTGTATATTTCCTCTTTTTAGGGCTTTCTAAGCAAACAAAGGTTGTTCCGTACCAGAACGAAAACTTAGCGTACAATTTAAAATTTTTAGTAAATAGAATAAAATGTGTCAATACATCACTCTCTATTCTATTACAAATTTGTCTTATGATAAAAAATGAATGACATACCCATAGAATTTTTCTTAAGTTTTAATAAATGTTTGTCCGTATAGTTTGTCGCCTAAAGCGCTTTAAGTAAAAATTTAAATATTGTTTCGTACCAGAATAAAAACATGGGCTGATGTTTTATAACTTGAGAACTCTTGTTAAAAATAGATCAATATTATAATTGCATCAAATTCTATTCTACTTGAGAGCCGCATTCATTTAAATAGAAAAGAATTAATGAGAATCCCATGAAATATTATTTTGAGTAGTATCAAACTTTTGACAGTTGTTGCCTGGAACTAATGAGTAACTCATGAAAAATATTTATGGGTTATAGGAAATTTAATCTTTTCATCTGTATAATAAAAGTATTAATTGTACATCCTGCCACTGGCGCCTTCCTAAGTACTCGTGTTACGAATCAAAACTAAAATATTAGCCAGTTTTATTTTTATAAAACTACCTACAAATGATGAAAACCCTCGTTAAGTGAAATGAATTTTATAAATATATTAATTCTTTTCTACTTAAATTTTGATTTAAATAGTAAGTAATTGATGTAAAATCCATGAAAAATTGTATTGAGTTTAAGAAATTTTACCTGTGTGGTTTCCCTGCGGAACTGATGACAAGCTCACGAAACGTATGGGTTGGAGAAAATGTTTCTTTTTCACCTGGTTAATAAAAAGTATTAATTGTGTTTGGCGCCCTCGTAAGTAAAACTATAAATCTTTTTCATATCTGAATGAAAATATTTTTAAAGTTAAAAGTACAATTGAGAACTCTTGTTAAATAAAATGAATTTTATAAACATACCAATTTCTTTTCTACTTCAATTTGGATTTAGATAGGAAAGAATTAATGAGTAATGGGAAACTTTCGAGTTGTAGCAGATGTGGTTTGTTACCTGCAGACTAATGAGAAACTCATGAAAAATATTTTGAGGTTGTAATAGTTTAAAATCTTGCTTCGTACCCGATCGAAAACCCTTGTTAAATGAATTGAATTTTATAAATATATTAATTTCTCTTCTACTTAAATTTGGATTTAAATAGATAAGAACTAAAACCCACGGAAAAATTCGTTTGAACTGTATCAAATTTTTTGTCCGTGTGGTTTGTTCCTTGCGGAACTAATGAAAACTCATGAAAAATGTTTTTGAGTTGTAGGAAATTCATCCTTTTTATCTGTACAACATGAAGTATTAATTGTGTTTGCTAAGATTGGCGTTTTCCTAAGTAAAAGTATAAAGTGTTTCGTACCACTACAAAAATATTTGCCAGTTATTTATAAAAGTACAATAAAGAACCCATTAATAAAGTTAATTTTATAAATATACCAACTTCTTTTCTACTTAAATTTGGATTTAAATAGGAAAGAATTAATCTGAAACTCATGAAAAATCAACCAATTTCTGCCCGTGGTGTTTGTTGCCTGCGACACTAATGAGAAACTCATGAAAAATAATTTTCTGGTTGTAGGAATTTTAGCCATCGCACTTTTTTTAATAAAAAGTATTAATTGTGTTTCCTGGCTTTGTCGTCTTCTAAAGAATTGCTTTCGCACATGCATGAAAATATTTGGTAAAGTTTCTATAAAAGTACAATGCAGAACCCTTATTAAAAAATATAAATATATCGATTTCTCTTCTACTTAAATTTGGATTTAGAAAGAAAAAATGAATGAGAAGCCACGGGCTTTGAGTTGTAATAAAATTTTTCCAGAGAGCTTTGCTGCCTACGGAATTAATGAGAAACTCTTAAAAAGTCTGTTTGGGTTTTGGGAAATTGATCCTTTTCATCTGTTTATTAAAAAGTGTTTGTGTTTCCTGCCCTGGCGCCTTTCTAAGAAAAGTATAAATCTTGTTTCGTGCCTGCACGAAAATATTTGCCAGATTTTTACGATAACTTTGGTTAAATAAATTGACTTATAAATATATAATTTTTTTCTTCTACATAAATTTGAATTTAAATATGAACGAATTAATGTGTCCATCAAAAGCTGTTTTGAAATGTAACAAATTTTTGCTCGTGTGGTTTGTTGCCTACAGAACTAATGCAAAACTCATGAAACTATATTTGGGTTGTAGAAAATTTATACTTTTCACTTTTCTAGTAAAAAAATATTAATTGTGTTTGCTTCGGTCGGCACCGCCTGAAGTAAAAGTAATCTTGTTTCGTACCAGAACGAAAATATTTAAGTTTGTTTTATGAGAGCCCTTGTTAAATAAAATGAATTTTATAAATATAGGTATCAATTTTTTTCTACTTGAATTTGAATTTAAATAGGAAAGAATCAATGTGAAACCCATGAAAAACTGTTTCGAGTTTTTGCCTGCGGAACTAATGAGAAACTTCCTTAGTAAAAGTAATCTTGTTTCGTACCAGAGCAAAATATTTACCAGGATTTTTATGAGAACCTTTGTTAAATAAAATGAATTTTATAAATATATCAAATTTTTCTACTTGAATTTGAATCCAAATAGGAAAGAATTAATGTGATACCCAAAAAAGAAACCGTTTCGAGTCGTAACAAGCATTTATCCATGTGTTTTGTTGTCTGTCGAACTAATGAGAAACTTCTTTAGTAAACGTAATCTTGTTTCGTACCAGAGCAAAATATTTACCAGGTTTTTTATAAGAGCCGTTGTTAAATAAAACTAATTTTATAAATATATCAATTTTTTCTGCTTCAATTTGAATTTAGATAGGAATAAAATGAATGTGAAAACCCAACAAAAAACCGTTTCGAGTCGTAACAAATTTTACTCGTGTGTTTTGTTGCCTGTGCAACTAATGAGATACTTCCTCAGTAAAAGTAATCTTGTTTCGTACCAGAGCAAAACATGTATCGGGGTGTTTATGAGCCTTTGTGAAATAAAATGAATTTTATAAATATATCAATTTTTTCTACTTGAATTTGAATTTAAATAGGAAGGAAATAATGTGAAACCAAAAAAAAACCGTTCGAGTCGTAACAAATGTTTACCAGTGTGTTTTGTTGCCTGTGGAACTAACGAGGAACTTGCTTAGTGAAACTTATCTTGTTTCGTACCTGAGCATAATATTTACCAGGTTTTTTATGAGAGCCTTTGTTAAATATATAATTTATTTCCGTGTGTTTTGTAGTCTCCGGAACTAATGAGAAACTTCCTTAGTAAAAGTAATATTCTTTCGTACCAGAGCAAAATATTTACCAGGTTTTTTATGAGAATCCTTGTTAAATAAAACGAATTTCATAAATATATCAATTTTTTTCTACTTGAATTTGAATTTAAATAGAAAAGAATTAATGTGAAACCGAAAAAAAAACCGTTTCAAGTCGTAACAAACTTTTACCCGTGTGTTTTGTTGCCTGTGGAACTGGTAAGAAACTTCCTTAGTAAAAGTAATCTTGTTTCGAACCACATCAAAATAAATACCTACCAGGTTTTTATGAGAGCTTTTGTTAAATAAAAAGAATTTTGTAAATATGTCAATTTTTTCTACTTGAATTTGAATTTAAATAGGAAAGAATTAACGTGAAACCAAAAAAAAAACAGTTTCAAGTCGTAACAAATTTTTACCCGTGTGTTTTGTTGCCTGTGGAACTAATGAGAAACTTCCTTAGTAAAAGTAATGTTGTTTCGTAACAGAGCAAAATATTTATACCAGGTTTTTATGAGAGCCTTTGTTAATTAAATGAATTTTATAAATATAGCAATTTTTTCTACTTGAATTTAAATAGGAAAGAATTAATGTGAAATCCAAAAAAACCGGTTCGAGTCTTAACAAATTTTTACCCGTGTGTCTTGTAGCCTGCGGAACTGCGAAACTTCATACCAGAGCAAAATATTTACCTGGTTTTAATGAGAGCCTTTGTTAATTAAAATGAATTTTATAAATATAGCAATTTTTCTACTTGAATTTGAATTTAAATGGGAAAGAGTTAATGTGAAACACAAAAAAAAACCGTTTCGAGTCCTAACAAATTTTTATTCGTGTGTTTTGTTGCCTGCGGAACTAATAAGAAACTTCCTTAGTAAAAGTAATCTTGTTTCGTACCAGAGCAAAGTATTTATCAGAGGTTTTTATGAGAGCCTATGTGAAATAATATGAATTTTATAAATATATCACTTTTTCTACTTGAATTTGAAATTAAATAGGAAAAAATTATTGTGAGACTCAAAGAAAGTCGTTTCGAGTCATAACAAATTTTTACCCGTGTGTTTTGTTGCCTGTGAAACTAATGAGAAGCTTCCTTAGTAAAAGTAATGTTGTTTCGTAACAGCGCAAAATATTTATACCAGATTTTATGAGAGCCTTTGTTAATTAAAATGAATTTTATAAATATAGCAATTTTATCTACTTGAATTTAAATAGGAAAGAATTAATGCGAAATCCAAAAAAAAACCGGTTCGGGTCTTAACAAATTTTTACCCGTGTGTTTTGTACCCTGCGGAACTAATGAAAAACTTCCTTAGTAAAAGTAAATTTGTTTCATACCAGGGCAAAATATTTACCAGGTTTTTTTATGAGAGCCTTTGTTAAATAAAATGAATTTTATAAATATATCAATTTTTTCTGTTTGAATTGGAATCAATATGAAACCCATAAAAAACCGTTTCGAGGCTTAACAAATTTTTATTCGAGTGTTTTGTTGCCTGCGGAACTAATGAGAAACTTCCTAGTAAAAGTAATCTTGTTTCGTACCAGAGCAAATTATTTGTCGGGATTTTTTATGAGAGTTTTTGTTAAATAAAGTGAATTTTAGAAATATATCAATATTTTCTACTTGATTTTGAATTTAAATAGGAAAGAATTAATGTGAAACCCTTGAAAAACTGTTTCGAGCCGTAACAAAATTCTACCCGTGTGTTTTGTTGCCTGCAGAACTAATCAGAAACTTCCTTAGTAAAAGTCATCTTGTTTCGTACCAGAGCAAATTATTTATCAGGATTTTTTATGAGAGTTTTTGTTAAATAAAGTGAATTTTATAATTATATCAATATTTTCTACTTGATTTTGAATTTAAATAGGAAAGAATTAATGTGAAACCTTTGAAAAACCGTTTCGAGCCGTAACAAAATTCTACCCGTGTGTTTTGTTGCCTGTTGAACTAATGGGTATCTTCCTTAGTAAAAGTAATCTTGTTTCGTACTAGAGTAAAATATTTACCAGGTTTTTTATGAGAGCCCTTGTTAAATAAAAGGAATTTTATACATATATTAATTTTTTCTACTTGAATTTGAATTTAAATAGGAAAGAATTATTGTGAAACCCAAAAAAATCGTTTAGAATCTTAACAAATTTTTACCCGTGTTTTTTTGTAGCCTGTTGAACTAACGAGAAACTTCCTCAGTAAAAGTAATCTTGTTTCATACCAGAGCAATATATTTATACCAGATTTTTTATGAGAGCCTTTGTTAAATAAAATGAATTTTATAAATCTATCAATTTTTTCTACTTGAATTTGAATTTAAATGGAAAGAATTAATGTGAAACTTAAAAAAAAAATCGTTTCGAGTCGTAACAAATTTTTACCCGTGTTTTCTGTCGGTTGTGGAGCTAATGAGAATTTTCCTTAGCTAAAGTAATCTTGTTTCGTACGAGAGCAAAATATTTACTACGTTTCTTATGAGAGCCCTTGTGAAATAAAAGGAATTTTATAAATATATCATATTGTCTACTTGAATTTGAATTTAAATAGGAAAGAATTTATGTGAAACTCATAAAAGAAACCGTTTCGAGTCGTAACAAATTTTTACTCGTGTGTTTTGTTGCATGTAGAACTAATGAGAAACTTCCTTAGTAAAAGTAATCTTGTTGCATACCAGAGCAAAATTTTTTCCAGGTTTTTATGAGAGCTTTTGTTAAATAAAATGAATTTTATAAATATATCAATTTTTCTACTTGAATTTGAATTTAAATATGAAAGAATTTATGTGAAACCCAAAAATAACCGTTTTGAGTCGTAACAAATTTTTGCCCGTGGAACTAATGAGAAACTTCCTTAGTAAAAATAATCTTGTTTCGTACCAGGGCAAAATATTTACCATGTTTTTTATGAGAGCCTTTGTTAAGTAAAGAGAATTTTATAAATATATCAATTTTTTCTACTTGATTTTGAATCTAAATAAGAAAGAATTAATGTGAAACCCATGAAAAACCGTTTCGAGTCGTAACAAACTTTTATCCGTGTGTTTTGTTGCCTGCGTAACTAATGAGAAACTTCCTTAGTAAAAGTAATTTTTGTTTTAGTATCAGAGCAAAACATTTACCAGGTTTTTTTGAGAGCCTTTGTTAAATAAAATGAATTTTATAAATATATCAATTTTTTTCTACTTGAATTTGAATTTAAATAGGAAATAATTAATTTGAAACCCAAACAAAACCGTTTCGAGTCGTAACAAATTTTTACTCCTGTGATTTGTTGATTGTGGAACTAATGAAAAACTTCCTTAGTAAAATTAATCTTGTTTCGTGAACAAAATACTTACCAGGTTTTTTGTGATAGGCCTTGTTAAATTAAACTAATTTTATAAATATATTAATTTTTTTTTGGCTAGAATTTGAACTTGCTTGCGGAACTAATGAGAAACTCATGAAAACGTTTTAGGCTTGTAGAAATTCATCCCTTTTATTACCTGTTTATTACAAGGTATTAAAGTGTTTCCTACTCTTGACGCTTTTCTAAGTAAACGTTTAAATTTTGTTTCTTACCTGCAGGACAATATTTTCTAAAGTTTTTATAAAAGTACAATCGAGAAACCTTGTTAAATAAAATGAATAAATACATCAATTTTTTTTCTACTTAAATTTAGATTTAAATAGAAAAGAAATTATGAGAATCCTGTAAAAAGTTGTTTAGGTTGTAACAGGGAAAAACCTAGAAAAGTCGTGAAATATGATTTTATACCTTGTATCCCTGGATTTCAACGAAAATATACCTGGACGTCAGGGAATTTGGTGAAAGTCTCTCTAATTTTCATTTTTAGTATTAAATTGTATATTGTACATCACACATTTATATACTTGTGCAAGAAGTAACCTGGGCGGTATCAGGCACTGTTGGAATTAATTTCGTGAAAGCAGCAATATTGCTTTATAAAATGAATATAATTTTTCTAATCTGCTAATTTATTGGCCACTTATATAGTGGATAAAGGGAATTTTTAGGTGTATGTGTTCTTGTCCAATTTTTGTAGTTCTGGATATACTTGGTCTTTACATATTGTGGCATTTTGAGAAAAATTGTATATTTTGAAACAAATTCGCACTCTTGTATCGTTTTGAGTTTTCCGATACAGACCTCTAACTCGCGGTAGATTTTAACACATACCACTTCTCTTCAAAACTATACTTGGTTCACTCTGATCGGAAGATTAGTCTCTGAGGTACGATTGCGTTTATGTAGACGTGTTAAATCCGGAACATATAAAATCGTGGATTCATTTTGTGCGTCCATAGTTCGCGAAGTTTGGCTTCCACAAATGAAATACTATGTACTGGCTCGAATTTTCATCTATTTTTTGTAATGAGTCCAAGATGACGATGTTGTGTATATTTTTAGTCGAGTCGTTGAAATTTGAAGGTACTTCTTCGGAAACCAACGCTCATTTGAGCACTATTTCCTCTTTAGATCCAGTATTGATTTTTAAGACGTTTTCACGTCAAAAAGATATCATGAAAACCACCTAACATGTATTGTTGCCTTTAGTTGATTTCTCTTCCCACCATTGAGATAATTTTGCTGCCTGTTTTCTGCGGCTGTCAATGTTAATTCACAGGTTTAAAAAAAAATCGAAACTTGTTATATTTGTTAAGTAAAACGTTTCTATTTCGAAAATTTTTTTATGCAACAATCTAATTTCTTCATGTAGGCGCATAAAAAAAAATGGTAGCCTTTTATCTCTTGCTTCAGCCATCGATGCTTGAAACTGGTCTTTTTCAGGCATACCATTTCGTAAAGGAAGTACAAAATATAATATCTTGGTTGAAATAGGATTATATTCGATTTTGCCTTTAATTCGTGTTGAGTATTCGGATAGCCCAACTAGTACCGGTAAATTTCTTTCTTCTAAGTGGTTCACCAACCCCTTGAAATCCGAATCACCTTCTTGTAGAGTAACATTATGTGTCTTTTAAAAGTATCTATTTAAGTACGAAATTGATGGTATGGTATTTTTTAAGTTAGAATGAAATGTTTCATGTACCAATCTGCCTCAGGTGTAATATAAATAAATAGCAATTTTTCTGCATTTTCATCCAATGCGTTGTGATTATTTGAATCGCGTGCATTTTCATATACATTTGAGAGTTTTTCCAAGAACTTTGTTATACGTGTTTTTCTCTTCAGTATTTTGCAAAATTGTGTTTATCATTTCGCCAGTAGTGCTATTCTTGTAAACGTAATATATAAGCTTGACTACTGAATCCGGATTGCGCTCAAGAATTTTGGATAGCTTCTGGCCGCTTTCAAAGAAGGTAGTTAAAGTAGCCCAATCATTGTGGTGGTTTTTCCTGGCTCGCCGTAATCTCTTTGATCTTGAATATTTTAAAGCAATCCATTTCGATACTTTTTCGAGTGAGCTTCACATGGAAGGTCATTTATGTTGTCTTCGACATTGAGTATTATAGATCATCTCGGGCAATCTCAGATATTACTTTCTTGTTATCCTGATTGATTACAGCAGAATTAGAATTGTCAGGTTCGGAAATCCTAATATTTTGTAAAATATTTATTTTTAACGTACCTGCAGTATCTAATCGAACTTGGAAGAACGACATAATTTTTTCTCGAATTTGTCGGCGCACTGTCCCCTTGGTATTAACAGGCACGCTAATATTTAACTAATAAATGCATTAAGAAATTTGATAAAACCCATCTTTTGGCACTAGTACTCTATCTTTATTAGCAAGTTTAAATATTTTAAAAGAAACTCCGCAGAAACAAGTTATGTTACAATATAATTTCATCTTTGACTTCTGAGTATTCAGAATTTATTAAACTACTGTCAAGTTACACAGCAAAATTTGTCCAACTTATTTCATCTACTCATTTTCTAGCCCATGTTTCCAACTGAGTTTTCTCTGTAAGATTTTAGCAAATACGAATACGCGTTGCATTTGTAGGCGATTGTGAATGTGATTCACGCACTGCCATCGAATCTGTTCTTGTTTGTGTCCGATTGTTTACATCGTGAACTTTATTAAAGCCACCACTGGTGGTATTTTTTATTGATTTGCAGATATCATTTTTAAATAATCAATTGACAAATTAAACATTTTTCTGTGCCCATAAAAAAGTTTAAAGCGTGCGGGATTTTGAAAAAATATTAGGCCAAAATATTTTGGAAAATCTTCAACATTAATTATGCTGCACAGCTCTTCTTGTGCGAACCTCTTGACCTCTTGTATAGCTTCCTCGTCAATTTTTTCAATTAATGCTGGTGCCTCAAAACTCCCCAACAAAAAAAAACTTGCACCTTAGATTTACCATTTTATTGCCTCTTTTTCGTAATATTTAAACCAAGCGTTTCATCTTTTCACACACTTTAACTAATCACAGCTAAAAATCATTTGTAAATTAAAAAAATTGGAGGGAAAATTAGGTTATAGAAACGTCACTGTTTAATTATCTTGCCGTAATTAATTACATTAGTTGTAAAAATTGGTAACGCTGATTACACCGGATTATACAAACTTCATATATGATTTCACAGATTACACAGGATTTCACAGAGGTTGTACACCAGATTACACGTTACGGTAACAGTACAAAAATTACACAAAATATGTACATTTACCAATTTTCTTGTACCAAGAAGGTATATTAATTCCGGGAAAAGTTATAGAAGAATATTCTTGCTGCAATGGCTCCGATGGTAAAATACGTGCTGGTTATCATTAACCAAGTATACCTTATTTCTATACAGCCACCCTTAAATAGATAGTAATTTTTGCGTTAATTTTTCAGCAACAAAAAAATTAATCTAGGGTTTGAATTTATTTTGCAGAGTAATATACCCCAAAACATCTCTTAAAATGCATCCTTGCGTATCGTTTTAGCTACAAAGGTTTGATACGAACCCAAAACCTAGTGTTTATACTTACTGTAAAAGTCTCGTTTCGTGTTCCTATATCAACGGTAAAAATACTGCCGATTCCCTTAAACTAAAATGGACACTTTATCCCCATAAAAGCAACTCTAGTTTTAAAGGACAGACATATTTTGTGTTAATGATTCTTATAACGAAAATGTAGGTTATATATTTTTTATCTATAAACTCTCAGCTTTAACGGTTCATGCCACAAAAATATTAACCTTGACTTTTGTGTCAATGGTGACAAATACTAATCTCTTCTAAATAATATAGTTAAAAGTGTTATCTTATCTATGTAAAGCCCACCCGTGTTTCTGGGAAAGACAGGACTTCTAGTTTTAATGATTCTGGCGGGAAAGATTTAACAGTTGTGTTATGTTTTAATTGCGCGATTTAACCGTGGGTAATTCTTAAAATTCATCCCTTTACAGTCGTTTATACAGAGAAAAATTAATACGAACTAAGAAAGATGCCGACGTGGTTGTAACGGTAAAGACTGCTATAGACTTCGATTCTAACTTCTTTAACTAGAAGCTTTTAAAGACCATCATAACGTTTTTCGTTAAATAGGAATATCTTGCCAAGAACAGAGCTGTCTGAATGTGAAGATTAAATTAATCTTTATGATGTTCGTATAACGAGAGTAAATACAAATAATCTCATAATTCATAATCTATTTGTTTGCATACATTGTTGAAAATAGAAAAAATAAATACCCTATAATTTTACTACAATAACAGTGAACAGTATTCTTAAGAAACGATTTCAGTTCATATTTTTAAATTTTTCAATAGATAGTAAGTTAGATGATTGATTGTGTTTGTTAGCACAGCAGAAAGTATCCTATAGTCTGAACGATTCTAAAGCGCCCACCGAAAGAGATTGGAATTCACCCCTTCAGCTAGAAATTAATATAATAACATTGTAATTATAAGTTTAGTGGAACGTGAAACAAAATTTTTTTAATAATTTTGTTAAGTCCACAAAGCCCTTAAAACCAATAAAGTCATCTTCAGTTTATCTATAAATATTTTGTCAATATAAAATACAACTAACAGATTAAAAAATACACGCAGAATATACAACGGCGTCTGTACACAATTTCAAAATTAACACAAAATATAGAGTTTGTATAAATACCTTTAAAAGGATAATAAATAATTAAAACTAAAGTAAACAAAATTACTGAAAGAACGTGTGTAAATGGTCTTAAGAAGTAAACACTGTGGACAATTGAAAGAATGAAAACAAGATTATGAGAAGATAACGAAACTGGAAAGATCAAAATCTATTATAGAGCGGGAAATAACTTACGTTTAAGCTGGTTTGGATATTTAAATTAATGAAATTTTTTAATACCTGATGTTGTATTTCTGTCTTCTAAAAATTGTAACCTAGTTAATTTTTTGACGTAACATGATGACTGGGTTTGCAGTTATTTATGTCGAATGAGTGATTATTAAATTGTAGATTGAAATCAAATGCCGAGTGCGATGGGTGATTTACTTGCTCCCTCATTTTTAAATGTAAGGGTTTAGAAAGAAGTACGACCAACATAGGTGGCATCACAGCAATTGCAAACAAGCTTCTACCTGTGTACCGTTTTTGGCCGATTAGGTTATGGGTTCTTTGCTGTTTACTAGGAAAGACTGAAGAGAATTGGACGTTTTATAAGCTATATGAACATGTTTGCAATATTTTTTAAATAAGTTGTGTGTTTTATTGTTTAAAACATGATTAATTAAGGAAATCGATACAAACCTTATGTCGGAGTTGACGGAAGTGGACGAATAAGCTTCAGCGTTTTAAAGTTGTATTTTTTATCAACTTCTTAATAATATTAGGATCGTAGTCGTTTTTTGTAGCAAAATACTTGAGCCTCTTGACTTCTTTTTGAAATTCTGCATCCAACAAAGGTATATTGAGAAGTCTGTGGACGTAAACGCTCAACATAGCTATTTTTATTGCCAAGGGTGAATAGATGTTGATCGGTTTGTTTTTTCCCTAAAAATTGAACAATCGAACACCTTGGTTTTTTCAAAATGGTCAAATCTAAATAATTTAGACTATATTTCCCACAAGCTCAATAGTAAAAGTTAGGTGCGGGTTGGCAGAATTAATTTTTTGTATAGTTAGCATCATAACAACCCGGCAGTAAGTCCACATAACGAAATCACTCCAAAAAAATTAATGGTCCATGTTAAAGTATACCTTAGCATCTATGATAAAGAGCTCTCCAGAATGTTGACCATAGTGTTGTTACTCGTTAAGACGAAAAGTCTTGAGAGACGCAAAAATTAAGTCTTTTAAGTTCTGGGAATTTCTGTAAGACCAACGGTATAGTATCTGCTCGAGGGATAGAACCGAGGGTAGAACTAAATAAATTTTGAACATCTAAGGAATATGATTATAACATTATCGAGTAAATAATATGCAAAAAATTTTAGACCATTTCGTCCATGTTCAGAAAGAAACGATTTTTGTCGAACAACAATTTTTTTATTTTAAAAAATCCTCTTAATGTTGTACAAAAACGAAATTAATTTTCAAAAATCCTAAAAACTTTCTTTAAAAAATTAAACTTTTCAGACTATTTTATTCAGTAAACCCTGGCACTCCCAGGTTGTTCGGGTATACACCCAAAATCCATAAGGATGATTATTCTTGTCAGATTGGTAGTATCTTTCAACAACACTCCTTTTTTTCCATCTTGTCACCTTTCGTTCATAAATTAATTGTCTTGGTCTAATGTTACTCCTAAATGTTCCTTCAAAAACAACATTAATTAATTAAGAGATTACAAAATTTACTCTAACCCGATAATTTTATAATCATATCGTTAGTTGTTCAAAATTTGTTTAGTTCTAATCCTCAACTAGATACTATTTCGTTGTTACAAAAACTTAAACAAGTGCCACTTAAATTCCAAGAACATAGAGACTGCTGTTTTTCTTCTTCAATTTTGCTTCTTACTATAGTCAACCTTCTGGACTAGGCATGGGAAACCCTTTATCTCCGATGCCAGCTATACTTTGATATGGGCGGCTCCGTGGTGTAGTTGGAGCTTCGGGTGGAGCATTGGAAAATCACATGTAAGGTGTAACTATACTTTGACATATACCATCTTTCTAGAGCATTCATTTATTCCATAAAAATCTGATTGCGTTATGTGGACGACTGTTTTTATAGATGGCACTAACGATACCGCACTCGTTCTTTAGAAAAAATTAATTACGTCAACTCGCACTTAACTTTTATTATTGAACTTGAAGGAAATAATAGTCTAAATTATTTACATTTGATCATTAGAAAAACTTTCAGCAAGATGTTTGACTTTTCAACTTATAGGATAAAAATGCAAACCGACGACGTCATTCAGGCAGATTCTATTCACCCTTGCCAACAAAAATTAACTACGTTCAACATTTACGTCCACATACTTCTCAATATACCTTTGCGGAATGCGGAATTACAAAAACAAGTCGACAGATGCGAGTATATTGCCACGAAAAACGGCTGCGTTTCTAATATTTTTGGGAAGTTGGTAAAAAATATATTTAAAAAGCTGAAGCTATTGGTCCACTTCCGTCAATTCCGACATACGTGGCTAACATTATTTGTATAAAAATATATCCGAAAGACAGATGAAGCACACAAACTAATTAGAATCAATGTTAGGGATATAAAACCATTTAGCAAAAATATAAGGGACGCGGGAGGAAACTTCATTATAGAAAATGTAGAGAAATGGGTAGATGGCAAGAATATATAGGGAATTTATATGCAGGAGAGGAACTAACTGCATTAGAACAGGAATCAGATATTGAAAATGATGACTTGGGATATACTATACTTAGAGATGAGTATGAGGTATAATTAAAGGGTCTGAAAAATGGTAGGGCGTCGGATACAGATAAGGTGCACGCAGAAACTCTAAAAGTCGCTGGACAAGCAGTAACAGAACGTCTCTTCCGACTTGTAAGCTATATGTATGAGACAGGCGAGATACCCAAAGTTTTCAAACGTGATTTCATAATAGCTATACCAAAAAAGAAAGGCGTGACAGATGTGAAAATTTTCGAACAATAAATTTGACAGACTAGAATTGTACAAAGACGAATGGACAAACGAGCTGAAGGTATACTAGGAGAAGACCAATTTGGGTTTAGGCGGAACAGGGAAACGCGGGAGGCTATTTTAGCTCCGAGAGTGATAATGGAGAAAACAATTCAAAAAGGGGAAAGTGTGTATATAAGGTTTGTGGATCTGGAAAAAGCATTCGACAATGTAATATGGAAAAAATGTTCGAAATACTCCAAAAATTTTGGAATGAGTTATAGGAATACACGAATAGTACATAGCTTATACAAAGAGCAAACAGCAGTAATAGAATTAGAGCAGGAACGTAGAGAAGTAAGCATTAGGAAAGGAGTGAGACAGGGACGTACCCTATCCTCATTAATTTTTAACTTCTACATTGAAGAGGCAATGAATTATGTCAAATGCAGGAAGACATTTGGAATTACTATGCAGGGACAAAAAATGGATATACTTAGATTTGCAGATGATATAGGGGTATTAGCATCTAGCAAGGAAGAGTTAGAAGCAGCTCTTAATAAAATGGAAACGGTTCTAACAGAGAGATGCGGTATGAAAATTAACAAAACTAAAACTAAAGTACTAGTATGCAAAGGAGGGGAAAATTAATCAAAAACAAGAATACAAATATGTAACACGAACTTAAAAGAGGTTAAGGATTTCTGCTACCTAGGAAGCCAAATAACGCAAGATGGGAAAAGAACAAAATATATAAAACGAAGATTTGCACAAGGTCGTTCTACATTGAACAAGAAAAAGCAACTACTATGTTCAAAAACAACAAACATAGAAACAAGGAAAAGATTGCTTAAAACATATGTGTGGAGCACAACACTATACGGCTGTGAAGCCTGGACAGTAGGAGAAGCGGACAAAAAAAAAGGTGAAGCCTTTGAAATGTGGTGCTACAGACGTATGATGAAGATATCACGGACAGACAAAGTCAAGAACGAAGAGGTACTAAAAATGGCAGGGGAAGAAAGAAACATGTGGAAAACTGTAAAAATAGGAGAGATAGGATAATAGGCCACATACTACGAAATGGTGCGGAATGTATTAGAAACAAAGATAGGAAAACAGATAAGTAGAGGTAGACCTAGGTTAGACTACTGCACACAGAGAGTGAAAGATGTAGGCTGTAGGAATTTCAGGGAAATGTATAGGCTAGCTCAGAATGGAAATCAATGGAGGTACGCATCCAACCAGTCCCAAGATGGATAAATTAATGACGAAAAAAAGTAATTATACTTAAACATAATGATTATTATAAGCAACTACAAGTATTGGTTGGGCAATATTTTCGAATAATGCTAATTGTGTAAAAGGATTTACTGGAAAACTATTAATTCGGCAAATGTCCAAGTGTTGGGGATCTTGGCAGTCACAGGCTGCTTAACCCCCTTCACTGAATCTCTGTGAAATAGGGCATAAAATTAGAAAACAATAGAAGGGGAACCGAACTGTATACAGGTGTGTGAGAATTTCAGGAACTGTGTAGGCTAGCTCAGAATATAAATACGTGGAGGTACGTGTCCAACCAGTTTTGATACGGAAAAAATAATGACGAAAAAATAAGTGCATATAAATCTGATGATTACTATAAACAACTACATGTGTTGGTTGTGAAATATCTGCAACTAATGTCGACTGTGCGAAAAATTATACTGGAAAAAATATTAAATCGAAAAATGTTCAAGTGCTGGGGGAACTTGGCAGCCACAGGCTGCTTACCCCACTGAATGTCGGAGAAATAGGGTATATAATTGTAAAACAATAGAAGGTGACCGAACTGCATCTAACAAGAAAGAACAGCGCCTATGATCAAAGACGGCAAACATAGAAATAAGAAGAAAATTGTTGAAAGCATATGTGTGGAGCACAGCACAGTATGCTTATGAAATACGGGCAGTAGAAAAAGCAGACAGAAAAACGGTAGCAGCCTTTTGGAATGCTGTGCTTCAGATGTATGAGGATGGACAAAATAAGGTTAATAACAAATAGGTTATAGAAATAGTAGGGGAACAAGGATATCTGTGGAAAAAAATAGAAGAAATGGAAGGGCAGAATACGTTCTAAGGCATTTTTGGGTAATAGTATGGGATATATTACAAGCAGAGATAGGAAAAAGGAGGTAGATGTAGACCTAGATCAGATATTGATAGATGCAGACTGTGCAAATTTTAGGGAAATGTGGAGGTTAGTTCAGAATAGGAAGCAATTATGGAACGCGTCTAACCAGTTCCAGGACTGAAGACCTAATGATGAGGATGACGTTAAATTTATTATTACAATGTTCGTCGTACGTGGCTAACATTATTTATATAAAAATATATTCGAAAGGGCTTGAATATTACCTAATTATGTCTGTGAAAAAGGATTTAGTTAATTGTTCTGGGACTAATTAAAAATTCATGGTTGATTGGTTTTGTCAGCAAAAGTTATATGTCACCTAACCACATACAAAATTCTCTGATCTTGTATATATAACCGACGCTATTATTCTAAATAGAAAAAATACAAACAATTCATGCAATAATAAATAGTACTTGCGAAACAATTTTTATTACATTAAAAATATTTTTGATATAGGTAGTAGTCTAATGGTATTCTTAAATAGAAAAACACAAGCTAAAATAAGCCCTCCCCTTAGTAACAGTGCGTAACATTTTCAATAGTTTATATTTTTAAGATCTGACCAGAGAGTCGATTCTCGAATCGTGAGAACGACATTCCTATGAGAAATATGGGCGTGGTTCTTAGGTTGCAAATGCATATTCTTGACACATAGGATCATTCTATTTATACAATATAATAGTAGAATTGCGTTCTCTTGGTCATTTTGTAGGTGCGGGAGTTTATCGTGTTGGAGATGGACGATTCATTCTTGTTATAACGCTATTTGTAAACATACATAACCTCAAATAATTTTTTATTACAACTTATATCAAGTACTATTGTATTAGGGCACTTCTTTCGTGTTATAAGTTTATTTATACGACATAGAAACATCCAATACCAAAGTATTCTTGTCAAGATGAATAATCGGGATGCAAATATACAAGTTCAAGCTGTCGTACATAATCTTATACAAGCTTAAGAAGATTTGGTTTATTATAAAAGTCAGAATGGATTTGCATTATCTGATCAGAAATTTGATATACTACTTAGGTTAAACAAAGAATTAGTTATAGGGTTTAATTGATCTACTGTCACCATTTATACTATCACCATCAAGAAATTCTGCATTAAGTGTCAAAATAAAGGTAAAGTTTTGCAAATGGAATTATAGAAAATTATTATCTGTCTACGATTTTAGGTGCTTGTTCTCTTTCTTCATTATGCTGTGTACAGTTTATAATAATGTGATTTGTACTGTCTGTATATCTTTTCCACTTACCTGCTATATCTTTTGCTGATGCTAATGCCACATCTGCATCATATTTTATTGTTCTTTTCTACTACTATATCTTAATTTCTTGTAGAGCTATGTTGAATCTATCTCTATTTCGTGTTGATTAGTTTCATTACTATTACTTTGCACCTGTTGTTGTTTATTTTGCATACACAGTCTGTTTATCTTATTTGTTAACCTGCCTATATTTTACGTACTTTCCTCCTCTGCAACATTGAGATTTCCTTGTTTTGTCCTTTAAACATAATATTTTCTGTAAATCTATTCTTTTCATGCTTAATGTTTTATACACGTGCTTTCTTTATTTTTACTTCCTCAAAGAACTAAATCAGATACACGCATAGTTTTTCCATCTCCACCAGTACCACGTGAAAATTGTTTAGTGATCCCTTGCAATTTCTTATGTTTTAAAATTGATCAGTTATTTTTTTAATTTTATCCTCCTGATCCTGATGTGGGCGTGTGTAAATGAACCATCACTATCTGTTGCTTTAGCAACCTGCTTAACTTTTTTTAATGTTTTTGTTGCTTTCTCAGCACTATCTGTTGCCTTAGCAGCCTACTGAACGGTTTTTACTGTTCTTCTTGTTCTCTCAGTGCTATAAAAAACCACACCTTACATCTATACGACTATTTTCCAAGCCTGAATAGATACCTACCCTTATCTAACCAAAAGTTCCTCCTGTTTGCCGCTCTCCTATATTATGCTTTTTACCTACTCATTTCTAATAACCCTACCCTCAAAAGATTCTGCGCTTCATATGCTTCGTTTTCTCAGACATTCTTCTTCTTTGGAGGCATTTTCCTTTTCTGTCTTCTTTGTTTTCCATTAGTGACATTTTCCCTTACCCACAATCCAAAATAGGGTGGGATTCTGAGACTATGTTTGTACAACATGTGGTGTATATGCCTTAAAAGCCGCTTTCTTGTTTGTCTACCTCTTGCAGTAATTGGATTGGGTGTACGTAGCCGGTTGGCCATCAAAGCATCCTATTCCTTCTCATTCGTCTATTCGTTAACATTTGACCTATTTCTCCCACTTATGCCATCAAACCTTATCTTCCACATATCGAATATTAAGCGAGTAAGACTTAAACAATCTGACTGTTACCAAAATATCCAATTGCTTTCTAATTCGCGCAACCGCATTATTCTTACAACTATCATTCGTGAGTGGTGGATTTTGGCTGCCTTTTACAGTGATAATTGTGCCGTCCAGATATTCAATCCACTTATTGGATAGGGTATGTGTTCACTGCGTTTGCATTTGGTGTACAAGCTTTAATTTTTAACATCTCATCTTAACAGTTTCATTTCATTTTTAGGTTTAAAACTGATTACAGTTATGAAATATAGAATAATTATAACAGGATCATAAAAATATTTTTGTTTTTGTTATAAAATACACAATTCCCTGGGTTATCATACCAAACATTGATATGATTTAAAATTAAAGTAAACAGAATTATGAAACATATCAGTGCACTACCTAATCGTCAGTACCCTTCAGACTATTTTAATTCGGTAACATGCCAAATATTTAATGCGAATAAACTATTTGGCTAAATATTTATTTCCCAATCAACAGGCTTTTACTTCAGAATGACGTAATAACCATTTAGTGTATACGATCTTTGTTTCCTAAGGAAATACACTGTCAGTGTTTTACTTGCTACATTATTCTTGTTTTTAAATATCGTATAGTTTTTCTATCTGAACGGCCTTTTAATTATCGTAATAGGTAAATTGGTCGGATTTTGCTTTGCGAATGTGTAGCATCATCGTTTAATTTTAGAAATACCAAGATAGGCACATGATCTTTAGAAAATTTAGCACAATTTATGTTTCGCGCGCACTATGTTTATACAAGCTTGGGCAAAAAAGGATGCAGATTTCTGGCTTTGTTTGAGCTTGACTAAAAATTGTCCCTAACAAAATTTTTTGAATATTTCATACTAATTTTGCTAAGCGAGTATGTAGTTTATATTTATTTTAAGTACATCACTCTGTGTGCGCCATTCCGGGTAGATATAAATTTCTCAAAATTGTTCCAAGGAGACTGGATAGGTGTCAATAAAACAGCTGTAGCAGGTATATCCTTTCTTAATTTCAAGATTGCTATGCATCTTTTTCTTAATTTCAAGATTGCTATCGTTCTACAATTGAAAAGGATGTTAAAAATTACAAAATTATACGTAGCTAGTGTTTGAAAAGGAATACTGCAGCTGCCCTATGATATCTTAATCTATAATCAAGTGACCTTAAATAGTTTTGAATATCTTCAGACATATTTGGAATGGCAGTTCTAATTCGATGTACCAATTCTTTAAGAAGTTGTGAAAGCACCATTTAACTATGGATTTTAACTATGGTCAACGAAAGAATCTAATTAAGATACATCTGGCGATCGCACCTACCACTAAGAATTTCCTTTTTATAATCTTGCTGTCTGTACCTTATGTGGAACGATATATTCTCGTCTAAAGTTGATTGTGGAAAAGATTTATTGGAACACTACTAATACTGCAAATGTTCAAGTGTTGGGATCTTGGTAGCCGCAGATTTCTTAACCCCCTTCACGAACCACTGAATAGCGGTGAAATAGGGTTATTTAGAAAGCAAGACCGTGCTGCATTTAGAAAGAATAAGCAACAACTATGTTCAAAGACGAAAAACATAGAAACAAAGAAAGAGTTGTTGAAAGCATATGTGTGGTGCACATCACTGCACGGCTATGAAATAGGGACAGTAGGAGAAGCAGACAGGAAAAGGTAGATGCGTTTTGGAATGTGGTGCTTCAGATCTATGATGATGACAGCATGGACAGACAAAGTTAGTAACAAAGAGGTTCAAGTAACCGTAGCGGAAGTAAGATATCTATGGAAAGCAAAAAAAAATAGGAGAAATAGAAGGACAGGAGACATTCTAAGGCATTTAGGGAATAGTGTGGGATATATTACAAGCAGAAATAGGAAAAAAGAAAGGTAGGAGTAGACCTAGATCAGACTGCTGCACGCAGATAGTGAAAGATTTAGGCTGTGGAAATTTAAGGGAAATGTATAGGGTAGCTCAGAATAGGAAACAAAGGAGATACGCGTCTAACCAGTTCCAGGACTGAAGACCTAATGTGCTCGACCTCTGTGAAGTTGGCACGACATTCTTTAAATTTTAAAACAACAACGATAGTCCTTGTAGCACTTTTCATAGTTCTAGAGTTCCCAATACAAAATAAAAAGAGTTCTGCATTTTTAATACCAAAAAAAAGCAAATGAAAAATTGTCGTGCTAACTTCGCGAATTTGGCACGATACTTCTTCCTCTAATTTATAAGAAAATGATAAATATAACAACTTTTAGCAAGAGTTCCGGTTAGTTCTAATCGAGTTCCATCTCTCTATGTAATTAAAATAAAGAAATTGCAATAATTAAATTATTTGCATAAACAACGTATATTGTAGCACGGCACACGACGAAAAAGTGTAGTGCTGATCATTTCTAGCGCATTTTTTGATATATATATATATATATATATATATATATATATCGACAGTTCTACGTGAGTTCTAATAACAACGATCACTTTTAGCCTGAGTTCCAGTAGCTAACCATTTTTAAATAATTTTTTAATTTTCGGTCTAGCACGACACTTGGAAAAAAAACGTCGTGCTGATCATTTCTAACGCATTTTTCCATATATATCGACAGTTCTACATGAGTTCTAACAACTACGATCACTTATAGCCTGAGTTCCAGTGGCTAACCATTTTTAAATAATTTTTTAATTTTCGGTCTAGCACGACACTCTGAAAAAAAGTGTCGTGCTGATCATTTCTAGCGCATTTTTCGATATCTATCGACAGTTCTACGTGAGTTCTAACAACTACAATCACTTTTAGCCTGAGTTCCAGTGGCTAACCATTTTTATATAATTTTTTAATTGTCGGTCTAGCACGACACTGAGAAAAAGTGGTAGCCAGTGGAACTCAGGCTAAAAGTGATCGTAGTTGTTAGAACTCATGTAGAACTGTGATATATATCGAAAAATGCATTAGAAATTATCAGCACGATACCTTTTTCCGAGTGTCGTGCTAGACCGTTAATTAAAAAATTATTTAAAAATGGTTAGCCACTGGAACTCGGGCTAAAAGTGATCGTAGTTGTTAGAACTCATGTAGGACTGTCGATATATATCGAAAAATGCATTAGAAATTATCAGCACGATACCTTTTTCCGAGTTTCGTGCTAGACCGTCAATTAAAAAATTATTTAAAAATGGTTAGCCACTGGAACTTAAGCTAAAAGTGATCGTAGTTGTTAGAACTCGTGCAGAACTGTCGATATATATCGAAAAATGCGCTAGACATGATCATCACGACACTTTTTCGCCGAGTGTCGTGCTAGACCGAAAATTAAGAAATTATTAAAAATTTAAAATGGTTTACCACTGGAACTCAGGCTAAAAGTGATTGTAGTTGTTAGAACTCATGTAGAACTGTCGATATATATAAAAAAATGTGATCAACACGACACTTTTGCGCCGAGTGTCGTGCTGGGTACCATATACGTTGTTTATGCAAATAACCTAATTATTGCAATTTTTTATTTTAATTACATAGAGAGATGGAACTAGATTAGAACTAACGGGAACTCTTGCTAAAAGTTGTGATATTTATTGGTTTCTTATAGGTTAGAGGAGTAAGTGTCGTGCTAGATTCGCGAAGTTAGCACAACAATTTTTCATTTGTTATTTTTTGGTATTAAAAACGCGGAACTTTTTTTATTTTCTATCGGGAACTCTAGAACTATGAAAAGTGCTACTAGAACTGTCATTGTTTTTTAAAATTTAAAGAATGTCGTGCCAACTTCACAGGGGTATGTGCTCGTCCACTCACTCATAAAATCTCATTTATAAATTTGTCGACGTTTAGGGTAATTTATTTTCTTAGTCATGACATATAAGTTATAAGCTGTAATACAAATTTACAAAATATGTGTTACTTACAATCTAAGTGAGCTCGGAGTAAAAACATAGTAACTCAAAAAACTATCACTAAATAAAAGCAGTTCCATTTAAAACAAGAAACAAATTTAAAAAGAAAAGTAGTAACTGTTTTTGTATTTTATAGTACATTCTAAGTTTTAAAATAATTTGATCTATGTGCCTGTTATTATTTAAAATTTGTTTCTTGTTTTAAATATGACTGTTCTTATTTTGTGATGGTTTTTCGAGTTACTATGTTTTTATTCAGAGCTCACGTAGATTGTAACACCCGTGTTATAAATTTGTATTACAGCCCATCACTAATAGGTCATGACTCATGACTAAGGAATAAATTATCCGAAACGTCGACAAATTTATAAATGAGCGTATTATTAATGAGTGGACGAACTTATTTTCAAAGAAGTTACCTAACGAAACCATACATTTAGAGTAGATGTTAGCTGAGCAGGGTCCTTTAGCTAATAATTTAGGAGCGTCGTGATTGTTCAGTTTAGCTGGAACTCATTTTGAGTCAATAGTCTGCAAGAAAAATTGTCCGGTAGGTTTCAAATTATGAACATAACCAACGTTGGAATAAAAATCTGCAATGCAATTCATCAAAAACCTTTGCGTGGATTTATTTAGAAGTGACTTGCCGATTCAGCAGTTTCAAAATTATATTTTTCTAATTTGCTTCTTACATAAATTATATAAATCTCTTAACACTTGCGTTACCGCATTATCTAATATAAATACCTAGCATAAATTTAGTCCATAATCAGTCTCGAAAGACATAATATCGTGTTTATATAATTACTAATTATGATAAAAGATGAAATTTTAATGTACATCATTATGTAAAAATTGTTTTAAATTGTTTAGTAATCTGGAATATGTTGATCAACAATAATAACTGAACTAAAAATATATATCTCGAAGAGGCACAAAGGTAATAATCAAGATATAATTAAACAGAAGCAAACATGCATGTGCCATAGGGAATTGAACAAAATATATACATAATTAAAATTCCTATAACGCGGTCCAATTAATATACTTAAGGAAATTTTTTACCTCAGTATAAGATAAATGCAAATACATTCCGTCAAATGAGCAACCAATCAATTTGTCTGTATTTTTTATATCTTTTATGGATACATTGGCATGGTAAAAGGAATATTGTGCAAAATCCAATTCTTTAAATATATAACTAAATTACTTAGCCGGTTTTCAGAACTTCTCAGATAATTTAATTTGTAATTTAGTTGACCTTTTTTTTGTATGAACACAACTTTTGGAACAATAAAACGCAAAAGAATAAAATATAGGTACAGCACTATCACCTCCGTTCAATAAACTCCAGAAGCACCAACATAATAAGTAATATATAAATTGAATACTCAATCATCATTAGGTTTCCTGGAATCGGTTGAACCACCACATTTTAAAGACTTCTATCTTTTTCCTGTCCGCTTTTCCTACTGTCCACGTTTCATAGCTGTACAGTGCTGTGCTTCACACATATGCTTTCAGCAATTTTTCCTTCTTTCTATGTTTGTTGTCTTTGAACATAATAGTTGCTTTTTCTTGTTAAATGCAGCACGGCCTTGTGCTAATTTTCGTTTTATATCTATTGCACTTTTCCCATCTTGCGCTATTCGGCTTCCTAGGTAGCAGAAATTCTTAGCTTCTTGTAAATTCTCGTTTTCTGTTTTTTATTATGGTTTTTGACTTATTTTCCCCTCCTTTACATACTAGCACTTTGGTTTTATTTTTGTTAAGTTTCATATCGTACTTCTCGGTTAGTACTATTTCCATTTCAGGAAGAGCTGCTTCGAACTCTTCCTTGCTAGATGCTAATTCCTCTATATCATCTAGAAATCTAAGGATATCAATCGCTCCTGCATAATAAATCCTTGTCTGTATTAATTGCCTCTTCAATATAGAATTTAAAAATTAATGGAGATTGTGCACGCCCCTCTCTCACCCCTCTCCTAATATTTATTTCTCTACGTTCCAGCTCTAATTCTATTACCGTTGTTTGCTCTTTGTATAAGCTATGTACTATATCTATCCCTATAACTCATTCCTATCTTTTGAGAATTTCAAACATTTTTCCCAATTTACATTGTCGATTGCTTTCTCCTTTTTCTATTGTTTTCTGCATTATAACTCTTAATGCTAAAATGGCCTCCCACGTTCCCCTGTTTCGCCTAAACCCAAAATGATCTAGTAGTATTTTTTCAACCCGTTTTCCCATCCGTCTTTATACACTTTTAGTTAATATTTTCGACATATGTGCTGTTCGAAAATCTTTACATCTCCTTTTTGTTATAAGCACTGTGATGCCACCTTTTAAATCTTTGGTAATGTCGCGTGACTCACGTAGCTTACAAGTTGAAAGAGACATTCTGTTATTGCTTGTCCAGCGACTTTCACAGTTTCTGCTTGTACTTTATCTATACCTGATGCCTTATTCTTTTCAGGTTCTTTAATGACAGTTCAAACTATCTCTAAGTATAGCATATCCCGGCCCATTGATTCTGTTTTGGTGCTTCTAGTTTCTGTCCTGCATATAATTTCCCTATATATTCTTTCCCTTTTCCACTTTCTCTACATTTTCTATAATGATGTATTCTCCTATCCCCCTTATTTTTTTGCTATACTGCTTAATATGCCAAAAATTTATTCTAGTTAGTTTGTACGCTTCGCCTGTCTTTCCTATTCATCTTAATTTTTACTTTTTTGAACTTTTCCCAGATTTGTTTTTCTTTACCTTTCCTGGACTTGCGAATAATTTCCCATTTTATGGCTTTGTATCCTTGCTTGCCCCTGATTTGTCTGGCGTGTTTTTGAATTTTTGTCTTCTATCAAATTCAAAATACCTTTTGTCACCCATGGTTTCTTATTTTCTTTTTATTTATACCACAGAGTATCTCTGTCCGTTTTGTCTAAACTGGATTTAATGATTACATTCTACTTCTTACTTCCTGAGTATCTGATATTAGCCCGATGTTTTCAACAATTTTTAGACTTTCGTAAATCTTTTGTGGGTGCTTTTATCTTTCAGTTTCTCAAAATCAAAGTGCCCTTTCCGTTCCTTTTAATCGTAAGCGCGGCTTTCATAATCGCTATGTTGTAGTCAGTGTCTGTATCTACTTTTGGATACTTCCAGTCTTTTACTTCATTCCTAAACCGTTGTCAAGAAGAATGTAATCTATTTGATGTTCCAATGTCTCTTAGCATGATGTTGAAATAATGTGTTTGTTATGGTTAAATTGTTTTTGACGCTAAATTCTACTAGTCTTATTTCCCTTGACGTTCCTCGTGTGTAAACCAAAAAAACCTACTACCGCTCCTTCTCTACCCTCACCGACCACTGCATTAAAATCCACCGTAATTAAAAAAGTTTCATGCCCTTTTACGAATCTTAGTATGTCTTCGATATCTTTATATATCCTTTGTGCCTCTTTCCCATTGAAGCTAGACGTGGGCATGTAAACTTACATCATTACCGTATTTAGCGGTTTAGATTCTAATCCAACCACGAGTCTTTCGTTCTTTTGTACGTAGTTTTCTACATAATGTCCTATATTTTATCGAATAACTATTCCCACGTCGCAATTTCCTTCTTCCGTTCCTGTTTGGATTACCCTAAAGTTGCTGCTCCAAAACTCTCCCGCCTCTGGCTACCTAAGTTCGCTAATGTGCACTGTATCTAATGTCAACCTATCCTTTTCAATTTATAAATTATCTAGCTTACCTACTTGCTTCATGCTTCTAACATTCCACGCTTCGACTGGCAAGATGTTTCCAGTTCTGTTTATTCCTTTATTAAGCTTGCCGATCATAACCTCCCGGAGATTCGAATGAGGGACGATTATAACTCCGGAATCGTTTACCCCAGACGATGTCATTATTTGTGAAAGCGTTTTTGGTACGCCTTGTACTTGGGAGGTAATGTGGTGATTTTCCGTTGCGTTCTACACTGCAGTAGTGCTTCTTAGAATGCCTTATCGCCCCCTAGGGTCTCTGCCACTCTAAGTACCAAAACAGCTGTTGCTCATTTACGGGAAATTGCTTTACTCTTGCTCCGCGCTAAAAACTTCGGTAATTTGGTTAAACCTACAGTTGAGCTCTTTAGTTCACTCACATATGCAAGCCATTCTACTCGTGGATACTCAACCAAAATAAAAACGATTGGCAGTATAGTAGTCACTAAACAATTTTACGTATTTATAAAAAATTGTTTACCATATTTTTGAAGTTGGTCGTAGTCCCTGGTTTTAAAGTTAAAGGAGTTCTCAAGTCGGTCTATTTTTAAATGTTTACACATGCTAAGTCGACCCTTTGTCTGTCAATTATTTTATATTAACATTTTTTCAGCTACCAATGGATTCTCCAACGAGCCACTAAGACTAATAACGAAAATAAAAACTACTGGCTGTTTGATTTTTTACTTTGGTTTATTTTAATGTAATAAATGTAATTCTTATTTTATAATTCAAATCCAATTCTTAATCTTTCAGACCCGTTTTTAGTAGTACTTAGAGACATATATATTTTGCGTTTCGAATGTCAAAATGTAACAGACTTCGTTTATGTGCATTACTTCTTTAATTTCAGCAATAACAAGTTCTGTTTTCCTCTTCATTTGCTCCAGTTTATGTTTAGTAAAATTTATAAAATCTCTTACTCCTTGGATATGAATTTCGTCCATTCGTTTTACCTATTCCCGTGTAAGGGATACATTGTCCGTGTTGTTCGTGGATTTCGTTAACAACACGAATCATTCAAAATTCGAAAACGACTTTTCGTTATATGCCATAATACCTCTAATTAGAAATGATACAAACGCTTCTCTGTAGACAGACAAATCAATTCGGAACAATAACAAGTTCGATTTCTCCATCTGTGTTCCGCTCAGTGACACTTTGCATATAATTTTCTATTTATCTTTCCTCTTCCTGTGTAAAAAGTCCGTTCTCCAAATTGTTCGGAAGCTGTAAAACCCCACTTGTTTTCGAAAAAGTGTTGTCTTATAGGTTGCATAATACCATTAATTTTAAACATTTGCAAATGGCATTTCTGTGTGTAAGGAAATCAAACGTAATCCATTAAGAATATGTTATGTTTTTTCCATGTAAGGTAGACTTTTTGCAAATACGTCCTAATTAATAAGCAATATTTAATATTAATTTTTACTTACAAAATATAAGGAACCTATATTTTTTACAGACGAAAAACTTTCGTTTTGCTTATGTTTAATTAAAGTTGTTCTCAACTTATTCTTATTTTATAATTTAACCCTCCATTTCGAATGGACCTGCACTTTGCCGAAGTTCTAAGTTACTAGAACAGGTGAAATGACTTGCGTGTTCTAATGAGCTAAAGAGCCAAACTACAGGTCCAACCAAAGTAGTAGGGTCGTTAGTGAGGAACCAGACTAAGACAGGTCCCCGAAAGAGAGCAGCGGCTCTTTCGGTACTTAGATTGGCAGAGATCATAGGGGTCGGTATGGCAGTCTAAGACACACTACCGCGATGTGGAAGGCAACGGGAAACCACCACATTATCTCCCAAGTACACGGCGTACTTAAATTGTAACAAACATGATGGCATTCTCTGGGGTAAAAGATTCCGGAGTTAAAATAGTCCCGCATTCGGATCTCCGGGAGGGGACTACTTCGGAGGATGCGATCGGAAAGTTAAAAATAAGAGTCGGGAACATTCTGCGAGTCGGAGCGTGGAATGTTAGAAGTATGAATCAAATAGGTAAGCTAGAGAACCTAAAAATCAAAATGACTAGGTTATCACTAGACATAGTAGGGATCAGCGAAGTTCGGTGGCCAAAGGCGGGGGATTTTTGGAGTGGAGACTTCAGGGTAATTCGTACAGGAGCAGAGGACGGAAATTTGGGTGTGGGGATAGTTATACGGAAAAAGATAGGATACAGTGTAGAAAATTACTTACAAAAGAACGAAAGTGTACTCATGGTTAGATTAGAATCTAAACCGGTAAACACAGTAATAATACAAGTATACATGCCCACCTCTAGCTACAGTGACGAAGAGGTAGAAGCCATCTACAAAGATATCGAAGACATATTAAGATACGTAAAAGGACATGAAAATTTAATAATTACGGGTGATTTTAATGCCGTGGTAGGTGAGGGTAGGGAAGGAGCGGTAGTAGGTTTATTTGGTTTAGGCACGAGAAACGACAGGGGAAATAGACTGGTAGAATTTTGCGACAAGAACAATTTAATCATCACAAACACATTATTTCAACATCATGCTAGAAGACGATATACGTGGAAGATGCCAGGAGATATAGGAAGATATCAAATAGATTACATTCTTGTTAGACAACGGTTTAGGAATCAAGTAAAAGACTGTAGAAGCTACCCAGAAGCAGATATAGATACTGACCACAACATCGTAATTATGAAGGCCGCACTTAAATTTAAAAATCTGAAAAAGAGAACGGAAACAGGCACTTGGACTTAGAGAAACTAAAAGATAAAGATATTCAAGTAAGACTCGAAAAAAAGTCAAATGAATTGCTGAATGATATCGGGAAAATATCTGAAACTAAGGAAGTAGAAACAGAATGGAATAACATTAAATCCAGCCTAGACATGGCGGCCAGAGATATTTTGGGGTATACACAAAAAGAAAATAAGAAACCATGGATAACAAAGGATATCGTGAATTTAATAGAAGAAAGACGAAAATACAAAAATAAATCAGACGAAACAGAGATACAAACCCATTAAATGGGAAATTATTCGAAAATGCAAAAAGCTAAAGAACAATGGATTGATGAAAAGTGCAAAGAAATACAAACTAAGATGGAAATAGGAAAGACAGACGAAGCATACAAATTAATTAGAATGAATTTTAGGGATATAAAACCGTATAGCAAAAATATAAGAGACGCACAAGGAAACGTCATTATTGAAAACGTAGAGAAAGTGAGTAGATGGCAAGAATATATATGGAATTTATATGCAGGAGAGGAACTAACTGCATTAGAACAGGAATCAGACATTGAAAATGATGACTTGGGATATCCTATACTTCGAGACGAGTTTGAATTAGCATTAAAGAGTCTGAAAAATGGTAAGGCGCCGGGTACAGATAAGGTGCAAGCAGAAACTCTAAAAGCCGCTGGACAAGCAG
The DNA here is from genome assembly GCA_036346225.1 of Platerodrilus igneus. Lineage (NCBI taxonomy): Eukaryota > Metazoa > Arthropoda > Insecta > Coleoptera > Lycidae > Platerodrilus > Platerodrilus igneus. The sequence goes on along the minus strand of JARFIW010001052.1, from coordinate 1,843,803 downwards.
TAACAGAACGTCTCTTCCAACTTGTAAGCTATATGTATGAGACAGGCGAGATACCCAAAGATTTCAAACGTAGCATCATAGTAACTATACCAAAAAAGAAAGGCACGGATAGATGTGAAAATTTTCGAACAATAAGTTTGACAGCACACGTATCAAAAATATTAACTAGAATTGTGCAAAGACGAGTGGAAAAACGAGCTGAAGAAATACTAGGAGAAGACCAATTTGGGTTTAGGCGAAACAGGGGAACACGGGAGGCTATTTTAGCTCTGAGAGTGATAATGTAGAAAACAATAGAAAAGGGAAAGCATGTATATAGGGTTTGTAGATCTGGAAAAAGCATTCGACAATGTAAATTGGAAAAAAATGTTTGAAATACTCAAAAAGATTGGAATGAGTTATAGGGATAGACGAATGGTACATAGCTTATACAAAGAGCAAACAGCAGTAATAGAATTAGAGCAGGAACGTAGAGAAGTAAACATTAGGAAAGGGGTGAGACAGGGATGTGCCCTATCCCCATTGATTTTTAACTTGTACATAGAAGAGGCAATGAATACTGTCAAATGCAGGAAGACATTTGGAATTACTATGCAGGGACAAAAAATTGATATGCTTAGATTTGCAGATGATATAGCGGTAATAGCGTCTAGCAAGGAAGAGTTAGAAGCTGCTCTTAATGAAATGGAAACGGTTCTAACAGAGAGATACGGTATGAAAATTAACAAAACTAAAACTAAAGTTCTAGTTTGCAAAGGTGGGGAAAATAAATCAAAAACAAGAATACAAGTATTTAACACGAACTTACAAGAGGTTAAGGATTTCTGCTACCTAGGAAGCCAAATAACGCAGGATGGGAAAAGCACAAAAGATATAAAACAAAGATTAGCACAAGGTCGTGCTACATTTAACAAGAAAAAGCAACTACTGTGCTCAAAGACCACACACATAGAAACAAGGAAAAGATTGCTTAAAACATATGTGTGGAGCACAGCACTGTACGGCTGTGAAGCCTGGACAGTAGGAGAAGCAGACAAGAAAAAGGTAGAAGCCTTTGAAATGTGGTGTTACAGGCGTATAATGAAGATATCATGGACAGACAAAGTTAAGAACGAAGAGGTACTAAAAATGGTAGGGGAAGAAAGAAATATGTGGAAAACGGTAAAAAATAGGAGAGATAGGATGATAGGCCACATACTACGACATGAGGGAATAGTGCGGAATATATTGGAAGCAGAGATAGGAAAAAAGAGAAGAAGAGGCAGACCTAGGTTAGACTACTGCACACAGATAGTAAAAGATGTAGGCTGTAGGGGTTTCAGGGAGATGTGTAGGCTAGCCCAGAATAGAAATCAATGGAGGTACGCATCCAACCAATCCCAAAATGGATAAACTAATGACGAAAAGATAACTGTGCTTAAACATGATGATTATTATAAGTAACTACAAGAATTGGTTGGGCAATATTCTTGAATAATGTTAAGTGTGTGAAAGGATTTACTGGAAAACCATTATTTCGGAAAATGTCTAAGTGTTGGGGGATCTTGGTAGCCACAGGTTGCTTAACCTCCTTTACTGAATCTCGGTAAAATAGGGTATAAAATTAGAAAACAATAGAAAGGGAACGAGCTGAATACACATACTCCCTGAAAAGAAGAAAAAGAAGAAAACCATCAAAAACGCAAAATCAACGAAGCTGCTTATATAACCCTACATAAAAATAACTGAGTTGCAAACGAATCCGTGACTTTCAGTGAACAATGGATTCCATTACTAAAAGAAATAACAAAAGAAATAGCAAATGAAATCAAATGCCCACAATATCTAGGTAGCATTGCAAGTTTTTCCTGGGTTTTCCTTGCAATATTAACATGAAATACAGCCTACATACATGATTTCTATTTATAGATAAAATAACTAATTACATAAAAATAAGCACATTAACAATCCTTGTAAACAGCATTGGTATCTGACAAGTATAAATCCACAATAAGGTTACCTCAAAACCATATACAAACTCCGTTGAACAGTATTGGTATCTGACAAGTGTAAACCCGCCATAGGGTCGCCTCAGATCCATATACAATCTTCATAGAACAACATTGGTATCTGACAAGTGTAAACCCGCCATAGAGTCGCCGCCGAACCATGTTAAAATCTACCAAAGAGGTAACTTAAATCATAATGAATTTTCCCCCTCAAAATAAATATAAAAAAACGACTACTTAGCCTTTCAATAATGAAATCGCACACTTCTTTAATAACCATCCTCTCAATTGTATAAATAGAAACATGTTAAAAAATGTTTTCCAATTCCAAGTTATTGAATTTATATAAAATTCACCAATAAAAATTAATCAGCTGATTTCACGTTAAGCGTATTGGCTACCTAAAGAAAGCCGATTCCAGGTCGCAACACAAATTGAAGGCAATCATTCTGTTAAACTTTAAAAATTTTTGCTTAGTATACTCAAACCAAATATTTCAAACATCAATAAATCAAAGTCAATTTATGTCATAAATGTCAAACTTGCAGTTTTTATTATTATTTTGACAACGATCCTAGGTCATGGATCGAAACGTAAATAAAGTTGATTTTAAAAACTATGAGTGGTTTAATTCCCAAAGAAGATTAACCTGAATACACGTGCTGTGTTAGAATTTCAGGGAACTATGTAGGCTAGCTCAGAATATAAATAAGTGCAGGTACGTGTCCAACCAGTTTTGAGACGGAAAACCTAATGACGAAAAAATAAGCGCAGATAAATCTGATGATTAGTATAAAGAACTAGTTGTTGGTTGCGAATTACCTGCAACTAATGTTGACCGTGCGAAAAGATAAATTGGAAAATATATTGAATCGGTAAATGGTTAAGTGTTGGGGGAACTTGGCAGCCTGTGGCTGCTTACCTCCCTTCACAACCATTGAAGGTCGGAGAAAAAGGGCATATAACTGTAAAACAATAGAAAGTGATCGAACTGCATCTAACAAGAAAGAACATCGCCTACGAGGAAAGACAACAAACATACAATAAGAAGAAAATTGTTGAAAGCATATGTGTGGAGCACTGCACAGTATGCCTATGAAATACGGGAAGTCTGCAACGCAGACAGAAAAACGGTAGCAGCCTTTTGAAATGATGTGCTTCAGATGTATGAGGACGATAGCATGGACAGACAAAGATAATAACAAATAAGTTACAGAAATAGTAGGGGAACAAGGATATCTGGGGAAAAAGAGAAATAGTAGGGCGGAATACGTTCTAAGGCATTTTTTGGGGAATAGTATGTGATATATTACAAGCAGAGATAGGAAAAAAGAGGTAGATGTAGAACTAGATCAGACAGTTATAGATGCAAACTGTGCATATTTCAGGGAAATCTGTAGGTTAGTTCAGAATAGGGAACAATGATGGTACGCGTCTAACCAGTTCTAGGACTGAACACCTAATGATGATGATGAATTTAACCCTTTGAAGGGAATTGGTTTCAAATTGAAACTATCATTCAATTTTTTTTTTGCTACTTGCAGTGTGGTGGTAGTTTTCAACCGTGTATTATATTACAGAAATAGGGTGCTATCAGCTTCCCTGTTGTAGAAGTAACGCTAAAAACACGTAGATATTGGTAGTAGTTTTCAACCGTATATTATATTACATAAATAGGGCGTTATCAGCTTCCCTGTTGTAGAAGTAACGCCAGAATCCCCCTTAACTTCAACACACTTGATCCAGCGTTTCTCCAACATCAGTATTCCTTCCCGGAAGTGAGAGTCTGGAAAGCTGTGAAAATATTCGTCTAAGACCCTCTCAACTTCGTCATTGGACATGAAGCGCTTTCCAGAAGCAAATTTCTTCAAGTTTGGGAATAGATAGAAGTCTGAGGGCGCAAAATCAGGGGAATAGGGGGATGGCCGAGCAAGTCGTACCCCAAATCCGTCAATTTTCCCATCGCCAACGCACCCTTGTGTGGAGGTGCGTTGTCTTGGTGAAGGATGATTTTTTTCTTCTTCAAACCAGGCCTCTTAACGCGAATTTTGTCATCCAGCTGGTCAAGAAGGTTGGAGTAATATTGGCCTGTAATTGTTCTGCCTTTTTTAAGGTAATCTATTAACAGGATCCCTTTCGCATCCCAAAACACGCTGGCCATCGCCTTTCTGGCAGATGCGATCGACTTCGCTTTCTTTGGCGCTGAACAACCGGCTTCCACCCACTGCTTCGACTGCTGTTTCATTTCTGGCGTGTAATGGTGGACCCATGTCTCATCCATAGTGACAAATCACCGCACAAAATCGCTCGGATCCTTATTGAACCGGGTCAAACATTGCTGCGAAACTCGTTTTCGCATTTGCTTTTGATCGGCATTTAGCAATTGCAGCACCCATCTTGCGCAGAGCTTTCGCATGCCTAACTCTTTGTGTAAGATGTTTCGCACCCTTTCGTCCGATATCCCTACAGCTTCAACTATCTCCTTCACTTTCACTCGCTTATCGTCCAATACGATATCATGCACTTTTTCGAACGTTTCCAGTGTGGTTGCGGTTTCTGGTCGTCCTGGTTGACAGGGAAGGGCAGAGTCTCCGTAACTTTTCTCAACTTCGGATGAATTTCCTGAGTGGTTAATCCGTCCAAAACGAAGAATTTTATGACCGCACGATATTCAAGTTTATCCATATTAAGGAAACACGCATAAGATGTCTGCTTGAAAGAATTCGTGTAAAGAAACTACTTGAGATAGCAAGTTGAAACTTGTCATACGAACTATTGACATGCGCACGCAGACGGGAAGCACAAATTTTTGCTGATTGAACGCCATCTCTGTGTCAGGCCGAGAACTTTTCACTTTACCCTTGTATAATTGCTGTATCAGATTTTTGTCTTAAATGAATAGTACTGTGGATATTTTGATATGATAAAGTGGATGTGTTAGATATGTGTTTGACAGATCTTGATAATGTAGAATACCATTACTAGAAAATATGTTATAAATATCTAGTTATAAGTGAAGGTAAATAATTTCTTTGTAACCTCCGGCAACAAAATGCAGCTAGTGAAAAAGTTTTTTTAAAATGAGCCAGTTTTGAATATGGATATACTAACGTCAGATGAGGCGTTTGCCATATTAGACAACATACCATCAGATTACGGTTCTGAGGCAGAGGATTTCCGTGACGAGGAATTTGAGGACATTCTTTTCCGTGCCGACATTCAATTGGTGGAAGATCTGGATATCTTACAATGTGGGAAGATGAAATGCTAAACATACTCGAGTGCGAAAATCAAGATAACAACTGTGATTCATCTAAAGCGAACATCCCCTTGGCGCAAATGGTACGGAACTAAAGAGATTTTACTCCGAACTGGCCAATTCTCTGAAGACGTTGGACCTACTGAACAAGTGGAAGGCTAAAATCGCCCTATTGAATTTTTCAATGCTTTTTTAACGACAAACTTCTGAATGAAATAGTCTATCAAACAGATCTTGATTGTACCCAATTGGGCAAAAGATCCGAGCACATAATATTGAGTTAAAAATATTTTTAGCAATTAACATTTTGATCTGAATAAAAAGTTCTCCCGGCTATAGAGATTACTGGTCATAATCTAAAATTGAACTTCGCGATCCATATATTTCATAACCTGTGAACGTCAATCAATTTGAATTTCTTCTGACTAATCTACATTTGAACGAAAAGTCAATTATGCTCAAAAGAGGAGAATCAAATTTTGATATGCTTTATAAAATTCGTCCCTACTTGATGATCTGAAGACAAATTTCTATGATTGTTACAAGCCAACAATGGAACAGGCGGTAGATGAAAGTAATATGGTCAAATATAAAGAGTGAGTAGCTTTCAAGTATTACTTGCCAAAATAGTCTGTAAAAGGAGGTTTTAAGCTGTGGGCGCGAGCTGATTTGTTTGGATATATAGGTGGCTTCCTAGTATATACAGGAAGGGATGACAATAACACTGGAAACGATTTGGGAGAAAATGTTATTCCTAACATGACTCTGGTATTAGATAATAAGGATATCATATATTTCGATAATTTTTTCCGATTACCATGTATTAAAAAAAGATATACTGTTGTCGCACTGTCCAATTGAATAGAAGGGCCTTCCTACTCGCCTCAAAAGTGAAAAAAAAATGACCGTCGTGGATCTGACTGGTTTAGCAGGAATAATTTGCTTTTTGCAATGGAAAGATGAGTTGTATCTAGGTCATCCACTATTCATCCGCTTTCCGCCCGCTCATCTGTTAGGGAAAGATGGCGCCTTTACAGAAATAACCTGTCCTGTTGTTATAAAGGAATACATGCGTTGCATGCGCTGTGTAGATAAGGCTGACATGTTCATGGCATATTATGCCATAGATAGAAAAAGCAGAAAATTTTGGCATTTCTTAAACACATGAATTGTGAATGCTTTAGTACTTTTTAAAAAACAGGAAAACTAAAGTAAGATGAAGCCCGCGGAATTTCGGCTTGTAATAGTGTCTGGCATAGTTGGGGCCAATTCATCCAAACAGAACTTAGGAAGACGTTCAGAATCATCCAATACGCATAACGCTTTCAGAGCAAATGTGCCTAAGGAACTTTGAAGAGACCCACCCCTGCACATGCCTGAACACGTATCATCACAACGTTGCGCTGATTGTAGTATGGTCAAGAAACCGCATCGTACTGGATTGGATGGGACTGCAGTGTGTGCAAGGTGGGTCTGTGCAAGTCTGCTACTAGCAACTGCGCTTTCTCCTATTCCATAAGTCTAATCGTGGTTTTTATCATGTTATGTTTATAATAAAAAATTTGACAAGCAAAGTGGTGTCTTACTATAAAACCATACTATGATTTAAAAAAAATCAGGATTTGTTTGTATTTTGTTCTTCACTTCAGTCAAAGCAACTATATTCGTTATTTGTTTCATCTAATTCGTGTTCCAAAAGACTAAATCCAATAATAAAATTGAATTTCTCTTGAATGTATAACTAATGCAAGGAAATTTGGAATTTTGCAATCCGGTTAATTTTTCTTTTCCTTTTTGTTTTTGCATCTACAACTTTTGAAATAACAAAACGCGAGAAAACAAAATAATAGGTTCTACGTCCTAACTAAACGATGTAAAAAGAGACCCGATTAACCACGCATCATGCTAGATTTTGATAAAATTGAGAAATAGAGCTTTGGGCGCAGAATAATTAATAACAGGCACTGCAAGTTTTAATGTGTATACCATTCATTTTTAACTCGCGTGGTTAAACTTATAGGAACCTTTGGTAAACTTTTGTTGCCCAATAAATTGTCTAGTGTTATTTTTTAAACAAATGGATTTGCGCCGTATTTTAATATTGACACTTCTCAATAATTACACCATCCTTCATCATTTTAGATAAACAAAGTTTGTTGTATCAGAGAAGGTGTACCCACATAGCGTGCCTTCTAGCACGACTGAAAATTTGATACAAAATTTTTATTCGTGTTTACAATGAGCTATTAATAACTATCCATACAAGCCAATAGTAAATGAATAAACCCACACCTTGCATACCTGAGAATGTTCTATACACTTATAACACTCGACCTTTAGTAATTATATGTTTATTCTAAATGAACCTTTCATTTTCGGTATAATGAACTGCTTCTGCATCAACCACATAACAAATGTACGAACTTTTTGCAACCGGCTTGTTGTGTAATAATCGCGTTTAAGTTGTTTGTCCATTTTTGGAAGGTTGCCACATGTGACTCAAATAGAATATTGTTTACTGATGTTTGTATGATAATTTATACAATTTTAATGTTAGACAAAATAGCTCACAAACATGTTGTTGGTCGTTCCTTTATCTAAAGAGGCGGTTGGTGAGTAGGTCTGGATAGAACACTTGAAATACTGGTTTGATAAGCAAATTCTGCTGCGATGTCGTGCCAAACAAATAAAGCGATTGCCAATTTTCTTACTGTTAATTAGAATTGAGTTTGTTTACTTAATAGTGGTTATATTAACTTAGGACATGTTTGTAAACAAGCAGGTTTGCCTACCTTTCACACACATGAGAATCGTAAGCTATTTCATTTTCAGTAGTGTTTTAAAACGGAAGTTCGTTATTCTTATAGTTTTGCAAACGTCTCAAAAATTATTTGAAATGCACCCACTTTGTATACCATCTTATAAAATGATTCTCTTCAGCATACAAATCGATCCGCCAACCTTTAATGATTTAAATTAAATACATGAAATTTGGATGGGGACTAGTTACACTTTGAGGTGGATGTTCTATATCTTTTTCGAATATTAAGAGGAGTTTGACGCATGAACTCGAATATCATTATTGAAGTTTCTGATTCCTTGCCTTGATTCAACCAGGTATACATCTACATATCCTTCAATAATGGCATTGGCGTAAGCTTCTTTGATAAAGTTTCTGATTCCTTGCCTTGATTCAACCAAGTACACATCTGCATATCCTTCAATAATGGCATTGGCATAAGCTTCTTTGAAATTAAGGTCAATACACTTCAAAAAATGTTCTCACCATTGCTTTTCATTTTTGAAGACGTGCTTATACTGTGCACAATTGCATGAACATCCTTACCATTATGATTATCAGTTTTCTGTTCTTGGTCAGGTTCTGCCATTAATCTATTCATCTCCATTTTTTGGGTACAAAATGCAGTTTTCTGTTGCCGATCTTTTTAATCCGGGTTTAGTTTCAAAACTGATTGCATTTTACCACTTCCAAAATCCATTTTGATATACTTCAAATTTGAACTGTGCAATGTTGAAAGCAAAAAGGTTGTAAGCAAATTAAGTTTATTGAAACCAAACCCCCCTCTTCAGTTTTCTTCTGATTTGTCCCAACATCTGAACAGCTACAAAAACGATTTCTCGACATTTTGCAACTGTATAACGTTAGAATTGATTTTTATTTGCAACTTTTAGTCTGTTGGAATAAGTTTTCTATTCAATTTTCACCAAAATTTCTTCAGTGTTCGAGTCTGGGTACACTAGCAGGATTGTCTAAACTTATTGCGTCTAGTTACACAAACGGGATCACACTAGATCAGACGAAAAAATTATTTTATCAGTTGACATATGGTTATATTAAAAATTGAGGTAGTTCAAAGACAATCCAAGGTTGTGGATTTACGGCATTTCCTGTACTACGACCAACTTTGGGCTTCAAAATAAACCTACAGAGGAATGGCAAACTTCACGAAAACTTTGCTATCAAATTTTGTAAATTCTTATTTCGAGTATTTCAAGTAAATAATTACGATACATATAAATAACAATACAACAAAATAACACATTATCTATTCAAAATATAAAATGCCTTCGATTACTACACCACAGGGTGAAAGGTTCCCATTTTTGAATTGTCATGTCAATCCTCTGAACGAAGAAGAAGCGCAAATGCTGTTTAACAGAGTGCAAGGGAAATAAATCGTCCATACTTATTAATAAAGTCTTTAACTACATCATACCAGGATGATAATGCCGCATCAGCAAAAATAAAAATAAAATCCTTCCGAGATGGTAGAGTATTGTTAATCTTGTTCATTGCAGTAGTTCTTGTTCCTGCTTCTGTTGCTGCATAGTTTAAAATGTTAATCAGGTGTTATCGAGCCAGAGTATCAGCACAAGTCACACGTCAAACGAGACTTTCACTCTATATCAAGTGATCAATGTGAAGCCATTTTTATTTTCACTTCACTTCGTGGTACTCCAAGAAGATATTGGGAGGAACTTTAATCGAAATAGATAAGCGATTAATGATGGTATAATTTGTTGGCGTCTTAAGTAGCATTCCTAATATCTGCAGTAGCCCAGTCGATGTCGTGTATAACTATCCACTTGTTTCCCCATTTACTAGCGTGAGCATTGCAGATTTTACATAATGATTTTAGACCTCATTACCATTTTAAAACTATTGTCTGAAAATGTACAATTGTGTTCGAAGGAAGAGCGACGTATCATCCATCCTATCACATATTCGTTTAATTAGAGTAATAACACTTCTATTTTCTTCAACTGTTTCGAAGACACCATCGCTACGAACACGTCTGACTGGATGATCTTAAAAATTTTCCTATTGCACCATATCTGCGAGAAGCACCTATTTTTTGCGTAATCTTATCGTTTTGCAACCATATAGAGCTATTTAGAATTATATCTTACATCTGGTAGGTTTTCCTTTGAGTTATTTACTCGTTACAGTTTTTTTACTGCTGTTGTCATTTATAATTTAATCTCCGAAGCAGCAAAACTTTTCATAATTTGATTCTAGATATACTGTTGCTTTTCCACTGGTTTTCTTGTTTATCACATCCCATTATCTTTGTTCTGCTTTCATTGATTTGCATGCTTGATGGCAATTAAAAACTTTTATCATTTTATGTATTTTTATCCTTAACTGCTAATTTGTTGTTGCTAATATAATAATATCATCGTCATACTTTAGCATTTAGAATTTTTCCTTGAATTTCAACATTATCTCTGCTACTTCCTAAATTTTATTTATTGCTTGCTCCATATACAAGTTAAATAAAGTGATAAAACATTTTTCGCTTTCATCTTCACCAATTGTATCGTAAATTTAATTGTTATTTATCTTTGATTTTATAATATATTGTTGTTTCCTTTATAATTCTAGTCAGTGTATGCCAATCTGCATTATTAAAAATATAGGCTATGTCTATAAAACCTACTACTATAGGTTTTCTTACTATTATTCTTTATTCTAATACTACAACCCTGTAATGCGGCTTTCAACGAAAAACAGTTAAAGGCAAATATTAATTCCAGAAGGAGCCAGTCCACTAACCAATTACAAAGTATGCCAAAACTCGTACGCAAAATCCAAGGTTATATAAAGAACTTCAAACCTTTTTTAAAAGATGAAGCTAGCGTGGAACCGGCAATTAAACGTCAACGATTCTCCATGTAGTTAGTGCACAACTTGTCCAAGAAATTTCAATACAAAGAGCTTCTACATATGTGCAAAATACTTAGACTTGTTCTTCGGCACTTAGGTGAAAATCTAATTACACTAAATAAAATAAATTTTGATAGATAATGTTCCGTATACTTTTCTTTATTATTTTATTGATGTTTTTTTTTTAAGTTTGCTCGAAAGTGAGAGGCGCCTTAGGTTTTGTAAGTTTATAGTTTACAATATAAGGAATTAGAGTTTGCTTTTCATATCATTGGTTTAATGAATTCGACTTGCTATTTTTGTTAATATTGCGATAAAAATGATTAAAAATCACTGTAATTCCGTTTTTATATATTTTGGATATTTATTTTTAAAAGAATGGCATGCTCCATCATATGCAATTCTTATATAAAACTAACCTGATTAAAGAACTTCTCTTTCTCTTCTATTGTCAATTTGAGGATTTTACCTTTTACTACATTTTTATAGTCCTTGTAAATTTTGATGTCGTTTAGTTTATTTGTATGTAATTTACGCAACCTTTTATCTTTCTCACTTTATTTAACCTATTGTCACATTTGATTACCATTAAATTGCGGTCTGTATCTCATATTTGCCTGCAGTTGGTAACGTTTATATTTATTTTATATTTTTAATTTATCATTAAGTGATGCATAGTCTATTGTGAAACCTACCTATATTTGAAAGCATATTCACGTATACAACCTACATTTATGATTTTTATGCAGCGTATTGGTTATAATTATTTTATTCTATGAGCTAATCATTTCTTATTTCTTATCCGTAAGCTATACATACATTCTCTATGTTGTCTTACAACTGCATTAAAATCTATAGCTAGCGACCCCTCTACTTTTCTAACGCTTTAAATTGCCTCTTCTTCTATTGAATGATGTATTCTTTCAATTTCCACATCTTCATCATCTTTTGTGTGCGTCTGTTGGTTTTGTAGTGTTTCTTTAAGCTTCCTTACTGTTTCTCGTTTATGATAAAACCATACCTGCACGAGTTTGAAGTGAGTGACTATATGGTCCTGGCCAGCTTTTATTGGCTACCCGCCTTCATTAAGCTCTACTAAATCTGGTTGCAACCTAGTTATTTCTAACTTCAAATTCTCTTCCCTATTCACCTGAATCTGGACGAACATATCACGTTACATTACACATTTGTTCATTTTTCTTTCTTCTCTCATGATTTTTTTCCTCCCTAGAATCTAACTAAATATATTCCGTTGTCTTCTACCTATACAGGGTGAATGGTATCGTTCGTGCAAAAATGAAATGGGAGATAGTACACTTAATTTGCAACAAAAATTGTTAATATGACCCCTGTCCTATCTTGATTGGTTTAGGAGATATGGTTCTTTTTTAGTCTGTTTCTTAATAACGCGACTTCTTGCAGTAAAAGTTAAATTTCTTGACTTCTGCTGCAAATAACTAGATAAACAATTCGATTTTCATAAACTACATTAAATTTCCTATAAAAAACAACTATTTCGATTTTTTTAATTTTGAAAGAAACATTTATTATAAAGCATTAAAAGGTAAAAAATTACAAAAGAAATTTTTTAACAAAGTTTAAAGTAATATTACAGCGAAATTATTTTCTCTACAAATGAGCAAATGTCACAAAAACCACCCCACTTCATAAGGTTTCCAGCAGTGCGAAACCCTTTCTATTTGATTTTTAATTTATTAAATTATTGCCTTCGTAATGCCGGAAAAACCTTGTTCGATTATAAGATAATCAAGGCAGTGCAAATTGAAAACAAAAATGTACAGTAATTTTAAGAGCACAGATACGTTCATAGCATGTAGTTGTCACATTGACAGTGTGAAGCATTGTCACTAATTAGACAGTTGTATTCGTATAAATTTTTGATATCTAAGATGCCTGCTCGTTATAGCAATAGAGAATATGCAGATATGCATTTCATTTATAGTTTTTGTAATGGTAATGCTACAAGAGCACGGGAGGAATATCAACGTCGGTTCCCAAATCGTCCGATTCCCAGTCGCAACGTGTTTGCAAGAACGCACCAATGGCTCCTTGATGGAGGAGCATTTCAAGCACCTAATGAAAGGGGCAAGATCTGGACGTAGAAATTGACGAGTTTGTCTTGGATCGAGTGGAACAAGACCCTACAACTTCTACACGTCACACTGCAAGAGAGGTTGTAGGTTAGCAATAGAAAGTAGTAGATGTTCTGCACAAGAATAATATTCGTCCTTTTCACTTTACACCTGTTCAAGCTCTGGAAGGCGGAGGCGAAGATTTCCAACGAAGGTTGATGTTCTACCGTTGGTTATTAGCACGGGATATTGAGGAGCGCCATTTCTTTCGAAAAATACTGTGGTCTGATGAGTCCCTCTTTACGCACGCTGGCGTTCTAAATCTCCACAATTACCACTATTATGCCGATGAAAACGCTCATGCAATAAGACAGAAATCGTTCCAACGCAGATTCAGCCTAAATATGTGGGCGGCTGTGATAGGAAACTGCCTTATTGGCCCCTATATTTTCGAAAGAAACCTCAATGGAAAAGTGTATTTGGACTTTCTTCAAAATCAACTACCCCTATTGTTGGAAGATGTCCCTTTAGAAGTTCGTAGAGATTTTATTTTTAAACATGACGGGGCTCCTCCTCATTACACACGTGGTGTCCGCCAGTTTTTAAATGAACAGTACGCAAGGTGGATTGGTAGAGGAGGACCAATTCCGTGGCCAGCAAAATCGCCTGACTTGAATCCCATGGATTACTTTGTATGGGACTTTTTAAAAGAATACGTATACAGCACGGAGCTAGTCAGTCTGGAAAATTTGAGACAAAGGCTCGAAAATGGATGTCAACTCTTAAGAGAGAAGCTATCTATGAGCGCGACCGTGGTAGGTATGCGGAAAAGAGCAAGAACCTGTATCAGGTGCGGTGGTCAGCATTTTGAACAATACAAATAAAATTTAATTTATCAAATTATTGCCTCCGTAATACCGGAAAAACGTTGTGGGATCATTAGATAATCAAGGCAGTGGGCGAATTTTAATGTGAAGTGGAAACAAATTATTTGTTTCCATATTTCCATACTTGATAAATTAAAAATCAAATAGAAAGTGTTTCGCACTGCTGGAAACCTTATGAAGTGAGGTTGTTTTTGTGACATTTGCTCATTTGTAGAGAAAATAATTTCGCTGTAATATTACTTTAAACTTTGTTAAAAAAATTTCCTTTGTAATTTTTTACCTTTTAATGCTTTATAATAAATGTTTCTTTTAAAATTAAAATAATCGAAATAGTTGTTTTTTATAGGAAATTTAATGTAGTTTATGAAATTCGGATTGTTTATCTAGTTATTTGCAGCAGAAGCCGAGAAATTTAATTTTTACTGCAAGAAGTCGCGTTATTAAGAAACAGACTAAAAAAACCGTATCTCCTAAACCAATCGAGATAGGACAGGGGTCATATTAACATTTTTTGTTGCAAATTAAGTGTACTATCTCCCAGTTCATTTTTGCACGAACGATACCATTCACCCTGTAGGTTCTTTTAAATTGATATTATGGGTATTGAAAGAACAGTTGCATTTTCGACAGGCAGAGAAATCCTTAAGATTATTCTAACTCGATCGCAAAAAAGTACTTTTATCATTTTGATAAATTTTGTGTATTGAACCCTCATTTTCCTATTCGCGGTGCACGTGTACCCCAGACTTGATTTTTTTTAAAATAAATTTAAAACTTTTAGAGGCCAGCTTTTGAGTAGCTTTACTTAATTTATTTTTTGTTTAAATGCTGTTGCAAATATCCTTAAAATATGAATCACTAAAAAAGAATATTTTTGTAAACTGGGTTGCATATGCACCCCTGTTGGTAGTTAACTGCTATTGAAATTGTATATGTTACGTGGACATGTTTGTACGATTTTTGGTAATCCACTAATAGTAGACGTGCATTCATGTTTTTATGGGCTTCCCAGCTTGATACCGGGGAATATCCTTTCTACCCATTCTTGAAATTCTACTTGACCACGTATTTATTTCAGTTTAGCTGCACTACTTGTGTTGTTCGCTTAGTGGTGATTTCTCTTAGTGCCTTTTACCTTTAAACATGCTGTTCCGAAAATACGCGATCCAAGGAACCTTACCGAAGAGGAGATATTGATGCTACTGAATAATGATGATCCACAATTCGATGATTTTCTGCAAGAAGAAAATAGCGACGAGGAAAGTGATTATGTGTCAGTTGATGAAGACTAGGATGATGTAACTTCTGGCGATAGTCTGATTAAAAGCGATTATGAAATTGATGGTGCAACGAAAGTTATGCGTACGTATGTAGCTAAAAATGACACTGAATGGTCAAAAAATCCAAAAAATATGAGTTCGGAGAATATATTGAATATTACTCCTAGTCTAAAGGCCTACGGGATCAAGATTTGGACCCTGGTAACGAGTGCTTTTTTTTTTTATTAATTTGATTTTTGCTTTATTGTGGATGTATATACAATTAACAGTACACGTGACCTTATCGTACCGACACTATCTGTTTCTGCATCTGTACCTTTAAGTCGCTGTTCAGAAATTTCGGAAGAACGCACTCCGAATAGTGATTCCTCACATTCAAAGCGAGTATTAAGGAAGGAGCATTGTCGTTATTTGTAATTCGCACATTTGTAGATAAGTGCGTACTACATAATTGATAAACAAATCACAAAAGCAATTTTGGCACCTATAGCAGTCTCAGGTGTTTCTAAAATAAAGACGTAAAACAAGCATTAGAGTTATTAAGACCCTGGCTATTTGTCTCGGTTAAGTAAAATTATTTCAACTACCTTATTAGACGAGATTTATGTACAAGCGCAAATTTATGAGGGCGATATGTTAATGTCTATTTTTTTTTTTTTTTTAAATCTAACATTCTAGTCGTCTGTCATCTGACATTTTAGACAGACCTGTTTTCCCCACATTGTAACCTGTGCTTGATTACTATCAAATTTGTACGGATTGTGTTTGGGTGTTTTTCTTTGTTGTGTGTAATTGAGTAAGTGTCGATGTTTGTGTGTGCTTATGTGTGTGCGCTAGTGTGTTTTATTGTGTTGGTTAATTGTTGATGTTGTTTCTACGTTGTACCTTCGCTCTTGACTAGGACCATCGGCAGCCGGAAATCCGTCTTGAGGGAAAGCGCCCCGCAGAATTTGTACCCTTCATCCGGACCATCGGCAGCCGGATATCCGGATTATTGAGGGGCACAATTTGTGTTTGTATGTGTTGTGTTGGTGTGTATGGGTTTGCTTTTTTTGTGTTTGTAGTTGTGGTGGTGTTGGTGTTGTTTCTGCTTCGTGCTCTCGCTCTCTCTCCAGGACCATCGGCAGAAGGAAATCACAGTCTTCAAGAAAAAGCATTCCGCAGAATTTGTACTCTTCGATCTGGACCATCGGCAGCCGGAAATCCAGATTATTGAAGGGCACATTTGTTTTGCGTGTGTGTGTGTGTGTGTGTGTGTGTGTGTGTGTGTGTGTTTGTGTTTACGCTCGTGTTTGTGTTGTTGTGTGTGTTCGTTTTCCAAAAGGTTAATTTCTTTTATGCATGTTTGAATGGTACAGGTTACAGTTGGGTGGAAATAAATACTTCAGTTTGACATTTTGTTGCCTCAATTACTGTTAGTTTTTGATTTCATACAGTGGTGTTAGCGTAAAAAGTTCCTATTCTACTACTTATCCTAAAACTTAGCCTAACTTAATACTAATGTTAGTCCTTATTGCTAGAGACATAATTGGTCGGTAGGTTTTGATCGGGTTTGAGTACCTTCTTCGGTCTTCGAGAGCTATTGTTCTCGGAATTTCCAGAAGACGTACTCTGGCGTCGGAGCCCCCGGGATCCTAGAGCAGTTGTTCCTTCTTGTCTCAGTTTGGTATGTAAGATTGCGTGCCGTTTTTAAGAGGCCTGTTCAAGGTAGCGGTTGTGTAATACTTGTGTAGTCTTTTGAGTCAGTGCGTTTAGGTATGGGAAAATTTGTTCGTTCCATATCATTTCGTTGATAGGGATGTCTTGTAGTATTGTTCTGTATCCGTGTAGTTCCTGGGTAAGGTCTACGCACTCAAACACAACGTGCTCGGGCGTACCAACCTCTCCGCATGTACAGGTGTCGTTTTGTGCTAAGTGCATACGGTCCCGATAGGTCGGATACGGGCCGTGGCCAGTGAGGAAGTGGATCAGTCCTCTGCTAGGTATGAGATGTTTGTTTGTTAGTCTTTGTGTTATGTTAGGAATGACAGCGTACACCCTTCTACCAGTATCGCTGCCGTCCCATCTAGCTTGCCATTCCGCGATTATGCTTTCTTTTATCCCTTTTTTGGTGGTTGGAGTTCGGTTTTTAAAAGTGGTTTTAATTTATTTTGGTCGTTGTTTGTTAAATGATATATTGCTGCTCTCTGCTTCGTTATTAGGTCGAGTGGCATTGTTCCGATTAGCACATGGAGAGCGTCATGTGCCGTTGTTCTATATGCCCCTGTCATTCTTAGGATTATGCTTCTTTGGGTTGACAATAGTTTTTGTTTTACCTTGATTATGTTTAGGCGGTGGCCCCAAGCGCTCGCAGCATATGAAACCATTGCCGCGAGCACGCTGTTGAGGTATAGCCTCACACAGGCTAGGGGGATTTTGTAATGCCGTTGCGCCAGTGTTGCGATGTTTTGCATAACCTTTGTTGCATTATTGCACACGGTTGTTATATGCTCAGTGAAATTTAATTTCTCGTCTAGGGTTATACCTAAGTATTTGTATGAAGGGGATCTCCTGATGTTGACTCCTTCTAGTTTAATTATGGGATCACGCTTTTGTGCTCCTTTTATAAGCATATATTTGGTTTTGTTGGGTGCAATACTCATCTTGTTTGCTCTGCACCAGTTCTGGACTTCATTCAGGGCATTGTTTGATTTGTTCTCGAGTTCGCTTCTGGAGTTACCTTCGACCAACAGTAAGATATCGTCGGCGTATGCTATCGTCGTCGAAACCTCCCTGATGGTATCCAGCTTTTCCAGAAGTTCCTCAATTACGATGTTCCAGAGAAGTGGACCAAGCCCTGTGGACAGCCCCTGTTTATATGTTTTGTTAATATGTTAATGTCTATTGATGGATGGTTCAATATTCGCAATGAACTTATATGTGAAACAGTGACATTGTAACGGGCATTTTTGTAATTTTAACATTTTACGCTATCCTCAATTCATAAATACATTTCTACAAATTACTATTTTTATATTTGATATTTATTAACTCCTTAGGCGAGTGCATCGTATTAATTATAGATTGCATCGTCCTTGTCTTGCCGTAAATATAAATTTTGTTGCTTATGTGAATATACAAGTATTAGATAACAGACGCTCAGATTTTATGGGTATAACAACGAGTTGATATAAACAGATTGGGAGTGGTAGTTCGTTCTTGGTTCCTAGATATTAATTACGTTGTAGATTAACTGTAAGGAGTTTTGTTCTTTGTTCCGATATATTAAGTACGCTGAAAATACTGCTCTTTTCTGCTTTTGAGAATAGTGAGAATTAATGCGGGATCAATTTCGTATTGTTCATGAACAAGCGCGGCGCGATTTTAGTTGTTTTTCTGATGAATTACGTAGTATATTAACTGGAGAAAGTGTAGTTCTTATGGCATTGAAGGAAAAATGCTTTTATAGGCGAACGTGTTTTACTCGACCGGACGTGGTTTACGGAACATTGACGGACGGTTTTTATTTGCTCACGCGTACTTTACTAATTTGTGGTTTTAGTTGTTTGTCTTGCGAAATAATAGTCGTAGAACTTGCTAAACTGACCGATTCTTTCTTTAGGATTAATGTGTGTGCGATCTAGTCGAGTGTCCCTTTGTTTTATCAGATTAGTGCATACTTTAGATTATTTAAATACAGTGATACTGTAGTTTCTGAATTTTCTAACAACAAAGAATCTAAAATAGATCATTGCTTGCGCAAATTTTGTTATTTGCGAAATATAACAGATTACCGGTCACAAAGGTATTGGTTGAAGTTTCTCACTGCTTTTTGGGATGTTTATGAAAATAATATACATTTAATCCCAGTTGAAATTAAACTAGTGCTACAAAATATTTCGAAATTATTGTCTCAGGAAATAGAATTAACACGAAATTTATCAATGCTACATGGTTCCGTCGCGTGATGGTGTCTGCTGCTAACACCAGTGAAATACGTAGATGTGATTAGTGTAACGTGTGATAAGTTCCCTCAACACCCGCACAGTCAAGGGTGAAGTGCTTCGTTAGTGCAGGACATCGTGAATCCCACACTTCAATTGTAAGCAAGCGTTACTGAAGGACCTTTTGTTAGTTGAACTATTTCCTACTTGTTATTACTTTAAATATCTATCCGTTGCTTTGCCATATCTTTGTCGTTCTGATACCTTTTACAATAGACTTGCATGCTATTTTAGAACATAAGAAAAAAAAGAAAGAAAGAACAATCAATACTACTGAATTACTCATACCAATGGTGTCTTATCTATTTATCTTTTATTAACTTTTTGTCTGATTTATGTTTAATTGGTGTGTGAGGAAACGTTTCTGCTACGCCCCAATATTACCTCATTTTGTAAGAAAAATTTTTATAATGCTTTTACCGTTGTTATATTATATAGATTATCCAAACAGTTTTTTTCTTCCATTCTACAAAGTACTGAATAATTTAGACTTATCATTGCTGCTATGCTTATTCTTTTCTTTATTTCAGGTTTGCTTAACTATTTTTTTTTCTTGCAGGTATTATCACTAACTCCTTACAGCCGCGTACATTGTATGTTGGTCTGCTTTTTACGACCCCCCCTAATCTCCGATTGAGCCCGGTCATTGCTTTGATTTTCTTTATGTTACGCACGAATTACGTAACGTAACATTTTTGGCGCCCAACGTGGATGCCCCTAATAACGTAACAACATCTGAAGAGGTTCATTTCTCTATGACACAATTGACACTTCCGGACAGCCGCACACGACGGATTATTTGACTTCAATAACAAGATTTTATTTCTTCGTGTAAAACAAAACATAATTGTACCGTCTCAAGTTTCGTAACAGATAATGCTGCAAACATGACCCGCCTGCGTAAAAATATACGAAATGTTTCAGATTTTATTGATTATTTGAATGTTATAACATATGGCTGCACGTATTTTAAATTTCCGTTAGAAGATCTTGAATTTGAAATGTAAGATATTACAGAACATGTTCATGTTGTAAAATATTTTTGTAACAACTACTTGTCTTCTGCTAAATACAAGCAAGCTGTTGGAAAGGCACTTGTCCTTTCTCAGGAAGTCAAATAGGATACTTCGGCAGATTGCATCGAGATTTACGTGAGTCAATGGGATACGCTTTTAAAATATGCAATATAAATAGAATAATTATTTATGTGACAAGCACTCGACTGCCAGTTCTTAAATTTTTGGCCATATGTGCTCAATTGTACCTGGTGTCGTTTCAGTTGTGCTCGTTTGCTTATACTGAAAAAATCGAAAACATAAGGGGGGAGGGTCAAGTTGGCCGTTAGCTCTCTGCTTTTTTAGTTTTCCAATTCTTTCTTAGCCCGTTGAGTTATTCTTTTGTGCTCAAACGTGCCTGTGTTTGTTTGAATTGTGTTCATTTGCTTATGGCAAAAAAATTTAAAACAAATCGAGGGGTGGGGCTAGCCCCCGATTTTTTGTTTTCAATTGTACTCACTTGATTATAGCGAAAAAATTCATAACAAATTTGCAGCCCACTGCGTTTTTGGGTTTTTTTAATGTTTTCTTAGTCCACTGAGTTGTGATCGTTTTGTGCTCAACTGTACTGGTGTTGGTTTCTATTGTTCTCAATTACTTATACCCTTATATAGAAAACAAATTGGGGGTTGGGGGTGTGATTTAACCTCAGCCTACCAATTCTTTAAGTGATTCTGTTAATTTAATTAAAATATGAAACATATGTAATATAAGCAAACAAAGTAAGAGATTATCGTAAATGAAAATGAACGTATAATAGTCACCAATGTGTATAGACTACAAAATTAAAAAATCTGTTTCCAACGTATAATGATGCTCATAACACACAAGCAACAAAACTTCATAAAATTAATTTCAAAAATAACAATGCGGTAACTACGTGTTGTTTCATTGTTTTTTCCAGGGTTTCAAAAGCTTTTAACCTTCAAACGAATAAAGACAGATACATGTTTGTGTGAAGTTAGCACTCCGTTTTTGAAAACTACTACTTCGAAAGTTGTTCCAGGTTGTTATATCCCTGTACCACATTGTTCCAATTCGAAATAAATTTATTCCAATACTTACAAAAACGAAAAAATCCTTTTTTTATTATTAAGATCTCCTTTTTTCGAAAATTGAAGGTTTCGCCTTCGTTAAAGATTATTCTAGTTGTTTAAACAGTTCCAAAATGAAAATTCCGTCATATACGATTTCCAAAAAAAACCTGGACAAAGCCATTTTTTCGAAAATCGGAGGTTTACCTTTCGATAAACGTTGTTGCAGTTGTTCCGAAAAGAAAATCTAACCAAAAGCCCAAAACAATAAAAGTTAAACTTTTCAACAAACACTACCGAACCAAGAGTAAACATATCTATTCCCTTTTGTTCCAACGGCTAACTTTTTGTTCTGAAAATATAGTTCTACTGTATGAATCTCATATCTCCACCGGATCTCTTAAAATTGGTTTTTATCTATATCGTAAAAATGGACATACCCTTGCCCGATTGTTCCGATTGCTGACTTTTTGTTCTGAATCGTTTTAGGCCTATAAAACATAGTTCTACGGTATGAATTTTGTATCGCCACAAAATCCCTCAAAACTGATTTTTCAACTTTAGCGAAAGGGTAAACATACTCCTCCCCTTTTGTTTCACTTTAGATCACTTAGATCAGTTAGGTGCATTACATCTTTGTATTTATAGTGTATGTATACCTAGATAAGGTTAGCAGTTGGTATTACTTAAGCATTAGATTTAGTGAAGTTAGTTAGTGCTGGCGTGTCTTATGTGAGTGATTTTTATGTTTAAATATATTATTAAGTTCTGCATTTAGTATCTTCCAGCACTTCTATCCCTACAAGATTCGGTAGTGATACGAAGTTTATTATGATACAGAATTATGTTTTCTAAGTCTAAAACGACTCCGAACAAGAAAAGCCATTGGAGCAAAAGGAAAAGGTTGTGTTTACTTTTGTCGATAGCAAACAAATCGATTTTGGGAGATCCGGTGGCAATACGAGATTCGTACGGTTTAACTGTTTTCTAAGCTAAAAGAAAACTTGAAAACGCAAAAAAGCGGTGCCTAGCCGTCAACTCCCCCCCCCCACACCCTCACTGTTTTGTTTTCACCAGCACCATTCAATGGACTAAGAAAAACTTGAAAAGCTCAAAAAGCTGGAAATAGCGCTCAACTTAAACTCTCTGGCTTTCTTTTCAATTTTTCTACTATAAGCAAATGAACACAATTGACACACCGGCACAATCGAATACCAAACGATCACAATTCAATGGATTAGGAAAAATTAAAAAACTCAAAAAAACATGGGCCAACCTGGTCAACCTGGCTCGCTTCACTTATTTTCAATTTTCTCATTATAAGCAAATAAGCACAATAGAAACAAACACCGGCACAATTGAGCACAAAACGTGCACAATTCAGTGGACTTCGAAAAGATTGAGAAACTCAAAAAGCGTGGAGTTGGCGGTCAACCTGGACCGCACCTAGTTTCAATATTTTCACTATAAGCAAATGATCACAATTGAAGCTAACAGAGGCGCAATTGAGCACAAAACTAACATAATCTAACGGATTAAGAAAAAAATTGAAAAACTCGAAAAAACGGGGGCTAGCAGTTAACCTGACCCCTAGGATTTGTTCTCAATTTTTTTACTATAAGCAAATGAGCATAACTGAAACAAACACCGGTACAATTGGGCCCAAAACGAGCACAATTGGCGGGGCAAAATTAAAAATTAAAAGCTGCAATTGGGGGGGATTGTCTCACCCTGTGAACATGCGGTTTATATGGCGACTCCGTAGGCGGAGCCCTTAAAGCATGCGAGCCCTGTTAAGACACTTTCCGAGTATTGCGCGTAGAAAATTTTTATGCAGCCACAAATAATTTGACAATAATAGAACTATAATATTTAAATTTTTAAATAATTTACAAACGTGTAACAATTAATTACAAGAACTTATTGACAAAAACGGCAGTGTCATGCCACTAACATAACATCCCTTCGTTATTTTGAATGTAATTTTTCACATTGAGCCCGGTAATCGGTTTTCTGAACTCCTATGTCACTTTCCGATCTCTTGTGCTGTTTTAAAATTTAAATAAAAATTCAAAGAAAAAATGCATTTTATTTTCTACTTATTGCAGAAATTTTGTGTTCAAAGTGTCCAATATTTATTTTAATTGAAAATGCATTTAAAAAGTAGAAAACACCCATTAAATTTATACTAATTAAAAAAATAAAATGAATAGGTGCAACTGACATAACATCTCTTCTTTGTTTTGTATGTAATTTTTCGCATTCAACCCGGCAATCGTTTTCCGAACCCCTGTGCCACTTTCCGATCTCTTGGGCTATTTTATAATTTAAATAAGAATTAAAAGAAAAAATGCGTTTTATTTTGTACTTCTTGCAGAAATTTTATTGTGTTCCAAGTGTCCAATATTTATTTAAATTGAAAATACATTTAAAAAGTGGTAAACACCTATTAAATTTATACTAATTAAAATGAATAAGTATATAGATATAAATGTCGATAATTAAAAAAAACACTTGATTTAAATCAAACCTACTCTGCTTTTGCGTGTTACTAATCGTCTTTTCATCACCAATTAATTTGGCAAGGCAGTGTAGATTTGTAAGTTCGGCAGATGTCTTTCATTGAAATCTTTAAGTATAATACCGTAGATTGCAATGTGTGTGAAGTTAGCACCCCATTTGTTAAAAATCATGATTTTGAAAGTTGTTCCAGATTCTTCTAGTCTTGTACCGCATTGTTTCAATTCGACATTATGTTATTCCAAAAGATTCCTTGAAAATTTGGAAAAAACCCATTTTGTTACTGGCACCCCATTTATCGAAAATCGCTGTTTTGGCCATCGCTTAACATTGTTCTAGTTGTTCCAAGCATTGTTCCAAAAGGACAATTCTGTATCTAAACGATTCTTCAAAAAAACGGAAAAAAAGATTTTTGGACAAACAAGACTGCCGGGCCAAGAGTAAACATACCTTTTCCTTCTTGCTTCAATGGATAACTTTTTGTTCTGAGCTGTTCTAAGCCTAGAAAACATAGTTCTGCAGTATGAATCTCCTATCACCAGCGGTTCGCCCAAAAATCGATGTTTTTACTATATCGACAAGAGTAAACATAGCCTTCCTCTTCTGTTCTAATGGCTAACTCTTTGTTCTCAGCTGTTCTAAGCCTAGAAAACAGTTCTGCAGTATGAATCTCCTATCACCAGCGGTTCTCCCAAAAATCTATGTTTTTACTATATCGACAAGAGTAATAAACATAGCCTTCCTCTTCTGTTCTAATGGCTAACTCTTTGTTGTCAGCTGTTCTAAGCCTAGAAAACAGTTCTGCAGTATGAATCTCCTATCACCAGCGGTTCTCCCAAAAATCTATGTTTTTACTATATCGACAAGAGTAAACATAGCCTTCCTCTGCTGTTCTAATGGCTAACTTTTTGTTATCAGCTGTTCTAAGCCTAGAAAACATAGTTCTGCAGTATGAATCTCCTATCACCAGCGGTTATCCCAAAAATCTATATTTTAACTGTATCGACAAGAGTAAACATAGCCTTTCTCTATTGTTCCAATGGCTAACTTTTTGTTCTGAGCTGTTCTAAGCCAAGAAAACATAATTCTGCAGTACGAATCTCCTATCACCAACGGTTCCCTCTAAAATCGATGTTTTTACTATATCGACAGGAGTATAAACATAGCCTTCCTCTTCTGTTCCGATGGCTAACTTTTTGTTCTGAGCTGTTCTAAGTTTAAAAAACATAGTTCTGCATTATGAGTTTCCTATCTCCACCAGTTCTTCCAAAATCGATGTTTCTACTGTATGGACAAGAGTAAATATAGTTTTTCTCTTTTGTTCCATATATCTAACTTTTTGTTCTGACCATATAGTAGTCATCGTTTTCATTACAAAAATAAAAAGGAAATTACGAATGGATGTTTGACAAGGATCCTATGTCATGGAATGATACGCCAATAAACGTATATACCTATGAAATCTACGTGGGTTTTTCCTAACGTAAAACATCGATTTTTGGAAGAACCGCTGGTGATATGAGATTCATACTGCAGAACTTTGTTTTCTAGGCTTAGAACAGATCAGAACAAAAAGTTATTCATTGGAGCAAGAAGGGAAATGTATGTTTACTCATGGCCCGGCATTCTTGTTTGTCCAAAAACCTTTTTTTCCGTTTTTTGAAGAATTGTTTAGATACGGAATTGTCTTTTTGAAACAATGTTTGGAACAACTAGAACAATCTTAATCAAGGGCCAAAATTTCGATTTTTGAAAAATGGGGTGCCAGCAAAAAAAATGTTTTTTGCCGTTTTTTGAAGAATCGTTTAGATACGGAATTATCCTTTTGGAACAATGTTTGGAACAACTAGAACAATCTTAATCGAGGGCTAAAATTTCGATTTTTAAAAAATGGGGTGCCAGCAAAAGATGTTTTTGGCTTTTTTTAAGAATGGTTTAGATACGGAATTGATCTTTTGGAACAATGTTTGGAACAACTAGAACAATGTTAAGCGATGGCAAAAACTGCGATTTTCGATAAATGGGGTGCTAGTAACAAAATGGGTTTTTCCCAATTTTCGACGAATTTTTTGGAATAAAATAATTTCGAATTGGAACAATGCGGTACAAGATTAGAACAATCTGGAACAACTATCAAAATGGGGTGCTAACTTCACACACATTAGATTGCATATGTCTCATCGCAGGTGCGTGAAGTTAGCCGCAACATTTTTGAATTTTTTAAAAATATTTGTCATAATTAGGCGCCATTTTGCGCCGTTAAAACTAAATTTTGCGCCGTCTTGGCAAACAAGTTATTGATAAAATAAGATTTTTCCGGCCAAGTTCACGAAGCCGCACTTTTTTCAATTTTCAGAAAATCTTTATTCCATAATTTAGCGATTAGGCGCCATTGCGTTGAAACGAATTTTGCGCCTCCTGTGTAACAAGTTATTCGAAAAACATTTCTCCAACAGCCCAAAATCGTAAAGTTGGTCGCGACTTTTTGAATTTTGAAAAAATTTGTACCACAATTGCGGAATGTGCCATTTGCGCCGTTGAAATAAAATTTTGCGCCCTCCTGTGTAACAAGTTATTTGAAAAACTATTTCAATACTACCCAAAATCGTGAAGTTGGCCGCGACTTTTTCGAATTTTGAAAAAAATTTTGTACCAAATTTAAGCGGTAATTAGGCGCCATTTTTCAAAAAACTTCATGCTTTTAGGCAGTTAGGATAAATATATTTTTTCAAATAACTTGTTACAACGGAGGGCGCAAAATTTCGTTTCAACGGCGCAAAATGGCGCCTAATTACCGCTTAAATTTGGTAAAATTTTTTTTCAAAATTCCAAAAAGTAGCGGCCAACTTCACGCTTTTAAGTAGTTCAGAAAAATAGTTGTTATTCGTATAACTTGTTACACAGAAGGGCGCAAAATTTCGTTTCAACGGCGCAAAATGGCGCATAATTACTGCTTAATTGTGGTACAACATTTTTTTCAAAATTCAAAAAAGTCGCGGCCAACTTCACGATTTTGGGCTAGTTTGGAGATATGTTTTTTTTTCGAATAACTTGTTACACAGAAGGGCGCAAAATTTCGTTTTTACGGCGCAAAATGGCGCTTAATTACCGCTTAAGTTTGGTACAAAAATTTTTTCAAAATTCGAAAAAGTCGCGGCCAACTTCACGATTTGAGGTCGCTTAGAAAAATAGTTTATTTCGAATAACTTATTGCACAGGAAGGCGCATAATTACCGCTTAATTGTGGTACAAAATTTTTTTCAAAATTCAAAAAAGTCGCGGCCAACTTCACGATTTTGGGCTAGTTTGAAGAAATAGTTTTTTTCGAATAACTTGTTACACAGAAGGGCGCAAAATTTCGTTTTAACGGCGCAAAATGACGCCTAATTACCGCTTAATTGTGGTGCAAAATTTTTTTCAAAATTCGAAAAAGTCGCGGCCAACTTCACGTTTTTGGAGTTCAGAAAAATAGTTTATTGCGAATAACTTGATACACAGGAGGGCACAAAATTTCGTTTCAACGGCGCAAAATGGCGCCTAATTGGCGCTAAATTATGGAATAAAGATTTTCCGAAAATTGAAAAAAAAGTGCGGCTTCGTGAACTTGGCCGGAAAAATCTTATTTTATCAATAACTTGTTTGCCAAGACGGCGCAAAATTTAGTTTTAGCGGCGCAAAATGGCGCCTAATTGGCGCCTAATTATGACATAAATATTTTTAAAAAATTCAAAAATGTTGCGGCTAACTTCACGCACCTTCTCACCGCTCTACCTTTCACACAGTTATCTAGTCTATTAATTTGTAAGGTGCGTGAAGTTAGCCGCAACATTTTTGAAATTTTTAAAATATTTATGTCATAATTACGCCATTTTGCGCCGCTAAACTAAACTTTGCGCCGTCTTGGCAAACAAGTTATTGATAAAATAAGAACGAAGCCGCACTTTTCAATTTTCAGAAAATCTTTATTCATAAAGTTCGCGCGCAATAAACTTTTTTGAACAATTTTCGAGAAAATCTTATTCACATTCATTGCTTTTGCGCGAAACGAAATTGTTCTTGTAACGTTATTCGAAAACTATTTCAACCAGCCAACGTGAAGTTGCGCGATTTTTCGAATTTTGAAAAATTTTGCACCAATTTGCTGTTAATTAGCATTTTTGCCGTTAAACGAAATTTTGCGTTCTGTGTAACGTTATTCGAAAACCATTTCTCCAAACTCGCCAATCGTGAAGTTCGCGATTTTTTGAATTTTGAAAATTTTGCAAAATCTAGATTATTTTGGCCGTCGAAAGAATTTGCGCCCTCCGGTGTAACAGTTATTTGAAAATATATTTATCCAAACCGCCTAAAAGCATGAAGTTTTGGAAAAACGGCGCAAAATGGCGCATAATTACCGCTTAATTGTGGTACAAAAATTTTTTCAAAATTCAAAAAAGTCGCGGCCAACTTCACGATTTTGGGTAGTATGGAGAAATAGTTTTTTTCAAATAACTTGTTACACAGGAGGGCGCAAAATTTCGTTTCAACGGCGCAAAATGGCGCATAATTACCGCTTAATTGTGGTACAAAAAGTTTTTCAAAATTCAAAAAAGTCGCGGCCAACTTCACGTTTTTGGGTAGTATCGAGAAATAGTTTTTTTCAAATAACTTGTTACACAGGATGGCGCAAAATTTCGTTTCAACGGCGCAAAATGGCGCATAATTACCGCTTAATTGTGGTACAAAATTTTTTTCAAAATTCAAAAAAGTCACGGCCAACTTCCCGATTTTGGGCTAGTTTGGAGAAATGTTTTTTTTTCGAATAACTTGTTACACAGGAGGGCGCAAAATTTCGTTTCAACGGCGCAAAATGGCGCATAATTACCGCTTAATTGTGGTACAAAATTTTTTTCAAAATTTAAAAAAGTCGCGGCCAACTTCACGATTTTGGGCTATTTGGAGAAATGGTTTTTTTCGAATAACTTGTTACACAGAAGGGCGCAAAATTTCGTTTTAACGGCGCAAAATGGCGCCTAATTAACGCTTAAATTTGGTACAAAATTTTTTTCAAAATTCGAAAAAGTCGCGGCCAACTTCACCATTTTGGGTAGTATGGAGAAATAGTTTTTTTCAAATAACTTGTTACATAGGACGGCGCAAAATTTCGTTTCAACGGCGCAAAATGGCGCATAATTACCGCTTAATTGTGGTACAAAAATTTTTTCAAAATTCAAAAAAGTCGCGGCCAACTTCACGATTTTGGGTAGTATGGAGAAATAGTTTTTTTCAAATAACTTGTTACACAGGAGGGCGCAAAATTTCGTTTCAACGGCGCAAAATGGCGCATAATTACCGCTTAATTGTGGTACAAAAAGTTTTTCAAAATTCAAAAAAGTCGCGGCCAACTTCACGATTTTGGGTAGTATGAAGAAATAGTTTTTTTCAAATAACTTGTTACACAGGAGGGCGCAAAATTTCGTTTCAACGGCGCAAAATGGCGCATAATTACTGCTTAATTGTGGTGCAAAATTTTTTTCAAAATTCGAAAAAGTCGCGGCCAACTTCACGTTTTTGGAGTTCAGAAAAATAGTTTATTGCGAATAACTTCGTACAGAAGAGGGCGCAAAATTTCGTTTCAACGGCGCAAAATGGCGCCTAATTGGCGCTAAATTATGGAATAAAGATTTTCTGAAAATTGAAAAAAAGTGCGGCTTCGTGAACTTGGCCGGAAAAATCTTATTTTATCAATAACTTGTTTGCCAAGACTGCGCAAAATTTAGTTTTAGCGGCGCAAAATGGCGCCTAATTGGCGCCTAATTATGACATAAATATTTTTAAAAAATTCAAAAATGTTGCGGCTAACTTCACGCACCTTAATTTGTATCATTCCTAACAAAATGCTTTATTAAATAGATATGCGAAAGCGTTTGCATTCTGAGGTTAGCAACCTTTGAAGTGTTCCAAAATATTAAATGTAATTGACCGATAAACTTCCGGTATCATACGCAGGGCTTCGTTTTTACAAGCGGTGTAATTGTGTATATTATTTGTAAATATACTTGAACAATAACCATACACACCAAATGAACATTCTTATCTATTATTTCAAATCCTGAACAAACCTTCACAAAGCCGTTTATTAATCAAGAGATTTCCTTGCATCAGTAATTTTTGGCCCTTGGCTTTATCAATTAGAGGACAAACGCTTCCTATGGGTATACAAAATCCATAGCATGAATCATTTTCTTGTTGGGTTTACTTTTAAGATTGCTGCACTAGCTGTAATTCATGGACTGTTGTTCTTATACATATCTGCTATTTCGCAGAAGTAATAGATTTAGCTTACAACCGTCTTCATTTCCTCCTGTAGATGATAAAAATGCCTGCGTTGTTTAAAATGTTCTTTTGGTAATCAAAACAAAGGTGCTTGTTATGATACGGAACGTGACTTCGGCGTGGGACTTGCTTTGTCGACGTTTTATAGCCTTGAATGCTTTAACATAGAAATAGTGCCAAGCAGATTAAATAATATTGTTTTGAATTCACTAATTAAAATGCCGGTTTGCGTGCTATTAAATAATTATGTTTTTGTGGTTTGTATTATTTTGCAGCTTGTTTACAATGTATATAGTCGGTGTAATCTTAATTGTATTCTAACCAAAGTCGATTGCTTAATCCATACGTACCATCGTGCATTTAAAATTTCAAAATGATTATATAAAATTTGAAATCAAACCCGCTTCGTTACTAGAAAACCTTTTTAGTTTACAACGTAAGTTTTAGGTACCAATATAAAGGGGTATGAAGTTTATATTCAGTTTTTGGAAATTTATAGTTTTGAAAGTGTGTTATGTTTTGGTCCCACAAAATCTATCCGGTAATCCACATAAAAACTGGGTGAAGTACTCCACTAAAGTTCGCGTTTCCGTGGTAAAATACCAAAAATTTCGACTATATACTATCAAAAATGGTGACCGACTAACTCAGCGGGACGGGGTGGTTGTGTTTGAAGAGAATTCCAGAATGCTATCGGGTATAAAATATGTCTTAATCGTGAAGTATAATATCACAAGGTTTCTAAGGAAAGGTCCTACAATGAATAACAAGAAGGTGCCAAAACGTGAGATCAGGAGAGTGATTCTGGCTTAACATTTACCGAAGAAATCGTTTAGTACGCTATTGCTTAGACACAAAACAAACCTTAAGCATAGGAACACTAAAAAACTCTTTTAACTGTATTTCTTGAAGGAGATAACCCAACGCTATTGGTGGAATTCATAAATACAGAAACCATTTATGAAATATCGCTCACCGAGTTCTATAGTGGCACAATAGGAAAACAGTATTTTTGAGATAAGTAACTTTGTATGTTTAAAGTACTGCAAATGAATTTCAAGAATAGAGAGAGGGTAGCAGCAATTTGATATTAAAGTGTCAGGTGACATTTTTCGCTAATTTGGTAAATTCGGGTACTTTAATCTAGTTGTGCCAGTATTGAATACATTGGCTGTTGGGTGATGACCCAGTGTTGTGTAAATATTGACACTTATATAAAATTTTATTCTCACAAGGGGAAAAATGGAATAATAATTAGGGCTGGGTCGGCGTATCGATATGTCGATACGTATCGATACGACCCCCGTATCGACCCCCCCCCCCCCGATACAGCGAAAAATAAATATCGATAATCGATATGTATCGATACGTATCGATATTCCATATCTCGATATAGAATATGTATCCATACATATTCTATATCGATATGTATCGATATATTGAATATCGATACATATCGATACGTATCGATACGCATCGATGTCTTAGGCTGGTTCCTTACTAAAGACCCCACCTAATTTGGTTGAACCTATAGTTCGACTCTTTAGCTCATTGAAACGCGCAAGCCATTCTACCTTTTCTAGTATTTTAGAACTTTGTCAAGGTACAGGTCCGTTCACAATAGCATTTTTCAGTTATCACAATACAATTTGGATAAGATTTAAATATACAAAAAAAAATAAAAACAGCTTAATTTGGTTTATTGATTGCTAATGTAGTATTGGTACGGAACCCTAATGGTGCGAGCTCGACTCGCTCTTGGCTAACTTTTTTCTTCTTGGTGCTTCGTATATTGTTCTTCCATATTTCTTTTTTCTTTTTCACCCGAGTTTTGAAAAGACACGCATATATGGCAATGCTCTTTTTTTAGTATAAAAAATGCAATGTTAAATTCGTGATTAAAAATATCTCTGACAGAAAATTTAGCACAGGGCATATTTTCTTTTTGGCAATCATGTTTATAATCTCGATGTAACTGAGCTATTGTTTTCCCGCCTTCAATATACAGGGTGGGCCAGGAATTCGTTAACGTTTGAATCTTGAATCCTACGTAAACAGGTGCAGCGCGGGGCGCGGGCAGGGGTCCTGCCGCTAGCTCGTTTCTCGGAAATTTAGTTGCAATGGATCGCTTCACGGGGCCGCAGCGCGCTTTTTGTGTGGAACAGTTTTACTTAAACAATAGTTCGCTCATTACTGTGAGACGCTTATTTTGCGTTGAATACGATTTACACGTCTTAAGTCAGTGTCCGAGTGCATCTTTAATAAAGAAATGGGTGAAAAAGTTCGAGGAGACAGGATCAACACTAAATGTAAAGCAAATCGGCGGCCTACAGACTTCTCGGAGCGAAGAGAACGTGCAGCAAGTTTCTGCTTCTGTTCGACGTCATCCAGATTTGTCGACGCGCAAACGTCGTTCGGCTGAATTAGGATTATTCCGCACATCATTACGCCGTATTTTGAAGATAGATTTAAAATTACATCCAGATAATGCAGGAACTAAAACCCATTGATTTGAATTTACGTAATTCGTATGCCGAAACTATGTTAACTCGTTTTAGTGATTTTAACAACGTCTTATTCTCCGACGAGGCCCATTTCCACCTCAACGGACGCGTAAACAAACAGAATTGCAGGTATTGAAGCAGTGAAAATCCGAAACAGAAACACGAGAGGCCACTTCACTCTACTGAGGTGACTGTTTGGGCTGCAATTTCAGCCAAGGGAATCATTGGACACTACTTTTTCGAAGATTCTTGCGGCCGTTCAGCTACTGTTAATTCTGCCGAGTATGTGAAAATGTTGCGGGAGTTCTTGGCACTGATGTTACTGGAATTTGCTGGCTACGATCGTAGTACATGGTTTCAGCAAGATGGAGCCACTTGTCACACATCTAACGAGTCTCTACCGGTGGTCAAAGAAATGTTTCCGGAAAAACTGATTTTCAGACGAGGCGACATCCCATGGCCACCCACGAGCCCTGATCTGTCGCCAGCGGACTTCTTCTTATGGGGTTATTTGAAGAGTCGTGTGTACCTGGAAAAACCAAATACACTACGACAGTTAAAAAAATAAATAAAAAATAAAAAATAAAAAAAATAAAGAAATGTCGGCGATCTCGCGGTCTCTTTGCCGACGAGTATTTGAAAATTTCGTTGCGCGTTTAGAAGAGTGCAAAACTCGAAACGGCGGACATTTAAGTGACATTATTTTTAAAAATAAATTCCCATTAATTAGTTTTCATATAATTAAATAATTTTGAATATGTCTTGTGGTTTTTTTTATACGAATTTTTCAAATGTTAACTAATTCGTGACC
This sequence comes from Platerodrilus igneus, assembly GCA_036346225.1. Classification (NCBI taxonomy): domain Eukaryota; kingdom Metazoa; phylum Arthropoda; class Insecta; order Coleoptera; family Lycidae; genus Platerodrilus; species Platerodrilus igneus. The sequence continues at coordinate 1,810,385 of JARFIW010001052.1, read as the reverse complement.
CACCCTGTATTATTTTTTCGCTATGCGCACGAATATAATAGCTTTCGGTGGTAGGAATTGAAGAAATATGTGTTCTTACGCCATTTTTAATATCTTGTGCTTACCAGTGTATGATTGTCATGTTTTCCTGTAAGATCTTCTCCCAATGAACCACCCAGTATCTTAGAAACTATAGTGCGAATTCAGCAGGTGGTAATTCCCAATGTCGAAATGAAGAAAACTTTGCATACCCTTATCTTTTTCCCGTCTGTCAAAAAATAAAAAGCTTGATTGTTAACTCTTCTTTTCTCTTTTGCGGCATTAACATCTTCCATCAGTGTCATTATGTAGGTGCGGTGCTTGGCAAAGTTAGACATAGCTCAATACTTTTCAAAAAGTGTGTCTTTCTGGTTCTGTAAATTTGGTTGTGCATTTCTGCTTACATTTTCCACTATCACAAGGGGGTTTGATTGATCTGGCTGCAACTTTTACTCCTTTACGGTACGTCTTATAAGATTTACCAGAGTTTCGGAGACATTTCATTTGGTTTTTACGCCATATAGAGGGCTGCGATTTCCTTTTTCTCGTTTTCCTTTTGGTTCCATCTTTTACAACTTCGACAAATTGTACGATTTTCTTCTGCTCCTGAATTTGTCTGAGTTTGATCTTCTAAGTCGGGTGACGATGGCGAGACTTCTTTATAATAATTTGGATCCTTAACAGAATCATCTGAAGGGAAGTCTGAATCCAAATTCATGCTGTTAGAATTTGAGGATGAACTAGGGGAGCTGTGAGTTTCAATTACTGGTTTTGAAAGATGTAAATCGAGAGATAATCAAGAAGGTAATTAATTATACAAAAATTCACCTTCTTCGGTCTCAATTGAAACGCAAGGTGTTCTAGAAAAGTGTTAAATATTTTCAAACAATTTGAATAGTTTGTATTGAGAACTGAAGGAGAATCTAAAAGAGAGGACACATGGGTATTATTTTCAAAGAATGTAAAAATAAATAGACTTACTTTCCTTGTCAGCAATATCTGGAAAAGAGCAAATTTTTGGATAAGTAAAATTACTTGCAGTACTGTTGATTGCAAAGTCTAAAAAATTATTATAATATTATTTATTTGAATGGAAAGTTAAGTTACGCATATAAATCACGTACAAACAGCCATAATTTTTAAAATAACTTTTAAAAAAATACCTCAATATTACCTACCTTCCTTTGTTTTTCTTCTGATTCCGTCGTGATCTTAACTCATTGCGATTTAGAGTGATCTTTTTGCAACATGTAAAGAGTACTTCTATGAATTCACAAAAAATGTATCAGAACAATTTAATTCCCACTCTTTCTTTTACTATAAAACGTATTGGCCCTATTACACGGGCAACAAACTTTACAAAAAATAAACATTATTAAATTTATTGGTATTACCCAATTCCTTGCGCTGAAAACATTTTTTCTGTCCGGGGCGATGTCATTGTTATTATACCTAAAAAGAGAAAGAAACATTAAAATTTAACCTTCAGAATTATCGTTTCAGAAACAAAATCTTAAATCGGAGTTTTCTATGTAATAAAAATCTATTCTGACACGACTCTATATTTTGTTGGAATAAATTAGCAATCTTTATGTGCAGAAAATTCTATACTATCCTAATTTTAGTTGTAGCGGCACAAAATATTAATATATTTCAATCAGAAGAATTCTATACTGGCATAAATTTAGTGGAGCCACTTTATAATTAACATAGTTAACGACTTATTAAAAATGTAGTGTCACATTAGAAACTCAACTATAGAAATCCAATAATGGCATAACTCAACAATGTGTCACTATATCTCTATTAAATATAACACCTGGTCCAAATACACTGACACAATTAAAAAGTGCTACTATTTCACTCAAACACAACAACACTGCAGAAGTCGTGGGTATACATAAAAATGTGCCGGTATTGCTGTGCAAATGGTACCGCGTCGACGTGGATCAATGTAGTAAGCGTAGGACTACGGATTCCAAGGTCCTGGGTTCGAATCCCGGCCGACTGCTTGAAAAATGGCAGGTTAGCATTTTTCACAAAAATTACGCTATCGTTCGGACGAGAGGTTAAATGGAGGTCCCGTGTGTGGGTGTTGTCACGCACGTTAAAGATCCCTACCTTGCCTAAAACGGCAAGGGTTCGGCAAAATTCTAAATTTCCAGGCAACAAAAAACTCGCCTCCTGGCCAATGTAGTACCTTCGGGTGGAGCATTGGAAATGTAAGTGTAATGTGCAAATGGTACCATTGCTTTGAGAATTCTCGCGAAACATAGCGTCACCTTTGGGTCTTTAACCAAACTATCTTTGTGCCGGTTTATTCAAATTTTAAAACAAATTTTTCTAATTTCTAATTTCAAATACATTGTAAAGTGAACCATCGTTTTATTGAAGTTGTGCCACTATAGAACTCAATGAACGATATGATCATAAACATTTCCAAGGCGCGCCCCTGTACTCGCGGAAACGTGTCGCGCTGATGGCTTTCCGCACTTCTGATGGTAGTTCTAGCTTGTTCCACTCGAATTTCATAAAATTCAACCAGTTTTAGCATTTGTTCCGTCGTATATATGTTTCTAAATAAAGCAAGACAGTCGACTAAAATGTGTTGTGCCGATAACTTTTCGCACTTATAATGATATTGTTGTACTTTGTGATATTCCAACCGACGTTACGATCGAAGACAATAAATTCAGAATAGAAGACTTGATAGCATACTCGGGCTCCAAAATCGAACAGAAAGATGTACTTAAGTTATGGTAAGTAAGTCCTACAGTATGTGTGTGAAGCTAGCACCCCATTTTTTTAAAATCATGATTTTGAAAGTTGTTCCAGATTGTTCTAATCTTGTACCGCATTGTTCCAATTCGACATTACTTTATTCCAAAAGATTCCTCGAAAATTTGGAAAAACCCATTTTGTTACTGGCTCCCCATTTATCGAAAATCACGGTTTTGGCCATCGCTTAACATTGTTCTAGTTGTTCCAAAAGGACAATTCCGTATCTAAACGATTCTTCAAAAAAACGGCAAAAAACATTTTTTTGCTGGCACCTCATTTTTTTTAAATCGAAATTTTGGATCTCGCTTAAGATTGTTCTAGTTGTTCCAAACATCGTTCCAAAAGGGCAATTCCGTATCTAAACGATTCTTCAAAAAAACAGAAAAAAACATTTTTTGACAAACAAAACTGCCGGACCAAGAGTAAGCACACCTTTCCCTTCTTGCTCCAATGGATAACTTTTTGTTCTGATCTGTTCTAAGCCTAGAAAACAGTTCTGCAGTATGAATCTCTCATGACCAGTGGTTCTCCCAAAAATCGATGTTTTTACTATATCGACAGGAGTAAACATAGCCTTCCTTTTTTGTTCCAATGGCTAATTTTTTGTTCTGAGCTGTTCTAAGCCTTGAAAACATAGTTGTGCAGTATGCATCTCCTATCACGAACGGTTCGCCCAAAAATCGATGTTTTTACTATACCGACAACAGTAAACATAGCCTTCCTTTTTTGTTCCAATGGCTAACTTTTTGTTCTGAGCTGTTCTAAGCCTAGAAAACATAGTTCTGCAGTACGAATCTCCTATCACCAGCGGTTCGCCCAAAAATCGATGTTTTTATTATATCGACAAGAGTAAACATATCCTTCCTTTTTTGTTCTGAACTGTTCTAAGCCTAGAAAACATAGTTCTGCAGTATGAATCTCCTATCAACAGAGGTTCTCCCAAAAATAGATGTTTTTACTATATCGACAAGACTAAACATATCCTTCCTTTTTTGTTTCAAAGGCTAACCTTTTGTTCCGAGCTATTCTAAGTTTAAAAAACATAGTTCTGCATTATGAGTCTCCCATCGTCACCGGTTCTCTCAAAATCGATGTTTTTACTAGATGGACAAGAGTAAATATAGTTTTTCTCGTTTGTTTCATATAGCTAACTTTTTGTTTTCATTACAAAAATGAGAAGGAAATTATGAATGGATGTGTTTGACAAGGATCTTATGTCATGCATTTACATTTCCAATGCTCCACCCGAAGGTACTACATTGGCCAGGAGGCGAGTTTTTTGTTGCCTGGAAATTTAGAATTTTGCCGAACCCTTGCCGTTCCAGGCAAGGTAGGGATCTTTAACGTGCGTGACAACACTCACACACGGGACCTCCATTTAACCTCTCATCCGAACGAGGGCGTAATTTTTGTGCAAATTGCTCACCTGCCATTTTTCAAACAGTCGGCTGTGTCGGGATATGAAGGATCTTATGTCATGGAACGATACGCCAAAAAACGTAGATATTGTGTAGCAAGTGTGTGAAGTCTCATTTTATATACGAGTGAGGAGTTTGCAACCCGAGCTGCAAGCGAGTGTTGCAATCCAAACGAGTGTATAAACTGACTTCACACACGTGTTGCACACTATTCTTTTTCTACGACATTGAATTAAAACGCATTTTTTTAATTTTTGTTTTTGACATTTGCTGTGACATTTCTAAATACTATTAAAATATAGCATGTACAGCAACCTATTCACTTGTGACCGGTACGTAAAAGTACATGGGTTCTTATGGCAAGTATGCGTGAAGTAAATCCCATAAGCATCACATAGCACTTCACGCACCGGCGCGTGAAATAGTACTTCACGTATAAATATTGATGTGTGAAGTGGAACTTTATAAATGGAAGTATAAAAACTGGTTTGAAATACATTACATCAAAATCGTGGCAAATATATGACTTATTTTATTATTATTATTATTATTAAATGCTATTAATATTTTATTATAAACATGTACTCCTAAATATAACCTATATGTTTGTTCTCGTTGTGGTTGATGAGATATTCTTTTCGTTAGGAAAAAGCCACGTAGTTTTATAGGTATATACGTTTATTGGCTTATCGTTCCATGACATAAGATCCTTGTCAAACACATCCATTCATAATTTCCTTCTCATTTTTGTAATGAAAACCATGACTACTATATGGTCAGAACAAAAAGCTAGCTTTATGGAACAAACGAGAAAAACTATATTTACTCTTGTCCATCCAGTAAAAACATCGATTTTGGGAGAACCGGTGGCGATGGGAGACTCATAATGCAGAACTATGTTTTTTAAACTTAGAATAGCTCAGAACAAAAAGTTAGTCATTGAAACAAAAAAGGAAGGATATGTTTACTCTTGTCGATATAGTAAAAACATCACGTTTTGGGAGAACCTCTGTTGATAGGAGATTCATACTGCAGAACTATGTGTTCTAGGCTTAGAACAGCTCAGAACAAAAAGTTAGCCATTGGAACAAAAAAGGAAGGCTATGTTTACTGTTGTCGGTATAGTAAAAACATCGATTTTTGGGAGAACCGTTCGTGATAGGAGATTCATACTGCAGAACTATGTTTTCTAGGATTGGGACAGCTCAGAACAAAAAGTTATCCATTGGAGCAAGAAGGGAAAAGTATGTTTACTCTTGGCCCGGCTGTCTTGTTTGTCAAAAAATGTTTTTTTTCCGTTTTTTGTAGAATCGTTTAGATACGGAATTGTCCTTTTGGAACAATGTTTGGAACAACTAGAACAATGCTAAGCGATGGCCAAAACCGCGATTTTCGATAAATGGGGTGCCAGTAACAAAAGGGTTTTTTCCAAATTTTTGAGGAATCTTTTGGAATAAAGTAATGTCGAATTGGAACAATGCGGTACAAGATTAGAACAACTAGAACAACTTTCAAAATCATGATTTTTAAAGAATGGGGTGCTAACTTCACACACGTTCTTACAGTCCTAGAATAATAAACAAATCGGAAAGCTACTGTGTTCTATACCGGTCTTGCTGTAAACGATCATTTTGTCAACATTAGTTTTTATATTATTTTATGTTATTTTTGTGACTTGTGCCATGTTGACTGACGTATGTCAATCAACGGTAATATGTTCATATTGGGTAGTCTAGTGTGGTTTGTTTTATTAAATGTGCCATATGTTTCATTATAGTTTCCAGTATTTCAAGAGTTAAACGAATAAATATGAATATATGCGGTTTTCATTGAAACGCTCTGCAATGGAGTAAATTTTATTTGGTCTCGTCCAACCTTGTTCGTCACTTACTGTTAACCTGAAAAGAAAATGTTTTTTTTAATTTTTCTTTGTTTATATTTTTTAACAGAATACTATATTTTCGATAAATCAAAAGACACTTTATCAGTTAGTATAAGAAACATTATATTTTGTTTGACAATTTTATTATCTTTTAAAGCAAAATTACTAACATTGTAACAATTAAATAAACAAATTTAATCTAGAATGTAATGTGCTCTGCAATAAAAATTTAAGAAAATAACAAATTAAATACCCAGTTATTCACTAGGCACATAATTTTAGTAGCGTTGTATATGACATTTGTTTTTGCCTGTTACAACAATTAATTAGGTATTAATTTATTTTCGTAAGCACTGATTAAATTTTTTTGTTTATTTGTTACAATGTTTGTAGTTTTTTTTTAAAGATGATAAAATTGTCAAATAAAACATAATGTATATTGTGTTTAAATTTTTGTTTTTACATACATTACTAATTTTGCAAGGTCCTGATCCTAATTCTTCAGTTAAATCTGCATCGATTTTAAAAACAGTATACTGACAAAGAAGTGGCTTCAGATTTATCAAAAACTGTACAGGGTGTTCCGTTAAAACAATAAAAAAAATTAAGAAAAACCGCCACTTTGCTTTTTAGCTTACTGCAAAAGACGAAAAAAGTTTGACGAGTTCAAATAAAATTTCTGTTAATTGTAGAGTATTTCAATGAAAACCGTATCTATCTTTACCCCTCTAGGCGTTAATAGCTCTAGAAATATCGAAAAATATATTGGGACACTCAGTAGTTACCGCATTGTTACTTTTGAAAATAATTCGTAAAGCTTTGTTGCTTGTATGTTATGAGTTGAATTATATGTTGGAAATTGAGCACATGATGTGTTCAACTCGATGGAATAATGTAAAATTGAAAGACTCAAAAAATCGGGGCTAGCGACCAACTTCACCAGATCTCCTATTTGCAGTTCAGCCCAATGACTCCAGAAGCCTTAGTTCATTGCTGCAGCAAGTGATAACTGGATAACTAACTGATTGAGAGGTGTATCATCTGGGACAACATGCTCTAGTAAAATGTCGAGTGGTCTTCCCACAAGAAAGTTGGTAGGGCTGAGGGGTTGTACATCGTTTGCCTCTAATTGTAGCAAAAGTGTTTTGAACTCTTCATATCTACCAAATGATCAATACACTGAGAATAACTAAACTGATTGACATAATTCACAGCATAAGATATGTCAGGTTTCGATATCTGAAAGGCAAAGAGCAAGCTACAACAACTTCACGATAAGGAACATTTTCACATTTCCCTGATTTTTAGATAACTTCAAAATGTACAATATTGTTATAGCTGGGTTGCACTTTTCCATATTAAAACACTTTAGTATTTCTTGAATATATGGCTGTTGACCTATTGAAACCTTTTCTTTTCTGTTTCTGTCCATTTGGAAACCTAGTATGTATTTTGCTTCACCCATGTCTGTCATTATGAGGATCTGTGTTAGTTGAGTTTTTACTTGTACTTTTAAATTATTATTTCTTGGAAATATTATTAGATCGTCGACCGTTACTGCTAAAATATTGATACCCTTTTTAGCTCTTTTAAAGTAAACACATGGCCCAAAACTCAATCGTTGTAGTCCAATGTCATCTTTCATACAGGAATTTAAATTTGTGTTCCATGCTTGTCTTGTTTTTTTAAGACCATATAAGCTTTTTTGAAGACGACAGACTTTGATTTACTGTATCTATGTGGTTGAAGCATACCTAGTTTTTCGGTCAGGAAAACAGATACGGTATCCATTTGGTCAATGCCTAAGTCTCATGCTCAGCCGCTAAAGCAAATAAATATCTTATAGGACTATAACGAACTACTGATGAAAGGTTTTATAAAAGTTTATCTGTCTTTCTTTGCGCACAACCCTTCCCAATGAGACGATCTTTGTTTTAATAATTTTATCTGATGCGCCTCTTTTTGTACGGTACATCCATTTACTTGCTAAGGGTATTTTTCCTGGCATAGACTAGTGGTTTCCATGTAAAAATTTTAACTTGAGGTTTTATTTCGACTGTATAGCCTTTTTCTAGAAATTTTGAACGTTGACTTTTGCAACAGTCAATGGATTACAAATATCCCATGTGAATGCAAAATCTATGCGCATGTCTTGTTTGTTTAAGACCATATAAGCTTTTTCGAAGACGGCAGACTTTGATTTACTGTATTTATGTGGTTGAAGCATACACAGTTTTCGGTTAGATCACCCTGTAGAAAACAGATACAGTATCCATTTGGTCAATACCTAAGTCTCATGTTCAGCCGTTAAAGCAAATAAATATCGTATAGAGACTATAACGAACTACTGATGAAAGGGTTTATAAAAGTTTATCCGTCTTTCTTTGCGCACAACCCTTCTCAATGAGACGAGCTTGGTTTAATAATTTTATCTGATGCGCCTCCTTTTGTGCGGTACATCTATTTACTCGGTAAGGGTATTTTCCTGGCAGAGGCTGGTGGTTTCCATGTAAAATTTTCAATTTGAGGTTTTATTTCGACATCTATAGCCTTTTTCTAGAAATTTTGAACGTTCCATGACTCTTTCCACAGTCAATGGATCACAAATATCCCATGCGAATGCAGAATCTATAATAAAGTCATCGAATGCAGTCGATTTCTTGCGTGTTCTTTGAACTCTGTAGTGCAAACACTGTTGCCTTAAGTTTCTCACCAAGGAGTGTTTCAAAAACAGGATCTTGATTGTTTCCCAAAATATTCAAGAACTACTTTAGACGGGGTGTCTGAAGGTGATTTAGTTGATGTACTTGTCTCGGAACAGTCGTTGGACAAATCATCAGTATCATCTTCCATTTCATCCTCTATTACATTTTCAGTATTAGGAAAGGCATAAAAAGGCCTATCAATACTTTTACAAGTTTCCGACAACAGGGAACTTCATTTTCAGAGAATATCATATCTCTTGATGTAAAAACATATTTCTTTTTAGGATCGTAATATCTATAAGATTTGGATTCCAGACTGTATTCTAGAAATATACACGTCAGTGCCTTAGGGCCAGTCTTTTTCTCTTTTGAATATGACCAAAGGCTTTGTGCCTAAAAAGCTTTATATATATGATACATTAGCCTTTTTACCTGACCATAATGTTCCGGAGTATTTTCAATACTTTTCTATGGAGAACGATTCATCAGATAAGACGCAGTGTTTACAGCTTCGGCCCAAACTGGTATGGCAGATCAGCATTGGCAAGTAAACATCTTGTCTTGTCCATCAAGCTGTGAGTTCGCCTTTCCGGTTCTGCTGGCTTGTAAAAGAGCAGGTAGTCTGATACAATAAGACCGCACATTTAAGAATACTATTAAACTTTTCATTACTGTATTCACCTTCCCCATCTGTTCTCAAAATTTCTATTTTATGATTGGTTTGATTTTTGACAAGATTTTTAAACATTTCAAAATACTCCATCACTTAATTTTCGGACTTGAAAAATTAACATATGACTTGTGTCTGTAATCGTCTTAAAAGAACAATACATATTTTGACCTTGCAAGAGATTCAACTTCCACAGGTCCAACATATCCGAATATATTAGTTGTGGTAATTCAATATATTTGGAGTTGCTTGTTGGGAACGATAGACGGCGACTTTTTCCAATCATACGTTTCACAAATATTTGAAGTTTTTGTTTCAGAAAATTCTGAACCCAATTATTTAACGTTAGTGAAGTAATATCTAGAAGTAACAGCCAATTACCCGCTTCCCCAATAAGTCACGCTCTTTCCACCAATCTGCAGTGATAGCCACGTATTTTAGTCCACATCACTTGCCTCACTATAATTTTTTCTTATAATACAATCAACTGTAAGTAAGAACAATCTTATACAATAATTAACTTTCCCAAGAAAACTAAATCTGGGCTTTGGTAACTATCTATGGTAGACTGTACCTTCTTGTCAGCTCTTCGGAGAGACAGGTTACGTTACTGCATAGCTGGTATACTGCAGATTGTAAACTTATTGATTTTTCTGTGATATATTACAACGAGCCGCCGCTAGTAATAAACCAATTTTTCTAGCTTTACGCAAAGGAGACGTTTTGCTCTAGAAAATCTACTTTTATAATTATACATGTGGTGTCTCCGTATATACGTGGAAGATTTTCGAATTCTATATTCAAATGGGTAAGCTATAGATTTTTTCCTGAACCGTATAGTTGGCCTCAGCATCGCTTTGATTTTCTTCTGGGTTATTACAAAAGTGGCGAATTTGCAAAACAATGTACATTTGTGTATCGGGGCCTACGATGCATACGTGGCATATTTTTAAGTTCCATGCCCAAATTAAAAATCGAAGGATCTGCTGCATATGCGCTGAGGGCCTTTAAACCCGGATGTAGATTTCTTTATGGGTTTGCTGTTTTTGTATTAACCCAGAGGAGTATTGGAGTCCTGCTGGAAGCCACTTCATACGTTTCAGAAAAAGATTTGCAGCTTTTCTTTTTGAGTATATAAATTGGGGTCTGCCACGTATGTACTGAGAGCATTAATACTCAAAGGTAAATTTCTTGCCATATTCGTTGCTTTTGTATTAACCCAGAAGAAAATTAAAGTAAATACTCCCTGTATGTTTGTTGTGGTTTGTTTAGCATTCTTCTTAATTTTCTTTGGGAATGAAACCACTCATAGTTTTTAAAATCTATTTTATTTACGTTTCGATCCATGACCTAGGATCGTTGACAAAATAATAAAAACTTCAAGTTTGACGTTTATGACATAAATTGAAGGTTACTTTGATTTATTAATGTTTGAAATATTTGGTTTGAGTACACTAAGCAAACATTTTTAAAGTTTAAAAGAATGATTGCCTTCAATTTGTGTTGCGACCTGGGATCGACTTTCCTATGGTAGCCAATACGCTTAACGTGAAATCAGCTGATTAATTTTTATTGGTGAATTTTATATAAACTCAATAATTTGGGAAACATTTTTTAACATGTTTCTATTTATACAATTGAGAGATTTCTGATTTTATGTCTTATTTTACGTTAAGCGTATTGGCTACCATAGGAAAGTCGATCCCAGGTCGCAACACAAATTGAAGGCAATCATTCTTTTAAACTTTAAAAATGTTTGCTTAGTGTACTCAAACCAAATATTTCAAACATCAATAAATCAAAGTAACCTTCAATTTATGTCATAAACGTCAAACTTGTAGTTTTTATTATTTTGACAACGATCCTAGGTCATGGATCGAAACGTAAATAATATAGATTTTAAAAACTATGAGTAGTTTCATTCCCAAAGAAAATTAAGAAGAAAATTAAAGTACTTAGTTCTGGTAGCCACTTATACGATTCAGAAAAAAACGAATAGTTTTTTATGGACATAGAATTTAGAAATCTGCCACATATGTACTAAAGACCTTAATTCCTACATGTAGATTTCTTTAAAAGTTCGCTGCATTTGTATTAACTGAGACAAAATTACAGTTGTGCTGGTGGCCCGCGATACAGTTCCGGAAAATATTAATAAACTTTCTAATTGTGAATGAAATATAAAATCTACTGCTTACGTACTGAGGGCCATATAACCTAAAGGTAGATTTATTTACATATTTGCTTCTTTTGTATTAACCCAGAAAAAAATTGAAAGTAGTGCTGGGGCCACAGTATAGTTAGGAAAAGTGAACGTTTTTATTTGAATATAGAACTTATAATTGTGACGTGTATGTACTGCAAGTCCCTATACGTAAATGTAGATATCTTGATAAAAGCGCATCTTTTATATAAACGTAGAAGAAAATTAAAGTAATACCAGCGGCGGCCAGTTGATGTGAATCATAGAGGAATTGATGGGAGATTGGGTATGCAGTGACGCAATTTGTTTCTTTGTGAAGATTTGATGAAAAGTGGAAGCTGTCCATAGTGATTTACAATTCGGTGTCTTTACACTGGAATGGCAAATACGTAATTAATAGCATCTATTTATAAAACCATTCCTGGATAAAGTATCCGTACTGGTTACTAAAATATATACAGTTTAAAGGAAATATTGGGTTTTCGGTGAGGCAAGCCCCCTTTCGTCACAGTGCCTGGATTCTTGATGTAGTGGAGTAAACAATGCTGACGTGTATTGTGCGGAGTGTGGGATGTGGGTAGGTTATGTATTAGAGTGTTTAAGTGTTTATTGGAGGTTTTGTGTTTAGGATGTCGGTGAGGAATTTGTTTAGTAGTTCAGATTGTGCGTGATGAGGTGTGTTATGCTAGGTAGTGGGGTGTAGAGATCTAGGTTTAGTACGGATTTAAAGTTTGAGCGAGAGGTGGATAGTAGTGAACATGTTTAGATGAGGTGGTAAGGAGCCTCATGTGTGGAGTTGTTGCAGGACAATATGGGGATGGAGTGATGTTGAAGGAGTGAAGTTTGGATCGAAATTTGCCGTGAGAGGTTAGGAATTGTATCGTTTGAGGGCTGGAGTGGGATACGTGTTGTGGGATTTTTAGTAGTTTGAGGGAAAGGTCGTATGTGTGTATCTGCCGGATGGGGATGTGGACCAGAGTTGTTGCCAGGAATGGTTTAACGAGGAACGAATGCTGGTTTTAATGTTGGACTTAGGCAGTGTTCTGTACTCGTCAGGAGTTAGGATGGTGTCCTGGAGTTGGATGGAAGGTTGGGTTTCAGGTTTCGGATTTGTAGGACTGCGTTGAGTTGTAATTCTGTGAGAGGGTTTTGAGGAATGGTGTATAGGGCTAATGTGGATGTGGTTCTGTATGCGCGGAATGCATATAGTAGGAAGGGGTAGATTATTGTGTTTAGTTTCGTTCTAGAAGAGGGTGGGGTTAATGTCAACCAGGTATCGGATGCGTACTGTATGATAGGGATGATAATTTGGGAAAGAAGCGAGAGTGTGTGTGGATAGATGTACTGAAGTTGGGAGTGATTGGTGGATGTTTTTTAGTATGATCTGTGTTTTTGTTCTTAGTTTCGTTAAGTGCGTGTAAATGTGTGTGTAGTCGGGTGTCTATATACAGTCCTAAGTATCGTACGTAAGGGGAGAATCTAAGCGGGGTGTTTAGGGTCTTGATCTTGGGAGGACGTTGTGGGTTTAGGAAACCTTTCAGCAGGGGGAGTTTTGATTTGGATGGGGATAATGCTTGTTTATTTAAGACGGACCAGGATTCTATGTAGGATGTCAGTGTTAGGGCTGTTTGTTCAATGGAGGATCTGGAGTTACCATGGATAAGAAATATGACATCATCTGTGTATGCGAGGGTGGTGACGTTGGGTATATTGTGTAGGAGTAAGGGATTGATGGCTATGTTCTAGAGGGTGGGGGACAAACAGGACCCTTGGGGGCCTCCTTGGGAAAGGGATTTGGTGATATGGTAATAATTTGAGATTAGGGATGCTGTTCTTGAGGTTAGGAATGAGTTAGAATTTTGCATAGTTTCGAAGGAAAGTGGAATAGTCTTAGTTGATTTAGCAGGTTAGGTCACCAGAGGTAGTCGAAAGCGGATTTGAAGCAAGGAAGAGCGCGATGATGTATTTGGACGTGGAATGTTTGACGGAGGAGACTAGGAGGCTGATGGTTTTCTCAGCGCTGTGGTTGGGTCTAAAGCCGTGTTGAGATGGGGATAGGATGTTGTGGTTCGTGATATGGGAATTGATTTTGTGAAGGATTGTTTTCTCAAGGAGTTTGCCTGATGTAGAAAGAAGTGCAATTGGTAGAAAAGATTTGTGATGAGATCTGGTCCAGGAGCACATTTGGGTATATATAATTTAAACAAATTATTTTCAAGTGAAGTTGTTATGATTTCTTTATTTTTGTTAATTATTTCGGCGCCATTGCAATCAACAAATGCAAAGATTCTAAGTATTTGGCTCACATAGCAATTTGACTTCTAATTCAGGAGTAAAGTAAACATTGCTTACTTATACATCACTATCGGAACCATTTACTGTTATAGAATGATTAGGATTTTCATCGTCTAGCTGTTGATCCGAAGCGCCTGGGATAGATTCCCGACACCGATCGCTTGAAAAATGTTAGACGCGCATTTCTCACAAAAATACGCCTTCGTTCGGATAAGAGGTAACATGTTGGTCCTATGTGTAGTGTTGTCACTCACGTTAAAGATCCCTACCTTACTTGGAACAGCAAGGATTAGGCAAAATTCAAAATAGGCAATTAAAAGGAACTCGCTTCTTGCTCAATGTAGTATTTTCGGGTGGAGCATTGGGAAATGAAATGTAGGGTCAACTTCGCCTCCCATATATTTTCATTTTTTTCGCTATAAGCAAATGAACATAATTGAAACAAATAGCGGCACAATTGAGCACAAAATGAACATAATTCAATGGCCTCTTGGATGTTTTCGTTTTTTTCTATATAAGCAAATTAGCATAATTGAAATTAAACACTGGCACCATTGAGTACGCACTAACACAATTCGATGGACTAAGGATTAATTGAAAAACTTCGACGTAATTGAGCACAAAACGGACACTATACAATTAACTAAGAAAAATTGAAGAACTCAAAAAAAGCGGGGGGTGATCGTCAACTTGGTCCCCCGAATGTTTCCGTTTTTCCGCTTTAAGCACAATCGAAACAAACACCGACACCATTGAGCACAAAACGAACACAGTCAATGGAGTAAGAAAAAATTGAAAACGGAAAGTGGAGTGCCAATTTGACTCACCTCGCAAATGTTCTCCAGAAAGTTATCACGAATGTTCTCGGGAATATTTCAAAATAAATTACGCCGACGTTAAAATTCGCTTTTATGCAAGCGAATTTGACTGTAATTTACGTAATTTTAGCGAATTTTATCTCTGTGAAATCCCTTTTTTACGCACAAATTGTTTTACAACCACATGAGTAATACATTATTTCAAGCAATGTAAGGATCTAATGAAATGTCTAACGGTATAAATACGCTGAGATTAGTTTATTTATCCTCATTGCTAAAAGGTTACGTGTGGTCGTGGTCAAGAATTGCGTTATTTTTCCTGTTTGCTATAAAAGTCAGGTGTGACACTGACGGTCAGTATTATCAGCAACTTCCGTGCTTTCGCATATTGATATGCAAAGCATTTCGAGATGCGCAATTATTACAGTTGCTCCATAATAAACTTTCGCCACAACGTATATTTTGTTGAGCACTATTATTCACGTTTGCTATTTTAAAACCTGTTTACTGACCTTGCTTCTATTTACACTCGAAATACCTACTCTTTACTAGTAAGCTTTTATATTATAAATTAAGTAATAGTTGATAAACTGTATTTGACTGTGCAAGTGGTATGTTGTCGAAATGTACGATATCACGCGGAAACAAATAGATTGTAATAATACTTAAATAGAAATTATGCATTATTTGATTGTCACAATACTTGTGTAAATATTTGAGAAAGAGATTAAAAAAACTCTTATCACTCCACTTCCTATGTTCAAATATTTATACTCTTTAAAGTTAACTCGCTTTGAGGACATCAGAATAAAATTTAACGATTTTACTGTTTATGCAGCAATGTGAAAACAAAATGTGCTAATGACAAAATTTGCAAAATGTAACCAGTTTTATGACTCAAATGTCATGGTTCTAGTTCTAAACCTTTTTTATCTATAAAATTAGTCTGTCTGTATGACAGGAAACAAACCCAATACGAAAATTTTAATTTTGTTAGGAACCTTGGCTAAAGTTACCATTTTATTTTCAAAAATTGTGATCTTCTTACAGTTAATTAGGGTGGTGAAGTACGGCCAAATTTTACCGGCGATTAACTATGATCACGCTTACTTTATCTAATCACACCAAGACAACGTATTGTGAAGTACATGCATAAAGTGAATCAAGTTGGCTCTCCAACTTTAATTTTTTGGATTTTCTTCGTAATCCCTAGAATTATGTGTTCGTTTTGTATCACTTTGTTTCAGTGGTACTAGATTCCTCATCAAGAGAAATATGGAAAACAAATCCGGGAGGGATTTAATCGTCCACTGCAGTGATGTTTGTGTGATTCAATTAATTTTTACTACATTATATTGTGCTGTTTGTTCTCTAAAGCAGTTGAATGATTGTAGCATCGGTCTGGCTGTGGCCGGAGTAATTACATTGAAACGCAGTGAGTCGTTTGTACACAAAAGATGATTAATGACCCCCGGGGCGTTTCACCTTCCGGATGAATTTTGGATTTACGGGTACAAGAGTTTTATATTTAGGAGTTGTTTAAAGCTCAGTAGGAAATCTCTAGAATGGGACTGGCATAATTCTAATAATTGATAAAATTGAAATGTATATAAATTTGCAGGCATAGTTATTGCAGGTCAGTTCTGATCGAGCTTTGAACACTATGTTAGTTAATTGCAGCTTTGGTTGTAATACTAGTTGTAACCGAGCTTTGATCACGAAGTTACGTTTAATTAAAGCTATAATAGTCGACATATGTGATATAAATGTTTATATAAATTGCTGTAGTGATTAGGTAAATTAGTTTTAGCGCTTCGTGTATAAAGTAATTGTAGTGTTTCGAGATTAAATTAATTAAGACGATAGAATCGCAGTTTAAGAAGATGATACTTGTACTACTAAGCGATTGGCAGAAAATAAATTATTGTGTGAGCTTTTAAAAATTTTATTGTAGGCTGCGGGTGTTGATAGGGTTTGTATAACCAGTTTGAAAATAAAGAACTGTTGTTATTACAAATAGAGTTTTTATTACATTCTGTTACATGTTCAATATAAGTAAACATATTGAAGTAAATAGTAAATGAACATAACCAGAACCGCCAATGCATAAAGAATACAAAGGTAAAAAGTCAATTTAGAACGCATAATGCAACTCTTAACACACGATATAATATGATATAATATAATATTATAATATAAAATTGTTTGTTAGTAATAAATACTACATGCATGAACAAATTATTACAGGTACTTCGATATTTTGCAATATTTTCTTTTTCATTCTGAACGGACCTGCAGCCTGAAGAAGTTCTAAAATACTAGAACGGGTAGAATTGTTCACGTGTTTCAGTGGGTTAAAGAGCTGAACTGTAGGTTTAACCAAATTAGTGGGGTGTTTAGTGAGAAACCAGACTAAGACAGGTCCCCAAAAGAGGGTAGCACCTGTTTCGGTAGAGTGACAGAGATCTTGGGAGTCGGTATGGAAGGCATTATAATTTGAATAAGGGCCGCTATACTTGCGGCCACGTCCCCAATGCTCCACCCGGAGGTACTACATTGGGTGGTATGGAAGGCAACTGGAAACCACCCATTATCTTCAAAGTACACAGCGTTCTGAAAAGGTTTTAAAATGATGGCATCCTTTGGGGTAAAAGATTCCGGAGTTAAAATACCCTTTACATGTGATTTTCCAATGCTACACCCGAAGGCTACATTGGTCAGGAAGCAAGTTTTTTTTACCTGGAACATTTGGAATTTTGCCGAACCCAGGAATCTTTAACGTGCGTGATAACACTCATGCACGGTACCTCCATTTTGCCTCTCATCCGAACGAGGGTGTATTTTTGTGAAAAATACTAGCCTAACATTTTTCAAGCGGACCGTGTCGGGATAAGTTAAAATACCCCCCATTCGGATCTCCGGAAGGGGACTACTTTGGGGGATGTAATCGACAAATTTAACGGAAGAGCAGGAAACATTTTGGGAGACGGAGCGTGGAATGTCAGAAGCTGAAGCAAGTGGGCAAGCTAGAGAATTTGAAAATTGAAATGAATAGGTTAGCATTAGACATAGTAGGGATTAGCAAAGTTCGGTGGCTAATAGCGAGTGATTGTTGGAGCGGAGACTTTAGGATAATTCATACCGGATCAGAGGAAGGAAAATCAGGTGTGGGAATAGTCATGCGGAAAACGATTGGGCACTCTGTAGAAAAGTACTTACAAAAAAACATGGTGCTGATGATTAGATTAAAATCTAAATCGGTCCAGTTTTTTTTTAACTTTAATACTATTTATGTGCTTTTAAAGTTTGTACATTCAACTTTTTCAAGCAACAAAGCTTAATAAAATTATTTTCAAAAATAA
The DNA here is from genome assembly GCA_036346225.1 of Platerodrilus igneus. Classification (NCBI taxonomy): domain Eukaryota; kingdom Metazoa; phylum Arthropoda; class Insecta; order Coleoptera; family Lycidae; genus Platerodrilus; species Platerodrilus igneus. Next base: position 1,792,233 of record JARFIW010001052.1, on the reverse strand, counting down.
CTATGCAATAACTACCGAGGTGCCATTATTTTCATTTTACTCGCTATAAGCAAATGAGTACAATTGAAACAAACGCAGGCACCATTGAGCACAAAACGAACACAAGTCGATGGTCTACGAAAAATCGAATGTGAGGGGGAACTTAACTCGCTTGCAGGCATACCTACTTGTCAAGTACGTTTTTGATATCTTCTCTTCTGTTTTTTAATATAAATTTTATGTGCAGTGGAGTCAATAAATAATTGAGGTTGACGAGTGATGGAAAACCTAAAAAGTCGAGAAACTTCTTATTTTTGGAAGTCTGGTAAATTTCCAGCCGATAATAATAATAATCTCTTAGATATATCAATTTCATGAGTATTTTCGCTTGTCCAAAAAAAGAAAACGCTATTTGTGACTTGACCTTCTAATAGCAAACTATTAAATAAACAACCAGCGACTGACAAACGTTTTCAAGTTTTCAAAACGTTTGTATTCGTTATCTGACTTCAGTATTCTCGGGACCTTGTACTATATACACAATATTCTTAGTGTTTAAACTAAGCATTCAAGTAGTTAAAAATGCTTCAAAGGTCACGCGATGGTCCCGATATAAACACAAGACCCCCCGAAGCAACACAATCCTAAATTTGAACTGTTACGGGTTACGCACACTTAAGTAACCAATATATACTATAACCTACGAGGCGTGTTTTTTTAAGTAATGACGTTTGAAAATAACAGCCTAACCAAAGAAAATTTTCAAAAACCAAATTTATTTTCAGATTCGACATACATTTCTCTATTTTTCAACATAGCTGCCAAGTTTGTTTAAACACTTATCATACCTTACAACTAGTTTTTGAGTACCCTCTTAATACAAACTTGCCGCCTGCTGTGGTCCCCTGACACTTCAGGAAAGTCCCTTGAAAGAGTGCTTTTGGTGAAGCGTGTGTTCTCAAGAATTTTCGCTTCAACTGAAGCCACCATATCATCTGTGATCAAAGATGGGCGACCGGAGCGGGCACTCATCACGGATTTTGGCACGGCCATCTTTGAAGTCTCTGACCCACTTACGCACTTTATCTTCCACATGGCAGTAGCGTAAACTTCACAAATTTACCGGTGAATGTCTGCAGCAGACAGGTTTCTTGTCGTCAGAAAGTGTTTCACTGACCGTATCTCGCAGATTCGATAATCTGGAACATTTTAAAGACACAGAACAGACCGTACAGGTTATCTATGCAGTTGCATTAGAGAGTTGTTCACAAGGAACGCCGGGACACGACGCAAGCACTCGTTGCGGCGCGCGCGCCTCGTATATCAGTCATTATAACTTCTTGCCGACTACGATTCTGTCAAGGTATCTTATTATTACAGCAACCGGACCTTTAAAGGGGCAATGCTCCGATTTTTAAGGGTTTTATATACTTTTCTCAAGAATAGTTCTCGCAGAATGGGGATATATACAATATTATAAGGAAATTGGCCGTGTTTTCTTAAAAGGTTTTATGCCCTTCCTAAAAAAAATTTAGTTTTTAAAGCATTGCTTGCTAACGTGCAACCTTGATACGACAATTTCAGAGCGACATTCATATGGCATATGATTCTAACTCGAATGAATTGGATTGCACAACTACCCGTAATTGAAAAAAAGAAATACTTGTGGCGTAGAAAAAATTTAAACATTGGGATTTTCTGTAAGAATGTCATGGTAATTGCAAAAGGTAATAGGCACTTTTTAGTTCTAAATCAGCTGTCAAAAGGCATTTTGAGCAGTAATGTGTAGAATTGTTACGAGTGTATGAAGCGTTACATTATTAAATTTGGTATTGTCCACAAGGGGCGGGAACCTCGTAAAAAAGTAAGGGTGCACCGGCTAACTACAGTGGTGCGTGTGTGCCGCTATAGAGACAATAAAAGAAATGGAACAAAAATCGAAAAATGTAACAATTAACTAGGTGCAATTTCAGGCTGTTACCACTAACATTTACTTTGTCTTAAATTATGGGCGGAAACTCGTTTAGTCTAGTCTATGGGAATCCTATGAACGAGTATTGCTGAGGATTCTTAGCACGTCGACCTCCTGGTATTATGGAATTCCTTTTACAAAATGCTACCCCCTTTGTGTCGTCAAAACGAAAAACAAATTTCAGTTCATTGCGTTAACGTAAGTCTATTTTAATGTAGTAGTGACAAAACATTTATGTGAACCAATACACACAGAATTGTGAAACTGCATAATTCAGTTCATATCCAATTAATCATAACCGTGATGATTCAACTATAATAATTTGTAACGTTTCAAATTTTCAATTAAAACTTGCAATGTCCATGTTTTATATCTATGATTTAACTTAACACTATACTTTAACTAATGGTGGGCCTTGTATAATTTTATTAATATTTATCTAAGAGTCATGCATAAATGCAACAACCAATTACAGCCGTTCCTAATCAGCCGCGACTTACAGTACTTCATTATTATTAGCGATCCAGAGCACGTTTAGACAGACCAGCGCGCGTCGCAGTAGATGGAACTAGCAACGACTAGTTCACGGTAGTATGACGTAAGATAGCGTCTACCTCGGAAGCGTCATTGCATTGGTGACAAATAGGTAACGGTATCATAACAGATTAGTATCCATTAGTAATTAATAATTTAGTTAGATTTGGATAGTTTTAAGTCGACCCTTCAGGTCGCACTGGTAAGCAGAGCCGGCGGCCGCTATCCGGTATTACGGATTCCCCCCTACTTTTTGCTAGTGTCTTGTTGATTATACACACTCCAATGTCAACGCTATGCGTACCATTATTTAACCCTAATTTTAGTTTTAGTTTATAAATTATATTTAACGATTAATTATTTTTGAAGTCGGATTTATATGAAGCACGTAATTATTCGCGTTTAAACCCAATGTAGTACCTTCGCGTGGAGCGTTGGGCACGTGACCCCAAGTGTTGCATTCCTTGCTCAAATTATACAGTATTATAACAACTATATAACCCTCGTTTATGATTTTTGAATAGAATATTAGCTACAATTAGTTCATTTTCATACAGAACTTTATTATTTTAGCACTTCTTCTCATTCCTAAATCATCCATTCGTTCTCGTACTACTTGTACGTCTCTACCTTCACCTACAATTACATCAATAACTAGCAATCCCCGTCGTTTTCTAACGTCCTCGGTAACCTCAAATTTCGTGAAGTATATTTTCAATCTCATCGAGACAGTGTAGGCGTGCATTCGTCTACTACCGCCACTTATGTCGATTTTGTAGTATCTAATTGTAATTATCCTATCACGAACCTGTTTTAATATTTTTTACTTCTTGCTCTTTTATCATTTATTATACAAGCCGCACTTGTTTGACTATTACCTGAGCTTGAGCGAATGACCATATATTTTCTTGACGAAAAGTCTTTCTTTTGTCAGATATCTGGCTTCACTAAACCTTATCAAAGCTAATAGCCATGTCTTACATTAAATTCTCTATCCTCTTTACAGTTCAAAGACTCCGCTGTTTTCTCCGATTCGTGGAACATTCTTACTCTTTGGTCGTTTCTTCCTTTTTCTTTCTTCCTTCGTGTTCTTGCCTTTCCTCAGGATCCGAATAGGGACGGTCTACCAAAGCAGGGTGGGATTCCGAGACTATGTTTCTACCAACTGGAATTTATAAATGTTTAGAAGACACCCTATATATTTTTTCACGATTACGTGTTTTGGGAAAAAAATTGGTGAGAATTTTCTGTTGCCTTCTACCGAGCGCAGCACAAGGTTCTTTAAGCGGAACTTGGAGTGAGCAATGGACAATGGACAATGGACGACAATGTTAAATTAAATTGTAGGTCAATTACTGTTGTGATGGACCTTTCTGAAGCTCTAAATCAAAACTAAAATATTATTTTGCGACATGTTTTAGTGTTTTAAAGTTTGATATTTAGCAACAAAATAGTACACCTATCTAACATTATTGTTGGATAACTCAATTTACGCAGAAGTGTGAAGTTTTTAGTTTGATTACGGTATCTTTCATATGAGGTGCAGCTAATATTTGCAAATGAACTGATTAATGAACACTTTGTCTTTGCACAGATACCAGCAAGACTATTTCAATAAGGTCTATCACAAAATGACATATTTATATCTTGTAACTCTTCAGTAAACCATTTTATACATAAGTTTTGTCTAATGAACGGAAATACTCCACAAATCAACGTTTTATCAAGAGAGCTTATAAAGCAAAATCCTTTGGGTTTTCACTGATCCAATATCAAATGTCTCAGTCACCAGTCGCACTTTCAAGGAAAGGAAGTTACTAAAAAACTTAACCACAGAAGAAAGCACGGAAATGCTCTTTCGACAATAAGATAAATGACTCAGCGTTGGGGATGCTGCATCTAAAGAATTGAAAAAACAATTAAGCGCAAAAAATCCATTAGAGCGATTTGTGTTTATCTAGCAAACTTGAAAACAAATGTATATCCAAAACAGGACAATTTATAAGCATTTACTACAAAAAATATTCTGCTTTAGAGCTTTAAATATCTAATGGAAGTGGAATATATAATTTTTTTTGTGATGTGATTAGTAAATTATTATGCTTCCCATTATTTCCAATCCAGATTACCATTGGACTTTATTTCGATAATTCTGATGGAATGTTAAAAATAAGAACACTAACCCCTTTAAATTATTATAATCCAGTGCGTTTCATTTTGAAAAATGGATTAGCTCGAACAAGCAGAAAGCTTCTGCTTGTATTTGACGAGCGAAAATTTATCTGTTCTTAATAGTTCCCCTCCCCTACGTATAAAACCAACTATAACGGTCACAAATACTTTTAATTTGCTTAAGGTAAAGCTGTTTACTACAATAATAAAATATTGCGAGAAGTTCTTTACAAAAATCCTCTGAGTCCCCTCACCTCTCCCAGGTTCAATGTACCAATGTTTACCTATGTTGATGAAACTGCTGATGTCTTGTTACTAATGTTCGAACCGAGTTCAATTTTTTTTGTGATGCTTGTTGTTCTTTGTGATTGTCATATTTAAGTCGAACCTAATTTTTTTTATAAATTTAGAAAAATATGTGGAAAACTGACCAAATCGGCAGCTGTTTGAAGATAGGGTAGCTAAGCGTACAACCAAGCACTTACATTTGTAAACAAGATAACGGCACGATGGTTTGTTTGATCTTCAAGTTCTGCTGCATATACCTTTGAAATAGACATTGGACGAGATAAAAGATAAGGGAAGAAAATGGGGTAAACATATGCGTTCCTCGTAGAAGCTCTGGTGCACAATAGCGTACGACTTGAAGGCACAGTTTCAAGTGTCTTCTTCGCTGCCGTGAAAGTCATGTTATTTCCCTATTCTTGCTAGTCAATTTTCATTCGCGTACAACGGTCGCGTAATCACCAAAACCCTATAACGAAATTCTTAACAGGAAGTCACGTCAAAGTTCAGAAGGGCGCTTAATTAAAATTAGAAGTAAACGTTTTGTTTATTTTATTCTCTATTATCATCCAGTTCCTATATTTATATTTCATCTACACTTTCCATCATATATTCAATCGTAGTAATTTACAATATGCGCAGGTATGTTTTACAGAAGGTAGATTCACGGAACAAATTGACGAGTTTGAACATAACTTACTACTCGCATATTAGAGAGCAGTCCAAGATTACTTTTCTGGCTTTCTTTGTAATTGCAATATTTTTTTTGTAAGTAGTAGATAGTTGATCTAAAAGAATAACTGGAGCAAATGATCTGGGTATTGTAACTGGTTTGTGCACTTTTGAAACTTCGACTGTATCCTGCAGTTTATTTTCTCTCGCTACATTATGGCAGCAAGTTTTCTAACCTCCTCTGACGGTCTAAAAATTTGTAAGTAAGTGCTAATGTTATGCTTCTAGGGCAGCTGGTAGTTTTAGTACACAGTTGGTTTGTTTGTGACTACTAATTCCAAGGTCGCGTGTTCAATTTCCGATATTGACCGCTTGAAATATGTTAGACACGAAATATCCCGTGGAATAAAGGCTAAATGTAGGTTCCGAGTGTGTTGTCACGCACATTTAAGACCCTCTACCTTGCTAGGATTGGCTAAAGTTCAACTAGAAATGTAAATTTCCAGGTTAAAAACTCACTTCTTGCCAATGTAATACTTTCGGGTGTAGCAGTGGATAATTCAAAATTGGGTAGTCAAAGGGGTGGTCAAAGTTTGATCTGACAGTACTACTCTTTGTCAAAGTCACAAATTCGTAATATCAGACCAGGTACAATATAGTTTATTTTTCAGCTAATACATATATAGCACAAATGTGGATGCCAACAAATTTTCTCTGGATGTGGTCGCATTCGGAAAGACCGGGTCTAACTCTGAGTCTGTGGTGACCAGCATTATATAAATTTTTTCCTATACCATAAAACAAGAGCTAGTGTCGCAGTCGTTGAATGTAGTAAGCCGTCAAATCTGTCTGAAATCTTGCAGTGTTTCTACCGTTGCAAAAGCACCACCTTTCTCTTTACAAAAATTGTAGTTTTTATTTCTGTTCAGGAGTCCAATTAACAATACAATTAAACCTGTATCTGATCTCGCAAGAACAATGTTAGTAGTGCTAATTTGGTTTGCGATTGTAATCGCAATGTCTACGTCTACATCTTCTGCTGCTGTTGGTAAGAGTCAGTGATTTTGAAGTTATGATCCCACAGGTGGCGTTAGTTCCTTTTTATCGCTTTGTTGGTTAAGAAATTATTTTTTGCTGTAGCACAAACAATATGTTTATCTTTCACAGGTTGAATATCTTACCAAGCTTCTAGTTTGTCCTTACCTTTTGGTAGTAAGATCTTTGGGTTATCTTTTAGAAACAACGATTGCATTCTATCTGTGACTATATATCTACTGCAGTTCTGTATTCATCACAGTACGAACTACTTTGTTCCCATTTTGTAATAGAAACTCTTTTTCTAAGGTGTATGGATCGCGTCCTTAATTCAAGTTTTTTGACGCCACCTTCCTCAAGCATTTTTATCATAGAAGATTTTCTCTTTTGACGAGGTACACTATCAAATATGGATGGTGAAGTGCTGGTAATTCATATTTCACATTCTACGTTAATTTGCTAGAGCTATCACTGGTATTGTTTACGGTTAAAGAGTTGTTTCGTGTTAACGATAACTTCCTTAGATTTTGTTTTTCCTCTGAGTTGCAGTTCTTATACGTCATTCGATTTGATTTTGTCAATAGACCCAACCTAAGAATTTTGGTCACAATTTACTGAGTCGTTACATACAAATCCAGATCTCAGGACTTTAGTTCTTCCGATACTTTGATGATCGAATTGTGTTGTTAGGCCTTGTGATAAACCTTAGTAAGTCACAAAAATGTTTTCTTTACACTTGTAGTTCGACATGTGGTCTATTATTTTGCATGGTTGTTCCAAAATAGTCTTCAACGGTTTCGTGTATTTTAGGAAGGAAGGAAGATAGTTCGTAGCATCTTTTTCGAAAAGTGCTGTCCTTTATGTCGGTGTATTTAGTATTTATGGATTGTAGATGCTGCCATGATCAGTACACATACCAGTTCACTTTCTAAACCAATGTGCGCTCTTTTGCTTGACACTAAGAATGTATTCTCTCCATAATTTTGTTAATATGATAAGAATAACAATCTATTCTCATAATTTTCTAAGAAGTCCATATAACTGACGCGATCATAATGCAGGTTATTTGCCACATGGTCGGTACGGGCGTTAACATTTGGAAATCCAAGCGCTCCTTACATTTTGAACAATTTTCTCAGATTTCCAATGTAGAGGCAACGTGGGAAACCTATCTACGCTGTTGTGTACACTTTCAATCAACCACTGCTGGCCTTGCAGTGATGCAACAATCATTTTTAAAATGGAATTCTCTTCCGATTCTCGGAAGTCGAAATAGAAGACGTTGAAGGTTTGGTTTGGTGGCTAAGATCAGAACGGGTACTTCTTATCATATTTTTCGGCCAGTAATCAAAATCGCTATTTGAGTCGACATTACTCCGAATTTGGAATAGTTAAAGTTTTAAATGAAATGAAGCTTTATGAACAGTGCATACTGTCAGCTGTCAGCCCAAGAATATTTTTCAAAATAACATGAAATTTCTCTAAGCAGCTTAACCAAAGAACGCTTATTTGGTAGCTACTGGTTTGGTACCCGCCCGGTGAAATTTATTACACATTTTTATTTAGAAATAAGAATATTCCGCGCAAAGCAGGTATGTCTGAACACCTCATTCTTTAGCCCCTAGTGTTTCGTATAATATACATAACAAGCATGACGCTATAGATTGAGGTTTCTGCAAATCGTTATTACTAAGACACTAAAAAGATTTATTTGAAATGTTTATTTTAAAAATTATTCGTATTTTTATTGGAAATTGAGCCTAATGTTTTTTGTGTAATTCTGCACATAAATTTAGAAACTCTGGAAAGAACAGCTTGTTAAGATCTCTACGATAATATGCTTTTATGTTATTACTTTCGAATTAGTCGGACTTTATGAAGGTATATAAAAGATGGTATAAAGTCGCGGATTTTATGACTTCGACATGCCGAACTTTACTATTAAGTTTTACGCCCCGTAAACAGCAATCAAAATCTAACATTACAGGTCGGTACTTTAAGTTGTGAAATTCTACTTTAAGGCCCACATCTCAGTAAACTTCAAGTATTTACAATTTGTTGAAGGTAGTTTCTTTTCTAATATTTCCATTGTCTTCGTAGGTGGTTGAGAATAGTGGATTCTAGTTCAGTTTTCTGAGTATTAAAAATAACTTGTGACGTAACAGTTACTAGTCGGGTATTTTCATTAGTAGCGACTAAAAACATTTTTGTATTTAACACTAGATTTAAATAGTCTTTCTTTCTGAGATATTAAATTCTTTTTGATATGTAAAACATTTTTTAATCGCTCGAAAGACTTGGTAAGGCTAAAACTATTTATGAACTTAAAGTCTAGTTGACCCTACACCCTTCATATTCGTAATGTATGACTCATGTGTTTTCTAAAGTTGGTCCTTTTCTCCAGTAGGCAACTACAGATGATAAACTTTTTATTCTCTTGGAAGTCTGGTAATATCGAAATATTCTAGATAGGACCGCAATTACCCAAGTACGTTAATTCCTTTGAAAGAATCTGCAAAAATACTTGGCTTATGATATCGACTCACTCAAGCTTGTTACCTTTTTGACATTACATACCTTTTTTTTTACCATACTGAACTGTAATATATCTTTTGCGATACAGTTTTGTTTTTAGTTTAAGGTAGAAATTTAACTGGCACTTAGCTAGTTCAATTGATCCAATAAAATCCAAAAATAGAGAGTATTCTCGTGTAAAAATAATTTAGTAGTTAAAAAATATAAAAATTATAGCAAAGTGCTTTTGGCGTTAGCCATCTTCCGTGACATGTCAAGTTATTTTTATTTTTTATTTTTACTTTTCGACTTTTCATCAACAACAAAAACAAGATGTAATCCTAATTTATTGGAACAATCAATTTGTGAACTAGTCTTTTTTACTGTGTGATATTAGTTTAATGATTTAAATGCCCTTTAGTTATTGATTTAGTTTGATGGAAATAAGTTTTTAAAATAACTTGACATGACGTCGAAGATGGCTAACGCCGAAAGCGCTCTGCTGTAATTTTTATATTTTTTAACTATTAAATTACTTTTACACGAGAATACTCTCTGTTTTTGGATTTTATTGGAAAAATTTCGTGTACACAACCAATAAGTCTTCAACTTATGAGTTCAATTGATGACTAATAATAATGATAAGTAATAAATTACTGTATCTTGAAGAAACGTTGTTTTATCGAATACGAGATTTATTAATTTTGATTTTGTGCTTAGGGATATCATTGATATTTTTATATTGGAGTCTGTTTTTTTAATTTTAATTTGTTTTTGAGAAAGTCCGAGTCCAATAGGTTCTTTTACACCAAATATATTTTGAAACGTTTATTACGCATTCAATCTTGCTTCAAAACAAACATTAAAAATCTAAGGTAATTGTGAATGTTTAATCGTTTAATCCGACTTTGAACGAGAAAATGACAATGAAGGAACTTTTGTGACATATATGCCAATTATGCAATTATTCCTTGAAAATAAACAACAAATTGCTCAATACTTGCTTTAGAGTACTGCTGAAGCGTGTGATGCGGTGGTGAACACTGTCTGTGCGATTAACAGACATGTATTTTAAACTGAAAAGAGAACAAAGAAACTACTATAGTTACGAAATGCATTCCGAAAGTAAAATGTTTTTATGCAGCATTATAGGAGTTTCATATTGCAAACCTATATTTGTAAGAATTCATGTAATGTTGAACCAAGAACGGAGTTCATGTGAAATATTTGAAATTAGTGAGACAAGTTTGAAGAAGTGAATATTATCAACAATTCTCTGCATTGCATTATCATAATTAAAATTTAGTTGAATGGAGATTTAAACTTTATTTAAGACAGAACACCTTATTTATTAATTATTTATGCCTAAAATAAGCTAATATACAATATTTAAAACGTGTAATATAAAAATTCCTATACATATTGATTATATACATTTGATTTATATCCATAATAAAAGTTGCCCATGGTTATAACTGTTGTTATACGTAAAATAAAAGGAATATCCTCAATTTAGTTGACCAAGTACACTATAATTACCTCAACTCGCGAATAATGAAATTGATGCAGAGAGTTTTAATTTCACAATATTTTTTGAGCTAACCACATAATAAAATGCTTTTATACCCAATATACAGGGTAATTCACAACTTCATAGCAATATTTTAACTATGCTTAAGAAAAAAGCGCATGCTGATTTTTACACACAAAAAACAGTATTCTTTAAAAAATAAAAACATTTAAATTTCAAATGATGTTTTTGGAAATGTATATACCTGCTCATGTCGTCGTCAGAGTAAATTGTATTCACTTCAAGCTCCGTTTTAAAGCTTAATTTTAAGCATTTTCAACTGAAAATAAATTATCGTGACTAGTTTAAAAAATACCACTAATAAACATCTATATTCGGCAAACGTTTCCAAACCGTAAAGTGACAACTAAACCCAGAAACGCGCGCTTTGGGTTTTTCAAATCTAAATCAGTTACTTTTGGGTCTGCTACCAATTTAATCCTGCACCTATAAAGCTATAGAAAACTTCAGGTACTGCAGGGGTTAAACCCACAAAATCTGAATCCCATAAAGCAATGAATAAGAGACGTATTCAACGCTAAGGATTTATCACACCTACTCGATTGGATTCTCAAAACAGCACCAGACAATTGTTTATAAAAACTAGAATGCTATTATCTGTAAGAAACTCACAAACTGACGTGAATAAACAAGCCCCGGTAGCCAACTACCGCTATCGGTTGAGGCTCGCATACTTCCCCACACGCATCCCTAACCAGAGCACCCTCGAAAACCATAACCCCCAATGAACTACTAAAAGTTATAGAAATCCACCTTCACCCATCACTCTCAAACTTCAACATCCAATTTGCCCTACAAGATCATTAGTTACCATCCGAACAAACAAACCTAACGACATTAAACTAATTCCACCCTTTACTCAATCATCCTGTTGCACCCACTTAATCAAACCTTAACACCCACAGATTATCATTTTTGATTTAGGCAAAGAAAGCCCATCTACATACCCTAAATTTCATATACGCACAAAACTCCATTGATCTTCTGCTATCCGAAGAATCCTATAGATCCGAAATCTCCATTGTCATCCGCGGTAAAAAAAACTGACTACTCGGATAATTTAATTTAATGCCCAATGTTTCTCCTGAGTTTTGATCCATCCTCATAACCAACTATAAATTCTGCAGAGTAAGAGACCTCCGTGTCCATATGCTACAACTGCCAGAGCTATGGGACATTCAACAAAATTCTGCCGCTTTCTAACTTATTGTGGCCAATGTGTCCGGACAGCATTTAAATCCTATGACATTAAACTAATTACATTCTTTACACAATCATTTTGTTGCATCCATCGTAACAAACCCAAACTCCCTCATATTATTATTTTTGATTTAGGCAAAGAAATCTCATGCACAGGCGCTCTAAATTTTATGTACACACAAAACTTCATTAATTTTCTGATATTCCAAGGATCTTATAGATCCGAAATCTCCATTGCCATCCGCCGTAAAAAACTGACTACTCTGATAATTTAATGCTCATAGTTTCTTCTGCTCTTCGATCCATCCTCATAACCAACTATAAATTCTGCATAGTAAGAGACCTAATTTGTCCAGGTACTACAATTGCCAGAGGTATGAACACTCAACAAAATTCTGCCGTTCCCTAACCTCCTGTAGCCGATGTGTAGGATAACATTTAACCAAATATTGCTCAAGTCCTTTTGCTTCCTCTTACCCCGCTGTAAACCACCAGAGAATAAATAGACAGTGCATTTACATTTCCAATGCTCCACCCGAAGGTGCTACATTGGCCAGGAGGCGAGTTTTTTGTTGCTTGGAAATTTAGAATTTTGCCGAACCCTTGCCGTTCCAGGCAACGTAGGGATCTTTAACGTGCGTGACATCACTCACTCACGGGACCTCCATCTAACCTCTCATCCAAACGATGGCGTAATTTTGTGAAAAATGCTCACCTGCCTATTTTTCAAGCAGACGGCCGTGTCGGGATTCATACCCAGGACATTGGGATCCGTAGTCCTACGCTAACTACATTGATCCACGGCGACGCCAGAATAAATAAACCACAGGTGATCCCTTAAGCCCCGACTTTCTTATATATAAGCAAGCACTGCACACGGCCAAACTCAGGGATGACTATGACTTCTAGACTAAACACGCAAGGACATATACAAGGCCCCACCTTTTTACCTCCCATGTCCGATCTATCGAAATTAACCTCTAACAACATTGGAACACGTCCTCCAAAACCACCAAATTTCCATAGCCCTAGAACGTAAACAAATGATCCCCTCAATACACACACCCTAACCCCCAATCCTAAATACACATCAGCCATCATCAACACAAACCCTTGATTAGACCTCACTTACCTTGCCCCCCTCGCCCCCATATTCCTGTAATAGAACTACAGTGTAAAATTGCCACCTTATTTCTAATCTCCTGTTGTTTTCAATTAAACACGAAAATCAGTACATTCCTCTACCGGCTAGACCATAATCGCATAACAGGCAACAAACCAGCATCATATCACCCGACGCTAACACGAAATTCACGCTGTCGTTCAATGACAATACAGACAACAAAGGACTGATATTAGACGACTAATCAATCAACACCACTTACCCATCAAGAAGACCCCATTACGCATTCCCGCTTGGGAATCCCAACACCGTTACTCTCTCCACCCCATCTGTGTCACACCTAGTCGCCTTCTGGACAACATATGATATTTACTAATTCAGCGATCACAACTTAATCATGTTTGGTATCCTTTCTAATTTCACAGCCCCCCAACTTACCACAAAATATCTTTATTCTACACACAAAAAGCAGGTGTGTTTGGTAGGGATCCAGATTTGTATATGCGATCGATGGGATAGTAGAGATTTGCTTGATTAGATATTGTAGCCCTAACCAAGCAAACCTATATTATCCTCCGACCATATATACCGACCTAAATCCTTACCAAATAGCTTCCTCCATTACCAACAGTATCATCTCAGCTGCCTCCGCAACCATCCCTAAATAATACTACTCTCCACGAGCGGCACCATAGTTGACATCAGAACTCGCATAGACAAGACAAAGCCTTACTTAAGCCAGACACAAACTACAGAGCCCGACGAACCAACGCTGATCCGAACATAATCATCAACATGCACCAAAACTAGACGACTATGCAAAGAACAAATTACATTAAACAACAAACAATACTACTACAAATTTACTCAAGAACAACATACTCTTGGAAAATATACCAAAAATTTATAAAACCACCCCAACCTCGCATCTAAACATTCACAAAAACTCAACCTCTCCATCCATCATAAGTATACTGAATACCCTGCTAAACATGGAGAACCTATCCCGAGCACCGGATGCACTGACATTATCACAACAACTTACTGACAAATGACAAGCGTCACTAACCACATACCCCGACCCCGAACTAGAAATCACCATTTTAGACTCACTTGTTCCGAAATTAAGCCCCTGCTCCTAACTTGATTATACATGGAATCCTACAAAAGTTCTGGCCCATAATAAGAAAATCTACACGCCAACTTTTTCAGAAGTGTTCTGACCATTGGAATCTTCCCAGATCCATCTAAAACCGCCTGCATATCACTAATTCTAAAACCAAACTAACTTCCTGATGATTCAGGCTCTTATAGAGCCATAGCCTTTCTCCAACCCTAGGTAAAATCCTCAAACAGATTATACCTCTCAACTTCAACTTCAACATTTAACTCATCTCTATCCTAACCCCGGACTCTCATGGCTTCTGTCCATATTATATCTCAGAAAAAGTATCCGATCCTTAATCGCAACAGTCCGATCCTCTTCTTCAAAATGCGTAATAGTGCTTTTTATAAACTCCCGCTTCGCTTTTGACCTTCTATGGTGGCCAAACCTCCTCAATCAAGTAGCACAATCCAACATTCCGATCAACCTATTTCGCACAATACAATTCTATCTTACCTCCGCACAGCTATACCTTCTTCGAACCTCCACACAATCACCAAACCAATAACCCAAGGATGCTTTCTAAGTTCCCACATCTATCCCACTCTTTGGAACGTAGTCATCAACCCACTTCTGGACCTGAACGTCCCTGATAATTCACCCTACGCCTACGAAGACGACCTTGCCTTTATAATTCCAATCGTTTGTTGGGACGTCGACTTCTTAACATCCCCATATTTCAGACACTTCTTAAATAGCATTACACCTTTCCTTTCATACTTTCCAAGAGCATACCGAACCGCATCCACGGCCCTATTGCACAATTTGCTGAAATACACCCAATAGAAATCTTTCTAAACTCAACCATCAAAATCCGCTATCTATAACAACAACTTCCATTAACCCTTCGCGACAGAACAATAATCCCTAATGACTATCTGACCTTAACCAAAACTGAAGTCAAAATCAGAATCCTAATTTCCACACCCATTCCTGGCAATAACACTTGTCCTCATCTTTTACAAGCAAATGTGCATATGACATTCCGTGACATTACCAACACACTACATGTTTCGCTCTCCAGCAGAGCTACGATCCAATTCCTGACCGTACACGCCAAATTCCGTAACAACCTACATTGGTTCAACCTAACACCTCCATTCTGTCTTTACTCCGATCAATTACATTTAGAAACCTCAACCCATCTTTTATATTCATGTTCTGTAATACGCATCTACAAGTAAACCTAGAAATCGCAATTTACACGTAGCCATATTCCCCTACCCAGCATTAATTTCTTTATTTTAACCATACACAAGAGTTAAACATATTCCTTAACGAAATGCCACTCACCAAACCACCACTTTCTTAAGCAAGCGGTCACGATCCGTATGTACATTTTTCTACACAATTCATCGTTATCTACCACAGCGATGTGGCCAAAGGCAATGTCCAACATCACAGACCGAGACGACAAGAACAAGGATTCATAAGCACTAACTTAAGAACATAATTATTTATCATTTATCATTATTTTTTAGAAATGTTTTTACTAATTGTGAATGTTCGGCTAAGAGGATTCGACTCAGGGATAGCCAACAATAAAGATCATAATAAATTAAATTGAAATTGAACACCTGTACGTGTGAAGTAAATAGGCGAAACACCACTTACAAGTGTATTTCAGAGGCATGTACTCCATTTTCTCTCGGCAGTTCACATTGTCCAATGAAGTTGTGAATCAGGTATAAGATTCTCGACTTTATAGGGATATTTTAATTGATGTTTAAAAAAAGGGGTGAAGAGTAGTTTTGATGAACAAAATATCAGTTCTTAAAAAATCGGGTACTTCAATCAAATATTTATAGAGATGTGTGTACTGTACTTGTAAATTAAGATAACAATTCAGCAATTCTGATTGCTTACAAGTGTTCAAAATGCGCATCATTTTGTTGAATATGTACAAATACGTGTCCTTCTGTGCCAGTTTTGTAAAATACTTTAATAAACAAATTTCTTTTTAGTAGAAACAAGCAGAAGCGTATTAATTTATAATTACGCGGAACGTTTCCATCAATTAATTGTAATAAGTTATGCTGATACAGAGAAATGCATTAGGAATAGCTAGTACAATGCACATTACATTCATAACTTGCTTTATGCATTGTTACAGGTTGCGTACCATTGATACTGTTTATAAAATAACAATGTAGCACGTATAAATGCACACTCTATAATTTGCAGTATTTTTGATGTAAATGATCATACTCGATTGCATGAAATCTTCTAAGGTATTATTATTAATATTGGATAAATTAAAAAACTTTCAAGGTATACCTTCACGTATCGTGGGTTGTGTTATATTCAAGTATTAAAACGCATTTACCACAAACATGTGTGTCGTTTTAAACACAGTCGTTCCGATGTCTTGTTACGCCTGCGCCTGTAACGAACGTTTTCTGAAACAAATTTAATCAGCATTGTGTGTCCATCTAAGACCTCGTGAAGATGCTTCAGCTTTTTCGGGGGCATGCAATATGAAAATTGCCCTCTAAATTTAGTAACATGAGTCTTGGTTCCATAAGCGGTTTCTTTGTTGATGCTTCGTAAGTAGTTATTATTAATAATACTCTTGATTTGATACGCTAATTTAGAAACAAAATAAAATGATTAGTTAATGTTGAAACAACCTTTGATTGCAATGGTGATTTAAATACATGCGGAACATCAAGTTCACGTTCGATTATTTAATGAAAGCCTGAAGATATTGGTTGTGGACGTCGTTCATCACACATGATGTGAATTAGAATTGGATCTTTCATCATTGCTGTTTGATAAAGTAGTATCAACGCTTATGGTTTATTCCGATTAATAAAGAAAGCTAGTCTTATAGCTACTAAAGTCTTGTTTATGATCTGAATTGTTATAAATATGTTGGTGCAGGTTTAATATCTCATTTAGTTGAAGTAATACGTAAATTTAAGTGGAAAATAAATTTTCAATGTTTTGGAATTTCATATAGAATTGCTTATTAGTTGTTTAATGAACTAGTTTGTGAATCATTGGAAAATTGCTTTTTGAAAAAGTATCATATAATGTGGAATCAACTGCTCTCTTGAAAAAATTGTTTTTGAATAACTAAATTGTTTGTTCCGTTAAATATTTATTTGAGTTAAAAATATGTAAGATTATTGTGGCATATTTATGCTGGGAACGATTTACCTTTGTTACGAGGTTTATTTCAAATGAAATGTTAGGGCAAATAATTTATAGTTTTTAGTTTGACCTTAAGTATTTTAAAATTTTTATTAACCATCTGTAATGTATTTAGATGTGAAAGTTCTTTGGACTCATACAAATGATATATGCCTCAACAATGTTGCTAATTAAATTAAATTATACAACTCGGCCGTTATTTTGAATTTGGACTGAACTATCAAGTAATATTCTTGTAAGCCCTGTCTTAAGACTTGTAATTAAAAACATAATTTGAAAAATAGAAATATTTTATTGGGTAATCATCTTATTTGTGGCTGTCTTACCCAAAGTATTGAAAGTTAGTAAGTTCTATTTCTCCTCTAATATTATTATCGTTTATCTTGGATAATAAATGGTGATTTCATTGTTTACTAATTGCAGCTTTCCCTTTTAAATGCAGTCTCTTCTAGTGGGAATCGTTATCAAGTGTCCCAGGATGTTTGTTTGGTGTCTAAGTGTTTCCACCTGTCTTTGTGCATTGTGCCTTCTTTCTGTAGGAGTATCAGAGCTAGAGGCGTGTTCCCTTCCCCCGTTCTACTTGTTATTTGTCCAAGTAAACAACAAACCTACGAACACTCTCGTTCCTACTGCACGAGTCATGCCCATTCTATACCGTGTTAACGCTTAGACCTTCTTCTAAAGTCGTTTACCATCTGCCAAGGCTCTTTGGTGGTAGATAATACTTCTTTCAATTACGATTGCGAATGCTTGGTAGTGCTGTTTTAGGTCCATCATTAATACCTCGAGGTAAAATTGAATTCTTATAACACGTGTCATTAGCATGATTCTGTATCCTTTGAACTGCAAAGTTTACAGTAGTATTATGTTGAGGTCGTCCCATGTGTGAGTGTTGTCACGCACGTTAAAGATCCTTACCTTGCCTGGAACGTCAAGGGTTCGGCAAAATTCTAAATTTCCAGGCAACAAGAAACTCGCCTCCTGGCCAATGTAGTACCTTCGGGTGGAGCATTGGAAATGTAAATGAACAGTAGTATTATGTTCTCAAGCCAGCCGCATGCATAAGTGTGCAGTGTTTTGATATTTTTAATCGTCATTTAAAATAATGTTTCTGCAAAATGTGTAAATTGCTTTTTGTGGAGCCTTTCAAATATACTTGAAAAGGGGAACCGTCTCTTTTCTTTACACCTATAGACACAAAAATTTCTAAAAACAATGGTTTAAATTTTAAGTTTTTATTTTTTAAGTAATAAGTCTTTTTGCGAATATATCAACCTATGTGCCCCTTTCTTAAGAATCGGTTAAAATATTTCTATGAAGTTGCGAACACCCTGTATATAAAAAACTTACTCTTTATTAATAAAGTTAATGTTGCTTGTTTAATTTTAACAACAGCATGTTTCCACAGTTAACACTATTTGCAGACAACAATTTTCAGGTTTCAAAAATAATGGAACAGGCGCTGCACTTAGTATTTCTTTTAACAAGAAAATATTGAAGCTTGCCGTGAACCTTTTTATTTGAGGTTCTTATTTTTTCAATAAGACGCTTGTTGTCTAGAGATTTATTTCCAAATTTTGTCGTTTACAGGTTCTGTTTGAACTTATTGCTTTTTTAGAGAATGATGTATTGCAATATCAGAACTGGAAGTTGTTTTTGATCAACCATTTTCATAACGTGCCCTGTTATCGTAAGTTCGTTTCTTCTAAAAGTTTTGTGTTATTCAACGCGCTTATGATTAAGTTGAACACTTTTGATAAAGTCGTGTATATCAGGATTTTATTACATTGTTATAAGAACCGCATAAAGTCAACCATTGTTACAAGTAGTATTACGGGTAACTTACTCAAAATAGCCTCATTTATGCATTTCGGCGTATAAGGTCAACTATAGTTTTGGTCTCCATGTGTTTCTTCTACTTTACTGACATCATTCAACAACGGATACACGTATGCACGTAGTACTTTAAATGGGCACGTCTAAATAAAGTAAGGTTGGTAGAGAAAAGCAAAGGTTGACGTATGAGATTTATAAAGATATAGGTAGGTAAAATTAGAGGACACTGAGGGTGTTGTAATTAGAATACGTGTTCAGACCGTACGTTTTGCACACATTTGTAAGACATATTAGGAGAAGACGTAGTTGCAGCGAAAGTTACTTCTGGACGAGCAAACGCACATTTGTAATCAAGTTGCAACCTGTCTAGAAGAAGTTATTTTGTTAGCCCCTTGTTGCTTGATGCTGGTCCAAAAGTAATTTACCTTACAACCACGACTTGTTCTGTTATTGCTCTTTACAAAAATGTCGAAACGTCGATTTCATTAATTTTTGATATGGCGTTGTCCAAATTTGGAACCCATTCTTAACTATGACTGCGACTCGAAAACCTACGACAACATTACTGAAGGTGCTAGTACAGAACTGAGTCGGATTAGCCTTGAGGATGACACTATAAGAGAGAGAAATAGTTTTTCAAACTCTCTTTTTTTTAATGATATTTAGTTAAAGTTAACTGATTAACAGAAAGGTATGAGAAGTGCTGTAAATTTGATATGATATCGTCGTAGACACGTTTGAATCCAGAATATGCCCAAAACTTTTTTAAACATTGGAAAGCAATCTTGGTTGGGTTTGTTTTTTGTTCTCCAACTCGCTGTGGATGTATATACGTATAGTACAGAAAATTAACTTAGCTTTGGATATTTCGTAATTAAAATACAATAATCAATTTCAAATGAATGGACGGATGCAATAACTCCTCGGTAATATCTTACAGTCGTCTCACAAATCTAGTATTGAAGTTTGGAGTTTTACTTCCTCCAACTGTTGCTAGTATATTATACAGTCTAACTATAACGGAACACCTTAATTAAGTTTGTAAATCTAGTTAGCAATAGCTTTGTAATGTATTGCTAACAACGAGAAGCGGCGCAGCAATTTAACAATACCAGTAGCACTAACCCCCATAATTACTAATTAGGGAGGTCTGTTAATCTTATAAACCAAGTTAATTGCATTGGACATTGTTAAATTACATGTTATTACAGTATTACTCTATTAAATAGGAACGTTCTTAAACGCTAGTTATAAAAACCGGCTTTTGAAGGAGTTCAGACACTGAAATATAATAATCCGTTAGAGAAGAGGTGTGTTCTTGATTAATTTGCATAATCTGTGGGATTCAATTTACATCCTACGTTTACGTTGATTTAGAATTGTTTGGTATACAGAATTAAATGTTAGACGATAAATTTTGCTACTAGAATTTATGGAGGTATGTTGGAGATTTTATGAAAATTAACAAGAAATAATTACCACTTTGGCGTAATTTTCTACTTTTCTTGCTTCTATGTATTATCCAACAATTCTAGGTACAAGCATGATTTTAATTGAATTATTTGTGCCAGTTTTATATTCTACAAACACATTTTATATTGTATAAATTATAGATAATTTGCATTCAGGTTAATTTACATAATACCCATGAGCTAGGAGCGATTGACATTACTAAAAAACCTCAAACGATTTCTGAAGTACATAATGCACCCATGAGATGTCTTTCCCATAAAATTGAAAGTTTTAACTGTTAACTATAGCAGCTGGGATTGGAGAGATTATAAAGAAGATATAAACTAAAAGGCAAAAGAGAATACGAATTAGTGATACAAACAAAAGTTTATGGGTAATTTGATCTCAATATAAAGCCTCATGAACTTTATTGTGCAACAGGATCAAAAACTTTGTAAAAAACATTAATAAAGAAAAAAGGAAATAGGAAGTACAATTATATATTATATATATATATATATATATATATATATATATATATATATATTGCCGTGGTAGGTCAGTAAAATTCGTGCCCCACCTGGGCCAACATAAAATTTAAAAAAAAAAATAAAATCTTAAAAAAATTTCTTACCCTTTAATTAGGACGCCTTCGAATTACTCTGCTCAACCTGCCTAGCTCAGCAATCAGCCTCTTCTTGAATACCTATTTTTACGTACATACCTCTCTCACACTCACACACCTGCAAATGAAATTACCAAAATAATACAACAACCATACAACCTTTTGTTTACACATATTAACAGAAAAAATATATTTACACATGAGTACAAACGTTTTGGTACAATTATTACCAGCTCAATTTATTGAATGTTTTTCAAGTCCTTGATTTTTAAATGATTTTAAACATATTCGAGTAGATATGAGTAGATGGACCCCACATGTAACCCTAATTTGACTTCAGACTGGTGTATGTGAGCTCATTATAACCCAGTTTTGTTTATAAATGCTTTTTAAACCTTGCATTTTTGAAAACAAATTTACATACCCGTTTACTCCTTACAACCACAATTTATAGCCTGAATAAATTTTATATATCCTCAATAAACTCTTTTTCAATATTCAAAACTATTAAATTGTCCTGCACATGTACCTTTTTAAACAAGTTTTTAAATACAATAAATACGCCACCAATAAGTCAATCATACAACACAAAATATCCCCAAATGTTTATATAAAAACAGAAATTTCAAATTTATTACCTGAAGACACCTTCACTCTTCGACACCGCTGGAGATGGCTAACAGAAACCCTTCGTCGTTGTGTCCTTCTACTACGCTGATTCCAGGATACACCGATCCCTACCGTACAATAACTGTACTTCTCCCAAGATACTAGCTTCGTCTCAACAGTAACATTCCATTCCAGATATTACGCATACAAACTTTTCTCAGTTCTGCTTACCCCAAAATCGTCCATCCATATAAAAAATTTAGTCGTAGTAACGGTACCTTTTATTTAAATAAGGACTTACTTGTGCAATCACCTTACTAACTTCCGGTCCGCTACTACAACTTTTATACTTTTACATAAGATGTTTAATGTAACATTACTAAACACACACAAATTCTAACCGAAAGCTTTGACTATTATGTAGGTCTGAACCCGTATTCAGAACTCGATAAAAGAAAAAGAGAGCTTTAATATATTCTCCTGGGTATTTATATTATTCACCCCCCCCCCCAGTGGAACCCGTTTTAAGAGAAACGCCTATTTTCAAAGCGGCTTCTTAAAATTTTGAACGTAACCGATTTTAAATTCCGAAAAATTTCTCCCGTCCGTCGTTGTGTTATCTAGAATTGAGTCTCCTACCTTACCGTATGCGTTCTTTTCGAAAACTGTTGGCTATCAACCAATGATATAATTTCCTGTCGTCCCAATGCTCCACCTATCCGCTATACATCTCTGTTCTATGCATGTTTGTTGTCTTCTTTCAAACCCCACTTGAGCTACAGAAAATCGATATTGTAGACGTCCTTTGCCTAGTCCACATGTATACCTTACGTGACTTCTATCCAACGCTTGCTTTATCTGCTTTTCTATCTGTCTTACATTATCGATTGTTCATTTCACTCACTCCTCAAGATATTTGTTATTTACCAGTTTATACAAATCGACCGTTGAAAGCAATTTCTATGGAATCTATATTAACGTTCGTCTACTATTCTCTGAACGTAACATTTAACCAACAGGTGTTTCTTGAAATTATCAACCGTTTGAAAATAACAATTCCTAGATTTTCTGCTTCGTAGTATCTATGGAAATGAACGTTGGCTTTTAAAACGAATATATTTGCGTTAGAAATTATTGATTTTCTTATGCATGCAAGCTCCCTTTTTCTGCTTTCATGAATTTGATTGATTAAAAGAAATTATAATTATTTATGCGTATCCTTGAACTTTTATGTACTTTGCAGCTTATGTAATTTTCACATTCCAATTTAAATATAAAAATACCTTAATACCGTCTGTTTTCATTATATACATTAAATTAATTTGGCGCGTAAATAATTTGCTCTTATTTCTATATACACGGTTGCTAAAATTTCATTGTCTACACCTATTTACCCTTTAAATCCACAACAATATATATATATATATATATATATATATATATATATATATATATATATATATTGACGTGGGATCACGAGAAGTCATTGAAGCCCAATTTTTACAAATCTAATATAGTTTTGATAAATAAAAATTTCCGTAAATTCATAATTACGCTCTGTACAATACAAGCGTACTTTTATTCACTGATCTACAAGCGATAAATGCAATTGCCCGTGTATAAATAATCATCCTGTATGATATAAGCGTATTGTAAATAAATAGCAAGTAACGTAAGTTGTATTATATAAAAATAATTAAATGTATACCGTAAAACGCATTCAATGCGAACGCAAATCGTTCGTTTAAAGATCAATACAAAGCCATTTATTTTCACTTAATAATTATCAATACATTTTTGATAAAGCTTTTTGATTTCTTGTAAATAGCGTAGAATAGTACTAGCTTTACGCATTTAGCTTAAGAAATTACAATCGACGTGTATTTTAAAACCCAATTTATAAATTTTGTGTACGGAAACACGAAGGCAAATAATTTTATAAAATGCAAACCCCTTTTGCATTAGAAAGCAATCAAAGTTTAAATTAATTACACGTGGATTACAGAAACTTATTTAAAATAAAGAATTTTTTGGAATATTAGGAATATAAAGAGATGAATATCGGTATTTAGAACTACGTAAATAACTAATCAATAAATAAAGCATTTTATTCCAAGAAGCGGCCCAATCATTGAAAAATCCACAAAATCCAAAAATCCTATACAATTGATTACCAATCGAATTAGTATGCGACCCCACAATAATAGTATATGTGTTAAACAAGAATGGGCAGCGCGCGTCACGAATAACTAGAGCCAGATAACAAGGTAATAAATAAGCTCGACAAATTTGAACACTAATGAGATTTTCCAAGAAAATTACGTAATATAGGCGTTTATTATGTAGAATGAAATCGCGCACATTCTACAACCGTCTTGAAACAGATAAATTAGAATATATAAGGAAACGTTTATCAAAATATTTATTCATTCATTCATTAGATTGATTCGATTCATAAAGTCGATCGAGAAATGTTATTTTGATGGAAGTCGCGAGCTGTTACTTGGCGAAGATGATATTTGAAGTATGCAGTATGCATACGGTAATTAATAATTACGTTGGTACAATGTTTATAGAAGTGATGTACTAAATGCAAATTACATAAAGAAAAAATGGAATTTATTATTTACAATAAAGAGGGAAAATTCTTCAAAATAACGCTATTTAAAAATTTTTATTAAATATGGGAAATCTTGTGAGCTGTTTTGGACATCAATTTAAAATAAGAAGATATTTAATTACGAGGAGCGTTTTGTGTATTCTGCAAGTACTACTTTTAGATTTATTTTTAGTTAATATTGGAATATTTATATTTAGTTTAAAATAGTCCTAATATTTTTTTACGAGGAAAATTTGTGACTTTGAAGCACTCTGAACTTTTAATAGATTATTGGTCAATGATCTTTTGGCCAAACAAGCGTGGCATGCTTGCCGTAAATTTGATAGCATTTAGAACAGCGGCCTCTTTGTTTTCTGAATGAGAAATCTGATGGTGAGTGGCTTTTGATTTTGATGCAACAGCAGTCAATTGGCTCGGCAAATTAATCATAGACTTTATAATTTTTTCTCGAAACTCCATAATGCTTGGCTTTGTTGCATGCAGTGTATTTTCACAATACAAATAATAAGCATTTACAACTGATGTGCTCTAAATTATTTCTATTAGCAGTTTACGGTACCATTTTGCACATATACGCAAAGCTGTATTGTATGATGCCAATTGGTCACTTACGTCCACAGAAAACTTGCCATTGTACATAATCTAAATCAATTTTTTTTCTAAATTTAGTTTTTGTGGTTTTCATTTTATTTGAGTGATACGTTGAGCGCATCAACACATCCCGTTTATCTCTCCATTTTAAAAATTTTATTCCTTCATCTGATTCCTTTGCTATTACTTCATTTTTAGATAATTTTGCTTGTATTACAGCTTACGGAATATGTTTTCAGCAACCAACTTTTGCACTAGTGGCACGCCCACGTAGAAATTATCTAAATAAAGTGTTCTACTTTCACCTAAAAGATCTTTTGTCAGATTTAAGACTACATTCTCAGAAGATGACAACTCCTCAGTTGAATCTCTTCCAATATAAACAAACATATTCCAAGTATACCCTTTGCCTGTACAAAGTTTGTACAACTTGATTCCGTAACGATGTCGTTTTGTTTTTATATATTGACGGAAAACAACTAGGCCTTGCCAGGGAACCATAGTTTCGTCAATACATAATCTTTCATTAGGTGTAAATGTAATTTGAAAGCGAACGCTTTCAAAGTACATAAATTTATTCAGTACGTTTTCGAGTACCAGGGGAGCGTCGTCATTGCTTGAAAAGTGACAGCTTTTTAACAGCAATTCGAATCGGTTACGGGTCATAACTTTATTAGGAAGTGGAAGTGAATATAATTCATTTCTGCTTCAGTAGTTAGACAATTTGGGCAATTTGACTAGACCCATATAACCAATCGGGGCAATAAATAATTTCATTTCTTCAAAATCGGTCGGTGTCCAGAAATGCAGCCTAGACTTGGGTCCACTATCGTTTGTTGTCAGAAATTGAGTAGCGGAAATTTTTGTTTCGTCTACCATGATGTTTATGATTTCGGGGCATAGGAATAGAAAAAAATAGTCTACTGGTTCTGCCATTGTCAAGATCCCACTAATTTCTGGGGCAATTCCCCCACGTCCAGTGTAATCAAAAACATGTTGATTTCCTTGTGGCAAGTGCCAAGAAGTAACCGGCACACTTACAAATTTACCTTTCTTCTTTTTTGTTTTGGGTTTGGTGTGTGAATAATTTTCTATTTCTAGTAGTATTGGCTGTGAAGAAACATTTATTTGCATTTTTTGTTGGCTAGCTTTCCTGGTCAGAACCTTTCCCTTTCGTTTCCGAAAAGATGAGCCGGCTTCACTAGAGAATACGGATTCTTGAACAGATGATGAAGACGATCTATGAGATGGAACATATGATTCCTCCGATGATAAATATTGCTCTTCAGCTTCAGAGTAATTCACGTCTTCATCGCTCAAATCACCGTAATCACCAGATTTGTGTATATGGGCTAAGTCAGAGTCAATCAGTCTTTTTTGAAACATTGCACACTGTAGCACTGTATACACTGATTCTGAATGTTATATTTGCTAACGCACTAAATCACTAACACACAAAAAACCATCAATGGATTTGGTGAAATGTGTCTATAATGTCGTCCTGAAACAAAAGACAAAGATACTACAGTCCCGAAAATGAGTATAACTAAAAGACGCAAGTTTTAACGTGGTGTATCATAAAAGATACACCCTGCCTACTAGATCACACTACTAGGCCAACCCAGGTGTATCATTTAGGATATACCAAACAAAGGCAAGAATTTTAAAAAAACTAAAACAAAAAAACAAAGTTAATTATGTAAATGGTCGTTTTTCAAGTTAACAAAACCAAAATCAGCCTTGGCCTATGACAATGGCGGTACAAAATAATGCTTGACGGTCAGAGTGTTAATAGATCATCCGCAACAGTAACTAAAGATGTGGTTGTACTGAAATGTTTACTTAATACTGTTTGCATATCCGGCATTATATTATGCTCCCTAATTAAGTTAGAAATTTGAATATATAGAACTCTTTCTAAAATTTTTGAAATACCCGAAAAGGTGCTAAGGATATCTAGACCTGATAATGATTTGCAATTAGATAGTTTCGGTATAGGCTTGCCAATAGATTCCTTCCACATATCTTGATAAACATGCAATTTCAAACAACTATTTATGATATTAGTAATAATGTCATCTAGGTGCGGACTACAATATTTAAGCATAGTTAAGGAAGTATCAGACCCCGACCCATGAATAGCATCAACAGAAAGCAATCTTAATTCATATTTACTGACAGTATGCATCATGTTATTGTTACAACTAACGTGTACTTTTTGCACGTGGAATCATTAGAGCACACCAAGTTTGTCGAGGTTTATTTCCAATAGCAATATTATAGATGTACGATTTCTTAAATTTTTGAATAGCGGTAAAAGTACGAATACGAAGCTGTTATAAAGATTTTAATCGTTCGTTAATTTACTTAACTTAAATTTATTCAGATCTTTATCGGTGTCTCATAAGATCTTTTATATCTGAAATAAACTACATTGCTTTTGACTTCGGTAATCTACCCTCTTCATAGGAGCGTGAGAACTAAATACATTTGGATAGATTCATTACACAACTGCACCTTTTACCAACATCTTTTTCTTGTAAAATATAATGCTATGAAATTACCTTAATGTCCCTAACAATATTATCCTCATTAAATCTTTGAAATTACGAAATGATAAATCGTTGTTTATATTTATTTAAGGTTAAGTTATTATTACTGTAAATTAAATAGGAGACTGTCAGTGTCAGCGTTAATGTTCCTGAACTACCGTTGAAATCTCGTGAGCAATTTACAAAAATCTGATCAAGGAGCGTTCTCGAGTCTCTAGTGATACGCATTGGTTCATCTATTGACTCATTAACGCCCACGGCGAAAATTTTTGGAAAGGTGTACAAAGATCAACTAAAGGGCGGCTCTAGTTAAAGGTATTTCAAAAATCTAACAATTCAGGTTTACTGTATACAGGGTGTCTACAACTTCAAAGAAATATTTTAACTTATGCTTTTGGTTCATAGATTGGTACTTGCGCAAAAAAAAATTAAAAAACTAAAATTGAACCGAATGTTTTTAGGGTACGTATAACAACGAGGCGACCAACCACGCGCTCTAATTGAAATTTCTTGGTGAGTGACGTACGGTATAATGTTTGTGCTGCTTGACAAGTATATCGTAAAATTTTATGGTATAGTTTGGTGTTTTAGTATACAAAACCACAGATTGATGTGTTTCATTATTAGCGGTGCCAGTGGCACTGAAAAACGTTTCAAATAATTTTTATTCCTTACTCATTTTTTGAATTTCGACACATACGATGGGTATTCTACTTTATAAGTAACGAGCTTGCAAAACACTACTTTACAAGCTAGTAGCACGCGATTGGCATTTGCAATTCCTGTTTGTCAGTGATAAAATACCCAATAGCGGCTGTCATAAACTTAAAAGGTTCAAATGACTATTTCCATTTGTTGGTACGCAGTAAAATTCGTTCCAGCTTTATCCTACTTTTGCATTGTCGGAATTTTAATCTTGTAGGAAACACAAAAAATTTTGTTTTTGATAGTAGCGCTTTACAAGCTCGTTACCTGTAAAGTAAAACACCGATTGTCTGTATCGAAACTCAAAAAATGCAGTTCACTAATAAGTAACAAATAAACATTATTTGAAGCATCTGTCGGTATTATTGGCATCACTAATAATTAAACTTTTCAATTTGTGATTTTGTAAACTTTACCAAACCGTACCATAAAATTTTACGATAGACTTGTCGTGCAGCATAAACAATATACCGGAGTTCACTAATCAAGGAATTTTTATTAGAGCGCGTGGTTAATTGCCTCACTATTTTTATACGTACTCCGAAAATAGAGATTCTACTATCTAAAAGAACTTTTTTTGGAAAAATAGCAATCTATGGTCCATTAATAAACATCAAAACGCCAGTAAAATATTTTTATGAAGTTGTGAATCACCCTGTATCGCTCACTGGCAACATGCGATATCAGTTCCTGTAGTATTGGACACCATAGCAAGCTAATATTATGATGCAGATTCAATGTTTCTTATTTTTGCAGAATTGAATTTCTATAAATAATTTTGCAAATTTTCAACAATTCATTTGTTTATTTATAAAAACTTTATTTATAACAAATTTTATTTGTTGTGGTAATGACATTTTAGTTAATGTCTTAACGTGAACATAGTTGCTTGTAACCATAACACATTTGTTATCGTACCATCGTACCACGAAGGACTACTTTGTCGGCGCAGTTGGTATGCGTGTGACTAGGTCTCGGGTTCCAGTCGTGACACGGCCCGCTTGAAGAATGTTAGGCGAGCATTTTTCACAAAAATGCACCCTCGTTTGGATGCGAGGTAAAATGGAGGTCCTTGTGTGTGAATGCTATCATGCACGTAAAAGATCCCTACTTTGCTTGGAACAGCAAGGGTTCAGCAAAATTCAAAATCTTCCAGGTATAAAAAACTCGCTTCCTGGCTAATGTAGTACTTTTGGTTGGAGCATTGGAGAATCAAATGTAGTATCTCTTTTTAATAAAAAATTATTATGACAGTTATTAGAGCTATTTTTCGAGTAAAATTGACGATAATCGGCAAAATAAATTAGTTCACCGTGAGAATTATATTTCCACATACTTATGTATTTGGTGATCAACGCATGTCTGTGTAAATATTACAAAGCATGAATTGCAGCGCTGTGTAATTTTGATATTGTATGTGTCCATTGGCTTTTACATAGTTGAGTATGAGCATGATGGCATGGACAGACAAAGTTAATAACAAAAAGGTTATAGAAATGGTAGGAGAACAAGGATATCTGTGTAAAAAAATAGAAGAAATAGAAGGGCAGAATACGTTTTAAAGAAATTTTTGGGGAATAGTATGGGATATATTACAAGCAGTGATAGGAAAAAAGAGGTAGAGGTAGACCGAGATCAGACTTTCGGGTGCAGATAGTGATAGATCCAGACTGTGCAAATATTAGGGAAATGTGTAGGCTAGTTCCTAATAGTAAACAATGAGGGTACGCGTCTAACCAGTTCCAGGGCTTAAGACCTAATGATAATGACGTGTCCAGTGGCTTTTACATATTTGAGTGTGATGTACACACATGCTTGTAGAACATGAACAGAAACAAACAGCAAGATCGGGCAAAAATTATATCAAAGTACAATTCTTAAGGTTCAAAATCATATCTTTATTTTTCAACATAGTCGCCGTTAAGCCTGGCACATTTCTCCCAATGTGAAACAAGCTTTTTCATTCCGTCGCTGAAGAATTCTTTCGACTTTCTCGAATCCAGGACGCGATAGCTGCTTTCACCTCATCGCCCGAGGTACAATGGTTATCCTTGAGGTCTCTCTTGAGGCACCGAGATCTTGGGAGTAAGGAGGGCGTGAAATCAGTTCAAACATCGGGTTTACCAATGCCTCTTCGGTTGCGCGCGAGGTGTGTGGACTAGCGTTGTTATTTTGCAAAATTATTGGCGCCAAGATATTCTAATATGGTTCACGATACGCTTTTGAGTGATTCGTCGGTCATTTTGAATCATATCGTCGACAAATTGGCGATATTATCGTCTGTGGAAGTGATCAGACGTCCGATGCGTGTTTCATCATTATGGATTTTCCAGGCTCACGACCATGAAATTTTAATACCCATCGATTTACAGTAGATCTACCAACAGTATCGTCACCGTAAACGGCCTTTAAACGGCGATGAATCACAGTAGGAGTCGCATTTTCAACATTTAAGAATTAAATTAATAGAAGCGCGCTGTTTAACTCGCAGTGACATAGCACTGTAACACGTCTTCATACTTTCGCTATTCAAAGCGCACTCGAGAACACAATGCCTTCAAAATGCGCATGCTCGGGGGGGGGGGGGACTTTCGAATGCCACCATGTACGCTTCTGTAGGTTATGTTGTTCGTGTTCTGCAAGCATGTGTGAATCATTTTTCAGGCTACCCTCGTATACAATAAATAAAATTTTTTTAACAAATTATACTAAATAATGGTAAATAATAATAATAATATATAAAAAAATGTTATTCCGTGATCTATATGGGCGTTAATGGGATAATGAAATAAAACTATAAGATTAAAAACAATGGGAAAATGGATTCACTTCTCCTAAGCCAGATTATCTTCATATTACCGAAAATTGTAAGATGATCAGCAAGTATAGACATGAAGGATAGCATAACATTAATGTCATTTGTAAAATCTGAGATCCTCGATTTTTATTATTTCTGTTAGGTGAGTTGTAGAGACCTGATATTAAAATCTTTGTATTAACAACACTAAGTTTGAGACATACACTATATTCTATATTGCTTTTAACCCAAAATTTAACGTCATAATTTCATATTAATATATATCATTAATCCTCCACCCTTCCCTTTACTACTCGCATGTTCAAATCTATTATCACACCTATTTGTTACATTTAAATCTAACCAAGTGTTCGTGTAACCAATAACATTAAAGCCGTGACCGTCAACAATATCCGCAAAACTATTAAAATGAGGCGTTTGTGATCTAACGTTAATATGGGCAACTTTGATATATAAGATGTTAATACGAAAAGATGGTAAAGAACTAAAACAAATAAATCATACATAATTATTGATAGATAATGAAGACTAAATAAATTGAGCGACAGGAAGTAAACTATTTTATTTTAAGAAGTAATAACTAAAATCGTATTGATGAGCTGCTTTAAGAAGAGAGCAAAAACAAAATAAAAATATTTTTAACTTTTTGTATTGATCTTTAGCAGATCACTCCCTATATTAACTATAAGTTTTACCCAGATGGAACCATCATGAACTCAAACATTACTTTTTGAAGACTTATCTTGAACTTGATTGAGTGGAATGAGTCTATATTTTGTTAGATCATCAATAATAAAAATACCAATACGTCTAAGTTTCAGTCTATTGTTCATAACTAGTTTTCGATCATGATAACTACTTAATTTCACAATAATATGGTGTTTATTGCTGTTTTTTGATCCAACCCAGTGGGATCTATCTATACGAGAATTATTCAGAGTAACATTAGGCTTTTATTTAAAAAGCTTTAAGATAAGCAGATCTATATTATCTCTCTCATCACCCTTAACACAAAATTTTTTTGGATTGTTGCGCTTGGAATACCACTGTGTGATATTATAGCATCGTTTAGTCTACCTCTGACTGTAATAATTACATTGTTATGTAAGCGAGATGTTTTTACAGAAAAGATAATTGATAGCCCCCGGGGCGGATGGACTTGATTTACAAGTACAAGAGTTTTGCATTTAAGAGTTATTACAACAGATGCATTCAAATATTATTTGCATATTCTGTTATGAGCTGGAAGTAATTGGAGCAATTGAATAAGGTATAGATAGACATTAGGGGGTTTTGAAGTTTAGTTCTAATTGAAGCTTTTGTTACTATATGAGTTCTAATTTAAAGCTTTAAAAGTCGCTATATGAAATAAGTTAGTGGTACATATTGTTTAAGATAAATTGCCCTATGCGATATAAATTACTGTAGTGATCGATATAAATTATCAATATGTGCTTGGATAGTTAATTATAGTGCTTCGATAGTAATTAAGAAGATAACACCGTAGTTGTAGAAGTTCGTATTTTTACCGTTGTCGATTAGCTGGAAACAGATTGTTGTGGGAGCTTTTAGAGTTTTATTGTAACTACGAGTTGTTGAATAGGCATGTATAATTAGTTTGATAACAAAGAGCTGTTGTTGTGCAAATGAAGTTTTTTGTTACAATATCTCTTAGGATTTCCAAATAGCTGGAAATTTCTATCGAATGCTTTATTTCTAAATTTTTAGTAGCACTTATTAACTAAATCTTTTTATAAATTAAAATTAGAAATTCACAAAATTTTCTATAATTAAAAGAAAAAATTTCTTAATACCCGTTCAATCTCTACGAAAGTATTTTGTGGTACACATTAGAAGGATATTGAAATGTGATTTTAATATTTATACTTATCAGAACCTTATACAACAATAATGATATCAAAGTAAACGCGGTTACCCAACTGCGGATGTTAATCGGCCGCTAATCTGTCTGAGATTATTTGTATTGTAGGTCACGTAAATAAGTATTTACATTGGTATTTGAAGTACATTGATGTGCGTTTACTCTGTCGTGCAATATCTGAAAATTATTAAACTATCGAATTTTCTAAAACTTTTAAGAGCGATTATGGCAATTTTAATTTGACGTTTTAAATAATATGGGCAGAATTTAAAAGAGAGAAAGAGAGAGCATCTTTCAGTAGGAGTATCATGTATGTGCAACAAAAGCGTCCTTTGTTTATAGTTCTCAATTTGAGTCTTCCGTTAAGAAGTACGTAGATACCCACGCGTTCAGTTAAAGTTCTGACAGACTCATGATTAAGGAGACTGATCGATGTCGTTCCAGTGATAAGTGATCAGACATGTTTTCATATATTGGGTGTTGCATGACAAACTGATCAAACTCAACGAGTTTCGCTTGAGGTCGTTTAAGTAGAAAACGTCTTATCAAAAAGGATCCAATCCAGGTCGCTATTGTAATCGAGCTATAGACGTTTTGAATACAAATTTTACTAAATACTTCCTTATAAATTATGCTTTGGTGATTTTTGTAGCGAGAAGTAACAACACAAATTGGTATTGTTATCTAATATGTTCAAAATGGCTTGTTCAGCGCAGGTTATTACTAAACCGCTTATATTCATGAATACTTCTGTCGATTAGTTCATATTTGATATTAACTGACACTCAAACTTTTAATATGATTCCATAAATAATAGTTCAAAGTATTAATATCTGGCAACCTAGGGTGATTGGTGTATGTTCCTCTACGTGCAGTTCTCTCATTTAGTAAAGGTTTCATTGAGATATTCTCAAAAATCAAATGTAGTGTGTTATGCACGTTAAAGATCTCTACTTTGCCCAGGTCCACTAGATTTCTAAATTTTCTGGTAAGAAACTACTTTCTGGCTACTGTAGTACCATCAAATGGAACATTGGATAACTCAAATAATTCAGTACGCGTCTCCTCAAATTATACTATACGTTTATTGAAAGGGCATCTTTTTTCGTACGCAAGGTGCGAAAGATCTTACACAAAGGGTTAGGGATGCGAAAGCTCATCGTAAGATGGGTGCCGCATTTGCTGAATGCCGATCAAAAGCAAATGCAAAAACGAGTTTCGCAGCAATGGTTGGCTCGGTTCAATAAGAATCCGAGCGATTTTGTGCGGCGATTTGTCACTATGGATGAGACCTGGGTCCACCATTACACGCCAGAAACGAAACAGCAGTCGAAGCAGTGGGTGGAAGCCGGTTGTTCAGCGCCAAAGAAAGCGAAGTCGATCGCATCTGCCGGAAAGGTGATGGCCAGCGTGTTTTGGGATGCGAAAGGAATCCTGTTAATAGATTACCTTGAAAAAGGCAGAACAATTACAGGCCAATATTACTCCACCCTTCTTGACCAGCTGGATGCCAAAATTCGCGAGAAGAGGCCTGGCTTGAAGAAGAAAAAAATCATCTTTCACCAAGATAACTCACCTGCTCACAAGGGTGCGTTGGCGATGGGAAAATTGACGGATTTGGGGTACGATTGCTCGACCATCTTCCTATTCCCTAATTTGGCGCCCTCAGACTTCTATCTGTTCCCAAACTTGAAGAAATTTGTTTCTGGGAAGCGCTTGATATTCAATGGAGAAGTTGAGAGGGCCGTAGACGAATATTTTCACAGCCTTTCAGACTCTCACTTCCTGTAAGGAATACTGATGTTGGAGAAACGCTGGACCAAGTGTGTTGAAGTTAACGGGGATTATGTCGAAAAATAAAATCATATTTTTACTGAAAATTGCAGTCTTTCATTGCAGGCCGAGAACTTTTCACCTTACCCTCGTAGTACCATCCAATGGAACATTGGATTGGATAACTCAAGTAACTTAGTACGCGTCTCCTCAAATTATACTATACGTTTACAGAAAGGGCATCTTTTTTCGTACAAGGATTCTCATAAGACCAACATAGAGAATTGTGCTTAATGTTCACTGCATTCGTAGTAAACTGAACTTGTCAGTATATAAAATGCGTCATGCCAAGTGAAATTACTGACAAAAATTTATTTCATAATAATAATAATCGTCAGCTTCTACTTGCTGAGCACTTTGTACATGACATGAGTGCAACATATTATTTCTCAGTGTTCACAGTGCACTCCGATAAGGAACACCCGAACGTATTGAAAATCTGGGTATGGTTAATTTCATACATTTCAGTTAGTTACAACATGGCGGTACCGCTATTTGAGACGGTAATTATGGTCATAAATAAGAATTTTATTTACAATGTCAATATAAGAACCATATACAATTAAAATTATTGAATTCAACGAAGTTTGGAATACTCAACGATGCATTCTCGCCATAAATTCTTCTTGTTTACGGAGAACAGCATTAGTCCATTGTGTCGTAACTTATGTGAAGGGAAATCGATATGATGTGATGCGGTGTAAAGAACTGGACACAGCCTTTCTTGCCGACGACAGTATACGGGGAATTCGCAGTAAGCTTCCGGAGCAACGGTAGTCGATCGCCGCAGCGCCCATTTTATGAAGCAGGGCATTAATGATCTGTTGTGCCGGATTCGTTCATCTAGACACAGACGAGTATAGACGTGTGTAGAGAGAATTTTAATTTCGTTAGTTAGTTTCAAGAGTTATCACTAGTGTTAGCAAAGTGTTCAACTATAAACTTGTGATCGGTAATGTGCTAGTGATCAATCAGGATGGAAGATCCTGAAGCACCACATATACACAAACAACAACAAACTCAGACAACCCACGCTACCATAAAAATATTAGACGGGATGAAAACCAAACAGATTAAATACCGCCGAAGCCACGACGATATATCGTCGTCTGAAATACACATCAAAAAGAAAAGAACAAGCAGCACTCAACAAGTAACACCCTCGACAAACTATGCATGCGCAGCAGCTACAGCAACTCCGACAGCGACAAGAAAGGCCATCGATGCTGGTGAGAAACGACCAATTACCGCCAAAGTACCACCCATTCTCGTAGAAGTTTTTCCGAACTTCCTTACGCATGCAAGAGATATGCAAAGATCCCTTCAGAAAAGCATCGATATCAGAGCCTCAGGGCTAGGAGCAAGAATCCTGCCGAAAAACACAAATGAGTACCGTTTTGTACAAAACTACCTTAAAGTAAATGGTAGAGAATATTATAAGTACACCCTGAAAAGCAAGAGAGAACTAAAGGTAGTAATAAAAGGACTTGCGGCCAACATAACTACAGACGACGTACAGGCTGAGTTGACGCAGATGGGCTTCAACGTCAAATATGTAACAAATTTACAGAACAGAAGACATACAGCAACACGGTAATGGTTGCACTTGAAAACACGCCTACTTCGCACAACATCTACAACTACAGCAACTTATTATACTGCAGCAAGCTGAAAATAGTAGCGTTTGAGTCAAGAGTGGAAATAGCACAATGCTTCTCCTGCCAGAGATTCGGGCACTCGAGCCTCAACTGCGGCTACAAGCCAACGTACGTAAAATGCGCCGGAAACCACCTGGCATCTAGATCCACCAAAACCAAAGAAACGGCACCAGTTTGCGTCAACTGCAGCGGGGCACACCCTGCCAACTACAGGAACTGTCCAGTCTACAAGCAAAAACTATAATAACGAAAACCAACTACAGCACCACCAACTCAACCAAAAATCATCACTACACATAAACTACCTGATACTGACCAAGGAGGATTTACACTGTCGAAAGATGGACGACACACTCCCATCAGCCACCTCAGTTGCCCCAACAAATAAAATGCTAATTGACAATACTTCCGACAGTGACGAACACTCTAACTCCGACACAAAAAGCGAGAGACAAAAACATAAACACAAAACACGACGACGACGACGCAAGAACAAAGCAACTACCAAAACGACCGTAACAGAAACGAGAAACGAAAACACGCAAACCACGGCAAGTACACCACACAACACAGGCACATCGAAACCCACAAGGTCCAACGTCGATATAACAACCACAACAAACGACACCACCACCAAATTCAGCAAAGTACTGAACAAAATCATTCACTGGGCACAGACCCAATTACATGGCAGGAACTTTCGACATCACATCGTTACTATCAGCACTATGCGACATTATACAGACATATAATGGATAACACGACTAACGCACGGAACTTAGTACTGCTATCCTGGAATGCAAACGGTATACAAAACAAATTCACGGAACTCAAACACTTTTTACAGGAACATGACGTAGACATAGCACTAATATCAGAAACGAGGATAAGCACTAGAAAGCCAATAAAACTGGCAAATTACAGTACATACAAAAAGGACCGCGACATACCACCTGGACAACCACCGAATGGAAGGGTAGCCATCCTAATACACAAAAGACTACACGAACAATGACAGCTAAAACCCACTATCCTCGACGCTTTAGGCGTACGACTTAAGACAAACGGACACTACATAAATATCATAGCTGTTTACAGAAGCCCTCACAGACCTGACCTAAGCACGGAAGACATAGACAATCTACTACAAGACGACACTCCGACAATAATCAGTGGGGATCTAAATGCCAAACATCAAGCATGGCGAGCAAGAACGGACAATAAGAGCGGACGTATACTTCGCGTGCATTCATTGAAAAAACACTTTGACATAATCGCACCTAAGGAACCGACAAGAATCCCCCTAATAAGACAATACGAAGCAGATGGTTTATACATATCCTATCCAATACAAACAGAACTAATATACTACTTAAGTTTGGACCACCTACCGATAATCACAACGATACAAACACAATCACATACGACACACGTACGACCCAAACATATTCACAACTGGAGAAAATTTAACAAAGCACTGCAAAGAATGATCACGGACGGCAACCTGGACATAAACAACGCACAAGACATAGACACCCACGTACAAAACCTAACGAGCAAAATAAAACAAGCCCTACAATAC
This sequence comes from Platerodrilus igneus, assembly GCA_036346225.1. NCBI lineage: Eukaryota > Metazoa > Arthropoda > Insecta > Coleoptera > Lycidae > Platerodrilus > Platerodrilus igneus. Next base: position 1,754,072 of record JARFIW010001052.1, on the reverse strand, counting down.
AGCAAAGAAACAATCACCCCTAAAAACACTCTACCGAACTTACCAGAATACATTAAACAATCCATCAAAGACAAAGAAACGCTAGTACGACGATGGCACAACACACGTGACCCACACATAAAACGCACCCTGAATGCTAAACAACAAGCAATCAAAGTTATGTTCAAAGAACACTACAACGAATCATGGTCCAAACACTTACACGACACACCACAAACCGAAGGTAATCTGTACAGACAAAATCGGAAACTACTTTCATAAAAGAACCCCAAACCCACTCCCCTACAAGGACAACACGGTATGCTATACACAGCCGAGGACATAGCGACACAAGTCGCAAAGGAGGTACTGAAAGAAATGCACTCTGTTAACCTCACTAAAGACAAAAACTTCTCCGACTTTGTTACGTTTATTTTCCGCAGAAGTTAATTGCACTATTTTTCAATTCAAACCCCTTTGGCTTTAAAAACGAAAATTAATTTAGTAAATTTAAAATAACCCCGTTCGTTCCTAATTCATTATCCGTTCGTCTAAATTCCATGTCTATTGTTCAATAAAATTGGTAATTCATAAGTAATAATAAATGTCTATAAATTCCTTAACGCAAACCTCTTTTGCTTTTACAACGAAAATTCATTCTATAAATTAAATGCCGCGTCTTATTTATCTCGTAATCTCTTAAATTCTTCAATAACATCTTGTTTACAATAAAAAATACGCTTTCTACAAATTTTCATGTTGATCTTAGTTATTTTGAAACAACAAGTTTATGCTACAATTGAATGGTTCGTATCCTGTTTTTAGGTAACCTTCAATTTGTTAAACATTACGACCGCGTATGATGGGTTTTCTCGATGGTGCCAAAGTAACGACTTGTTGAAGTAATGCTCGCGCACTATCCGATATAAGCTGAGATGTTTGCTTTGCGAGCTCGTGTTATTTTGAATTTGGTTCTAGAGCGTGTGCATTGATGCACTAGTAAAAACTACTCCTTCTCTTACTCCAAGAGCGATGCACGTTTCTCCTCTATCAAATGTGTAGATCCTTTTTGTGTATTGCTCTTAGCTGGAGGCTAATTTGCTTGTTCTCTAGCCCGATTATTCTTTGAGGTAGTTTAACTGCCTGGACATGTAGACCGCCGTTACAATTATGGTAGTAACATGATTGTTGCCGACTACCGCTTCGATGCTGTGTCAATTCGCTTCCGACGGCTGACCAGATATGTGTCCCGACACAAGTATGTGACTGTTTTCTCTTTCAAACATACGCGGGGATAAACCTAATGTTTGTTCTGGTCAAACCCTTTCTGGAAAAGTTCTTAAATTTAGTGTTTGCATTTAATTAACCATCCGCTGATACGAAAGTATCAGCGTTATTTTGTTGTTACTGATTAGATTTATTGCCTATTAGCTACGAATTGCGTACTTCGTGCAACAATTCGTGAATTTGTCCATAAAGTAGAATTACTTTATTACATAGTAACCTTATTTAATTTTTGATTTGCTGTTCCGTTAGAAATTTCTATAATTGGTGTTTTTTGTAAATAGAAAATCGTTGGCGATGTATTATTTTTGTATTGCTAGGAACCACAGCTCTCTCCGCATTGGCAGTTAGCCTGGTATATTTGTTTTCTTCCGGCTACGTCATTGTACGTAGCAACTTTGTAAACACGGCACTAAACTACTTACTACAATTACCAACACACAAAGACAAACAACACGTTACATCACAAGAAATAAGACAAACTATTAACAAACAGAGTAACACAATAGCACTTGGAAAGGACGAAATACCAAACATCGCATGGAAACACATCACAAAAACGACGCTCGCACTAATAACAAAAGTCTTCAATAGCATCATCAACTGTAGACACTTTCCTACAGACTGGAAATCCGCAATAGTAGTGATGATACCGATACCGAACAAAAACACAAGAGATGCTAACAACTACATACCCATATCACTACTACACTCTATTTCAAAAATTTTCGAAAAACTCCTACTGACGAGACTTAAACCACTACTACAAGACAGACACGAACAATACGGATTCAAGGAATAATACTCCACTACACTACAAGCGATCCGAATGATCAACCACATTGCCACAAACCACAACAAAGGACTGACCACTGTAGCAGTCGCACTAGACATAAAAATGCTTTCGACAAGGAATGGACTAACGCACTACTCTTCAAACTCGCCACCATACACAGAATACCGACATCATACATACAACTGCTACATAGCTACCTAACGAACAGGAACATTCAGGTCAAAGTTGAGCACGCACTTTCACCACCGACAACCATCAACGCAGATGTCCCACAAGGAGGCTGCTTCTCCCCGACACCATTTAACGCCTACGTACATGATATACCGAACCAACCCGACTCCTTCTACGCAATCTACGCCGACGATTCATTAATCGTAACAAAAGGACGCAACACCCAAGATGCCACGAACAAAATACAAAAACAGCTCGACGCACTACTAAGCTGGTTTGATCAATGGAGGATCAAACCATACGTACAAAAAACATACACATTTAACTTCACCAAACGAAGGACAACCACACAGAACCCACCACGACTTGAAGGACAACAACTGACTTGGAACTCCACTATAAAATAGACAGACAACTCACATGTAACAGAAACGCTGAACAAAACGGGATACGCAAAAGGCTACCTTCACGGCATACTTTCCCACAAAAACAGACTACCACTAGACATAAGACTAAAGACATACAAAACGTACTTGAGACCAATACGCGACTGATGCGTGGTTCACATACACTAACCAAAAGAACAAACGTAAACTAGAAGCACTACAAAACGAGACTATGAGAATTATCACAGGAGCACCCTGGTATGTACACAATGAGACACTAAGACATGACCTACGACTACCAACACTAGAAACCTACTTTACACAATTAGCAACAAACACTTACAACACCATAGACACCACAGATGTAGCACACCTACGCAATATAGCAACCCCATATCCATATAACACAAACAAACCCAAAAGAAAGCCACATCCCCGACACATACTAGATGTTGGATAGAAATTAAAAAAAAAGGCACAGGCTCAATTATACATCCAAATAAACATGCAATCATCAACCAGTCATCATCAAGTAGTCACCACCACCCACCTCTAACAACCATCGAGCAGCCGCCAACAGTCATCATCAAGCGGCCACCTTCCACCTTTACCAACCAGCGAAGAAGTAAGAAAAAACCACCAGACGAGCAAATAACGCCATAAGAAAAAGGAAAAGACAGGATAGCTACGAGGCAGCCAAATTTTCTAAAATTAATGCTGCATGAGGGAAATGGGCAAAATAAACCCAGGATCGTCAAGCTGAAGATGTGTTGTGCCGAGTGGGCGTTTCTGCTGACCAGTAAAGTAGCTCACGATTCGTGTATACACTCTTATTGTACGTACCTATTGGAATGTCTTCTTCACGTAGGCAGAATTTATAAATTCTGTGGTTTTCGGATAACCACAGTGTATCGTATCGTTGATAATCATGCCAGGATACCAATCAATCTATCAAACCGGTACATTAGGCAACCGTGGTGTTAGTTGCTTAACGCTTTTCTTGTATAAACTAAGGAATTTGCGGTGCGTTATACTGCTTCTTATGTATTATTTTAGGAAATTTCTGGAGATAGCCATGAATTGTATTACATCGTATATCGTAAGATGACATTTTATTTTCACCGAATCATGGATATTTGAATTGGCGGTAAACAATTTTAAAGATAACTGGTTTATCAATAACTTTTTACTATCCAACTGTTGCCCATTTAATAACGAATTCTAGGAATCATGGACGAGAAATACCATTTTATACACACTAGTAACTGGAGATAGTTCTAGTCAGAATTTGATGTTTATAAAAAAGAAACTAATATGAATCTCTTCATGGTATTCTCCTGCTGGTAGCATAAAGGGTGAGGTGGAATTGCGGCAAAGGTTGGGAGCTTATGAGACTAGTTGTTTGAGACTAGGATGTATTCAAAATATACTAGTCAGGGTGACGTGGAAATATCAGTCTACGCGGAAAAGATCATCTTCAAATCACATTAGCTCATAGGCCAGTCAAATTAGACCAAAAAATGACCCAATTCGGAATTAATTAGTGGAAAGCTGGAAATTGTTTTAATTGCTTAAGTATAGGTCTAGTATTAAAGGAACATGTTCTCCCCCCCCCCCCCTTCGAGGTCGGCGTTGGCCCCAATCTTGAAAAACCTCCAAAATCGGAGTTTTTTTAGTTTTTTGATAATTATTCAAAAACTATGAGTTTTATGAAAAACTGTAAGCCGCTCTAAAATATAGAGCCCTAAATTCTCTACAAAATTAAGTCTAAAAATAATGAGTTCAGTCTAAAATTAAGGTTCATAAGTGACGCTAAAAAAGTACCTATTTGGAGGTTTAAAAAAATTAATTTTTTTTTAGTTTTTTTATTTTTTCGAAATACGGTGATTTTACGACAAAAAGTCATACCTTACAATTTGTAGAGATTGTAATTTTACGTCTAACAGTATGCATTTTTTGTATGCGAAATCATGTCATCTTTATTTACAAGATATGCAAGAATTAAAATCTAAATTGACAAATCTAGATTATGAACGTTTCATAACAAAAGGATATTTCACAATTAGACGATCTGACAAGTTTTGGTCTGGTATATGGTCAGACATGACGATCGAGCAGACACTCATGAGGTCTATAAAAAGCAATGGTGGATTAACTCACGGAAGAGGTATAACTGAGAGTACTATGACCAAATGGATTAACTCAATGACTACTATGATAAACATTTCACAGCAAATAGAACAATTTTGTGGCGTTTCATTTGTTACAACTGAACAGCATGTTGATGCTAGAACGTCACGGATATCTAGAGACACCATTGATGTAAACAAGTTTTTGTATTGGTTTAAATCTCATGATTCTTTTACCAAGTCAGAAAATGTGATGTCCATAACTACTGGAGTGATAGGAGACAATGAGATAAATTGTCATCTAGCGTACGAAATAGGTATTGAATCAGTATCAAGTGTATTTGGAAGTATTTTTGGCCAAGTCAAGTTTCGGCGAAAAAATCGAGTGATGCCCCTACGAGGTTTTACTTCAAAAGTAAAAATTTACGATGAAGAGATTCCTGTTAGTCCCGATGCTATTTTTCGACGAATTTCATACATGAAAACATCGGAGTAAGAATTTAAGGAGTATTTTGAGTTTGAACTGGCTCCCTATCCCTATTCGATGAAAAAGGAATGCGTAAGACTAAGAAATCAGTTTTTATAATTTGTTTAATCCTGTAACTGACTATAATTTTGAAAACGCGGTTTACGTAATAGATGGTGGTTTTCTTTTACATAGAGTTGTTTGGCAAATAAGAGAAACATTTTCTTCAATTTTAAATAAGTACGTGAATTAGGTGAAGCAATATTACAAAAATGGTGTTACTATTGTTTTCGATGGATATCCAGATGATGCAATTAAAAGTATCAAATCAGCAGAACGCTATCGAAGAGCAATTCGTTATGGAGCTGCAAATGTACTTTTCGATGAGACAATGTGTGTAACTATGTCTCAAGAGCAATTCCTTTCCAATGATGCCAACAAACAACGTCTTATATTTTTTTACGGGAAAAGCTTGAAAATGAAAATTTTATTGTGAAGCAAGCTATTGAGGATGCTGACACTTTAATTGTTCGTAGTACTATTGATATCGCAAATAGTGCAGAGTGTGTTGTTATGGTTGGCGAAGACACTGATCTTTTGGTCCTACTGTCAGCTCTATCCCTTTCATCTTGTACCAACATTTATTTTTTGAAACCAGGAAAGGGGAAATTGGACCATTTGTGTTATAGTGCTAACAACTTCAAATATTTAAAGCATGTTAAAGATAACATATTATTTCTTCATGCTTTCAGTGGCTGTAACACAACTTCGCCATTTTTCAGAAAATGAAAAATACAATTCGTGAAATTGTTAGATAAAAATAAGAAATTGCATGATATTGTTTCCATTTTCTTTGATAAGAACGCTAATGCAAATGATATCGATGACGCCGGTCAACTTTTTATTACTGCGCTGTATGCAGATATGTGTGTCGAAATGTTGTCATTAGATAAATTACGATATCAGCTTTTCGCGAAATCTTTAATGAAAAAAGATTTCAATCTTGCTTCTTTACCTCCTACTCAAGCAGTTGGACATCAGCATTCCTTACGTACATATCACCAAATTCAAATGTGGATTGGAAATGAAAAAAATCCCCTAGATTGGGGTTGGAAGAATACTAAATACGGTCTTGTTCCAATTACCACGAATAAAGATCCAGCTCCACAATCGGTATTGAAAAAAGTTTCGTGTAAATGTGCGAAGGGATGCAGAGGATCGTGTAGTTGCCGAAAACTAGGCATGGTTTGTTCAAATATTTGTTTTAATTGTCGGGGACAATCATGTACAAACTGTTTAAAAGACGATCAAAAAAACCATTTCGAAACTGATGAGGATGTTGAAAAAATAATTGAAAACTACTGTGAAACAGATGGAGAAAACGAAGAAAACGATAATACAGAAGATCAATTAGAAGAACAACATGAAGGAAATGATGATAAAGAAGATCAGATAGAAAAAAGGGACCAGGAAAATATTTATGGGCCATCAACATCGAAAATATTGAAAACTAACTAATGTGGTGTGTATAAATTATCTTATTCTTCTTAATCTTCTTTGGGTATTAAACCACTCATAGTTTTTAAAATTATCTTTATTAACGTTTCGATCCATAACCTAGGATCGTTTTCAAAATAATAAAAACTTCAAGTTTGACATTTATGACACAAATTGAAGGTAATTTTGATTTATTGATGTTTGAAATATTTGGTTTGAGTACACTAAGCAAAATTTTTAAAGTTTAAATGAATAATTGCCTTCAATTTGTGTTACGGCCTGGGACCGACTTTTTTAGGTAGCCAATACGCTTAACGTGAAATCAGCTGATTAATTTTATTGTAAAATTCAATAACTTGGGAATTGGAAAACATTTTTAACATGTTTCTATTTATACAATTTAGAGGATGGTTATTAAAGAAGTGTGCAATTGCATTATTAAAAGGCTTAAGTAGTCGTTTTTTTATATTTATTTTGAAGAGGAAATCATTATGATTTAGGCTACCTCTTTGGTAGATTTTAACATTGTTCTGGATCTGAGGCGACCCTATGGCGGGTTTACACTTGTCAGATACCAATACTGTTTAACGGAGATTGTAAATGTGTAAACCCGCAATAAGGTTACCTCACAACCATTTACAATCTCCGTTAAACAGTATTGGTATCTGACAAGTGTAAACCCGCCATAGGGTCGCCTCAGATCCATATACAACCTTCATAGAACAACATTGGTATCTGACCAGTGTAAACCCGCAATAAGGTTACCTCACAACCATTTACAATCTCCGTTAAACAGTATTGGTATCTGACAAGTGTAAACCCGCCATAGGGTCGCCTCAGATCCATATACAACCTTCATAGAACAACATTGGTATCTGACAAGTGTAAACCCACCATAAGGTTACCTCAGAACAATGTTAAAATCTACCAAAGAGGTAGCCTAAATCATAATGATTTCCTCTTCAAAATAAATATAAAAAAACGACTACTTAAGCCTTTTAATAATGCAATTGCACACTTCTTTAATAACCATCCTCTAAATTGTATAAATAGAAACATGTTAAAAAATGTTTCCAATTCCCAAGTTATTGAATTTTTACAATAAAAATTCTCGCTAGTGCAAAAACGTACTACGAATCAGTATTTTCCAAACAAAAAGAAATTCACATAAAGAAATTTAATAACTTATTTATAGAGAAAAATAGCACTCAAACTAAAACGTTAGAAAACAGCAACACCATGCTAAACACCGTGATAAATTTATCAAACAGAACTATTAACGACACAGAAAAATCAATTCTTTCAAAAGGCCTTAACTTTGCAGTAACGCCAAAATCAATACCAACCTTTGAAATAATTAGCTGTATTGAGAAAACAGCAAACCAACTTGAAGAAGATCAAGCAAACGAATTTAGAGTACGATGCAAAATCGAAATAGAAAAGAATCACAAAATAAAGCCAAATGTAAGTAGTAACGAAATACAAGCAATCCGCAATCTAAGAAACGATAACTCAATTATAATTCTACCTGCTGACAAAGGCAATGCAACAGTAATAATGAATAAAAACGATTACAACACAAAAGTCAACAAACTATTAAACACTGAGAATTACACCAGTTTAGAAACGGACCCAACAAAATCGATTGAAAATAAAATATACAAAACCCTATTTAAATTTAAAATGAATTCGAAGACAAAGAAAGAAGTAAACTGGTCCCACATTACAGTAAACCACCCCACTTTTACGGTCTACCAAAATTCATAAAAGACATTCCTTTAAGACCTATCGTAAGCTCCATAAATTCACCATGCCATAATTTAGCAAAATTTCTACTAAAAATTATAAATCCATTAGCAGGCAAAACGGATTCTTTCATTAAAAACATTTTTTGAAAAATTATCAAACATAAAAATTGAAAATACACACACAATGGTAAGCTTTGATGTGGTAAATCTCTTCACAAATGTCCCTATAAATAAAACGCTTAATATTATAAAAAACAAACTAGAAAAAGATGACAATCTTAAAGAAAGAACAAAACTAAGCATATCATCGATTATGGAATTACATGGTTTATGCGTCAATACCACATATTTTCAAATAAATGATCAATTTTACAAACAAAGCTTCGGAATGGCAATGGGAAGTCCACTATCACCAATCTTTAGTAATATATTCATGGAGGAATTCGAAAAACATGTAATATTCACACAAGAATTGAAACCACTAATCTGGTGGAGATACGTAGATGATGTCTATGCTATTTGGCCTCATAATACAGAACTAATTAAAAACTTTGTACAGTCAATTAACGAAATAGAACCAACTATTAAATTCACATATGAATTAGAACAACATGGAAAACTTCCGTTTTAGATATTCTCGTTAGCAAAACGATACAGCAATTAATACATCGGTATATAGAAAACCAACGCACACAAACAGATACTTAAACTTCGATTCAAACCACCCACACTGTGTCAAACGAGGAATTATCAAAACCATGTATGATAGAGCAAAATTAATATCATCAAACGAAGAAATTTTAAAAAGAGAAAGACCTAATCAGATGTACACTAATAGAAAACAAATATCCTAAAAGAATAATAGAGAAAGAAATGAATAAAACCCTAAAAATAAAGAAAAGAAAACAAAAACAATGATACACACAACAAAATGCTCTCAATACCATACATAAAAGGATTCTCCGAAAAATTCAAAGAATAGGAAACAAATTTAAAATTAAAACAGTATTTAGAACCAACAATACACTAAGAGCACAATTAACAAAACAAAACCCAAAAACGCAATACAAAGTTCAAAAATTGTATCTACAAAATACCGTGCGAATGTAATAAGTTTTATATAGGAGAAAGTTCCAGACCATTTGAAGTTCGATTAAAAGAACATAAATCATATATTAAAATAGAAAATTTGAAAAATCCATGATTTGCCAACATGCATGGGACTCCAGTCATAAAATAAAATGGGAGGACGCAAAATTATCGACAAAGAAGAAAACCACCAAAAACGCAAAATCAAAGAAGCTGCTTATATAACCTTACATAAAAATAACTGCGTTGCAAACGAATCCGTAACTTTCAGTAAACAATGGATTCCATTACTAAAAGAAATAACAAAAGAAATAACAAATAAAAATCAAATGCCCCAATATCTAGGTAGCATTGCAAGTTTTTCCTGGGTTTTCCTTGCGATATTAACATGAAATACAGCCTACATACATGATTTCTATTTATACATACAATAACTAATTATATAACAATAAGCATATTAACTAGAAAACCACTATTTCGGCAAATATCTAAGTGTTGGGGGATCTTGGTAGCCACAGGTTGCTTAACCCCCTTCACTGAATCTAGGTGAAATAAAACATAAAATTAGAAAACAATAGAAGGGAAGCTAGCTTAGAATATAAATAAGTGCAGGTACATGTCCAACCAGTTTTGAGATGAAGATCCAATGAAGATGATGATGAAGCATATTAACAACCCCTGTAAAATAGCATTGGTATCTGACAAGTGTAAACCCGTAATAAGGTTACCTCACAACCATTTACAATCTCCGTTAAACAGTATTGGTATCTGACAAGTGTAAACCCGCCATAGGGTCGCCTCAGATCCATATACAACCTTCATAGAACAACATTGGTATCTGACAAGTGTAAACCCGCAATAAGGTTACCTCACAACCATTTACAATCTCCGTTAAACAGTATTGGTATCTGACAAGTGTAAACCCGCCATAGGGTCGCCTCAGATCCATATACAACCTTCATAGAACAACATTGGTATCTGACAAGTGTAAACCCACCATAAGGTTACCTCAGAACAATGTTAAAATCCACCAAAGAGGTAGCCTAAATCATAATGATTTCCTCTTCAAAATAAATATAAAAAAACGACTACTTAAGCCTTTTAATAATGCAATTCCACACTTCTTTAATAACCATCCTCTAAATTGTATAAATAGAAACATGTTAAAAAATGTTTTCCAATTCCCAAGTTATTGAATTTTTACAATAAAAATTAATCAGCTGATTTCACGTTAAGCGTATTGGCTACCTAAAAAAGTCGGTCCCAGGCCGTAACACAAATTGAAGGCAATTATTCATTTAAACTTTTAAAATTTTGCTTAGTGTACTCAAACCAAATATTTCAAACATCAATAAATCAAAGTTACCTTCAATTTGTGTCATAAATGTCAAACTTGAAGTTTTTATTATTTTGAAAACGATCCTAGGTTATGGATCGAAACGTTAATAAAGATAATTTTAAAAACTATGAGTGGTTTAATACCCAAAGAAGATTAAGAACAATACTTAACAAACCACAACAAACATACAGAAATTATCTTATATTTTTATTTCTGTATATTTAAAAAAATGTACTTATATTTTAATTTTAAATTATTTTATTCTAGAAAGAAGTAGATCAGAAATAGCAGTCGAAAAAGATAACATGGCCATAACATAAACAATAAATTCAAATAATATTGAATAAAATTTGTAAATAATATAACATTTGTATATATGTAATATGTATGTATATTAAAATTACAATACCTTTAAATTTTTTGTGTTGAACGAGTTACTTAAAATATAGCATATTATTATTTAATTGCATAATATTATTTGTTAGTAACTATGCTCATTCAACTACTAACTTAATAACCTTGATTGTAATAATTATAACTACATTTACTAAAATATATAAATGAGTACATATTTGAATATCAAAAATATACCTTGATACTAAGTCCAAATTATTGAATGTAACACTGTTAGACGTAAAATTATAATCTCTACAAATTGCAAGGTATGACTTTATGTCGTAAAATCAACGGATTTCAAAAAAAAATTAAAAAAACTAAAAAAAATCAATTTTTTTAAAAAAACTTCAAAAAACGTACTTTTTTAACGTCACTTATGAATCTTAATTTTAGACTGATATCATTGTTTTTAGACCTTATTTTGTAGAGAATTTAGCGCTCTACATTTTAGACCGGATTACATTTTTTCATAAAACTCATAATTTTTGAATAATTATCAAAAAACTAAAAAAAACTCCGATTTTGGAGCCGGTGTTTTAAGATGGCGGCTAACGCCGACCTTGGAGGTGGGGAAAAACATATTCCCCTAATACTAGACCTATACTTAAGCAATTAAAACAATTTCCAACTTTCCACTAATTAGTTCCGAATTCAAACCTAATTTGACTGGCCTATGACTGTGTTCAAACATTTCACTTCAGTTGGCGTGACGAGGAAACCACCCTCGAACAGGCAACCTCCTTAACTAGTTTTTAAATAGTTATACTACTGAATATTATCGCTTAGTGGTCGAAATAGGTACTTAACTTCTTGAAATATTTGATGGAGGGGTTTTTATTTAATTTAATTGGTAACATTTGTACTATTTTGGTTTCAGGGATGCTATCAAAAATGTTACCAAAAATACTTAAAAGTATTTCCACTGGCGTGGACCAGGAGACTTGTTTTTAAGGAAAGAATAATTCGATAGAATTTCGTTTGTAACTAGTTTTTGTTTGAACCTAAGCAGTTTAAAAAAGATAAGGAATTCAAAAATACCAATGTCTGATTACAAGATTCGAATTTCAATATGCCATTCGGTAAAGCATCGTTTATAGCTTTATCTTCTTTTAAATAATCACAATCTTCTTATGGAAGAATTAGTTTTACTCAATATTTATTAATGTTAAACTTGGAAGCAGTAAATTATATTTAAACATAAAACACGAATTTTTATGCACTTTTAGAAACATAAATAATTTCAAACTGTTCTAAATTTAAAAGGTGTTAGTTCTAAAAGTTTTTATTGGCAAGACGTTAAGTTCGTTGGTTCACGCTAAACTCATCGGTATTTTAACATAAACTTACATCAACTGAAAGCACCTTAGATCTAAATGCAAATGTGGCATCTAGCAAGCGGGCGACTTCTTGGACATAAATATAGAATGATATAATTAAAAAACTAGTTTATCGAGAATGCTACATACGTGTAGTAATCATAGCCTTAAACGTGTTGGGTTTCTTAAATAAATTCTATCAGACGATGCCCTGGGGAATTAGAAAATGAACACAAGCAGGTGGTGCAATAGCAACAAGATTTGTATGGTAGGAAGCCAATAAGATTACATTAATAGGTTAATTCAAAATCATATTTCTTTATATATCTGCTTTTTTAAGAGTATGGTTGGACATGCAGTGGTATAGACCGATCTATATCAATTTCATAGCTTTGCCCTTGCCTAACTCGTTCATAATTTTAAAATATTATGAAAAGACTGCATTTTTAAGTTACTTTAGATTGAGTTAATTAGTCTTGCCAAAATATTCGATTAGCTGGAACGAAAGTGGTCGTTTTTGTCAAGGAAGTAGAATTCCTTCTAGAATTATTGTTCACATGTGGTTTTTATTCAGTAGTATTTATTTAATCAGCAACGTAGAATCTACTATTAAGAAACACGAAGTTTATCTTCTTTTACATTCTTTCCCTTCAACAAGTAGCTCGTTGAAACTATTTAGCATCGAATAGTCATTCAGTCATTTATTGAAATTTCTGATTGAAATTAAGTGAAAAGGTTCATATATTTCTACATCGAAATCTTCTCTAAAATACCACGCGTTTCAAAAAGAATATCGGTGTTTTAACGCTTTATAATTTTTATAACAATAATCTTATAGTTATAAAAATGATACAACAAACGAAAGAATAACTCAAATAATTTTACCTAAAAGCTTACAAGTGTTCAATGTGACCACCATTCGTCGTACGACACATATCAAGGCGATAGGCGAGTTCTTTCCAAACCTTGAAGTGTATCTGGAGTAATTGTTGCAACAGTTATTTCAATCCTTTTTCTTAGATCGGGGAGGTTAGCTGGTAGTGCATGCACATAGATACGATGCTTTATGAACTCTCAGCAGTCGGGTACAGTGACATTCAACCAATCGCGTAATACCAGTGAGGCGGCACATCATCTTGCTGCAAAATGAAGTTCTCTGGTTCATCATCTTCCAACTGAGGGAGAGCCTCAGCCTATACCGTTTCAAGATAAGAAGCACCAGTTACACTAGCTTCAGCAAAAAATAAAGGCCCATAAACTTTTCGCCTGGTTATAGCACAAAAACATTCAATCGAAGAGAGTCTCGTTGCATTTGTACCAAAGCGCGAGGATTTTCAAAGCCCCAGATCCGCACATTATGAGTGTTCACGTGTCCACTAAGGTGAAAGCTCGATTCATCACTGAAGATCACATGATCCAAATCTTCATCGTCATGCAACACCAATAAGTTGGAACGTAAACACTAACTCTTGGTGGTCCCGTACTCTTCCCTTGCCAAAGGCTGCCGGTATCTACAAACTTATGATACAATTTACGGATGTTATTATCACTTGGAGGATCACAATCGAACTTAATGCGGAATGCACGTTGCACAGTAACTACGGATTCGGTCTTTGCAAACTGTCAAACACAAAAAGCGTTCTGTTCACTAGTCGCCATCTTTGCTGCTAGCGCTTTCTAACAGATAGCGGCGCAAACAATGGGTGCACATTTCCACTGGTGCCAGCAAATACAACTGAGTTGTTCTTTCGTTCGATGTATCATTTATAACTAAGATTATGGTTATAAAAATTATAAAGCGTTAAAACTCCGATATTCTTCTTGAAACGCGCGGTATAATCTTAAATACATCGATTTGTTTGAATTGGATTCGGCAAATTGTAACAAAACAAGCGACGGTGATGCAATTACAGAAGTCCAAGTTATTGGTAAACACGTGTTTGAGTAAAACGGTGTAGAGGTTTATGACTGCACAGGACATTTATGTTTTCATGAAGTATAAAGTTATAGAAATAGCAAAAGTGTTGAAAAACATCATTGTCATAGGGAACATTTGTACTATAAATATAATAGTAATGGTTATAATCGACTTTATTTGGTTAGTTCAATTGTGTAACATATACGCTATAAGTATAATACATAATATAGTATGGTGTCACATGATAGCACAAAGAAAAGTGTCCAAGACGTAAACATATTGATGGCTTATTTCAATACAAAAAATACAATACAGTAGTATATCGCGCGCTCGTCTAGAGGGCGTAATAATAACGCATAAATTTTATAAACGTATTCAGTTCATTTTAAAACATGCAAATTAAATATAGTTCGTCTTACCTCATGATCATCTAAATGTTTAAATTCTATGGTAACGCCAATTATTGAATCCTTTGTTTAACGGCATTTTTGGCAATCTGAAATACTACTGATATTGTTCTTTGTCTACGTATACCAGGCCGTGGATGTAAATCATCTTCGTTAACGGATTCATTTAGCGGACTCTGTTGTTTACCTACAACATTAAACAGAGAACACATAAGGTATACGACACCGGGAATAGGAAGAGAATCGACGGTAAAACTCCACACATTGAAGCACAACTGCCACAGTTTTTCAATATAACGAGGAATCGTTTAGAATGAATATGGCCGCCTGTGGTTTTCAACTTAGAAACAACTCGTTTTTATGAAGTTCGTTCTGATTGACCGAAACAACGACGCATATCCCTTCAAACCGTAGCAAACTATAATTAACATTATTTTCTCACGAAATACATAATAATGAAGCTATTTCTAAAAGTTCAGAGGATAATGCACACGACTTATTTTGTAACTAGACTACAATATGTGTAAGATCCCAAAATTAATTATACATCAAGAAATTTCCTACAGTTAATTATTAACTACGATTTTAGTGAAGCAAGTTGAAGAGTAACTGGTCATTTAGCTAACAAGCTGTTGTTACTTAACCACCAAAAAGATCAAGATCTGGCACCAAATTTATTATGAAATTGCACCCAAAAAAAGATTAAGTAACATCTTCCTGGCCGAGAAGCTCAAAGCTGCTTTTACATAGGTTCTTATATGCAAGAACAAATATATTACAAGTTTTAATAAAAACGTATAAACTTATGTTTCAACTGCCCGATAGTCAACTTACTAATGTTAAAGTCAAAGTTTAAAAGCTTAACTGAGTTACTGGAAGGACTTTTTCGAAACAGGGCTGCGGAGTGACTGGACCTAGTGTATAAGAGGCGGTTCCTATCATTCACAGAATGTTTTCGTCTTAACCGTTATCTTATTTTTTACTGATTCATAAGAGGGGAGTGAAAGATGTTTATGCACAAAGTTACCTAAGTGAGGTAAGCAATAATGTTTCATTGTTAACCAATTTAGCTGTTTAATAACTCTTCTAAGTACTATTATAACTACCACGATGGGTTTTTGGTTTCAAAATAAAAGACTACTAATAAATATTGTACTTATTTGAAATTTGCAAATAGCCAATGTCTAGTTTCATAACTTATCAGACCGGTGCAGTAATTTTTATACTTGTAGTCCAATGAAGTTTTGAAATAATATGGATAGTATGTATATATATATATATATATATATATATATATATATATATATATATATTGCCGTGTAACTTCGCTCTGGCTCAGTTATTCAAAAATTATTTAATTTATAAAAATCGAAAATTTCACAAAATAGAAAAATTTTCAAAAAAAAGTTTCTTACCTGGATTCTGCTTCCATCAACTTTGATTTCTTCAACAGCTCCCTGGCTAGCTCAACTGGGTTTCCTCTTGAATACCTAAATTTACTATCATTTTCTGTACCGTTCACACACACCATTCAATAAAACCCCAAAATAATACAACAATCATACAATATTTATTTACCACTATTTACAAATAATAATTCAAGATTATGTACATTTTGGTGCTCAAGTTACACCTCAATAAATGATATCTTTGTAAAGTCCTTGTTTTTAAATTGAAATATCAAACACATTTAATGTAACAGGAGTAAATGGGCCCTAAATAATACCTTATTTATATTTTTTTTCTAATTATTGCACTCTGGAGTATGGTGAGCTCATGATAAACCAGTTTTTTTAATGTATGCTTTGTACTTTGCATACTCTTACTACAAACACCAAAAAACCCATGTACTCTTAACAATAAAAATTAAATTCACGAGGAACGTTAATAAGCTTTACGTACATCTTTAGATTTATGATCAAATACTATAATAAAAGTTAGTTATGCGTATTCTTTTCAATACGCAAAATAACAAAGAAAAATACCATCAAAGATCACGCTCACACATCACAAATAATTTCCACAGTTTATAAAAAACAGCAAATTCTAATGCGTTACCTGGAAAAACTTGAAGATTCCATCTCTGTTGACGATGTATTGTTCCTGAACCCTCGGCCTAGTGGTAATGCGCTGCTTGCCGCCTCCGGCTATTTATAGATGAACACCATCTACTTTGCGCTGCATGCTACTCATTCAAGATCCAACTCAATATCCAAATCCAAGTATATTACACTTCTTTGTTATTGCATAATTTAATTTACGTTACAAGCTTGTTACAGTATACGTTGTACCTTGGTTAAATATAAATAAACTCGACACTATCCGCGTTCAAAGTATCAGGCCACAACAATCTAACACTGTACAATTTAATTTATAAATTCTAATACTTACAAGCTCGTTAGTCGATTTTTGTTACGTCGTAAGCGATGCAAATTAAAGAAGTCAAAGAGAAACGTAATAAGTCAACTCTTGTATTTATACGATTTCAAAATGTAACCTCTCCAGACCCTCTTAACTCGAAATATTTAATTGACCTAACTCTTTCTTCAAATTTTGTATAACCGTTTTCGAACTCCCCGAAATTTAGCTCGTCGCTACGCTATTTTTCGAAAAATTCGCATTAATCTGTTCCGTGCTCGTCTGTTGTACAACTAACTATTTCGACCAATGATATATTTCAGTGACGTCTTAAAACCCCGCCTGTATTAACTCTATTCCTCTCTTGTGCATATTAGATGTTTCCTTCTACCCTTGCTTGAGTGGTAGAAAATCGATATTACTGTCCGCGTGCTATCTACTCCACGTGGAGTTGTATACGTGCTTTGCGACTGTCGGTTGACCAATATTCTTTGAAACTTGCTTGTTATGCTCCAATATACATAGAAGTCGACCTTTTAAAACATGCAGGTGTTTAATTAACGATCGTTTTAAAATAACATTTCTAGGAGTTTGCGTTTCAAGGTATTTCATATATTTGACATCTGTTTGTTTGTTAGTAAGGCGTTTCGCCTTGGAATTATCGATTTTTCATGCTTTGAGGCGTTTTCTGACGCAATAACCCTTTGAATTAAACTGAATTAAATTAATTAATAATTTCTATTGGCTTATACGATTTATTTTCTTTACGAACCTACGAATTTTTAATCCCTTCTTATAAAATTACGGTCATACTTGTTACTTTACATTAAATTCATGAAATAAATTTCGCACGTAAATTATGGTTGTTTCCTCTATATAGGGTGTTTGAAATTGCATTGTTTGTACCCAAATTTAACCATTTAAATCCACTACAATATATATATATATATATATATATATATATATATATATATGTATATTGTTGTGATCTGGTTGCAATAACCCAGTGCCCCCTTTTTGTAAAATAAAAGGATTAAAATTTTCTTCTTGTCAATTTTTAATCTTTATTTTAATTTTGAATACCTCGGCTAGTTCAGTTTTAACCACGCACGGAGCTTGCGACAATACGACAACAAAGACTTTAAATTTACTTTCTACCTTTACCTCCTGTTTCTTTAAGCCAAAACACTATTAAGCACAATTACTATAATATTCTCAACAATATTTATAATGTATGAAATATATAAGAATTGTCTAAATAGAACTTCCTTTTAATAATTGAATAAAAATTCTTTCAATAATTATCATTCCCAAAATTAATGAAAAAGCCAGCTAAAATCACTCTTATTATTATTATCTGAAGCCGTATGAACGTGCATTAAACTTTCTTCAATATTTACGTAATTTACACCGTGTATTAAAAACGATCTTTGTTGATCCTCACATAAGTTTTCATGAAACAATTTTTAAATTATTCAAATTAGAAATATACAACGAAATATTCACAAATAAAAATAACAAAACATTCAGATTGGCTAACCTGTTGTTTCAAGCTCGAACAGTCCCTGTTCCAACTGCTTCCGTATTCAGCTTATTGATTTATATAGTCCCAACGTCCAATTTAGATGTGGCGTGTATTTCTCTTGGTACATCTTCTTTTAATCAATTCATGAATTATTTCAGTGGCTTTGCTAAACTTCCTGGTTGAATCCAGTGATCAATAATTGAGTTAAATATTTGTTAAATTTCCACATCGGATCCAGTAATTATTCAGAGTCCTTTTATTAAATGTTAATATTAGAATTTAATTTAAAACAACCTTTAGTTACTTACGTTTTTAAAGGTTTAAAACGACTAACTTTATTCAATTTTTCACTATCACCATTGTACAATTTATTACTTAAAAGTCACTTCTAATTCATTTACGTAAATACCTTCTTCTATATAATGTGCACTATGCCTTAATTCATGTTAACCTGATTTGTCTACAAATCTGGTCGTATTTAAAAGGATCGCCTATTCATTGACAAGCACATAGTTCAACGATTACGCTATGGTACGCGATTCTTACCTACAAGGTTTTGGGTATTTCTATGGAATTTTGCTGTATCCACAAAGTTGATGCACTTCTTTCCGTATTACTTCAAGTTAATGCATTCCGTTCTATTGGGTTTTCACATTTCTCGTTCACGTAAATTATTGTTTGTACAATAAATTTGATGATTTTTGCATTTACCACCATGCCGTGTTTATTTTGAATTTATCAGGTATTGGATTTTTCCTTTCTGGTCACGTATTCTTAATATAATTTATGTATAAAATTATATGCGTTTTCTTTACGCATTTTTAAACCTGCTTGTTCAATTGAGATTCTTAGCGCAAGGATAATACATTATTCGTGCGTATTGTGTTTCAGCTTTTGTCCACGTTGTTTTATGATTTGCCAAATCGTTTATTTAATCAAATCTTCTAAAGTATTTTTAATTTCGTAAATTAATGACGACTATAGTTTATATACAGGGCGTTGTCATTTGCTTTCCTGCCTAATCGTTGTATTTCTTATTTTCTTCGTAGAAATGTCTAGTTTTCAGAGTCTTCATGTTGTTTTCATGAAGTGCACTATACTAGTGGTCCTATCTACTGCTAAACGACCTTATTAACATAGCATTTTATATAGGGTGATTCACAACTTCATAACTTCATAGAAATATTTTAACTGGTGCTTAAAGGGGGGACGAAGTGTATACTTACGCATAAAGAAAAATATTTGTTACGTGTAAAGCAAGGAGGCGGTATACTACAGAAAACCATCGATAAGGAACCGACTTTATTTTTTATAATCCTCCGTTCACAAAAATATAGTCCGTTCTTTATGAATGGCTATCTGTTATGTCGTCTCGTTACTCTGTACCTACACATACAAACGTTTTTTAAAACATCCGTATAAATTTTAAATCGTGATTTTTTAAGAAATCTATGTCCCTTTTTTAAGCATTAGTTAAAATACTTCTATTCAGTTGTGAATCACGCTGTATATAGCTGTGATCTGTCTCTCTCCGTTCTATTAAACTTCTTTGTTAGATAACTTTTTTTTATTTGACATTAAAAACCTGCTGTGCATTTATATATACGTCTCTTAGCTAGCTCATTAAACGCCCGAATCAAATACCACCAATAAGCTTAATACAAATTTAATGAGTCCAAAATACCCTTCTCAAAAACAACATTTTAAATACACAATTCACAATTACTGTTTACGCTTCTACTCTAATTAACAAATTTTAAACACAGAGAATAATTAATCGATAAATCCTTAATTAAATATTTTCATTAGTGTTACTATTTTCACAAGCTATTTTCTATTTACACCTCGTTTAAACAATCACTTTTGTAGAAAGTCATATAATTTAATATCCCCCCTTTAAGTATTAAACCTGGTGAGTTCAGTATGTTTATTATATTTTATGTTATCACAAATTCTTTACCTGAATTTGCAACCCCTAACAAATTATTTCAGTTAACTTTGTATACAAAAATTTACCATGTAAATCACATTCTTAATCTAATAAAATAGTCAATTGAAACAAAGATGGAAAATATAAGTAAAGAAACTTGACACTGTCAAATATGATTGACGAAATTGCCAAACGTAATTGAATGTTATGTCGATAAATGGTTGGGTATATGATTTAGATTTGTATGATTTTCCAATTGTCGTTACCCGTCTCGGTGGCGTAATTGGAAAACCCATGGGTTGCGAAAGCTTAAGATACAGGTTCGAATCCTGTCCGGGACCTTGTATTTTCCATCTTTCAATTACTGGCTCGATTTGAAATGATCATTTGAGCTTTGCGCAAAAGTCTAAGTTATTATTTTATCTTATTAACTATAATACGTTGGTGTATTTATCAACTTACCTTGTGTAAATAATCAACTTAGACTTTTATGTAAAGCCCAAGTGATCATTTCAAATCGAGCTAGTAATTGAAAGACAGAGAATATAAGTCAAAAAACTATACACTGTAAGGTATCATTGACAAAAATATCAAACGTAATTGGAAGTTAGGAAAATATATGGTTGTGTACATGATTTAGGTTTGTATAATTTTCCAATTATCATCACCCGTCTCGGTGGCATAATTGGAAGACGCATGGGTCGCGAAAGCCTAATATACAGGTTCGAATCCTGTCTGGGACCTTATATTTTCCATCTTTCAATTGCTAGGTCAATTTCAAATGATCATTTGGACTTTGCATAAAACTTTAGGTTATTATCCCATCTTATTAACTAACAAATTTGACCACAAGCTTCTGTACCCTCATAGATTTAAAGGTTATGCTCCCATCGTGTCCGAGTAAATCGCATTGATTGTATAGATAAGCGAGTTTTGAATTTTTCACCTTGCTTGAAAGCTACCCCAACGAAATTTTAATGAAATTGGTGAGGAAGTTTGAAATTTCTTTCTCAAGCAGAACAGCAATATTTAAGGTCTTGGTACTTTGCAAGAATCTAGCTTTTTTGCATAAACTCGCGCAAACAATGTACTAGATTTTTGTTTTACCTGACGTTATTATGAATAAACCTCGATGAGATTTTTGTAGGACAATTGTTCTCCTATACATCACAAAAGGTGTAGGTTAGTTTATCCTTTGTATTTGCAAAATATAATATTTAAATCTGACGTCCAGCTATATGTTTTATAACACGTATATTTCATCATTAAGGACCACCCACTGTCTAAACAATTCTTATGTATACATATAAACTTACTTTGAACATTGGCAAAAATAGTGTTTCTTCTATCTGGAAAGACAAAAAACGTAGTGAAGGGACGATTGGATGGTGCATCTATGGTAGGGCTTTGTGTGCGCTATCGAACAGATCTGAGACGAATCTCTTGGGAAGGGTGTACTCGTGGGAAAAGCGTTGACAAAAGTGTTAGATATTGTACCCGTTAGAATCCTAAATGTCAATAACTATGACGTTGCATTGAAAAGGAATGCCACAGTTAGGTGGTGCTTTTAGGTTGTATTGGGGATTACTAGCATCGTTAGGGAGTCGCTCACCAATGTGTGCTCCTCGAAGTTGTTGACCAGTTCATAAACCCAAAACACAACAGCTGGATGAACTTAAAAGCCTGATTCGCAGATACCTTGACGTGTTTGTGATTGATAGCAGTCAGTTGGGATAAACCGCAGCAGTCAAGTACAAAATCCATCCCGGAGATGCCCAGCCAATAAGACAACCGTCGAGAAGGGTACAGTTGGCCAAGCGTGAAGAGGCTGAGAGAGTGGTTGGAGAAATGGGAGGCTGTGTAATCGAATGCTCAGACAGCCCTTAGGCATCGCCTGTTGTTCTGTTATAGAAGAAAGTCTGATCGAAAAGCCTATGTGTTGTCTATTGTCGATTGAATGACGTGACGAAGAGGATAGTGCCCCATTACCGAGGATTCGTGACGCTCTGGATACACTCGCAGGGTTTCTCGACTTTGGACTTGGGTACTGGCAAGTGGATACGGATCCCACGGATTGTAAGAGGTCTGCTTTTACTATGGGCACTGGCATCTGGAAATTTACTGCGATGCTATTTGGACTTTGCAACC
Organism: Platerodrilus igneus; assembly: GCA_036346225.1. Lineage (NCBI taxonomy): Eukaryota > Metazoa > Arthropoda > Insecta > Coleoptera > Lycidae > Platerodrilus > Platerodrilus igneus. The sequence goes on along the minus strand of JARFIW010001052.1, from coordinate 1,731,190 downwards.
TTCCTGCCATCATTGAGCATCCAGTAGAAAGCATCTTACGTGAACTGTTGTGGTAAACACGCCTCGTGTATTTGGATGGCGTGATCGTGATTGGGAAGACATATAGGGGACACTTGGCCTATTTAGAGGAAGTATTTCAAAGAATGAGAAGAGCCAATCTGAAGAGCTGCCACCTCCTCGACAAAGAGGTAAAGTACCTAGAACATGTAATCTCACCAGATGGAATTATACCAGAAAAGTTAGGACAGTGCAAGAATGGCCAGCGCTCAAATACAAACACCAACTACACAGTTTCTTGTGATCATGCACATATTATAAAAGATTTGTTTGTGAATTTACTAACTAATATTGCCAAGCCCTTGACTAAATTAATAGACGATGGGCGTAATTTCCTATGGGACGAAGGTTGTTAAAATGTGTTGCAGCAGCTAAGACATTCACTGACGGCAGCTCCGATCTAAAGTTACCTCGGTCGGAGGGCAAATTCGTATTAGACACTGACGCAAGTAATGTTGTCATTGGAAGTATGTTGTCTCAAATATTTGACGAACAAGAAAATGTGATTGGTTATTTCAGCTAGGTACTCTCGAAGGTGGAAAAAATTACTGCGTTATGAGGAAAGTACTGTTGGCTGTAGTGAAATCGGTGGAGCACTTTTGTAGGTATCTCTTTGGTCGAAAGTATCGCTTGAGAACAGATTACGCAGCGCTGAAATCGCTACTGCAGTTCAAGAGCCCAGAAGAACTTGCCGCGTGTTCTGAAGATAGTAACCATTGTTCGCGGATGGAGACGAAATGTGATGTTCTTTGTAAGACAACCGTTATTAAAAACAATTAACAACCACAGCAGCTCAGAACCAAACAAGAGAATTACTCCGGCCTAGGCGTCATTATGGATTGGAAAATCAGAGGAGAACGTCCGTCGTAGCAGAATGTTAACCCGCTAAGTAACACGCTGAAGTCGTACTGGGCGTAGTACGATTGCTTGAAGTTAGAGGTCGGGATTTTGGTGCGATTCCTGGAAAAGGTCGATATTCTTAGGCAAGAAATATTTTTCTACTTTCAAATATATTCAAATCTTAATTATTTTATACGCGCATTCCAAGTAAAGTCACGGATCGAAAGTGGAGCGAACGAGTCGTTAAAAATATTTACAATTTAAGATTATTGTAGACCAGACATCTACACCCTATGACCCGCGGGCCACTGGGTGTTTCCTTTGATAATTTCAAGTGACCCATTTGAGTTCCGAAAATAAAGCACAATATATAAAAATAAATTATAAATCAAACATGAAACGAAAACAATTTGAAAATAAATAAAAATAAAGTGCATATAAATAAAACTAATAACACGGTAGTTTGATTACAAAGTTGCAGTATCAATTATGTTGGTTTTTATAATAATTGGCTATAAATTAAAATTTTTATGTTTTAAGTTTAAAAGCGCATTGTAATTATCCTCTCAATAAAATTTATCCGGTAATTCGCTAAGGAAGACTGTTTTAAATGGAAAATACCACTGACTCGAAAACATTTTCTTAATACTTACATTTTGGATGCTTTTCATCTGTTACCAAAATAGTTTGCTGACGACTGTTATAGACTTTGAGATTATATTACGAGGGTCGTTTCCATACTACTAATTTTTTATTTTGCTAATTTTTATCTGAAATTACAATGTAGTTTAGTAATTTATTTTCCATTTAACTGAATACACTTGTCTCAAGCCGAAACTAATCGTTTAAGCCGTACTCTAAGAAGTGTTTCGGAGTCTTTTTAATCCTTCTGAAATCGAATATCCCGTTGCGTTTTTTGAGGGGTACAAGTGGTGTTAACAGCCAGATCTGATGATTATGGTGGGTGTGAAAGCACTTTTCAGTACAATTCATTTAAAACATTTTTCGTACTTTGTGCGGTATAGGGGAATTGTATTGTCCTGTTGCTTATGTAACTTTCAGGTTTTTCGATAAGTACTGTTGTATTCGGTCAGATAAAGGTTCAGGATACTTTTCTGCGGTAATTGTGTTATCTCGTGGTAGATAATGCGTAAAATGCAATCCCCGTATACAGCGTGCAATAGTCTGATCTAGGTCTACCTCTACCTCTTTTTCCTATCTTTGCTTGTAATATATTCCGCACTATTCTCGAAAAATGCCTTAAAACGTATCCTGCCCTTCTATTCGCCCTATATATTTTTGGTTTTTCACAGATATATTTATTGCTTTTACCGTGATTATTCACATCGTTGGAAAGTCTAAACCGTAGGTTATTTTTCTACACAATCGCCAGTTTTTGTACGACGTTCAATTTTTGTACCACATGGCGTAGAACTCCGGCACCAACCCCTTGAGGAAGCGAGTAACCTCTTCTTTGACTTCATCATCGGTCTGAAAGAGTAGGCCACCGAAGTGATATTTCAACTTTGGGGACTGTAAGGAAGATGAGGAACTACTGTCCAACCAAATCTCTTCAGTAGATCCTGCGTTTGTCGAGAAACCTGAGGTCGAACGTTGTCGGGAAGCAGCTTAACATCTTTCCTCAGTTTGCCTCTCCAGCGGTTCTGAATGACTTCTACCATAAATTTCATACAACTGACGACGAATATTTATAGAAGGAATATTATTCGCGTTCAAAAAACGGATAACTGCGAGAATTTCACATCTGGCGGCAACAATGGACGGGATATCCGTCGCGAACGGCTGTCAGGCCAACACTGCGCTGCGTAGCTTAACGGTGTTGGTGGGGTTAGCGAATGGGGTACCTGTTGTGTACGGTAGTGTTACAAGATTTTACTTTAAGCCTCTCCTTGCGAGAATATCCCGTTGGGAACCTTATTTTTGAAATAACCTTCGTACAACAACTTGTACAATAAGTAATATTTACGTATTGACGAAGCTTAATTATTTAGGCGAATCCTGTTGACATCAATTACACTTTCAGAACTTTTCACTACTAAGGGATCTTCTGTGAAACATCTACAAAAGTTTTCAAATGTTAAAATAATAACACATTCTGGTTACTAAATCCAAACGCTTACATATCCATACTTCTACCGAACCTTGGCAAACTCCTCGAACAAATCTTATTCCTAAAACTGAACTCTCACATTGAATATAATTCCACTGTATGCCCGAATCAACATGACTTTCAAGGAAGTCGTAGCTCCGAGAAAACCTTAAAGTTAGTAATCACAACAGTTCAATCTCCTTTCCAAAAACTCTGTAGCACTCTTTATCTACTTCATCTGACCTCCTGTGGTAGCCCACCTCTTCATGCAAATTAAGCAATCCTCCCATCTAACCTTGCTACGTACCTCGACGTAACTTACCCAACAGAATAAAACCAAAGCAATAATGACCGGTTCAATCGGCGAGTAGGTGGGGTATTTCAAATAGAAAAATCAAGGAAGGACTGAAATAAAAAAAATACACGCACATCAAAACCTACAAAAAAACAAAAAAAAATAGAAATCTATAATTAAACAAAATATGTTAGAGACACAGTTGTACCAACAATGAATAATCAATAACTACAATTTACACTAAAAAGAAAACCCAAAAGAAATCATTTTTAACATGACGAGCTGTAGTTTTTTGGTCACCCCCCTATATTAATTACCAAAAGAAAACCTAAAATTCCAACTCTAAAAACCACAGCTCCAAATTATCATCGAAGCATAAAATCAAATACATACAATTAAATAGCTACAGTGGTCTCCGTAAATAAAATATTAATAATTCATATCCTCTCACATACGGACAATCATTTCAAGTACGAGGTCTTAAGTTACAAAATTTCCGATTATAGCACCACCAATAACTCTAAATCGCCATCGTGAGAATAAAGTTATTTACCTGAAATTCGCACGGTAAAGGATCAGAATATACACTGCAAGGTTTAGTCAACAATAAAAGGAACCGTATCCATATGTTGTTTCACCTCTCACATAGAACCCATATAAAGAATAGTGGATCAACACTCACCCACGTATCGCTGATGCTGGGCCTATTAACTCTCCTTAGGGCCGGAGCGGAGCAGCGGGGTCTAGGACGTGCCATATAAAAAAAGAAAGGGCGGCAATCGCCTCATCAATTAGGGCCAAGGTGACAGGGCGGTCCTATCCACCGGAAGATTATAGAAAAAAAATACAAGCAAAAATTAGACCTTGTACAAAAGAAAAGTACATTTTTCTTCAATTACAAGCACTTACTACACAATGGTGTGTGCGAAATTCTGAAGAACGAAAAATACAAAAAAAAAATTACAACGGCAACGACGAGTAATAGTTGTCGTCTATAGGATAGCATTTAGTACAAATAAGATGGTTTTAAATAATAAGAATTCAAAATTCAATCCTCCGTTATCACACAGAATCTATGTGAATGAATAATGAATTAAAAGGAAAAAGGGATATTTTCATTTATGCCAAAATTAAAAGGTTTGGGTAGGAAAGCAAAAGTAATTAAGCGGACAGTACAGTACTAAATAAAAGAAAACAAAAAAAAATCGCTTAATAAAACTCCAAAAAATCAACAAATCAACTAATATCCGGCTCGAAAGGATGACCAAAAGAAAAGGAAACGAAAAAAAAATTCGCTTAACGAAATAAAAAACCCAAAAGAAAGCGTTCCGAAATAAAAAAAAAGGAATTCTCATCCGGTTCGAAGAACCAAGGTACCGGACAAAACCAAGAAAGAGAAATAAAAATTAAAGAAAAGCACAGGGAAAGATAGGTAGGTAATAGCAATGAGCGAGGACAAAGAACGGTATAACACTGCTAAAGTCGTCAAAGGATGGATGCTTCTTCAGAAAAGAAACAGTAAAATCTTCAACCTCAAACGAAGATTGGTTCCCTATAGAAAATCAACAGTAAAGGATAGAAACGAGGAAGAAACCAAAGGTAACAGCTAAAATAACAAATGTGTCAAGCCTCAAAATATGTTTGGGAACAACAAAATGCTGGCTAGAAAAAATGAAATTATTTCAAACTGTGATACCCAAGAATCGCAACAACTGAAGAACCAAAGAAAAAAAATGCTAACTAGTCCTAAAGTCGGCTAAGTCGTGGATTCCGAAGAAAAGAAAAAATGGACTAGAAAGTACCTACCACAGGAAGTGAATCGAGAAAAGAAATTTTCCAAGTCAGCACGAAAACTGACAGAAAGTAACACCAGCCACAGGAAAAAGGAGAGGAATGTGGAACGAAAGGAACGAGGAAAAAAACCAAAAAGAATAAGACCAAGCAACAAGTACAAGAACCACAAAAAAGCCCTAAGAATCGCACAAAAGAAAATAAAACAAAATCCCAGTGTAGTTATGTATGAGTATGTGTGTAGGTGTGTGTGTGCCCGCGCATGCTTGTGTATGTGTATATGAAGTGTGTGTGTATGTGTTGGACTGCTTTAGTCGCCTCGTACGACAGGCAGGTCGTACCGTGGGACTATTCTATTCCCGGATCCACACGGGTGAAAGAAAAGAAAGTAAACCCGGGAAAACAGGGAAGTAAATAAAAGGAATCCTAAAGTGCAGTTAAAACAAGTTACAGACTATTTAATTTAGAACGAAAACTTCAAATTCGCAGCAAATGAATTTCATTGAAATTATAATAAAACGTACTTATTGTAAGAAGGATGGTGTTGGAGTATTGAAAAGTAGAAACAATCTATGTGAATGGATAATGAATTAAAAGGAAAAATGGGTGTCTTAATTTATGCCGAAAATAAACGTAACAACCTGTTCCTAATAATACAATTCTTTGTTTCCTCGCGAACGGTCACTTCCACTCTATTTCCACACCAATCACCCAAGGTTGACCCAAAGGTTCTGTCCTTTCCCACACTTTATGGAACCTGACCATCAACTCGCGTCTCAACATGAATATCCTTAATGCCTCAACTTTCGTGTATGCTGCCGGACCGAGCTCGCCTTTTTATTCATAGAGATTTCCGCACATTCTTCGAATCCACAGCAGCTTTCCTTATAAATAAGATCGAATCCTGACACCTCCTAAATAACCAAACCATATCTCCTCATAAGGTCAAAATGCTCCTCATTAAAACTTATTTGACCTTCGAAGAAGCTTCACGGTATGCATTCTACACACTCATTGATTTCTCATGTAGCGCTTTTGAACTACACTGAGACACGCGACTAAAAACTTAGAAAGAACCAAAACTAAGATCATCCACAATAAGATTCACCGAGCTTTACCAAAATCCATATACTTTAATAAACCAACCCAAAGACTTATCATCCACCAAATCATAATCCTAATCATACGAGACGCCTGGTTTTCCCTAAGATCCAATTCCTTCAAACACTCTTTACACACCATTATACGATCCTATCTGCTATACTTCTCAAGAACTTCCCGCACATCCTCCACATCCTCGTGTTACACCACATTTCAAATACCCCTTAGAGATACTCCTAAAGTTAGCTATTCAAATCCGAAATTTAAAACAATTTCGTCTTATTACCCTACACGACAGAATCTTAAACCCCAACGAATATCTTATCATATTAAAATCCGTTATCATATCTATAATCTAAAAATCACTCGCCCATTCTTGGCAACAAATTTCATCCTTATGAAAATAGACAGACTTATATACGACATCTTCCCTGACATCATTAACAACAACCACAACAATCCCCATTCGTCATTTCAGTAGACCGACAGTCCAATTTTTAACTGGGCATGACACATACACCTCACACCCATACATCATTACTTGGTAGCGCATTGCGTCTATCATATGGCTTGGCGACAACAGTAGAAGCATCTACGTCCCAACCAGTGAACTACATACCAAACTCTCCCATGATCGTATATCAACAGTAGGAATGAATTGCATTTATGTTTATGACATATTTAAAATTTGTTTAACATGTACAACTAGGAAGGGCGTATAGTCCAGGAATAGTTACTTATAAAATAAACCGTTATGTATGTATGTATGTATTGTACTGTCCGCCCCTACTTATTTTGTGATTTATATTTTATTTATTTTCACGAAGCTACGAATTTTTTTTTAGTTTCTAAATCTTATCTGTCAACTTTGACGTTTCGCCTTCTATTTTTGTTAGTTTCGGTTCGCGCCCCCCTGCTATTTTCAAACCGCGGTTACCTCCCATGAGTACTCTTATTTTAGGGCTCTGACTTAGGCCTCCGCTTCTACCTTGAGGTGTCGAGGGTTCAGTACCACACCCAAGGATTGATTTTTGTAATTAAGCCACACGCTATCAAATCAAAATCACCGAGCTTACTCAGTTTGACCCTAATGAACAAATTTCAACTAGACTTATAAAATCTTGACAGATACCCGGTCACCTTTACTTTCGACTTACAATGTGTGGTTAGGTATCATTTAACCTTTGCTATTCCATGAATACAGTACAACAAATAAATAAATATCAAATACAAGCAAGCTATCCAAAATACTGACTCACCTAAAATTTCCTCTCTGGGAAAGACTTTACAACAAATACTTACTCTAAATTCGCATCCCCGGTGTATCCTTCCAACCTGCCGACAACTCTGCATCTTCTCTCACTTGTACCACTCTACCTCTTGCTTCACGTACCAGGCTTCTCCGGTACACAAATAACTCCTTTGCTTCTGATCCAAAATTTTTATTTAAACAACTTAATATTTTCGGTGCTCAACCATTTACACCGTAACATTTCCCAATGGCTCAACTCAATACATATATACTCGGACTCTTTCACTTCCCTTATATGTTTTAACAGTTCTATTTCTCCTACTGGAGTATACCGTTTTAACACTGATAATAATTATTTTTTGATCCCGTACCAGCATATACGACTATCTTAGACAAAGTTCTAATTCAGGATCCTTTTTATAAAATTATCTGTCATTTTGTACATAACGACCACTTTTACCAAGATAACCCTGTGCCTTCTATTTTTGTATTTGTAAAACAATTCTTGTCCAATAACTATACAATCTTATATCCTGTAAATACAAACTTGTCCGAGTTTACGACTACAATTAATAATACTAGTAACAATACCTGCCAATAATAGATAACACTATACAATAATAATACATAACAATAACAAATAACACGTAAGTAAAACGTTTAAAGTGCCACTTACAATAATCTTTATACAATTTAGCCACTCCCAGCTAAAGATCGGTTTATAACAAAATGTCTAAAGTGGTTTCGAAATAAACCTTGCTTATACTTTTGGTACTCTTGTCATACCGCGTTTACATCGGTTCTAAACAATTTTTTCCCAGGTTCGAAACATCCCCCTTTTTTTTACATGCGTCTTTTACTCCCTACACTATCCATCACAATATGTATGTATGTATGTATATGTTATGAATACATTGTTTTGTAGGTAACTATGAGAAACTTTTAGAATTAAATGTTAACCAAAACCGCAAAAACTTCCTGCTGAAAATATAAAACGTTTAATTATATATAATAAAATATTTTCCGAATAAGTCTATACCAAAACGTAAAGGTTTAAAAAAAATTTAACAAAAATTTTGCTACCCTTTTTGCAGTGTTCAAGGAAATTTTTACGTTATGTTGCGGGTGAGGATTAAGCCGGAGAAGTGTGGGTAATAAACGTCACCCCTAGATTCGCTCCATACTCTGCATATCTTGCACCTTCAAGTTCACACCATTTCCTCGCCCACTTTCCAAACTGCATGAAAGTAGATTCAAACTTACAATACATGTAAGACTTGATTAATGTTAATTAAGAATCTTTAGAATGCAGGTCTGTTTTTTAAACATTAAGATATTAAAAGAAAACGGCCTTGTGTATTTTTATTGTCTGCATCTCATGATGTTTGAATCAATATTAACATTCGTTAAGTGTTTATTATTTCTATCTCGGATTATTTATTATAACTGCCATATTTTTTAGTAAACCAATCTACGTGTAATATTTATTATTATTAAAAGCCTTTCACGGCTGAGAAACCTTGAATTAATCAGTAAAGTTTATTAACCACTTTACAATATTACTTCTAGAAGGGCATGTATTTTTATCGTTGGTATTTATGTACAAATATAAATGTTAGGTTAGGTTAGTTAACAAATACTATTATGTCTATTGTTCTTATTGGTGTTGGTCAAATTAAGGACGTAGTTTGTTGGATGGGGTTGTTTTCTCGTATTGACTATTTGAATTGTTAACAATTTCTAATATTATCCAATAGCAAACCTGCAGTTATGCAACGTGTTTGTTGACCTATGTAAAATTCTGTTCGTTAAAATTTTTTCGAAACATTCGAATTAGATGTCAAAAGCCTTAACCCCATTTAGATACGAAATAACTATTGGTCTTACTTTTGAAAATCCGTATAATTTATTCATGCGGCAACAAAAATAAACAATACGTGTACACACATTCAATCAATTTTAATAAAAGGGAAATCGACGTTTAGTTTGTTGTTAAGGTCAAAGCCCACACGTGCATCCTGTGCTGCTTGCTGCATTCTATGGCGCCGTGATGTATAATTATACCTAACTAGAAAATTTTTGTTGTAATAAATTTTTGTAAAAAAATGACCCACATATATACTTAAATTGTCGAATGATTTTATACGAAAGTTTTCTTGATCAATTTGAACGCTTAGCCTAATATTGGTTGGTGTTGACTTGCACTGTTCTACTCGGTAAAAACGATTTACTTGAGGTTACCAAATATATTTTGTTAACAATATTTTGTTATGCCGAGACAAATATGTTTTAATTAAACATTTTCATAATTGAATCAAATATTAGCTGGGCCGCGCCAAGGCTATATAGCGCCCTGGGGCAAAAACATTAAGGCGCCTTTTTATTGTAGGAGAATTTTTTTAATGGAGTAGAGTAGGTGCGCGTTGCTTGCATCTTAGCTTCTCTTATATTATTTAATTTTTTCAAAAAATTGTGCCTTTGTAACAAAGGCTTTGTTCTTTACTCTGTACATTATTTTCAAAAATTTATAAAATTGCCTGGCTAGGGACAAATATAAATAAGTACCTAGAACTAAAATTTTTTCATAATTTGAAATAAAAGTCGTATATCGTTTTATACTATTACATAAACTTTATAATAAGATAAACGCTAAAAATGTATTATCACAAAAAATATTTTTTAAGTAGTACCACCAAAAAAATAACGATACGATATATTAAAAAAAAACAACACAAAATATAAACTTATAAACATTTTAATCAAAAATATATCTTACATTTTTACAATATTTTTTTAATTATACATAGCTAGAGTGTATATATAATAGCATAGTAGTAGTAGCATTGCACTAAACTAAACGAACTTGACTTTGCGTGCTTTATTTTTTGCAAATTTATTTATCAATTCTTCAGTTTCTAAATCTTTTAGTAGTTCAGATTCAATTGAAATAATAGCAAGATTTGCCAGTCTTTCCTACGCCATACTGGATCTTAGATAGATAGTTTTTTATCATTTTTAATTTTGAAAACGAACGTTCTGCTGTGGTGACAGATACTGGGATAGTTAACAAAATTCGTAAAGCCGCATAAGTGTTTGGAAAGGATTGTTTCAAATTATTATTAATAATGTAATTTAAAGTTTCTGTAGGAGTGGAAGTGTTCACTTCATCTAAATTAATAAACTGTAATTCGTTTAGGCGTTCTACACCACTTATGTCACGTTCATTGAAATTTAGATCAGTTAATACTATTTCAAGGTCTGTACATAACTTTAACTGCTCCTGTTTAGAATATTTGGAAAAATTGGAAATGTCCCACAAAAAGTTAAAATGATTTGAATAAGCTGATAATAATTCAAATCTTTCATTTACAGATTCTATAGTTATATCTAACATATTAAATAAAAGCATTTACTTTAAACTTTAATTTTTCATCTTCAGTGGGTTCATCATCGTGTTCGTAACTGAATTGTTTCTTAACTTATCTCACCCTCAAGCCATCTTTTTTTTAAATTCAAAATCAACGTCTTATGAATCAGCTATTTCACGAGCATCGACTAACAAGTCGTTGAATCCTTTATCTGATCTGTATTCTGTTAACCAATTAACTAAAGTTTTTAAATTAGCACAGGCCTCTGCTATATTAAAATCCTCGGTTTGTAAAAGTTTACTTACAATATTGAATTTATTTAAAATATTATACCATAAAATCAACATACATATAAACTCAACATTATTTATTTTTTTGGCAAGCGATGATGCCGTATTTTTTGAATTATTGTCAAAAGCTTTATTTCCTTCACTAGAGATTTCAAATAGAGCATCGTATATTTCTCCAAGCTGATATCTTAAAGGAGTTAAAGCATCAACTCTAGTAGACCATCTTGTATCAGATAAGGGTTTTAAGGTTAAATTTGATATATTTGCTTTTAAGACTGACCAACGGTTAGTTGAAGCGGAAAAAAATTATAAAATTCCTGTACTATAGAAAAAAAATTTACACTTGAAATATTTGATTTGCGGCATCGTTCACGACAAGGTTTAAACTATGGTTGCAACAAGGCACAAAGAATGCTCTTGGATTTATATTAAGAATTTTTTTTTTGTAATTCATTATGTTTACCGCGCATGTTTGCACCATTGTCATATCCTTGGCCGCGTAAATTATAAATATCTAAGCCATTTTTTTCCAATGTTTCTATTAAGAAATTTTTCAAACTCTCACCTGTACAATCATTTATAGGGCAAAAAGTTAAGAAATGTCCTTCGACGACAATTTTATTTTTTTCTGAATTAACGAATATAACACATACTGATATTTGTTCTTGATCATTAGCTTCCTGGGTACAATCAAGTACAATTGAAAAATATTTAGCTGTTTTAATCATGCCTAAAATTTTTAATTTAAGATTTTCTCCTATTAAATTAATTATTTCGTTTTGAATTTTGTCCCCAAAATAATGAGGCATTTTTATCTTTTCCTGCATTTGGATCCTTCTCGTGTGCTCAGATATTATAGGATCAAATTTTGCTAACATTTCAATGCATTTTAGAAAACTGCCATTATTTTTTTCAAACAGTTTGTTATTGGTACCACGTAAAGCCAAGTTTTGCTCAGCAATAAATTGAATAATATAAAAAATGTGCTCGATAACTCCATGCCAATAGTTGCCATTTTTTGTAAGCGACATTCGGACCATTTTTTTAAGTTCTCAAAATGAAATTTACTTTTTTCATGGATACTTAAATGTTCACCAATGTGGTGCCAGTCATTATACCCATTTTCATCACTTAATTTAATTGTTTTTAAAGTATTTGAAAATATTCTACAACAAAAACAAAACACTGAATTTTTTTCTGTTGAATATAAAAGCCACTCCCGTTCGACTTTTTCATTATTAGACAAAATTCGTGAATAATATTTATCCGAAAACCTTTGGCCTGATATTTCATCATTGGGATAATTTATTAAATTTTTACTTCGATAATGAGTAGGCCCGTTTTTAATTAATATTTGTACATCTCTAGAAGACAATATTTTTGGCCACAAACCTGGATCTTGAGAAAGTTGCGTATCGTCCACTTCCGCAGACAACTACGTCTTCGTCTTCCTCAACTTCGTCTGTAGATGTTGATGGAATTTCTTGTAGTTTAGACTCCTCCCGGTCCTCTCTCGAAGTCGATGGAAGATCTGCATCTGTTTGTATATTTGTGCTTGAAGGTGAAGGAAAAAATAGCGTAATTTTGGAATTCGTCTTCTCCAGTTCTTTTTCCAGCTTTCTTTTTTTCATCAAATTTTGATATCTTGAAGGCTTTTTTCTTTATTAAACATCTATAATAAATTAAAATATACTATTACAGAATTGAAATTCCGCTAGATACGCCAATCTTAAAATTTATTTATTATTTTGTATTCATATCGGCAACAACATACAATTTACGAAATTTTGAAATTATGAAGTAGCGATTTTGGACACCTGTATCTCAAAACTAACTGTTAAACTTACAGCTTTGTCGCAATGACACATTAATTCATTAATAGGTCAAATTCTGCAACATATCAAAATTTCGTCAAATTCTGACCGAAGGGTATTTATTTTCCATTTAAAACGTGCCTCTCTATCTAATTGTAAAGTAAAGTATTAGAAACTTACCTTTACCTTGAATCCTTAATAATGTAAAATATCGAAGAACGCTTAACTTTTTAATTCAGGTGCACAATTTACAGTCTTTACGATACTTCGATACCCAATGTTAAATGAATTGTTTTAAAAGCGCGGCGGAATTTATAAAGATTCAAGACTCAAGATTCAACAGGTAGAAATGAACGGGAAAACTAGCAGAAACAAGAATAAACTCGCATTCTGCGTTCTAGTCAACATGCGTCGCGATATTGGAGTGTTGCCCTAATATTGTAGATCATCATCGGTTGAGAACATCTGATACAAAACATCGATGTTCCGATAATTAATTGAATTTAATTAGTTATTCATAGCGAATGCGCGCGTAAACGTACAGGGGACCTTTGGAAAGTCTCGTGTCTCAAACAAAAATAAGAATTTTGGTAAGTTTTAAATATTACCGTGCCTTTGGACTCTTGGCGCCGTGGGTTTTTGCCCTTGTCCTTATGGACGGCCGTGAATATTAGAACTTTTTACAGTAAGTAAAAGATTTATTTGAAATCTTTCTTGCATTAACAAAAATACTTAACCTATAAACCATTTTTATTTAAAGAAATGTTAACTATCCAAATAACCCCGTCGTAAACCTAAAACAAATATTGATGTGAATTGAATTGAGTAAACATAGTTTCTAAAACGAGTAAAATTATTTAATTGATTGGAATTTGTGACTTTTTTAAATCAAAATAATTATTCTTTGAACGTAAAATACATTTATTTATAACAATTCATGTTTGCTTTGATTTGACATTATGGAAGCGTGGAACAACAAAACCGTTTTGTTCCTCAAATAGATGTCCTTTGTGCGCGCGTACATAGAACATGTACTATTCGTTTGCTGTTACAGTGAACCAACCTCCCGACCGCCATTAATCACGTAAATGCAGTGGCGGATTTAGACGGGGAGGCAAAGGATGTTGCGCCCCCCCCCCTCCCCCCCACAAAGCTCCGTTGCTCAGCTGGAGGATATGTATTAAACAATCCATAGAGATAAGTGCTTTTAGAATATTAAGTTTTTAAAGCGCAACACAAAATTTGAGTTTATTGCAATAATGAACAAGAAATTATATTACCACGAACCAAATTGAACTTTTAGACGACTTTACTAAACATGAGCTATTAGTAAATCATTGGATACCGCGAATGGATTATATTTTTCCATATTCGTTACATAACTAAAAAAAGTTAAATGAATGAGAAACGTAAGAAATGAGTCACTGATCTGATTTTGCTTTTTTCAAGTATTTCTTGAAAAATGTCAAGGATTTTTTGCATATCATGTTGCTTATTCATAGAAGCCAAAATTTTGTAATGAGCTTTGGGTACTTTATTTTGAAACTTTGTTTGCTTAAATCGACCACCCTGAAGCAAAATCCTAGATCCCTCTCTCGATCTACAAGGCAAATAAATTATTCTTCATACTGCATACTACAAAATTTAATTACATGATTATATTTACAGTAGATATTATTATATAGTTGAACAGGTATAACAATTGATGCGTCTACATTAATATTTCCGTTTCAAGGTAAGTATGAAATTTACAGTTAACTATAATTAGACAGAATTATTTGGTCATTTAATACAATTGTTTTAGATGGAAATTGAATTTGACGATTTATTGGAGGAAGCTGGTATCTTCCCTAAACTAGCTCTTAAAAACTGGATGTTTCATTTGACAAGACCAAATGTCAACTCAACAAAGGATTTTTTTATTAACTAAAGTGTATTATTTGTATTTAGGTGCTATCTTAAAATGAAGTAGGCAAATACTTCAATTAATAAAAATGTTTGGTTATTTTAAAAATTAAATTCATTTAATTCAACAAAACTGTTTTGTCGATTTCACAAATACCTAAATTGGCTAGAATAAACAAGTATGTTGAAATAAAAAACAACATAATCAAATCAATAAAATGTGTTTTTCCTTTTAACAAAACGAAATTTCTACCTAACAAAATATTTTGTTGAACCAGCAAAATTAGGTGTAGTAATTCAAAGTAACGGCTATATTAGAATGAATTGTGCAAAGTGTTAAATGGAAAGAATTGAGTGTGTTGGAACAAAATTACAAGATGCTTAACGAACAATATATTTTGTTGAGTGAATCCTTATTTCTTTGTTTTAAATAAATTTATCTATACCTTTAAAAAAATATTTATTTGTGTGGAAAATAATATTTCCTTGTGGCTGTATGACACTGTAATTTATTTGGACCAAATAAATTTTTGTTGAATTAAACATTTTTTGTTCTCTGTGTACCTGTATCACTTAAGCGAAACGCTTGCTTATATACTTGTACAGACACTATATGTTTGACTTCTAACATACTATTTATTGGAGTATCGATATTACATTTTTCTTTTAGTCTATATGCTTGTCTGATACTATACTATAACTATAACTATACTAGCTTGCAATTAAGCACTTTGCGACCATGCAGTCCATACAATTAAAAAAAAACCGTTTGGATATACAATATTAGTTTAGTGGTTTTGATAGGGTTTACAGATATATATATATATATATATATATATATATATATATATATATTGTAGTGGTTTTAAAGGGTTAAATGAAAATATAAACAAGGCAATTTCAAAACACCCTGTATAAAGGAAACAACCAAAATTTACATGCGAAATTTATCTCATTTTATTCAATTTAAAGTATCAAGTATTACCATTATTTTATAATTAGCGATTAAGAATTTAATAGGTGCGTAAAGAAAATAAATTGCATGAGCCAATGGAAATAATTATTTAATTTAATTGAGTTGAATTCAAAGGAATATAACGTTTAAAACGCATAAGAGCATGTAAAAATCAATAATACCAAGGTGAAACGCGTTGCTAACAAACGAACATCCGTTGGATATGAAATACTTCGAAAAGCGAAATCCTAGAAATGTTATTTTAAAACGATCGTTAATTAAACACCTGCATGTTTTTTAAATGTCAACTTCCACTTATTTTTCTAGATAAAACTCAAGATTCTAGGTATATTGTACAAACGGTCGGATGTTTTCGCAGTAAACGCTAATAAGGGGCTTTTATTAAACACGATTATGTGGATAGATAGCAGATGGACAGGAATATCGATTTATACTACTCACACAAGGTTAGAAGGGAACGTAGGATATGCATAAGAAAGGGACAGCATTAATATAGGCGGGATTTTTAAGATGTCAATGCATAGACTATTGGTCGATATCGTTAGTTGTACATCAGACAAACACGGGAATATTGAATGTTAATTTTTCAGAAAATATCGTAACGACGCGCTGAATTTCGAGGATTTAGAAAACGGTTGAACCCAAAATTTTAAGAAATATTATTGTAAATGAAGGACTTCGCGTGAAATGCGGCCAAGAGGTGGCATCGGAAATTGTATAAATACTTTTTGAAAATGAATAAAAGTTCCTTAGTATTTTGATCGCTTCAGACTACGTACGAAAATTACCACGAGCTTGTAAGTATAGAAAATTATTTTAAATTAAATAGTACGGTGTTAGCCTCAAAATTTGTACGCGGATAGTGCAGAGTCTAAATTTTATTGAGGTGCAAATTATGTTTTTTTAACAAGCTCGTGTAGTGACGTTATGTAACGTGGATTAAATTAAACAACTATCAAAGAAGAGTAATAATTGGATTTTGAGTTGGATGTATCGTGTATGAACAGCATTACAGCATAACTTAGAGGGTGTTCAACTACTAATATCTGGAGGCGGGAGCAAAGCAGTACCACAAAACAACTTAATGGCATCATCGTCAACGGAGCAGGGATCTTCAAGAAATTCCAGGTAACGCTTTAGAATTTGTTGTTGTTGATAAACTATGAAGGTTATTGTGATGGGTGAGAGTGAACTATGATGGTATTTTACATTATCTGGAGTATTGAAAGTAATACGTATAACTAACTTTTATTGTGGTATTTAAATAGAAATATAAAGGTGTATATACAGCTGATTAACATTCCTCAGGAATTTAAATATTTTTTTGTTATGAGTACATGGGTTTTTGTTGTGTTTGTAATAAGAATATGCCAAGTAAAGAGCATACATTAATCATAATTAACTGGGTTATCATGAGCTCACCATACTCCAGAGTTTCCTAATTGAAATTAATTATAAATAAAGAAAGAAAGATAAAGTATTATTCAGGGCCCATTTACTCTGGTTACATTCAATGTGTTTGATACTGCTAGTTAAAATTCTGGACTTTACAAAATAGAATTTATTGAGGTGTAACTTGACCACTGAGATGTAAATAATTTTGAAGTGGAAAATAGATATTGTATGATTGTTGTATTATTTTGTGGTTTTATTGAGAGTGTGCGTGAACGATAGAGAATATGAGAGTGAATCTAGGTATCCAAGAGGAGGCCCAACTGAGCTAGCCAGGGAAGCAGTTGAAGAAAGCGAATCAAGGTGATGAAGAGAGGAATCTGGGTAAGAAATTTATTTTTTTGAAAATTTTACTATTGTGTGAAAATTAATTTCAATCTTATGACGGCCCAACGTTGGGGCTCGAATGATTTTTAGCGAGTTTCGGAGATTTATCCCCTACTTACACGGCAATATATATATTATCGTGTAAATTATATGCAAAGAGGGTTAGATAAGTCAAGAGAGTAATTTTGTAAGGACCGTGTATATAGAAAACGGGAATAAATTATTTACGCTCCAAATGAATTAGTTTTGACCTTAAAACAAACAGAAAATAGCATACATGTGTATTAATAAATCGTAATTTTAAAGTTGCATAGTGTGGAAGCTTTGTAGTACGTAAAAACGCAAGGTAGTACGAATATGATTAGCTTTAATATTCGAAGGTTGTAAATCGAGCACATCAAATAATAAGGGAGAGCTTTTGTATATAAAATCGATTATGTAAACGCATATATTCATTTAACTAACAAAGCGTTCGTTAAAAATAAATCCTGAAATCTACAGGTTAAACAACATGGGAAGTACAATTTCAAACTGGCAACAGTTCATAGAAAAGACAGACAGACAAATAAACAATTTAAGAAATCAGAATGTACGTTGAAACATAATTCTTTAGAAATTTGAGCTAACTGTCGAAGCGAAGGCTGAGAAATAGCAGGTGGTTTGAAAACAAAGTAGAGACGGGATATAAATAGCATAGGGTAAAACGAGGATGACAAATAACAGACGTTGGATGAAATAGCCACTTAAAACACGCGATATAACAGCTATTTAGAACACTCGACAAAACAGCCATTTAAAGCGCGCGATAAGTTGTAGAGGATAACCACAATATCGATTTTAAGTTGCTATAGTGGGGTTTTAACAAAGACAACGAATATGAGTTAGACGAGGATAACATAGTTGGATGATAGACCTACGACAGGGGAAATTGGCTGATTGCGAGTGGAGTGACAGACCTTTCTAGGAGCATTGCGACCGTTGTGGATGAGAATCAGTGTTTTCGGGCTAAAGCTAAGTGGAATGAGAAATTTCTGAGTTTTAAAAGATCGTTGCATTTTGGATTTTCAGAATCGGTTACAGTGGTGGTGTTTTTCGATGAAAACTGGGTACAGGAGGTAGGCTTCAACGATTATAAATACACTAGGTGACGTAGTGAGGCTCTCTTACTTCTTCTGTTCGCTTCAGACCTATATGGTGTAACATCTAAGGTAAAATTTTGTAAATTGGTGATAGTGCAGTCCGTTTAATTTAAATTAAAAGTGTTTGAAAGCATAAGTAGGTGCTATGTTGTTAACGGTGCTGTAAATAAATACAAATAACAAACAAAAGATGTTACTAAGGTAAGCGAGACTAGATATTTTTTCGGAACGAGGGTGCAGGGTAGATTCAGAAGCCGATCAACTTATTTGAACAATTATATGGGTAGATGTATTGAATGCGTCTGCAGAGAATTGGATAACGTGTGGAAATGAGTTTGATGTACATATAGCAGAGAGAAGATGGATGGAATGCAACGACAAGGTTTTGGTGGACATCTTCAGAGGTGATGGTGCAAAAGCTTACACCAGGTAACGAAATTTGTTTCCTTTTGTTATTGCTTGAACATTTTGTGCTGTTATTTGGTGCTAGAGTGATTTGAGATATTGGGTGTATATTTTATGAACATTATATCTAATTTGAAGGTTATATGAAAAAGACAATTTCAATTTATTATTTGAAGGTGTAAATACATGACGTGGAATTTTGATGTAAAGAGTAAACGGGTCTTTAGAGTTGTTGAAAACAAATATGCGATTTATTTATGTATTTAGATTAACAGGGTTTATACTGCGCTCACCATAGACCAGGGTAAATTTCAATTTTGGGTTTCAAGATATGCCCATCTACTTGAACTATACAAAAAAAAATGTTGAAATAAATTAAATTCATTAAATTTAAAAGGATTTAATGGTTGATATTGTAAAATTTTATGAAGATGTTTATATCCGATTTTGTAAAAATTGAGCTGGTGGCGTAAAATTTTGATTTGTATGAATGAAACACATTGTAAAATTTGATTGGTAATTTTTATTTGGTAGTCTAAGTGAGAGACAGAGTAAGCATAGGATGGGTAAGTATCTCCCAAACTCCACAGTAATATATAAATATATATATATATATATATATATATATATATATATATATGTTAGTGTGAAATTTGAGAGTTAAAGGGGCATCATTAGCATTCATTTGAATTTATTGCGTTATTCAGCATATGAAAATGCAAATAACAAATTTGAAACGCTTTTCAAATTCATTATTTAAGAAATTAATAATTGTACTGAAAAATTTCAAGAAGCTCAAACTTAATTTTCATAATTCGGCATATGTAAACACTTTAAAGTGTTGCGGGTGTTATATTAAAAGCATTCTGTGGGTAAGAAAGCATTTAAAAAGGTCATATCATAAACATATTTAACCGTTGTATGTAGCAAGAGCAAATAATAGGAATGGATATTTATTCAAAAGCTTTTCTAAGATTTAAAACCGTTTAGTTTACGGACAAAGTGGCAGTTGTATTATATTTACGAGAAGTTTTAAAACAAGTTTTGAATAAACCTTCCTAGTATAATTAATTTATAAACAAACGTAGCAGTCGCAATTTTCTTGGATGTTATCAAGGAGAGTAGATAACGTTGAACAAATAATAAGCAAATTCCAGGAGTTGTTGGTTACCGCCGTCAATTAAAATGAAATTTATAGCTTTCTAGTAAGAATGGATAGGTGGAATGGGTAAAAAGCGTTGCCTGTTACGATGAAACTTGCCAACAGGGAAACAAAGAGGACTTAGACAGCATGGAT
This sequence comes from Platerodrilus igneus, assembly GCA_036346225.1. NCBI lineage: Eukaryota > Metazoa > Arthropoda > Insecta > Coleoptera > Lycidae > Platerodrilus > Platerodrilus igneus. The sequence goes on along the minus strand of JARFIW010001052.1, from coordinate 1,710,771 downwards.
ACAAGTAGGATAGATAAAACACGTGTTGACATAGACATAGTTTGAACCTAAGAGTTCATTGAGCTGGAGTGGGTGAACGGTTGGTTGTTACTAATTGCCAACAAGAAACAAACGGGTTATTTGGTAGCATGTGTAAAAGTGAGATAGGTTAAGAATACAAAGTTTAGTGGAGTGAGAACAAAATAGGAGAAATGTGCTTTTAGCGTGTATGTTAGAGCGAAATGGGGATCAAATGTGTTGCATGAGGGGAGTAGTTTAAAACCATAGCATTCGTTGATTGGGTTTCAGACAAGGTTGTTTTAAGGTAAGGGCATCAAAATTCGTCAAAAATCGGTAGTAAAGTGCGTGTATTTATTACCGGCAAGTGATTTTCAAGGAAATGTTTTCGATTAGAGAAAGAATTTCTGACATTATTATGTACGTTTGTTAACGTGTTTTTGGAAAACCGTGGCCGTTGGAGTTTGTTTGCGTGGTGCAGTATTTCTATCGTAGAAATTGCTTTAATTTAACAGGTTTTGTGGAGTGAGAATATAAACTGGAGGACATAAGTGGGAGGCCTCTTAGTGCTTTTAAGTTGCAATGGTTATGCAAAGTATGCGATTGGAAAATGGAGTAGAGGTCAGTGTTTAGTTGATGTGGTAATTACCAACAATTAATGGTATCAGTAGAAGAATCTGGAGAGTTTGGGCGCACTATCAATTTGGTAGACAAGGTGAATTCGTGGTAATATGGTTACAGCGTGCAGTCGAGGCTATTATAGTTCAGATTGAGGTGTTCCTAAATACCGCAGTCGTTAATGGTCCGATAGCAGATCCGCGTGCAGTTACAGAATCCAAGTAACTGATATTTTTTCAATTGTTTATGTGTATAACTGATGCTTAATGACTTAGTGCATGGAGGTATATATATATATATATATATATATATATATATATATATATGTATATATATAGAGAAGAATAATCCACATTTGGAATTTTCATTTCATCTTAATAACTATTTATATATATATAATAAGATGTATCTGTAAACAAACTCTTATGAAAATAATAAGAGCTTATTGACGTATACAAATCGGGCTAATAGTTGTATAGCCATTAACAAAACAATAGCTTTATTACACCACAGGGGAGGAAACATCCACTGACCGGTTTAATAATACGTTTAAGTTGAAGAAACGAACAAATATAATGTTTTAAATACATCAAGTTTCATCAAAATAAACACGTAATCGGTAAAGATATACAACCTGGCATTCTAGCTATTTAAGAATTTCAGTAAAAATGTCAACGCATAAATAAGAAAACGCATTCAAACACATCATTATTAGAAAGATGAGTACGTGACTGGAATATCATATTTATATGAAAATCCAACATATTTGAAATAACAAACAATAAATAACAGGCGGTCCGCGATATGATAAAAGTTTGGACTATAAACGACACAAATATAAAATACGTGACAGAATGCCATAAATATTTGGAAATTCTAAGAATATGCACGTCTACGTGCGAGATTGAATGAAGGAATAACAATTCAAGCCAGGGAATTTGAGAAATACCGGGTTCTACAGAGATGAGGCGCAAAGTACAAGCCTTGATCAACGAACACGTCAATTAAAACGTGAAAGGTGGAGCTTATACATACCATAGGAAACTCGAAAATAAACAGTTATCTGCAACAAGACACGAACGTGATTTAAAGTGGAAAATTACGTACCAGTAACAATTAGTGAAAAGTCAATAATTTATTAAAAATAAAAAATTGAAAGTGCTAATACGTGCAACGAAGAATAGCCGTTCTACGGGTAAACGGCTCCAAATAAAGATCTAAATGTAGACGAAAAAAAGTATATCTAAAGATCTAAATGTATCTCTAGATGTACCTATAAATGAAAATCCAACAATACTTCGAAAATACTTACAAGGAAATAAACGTAAAGATACTAAAAGTAACTCCAGAAATCCGAGTCGTAAAATACAACCAACCATTAATCCATCATTCTAACGAGCTAGGAAAATGCAGGTTAGAGATCTTAAATTTTTCATTTGTTAAAGACTGTTTCAATTTTAATATTTGCTATGTATTATATATCTGTAAGGGTCAACAAAAAGGTCAATTGAGAATTTGCAAAATGGAGAAAGCATCTTTGAACCTTCGAAAGGTATTTTATTTAAGAGTAATCACAAAGATATTTTTGCTAGCCTTCAGGAAAATTAAATTTGTGGAATGTAGATAATTTGTTGAGGGGCTAATTTTTGAATTGACATAAAACTGTACATATTATTAATTATTATACTGTATAATTTCGGATTGCTTCATTTAAATTATTCTAACAATTAGGTAGTATAAAGAAAAGGAGGGTAAACAATCTTTATTGTCGTGAAGTAGGGCATTCAGTGTTTGATAGATTGAGCTAGCTGTCGGAAACAAATTCAAGAAATTATTGGATTTTAAAAGGGGTTGATATTCACACTAACAAAAATAGCTAAACCAATCATAAAAGGGCACATCACAGCAATGAAAATGACACCCAACGTTGGACAGGACTCGAACCTGAGTCTTGGTCTTTCGCGGACCATGCGTTTTTCCAATTACGCTACCGAGACCGACAACAATTGGTAAATTTACAAATATGAATCGTGTACACAACCATACATCAACCTAACTTTCAATTACGTTTGGCATTTTTGTCAGTCATATCTGACATTGTCAAGTTTTTGTCTATAACTGACATAAGTCAAAACTTGACAATGTCAGATATCCTTCTTAATTCTTCGTGGGTATTAAACCCCTCAGAGTTTTTAAAATTGTCTTTATTTACGTTTCGATCCACGACCTAGGAGAATTAAAAAGAATACAAAACAAACCACAACAAACATACAGGGAGTATTTACAATGTCAGATATGATTGACAAAAATGCCAAACGTAATTGAAAGTTATGTTGATGTATGGTTGTGTACACGATTCAGATTTATAAATTTACCAATTGTTGTCATCGGTCTCGGTGGCGTAAACGCATTCCGCGAAAGACCAAGATTCAGGTTCGCGTGAAGGACGATATGATAACAGAGAACTTTTTTACTCACTCTTCTTCAACACTAAATATCTCTGCATAAGACAAACTAAATTCACCAAAAGTTTGTATAATAATTTTGCTTAAACTTGTTTTTTGTTATTTAATTGCCAGCTCCTCAGAATGGTTTTGATAAAATCTATTTTTAAGTATTTAATGATAATTTTCTCAGTATTAGCATATTTAGGGAACACAAAGATTTTACTTCAAGCCATAGTAAATTGAGTGTAATAGAGATACAAATATAGAAGTAATGAGGAAAAAGTCCCATTAAAAAATACATAAAGAAAATAAGAATTAATTTCCATTCGTTTGATGATCTATTTCACATCACATCTATATTTTTTACTTAACCATTGGCCCACTACTGTATATGTAATAAGAACGGCAAATATCTTTTGGGTAGTTTAGCTGTTTCGTCCAAGATAGGTGCAATAGTCCAACTAGATACATAGTGAGTAGTATAAGTACCTATTCGACGAATCGATTACATTGTAAACACTCCATGTTTTCTCACGTACCGTTATGTACTTTTAGACCAGCGGTTTTAAATTATCTGAAAGGTGTTGATACTAGGAAAACAATTTTAGCGGAAACTCCCGTGTTTGTGGTGTATGCCAAAAATTAACAAACTCAATTCTCTTGAGCCCTTTTTCTTGTGCTTGATTTTATGTAACAATATATACATGGCTAATAAAATGGTCAAGTAATTACCGTTATTGAAGCACATACACAAATGTAATTGATAAAAATCCAGATACAAATATCCTACACTTGGAAATGTTCACGTAAAACGATACTCACATCTTTAGGGTGGGGTATTAAGACATTCATATTTCAGTCTCGAAGGTATAGTATATTGTATATTCAGTAGGAAAAGCTCAACATTCCCGGGCGACCTGTAGATTGCTTGTCGAGGCGCAAGCCGAGACAAGCAACACGGAGTCTGGGAATGTTTGCTTTTCACGTGGTATACATACTATTTTTTCGCAAATCGTTAAAAACGACAGAAATTAAAATACTAATTTTAAAAAACCTGAATAATTTTATTTATAAATAAATGGTGCTGTCAAATTCTTTGTAAAAATTTTTGCGTACCCATGGAAACGTTCCTATCAAGATATTGAATTGTTCAACTTGACACATAGAAATATGATGGTTGGTATTTTTGAAAGTAACAATACAAATTCTATAATTGTACTAATTGTAAAATACCTGAAAATATCACACACAGCTTACTTCAGAATCAAATACATTCTGAAGTTAGTTGTTTGTTATATTTACATAATGTGTTAAGATTGTTTAAATAGAACTTACCATGAAAGCATGTTCTCAGTCATTTTTGTAGTCCATATGTATACATATATTATTTCTGTACAGTACAGTAATGAATATTTCCTTACAGTGATTTGTTGTTGCTTGGCAACGCCTAAACACTTGGAAATATTCAACTTTTCTTTAAGAAATTTTATCAGAAGTGTCAAAGTTTTCGAACGATTTGCGGAATAATTTATTTCCAGGCAAAATTGTGATTGGTGGGATGAGGTTGTTAATAGACTACGTTCACTGTATAATTGTTGTTTTTTTTTTAAATCGGTACTTATATTAAAGTTTAGTAAGATTGTGTAATTTAGAGCAATACTAAGTTTAACTAAAATAAATAAATTTCTTATCAAAAGCAGAAAATCATTTCATGAAACCTCTGAAGAAAAATTGATAAATTTGAATTAAATAGGAAATCGGTAGAAAACCTAACGTATTCCCATCATATTCTACCGAATATAAATGACCATGCAAATTTAAATGTTAATTACATAAAATGTTATCTCTTGAGTATCTAAAGAAAAAAGCAAATATACATAACTAGTAAGAGTTACAAAGTAAGCTAATTAAAAAAATAAATAACGGACAAGTAAAAACTTTGTAACAAGATGACGTTCATATTAAATGCTAGTGAACTTTGCAAAGATTTGCGTTTGCAAACAGAATGTTACTTGCTAATGTACGACCTTTATTAATAAACACGCTAATGTAAAATTTTACTCTTCCTACTCGTATCCTTGCCGTTACATCACTAAAAGTAATCAAATAAGTTATTTATACAAAGTGTCACAATAAATGCAATTGACAAATCACCACATGGTAAACTGGTGGTTTAGTCATCACAATAACTAACATTGATTAATACTTCATCATGCCCATACTCTTATTCATTGGATGGAGAAAAGTAACTTCCACAAAGTGGCCCTTCTTCATTAATACACGATTGTACTCCATAGCGAACACTGGCAACACACTCACGATCACTTAGCTACGTATTTGTATCTAGATTTCCAAAGGCTTTTCCAATTCAAGTTTCCAGACCTTCGATTTTCATGATTTTCTCACGTATACTTTGTTTTGACCACACCTCGAATGAAATAGTTCAACGCCGTGAAAGCAGGACAATACAGTGGAAATTCAATATGTATACGCCTTTCAATCACTGTTGTTGGAGTTGAAAACTTGATCAAATAATAATCGATCTTTTTAAGCATATCGAGCAGGAGTATCATCATATTGGAAGTGCCTATAGTTTGAAGAAGAACACATGATTGCAGTGTGCCGCGAAATAAATTGTGACCATCTTGATACTAATGGAACTATAAAACATGTTTAGGTCAGAGAGTCTCAACCTTACATGTGATTTTCCAATGCTCCACCCGAAGGTACTACTTTGGCCAGGAAGCGAGTTTTTTTTTACCTGAAAAATTTTTAATTTTGTCGAACTCTTGCTGTTCCAAGCATGGTAGGGATCTTTAACGTGCGTGACAACACTCACACACGGGACTTCTATTTTACCTCTCATCCGAACGAGGGCGTATTTTTGTGAAAAATGCTCGCCTAACATTTTTCAAGGGGTCCTTGTCGGGATTCGAACACGGAACCTTGGGCGTAGTAGTCACACGCATACCAACTACGCCACGGAGCCGTCAGTGAGCCTCAACCACTGTGCCGTGGTACTTTTGTGTGCCGCCGAATCAAACACCGCTTATTCACAGAGTGTTATAGGTAAATAAAATTCTTTTAAACTTATTTTAATGTTAGTGTGTCTTCAAATTTTAAAATTGTTAAAGTGTACCACAACAAAAAAAATGTTGCGAATTACTGGTTTACGTCATATTCCAGTAATTTATACGCCGGATTTGGTATGTATAAGTTAATTTATTCTTATTCGATAGCTTCTGATTTGGTCGATGTAAATATCAGGGTCCGTATCCTCGAGTTACACGTTGTCTATCTCATACACTTCGCATGCGATCGGTATCGTGTGCGAAACACCGGTAGTTGATCGCATCCGGAATATGTTTGCTGGATAATCCCTATTCTCGAACAATATGGTGTATGATTAAATAAAACGAACGTGTGTCGAATCTATCATTTACGCGTTTTTAATGATTTTGTAGTGGTATCGTTTGTTACGTTTTAAACTTCGCAGAAATATCATCATTTATGTTGTAAGATTACAGCATAGCAGAGTAAGCAAGTGGTGTTACAGGTGTTGATTGTTAAATTAAAATGTCTAAAGATTTACAACAGCGGTATGTGAACTACGCTTCGGAGCAACGTCTTAGATTAATTGAATTTATGAGAGCTCAGCCAGCCTTTCTAAGTAGGAAACTCTATACTTTTACCTCTAAGGAAACTCAGAAACTGTGGCAGCAAATAACAGAGACGTTGAATTCTATACCATGTTCAAAAAAAGACATGTCAAATCACCATGTCTTGATACTAGTATTGTAAAATGATTATTCTTTTACCGTCTTAACAACATATTCGAGACAAAATTTTAAAAAACGTGATACCTGTAGTAGACTCCCGAGGTGCAGCTTGAAAATGGGAGGAAAGTAATCTAATCTTCCCGGCAGCAGTTACCGGTCACAAATATGTTACTGAGGCTACGGTATAATACTTGCTTGAGTTTTACACTTTAAAGATATAAAATTCTTTACTTAGAAGAAGGGAAGTCTTAAAACTAAGCTTTGGCTAACTTGGCTATTACGCCAAGGGAAACCTGGAGGTGGGTCGGGGCTGAATTTATGTGGTTGAATGAAAGTAAACCTAATATTAACTTGGACGACACAGTATTTAACAAGCATTAATTAATTTTGAAGGACAGATACAGAAAAACTCTTTCACGTTTGTTAATTCGTATCCTTTATTTGAATTCGCATATAAAAATAGTATGACAAAATATGAGGTAGATATTATCTCAACCAATTAGTTTTCTTTTAACATATGCTACTCTTAAATTACAATATACAAGAAAACTGCTAACGTAATGACACATCTACTACATTTTTTGAGAAATAGATATTTCTATCATAACAACTCTATAAAATTCATATTCAATAACATTATAAAATAATATCACAGGTTTTTAGCTTTAAATACTCAAACGGGATTTTTAAAAAGGTTACGCATTTACAAATTCGTTATCTGAACCATGATTTGTCAGATCTTCCATTTCATTTACATTTTAGGTTTCTCCATAACATAAAATAGCTAAATGTTAATTTATAAAATGAATATTAAGTGGTTATTTTATTTTTATACAACACAAATTTGTTGCAAATAATTATACAAAGAAATCTTTTAACATAATTTTCTAAAGCCGACTTTTCGCAAATGAGAAGGACAAACAAAAGAAGCTCTAATTATCACAACTTTTAAATAGGAATTTTACTTAAGTTATTTTCTTTTAATACAATATCTGAAGCCAAAAGAAATTGGAATTTTATTTATAATTTCTGTTTTACGTAAAGAATCTAATAGACTGAACTGATGGTATTTTTACTTCTAGTTTGGTTAATGAGTGTAATGACGTCCAGAGCTTTAAGGGAAATTTTTAATACGACCGATTTTTTTTATAGATTCTCTAACTAATTCAGCAACAGAATAAAGCACTCATTTTTAATAGCGGGCCGTAGATAATCACCTCGATGGAAGTACTCTGCTGTAGTGCAGGATTTAGCTAGGCGAAACCATAGAAATGTATTGCATGGACGGTCCATTTTCATATAACAGAACAACCTACTCCAGACCAACATCTCTGAAGGTAAAAGCGGTATTCGAACCCTTAAATTTTGCACATCAATTACGAACTTCGTGGAGGATGAAATGAAAGTGATAAAATTATTGAGGCGGCTCATTAGAACTATTCTTTTCGGAAAACCCTATCTACACGAATTCATGCCGAAGAAGACAGATGCCTAACAAAAATAGGACTACGAGTAGTGTTTACAAAACAGCTTGGAAGACCTTGAAATATTTGAGAATAATGAAGAGTTTACTTAAAATTTCTAATGTTAAAGTGCTATTTTAAACAATTATCTAGAGGTTTTAATGACGTTCTCAATAGATGTCAAACACCCGAAGTATATAATCTGTTATTACAACGAAGTATGGAATTTGACCATTTAATACAATTAATTGGAAATAACGGATTGTTTATTGTATTCCATCCGGAACTAGTAATTTTTGCAAATTTTTTCATTTTTTTCTTTATAAAAAATTGTTGAGCTTAATCGATGGTAGGAAAGACAGGCGGCGGCTCCCTGGCTTAGTTGGTTTGCGTGGTGTATAGAAGAGGCAATGAATGCTGTACAAATCCAGAAAGACATTGGAATTATTATGCTGGGACAAACGATTGATATGCTTAGATTCACAGATGATATAATGTTATTAGCATGCTAGCGAAGAAGCGTTAGCAGCAGCTGTTAATGAAATAGAAACAGTACTAACAGAGATATACGAAATAAAAGTATGCACGGGGGGAGGGAGATAAGCAAAAACCAGAATACAAATACGGAGTGATGTAAAAGGCGAAAATTACCAAGCTAATATTCCCGAACATTACGTAAATTACAGGAATATTTGCCTGCCTAAAAATGAATATTACCGTTAGCGTAATTTATTTTGAAATATTTCCAGAACTTTCGCGATAACTTTCTCAAGAACATTCGCGGTAAATTTCACGAAAACATTCCCCCATAATCTTACGTAATTTCAGTAAATTATTTTTAAGATCGAAAGCGCCTGCATCCTGTGCCCTGATTTAGAGAAACAAACTCCATTTGAGAAGAAAAAATCCATGGGACGTATTAATAGTACTGTCAGTTCTAGTAGTGCAACTTGTAGTACAGTAAGTCAAAGTTCCAATAAGTACTTATTGGATAAATTTGTTGACAGAATTAATGACAATGAAAAAAGATATTAAATTTAATGCGGACAAGGGTTATAATTGCATCTGGATGCACATTCCAATTGGTTGAAAATAAATATTGGCACTTTTTTTTAATGCATTGAGGCCTTCTTATATTATACCTAGAAGACAATCAATCAAATAATCGTTAGATGAAGAGGTTCGCTCAGTATTAAGCGATGTTGCCGTGCAAATAAAGAAATGCAGATTTGTTGTCTTTGCAACACAATCGGTGGACGAATATACGAAATGAGGCTGTAATAAATGTTGTTGTTAATACACGCAAACCATTGCTTTTTAAAACCACGACTATTGGTGCTGACACTGTAGCATATATACAGAAGAGACGAGAAAATAAATCACGCAAATTTGTGCTAAAAATATTTACCGTTGTGTCGGATATCGCAAGGACGATGGAGAAGCCCAAAAAATAATTATAACAGAAGTTATTCACATTACCGCATACTTCGTGTCATCTCGTGCTTTAAATCTTCTGGTTGGTGATATAATGAAATTAAACTCCTCACGCTCTAGAGTCACCAGCAAAGGAATTAAGGATATTACAGGATCATAGAAATATATGGCTACCTTCAACAATATACAAAAAAACAAATATGGCGAAATAAGAACTTTGAAATTACCAGTTAACACTCGTTGGAGTTTTATATTGAATTGCATCGAAAGCATAATTAAATGTAAAGAGGCTTCACAGATTTTATAATTTAGTCAAGAAAATGACGATAGAAAGATTTTGAGAGCTACAAAGAACCGCATCTTAGATAGTAACATTTTTTTGGGTAATACTGGATAAAGCACGAAATATTCTGCAACTAATAGCCACGTGGATTACTATTTTACAGGGCGTCAAGCAAAAATTTCCGTAAAAAAATTGAATTTTGCGATCTAATGTCTATTGCCTATTGCCTATTAAATCCAGCAAAGAGCAAGAACTAATGCGTTTTTTTTTTAAAAACAAAAACAAAGCTTCTTCGGCCATTACATCTAGCAGCTTGCTTATTGGATTTTTGCGGTTCTGAATTAAGAAACCCACTCCAGCAACATCCAAATTATCCAAAGTTCTTTAAAATTCTCCAAAATTGCCGAAAGTTACCAAAAGTTTTCAACAAAAAATAAATTACCTCTAATTTTACTTCAATACAAATAGGTAACGAAAACTTACAAGAGGTGTTACGGATTTCTGCTTCGTAGGAAGCCAATTAACGCAAGATGGGAAAAGTGTTCGAATATAAGAGACCTAGAAACAAAGAAAACACTGTTGAGAGCATATGTGTAGATCATAGCACTGTACGGTTGTGAAACTTGAACACTAAGAGAAGCGGGCAGAAAATAGATAGAAACCTTTGAAATGTGGTGCTACAGATTTATGATGAAGATGTGGAGAAGGTTGAGAACAAAGAGGTATTAGAAAAAAAGAAATGCAGAAAACAGTAAAAAAAGACAGACTGAATGATAGGACACGTTCTAAGTCACGAGGGAATAGTGCGGAATATACTAGAAAAAGAGAACGGAAAAAAGAGGAATACAGGTGGACCTAGATTAGAATATTGCACTCAGATAGTGAAAGATATTTGCTGTGGAAATTTCATGAAAACAACATGGATTAGCTAAGAATGGAAAACAATGTAGGTAAACAACAATATCGTGAGATAGCGTATTTTTTTTAGAAAACAATGGAAAAAAGAATAAAGCGTGTATATAGGGTTTATAGATATAGAAAAAGCATTCAACAATGTAAAATTGAAAAAATACTTTGAAAGAGGTTAGACAGGGATCTGCGCTATCCCATTTAGTTATGAACTTGTTTATTGAAGCGGCAATAAATAATGTAAAATGCAGGAAGACATTCGGAATTATTATGCTGGAGCGAACGATTGATGATATGCTTAAATTTGTAGATGATATGAAGGTATTAGTATTTAACAAGGAAGAGTTAAAAGCAGCTGTTAATGAAATAAAAGAAGTTCTAACATAGAGATACGGTATAAAAATCAACAAAGATAAAACTAAAGTACCAGTATGTAAAGAAGGGGAAGATATGTTAAAAACTAAAATAAAAAATAGGAAACGATAATTATAAGAGGTTAATTATTTCTGCTACCTAGGTAACTAAGTAACGCAAGATTGGAAACGTTGCAAAAGATATAAAAAAAAGATTAGCATAAGGCTGTACTGCAGTTAAAAAGAGAAAGCAGTTGCTATCTTCTAAAACAACAAACAGAAACAACGAAAAAATTGTTGAAAGCATATGTGGCGCATAGCACTGTACGACTGTGAAACGTTGACAGTAGAAGAAGCAGACAGGAAAAAGATAGAAACCTTTGAAATGTAGTGCTACATATATATGATGATGAAATAAATATGTAGAAAACGGTAAAAGGTTTGAGAGCTAGAATCTTAGGAAGGACACGTTCTAAGGCTTGAGGGAATAGTGCGGTATACATTATAAGCAGAGAAAGGAAAAAAGGAGAAGTAGAGGTACGTATAGTGAAAGATGTAGAGTGTGAAAATATCAGAGAAATTTGTAGGTTAGCTCTGAAGGGAAAACAATCAAGGTACGCGTCCAACCAGGTTCCTGGACTGAAGACCTAATGATGAAGTATTTGAAATGCACTTGGTGCTGAGCATGACATTGCTTTAATTATATTATTTACATTTTTGGCTTAATCTAATGGCCTGGTTTTCAGTATATTGTTTTTGTGGGCTTGTAGTTGGACTACTCCATTTGGAATCTTCTTGTTCACAGTTGAATGATTAGGAGTATTATTGTTAATTGTTTTTTTTTAATTATCGATTAATAGTTCTCATCTAACACGATGTTAGTAAAGATTGATTCCGGTACACCTGTTTTTGTATGTGCAATACAAACCCCCTCTTCGAGCTTCTTACACAGGTTTTAAAGAATAACTTTAACAAGTATTAAATAGGGAGTTTGTACAATTATATTTTTTAAACGGTTGCTTTCAAGGAAACAAATTCATAGCAAAAATTAGTAACAACCCACAAATACATTTTTTCTTATCTGTAATCTGTCGACTAAACGTTCATGAAATCGTTCGAGCGTTTCCTTTGAGGAACCTGAAAAACTGTAAAGCTTGCGTTACTATATTTGTTTGTCTCATTGATAAAATTTGTGTATAGGAACAAATTTTTCATTCACAGTATAATGTATTCTCTTGTAAACAATTTATTCAACATTTTCAAGCTTCATTATTTCATAGATTAAGATTTCTGCTGTTTTAGCAACGTTTCCAGTATTAGAATAATAAATTAAGGAAGCAGCAAACAAATTTTTTGACATGAACCAAAGCTGTAAATGTACGGCTTAATTACAATACATGTATGGTATGTAACAATGTAACATTTGAATAGAATAAGTCAACAAACAAATATAAGGAAGGTATAAAAATATGCTATGCAAAGTGTAAATGTAATTTTGGTAGTAACGTTTTTGTTTTTGAAGGTTAATACACAAGGACGACCTTATGTTTGTTTGCACATTATCTGGAATCTAGAATAAATTCTGTTGTTTAAACATATTGGTAAGTTTTGCTAACTGTATTTTACGGTTCTGAATTTGGTTTACACAAATAACTAACTATACAAGTTGCGTACAAATGTTGTAATGTTTTTTTACCTTACAGGACATTTTAGTATCCAGTATGTTGATTCATGACGTCAGTACCAGTGAAAATGACGCTCGAAACACTATAATAGTTAAATGAATGGGTTTGCGCGTGTTCCAAATATTTTCCTTAAGCATCAAAACCTATTTTGCAGGCAAACACACCAATTCACTAAGGGTTATTACAGTAATTCCTTCAGAGTTACTCAACCGTGGGTTACAAGTGAAAAAATTACTATTCCCTCTTTTTGCTTGAGTGTCTTCCAGTCTTTCTTGAATGTTATTTGTTTATTATCGAGATGTAACGGTTAAATAACAAGTGTTACTTTCGTGTGCTTGGTTATTTTTTTGTAGTTTTCTCAGTAGTCTTCTAACACGTTTGCTTGAGTTATTATCAATCATTTTGATGTCGCTGTTTTGTGATTTACTGACCAACTGATCAACTACTTAGTTTCTACGTAGGACCGCGAAATTATCACCTTAAGCAGACTTGGTTTTTTGTTTGTTTGTTTATCTTTTTCTACCGTGTTTTTATCTTATCTGTATTTGTGGAACTGCTTTTTAGCAAGTGTCTTATCTGATTCTCTTTTTTCTTTATGCAGTTTAATACTGTTATCTTGTTTTCTAAAATTATAAGGTCTCATCGTTTAGAAATTCTTTTCAGCTTTATTTTTTCAGTCGTCGCCAAATCTATATTTGGTTACCTCTAGCGTTTTTTCCTTTCAGACTTCTGGAGTCCAAATATCACTTTCATTCAACATTCCGCACCAAACGTTCATGTAGTTCGTTAATTTGTTTTTGATCTTAAGAAGAAGGAGGGAGGTTGTTGTTGTTATCTTTTCCAATTTTAATCTTTTTTTCGTACAACTTAGAATTATGGTACACTATTTTTCTGTTGACATTGTCATGTGTTCGTTGTTTTTTCTTCATTTGTTGAAATTTTTAGATTAATGCTATTTTGTCTTCCTATGTGTACGTGCAGATGTCTGCATTGATGCGCGGGTTTGCAGGTTAACCAAATCTTCCGCGTTAAAAGTGGTTCAAATCGTGCCAAGTATTGGTTCTACGGGCGTCTTCGGTTCGTGGTCAACCATGCATGCGATTTCCTCTTCTTCAACAGAGTTCAAGCTTATATAAATAAACCTACATATGATATTTTAGAGCTTTTATATTATAGTGTTTAAGTTCTTTAAAATTTTTATATATCACAGAACCGTTTTACGAAGCAAAGGCTTGCTAGACTTGGGCGTTTGTTCTTAATAAAATATCATCGTTTTTGCCAACCTCCCAAAGAAATTGAAATTTGTGTGGCCATTATAGATGTGCCATTGCGGCGCCTTAATGGCGTCAAACTTTGTAAATATTTTTACCATACCACGCGATAATTTTGTAAAATTGTAATAGCACGAGTTTGTTCTAGGTTGTTTTTAAAATGCAACGTATCTGTTTATTTCAACCGAATTAAATCATGTATGCCAGAGTGTAAATTTCAAATGGTAGCGTATTTATGCCCTGCAACCCGTACAGAAATTTATTGTGTCATAGGATTGATTTATAAAAAATCCTGGACCTTGCCATCTTTTTGTATAAAAGTTTTAAAATCTTCCCGTCTTTCTTGGTTTCGATCTACGCTTGTGTTTACTAAATTCTCGTCTGAAAATGATTTGATGCATTCCAACTCTCTAGTGACTAATTTTTAGGACTCCTGAGATAGTGACCCAGACGTTTTACCAACTAAACTTGATTATGTTTTTTTGATAATAAAGCATTCCGCAACCGCTTAATCTTAATATAATTAGGAATATACATTCTATTTCTCGTCATGTCGTTGATGTTGCTCACGTCTTCATACTTTTTCATTCACCTCCTTTTCTATCGTGATTTTAAGAAGTGCTTAGTAATATATCTCAAGTGTTGTTTTACTACATTTCTATTCCACATTTTCTGCTGCCAAGCTTTACCCTAATTTAGTGACAGCTTTAGTCCGTCTGAGCATTCATATAGTGTATGGTTAGAGGACGGTCTTCTATCTTGCAAAACCTACAGTCACTAGTATATATTTACTAATGCAGTTGAGTGGACCTGCAAAACATTCACCACTGCTAAGGGCTTGTTTAACTTTGCTTAAAATTTTGCTGAGACCACGATGTCAGGGTAGATACCAATGCAGAAGTCCACCTTTCAACGTCTGTTTTTTACTATTTGAGCTCCCATATGTTGTAAATGCAGTGTCTTGCTCTATACGATACCAATATGGGTCGAAGCACTCAAAAGTAAGAGAGGAAGAAATATACTACTCAGTTTCGAAAAAGAGTGAAGGTACTAGGTATATGCATTAGATATAGAACAGTATCTATGGAGACAGCACCGTTGAACCAAACATTCTGATGATAGTTTGTTATTCGTAAAATATAACAAAAACTTGAAATTGTGATACTTGCGCCTTGCTTAAACTTAAAAGATATTACATGATCTTGACCTGTGCAACAAGAATCTCATCGTGTATTTAAGATTGAAAGGACTCTTAGCTTTGAAATGATGTCTTTCATGAATAGTTTAAATTATAGCAGCTAGCTTCAGGTTGAATGGTGCGGTAAGAATTACCTGGTTAATTTACTTATATATTAAATGGCTGTTCTCCGTACTGTTTTGAATGAATACTTCATTGACTCGGTGTGGTATCTACTAATCGAGCCGTCACCAGCAACTGTTTCTGATAAAGTATGCACATTAGGTGTTAGGGTTTTATGTCGCTTCTGCGAATTTGTAAATGCCTCTTCACCTGAGTTAAACTGTCCAAGCGGATATAATCTACGAATATGCCAACGCACCCCACCTATTGGACTAACCCGTTGAGGGTTGCGTCTCTTGTTGAAGAATGAACTTCACTACGGGAGTACTGTGTAAAATGCGGTCGAGAGCGGTCACGCAATATTATTGTTATTAGCTTTGCTCTCTATGAGCAATCATTCTAAACGAATATGTAATTGTTTCTATTGTTTAAAAATGTCTCGCTTTGCGCGGCTGTTGTACTATTCTAACAAAACTAATTAATAAAGTAAAAGTATATACGTTAATCGAACACGCGTTGTTTTTATTTTACAGGGTGTCCGAAAAGTCACGCACCACAGGGTGAATATATATTTCACAAAATTTGTCCAATATGACTTCCATGTAAGTCGAAACATATTTGAAAACGATCTCCAGCGGTCCGGAGAATGTTGGCCACTAATCCAGGCGTAATTGAACGACACACGGTTGAGATGAGTTCCTTCAAATGGTCTTTATATCTAATCCTAATTGTGTACACTTTGGATTTTACGTAACCCCACATTGCACTATCCATCGGGTTTAAGTCTGGTGATCGTGGGGCCAATTCAACTCGTCTTCTCCGGCCAATCCACCGGGGGAAATTTTCATCCAGTCAAACCCGAACGTGTGTACCAAAGTGTGGCGGTGCACAGTCCTGCATGAACCAATCTGGTTTTTCCAAACCTTGGAAATTCAAATCAGGAAGCAGTTTATCTCTGAGCATGGTCAGGTACCTTTCATTGTTAACTGTGCCGTCAAAAAAGAAGGGGCCGATGATACGGTTTTTCCACAAGCCACACCAAACCATGACTCTATCAGATCCCTTGCTCTTTGTTGCCACTATTCCAGTAACGCATATTATGTCGGTTGACCTCTCCATTTATATATAAGTTAGCTTCGTCCGAAAACATAACGTTAGATAAGAACTGGGCTCTTCCTCCAACTTTGTCAGAAACCAAAAGCACATTTCCATACGGCGATCAGGATCGTCTTCTGACAAGTGGTGTAACATATGTAACTTATACGGATGGAAGTTGTTCTTTGGCAAAATACTCCATACTGTGCTTCGAGGAACGCCTATTTCCAAGTTGGTACGTCGGATTGATTTTTTTGGGACTTGCAATAACCTTTACTAAAACTCTTTACACAACCTCTTCTGACGTGCTTGGACGGCCGCTTCTTTGAGCATCAACTACACTACCTGTAGCTTTGAACTTTGCTAGCAATCTGCCAACCGTTGTGTGCGACACTGGCTCTCGTTGAGGATGCCTTCCTATTAAATTCATCTGCAACGCCTTTGTTAGAGAGACATTTTCTTCCACAGAGAAGAATAATCTCTATCCGCTCTTCAGTGCTCAACATTTTTCAGTCCTGCAACAATAAGAAAACAATAATAGTTTAGATAATAAATAACAGTGTAAAATCCCTATGGTGCGTAACTTTTTGGACACCCTGTACATACATGTCCAATCGAAGTGTTTCTTTTGCTAAAATAACTAGTGTTAATAAACTAAAACCTAAATCAATATCAGAAAGATTACACCTTCCAATCCTATTTGTGAAGTAATAAACCCTTTCGTGTTCAATAGGAATATAACAATAAACGCGACCTACCATAATACTATTTAGGATAACTCCTTTACACCTGGACGACTGTTTTCAGTGGTTTTGCACTCAACGCGGAATGTTGACCTGCTGATGCTGACCAACTTCTTTGTACAGAATTTGTTGTATTGGCGGGTC
The DNA here is from genome assembly GCA_036346225.1 of Platerodrilus igneus. Taxonomy (NCBI): domain Eukaryota; kingdom Metazoa; phylum Arthropoda; class Insecta; order Coleoptera; family Lycidae; genus Platerodrilus; species Platerodrilus igneus. Next base: position 1,693,250 of record JARFIW010001052.1, on the reverse strand, counting down.
TACCAGGATCCGATGTGTATTGCTACTATCTACAAATGACTATAATCTACAGTCTTCGATCAACAATTCCTATAACTAGCCAGTAATGATTTTATGGTTATTTATCGTAGAACATCATTATAAATTATTATACATGTATCAAAAATCTACCACCATGTTTTAATTCTTCAATTATAGACTACATATTCTATTCGATCATTCTACAATTCCTTACCTTAGTTCTACCTTGTTTTGGGGAATTTTCAGAAGTTTTCCGGGTCGGTGTACCTCGTAGAATGCGTTTGTTAATAGCTACGGATATCTTCAACCAGTTTACTCAGAATTCTCATTCTAATATTATGTAATAAAGATAGGTGTTAGAAAAATTTTCAATTTTAACTTCCCATTGAATTTTGAGTCCTTTTATACTACCTTGTTGAACAACTGCACCGGATGTATCAAACTTAGATATTACTGGTTCAGAATGGCTTTATACAATACAATGTTGCGACACCAAGAGACGCAAATGTGAAAAAACACATAATGACTTTGCAAATTGTTAAACTAAGCCGTATTGAGTAGCATTTACTATGAGGAACATCTAACCTCGAATGTGTTTGGGTCCACCGATTTGAATTAAAAATAAAGGAACTTCGTAAGTATTACATCGAATGAATTCAAATTTACAGGAATTGAGTCAAATATAGAAATTTTGCGAGAAAATTTAATGTATCGTAAATACATCGCAAGCCAATTAAAACGAAATCATTGTCATTTAGTGAGCTATTTGTGTTGCGAAATACTCTCAGGCGTAAAGCTTTCCCATGCTAAATATAGAAATTCCGCATCCACATTTCACTTAAGAAATTTCTTCGTTTGAATCAAATAATGTTAATCAATATCTGTACTATTCTTTTATACGAGCAATATTGCATTTAGTACAGTTTAACCAATTTGAATAATTGAACGACCAGATAAATACTATAAATGAAACCGAATAATTCGAATATCACGTTTCCTCTTTAATTTCCATCGTACACCTGAAAGAATAAATTTTCTTCTACGTACACCTTGGATTTCATCTCACGTAAGCGATTTCTAAGTCTAAATGAAAATTTCGTGAATTATTGGTCATTCAATAGCGGCTGTGTATAACAAACGAGCCAACGTCTAGCATTGTATAAATGCAACTGAAAGTTATCAAACTTTACAGGAAAGTTTTGATGAATAGTAAGGTACAATAGCGTGTTTTGCACTTCTATATTATTCAAGTAAAGCACGAGACTGAAGCGCAAGGAAAGTATTCAAGTTTCTCTTGCAGTCATAACAAATTTCCTTTTGAAGCCGTACAAAACAAACATTTACAAAAAAAACAATAAATACGCAATTTTGTAAGGTTACTCAACTTGATACAGCACTAAGAATAGCTGTTCTGTAGGGTTTAGGACCGTACTTGTGTCAAAAGTAATATTTATATGCGTGTATCATATATATATATATATATATATATATATATATATATATATATATATATATATATATATTGCTGTGAATCCTACAAAAAACTATTCATTACCTTAACTGTGTTGGTCCATTGACTTTCTTTTGTTCATCGCCTCGGCTGCTCCCCTAGATAAACCTTCATCCTCATTCATAAAAAAAAACACATTCCTACCACAAACATCAACGTTAACTCTATTTACATCAATATTCACAATACATTAAAATTTCAAAATTAAAATTCAGCATAAATTTCAGTATCAGAAAATTTCAAGATTTAAATTTGTTATCATTTTAATGTGCATCCAAAATTAAAGTCCTTGTAGGATGCCTACTAATTACTATAACAATATATGCAGACCGGAGTCTGAGTACAAAGGGAGCATCTACCACCCCTTTACGTTAATTAACCAGGTTCGTCTAATTGAGCTCAAAGACATACCCATATTTTCATCATAATCCAGAACATCAATACTAAATACCCCTTTCTACTTAAACAAGCAAATTTCACCTTAAAATTAAAATATTATTGTTAGTACAATTTCACTACTGTCCATTTTAAATACACAAATTATAAAGTTATTCAACACACACCAAAATATCAAAGTTCCAACAAAATAGTATAATTTACCTGAAGGTTACTGCACTCGTAGCTTCAATGTACATCGTCCCTTTGTTAATTACACCATTCCAACTGGGTTATATTTACGGCTTCTGATTCTCAACGCCTTTAAAATTTTCTCCATCACCATTTATTTAAAGTTGTTTCAGGGCTTTTCCGGAACTCATCTGTGTATATCTGAACCTTGTTTTGTGGATCCAGACACGTTTATGCACCATTTAATTATTAATACCCCCGAAAAATAGCAAAGAAATTCATACTTCTTTCACCAATATACGCCAAAACTGCCTACTTTTGTGTATTCATTTGTCGTTGTAAATTTTACTAATTGGTACAGTGATACTAACTTTATTACCTTGTATCTTCTTTTCTAAGTGCACTAAAGTACATTTATTGTAGCACGTAAAGAACAAGCTGTTTTACATCACAAAAATATTCGAGCAAACTGTTTAAAATTATTTAATCAAAACCGGAAAACTAAAAAGCACTGTTTAACGCGTTGAATCAAGTCGAAGATCTAAGAGAGCTTGTTCATATTCCCCTGGGTATATATAGAGGTTAGCCTGTCTGTCGGTCGAGTCCTCAAAACGGACAATTCTAAAGAATTTCGCATGCTATGTTCCCATTCCGCAGCCCGGCATGCGATTTTTACGAATTTTGCACTCGCCCCAGTTAAATCTCAGAAATTTTCACACGGCACGCAAACATGTCCGAGAATAACTAATTAAATTTTGTACAGAAATTGTTGTTTCTACCTCTCATATGTGCATCTTATTTTCAACCAATCGTGACCCTCGTGACGTTGCTCATATCACGCCTTTAATTATTAGTGTCTTTGTCTTACGCACATTATCTTTCCTTCTCTAACCTGTTCTTAGTGGTGCAAATTAATATTCCTTATTATCGATTATTTCAGTCCATGTGGACTATGTGGGTTAAATAACCCCTTATCGCGCCTTCCCGTGAATATTAAGCCACGGTTTCTCCAAGATTCTTTGTAACCATTAATTATCTGCAACATTTACGCAGAATGAGCCTTTTAAAAATACGCAGGTGTTCAAACATAATATTACTTCTCAGATCTTTATTTCATGGTATTTTATTGGGTTTTTACAAGTTTTTATAGATATTGTCTGTTACTAACGGTTCAATTAACTCCAATTAAAATACCCTTTAGTTTTTAGTGAATCCTAATTAAATATTCAATTATTATCAGTACATTTTTGTTTAATACCGGTTACTTAAAATAGAGTTAATTAATATAAATTTTGCACATAATTTCTCTTTGTTTCTTTACTAGGAATAATTAAATTACATGTAGAGCTTTTTAATACTGCTTCCTTTTTTTTATAGCAAGCGTCTTGTAGATGATTTAACTCCCTTATTTTTAATGAAACGAATGAATTTTTATGCTTCACGGTTTTATAATAAAGCGTATTATCTAATAAAATTCCTTGTACACGGTGATTAATATTATTTGATGTGATTATTTAATTTTCTACCCTGGTCTAAATATGAGTAATATATATATATATATATATATATATATATATATATTGACGTGATAAGGGTTCACGAAAGGTCGTTGAAACCCTAGTTCTACAAATAAGTCCCACCAAAATATAGTAGAATCCGGAAAACAGAAATGTGTGAAAAATTCATGGTTACGCTATGTGTAATACAATGCAAAAACGCAAATTGCGCATGTATAAATAATAACCCTGTACTATATAAGCGTATTGTAAATAAATAGCAAATAACGTAAGTTTTAAAAATTAATTAATTGTAAGATACCATAAAGCGCATTTAAATGCGAACGTAAAAATCGATCATCTTAAGATAAATACAAAGCCATTTATTTTTTAATTATCAATACATTTTTGATAAAAATGTATTTGATTTGCTGTGAATAGAACGAGATTTACGCATTTTAGTTGAGAAACTACAATCAACGTGTATTTAAAAATTTCAAAATTAATAAAATAATTTTGTGTATTGAAACGAAATCAAATATTTCCTGTAGAGCGGAACCCCTTTTGCATTAAAAACCTATTATAGTCTAAATTAATTATCCCGTGGATATTGCAATTTTTCTAAACAAAGAATTTTATAGAACCTAAAAAGATGAGTCATCGGTATTTAAAAATACGTCAAATTCGTATAACTCATTAATAAGTAAACATTTTTATCCCTAGGAGCAGCTTGAACATAGTAAATAAACCGTAAAATTAGTGGAATAACCGATAAATTATCGATTGTCTTTTGCATTAGTATGCGACGCCGCAATAATAGTATATGTGGGACAAGAACGGATAACATACGTCATAGATAACTGGAACAATAATCAGGTCATAAAACTCGCCGATTTTAGACTTTAATTGGGTTTTCCTATAAACCTTACATCATTACGTTCTACACTATTTCGAGTAAGCTTCTGAAAACAGATAAATTTGGAAGCGTTTAGTCATTTGGGAGTTCATTCATTGATTAGACTTCATTCCTGCAAGCACAAAATGTTATTTTGTTTTAACCGCAAGCTGTTGCTATAGTATTTGAGTATGTAATAAACGTACTGTAATTTAACCAACTTGTGAGGTTGTAATGAATAAAGAAGCGACGTTTTAAACCTAATGTATAAAGAAAAATGGAATTTATTAATAACGATGAAGAGGTAAAATTCCTGACTATAAAGCTATATTAATAAAATAATCGAAGGGAAGATTTAACCAAAAATTTACTTTGGTTAATTGCTGTTTGAAATGAGAATTTTTTATGGAGAATCTTGCAAGCTGATGTGGGGATCAATTTAAAATAAGATGATTTTAATTAAGAGGAAAGTTTTTGTGGATTCTGCAAGTTTCACCTTTAGATTTATTTTTAACTGATATTAGAGTATTTGGATCTAGTTTAAGATAGTCCTATTAATTTTTTTGTGAGGGATTTTTTACTACCAGGAGTTTGTGTTTAGAGTTCGAAATACTCTGACCTTTTAATAGATAATCTGTCAAGGATTTTTTCTGGCCGAAACAAATCTTTTAAGCGTGGAAATAATTATAACAAGGTAAACCATTTTCAAAAGAATAAATTTAATACTGCAAATTTAAAATAAAGTAAGGAACATATTTTTCTTTTATATCCTTCTTAGAAATTATTTTTGTTTGAAAGAAACAATGTCGTAAAATTTCTAAATGCTTTTGTATGAGAGAAAATATTTAATACTGTATAAGTGCTTTGTGATATTGTTGTGTTTGATTTTATTTCGTAAAGCTTCGTCAGTTCCGTTAAGCTAGCCAGGCAAAGTTACACAAAGGAAGGTAAGTGAGTAATTTCAATTCCAAGTTAAACAAATTGCAGCATCTGTTTCACACCACTCTTTTAGTGGCTCCTAATGCGAGGCCATTTTTATATCACTCTTTTAGCAGCGCCCCAAAGCAAGACCTTACCACATCACTCTTTTGGTGGCACGGCAACGTGTGGCTATTTTCATACCAATCTTTTTTGTAACACCCCAAAAGCTGCGGCGAGGCCATTTACATACACCCTTTTAGTAACGCCTCTCAAACGGGCCTTGTCAATCAACAAGTTATTTGCAGTCCGCAATAAGAAATTGTGTAGAGCAATATATAAATTAAGATGTATCTGTAAACAAACTCTTATGAAAATAATTTTTTATTGTGGGCTGCAAATAACTTGTCGTTTATTATTATGAATTGCCTTTGGGTCAAGAACCGGGTGTGGCCACGAGAAGGTTTGTTACGTTTGCAAATAAATTTTGCTCGACGTACTTGTATAGCCATCTTTAGAACTACCATGTAGTTTCGATTCAATTTTTGTACTTCCACGCTTAGTAGTGTTGGTGTTTTACCACCTGATGGCGGTATAATTTACTTTTGCCATAGTACATAGATTGCTTCGAAATTATATCATTATAATAGCTTCGATTACTTCATAGGGTTGGAAACTAATTCGCTCTGAAGATGCTTAAGGAAGCTGAAACCGGCCGGTTAGTGGATGTTTCCTCCTGTGAAGTAATAAAGCTATTGTTTTGATAATGGCTATACAACTACTAGCCCGATTTGTTTTCGTCAATAAGCTCATGTTATTTTCATAAGAGTTTGTTTACAGATACATCTTAATTTATATATATATATATATACCATATACATATATATATATATATATATATATATATAATATAAATTCCATTCTTTGATATAATATATATATATATATATATATATATATATATATATTACTCTAATTTAGACCAGGGTAGAAAATTAATTAACGACATCAAATAATTTTAATCACCGTGTATAAGGACGCTTTGGGTAATAATACGCTTCATTCAAAGGCATATTGGATAAATTCATCATTTACTTCTAAACATAGGGTTTATATTGTTTAGATAATGTTAAACACCGTGTATATTAAAGCAGTGGAAAATAGTACGCTTAATTAAAGGCCTACTGTGTAGATTTAAATCATTCAATTAGAATGTAGGTTTTGTATATAATCATAATCAACGTGTAGAAGGAAGTAATGTAGAATTTCATTAGATAATAAGCATTATTAAAACCATGCAGCATAAAAATTTATTCGTTTCGTTAAAAATAAGGGGTTTAGATTATTCACTGGACGCTTTCTATAAAAAGAAGCCGAGTTAAAATGTTCAACTTGTATTTAATTTAATCTTTCCAAGTACTAAAGCTATCGAGAAATTATAACGACGTGGGGAAGTTACGTAAAAGCCTTCAGCGTATTAGAACTCAGAACACCTGCAAAATAACGATGTATATGATAGTCGATAAGCTTTAAGCTATATGAGTGCAAGTAAGAAAGCAAGTTTGTGGTATAAAGACAAGCGAGAGGGAATGCATTGGTAGATAAATGAGGGGAAATATGTAAAACAAGAGCACAGGTTGTAGATAGAACGAACAGACTAGATTGGCGATTAAGGTTGAAATAAGATGCAAATATGAGAGGTGGAAGCATAACAATTTCTATGTAAAATTAATTAGTTGTTCGCGGACGTTTTACGAGGCGTGTGGAAATTTCTTAGATTTCAACTCGGACGAGTGCAAATTTCAGAAGAATCATTGTGCCAAGCCATCGGAAGGGAAAATAGAATGCGAATTTCTGAAAATCGTCCGTCGCGGGACAAATTCGACTCGCAAGCGAGCCATTATATAAACCCGTGCTGATAGGAGTTTAGATCTCTTTATTTTTGATGTTATTCGATACTTCAAGAAGAATAGATGGTGATTACGTGCTACGATAAAAGTTATTATGCATTAGTGCACTTAGAGAAGATAGATAAAGGTAATAAAGTCGAGTTATATTTGCGGGTATTACTGTACCAATTATCCAAATTAGTAACGATAAATAAATAAATAGAAGTATGCAGTATTGGTATAACGTGAAAGTATTATGAATTTCATTGCAATTTTTCGGGAGTGTTAGTAATCACGTGTTATTCGTAAACGTGATTGGATCCACAAAACAAGATTTAGATATACATAGATGAGTTCCTGAGAAGCCCTGAAACCTTTTAGATGAATGGTGTAGAAAAATTTTAAAGGCGGCCAGAACCCAGCTGGAATGGTGGGATGAGCAAGGACGATGTACATTGGAGCCACGAGTGCATTAACCTTCAGGTAACTTATGCATTGTTGTTCGATCTTAGATGTTTTGGTGTGTGTTGAATATCTTTATAATTTGTTTGATAAAGATGGACAGTAGTAAATTTGTATAAACAACAAATTTTGAATTTTAAGGTAAAATTTTCTTGTATAAGTAGAAAGGAGTATTTCTCGAGTTTATGTTTTGGATTATGATGAAAATTTGGGTCTCTCTTTGAGCTCAATTAGACTAACCTGTTAAATTAACGTAAAGGGGTGGGAGATGCTCCCTTTTATTCAGACTCAGGTCTGCAAATATTGTTTACTTAATTAGTATGCATCCTACAAGGACTCTAATTCTGGATGCAAATTAAAATGATGACAAATTTGAACTTGAAATTTTATGATGCTGAAATTTATGCTGAAATTTAATTTTGAAATTTTAATGTATTGTGAATATTAATGTAAATAGAGTTAACGTTGATGTTTGTGGTAGGAATGTGTTTGTTTTTTTTTATGAAGGAGGATGAAAGTTTTAACTAGGTGAGCAGCCGAGGCGGAAGGAAAGAGTCAAGAGGCGATTGTCAGAAGAGAATCACAGCAATTCTTGGTACAGAACGTGGGCAACTCGAAAACAGGACGAGAATCACAGCAAAATATATATATATATATATATATCAATCTAACCCTGGATAATGGCCTTATTTGAATAGATAGGAAAAAACATAAATAAGATATAATTTTTTCAAATATAGTGAGTAACAATGTTCCTTTAACAAATTTAAATTGTCATACTTATTTACCAAAATGTTTTAGAAAATCAAATTTTTGCGCTTGGTTTTTTATATTTTTTATGATATATAAAACTGAAACGACATTCTTAAACTAATCTTTTTAAGGCGGATTTTATGACAGTAACGTGGAACATTTCAATTTGTATAGCTAAAGCACCGTTTTGCAAACTTTTGTTACGGTATTCTGTGCAGACAAGGAAGGAAGCAGCAAAGAGAAAATCGCCTACAACGAATACCGCAACAAAAACAGGGTTAGAATTGTAGAATCGTGCTCAAAAACGTTGTAGAGTGGGATGGGTGATATAGAAAGGAAAAAATTGCAAACCTTAGTAAATAGTTATATTACAACGTGTAAGTAAAACATACAGTCCCAAAAGAATATTTACAAAGGTCAAAACCATACATTTACATAATCATTCGTTACAACGTGATATACACAAAGCGTCAATATACATATAATACAGTATAAGCCTAAACATATTAAAATATCGAGAATACAATATTATATAAATAATAAAATTACATATATACATGCAAGAATACTTAAACATGTTACAGCCTTAAATATGTACAAGAAATAATATAGTACCAATGCCAGAAATAATACAGTGGCATGTGCAAGAAATAATATAGTAACGTCCGCTTTGGGAAGCGCACCTCGTAAAATTTAAGAACGTAGCATTAAATTTTAAATAGTAAGTAGCTGTATTAACATTAATTTACACAGAAAAGGAAACAGTAAAAGTGCTCTTACGCAAGCTTTAATAATGTGAGCGTGCATTTGGTAACGTATAATCTGCAGTTTATTGCGGAATCAACCAAAAAGAAGTATCTATCTTCCAAAACAGCAACACCAGTAAAGCATGCAGAATAATACACTATACTTTAAGCTATATTCTCTGTGGTACCATCTTAGGATGAGGAAATGCAGGCTGCATTTGTCTACGACTGGGTGCTGGAACCAATTACTTAACTATACTAGTACAAAACGCATTTTACAATTGCGACTTTACAACGCTCAAAGGGTCTAGTATAGCATTAGAATCGTATACAGAAGAGTTGGTTAAGTACGAAGACGAATAAGTAAGAGAACCTTTCAAAAGTTGAACTTTTATTCATACAGCTTGAAAATGACAGGAGCAAGTAACATAAAATCTTTTCCAGCAATAGAATGTTAAATCTTCTACGAAAGCAATTCCAAACAGCAACGAAACATTCTTAGAATGTAAGTAAAGAAGGCAAAATACCATAATTCATTCCATTGAATTTCGTTGTTCGTATAGGAATGCAAAATATATTTTAAAACATCTAAACGAATATGCAACCAACCACTCGGCCAATAAAATCAGTTGCCTGACTTTTAGGAAAGAATAGAGGTTTGTATTATTATCGATCCACGCCACAAGGATACAACGAATGATTTTAATTAGGAGGCCGATTTTATTATCCATAAAACTTGAGCAACCGAACACGTGCGGATAATGAAATATAATTTCACAATAAACGCGCAGATAACTTACTTAAAGTATTTAAATGAGCGAAAAGTTTTAATCTTTCAACGAATAACTATTGCAAATAACAAGTGCGTATTTTAAGGAAGGAGAAGCTATTAATGTGTTTCGAAAAGCACACATTTCAAAGAATTTTTAAACTGTTACAGGATATATTCTACCTACTGAGGTCAATTTTTATGCAGGACGGTTTCGTTTAACACGTATTTGTTGAACTTGTTGAGCTTGTTTAATTTGATTAAATTAGCGTTTTAGAAGGAATTTAATTAGGGCTGTTGAAGATTAATGCCGAATGGCTTTATTTCAAAAAGTTAACGTAACACCCTTTTGGAACGTACTGGGAGAAAATTTTATAATATACAAAAGGAATATCATTTCGTTATTGCAACTGTTTTGGATCTACAGTATAAAGTCTAACAATCTGACAATTCCAGAAACACTGCAGATACTTCTAGCAACAGCAGTCGCAAAACAATAAGAATCCTCGCGGAGTGGTTTCGGCAAAATTGCATCAAAATCAAGTGCTAGTAATGTTCATTAGAATGTGATAGTAGTGCTAATGTTATTGTGAAGCAACCCTAAACAGCAAGCGAGCTAGGAAATCCAACACGCCGAGCTACGTCACTGCGGCTCTCAACCCACTACCGCTAAAACCACCATCAACCTCAAGGCCTTCTGCATGACCTTCCAGCCCAAACACGTAGAGAGGATTGCATTAAACTACGACAAATCTGAGGTTATTCTCTTCCCCAGACATTGTAATCAGTTCACAGACATACGCAAACTGATCGGCTGCAACCTCCCGGGAAAATTCACCTCCAAATAAACCCGCAATTCAACTTCAACAAACAGGCAAAAGAAAGGATACAAAAGGCAGGTCTACTATAAGCCAGTCCTAACACCGTAGCAAGCTTCCATTAGGTATCAGACTCACAACTACACAACCATCAAATCAATCCAAAACTACGTTTCATACCTGAACACCAACATACACCGCATAAAAGCGATCTAAACACCACCCTTCGCCTCATCATAGTAGCTCCATGGTTCGTCCTGAACGAAATCAACAAGGAGAATCTCAAAATAGATACGCTTTACAAACACTGTAAGACACTTGCCATCAGCTCATACCAAACATTAATCGACTAGGATTCGCCATCTCTCAGAGCAATAGTTCCGCTGGCCGGAAGTCGACAACAAACGAAGAATAAACGAGAACAATCAAACCACTAAGTCCCACATCAAAAATTAGAATCTTAGCGCAAGGATATACCCAATTTTAAGCGCAAAGCACAACAAAAAACCATCACCAACAAGCAGCAAAAACCTAAAAATTCAGGTAGCTACATCAATTAGCACTGAGAACGCCAAGACCGACATACCCATTGTTATTTAACAGGGTTGTTAATAGTGGTTAGTAACAAGATCGTTGATGTCTATCTTTACATTTTCTGATAACAGGAAAATTATTCTAATCTGCTAGTTATTTAATAAGCCCTAGTTCCTTATTAACCATGTCTTTCTCGAAAGAAGAACTTAATAATCTATGAAATACAAAATTAAAAGAGTCTAGTTTATGTTGCGATCTAGGGCTGGAAAAGAATAGGATGAGACGTTTTATATTCGTTTTTTTTTTACCACAAATATCAATTTCGAACTTTTTATTATTACCCGTGCATCCCAAATTGGTAATTGTCGATAGAATCAGCTATGAAGGATCATGGAAAAATGCGCCGAAAAATTAAATAAACTACATCCGCACATAAAGATTATCCAAGATTCAAATGTGCTTTTAATGAATAAAATAGGTCAGTATGAGCGATACTCCAAGTGCAACTGTAATGGAATTTTTGCAATACTCGAACTAAACAAAGAAGGACGGAAGCGATTATCGATTTGTTAAATAAGAACTTAAAAGTAAACGTGGGCGTTAATGCTATTAACAGAACCCATTGTATAGGACCCCCTAAAACCTCTAAACTATGTACACTGAGAAAAGGACTTTGTTGCTTTAACTGAAAATTAGTTGATTCAATTAGAATTTTGGTTTGTATATAAACAATGATCTTCATGCATTAAATAGAACATAATAAAATGTTGGAAAACCGATTTTGAAGCAAACAAACCTAAATTTGTACCACAATAATTATGGCATTTACTCAAATCGCTATTAATGTAACTTGAATGTTAGGTATCGTTCCTTCAATTGCTTGTAGGTTCGATTTGAATTATTTAATACTTTTATCAAATAAACTGTTATGTTAAATCAACACGCTGAATATCCCACTTATATATAAAAATCATTGAAGCAAATACACGAGTTTAGTACTTGTAAGGGTTTGCAGCATTAAAATAAACTATTCAAATTTTTCCACTAACCAAAAAGCGTCATTGGTTTAACTAACCCATATGTTGAGCACAGTTAATAATTATTAAGCTAAGTGGCTAATAAGGGTTGAAGTAATAACATTTTTGGTTTAATCAAACTTGTATTGTGTTCAATTGAAACATTTAGCTGTCAAATCAATCATTTCGTTACGTTGTACATTGTTTAGAAATAGAATTAGTTTAAACATCCAAGGTGGTTTGATTCAACATCCAGCTTGATCGATTCCGACTTAATAAAGTTATTTTAATAAATTTTTTTAATTCAACTTGGCGATCAACAAATGAATTTGTTCATCCCTAACAGATTTAAAAAATTTTGATTTAAAATAACTTCATTCAGTCACATTATCAAGTTGGGTATTGAATCAAATCACCTTGAATGTTACTTAACTCTAGTTCATCGTGCATAATTTTCAGTTTAGCTTCCACTTAAATTTTAAAAAACCGATACTGATTATTGAAAGTTTGTTTATTCTTTGAGGTTGCCATAGGTCTTTGAAGTTAGACGTTCGCTTATATAGTTGAATGCTAAAAACGTCATTTAGTTATAGGCAATGAGACCAATTTATAAGAAGGTACTTACGTGTTTTTAGACGAAAAGATTTTGTTTAAACATAGCACAGCAGACTAAATTTATCTTGCATGTATTTTTATAGTGGGTTGAAATACTTTTATGGAAACTAACACAATAAACAATGCGAAGTAACGCTTGACACCATGTTGACGTGTAGCAGTCGAAGGGTAGCAGTATATTAAAGATATAATGTGCGCGCGCCGTACATCCAATACGCAGCATCAGAGACTTACTAAATACCGTTGCGTTCGACAAATAACCTCGACGTTTGATTTCGCTATCGTAGTTTATTTAAATCAACAAGCTAGAGTACGTTTGTTTCAATGTTAAATTCGTTAGAAAACGTGTTTATTTGACACTTTTTCCAGCATTCATTTAACTAAAATGGATTTTTTTCAACGTCAAAGTAGTATTGGACTAAAATATGAAATTTGTTGACAATATTAGTTTGTATTAAATACGACTGATGTTCAATGAAATTCACTTTTGCATTCTTTTATTAACCAACTGTTATTATGCATTCAAACAAACAAATTTAAGTCAACTAATTTTTGATGTTAGTTTAACCATCTACAAGCGATTCAGTGAATATAGTTTCGTTTAGAACGACTAAAAAATACTTCATCAAATGCTTTACTCTTCAAAACAAAAGAATTGGTTGTATCAACCAAATCACTTTTCTCAGTATAGGTAGCAATAAAATGTCCACCATTATAAAATTTATCAACTATCGCGATAAACAGGAAGCATTATAAATCATAAATTTTTAAATCAAACCGATATCACAATTAGTAAGGAACTAACAAGTGCAAGATTGTGCATATGGAGAAAGACGGTTAAACGATCTAGAAAAAGAATATTCGAACTTGGGACGAAACAATATGTCTAAACAAAGAAATGAGATTGCCATTTGTAGCATTAGACGATTTGACAAAACTGTATAAATGGAAGGTTAGGATATTACTACGTACTGAAAATGTTCGATTTAGTGTGTGAGGAGTTGAATTTAGTTTAGAAAAATAATATAGATACCTAAGTTGTAAATTTGATTGTGTGTGTGCACGTACGCACGCGGACGTACTCGCGTTTTTTCGTGATCTTTCATAGCTGATTCCATAGACAATTATCAATTTAGGAAGTACTGCTAATGATGAAAAATTCGAAATTGATTTTTATGTTAAAAAGCACAAATATAATAGATTTTTATTTTGTATTTAATAGATTAATTAATTCTTCTTTCAAGAAAAACACGGTTAAAAAGGAACTATTAACGACCGTCTTAAATAACAATAGATATGTCGGTCTTGGCGTTCTCAGCGCTAATTGATATAACTACCTGAACTTTTAGGTATTTTGCTGCTTGTTGGTGATCGGTTTTTCTGTTGTGCTTTGCGGTTAAAATTGGGTATAGCCTTTCGCTGTAATTCTAATTTTGTATGTGGGACTTGCTAAGTCCAACTTAGTGGTTTGATTGTTCTGATCTGCGTTTAAGCGTCTAGGAATTTTCGTGGTCTCTTTTTCGTTTGTTGTTGACTTACGGCCAGATATGCCATTGCTCTGAGAGATGGTGAATCCGAGTCGATTAATGTTTGGTATGTGCTGATGGCAACTGTCTTACAGTGTGTGTCTGTAGCGTGTCGATTCTCACATCCTGCCTGACGATTTCGTTCCGGACGGACCATGGATCTCCTATGATGAGGCGAAGGGTGGTGTTTTGAATCGCTTCTATGCGGTGTATGTCGGTCGTGTTCAGGTATATAATCCAGGTTGTTAAAGCGTAGTTTATGATTGGTCTGATATAGGCCGTGTAGTTGCGAGTCTGATGCCTATTGGGAGCTTGCTGCGGTGTGTTAGGAATGGCTGTATAAAACCTTTGATTCATCTTGCCTTTTGTATCTTTTCTTTTGCGTGTTAGTTGACGTTGAATTGTAGGTCTAGGTGGACTCCATGTATTTGATAGTGGATTTTTGTGGCAAGTTCCAGCCTCTCGGTTTGCGTTTGTCTGGGAACTGGTTGCAATGTTTGGGAAAGAGAATAATCTCAGATTTGTCGTGGTTTAATTTAATCCTCTACTTGTTTGGGTTGGTGGGTTATGTGGAGGGTCGTGAAGTTGGCGGTGGCTTTGGCGGTAGTGGGTTGAGGGCTGCTGTGGCGTAGCTCATCATGTCGGATTTCCGAGCTCTCCGACTGTGTGGGGTTGCTTCATCTTGATCTTTTTTTTCCTGAGAGGGTTGAGCGCTCTTTGTTGTAGTGTTAGTGGTGTCCATGACGTCATCGTCAAAGTTGTCAATCCTTATGAATGTGCGAGGTCGTTTGCGTTCCTTGCTGTTGTGCTGGTTAGCTCTTCTGGTTTGATTGCCCACTATTCTGACAAGAATTGCTGGAGGTGAAGCTTTCGGGGCGGTAGTTTTCGTCGCCGTCTTGAGCTCCTCTTCAATTGCGATGTCAGTGGACGTAGTCTTAGTGAAAGTAACCGAGTGGCGTACCCTAGGTACAATGCTTTTATATATGCCCTTCTCTCAAATGGTTTACTTTCCTTTCAGAGAGCGTTCGTACCAACACGTGTGAAAGCGGAAGCTATTTGAATCTCAATCTTCAAGTTGATTTATGACGATGCCGTGTTCTCTACCAAAGTCGACGACAAACTTTGCGCGTTAAGTATGATAAACTCCCTTTTTCTAGAACTGCGAATGATCTCAGTATTCTAGTACGTTAGTGTGATATTTAAAGTTAATTTTAAATATACTTTTGGGAATGCAAGTCAACTTAACGAAAGATAATGTGGGCATATTTTCAAGAATCGAGAATTTATGAGATTGTAACTACATTTAACGAAAACACATTGCTTATTTCAAACATGGTAGCTATGAAAGATCTCAAATTGCCAATCACGTTTTTGATTTCAGTCACCCCGTTATACTAAGGAATGTCAAGTTGTTACTATCGGCCCCTGCGTTTTCTTTCTTAAATGCTTGTAAATCACTTGAAATAGTTAAACACCGAGTTACCTTTAATATATTGGTAAGGGGTTGTACTTTATTTAGTTTGCTTTCTCTTTTGGCTAGCACCCAATAACAATGTAAAGTTTTTGCTGGCTTCGTTGAAGCAGTTCTAAAAATAACATCTAGTGGTTTTTACTATTTGAGATTTTAGAGTTTTGCTACTGATGATGACCAGTTATTGCTCAAAATACGAATCTAATTTTTACAATCGAATGTGATTAATATGCTATTTATAATATTCTATTCAACCTAGAGAATATTACCCTTAGTATTGAAAAATATATCAAAGACCCAAACGGGCCTCTTATTTCAAACCACCTGTTATAAATCAAACTACTGTATTTAAACAACAAAAAAAGTATCGATTTTTAAATAACTTTCTTTATTAGTCTCTGCCATACTCTAAATTCTATAAAATGAGGGAAAGTTATCTTTCAATAACTAGAAACTCTCGTTATAAAAATTATATAATGTTACTCTTGACTGCGTTATACACAGGAAGCTGCACACAGAAATTTAGATAAAGATGGTTACAAAACTGAGTTTCCGGCATTTACTTAATTCTCAGATTTTTAATTTAGGTTATTTTTGGAAATTGCTAAAAGAGGATGCTCAAATTTCATCTTGCGATTCGCTTTCGGCAACAATAAAAATTTCATGCGAACCTAAATTACGTGTCTTTACCATTATTATTGCTATATTTCTATTGCATTATGAATTTTGAATATAACACATTACATACTGACTAAAACGATATTTATATCCACACCGCGCAAGCGAATTAATATACTGCTGCAGTTTGATTTCATTGGATAAAACAAACGCAGGTTTTCATATTTCTAAGTATACTCTAATTTTTTTATAAATCCACCAAAATTGAGACTTTTATCGTTTCTGTGAAATAGTTGGTTGCTTGCCAGTGATCAAAATTAGGCTATTTCCTGCATATCTAAGTTAAAGGCTGAGCAGATGCTTTAAAGTCGTGATGGAAGTGATGTTATGCGTTTGTCACTTGCAAGCTATTAAAATTATTATTTTGTTATGTGTTATGACTTCAGAATAAATTATGTTAAAATGCATTAAAATTTAATGTATATGAGTTTTTGGCTTATTTTCACTTTGTTTTTAAAGCACAGAAAGTTGGCAGAAGTACTACAACTCACAATCCCCTAACTACATCGTAAAAGACAATCAAATATTCTAAAGTTATGAATAATAATTTCTAATTATTGTATTTTTTCTAAAAGAGAAACGTTGTATTGAATCGTTACTAGTGTACTATTAAGACTAAAATAAAATGTATATGACGCCAGTACTCTGTGATAGAACTTGTAAGGTACTTTAAAGGACTTCGAAAAAATACCTAAAATCAGTTTTAGAATTTAAAATGTGTCATTTTGGAAACCATAGTTTAGTATTAATTGTTATTTTCGTTAAGGCATTTAATTTCTGCAAAAACCCGTTCATGATAAACAAAGGCACGCTAAAATCTATAAAACTAGTAACAAAAAATAAAATTTTGGATATTGAGAACTAAAAACTTTCTATCAATTACAGAAATTTTCAAAATAACGGCCCTTTCCAAATATGACTTCATCATTAAGGTAACTGGATATTCTCGCACAATGGTAATCTTACTCATCTTATAAATAACTCAAAATAAAATTCCACATAAATTATAACTCTATTAGCAATAATTCTCGATAAAATAATTGCACGTATATATTAAAGTTAAATAAAACGAACTGGCCAGGTATTATTAACAGAAGCTGAATGTAATAACACCATTTCATTGTACTAGATTCCTAAGTTGCCCTATACGACATTTTTAAATCCCATTTCTTGAAAATGCCCTAAACAGCCCTGCCTAGATTTATTTTTTATTTTGTGGGTCAGTGCAGATCTTTGTAACTCATAATCTACTGCCCATTCTCGTAGTTGTTTTTAAAATAAAAATAGTTTAAAAATTCCCCTATTAACTTAGCAGACTTTGACACAGAGATTCTTTAATTTAAAACA
Organism: Platerodrilus igneus; assembly: GCA_036346225.1. Taxonomy (NCBI): domain Eukaryota; kingdom Metazoa; phylum Arthropoda; class Insecta; order Coleoptera; family Lycidae; genus Platerodrilus; species Platerodrilus igneus. The sequence continues at coordinate 1,675,240 of JARFIW010001052.1, read as the reverse complement.
TAGATTGTAGTTTTATAAAATGTTTTAAACATTTTTTTACATTTTGTTTAAAGCTGAAATAAACAATGTTCCATTAAACGTTTCTTGTTAATTTTAAATTTTGTGTTAAGATAATTAGTTAATTGGTTACGATGTCATTTTCCAGGCTTCACAAAAAGACGCCTAAATACATGCAAGTCCTGTTGCTACGTTATGAAGCGCACGGGTCGGACAGAAATAGAAAGGATATTTAAAGTGAGGACCCCCACGAATCACGATTACAAAACAAAACACAAGAATCGTAGAAATACCAGGCTAACTACCAATGCGGAGAGAGAGGGGGAATTTCCGGCAAAACAAAAAAATTACATGGCCATCGGTTTTCTATTTACAATAAAAATTAATTTAAAAAAAATTTTATTTAAACCAACAAAAAAAATAAATAGTTATATTACAAAGAACAGATTTTAAGAGTTTGACGTACGAAGTGCGCATATTGCTTAACATGTAGAATTCATTAGTAAAAAAAAGAAAAATTAATTTTTATACTTTCTCATAACACCAGGGCGTTAAAGTAAAAATATTACGGTAGAACAAATTTTAGCAATCATTTAATAAAGTACTATGGAGCACCAGCGACGCACTAACAACAAAAGTAGAAAAAAAGATGTGTTCCCGATATATGCGAAGACTATCACAACATACCCCCATGTGCCAAGACACTATCGTGTGCCCTTTGCATCCACGGAGGTGAATCAGCTAAGTGTCGCGGTGTTTGCGTCCAGATGCAGCTCCACCACGGTCGACAGATTTTCACTGCAACAGCGGAACACAACCAGCGCAGTTGGTTCTACATAAAAGGAATAATCGGGCCTACATAAAACAAATTGGCCTCCAGCTAAGAGCTAAAAAGAGAGTCTTATTAGTATTAATAGCGCAGGAGAACGTACCGAGGCACCCAAGAACTACCCTTCTTGTCAAAAAAAGCATGCATCGCTCTTGACGTAATAGGACGAGTAATGTAGAAAATATATATAAGGACGAACTGCAGAATCATATTGAAATCATTTTTTAACAAGAATTAAATCCAATCCCAGCGTTATCCAACACACAGGTGTGACTGGAAACTCGAAACTAGCTTTATCAAAGAAGTACGATCCATTATTTCTACAAGCCTTTAGTAATTGGGTATTATTAGAAGTAATTATACGCTATAGTGATATGTATTAAGCCAACGGATACCTCACACAAGGTACCGACTACTTAAATTATAGAAGAACTTTTCATTTCGCGGTAAATAGGTTTAAATAAAATTGTAATAAAGCGTACTTATTGTAGGAAGCTCTAATATACAGGATGGTGTCTAGTATTTTAAGCAGAATCTATGTGAATGAGTAATGAAATAAAAGGCGTAAGGTTTCGTACACCGTCGAAAGGTGAACGGGATATAAAAACACCTAAGCAGTTTTGGAGGTTTTTGAAAAAATGCATTTTAACTAAAACAATAATTGATGCTGTTTGAAAATTGATAAGTATGGTGACAGTAGATAGTAAAGTCGATCCTGTTTAAGATGCTATACGTGTTTAAACGACTACTTAGAATAATTAATCAATACCTAGGTTTTATTATGTTTATGACACAGTTTTTCTCTGAAATTCACAAAAGCTTACAGCTTACAATATCAATTAAATAAATACTTTGGAAGTTTTAGGTATTTAATATAACCAACACTTGCGATACATAAGCGAATATAAAAGCAATACCATGGGAAGTGTAGGTGCCGTGTGGTCGCTGTTGGTGCAGTTACAATGTTCAGTGCAGAATTCACTTGGAAACTTCATATGTTTTAAACTGATATCGTCAGGTTCATGAAACTGTTACAAATTCGGCACAAATTTGTCGATGTCAAATCACTTTCAAAGCACACGAAATACAAATGATGCTAACTTGGAATTAAATTACCGCTTACCAAATGTCGCCTATGCTATTGTTATTATTATTCCATCCAGATCATCTATCAGCACAAATATTTGTAAAACAGGTAAGTACACGCGAATATGTTGATATTAGGTTGCTGTTAGAATTGATGCATTATTAGAACCAAAACCACCTCAACAGGCCGAGTGGATGCTATATGTTGTGTGTTATGTTGATGTTAGAACTGATGCAATATTATAATCAAAACCAGTTAGACCCCGTGAGGATGTTACACTATTTGGAGGATATGATGCTGTTGACATCGTTACAACTATATATTCGTAGTTTGTTAGTGAGGGAACTGGTAGAACACAGAGAGGGACCTCCAATTTTATATGGTAATGTTATGTTACTGTGGCAATTGTTACACTTATGATATTATAGCATAGGATCACGTCTAGTTTAATTCTTCCACTATTCATTCGTGTCCATGAAAGCACTTTTTGATTTAAAACAATCTTTGGCATTCGTTCATCGTAACTTCCTGTTTGTGACTTACAAAATTTGTGAACGTCTCATTGACACTGCTATGTGCAAATTGCCTTCACAAGCACTCGTTTATGTCGTCAGGTAGTATAGGTAAGCTTACCACCGGCAAAAGCTTTTTGATTTACTCCAGTATCCCTCTATTTGATTCGCACATACGCTGGTTATGGGATCAACGAAGTTAATCTGATGGTTAACTGTTTCATGTGTAGATCCAAATGTGGCTAAACTTCCATGCAAATGCCAGATTATGGAGGCTGGAAGTACATGAGTTTGAATTAGGAGTAGTAGGGTAGCAGCGGAACGGTTGGATTCATAAACTACGTAACTTGTGGCGTTATATATTCCAAAAACCCTGTAACAATTTTATTTTTGATAATAAATCCCTCCATAAAACTGCGAGAATAATATAACAATTTTATTAAAACGATAGTAAATTACATTCAACAACAAATATCTGTGTCATCTACAGCTATTTACAAACACATCTCTGTTTGACGCCCCCATGCCTCGACCGCCCGAGCTAGTTTTGTAGTCAGTCGGCCATATGTGGAAGAAGCAATAACATGTACCCTAGATTGCAGGCCGGCAATTTGCGAATCCACTTCAATGAGTTAGCACATCTTCGAATAACGCGCGACGACTTATAATGCTACAACTTACGATGCAACTTTTAGAATACAAAATTTAGGAGGCAGTTTTAAGAGGACGACACTTGTTATGCAAACTTTCAAGACACACAAGGACAATGTAAAGATGCTACTTTAGTGAGGCGGCGTAATTCAACTACAGGATTACAACGGCTGCAGAATGTATCGTAACCGTATTTGATTCGACACGTGGGACGAATTCATAGTAGAAGTTGTTTTGTATGAATTTGGTTCACACTACAACGCTGTGATCGTTGCATGAAATAACGAGGATCTCATCCTTCCTTGCAACAAGGCGACAAATGCAGTTTTGGTTCGTAGATAGCTTTAAGTTCTTTTTATGTGTTTCACACTAGGAACACTGTAATTTGTTTTAATGCGTAAAAGCATGAATATTGTAAAAGCTTCAACTATTTGGTTCATTATGAATTGTTAGTAACGTCAACAGGTGTTACTGACGTCATATATTTTTCTGCAGTATACTGCTGACAGATGTATTTTTGAAAGCAAATGCCTCGAACAGCTTTAGTACAAGTGATGTAAACACGACAATTTTTGAGATCTGCTTTATATAAATTAAAACTTGCATATGTAATTTAAAAAAAAACTTGAATACTAACATTTTTAGAAGTTATTAATTTGTCATCTGCCTGAACAGATCTGCACAGGTCGGAGCCCTATTTGTATAACAAGCTCATATTATACTGTAAAGTATTTGACTAAAAAATAATTAAGATAAACATGAAGTTGAAAGTTATAGATTGATACAGTTATTGATTAAATTTTTGTTACAAGTCATATTATTTTAAAAGAGATTCTTTTTAGTAAACAATTGGTTCAGGATTAAAGTTTTTCATTTTGATCAAGTATGATCAAATCTAATCACATAAAGCTAACATCCTTATGAGTAGGTCTTTGATGCCAACCTTATAATGGAAATACTTTTTTTATTATTTCTTTATGTATTTAACTATTGCAATTTCTTACAGGAGCTGCGTCTTATTTGATTAAGATAGGTTTTTGTCAGCGAAGGCGATCTTTTTTTCTTTGGGTCTCCACGTCCGCCCTTAGAAATATGCCATGCAATTATCATAATTAAGTCAGGACTTGGTGGCGCCTATTTGGTTTAGATTAAGTTTGATCTGCAAACAGATTTCGACTTACTCCCCCATTTCTCATAGCTCTGCCCAAGGAATAGACCCCTAATTATGTCGGAAGACTTCGTTATACTTGCTCACAACGTGAGGCCAGATAATTATAAGAAAAATTAGTTTCACTGCCACCCAATGTGGGGCTGGTGCTTTTAGAAAAAAAACGTTTCACTGGCGCCCATGCGTGAGGCTTGCTATATATATAAAAATTTGTTTTATAAAAAAAATTTAGTTCACTGGCGCCGCAACGTCTTGGGCTTCGAGATTTGTTTGTTCAAAAATTATTTTGCTTCGAGATTTGTTTGTTCAAAAATTATTTTGCTTCGAAATTTGTTTTTTTAAAAATTATTTTGCTTCGAAATTTGTTTGTTCAAAAATCATTTTGCCTCGAAATTTGTTTGTTCAAAAATTATTTTGCTTCGAAATTTGTTTGTTCAAAAATTATTTTGCTTCGAAATTTGTTTGTTCAAAAATTATTTTGCTTCGAAATTTGTTTGTTCAAAAATTATTTTGCTTCGAAACTTGTTTGTTCAAAATTTATTTTGCTTCGAAATTTGTTTGTTCAAAATTTGTTTTGCTTCGAAATTTGTTTGCTCAAAGTTTATTTTGCATTAAGATTTGTTTGTTTAAATTTGTTCTTGATATAAGTTTGGTTGAGACGTTAACCCCCCATTCAGTCAATTAATTACCTTAGTCAAATTTATTTTTAACTTTCATTCTGTTTTGACCCAATATAATTTTTTTTTGATATTGTTTTGGCAAAATTTATTTCACCAAATACACTTTTTGACTTTTACCTTTAGTTGCCCGAATTTGTTTTGACAATTTTTGTAAGGTTCAAATCATTTAGATTTATCAGTTTGATTTCATTAAAATATTAGGCTATTGCAATCATGTCGGAAAAATTCCAAATTGTTTGTCTACTTAAAGAGGAACTGGAGTATGAATTGAAAATTAGAGGAGTAGTGAGTGAGAGACCAGTGTTGGAGAAAAGGAAAATTTTAGGAAGATTGTTGGCTAAAGAAGCTGATAAGCCTGGAGTTTAATTCGTTTGAGTCAATAAAGAACATTTTTGTTCGAATTTGATGATAAGGCTACGAATTCTATTTTGAGGTTACATCGGTTTGAGCTGTCGTCGTATCATTTGAGAATTGCTCTTGTGCATAAGCACGTTTTTGGTTTTGTTAGCAGATTTTTATTTAGATCGGCATTGCAACGCAATTTAGTCTAGGCGGAATTTGTCGTCGCGGTTGGTCGCTCAGCAGTATGTTAGTCTAGACGAGACTCAAGAAGAGTTGGTCGCTCAGCATTACGTAAGTCTAGACGAGACTCGAGGTGAGTTAGACGCTCTAGAATTTTTGCATCATATTTTTTTTTGAGTTGATGTAATTTTTGATTGTTAGTCTAGGTGAGACTCGTAGAGGGTTTGTCACTCTAGCAAATTTAGGCGTTGTGAAGCATTGTAGTTGTTTCGACAGTTCGGTTGGTAGTAGGGTGAGAGTGTACCTGAACACTGATTTTTTTTGTTAGCTATCGTCGTGATTGGTTTTTTATTGATGATTCAAAAGCAGGAAAGTGGCTTTTAGTTGTTGGTGACTGGTTCTCGAAGTATTCGATTTTACAACCTTTGCGCAGTGCCACGGCACATTTAATAGAAAAATTTTGGAAGAAAAAGTGTTTCTTGTCTACGGAGTACCACAATTTGTTATTTGTGATAATGGTCCACAATTGATTGGACGTGTTTTTAAAGCTTTGTGTGCAAGGTACGAAATCCAAAAGAATTGGTACAATGCTGTTTATGCTCCTCAATGCAATTTTGTGGAAAGAATTAATAAGACAGCTCATCCTGAAGTTTAGATGTTCGTTGAACACGCGGATTTCTACCTGTTTCTGGTTTGTTTAAAAAATGAGTTTCTTCAATAAACGGGTAAATCAAATCTGTTTGTTTGTTTGTCAAACTTGAAACATCGGCATAACGGCTGATTATCACTAGGAATTTCCTTTAGATGGACTTTTGTTTTCACGGATCTTATAATCATTCCTAATACAAATTTATTTATTATGTTCTAGAACCAGAACTATCATGAAAACTTTTTTAAATGCACTGGGCTTTTAGTATTTGTTTCTAGAGGACAACCATATAATACTTGACAACTTGTATTTCCTTATGTTGTAAATTTAAATCTTAAATAGCTTACTATATAATTGTTAAAGACAACGTTGTATTAGTTATATTTTACCAATAGATAATATTTCTATAAATAAAATTTGACGTAAGAATTTTGTTTTAAAAAACTCACATGTAAATTTGTAAGGAAGGCAAATCTGACTTTCAGATTTGAATCACTGTTAATTATGTTAATAACTTAAAAATCTAAGATTTGGTCATTATTTCAAAAGCGACTTTGAAATATTTTGTTTTTATCATTAACGTAAAGATAATCTTTTTTGCTAAACTAAACTTTTAACACCTCAGGGTTATCGAATTTAATCTTCGAAAATTTTATTCAAACAATGAGCGAAACTAAATTCGAATTAGTTCAGTAATATTGAACCGAAATTTTCTTTTATCCAATAATGATATTTATTAAACAATTAACATATGCTTTTTATGCTAGCTCATTTTTTTTGAGGTGATCTTGATGTACATGAAGTGTTTATAGTAAAATCTTGAAACCTTCAGAGGTTCACGTAAATATTATTATCTAATTTATTATTATTTCGAGACGTAAACTACTATCTTTCCTTTATATTATAATAACTTGTTTTAATTTCTGGCATACCCTGTTTTTAGTCAATTTTTTTATTAAGGATATTTACCTTAGGGTTCCAACACCATCCCTAACGTCATAACAATTAGTATTAGAACTGGTGTAGCGGCGCCTTTCTTTAATTCTTTTACATTCTATTTTTATAGTGAACCCTCCTACTCATTGCGCTAACTATGGAACAAAGTCCAGAGTTAGCAAATGGACTTATCATCTTAGGCACGGGCAAAAGTCTTTTGGAATTAAGAACACATGGACACACGACCGTACAATTTGAGTCATGTATTCTAACTAGACCATGTTGATACTCCCTGTATGTTTGTTGTGGTTTGTTTAGCATTCTTCTTAATCTTCTTTGGGAATGAAACCACTCATAGTTTTTAAAATCTATTTTATTTACGTTTCGATCCATGACCTAAGATCGTTGTCAAAATAATTTTGACAACGATCCTAGGTCATGGATCGAAACGTAAATATAATAGACCATGTTGTTTTTCTCTAATACTAAACAATATGATGAGGCAATTAAGAAACTAGCGACCTTCACTGTTAGAGCGTTTAATGGCTAATATCTGTTGGCTTAATATTCAACCAAATGGTGATTGTTTTGATTTTGTTTTTAGATAAGCCTAGAAAGGCTTTATTTCTGTTATTACTTGAACACTTGGATATAATTGTAGCTAACGTATGTACTCTAAGTTTATTTTTTATATGATGCTAATTATTGTATTGCTTGATTATTGGTTGTGGAGTGGGCGGGGTATGCTGCTTACTAGACCTATATGTAGCTGCCACTGCTCACTATCACTCAAATTTACATATTTTGACACGCAAATGCTCAAGCGGCGTGTAAGATAATCAGCGTATTATTAATTTGCCGGTCAGTGGAGAATAATTAATATTTTCTCATTCTTATTTTTCTTTTTTAGAAGCTGTGTTTATTATAATTGTATCTTTCACTAACTCTAATGATATTTCCTCTTCCGATTGATCTTTTATTCTTTGCTCTTGTTTTCCACCTCCTTTGTTGGTCGGACTTCGACTACTAATGTCTCTTTACTAAATCAATCCACAATTTCATCAGCATCTGATTTGTCTTAATTAAACTCGGAATCTCAGACATATTTTGATGTAACGAATGCGTTTTCTAACCATACATTATTGAGTCTAAACTTGGAGGCTTTTCTCAACTCATTTCAAGTCTGTCAGATTAACGCGCAAAACCTTTATAAACATCACTCTGACGTAGTTGCCATGTTCTCCTTATTCTACGTTACACATTTGTGCTTGTCTCGGGAAACGTGGTTAAAACCTCCTATGCCATCTGCGATGGTTGCAGTGCCTAGATACAATCTGATTAGAAACGATAGACCGAATTGGAGAGGTGGAGGGGTGGTGTCTAATGTAAATGATGATATTTGCTCCAAATTAATAGCATAATCGATTGCCTTAACTAACAGTTCAACTGAATACATGTTAATTGAATATGATTTTGGAGTACCCAAGATCTCATTGCTGTCATAGATAATCCTTCGGTTTCAAACTGGATGGACGTTCTGGTGTCGCTGGTAATCCACATGTCTTTTAAAGAAATCAGATTGCAAAGTTCATCTACTGAATCTATTACAATTGCTTCAAATGCCTCCTACGCATCATGTTAGCAATTGCCATTCCTTACTTGATCTTATAATAACGTCTAAGCCTGAACAAGTACTTCATTTGGTGTCCCAACCTGCCATAGAATTTTCCCATCATAATTTAATTTTTCCGACTTATTCCTTCAAAGTCTTAAACGAAAACCTCAGTTGCTCAAATATAGGAACTTCAAGGGCATTTCAATTGAGCAACTCCATAATGACACCTCATTGTTATATTGGGAAAGTATAGAGTCCTTGAACACTATTGATGATAAAGTATCACGGATGATTAAAATGATTACAGAGTTGTTTGATGAACTTGCCAAAAAGCGGACGGTATGTGCGAGGAAAAAAGAGACACTCTGGCTACTGAGGAAATTCGACGAACCATGGAAGTGAGAGATATTTTTTAAAATATGTAAAATCAATTCAACACATGAAAACTAGGAACAATGTTACGAAATCGGACTACCACTAAATGACGAGACGTAAAATCAGCATATATACAAATTAAAATTCGTTTCAGTAGTAGTCCTGAGGCAACTTGGAAAATCTGGAATACAATCGGAATCTATAAGCCTGCAAACTAGTGTATTTTTGATTCTATAACAGTAAACTCTACTGTTAAAGAAGTCAATTCATCTCATATTAAAAGCTTATTTATTGAGGTCAAAACTAAGGCCAAAAGTCAAGATGGTCTAAGTATGCTTATGTTAATTCTTATTTTTGATATCATCTCGCCACCACTGACACGTGATTAATTTCTCCAACTTCCCAAAGTGATGGAAAATGGCATTATATGCCCAATACCGAAAATTAAAATTCCAATTCCCTATCTAATTTTCGCCCGATTTCAATCCTGTCCGTCTTATCTAAAGTACTTGAAAAGGCAGTAGCCCAGCAGATTATTGCTTACATGACAACTCATAACATCATTCATTCTCATCAGGGCGAATTTAGGTCTGGACGCAGTACAATAACGGCTCTAGCTAAAGTGACTGATGATATACGATGGGCAATGGAAAACTAACACTACTAATACTTCTTGATAGATACGAGTTCATGAAGTGCAAACAGTACACCATTAAAATACATTAAAAACTATCACGGTATTTATATTTTGTGACAGTATTTATAGTGCAGAGATCTATCTTTGCAAGAGTGATCCACTCTTTGTCTATTCTCTAGAACGGTTTCTTAAAAAATATACTTTAACCTTCTTTCCCACAAAAGTGTTTTACAAAGTATTTTAAACCTTTTTTTCCACAGTTTTTAAAATGAAAAATCTTCAAATATAACGTTTATAATATAAATGGCGGTTGTTTATTTGCTTGTTTTGAAAAGTATTTTAATTTTATGGAACGACAACCAGTTACGATGCTTCTACTCGGCAAAATATTAATCAAGTAATGTATAGAATACTGTTTAATGCGCGAGGAGTCTTATAATTATATATATGGACTTACCTCAGGCGTATTCTGTTGTTTTACAAATGTCGTTCCTACTCTTCAACGAAGTGAACTGTAAGGCGATTTATTGGACGTGATACGTCTGCACTATCACTGTGTTTTTTAGTGGTTTATCGATAAAATCGCATTCGGAGACAATGACTTCACTCACTTTACCGAACGAACAACCTTTTTTTTCGAGTCCATGAGCAAGTATTTATCACTACCCCTTTAGTCCAACTTAATTTCCATCGGCACAAAGGAGGTTTATGACAGGATATAACGGGACAAGGAATGACAGCTTTACTATTCGATTTACAACTACGAATTTACAATGACTTAAAATTAACAACGAAACCGTGCGACAAAGAGACCAAACAAATACTTGTAAGAAATTTTTGTGGAGAGTGTGTTTATCTATAGCAGTAAAACCCAAAAAACATAAGTTTTTCGTATTTCGACACAGATATAAAACAAATGTAGTGAACATGTACCATTATCGTATACGCCGAGAAAATTGTAAGTGAGATGTTTGTACTTTCTACAGCAGTGTGTATCTTTGTAGTCGTTAAGCTACTTTAAGTTTACCATATAGAGCCGTTTTGTAAAATAAATACAGTTTGGCTTTCCAAACTCAAAGTAATGACACGAAGAAGTGCCCCGCTAAAACTTTTACTACTTAGATACTGTTTACGTTGCATTTGTGTTTGAAAATATCGGAGGTTCTAAGCTTGCAGAAGTTATAAATTGAAAGTAAATCAGATAATTCCACGTCGCTAGCTTTTGAAAAACGCTAGTGTTTCACCGGATAAAAAGCGTAGACAATAAATACGATAGGATAAAATTGTGTTACAGAAGCGCATTGCAGATACCCTGTCACAATATCAGTCATTGTAATGGTCGTTTAAATAAAACGAAATCCTCTGAAACACTGAAACTGCAGTAATAACTAAGCACGAAAGGATCGGTTTAGTTGTTGGTAGCTTTACTGAGATTATGGTAGTTTAAAAAGACAGCTGCATTTGTATGTAAATACAACTTATCAGAAGTAAACAAGAATGATCGTCGCTGAATCAAGATATTACACAACATTCCAGACACTTAAATCTTATTCTTTAAGACTTAGCTTCTCGGTTCAAGCGAGTTTCACAACTCGAGCGAAAAATTGGAAACGACCCTCCAATATATCATTTCTTGCAAAGTACTTTCTTATCTCCATCAGTCAATGTACCTTATGTGTGTTTACCGTCTTTATCAGTGACTATGAAACTTGTCTAATGGACAAATATTGACGTTTTAACACCAAAGAGCCTTGTGAACTATTAATATGAGCCACAGATCGTTGTCATTAGATTAAATCCTTGCTTCGCAATATCTTTTTATGCCTCTGTGTTAAATTTGTAACCTTGTAAAAGGGATAGGATAGGGGCCGTATCTGGATAAGTACCTATATTTAAAAACGGCAATCTCCACAGGTCTACGTGCATTTAGAGCTTATTTTACATACCACTTCTTAAGCTTGATAATGCGTATTGGCATTGCACTCCAACCTATCATCAGTCAACATCTTGGCTTCTTTAGTTAACGGGTTGTTGTCGCTACTTCAAACATTACGTGAGATATTTTATGTATATGTAAGGAGCAGCTTTTGCGGCATGAATGTACCAGTCCTATATTATTAATAGTGTTAATAAAGAAAAGTGCTGAAAGTTTTGCATATATATATATATATATATATATATATATATATATATATTGCTACGTTATCGCCGCTCGCCAGATGTACAAACGACCAATTGCCTTCTGCTCGCCACCTCTCTATCCCTCTAAAATTATTTTAAATCGATACAATTCAATTTTGTGCCCCGCCTAGCTCAGTGATACCATGCACAGAGTGAACGACGATATGATAACAAAGAATATTTACCCACTCCCCTTTAACACTTCATATACCTGAATAAGATACTCGAAATTCCCAAAATTTGTATAATAAGCTAAGAAAATGTACAATTTACAGCTTTACGTCCTTAGTAATGTCATTTGCTATTTACAAAACTTTCGAGTCAAATTTAAAATAAATACTCCTTTTTTAAGTAATTAAAGCCAGCAAAAATAATTATGTTTTATATTGAATGCTTCGTTAAACGTTCAATGAACTATTCTCCTTTTAAAGTAATTTTTACGTATTAACCAAAATTTTTGATGACTTTTTACACTAAATTACCTATATTACATAACAGTTTTACGCCCATTAACATGGAATATATTCTAAAATCTAAAATTAGATTCTGACTTTGTATTCTTCTGTTAAGCCTTAAGGGAGCTTCTTGACCCAGATCGGTTGCTAGTTCAGGCGTTGGCCCTTAGCTTGGCGTGTATCCAATGCTCTGTCCCTCTAGGATTATACCATTTATTTGGAGTTTGTTAATTTTTTGTTTAGTGAGGTTATTTAGTGAATTATTTTTATAGTGAGTTCATTATTAATTCCTTAATTGGTTCATTAGTTACTTCCTTAGTTGGTTCATTAGTTGCTCTACATCAATAAATTGTAAAGATTTTACTTATTAATTGAATTTAGACTTACGTTTTTATATTAACGGTAGAGTTTTTCGTATTTCAACGTGCACTTTCACTGAATTCTTTAATTTGATATATTACTTTATGTCACTTTCAACTTCACTCAATTTTTGTTTCACGTAATAAACTTGTCTTGACTGTTACAGGCGCAAGTCATTTTATGGAACGAATCCAACTTATCAGTTTCGGTTTAATATATAGATCAGGTCGTTGCACGTGCTGTTATTGGTTGACCGTTTGCTATCTTCTTATTCGACCATGGCAGAGACGTTGCCATTACGTGCTATCTTCAACCTGTTAGGTTTTATTGAAAGTTGCTTACGATATTCATTTAAATTTGTATTAGAATTTGTTAAACATTCCATTTGGTTCTGCACGTACGCGAAAAACAATAATTCCATATTTTGTTTGCTCGTGCTGGGTTTTAAACACGTGGCGATTTCTACATTTCTAATGTCACGTACGCCTTTTCCACCAATGTCTTTGGCTTACTGCGTTATGAAATATGCTTATTTTTTTAAAGTTTGATTATTGCAAACCGGTACAAAGTATACGCGTTCCATTGATTTTCATTCTCCACGCAAATGCGTTGAGTTTGAAAAAGATTTGTTTCTTTGTTATTTATTTCATACAAGATTATTAGAATTTACTTTGGCGCTTAAGAATGTTTTAAATGGTTAGAAACGGATTGAGTGGCTTTCAAAATCATTTATATTGATGAATGTGTTAAAGTTATTACAAAGTGAGCATTCTTTCATTAACTGTGGCCAGTAATTGATCTTATAATGGTGCTTTCTATTTGCTTTTGCCGTAATTAACGAATTATGGGTGTGGGTGTGTGAATGTGTGCGTGCGTGCATGCGTGCGTGCGTGTGTCATTAATTTTTTTTTAGAAAGAAGTTTGCTAGTTCTAGTTGTGTGATATTTGAATGGCTTAACTAATTTCTTCGTGTGTGATGGTATATTTCTTGAATTTTTTTGTGATGTTATTGTTTGTTTTTTGATTGGATCTATTGTGGGTGGTTGTGTTGGACCATAAATTGTTCCAAAAGTGTTCGGTGTCTGTTATGTTTAGTGGGTTGTTTATTATGATTTCGGTTTAGTCTATAGTTTGGTAGAATTTTCTTTGGTTGTGGATGAATATTTCGTTTTGTTCTTTCTTCTTATTACTTTTTTGGTATCTTCGGCGTCTTTTGGCTAGTGTTTGCAGTTTTGTTTGTTTTCGTCTAGTTCTATTGCTTTTTCTTTCAGTATTTTTCTATTGCTTTTCGTTTCTTTTCTGAGATTTTCTTGTAAGTATCGCGTTAATTGTCCTATGACTTGTCTTATTTTTAGTATTTTTGTTTGTATTCATGGTGGTATTGTTTGGTTCTTTTGTTTGTTGTCTGTTGGTTTTTTTGTTTTGTATGGATTCTTATTGTGGTGAGTACTCCCGTGTAGATATGTTGTTGTAGTTTTTCTATAGTTGTGTCGTTTTGTATTTCGTTTCCTATGATTAAGTTTCTATGTGCAAATCTAGTATTTTGTGGATGAGCGGCTTGATGTAATTGTGTGTCTTTGAATTCTATGTGTTATTTCAAATTTTTCTTCTATTTTTGTGATTAATTTGTTGGTATCTTGTATTATTTCATGTGGCAGTTGTATGTTTATTTGTTTTTCTTTCTGGTTATTGTGTCTGTGTCTTCTTGTGTATCGTTTCTTTTGTGTTTGTTTTTTTGGCGTATGTTTGTGTTTGGTTGTTGTTTTATGCTTTTGTTGTGCTTGTTCTTATATGTGACCTAGTTCTAGTTTTGGTAGTCTGTTGTTTCTGATTATTACACGCACTTGGTTTGAGAGTTCTGGTTCTGTGTCTGTGATGAATTTCAGTTCTGGGCATTTGTTTGTGAATGCTTCGTTAAGTTTGTTTCACAGATAGTTGTTTGGTAATAACATAGAATGAGGTCTCTGTTGATTTCGTCTGTCCATCTCATTCGCTTTCCTTGTATTCATTGTAGTGTGGAGTCTAGTTTTTATTTATTTATTTAATTTCATCGCGTTCCCACGAGTACCGCGGTAGTGATAGTCCGCCTGAGCAGAGCCTCATAGTCGAGGTGAGGCTAATTGTTGGAGGAGTCGCCTGGTGCCCTACAGGAATTCGCTTATAACACTGATCGGACCTCCGGTGCTATGCAGCGTTCGCCACGGATTGCTTTATAGCTTATCTTGAGGTTTTTAAATTATTATTAATCTAAAAGGAGACAGAAATTCGTTGAGGTAAAAAAGGAAGGAGAGAAAGGAATTGATTCTGTAGAATGGGTGTCGATGGAAGACAAGGGTGGGACAAAGGACAGCTGAGGCTCGGATACCTCGGGGTCGCTATGTCTGTATATGTTTTGGAACAAACAGGCCTCTGACGCGATTATTATTATTCATGACGCCCTATCATGAGAACCTGTAAATATTATGCACGTTTTTGTTTACTTTCGTGCTTTTTGCGTATGCGGGAAGTATTTTTAATATTGCGTTTTCACTTTCCATCGGAAAGGCATGTAAATAATTTAGCTGCTCATTTCGTTACCCGATGATAGTAGCATGTTACATATTTATGAAATTTGTATCCTTTCCCATAGTTTTTGTTTTCATGTTTGCTTTACTTTTTTACATTTATGTATCGTAAAGTGCGTAGTATTACTATTCTTTAGCGTTTGCGTTAGCAGACTTATGAGTAGATAACATAAGGCGCCAAATGGAAATTGGGAAGGTCGTGTAAGTTGATCCTGACATTATACTAAATTTTGGTGTTAAAAACGATTTACGTTTTGAGAATGATAATTTATGTATGTGGCTTTCATAGTTGCCATGGGCGTATTTATTGGTTTCCTCGACATTATTTGGAAGTTGGGATAATCGATTGTGGACGTATTTTAATAGCTTGAGTTCGAAGTTTGTATTTTGCACTAAATTGGAAAGTGTTTAAATTAAGCAGCCTGTTAGTATTACTTTTGCGTTAAGCTGCTACCAATACACTTTTCAGAAAGGATGGTTTTAAAGAACATTTTGAGAGCTGCAGCTTTTGGGATTCTTCCAATTGCACAAATAGCAGTTTGAACTGAAAATCAGAAACAGTCTCCTCCGTATTCTTACATCCTAGTATTTATTTGCCACTGGTACTGTTCTTAATGTACTTGTAGAATTTTTAACGTCACCACAGTGGTGGACCAACATTTAACACTTTATATCCATCACTTGAGCATCGTTGCAGTGTACGTAAACAAGGGTTTAAACTTATACCACATTAGAAAGGACTTCGTCGTCTGGGGTTACACCATGTAATCCTTTCATGCAGCCACATTTATGCAGCTTTAGTTAAATTAAATTAGTGTCGAGAACGAGGTTATTAGCATATACTAGAACGGTGCTTGAAGTCATCGTGAGACTTAAACTGAATTGACGTCGTTGTTGGTGTTTATGAAGCATACCTGATGGATTTATTAATTAACTATATATCAAGTAATCATTGACGAACCGTACTATAGTGATGGAATACCAAAGATGATTTTTATATTTTTATATCATGATAAAGTATCTTATTCAGGGAACGTTACAGCTATAGTACTTCCAGTACAACCGATTAGCTTCAGATTGTCCAGTTTCATCAGTTGAAACCTTGTTAGAGTTAGATTATATATCTTACGCGTGACTAATTTTACAATCAATTTTGTAATTATAAATGTATTAGATAACAATAATTATTCTCTGATGAGGTAAAGCAAAATCTTGAGTAATTACAATAAGTATAGGTGACATTTTAAGTTTTTCATTTGTCATGTATGTCATTGTAGCTATCAATAACATTAGTTTTTCTTGTGAATAAATATGTAATCAACCGATTCGGTTTATCTAAAGAAAGCTTGCACAAATATGTAGAAAAATTATCGATTGTATCATTGTAGGTTTTCTTGTACTACTTAAATTGCCCGAATGTTTTTATGGAGCTGTGCGGTTTGAACATCGTTCTGTCAACCTCATCTGCATAGACAATTATTTCAAATTGGAAGTAAAAACGTCGATTGCATTTTGGATCATCAGCAATTTAATATCTGATCGAAGGGGGAGAGGGTAAAAAAGATCCAGTAAAAGTGTATTGTTGATGATGTTCTATAAAAAAATGTTACAGCACTTACGATAACAACCTTAGCGTCTACTATTAAAAATTCATATGTAACAGAGACGCAACTAGACTTTTATGGGGGGGGGGGGCGCTAGTCGTCCTAGGTTGATAAAGTGCTGCAGGCTGTAGGCAGAAATTTTACGATCGTTTTCTGAACAATAAAGCAATGTACTCACTTAAAACGCGTCTTGCAGTTAAATCTCAGGGCAACTCCTCGTTTTTTGGATGTGGGTTGCGTCTCGCCATTGTTGAATCCAAATTTAATCGTCCCTCTTCTTTCGTAGGTAAGACAACAAGGATACAGGTAAAAGCAACACAGGTAGCTGTTTTCGGCTTGACGTCTCGTGGCTAATAATGTCGTGTCACTCCGCGCACTTGCGCCATTCACTCAGCGCCTGCGCATTCTTTTGCGCCAACGCAACTGTCCGGGATGGCGGAAATTAACAAGTTTATTTTAAAATAATGGCGGGAATTTACCCATAAATTTAACAATTTACATTGCCAATTTTTGGCATGTAACAGCCAATAATAATTTTACAAAATACCTAGTGTATAAACCAAGCATTTATTTTCTTTTACTTATGTTAGACCACAAACTTTTTAACATTTAATCACCTTTTATAAAATAAATTCAATAACAACCTATCGACAAAAAGTCTATTCTAGTTGAAACATTCTATGCTTATTATAAAAAATGTTAATAATATCATCAAGATCAACCCTTATATCTTTTTCTATATAAATTAATGATAAGCTACTAAAAGTAGTTTGAGAGTTAACTAATTGTTCTTTAATTGATTTCATATTAATAGATTTCCCGTTTTGATCCATCAAGTTTTTAACACGGTCATTTCGGCTTTTAAATTTGTTTCACTTACACCTAATAAAACTAAGTATTGATTGATTAACATTTGTGAACCTTCAAAATCAAGTTGCATAAATTTGTCTATGGAGGATGCCAATGCTAGACTCTCTTGCGAAAATCTTACTTTTTAAAATCCAATTACAGCATCTAAAATTCTGTAATACAAATGAACTCGCCAATATTCTTTTGCTATTAAGTCTGAACCATCAAAATCTTGTGCAGCACTTATGGTGGTAGTAACAATAAAAGATGAAAGACTAGAATGGACTTTTTTCTTTCTTTTGGGAGATTTAGATGGCGGATCCAGAGCAATATCATTGGCTTTTGCAAAGACCGACACACCTTCAAAGAAGATGTCAAAGCTTTCGTCATTACGTTTCTGTTATAACAAATCCGTAATGCTATTTATAATGCAGGCAGCGCTTCCCAAAGTGGCATTTTTTTGCTGTAATTTAATACTTAAAATTTGCAAAATGCTCAAAACCTCGTCTAAAATATGTACGCTTAAAACAAAAGATGGTTGTGTAATATTTGACAAAATTCCTGAAGCAGTGACTGCGTAACCGAGTTACAGCTTCGATCGCGACATGACCATCTTGTATCACGCAAATGATTTAATTCTCTATATCGTTTATTTAAATTTTTTTGCACCTCTAGTAAATTTTGATGCAAAAAAAAATCAGAAAAATGCACATATAGTGATTCCAGTGTGTTAAAAAAAGCTTTGACACCTTGTATATCACTGCATGCATGAACAATTGCAAAATTTAAGCAATGCACCATACAGTGGATGTAAATCGCATGTGGATACTTCTCTTGCTTGAAGCCCTGATTTATATCCGGACATCACTGCGGCTCCATCATACGACTCACCAATTAAGTGTAGATTTTCTATATTTAACTTATTCAACGGACCAATAATAATTTCAGAAAGAGAGATAGCATTTCTAGAACTTGAACAATCTACGAATTTTATGAACCGTTCTTGTATTTCGAGCTTATTTGCGCATCGCACGCAGAGAGTTAGTTGTTCTCTCTTGGCAATTCTAGCCTTATCGCACATGATTGAAAATATTCCACATTCTTTAAATTCCATTATAATTTTTTGTTCGATATTTGACGATATGATTTCTATGAGTTCGTTTTGTATCTTGGGACTAGTGTAGTTTTTAGGATTTTTTGTAAATGCTTTCGAAATCAGGGTTATATTTTACAAGAAATTAACATATTTCTTTAAAAATTCTTTTGTTTAAAGAATTGTCGTCTTCTTCATTTCTTCTGTATTCTAAACCTTGTCTTGCTAGAAGAAAAATAACGTCTGCAAGACACTTTGGATATTCTTTGTTTTTTAAAACTTGATTTTTGTAAGCAGTTGATAGTTGCATTGAAACAGTAGCTCCACCTGACTTTTGCGCCTGTTTTAAGTTTGACCACTTGACCATGTTTTCTAAATGGTATTTGCAAGTATTATGCTTATCTAATTTTTCTTTAAGCTTTTTCCGATTTGAAAATCCGTCTAAAATAAATACTTCAGATTCGTGTGCAATTAAACTTCCTTTTCCAAAATTTCTGCAAGCGAAACAATAAACGGCGTTTTTAATGACACCACGTTCAAGCCAAGGAGTATTTTGGAGATATTTAAAAGAAAATATCGATTTTGCTTTTGAAATTTTGTTTGTAGATAGCACTTGAAAATTGGTTGTACTGGTCCACCATGTATAAGTTCCTAAATCTAAATCTTCAGTAGCTGCTTTTGTAGTTGAAGTCTCTTCTGCGCTTGAGGTGCTAGGGGAAAGCAATGAATTTTTTTTGGAGCAGCTTCGGCAGGTTTCGCATTGCGTTCAACGGCAATGGCATTAGTATTATCATCGTTGATTGAAATTGGGATCTCGATATTTTGAAAATCTTGAAAGGGTCGTTGTCCTCTGAAAAACTTTCTGATGTCTTGCATTATTATCTAAAAAATAAAAATCTTACAATACATGTAAAAAATAACTAAGTGCGAGTTTGACTTTTAAGATTTGTGCTGATTCTTAAATTTTAGAACAACTAAGTGTTGAAAAATATAACGAAAAATAGCTATCGTAAAAAATATTCATATTTTTGATCTGCTTAAATAAACCAAGTAAAAATAACAAACAAAAAGCGCATACTTACGTTTTTCAAAAATTTCTAAAACAATTTTTTAAGGTTTGTCAATGGCATTTTGTTGGACGCACAAATTGCTTACTTTGCCAAATTTAAACTACCCTCCTATCTCTCACCGTTTCTGAGATCCCTATGGTCACCCTCGAATTTAAATAACCCTGTATACTGCTCATATTTGGCCATATCCTATATCTTTTATTTATGTGCTAAAATTTATATTTCTTACTTGCCAATTTAATGTAAGTACAAAAACAGTTATTACACACGACACACAGTGAGAATCACACTACACTAAGCAAAGCACTAATTTATTATCAAATAAACTTACTTTTACTACTAATACTAATAAAAATATTAAACACTGACAACCACTTCTTTGTATTCTGAATCGGAATAGAGGTCGAGGTAGACAAAACTAACATAAACACCTCAACTAGCAGAGAAGAACTGCAGCCTGCATCTGTGCAGAATTTACCTACAACTTGTACTCTAGCGTTGCATCACACCACTCCTCCATCGTGCCCCTGACCATGCTTTGCCATTGCAGCAGACGCAGACGGCGCCGCCTGTTGTCTGCTGTGTCGCATGAATCGGCATGCCTTAATAGAGATTGCTAGATTACTATACGGGGATAGAAGCCGACTTATATAAAAGGCTAATTGCTTTACGCGAAATGTTAACTATTTTCGATTTTTTCAAATGGAACATTAGTGTAATGTATATTATATCACAAATTGATTTCTCGTAAAAAGTAAATATAGGTATATGATAAAAAGTTTTTATAGGCATAAAGTGAACCGTTCTTGAAATATTGATATATGTCCAAATATTCAAAATAATAACTTACCAAAACTACTAAAACATAAATTATTTTTAAATTAACTAGGTGGGTAATCATTTTTAATATAAATTAAAAAGGATACAAAAAAAGATATTTTTCTCAGTTTGAAAATTCAATCGTATTTATTGAACAATCAGAATTTTTGTTCTAAGATACTTACTTCGGTTTTATTTGGTAGCATAGATAGATTTCGCCTTAGAAAGAGTGGCACTGGCAATTTTCCTAGTACTCTCCGTTCTCATTATTTTGTTTTTGTTTTCTTGATTATATTGTGTTTGGCCAGATTCTTTAGGGGGGGGGGGGCGTCTATGGTATGTATGTAACTAAAAATAAATGATCAATCGTTGAAAAACACTTTTTTGACTGAATAGGAGAGGACTCCGATTAAACGCTTGCGTAATTTCAATTAATGCTTCAAAATCGCAAGAATGATATATCTCAAGAAAAGTAAATTTTTACTGAAAATAATATCATTGAATCATACGGTATCATACTTTAAAAGTGCCATCTGTTAAAACAGAAGAGAACATCATTAAAACTTTTGTGTATATTGTATCGACACTGCACTTCAAGAATCAGTTGCCATAATTATTAATTTAGGCGGCTCTGTGACTTAGTTGGTATGGGTTTAACTACTAAGTCCCAAAGTCCCGGATTCGCCCAACACGGTCCGCCTGAACGTTGTTTTAAAAAAATTTACCCTCGTCCGGATGAGATGTAAAATGTAGGTCTTATGTGTGAGTGTTGTCACGCACGTTAAATTCCCTACCCTGCTTGGAACAGCAAGGGTTCGACAAAATTCAAAATTTCTAGCTAAAAAATAACTGCTTTTCCAGGTTATTGGGCTCTGATGTTCTATGCTCTTGCTACGTTTGCTTAGTCCATCCGTTCAGATACTGAAAGCCGTCATTTTGGTATCGTTTTGTATTCTATTGCATTTATGAATAGGTTGACTGATAACGATAGCAATGTTCCAATCGCAGCTCTTTCGATTCGTTTATAGCGTTGTACCTACCACCACTTGTGGAAACAAAAATTACGGCTCTTCAGCATGTTTCAGATCGTGCATTCGACACTCCTGCACTTTGAGTTTAATACCATTGCTTTCGTAGTTGTTGTACTTGTACACACCACCGCCTGCGAAGTTCGGAATTTTAGTATAGAATATTTATCTTGGATTTCTCCTACTACTTATAATTCACGAACTAGAACAATGCCATTGTTAACCTTGAAGTTGCTCAATTGTAAAAGACTTCCTTAGTTCGAAGTAAAGCTCATCCGGTTCGCTTGCAATCTCTTGCACATTTGTTGTAATGTAAAATATTATGTATCAAGCGTGTTATGAATAGAACTGTGAATTTTCGCAATGCTTGAATATACATTTCTAGTAATATTCCAACTCGCATCAGGTTCTAAATTGTACGCCAGCTACAATAGAGAGACTAGTCTGAATAAGCCTTCTCTCTTACACGTCTTATATAAACAGTTTCATGAAGTTACTCCATCGTCGGTATTTGTTTAAGAAATTAGCGAAAAGTTTTAGTTAGTGTTGTTACTTTGTATACTCAACGGCGTTTCAATGACAGTCGAAAATTAAATTTACCAACGTGTATTTATCCTATTATGTCTGTCGGATGCATTTAAAACAAGGATTAAACGTGTCATCCATTTTGACATTCATGCAAACAATACATTTCGAATTGGTTTGGTCAGGAATAATCCACTGCTGGTATTAGAACCATAAGCTTTGTATAGGATACGTGTCGAATTCCAGACGATAGGGATTTGGATGTTTTCCGATAGTCTATCCTTTTAAATTCGGGATCAGGTGGTATGAAAGCTCTATAGTTTTATAAATTGTCTGTTACTGCAGAAGCTGTAACTGTTCAATAGTCGTTATACCACCATTACGCTTTCGAAGTTGAGTTTCGAAGTGTACTTGACGTAATGATCCAAAAACTTATAGTTTGTTGTAAGCAGCTCAAGTGCAAAAGCTTCAAATTGCTTCTGAACGTACGTGCTTTACGTTGTCTTTATATATTTATCAGAATTTAATTTTTTTGTGATAGAAGTGTAATCGTTCTAAGGTACTGTTCCATAATGTACTAATATTAACTTTTGGATTATATCAGTTAGTCTAAGGATTTTATACCGCATAAACTTGGTGCAAGCCTGGTTTAGGTCATAAAAATATTTTATAAGAATTCCAAAAGCTTTATTGTTGATATTAAACATTTTACAGTTCCCTTTCATTGCGCATCCATTAGCATGTTTTAATAATATCATTACAGAGGATGATGCCTCTTACACTTTCTTAAACTATTATAGAGGTTTTTTTTATGATTTCCCATTTAAAAGATAGAATATTCGCGAATTCGTTGTACGTATTCATCTAGACACAGACGAATGTAGACGTGTGTAGAGTGAGTTTTAATTTCGTTAGTTAGTTTTGAGAGTTATCACTAGTGTAAGCAATAAACTTGTCATCGATAATGAGCTAGTGATCAACCAGGATGGGAGATCCTGAAGCACCGAATATTCACAATCAGCAACAAGTTCAGACAACCCGCGCCACTATAAAGATACCAGACGGAATGGAAACCGAACAGATTAAATACCTTACATGTGATTTTACAATGCTTCACCCGAAGGTACGACATTGGCCTGGAAGCGCGTTTTTTTTACCTGGAAAATTTGGAATTTTGCCGAACCCTTGCTTTTCTTTAACGTGCGTGACAACACTCACACACGGGACCTCAACTTTACCTCTCATCCGAACGAGGGTGTATTTTTGTGAAAAATGCTCGCCTAACATTTTTCAAGCGGACCGTGTCGGGATTTGAACCCGGGATCTTGGGCATAGTAGTCACACACATACCACTACGCCACGGAGCCGCCTACAGATTAAATACCGCCAAAGACACAACAGAATATCGTCGTCTGAAAAAGACATCAAAAAGAAACGAACAGAGACACTCGACAGACAACATCCTCGACAAGCTATGCATGCACAGCGACAACAACAAATGCCATCGATGCAATTACCGCCAAAGTACCACCCACCCTTGTAGAAGTTTTTCCGAACTTCCTCACGCATGCGAGAGAGATGCAAAGATCCCATCAGAAAAGCATCAATATTAGAGCCTCGGGGCTAGGAGCAAGAATCCTGCCGAAAGACGCAAATGTGTACCGTTTTGTACAAAACTACCTTAAAGTAAATGGTATAGAATATTATTCGTACACCGTACACCCTGAACAGCGAGCGTGAACTAAAGGTAGTTACTATAGACAACCTACAGGCTGAGTTGACGCAGCTGGACTTCAACGTCAAATACGCAACAAAATTACAGAACAAACTGAAGACATACAGCAACACGATAATGGTTGCACTTGAAAACACGCCTACGTAGCACAACATGTACAACTACAGCAACCTATTGTACTGCAGCAAACTAAAAATAGTAGCGTTCGAGTCAAGAGTCGAATTAGCACAATGCTTTTCCTACCAGCGGTTCGGGCACTCGAGTCTCAACTACGGCTACAAGCTAAGGTGCGTAAAATGCACCGGAAACGACCTGGCAGCTAGCTGCACCAAAAGCAAAGAAACGGCACCACTTTGCGTTAATTGCAGCGGGGCACACACTAGGCGGATCCGTGGCGTAGTTGGTATGTATGTGACTACTATGCCCAAGGTTTCTGATTCGAATCCCGACACGGTTCGCTTGAAAAATGTTAGGTGAACATTTTTCACAAAAATACACCTTCGTTCGAATGAGAGGTGAAATGGAGGTTCCGTGTGTGGGTGTTGTCACGCACGTTAAAGATCCTTACCTTACTTGGAACAGCAAGGGCTCGCCAAAATTCCAAATTTTTCAGGCCAATGTAGTACCTTCGGGTGGACCATTGGAAAATCACATGTAGGGGCACACCCTGCCAACTACAGGAACTGTCCAGTCTACAAGCAAGAACTACATAAACGAAAACCAACTTCAGCACCGCTAACACAATTAAAAATCATGACTAAACACAAACTACTTAAAACCGACTAGGAAAGATTTACATTATCAAAAGATGGACGACACAGACTCGCACCAGCCACCTCAGTCGCCCCAGCAAATAAAATGGTAATTGACAATACTTCCGACAATGACGAACACTCGAACTCCGACACAGAAAGTGAGAGACAAAAACATAAAGGCAGAACACGGCGACGACGACGCAAGAACAAAGCAACTACCAAAACGACCGTAGCAGAAACGAGAAACGAAAACACGCAAGCTATGATACCAAAACTAATCTCCATAGCCTCGACAAGTACACCACACAACACAGGCACACCGAAACCCACAACGTCCAACGACGACATAACAACCTCAACAAACGACACCACCTCCAAATTCAGCAAAGTACTGAACAAAATCATCCACTGGGCACAGACACTTAATAACCAATTAGACGGTAGGTCACATCGTTACTAACAGCATTATGTGACATTATACAGACATTTAATGGCTAACACGACTAACGCATGGAACTTAGTACTGCTATCTTGGAACGCAAATGGTATACAAAACAGATGCACCGAAGTCAAATACTTTTTACAGGAACATGACGTAGATGTAGCACTAATATCAGAGACGAGGATAACCACTAGAAAGCCAATAAAACGAACAAACTACATGACATATATAGAGGACCGCGTCATACCACCTGGACAACCACCGAATGGAGGGGTAGCCATCCTAATACACAAAAGACTACTACACGAACTATTACAGCTAAAACCCACTACCCTCGATGCTGTAGGCGCACGACTTAAGACAAACGGACACTACATGAACATCATATCTGTTTACAGAAGCCCCCACAGACCTGATCTAAGTACGGAGGACATAGACAATTTACTACAAGATGACACTCCGACAATAATCAGTGGGGATCTAAACGCCAAACATCAAGCATGGAGAGCAAGAACGGACAACAAGAGCGGACGTATACTCCACATACACTCATTGAACAGATACTTTGACGTAGTCGCACCTAGCGAACCGACAAGAATCCCCCCTACAAGACAATACGAAGCAGATGTTTTAGACATATCCATACTACAATACATTCCCTATCCAATACGAACAGAACTAATACAAGTCTTAAGTTCGGACCACCTACCGATAATCACAACGATACAAACACAATCGCATACGGCACACGTACGACCAGGCATAGACACAACTGGAGAAAATTTAATGAAGCACTGCAAAGAATGATCACGCACGGCAACCCGGACATAAACAACACACAATACATAGACTCCCACGTACAAAACCTAACGAGCACAATAAAACACGCTCCACAATACAGCAAAGAAACAATCTCCCCTAAAAACACGACCGAACTTACCAGAATACATTAAACAAGCCATCAAAGACAAAGAACCGCTAGTACGACGTTGGCACAACACACGTAACTCACACATAAAACGCACCCTAAACACTAAACAACAAGCGATATAAATTAAGTCGAAAGAACACTTCAACGAATCGTGGACCAAGCACATACACGACACACTACAAACCGACGGTAACCTGTACAGACTAAAATGGAAACTACTTTCGAAAGAGAACCCCAAACCCACTCCGATACAACGACAACACGGTATGCTATACACAGCCGAGAACAAAGCGACACAATTCGTAAACGTACTGAAAGAAACGCACTCTGTTAACCGCACTAAAGACAAAAACTTCTCTGATTTTGTGAAACGGCACTAAACCACTTGCTACAATCACCAACAGACAAAGACATACACACATCACACCACAAGAAATAAGACAAATTATCAACAAACCTGGAAAGGACAAAATTCAAATATCGTATGGAAACACATCACAAAAAAGACGCTCGCACTAATAACAAAAATCTTCAACAGAATCATCAACTATAGACACTTTTCTACAGACTGGAAATCCGCAATAGTAGTGATGATACCCAAACCGAACAAAAACACAAGAGACGTTAACAACTACATACCCATATCACTAATAAGCCATTTCAAAAAATTTTGAAATACTTCTACTGACGAGACTTAAACCACTACTACAATAACACGAACAATACAGATTCAAAGAACAACACTCCACTACACTACAAGCGATCCGAGTGATCAACCACCTTGCCACAAACTACAACAAAGGACTGACCACTGTGGCAGTTACACAAGACATAAAAACGCTTTCGACAGGGTATGGACTAATGGACTACTCTTCAAACTCGCCACCACACACAGAATACTGACATCATACATACAACTGCTAAATAGCTACCTAACGAATACGACCATTTAGTAGAGGACGCAATTTCATCACCGACGAACATCAACGCAGGTATCCCACAAGGAGGCTGCTCTCCCCGACACTATTTAACGCCTACGTACACGATATACCGAACCAACCCGACTCCTTCTACGCAATCTACGCCGACGATACACTAATCGTAACAAAAGGACGCAACACCCAAGATGCCACGAATAACATACAAAAACAGCTCGACGCACTATCAAGCTGGTTTGATCAATGAAAGATCAAACTAAACGTACAAAAAACAAATGCAATTAACTTCTCCAAACGAAGACCAACCACACAGATCTCACCACGACTTGAAGGACAACAACTAACTTGGAACTCCATGATAATATACTTAGGTATACACATTGACAGACAACTCACATTCAACAAACACGTAACAGAAACGCTGAACAAAACGAGACGCGCAAAAGGCTACCTTTACGCCATACTTACCTACAAAATGGACTACCGCTAGACATAAAACTAAAGACATACAAAACGTACCTGAGACCAATACTTAGTTACGCGACTGAGGCCTGGTACACATACACTAACCAAGCCAACAAACGCAAACTAGAAGCACTACAAAACAGACTATGAGAACCATCACAGGAGCACCCTGGTATGTACGCAACGAGACACTAAGACACGACCTACAACTACCAACACCAGAAACCTATTTTACACAATTAGCAACAAACACTTACAACACCATAGACACCACAGCTCTAGCACACTTACGCAACATCGCAACCCCATATCGATATAACACAAACAAACCCAAATGAAAGCCACATCCCAGACACTTACTAGATGTTGGATAGCGATTTAAAAAAAGGCACATGCCGTCCAAATAAACATGCAATCAAACAGCAGCAGTCATCATCAAGCAGCCACGTCTACCACCTATCGAGCAGCTAGCAGTCATCATCAAGCAACCACATTCCACATTTACCAACCAGCGAAAAAGTAAGAAGAAATCACCAGACGGGCAAATAACACCCTAAGAAAAAGGAAAAGACAGGATAGCTACAAGGCTACAAAATTTCTAAAATTAATGCTGCAAGTGGAAGATGGGCAAAGATAAGCCCAGGATCGTCAAGCTGGAATTCGTTGTAATTAATAGGCAATAGCCAAATTTATCTTTTATTTACACCATATAAAATAGGTATATTTCTACACGCAGAAGACTTTTATTCCTTTGTATTTACTTGGAGTTCTTAATTTATACAATCAAATTCCTACTTTACGATTTAAACCCACATCTTCTTGCAATGTTTTTTCCAGCCAGTAAATAGATACGTACAGTATGTACGAATTTTCAAACTGCAAAATATAACGGCTTTTGTTTTTAAACTCTGCATCTTTATTTCCAGTAATATAACTTTTGTTCCACCACGAAATTGCTCGAATCTACATCACGATTACGTATCTTTACTTTTTTTCTATATGGGAATTTCGTGGAATTGTTCTACCTCTTTATGCATAAAGATCCATTTTTCCTATTTTTCGCAATTGCATAATCAACCTTAAATCTTTTAGTTTTGAAAATGTGTGACCATTGTATGACCATTGTGTAATTTCATTTGTTTTGAATGTTGCATAAAGCACTTGTGTAGGCAACAAACCAAATCTAATCAGTTGCAAAGAATTAACGCAATTATTTCTTTAAATTTCTCGTGCATGGTGTATCTTAATAAACTGAGTTTTACACAAACCCTGTTAAATACACGCATTCTTATAAGCATTGTTTTTCGCACGAATTCTAACATAGGTATGCTTACCTTGATTATCAGCTGTAAATACAAAAACGTTGCATACATGAGTTGTATCTAAACTTTTCCAGTAGATTGCAAAATAATTTATCAGCTGACCTTTTTTTAAATTTTACTTCCTTGTACTCTTTTATCTACTATATGGTTTATACAGTTGCTTTTCTGCGATAGTCTTTGCTGTGCACTCTAGCTTCCTCCTTTTTAAATCAACTTTCTTCAATTCTAATTTTCTCGTTATCGATAGTATATAAATGGCCGACTAAGTTCTGCTTCTTTTACGGTGTACGTTAAAAGTTTCTTACGTGTTACATGCTGTTTCTTTAAACTTGCAGAACACCCCTTATAACGAACAATCTTTAAATGCCGATATTTACATTTTCGGGTACTCGTGAAGGATGTTTCAGATTTCATAAAACAGGTGTTTAGGGCTTTAATATCACATTTCTGTGTAATTGCCTTTTCTTCGATCCATCTACTGTTTCTACAAAGTTAATTGCGCAACAGTTAAAAATAATCTCGAGAATTACGTTGTTCATTACCTTTTATATGTCTTTAATATTGTTTACCAGCTTAAAAAGCTGTAATCCGACCTTCTGGTATTAGTTTTCTCACTAAACGTGTTCCAGAATGTTGGTAAATACACGACAGCAACTGGTTTGCCCATAGTGATGGAAAAATATTTAATACTACGAAGAATCCGACTATCACTGAGTTTATGTCAACATGTCTTTGTAGTTTTCAGATATAATACCCGGCCTATTAAGGAGCGAACTTTGGTTTTTCTTGTCAGAGCATCGATACTCTTTATGGTGTTCCTACTCTTCAATAAGTTAATTACAACCTTTTTATGATGTTTCACAGTCAAGGCATGTTTTCACATCGAAAGTTCGAATGAACTTCCATTAAATTAAATTTTGCAAGCGTCCCCTCCACTTGTTATCCATAATTCCTTTCTACAATGTTTTCTATTTTTTATTTGAAAGATACGCCTATAGAAGGAAACTGCAACTTATAGCTAAATTATGAGAATTGAATTAGTGCACAAAATACCAAACTAATTATTGTCGCCCGGATTAACAGATCGGCTGAATTTTAATGCAATGCACGACTAATTTTAAAGACAAATTGAATATCGTAACCTTTTAAAAAGCATATCCTGTATGGCTTTTGTGGAGTCCTTAGATATAGAGTGTAAATATGTTACAAGGTTTTTCTGTATTAAATAGGACCTTAAAACAATAAGTTTGAAAAATTCCTAGCTAGATTGGAAAAACTAAAAGGTGTGCCATATAATAGTTGTAGAGAGGCTTATTTAAAAAACTGACACGAAAAGTAGTCGAAGCATGATGAAAATACCAAGATGCATTCATCCTATAAGTAGGCTGTTACGGTAATCCGTACGGACAAGAAAGAAAGTAGTAAAGTAAGCAGACAAAATAGCCCGCACCAAGTATCGCAACAAAAAAGGAATCGAAAGAAGTAATCCAAACAAGTATTGCCGTGCTAGCTAAACGTCGTAGAGCGGGTGGGTCAGAAAGAAAGAAAAAGAAAAAGTCAGGATAGGACTTTTATTTACAAACATCTAGTTAACACAAAGCATGATACCAAAGAGAACATTTACAGAACATCTAGTTAACAAAACATGGTACAAAAAGAACATCAATTCGCGTAGAAAATAATGTTTATCCAAAATATATCCCCAGGGATTTACAGTACAAAAATTTACACCAAATAATTAATACCTTCTGACTTACCTGCCTCCAATTTTTACCCTCAATTATAATATTTATATAAAATAGCAAGAAATTGTTTAGTGAGTATAAAAATCTACACAAAATAACGATTTATAAAAAAAATCAAACAAAATATATACATAGGGGACTGTTTTCCAGTCCTGTTGTTACCACAAAATGTAAAATATTCGTTCTGAAAGTTCTATACTTACAGGACCCACACGGGATGGTTAAACTCTTACCTGAATATAAAGCAAAATTACACAAAAAATATAGAATGGGACTGTTTTTAGTCCTGTAGTTACCACCGATTTTAAGTATTAGTAAAAAGTATTTACTTACGTAATTGCAGCAAAGAAGGATCCACCTACCGGCTGAAATGCATTTCGCACATAGGTGATCCTCAAGTAAGTACTAATGTTACCCATAAACAGTAAGGTAACTCTAAACGAAAAGTTATATAGAAAACAGCATAATTGTTAAGCTTATTTAATACTCAGCCAGATACAGCTGTCGTCGTATTATGCTTATGGCGAAGTAAAATTCGTTTCGACAGCGATGGATAACATGGAAAATCCAAACGCCAAGTTGTTGCTGATGAACACGTCACATACGGCATCTACTACTTGTATCCAGGTTAATTCGACCTTACAGGACTACCCTGTCCCATATTAGGACACCCCAACATATCTGTCTTATAATTTTCAAACACTGGCGAATGGCTCTAGCGTTAGATATTCGGTATTTATTGTTTACATTAGACCCTCTATTTTACACTTCTCTTGCATTATACTAGCTTTAGTAGTGTATATTTTAGTTCACGCTATGCTATAAATGTTACCAAGGAAAAGGGAGAGACCGCTGTTAGAGAATGAAACCCACATAAGAATCAAATTTCTTGTATTTGATATTTAAAAAGGACGAACACTACATTATTTGTGGCACCGTTAGACAATCAACCCGCTTTTCACTCGAGTACAATCGGCACAGTAATAATTTTTATTCGCCGAGCAACTGTCCCTATAAATATTCATATGTAGATAATCCACCACGTAAAAGGTATCGTATTTTTTCCTTCTAAATATTTTTCTGTTGATGATCAACCACCTGCCGATAAGAAAGACATCCAAACACTTGCATTTATACTTATGTTGGAAAATCCGTCAATAATCTTATGTAGTGAACAGGTCGACGCCCTAAACAACACTAAAGTCACGTCAAATTCAAGGTCTTTTAAGTATCCATATGATATGTTAACTACCTACGCGTATAAATTTATAGAAATGTAGCATAAACCCAATTAATAATGTGGTGTTAAATATGGTCTAGCGATAAGCGGCCAGAAATAACCAGATTGTTCTGAACAACCCACGTTCTAAACTTATTTAAACAAGCACATATTGTTATGAAAAAATACCACGTTCTAAACTTACTAGAATATTTTCGAAGCAAAGTTTTGATAAATAAATACCTGATTTAATTCTTTCTCCAAAATAAAATAGATTTTCGTACTTTGTCCATAATAAAATCCTAGGTTTTCACGTTATCAAAATAGAATACATTTAAAATATTTAAATTTATAACTGAACATTTAATAAAAAAATTCAGAAGGATGTTAGACAAACGATCGCTTAAATTGAAAGGGAATCGAACTCGCTAATAAACACGCATAATGACCGTGAATACAATAAGAAATATGAAGGTTTAAATTAAATATGAGCAAAAATATTTAGATGCAGGGACGGCACAACAAGACAAAACCTTATTTAGTGAGTTTAATCTAGTTGATATTTAAGACCTCATTAAAAAAGAGTAAACAATAATAGATTCACCATAATAACCTCACATGTCTGCGCAAAAGCAGCGCTGTTGGAAAATGCATTTTACTCTACTAGATAGAATATTGAGTCGTACTGCATCGGAAAAGGGTACAAAAAATTCCCTGAATTTAATACATGTAAGAAAAAACTTTTGATATGCCTCTACTTCGTCATTCCATTCGCGTTGTTAATGTTTTTGAACTGCAACGTTCTTGTTAGGCTAGAAGTGAAATTTTTCATTGAAAATTCGACAAACAGAGCGAGTTGAAGGGCTGAGAGCAGCCGCAAGCTTGCGCGTAGATTGTCTATGCGACTGCAAATTAGAACATTCAGTTGAGTATTGTTATAAAAATCTTTGTTAGTAAAGCTTTATTTTTTTTAGCATAAGTCTGACTTGGGTGCTGATCGCCGCCTAATTCGGATAGGTGACATTGTTTTATGTTTGTTCGTCTTACAGCGCTTTGTCTAACTCTCCTGAAACTGCAGTTTTCCTTTTCAACAGTATAAGTTATTTTCTCATAGATCTTTTGCAAAAATATATGCAGAATAAATGAGCGTTTCAATTTGTATTAACCGTTTTCTATTTTTGCAGGACTATTATTTATTCTACTCAGCATTGTCTAGAACCCATTTGCAAAATATTTCAGAAACGTTTTTAACATCTACGTTTCCTGTTGTTTTTGCCCTGAGAATAATGCTCTACTTTTCGTTCTGCAGCTGTATAAAAAAACACTTTGAAATGGAAACACTTTTCCTTATTATTTTATACCGCTTTCTACCTTCACTTAAAAAAAAACACGTCTGAGTGAATCTCAAAAATCAAACCAAGTAAATTATATTCTACAACAAAGGGAAAGCGAATCGACGTCTACTTTCATCTTCGTAAGCGCGATATTACTTCAGGTTTGGATGCGACGCTTTTTTAATAGAACAAAAATTCTTTCTTTGACAAACTTATGAAAAGTCCTAGCAGAATCAAGTTTAATATTTCCTCGTCTGTTCGAGTATAATTTCGTGTACATTTGTTAGAGTAGTATTAATGAACAAAAATTAGGGGTGTTTTTAGGCAGTGTGCCAACAAACTCTCAGCCGCTCAGGCTTACTAAAATGGCGTGAACTGGGGATTTACTTTACCAAACGCACTTTAAAATAACGAAATTGCCAGGAGTCGGTTTCATTACCGCGTCATGTGGAGCGTAAAAATCCTTATTAACGAAAACACGTAATGGAGCTCCGCTTTTAAAGGGGTAGAACTTGCTGGAATTTAAAATAAGCGCTAATAACCAAACCACACATGCACACACAATCGTTTTAGTAAATTACACCAGAGGGGGCATTCTAATTTTTGTATTGCACGCGTATCTTTTAACCAATTAAAAATAACCTGAAAACGGTTTGCGCCATCTCTTAAATGAAATTAATTTTTATTCACTTCTTGTTCAATAGAAATATAACCTTGATCGGTCTGGTATGAGTTCTTATGAAATTTAGTACGTGGATTGAATTTAAACCGAGCAATTGAAAATATTGGATGTCGTTTTCATGCACTCCGTCGTATGCTTCCTGCATTCTACTTTATTACTGGTGTCCAGCTATGGGAATATAATACATTCGATTACTTCGAATACTCTAATTTTACTTAAACTTAAACAAAAAATTGGAAATGTTTTTATCAACTGCCTAGTTCAACCAGAAATATGGAAATATCTTTTTGTACCAAATACTGATGTTTAAAACTTTATAGAACGTTTAAACTTCACCGATCTCTTAGTTATAGATCTAATCATGATAAATATTAATATTCTTTTGCATTGTCAGTAGGACAGAATTTCTAGTTCTCGAAGACTAAAATTTGATAGTATAGTCAAAATCAGGAAAGAATGAATGCACGTCATAGGTTTCTGAATTAAAAAACGACATACTTTTAAAGGATCTTTCGGGATATACTTAATACATAAGATTTGAAAGTATGTCGTCTTTTAATTCAGAAACCTATGACGTGCATTCATTCTTTCCTGATTTCGACTATAGTCTCAGTTTTTCATTAGTAGTAGGTATCACTGGAATCTCAGCTAAATATCACTACGTTTAGGAACACCTACTGGTTAATTACAATTTGCGGTTACAGCAAGTGGCTCAAAGTTTGACGGTGGTCTCAGATTTTTGATTTAAATATTCATATCACCTTTGGCTGGCGCCAGAAAAACGTTTCTGGTAGACTACCATTCCTCGTATACCGGAAGAGGACCAAAAAATGATGGAGATCTCGATTTTGTTGGAACGTATGTATATAAACTTGAGTTAAGGTACTGGAAAACGCGCGCATACACACATACATCCACATGCGCGTGCACGCGCGTACGTATACACGACTCGCATACACTTCACGCACGCACATACGCACGCGCGCTTACTTATACGGTTAACAAATGTTTGCGTACTCATACGTTTCTTTATAGGGGCAAAACTAAATTTTTGGATTGTGTGTATATACCAATGTCTGTATGTTTGTTGTGGTTTGTTTAGCATTCTTCTTAATCTTCTTTGGGAATTAAACCAATCATAGTTTTTAAAATCAACTTTATTTATTTATATACCAATGTCTGTTGCATTTCTATCGTAGTGGAAGTTTTATATATTTTTATTTAACTTGAGATAATTCATTCTTACATTTTTCAATGTGATTTTTAAGCTATTCCGCTAATCACTCACATCTTGCATCTCAACAAATAAACAATTGTTTTTCCTACTCTTTACATTTTTCATTGCAATAGAGAGTTTCTTGATTGTGGGCCACGGAATAAACACCCGTATTTTACTTTTGCATGTTCCATGGTATTTTAGGTTCTGTCTTGAATGATATTTTTTGACATTGCGAATTGGTAGTTGAAGAGGCATTACCCTTTACACTAGCTACTCATTCTATTTCATCATTTTGAGTGTTTTTTATGGTGAGAATTTTTTGGCCTAGCTTAATGTCATGCTAGGATAATAGTTCACTAAAAAACGGACTCAATGAAGAAGAAAACCCTGCTTGATACAGTCTTCTTCGGCAATGTCGATTTTGTCGGCGATATTAGATTAACTAAAAGAAAATAGGGAATAAAACACGTAGAAATCGCCACTTGAAGTCGATAAGTAGGTTTATTGAAGGCAGTATGCATCATTTTAACGCTTTGATATATCATGAATTCAGTATTTATTAGTGCAGCATAAATATTTGGTTATTGCTGCGTGATGTCTGTTTTCGCATCTCTGTTGACATGGTCATTTGTTTCTATTTTGTCTTCTTTTGACAATTTCTTTCTAATCTCACTGGTTATTGCAAACAGACACTTTGTGAAGAAGTACAACGTTGTATTTCCGCAGTTTTCTCGAGTTTCTCAACTAGTGAATTGAAATGAAGAGATCGGCTTTTTTCTGTGTTTCTTGAATAACGTTTGCTCGGCGTTTGGTTTTTGCAATTCTAAAGCGCCGCGTCTGGCACCGGTACCCATTTTTAACTTTGCTTGATATATGCTTGTCATTTTTAGATGCTCAGTGCACAACGAACAATTCAATCTCGTTTTCGCTGTACAAACATCACATCATAAATACGTGATCATTCTCTTCCTAGATTTCCATGGTGCCTTTGCTCTGCTTTGGTGGCCTAACATACTTAACCAAATGATATTTGCAAACCCTTTCTCCAACATTTTCTTAATTGTACAATCATACCTTGCATCCCCCACTGCCACCCTTGCTACTAACTTCTCCTCAATGTAACCACTCTACCCTATGCATAGAGCATTACATTCCTTATACACGAAAATTCCAGGGCTTCCTTGAACATGCCGCTTCTATCCTCATAAACTCCGTTTGGTTCTCGCTTAATAAACAATCGATATTCCTATTCAAAACGCAAGTACTTCTTCTAAAAGGCTTCCTATACTTAAATTGGCACATAAACATATATCTCCCTTATACCTCCGTTCCTCTCAACATCAGCACAGTACCTAGGACTACATATCGACTTGTTACGTTTATTTTCGACAATTGATTCAGATGAGTCCTTTTTGTGGTAATTTGTTTTTCATTCACTTCTGTTTCTATTCAAAACCTCATACTGTATTTTTACATCGTTACAATAGTACGAGCAATCATAACATTTCTAGTCAAATCTATTCATGCTAAAAACGAAAATTTGTTCGATGGTTAAATGGTTTATATCCGGTATATTTTATTTTCTACAATGGTTACGCTTTCTAATAATTCCGCAACTCAAACCCATTGTGCTTTAGAACGAAACTTTATGCTATAATTAATTAGTCAAGACCTTGTTGGAGGTATTAGTTGATTTGTTAAACATTCCTCTAACATATAATTACTTTTCAGTTGTTTCATTCTAAACCTTCGTCTAAATAGTGTATTGAATTATTCCGATAAAACTGTATTTTCCAGTTTCAATCCTCCGATAACGCGAATGTTTGCATTTTATATTCCTGTTATTTGAACTTGACCCTGCAGCTTGTGCGTCGAGATGTTTGTTGCATGTTTTGTCACCGTACTTTGAAAGCAATACACGCTTTTTTTTGGTTCGACAAGATGGAGATGGCTTGAGTGTATTGCTGAGTTTTCCTCCTCTTACTCATTCTATTCCGATTTTCTTTTAGCTTTCTTTTTAGCTGGAGACTAAAGGAGTCTTCTCTTTCGGTAGGCCCGACTGTTCGTTGCCGTGGAGCAGCTTTTTTATTTGGTAGATCACTACCGTAGTTGCGATGGCCTTTACGTCGCTGTGTTGACTCAAGCACCACGGTTGGCCAGATAAGTATCATGGCGCATAGAGGTATGTGCCCTGTTTTCTTTTATACATGTCAGGGATTTTTATTTATCAACGGTTTATCGTGTGAAACCAGTTCACCATACTGGTTGAACAGCTGGCTGCGCAGGTGCTTCTGGTTATACTTCGTTAGTTTTTACTACAGCGTGGCCTGTATTTAAGGCTTAAATTTAACACCTGTACTATTGAGAGTAACATACCCTAATTTTACTTAAAGTTAAACAAAAAACTGGAAATGTTTTTTATCAACAGGCTTAGTTCAACCAGAAATTTGGAAATATCTTTTTGTACCAAATACTGATGTTTGAAACTTTATTGAACATTTAAACTCTACTGATCTTTTAGTTAGAGATATAGTTCATGTTGAATATAAATAATATTTTACATTATCAGTGGGACATAATTTCTAGTTCTTGAAGACATAAAATTTGACAGTAGTCTCAGTTTTTCATTAATAGTAGGTATCACTGGAATCTCAGCTAAATATCACGATCGTTTAGGGACACCTTGCGGGTTAACTACAATTTGCGGTTACAGGAAGTGGCTCAAAGTTTGATAGTGGCATCAGATTTTTGATTTAAATATTCATATCACTTTCGTCAGACGCCAGAAAAACGTTTCGGGTCGACTGCCATTCCTCGTATGCTGAAAGAGGACCAAAAATTGATGGAGATCTCGATTTTGTTGGAACGTATACAAATATACTTGAGAACGCGCGCGCGCGCGCGCGCGCACACACACACACACACACACACACACACACACACACACACACACACACACACACACACACACACACCCACACACACACACATACATCCGAACGCGCGCGCGCGCATACGCATATTATACGGTTAACAAATGTTCCTCTGGTTACTCATACACCTCTTGGAAGGGTTAAAACTAAATTTTTGGATTGTGTGTACATACCAATGTCTGTTGCTTTTCTATCAGAGCGAAGACTTTATATATACTTTTTATTTAACTTGAGATAATCCATTCTTAAATTTTATCTGATTTTTAAGCCGTTTCGCTAATCAATCACATCTTGCATCTTAGCAAATAAACAATTGTTTTTTCTGCTCTTTGCGTTTTTCATTGCAATAGAGTTTCTTGATCGTGGGCCACAGAGTAAACACCTGTATTCTACTGTTGCATATTTCATGGTACTCTACGTTCTGTCTTGAATGATATTTTTTGACATTGCGAATTTCATTATTTTGAGTGTTTTCTTGGATGGTAAGAATTTTTGGACCAGCTTAATGTAATGCTAGGATAATAGCTCACCAAAAAACGGACACAATGAAGACAAAAACCCTGCTTGATGCAGTCTTCTTCGGCATGGTCAATCTTGTCAGCGATATGAGATTAAAAATTAAAAGAAGATAGGGAATAAAACACGGAGAAATCCTTACTTGAAGTCGTTAAAGTAGTTTTATTGAAGGGAAGTATGCATCATTTTAATGCTTTGGCATACCACGAATTCGGCATTTATTAGCGTAACATAAATATTTAGGTGTTACTGTGTGGTGTCTGTTTTCGTATCTCTGTTCACATGGTCATTTGTTTCCATTTTGTCTTTTTTGACAACCTTCAAATCACATTGGTTATTGCAAACAGACACTTTGTGAATAAGTACAACGTTGTTTTTCCGCAGTTTCTCACGAGCTTATCAGCTCTTGAATTGAAATGAAGAGATCGGCTTTTCTCTGTTTCTTGAATAATGCTTGCTCGGCGTTTGGTTTTTTCAATTCTAAAATGCCGCGAATGGTACCGGTACCCATTTATAACTTTGCTTGATATATGCTTGTCACTCTTTAAATGCTCAGTGCAGAACGAAATTTAATCTCTTGTCTTCGTTGTCCAAACAGCACTTTATAAATACGTCATCGCTCTCTTCCTAGATTTCCATGCAGCCTTTGCTCTCCTTTGGTGACCTAACCTACTTAACCAAATGATATTAGCAAACTTTTCCTCCAACATCTTCCTAGTTGTATAATCATACCTTCCATTCCGCACCGCCACACTTGCTACTAACTTCTACTCCATTACCAAATTTCCAAGTCAGGGCTATCTTCAATAATTGTGTCTTTCCCCGATCTTCTGAACCTAGCCATAATTCCCTTCCTAGAGCTTAATATCCTCAATGTAGCCATGCTATCCTATGCATAGGGCATTACATTCCTTATACACGAAAATTCCAGGCTTCCTCTATCCTAATAAACTCCGTTGAATCCTGGTATTCTCTTAATAAACAACCGGTATTCCTATCCAAAACGCAAGTGCTTCTTCTAAAAGGGTGCTTAAACTTAAATCAGCATCTGAAAATATATCTCCCTTATACCTCCCTTCCTTTCAACATAAGCACAGTACCTAGGACTACATATCGACACAAGACTTAAAGCAACCCCCGCCAAACTCAAACACAAAACCAAAATCATCTTCCAAAATCGTCATGATTCCCGCCCTAATGCAGTCAAAAGAAGAAGATTAATCCTAAAACAGATTATAATCCCCATCATTCGATATGCGGAAGACTTCTGATTTCTCTCAACCCCACCTTCCTCTAGACCTTTTATGCTATGTAACTCATAAGCCTTCCGAACTTCTTGCAGTGCCTCTTTATACACCAGACTCTTTAATCCACCTATAAAAGCAACTTCAAGCAGCAATGCAAATTCCTTTTGGGCAATGATAAATTCCGTATCAAGCTCCGTTAACTCAACCTAACTCCTCCTCCTATTGCCCTCCAGAAACTCCTATCCACTTAATTTACTCCTGCCCGCTCACTTTTCCCTTACAAACAACCTTTAAACTTGATCTAGACCTAGACTCTTTATCTCCTATACCAAATATTAACTTTCTAATTACCACCATCCCCAGCTTTTTAATCAGTTCCTAACAGAGATCCCCGCACCAAACCTCCTATCTGAAACCACACCATCACACTTACTAAACATAAATACACTTATGATCTTAAAACCTTCTTCACACTTACACGCGCCTCTTTACACCAAAACTTCAGGCTCCACCACCTGATCGGTGACAAGGGTAAGAGAAATTTGCTATCAGATTGGAAGTTGTGAACTCATTAGTGGAATCCAACCATATTTTGATTCGATTTTTGCTTTATCTTTGATTTTACTTTAGCGGAAGAATTTGATGTATTTTATTTAGAATTGTAATCTCATAAAATATTTAGGATGTACAATAATCGGGACGAATTTTTATGCCTAGTTATGATTTCAATAAACGCTGTCTGAAAATAAAAAAAGAAGCTCCAGATTTTCTTTGTTCCTTTGTAGAGCAATAGTAGTAATCGGTGGTTCATTAAAAAAAAAGTTAACGTGACGAAGAAAGTTCAGTTTGAGGTTTTTCGGCCGATTTTGTGAAGTGAATCGGATTAAATGAACAAAGGAGAACGCGAAATGCAACATTGGAATCCTTTATCGGACCTTATCTAAGCTCTCTATTAAGGGAAGTATGGCAACATAATGTCAAGGTTTTGTTCTTTCTCGAATTTGCTTCTTTAACGACGCACCAAGAATTTATCGATTTTTGTTGTTAGGCGTGATAGATTTTTCTATTTTGTATCTATTTCCATCGATATTGGTTTTTATTGTTTGTCTTTGGCCCCCACTTTATTTCAAATGTCCTTCTTGAGTAATAATCGTAGCCGTTTGCGGTAAAAGTAACTGCACCACGTAGTTCTTTCCAAATCTTTCTCGTGCTTTTTAATAGACTTCCGAATTGAAGCAATACGCTCGCTGCACGTTTTCAGCGATGGCAGGAAAGCCAAGATGGAGTTTCTCCTTTTGTATTTCTAGGAATTGTAATGTTTTTAAGATATTGTGTTTTGCTGAAGATTGACCACAAGGTACCCCCTACCAATTGTTTCGTTTTTTAGGGAATGTGGTTGGGTTTGTTGAACTTCATCTGAATGCTGGCTTTTGAAATTAAATAAATACGAACGCTATATAATGCCATCCAATACCTGCAGTCGTTACTAAGTTGTATTATGGATGTGCGATGTCAAAGCTCAGGAATTTAGTACTGCTAGTATCAATTTTTTCTTTCTCTTTTAATTTCTATTTCAGTTTCCTTTCTGTGCCAGTTACTAAGTCCCTGTATTGACCACTGACCGTTATGGGTTTAAGAGTAAGTAGCGTTACTGCTGTCCAACCTTTTTACGTGGCCTTTGATGTGTTCTGTCATAACATACACTTATAGTACCGTCTAGGGTTGACACATGGTTTCTGGCAGCATACTGCATTTTATATTCAAGAAGTGTAGATAAGGTTTTACGGAATGTTCGGCTTTTCTTTTATGCAACTGCAGTCAATTATTGAGGACTATGTCCACACAGTTGACACTCATTAGAAAGTATGGCTTTTTATATTTTACCAAACCATATAGAGGCTGATATTTAGATTTTTTGAATTTTCATTGCAACTTTTTAAGTATATGATTGTTGAGCTTACAACGGCAAAAGGAAACACTTCAAGGATGTCATGAATTCCGTATTTACTTTCCTCAAAACGATTTTTCTGCGTCTCTGAGAATCTTTCCTGTTCTTGTAGTTTTAGATTTGCATGGTACAACTGCACTTTTGCAATGCATTGTTTTTTGTCAAAAACACATATCCACTGAATATCAAAATCAATAGCCAATAACCAAAGATACCAAAGAAATCTTACGGAGTTTCTAACTTTTAGTCTGTACAGTATTTTTGCCAAAATAAAGTAGGGATAACTTGTGTCTTCTTTGAATAAATTGACAGCTCTTATTTTCTTCTGTTTCTGTTATTGTCCTTTTCTGTTTACTGTATGGTTTGAAACTGCTTTATCACAATCCAAAAAGAAAATTATAATCGTGTAGATAAAGTTGAATTTTTTCTAGTTACTTTTGGTATATTTCATGTCACTATATTGTAACTAGGTATATGCATTTAAGTAACTTTAAATTTGCAGATTTTTATTTAACCCTTAGATATCTGATTTTTTTCAATTATATTTTAAAGCAGTTATTTTTTTTTATTACAACAAATACACCCAACATTTTTCGTAAACTTTTCGAACGAAGCCATGCCATTCAGTCGCCAGCTCGAGGAATCCTGATATCTCTGTGCGGTGCATGCTGAACGTGAACTGGGGTTACTTGGTAAATTACTTACATTCACTTGTTTGTCATAACTATACGTTTCCTTATTTCAATTCTGTCGAAAATTCTTGAGGTATGTAAGTATGAACTAAAATAAGTTTAAACTTGTCCGTACATCGTTATTTATAGTAGCGGATAGAATGTGTTATGAAAATTATTGATTCATCATACCAATTTGTTTTAGCAGAAAATAGGAACACCCACTGCACTCACCGCTCTTAAGATGTGCGACTTTAGGTTATCAGTTGGTTTAGAAACATTTGCAGGGAAAAATGTTTTGGTCTGTTGAAAACGCAAGGAACTCTAGCTGTTTGTAACCACTTCTCAAACTCTGTACACTGTTAAAACAAATTTTGTTTTGACATCGCCAAATATGTAGTTGATTTCTCCAAGCGTGGCAGACAGTTCTTGAAAATTGCGTGTTGTGTTGCAAAACAGTGCATAAATGACAGCTAAGTACGAAGTGGTATCAAGGTTCGAGAATAGCTGACAGATGTCCATGATGAAACTAACCAGAAATGAAAATCTATGGCGACGGATGATGTTATTGAAACAGTCAAATGAACTGGCCAAAGGCGCCGTCGTCACTTGGTTTATCATATATAAATTGTCTGCTGCGTCTTTGTACGTTTGACATTCCGTTCAGTATGTATGGTAACGGTTAAATTAGACTGCCAGAAATTTTACGCACAGTGGTTTTTCAAAAGTCTTTCCTGGATTCACTATGTGATGCCCATGGGGATATGCCCAAACAGTTTTCAGTGTTGCAACTAGGATGGAAACCATTTTTAACTGTTATTATCACGGAAGATAAGTTATGGGTGCAATTTATGAACTTCGACGCAAAAGAACGATCCAGACGATACAATTTCTCTCGTCCAACAAACCGAAGTAGCCTAAACAAACCTTGTTCAGCAAGAGGTTAAGGCGAATTTCTGGGACTGTACGGTAGTGCTACTCAAGTGTTAACGCAGCAACGCATTACATATATTACGGTTAATATTGAGCAATAGGAAAAGTTTGTTGCCAGATGTTGTCTGTTCTCATAAGAACGCTCCCTTCACGGCAGAAGAGGTAAGGCAACTGCTGCAGTAGTTGAACGCGGTTGATGTTGTTCAACCACCGTCCCAACATTCACGATTTCAAATAACGCTATTTCCATTTGTTTACGTGGATGAGAAATAGGTTTGAAAGCACATGTTCAAGTAAGAAATAACTGTCGGCTAAATAAATAGTTAGGTTGGTGTGTGATTGACTGCTAATCACAATGTATAAGGGAAGAAATACGCACTCGTTTTGATCAGAAGTTACATGTAGGTCCCACGTAAAAAAGCATCTGGGCGAATGTAGTATCTGGGGGTAGAGCATTGCAAAATTCAATTGAAAACTGCTTTCAGTTTGATTACGCGTCTAGGCTTTCTCATTTTTTGAGAAGGGTATATAAAAAGCGGGTGCTTGTTAAGAACGACTTTAAGTCAATGACGATTATGTTAAAATCTTTTCCCTACAATAAAAATTATTTTATCGTTCTTGTTTGTTTGCACAAGCTCGACGAACGTTGCGAAAAATCCTTCGTAAATAATTTTTGAGTCTTCCGAACCTACCGTCCCTGTAATTTGATTTTGCAATTGACTATCGTGCTTCCTTTGTTTTACACGCGGCTTTATTGTATAACCGTGACATTGTAGAACATCCAGTAATCAATATGCCACACTTGTTTATTTTTACTTTAAAGTAAACCAAATACCGACGAAAATAGGTAAGTTGAACCAACTGAGTTTGTAGGAATCAAAATAGAAGCAGCAAATCAAGTTCCTTAAAAATAAACTAATTTTAAAAATACACTCCTCGGGACGACGAGTTGCATACAGCACAAACGCTGAAACAAATGGAAGGTATTTTTAACTCTTCAATTAGTCATAACTACCGCTTGAAAGTCTTCCCTCAAGTTTACACACATTAATTGAGAACTAGCCGGCATATTTCAAAGCACTTCTGCAATTTTTAAAAGGTTTATGTTTTGATTTGTTCTAATATAAAATTTTGAAGCCTCTTGATAGTTTACTGGACATAGGTCGAATTCGTGAATGACCATAGGTTTGATGTTGGTCAAAATCGTGATCTTGTAATAAACTGGGCATATTAATTTGCTTCATGAAGCAATGAATTTAAACTTTATTGCTAGAACAATCATAATTGATGACGGACTTCTGGTAGTAAAGCGCAACATCGGCATTTAATCAATCGAACCAGTTGTTTTTATCAAAAGTAATTGTGGGTGTAACTGCATCGTACGAGGACTTTCAAGTTTACGTATCCCTATTGCAAATATTAATTTGCAGTTGTCTTATCTCTAAGGATTATTGAAACAAATATAAGTGCATGCAATGAATTGTTCAATTTCTCCGTATTATTACTTATCAAATGATGTTTGTATTGTATTTAAAGTAATCTTGGTTGCATTGTTTAATTTATATTCAGTATAAGCAGACATTTTTTCTAGTTACTTTTGGTATATTTCATGTCACTATATTGTAACTAGGTATATGCATTTAAGTAACTTTAAATTTGCAGATTTTTATTTAACCCTTAGATATCTGATTTTTTTCAATTATATTTTAAAGCAGT
The DNA here is from genome assembly GCA_036346225.1 of Platerodrilus igneus. Classification (NCBI taxonomy): domain Eukaryota; kingdom Metazoa; phylum Arthropoda; class Insecta; order Coleoptera; family Lycidae; genus Platerodrilus; species Platerodrilus igneus. The sequence goes on along the minus strand of JARFIW010001052.1, from coordinate 1,630,283 downwards.
TATTTTTTTTTTTATTACAACAAATAACACCCAACATTTTTCGTAAACTTTTCGAACGAAGCCATGCCATTCAGTCGCCAGCTCGAGGAATCCTGATATCTCTGTGCGGTGCATGCTGAACGTGAACAGGTTCACGATGTTTTTTTTTTACTTGAATCTGTTTGCGATTGGAAGATTGGCTTGGACGACATCTTTTGGTGGCATGCTTGAATAACCAATAGGACTTAGCAAGCAAATGGCAACTTGAGTATTGATCACTCTGGAGATCAAGTTATTGGCAAGAGTTATGTAGAAAATCACGAAAGAATGCACTTACGTCTAACTGGATTGCATGTATCTGCATTGCTTCTTAATTTGTACTACCTACACATTTCCCTGAAATTCCCATAGCTTACCTCTTTCACTATCTCTGTGCAATAGTCTTTGTTTCTTTTTCTGCTTTTAATATATTCCGCACTCTTCTCTCATGCCTTAGAATGTGTTTTATCAACCTATTGCTCCTATTTTTTACTGTTTTCCACATAACTTTTTCTTCCCCTACCATCTCTAGAACCTATTTATTGTTAACTGTGTCGGTCCATGATATCGTTATCATTCATCTGTAGCACCCACTTATCAAAGACTTCTATTTTTTTCTTGTATACTTCTCCTACTGTCCACGTTTCACAGCCGTAAAGTGCTGTGCTCCACACATGCGCTTTTAACAATTTTTTCCTTGTTTTTGTTTGTTGTCTCCAACATACCAGCTGCTTTTTTGTTAGATATAGCACGGCCGTGTGCTAATCTTTTTTTAATTCTTTTGTACTTTCCCCTTCTATTGATTTTTAAAAAATATACCATATTTTACCGATAGTCAGTGGTGCGCAAAGAGAGTTAAGCAACCTGACGGTTACCAAGATTTCCCCACCACTTAAAAAGTTGCCTAATCAATAGTTTTCCAATTACTCTTTTCGCACAATCAACATTCATTGAGAATATTGTAAAACCAACACCTGTAGTTGTTTAGGATAATCATCAGGCTCAAATACGATTACTTTTTCATCACTAGGTTTTCCTTCTTGAAACTGGTTGGCCGCATACCTCCATTAATTTTTAATCTGAACTAACCTACAAATTACCTTGAAACTCCCACAGCCTACATCTTTCACAATGTGTGTGCAATAGTCTAATCTAGGTCTTCCTCCATCTCTTATTTTTCCTTTTTCTGCTTGTAATATATTTCGCGTTATTCCTTCACGCCGTAGTGTGTTCTATCATTCTATTGCTTCTATTTTTTACTGTTTTCCACATACTTCTTTCTTCCCATACCATTTTTAAAACCTCTTTGTGCTCAACTTTCTCTGCTCATCATATCTTCGTCATACGTCTGTAGCACCATATTTTAAAGGTTTCTATTTTTTTTTCTTGTCCGCTTCTCCTATAGTCCACGTTTCACAGCCGTACAGTACTGTGCTCCACACATGTGCTTTCATCAATCGTTTACTTGTTTCTACGTTTGTTGTTTTTGAACATAGTTGCTTTTTATTGTTAAATGCAGTACGACCTTGGGCTAATATTTTTGTAGTTGTAATTACAGAACCAGGACTTGCCTCTTATTGTATTGTTACGGGTAAAAGTGACTTTACGTTCTAAATTTAGATGTGCTTTGAAGGAGCGGGAACCTCGTAAGTATTTTAAAATGCACCGACTAACTAAAGTGGTGCGGCACTGAGTTTTTATAGAAAAATAATAAAAAGTATTAAAAAAATACATTTGAAATGGTGGAAGTACAAAGAAAGACTACTTTACAATAACTACTTACTTTGAAACGCTAGAAACGCTAAACCGTATTGTCTCTACAATCCCTTTCGATATTTTCCCTACACTGGAGACATTCTGAACAGATCTCATTGGTTTTTTGTTTCTAAAATTCCACACATTATACTTTAAATTGTTCTAGAACACGTTAGAAACACTTGTTAGATTTTGGCCAAATTAAAAAAAGTTGTAAAATGGAGGCTTCTCTTAAATACAATTTCATCACTGGGGTGCCTGTGTATCCTTTCACAAATTTATTTATTTTTACCCAGTTAAATTAGTTCAAATAAAATTCAACCTAGATTTAGTTTCTAGTAACGTTACATAAATGCAATATGAATACAAACACACTTTCCTTAAAAAACTTAATTTCCTAACTTCAAACCGGTCAGGTATTACTACAAGATATCGTAAAGAATCAATAATACTACCACATCATTGTTCCAGTTTCCAATATTGATATACATTCTGAATTCTATTTCTGGAAATGCCATAATTAACAATGTACAGAAAATATAGGTCAATGCCATTTTTTTCCACATTCAATTGTCCAATAGAAATACTTTAAACTGAATACACACTTATTTTCTAGTTTTTGAAATGTTTCTATATTTACAACAAAACTAGTTTTGTCAATATGTCATGGCTTAACAAAATAATCATCTTCACATTCTGTTAATTTCTAACTACATATATGCAAGCTACTTACAATTTATATATAAAATCCACATGTACAATTATAAATCATAAATAAAAAAGACATACTTTTACTATTTAGTTTTAGTAATATAAGGATATCCAGCAAAACCGATCTTTCTTTCATCAGCTCCCTTAACATAAACCAAATTCACTTCTTTGAGCTGATACGCAGATATAAAAGCTCTTTATTACCCATGCCCCCACGAACTTCAAAATTCCCGCACACTGGCTAACATCTCTTATTAAAACTTGCAAGCAAAGTTAATCAAAAGCTCGCGCACCGAATTTTCCCATTCGAGGAAGTCAATGTCTCTATCTTGAAGCCGTGTTTCGTTCCATTTAATTCTGTATTTTACTTCAACTTCAACTAACTTCTTTTTTTTTGGCTTTAGTCAGTATATATCGTTTGTCCTTTCTTATAATGCATGCTAACCGCGGTCAAAGCTCCGTCCCCACAATGTACCATATATAATTTGTGCCTAAGTACAAGGTTATTTTACGCAACTGTCTATGTCTAATTTATCTTTCTACATAGCGTCTTGTCGCATTTAGATTTGTTTTCATTTGCGGTTTTGAAACAAGCAATTGTCTTGGATTATCACACTTACAATGTATTTCTAATAAATGATGTTAATTACGTTTATAGAAAGAAAATATTGAAATGCCATGCTTAATTAACATAGACTAGTCGTGAAATGTACTATACACGACCGCCCATATTTTTTCGGTTCATCCAAACTTAAATTTTTTCTTTCCTACCTGGTTTATATCCAAAGTAACGCTAACGTGTGTCCAATTTTTATTGAGTACAGAGATACAACTATTAGTATGTAACCCAAACAAAAGGCAAACGGGAAGTTCAAGGCTGATTTTCAAACCATTTCACGACAGAGTTCATTGCATTTTCGTTTTGGTACACCGGTTGCTACGGACGTATTTATCGATTGGCAACAGTAGTGGGTTGATGTTCAAGTTGTGAAGTTGTGCTTTAGTTTACATTGTGTTTTCAACTGTCATTGTGATTTGTTGGGCTAGTCTACCTATGCTTTAAACATGTTGCACGTATTTATACATACTGAGTATGCCGATATGGTTATTGTGTATGGAGTTTGTAATGGAAACGCTGCTGCCGCTTATAGAAAATACAGCATACGATTTCCTAGCCGCAGACTAACAGATCCAAGAGTGTTTACTCGTGTTTTCAATACACTGCGTGAGACTGATGCAGTGCCCAGCAGGTATATTTCATCTGAATGTGCAAATGAACAGAATGTGAAAGAAGTAGAAAACATTATTCAGTCGGTGGAACGTAGTCCTACAAGCACACGCAGAACGTCAGCAAGTATCGGTATTCCAGATACAAAAGTATGGAGAATATTACGTATTCACGGGTTCCATCCGTATCATTTACATCTCGTTCAACATTTTCGAGCAGGATATGAAATTCGACTATTGGAATTTTGTCGTCGTAGTTGTGCTTTGGCGCTTGAACAGAACACATGGACGTGACGAACCCGAAGCGTGCTACAAACATGGATGCCGAATCTATCAAAGCACGTCGACTACGAGAAGAACAGCACTCCGACACAGAGACAGAGACAAAACGGACACGCAAGACAGCAGACCATACCGCCAAAAAACAAATCAAGATCGTGCCTAAAGTACCATCCGCTGAGCCGACGAAGATGCCTTTATCCTACGCCACAGCAACCTCCAATTCACCATCCACAAGCACAGCAAGACCAACAAATAGAAACCCTACAAATACAAACAAGACCGACGCGACGAGTAACAGATTCCCGCCCATCTTCATAGCAACATTTCCGGACTTTATCAAGCACCCCAAAGAGATGAAGTGCATAACGAAACGAGAGATCAACATACGAGCAACAGGACTAGGTGCACGAATACATACAGACGACGGAGACGAGTTCAGATTTGCACAGGACTACCTGAAAAGACACGCCATAGAATTTCACGCCTACGAACTTACATCCCAACGACAACTCAAGGTAGTAATAAAGGGACTAGCTGCAAACATCACATCCGAGGACGTCACCAACGAACTACTAGATAAGAACTACAAGATCGAACACGTAACCAAAATACAATCCAAGGACAAGCAATACAGTAATACATTCCTGGTAATACTGAAGAACGAACCAACATCACAGAGCATCTACGACATACGAGAACTCTTATACTGCCACGGCGTTAGGGTTGCTGCTTTTCAATCGAGGGTGGAGATACCTCAATGCTTTGCATGCCTACGATACGGACAAGCCTAAACTGTGGATACAGACCGCGATGCATTAAGTGCAATAAAGAACACTACACATCTGAATGCATCAAGAAACGCCAAACGACACCGACATGTGCTAACTGTAGAGGACCGCACCCCGCAAATTACAGGAACTGTTTAGCCTACCAACTTCTACTGGGACAGAAAAAGAAGACACACCAACTACCAGCACTCATACTGGCACAAAACACATCTGACAGCTTCGACACAAACGAAGAGGAAGGTTGGAATAGAGTCGACCATAACCAGAAAATACGTTCACGCAAGACCCCACAGGAAGCACCGACAAAACCGACGGAAGCGGTTACTGCAACCACTTCCAGCACACTCTGTACACCAGAGACCGACAGCTCCACCGACGTCAGCATGGACTCCGCTCCCGAAAAACGAGAGAAAAGACGAAGCAAACGATCCACGAAAAAGAAGTCGACAAAAAAGACGCAACCGACTACCACCACAACGCCTACAACAGAACCACACACCACCGAAAGGACTACTCCAGCCGCCCCATCACTTGAGTAGTCACGCCCCCTCGAACACCAACCAGGACGGCAGCATCAACAGACTACTAAACAAAGCACTACAGTGGACACAAACACTCGTACATGGCTGGGGAACTTGTTATACCGCTTCTCCTGAAGGCACTGTGCGACATCTTCACGGCGCTTAATGGATAATCAACGAACACTGCGACTACTCTTTTGGAACGCCATCGGAATCAAACACAAACTAACTGAAGTACGACACTTTCTGACCGAATTTGACCTCGACATTGCACTACTTGGGGAAACGAAATTAAACCACAACCACGCACTTAAGATCGCAAATTACACAACTCACAGAAAAGCCAGGATCATTGAACCAGGGCAAATATCAAGTGGAGGAGTAGCCGTACTAATTCACAGACGAATTACACATCACGCACTAGGCCTTCCACAAACACAGCTAGATGCTGCAGACGTGGAAATCTACGCAGACGGACGACTACTGAGACTCATCTCTGTATACCGTAGCCCAACCAAAACACTATCTACACAAGACATCTACAACCTAACACTATGAGACACCGCTACAATAATCATGGGTGACTTAAACGCTAAACACACTACATGGGGTTCCAGAATAAACAATCGCGACTGACTGACGGTCTTCACTCACTCACTGGCTAAAGACTTCGACATCACTGGAACATCAACAAGGCGTATTAGACATAACACTAGTGAAAAACATGCCGTACAACTTCACGACAGAAATAGAAGACTTGAGCTCCGACCATCTACCGATATTAACTACGATTGACACAACGCCACACACACAAGAGACGACTAACACCGTGACATCAACAAACTGGAGGAAGTTCAACGAGTACCTACAACACAAAATAACATCTGGAAACCCGACCGGCGATACACACGAACACATCGACGCAGCCACAGAATACATCACTAATACACTACAAGAAGCACTAAATCAAAGCACTATGACAAGAATCCGTAACACTAACAGACCACGACTTCCTGACTACCTTCACGACATCATCAAACAGAAAAGGAAGCTAGTCCGGAGATGACGGATAACGAGGGGCCCAGCTATTAAAACCCAAATCAAAACAACACAAGCTGCACTCAAAACTCACCGAATTCAACAACACACCAACAACATGAAACAAAAGTAAACAAAACTATGGACGAAATACTACAAATGCATCCAGAAGACCACTTACCACTTATAATACCAAAAGCCACAAAACAACAATCCTCAGCAACATAGACAGAAAAACACCCGGAAAAGACAAAATCACAAACCAAGCCCTCAAAAACATCACGAAATGCACACTAGCATACATCACGAGACTGTTCAACAACATACTTCTACAACATTATCCCACAGTATGGAAGACTGCAATTACAGTTATGATACACAAAAACAGGAAAAGCAAGGACAAACCCGTCACACTACCGACCGATATCGCTTCTCAGTGCATTATCAAAAATATTTGAACGACTACTACTACAAAAACTGAAACTACACCTACGAGACCGACAAGAACAATTTGGTTTCAGAGAAGATCACTCGACCACACTACAAGTAATACACGTCATAGACCACATCGCAGAAAACTACAACAAAGCTCACGTCACGACAGAAGTATCTCTGGACATACAAAACGCATTTGACAAAGTTTGGCACAGAGGACTCCTGTACAAACTAGCGACCATACACCAAGTTCCACGACAATACAGCTACTTGACAGCTACCTCACACACCGAAAACTACAAGTACGAGTAGACGGACAACTATCACACGAAGTACCTATCACGGCTGGAGTTCTGCAAGGCGGATGTCTCTCAACGGCACTGTTCAACCCCTACATACAAGACATACCATGCAACGATAACGTTAAATGCAGACTATACGCCGACAACACTTTATTCATTTCTACAACACGTCACCCCAGACTAGCCACACAAAGATTACAACGCCAACTGGACACCCTACCCGACTGGTTGGGAAGATGGAGAATCCAAATCAACGTGAACAAAACCGAAGCCATACTATGCTCACGACACAGACCACACCGACACCCTCCGCCAGCGTTTAAGGGGCAGCAACTCCCGTGGAAGAACACCATCCGATACCTCGGAGTGACTATCGACAGAAACCTCTGTTTTCACAAACATCTAGACGAGACGCTCAAAAAAGCAAGACAAATGAAAGGCTATCTACATCCGATGCTGACATTTACCAACAAGCTACCGACAGAAACACGGACCAGAATATACAAAAGGCACATCAGACCGATCATCACCTACGGCTCACAAGCATGGCTAACATACCTACCAAAGACACACGACGCCTAGAAACATTCCAGAACATCTTCCTTCGATTAATTACAGACGCCGGTGGTTCGTCAGAAACGATACATTACGAAACGACTTAAACATTCCCACAGCTCACGAATACTGTAGAACAAATGCCATAAAAACGTATCAAATAATAGACTACTCACCACACCCATCCGTATTAGACGTAGCACCGCTACGAGGCACGCAACAAACATATAAAAAACGCCCACGCCGACTACTAGATGTGTAACATATCATCAGACAAAAGCACACCAGACCGTCACTAGTTGGCTGAATAAAAAATCAACTAGAACACAGCGCAAGACACAGACGATTAGGTGGGAAAACAAACACCTAGAACACACGCACGATAAATAACGGTACAGACAAGACAGCACAAACCACAAGGTTAACGCTGACTACTAGACGCGCCGTGAGAGGACAGGATCAACCAGGAAAAATTTTGTCGTCGGATACTTGAAAATTACCAAGTAATCCCATTTTTAATCTTCACTGATGAAGCCACTTTCACTCGTGACGGCATCAATAATAGTCGTAATTCACATCGGTGGTTCAAAGAGAAACACACGTGCCTCTGTGGCGACACATTTTCAAGAACTCTTTTCTGTAAATGTGTGGTGTGGTTTGATAGATAAATCAGTTGAATGGGCCTGTTGTATTACTGCATCGCCTTACAGGACCCCGTTATGTAGACGTTTGAAAATGAGCTTCCAGTATTATTGGACGAGACTCCATTGGCTACTAGAAAGTATCTGTTCTTCCAGAATGAAGGAGCTCCTGCATATTCTAGTGGTCAGGTGATACATCATCTAAACCTAACATTCCTCGAAAGATGGATCGGCAAATATGGTCACGTTTCTTGGCCACCAAGGTCCCGGACCTTACCCCTTTGGATTTTTGCACGTGGGGATGGTTGAAAAGCGAAGTCTACAAAGAAAAAGTAAACACAAGAGCCGATTTGATGGTTCGGATTATGAATAGTGCAACCCTCGTAAGAGAACACCAAGTCGACCTAAGAAAAGCTACACGTGATGTTATCAAGTCGAAAGTGCATTGAAGTTGGCTGTGGAGTTTTTGAAAATCAACTTTGAACATCCCATTTGCCTTTTGTTTGGGTTACATACTAATAGCTATATTTATGTACCCAATAAAATTGCACACATGTTATATGGAATTTTTATTGCCATTCGTCCATACCACCATCTCCTAAATTATTTACTATTCCTCCTGAAACACCCTATATGTGTATACGTGCCTGTTTTAACTTTGGATACATACCGCTGCTCAAGAATATCCTAAATCAAAGACTTCTAACGCATGCTTAATATTTTACTCCAGGATCCAATACTCTTGAATAGCAGTATCTTAGTACCCTATCAATTTCTTGTATCCCTGTCCTCTGTAATAAGTAAGTGTCTTACCCTCTAGAAATTACCGGGGTGAACAATACGAGAAAGAAAATAACCGCAAGTGTTGACAAATGCTAAATCAGTAGATTTATAATCTACCTTGCTCTCTTTATCAATCTTAACTTTTACCTATTAAAATTTTTCCTGCTGAACAAACAGGCGTATTATGTTAAATAGCTCAAGTTTTGACATGTGGTAAAATTACTAGATCAAAAGACCAATGTGAGTGTTGTTGAAAATTCTACAAAGTCCTACTATTTGCGCTAATAAAATTTTCATCATCATTAGGTCTTTAGTCCTGAAACTGGTTAGACGCGTACCGTCATTGTTTCCTATTCTGAACTAACCTACACATTTCCTAAAATTTGCAGTCTGCATCTATCACTATCTGATCTAGGTCTACATCTACCTCCTTTTTCTTATCTCTTCTTGTAATATATACAATACTATTACCCAAAAATGTCTTAGAACGTATTCTGCCCGTCTATTTCTCCTATTTTTTCCCCACAGATATCTATATTCCCCTACTATTTCTATAACCTATTTGTTATTAACTTTGTCTGTCCATGCTCATCCTCATACATCTGAAGCACAACATTTCAAAAGTCTTCTATCGCTTTTCCGTCTGGTTTTCCTATGCCCGTATTTCATAGTCGTGCGGTGCTGTGCTCCACACATATGCTTTTAACAATTTTCTTCTTGTTTCTATGTTTGTTGTCTTTGATCATAGGCGCTGCTTTCTTGTTAGATGCAGTGTGGTCCCCTTCTATTATTTTACAATTATATACCTTATTTCTCCGACATTTAGTGGTTGTGAAAGGGGGGTAAGCAGTTGGTGGCTGCCAAGTTCTCCCAACACTTGAATATTTACCGATTTAATATTTTATCCAATTTATCTTTTCGCACAGTCAACATTAGTTGCAGATATTTCACAACCAACACCTGTAGTTGTTTATAATAATCATCAGATTTATCTGCGCTTATTTTTTCGTCATTGAGTTTTCCGTCTCAAAACTGGTTGGACACGTACTTCCACTTATTTATATTCTGAGCTAGCCTACACGGTTTCCTGAATTTCCCACACAGCTCGGTTCCCCTTCTATTGTTTTCTAATTATATGCCCTATTTCACCGAGATTCAGTGGTATATGAAGAGGAGGCGGCTCCGAGGCGTAGTTGGTATGTGTGTGACTACTACGCCCAAGGTAGCGGATTCGAATCCCGACACGGTTCGCTTGAAAAAAGTTAGGCGAGCATTCTTCACAAAAATACACCCTTGTTTGGATGAGAGGTAAATGGAGGTTCCGTGTGTGAGTGTTGTCACGCATGTTAAAGATCCCTACCTTGCTTGGAACAGCTCGAGTTCGGCAAAATTCCAAATTTTCCAGGTAAAAAACTCTCTTCCTGGCCAATGTAGCACCTTCGGGTGGAGCATTGGAAAATCACATGGAAGAACTATTTAACTCCAGAATCTTTTACCCCAGAGAATGCCACCATGTTTATTACAATTTAAGTACGTTGTGTATTTGGGAGGTAATGTGGTGGTTTCCCGTTGCCTTCCACGGTGTCTTAGATCCCTATGGTCTCTGCCAATCTAAGTACCGAAAGAGCCGCTGCCCTCTTTCGGGACCCGTCTTAGTTTGGTTCCTCAAACGACCCTACTACTTTGGTTGGACCTGTAGTTTGGCTCTTTAGCTCATTACAACACCAAGCCATTTCACCTGTTCTAGTAATCTAGAATTTCGACAAGGTGCAGGTCCATTCGAAATACAATAAAGTTTTATTTTTCTCAAAATCTCTGAATGGTTATAAAGTAGAAACGGCTTTCGTAGTCACAGAAAACCGCTGCTTGTACCAACTTTATTTATATGTTTATTTTACTTTTAGCTAGTCGATAGCTTTATGTATATGCCCTTGAATAGATCAACAACAGCTGTAGGAAGTCAGTACTATGTTTAATAATTTATAGTTTTATTATATTAAATAATCTTGGCTTGACTGCATACCTGTAACATAATCAAAAGTTTTATAAGTGCCATTCGAAAAGGTCACCTAGGGACCAAAATATCTATCTAATGCATTAATTATAGGAAATGAACTAAGCAAGCGGCCATGGTCAAGGCCAGAACGGATGGACTCTTGAATAAATTTGGTTAATTACTCGTTATATGAATGTTTTGTAATTAGGTTGTGGACTTGTTATTGTTTGTAAATTGCCTCATAATAGTTCCGTCCAAATTTAGGTATTAAAGTACCGGTTTCCTACGAACAGGTACGAATGCAATTTAAATTAGTTTGAGTAGGTAATGTGCAAAATTCCAATTACTAATTTTAATCATCTTCATTTATTTTGTAATACATGAATTATACTGAAGCGGTGACACTTTAATGGTTATCAAAAGGGGGGTATGGATTGTATAATCACGACGTAATAGTAGATAAATTAGTAACAACTTAACTAGAGTGAATTAATTTCCCATTAAAACCAAAATTCTAATCAGGGAATATGCTAAAATAAATTTTATGTTTCAGAATCAAATGAATAAACTTATCCGCACATAAAATCAAGGTTAAAAATGAAATTTGCAAATAAACAGCTGTGGTTTTCAAATATAACTTCAGTAATTTATTTCTGGTGCTTGTTTTTAGCTTAAAGTATGGTAGGTTGAAGCCAATTCTTTGAGGATTGATTACGTTTCATATACGTATGACAGATTTATGTATGTGTATGACTCGCTTATATACTTTTTTCTGTTAATAAAACTGAAATAAAAACTGTTTGTATGAAAATTACGTATAGAAAAATTAGAGGCTTCTCTTTTCGAATTCTATCAAAAGTCCTTGAACGTATACATATATTATTATAAACCCTCTGCTATAGTTGCTCCATTAGAGATACTTTGTGGGGAACGAACACATTCACGTACTTTCTAATTATTTCTTCATACAAGGGTGATTTATAATTGGTCTTGCATACCTCAACTTGTTATGGAAGTCGTTTTGATCAAAAATGCCAATGAAGCTATGCCCTATTTCACTTTAACAACACTAAGAGATAAATTTTATTAGTGAGCAGTATGTGGATAAGTTTAAAATCTGTAAAACAAAACATAAACTGTGTATTTATTGAAAGACTTTTGCTCGTGACTAGGATGACAAAAAGTCTATTGGCTAGCTCAGAATTTTACTGTAGCGCTAGAACGGCGGGGGGGCACTTTAAAGCTTAGCATGTAAAAGAATTAAAATAAGACGCAACTACATCCGTTTAAACACTTGTTGTTATGACCCTAGGGTTGGTGTAGGAACCCTAAGGTAAGTATTCCTAATAACAAAAGATTGACTATGAAACAGGGTATGCCTGAAATAAAAACAAGTTAGTATAATACAAAACAAATAATACTATTTAGATGAACCTTTGAAGATTTCAAGATTTTACCACTCACTATCATGTACATCAAGATCACCTCAATAAAAGATGTGTACTCGCATCAACATCATCACCATTAGGTCTTCAGTCTTCGAACTGATTAGACGCGTACCCCCAATGTTTCCTTTCTGAGCTAACCTATACATTTCCCTGAAATTCCCACAGCCTGCGTCTTTCACTAGCTGTGTGCAGTAGTCTGATCTAGGTCTACCTCTACCTTTTCCTATTTCTGCTTGCAACATATTCTGCAGTAATTCCCAAATGCCTTAGAACGTGTCCTGTCCTTTTACTTCTCTTAAATTTGTTTGTTTTCCACAGATATCCCTCTTCCCCTACTATTTCATCAAAAGCCTTCTAGTTTTTTCAGGTCTGCTTCTTCTACTGTCCCTATTTCATAGCAGTACAGTGCTGTGCTCCATGCACGTTTTCAATAATTTTATCCTTGTTTCTATGTTTGTTGTCTTCGGACATGACAGCTGCTTTTTCTTGTTGTATACTGCTCGGTTGCTCTTCTATTGTTTTCATCGATATTTAGTGGTATGTGAAGGGAGTTAAGCAACTTGCGGCTACCAAGATCCCCCAACACTTGCCATTTGCTGAATTAATAGTTTACCAATAAATCCTTTCACACAACCAACATTAGTTGAAAATTGCAAACCCAACACCTGTAATTGCTTATAACAAGTATAAGATTTAAGTACAATTAGTTTTTTATCATTAGGTTTCCGTCTTGGAACTGGTTGGAGGCGTATCTCCATTGATTTATATTCTGAGCTAGCCTACACATTTCCCTGAAACTCACACAGTTTATATCTTTCACTATCTGTGTGCAATAATCGAATTTAAGTTTACCTCTACTTTTTTTCCTTTCTCTGCTTCTAATATATTCTGCATTATTCCCTTATGCCTTAGTATGTGACCTATGCTCCTATCCATTCCCCTATCCTTTCTAGAACATCTTTGTCTGAACATGATATTTTTATCATACGTCTGTGACACCACATTTGAAAGGCTTCTAACTTTTCCTATCCGCTTCTTCTAATGTTCATAGCCGTACAGTGCTATGGCTCCATATGCTTTTAGCAATATTTTCCTTGTTCCTATGTTTCTTGCCTTTGAACATAGTAGTTGCTTTTTCTTGGTAAACGCGGCCTTGTGCAACTCTACTACGCCCAAGGTCCTGGGTTGGAATTCCGACACAGTCCGCTTGAAAAATGTTGGGCGAACATTTTTCACAAAAATACGCCCTCGTTCGGTTGAGAGGTAAAATGGAGATCCCGTGTGTGTGTTGTCACGCACGTTTAAGATCCCCACCTTGCTTGGAACAGCAAGGGTTCGGCAAAATTCAAAATTCTTCAGGTAAAAAAAACTCACTTGTTGACCAATGTAGTACTTTCGGGTGGAGCATTGGAAAATTACATGTAGGGCCATGTGCTACTCTTTGTTTTATATCTTTTGCACTTTTCCCATCTTGTGTTATTTGGCTCCCTAGGTAGCAGAAATCATTCACCTCCTGTAAGTTCTCCTACTTGTATTCTAGTTTTTTACTCGTTTTCCCCTCCTGTACATACTAGTACTTTAGTTTTATTTTAGTTAATTTTCTTGCTGTATTTCTCTATTAGAACTGTTCACATATCACTAGGAGCTGCTCATAGCTTTTTTTGCTAGATGCCAATATCGCTGTCATCTACAAATCTAAGCATGTCAATTTTTTGTTTCTGCATAATAATTTCCAAATGTCTTTCTGCATTTGACAGTATTCAGTGCCTCTTTTTCGAATATTTACTTTCCTGCGTTCTTGTTCTAATTTTATTGCTGCTATTTGCTCTTTGTATAAGCTCTGTACTATCCGTCTATCCCTAAAACCCATTCCAATCTTTTTTGAGTATTTCGAACATTTGCTTCCATTTTACTGCGTTGAATGCTTTTTCTAGATCTACAAACCCTATATACAAATTTTCTCCCCTTTCTACTGTCTTCTTCATTATCACCCACAAAACTAAAATAGCCTCCCGTGTTCCCCTGTTTCGCCTTCTCGTAGTTTTTCTTCAGTCCGTTCCGTCTTTGTACAATTCTAGTTACTATTTTTGACACGTGCGCTGTCAAACTTATTGTTCGAAAATTTTCACATCTATTTGCACCTCTCTTTTTTGGTATAGTGGTATAGTTTGAAATCTTTGGGAATCTCACCTCTCATACATATAGCTTGCAAGTTGGAAGAGTCGTTCAGTTACTCTTTGTCCGACGGCTTATAGAGTTTCTGCTTACACCTTATCTATACCCGGCGCCTTACCATTTTTCAGACCCCTTTAATGCTAGTTTAAACTCATCTCTAAGTAGAGGATATCCCAGGACATCCTTTTCAATCTCTGGTTCCTGTTCTGTCCTGCATAAGTTCCCCGTATATTCTTCTTGTCTAGCCACTTTCTCTACATTTTCTATAATGATGTTTCTCCCCGCAACTTTTATATTGTTGCCATACGGTTTTATATCCCTAAAATTCATTCTAATTAGTTTGCATGCTTCATCTGTCTTTCCTATTTCCATCTTTGCTTGTACCTTTTTGCACTTTTCATCAATCTGTTGTTCTTTAACTTGCCTGCATGTTCGTATAATTTTCCATTTTATGGCTTTTGTATTTGTTTTCCTGCTTTGCGTAGTCTGTTAGTGTATTTCCGTCTTTTTTCTATTAAATTCAGGATATCCTTTGTTATCCATGGTGTCTTATTTTTGTTTTGAGTATACCCCAGAACATCTCTGGCCATATTAAAGCATTTATTAACTAATTAATAAATTTCATTATTGAACAAGAATTAATTTACTTGTCTATAATATGTACATAAGAAAATCTCTTTATTTGATGTATTTGGAAAATTTCTTTTTAATAGTACTGAACTATTCCGAAGTTAGTTTCACTCTATATTTAAACAACAATTGTGAAAATTAAATTCACTTAACAGGAAGTATTAAAAGTTTAGTCTAACAAAAAGAGTTATCATTTGCATTACATGATAAAGGACAAAATATTTCATAATCGCTTTTAAACCATGACCAAATCTTAGATCTTTAAATTATTAACGGAATTTACAGCGATTCAAATACAAAAGTCATATCTACCTTCCTTACAAGTTTGGATGTGAGTTTTCAAATTTTATTTGCCGAGATACCTTTTACTGTAAAAATACAACTAATTTAAAGTTTCCTTTAAGAACTATAGCAAAATATTTTAATATTTACACTTAAGAATCAAATGTGCAACATAAGGAATCAAAAGGTTGCTCTTTGAAAACAAGTACTAAAAGCGCATTACATTTAATATATTTTTATGTTAGTTTTGGTTCTAGAGTATTTTAAATAAATGTGTAGTAAGAATGTTTATAAGATCCTTGAGAACAAATGTCCAATCAAAGGAGACTTGTAGTGATAATCAAATGTTATCAGAGATTTTCAGTTGGACAAACAAAGTAACAGATTCAACTTACACGTCGATTGATGAAACTTTTTTAAAACAAACCAGAAGCAAGTAAAATCTACGTGTTCCGCGAACATCAGGGTTTAGGGGTGAGCTTCCTAAAATAAAGCATAAGATATTAAATGCTGTAATTAATAGCTCTATAGATAACGATACTTAGCGTTGGGACAAGGTGCCTCCAACACCTCTGTATAATTTTCAACGTGAAAAACAGATGATTACTTCTCATAAAATAACAGCTGCGTGATGCATAAGTAGATAAAGCCATTATGTAGTTAATACATGTTAACGTTACTTCTAAAAATGTCTACTACAAAATTTTAAAGCAAATCTGAAGTCCTGTTTCAAGATTAGGAACACTATCTTTACTAGGCTGGAACCTGAACACGATTGATCTGAAGCCAGTGACTTCCCGAGTTAATTCCAGAGACTGTTCGCTTCATTTTGTCAACCGCCTCGAAAGGGTATCACAAAAGACTTCGTGGTGGTGATAGACGCCTAGATCGATATATCAACCACGCTTGTGCATTTTATACTGTATTTTTTTTATACCAGCGTGGATGGTAGTAAATAAATAGTTGAAACGTTTTAGTGATTAATCATTATAAAGAACTACGAATAAACATTTGATGGCATCTGAAAATACAGCACCAGCATGGTTGTGTTGTGATGCATATTCCTTGAAATAGCGACATATATTAATTACATCTAATCGATAAAAAAAATAATTTAATGGAAACAAGTTATGAAAGACTACTAACCTGTTCCCATTTTTAGTCAAATTTCTATCAAACCACTAATTATGCCCAACCGTCGACTTGCAAGAACAGCCAAAAACCACATAGATAAGCTTTAGCATTTTTGATCTTAATGAACAAAAGTACTCGGTAGCATGATTGAAATAAAGCAATTTATCGCTATCACGAATGTATTTTTCATATCTTTGAAAACTGACGTAGCAGCAACAACACTTCCTAAGCCAGGATTGAAAATCAGTACTACAAGTGTTCGATTTGGCTATGATGGTTAGAAAGGGTTTAGTATGTTGGAATGAAGCCTAATCGCTCTACAGACTAGCCGAGAAATATCTATACATGTTATTAGCATAGGACAGTTAGAAACATAGATAAACGGTGTTGCGATCTGAATACAGAAAAAAATGTACAAGTTGATACTAACAATTGTTATGAATAACATTTTAACATTCTACCATCGAGGTTCATTTATCAACAACGTCTGTGTGCAGCCTTCCATGTTCGATGCAAAGTTGGATGCGTCGCCACGTTTTGTGCTCATCCGCTGCAACATAGCAGGAGTGATCTTTTGCAATACTGTGCGGGATCCGTCTTCAACTGATCGTTAGTCAGGTATCGTTGTTTACGAACCTCTGCAGGAAGTCTCGTGATCCACGTACAGTCAAGTGGTTTAGAAACAATTCATTCAACCGCGAGTGGATACTCGCAGCAAAGTGAGATGGATCCCCGTCTTATTGAAGCATAATCATGTCAGCAATTCTTTTGGCCGCTAATTCTGGAAGCAACCTTGTGTTTTATTATGTCCCAGAGTGCATTGCCGATGTGATGAAGTTCGGGTTTCGCGGAGGTCATGGCAACGGTGCAGGAAGTCTCGTGATCCACGTTTAGTCCAGCGATTTAGAAACAATTCATTTAACCGCGTGTGGAAACTCTCAGCAATTCCTTTGGCCGTTAATCCGGGAAGCAACCGCGTATTAATCATGTGCAGTAACTGTGCCGGTTTACAGGACCTTTAAACAAATATAGTCCTGTAACAATTTTATTTTTGATTAATAAATCCCTTTATAAAAGTGCGAGAATAATAAAACACTTTTATTAAAATAATGGTAAAATACATTTAACAACTAAGGTAATACGTTAAAGCAGCATCGTCCTTTGGTATTCTATTTGTGGTTAAATATCTGTGTCTTCTACAGCTATTCGCAGGCGCGTTTCAGTTTGACAGTCCCCTCCTCGGACGCCTCGGTCGCCCGAGCTAGTTTTGTAATCAGTCGGCCATACGTGGAAGAAGCGATAAGATGTACCAAAGAGTGCAGGCCGGCAATTTGCGTATCAACTTTGAGGAGTCGGGACACATCTTTGAATAGCGGTTGGTATCGTATGAAGGTTATTAACTTGTTTAATTTGAGATAATTTATTTAGCACGACGTGAAGAATGCTACAATTAAAAATGCAACTTAGAAAATAGGAAATTTAACCCATTTTATGAAGACCACTTTGTTATACGACGAGAAGAATGCAACAATTAACAATGCAACTTTGAAAATAGAAAGTTTAACCAATTTTAAGAAGACCACTTTGTTATACAACGTAAAGATGCTACTTTGGTGAGGCGGCGTGATTCAACATCCGGATTGCAGCAGCTGCCGAATGTATCGAGACCGTATTTGATTCTACACGTGGAACAACTCCATTTGGTAGAAGTTGTTTAGTATGAACTTGGTTCACACTACATGCCGTAATCTTCGCATGAAATAACAAGTACCTCATCAAGGCGAGAAACGCAGTTTTTGGTTCGTAGTTAGCTTTAAGTACTTTTTTGGTGTTTCACATTAGAAACACGTTAATTTGTTCTAATGTGTAAAAGCATGAATATTATAAAAGTTTCAACTATTGCTGAGCTGGATTTCCAGTGTCGAAATTAAAATTCACTAATTTGATGTTTTGAGAAACAACACGCGTGGTTCATTATGAATCGTTAGTAACAACAACAGGTGTTACTGACGTCACTTATTTTTCTGTAGTATACTGCTGACAGATGTGTTCTTGAAAGCAAATGCTTTGAACAGCTTTAGCACAAGTTATGTAAACAAGAGTATTTTTGTGATCTGCTTTTTAGAAACTAAAACTAGTACATGTAATTTAAAAAGGAAAAACTTGAGTAGTAACATTTTTAGATGTAACCTGTCTGAACAGATCTGCACGGGTCGGAGTTTTTTTGTGTAACAAGTTTACAATATACTGTAAAATGTTTGATTATGAACAATTTAGATAAACCTGAAATTAAAATTCACGAAGTAATTCAGTTATTAATTAAATTTTTGTTGCAATTCATTTTATTTTAAAAGAGATTCTTTTTAGTAAATAATTGGTTCAAGATTAAAGTTTTTTATTTTGATCAAATATGATCAAACCTAACCACAGAAAGCTAACATCTTTAAGAGTAGAATTTTGATGCCAACTTTATATTGAAAATATCTTTTTACTACTTCTTTATGTATATTTGCGGGACACAAATAGTGTTCCACCTTTTTTATTAACCTAACTATTATAATTTCTTACAGGAACAGCGTCTTATTTTATTAAGACAGGTTTTTGTCATCAAAGGCGATCTTTTTTTCTTTGGGTCTCCTTAGAAATATGCCATGCCATTATCCTGAATAAGTCCGGACTTGGTGGCGCCTATTTGTTTTAGATTAAGTTTGACCTACAAACAGATTTCGACTCCCCCCCCCATTTCTCATAGCTCTACCCAAGGAATAGACCCCTAGTTATGTCGGAAGACTTCGTCTCACTAGCACCCATGAGTGGGGTAGGAGCCTCTAAGGAGAAACCGTTGCAGTCCAAGCAGATAGTACGATGTTATCCCTGCCTATATCATATCATGCGGCGAATTGCTCTCAATTTTTTCATTAGAGCGCGGATTGTGTTTTGCGCAAAAAAGATATTACGATTTTGCGAGCTGCGGTAAATTGCACACTCGTCCGAGAATATAACACTTTATTATCCTTTGCATGCGGGAAGCATGTGAGCATCATTCCACATGCTCGTTGCTCCAAGTTACGATCACTCAATTTATTCACTGAGGATGACGGAAAGCATGAAACATGCGTCTTTCTGCATATGTTTTGCACAGTCCCTTTATTCTGCAGACCGATTACGGGTAGGCTTTATGGCGATTGTGCAATTGTTCCGCCACAGCAATACGTTTTAATGCAAGCGTATCACCTCCCGCTAAGTGGTGTATCGCGGACGCTTTCCGTTGGAAAACCTTTCTTCTTCTCTTCCATGCGAATAACGCTAGTCGTAATGGTGGTGGTTTTCCAAAACTCACAGCGAAGTCGCTCAAAATGTCTCCCATTGTCTTCTTCGTATTCTGACGTTGGTGAAACCGCACAGAAGCAGCCAAACGTTCATCTACACTGAAAACCCGTCTATCCGTCATGGTTTAATTTTATCTACTGACATTTTTCTTTACCCCACCAGCACTACCGAGTTTAGACACGGAATTCAAGACTTTTTTGCGCCAAGATCCTAACATTTCTACTGCAAAAGGGAGGAAGCTGAGATTCTGTTCAATTGCTCATTTTTGGCGCTGCTGTTTTTTTAGCAACTGCATCTGCTTTCATCAATTCCACATTATTGGAAGGGAGTAGTGTATCTTAGACCGTTGCGTCTCACATTAAACACAGGTCATTTTCTAAGGAATTAGGGTTATTCCATCAGCTCGCTCTTCGTTATCCCGATGTAGGCCGGTTGGTTCCAAACGGCATGGAATCTTTGCCCAAGTTAGGAAGAGCGTAATTATTGAATTGATTTCTTGATGTCCGGAAAGCGGCTAGCAACTCTACGAACAGCTTAAATTGTGTGATTCGTACTCATCAATTTCTTTGTCATAAATGCATATGTGAGGTAGGCAAATTTTGCATATTAATCGTAGTCCCATTGCGATCTTGAAATTGTTGTTCTGAAGAAGTGTCTACTGATCTGGATGGGAGGGCATGAAGCCATGCATTGCATTCGTGTTTTTCTATAGATATCGCCTTCATTCGGTCGTGGGTGACATTATCGAAAACTTTTATTATACGCCATAGGTTTATGTTGTTCCAAAAGCGTTCAATTGATGGAACAGGAAAAGGAGTTGATTTGGTGTTTAACTAATTCCAAACTGACATTGCTTCTTCAAAGTACGGATTAGTCGGCTTATTTAAATGCAGTGCGCTCAACATCGTGTTGACAAGCTTCGAAATTCTTTAAACTGAAGAAATGCAGGTTGGAAGACGTGAATCCAGAGTATTTATTATTGCAATTCCCCGAGTTAGCTTTGGCGTGAATCTAGCTGACAATTACGCAGTTGTTCTAGAGTTGACTTGATTGTGGTATTTACTGAATGCGGGAAGTCTTTATTACGCCACATGGGAGTGGTTATCAATAGGTACATCAATTTTGGGTCTCCTAAACAATGACATAACAAGAAACAGGAAATGTGATATATTTTGAGTTCTCTTTGACGGTCGGGAAGAAATGATAATTATTTTTTCTTTTGGTATAAAACTTCTATAAAAGCGCGCCGCGCCGTTGGTGATAGGAGCCCCAAGTAATTTCTGTTTCGATATAATCACAATTCCTAAGGATATCTTGTCAAATTTTTTAGTAATTTTTTGATTTAAGGGTTTGTTACAGTAAAGCACGCATGAGATTGATTAACAAACACTCTTTCACGTTACATGTGATTTTCCAATGCTCCACTCGGAGGTACTACATTGGCCAGGAAGCGATTTTTTTTTATCTGGAAAATTTGGAATTTTGCCAAACCCTTGCTGTTTCAAGCAAGGTAGAGATCTTTAATGTGCGTGACAACACTCATCCAAACAAGGGTGTATTTTTGTGAAAAATGCTCGCTTAACATTTTTCCAACGGATCGTGTCTGGATTCGAACCCGGGACCCTGGGCGTAGTAGTCACACACATACCACTACGCCACTGAACCGCCTGCACTCATACACCACTGCACTGAGTGATGATTAACAATAAGTCCTTCAGAACTTCCTATGGATCCTCTGCAATTGTCCCACCATTCAAATAAAACATGACCAGTTGAGAAGATAATTTTTTTATGATGGGATAATTGAAGGCAGAAGAGGAGAGGGGTCTGCCGGATTTCCTTGCTGGCATTCAAATTGAGAAGATAGTAATGTGAAAAGAAGAGAAATGACGTAGCCGAGTATGCCTACCAATGCAAGGGGAAGATTTCGAGAGCTCGAGATTTAACGCAATTTAGCATCATGTCTCTGTTTATCGTTTTGAAAGCATTACTGAAATCAATTTTTAGCATAACTTTTTCCGATTCAGTGTTGGCTACTAAAAAAGATATAGCTACGTGAATGATTGATTCGCACCCCTGCTTGGTGGCAAACCCTAATTGAGTTTGACGTAAGTACTCACCAAGCGGGGCACATTGGGAAAACATGCTGGTTTGTCCACCAACCATCGCAGGGTGTTTCCAACTGCAATGGAACGTATTCCTTTATTTTTCAGTTTAGAGCGCATAGGTTAGCGCTATAGACAGTGGGTGTGATTTCGGGATGTATTTTTCCCTGAAAATACAAAGGTGCAAGAGTTTGTTAGAGTGGCCAGAAGGCGAGAACTAGCTTCTTGATTCCCGTGAGAAGTGAGTTCTTTTAAATGCTGGGGCATAACACTTCAATTTCAGAACTCAATGCATTGGTGAAGCTTGAAATTGCATCTCCAACTTGCTTGTTGTCTACACGTAGTCGGCAGTGATTATCTGGAGGTTCGGGAAGAAACAAAGAAGACGAAGGAGCTTGGTGTTATCTCAATAATTTTGTGTAAGCTTCTAGAGTAGACGGTGCTAAAGTGTATGAGAATGAGGGAGTTTCTAGGTTTCACCTAATGCCTGCTGGATGTACACAAATGTAATGTCGTTTGTTATTTGCATACACCAAAATATTTATTTTTATGGCGTAGGAAAAACAATATTTATTACGAATTTCTAACCACTTAAATGATTCAACGTCAACAGCTAAGGGTTAGGAGCTTTGTGTATTATTTAGCACGCAGCAAACGTATGATGCAAATGCATTTTCCTCTCAAGTTACTACGGCTTTCTCAATAATATCTCCATCAGTTCTCAAGATTGTTCACAACCAAACAAATGCACTTTTGTCAAGTAGTACAGCATTTAAACCTTTTTGGACGACTGTACTGAATGAAATATCCAAGAAACACCCGGATTAGATTTACATTGATCGCTGTCAAATGTCAACTTGGTATCTATAAGTTCATGTCGCCTCTCTAAATTGAAATTCACAATATTTGCAGGATGTATTGTGTCTGCTTACGCTTGCTTATACATTATACAAATAGTTTTTCCCCCAGTCTACAACGCGAAACTCAATAACAGAAATATGGAAGAAAAATATTGAATGGAGTCGCGTCAACTAAGCGTTATTGAAATTGGTATTACGAAGCGCGAACCAAGGTTAACAAGTTTAGTCTCGCTTCAGCAAATTGGATTTTAAAATAATCTTCAGTAGAACGCGAAGGTCACCTATATAAGTTCACGACAAATGCAATTATGTATAGTAAGGAGCGTGAGGAAGAAGCAATGGCGTAACTAATTAAAGAACTATGTTAAACTGATGCGTTAAAGAGCGGTCGACAACTGAGAGTTGTTTGGGTTAAGTAATTGCAATGCATTGTACAAGGTTAAAACATGTCTTTTATGATGTTCAATATCACTTTACTTAATGTTTTTCAGTCGCAGACTTTTTCTAGACCGATTAATTAGACATGCCTTGTTTGAAATGGAAATATGTAGATTATGCGATACTGGAAACGCTGTCTTAGTCAAGGTACTCTTAGATTTTAAAACATTATCTTCGCTAGAGCATCCTTAATTTACTTCTTGCATAATTCTGTTTGTTAAAATTTGACAAGCTTTCTGGTAACTTTTGCTATTGTAATTTCACATCGCCCCAGAGACCACAAAACTTGCTTGAAGCATATTTTTCAACTTAGTTGCTAGGTATAAACATGGGAATACACTCAATATTTATGTTTGGCAAAAAATTACACCTGTTTATGAAATTTACCAAATAATCGTTAAGGAAATACGTGTTTACATTCGTAGAAGATGCAATAATTCCACGATTTATTGGCAACAGACAATCCTAGACGTCTTGCGTACTACCGGTGGTTTGCCAATAAACTTGACTTTTTAAATTGCTATTTTTCTGTCAAACTTGGGTTTCATCTTCCAAAGTGCGTGATTTCAAAAACTATCAAGTTGTGTGTGTATGTGTGAGCGCGCGCGCGTGCGTGCGTGCGTGCGTGTGCGTGTGTGTGTGTGTGTGTGTGTGTTTAGTTGGAGCACCAATAATCCTCATACATTTGTTATATCTTTTCCGCAATCTTATGAAATTTATGTGTGGATAGCGAATTCTTACGGACGACAGTACATATACATAAATTTGTTTAACAACTACAGGATGACGGAGTTTCCACCATGGCTATTTTCAACGAGACTTCCAACAGCAAATACAACTCGAGAAGTACGGCTTTTCCGCATTTGTCGAACCTACACCTACACCCGGAAAATGATTTTTCCCAGAAGTCGCATGAATTTTCTATTACGGGCTATTTTGTGTTATCTTATCTACAAAATAGGAAAGGTACGAGACCCTAGTAAATAAATTGCACGGACTGCAACAACAAGTTGTGGAAGTGTGCTGGAAATGGTGTTGACAACATGAAAAGAAGGATAAATTTATCTAGTTCGTGAAACAGGGGCATTTTCAACATTTACTTTAGCTCACTCTTTTTAATTTTATAAACCTTAATCTTTTTAATGAAAACGATATTAATCGTTCCGAAGACGATTATTCACTAGTGACTTAATTATGTCAACCCAATCATGTTAAACATCACAACGTTATAATTTTAATAGAATGTTATGCGAAAATACAAATCCTTTTTACAATCATGAAAGTGACATAACATGTATACACTTCAACTGGACAGAGACTTGGCTTCAAAATCCCACACAACTTCGGCGTATGTCTGCATTCGAATTCTAGAGAGGGATAAAGTCACTAGAGAATGTTGAATAAGAAAAGAGCCCTAAGGAAGAATAACGCTCTCCCTATCGGAGCGTGAAACATTGTCCTTTGAGGGTAAGAAAATACAGAAAATTTTAAACTAGTTTCGGAAGGAGTTAGTAAAGCTAGGTGTAGAAGAAGGGGGACTTTTGATCAGGAGAAGTTAAAGTCGTCCACTTAAACTTAAATACGGTATGGGTTTCATTATAACAAGAAAACGGCAAGAAAAGTCAAAAATGTTAACAATTTATTTGTAGAATAATAGCAGTCAGCCTTGGTAATACACCACCAGACGCGTGGAAAAAATCTGATCATACAGGAAGGTTTTAGATGGACCGTAAATTGGTCACGGGTAGATTCAAGAAATAGATGAAATATTGTAGTAGTTAGGTACCCATGTAAAAATACAGATAGGGATGTCAATTTATTGCAGCAAAATATGATTTAAAGTTTAAAAAATAATAATAGATAAAAGAGTACTAAAATCGAATATAAATAAACTAAATGGCATCAGAGTCAAGGAGGTAGGTAAACCTATACTACATTTCTAAAGTTGGCAGAAGTAAAGATTTTCAGATCTTTAAGGAAGTAGTATTAGAGGAAGAACGCTGTATATTAGAACTAAAAGATATGCCAGTGGAAAACATGTATAGCGCATGCGAGACAGAGAAATATAAAGGCGTTGCAACGGAGGAAGGTATGCCTAATTGCGAGGAGCTTAGGCATAAAATTACTGTATAGCCAGGCTAACTACCAATGGATATACACTAATCGTGAGGAAACGGAATCTGCACCAAATAATGGCGAACCCAGCTGTGCATATCAAAACTTTAGAAACCTTTCTAGAGTGCTAGTAAACGAGATATGGCAATAATGCATACAATACGCATAACATTTAGGAGAAGCAAAAGGTATCGCAGGTGGAAAAGATATACGAACAGTATTTATTTTGCTGAACAGAACAGAACCTAGTGAAATACAAACCGCATTTCCAAAATCTTGCTGTCAAAAAACTATTGAAGTTTCTTTTGGAACGAAGCCTATTCAGTTAGGTGTTTTCGAAATATAATGATTTAGAGAAATGTTTAAGTTTAGTTGGGGTTCTAGTAATATAAGCATATGTATAATTAAAAGATTGCGTTGCTGTATGGTAAATCATATTTTTGAGGTATGAAGGTATGGAGAATACTAACAGAAGGTAGACCTGAAAGAAAAGCAAGCATAGGAACGATATAGACCATGTAAAAACAAACGTAGGCTAAGAAGGTTCTAGGGCACTGAAGGAGCGTGATCAGGATAGGAAGGAGTAAACATCATGCTAGAGATCGACTAGGAGAGAGTGACAAATGTTTTGCTTCGTGAATACCCCAACACGATAATTTTTATGACGCCGGAACTAACAGTGGAGGCCAAAGAAGTCATATTGGACGGATGCGTTTACGACTTTTTAAAGAAAACTGCGCTGATGTCGTCTACTCCGTAGAACTATATTTTATTTAGCGGATCTAATACATTTTTTGGATTGCTTGTAGATTATCCATTTTTAAACTAAATTAATTAAAACTCTCTTTTGATTTTCCTAGATATTTTTTTACCAGAAAGTAACAATTATCACACTTGGCTTCTTACAAAGTAGCCCTTAACACTTGTCACTAGAAAAAATTCTAAAAGCATACATATTTAAAGTTGCAAGTTCTGCCGAACCTTTTTTGCTAACTTAATTAATTTCTAAAGCATATTCGTGCAAATTTCCAACTACGAATAATAAAATTAATAAAACTTACATTTAGCCCTTTATTTTCCGGCGGAGAGCTCGTTTCTCGGGAAATCGTTGGTTGTTTTCCTAAATTTGTTATCACATGGTGATCTGCATCCTCGTGGTGGCCATTCAAAGGAAAGTTAAGAACAGATAGGAGCGATAAATTAGGGTCACTACATTGTAATAAGCGCAGTAATGCCACTCCCGATAAGCAAAGTTGCTTCCGCAGAGATCAGTACAAAATTTCCATGTAATTCACGACAGAAATAGTTTAAGGTGTGACAAAAGTTTCTCGTTTCTCTGAGAACGACCAAAAATTTCCGGGACGGTATCTTAACGTACTTATGCATATTAAATCATTCTAGTCCTACAATGTAACTACTAATTTATAACCTATTCATGGCCGGATGCAGGACACTGCAGAATTACTTTACTTTTAATACTAAAAATGGAGCACAGCACTGTACGGCTGCGAAACCTGAACAGTAGGAGAAGTGGACAGGAAAAAACCTTTGAAATGTGGTGCTACAAACTTATGATGAAGATATCATGGACAACCAAAGTTAAGAACAAAGAGGTACTAGATATGGTAAGGGAAGAAAGAAATATGGTAAAAATAGAAGAGTTAGGCCACATACTACGGCATGAAGGAATAGTGCGGAATATATTAAAAACAGAGATAGGAAAAAAGAGAAGTAGAAGTAGACCTAGGCACACAGATAGTGAAAGATGTAGGCTGTAGAAATTGCAGGGAAATGTGTATGCTAGCTCAGGATAGAAATCAATAGAGGTACGCATCCAGCCAGTCCCAAGATGGATAAACTATGACGAAAAAAATAACTGTACTTAAACATGTTAATTATTATGTGCAACGACCGGTATTGGTTGTGTAGTATTCCCGAACAATGTTAATTGTATGAGAGGATTTACTGGAAAACTATTAATTCGGCAAATGTCTGAGTGTTGGTGGTTCCTTGGCAGCCACATGCTGCTTAGTCCCCTTGACATACCACTGAATCTCGGTGAAATAGGGCATATAATTAGAAAACAATAGAAGGGAAACCGAGCTGAATATAGGCTGTGTGGGAATTTCAGGGAACTGTGTAGGCTAGCTGAGAATATAAATAAGTGGAGGTACGTGTCCAACCAGTTTTGAGAGGAAAAACCTAGTGACGAAAAAATAAGCGCTGATAAATCTGATATTTATTATAAACACCTAGGTGTTGGTTGTGAAATATCTGCAACTAATGTTGTCTGTGCGAAAAGATATATTGGAAAAAATATTAAATCGGCAAATGTTCAATTGCTGGGGGAACTTGGCAGACACAGGCTGCTTACCCCCTTTCACAACCACTGAAAGTCAGTGAAATAGGGTATATGATTGTAAAATAGAAGGGGACTGAACCATCTAACAAGAAAGAACAGCGCCTATGATCAAAGACAACAAGCATAGAACCAAGAGGAAAATTGTTGAAAGCATATATGTGGAGCACAGCACAGTATGCCTATGGCATACGGGCAGTAGGAAAAGCAGACAGAAAAACGGTAGCAGTCTTTTGGAATGTGGTGCTTCAGATGTATGAGGATGATAGCATGGACAGACAAAGTTAATAACAGAGAAGTTACAGAAATAGTACGGGAATAAACATATCTGTCGAAAAAATAGGAGAAATAAAAGGGCAGAATACGTTCCAAGGTATTTTTGGGGAATAGTCTGAAATATATTACAAGCAGAGATAGGAAAAAGGAGGTAGATGTAGACCTAGATCAGATAGTGATAGATGCAGACTGTGCAAGTTTCATGGAAATGTGTTAGGTTAGTTCAGAATAGGAATCAATGATGGTACGCGTCTAACCAGTTCCAGGACTGAATACATAATGATGATGATGAACATTCTCATGACCAGAATTCAAATTCACGACAAAAAAGTCAAAAATTAAGTTGGTTTGTACTAACTTTATCTTCAGAACTGAGCTAGTTATTTAAAAGAGTAGCAATCAGAATAATTTAGTTAGCGTGAACTTCACAATTTGCCAGTACCAAGCAAATTGAAGCCTTAAGGTTCGGTTTTGTTGCATTCAATTTGCTTATTGCGCATTAAAGCTTGTATCTCAAACATTAAAAACAAAAAAATTATCAACGAAGGAGTTTGGTGTTAGCATCACGTTCAGCATCAACCAAGTACGAATTGAAGTCAGTAGCGTAAAAAACAAGTTAGTTATTAAATATTAATACAATTTCAGCCTAGTATCAAGTAAATATAAAATGGTACGGTTTTTGTAATTTTTCTTCTACTTTGCTGGCCCCGAAATTATCCACAGTGCGTTCTAAGATTCAAATCTGTAACAAAAACAGAAGGTGCTAACCAGTTTATTAAGTGGATGCAGACATTTTCTTTTACAAATAATTTAGTTTTAAGATTATTATATGTAGTTGTTAACTCATATTTCTAAAGATTTTTACTTTTATAATATCACAAACCTTATAACGGTGCACGACAATTTCACAGCTAAAGGAATGTTTGGATAAGGGTGATTTATAATGAAGTGAGTAAAGATTTTCTACCTGTAGAGAAAACAAGAGCATTCGGTGTATAGCGGCGGAAAGGATCGGACGTGCCATGGAGAAACTTCTTCTACGATATTTTTTTTGTATTATGCACACGGGTGATGAGCAGTATAGCTTATTATTAAAGAGTACTCGAGTGCCGAAGTGGAATAATTGGAAAATAATGATTAGTGTCGGGACCAGAAGTCGGGGTGGAAGCCACAATACCAGAGCGCGTAAGCGTCTTTGATAAGATATATTTGTGTATGTGATTAACAAACGCACGCTCAGTTGAGCGATGCTCTTTTATGTAATTTATTACAATTAAGAGATGTTTTGGTAAAACCGACACAGCAATCAACAATGCCACTGTTTAGTGCGGTATACAAATGCTATAAATTAATTGTTGTAAATATACCCAGTTACGTCATGCGAGATCACTTTGTTTTTTTAAATTTTGTATAGGATGGGGCCATGTAAAAAACGTTGCCTGTCACGTTTCCAATGCTTAAAAAGTATGGTACGTATTATGTAAACAGTCAGAACAACGCCTTCGGCTTAGGATTCTTTTTGGGATATTTTTACAGAGTTATTTTACCTCACAAATAAAGGACGGTTACAAATTGGCGACCCTGCCAGGATCATCTTTGTTTTATCTGCCTCTAACTACTGAGCTATAAACACTGGAGTCTAACTGTTATAGGTGGCTATTTAAAAGATTGAATTTTAAAGTTACATTCTATGTTACAAGAGAATAAATAAAGGAGTTCTGTGTTTTATTTTAGTTTATAAGAGTTTGTTAAAATTAACGGTGTTATTGTGTTTCGCGTATTAGTCCGGGTTATTTTTATGAATGGTTGAGAACAGGTAGACGAGAATTGTAAAGTGGTCGAAGCAATAACAAACCCTATACTAGACGGATATAGTCATGAAGGTGTGGGTGGTCTTTCAGGGAGGAACCCTGCTGTTAGAAGGTCGAAATCAACTGCCGAAACACAAATATTTGAAATGCTAGGGGCTCCTTATAAAACACAGCAATATAAAAAATAGATAGAATGCCTGAAATTTCATGAGAAATAGCTGAAGTAAAGTTGAAACCCAGTAGGGTAGCTAAGCCGGTTTGGCAACAGAGATCCACAGCAAGATATGTATACGCCGGTTCGAGAACAATATGAACAGCTAAGCCGCTTTGGGAAACAAAACGTGCAGCAAGATATGTATACGCCGTTTTGAGAACAAAATTGTTTTTGTGTGTAAATTTGTTGCGTCGGGGGGTCGTTAGGTCTTTGGGGTGTGCGTTCGGCGGGGTCGTTAAATTTTTGTCGTGGGGTGGTGCGCGTGCGCTGGGGTGGAGATATTTTCTTAAGAAATTTTTTTAGCAGCGTTCCCGACGTTAAATATTAAATATTAAATTTTTAAAAAATGTTGTGTGTGTAGAAAATGGAGTTCACGTGTTGGTTCGTATTTTTCTGGGGTAGGTTAAGCTAAAAATTAAAACACCGCTGTGAAGAATTTTTTAATATTAGGCAAACGCGTTCAAGTGGTAAAGAGTGTTTTAGCTCTCCTCATAAGCTGCGTTTTGTACGAAGTAGCAAATAAAATTGAGAAAATATACGAAATGTTATATGATGGAGGTCAAATTTTAAACGTTTGCAGGTAAAATCTTGTAAAAAAGAAGTCGTTCACATCTCGCAATTTCAATGTCGCGATAAAATACTAAGAATTTGCATGCAGTCGAATATAACAACGTGTTTTTTATCTGGCAATATATATGTAAATCACGTCGACATTCGACTTTTAATATAATGTATTTAATTAACATAAGGTGTGTTTGCAAAAACATTTCAAGACAAGTATGTCGTATATTGCCTTTTGGTTACATCATCCCAAAATAATTTATACAAGTACACTGAACTTGCAGTCGGATCTAACATATAATCTTTTAATTATACCCGTATGAATTTAAAATATATGCAAATTATACCAATTTCAATGTCACGATAAAATAACAAGAATTCGCAGTCGAATATAACCTCGTGTTTTTATTGAAATTATAGCTCTCTGGTAATATATATGCAAATCATTCAACTTTTAATATAATGGATTTAATTAACATAAGGTGTGTTTGCAAAAACATGTTAAGACTATTTCCGTCTTGGTATGCAAATTATACCACCTTTCATAACGATTTATTTGACTCTCAAATAAAAAATTAATTTGATCTTATATCAAGAGGTGTTCTTGCTTACATTTTAGGAATTTGAATATATTTAAATATTTAAATGTAATTATACATTTAATTTATGTGGCAATAAAAATTCTTTTACTTTTAGCGGTTTGGTGATTGTATGTAGATGACGTATTAGACATTGTATATATATAACTCGTTTAATTGCACAAACGTGATAAAAATTTATAGGTTATGCAAAACGTGCATGTAGTGAAAAATTTAGCGGTGATCTTTAGAGCTTCGTCATTGTTTTTATTGTCGTTGCTTTAGTTAATTAAAGAGAGATTTTAGGTTAAGCAAAAATAGGAAATGTGGTGGATGACATAATCACTTTCAAAATGATGAATGGTGGGGAAGGAGCTTCTAAACGTGCCTAAACGGGGCTCTGCCCCATTATTTTTGTATTAAATTTCAAAAGAATAGGAGAAATTATTCGACTCGTATTTTATAATGGTTTCAATTTAAAATATTGGCGTGTGTGCAAAAAAACATGTTAAGACAGGTCACTCGTTCTGAACTCGTACCCGGATCTATATAACCTTTAAATGTATGCAAATAATGTCGTTATTTAAAACGTGGTGAAGAATTTGGATGGAGATGTACTAATTCTCAAATGCGGAATGGTACTCCATAAGGCGTTCTGAACGGAGGTTTTGCACGTATTAGGTGATTGAATACTTCGGAGATTTTAGGTTAAGCAAAAACGTGCACGTGCTGAAGAATCCCCGAGATTTTTAAAAAATATTTTTGTATTAAATATATAATTTTAAAAGAAACACACAAAATTTGAATGTTTTATTTATATTAGTTTCACTTACCAGCTTATTTTAATTACATGCTAATGAGTTCATATATTTTCATACAGTTTGATTGATTCACTGCCGAAACAAAACATTTTTACACAGCTGACAATACTGGGTGTCGTTTTTCAATACAATATCAATAACTATTTACAATACAGCTGAATACTGAAATGTAAAGTAACTTTCACACATTTACCTACGTGTACTTAAATTTAATTGAATTCTAAAAAATATATGCATATCTATGGCAGGCAACCCAGCATACACCAATTATATATTCTTAGTGTAAAATTTTATTGTTAGGTGAATAACCAGCAATTTATTATGTAATATTTATTGCTACAAGCATGGTAATAATAATTTGCAATGTGCAAAATACCTCTTTTGTTGTTAAAAGACCGATTTAATTAAACACTATAAAAGATTGTGAATTATTTATTCTAGTTAAATTTTACAGTGCTAGAGACACTAATTATTATTAGTACTAGATATAGGTATAACAAAATTTGTATTCCAGATGATAGTATGTTCAAAGGATATTATTATTTAAAAAGACTCTGTAAACATGATTAGTGAAATTATTAAAGTTAAGGAATGTAAAGCAAAAATTTGTCCATAAAAGCAAATATGTTTTCTAAAAGATATGCATAACTTGCGGATCTAAACGTTTCAACATTTCGCAAACTGAGATAAATATTACTTATTTCTTTGCAAAAAACGTTCATATAACGCCCTTTAACAACCGCGTTCAGTAAAGTGCATGGTAGTTAATGACCTCGGCGATTGTGCTATTTATAGTATAATTATAACAACATATCCCCATATGTAAAATTATATGGTTCTGGTTTATACCTAAAACAACTATTTTGCATTATATTTTGTTGATCCTGGCAGAATAAATTACAAGTATACCTACGTTGTCAATACATTTTATTTTCAAACTCGTTTTAATTATTGTAGAATTTAGTACTTATAAATAACCTACTTTAATTCAATAAGTTATTCTTAAATTAATAATTATTGTCAAGAGAAATATATACACATATGGTAAATAATTGCAAGAATGTCTATAATATATCTGAGTTTTAATTCTGTTAAATGGAACATATGACAACAAGGTAACTTCAAAACATTTTAGCATAATTGTCAATTACCAAAATTCACAATTTTCATCTTATATCAGCAAATGTTATTAAATTGATGCTAAACAATAAAAATAATACCGTTATATTTCAAATCATTTTAATAGAATTACGCAATGTTAAGTCGTAATTAAAATTAATTTAAACAGAGTTTTTATTGTTATCGCCGTCTGTTGAAGAATCGTAGCAGAATCTGAACTATATCGCTTTTACAAAGCATGTATTCAAGATCACATTTAGTTAGTTTCAAAAAACTTTTCATCATTGTATACGACTTGTTTTAACTTGCAGTAGGTATCAATGACCGAATCAACATTACCACCCGAACATGGTTGACAACTTTAAATTTTATTTTCCTATTACTTTCAAGGTATTAAACATTGGTATATATATAGATTTAGCGACATCAGGCAACCTTTTTCTTAATCTTCGTTGGGAATTAAACCACTCATAGTTTTTAAAATCATCTTTCTTTACGTTTCGATCCATGACCTAGGATCGTTGTCAAAATTGTCAAAACCACAACAATCATAAAGGGAGTATTTATCAGGCAACATATTTCTCGCATGGCTATGACAGCTTTTTGTGCTGTATGTAGAGTAATGATTAACGTTATGCTCTTTTGATTAATTTGCAATTTACCGGGCATGCATCCTTCGTTAAAAGTGAAGGATATTCCATAGATAATTTGAATAACAATCTATCACCACCAACACACCTCTAATTGGATTTTCCTTAAATATATTGCTCAAATTCAACAGAGTCGCCTTGCCAGAGATCATCTCGAGGTTGTTGATTTGTTAATGCTGTTACAAAAACTAGTGGGGGTATTTTGATGAATGTGCCATAAAAGCTAGGTACTTGGATAGATCTCGCAGTGAGTGGAACAACAACGATAGTGGTGCGAAGTTTTCAAGTTAACATGGACAATGTACTGTACGATTTGTTCGAGAGTGAACAACGCATTTTACACCAACATCTGAAACATGCCATAGTATTGAATGATGTAGACAAAATCAAACGTATACTGTTCAGAGTAGGTGTTCATGTTCCCTTTAAAGCCTTCAAATGGCTAACGCTGACCAATGATACATCCATTGATGTAATGGACATGCTGTTTAATCAACAGAGTAGGTGCGATCAATTTGTATCAAACTTCATTGATGCTTGCAACGGCAAAACAGAGTTAAAATGTCATCAGGTGCGCGGTGTACTAGACGCAATAGAGAGTAATTATAGTTTGAGCGATGTATATTTCCTTGAAGAATTACTAACCAACCGAGCTGTATTGAGTACGAAGGCATTTCCTATCATGAATATAAATGCAACTATAAATCACTGGCACAGCGATTGACGATATGATTGTAGATGTTGTATATTTCGCACAACCTATGGTATTAAAAAAGTATTGAAGTTAATTTTAAAGTATAAGGTAAATTATAAGTACCAACCTAATGTAGTTGGCCCTCATAGAACAACATATAACTGGCTCCTCAAGAATTTGGCAATGGAGGGCTCAAAACAGCAACCAGGATGGACGTGTGGTCCGGATTCGGGAAAATGGCCATCAAATAGTATAGATGATTATAAAAAAGTGTATATGCTATTAAAGTTATTGTTTTAGTTTAATACTATTTTTGTATGTAAATCATGTCATCTTGGTAGTCTTAGCTGATGCGCTATAGATAGCACTTATTAGATATAATGGAGGATGCTATTGTACGTGTCGCATACCTTTTACAATGAATATATATACCTCGAGTGTTGGTCAAGTACGGGGAGAAATTGTTAGCTGAGAAGGTAATGTGTTTTACCTGCTTGTTATTTACACATATTCACGGACATCGAAATACTCAAGTTCAACCAAAACAGCGAAAATCAACCTACATCAACGTTTTGCGCTTCGGGCATGAGGAATTATAAACAACTTTCTTGACGTAGAACTAGTGTAGTAATTAGTAGTACATAGATGTAATTTGTGTGCGTGTGTGTGTGTGTGTCGCTATAATAAATCATATAACAGTAAAAAATTTTTATTGATGAATGACATATGATGGTAAACAAACACGTAACAGCAAATCTACAAAATATGATTTTGGATATCCAACTATTATGGCTAGAATCTAAATTTAACCATTTCACATATACTTGATTTTAACTCTCTTCAATACTTTTTCCACTAAATATACATCCGGATAGTGTGTTCGTTGAAGTTCTTCTGCATAGAAGCCGCCTAATATTGGTT
This sequence comes from Platerodrilus igneus, assembly GCA_036346225.1. Lineage (NCBI taxonomy): Eukaryota > Metazoa > Arthropoda > Insecta > Coleoptera > Lycidae > Platerodrilus > Platerodrilus igneus. The sequence continues at coordinate 1,594,710 of JARFIW010001052.1, read as the reverse complement.
GTCCTCGACTATCGCGCAATAGGTACGTTAAAGGATTAGTCAAATGCACTTTGTACACCGTAAAAATTTCGTTAGACCAATTTGGTGTGTATCCCTTGGTAAATTGGCCTCTATGTTTACTAATGCGAACATGATCCCCAACAGAAAATTTTTACTCTTTAAGTTAACTGTTTTGATCGTACTGTACACTGTATTAAAAGTTTGCGTTCATTGCGTTTTGTCACATCTACAGGTCGCATGCCGATTGTTCGATGTTTGGTGTTGTTATATGCAGTCACGAGTGAGGATAGTATATTCAGCCATCGATACGAACCATTCAAACTAAATTGTTTCCACATTTTTGACTTTAAGGTACGATTAACGCGTTCTACTACGCAAGCTTTTTATTGCTGTACACACTATAATGTGTAATCTCATATTTTTCCATTAAAGCCTTAAATGTTGAATTATAAAATTCTTTTCCCAAATCCGTTTGAATGTACCGTGGAATACGATGGTCTTTGTTGAAAATTGATTGAAAAGCGTTTGAAACAGCCTTACCCGTCTTGCGCTTAACCGGTACGGCCCATAAGTATTTAGAAAATACATCGATAACAACTAGAATGTATCTAAATCCTTTATTTATCTTTGCATATGGGATCATTTCCACCAAATCGGCTTGAAACAGCTCGTTTAATCCTTTTGTGATTACATGTCTTCTTGGAAAGTTAATGCGAGCAGGCTTATGTAACTCGTGGACGATTTGCTCCTTTACAGACATATTGCTAATATGTGTGTGTGTGTGTGTATGGTTGACGGCTATATGCGTGCGTTTTAAGTTTCTCTTGCAACTGTTGAATATCTGCTTGAATTCGTGCAATGTCTATTCTAAATTGTGCTTTCACTTGTTGAATAGCAGCGTCTAATGTCTTATATATGCTATTCATAGAATCATCTATCCGTTTGCTTACGATTTGTGCAACATTAGCGTTCACAGTGGCTGGAACAAGGTTACGCATCATCTCTTCAAAATGGTTAAAGTCTGATCTTGTAACATACTCGCTCGAGAATTGTGTTATCATACTGTTTGTTGTCTCCTTCACAAGCGTGCCTATATACTGCTGAATAGTGGAACCACTTCCAAGCGTTGGTTCGCCCTCTTGCTGGTGTAGCGTTGCTAACCGCGATTCTAAGTACGCTTTCGTGACTGCATCATCATCTTCTTGTGGTGTAGCGACGCGCGCTAATCTCATGTTGTCAAAATCGTAGTAATCATCATAAGAAATATATGAAGCACAGTCAGACGCATGTCCAAACTTGTCGATAACCATCGTGATAATGAATAACAAGTCGCACAATCTACGCTATTATACGCAATTCGCGTAATTCTTCCATAATCGATGTAATTTCGTTGGTGTGACCGGTGTTACCTGCATCTTGCGAGGCGAGCAGAAGCTTGAGCCGTTCGCACAGTTCGTTGGGATCATCAAAGTATACATACTCTAGTGGCTTCTCGTTATAATCCATGAGTAGACCACGACCACTCGGGTTTATAGTTTGCTGTCGTAAGCTATACATTGCATTACTTCTTTTTAATGTCCGCATAATCGTTAATTTCTTTAAGTGAGAATTTACCCAAAGGATTGAGAAGGAACAGTTGCTCGTACAACCCTTTGCTACCGTTGTAGCAAAATCGTTCTACACACACCTTTTCACCAATCCCGAAGATAATGTCCGAATCACCAATCATTAATTTTCCTGTCTCCGGATTATAACGTACTTTATCCCTGCGCAAGTGCTCCGTGTCATTGTTATAAATACCAGTAAAGTTGGAAAACAGATTATCGACATAGTATCTTACCGATGGTAAGAATCGTTGTAAGTAGGTCTGATGTTCTTCGCTGTTTAGGTACCGTTCGTACTCTGTATGGGTCTCTGGAGTGTTGCCGCTACTCTCCGATTCTTCGAATGTGGACTCCACAGACTGGACTGGGCTATGAGGATTGTGTTCCCATGCCTCCTCTATTGGTGGTGCGGCGATTGGTGTGGAACTGCGCACCTGATCGAGAAATTTAGGGCGTCTTTTAGGAGTAGATTGTACGTCATGTTGTTGTGGTAACCAGTGCTGGCTTTCGATCTTGGACTCCTGTTTAATATCTTTCAGCAGACCGGTCTGAAGTGTTTGTAAACGTTTTGTAATAGGTGCATAGACTTTACTTAATGCAAGCTCCTTTTCAACCACACCTGCTTTTAGCGCTTGTAATTTCCTTTTGACTGCCTTTCGTACTTTTATGAGTTCTCGTTTGGTTTTCACGTCGTCTGCCATCGTCTAGAAACGGGTAGGAAGTGATGTGCTATTTATGTGCTTTATAAGTATATATAGGTGTCAAAACCTTTTCGGTAGCGACCGTTCTGCAAATCGCCATCTTTATTGATCACCAGGAACCCATACCGATCTCGCCAGCATACGCCGCACAATTCTTTAAACCGGTTAAACGACATATCCGTGTTTACATGGTCAGCGTATACGTGTTTTAAATTGAGTTCGTCTTGTTTGAATAGCACTAGGACATTAGCATTGTCTCTAATCAATTGTTTAGGTATTTTGGAATAGGTCTGACATAGGTAAAAACAATCAATGGCCTTATGTCGACCTAAAGAAAAATATTCTCGCATTACATTTTGTTTATCGCACGACACGTCATCGAAAATAAATATCGAATTAGGTTTTGCTTCCGCTGGAGTAACAATTGCATCCCATTTGTTAAACGCAAAATATCCTATTTCTTTTATTGGTTGTAATAACCTCTCTAGGTACTGATACTTTGGTTGATACAAGGATTTTGAGTAGAGATAAACGTTTTCAAAACGTACACCATTCGGATGTTTCAAGAGACCGATGACTACATTAGTTTTACCACAATTCGATGGACCTGTAATGATACACCGTATTGTTGATGGTAATAGTAGTCCATGCTTTTGCACGTTAGTGTTGTTGCTGCAGTTGTGGTCCGTAATTGGCAACGCCAATTGTTGCTTTACCAGACGCATTCTATCCATATACTAAAACGTAATTGCAGTATGGTAAGCATTTAAGCGAGTAATTCTACACGCATGACCAGTCTCCTTTAAACCTTTCGACTGACAAGATTAATGAAATCCTATCGTGGCTACGGGTTACTCAATAGTGCTATCAATCGTTTACCGGTAGAATTACATTTACCAGGCTATCGCTTCTGTGGACCGGGTACTAAGCTTCAGAAACGCCTCGAGCGTGGTGATATAGGTCGTAATCCCTTAGACGAAGCCTGCAAACTACACGACATCGCCTACGATCTTTCTACAGACTTAACAACCCGACACCAAGCTGATCGACGTCTTGCCGAAACAGCACAAAACGTCGTACTGCACCCGACGCTTCGTTAGGTGAAAAACTTGCTGCGTTTGCTGTTGGTTCTGCAATGAATGCCAAAGTTAAATTTGGTATGGGTTGTCGCAAGAAAACGATAAGGTGTAAAGGAAAACGACGTGGTCAGCGTCTACGTACAGGAAGTGGTATACCATTCAAGCGTTTAATTCGCACCATTTGGGAACGCATTAAAACGTTCGTCCGACCGATCTTATTAAAACTGCTAAACTTGCAGTGGCACCGATTAAAGATATAACAGATGAAATTCGTGGCATCCCACGTGTAATCCCTGTACCCAAAACTGGTGGTTTCCTACCTTTGATACCTATTTTTGCAGCCCTTTCCGCAATTGGAGCGTTGTCGGGTGGAGCAGCTGGGATTGCAAAAGCTGTCAACGATGCTAAACTTGGACAACAACAATTAGATGAAGCAAAACGACATAATATGGCACAAGAGGCAGTGACACTTGGAAAGGGTCTCTATTTGAAACCTTATCGCCGTGGACATGGACTGTACCTAAAGCCTTTTCTTACACACGGGCAAGGTTTGCGTAAACAAAGACAACGAAAAAAAAAAACTCAACGCATTCGTTTAACCTACCTATGCGAGCGTTGACCAATGTTGACTTGAACAAATACATAAAACGTTTACCAATATCCCGCTTTCGTGGAATATTCATGCGCAATTCACTTCCAAACACAATTCGTTGGCGAGAATGTGGTATTCTTAATCATGATACTACACGTGGTGTGGGAACTCATTGGACTGCGTACAAAAAAGATGGTTCAAGGGCAGTCTATTATGATAGCATTGGTAATCTACGACCTCCGAGAGAACTTGTCAAATACTTAACCTCATCAGGACCATGCACTCTCTATTATAATTAGGAACAATTTCAACGGCTTAACACTGTTACCTGTGGACACTTCGTATTGAAATTTTACTGCAAAATAGTCCTCCGTTAAGTTTCTAACAACGTTATATATTATTTGATTTTAGTGTATTTTAACTGTTTTGTATAAAAGTGTTTAATTAAAAACCATATATTGCAAGTGTTTCAGGAATTTGCTTTTATTACTCCATCCCAACTACGAATACGACTAGTTGTTAGTTTATCGTCAACCACCGAACATGTACACATTTACTTTAACTGGAACTGAATCTACGCTCACCGCAATCATCAACCCACCAATTGTTCTCGATGATGACCATGAATACGTTATTGGTCTTACAAACTTTGATACATATTTTTCAATTCCCAATGTAACGGAAGCGAACAATAAATTTTACATTGATGACATCGTGCTTACTTTACCAGAAGGAACTTATGAAGTGGCAGATATTAATAAGTTCGTACGACGTAATCTGAACGATCCTCGTGAACGCACTTCATCCAAACGTTATCTTATTGATATTCGAGCCAATAATAACAGTTTACATACAGAAATCAAAGCATCAGGTATAGTGGATTTTACACAACCAAATTCACTTGCTTCGTTGCTGGGTTTTGAGAAACGTAAACTACCAGCTCTCACTACTGCTATTTCGGACCATCCGGCACAAGTCTTTCCAATCAATTCAATATGTATTGAATGTAATCTTGTGGTCGGATCGTATCGGAATAGCAAACCTGTACATTTTGCATCAATTCTTTCCTGCAGTTGCTGCAGGGTACAAGATTATTGAAAACCCCGTAAACGTCACCTATATGCCACTTAATACAAGAATCATCGATCGCATCATTGTTAAAATAGTTGATCAAAACGGTAATCTCATCACTTTTCGTCGGGAAACCATCACGATTAGACTTTATCTAAAGCGTCTTTAAACAATGGTTTTGCGCTATGAGCATAAACCACCAAAACCTATTAATAGACGCATTGTCAGCACCTTTACCAGTTACAAGACACCAGTGCACCGATTAACACCGGAAAACGTTAAATTTCTGCAAACATTAGGACTCAAAGTGCTACATAGCTAAAATGGATAGTAATATTTTAAATGTTACGCAACGTGCTATATTTGATACAACCATCGTCAATGCCGACAAACATATGCATACTCCGTACTCCAATACCACGTATGAGAAGAACGATGTTATACGGATTCCAATAGAAAACGAAGATGTCTATACACTACCATGGGACAGCGTAATTTATATTGAGGGTACAATGAATAAGTCAGATGGTGGCGTTTCGCCTACAGCCGATTTTGTCAACAACGGAGTTTTATTTTTATTTGATGAAATTCGTTATGAACTTGGTGGAAAGACTATTGACCGCGTTCGTAATCCAGGTATAACTACGACTATTAAAAATTTCCTATCCTACGATTATAGCGAAAGTCGTCGCTTTAGGAACGCCGGTTGGTCCCCCATCGATAAGCTTGATCTCGTTGATGCTAATGGTCATTTCAACGTATGCATTCCCTTGCGCATGGTTTTAGGATTTGCGGAGGATTACCGAAAAATTCTTTTGAATATCAAACAGGAGCTTATTCTTATTAGAAGTAGTGCTGACGATGCAGCTATATCGAATTCTGATACCAAAGAGTCAATCAAAATTACTATTACACATATATCATGGCGGATTCCACATATAACCGTTGCAGATGCAGAGCGCTTAAAACTACTCAAACATATTCAACGCAATGCCACCATGGACATAAGCTTTCGCAGTTGGGAACTACACGAATATCCAGAATTACATACAACACACACGCATACGTGGGCCGTGAAGACGGCTTCTCAAGTGGAGAAACCGCGTTTTGTTATTGTCTGCTTTCAAACCGATACATCGCGCAAAAGGGGCGCAGTCAGTTCGACCACTGTAAGTTGACCAATATGAAATTACATCTGGGTTCATCTATGTATCCTTACGATAATCTTAACATTGATTTCGATACCAATCGCTATTCTATACTATATGAGATGTATGCACAGTTTCAACAATCGTACTACGGGGGTATCAGCGAGCCGATATTAACACCCAATGAATTTCAAACGCACGCTCCACTTGTAGTCATCGATTGTTCCCATCAAAACGAAATAGTGAAAGTGGGAGCGGTTGACGTACGATTAGAATTTCAAATGAAAGAAGCGCTTAAAGCTCACACTACAGCGTACTGCCTCATTCTACACGATCGTTTGGTCCGCTACAATCCTGCAACCAGTATTGTGAGTGAAGTCTAAAATTAAAATTTCCATTAGTTGTCGACGTTCAAAGGTTTAAAATTGCACATAATAACTTTGTGTTTAAAGAAATGGCTGTTTTACAACTATCCCTATCGAATGGAGTTGCAATAACATATGTGCTGAAACCACCATATTCTTGGAACTGTCTATCAGCTCGCTTCAAATACCAAAAGGTATGGTTAAGCAGAAACTTTCACGGTATATCTTGAGATGATGGCAATTTACAATGAATTTCCACACCTAAATGTTATTAACCTAGAAGATTTAGGGTGTACTCCTCTACATAAATTAAAGTATTACACCAATTCACACAAGTGTTTCTACCATACCACACGACATTCGTCATTCAATTGCGCAACCACAGATGTAATTGTACTCAAAAACTGGTTTGTACATATAACCAATTATTCATTTTAATAAAGAATAATGTTTACATTAAGTAGTGTTTTTATTTGTATATTTTATACCTACATACATACATATTCCTTGAGACTAGTAAGATGTGTTTCAAAAAATGTCTTGAAATAAGTTTAATTGTAAAACTTACTAACGAATCTGTAAGTATCATATTGAAAATTCCTCTTAACGGATATGTATTTTGCATTTTTATGCAAACTTTATGTTACAATAATACAATTAAAAAATTATATTCTACTACCGAGGTATTAAATTTTAAAGTATGTTATAGTTGTGTAAACATAAAATGCATTGCATAGGTTTTTATCATCAAAGTAGTACATTTTTATTTAATCCCACCTGTAAAATGATTAATTTCTTAAACCTAAGTTTCATAAAATTTATTCTCCAAAGATCAACCAACTATAAACCAGAACTACTAAATTTACATAAATTTCGGTGTTATTTTAATTTAAACTATGCTCATAAAAAGTCGTTTATATATATAGCACCAACATTGTTACTACCTATAAATATCAAATCTTTAAAGGAATTTACAGTCATGATTAATTAATAAGTGGTCTTTTCATTTGTACACATTTTGTATATGTTGTTTTAGTTCCATTGACGACCTATTATTAGTAATCTGTTTATTATTTTATTGACGATATAAATTTTAAGATTGGAAGGGAACGATAAGAAATCTTCCTCTGACATTTATATGCACTCCGCATAGTTGTTTAAGGTAGCAAATATAAATAAGCTGTTTAATGTGTTGTAGAAGAATTTTTCCATTGTATTATCGATATGTATATACTTACTTACTTAATGTGTTTTTAACGGAAGTAGAAATTATGAATTTTGGTAATTAACAATTATGCTAAAATGATTTGAAGTTATGCAGTTTCCATATATAATTTACATATATCGGTATGTTGTTATAAATATCACAACCTCAAGGTCATTAACTACCATGCACTTTACTAAACTATAATTAATAAAATCCCCATACATTTAACTAAGATACATTTTTCTTAATGTGGAAGTCTTATCTATATTTTATTCAAATAAGAATTTGCTACCGCCACCTACAAAAAGATAGGGACAATTAAAGAATGTAAGTTTTTGTAAATAAAACATTAAAATATTGTGTGTTTCTTTTTAATATTATATATTTAATACAAAAATAATTTTTTGAAATTCTCGGAGATTCTTCAACACGTGCCATGTTTTTGCTTAACCTAAAATCTCCGAAGTATTCAATCACCTAATGCGTGCAAAGCCTCCGTTCAGAACGCCTTATGGAGTACCATTCCGCATTTGAGAATGAGTACATCCCCATCCAAATTCTTCACCACGTTTTAAATAACGACATTATTTGCATACATTTAAAGGTTATATAGATCCGGGTACGAGTTTAGTGTGGTTGTATAAATTATTTTGGTGATGCAATCATGAATAAAATAACGAGTGACCTGTCTTAACATGTTTTTTACATATACACACACATATTAAATATATATTGAAATTGCTAAATGTAAACAAGAACACCTCTTGATATAAGATCAAATTAATTTTTTTTGAGAGTCAAATAAATCGTTATGAAAGGTGGTATAATTTGCATACCAAGAAGGAAATAGTCTTAACATGTTTTTGCAAACACACCATATGTTAATTAAATCCATTATATTAAAAGTTGAATGATTTGCATATATATGACCAGAGAGCTATAATTTCAATAAAAAAACACGAGGTTATATTCGACTGCGAATTCTTGTTATTTTATCTTGGTAATGAAATCGTGAACAACATGTTTTTACAAGATTTTACATGCAGACTTTATAATTAGATCCATTATATCACATTTCGTATATTTTTAAATGTTATTCGCTACTTCATACAAATACAGCTTTTGAGGAAAGCTAAAAATTCTTTACCACTTGCACGTTTTACTTAACATAACAAAATTCTTCATATAGGTAAAATCACCACTTCGCTATGCTCTCGGCTACCTAGTTTCGGCTACTTTTCCAAGGTCGTTGTGACGTCATAGCCTTTTATAAATAAAGAACAATGTAATACTATTCTAAAATTTTTATTCTGGCATTATACATAACAAAATTTAAAAATATTTAATGCCAAGCATGGAGCCATTTAAACTTAATTTTAATATAAATTCGATTGTTTAACATGGCTAACAACCAATGCAAGACTTAAGATATACAACAAATTTGTGTGTCAGATAACAAATCCTGGTGTTAATAAACAACTTGGAAATTATATACTAGATTTTTACGTTGTCCAGATGCACGTTTAAGAGCAACATTCGCGTCTACTTTGACCAAAGAACACGGTATTACGCAATTGGAAGCGACAATATAAAACTGTACAATTGGAAGCTATGTCAGTGCGGAACGGGTGTATAATCCCTTAAAAGACTGTTTAACCTTATTGGAAGATAGTAAGTTATACTTCCTAAAGGTGCCAATGTACTCGGTATCGCTAAAATGTGGAGTAAGTTATCGGACAAGCTTCAAAATAGCTGCTGTTTAGTGTATAATAACCTGCTACAGTACATGTATTGGGGAACGGCAATACAAAGAAATTGACGGCTTGCAAATTAAGTTGCCAGAAAAACCAGAGAAAGGAAAAATTGAAAAGTATGTGCTTTCAGCTTTTAGTTTTAACTATTTACCTGTAAATTATTTGGAGATAGTAGAGTAGGAAGACAGCCAAGATAAAATAAAAATCTTACACAAGTGCTACATTAAAGCAGGTAACATATTTTACACAATCTGTAACACCATATTCTACAATTCCAAAAGAAATAATCATTTCGGTATCGGGGTTGATAAGTACGCCTAACATTCGCCCAGAGGTTGTACGACAACGCGTAAATATTGACAGTAAACTCTCTCCGTTGACGCTGCAGGAAATTGCCCAATTATGCACGCCATACGCTGTAAGTGGAAGAAAAGACAGCTGGAATTAGAGGAAATGCATGCAAAAGGCAAAAGTTGGACTAAATAGAAGACACTGCGACAATACGCGAACAATACAAAGATGTGTTAGACAAAGAACATCTTATTAGAGAAAGAGGAAAGGATTAAAAGATTATTTTATGTGCCGATGGACTGACTTGGATACATCCGCGTTCTACAAGCTGTATGTATTTGTGGTTAGTAAGAAAGACTCTTTTTAGAATTTTAGAATAGTATTACATTGCTCTATATTTATAAAAGGCTATGACGTCACAACGACCTTGGAAAAGTAGCCGGAACTAGGTAGCCGAGAGCATAGCAAAGTGGTGATTTTACCTATATGAAAATGAAAATAAAGAACTTTTAAATTTTTTAAATAAATTTTGGTAGGAAATATTTAATAAATAAGTATATTTTAATGAAACACATATTTTCTAAATGATATTGGTGCTAAGGAAAGCTATTTTTATTAAGTTCTATAGTTTGAGAGTGATGCTACACCTTGAGTTGTAAAAGTTAATACATAAGCCTTGATATAAGATCAAATCAAATAATTTGAGAGTCAAATAAATCGTGATGAAAGGTGGTATAATTTGCATATATTTTAAATTCATACGGGTATAATTAAAAGATTATATGTTAGATCCGACTGCAAGTTCAGTGTACTTGTATAAATTATTTTGGGATGATGTAACCAAAAGGAATATACGAAATACCTGTCTTGAAATGTTTTGCAAACACACCTTATGTTAATTAAATACATTATATTAAAAGTCGAATGTCGGCGTGATTTACATATATATTGCCAGATAAAAACACGTTGTTATATTCGACTGCATGCAAATTCTTAGTATTTTATCGCGACATTGAAATTGCGAGATGTGAACGACTTCTTTTTACAAGATTTTACCTGCAAACGTTTAAAATTTGACCTCCATCATATAACATTTCGTATATTTTCTCAATTTTATTTGCTACTTCGTACAAAACGCAGCTTATGAGGAGAGCTAAAACACTCTTTACCACTTGAACGCGTTTGCCTAATATTAAAAATTCTTCACAGCGGCGTTTTAATTTTTAGCTTAACCTACCCCAGAAAATACGAACCAACACGTGAACTCCATTTTCTACACACATAACATTTTTAAAATTTAATATTTAACGTCGGGAACGCTGCTAAAAATTTCTTAAGAAAATATCTCCACCCCAGCGCACGCGCACCACCCCACGACAAAATTTAACGACCCGCCGAACGCACACCCCAAAGACCTAACGACCCCCGACGCAACAAATTTACACACAAAACAATTTTGTTCTCAAAACGGCGTATACATATCTTGCTGCACGTTTTGTTTCCCAAAGCGGCTTAGCTGTTCATATTGTTCTCGAACCGGCGTATACATATCTTGCTGTGGATCTCTGTTGCCAAACCGGCTTAGCTACCCTACTAAACCCAACAAAGAGATTAAATTGTTAGAAGGCAAATTAAAAGTGTCTTTGAGAAATGTTAAGCTATAGACTAATAAACAAAATGGAAAATGCGAGCGTATGTAAAAACCGTAAGAAAGAATATGCTGAAGAAATTAAAATCGCTACAGACGAAATTAAGAGAAGGGACACCGAAATTAAAGAGAAGAATATCAAGTCGAAGATATAAATAAAATTGTGGGTTGAGCTAATAATACGAGCTCAATGCATTTTGGAAGTAATGTTGAAATCCCCAATTATTCTATAGATGATCCAGTGGAATTTTTGAAGAGATATACAATAAAGTATGTACAACTGAAATCGATAAGTATTACGTGATAAATCACTTGTTAAAAATTAGTTACACTATACATGCGTGGACAATGCCATAAAGACTTTCGAAGGTTTTAGAAACTTGTTTTCGAATACGTATTGGTCAGTAACAAAACAGATTCAAATTGGCTGGAAAAATTTACGACGCTGGGTTATGAAACTCTTTAACGAAGGGGATCAACACTAAATTATATTTGGGCGCTCATCCGCTGGATGTCACTACAAATTATAGTTTCTTAAAGCCGGTAATGTAGGTAGTGTTCGATCTTCCAAACAAAAGAGAAAGAAACATAGGAAAGTTTGGCTACTGTCTACTTGTGTTTTGTTTAAAAGCAACAGAAGTTATTGGCTGATTATCCCGTAACTGATATAAAGCTATTTTAAGTACTCGCACCATAGCATAAAAAACTATTTCGAAAATACTCAGGAACAGGTGACATACAAAAAATCAATCAAATTCGACTATACAAAAATAAAAGTTATTGGAACCTAATTTTTAATAAGAGATTAAATGAACGTAATAAACTTTATATATACAGTGTGTCCAAATTTCGAGTCTCTACATTGTGATTTCAGTTATTACAAGAGATAGAAATTGGGTTAAATGGGGAAAGATTTGGAGGAATCCAGGCCAGTTTTGTATCCGTTTACAAAATTGGTGTAAGTTGTCTGGTTTTGGAGATATTCGAAGAAAACTAAAAATGGCGGATTTTGTTTTTTGATAATAAAACATGAATCATAAGTCGCACCATCACAAGACTTGCACATTATTAAGACACTTTTCTAAAAGGAGTATTTTAGCATAAACAGAATCATTCCACTGTCTTTTGTTTTCGAGGAAACGCCCACAACTTTTGTTTTTCTTACACCAATTTTGTAAACGGATACAAAACTGGCCTGGATTCCTCCAAATCTTTCCCCATTTAACCCAATTTCTATCTCTTGTAATAACTGAAATCACAATGTAGAGACTCGAAATTTGGACACACTGTATATATATATATATATATATTGCTGTGATAAGGGGTTGTTTAAGGGTGTATTTTATAGCAATGGTCATGTAGTAATCAGAAATTATAATAGCGAGCAGAAAACTGCATTTATTTAGGAGAAAATTGAGTATTTGCGACAGTTTGTAAATAGTAAGCAGTCAACACCCTGTATATAGAGTATAAGTAGTTTTAAGCGACGCAAATAGTAACAATAGGACGCATAGTTAGCATAGAAATAAGTAATTCATGCATTAGGTAAATAACAAATATTTAACACCCGGTATATAGAGTTTCAGTAAATTTAGGTAATACAAACAATGATATTTTTCAGTGGAAGCACGCGTAATTACAAATAAGCATAGTTCATATAATTAAATACGCATTCAAATAGAATTCTAATTAGTTATGATAACACGGAGATAAGAGATAAAACTTAAAGAAGCGTAGCGTAAGTGCGTACAAACAATTAATACTTTGATAAGTAAAGGTAATTAAAAATGCGTAAATAAATAAGCATATATGAAAATTGAAAGTCGAATTGCATCAGATATTTGTGTATAATATGGGGAAAAGCGATTATTTACTCAAAACACCGCATGGTAAATAACGAAGCATCTGTAAGCAAACAACAATTACTCGAAAGGCCGAGAATGTTACATCAGAAAACCACTTTAAGTGTAGGAAATAGAAAGACTTGATTGGTTAAAATTAGTAGGCCAAACCCACAGACAAAGGGGGACGTACTCATATATTAACAGGGAGAATGATAACGGCGGTCAGTTTTCAACTCAACAAGGCCAAGCTGTGTCACTATGAATCAAAGAGTAACGCGAGTTAAGGTTCGTGGCTTTGAGCGGTCCTTTTTAAAAAGACTTCTTTGGTCCTTAACACATTTATTTGTTTAAACAGATTTGAACATGGAATTTTACAATATTGAATTAATTTATTCTAAGTCGAAATAGTTAATACTTAATTGTACAAGTGAGTTACCGACGGACTGCAATGTGAAAGCTGAACGTTGATGAACTGACTGGGAGTTGAGCTCCCGGTCTTTTTATAATCTCCCTACCTCTTTACAATTCTGTGGGAACCTGCGGACCTAATGTCCGCTTACACTTGATTCCATTCATAATACTTAGTTGCTATCTTAAAAGCTATTCATAATTACAATGTTGCAGGCTTATTCTGCGTAATCTCGGTACGTGACTTCCTTCGACCGTCTGTGACCTGACATCTGCAGTGTCACTTATCCTTGTGCTACTTTGTAGCGCTTCCGTTCACATGAGAACGTTTATAATTGAATTATATTGTAACAAATTATCTTTTAATTACATTGTTGCATTTTCTTAATATTTCCTAATAAGTTTATTAGTTTCATAGGTATAACAAATGGGGGATCGCATAACTCGCGTACGTAATAATATTTTGATAGTCAAAGTGTTTAATGACAGATAGTGCTACGAATATGAAAATTTCTAATGCCGATGAACGTAAGTAGAATTTTGGGAATTTATTTGAACTAAAATATAATAATAGGGCTCCAGAGGGGGACGATAACATCTAAGTTGGACGATAATAAATCTAAGTGTGATAATAATAATTATAAGTCTGAGGCTGGTGAGAATAATTGGAGGGTGTACAATAATCCAAGTTTGTGGGTGACGACAATAATTTAAATGTAATAATTCAAGCGTGTGGATAGATAATATTTCAAATGGGTATATAATAATTCCGAATTAGTGGAAAATAATTTCGAATACGATGGATGGTATAATAATGCATGGAGAATTCTAATTGATGTTAGTTGATAATGGATGCGTCGATAATTTTGGTTGCGAGAAAGGAATAAAGAAGCACACAGACCAGGTTAGATCTTTTTTTAGTTTTAAGACATATTTTTCTATTTGAATTTGAATATTGAATTTGCTTAATTAATATAAATTAGTGTAACTGAGTCAACAACGAACTTGCATACGTTGAAAGTACGTAATATAATAAAGGGGTTTTGAACGTTCCAGGCTTCTTTGAATATAAAAGAATAGTTTTTGGTGACTTTAGATTGATGGCAAAACATATAAATTTTTGAGATAAATAAGACATAATATTGATTGATTGAAAAGTGTATTTTATTAATTTTCAAAACCTGTACATAATATTTGTTTTCATTATATGGAATTGAATTAACTTCATTTTATAATTCAAAATAAAAGCTAGTCGATACATAGAATAATAAAATTTGTGGGAGTGCAACTTGATTGAGATAAACACAGAGTGGTGGAGTCAAGCAAGAATACGCCATTGATACCGAGTGCGGCGTTATCATATCAAGTTTTGTTATTGGTCGACACAAGGTCGGTCCACGATAAATCCAGTCAAATCCAGTTAATACATAGTATAATTAAAATAGCCGCCCAAACGATGGGGAACGAATTTTTGTGAGAGTATCATAGCAATATATATATATATATATATATATATATATATATTGCTGTGATATAGCCCCTACGTTGGTGTGCAATTTTTATTGCTGTGATATTATCCTTACGTTGGTGTTACTATTTTTTATTTGCTGTGATATGCCTCTTTGATGATCGACGTATCTATTCTTTTTGGTGCGAATAGCAACCCCTTTTAAAATCCTATGATTTCTTGATTTTGTTTTTCCACGGCTAGCTCACTGAATGCCCTACTTCACAACAATAAAGATTGCATAACCCCTTTTCTTTCTATTTGTTGAAATAATTTAAATGAAGCAATCCTAAATTACACAGTATAATGATTGATAATATGTACAGTTTTATGTTAATTCACAATGTTAGCGCGGGGGGTCTTATAACTTTGTACATCGACTTACCTTCGCGGTTTTTTGTTGTTCTAAGCTGCAGTTCCCTTTCTTTCAACTAAGTAGACTGTATGCGAGATTTAGTCCGTGTTACGTTGCACTTGCACTGTGTTTTTTAGGGGTTTAATAAATAAATTCACATTCCGCTGCACTATGACTAACTTACGTTACCGAACGAAAAACCGACTGTCCTGCGTCGATATCCATAAGAGAGTGTTTGTTCACTACTCTTAGTCCAACTTATTCACACATGCACAAGGAATTTTTACGGCAGGATATAAGGGAACAAGGGATAACAGTTTTACTATTAGATTTACAACTACAAATTAAAATTAAACACGACAACGTGCTACAAAGAGACCGAACACACAAATTAGCCCCTGAAAAAATAATTCAGATTCACCAAATTTAGTTTTTTTGAAAGCCAGCAAAAATATCTTTGTAATTACTCTCAAGTACCTTTCGAACGTTCAAAGATGCCTCTGTATTATTCAAATTCTCAATTGACCTTTTTGTTGACCCTTACAGATATATAATATATAGCAAATATTAAAATTGAAACAGTCTTTAACAAATGAAAAAAATTAAGATCTCTAACCTGCGTTTTCCTCGCTTGTCACTAGAATTGCCTCAGAGTATCTGTGGTCAGCACTCCTTGATTGTTACAGTTCGACTTGCTTCACTTGTTGCTTGTTGGTCAGAATGATTGATTAATGATTGCTTGTATTTCTCCTCTCGGATCTCTGGAGTAACTTTGAGTATCTTTGAGTATTTTCACATTTATTTTATATTTCCATCTAAGTATTTAAAATAATTTATTTGGACGTATTGTTTAAATATGCATTTAGAGTATTTATTTAGACGTACATTTAAATCTATATTCGGACCTTTTTTCGGAGTCTTTTCGGAGCCCTAAATGGTTAAATATTAGGATATTGTTTAATTAATAGTTTACCTTACGTCTAAGCGTAGAACAACTATTTTTCGTCGCACAAATTTGGCACTTTTAATAAATTATTGACTTTTTACAAATTGTCACTGGTACGTTACTTTATATCGTGCCTTGTTGAGGATGAACTGTCCATTTTCGAGTTTCTCATCGTATTTATAAGCTCCACCTATGCATGTTTTAATTGATACGCATCGCGTGTTTATTGATAAACGTTTGTAATTTCCGCCTATCTCTGTAGAACTTTGGTATTTCTCATATTCCCTGGCTTTAATTGTTGTACTTTCATTCAATCTTCCATCTAGACATTCAATATATCATAGTATCTTCTTACAATTTCCAAATATTCCTTTCATTCTGCCACGTATTTTATATTTGTGTCGCTTATAGTCCAAAGCGTATAGTATAACGAACCGTCTATTATTTATTTCTTATTAAAAATATGTTGGATTTCTATGCAAATATACTATTCCTAGTCACGTATTTATTTTCTAATAATGACGTATTAGAATGCGTTTACTTATTCATGCGTTGACATATTTAACGAAATTATTAAATAGCTAAAATACCAGGTTATCTATCTTTCCCGATAATGTGTTTATATTGATGCAATTTGTTGCGTTTAAAACCTTATCTTTACTCGTTTCTTGAACTTTAAGCGTATCCTAAAAGGTACACATTATTATTTTAGTTAAATATTATCTAATTATTGAAAATGAGCTTCTTTCTTATGCATTAAATTAAATATAATTTATATACAGTGTGCTCGCTATTGATCTTTTGTAAAATAGTCGATTTACTTCCATAATTGGTGGAATTATTTGATTTTCTTTACGTTAAAATTGTTTACATTTATTCTACAACCCCTATGAATTAATCTATTCTAAACTACCCTCTTATAGCAATATATATATATATATATATATATATATATATATATATATATATAATATATATCATTTATCTATGTCGAAGTGAAAACTTGGTGGCTTGAAAAGGTTTCTTGTTGTGTAATAAAGTTAAATCGAAGAGCGGATCAACGTTTATGTTTAATTGTACTGTTCTTCATCGAGAAAAGCATTCCCGAAAAACAATAAAAGGACAATATTTTGGCTGCAAAAATTAGAGCAATAAACAATACACCAAGGAAATTACAGCGCCCGCTCAGAAAACATTCTAAATTATCGTAGCTTCGAATGGTCTACTTCCGGCCAGAATAACTACATGAGACCGTAAATAAAGGCTTTGTGCACTCTGCAATGCGAAACCTCTCGATTGACAAGTGCAAGACGATTCGATATAAAATAATTATAGCGCTTTGTATATAAATTTATACTTATAGCTTGGATAATTACTTATAGTGCCTCGTTAGTACGTAATTTAGATGATTTCAGCGTAATCGTAGTTTTACCAAGATAATACTTGTACTGTTAAGCCTTTAGTTCGGAAACTGAATTATTGTGTGAGAGCTTTTGGAGAATTTTATGGTAACTACGAGTTGCTGAAAATGGTTGTATAACTAGTTTAAAAATAAAGAACTGTTCTTATTGCTAATAGCGTTTTCGTTACATTATAAATTGATTTCTAGTGGGTCTTGCTTAGGTTTTGGTTTTTAGGCATTATGTGGAATCGATGTTAGATTATTCTGTAATTGTTGGATGTAAGTTGATCCGCCGTTGCGTCTCTGCGCTTGTCTTTTCGAGTATAGAAAAAATTGTGAACTTGCAGTTAAAATTTAAAATTTTGTTGGGAGAGGGGCTGTGGTATATCGGACTGCCAAGAAGAAACTTGTTCTAAAATATTTTGTCTTATGCACGCGGGTGACGAGCAGTATAGCGTAAAATAAAGAAGAGTACTCTAGTGCCGAAGTGGAAAAGTTGGGGTTGCAGCCACAACACCCCTCCACGTAAGTGACTTTGATAAACTATATCTATGTATGTGATTGATATTAGAATCTTGAGACTGGTTTGTAGCGCCGACACAGTAATAAACAATGCCACTGTCAGTGGGCATGCAAATACTGTAAATTAAGTTTTGTAAACATACCCAGTTGTATCGTGCGAGGTCGTTTTGTTTTTAAATTTTGTATAGGATCTTGTCCAGGAAAACATGCCGGTCACACTTCTAATGCTTCAAAGTTACGGTAAGTATTGCGTAAATAGTCAGATTGTGCTCGAACAGGATTCTTTGCAAGTTTTATTTACTGAATTTTACATCACAAATAAAGAACGGTTACAACCTCAATCGCCAAATTAGAATGCTCCAATAGTAAAAATAGTTTGCCTAAATATTTTGTCGATAAAGCATCTAGATATCGATATCAGCAAACTTTATCAAGAAATTCGGAGACTTATTGATGCCTTGAAGCAAATTTATAATAAATTATACGGATGAAACATGCGTTGCGTGAGTTTAAGTATTTGGAAGATGCTTATTTTACTGTGGAAACGAGAACGTGAATGTTGAACACATGCATGCAACTAGGATTATCAGTTAAGAACCTTAATAGAGTGCTGGTATTATGTTAACGTCGACTCAAGTTATTAGGTTTACCTATTTTTACTGCATTGTTAGATAAAGTAACACCCATGAATTTTGTTGTGCCTTGGAGTAAAGTCACTGATTATTTCTCCCGATTACGTTTAATTTGTTTATATGCAACACCAGTTTGATATCTCAATAATAACTTGCAAGAAATTATTAAATGTTTTTAGAACGCGGTTTGGAGCTATCCTGGAAATCCTGCAAAAATCGAGGAATATAATTTTATACCCGTAATTCCTGAAAAGTACCGAAAATACACCTGGAAGTCTGGAAATATTACGAAAACTTTCCTTGAATTTTACTATTAGCATTACATTCTGTTTTGTGAATTACAAAAACATATTTAGGCGGTTTCGAACGCTGCCGCAGTTAGTTTCGTGAAAACGTTAATCATTGGTAATGAAAGAAAAATACTTTTCAATTGCTTAATTTATTTGCAACCTACATTATGGAATACAGGAAATTTTTGGGCCTACGCGAGTTCTGTATCTCCCAATTGATATATGTATAAAGAAATAGAAATAATTAGGAATTATTAGAAAGTGTTAAGAAAATGTTAAGTGAAGTGCAACAAAGTAATACAAGGACAATTTATAAAGTTTATTATCAGTTTATGAGAACGGATGCAGTACTTTGTATCCAGACGATAGTGACACTGCAGGTGGCAGGTCACAGACGGTCAAGATACCGCAATTACCTAGAAAATAAGATTGTAACAATGTAACAAAGTATAGACTTAAGAATAAGCAGACATGAGATCTGCAAGTTCCCACAGCCATGTGAGGAGGTAGGGACATTATAAAAAGCCCAGGAGCTCCAAGACCCGACAGTCAGTCAAAGTATTCAGCTTTAACATTGCAGTTGCTTAGGCTACTCAAAATAATATATTTAATAGTTATTTTCGAACTTAGAGTAAATTAAATCAAGTTTTGTAAAATTCCATAATTAATGTCTGTTTGAAATAAATTTGTTAAGAAGTTTTGTAGTTGGTTTTTAAAAACGCAGTTCCCAAGGTCCGAACCTAAACTCGCGTTCTTGTCCGGTTTTCTATTCTGGTAATACTTTGCCTTTACATATAGTGATATTTTAAGAAAATCTGTACATTTTAAAACTTAAATTCACAGGTTGTATCTTTTTGACTTTTTGAGATACGGACTTGGAGCTCAGCGTACGGTTTAACACATAGACCTCTCTTCAAAACAATATTAATCTTTGAGTTGTGATCGCGTTTATAGACACGTATCGAATCCGTTAAGTCCAAAATCGTGGGTTCATTTTGTGAGCCCGTAGTCTACGACGTTCGGCTGCTAAGAATATCATATTGGTACTAGCCCAAACTTTTTCTATCTCCTTTAAAATTGGCGGTACTATGTCTATTTTTAACCAACTGATTGAAATAGAAACTGTTGCGCATTTGAGCATTGATTTTAAAAAGGTTTTTACGTTATAAAAATCATCATGAAGTCTAACATTCGTGTCCTTATTTGATTTGATTTCCTACATTGAAATAATTTTACAATCTATTTTTTTTAACTTTCGCTGTCAGTGTTCGTTGATAGAATTGTTTAAAAAATGAAATTTCTTTTATGTGTCCCTCGACATTTTTATGTTTGCATATAGATATTACAAGCAGAGATAGGAAAAAGGTGGCTGATGTAGAACTAGATCAGACAGTGATACATGCAGACTACAAATTTCAGGGAAACGTGTAGGTTAGTTCAGAATAGGAAACAATGAGAGTACGTGTCTAACCAGTTCCAAGACCGAAGACCTAATGATGATGATAATAGATAAAATTGTAACTTTTCATAATTCACTAGAAAAACGCAAGGTAATTGTTATTCAAAAAAATACAATTGTTTTATAACTCCGATACGCCTCTTTATAAATAATCACGAAAAAATGTTGAATGAAATTTAAAACCAACCTGTCTCTTTTCTTTTAAACAAAAATATTAGTTTTCAAGTTATTTGATAGTGTATATTTTTTTTTATTTTTTTAAATCCTAAAGGAAAAATTTATTATTCGTGTATAATTAAAAAATATGAGCCTGGTATTTAGATGAAAAGGTTCGAGAAAACCTGTACCTTACAGGTTTTCATTTTTATATTTCGCTCTGAGCCCTGTAGTATTTGGAATTTGAGTTGTAGTGCCTATTAAAGACATTTTGGATTAAAAAGCATAGCGGAAATAAACGTTGTAAGAATTTAGTTTCAAAGCTAAGAGCTTGGCGAACAGAAAGTATCTCAAATTAAATGAATTGTTTGTTATGTTCTTTTTGGTGTTAGATTTGAAATTTTGGACGCAATATGACGCTTTTTTAACGGTGCAAATGAGAAAAATACATTTTGATAATCCTAATATTACTATGAGAAGTGTGAAGTTAGTACTAATCACCGTAGTGTATTTACAAATTTTTTCTATGTATTTAGGTGTATCAAAAGGGCGGCAGTAGTTTTTAAAAAGCTTAATATTTTCTTTTTTGGCACTAACTGAGCGTGATATAAAATTGTGTTGTTTATACATTTTTTGTTTTTGATATTGTTGATGTTTTTGGCGAAACGCAACGGCGAAATAAATTTTGAACAAACATTTTTATTAGTATGACGCTAACAACGCCTATACAAAAATAAAGAAATTTTGAAAAATATTTTATCGACTTTTGCTAAGCGCTAACTGGTCCAGTTCGTATACAGCTTATTTTTCGTTAACTTGAAAACGTCTCTTGGTTTCAAAAAACTACACCTTATTTTATTCGACCGATTCCATTGAAGTTAGAAAATTTTAATAATAATTTGGTGCGTTTTCAATAAATATACATTGTATAAACTTCAAGGAGGAAACTTGTAGGAAAGAATGTATACCTAACAATAGCGTTTTAGATAAGCAAATGTTGTTGAAATTAACCACAACCGTATAACTGCTTCTTATCTAATCACCAAAAATGCCTGCGTAATATTTCTGTAAGTTTTGTAATGTTTGTTTTGTGTTATTTTTATCGTTCAATATTGATATAATTTTATTACTCATACTGCGATAATAATAAGCAGCTGAAGAAGGTAAATGTAAATATTTCTAGCACAATTCTTAAAGATAAAGAAACTTTCAAGTTTTAGAAGTTTTGCATTTTATTATTCTTCTCACCAAGAAGATTAGTTTAAAAAGTAGGATAATTGTTTTAACCGTTAGTGTCGGAAACTAAAAAAAATTAAACTAAACAAGAAATGATACGTTTATGATTATTTCTTAATACCCATTCATACAATTTTTGAGAAGTTGCATTGTGAAAACCGTTAGTAGTGGAAGTAACAAATTGTCACAATATAATAATGTTTTTTTATATTCTTAATATAATAATTATCGACTAATACAAAGATAACCTTTTTGAAGTTTTTCGTTGCAACTGCTATAAGATTTTTGGGTTACTACATAAATTTGCTTTCTCCATGTTCTATCCGAAGGTACTTGTTATGTCGAGCAAGGTAAGGATTTTAACGTGCGTGACAACACTCCAGGATCTGAATCTAAGCCCTCACCCGAACAAGAGCATATTTTGGTAAAAAAAAACGTTGGCTTACAATTTTTCAACCTAGGTCCATGAGATAAATATAACACGCGGAATCAAACAATCACGTAGCAGCTTTTATAGAAACCACCGTATATTCGAAGGTATACTACATCGGTGTGCAGGTTAGTTTTTTGATCTGGAAGTTCAAAATTTAGTCGACCCCTGTCATAATCCAGCAAAAGGGAGAGCTTTAACATGCGTGACAACTTATAACTAGATCGCACTTTTGTAAAAAGGCTTGCCTGACATTTTTCAAAGGGTCCGTGTCAATATTTCGATAATTGAACTCACGATTTTGTGATTAGTAGTCACACGCGAACCTGAGAACCTCGATGCCGCCTTCTTAAAAACACCATCGGTAGAAAAAAGTTGGAACGTGATCTTGATTGAATTCCAGAGAAATATTCAGTATCTTCCGTCATACACAAAAACTAACCGACGATTACCGCTACTTCTCAAACCTACATCGTTGCAATCTCTATAATTTAACTTCTTTCGGTTTCTTGCACTCTTTCATCGATGCTTGTTGCGCTTATTCTATTATCGCGATTTAATCATCAACAGCCCTATCGCCGCACAATTTTAAAAATCTTCTTCATGCAATTTCGTCAAGCTTCGTTTGCTTATATGTCAACTGTCGACACCGTATACTTGGCACAAATGGTCTGCGAATCTATAGAACCTACATGACGATAATAATCCGAGATGAATGTTTGAAACACTTTAAATTTAGATGGGAGAAGAAATAGCCTTACTACAAGCACTCCTCTCGGTGACTTCTAATGAAAATGTTTTAACTACAGGCTGATGACTTTTTTCCAGTAAGTAAGTACGCCATTAAATCAAAGTAATATGTAAATTAGAAAAATTTACTTAGACCTTTCAACCATTGGACCTGTAATCGTATGTTAAAATACAGCAAATCGTAGTAAAATAATTCGATTAAAGTTTCAGTTTAAAGAGAAAACAAAATAGTTACGCTATCCCATGCTCAAAACAGTTCGGCCTGTTCATAAATCCACAAATCGAGGCCCAGTTCTACATAATTACTTCAGCTCCAAAACACAGATTGTTTACTTACAAATTCTAAGATTTTATTTTAATTTATATTATGCGCAAATTATAGAACGAAAAAGATGGCACATCTATAAGGTAAGTGTTCTTCTTACAATTCTCTAACAGGCGAAAGAACAGCGTTTGTTGACAAAATTACAAAAAAATAGACTGGAATCGACGTGGAACCGTAAAACTGGACTCGATGACAGTGGCACCGTTTAATTTGGAGTGTACGTCCCCTATACTTTTGTTATCTACGTAGGCGATACTCGAAAATGAGTTATGCCTGCATCTTCCAAGACATCACAATGACTGCAATAAAAAGGTACAGTTTCTTGCATCGGATATCGTGTGTGGTTGTTTGTCCGCAAGGGGTGTGGGTTAATTATATTTTACAGATGGTGTTGTACGCATAGATGTACAAAGATGTTGTGAAAGAAGTTTGTTACTCTTGATTGAAAAATGTGCGGCGGTTGAAGGGGATTTCACTTTTCAATAAGATAAGAGGCGTCATCATAAGGCAAAAAATATTAAATTATGGTTTCAGCAGCGTGCATTTCAAATCAACATGAAAATGAAAAAACGCTTTGCAAGTATCCAGCTTCTGCAGTGCCCAAACTAAAAGCTACATTGCAGAGAACATCGAACAATATCTTGTCATCTTAGACAATGTACAAAACTTATCGGTGCGACTCCTAGTAGAATTAAAGCTTCTATTGCTGATAAGAGGAAAGGAAATGGGTCCGAAACGGTTGAAGACTTTAAATAAGTTGAAAACGTTACATGAGTACCTTGAAATAATTTTAACAGTTCCTGAAACTACCCAGAATAAAATTTACCATTTACTGTGGAATTTGTGAATTAATGAGCTACACCAAGCAACTTCTTCGCAATGTGATATTCTAAATTTAACGAATTATAACTGAAAAATCTACACGCGTGGTTTACTCAATATAAAATGTGAAGCAAAAATATCTACAAAGCAGTATTATGGGTAGAAGCTAAACGTATAAATAAACTAATGAAATATCAAGATCTATTTAATAATTACATTACGAAACGCATCTAAAACTGCTATAAAGCGAGATTGAAATGCATGTATCCGGGCTGCCTTTCTTGTTGTAAGATAAATCAAGGATTAAGTTCTAGTCATCTCACCTCAAAGTAAAGTTGAAAACTTAGCTATCATAAAATAACATAGTCACCATGAAGATTTGAGTACAGAAATAATGTATAGGTCATTTTTTGTAGCGGTAATTAAGAAATATATGGAACATTTTCGAAGGGATGCCTATTCAGTTTTAACAAAAGCGACTTCATATCTGTTTACCGGTAGCAAAGGATGAATAACAGGCATTGCAATACACTAGAATAAAGCAATATCGTATATAAGTGTGAATGCGGTTGGGATACTTTCGTTTTTAGTTTGAATTCAGTTCTAATAAACGTTTCCTGTAGGAAAAATAATATATTAGTTATATCCCTTATATTAGGCCCCACGGTTGTGCGCCATAAAAATGCTGTGATATCTCGCCCCACGGCCTGGGCGTACATAAAAATGCTGTGTTAACCCTTATGTTGCTCAACCACTTGTGAAAATGTTAATTTATAATTTTCTTTTGCCTCGACTAGCTGATTCAATTAAATAAAACAATTCCACAATACACAGTATAATGATTAAATATTTAAAACTTTTTCCTTTTTTAAATATCTTCTCCCATTTTGAATTATTTACATCTATTAAATTTTTAGAAAATGAAGCCAGCAAAACGAGCTTTTATTACATTTAGAGACCTGTTGAAACGTTTCAAAAATGTCTATAACTTTTCATAAATATATTCAAGAAACCCCAATTTGTCGGCTCTTACACTTTTAAATTATTATTGAAATAAAACAGTTTTAAAATAAATCGTCAAAAATATCTAACCTGAAGTGGTTTTATAGGAGCTCTGCATTCCTAGGAATTGAAGTCGACATCCAGCCAATATTTAGTATCCAAATCGTTATTCCAATGAAAGTTTTTCATTTCCGTAATAGAATATTTACCACTTTCAGAGATTATTAAATTGTTTGAACAGACAGCATTTTCTAGAGTTTCATATCCAAAATTGTATTTAAGATCGTAATGGATCGTTATTAAAAGTTTTAACTAGAATCATAACGCTATTTCGATTGTGGTTCAGAACGTTGTTCTTTAGATCGTAATTATTCCGAATGTAATTAATCAGAGGGTATTTAATCAGATGGTAATTATTCAGAGGGTGTTTAGTCAGAGCCCTGTTTTATTTATTATTAGAAATGATATAATTTCACTAAATCTTATTTACTTACGTCTTTTTAGAAGTACGGCTCTCTTTGCACTATTATACACTCTTTAAAATAATTTTCACTTAACTTTTCACGTAAATATTTATCACATTTAAGTATAGTGACTGCCCAGTTCAAAAGTATACTAACTCAATATTCAATTGTTATGATATTTATAGGATCGGCCCCCTTTAGTTTCTGATTCGTTGACTCTACGTGCTGGGCGAGTCCAAGTGTATTATCACTTGTTATTTTGGGAATTTTACCAGTTGTCTAGTTTAATACCATGACGCGATGCTCACTTTGGTCACGTAAATTCTTATTATACCTATGCATTTACTTCAGAAATCCCAGGAATTTTCATTCAATCGATCACGTAGTGTTATTGTTTGTCCTTATTCTAATCTAAATCGAATAAATCTGGTGTTTGTTTATTTCCTAATAAATTGGATTTTTGAGCAAATGTGATACTTTTAAATCACGTACACTTTTCAAATAATGCATAATTTCTAAGTGCGTTTAAGATGATATATCCACTCATTTTTTTGAATATTTGTCTAGCCAATTCATGCAGGTTTTTCACTGATTTAAATTCAATACGTTTCGTTACCTTTTCAAATTATTATCTTCGCTCATAGCTACTCTTGGATATCTGTTTTAATCGCTTGTACTGCTATATACAGTGTGCTCTCAACTAATAATATTTATAATGACCTATTTACTCTTCTAATATCTGTAATTCCGTGCTTCTGTTACTTGGAAGTTTCCCTTGCTTATTCTACGACCCCTATGACTTAACCTACCCCTAAATTAACCCTATAATTACAGCAATATATATATATATATATAAATTAATGTAAAGATAAATTCGCTTATAAATTACCAGTAAGCTTAGCGACATGATAGTGCTTAATTCGTAGTGTCTAGAAGATTAAGTTAGAGCCTACAAATAGTGATTAAGCTAGTGTTAATGTAAACTAGACTTGAGATGATGAAGAATAATCATTAGGTTTGTATTTATTGAAAAAAGATTGTTAAAGAATTCTTTACAAACTAAAATACGATGAAGTGTTAAACATTTCAGCGCAATGACTAGAGAATTTTCGCACAATAATTATCTCCATAGTTGGTGTGGATGCAGTAGACCCGTTTATCGGCCTAGATCAACGGATTTCGATCTTTTGGATGGCAGCTTATGGCATTATTTGAAACAAATCGTTCACTTCCAATTCGACAGCATATTGAAGACAGTTTTAACGCAACATGTAGTAAACCAGACTCATGCAAAATCATAAGGTCGCTACAAAGATGCCGAGAGGTGGATTTTGAAGGACAAAGATGAGCGGAGGCCTATTTACATATACCTTGATTTTATTTTTAGTATTATACTGTAATTAAATAATATTAGTCTGTGTAATTTATTACATTTTTCGTAACATTGCAAAATTCTCTTTTAGTTTTCATGGAAATCAATACTTTTTACACATTTAAGTATATCAATTTTTTGTTATTTTCATTTCTACTATTCGTTTTAAAAGTGGTGGTCCGTTTTTGTGATTCTGAACATACACAAATTCAAAGAAATAGTCTAGCATTTGCTCTTAATTAATAAGTTTAAAATTAATCATTTAGTTATCGGAATGCTTAAGAATAATTGAATAGGGATGTCTTATAGATACGCTAAATGAGGCCTGAGTGAGGGGCGGGCTGCGAATCGAACTCGGCCCACGTCGACATATCATCTGGCTCGAAAAACATTTTAAATGAGCCTGCTGTCAATTTTTATTTCCAATGTGGCTCGATAAGTAAAAGATTTGCTCATCCTTGTACTATATTTTAAATTAATATTTAAATTACCTTATAACTGCTAAGCGTTGACTAAAATAGGAGCTTGCAAATAACTATATGACTAAATTGAGCGGAAATTTAATTTGTTGAGATATTCTATAGTAAACCGTTCAAACTAATAATGAAATGAATTTCCAAGTCGACATAACCTTTTATTACTTTTTACCATTCGTATATTGATTTCTAAGATGTAGTCTATAAAATAAGTAATATAATGCTGTTTCATAACATGTGATATGTTATATTCATATTTTTTTCAGAATTGCTGGAGGAGCAAATGGAATTTTCACCCGCAGATTAGACTTCAGTTCCTTCAACGCACTACCTCTTAACAGACGCAATTCGTATCAAATAAAGGTAAGTGAACTCTTTTTAAAAAATAATGGCGATTTAAATAATTAAATAGAGTAACCCAACCCTTTTCATAATTTAGGTTGTATTGCTGTCGAGTTTTATCGAACTTAACCAGGCATAAAGGGCTTTCGATTTAGTACAAGTAAATCGCATAAATGTTATTTGTTATTCATCTTCTATGCATTAGAGGAGAAATATTTTTCAAATAACTTGTATAAACTTATGTATTATCACTCTTTCTTATTCCAACGTTCAATAAGTTTTTGTTGTTAGTCCAGTCCATTTTAAATCATCCGAAAAAATACCTACCACTTCAGATTTTGATTAAACTTTGTATTTTATCTCTTTCCATATAGATATTAGCGTATACCAAGTTTTATCCGTACTTAAACTGTTTTTTAAATAGGTACTTAAAATGTAGGTAAAATGTCTTTTTTCCGTTTTCGAGGTCTCCGGACGAACCTACATTTTTATCGAAAAAATTCCTGCTACTTTTAATGCAAATCTTATGAAAATTTGCATTATTATTATGTAAACTGTGCTGATTTTAGAAAAGAATTAAATAAACACTCTGTGTTTATTTATTTGGGGATTTGTTTTTTTTTGTGGATAATTTTCCAAGGCATTTTTAGCACGAGAAAGGTGTTTTACAAAAAAATCTATCTCTAAAATGCAAAGGATTATTCATATTTTCCTCCTACAGCTTTTTTCTACGAGATCTAATTCATATTGTTCAGCGATAATACGAATATCTAATAGATAATCACCGACTTCCAGCACAGGAGCCGAGAATTCGTCCAAGAAAATATCATTGCAAAAAAAACTCGAAATGAGTTTCAATTTGCTCGACATTTTTCATCGATGCTCTAATTTTAGCAATCGATGCATTTTCCGGTTTATTAATCTTACTGTATATATGATTTAACGGTTTTACTACAAACCTAGATTCAAAAATAGCTTTATCAATTGATATAACCATATCTGATTGATGAACGACAATAAAATTAACCTAAAAACAAAGCGTATCTCAAATACGCTACGACAACTACTTAATCTACGAAATTAAATTATTAATCGACAAATGCAACTAAATTACAATGCTCGCTCGACAAAACGTTTTTGTTTCAAAATAAATACCAATAACTCTTTTGTTATACTAAGTTGAATGACCCGAGTAGTGCATCAAACTTGGCGAAAATAAGGCAGGAATTTAAAATACACCTCATAAATATAGTGTCTCTACAAAATTTGCATAAATTAAACCGACCGATCATTAATCCTTGCGACATAGAAAAAGGGGTCTATTATAAATCTACCGTTACACCCAAATGTTTCTATACTATTAAATGTGCGAACAAGATGTTAGCCTCCTTGTAACAGCCCATACATACAAAACTACAACAATTATTAAATTAAGTGTATTAATGAGAAACGACAGGAATAGGAACTAATTAATTAATCAAATAATCCGGCGTATGAAGGCCATGTTTCTTAACGCGAGGGGAATCTTATAATGTATCCGCGTTATTTTATTGTTCTAAGTGTCGTTCCAGCTCTTCAACGAAGTGGACTGTAAGGCGATTTATTGGAAGTGTTACGTTTACACTATCATTGTGTTTTTTAGGGTTTATCCATAAAATCACATTCGAATACACTAATGACTTAACTTACTTTACCGAACCAACAAACGTTTCTCTTCGATGTCTGGGAGCAAGTGTCGATCACTACCCCTTTTTTCAACTTAATTTTCACAGGCACAAAGGAGGTTTTATGTCAAGATATACGGAACAAGGAATGACAGGTTTGCTATTTGATTTACAACTACAAATTTACAATGACTTAAAATTACACGAAAGCGTGCAACAAAGAGACCAAACAAAGCGTCTTCAAAAATTTATCCTATACGGAGATGATATGTGTTTCAAAGTATCCGACTGCAATTTTAACGTTGATTATGAATAATATTTCTGCATTTACAATCAATAGACGAGAAACTTATTTCTATGTCACAATTCTTGCACAGACCGCTTACAATTAATATATACCAATGACGTTAATGATAATTGCTTCCTAATTTTACCTATATTAAGGTATAGATAAAATTTTTATACGTTTATATACAGCATTCGTCAGTGAAGCGGAAAATTTGAAACTCGGTAATTCATTTGATGTTCGGGCGAGGGCGTTGAAGTTAATGGTAAGTTGTCAGTCATTTAACACCATTTAGTAAACATGGAACAGTGGTCAGGTGCGCAGCTTGCTTTCTGTGTTAAATCATTTTGTAAAAATGGGGTTCCAGCGACGATTGTGAGAAGGTTATTTTGTAATCAGTACAATATTCCGCGTCATGGACGGGCACCGTCTATTCACGTTATTAATTTGTGGGTACATAAGTTTGAAGATACTGGATCTACTTTAAATTTAAAACATAAATAGAGCAGCAAGAAGTGTTAAAACGCCAGAAAACATTGATAGAGTTTGAATTGCCATAACACGTAGTCCAAAATGTCCTATGATTAAACATCAAATGTCAGTGAACCACCGATACGTCGAATGTTACACAAAGACTTAATGTGTCGCTTCTATAAAATCCAAGTTGTCCAAGAATTAAGAAAAAAGCTGATATGGCTAAATCGCTTGAATTTTTGTCAAGAAATGTTGCAAGCTTTAGATAGGGAGGAAAATTCAATCACCATGTTTGTCAGATGAAGCACATGTACATCTTAACTGCTATGTAAATAAACAGAAGTGCCAATATTGCAGCGCCGAATACCCGTTTCAGTTACATGAGAATTCATTGCATAAGGTAACAGTATGATGCGTTCTTACCATAGATGAAATGGATCACCTAAAATGTGACCCATGACCCCGTGACCCAAATGAGGATGTGACCCACCACCCAGTGACCCAAGACCCAAATTGACCCAGTAACCCGAATTGACCCAGTGGCCCACATTGGCCCAGTGACCCAAGTTGACCCAGTGACCCAAATGGACCCAGTTACCTAAATTGACCCAAATTGATGCAGTCGCAAAAATTTTCTTACTGTCTCAAATTGGCTCTCTGTGATGTCTTCAATTAGTGGGCGAGTTTTATCGAATAACCGATTATGAAATTTGGAAATTTTATTATTAATTTTTAATAAATATGTGCTGTTCTACGAATTACAGTTACAAAATAAATTTCAGAACTATCTGGCAGAAGGAGTAGCTGCTGTCCGAGACAATTTTAATTAGTGTGAGAATGTTTAACAATTAAATATACTAAATGATCAAAATAATTTTCAATGACAGACGCAATAAAATATAAATTGAGTAATCCCGTTTTCTGACATCGAGTTGATACATGAACATTGTTTTATATGATCTTCATAGGCTCCCTTATAATTAAAGACCAGGTTTACAAATAGCTTAAGGCCAAACTATTAGAAATTCCAGCGGCAGGTCATCATAATTTAAAGCTCTACCCTTGCAAATTCAAATACAATAAACCTCTTAAAGCTTAGGTCGGTTACAGATTGACGAATCTGATAAAATTAAAATGGAAATAGTACCTTTTAACGTAAATAAAGAAAAGCAATTTTCTGTTGAAAAGCTTAATTTGCTTAATAATTTCTTTGATTGACAGCGGGTTATAGAAAACGAATCATTGTAAATAGCGAAAACTATTTCCAATTTGATTTGTTCAAAGATTGCAAGTAATTTTAAGTAGTCTGGAAACATCCCATTGTAGTTAAAATTCATTTCGGCTCAAGTGGGTTAACCGGTCTTTTGTTAATGGCAGACTACTGTCGCCAACGGGTGGTATGGTCCACATTTCAATAATTAAAATTTCGAGAAGATACAATATATTTAAACCTTTAGAAAAATAATTGCTTCCGTGACCCTCATCTCAAAAGGGGTTGGATTTGGTTTCTAAAATCTTGTTTTGTGGGAGGTTCTGTTCAGTCATTGGATAACAGAAAATGACGTAAAAAATGGTTAGAGTAGGAATTAATCTATATAACTTAAGGCTTTAGCCAAAAGAAGAGTTTTTCCAATGGAGCTGTCCGTAGTCAAGAAGAAAGAAACGTAGTTCGCGGGTAGCGTTCTCCGGCATCACAGATATAATATTTCACTTAGTATCACGATAGTAAAAATTGGAAAGGTGTAATTAACTCTTCCAGTTCGCGAGGGTTATGCCCGTATGTTCGCGGATTTATAGTGATACAAGGTAAATAATAAAAAGCTTGTAGGCATGTAACGCACAAGTTAAGTGATATTGTCAACAAGATCCTGCCGGGTTCGTGTGCCACTCAATTATTTAAAAATTACAAACAAGAGCAACAAGCGAGATTCTCTCCCCCAATTTAAGGGCTGTTCTACGTTGCAAAGCAAGCCATCAAACAATGGACGATTTTTAGTAAGTTTTTATAGTTAAGTAGCATGACCAATTTTTAGTTAGTTTATTTGTTAGGACGTTTTGGCCATAAACCGTAGGAATAATTTAGTGTAAGATTTATAATATAAGTTTTCTTTCATATACAGTGTTTGGGAATTACTTATGTACGCAAAATTTTCATATTACCATATTCACCTATTCAATTAAATTTCTAAATTAAAATCAATGAATGTAAGAGGTTCACGTTTATTGATCTGTTAATTAAATAGTTTTGTTTGCCGTTGATTAAGTCAATAGTTTTT
Source organism: Platerodrilus igneus (assembly GCA_036346225.1). Taxonomy (NCBI): domain Eukaryota; kingdom Metazoa; phylum Arthropoda; class Insecta; order Coleoptera; family Lycidae; genus Platerodrilus; species Platerodrilus igneus. The sequence goes on along the minus strand of JARFIW010001052.1, from coordinate 1,561,810 downwards.
TTATTATTTTTTTTATCATGGAAGTTGTATAAGTAGTAAAAAAGATAAGAGTTGATTAAAAGAAACAATTGTCCTCCTTGGGGTGACAAGTCTCTCAAGGTTTTGCACGAACATTTGGACATTCTCGACTTGTCTGGCGCCCTTGGTAATTGTCATTAAACCACGATATTTCTAAAAGGTAAGTGCCAAATTTTTTTTGTAGTATATTATAAATAAATTTAACCCCCTTCTGCAAAACCCTCTACTTCCGCTAGCTAGTGCCGGTGACCTCCCTTTAATTTTTGTTTTACAGGCCGCCCCCCTTTTATAATTTTACTGGAAAATACATACTTGGTAGCTTTTCCGCCTGTAACAAATACACATTAAAATGTTCGATAACTTAACTTACAAATTTCAAGATTCACTCTTGCGCATACAAACTTGAGTAAGAAAACAGACTATTTCTGTTTATACAATACGAAAATAGTCCCTAATACATTTTCCATGTAACTAAACCATATGCCGAGCACAAAATACTCGTCATTGCCGAGCGTCTCATAATTCGAATTGTGCATTAACACAAAAACGGGACAAGAGCAAAAACTAAAACCCTCTTGAAGAGCAGACGGCGGCCTTAACAAAAACACTTCAATATCAGACTGGAAAGGAATTACTAAGGCCATTAGTGACAATTACAGCATAAAACGCTACTTCAAAATTAATTTGAATTATCAATAACGAAATGCAAACGACGACGTGCTCTGTTATTTCGGAATAAGTATGAAGAGGTACCGTTTTTATAATTATACAATAACTTCTTTAGGAGAAGAACAAGAGGCCGGCCTCTTAACCATAATAAGAAGTGAAACGACTGACAAGTTACGGTTATCGCTTGCTCTTTACAGTTAAGTACAACTGAAGCTGCAGTGTAAAATGTAGACGTCGCTATAGTTTCTATAAATTGTACTAATAGACCTTTTGTTTTAAGCGCGTATTCCTCTTTTGGGATTTTAAATGTCATTATGACCTTTATTGAAGCTTTTCCAGAATCGCTAAAATAAAGTAAACAAAAGCTTTTTAAAACGTACGCTAGAAATACAATTTTCCTTGTCATAAAACTCGTATAGTCTATATTTTCTTGCTGGAGTTATAAAAACGCCACGCTTGAAGCTTTCTTTTTAACTGATATTTAGAATAACGTTGTTTTTAAAATGGAAAATGGAAGCATTATAGAGGAGTCGAATTGTAGATGTATAACATTGTAGTGTTTTTGATATAACTGTCACTCGACACATTCAGATTTTTACTTAGTTCCATATATATTTAAATCGGGTAAGTTTTTCATCTGGCATTGTTTTGAAATGGAAAACTTTAACCACGATTTGCTTCCAACTATATTGGAATTAAAAACAAGAAAATCGGTCAAATATTTGCATTTTAGGACATTTTAAAGGCTCATCTGCAGTTGATCCTTAATATGCGGCCTTCCTGACCTACCAGAATCTTGTTTGAGTTGTAACGAAATAAAATACAGTATCTAAATATAAGGAAAGGTAGTTCTTGTGAGTGCTGATACTAATAAAAGCTGTAAAAAATTTTTTTATTTGAAAGTGGGTTAAATATTTTTGGTTGGATTGATGATTGATAAAATTTAGCTCAATTAAGCCTTTATTTAAGAATAACTTCAGTAATATGACACAAAAAAAACATTAACTAATCAGAATTTCCGTTCTGAATGGACCTGCACCTTGAATAAGTTCTAGATTACTAGAACGGGTGGAACGGTTTGAGAGTTCCAGTGATCTAAAGAGCCGAACTACAGGTTTAACCAAATTAGTAGGGGGCTTTAGTGAGGAACTAAGACAGGTCTCCGAAAGAGGACAGCAGCTCTTTCTGGACTTAGAGTGGCAGATACCATAAGGGTTGGTATGGCATACTGACACACTATTGCGATGTGGAAGGCAACGGAAACCACCACATTACCTCCCAAGTACACAACATACGTAAATTGTTACTTACGATGATGGCATCTTCTGGGGTAAAAAATTCCGGAGTTAAAATAATTCCCCATTCGGATCTCCGGGAGAGGACTACTTCGGAGGCTGTGATCGGAAAAATTTAGAAAAAAGAGTCGGGAATATTCTACGAGTCGGAGTGTGGAATGTCAAAAGTATGAAGCAAATAGATAAGCTTTAGAACTTGAAAATTGAAATGGGTAGGTTAGCATTAGACATAGTAGGGATCAGTGAACTTCGGTGACCAGAGGCGGGGATTTTGAGCGCAAGCTTTAGGATAATTCACACAAGATCAGTAGAAGGAAATTCGGGTGTGGAGATAGTAATGAGAATAAAGATAGGACACCGTGTAGAAAACTACGTACAAAAGAATGAAAGAGTACTATTGGTTAGAGTAGAATCTAAACCGATAAATAAGGTAACAATACAGGTATACGTGCCCACCTCTAGCTACAGTGAGGAAGAGGTAGAACCGATCTACAAAGTTATCAGAAACATACTAAGATGCGTAAAAGCACATGAAAATTTAATAAATTTAATAAATTACATAATGGAAATTAAAGCCTACTACGAGCAAAACACAATTATGTGATTTTTAGTGTTTTGATTCAATCAAACATAGCCATGTTATACCTCTTTGGAAAGGGTTTTTTGTCAGCATTTCAAAAATAAAAAATCCAATATGGCGGCTATTTAAAAATAAAAAGTTGAACATCGTCACGCAAAATCTAGATGCCCTAGACAAAATCTAAGTTGAAAATGTGAAGCGCAATGGGAAATTACCATGATGTACCAAATTTGAACATTCTATTTCAATTAGTGGACTAACTACGAGCAAATAAAGAAATCGTCAATTTTGTGTTTTTTGGCCTCTATCCAGTAACCTATGAAAAAATTTTGAAATTTGAAAACCGATCTGAGATACCCTCATGATTATGCAACTTTTGTCCCATTTAACCAAGATCGTATCTCCTACAGTTTCCAAGATCCCCACGTACTGCATTTTATACTGTACACACTGTATAGGATTTGTAGATCTTATAAAGCATTCGACAATGTCAAGTGGTAAAAGGCGTTCGAAATACTCAAAAAAATTCGAATGAGTTTTAGGGATAGACAGATACTATATAACTTATACAAAAAGCAAACAGCTGTAATAGAATTGGAGCAGGAACGTAGAGAAGTGGATACTATGAAAGGAGTGAAACAGGGATGTGCCCTATTACCATTAATTTTTAATTTGTATATCGAAGAGGCAATGAATACTGTCAAATGCAGGAAGACATTTGGAATTATTATGCAAGGGCAAAAATTGATATGCTTAGATTGGCAGATGATATAGCGGTATTAGCATCTAGCAAGGAAGAGTTAGAAGCTGCTCTTAATGAAATGGAAACACTTCTAACAGAGAGATACGGTATGAAAATTACCAAAAATAAAACTAAAGTACTAGAATGCACAGGAGGTGAAAATAAATCAAAAACTAGAATACATATAGGAAACGAGAAACAAGATCGTGTGACATCTAACAAGAAAAAGCAATTACTGTGTTCAAAGACAACACACATAGAAACATAGAAAAGATTGCTGAAAGCATATGTATGGAGCACAGCACTGTGCGGCTATGAAACTTGGACAGTAGGAGAAGCGGACAGGAAAAAGCTTTTGAAATGTGGTGCTACAGACGTATGATGAAGATTATGGACAGAACAAAGAGGTTCTAGAAACGGTAGGGTAAGAATGAAGTAGGTGGAAAATCGTAAAAATGGAGAGATAGGATGATATGTCATACTAAGGCATGAGGGAATAGTGCGTAATACATTAGAAGCAGAGATGTGAAAAAAGAGAGGTAGAAGTAGACCTAGACTATTGCACACAGATAGTCAAAATGTAGGCTATGGAAATTTCAGGAAAATGTGCAGGCTAGCTTAGAATAGAAATCAATGGAGGTACGCGTCGAACCAGTTCCCAGACAGAAAACCTTATGACGAAAAAATAATAATTGTACTTAAACCTGATGATTATTATAAGAAACTACATCTGTTGGTTTTGCAATATTCTCAACTAATGCTAACTGTGTGAAAGAATTTACTGGAAAACTATTGATTCGGCAAATGTCGGTGTTGAGGAATTTTGATATCCGCAGGCCTCTTAACCCTCTTCACATACCCTACATGTGACTTTCCAGTGCTCCACCCGAAGGTACTACACTGTCCCCTTCACATACCACTGAACATCGGTGAAAAAAGGCGGCATATATTTAGTAAACAATAGAAAAGAAACCGAGCTGTATTTAGGCTGCAGTAATGTTAGGGAACTGTGTAAGCTAGCTCAGAGTAGGAATCTGTGGAGATACGCGTCCAACCTGTTCCAAGACGGAAAACCTAATGACGAAAGACTAATTCGATTTAAACCAGATGTGTACTAGAAACAAATACAGGGTTTGTTTTGCGATATTTTTAACTAATCCTGATAGAGCGATAGAATTTATTGGAAAACTACTAATTCAACAAATGTTCACGAATTGAGGTCTTAGTCACAGGTTGCTTAACCTCATTCAAATACCACTGAATATCGGTGAAATTGGGTATATACTTACAAAACAATAGAAGGGGAGCCGAGCCGTTTCCAGGCAGTGGGAATCTCAGGGAACTATTTAGGCTAGCTCAGAATAGAAGTCAGTGGAGGTACGCGTCCAATCAGTTTTAAAACTGAAAACCTAATGTAAAAAAAATAATTGCACTTAAACCTGATGATAATTATAAACAACTAGTTGTTGGTTTTGCAGTATTTTCAACTAATCTTGATTGTGTGAAAGAATTTAATGGAAAACGATTAATATGGTAATTGTTCAAGTGTTGGGGTAACTTGGTAACCACAGGCCGTAAACCCTCTTCACATACCTTACATGTGATTTTCCAATGCTCCACCCGAAGGTACTACATTGGCCAAGAAGCGAGTTTTTTTTACCTGGAAAATTTGGAATTTTGCCGAACCCTTGCTGTTCCAAGCAAGGTAGGAATCTTTAACGTGCGTGACAAAACACACACACACACACACACACACACACACACGGGATCTCTATTTTATCTCTCATCCGAACGAGGGTGTATTTTTGTGAAAAATGCTCGCCTAACATTTTTCAAGCGGACCGTCTCGGGATTCGAACCTCTTCACATACCACCGAATATTGGTGCAATAGGATATATATTTACAAAGCAATAGAAGGGGAACCGAACTGTATCTAACAAGCGAGCAGCAGCTATGTTCAAATACAACAAACATAGAAACAAGGATAAAAGTGTTAGAAGCATATGTGTGGAGCCCAGCACTCTACGCCTAAGAAATAGGTACAGTAGGAGAAGCATACAGGAAAAGGAAGAAGCCTTTTGTAAAGTTATGCTTTAGATATATGATGATGATAGCATGGATAGAAAACAAAAAAAAATGGGAGAAATAGGACAGGATATGTTCTAAGGTATTTTTGGAGAATAGTGCGGGCTAGATATAGGAAAAGGAGATGTAGTTCTAGATCAGACTATTGCACGTAGATAGTGAAAGCTTTAGGCTGGGAATTTCAGGGAAATATGTAGGTTAGCTCGGGATAGAAAGCAATAGAGGTACGTGTCTAACCAGTTCCAGGACTAAAGTCTTAATGATTATGAATCAAAATTTATAAGTTAGTTATATCTACGATTTGTTTGTGTTAATATTAACAACAAAATTAATACAACTGCATTTACTAAAACCAAGCCCTAAACCCGATGTAACATTCAGTGCCAGTGTTTGCACTACCAGCGCTCCGCCGAAATTTCGGTGGCGCCCCGTATCTTTTATCCAAACCATGTAAAATTAAAATATATTAAAAATTTTTAAAATAAATAACTGTTATTTAAAAAATGCACTGAAAAGTAAAAGAAACCTTTTTTCTTTGTCTATGATATACATAAGCGCTCCTAAGTTTTGTTTAAATATTATTTAGGGTATTACGCATAGAAATGTGGCCTAGGTGTTCTTCGGCAATATTTTAAGGCGAATAGCCTTTTATTATTGTTTGATTTTGTGGTAACCACTGTTCTCGCGAGTCGCGGAACGGGACATGATGTTCTCCTACCAATGACAACGCGTAACGTACAAGTGGTTGTGGTTTTTCAAGCTGTTGGAAGCGTCACAATGATGGATTCTCTACGTCACCACCTACCTTGAACGACTTGCCCTCGAGTGTATGACAGAATGTACTGGAGTTTTACCTGTCGAATTTGAAAGTCGTTCAAGGATAGGTGGTCAAGTCTAGAATCCATCATAAGTCTCTATCAACTTGACAACCCACCACCGCTTGTACGTTAAACATCCTCATTAATTGGAAAACGTAATTTCTTGTATCACGATTGGTGAGAACCGTTGTTACCACAAAATCACCCAATAGTAAAAAGCTATTATCCGTGAAACATTGCAAGGGAACACCCATATCGCATTTCTACGCGTAACACTCTACGTAACGTTTATACAAAATTGTGGAGCGGTTTTTGACTTTCTCAGATAGTTGTCCCGTTTAGCTTGTTTTGAAAGGTACAAAAGGGAAATATAGGAAATTAATTTACCCAAATGCAGTAGTTTAGAAAGAATGGTGTATGATCCTCATTGTTTTTGTGTTTATGATTCTTTAATCGTTGTCGTAAAAAAGTCCAACCTGTGGAATTGTTTACCAATTAGGAAGTACAAGAGTCGTTAGGTAAAATAATTAAAATAAATAGTGCAAGAAATTGAATTTAAATATGAAATCTATCAACCAAAAAAGGGAATACGCTATTGTATCACTATTCGCAAAATGAATCCGTTTCTAGATTCTAAAACCGTTATGAGAGTCTGAGTGTAACTTTGGAATTCTTCTTTTTAATTAAAATTTGAATTATCTTATTCTGTTGGCTAGAAAAGGAAACTTAACCCTACAAATCGTAGAACATCAACACAATATCTATTTAGAAGCAGGTTATGGGACGCCCACACCATAGTTGCGGGGTCAATTCTGGATTTTAATTTCACATCGGGCGGTTCAGCTTTGTCTAATTGTTTAGCGTGTTTTCGCATTAATCCTGCTCGCATCACTTCTTCATTCATGGCTGACTTACCTGAACGAAGTGACACAGAGCAAGTCCTTTAAAGTTGTTGGTGTTGATTTAGGGATCCGTTTTCCATTGCAGCTAGTCAACTCCGAAGGCTAAAGTTTTAAAGACTTACTTATGTTTACTCGTTTGCTTTACTACAAAAGCTGACCATTTTGAACGTGCTTTAGACTTACCTGCCGAAGAATTTTTGGCAGCTTTTATCGCTTTTGAGCCTGTAGATGTTTTTGCAGTCATATATAGCAATTATTGTATACTTTCAGTCTGCTGTAGAGATGAATATTTAACTTGTCATTTTAAGGCATCCGGTTAACCTTGTACGGAAGCAATTTGGAAAACTGATTTCAAATCTGTAATAATATTTACCGTAAAGTTACAGGAGAGAACATACTTTAAACAATTTTTACTATTTTTTAATAAATTGACGCATTGTTTCACTCCAGATATTTTTCATTAGTAGGTTATATCCAAATGATGTGCTGGCTACAACGCCAGGTAATTTTCTTACTATTAACCTTTTAGGAGGTGCGTGAAGTTAGCGGATCAATGTTGGCAGGAATAACTTTAAATGGTGTAATAGTTAGTGCTGTTTACTGCCAAAATATTAAATCCAGCGGACTACTCAAAAAGGAGTTATTAGCAGTAAAGTTATTGCGCTAATTTCACGTCTGCCAGAAAAAAATTTCTGCAGGGGTAATTTTGATTGGTGAATGGTAAGTGCTATTAACTGCCAAAATATTAAATCCAGTGTACCACTCAAAAAGTAGTTGCTTGCAGTTAAAGTTATTCTTCTAACTACGCTTGGCAAAAAATGTTGGTTGTAATAATTTGAATTGGTGTAATGGTTAGTGCTACATTATTGCTGTTTACTCTAACTTCCGACGTGACAATCACACACACACACACACACACACACACGGATACCATTTTTCTCTCCATCCGAACGAGGGTTCTTTTTGTGAAAATGCTCGCCTAACATTTTTAAAGGACCGTCTCGAAATTCGAACCTCTTCACATACCACCGAATATTGGTGCAATAGGATAATATTTACAAAGCAATAGAAGGGGAACCGAACTGTATCTAACGAAGGCAGCTATGTTCAAATCAACAAACATAGAAACAAGGATAAAAGTGTTAGAAGCATATGTGTGCCCAGCTCTACCTAAGAAATAGGTACAGTAGGAGAAGCATACAGGAAAAGGAAGAAGCCTTTTGTAAAGTTATGGTTTAGATATATGATGATGATAGCATGGATAGAAAACAAAAAAATGGGAGAAATAGGACAGGATATGTTCTATGGCATTATTGGGGAATAGTGCGGGCTATATTACAAGCAGATATTGGAAAAAAGATAGGTAGATCTAGATAAGACTATTGCACGCAGATAGTGAAAGCTTCAGGCTGGGAATTTCAGGAAAATGTGTAGGTTAGCTCGGGATAGAAAGCAATAAAGGTACCTGTCTAACCAGTTCCAGGACTAAAGACTTAATGATGATGAATCAAAATATATAAATTAGTTATATCTACGATTTGTTTGTGTTAATATTAACAACAAAATTAATACAACTGCATTTACTAAAACCAAGCCCTAAACCTGATGTAACATTCAGTGCCGGTGTTAGCACTACCAGCGCTCTGCCGAAATTTCGGTGGCGCCACGTGTCTTCTATCCAAACCATGTGAAATTAAAATATATTAAAAAATTTTTAAAATAAATACCATTTATTAACAAAAATGCACTGGAAAGTAAAAGAAACCTTTTTTCTTTGTTCATGATATACATAAGCGCTCCTAAGTTTTGTTTAAATATTATTTAGGGTATTACGCATAGAAATGTGGTCTAGGTGTTCTTCGACAATGTTTTAAGGCGAATAGCCCTTTATTATTTTGTAATTTTGTGGTAACCACTGTTCTCACGAGTCGCGGAACGGGACATGATGTTCTCCTACCAATAACAACGCGTAACGTACAAGTGGTTGTGGTTTTTCAAGTTGTTGGAAGCGTCACAATGATGGATTCTCTACGTCACCACGTACCTTGAACGACGTGCCCTGGAGTGCATGATAGAGTGTAGTGGAGTTTTACCTGTCGAATTTGAAAGGTAGTTGGTCAAGTCGAGAATCCATCAAACGTTTCTATCAACTTGAAAACCCACCACCGCTTGTACGTTAAGTGTTCCCATTAGTTGTAATACTGCAATTCCTGTATCACGATATGCGAAAACCGTTGTTGCTACAAAATCACACAATAGTAAAAAGCTATTATCCGTGAAACATTGCAAGGGAACACTCTATATAACTTTTATACAAAATTGTGAAGAGGTTTTTGACTTTCTTAGATAGTTGTCCCGTTTAGCTTGTTTTGAAAGGTACAAAAGGGAAATATAGGAAATTTATTTACCCAAATGCAGTAGTTTAGAAAGAATGGTGTATGATCCTCATTGTTTTTGTGTTTACGATTCATTAATCGTTGTCGTAAAAAAGTCCAACCTGTGGAATTGTTTACCAATTAGGAAATGCAAGAGTCGTTAGGTAAAATAATTAAAACAAATACTGCAAGAAATCGAATTTAAATTTGAAATCGATCAACCAAAAAAGGGAATACGCAAAATGAATCCGTTTCTAGATTCTAAAACCGTTATGAGAGTCGGAGTGTAACTTTGGAATTCTTCTTTTTAATTAAAATTCGAATCATCTTATTCTGTTGGCTAGAAAAGGAAACTTAACTTTTCAAATCGTAGAACATCAATACAATATCTATTTACAAGCAGGTTATGGAACGCCCATAGCATAGTTGTGGGGTCAATTCTAGATTTTAATTTCACATCGGGCGGTTCAGCTTTGTCTAATTGTTTAGCGTATTTTTGCATTAATCCTGGTCGCATCACTTCTTCATTCATGGCTGACTTGAACGAAGTGACACAGAGCAAGTCCTTCAAAGTTGTTGGTGTTGATTTAGGATCCGTTTTCCATTGCAGCTAGTCAACTCCGAAGGCTAAAGTTTTAAAGACTTACTTATGTTTACTCGTTTGCTTTACTACAAAAGCTGACCATTTTGAACGTGCTTCCGACTTATCTGCCAAAGAATTTTTGGCAGCTTTTACCGCTTCTGAGCCTGTAGATGTTTTTGTAGTCATATATAGCAATTATTGTATACTTTCAGTCTGCTGTAGAGATGAATATTTAATTTGGAATTTTAAGGCATCCGGTTAACCTTGTACGGAAGCACTTTGGAAAACTGATTTTAAATCTGTAGTAATATTTACAGTAAAGTTATAGGAGAGAACAAACTTTAAACGATTTTTACTAATTTTTTTTTTTATAAATTGACGCATTGTTTTACTCTAGATATTTTTCATTCGTAGGTTATATCCAAATTATGTGCTGGCTACAACGCCTGGCCATATTCTTACTATTGACCTTTTAGAGGATGCGTGTAGTTAGCGGAACAATGTTGGCAGGAATAACTTTAAGTGGTGTAAAAGTTAATGCTGTTTACTGCCTAAATATTAAATCCAGCGGACTACTCAAAAGCGAGTTATTAGCAGTTAAAGTTATTGCGCTAATTTCACGCCTGCCAGAAAAAAATTTCTGCAGGGATAATTTTGATTGGTGAATGGTTAGTGCTATTAACTGCCAAAATATTAAATCCAAAGTACCACTCAAAAAGTAGTTACTTGCAGTTAAAGTTATTCCTTTAACTACGCGTAGCAAAAAAATATTGGCGGTAATAATTTGATCTGGTGTAATGGTTAGTGCTACACTATTGCTGTTTACTCAACTTCACGTGTAGCATGAAATATTACCAGAACGATTTCTCAACAGTAATAAGTCTATGTATATGTTTATGGATTTAGATTAAATATAGAACTGAATAAATAACAATTTTGACACAATTATTCTTTGTGCTATAGATCCGCTAATGAGTTCCAGAAATTTGTACTGTAAAGTCAATGTTTAAACTTACGAAATCCTACAATACAAAATGTTTTTCAACCTGTTCATTCACTATAAAATACTACGGTAATTATTGAATAAGGGTAATGTAAAACTTTTACAACCACGTACAGGATGACATTGTCTAATAGAATGGTTATTGGATTTAGGGTAATTTTTATATTTATATATTTAAATGGGTACGGTATGACCACACTTGTGGATCCAAGTAAAGGCAAAAGCAGTACAATAGTTTGAGATTTTGAAACATCGTGGAATATTGGTTGTTGCAGATCCCTATCAAATGCGACTATTATCTTCTCACATAATGCGTACAAACTTCTGGGTGAAATTATACCGCTGCATACATTTTATGTTGACATTCTCCCCAGGTAAACAACAGGTGATGCCGTGACGGGAAATTGAAGTCAATTTTATCAGAAATTGTTCCTTTTGGAAGTATTTGTTGCAGCATGGCCATAAATTGCCGAGTAGTGTGACGTATCATTCCGACCTGTTCAACCACTGTCTATCCGTCCGAAGATTCCTGGCACGACAAAACCGTCTGACATCCTGAACGAATGACCTGGTCACCATGCCTCTGTACCGGTCCTGGGTATCAGTAAAGGTCTACCGTCAATGTTCCAATGAAATACGGGACTAGCACGCCTTTTATTATACCGCACATCATATCGTCACACGCTTCACTATTTTGCAGTTTCCGGACGAAAACATCTGCCCTCTTAAAACCAAGAAAGCAAGTTGTTGGCAATTGATAAAATCATCCAAATAAATGTGACTTTCGTCGGGGAACCAAACATTGACCAAGACGTTCGAATCGTATGTGTACTATACCAAAAAACGTGCACAATACGAGAACCCTGGCTTGTTTATTATTCTCCGTTAATCGTTGCCCCACCCGTATTCGCTACGGAAATTCAGCCAATGTCTTTAAACAATCGCCGAACCGATGTATTCCTCATGTTTGATTTTAAGGACGTTCGTCGAAGTCGAACTACAATACTTGATTGAGGACACGTCCACGATTTTCATTTATTAACTACAGTTACTAGCCTACCATACTTTTCCTCCGTTGACATAATATACTACCAGTACGACGAAATTTGGTAACAATAGAAAACATAACTGTGTTGCTTGGTGCAGCTCTCATAAACTGTTCGCGATATTGTTCCGCCACTAACTTCAAGCTGCCCCTTCACAGCCACGTCCTGATAAACGTAAATGATCATCCACGACGATAAACCTTTTCCGGATTGTCAGGCTCATTTTCAACTGCATCTGACCGCTTCAGAGTAGTTCGAACAAGTTGCACCGACTTGTCGACGAACTGACATACGCATATTGCTTGCGTAACATCCAGTACGTTGATATTATGGCGCATCCGTAATCTTGATATTGTGGACAAATATTTTTATATTGGCTTTAATACGCTCTTGAATGATGGAGTTTCTTAATCATTCTTTTACGTACTTTCAAATACCGCTACATTCTGTAATTAATTTTAAAGACACAGGTAAACACCATATTAATATCTAAAACATGTAAGACAGAATAATTTATCATGGATATTTTAGATCACATTTGTAACGGTAAGGATAAACGGTGTTATCGCTTGAGTGGGCGGCGTTTGAAAGCATGTAGGCTTGGCTTGATTATTTGTTTAATAAGTATAAGCAAAAATAATTGTAAGTTTTATAAGTACATGAAAATAAAATGAAAGAGTTAATATTGAATGATTTTAACAGTTTGAGCAGTTCGGAAGTCTTCGGTAATCTTCGGAGCTTTTCGGAAGGCTTCGGAACTTCAATACGAGGCCCAGTGAGAACTTGAACAACGATAGTTAGGAAATATTTACAGTTTGAAGAGGTCTAGACGTCTTCGGCGGTCTTCTGAACTCTTCGGGAGTCTTGGTGTTTTACTGGTGGGACAACGTGAAGTTTCAAAGAATTATGATATGAAATAAAAACTACTAATTGAACATATTATACAACCATAGAGAGGTCTAGAAGTTGTCGGAACTCTTCGGAAGGCCTAGGAATTTATTTGTGAGGCCCAGTAAGAACTTGAACAACGATAGTTAGGAAATATTTACAGTTTGAAGAGGTCTAGACGTCTACGGCGTTCTTCCGAACTCTTCGGAAGGCTTCGTGTTTACTGGTGGGACAACGTGAAGTTACAAAGAATTATGATATGAAATTAAAACTACTAATTGAACATATACACAAACATAGAGGAGTTCAGAAGTCTTCGGTTGTCTTCTGAACTCTTCGGACGGCTTCGTGGTAGTGGTGCCTTAAGCCTCGTCGAGTGCGCCGCCGTTGAACTTTACGGGGTGTCGTTTCGGAGGTAGAGTTGACAGGCGGAATCACAATAACGACTTGTTTATACGCAGTTTGTTTTGTTAACTATTGATTAATGAATTGTAGTGACGTGCCCTGGGTACGACGGCGGACAACGTCACCGCCGGAAAATACGAGGGCTATGGAGAGCACTGCGCACTGAAGTATAGCAGGTTATGGAGAGCGCTGCTCGCTAAAGGTTTTGCAGGCTATGGGGAGCACTGCAAGGCGATTCCTTAGGTTATGGTGAGCTTTAACGAATGTCTTTCGAAGAATTTGCAATTATATTTATACACTTCCATTTCCTATGCTTCCTGCCTTTAACCAATGAAAATTGTGTGCATCAATTTTCTAATGTAAAAGAATGTCCAAATTTAATTGACCAATGAACGTACAGATTTTTGGGTACCACAAAATATGAGCTGGAATTTCTCGTGATTCTAGTTTGTTCTGTGTTCAGTTCGTGTACTCTGATATAGTCGACTACAATTCTTTACTCTGTTCTGAGTTCGGCTCGGGTGCGGTGATATAGTCAACAACGGATGCTGTCACAAGGTAGATGCATACGTAAAATGAGTCCATGAGGTAGTATTATTGTAATGCAAAACAATCCATGGGTTTGGTAAGAAACAGCGTTGGCTTGGAGGTAGGGGGGGGGTGTCGCGCAAAGTTAGCGGATTAAGTTTAACTGGTTATAACATCGTTTTTAATAGTCCGCCGGCTTTAATGTTTTAGCAGAACAGCACTAGCCTAGCACTAACCATTACATCACTTACAATTATTTCTGTCGAAATTTTACTGCCGTGCGTGAAGTTAGCGGAATAACTTTAACTATTAATAACTTCTTATTGAGTAGTCTGTTAGAGATAATATTTTGACAGTAAACAGTATTAACTTACCACTAACCACTACACCACTTCAAATTATTCCTGCCAACATTATTCCGCACCACCTTTTAGGCAGGTTTTTCGATGCGATTTGAAAATGTCTTATTCAGTGCTTTGACAGAAAGTGTAAGCTCTGCAACAATTTTGGAATCATTGGTGCTGGGAATATTTTAATATCCTGCAGCAACTTATTTATTTTTTGACTGACGGTAATCCGCTAAAATGAGAACTTTGTTGCTGATCAGTAACAAACTATTGTCTCTGGTGCAACGGAAGTTCAAAGGTGTGATCGAACTACATCCGGGTAATGTGGCGCTGGGCGAACAAATTCTGGAACTTATAAACGACCTAAGACTGTTTTTTACTAAACTAATAGGTACGAACTCAACTTTATAAACTTTTTACTTTAGTGCTTCTAATCAGTTTAGTTTATATTGTTTTTTGGTGGCATTTTTGTGTAATTAATTTAGGATGAGCAGAATGTTCAGTAATATTTGATAAGTTCTTAGTTTTGCGGCCTAATAAACTATAATTGAAATGTTTTCAAGTTCCTATTTGCCATTCAAAAAAAATTTGAAGGCGAGAATATTTTTTTGTCGTTGATAAAATTGCAATCGTAAACCAATGTTAGATCTGTATTTCGTGTTCACACCGTGCTTTTATTTTTCATTTATGTTTAACTAATTCGTCCTACATTTCATTTGCGCTAACATGTTGTAAAACAGGTTCATCATCATTAGGTCTTCAGTTCTGAAACTGATTAGACGCGTACCCTCATTGTTTCCTATTCTGAACTAACCTACACATTTCCCTGAAATTTTCACCGTCTGCATATATCGCTATCTGACCTAGGTCTACATCTACCTCCTTTCTTTTACCTCTGCTTGTAATATATCCCATACTATCCCCAAAAATGCCTTAGAACGTATTCTGCCCTTTTTATCACTTCTATTTTCTTCACCAGATATTCTTGTTTCTCTACTATTTCTATAACTTATTTGTTATTAATTTTGTCTGTTCATGTTATCATCTCCATACATCTGAAGCACAACATTACAAAAGTCTGCTACCGTTTTTCTCTCTGCTTTTCCTACTGCCCGTATTTCATAGGCATACTGTGCTGTGCTCCACACATATGCTTTCAGCAAGTTTCTTTTTGTTTCTATGTTTGTTGTCTTTGATCATAGGCGCTCTTCTTTCTTGTTAGGTGCAGTTGGATCCCCTTCTATTGTTATACAATTATATACCCTATTTCTCCTACATTCAGTGGTTGTGAAGCGGGTACGCCCAAGATCCCGGGTTCGAATCCCGACACGGTCCGCTTGGAAAATGTTAGGCGAACATTTTTCACAAAGATCGTTCGGATGAGAGGTAAAATGGAGGTCCCGTGTATGAGTGATGTCACGCACGTTAAAGATCCCTACCTTGCTTGGAACAGCAGGGGTTCGGCAAAATTCCAAATTTTCCAGGTAAAAAAAACTCGCTTCCTGGCCAATGTAGTACCATCGGGTGGAGCATTGGAAAGTCACATGAAAGGTTGTAAAGGGGGGTTAGCAGCCTGTGGCTGCCAAGTTCCCCCATCACTTGAACTATTGCCGATTTAAAATTTTTTCCATGATATCTTTTTGCAAAGTCAACATTAGTTGCAGATATTTCACAACCAACAACTAGTTGTTTATAATAATCATCAGATTTTTCTGCGCTTATTCTTTCGTCATTCGGTTTTCCGTTCTCAAAACTGGTTGCCTGAAATTCATTTATAGCCTATATACAGCTCGGTTCCCTTTCTATTGTTTTCTAATTCTATGCCCTATTTCACCGAGATTCAGTGGTATGTGAAGATCCCCCAACACTTAGACATTTGCCAAATTAATAGTTTCTTAGTAAATCCTTTCACACAATTAATATTATTCGAGAATATTGCACAACCAATATCTGTAGTTTCTTATAATAATCATCATGTTTACGTACAGTTATTTTTTGTGTTATTAGTTTATTAGTTTATCCAGCTTGTGAATGGTTGGTTGCGTACCTCCATTGATTTCTATTTTGACCTAGCCTACGCATTTCCCTGAAATTCTTACAGCCTACATCTTTCACTATAGTGTGACCTAGTTCTACCTCTACTTCTCTTTTTTCCTATCTCTGCTTCTAATATATTTCGCACTATTCCCTCATGCCGTAGTATGTGGCCTATCATACTATCTCTCTACTTTTTATCGTTTTCCACATATTTCCTTCTTCCCCTACCATTTTTAGTACCTCTTTGTTCTTAACGTTGTCTGTCCATGATATCTTCATCATTCGTCTGTAGCACCGCACTGCAAAGGCTTCTACCTTTTTCTTGTCCGCTTCTCCTACTGTGTAGGCTTCACAGCCATACAGTGCTGTGCTCCACACATATGTTTTAAGCAATTTTTTCTTTGTTTCTATGTTTGTTGTCTTTGAATACAGTAGTTGCTTTTTCTCATTAAATGTAGCACGATCTTTTGCTAATCTTTGTTTTATATCTTTTGCACTTTTTCCATCTTGCGTTATTTGGCTTCCTAGGTAGCAGAAATCCTTAACCTCTGGTAAGTTCTTATTACCTATTTGTATTCTTGTTTTTGATTTAATTTCCCCTCCTTTGCATACTAGTACTTTAGTTTTATTTTTGTTAATTTTCAGGCCGTATCTCTGTTAGAACCGTTTCCATTTCATTAAGAGCAGCTTCTAGCTCTTCCCTACTGCAACTCTAAGCATATCAATTTTTTGTCCTTACATAGTAATTCCAAATGCCTTGCTGCATTTGACAGTATTCATTGTCTCTTCAATGTACAAGTTAAAAATTAATGGGGATGGGGCACATCCCTGTTTCACCCTTTTTCTAATGTTTACTGCTCTACGTCCTGGTCTAAAAGAGGCTATGAAAGGTAAATTTAACCTAAAAATATCATGTTTGTAGTTTTATAATAAACTAAAAATTGAACATTTTTGTTACATATATACATTTTGTTTTCGACCTTACTTAAGGTCGGTTTGTCGCAGCTCTAAGTTCTTTTCTATTCTATGCTAATCTAAAAAGTTCTACATACCCTTTACAACCTAAATTTCTAATAATTTGTTAATAGAAACTAAATGGGGATACAACCACAATCAACCAATTAATTGTAAATGTAAATAAATAATTTTTGTTTATGTTACATGCAATTGGGAAACCCCAAACAACCCGGCGTATAATATGTCGTTTATACCATGTTATATAACGTATGGGTTAATTAATCATAGCCATTTAAAATAGAACTCTACCTTCCTGCATTCACTTTTATAAATATACATCCATCAATACAATACTTTATTAGAATATTAATTTAGGGAGTTCCCCAGCAACATCAAAGCTATAGGGAGATAAAACGACCAGGCAACGCAATTCAATTCAACTTGGGGTTGCAACCAAACGCGCGAGGGTTGCACGCACAACATCGAGCTGCAGGGCGCTACGTAACGCAGCGGAGGGTGAGGTAGGCCATTACTAATGGTTGTGTGGTGCACAATCAACCCTGTCCATGTCATACTTCTCTCTCCCTAAATACAATGCCCTATTTTGCAACACACAAAAAATTTGCCAAACGTTGCTGTTGCTATGCAGATTGCAGCCATTTCTATATAAGGGACAAGGGGTTTTTGTTAGTTACATAAATCGATTAATTCACGAGCTTCATCAGTTCACTGTGTGGGTTCTCTCTGAAACAAGGTGGGGCTGTTTAACTGCATTCTACTGGTACAGTCATCCAGTGTACGTGCATAATACATTATAATTACACTCGTGTAATGCTTGAAATAAGCGACTGTAGTGTTTGATGTTAGAAGCAAGAGATGAAAGTGCAGCTGCGTTGCTGCAGCACTTATGGTTATTTTAATATCCGAGCCCTCGTTTTGTTTCTTTTAAAGCTACACGTAGGTCAAGGTCGACTGCATTATAGTTGAAGTTGAATGCAAGTACTTGTGCGTTCAAGGTCTTCCGGTGATTGCTTTTAGCACTTATAACCCACATAAATTCAAACTTGCGCGATGATTTAGAAGTATGTTAATAGATACATGTTTAAGTAGTACAGGAGTTCTTGAAATAACATTGGTTTTGTTAGTTAGTAGTTATTTGGGAGACGTGTGCTTTTTGGTGTTTTCTCTATAAATTGAGTAGGTATGGCAAAACAAATCTATTTAAAATTGTGTTCCAATCGGTATCAGGACTTTGCATATCAAATGTCCGACTTTTTTAAGATAAAAATAAAACTCCATAAATACTAATTAATTTAAAAGCATTTATTCGTTACAATGAAAACCAATAACGTCTGTGGTATGTTGTCAACGACCAGGCAATGAGTTCAGTTCTATGTAATAAAAATTTATAACTTGTTTTTATTAAATTTATTTACGTCGTGAATATCAGCTAATAAATTACACCTTTATATTTCTTAAACCCTAACCTGATATCACAAGGTCGAGAATTTCCTATTATCAATGAAAGCCCAAGGTAAAGTTGGATGGAAAATGGCTTGAGAAAAAGAAAAACTCTTTAGACATAAACGGCTAGTCGAGTGTTAGCTCTGGGTTGATCATGAGCTTGGGTCATGGTTGTCAAAAGACCAAAAATATAAATAATGAGCGCCACCGTATTTTTCAATACAACAACCAACAAAATTTAACTGTGCTTGTATTAGGGGAATGCGGAAACCTTATGTCAACACCACTAACATAGCCATAAAACCTGAATTTCACTCTTTTAAACACACTTACCAAAACCTCAAACACCATATGTCATACAGATGTCTCGGCTTGACCTGTGAACAAACAAATGTACAACATGGACACCATTTGTGTCCTCAAAAATATTTGCCAAAAATAAAATAATTGAATTTAGGTTTCAAAAGTATACACCCAGGGTATTTGTTTTCATTACACACAATTTCTGATCAGGGATGACTTGTAATTTTTACTTGAATTTTAAATAATAAAAAGTCATGCAAAAAAAATAGATTCTATTTGAATAAATTTCTGGATTCGTTTTACTATAATATTTTCAATTCGTATCACTATAATATTTTCAATTAATAATTTTTATGGAACAAAAAATACTAATAAAGATTTGTATTCAATAATATAAAGATCTCTGAATGGATCTTTCTTAATAATTTAAATGTAAGGATTTGAGTTTCTTAATTATTCATATTACATATTCTCCAAGTCATAGTAGTACTACTTAGACCTTAACAATGAAATTTAATTACCTAAGTGCTGATAAACTAGCATGTATCAACCTAAAGTTACTTTTACTTAACAGTTATTAGACGAATTCAACATGTTGACTAAAAATCAAAGTTCATGACCTCAAAATATTTAAACATATTTTTAAATTAACGTAAGATGACATGTGAGGTCTAAATAGGACAACTGAATCTATGTTTTTATATCTGACATAATATGTCACTCACGACTTTTTAGCTTAGTAAACTTTAACTGCATGTGCAAACATTCTGACAAACAATAAATTTGTAATTTAATTCTTTCTTTCCTTAAACGATTTTTACGTTACAAAAGTTCAATGTAATATTTTCTTATTGCAACTTAGTTAATATTCAAAGTGATTAAATTCTAAGAAACACTCACGTGTAGAAATACTGCTGTGAACGAAAGAAATTGGACTATAACCTCAGCTGTCGGAAATACCATAACCATCGGTTTTCTGTGACGCACAAATAGAAACCACGTGAATACTTACGAAATTATTACTGGAATTGCAAAAACTCTTCTGAATACAACCATTATTTAACGAAACTACTTCTGCTTGATTTTACATCATATTAAATTTAGTACTCCAACAACTTTTCTAGATCCAAGATTTGCTTATTCGATATTACTTGTTTATGATGTTGAATTATATGAAACTGCATAACATGATATTACCATATATCATATTGTATAAAATATTGTCATATCTGATATTTCACTATAGGGAAAATGGTGATAAAATTTATTTAAATAATTTTATACCAACTGTATTAATGATGAGGGGGAGCTTCCATCTCCTTAGGCCTGCAGGGATCAACTGAACTGCTCTAGGTGGAACTTATACAAGAATATCATCACGCTACAGCTGCTAGGTTCAACCTCCAGACACGAAGATTCAATCAATTATATTTCTTTTTTCGGACTGTGTTACATGCCACGTGTTTAGACACGACCATCTTGACTTTACTATGCCGCTTATCGCAGCTTGTCCCTTCAAACGTCGATAGCAAAGTGATCAAATTGACAACTCGACGGAACTTAGTAACGAATCTTAGACCACAAAGGTAAAGGAGTCTATATGCTATTATTAATTTTATGTATTAATTTTACTGAACGGAAATTTATAAATTATGTATTTTATACTATTGCTGTTTTATTTTATATTAAGGAACGAAGTGTAACTAGGAAAAAAATACGTTACATCTTTATACAAAAATTTACATCTCATTACGTAAAAATACTTTAATTACAGAACTTTAACCTACGAACCAACGATTCTGCAAATGGTTTCGAGATTTCGGAGAAATCGATTATCGCTGCATGAAACGTCTAGAAAATATAGTGGATGCTCAGTATCTTAACCAGATAGCTATTTCAGGGTCAACATTATCGTACAAGAATGTCAGGCCCAAGTCGATTAACCCTAGAAAGGTAACCATCGTAAAATTTACGAGCAAGATATAAATATTAGAAAAAACTTACTATTTTGTCTTAGTTTTTAATAAGACTGCGATTGGATTGAAGAATTAACCTTTTTTAAACAGAATTAAACTAAATAAATGAGAGATTTTTTTATACTAAACAACACATGTGTTACACAATGCAGCGCGATGTACTGAACAGTAAAGTTTTTGGCATCGCTTGCAAAAATTAGTTGTCATGCGCCGCTTCTTGGCAGGACAAATAGAGCACATGCTTGTTTTTGAAGGTCTAGGCTTCTACTTGTATAGTCTGAAGAGGGAAAGCAAAATGCTTTTAATATTTTCACGGATTGGTGCGTGTAAAGTCTTGACTTGTAAACGCTGTTGTAGCAAGAGTTGCAATAAGATTTTGTGCAGTTCCAACATGTAATCTCTTCTGCTCAACGGTTTTTTGTGTTGTGATAACACACAATGTATGCATTAATGCTAACCATATTTAGCATGCCATAAAGAAAGTACAGTGGCCAACGCTTTGTTTTTCTTGATGTACTCATATGATAACACATTTGGTCAAATGTATCGACCGCACCCTTAGTAGCATTATGATTCGATAATTTCAGGTTCTCCCCAGGGATCTCTTGTAAGTGCTACTATGCTGCATGGTAGACAGTAAAAGCACATTTTTATTTGTTTTGGCTTTCTTTTCCTTTCGATTTCGGCCAACTATGGACCACGTGAAATAACTTATGATGATTATCTTTCTCCCCTCTTTCTCTCTACCAGTACTCTTTCATTTGACTCCCTGTTGTTCCTTTCTTTTTTCGGTCCATTTTGTTCGTCTTTTTTTCTTCTTTTCTTGGAAACCTTTGAACCCTCTTACTTTTACTCTTGAGTTTTGACTGTATAAGATTCAAGAGTTTTTCTATGTCAAAATAAAATTTAGAGTTGTCAATTGGACTTTGATGTATAGCATTTCAGGCGGTATTTCTTTTTTGTTTAATTTAATGGTACCAACAAGGGTAAGTCTGTAAGGATCTTTCAATAAATCGTCCGCTAGTTTAATAGACGTAAATCGATGTTGCTGTTAGACCTGTGAACTGTTTTGGTCAAGGTTTTAACAAAATGTTCCCCAAGTAGGCCATCAGTTTTAGTAGATTTACTCAAGTATGGAGCAGCGTCTATCATGTATTTAGATTTCATATCACAAACCATGACAGTTTGTATACCATACTTGGATAGTTTGTTTGGTATATACATTCTAAACGGTAACCTAATAATTGTTCGTCAGTGGTCAGGTAAGATCCTGGTTTGTAACGATTTTTTGAATAACTGCATACGAATACAACTTTTTGCGATCATTTCGGGTACTTTTATCATCAAATCTCAAACAGTTTATTAAAAATTTAAATCTTGCTTCGCTCATGGCTGATTTGTAATGTGGTCCACGCAGTTTTTCGTCAAATAGCTCAGAAGTTGGTAAATGATTGTTTTTCATTGCTGCTGAGAAATATAAAAGACCAATAACCGCTTTAATTTCATCCTGGAATATCGGAGAAGTAGTGGACTTGGCCTCCTTATAGTGTACAGCTCTCACATTTATTTCCGCATTTGTATATGTAACAATATTGCCTACCATTGCATTGGTTATATATAGACTAAATGTCTCAAGTGACGTAGAAACGAACTTGGCATGATCTTTTGGACCTGCCATTATATCAGTTATATTTCTAGGCGGAGTTCTGCCTATTATTTTTTTGGAGCTGTTGTCCATCGATGACCATTTTTCCCTTTCAGAATAAACTCATCTTGAGAAAACTGTTTTTCTGTCACTAGATCTTTATTAGCAATATTCCCAAATGACTCTGTGCCTTCTAGTATGTTTCCTTGTACCTCTATAATATCAGTATCAATTGTTGCTGTTTGTTTGTCCTGCTGTACTATGGACTCATCAGTGCTTACCATTTCATTCACCTGCTGTGCCCCTTGACTATACTTTTCTTTTACACGCTTGGTTAGTTTTTTTGAAAATCGTTTCCTTTTATTAAGACCCGGTTCATCAACAGATTCGTCAAAGGGTACATACGCAGATTCTGATTCTTCAGTCTACAAAATCCTCATTTTCACTGCCACTGGTGTCGCTCGCAGTGATATCAATATCTTCAACTTCCCTTCGATGATTTGGTCTATCTCTTCTTCTATTTTTTTATCTGATAATCGTCTAATTCGATCACACTTACCCGCCATCATAACATGGAATATTATTGTCCGTATTAAAGAACACGCGTTTAAGGAACACCCCTAAAAATTACTACCACTTATTATAAAAACTGTATACCACAACACGCTAATTTAATTTCGAAACAACGTAAGCATCAATCGACGGTTTATAGTAAACTAAATGAACGCTCAACCTCCTCCCTTAAGCAGATACGAAACTGCATCAACATACTAAAACGAGGATCGTAAAATTCACGACGGTTACCCTTTTACGGTTAACTAACCCAGTTGCTTAACTTGTAGTTTTTCTTGCATAATCTGTAATTCTGCTATTCTGTTGTTACGGTTTTATCGGCTGACAACGAAAAATAATAAACTACTTCTTCGCAATCCACCATGTCACCCAGAGGCGGATTTACAAATTTACCGCTTATGGTCTATACAGGTTTTGTCGCCCTTTCTCATGTCTTAACTACCCAACTGACCTACCAGTTTTGCCAATTTCCCCCACCCTCGTGCTAACTAACCTATCACTCCTGCTTATTTCTTACTTAATCAACTGTAATATTTGTAGATTTGTATACTTGGGGAAAATTGTGTTTTTTTAAAAATATACTACGCGTTTTTTTTGCAAAAACATATCGACAATCAAAGTAGATTGATCTTCGCAAATGACGTGTGATATGGCATTCCTTCTGAGCTTTGAGTCTCATTACTGATGAATTACAATTCGTCAATTCGTTGGATTTTACTGATTTGGAGTATTAAAAAAAAATATAATACATATTCTTATAATGCACTTTTCAAATCTATTTTCATGAATGGTTGATAAAATACAAAATAAACCGAAACAATTTTCTAAATTGTATTATGAATTTTTTTGAACATTAGAGAAGATGCCTAATTATGTGGTTTTATCGTATTGGCAGTTTTTCAGTAAGATTTCTTAAAAGATTCGAAGTGCTTAAGATTTATATTCGAGTCCTGAAAATTTTCGACACTCCGGGATTTTTCTGTTTTTGAAATCGCTGTCATAAAACCACGCCATTAAACTGCACTCGTGGGTCAACTGATTATTATCCATACTTTTTTTTTAGGAAACTGTGTCATGCTATGAGGAATACTCGACTGCTTGAAGCAGCTATCAATAATAACACTCAATAGTGTTATTTTTATGACATTCTTTTAGATTTTTATAAGAAGTACACTTTTTTTGACGATAAAGTTTTTCAGAACATCAAACTTATAGGATTTGAAAGAAACTTACAAGTTCCAGATTTTATAATATATAAGATACGAGCTATTTTAAAAATGAAAGTTTACAATCAAGTGCACTTGAAATTAAATTCATTTAAAAAGTTGACTGACCTTTACGGGTAAAATGAGCGTTAAAGTTAATAAATTTTTTACTTGCTCTGAAGGGGCGGGAACCCCGTTACAGTATGAGTGTGCAGTGGTGTGGGAGTAGTAGGTTCCTATGCAAGAAATCATAAAAGAAAATAAATAATTTTGAAATATAAATAGTAAAGAAATAAAAGTAATAAATAAAATGACAAATATCAAGAAATTACGTTACTCTAATTACTTTCCCGGAAAGGCTTTTTTGCTTGTCATAATTAAGGGGAGGCAGACAGTTTAATCACAGCAATCCCTTTTGATATTATTCCTTCATGCAAGATGGTTATTTCGCGTATGTCTCTCCCTTTGTTCGGTACCCTAAGCTTCGTCACGTTATACGCCACTTTCCTCTAAAATATCTTAAAACATGTAGTAAGTATTGTCATAATTAAAGAAATTTTCAGAACAAAATTCCTCTTGCAATTACCGATCCATTACTTGGGTAGCTGGATATTCTTTTACAATAATCTATTTTTTATTTACTATATAAATAAATGCAAATAAAATTCAATCTACACTTGATTTCCAATAACATAATAATTTCAATGTACATGCAAATATACATTCCTTAAAAAGAAAACCAAAATTCCTTAACCTCAATTTGGTCAGGTATTGCTAAATTAATCATAAAAAGACTTTAAATCTAATCCATCGATGATCCTATCATCACTCCAAATTGTTCTATTTCTTTTATTAAATTACATGACATTTGTAAATTCAAATTTTTTGAAAACACTTTTAATAATTAACATAGGAAACGGTTACTCACGTGCTTTTCGTTCTATGCTTTCATTGTTCACTCCAAAATAATGTAAAATCAAAACGTATATATTTTTTAATATTTTAAAATGATAACAGTGTGCTTAAATTTAACCAACACTCGTTCCGTCGGTAAATCATCGTTCAATCGCTTTGGTGTGTGATTAATTTTCTATTAGTTGAATACCAATCCTTTAGTTTAAAAATTCCCATATATGAAATAAACATTATAAACATAAAAGCTTGTAATTATTCACGGTTTTATTTCAATTCCTTAAATCTGAGAATGTCCAAAACCTCCAGTGTTTCGATTTCAGCTAACACAACTCTCGTCTAGCATAGCTACTATAACATAACACCATTTCCATATTAGTTATACGCGCAGGTAGCTCTTCATCGCGGCATATACGCAAGTATGCAAAATCCCACGCATGGTTAACCTCCTTGCCAAATCTGCAGGCGAAGTCCTACAAAAGCTCGCGCACTGTTTAAATATTCCCCCTTGGAGAAAGCTACATTACATCTTGAAGCTGATTTCGTTCAACTTTTCATTCGTACTTCTACATTTCCCTGCGCTTTTGAATTCGCTGCCTGAGCTACTACTTGAACTTAGAGTTTTCGATCTTAACAACCTGTTTTCATATCCCACAACGCAACCGCACACCCTTTCACGGTAGTACTTCACCGTAAAACTACATTTTGAGATTTTCCAATTAATAATTCCGGGATACTTAATTCGTATTCTATCGTATGTATTTATTGCAATTTAATTCCCACATCTTTCTTATTTTCGGTAGGGGTTTTTGTCATGGCACAGACGTTTTATTGGGTGTATAGAATGAATCCAAGGAAAATTATTGCGCTATCTTGTGATTTACGTAAGTTAATGTTTGTGTTTCCTTCTGTCTTAAGTAATATAATTGTATCACACTGAATGAAATGAGTAGATCATCTGTCAAGCTGATATTCCTCAATTTTCACTCTTTACGTCAAGTTTTTTACAATGTATTTCAACTAAGTAACTTTGATTCTAATTTATCTCTTATATTTGATATGCATATTAATGAATTCACTGTTGTGCACTTCATAATTCTAAGACTTTCTTGAAGGACATAATTTCGCTTTGAAACTTTACCGAAATAAATCTTTTGTTTACTCTTTTTATGGTTTAAAATAAATTTATGAACCTGAGTTCCACCAAATATGTATTTAACAAATATAAGACATTGCTTTTGGTGGTTTCTAACTATTATGGCCTAAATTTCCTTTAATGGAACTAAACGTTAAGGAATGTGATGCTTAGTGAACAGTGACATATGAAATCAGAATTATACAGGGTGCATTGCTCGTTCTAGATTAGTTTCCTCTTTTTACCTTTGGTTTTTATTTCTCGCAACACCCACGTGTTACATAGCCTCAGTCTATAGTATTTTTTATTTTATTTTATTTATTGAAATTGATCTATAAATTACAGAATTATAGCATGGAATGCTTATCGTCACCCGATTTGAATTTTCTTGTTCAGTGTCGATTATTTGTTTGACCAAAATCCTGTTAACAAGATATTGTACCATATATACATGTACACTTATACGCGTCAATTCTAAAACCAGATTTTCGGACCTGAGGACTTCAGAATGTAGAGAATTATCGAAGACTTTTCTTTACTCAAAATTAGATCTCTCAGAACTTCTTAGAACCAAAATATTATGAAATAATTGTTTTATAGTATTTTATACTATCTGTAGAACCCTAGAGAATAGTTTTTAACTTGCTCTTTTATAAACGCACTCTGTTGTTTCTTCCTAGTTTTCGTGTGGCAGTTTTAATTTGCACTATATTTTGGATATTTTGATATAATTAGTGGCCTGAAGCTTTTTAGTTGAGGAATATTAAACATCTTCGACGTTCGGACTTTTGATCGACTGACCCCTCAGACTAGTTAACGTATCGGGGTGAAATTTTGTTGATGATAGATCTATCGTGGTCATACAAACATTTTTATTTGGACTCGATCGATCAACTGGAATTGTGTGAATATTCGATACGGAAACGCCGAATTCTACATTCGACAGTTTTGAACTTCGGAATGTAGCTTTTTGATGGTTTTAGGTATTCGAGAATGAAATGTTGGGATGGTTTTTTCCAAAATAACCTGGTGCTAAAATTTTGATTCCAGGAGGTGACCAAATCGCCGACATTCGGTTTTGATATGGTAATGACAGGGAATAAATTGGTCACATTCCGAAATATAACTTTTTATAGTTCGTTTTAGTAGGGAAGTAGTTGCTGATGACAACGGTTTTGTCCCATAATACACAATTGACAAAATACGATTTCCTAAATAACAAAGAAAATCTTAGTTTTAGTTTTACCAAATGATAGCCAAAAAAATTAGAAAGGGAGCTTTCTATAACATGCCTGGAAAGAATAAATGGTGGCGTATTTTAGTGTGTATAATCATAAAAAGTTTCAATGCGCATTGTTTTTCTAAATATTGGTACATTTGTAAAGAACGATGACAGCACTGCGGCATTTTTTTACTTTGAGTGCCATTTTTACCAAAGTATGTTCAGAAACAATTGAAATCAAATATCTTAAAAACTGGTACTTCTGTTTTCAATATTGCAATGATTATAACCTGTATAAAGATTTGTTATAGTAATTTATATTTTCCCAATGCTATTTTTTGGTGTTACGGTTTCTGAAGCATTGATTTTTCTGCACCTACATTTTTGTTCTTTTGGAATGCCTGGTACAGATGATACTAACGCACAAATGCCACTACTTTATGATTTGGTCATTCCTTCTAATTTTGCCTTTGCGTTTTTTAAATTTATATAAAGATTTAGGTTGCTTTTACATTTCGGTTTGTTACGGGTAAAGCGAGCGTTTCGCTACAAATTCAAGTTTCCCCTGAAGGATCGGGTACCCCGCAACAATTTTAAAGGTGCACCGCGTAACTTAGTAGTGGGAAAGTGGGTGTCTATGGATAAAACAATAAAAAAGACTATTTGAAATGGTTGAAATACAAAACGTTACCTTGAAAGGTTTGTTCTATTTTCATACTTTAGGGCGCCAAACCGTCTTGTCTTGCCAATCGTTTTCGTTATTTTCTTTCACGAATGACGGTTATTCTGAATAATTCATAAATAAGTCCAAATAAAATTCAGCCTACACTTATCCTCTAGAAACACTAAATGAACACCATAAGAATACAAATCCTTTCCCGAAAAATACTTTCCGAACATAACATTGGTCAGGTACTATGATAAGAAAAGAAAAAAAAGGAAAGTTAAATCAATCACTAGTGCTAATTCGCAAATTGTTCTAATTTTTCAATATTGATATACATGACATGCAACACACACATTTACTCTTCGTCATTCAGTTGTCGATTAAAAATACTTTAAAATTAATACGCACCTATTTCCTAATTTTTCAAAATCTTCAAACCTCATTTCCTGATAACGTTATACTTAAATTTAAACCGAATCGAGTTCCTTCGCTATTCCATAGTCCAACAAAATAATCATTTTCACGTTCTGTTAATTTCCCACAATATCGATACAAACAATTTGCAACTTATATTTAAAATCCGTATATACACAATTATAAATCTTAAACAAAGAATGTTCATATTTTACTCACGGTTTAGTTGTAAAAATTGAATCATGTCCAGCAACCCCAATCTTTTTTTCATCATTTTTTTCAGCTAGCAGCATTTTTTTTTAAATGTAAACCAAAATCACTCGTTGAGCTGATCCGTAGGTGCCGGTCTCCACACGATTTTCTAAGTTCCCGTGCACGCGCTAACATTCCTTGTTGAAATTTGCAATCGAAATTAATCACCGAATTTTCTTTCAAGGGAAGTCTCATTTTGAAACGGTGTTCCGTTCCAACTTGACTTCTGTATTTTATTTCAACTTCGCTTAACATATATATATATATATATATATATATATATATATATTCGGGTTTAGGTATTATTTAGAATTTCTCTGTTCTTGTTATGCATACTAACCCCGGTCAAAGTTCCGCTCCCACAATGTAGTATATTTAATTTGTGTTTAAATATAAGGTTATTGTATGATGAATACGTAAAAGTCTTATACTTTCCTTTGCTATCTGTATATTTGTTGTAATATAGTATCATTTCCATGCCGTTGCAGGCTGGGACGGACGATAGCTGTTTTTTTTATAATTTATGTTTCTATGGGAAGCGTTTAAGCAGCCTTGTAACATTTAGATGTTTTCCTTTGCGATTTTGAAATAAGTCAACGTCCTGGATTATTGCGTTAACAATGTATTTAAAAGAAATAAGGTTATAGCTTTTGACGTTACAGTTTGTGGGCTAAATTATTTTTATAGAAACAGAAACAATAAAATGTCATGCTTAATTAAAGTAACTCATTTAAAGTAACGCGAACGTGTTACAAGTTGTTTGCTTTTTGGCAGTGCTGATAATCGAGGCGTGCCTTCTCTAATTTAACTTAACACAAGTATAGATTTTTGTAGGGATGACTTGCTCTTGCTAGAGATCGCCACTCAAAATTATTTGGGTTGATGTACTAACAATCTTGTCATACCTTGTCCAATTTAAATATTTCACCTTAGTTTCTAAGATAAGCACGACTGTTTAGAGTTTCATAAACGCACGTTTACGAAATCGAATAATAAAAAATACTTAAAGCAGTTTGTTTCGAAACACTTGTGTTCATTTTACTTTTACCACACTTTCAGTTTCAGTACGTGATTAAATCCTGTAAATCATAACAACACTTTCGTATCATCCGCCGTGGCAAAAGCTGTACGTGACAAACGAACAAAAAAGCTCCAACCGTTTTTAATAACGGCGAAAACCCGCAGCTTTTCACTACAAGGAATACGACTAGCACCATAATAATTTTACTAATTTTCCCAGAAGACATAATCAAATTGGTAGTCTGACGTTCGCATTTGAAAGACATGCTTGTACGTCAGGGTGGACGATGACCGGCTTGGAGGCGTCTGCGAATACGCCGCCAACACGGAGTAATGCGCATTTGTTTGTTTTTATCATGGAGAAAGGTCGGGGGTGGACTGACCTACCCTTTCCACTTTGCGTATCTGCTTCTAAATACATAATGAGAAGGGATATCAATGTTTGTTCAAAAAAAATTAATTACTGGAAATCTCTTTCATTTCAAATAGTGCGGAAAATCTGGATTAAAATTGTATGAGTGTTTGAATGCCAGAAGGTTAATAGTTATAAAAGCTTGCGGCTTTGGAAAATAACTTCAAAAGAAATTTATTTGTTTACAAAAAAATGTAATTCGTTAAGCCTGTAATTGGAACCTCTCGTTCAGCAAACGTTAATAATTGATCAATGCTACGGCAGAAGTTGTTTATTATGCGTCTGTAACTACTAACCAGATTAAACTTTTCCGTTACTTATGTGCTTAGTGAAATTCGTATGCGTGTATTCTAGCTACTGAGAAGATATTCGCTTAGTGGTTAATTTAAACTATTAAATTACTTGGAAGATTTACAAAAGTGGCTGGTGCGAAAGAAGCTTAGAATACATCAAAGTGGGCACGGGAGAAAATGAAATCGGTCAGTTGGAAAAGGGATGAAGTCCGAAAGTGGATAACTTCTGAATGCACAGCAAAAGGTTTTTGAATTATGGGCTTGTCATTTAATACAAAAAATGGAACATACCAGTAGTTTTAGTGAAAGTGTTGGAATGCCATAGAGTTGTTGACAGTGACCGGTACACGCACAGTTGCAACAAATGTAATAATAGACGGTGTTTCCTAGTTTTCTAAATTAACTCCGGTCATTTGCCAATTACGATAAATACAAAGGATGTGGTAACTATTGCTACTTTTGACAATTTCTTGAGAATATCCAATAGCTAGTGATATGGCAATGGTCGTGTTGCAATGCTTTATCTAGGTCACAATTTCAAGGTTAGTTTGACGCAGCTATTCACTTTTTCCTATTTTGAGTTTATTTTACGGTCGTTTATCTAAGGCGGCTCCATGGCGTAGTGGTATGTGTGTGCCTACTACGCCCAAGGTCCCGGGTTCGAATCCAGACACGTCCGTTTGAAAAATGTTAGGCGAGCATTTTTCACAAAAATACACCCTCGTTCGGAGGAGAGGTAAAATGGAGGTCCCGTGTGTGAGTGTTGTCACACACGTTAAAGATCCATACCTTGCTCGGAATAGCAAGGGTTCGGCAAAATTCCAAATTTTCCCGGTAAAGAAAACTCGCTTCCTCGTCAATGTAGTACGTTTGGGTGGAGCATTGAAAAATCACATGTAAGGTC
Source organism: Platerodrilus igneus (assembly GCA_036346225.1). Taxonomy (NCBI): domain Eukaryota; kingdom Metazoa; phylum Arthropoda; class Insecta; order Coleoptera; family Lycidae; genus Platerodrilus; species Platerodrilus igneus. Next base: position 1,530,134 of record JARFIW010001052.1, on the reverse strand, counting down.
GTTTATCTAGCCATTATCACAATCTGGGTGAATAAATCAAGTGACTATTTGTATAGATGCGCTTCGGTGGATGTTACAGTTTGTGCGTCGGTGCCTTTACTACCACTTTCCATACAGAGGGAAATTGATAACTCCCATCCATCTCGATTGAAATTCTTATTAACAATATCTCACCGTAGAAGTTTCTATAATGTCGTCGGAGTAATTCCTGTAATCTACGACCTTACTAGATCTAAATTGAAGCTTTGTTTTTGAGCTATATATGTATATTATGTCCATTTGTCAAATGCAATGAAGCTGAGGTTTGTTTTAGGCGATCGTTCCACTAACTATCTGCACAATAATATGTAAGTAAATGTTTATCAGTGTCGTTAAATGTAGTTGTTATAATCTGTGGTGTCCCAATTTTTAGTTACATTATAGCAAAACCATGTACCTTTATTTTCCTTAGACTCACTTTAGGTAACTGTTTTTATATCGGGTAAACGATTTTTCAAGAAACAAGACAATTCAAATACAATTTGATTGATGCCAAACAAATGCTGTATGTAATGTATTATATCCAGATCTGACATGACCGACAAATTTTAAGATACTTTTATAAATTGGAAATTATGTTCTCTGGGCAATGTGCATGTTTAAACAGGGTGTGGAGAAATTACTCGACAATCTCCTTGTAGCGCAATTTTTTGATTAATTCTGAGTCGAAAATGTTATACAAAAGTTTTCAGTGGTCTTTGTTCGTTTTCATGAGTTTTACATATAAAGGGAGAAGCAACGCGTACTAATTTGACAACAGTAATTAATTTAATTGCATTTAGTTGCACTTACTTACTTTTATACGACTCCAAATGAAACAATGTAGTGAATTGAGACGTGGTGGGCCGATCCGGCCATTGTATTGGACTTCATTGTGACAATCCATGGTTGGAAAAATGTTCGTCTTCTTGAAACTCAAGAGGTAGTGGGTAGTGCCTCATGGTTGAACATGTTAGAACAATATCATCTTAGAAGTACTTAAATATATTTAATATTCAGCAGCGCTTAGTCTATTTGGAAGATTGAAAAACCACACCACACTTTACGAATGGGATTTCCAACGTAAAATACATATTCATTTTCTGGGCTATTTATTGTCTGCACATGGTGAGATCCTTCATCAACAGTATCCAAAATTGCTCCGTGGCGTGGCTGGTATGCCTATGACTACTACGCCCAAGGTCCCGGGTTCGAATTCTGACACGATCCGCTTGAAAAATATTAGGCAAAAGACAGTATTGTATTTTCAAATTGGTTATACAATCCTTCTCAACAACTCGTAGATACAATAAAATTTCTAAAAGCTCTATTAACGCTTTTTTTCAGTTTCCTGACTAATCGCTAACCGTACTAGTGGATATATATATATATATATATATATATATTGTTGTAATTATAGGGTTAATTTAGGGGTAGGTTAGGTCATTGGGGTCGTAGAATAAGCAAGGGAAACTCTCAAGCAACAGAAGCACGAAATTATAGATATTAGGAGAGTAAATAGGTTATTATAAAAATTATTAGTTGCGAGCACACTGTATATAGCAGTACAAACAATTAAAACACATATCCAAGTGTAGCTACTAGCAGAGATTAGAATTTCAAAAGTTAAAGAAACGCATTAAAATTAAATCAGTGAAAAACCTGCATGAAGTGGCTAGATAAACATTCATAAAGTGTGTAAAGATATTATCGTAAACGCACGCAGAAATTATGCTTTATTTAAAAGCGTACGTGATCTAAGAGAATCACAGTTGTTCGAAAATCCAATTTATTGGGAAATAAACAAATACCAAATTTATTCGATTTAGATTAGAATAAAGCTAACGAACAAGATTACGTGCTCGATATGTACGAAAATTCCTGGGATTCCTGAAGTAAATATAACGTATAACAATTGAATTACGTGACTTCAAGCACCGCGTCAGGCAATTAAAATACATACAATTGGGAAATTTTCCCAAACATAACAAGTGATAATATACTTGGCCTCGCCTAGCACGTGAAGCCAGCGAATCACAAACAAGAGTGGGACGATCTTATAAATATCTGGAGAATTGAATATCAAGTGAGTATACTTCGAAACTGGGCAGTGACTATAATTGAAAGTGCCAAATATTTACGTGAATAATAAATATTTGTTAACAGTGAAATTATAAAGTGAAGATTTGTGAAAATTATGCCGTATTTCTGAGACGGCTCTGAATGTCTATCTGAATGTTGATCTAAATTCCTCTCTGAATGTCGATCTAAATTCCTCTTTGAGGTTGATCTAAATTACTCTCGAAATGTCAATCTGAATTTACCATCTCAATTACGATATAAAATACAATCATAAACTACAAATAAAATTATGTTACGAGTCCTGTAGAACCATAAATTACGAGACATTACGATCAAAATACAATTTTGGAGAATGCTGCCTGTTCAAGCAAATTGATGGTAATTATTCTATGGAGAAAATGAAAAACCGTTTATTGTACCAATAACGATTTGGATATCTTAGGAGCACCCATGAAAATAATTCAGGTTAGAGATTTTGATATGACTTATTTTTGAAACTGTTTTATCTCAAATATTTTTGATATGATTATTTTTAAACTGTTTTATCTCAATCATAATTTAAAGTGTAAATGCCGACAAATTCTATGAAAAGTTACAGACAGCTTGAAACGTTTCAAATAGGTCTTTAAAGGTAATAAAAAGCTCGTTTTGCTGTCTTTATTTTGTAATAATTTGACAGATGTATATGATACAAAAAGGGAGAAGATAGTTAAAGGAGTTGTAAATATTCAATCATTATACTGTGTATTATAGAAGTGCTTTATTTTATTAAATCAGCTAGTCGAGGCAAAAGAAAATTATAAATTAACATTTCACAAGTGTTTGAGTCGATATAATGGGGCTGTGAGAGAGTAATAGGGGTTATCACAGCACATTATGCTGCCCAAGCCGTGGGGCGAGATAACACAGCATTTAATAGCACCCAATTGTAAGAGGCGGCGAGTATCACAGCAATATATATATATATATATATATATATATATATATATAAATATATTGATATGATAACGCTGTACGCCGATGTAATAAACGTCCAGTTTCCTGCTGTCCGCCACCGCTCTGTCTCTCTCTAATATTCTAATTTTAATTATGCCACGGTTAGTTCAGTTTAACTCACACAGAGTGCACAACGTTACGATAATCAAATAATTAACCCCTTTTCCCTAAAACTTTTCCTGTTTAGAATGATAAAACAAAGTGGATCAATATTTGTATAATGAGAAGAAAATAACAACTACACTTCACAGTTTTACTATATGACAAATAAACCCTTGAATCAATTTATAATATTTAGATTATTTATCCCCAAAATTTATCTCCTCTTTCTTTAATTTAAAGCCACCATAAATGACACTTTTAATGGAAAATCTAGAACGTTCAAGACCTTTCCTTTTGTTAAGTAAATTGTTACGTATAAAATATTTTTGTTGACTCCTTACAAAATATAGAAAATAATAAAAAAAAATGAAATACCGTCTTATACTAGGTAGCCCTGACCAGTAGTTTTTTTGGTGTGTCCTTCTTTGTTTTCCCCTTTGATCTGCTGCTACGTGTTGTGGATCAACACCCTTTGTTTACCTTCAATCGAGTAGCTTCTTTTAAAACAATGCTCTACTTTGTGCTCTTTCCCGTGAATTTGAACCAATAATTTTCATTCAGTATTATTAATTTGTTTCCAAAATTTACTGCGTTCCTTATTTAGATAAACTTGGAGGAACTTAGAATTTGCTAGTCTTGACTTAGAGGTAACTTAGACGTAACTTGGACGTAACTTAGAGCCCTACATTACAAATATTTAATCTAAATTAATTAATAAAATTTCCACTCACGTTTTCCAGCAAACGGCGCAACCTTTTTCATGTATTTTCACTATAATTTATTTTAAAATATAACACCACTTTTCACAAATTTTAATTACTTAATTTAAATTTTTATTCGACGCGTAAATTTTTGAGAAACAGTGATGCAGCTTCTACGTCGTTCTAATTGAGACTGAGACTCTTATCAAACTCTGGGCGTTATATAGTCTATCCCTATCTAAAATTCATTGGTTTTTCTGAACTATCGTTTAAAGCTTGCAGTCAATCACAGGTTGTTTCGGATATTTTTGTGGATTTTACAAATTTATTTCTGATGGAACGATTCAGTGATCACGTATTCTTCTAATATTTCTATTATTTGTCGATCTTTGACCGCTTGTTTTGATATTATTGCTGGAAATTTTAATTTACATTGGCCTTTAATTTAGCTTATGGCTCTTGTTTGTGTAGATAAAACCTTTGTGAATCGAACAAATTTCATGAATAAAATCACGTAGCATAAATGACGTACATCAACATATTTTCTGTTTATATCTTGTGTTTAAAACTCATTTCTTTTGAAATATGCGTTTCTTATCAGAGCGCTTTACTATCTTTTTTCATTATCGCATGCTTAATTTTAATAGATATTGCGTGATGATTTACTAGCTTTTACCTTATTCCATGCGTTTCTGTTTATTTATAATTTATGAACGCTTTTTGATTTAAAACTAGTTTAATTGCGTGTATAATTATTTCTCTGCTGAATATGTTTATATTATTGAAGGACATGCTTACTGTCATTGATTAAAGTTAATTGCATAATATGCGAATTACGTATTTTTCATGCTAACTAAATGCAGTTTTCGAATTCCTAGTACTATTTTCTTGTATTGCGCGACCATCACGATTCAATATACCCCTAAATCACCTCTTTATCATAGCAATATATATATATATATATATATATATATATATATATATATATATATATGCCTCGCAATAACTATGCCTACAAATTTATATACATTTCAATTGTTCTCGATTACTTCAACACATACCAAGATTATGCAAATAACGTTCTTGAGATTTCTTACTGTAATTTTTAAACGCAAAATCTAGTACCTGTCAGTCAAGTCAGTCGCACTACACGATTTATCAATCAACTTTTGTGTATTCAAACCCTTCGTTTACTTTCCGATGTATTAGTCTGATCACAGACAGACCGATAGGTGCTACAAGGTATATCACTTTTTTCTTAATTTTTCAAAATTTGAGAACCTTCAAGAATAGACCTGCTAAATTCAATAAACTTATGAAGGATTATAAAGAAAGCGCAAAAACATACGTTTATTAACAAAAAATTTAGATGTTATGTATGCCATATTTGTGCAAAGCACTCTGCATGTTTTTAAGTATTTTTAAAATATGCTCCTTTGACACGGCTATAAATCGCAATAATTGTATTTTTAATATGGTCTGCGGTGATTTTTTTAATTTATATGTGCAAATCCAGGACATTCCATAATTCCGGACTTAACTAAACAAATTCAAGCTCTTCGTATTCGAGCTTCAAGTTAGATGTATTATTTTGTATCCATTTATTTTTCACAAATGTCACCAGTTAACACTTAATATCCCTAAGATGTTCTTCGTGTTTTTTTCTGTATCAAAGCTGTCTTGGACAATCACTCTAATTTTGTATTTATGTATGGTCCCAAGGTTGTAAAGGGAAATCGCGCTTAATCAAACCTTTGTACTTCTGTTCGTGTTGACTGCGATAAAAATCTAACACGAAGGTATCTTAGGGAACATAAATCGAAAACAATGCACGTATATTGAACAAGAACAACCAAGCATAAATTTCTTTTTGTATCGACATCATTCATTCAGATCGTATCTAAAAGTAAATTCCTTTTAAAAATCCCAACATTATTCCTGATCTAAGGTAATATTGAGCCGTGTGAAATCAAGGTCTCATGATTAACAAATACCTAGGTTTAATATTTATGTGCTTTGTTGCCTGCCACCAAAATGTATTAATATGCAACACAATTTGTAATGTTAAATTTAGAATCCCATTATACAATTGGTAAAACTTTAATAAACAGCTTTATGCTTTGCTATTCTAAGCCAAGAACGATTTAAAATCGACCTTGATTTAGCTATCAACATATTGTTAGAAAGTCTAACAATATGAAAATGTTATTGGTTTGAATGTTCAATTTAAATAGTCACGATATTTCTGAATTTAATTATGCACGCAATATTTTTATGTATATGCTACAAATTGATTTTGGCCATTTTGGGTTGTCTTCCATTAGTGGCTAAAGAAGTTGATAGATTTCGGGATAATTATATGTAGCTAATTAATCATATGATTGTATATGCAACTTATTTATTGGCTGTTTTGCTTGTAGAAATTTTGGTTAAGGTATTCAATTTTTGAACTTCTATAGCTTATTTTAAACATTGCCTAATACGTAATTGTCCTCAAATTCACTAGTCGAGTGCATTCTTCGGCCAATTTTTTTTCCGTTGCTTGTATTTTTCAAGGCTATATTACAATCACTACCTTCAAATTTAATCATCTTTCAAGTATTTTACCTAAATTGTATATGGGTGGAGAACGAGGAGAGGATGCAAATAGATGTAGCGGTAAACCATCAGTTTTGATCCATTACGTATGTAGAGTATATAGATCTTAGGGGAACGCCAATAGGAACCATTTCAGATAAATATACCGGTATGTCACTGTTAACACGCGAGGGGTCTTATAATTTTATATATCGGCTTACCTCCGCGTATTCTATGTTCTAATGTCGTTCCTACTGTACAACTAAGTGGACTATAAGGTGATTTATTGGTTACCTTTGCACTATCGCTGTGTTTTTTAGGGGGTTTATCGATAAAATCACATTCGGATACTCTAATAATTTATCTCACTTTACTGAACAAACAACCGTTTTTTTTCGATGTCCATGAGCAAGTGTCGATCACTACCCCTTTTTTTTCAATTTAATTTCCACAGGCACAAAGGAGGTTTTAGACAGGATATAGTGGGACAAAGGATGACAGCTTTGCTATTTGATTTACAACTACGAATTTATAACGAATTAAAATTAACCACGAAAACGTGCGACAAAGAGACCAAACAGTCACGGTACAATATCGCAAGTACGAATTTAGGAAATAATTACAAAATTGCTTCATAGCCAAGGACTACATACGACTTCGGGGTAATTTACCACAGGGACACTTGTATATTGTGTCGATGATAAAGGATGTGTTTGGGTTTCTGTAAAACTACTCAGTAAGTCGGCGCCAGGACTAGCAAATAGTGACTTAGAAAACTGTTCCACAAACTCTGACGAACGACAAAGTATCTTCTAAAATAACCAACATGAAAACAGACGATAATCATATTCACAATAATGTCTAGATTTTAATTTAGTTTAATAAACTTCACATTCATTTTACCTAAATAATGTAACTAAATTTTAATAATTAAAATTCTAAGTAAATCAAATTCCAATAATTACCTTCTAGGTAAATCAAAGTTCAATATTAAATACATACTAAGTAATTAAAAACAAGAATACAAATATGCAACACGAACTTACAAAAGGTTACGGATTTCTGCTACATAGGAAGCCAAATGACGCAAGATGGGAAAAGCGCACAAGATATAAAACAAAGATTAGCACAAGGTCGTGCTACATTCAACAAGAAAAAGCAATTACTGTGTTCAGGACAACAAACATAGAAACAAGGAAAAGATTGCGAAAACATATGTGCGACGCCTGGACAGTAGGAGAAGCGGACAGGAAAACGGTAGAAGCCTTTAAAATGTGGTGCTACAGACGTATGATGAAGATATCACGGACAGACAAAGTTAAGAACGAAGAGGTACTAAAAATGATAGGGGAAGAAAGAAACGGTAAAAAATAGGAGAGATAGGATGATAAGCCATATACTACAACATGAGGGAATATTGCGGAATATATTACAAGCAGAGTTAGGATAAAAGAGAGGTAGAGGTAGACCTAGGTTAGACTACTGCACACATATAGTGAAAGATGTAGGCTGTAGGAATTTTAGGGGTATGTGTAGGGTAGCTCAGAATAGAAATCAATGGAGGTATGCATCCAATCATTTCCAAAACGAATAAATTAAGACGAAAAAGTAACTGTACCTAAACATGATGATTATTACTAGCAACTACAAGTATTGGTTGGGCAATATTCTCGAATAGTGTTAATTGTGTGGAAGGATTTACTGGAAAACTATTAATTGGGCAAATGTTTAAGTGTTTGGGGATCTTGGCAGCCACAGTCTGCTTAACCTCCTTCACTGAATCTTGGTGAAATAGGGCATAAAATTAGAAAACAATAGAAGGGGAACCGAGCTGTATACAGGCTGTGTGAGAATTTCAGGGAATTGTGTAGGCTAGCCCAGAATATAAATAAGTGCAGGTACGTGTCCAACCAGTTTTGAGACGGAAAACTTAATGACCTAAAAATAAACGCAGATAAATCTGATGATTATTATAAACAACTACAGGTGTTGGTTTAAAATATCTGCAACTAATGTTGACTGTGCCAAAAGATATACTGGAAAAAATATTAAATCGGTAAATGTTGAAGTGTTGGGGGAACTTGGCAGCCACAGGCTGCTTACCCTTTTCACAACCACTGAATGTCGGAGAAATAGAGTATATAATTGTAAAACAATAGAATGGGACCGAACTGCATCTAACAAGAAAGAATGGCCCCTATGATCCAAAACAACAAACATAGAAACAAGAAGAAAATTGTGGAAAAGTATGCCTATGAAATACGGGCAGTATAATAAGCAGACAGAAAAACGGTAACAGCCTTTTAAAATGCTGTGCTTCAGATGTATGAAGATGATTGTATGGACAGACAAGGTTAATAAAAATAGGTTATAGAAATAGTAGGGGAACAAGGATATCGGTAGAAAAAAATAGGAGAAATAGAAGGGCAGAATACGTTCTAAGGTATTTTTGGAGAATAGTATGGGATATACTACAAGCAGAGAAACGAAAAAGAGGTATATGTATACCTAGATCAGACAGTGATAGATGCAGACTGTGCAAATTTCAGGGAAGTGTAGGTTTGTTCAGAATAGGAAACATTGAGGGTACGCGTTTAACCAGTTTCAGGACTGAAGAGCTAATGATGCTGAAGTAATTAAAATCTTAACTCACTGTATTCTATAGCTCTACACATTGAAGGAACTAGGAATACATTGTATTACGCTATAATGTTGGCATTGCTAGATTTCCATATGTACACATAAGCTGCAACAGCTAAACATGTACTACTGAGCGTTACAGGGCGTTCAAATAATACATGTTAATTATACACTCATATAAAAATTAACATTATTAATAAACCAACATTAAAGCATAATTCAGTGTTTGAAGTTTCCAATCGTGCCTTCTTTGCGTTACAATCAAACAAATACTACTATAGGGCAATTAGTCAAGCACTTGTGTTAAATGGGTTGCAGTACCTTTAATTTTTAAATAAGAAAATTCACTTACGACCATACATATGTACACTAATAAAGGTAGCGCTTGTTAACATGCACAAACAATAATAGCCTGAAGCATACGACCTTATAAGGTGTCACTTCTACAGGCCTAGATATACTAAACCATTGTCGATCGAATCTACGTAGTACTACGATCAAAATATAAACAGCTGAGTATTTCCGGGCAATACCACCAACGGGCAAAGTTTTTTATGTACCACCAGATACATACCTTGTTTACTAGTTGCACTGTAGGCAAGGTTAAAACCAATTAGTTGTAAATATGAATATCGCCATCGACAGATTTTAGTTGACATTTATAAGATTCCAAAATACCGAATTTACCAGCACCAGAGAACTAACACCAATTGCTACTCAAATGTTATCTTAAATTTTCAGGTGAACAACAGCAGGCGATTCAATAAGTTCTGTGAGAAATTAACTCCTTACCAAATCCCTAAAATATAGTATACCATATTAAAAATATTCACTCCGGGGCTACTTTAGGTAGAAAACTTAACTATGAAAAGGGGATTATAATTCATTAATACACTATACAGAAACAGATGCTCTACACTTGTAAGCGAACCAGACATAGTTGATTTAATCCGCATAAAGCGTAACTAATTGCAAACCCACTATCAATCAAGGAGTAGTAAATTAAACTAAACTGGAAAACTTTAAAATATCCACCATAGAATATAGTAAGAGTAAAATTTTCTTTGACTGAGCCCGAGTTCGGCGGCTGGTACCAGACTAACTGATATAAAAGCCGGAAATACCTCATCACCAGCTCTAACGATAACTACGTCTAAAACAAGTTTTTTCTTTTAATTTTTGTAAATGGAACAACACAATCACCGTTAAAAATATTAAACACTGACATGACAATATGACAGAAAGCATATCAAAAATTCTAAACTACTGGGTAGACGATGGTAGGCTGTAGCAATAGTACCTAGTATCATCACCCCCATAATACACTATAGATCAGAATGAGAAAAAGAGGCTCCTACGTATCCAAAGTTCTTCCATTTTAAATGTATGTACATCTCCTTGATTTTTATTCATTTTACACTTTTTAAAGTAAGTAATGTTCATCAATAATTTTGTTTTATATTTATTTTGCTTAATTTTTGTGTGTATTTTTACTGCATCGAATAGATTAACGGTTTTAGCTGCTTTGCCACACACTAAACGCATCCTAAGCACGCCGTGACCCTATTGATCCTTATCTTTTTAATTAATTATTTCCAAATTTATTGTCTTTTCTAGGGAAATATCAATTTAGTTTTAGAAAATGCAATAATAATGCTGGTTGCACTACACGAAGATTGCGAATGATGTAACAATTAAAACAGCAATAGTAGCAAAACTCGTTCTGAAGGGACCTGCACCTTGAAAAAGTTCTAGATTACTGGAACGGGTAGAATGGCTTTCGCATTCCCGTGATCTAGAGAGCCAAACTACAGTTTCAACCATGGGAGTAGGGTCTTTAGTGGGGAACTAGACTAAGACAGGTCCCCGAAAGAGGGCAACCGATATTTCGGTATTTAGAGTGACAGTGACCATAGGAGTCGGTATGACATTCTAAGACACACTACTGCGATGTGGAAGGCAACCGAATACCACCACATTACCTCCCAAGTACATCGTAAGTAACATGATGGCATCCTCTGGGTTAAAAGATTCCGGAGTTAAAATTCCCCCAATCGGATCTCAGGGAGGCGACTACTTTAGAGGATGTGATCGCAAAGTTTAAAAGACGAACAGGGAACATATTGCGAGTCGGAACTTGGAATGTCAGAAGTATGAAGCAAGTAGGTAAGCTAGAGAACTTGAAAATTGAAACGGATAGGTTAGCACAAGACATAGTAGGGATCAGCGATGTTCGCTGTCTAGAGGCGGGAGATTTTTGGAGTAGAGACTTTATGGTAATTAATACAGGATAAGAGGAAGAAAATTAGGGTGTGTAGATAATTATGCGAGAAAAGATAGGACAACATGTAGAAAACTACTTACAAGAGAACGAAAGAGTACTCATGGTTATATTAGAATCTAAACCGGCAAATATAGTAATAATACAAGTATATCTGCCCACCTCTAGCTACAGTGAGGAAGAGGTAGAAACGATCTACAAAAATATCGAAGACATACTAAGATACGTATAAGGACCTGATAATTTAATAATTACGGGGGATTTTAATGCAGTGGTAGGTGAAGGTAGGGAAGGAGCGGTAGTAGGTTTATTTAGTTTTGGCACGAGAAATGACCGAGGAAATAGGCTTGTAAAATTTTGCGACAAGAACAAATTAGGCATCACAAACACAGTATTTCATATCATGCTAGAAGACGATGCACGTGGAAGTTGCCAAGAGTTATAGGAAGATATCAAATAGATTACATTCTTGTTAGACAAAGGTTTAGAAATCAAGTAAAAGGCTGTAGAAGCCACCCAAAAGCAGATATAGACATTGACCACAACATCGTAATTATGAAGGCCACTCTTAAATTAAAAAATTTGAAACAAAGGAGCGGAAAGAGCACTTTGAGAAACTAAAAGAAAAGGTCCACGAAAGATATTTAAAAAAAAATCAAGTGAATTGCTGAAAGATAACGGGAAAATTTCTTATATTAAGGAAGGAGAAATAGAATGGAATTACATTAAATCCAGCTTAGACATGGCGGCCAGAGCTATTCTGGGGAATACACGAAAAAAAAGAAACCACGAATAACAAAGGATTTCCTGAATGGAAGAAAGACCAAAATACAAAATAGATCAGATGAAACAGGAAAACGTAGATACATAGCCATAAAATGGGAAATTATTCGCAAACGCAGGAAAGTTAAAGAACAATATACTGCTGAAAAATGCAAAGAGGTACAAACTAAGAATGAAGTAGGAAAGACAGACGAAGCATACGAACCAATTACAATGAATTTTAGGGATATAAAACCGAATCGCAAAAATAAGCGACGCGGGAGGAAACGCCATTATAGAGAATATAGAGAAAGTGTATAGATGGCAAGAATATAAGGAAAATTTATATGCAGTAGAGGAACTAACAGCTTTAAACAGGAATCGGCGATTGAAAAGGACGATTTAGGATATCCTATACCTAGAGATGAGTTTGAATTAGCATTAAAAGGTCTGAAAAATGGTATATCGCTGGATACAGATAAGATGCAAACAGAAACTTTACAAACCGCTGGACAAGCGGTAACAGAACGTCTTTTCCAACTTGTAAGCTATATGCATGACACAGACGAGGCACCCAAAGATTTCGAACGTCACATCGTAGTCACTAAACCAAAAAAGAGAGGCTCAGGTAGATGTGAAAATTTTCGAACAATAAGTTTGACCAGCTCACGTGTTAAAACATTAACTAGAATTGTACAAAGGCAAATGGAAAAACGAGTTGAAGAAATAACTAGGAGAAGATCAATTTGGGTTTGGATAGACAGATAGTACCCAGCAAAGAGCAAACAGCGGTAATTAAATTAGAGCAAGAAAGTAGAGAAGTAAATATTAGGAAAAGGGTGAGACAGGGATGTGCCCTATCCCCATCAATTTTTAACTTGTACATCGAAGTGGCAATGAATACTGTCAAATGCAAGAAGACATTAGGAATTATTATGCAGGGACAAAAGATTGATATGTTTAGATTTGCAGATGATATAGCGGTACTAGCAATTAGCAAGGAAGAGTTATAAGCTGCTCTTAATAAAATGGAAGCAGTTCTATCAAAGAGATACGTTATGAAAATTAACAAAAATGAAACCAAAGTATTAATATGCAAAGGAAGGGAAAATAAATAAAAACTAGAATACAAATAGGTAACGCGGACTTAGAGTTTAAGGATTTCTCCTACCGAGGAAGTCAAACATTACATTTGATTTTCGAATGCTCCACCCGAAGGTACTACATTGGCCAGGAAGCGAGTTTTTTTTTACCTGGAAAATTTGGAATTTTGCCGAACCCTTGCTGTTCCAAGCAAGGTAGGGATCTTTAACGTGCGTGACAACATTCACACACGTGACCTCCATTTTACCTCTCATCCGAACGAGGGTGTATTTTTGTGAAAAATGCTGGCCTAACATTTTTCGAACCCGGGACCTTGGGCGTAGTAGTCACACACATACCACTACGCCACGGAGCCGCCTGAGGAAGTCAAACAACGCAAGATGGGGAGAGCGCAAAGATATAAAACAAAGATTAGCACAAGGTCGTGCTACATTTAACAAGAAAAAGCAACTACTATGATCAAAGACAACAAACATAGAAACAAGGACAAGATTACTTAAAACATATATGTGTAGCACAGCACTGTACGGATGTGAAACCTAGACAGTAGGAGAAGCGGACAGGAAAAATAGAAGCCTTTGAAATGTGGGGCTACAAACGTAGGATGTAGATATCATGGACAGTTAATAGTAAAACGGTATTAGAAATGGTAGGGGAGGAAAGAAGTATGTAGACAGTAAAAATATGATAGATAGGATGATAGGCCACATACTAAGGTATGAGGCAATTGTGCGGAATATATTAGAGGCAGAGATAGGAAAAAGAGAGGTAGAGGTAGAGGTAGACCTAGATTAGACACTTGCACACAGATAGTGAAAGATGTAGGCTGTGGAAATTTTAGGGAAATGTGCAGGGTAGCTCAAAATAAAAATCAATGGAGGTACGCGTTCAAGCAATTCTAAGATAGAAAACCTAATGACGAAAAAAGTAATTGTACTTAAACCTGATGATTATTATAAGCAACTACAGGTATTGGTTTTTGCAATACTCTCAACTAATGTTAATTATACGAGAGGATTTACTGGAAAACTATTAACTCCGCAAATGACTATGTGTTGGGGCAGTCACAGGCTGCTTCACCCCCTTTCGCATATCACTGAATCTTGGTGAAATAGGGCATATAATTACGAAACAACAGAAGTGGAACCGAGCTGTATTTAGACGGTGGGAATTCCATGGAACCGTGTAGACTAGCTCAGAATAGAAATTAGTGAATGTACGCGTCCAACCAGTTTCAAGACGGACGACCTAGTAACGAAAAAATATCTGCACTTAAATTTGATGATCAACATAAACACCTGACAGGTGTTGGTTTGGAAATATTTTCAAATAATGTAGATTGTGTGAAAGGATATATTGGAAAACTATCAATTCGGCAAATGTTCAAGTGTTGGGGGATGATGATAGCCGCAGCGTGCTTAACTCTCTTCACATACTGCTGAATACCGGGGAAATAGGTTATTTGTAAACAATAGTAGGGGAACCGAACTGCATTTAACAAGTAAGAGCAGCGGCTATGTTCGAAGACAACAAACATAGAAACAAGAAAAAAATTGATGAAAGCATACGTGTGAAGCACAGCACAGTACGTATGTATATGGACAGTAGGAGAAGCAGACAGAGAAACGGTAGAAACCTTTTGTAATGTTGTGCTTCAGATGTATGAGAATGATAGCATGGGGAAACAAAATTAATAACAAAGAGGTTATAAAAATAGTGGGGGAATAAAGATACCTGTGGAAAACAAAAAAATGTAGGAGAAATAGGAAAAGGGCAGGATACATTCTAAGGCATTTTTGGGGAATAGTGCGGGATATATTACAGGTAGAGATAGGAAAAAAGAGGTAGAGGTAGACCTAGATCGGAGTATTGCAAGCAGATAGTGAACGATGCAGACTGGAAATTTCAGGGAAATGTGCAGGTTACCTTAGAATAGGACACAATGAGGGTACGCGTCTAACCAGTTCCAGGACTGAAGAACTAATGATGATGATGAGTAACAAAACAAAATCAAGTTATTTACTATTCATTTTCAGAATGTGATCATCAATTTCTAGTACATACCATACATACCCTTCGATGAAATTTGGAAGTTACAGTAAGTCATACTATATTCTTGGGTAACTCGGTGCACTAATTGTTCTCGGTTGTTTATTTGTACTTCATATCCCAATTCTTTCAGTTGACCCACATCACAGTGGTCCATCGGTGGGATTTGACGATCTCACGGCCTTAATATTGGTCTGTTGTGCCCAATTCACTTGCACGAATGTTTATTTTGTAAATATTTCTGCATTGCGCATCTGGAGCTATCGTCCATCATGCTGGTAAACTATTCTGGGCCTGGCGTCAAATGGAATGTCGTCAAGTACATGCCGAATTATCATGCAAAAAATATAAGGTAAACATTTACATTATCAGCGAAGAAAATGGGCGAATTAAGGTTTTTCTTACTACTACCAACAATCCATTTATACCAAATTTGTGTTGATTCAAGTGGAGTTTCTTTTTTAAGTCTGGGTTATCATCCGAACAATAATGAAGCTTATGATAGGTAAAGATCTATCGCCGTATAAATTTCAATTTATCGATCTAGAAAATACTTTTTGGTATCTTCGATATGCATGCTAAAGAAGCAGCTTTGTTATAATTTAAAACGCGGCAGTTTAGTTACAAGTTGAATAATATATTTTACGTTTCAAATTAACAATATAATTTAATTATTAACTCTGTTTACCTTCTGATTTGATGCACATTAGCAGACTGACTATTAAGCACGAAATCTGTACCATAGAGTTTAATAAAGGTGAAATTTGCTGCTCTAGCTCAAGTTTCCTGTAATGATTTATTCCTACAACATACATGGGAACAAGGCAACGGTACGATATCAAATCAGGATAGATAAGGAATTGACGACTAAAACTCCGCTACATCTTATAATGCACTCCCGTGCAAATCGTTCGAGAAGATAGGTGTGTTACGTTCAAAACCCTACAAGCGATTTTTTGTGCATGCACAATTCTTTAAAACGCCCTAAAATGTCTAAACAAAAAAGCTATCGATTCACAAGCTCGATTTCCTTCCACTTGAAATTAGTGCTATTCTATAAAAATTTTCAATAACATTTCCCTGAAATTTTCACAGCTTGTATCTTTCATTATTTGAGTACAATAGCCTAATATAGGTCCCTCTACCTCACTTTTTTCCTTGTTCTGTTTCTCATATATATCCCGCACAATTCCCTCATGCCTTAGTGTGTGACCCAACAGCTAATCTCTCGTATTTTTGTATTGTTTACACATATTTTTTCCTTCGCCTACCATAACTAGTTTTTGCTCTTAAGTTTGTCTGCCCACGATATATTGATCATACATTTGTAGCACTACATTTTTAGGATTTCTATCTTCTTCCTGTCCGTTTCTCCTACTGTCCACGTTTCCAGCTCATTGTTCACTGGCATGTAAAAGAAAAACGAACAGGTAAAGTTTTTCAAAGTTTTTCAAACTTCAATTTTGTATGTAACTGTGATGAGATTTCAGCTTGGAAGATATTCTGAAAAAATTGGTTTTGTCGAAGAAAAGGGTACTGAACAATATGTTTCCGGATTAGCATTTTTTTGTATTTTGTGGTTCAGCTGTCTTTGACATAATTTCATTGCATTATTAAAAACGTTTTTCAGCATACGATTGTATAACGAAACTAATATTGTGAATCACTCAAAGAGAAAGACTTTTATATTTAAGTAATAAATGGACTGGAGTATTCCGGAGTATGCACCTTAAGTACTTAAATCTGTAAAGAATTTGTATGATACCGAATGCTTGTCACAATACTATAGAACGACGCCTAGTGGACGACGGTATTATTTTTTGTTATAGTGTTTTTGTTTTTGTAATGTAATTCATCATGTTCCAAATACTTGTAGCTTTTAGGCGATGTACACCATTAAACACCTGCTAGAGAATTTCCTAGCACCGTGTGCTTTCCATCGGTTGGCTACTAACCACTCTCTTATGCTCACTCGTATCATGTAATAATAATATTTTTATTTAAGTCTAGCAGATGATATATAATATAAATGCAGCAGCACCCCTATAATATTCGACATGTGTTGTTCATGTCCTTGACCAACATTTTAAACAGTATTTTTTAAAAATTCACACCTGTCTTCTTATTCCGCATTAACGTTTTGACGAAGGTTACTGTTGCTTATTTATTTTTTTCATCTGCATTTCCGTGTTGGGTGAATAAATTTGAATAATTACCTTTTAAATTTGAACTTGTATTTACATTACAATGCACATATTTTAAAATGTTTTTTATAGTATCTGTGAAACATGAAGGCTTGCATTTTGCAATAAACAACGATACACGTGCAAATTAGGAATATCCGCTAACCCGTAAACAGCGGTTTCTATGCTATTTGAGATAGGTATCAGAAGACGCATGCACAAAGAGCGGACCATAATCTAAATACTTTTTTTCCCCTATAGTCCTCATAAGAGTCTTGCCGGAAAGGACGTTTTGGCCGCTCCCTACACCAGTAGTACCCTCAGCAATCTGCTTACCTACTATTCACTGAGACACGTGACATACTTCCCCGTTGATTATTTTATATCTGACAGAAATAAATCATCGCTGCCGCGATATACAGTGACATCTTTTGTTGCTGGCCCAAAAGTCTGCCGGAATTTTTCCCAATATTGTTTTATCTAGCAGGAGATCCTGCTGCAGGTCGATCAAGCAACTTTCCTACGCATCAGATCTTCGGTTAGGATACCTGAGGGCGAAAGCCTCTACTGTGTCGCATGCATGTACGGGTAACTTCCCGTCGAAGCCGCATAAGTGGCCGTGTTTATTCAATCGTCTGTGATGTATATTTCGGCTCAAAAACTAGCCGTAAATCTAACTTATGCTGACATTCCGCCTTCGTTCCTTTGGTATCGGGTTCCATTTTATTGTCGTAAGGTTGTCCTAGGATCGTTGTCGCTGTTTTTTTTCAAATAGTAGTACTCATTCACTTTGGAGCGCTCCCAAAACATGTAGGCGCCTACTATGAAACATGCCCACTGGGTATAGATCATACTAAAAGCCATGCCTCGGCTCTTTGATGAGATCAAGCATCGGGCGGCATCTAAAGAAGCAATAATCACCCATAGTAGGGGAACACCGATATCCGATTGCATTGGCAATGCTTCTGACACAATTCCTGTATTTATGTTAGTGCCTAGTCACGATATTAGTAACTGGCGTGATTTATATTTAATATGTATATTTTGCATGTATATGTAAATCTCACGACAAGATACAAATGGCGTATACCTATTATTTTATAACTCTTTTGCTGAGATACATGCTTATTTAGTCTACTTTTTCCGAGAGCAATTTGCCAGAACTATACTAAGTTAAAAACGGACAAGTAATTTTACTTAAAACAGGCATAGTTTTGTCATTTTATTGAAAATTTATGGGGGGGGGGGAAGCGACAAAAGTAAGAGTAAATTGTATAATGCCAAAACAACATTATATCAAAATTATATAATTTTTTTTTTAAATTTGGAAGAGCATAGAAGTAATACAAGTAGATTTTAAAAATCGAGTGTTTTATCTTGCTATTAAATTTTTTGGCAAACAATGCTAGCTGTAACTTATATAAAAAACTACAAAACTGCTAAGTAATAAATAATCAATTTAATTCCTTAGGTTAAGCTATTTATAAATATATTTGTGAAGTTTCCATTAGTAAGCTCATGTGCCACTGTGCAAGTATATTTATAGAATACGATCATGTTCAACAATACTAATCTTTTCAGAAACCTTGAATCGTTTCTACTTTAAATACTCAAATATTTGTCGAATGTCTACGGTGGTAAGAACACGTAAACACGTAAACACGTAAACTTCCAGCAATAAAATTTATCAGATTATCTATATTTACTAAGTCAATGGTCCAAAACAAAGCAAAATACTACCATGCCCCACCACTACCAAGTAAAACGTCTTTTTCGTTTCTTTCACCTTAAAGCGAGAATTTTTTCTGGTCAGTCATGATCTTCACAGGACTTTTCGGGGAAGAAGAACGCTTGGTTAACAAAATTCCGTAGAAAATATAATACTGACAGTTTTAGAAAATTTGTTTCTTTCACTGTGATTATCTGACAGAGAGTGAGCGAAGATTAATTACCGTTAGAGGATGGTGGTGGTTCACAGTGAGACAGATGGGCTTTTCTTGTAATCAGCATTTTTACAAAGTTACCATCTATATTCATGAAAAATCAGTCGTTGTTCAACACCGTTCTATATTATCGTAAAATATTTACAAAACCAAAATAAAAACTTATCAAACAGATGAGAAGTAATTGTTTGCGATAGTGCAAAATGTCTCGGTATGCCCCATCGTGGTCCACTGTGAGACATACAATGAGCCAGAGCAAGACAGCACTACATTGAACATCAGTATTACCAAAATTGACTTCAAATTGCACGTATTGATGTTGTCTTTTAGTTTTCCTGAATAAGTCAGCGTTTGGAAGAATCATAACAATATCTTTTAGAGAAAAAAAGTGGTTTCAGGAACTGGATTTGCCTTTTCTTCGTAGGTAACAGATGTTGTGCATTCACTGTCATTGCTAACTACACTTATTATTTTATCGATGTAGTACTTCATTGACTTTTTACTAGCACTTTTTCCAAAGCTTGTTATCGAGGCGTCCACATCCCCATCATACTCTGAAGAACGTTCTGAAAATTTAGCTTCATTGTCAGGTGAACTGCTATCTAATTCTACTACATTTTAATTGTTTTTGTCTTATACTTGCATTTGTGTACCTTTGATTTCAATTCTAATTTTTTTGGGGAATCGGTTGAAATAAAGCTTTTGCGACGCTTTCACCATTGCACCTATTTTTTTGCTGCTGCCTTTGGAAACCTTTTAAACGGTTGTGGACTTATAAATATTTTCTTATGGTTCGGTAACACATCTGAAATGTCGTCATTAGCGAATTTATTTTTGAGAAAACTGTTTGTTGAACTGGATGGCAATAAATGAACATCACATTGTTGCTCGATATTTCCATTTTCGTCTGAAACTAGTGATCTGGGCGTGTTTAAACTATTAGAACATGGAAGAGACTCATCGTTCAAAGGTCTGTCAGAAACGCTGCTGCGGAGGAACTCGTCATCTATAAAAATGTCTCGGTTGTAAAGAAATATTCCTGACTTGCGGAAACCGTAAGTAATATTAATTACACAGACTAGTGTTACCTGATGTTTGGGGATCTTGTATACATTTTTGGTCACTGAAACCAACTCAACACTCTCTGTATCACCCTCAATGTATCAAGATATTCGTTAAAGTCATTTTACGTTGCATAACATATTACAATGCACGTAATCCAGTGGGCAACTCATCAGTAGAATACAAAAGGGCTCATAATATCTGACGAAGGTTCTAGAATTTGCTGGAAAGGTCGGCTTAAGGTATATATGCACCTTGGACACGATAAGCAACAGTGTCTACGAATAAATATAAAACATACAGAAAGAAATAATATTTTACTATACAGAGTATATATAAACACCTAATGTACGGCTAGTATGGGCTCTGACCTAGGTATAGTCCACAATAAATTAATTTATCTATCTATACAGAGTATGTTACTGATAGACTTTATAGAATGTAGCAAAAATGTGTAAATCAAACGATACGTTTTGTTACGTGTGTGGTGAGTCAAAGATTAAATCTCACTAATAGCCAATGCTGTGTTTATCAAAAAAGCCTATGAGCTTTATTTTGGATGCAAATTAAGAGATTAGGATAAATACTGGGCACAGCATATCATTTGCGCAACGCCTACTGTGAATTTAAGTGGATGACTCAACGGTACACGTAAGTCGATGCCTTTTGCAGCACCTATGGTATGCAGAGAACCTAAAGACCATTTTACAGATCGCTATTTTTGCTTCATGTATCTATCTGGAATTTTGCTGAAGTCGGAGCATACTGTACAGTAATTAAAACCTGCAATCAACTCTTGAACCTGTTCTTCACAGCCAGAATTTACCTGTCTTCAAACGTCAAAAATCGTAAACACCTGACGATGATTTGCATGCTGTAGAAGATAATATTGTTGAACCTATGGAAGACGGCACGGATCCTGATTTTCAACCATTTGATAGAAATTTGTTTCCCTCCATTCATATTGCCACGCAATACATATGAAGAGAAACTATAGCAATATGAAAATTTCACTTGTAAAAATTAAGTTTACAGAACATGGGGCAGAGCATGTGCGGCGATTTAAAAGTCATAGCACTTTTGATAGGAACGCAATTGGGTTACACCAATCGCGTTTTCTCTGCAAATCAGACAGCAGAGCAAAGAATAATCACTAATTTATGAAAAACTGATGCGAGAGAAACTCTTGGTGCTCGAGTAATAAACGTTACAAATTCTCCTCGCATTGATACAAAGGAAGTTTTGCTACCACGTCTGCACATAGAACTGGGTTGCAGCGTATCTTTTTGAAGATTCATTTTCTCCACTTGCTTTTGGACTTTTCTCCGCAAATCTAGAATCTGTGTTTCACGAACATGTTGAAAGGTTTTACCAAGACATTATGTATTGTGAAAATCGATACCAAGGGAAGCGGAGCTCCACACTGCTCGCAGATTACTGTTGAAAGCTAATCAGGAACGCTGCAGAGGTACCCAATAAACGAAAATCACGCGCAAAAAAATTTTAAGATTCGGTAGTGACGTATGCATAATTTATATTTTAACAAATGTAAAACATTCCATAATAAAACGTTCAACTGTTAGAATATGAATGACTCTCGACTAGAGGGTGATAGAGAAATTCTGTTAACAGATTCGTAATCGGCGGGAAAAGTCCTATAAGAGACACCAATCGGCTATTAAGAAACGACAAAAATCATAATTTTTTGTTCAATGTTGTTGTCATAGTATGCTGATACGTAGTAGCAAAACATTGTAGAATGTCATATACAGTCGTGGATATTGCTGGATGGTGCATTAGCCAAAAGTCGAAAGCTCGATTATAGTCAGCTTGGGATAAAAGATACACAAAACATTTAGAGTTTAAAGCTCATTGCTACAATGTTGTGGGAACGTTGGAATTGTGAGACAATGTGACTTGGCGAAATCAATACAATCAATAGAGAGAAGACTTTCGAGTTTGTCATATAACAGAAATGTGAGATTCTCTATTGAAGAGTTCTTGTACTTCATCTAGTGACTCATAAATTCAACAAATGGTTGGGTATTCATCCAACCCGACGGCATTGCAGGTCTCATACTGTCAGGAAAGGGATTACGCAGCATGAATGCTTTGAAGTGTGTTCGAAGGAATATAATAGCTGGTGGAACCGTATTGTGCGTCGTACTTGTTGAACATCATACTCTTATTAAAGAACCCGGTCGCCCAAGTGTCGTTTAGCTCACTTATTTAGTCTCTTTGCATACATTCACTGTTTTTGGTTTCTGGGCAGTGGTGGTCCTAGTCTCATCAAGAAATGGTTTAGTTTCTTCTTAGGACGTCCTCCAATTTATCGAAGAAAACTTCCACATTATGCCTGCGAAAGAGCGTTGCCAGTGGAAGGTTACTGCCTTCTGGTCGTCTAATATTTAGCTTTCGATGTCGTTTAAGAAAACCTCTCATCTATTCTATCCCTGCTGCCTTATTCTCTGACCAGTTACCTTGGTAGTTAATGTCATTTTTCACATCGATTTCATATGTTGAACGATAACAACCGAGCATCGTTAGGCCATAATTCATTTTCGAGCATATCTTTAGATAATTTGGTAACTCAATTTCCCGATCTAGCCATAGCTTGTCTGCGCCCGTAGTTATATCTTGTTTTAGTATCGTCGTCGTTGTTTGTCTTTTTCTTCTTTGCATATCTAAAACAGTATAATTTAGTGATTAATTACCTAGCTAATGTTTGAAAGGGAATTTATAACCTAGCACCTGTACGCAAATTCAACTGCTTCCCTCAGATTTCTTTGAGATTAATTCGGTGTTGGTTTATCTTTTTCGATTTCGATTTCATTGTCCAAAAAAATTGTAAAACTGACTTTAACTTTGTCATTTGTAAACTGGGGTACGGTGAGACGTCTCACTTTATTTCTTTTGGGAATGTCTAAGTGTTTGACAGAAACGGTTTTCGGTCGTTACGTGATTAATATCCTTTCTCCGGGTCACTGTGTTTCACGTGTATGTTTTTAGTTAAAATATTTTAATTTAGTAAACTAAATAACAAAAACACAATAATGATATATTATTTAAAGATATAGCAACATCTGAACCTTACTTACCCGAAATTGTACAATCGTAAACAAAATCACTGCCGAGAAATAGAGATCAAAAGTATAGGTGTATTTTTTAGTTTTGTATAAAATTTTACGTTCACTCTTACAGTGGCAACGAAAGATTGCCAAATCCAAGATTTCGCCAAAAGATTTATTTGCTAATAACAAATATTTAGTGGTGGTAGTAAACAAGTCAGTGTTGCCAGTTTGTAAAAAAATCCACTGTTTCACTATGGAACATGTGTCACTGTGGATCCCTTACCCAAGTGTGCGAGTTTTTAGTGCTACATACGCCATCCTTTGTAAATTCCGTGGTTTCAAAATCGAAAAATGTAATCTGCAATCATAAACGTTATCTTCCAGTTGTTGAACTTCTCTTGGATATTAAACAGAATAGTTCATTTTTGTGATAATGCAAAGGGCAGTAGTAATTCTTTGAGTGCTAATTTTTAGATTATTTTCAATCATATTGAATTCTAAATTAGATAAACAACGCGTGTGAAATCTGTTGGCGTATTCTCTGCCCGGCAATCGCTTACCTTTTCCATTAATTCCGTAAATATGCAACCTATTTGCATTTTTAAATATTTATGGTTCCTGGTTGGGACCGTGTCATTTTATAAATTAAGGTCGACGTTTCGCCCACTTTTGTAAAGAAAGGAAATAAGTAATAAAATAAAAAAATATAAAAAGGATAATATTAAGTAGACAAGTTATAGTGTAAAGAGAAGAGTTACTCCTGAACTAGCAGACTCACTAGCCCATTCAAGGCCAAAAGGTGTCTTGTGGCGAAGTAACTGGTGAAAGTGGTAGTTTATATAGGGCGAAAACTTGATGCATGAGCGATCATGAATAGAGAGGAGTGTCGTAGCGGATCGTCACGGTTCCACTGTTGTGAACATAGGCTTGTTTTCCAAATGGGGGAAAGATAGTAGCTATCGTCTTTGTTTAGGTTATTAGAATGCTTATTGATTTCTATGGATTCTCTAATTTTTCTGTTGTAGAAAAATGGAATTTTGGCAATTAGTTTCGTCTTGTCAAAGTTAATGGTATGGCCTGTTTCATGTTGGTGTTCGGCCATTGCTGAGCGATTGTACTGGCTTGTTCTTAAGCATAGCTTATGCTCGTTTAGTGTAGTCTGTACTGATCGTCCTGTTTCTTCTATGTATACTAAACCGCAACTGCAAGGTATACTATATACGCCTGGGACTTTAAGACTATTTTCGGAAGCTTTTGGGGTTGGTAATATTTGCGAAATTTTATTGGTGGGTTTATAGATTGTTTTGTTGTTGTGTTTACGTAGAATTTTGCCAATTCGGTCTGTTACTCTGTGTATATATGGAAGGATTGCTAAAGAACGTGTATCGGGATTACAGCGTGGTTTGGGGGTTCGTGTAGGATGCAGATGCCGGTTTATTACTTTGCCGATATCTGAGTTGCGATAGCCGTTTTTTATAAGACTGACTTTAAGATGTGTCAGTTCATTAGATAACTGTTCTGGTTGTGAAATCCTAATTGCACGGAGGACTAGAGAGTTGATTACCGATGATTTTTGCGAGGGATGATGATGTGACGACGCATGTAGGTATCTGTCTGTGTGTGTGGGTTTTCGATATACGGAATGACCTAGTCGTCCGTTAGGTTGCCGCTCCACCAGAACGTCAAGGAATGGCAGGGTTCCGTTCTTTTCAATTTCTATAGTGAACTTAATATCTTTTTGTTGATTGTTTATGTGATCTAGAAAATTATTGAGCGTATGATGTCCATGGAGCCAGATTACAAAAGTGTAATCTACATAACGGAGTCAAGTTTTTGGTTTAAGGTCTGTAAATTCCAAAGACACCATGAATATATTGACCACAATAGGGGTAGGGATGAGCTCATTGGTGAGCCCGTAGTTTGTTTGTAATATTGTCCGTCAAGACAAAATAGGTAGAAGTTAAGCATTTTTCAATGAGCGTGGCAAAGTACTCAAATTCGTTTTCTTGAGGTAGGAGTTGTTTAATAATGGAGACAGTGTCTATGACAGGCACGTTTGTAAATAGGGATGTTACGTCAGAACTGACCAGTATATCATTAGGGCCTAGCTCAATATTTGCAATTAGTTCTATGAAATGAGTGGAGTTTAAAACATTAGTAGGTGTGTTACCGGAACAAGGTTTTAAGAAATTTGCCTGGTATTCTGTCAGACGGTAGGTTGGCGAGTCAATTGTGCTAACTATCGGACGCAGAGGGACATCAGGTTTATGGACTTTAGGAAGGCCGTACAAGCGAGGTGGTTTAGATTCGCGAGGACAGGATATTTAGTTCGTTTTTGGATAGGATATGTTCTGATCGGTTTATGACGGTATTTGAGGACAGAGTTTTCGCGTAAGATGTTTTTTCAGGGTGTGAAAGGTTCTTGGAAAGTTGCAAGAATTTGCGTAATTGGGTTTTTGTGGTGAGTTCGGTGATTTTTGGGCTTGCAAGTATGAAATTCGGTCAAACAGAGTTCAGTCATTGTAGTTAAGTGTGGCGGATAATGTTAGATGGAGCTGTAGGTAATTTTCTAGATCACATAAACAATCAACATAAAGATACTAAGTTCACTATAGAAATTGAAAAGAACGGATTTCTGCCATTCCTTGACGTTCTGGTGGAGCGCCAACCTAACGGACGACTAGGTCATTCCGTATATCGAAAACACACAGACACAGGCAGATACCTACATGCGTCGTCACATCATCATTCCTCACAAAAGCATCGGTAATCAACTCTCTAGTTTACCGTGCAATTAGGATTTCACAGCCATTACACTTATCTAATGAACTGACCCATCTTAAAATCAGTCTTATAAAAAACGGCTATCGTAACTCGGATATCGGCAGAGTAATAAACCGGCATATGCATCCTACACGAACCCCCAAACCACGCTCTAATACCGATACACGTTCTTTAGCAATCCTTCCATATATACACAGAGTAACAGACCGAATTGGCAAAATTCTACGTAAACACAACATCAAAACAATCTATAAACCCACCAATAACATTTCACAAATGTTACCAACCCCAAAAGATTCCGAAAATAGTCTTAAAGCCCCAGGCGTATATAGTATACCTTGCAGTTGCGGTTTAGTATACATTCGAGAAACAGGACGATCAGTACAGACTACACTAAACGAGCATAAGCTATGCTTAAGAACAAGCCAGTACAATCGCTCAGCAATGGCCGAACACCAACATGAAACAGGCCATACCATTAACTTTGACAAGACAAAACTAATTGCCAAAATTCCATTTTTCTACAACAGAAAAATTTGAGAACCCATAGAAATCAATAAGCATTCTAATAACCTCAACAAAGACGATGGCTACTACCTTTCCCCCATTTGGAAAACAAGCCTATGTTCACAACAGTGGAACCGTGATGATCGGCTACGACACTCCAGGCGTTTATAGTATACCTTGCAGTTGCGGTTTAGTATACATAGGTGAAACGGGACGATCGGTACAGACTAGACTAAACGAGCATAAGCGATGCTTAAGAACAAGCCAGTACAATCGCTCAGCCGTGGCCGAACACCAACATGAAACAGGCCATACCATTAACTTTGACAAGACGAAACTAATTGTCAGAATTCCATTTTTCTACAATAGAAAAATTAGAGAATCCATAGAAATCAATAAAAATTCTAATAATCTAAACAAAGACGATGGCTACTACCTTTCCCCCATTTGGAAAACAAGCATATGTTCACAACAGCGGAACCGTGACGTTCACTGATCCGCTACGACACTCCTCTCTATTCATGATCGCTCATGCATCAAGTTCTCGCCCTATATAAACTACCACTTTCGCTACTTTCACCAGTTACTTCGCCACAGGACACATTTTGGCTTTGAATGGGCTAGTGAGTCTGCTAGTTCAGGAGTAACTCTTCTCTTTACACTTTAACTTGTCTACTTAATATTATCTTGCTTATATTTATATTTTTTATTTTATTACTTATTTTTTTTCTTGTCCTGATGAAGCCCCTTACAAAAGTGGGCGAAACGTTGAACTTAATTTATAAAATGACACGGTTCCAACCCGGAACCGTAAATATTTATAATGACTCCGGCCGTGAAAGTCTCCGGCAATATTTGCATTTTTGTTGAAAAATGGGATATTTTACTTTAAAATTTATTATTTTTGATTTTTATTGACATGAGCTTAAGGTTACCAGCTACTAACATTGAAAGCAAGTCTGTGAGCTGCTCCTGCACACACAATCGAAAGAAACCCTACATGGTGTTGGGAAGAATAATGTCCCACAGAACGAGAGCCAAATAAATTACTTGGACACTGTGAACAGATTTCTAGCCATCTACTAACACTACTGTCGAGAAACCACACAATTAAAACATCGAGCCACCGCAACTGTTAGGGGCGTATTTCACTAGATCATCACTGTGACGCAACTAGTGATGATATCACACAGATTGCGTGTAAACATATGAAGCGCATCTATCTCACCTTGTGCCAGCTTGATTTCACAGTTTGGTTTCGCCACCAGTCGTGTAGCGTCTTGACTATGGTTTCTTGCTTTGGTAGCTGTAGTAACCACGATGTCGCCATGGTTGCGCCACTCTGGTGGCCTAGTAAGGTACTGACTTATATAGACTCTGAATACCGCTAACAATAACGATATCCTTCCGTCGCGTTACTATTCCAACGACGGCGGCAGTTTTATCTTTAGCTTCTCATTCTTCTATAAATTGTTTGTGTCACCTGTTAACTCTCTTTTTAAGAGTTCTGTACCGAAAATGCATCATAAATTTTCTTAATATGTAGAACGGTGTTACGCCTTGTATATGGAGGAATCTTACAATAATCTTTGGGTAACAGACAAAGGTATCGCTTGGACGAGCATCGTGATGCCGACTGAAGAAGCGGGCAGTGGGACGTTTCGTACTTCCATGTATACAAAGGAAATTTCACGTTATACTTGATGTATCGTTTTAACTTAGGAACCCCATCATAGAAACTGATCCTACAATGGATTTCGCAATTCAAAAAATTCGCTAACCCCTTTATAAGTAATATTAGTGTAATAATTTTACCGAGACTCCCACTGATTGCTTTAGATTTTTAAGGGATCTGAAATTCCCTTTTACCGATGTTAGTTATACGAGTATCAATGACAAAGACATGCGTCCTACCAAACTCCGTCTGCTAATATTAAACTCTTGCATTCTTATGTACTAATGTACACGTACTCAATTTAATATTTTTACGCCAAAAGCTGCTTTTTCCATGTTGCGCTAATGCGTCTAAGCGAGAAGAAAAACTCTCAAACTTTTATTTCGTCAGCGTGAATTCATCCTTTAAAAGATTAAGTTTAATGGTAAGTTAAATTTTAGCGTAGATAATCCAAGCCTTCTTAATCTAGAAATCTCCACAACGAGTACGAACTTACAGAATTTGCGAGAAAAAGTTCTCGGAGTTTCAGATTAAGCTCATAACTTGCAAATTACTGAAGCTGTTTCAGATTATCCCTTATTTATATGTCGGATGTCACTTAGCGCAAATTCTTTGTAAGACTATTATGCAAATTTGGTAACGCTATAATGAGCATCGTTCTCAATCTTATCTGGGTTTTGAGTTCTGTACTACAAATGAGTATGTTTCTTTTAATTATCCTTATTATCACTGGGTTTTATGAGAACTGCTGTTTGTTCCACAATATCCAGACGTATATGTGCTCGTAAAAATAAGAAATTCGCTTCATTCTCCAAGAAAGAGACTCATAATTTCGCTGCAAACAGCTTTAGCTCGCCATTACAGAGAAATATGTGAAACAACTTTCAGCCAAAAACAATACTGTCTGCAAAAACTGAAATAAACGAGCACTGACGTTGTGCAAACGTCGCTCTTAATTCATAAACCTTTTTGATTTAAGCTTCCAATTTGTTAATTATTACCGTTGAGAGCTGAATGTTCAAGATGGTATATTTCACTTCAGTCTGTATCAGTAAACTTGGAATTAAATATTAAGTTACGTACATGGAATGTAGTGATTTGTTCAGATCTCTAATCGAATAATGAACACGTCGTTGAGTTTTCTAAAGATCAACCAAATCTCTTCGTGTACCCTGGAGGAAAGTCGGGAAAATTAAGTAGGCATGCATTAGAAACTAAATTCCTTTTGAAAGTTATGTAGCTTACGTGCTAGCAAATTGAAATTTGATTTTATCCTGACGGGATTGTACATACTTACAAAGTTAAAAAGGTCTTTGGGAAGTGTCTGATTTGTATTTTGGTAAATATTACGTGTATTCTCCAATTTTAATTATTTGACACGCATTTTGGGATGTATTGTGCTTATAACTACGAAGAGATGATTTTATTGTTAGTGTAAATTATATTGGAAACAGCTGGAACCTAGGTCACTGACCATTTTACGGATACGGTGTTTTAAACCAAAAAAACGAAATCGACCATCACGTATTTCATTGATTGAACGCTTCACTTTATCTGACTTTGTTTATTGAGTAAGGTTGTCCGACCTTTGACTTTTATATCCTAAATAGTTAAGTTTGCTGTAGCAGATGAGGTCTTTTATTTCCAGGTGTCACACGGAACACGTATTAATTGCTTTTAAAAATATTATATTACGGTAAGGGTCTATCAAAATAAGGTATTTTATAATTTATTGTAAACGACTTATTTCCAATGATTGATCAATTATGTAGTAAGGTGCGAGTTTTATAGAAAGTTACTTTGAGATGTTTGTTCTTGAGTGAAAACTGTATGCAGAAGAAAAATGGCGATTGGTTTTTATAAATCACGTAATGAGTTTCCAAATAGTGTTTGAGATTTGGAAAGTGTTTCTGTTTAGTATTTGTTTCATGATGAAAATATTATGTGCATAAAATTGGAAATAAATGATTCCAGGATATGCACACTTTGTCTGAATATAGTTTTATGTTTCATACTCTCTAATTGTTGGTGGATGAGAGATTTTGGTGTTAGATTGCAGTTTCCGTCCACGAAAAGCAACCCCGTGTGTGTATGTGTGTGTGTGTGTCAACGTAATGAATACAAAATTGTTTATACGCACCTAAAATTGCCTGCATGGCCTTAATTAATGCTGCACTAGCCGTAGACAAACCATACGGTACCACCTTAAAATGATACATGTTTCCTTCAACTGAAAATCCTGTGTACCTTCTAGAATTTTTATGTAGCTGTATCAACCAGAAAGAATTCCTCAAATCAAGCATACTGAAAATTAGTATACCACTCAACCTAGTTAATAGTGTGACATGGATGGTGGACAATAAAATTGCGGTTTAGTCCTTTGATTAATTTTTCTTGTATCTAAATACAAACGAATGTTATTATCCTTTTTCTTAACAACTACCAACGGGTTTAAAAAATACATATTCGAATATTCAATTATGCCGTCCTCCAACATTTTTGCTAATTCACACTTTACTTGCTCCCTATATGCTGCAGATATAGGGTATATTTTGGAATTAAACGGTTCTGAATTGTCAACCTCTACAACATACTCATATCCTAGCGCTGTGGTCGCCTGTACACCTACTAATTATGAATGTTTTTTCAACAGTGCCTGATCTTCAACTAATTTGTCCTCTGGACATTTAATAGTATCTAACTCATTTACTCCTCTATCTATCTCTATCAAATTCACACTTAACTTTACGTCATCTCCTGTGACATTATAACTATCTTACCAGGGCAATTCCATATCGCTAACCTTTATTAATCGCTTCCCCATATCTATAATCAGACCTAACTTCATCATACAATCCATCCTCAAGATACTTTTAAATTTTAGTCCAGGAACAATTACAAACTCCTGTTCACAACACAACGAAACTATCTCTACCCTTAGCACAACAACGCTATTTACTACAGCAAACCTATTTCTGTTTGGAGCTACTAAATGACTCTCTTAATTGGCATAATTATATTCCCAATTTCTTCCTTAATTTTTTAACAAATTCTTCAGATATTAAACTCGCCCCTGCTCCTGAATCGAGCAACGATCCTACATTACAATTAAAAATTTTAATCTCCGCTATAGGCAAACAAACTTTCTCATTTATCTCTGGTTCCACTTCCTACTCAATCGTCATAAACTACCGTGGATGTTCATATTTACATATAGCTAACTCTAGTGGTTTGTGTCTTACTGAAAATCATGTCTTCCCTAACTCTCACTATTTAGTCCCCTTTATCCTTCCACCACTTCGGCATAGGTCCTACCACCAAATCCAACCTACTTCTAACTTCATTATTTCTAGTCCCTGCACTAGGTTGTGCCCTCGAGATTCCCGGTGAGCTATTTTGACGTTGCACACTCGGTCCCCTATTTGTACTTTTTTTTACCGCTACTACTGCGATAATAAGTTCCCTTTGACTCCCAGTTATTTCTGAATCATCTGTTTAAATTTGTTCCCCGTCTATTGTTAAAATTCTCCCCCCTATTTTCGAATCTAACCTGATTTACATTTCTACCCCTATAATCTCTAGGTTTCCCTGTACTTACATCATCATATCGCTGTAGATACTCTAAAAATGTTTCCCTTTCAATGATGTTTTTGCAGTGCTATGTGCTGTCTAACCTCTACCTCAAAGTGACTAGATAAATACTTAATGATTTGCCTATCAGCTAACGGTGGACTTAACTGTTTGGCAATACTATACTTCCTGATGGCATATTGCTCCCTAGATCCTGAAAATTGCCCCTTATATTTCCCCGTAATGAAATCATTCTTCATTTGGTCTTGCTTATAATCTCCCCAATAATGTTTCGGAAATTTTTCTTCAAAATCTAAGTACGATTCTATGTCTGGACCCACAAGATTGTACCACACTTATGCATTCACTTTTAGTATTGCCTTCACTACATTTAATTTGGCCTGTTCATCATACAAATTGTGTACTAACACTCGAATACTCGATACATATTTGAGGGTTTGGCCGATTGTCTCCAAAAAATTTAATGTGCTGATCTAACGATAAATTATTTGTATAAAACCTCGGTCCATCCCCCGTTAAAGCGGTTACATTTTGTTTGATTTCACATATTTCCTTTCAAATCTACCAAGCTGGTCTTTGCATGAATCACTTCTGTCATTTTATTGTTAATTTCTTCATCGCAAAAGAACTCTCACTTCCGTATTTATCTGTCCCATTTCCTGTCTGATCCCTATTATATCGCATTCATTCCGTTCTACCCGCATATCGACTTACTCCAATTTTACCGTCAAACTATTTTTAAAATCACTAAATTCCTTAGTCGACTTCTCTATTTTTTCACTTAAAGTTTCAGTCATTCTTTGTAATTTCTTGTTCGATACCTCACTCATTTGCTCAAACTTCTTGTTCGATTCCTGACTCATTCTTTGTAGCATTCTCATAATCATTTCGCTCCCTCGGTCTCCCAATTCCGTCTTCGACTGATCCCTACCACCTCCTGCCTCTGCATCCATTTCCGGTATATCAAACAAAGCACTATCACAACCTCCAATCTCATCTCCTTGACTCCTCAACCACTCTTTTCTCAACATACGTTGAAAACACCAAATTCACACATACACAACAAACAAAACAAAAAAAAACCTAATTCAATCAACTCCTAATCTCCAGGTCGTCAGTTGCCTGAAATAAATTTAATTATCAGAATTCGAGCCCTTTACGTTCGGGTCGCCATTATATTGCAAAAGCTCCAGTCCCACGATTTGGGTGCCATTTTGCTGCGAAATCTGCCTATACAAAAAGCCCCACTTTCGGGCGTCATTTTGCTACAAAAGCTGCGGTCTTTTATAAATACAAAAATTCTACAAACTTTCGATGCAGTTTATATACCTACAGAAACTTACAATAACTCTGCTTCGCAACGAAGTATGCCACGGCTGCTCAGCTGCTTTTCTGAAAAACCAAACTAACTACAAAAAAATTCTGCTACGGTAAAAACGCCTAAGTTCACTCATTAATTGTACATCATGTACATCCTTTTTGTTAAAATAACACATTTCACAATACATTTTGAAATCCAAAATTACACAAATAAATATTTACTATTTTATTATCTACAAAAAAAAGTAATAGTGCTTTCCCACAGTCTTTACTTTACCTCCGGTTTAGTATGAGCTCGTAATAATCCTTAAACTCTCGTGCAAATATTGCACGTCAATCCCCAAAAGTACCCTTTTACCTTGTACATACCAAAATTATTAATATCATCAATTATTTCTTAAACCTAAATTTCCACAAAGAAATAAAATGCAGTAATGTAACAGCAAAAGTTTAATTCATAACACTTCCCAAGTTTATTCTTTTAGTTCATAACAGTATACCCACAAAGCACAAAACACTTGTTAAAACACATATGCAAGCAAAACAACATATAACTGGATTCTATTGGAGCTCTCAGGACTGACATCATACTATCAACGACTGCTGCCTACAGGAACATCCAATCTATATTGGAATCACAACGACTGCTAACTGCAACCATATCAGCAAAGGGTTATCTCATTTCCCACCTCTACACTGCATTCTAACTCCAAAAATCTGTTCTATAAAGTGAAAGTAATCAACCAGTACGTTAAAACACTATCTCTTACTCCATTCGCAATTGTATACAAAGCACACTTCGTGCAATATGATAATGTAACAATTTTACTTTCAGAACTTTAATACTTGGTGCCGTTAGCTGGTTGTAACTACCAGTGTAAGTCTAAAGAGACGTACACTTGCTGAAAACTTCGAGAGAAAGCCTCACCACAATTTGTTAGGGCTTAAATATCGTTTGTTTGCATCTCTAAAGCTTGTTAAGACAGTCAATACAAACATTCAATTCTTGAAACTTTCAACGATTAGATTTTTCCACAAATTCTAGCAACAACTTCAACGGCCAACGAAATCTTAGACATTTTTTCTCACACCAATAGCTAAAGTATACATTTCTGTGAATTTCACTCCCAACCGATACCCATTTTTTTTCGAAAACTTAAGTTTACACTCTCAACAATGCACGTTCTATAAACATGTTTTCGAAAATTGCGGCCTACTGTCAAAAGTTAACGTTTAAAACACGCCTTTAATAATACTCGTTATCTCTGTTTCGCTTCAATACATACGCGCTAAATCATCTGTTTACCTTGTCAGTTATCCCCGTTGTCCCTGAGTAATAAAGTTCTATCTCTGTTTATCCCACTCATACCCATTTTATAACACAATCACTCTTTGTTTACTGGTTTGCAAGTTTTATTGCAATGGACAAAATCACCCTCCCTTCCTAAGTTTAAACTATGTCTATGTTAACGCGCGATATTTCTATCTTACTTCTACCCATTCAAATCAATAACCTTTCCTTGTTTCGCAGTTGGCAAACAGTATTTGTAACCGCCTAGATCCCCCAAAACCATAAATCTATTTTTAATTGACAGCCGCCTTACCACCCTACTAAGAATTCGCTTTGTTATTTGTGTCGTCTTATCTTATAATGATACTCAGAAAGCTTCATTCGAAAATAACTGCCAACGATTTAAAATACGCAAGCTATTTTTCAGAAACTACACATCCCTCTGCTATAATTTAACTTTTGAAGGTTATCTTGGTCTATAATATAAAATTTACAATGCTTCATCTTCATACTTCTTAAATACGAGAGTAAAAATATATTTATGATATAACACACACTATTCTTAATTAATATTCATAATTAAAGGACGATGCTAATTGACTTTTAGCTTATTGAAATTATTTAATACAATTATTGATTTTTACTGTACAGAAAAGGGTTTCATTTTGTTATTTGTATTTTATATACAGAATCCTGAAATAATTACCAAATTGAATACAAATGCTGTGATAAGGGGGTTATTTAGGGGTATATTGAGTCATAATGGTTACACAATACAAGTAAATAGTACTTGGAGTTAGAAAACCTCATTTATTTAGCATGAAAAATACGTAATTTGCAAATTATGCAAAGAGCAAACATTTAACACCCTGTATCAGGATCGCAGTTGACATTAATTAATGCCAGGAAGCATATCATTCAACTATAAACACACATTCAGCAAAAGAAATAACTCTACACGCAATCAAACTTGTTTTAAACCTTTATTGAATCAAACTGGATTCTAGTAGAAACAAATTATTGAAAATTTTTAAGAATACCTACAAATATTTTGCGGAAGTTGTCTATTCATTAGATGTGTTAACGCGCGAGGGGTCTTATAATTTTATATATCGATTTACCTCAGCCGTATTCTATTGTTCTATAAGTGTCGTTTCTACTCTTCAACGAAGTGCACTGTATGGCTATTTATTGGACTGTTACGTACGCACTATCACTGTGTTTTTAGGGTTTATCAAAAAAATCACATTCGGAGACACTAATGACGTAACTCACTTTACCGAACCAACAAACGTTTCGTTTCGATGCCTATGAGCAAGTGTCGATCAATACCCTTTTAGTCCAACTTAATTTGCACAAGCACAAAGGAGGTTTATGACAGGATATAGTGGAACAAGGAATGTCAGCTTTGCTATTTTATTTACGACTTAAAATTAAGCACGAAAACGTGCGACAAAGAGACCAAACAAGATGTATCATCTGTTTTACATTTGTTGCATGAAATAACACTGTGTATATGCTCTTTACATACTGATCGATTATAAGTGCTGCATATGATTGTTGTAACCCCGTTCTTTTTTCTGCCACAGATGAATCAACTGGTTCGAATTTTTGTAGGTAGCTCGTGGCCCGTTGGTGCTTGAATTTTGCAATATATAGAGAGGAACAGTTTACCATCTGCAGGCAAGTTTGTAATTGTAGCTAGTTCGGATAGATGTCGTCTCATTAACGACAAAGATAGTGTTCTCAAATAATTTCTTCTATCTCTGAGGAAAACTGAGATGAATGACACTATATTAAATGACTATTATAATACTGTTATAATATAATTTCAGGTTTGTTGGTATTTGGATCATGGCAGAATCATCGTGCATAGTTAAAATCGAAATAGCGGATTTTTTTTGGGTACATAGGAAAATACCGTATCATTCTTCTGAAAACCAAAAATGAATGAACCAACTAATCTAGTCTTATTTGGCAAAAGTTCTATGGGCAATTCTCGTATTTTTTCAGGGTTCTAATCGTTCAGAATTTGTTTTGTATAGGTTTTTTGCCAAAGGGTAGCTTAAGTACTAGTTATAGCAAGATAGATTTCTGTTATTTCCTTTGTTTTCCAAACAAGCGGTGAACTGTGGACGTTGGTGTGTTTAGTTTCTTATATTGTCAATCTGATTTTTTCCGCAGTACAGCTCTAAATTACTCACACAAAATGTTTTAGCCAAATTGAAATTGTATTTCTTTCGTCTCTCGATGTCTTGTCGTCAAACTTAATTGCGGCGAACAAGAAATAAAGGAATCTTTCGTAACTTAGGCAAGCTCGGAATATTTTCGATCCTGTTCCGTCCTTTGTTCACAATTCTAGAAAATTAGTGTGATTTTGCTTCTTATATTCAGATAAAAACAACAAACCTATAAAAGCTAACATTTCCATTTTTGTAACAACCTTTGCGCAAATTCTTGATCTTAATACAGCTGTACTCTTGAAATTTCAAAATTCGTACACTGAATAATATTATCCAACATTTTCATAAAATCGCTCATCTCGTTAGTTATGTCACGTTGACATTTTTTTGGTGCAGATAGAATTTTTATCAAATTCTTTTTACTAGTTTTACTAAATTTACTCTTAATGTTACGCTTATACCAAATAGTTTTTTATCCTTGCCTACATGCTGATTTTCTTTTTCTTTGAATCCGCCTCTAAAGTAACTGATTCAATATCTGAGTCGCTCATTTATTGTTTTAAATTAGAATTGTGTTCACTTTTCACTTCCTCAAGAACTTCCTGAAGAATCCACTTAACCTCCCGCCCCTTCCTCGTTACCCGCATCATATATAACCTCGACAATAGTTTCCAACTCATCTTGTGCCAAATTTTTAGGGTCTCTATTTACTTTATGCCTGAAAAAGATTATTGTTTTATAGAAAACACGTACTTTTAAAATTTACATATTCCCAAATTTGATACGAAATAATTCGTTGCAGAAAAATAAAAAATTAAAACTTATATAGTTACCCGCTTTGGTGTATTCCGTACACCAAAGCGAAATATCTCGCTTTCTTTCTGAACAGTCGGAACTACACTGCAGGTACATCTAGAGGACACATAGACGAGGGCTAGCTGATTCGTTGATGCCAAGGAAGCATTCTGAAAAATCAGCAATTTACTACGTACCTTTGGCGTACCTTTTACAGCAGAGTGAGTACTTAAAAGGTTAAGGTACGTGCGGAACAAAATTCTGTAAAACAAAAACAGTTTGAAATTTTTAAGAAGAATAGTCTTTAAAGGAAATAAAATATTCGCTTAAGCAATATCGAAATGAGGACGTTTTGCCTTGATTTCTGCTATGTGTGAAATTGACGCTATTGACCTGAATGAAATTTACTGTACCTCGAAGACGTAACTGCAATAATGTACAAGCTAGTTTGCAAGGGCGAGGGTTGAATTCTCTCAAGACAAATATAAATCTTTTACGGGTAGGCTAACGTTAAAACTTTCATCTACCTGGAAAGATCTTTGCAGTGTATGTCCTGAAATCCCTGAAAAACCAAATCTCGAACCCCTAACCTGTTTTGCCACAAGATTTACAGCCTACACTACTTGCAAACTCCATTATTCTATCTGTCCACCTTGCAGCAGCCACAACTATTCCGACGAGACACTACGTTACACCCTGGTGAAGTTCCACACTTCTGGAAATAAGAAGATGACTCTTACGTCAAAAAATTCAACTAAGAAAACTCGCAGTCCATAACGACCAACTTACAATACTGAGCATAGAATTCCGACAGCTACGTTCATCCTTCAAAAGGAACATCTACAAGGCTTAGAA
The DNA here is from genome assembly GCA_036346225.1 of Platerodrilus igneus. Classification (NCBI taxonomy): domain Eukaryota; kingdom Metazoa; phylum Arthropoda; class Insecta; order Coleoptera; family Lycidae; genus Platerodrilus; species Platerodrilus igneus. Next base: position 1,491,562 of record JARFIW010001052.1, on the reverse strand, counting down.
GGAACACTTGAAGAGCATCGTTGACCATCCCAGTGCCGATCCCTGAAAAGCAATCACAGGTTATTAAAATCCTCTTCTATTCAAATCCTAACAATGCCCACGTCACTTCAAAACCCAACCATCCTAAAAACTTTATCCCTCCTTTTAAACACTGTAATCCCTCCTACTACTACGGACGTCCCCTCCCACCTGTAAAAACAAATCATTAACAATTGCGCGCTCTCTTCAAACACCTCATTTGATGATACTCTAGACACCGACCTTCTTGATTCTATCATTTCCAAATAAAATCTTCAAAAATCTCCAGGTTCTGATACAATATAATTATCCAAATAGCATGGCCAGTAATCCATCAATCTATCCACAAATTATTTCAAAAATGTCTAACCACTCGTACTTTTCCTAACACCTTCAACCACGCAAACATCACCCTACTCCTGAAACCTGCAAAACCCTCTGAAGATTCACACTCCTATCTATCAATTGCTCTCCTTTTAACCATCGGCAAACTGCTAGAAAAATTAATCCTACAAAAACTCCAGTACCGCATCGGAAGTAATTCCCTGATCTCCAACAACCAACATGGTGCGCGCCAAGGTCTCAGCGCTGAACAAGCAATCCACTCCTAATTTCCAAAGTCCGATCATCACAAGCTAAATAGATCCTAGCAATCTTCCTAGATTTCAACTCCGCTTTTGATTTCCTGTTGTGGCCCAATGTCCTTAATCAACTCAAGATACTGAATTTCGCCTCCAAGATCTACATAATCATATAATCTTACCTATCTTCCCGAACAGCAACCCTCCGCACAAACTATTTTTCCCCCACTACGAACCTATCACAAGGCTATCCCCAAGGGTATATTCTTTCACCCACGCTCTGGAACCTATCCATCAACCCTCTCCTTAATTTCAACATTCCGAATACAATTACCTTTTCCTACGCAGATGATCTTACGTTCCTCATCTATTGTAACTTCCGTCTTGCACTACAATTCACCGCAAAAGTCCTAATACAACACATCGTACCATGGTCAATCCTTGACAAGCAGCCCATCTCTCTTACCAAATCCAAAGTGCTACTCCTAAAAGGTTTCCTCGATCCACGCCGCAATCGTACTATCCATATATTGGAAACACTCCTTGCATTCTCTGAATCTGTTTCATACCTTGGCATTCATGTAGAAATCCGTCTTAAAATGCTTATCCACCTTCAAAAAATCCGTTCCAAAACCAAGATAACCCTGTACAACATCCAACAGTCCCTACCAAAATCAATTCAATTAGCCTCACCTACAATAAAATTGGTCCTAAATAATATTATCATCCCTATCGTCCGTTACGCTCTTGACTCTTGGTATCCTCTCACAACCCCCCGCTCTGGCGGAATCCTAAATCCGATTATACGTCCCTACCTTTTATCTGTCTCCCGAACTTTCCGTGCCACGTACATTGCAGCTCTATACACCATTCTAAAAAACCCCCCTTAGAAATTCAGCTACACCACTTCGTTCAAACCCGCAAGCTAAAATTCCTTCTTCCAATTCATCTCCGTAATGAAGCATTATCCCCAGGCACGTACCGTACAATCCCAACTTCCGACATCAAGACCCGTATTTACAACTCCTTCCTTCACTTCTGGCAAGAATCATGGTCCCTCTCCGAAACCGGCAGATACACCCACCAAATATTCCCTACTATTACCGACATCCCCACTTACAACCAAAATTCCAGCCGTACAACTATCCAATTTCTAACTGGTCATGGCCGAATTCCGCTCCAAACTATGTCCATACAACCATCTCGATTTCCTACAAACTCCTGAGCATCTCCTATATCATTAACCCGCCCTTACTCTCATCTGAAATAATTTTAAGTACTCCATACAACAATACATATAATCCCCACTACCTAATTTAAAAATCCCTAGCCACTTATTCTCCCCTTCCTCTACACGATTTCCTACAAGAGATATAAGTAACAAACCTCCTATACCCCCACCTTAGCCCCCCTAACCTGCGATCAAACATCAAGTGGAAACTGCATAGGAACTTTAAATTTCATCCACCTTGCCCTGGATCAACTCTTTGATGTCAGCCAAAGTGTTATAAGCGAGTCCAAATAGAAGACCTGAAACCCAATTAAATTTCATTTTGTTTTTAATTATTCTTTAGGCTGTACATGCTAGGAGGGACCAATGGCCTGAGTATGGCTTACAATAAAGACTATTCTCACTTACTCTCTGTCTGTCCAATAAAGTGTTGAACGTCAACCTACCTGGAATTTGGTCTCGCTAGACGCTAGATAGTTTACAAGACGTCTAAATGGTTATTTCTGCCACGCAGGTTGATGGAAGACCGTGTACACCTTCTTTTGGACCTACGGATTAAAAAACTAAGTACAAATAATAATAATAAAACTCCACACTGTTCACTTAACTTATATTAAAACACGAATATCACAATGTTGAACAAAAACAATCCACTCAAATTACGCGTGTCTAAAGGAAAAGGAACTTCTTAAATTTAATGAAGTATAATTGTCCAATAGATTTGCCTGGTATATGTAAATTTCTACACATACAATTGTATTTCTATTACATCACGTTCTTATTAAGTGTGCACCAACATGAAAGTCTAATCCTAAAAAATTATATATAAATATCGAATATACAACAGAATATGGAACAGATAGAAAGTTAAAATTGTATCACTTACAGCTTTTGGTTCGAGTACAAGATTTAACCAACCCATTCAGTGCAAACTTATGTGTAAGTAATCCATATATATTGATATGATAACGCCGTACTCGGTGTTATGACGTTTTAACGCCACCGCTGTGTTCTCACTTCAAATTTAATCTTATTAATTTTATTATTATGCCACGGCTAGCCCTTTTTAATCTACACAGAGTGCACAACGTTACGATGAATTTTTCTCTTCTTCACCCCTTTATGATTACCTATTTGTTTGAATTGATAAAACGAAGTCAATTAATTTTGTATAATGAAAAGAAATATTATTTACAGTTTTTGAAAAATATTTATACACTCTTCAATCAATCAATATCATATGTATCATTTATTATCTAAAATCACCAAAAACTACCTTTTTACCAAAGAAACCTGGAACGTTGTAGACCCCTTTATAATATATTACGTAAGTTTAACGTATGCAATGTTTGTTGTTGACTTCATTACAATTTTTATATAAATTGAATAAATTCAGCAGTGAAATTTAAATAGAAAAATATCTTAGAATTAAATAGATCTGACCTGTTACAGGTTGTTCGGGTTGTGGATCAACACCCCTTTGTTGTCCTCATTCGTCTATCACTGCTCTGCTTTTCCATAAATTACTTCGTGCTTCTTTAATTTATATGCCTTGAATCTCGCAACTCAAAATTTACCAGAATTGTACCAAAATATAATCGTCGACGCTGATTTGAAATATTATATTGACCCAGATTTGAATTATTGAGAAATGCTCCATACATTCGAAATGTTATATCATAGATTCGAAATGTTCTAACATAGATTCGAAATATTATATCATAGATTCGAATTATTGTCAACGCAGACTTGAATTACACCACAAATTTGAAGCCCTATTATTATAAATATTTAGTTTAAATCAATTACCCCAAATTCTACTCACGTTAAACGGCAAAAGAAGCCTTCGTAATCGTTGCACTATTAGCACTGTAATATACACTATTATATTTAAATAACGCGTGACTTTCTGGTTGACAGTGACGCAGTTTCGCCCTGCCTGAGTTGTAAACTGCCTTGTCTTATCATTGCTCTGTATTATATAGGCTATTTCCACTTACATGTGGCCTGGGTTTTCAAGCAGTCTTGCACATATCTCAACCAATCAGGTCTAATATTCCCTGCATTTCGAAGTTGTTTCTGATGTAATTTCTTCGGTTTTCCGTGTAATATTTATTTGCCATAGATACCTTGTTATCTTTGCCAGACTTTGTTTTGTACAGATATCGCCTTTTGAACAAAATAAATGATGTAACTTTAATGCTGTTTTCGTTTATGTATTTTTATACGTGTTTGAAACTGCGTTTTTTTTATCAAAAATGTTTATTGTTTTGTTAGGTTTTATCTCTTATCTCCGGCGTCTTTATTTTATAACTAATTAGAACACTTCTCAATGCGCGTTTAATTACATGTACTATCATTTCTTCTGAATACGCGTTCTATTGTTGAAAGGTATGCTCACTGGCATTACTTAAAATTAATAACGGTCTATATACAGAATGTTAAATACTTGCTATTTACATAATGTATGAATTACCTATTTTTCTGCTAAATACGCATTTTATTGTTGTAAGATATGCTTACTTGCATCGCTTAAAGCTAATTATATGGTCTATATACAGGGTGTTAAATGCTTGTTATTTACATAATGTACGAGTTACTTAATTTTCTGCTAAATAAATGCAATTTTCTGATTCGTATTGCAATTTATTGTTACTACACGACCCTTGCTACTCAATACACCCCTAAACAACCCCTTATCACAGCAATATATATATATATATATATATATATATATATATATATTATATATCCAACTTTTGTTTATGGAAATTATTCACTACACTAACTTTCACAATGTAACGTCACATCCGCTAGTATTTTTGCGTCTAGTATTTTTACGTTTACGATTTTGTTCTCCTTAAACCAGATTTCAAGCTACTGTAAACCGGTTCATCCTCCCGACGATCGTGCTTGTCACTCGATTGAAGTAAAATCTTGTATTCAAAAATTCGAATGAATCTGAAAGAACGCCCCTTCCATTATGTTATAGCGATATTTATCAGCTATATATTTTAAGGGATTCCCAAATGCCTATTGAACTGTACTTATGGTTGCGATCAATAGTTTCTCGGTGCATTGGAATGTGATGTACTCCAACAGCTGGTATTTAATATCTGCGTATTATATTTTATATTATTTTATTGGTTTCTGGCGGTTGGAGTAATTTACAATGATTTCGGTTCCTTGCAATGAGTGAGTGTTTTTGAACACACGTTTGTAGGATGATGATTAATGGCAAATATGTCGGTGTTTGTTCTAATTTCATATTCAACATGTGAAGTCCCCATTATTGCTAGTTATAAATAAATGTACTGAGTACTTTCCTTGTTTATTTCGGTATTTTACTTTAATAATAAAATTGTATAGTCCCTTTATAAACTGTAAACTACCCAGCTTCTAGCAAATTTTACGGGTATTTATGCGCAAGGCACTTTACACTAACTTAAATGTATTTATCAGTGCTTTTCTATATACAAATCTATGCTTAATTAAAGCATTAGCGTTACACTTTTTTGGGAAATGTATAATTTTTGGCGATATTTTGGAATATAATAAAAAATAACTAAAATTACAGTTGCTTTCGTGGAACTAAGCTGACTTACAAGGAAAATATTCTTTCATAACGAGAAGATAATTAAATGAAATTTTTTATTTTTTTGGTGATTAACCACTAAATAATACAAAACGCTTTTTCCTGAACTTTCAGTCCATCGTGTACGATTTTTTCATGTAAACACTAACGAAATATCTTTGCCAACTTTTACTTAAAGATCCTCTTTTCATCATTACTGTTACCACTATACCTCTGGCATGCCATTAATTTTTATCCACTTTCATACTATTCTTTTCATACCTTTCCTTTTCGGATTCAGATCTATTTTATTTTAACGTCTATACGTCGTTTTATTCTTTACCTTCGGACTTTTTAGCTTTTTATATTTCTTTTTAATGAAATTTTTTCTTGTTCTGCTTCTTTTTGTCTTTTTAAATTTTTCATATTTTTTTGAGGTGACGTTTCTGTTGTTTATATGTTTAGCACCTTTTTTGTTTTAGATTTCGCTGTTCAGCAAGGCGGTCAAAAACAAAACAGTCTGTAGTACATTATTAAGTATTCCCTTATAATATTCTTGCTTAATGTAGGTTCCTCAAATTCACTTAAAAGAACAATGTGAATGGCAATGCTTGATTCTTGCTTTGATATCTTTAGTGATATTTCTGTTCGCTATGGATCTTTGCTGAATTCATTCGGCACATTAGCATTTTTTCAGTCTCAGGTTTGCTTTTTTAAGCCTTGTAACCATTGCTACTCCCGTACCTTTCTCATTTACATTAACTTCTATACTCTTGCCGAATACTTCTTAACTTTGTGCATAGTTTGAAAACTATTATATATATTTATTTATTGCTGTCGCTCTTCTTTTTCGACATCTCTACTACTAATTTGTTCTTCTATATTTTCCAAATTAACGACTTTAACTCTTATCACGAAACTAAAAATGTTTGCTCTTGCAAAGCAGTTTGGTTCTTATTTGTAAATATACTAATACTAAATTTAATTTTTATTGTCGAAGGTGTTTTTCCATATAAGGTCTAACCAAAAAGAAAAATGTTTCAAAATTTTATTAGGTTTGAGTGAAACGAGTTTAATGTAAGTGTACGTAATTCAAACCTTTTTAATCTAGAAATCTCCCTAATGAACACGAACTTGGCTTGCAAGGAAAAGTTCCGCTAGTTACAGATGACGCTTGCCACCTTCAAATTACTCAAGTTGTAGCTATAGGTTACCACTTAAGCAGTGGTAGAACTAGAAATTGGTCGAAATTACGACAGAAGCTCCAGATTAAGCGCTTAATTTGAAAATTATTAATTGAACCTGTTTTAGGTTATGGTTATCTCTTACAAAACTTTTAGCATTTGCGAAAAAAAATTCTTGGACTTGCAGAGTAAGCTTGGAAATTACTCAAACTTGTGTAGTTTTCCTTATACATTTTACGAGAGAATGTTCTCAGAGCTTCAGATTCAGATCGAGACCTGTAAATTGTTAAAGCTGTTTTAGATTTTATCTTCTAGAACCAATAGATTTCACAAGAAAAATGCTATCGAAGCTTCAAACTATGCTCGAAACTTGTAAATTACTGACGATTTTTCAGATTTTTTTCTTAAATTTTAGATTTGAAAAAGGTCTCGTATTGAGCCCGTAGTTTCCATATTATTAAAGTTATTTCAGATTCTTTCTTACCGATACAGAGTTTGCTAGAAAAAGCTGTCGTAGTTTTGGATTAACTCATGATCTGCAAATCAAAAGCTTATGAATTTGATCTCGGCATTTTAAATTAAACTTGAATATTACTGAAACGTTTGAGTTGAGATTGTGAGAAAGAAGATTATTATAATTTCGGATTAAGATGGTGACGTCTAAACTACTGAACCTGTTTCAAATTATCTCACGGAGTTTACCAAAAAATGCTTGAAATGTAATACTACTAATGTTATTTCAGATTATCTCCTACAGAACTTACAGAATTCGTGGGGAAAGGTTCTCAGAATTCCCGATTAATTTAGAACAGCTTGCAAATTACCGAATCCCGTTTAGTCGATATTTTTCAGAACTTTCGGAATTTGGGAGTAAAATTTCTTGGAATTTCAAGCAAAGTCTGTAATTTTCAAGTCGCTGAAGCCATTTGGAATTAACTTGCACAGAACTTACGAAATACTCGGAAATTTCCGAAGGTACATTATTTTTTACAGAATTATCAAAATTTCCGAAAAAAGGTTCTTAGAGTTCAATATTCAGATCGTAACTTTCAGATTAAGCTCGCAATTTTCATATTACTTAAGTTGTTTCCGATTATCTCTTAATGAGAATACTAAATTCGCAAGAAAAGCTACTCGAAGTCTATGTTTATGCTGGTAACCTTCAAATTACTCACAGTAGTTTAAATTATTTGCGAAAAAAAGTTGTCCAAGTTTCAGATAAAATTCGTTATTTTAAAATTACATAATCTACTCAAGGCAAATAATTAGTACGACTATTATTCAAATTGGTAGTTTCTAGTAAGAATAGTTCTTAAACCTATTAAAGTTTTAGTTTTGTACTACAAGTGAGTTTAATTCTTTTAACTATCTGCATCATGATCGGTTTACCTGAGAAATGGTTGTTCAACAAACGTATCTGTGCTGCTTAAGTTGCAAAATATCGTTCTCGAAGAAAGAAACTAGTAATTTCGCTGCGAACATTTTGGTTGACTGACGCAGCGAAATTATAAAACAAACCCTCAGCCAAAAACAGTACTGTCTGCGAAAATCAAATAAGCGAGCATTGACGTGCACTTTTAATTTATAATTGATTCCAATTTATTATATTGTACTTGAAATCTGAAATTCCTAGACTATCTTCAGGCTATATCAGCGAACTTAGAATTAGGTATTAAGTTACATACATGAAATGTGCAGTGAACTGTACAGATCTATAATTGAATAATGAACAGGTCTTTGAATTTTTTATACGATCAACCGAATCACTTCGTATACCCCGAAGCAAAGTCTGGTTAATTAATTAGTTATGCATCAGAAACTAAATTCCTTTAGAAAATTATGGAGCGTGTGCGCTAGCAAATTGGAATTAAACTTCATTTCGACAGGTTCGTGTGTTCTGAACAAAGTCGGATAGATCTTGGAGAGACGTCTGGGTGTATTTTGGTGGATATAACGTGTATTGTCTATTTATCACAGCAGTTATTCGTAATCGTTTCGAGATGTTTTGTGCTGTACTTTTCAAAGATGTAATTTTATTATTAGCGAAAAACAATATACTTAAAGCACCTGCTGGGGGGAATCTTCTTATACAAAGCTTTGAATTTACAAGTGGAACTACCTTCAAAGCATCATTTTGATGATTGTAGTGACAGAATATTTATTTTGAAGCGCATACATTTTATGCTAAGCTCAGTAAGGAATGAAGTTTGCATCTTCAAAAGTCTGTAATATCGTAAATAGTCATAAAAATAATGTAAATGGGCTTTTTCTTAAATATATATCAAAGGTAGACACTTTGTGACTTCTTCAAAATATGTTGAATAATGTTTTTAGAAACAATGTAACATGAGTTTTTTGATAAATATACAACTCTTCCCTTCGCTTCATACGTCTGATTGCATAGTCCCAGATTATATCCATACATTTCTTCTCCAAATTCTTAAATAACTTCTCATCTATCTCTATCATTATTTTATATGTGTTCTGGTGGTATACTACTTCTACTTTTTAGAGACAAGAAGAAGTGCTCGCATGGAGTAAAAACAATGGAAAAAATAATGGGTAGCAACTGCCCAACCAGTCAAAATGTTGCCAGCAACCCGGAGTGGGGGAGAATCACTCTTATGTGATAAACGGTTGTCTCGGGACTAAGATAGTTCAAACGAAGGAAAAATAAGATTGAAGCGGAGATGAGGAATATGCAAAAGTATAGTTTTAGGATAAGTACCATACAGAGAGGGTGAAGAGTATTGAAAGTTTCTATAAAACAGATTGGTCTGAGGGACTACCTGTAACGTATATCAATACGTCGATAATTAAAAATAATTAGCCTCCAAATGAGATCTAGACAAATCATCTCCCTACCGAGCGCGCATCCTCTGCGATAAGAAAAATCAGACAAAAGATAAAACAACCAACTTAAATATACCCACACAACAATTTCAAAATAATAACTACCTTACGTTTGATTTTCTACTGCTTCATTCGAAGGTGCTACATTGGCCAGAAAACGAGTTGTTTTACCTGGGGATTTTGAATTTTGCCAAAGTCTTGCTATTCCAAGTAAGGTAAGGATCTTTAACGTCCATGACAGCATTCACACACGAGACCTACATGTTACCTCTCATCCGCACGAGAGCGTGTTTTTGTGAAAAATGCATATCTATCATTTTTTCACCGGTCCGTGTCGGAAATCGAACTTGAGATCTTGTGCTTATTAGTTACGCGCGAACAAGCCACGGAACCGCTAAACAGTAGTTACCATAGACATAGAGAAATAATTATACGATAGACATTTAAGGATAGAAGTAGAAAAATTTTCTAATACACTAAAAGCAATAAGGAATTAGAGTTGGAAAGGATAAAAGACGACAACCCCTAACCAACACGTACAAAAAAAAGGTATACAAACGTCCATTTGGTACAGAAAAACTGGTGATAACGGAATTTGTAAAAAAAATGGAGTGAGGTATTTGCGAAACAAAACGCACCGAATAAAAATTCTTCGTAGTCGCAACTGTGGAAACTGACTTTTTACTACATAGTCATGGGTTGCCATCTTGTGGGTGTTCAAAGTGTAAAGCAACAACACGACATCGGCTAGTATAAGTTCTAATGGTCTGCTGAGTTGTACGAACGAAAGATATGTCAGCCACAACAAAAGATGCGGTGGGTTATGTAATTATATAAATAGTAGGGAAATAAAGGATGAAAATTTAGGAAAAATGGAAATTATTTAAGTGTAATGACAAATAATTTTTTTAAATCTTAGGACGCCAGAAATAGGCGGTTTTGAGGTGAATAAGGTATTCGAGAAACAAAAAGGTTTGAAATGATTTAGGTTTCAAGGGTAAGATAATTTAAACACGAGGAAATATATCAAAAGATAGCAATTCAGTTCAAGCAGTGCTGGAGAATCCATGGTATATAATCAATTAAAGGTAAAATCATCGGTATCGGTATTTGTGAATCGGCGAGGATAAAAAGAAAATACTTTAGAACTTTAATGTGCCATGGTTCTTGATATTTACCATCAGTATCTTGTAGTTTATAAATTAATACACAAACTTTATGGTATATCTTAGACAAAGCATCATGTAAAATTGGTTTTAGAGAGAAATTCTTAATTATATTAGATATTGAATGGTTTGGTTTGATATTTGATTGTAGAAACTCAAAAGTAATTTGAATTGACTTTGTATGTAGATAAATCATGTTACGAGGGTCGTTCAATAAGTCCTTAGGAAATCCAAGAGATGGCGCTCGTAGTACCGAAAATAAATTCTTCACATTAAGCAGCATTCCTAACTAGTCAGCTGTTAGAGTTTCAGCCGTATCCATCACGTAGTTTCATTTTTGTTGTTGATTGAACTAAAAACCTTCATTTGATTATAACGGATAAAAGTGAGTTTCAAACCGTGATTAAACACTTGTATTTAAAAGGGCTAACTGCGAAAGAAATCAAAACTGAGTTGGATGAAGTTCATGGCTCATGTGCTCCTGTGTTTACAACTATTTACAATTGGGGTGAATGAGTTTAAACGTGGCCGTACATCCACAAAAGATGAACATCGTTCCGGACGCCCTGTGGAAGTGTCTACCCCCGAAATGGTTGACAAAATCTACGATATGATTTTAAATTATCAACGAATAAAAGTGCGCGAAATAGTTGAGACCACACGCATATCGCAAGGCACAGTCGCTTAAATTTTGCACGAGAAATTGACTGCGAAAAAATCTCGGCAAGATGGGTGCCGCGTTTGCTCAGAGTGGAGAATAAACACAATCGTGTGATCGATTCTAAGACTGTTTTGGCGCTTTTCCGTCGCAATCCTGAGGATTTTCTGCGTCGATACATAACTGTCTACGAAACATGAATACATCACTACACTCGAGAGACAAAAGAACAGTCAAAACAGTAGATTTTTGTAGGTGAACGGACTCCGAAGAAGGTGAAGACGGTGAAATCGATCGTCAAGGTTATGGTTACGGTCTTTTGGGATGCACACGGATTCATCTACATCGATTACTTGGAAAAGGCAAATAAATTCTTCACATTAAGCAGCATTCCTAACTAGTCAGCTGTTAGAGTTTCAGCCGTATCCATCACGTAGTTTCATTTTTGTTGTTGATTGAACTAAAAACCTTCATTTGATTATAACGGATAAAAGTGAGTTTCAAACCGTGATTAAACACTTGTATTTAAAAGGGCTAACTGCGAAAGAAATCAAAACTGAGTTGGATGAAGTTCATGGCTCATGTGCTCCTGTGTTTACAACTATTTACAATTGGGGTGAATGAGTTTAAACGTGGCCGTACATCCACAAAAGATGAACATCGTTCCGGACGCCCTGTGGAAGTGTCTACCCCCGAAATGGTTGACAAAATCTACGATATGATTTTAAATTATCAACGAATAAAAGTGCGCGAAATAGTTGAGACCACACGCATATCGCAAGGCACAGTCGCTTAAATTTTGCACGAGAAATTGACTGCGAAAAAATCTCGGCAAGATGGGTGCCGCGTTTGCTCAGAGTGGAGAATAAACACAATCGTGTGATCGATTCTAAGACTGTTTTGGCGCTTTTCCGTCGCAATCCTGAGGATTTTCTGCGTCGATACATAACTGTCTACGAAACATGAATACATCACTACACTCGAGAGACAAAAGAACAGTCAAAACAGTAGATTTTTGTAGGTGAACGGACTCCGAAGAAGGTGAAGACGGTGAAATCGATCGTCAAGGTTATGGTTACGGTCTTTTGGGATGCACACGGATTCATCTACATCGATTACTTGGAAAAGGCAAAATCGATAACGGGAGAGTATATGCGTCGCTATTGGACCGGCCGAGCGAAGAAATCAAGGCAAAACGTCCTCATTTGAAACGGAAAAAGATCCTCTTTCATCAAGACAATGCACGAGTGCACACCTCACCTGCGCAGTTGCGATAGCCAAAATTATGGAATTAAACTTCCAATTATTACAACATCCATCGTATTCGCCAGATTTGCCCCCAGTGACTTTTTATTATTTCCCAACTTGAAGAAATGACTTGGCGGACACAGGTTTACGTCTAGCGAGTAGGTCATCGTCCAAACAAATGCTTATTTTGAGGAGCTTCCGAAATTCTATTTTTTGGACGGCTTAAAAAATTTGCAAAAACGCTTAAAAAATGTATAGAGCTGAAGGGAGATTATGTTGAAAAATAAAAAAAAATCTACCCAAAAGAATGTTTTTTTCTACTTTTTTCTAAGGACTTATTGAACGACACTCGTAGTTAATTTAATATGAAGAATAAAATCAGTCATAATAAAATACAGGTAAACAACCTTTAGTTACAAGAAATACTAAGTCATATTTATTTACTCTCTAGAACGAAATTAAAATATTTTTTTCATACAAACAGAAGATACATTCAATAAGTTGAAAATGAAGGTGACTTACGTTTTTTCATAAAAAACGCTAACACATACTTGTATATAGATTGTACAAATTTTATAAAATAATCAAGTTACTAAAGATCAATTATACAAAACCTCTTTAAGTGAAAAGTGGTTCACATAGGCTGCATAAAGGTGAGGTTATAAAACAAATCCACGAGTTTTAATCAACTTCCTCTTTTTAAGATTGTTGTTAGTTTTGTTGAGGCACAATTAGTGATGAAAAACTTCGGAAATATTGAAATATGGTCCCGAATATTCGCAAAATTCGCGAATATTCTGAAATATAAGCGAATATTGAAAAAAATTAAGCATATTAGGAAGTATAATATTAGGGATCATTAAATGCATTTATGTTTATTTATGATTTTCGCGTAATTTATATCATTTACATCCTTAAGCCAATTTACATAATGCTTGAGTAGGCAAAATCTATTTAAATAACGTGGCGTAGGTAGTTCCTTGCTTAGTGGTTTAGATATTGCTAAAGTTGTATTATAATCTAGGTTTTAAAAGCATTTTTTGTAAAAATACAGAGGATCATGACCTCCTGCGGTTTATGGTTCTGAAATATTTTTGTGTATTGAGATTCCCTTTAAGGAAATGCATATTCAATTCAAACTTTAGCGGTGATAGACTTTGTTACGTTCAAAACCCTGCAAACAATTTTTTCTGCATTCATTTTTAGAACGCCCTAAAATTCCTTAACAAGCTCGATTTTCCGCCATTTGAATTGTTATATTATAAAATTTCTCAAGTAATTACTCTATACGAAAGTTTGCCTTATAAAATCAAACATCTGTTTAGGAAATATTACGTTACAAAGTAGTTGCAATATTTCCTAGCACCTGCAGTGATTACATTTTAATTAAAAGCTGCATGTAAACGCGCAGCTTTCTTCTAAAAGATAAGACTACTTACCACCTGCCTACGTCTGCTTACTATGGACTTGTTATCTGGTATTTTGCAGCTGTTAAGATGTTACAAAGTAACAAGATTGTTTTCCTTTGTCTAAAAATCCTTTGATAATTACGTTATTTGCTTGTTGACAAGCTGATACAGTTTGTATTTTGGCAGCTGTTGTCTGGGAATTCTGCACACATGATTCCTCGGCGATATCTTTGAAAGCCAAAACCCTACCCCCATACATAATTCTGTCCTTATAAAATAGAAACCGTGCTTTGAAAGACAAGATTGAATACAACATCTTCTTACCGAAGGTCGCGCTACTAAAATGCTTTTTGTGTTAGCATGAGTTGTGTTAGTGGTTCCAACAGCCAGCCCATAGAGATATGCATTCGCATTTTCCCAGTCCTAAGATGAGACCAACACGAAGCTGATGACTCAAGATACAGTTTTCTGTTTTTGTAATTTTTTTACACTGCTGTGGAGGATAGACATTTTATTTGCTGCTACTCATGATTATTCATTAAATCACTAACACCACGTTACCAAACACATTCACAATGCACGAGCGACGATGTAATAATCATTCTTTAAATTAAAAATTATTTATTCAAAGTTTGTGTTAGAGTCCGTTTTACTGTTTCTTTTGTCTTTTTGTATAAACATTAACGAAAAGAACTTACGCATCAATTTGAAAGTAGTTAGTATTTGATTAATTTAAGTTAGGGTGTCTAATTTTAATGTTATACTATTTTTTGAAGAGGTGCACTTCACAAAGCAGCATGTATATATAATTTAGGTATATTTCTTTTCCTAGATTTACTGTACAGTATATGCTTGATTTTCTTTTATATGTATTTATGGTGAACCATTGTAAGTATTTAAACTATAAGATGTTATATATTTTGCTTACCAATTTTATATGCTTATGTTATGACGCTTTGTTTACCAGCACGTAACTAACGATTACGCAACTTATTGGATTTTATTGTTTTGTAAATAGTCTTACGAGATTGGATGTTAACAATATAGTTTTACTAAGGTTTCCAATGTGTTCTTTCTATTTCACACACGACCCTCTACGACGTTTTTGAGCTAGCCCGAATTCTACCATTCTGTTCCCGTTTTGTTGCGGTATTCGGCGTAAACGATTTCTTTACTTATTCTTACTGTTTTCTTTCGTGTTTGCGCGGAATACCGTAACAACTTATCTTTAAGAAAGATTAAAGATTTGTTTGGTAGAGATATATTTCATTTAAACGAAAATATATTAAACTATCTCAAGGATTCGTCACATAACGTGCCGAACATAAAATGTGCCCAAAACCCAAGTCAGGATATTAACTAATTCTTACGGAAGTAATATCAAAAATTATAAACAGAGTGACAGCGCAGAACACTAGGATATTATATTTATAACTCGAACAAAGTGCCTAAACAAAATGATCTAAACACTAAATATTCTGCTGCAAGGTAAAATCTTGGAACTTGGAGAAGCCTGTTTATATATGTTAATTATCTTTAAAATTAATCACACAAAAAATATATTAATTTTTTATTTTTAAATGTATTTCGAATTATGCCATAAAATTCAAAATAAGTTTACAAATATTTGCGAAAATAGGTGACGAATTTCGGGAAATATTTCCAATACTTCCGAAGGCGAAGTTTTGCGACTTCCAACACTAGACACAATTTAGAGGCATTCAAAGCTTACTTTAAAATGGAAAATGCACTTAGGTACTTGGTTTGTTGTAATTAAAACCACATGTTTTAGGCGTCAGATTGTTACTTGTCAATTATACAGGTGTAATGGTAGTATAATTCGTTGTCGTAACGTACAGAGGGGTATCAATATTGCGCAAATTGGGCACTACAAAATGAGTAATTAACTCAATGAGTAATTCGAGCTACCTTTATACATATAGATAGTTAAGTTAACGTAGAGCCAATTACTGAATCCTTGTACTACGGCAATGGCCGTACATATTACTGCGTATTGTTTTTCTAACTACGTATGCTTGAGTCGTATTGGCTACCGCGGAGTGTCTTCATCAGATTGCAATGGAGTTCGTTGATAACGTACTTATCCGAAAATTCTATGGGTGTGTGACAATGAAAACCGTGAAGTATACGCCGTAGCAGTATCTTTCTGGAAAAACGCATACTCGTTCTTCATTCGTCAACTACGCTACGAATGGTTGGAACAGTTCCGTTGCAACGCATACTTTTGCGTTATGCAGAGACACTTCAAAGCGTTCCTTGGGATTGTTCATTGACGAATAACAAGTGATTTGAGAGTTCACGTAGCCGCTAAGGTGGAACCATGACACATCTGTGAGAAAGTAAAGATTTGGATCTAGATAAACATTAGCGACATGAGTGTAACCATCCGCAATAGTGTTGCCTTTTTGCATAGTCCGTAGGCTTTAATGTTTGCATCACTTTTACTGTGTACGCTCGCATATGCAACTGCTTCAACATGTTTGACATGGCGTTCGCTTGACGTTTAGTTGGACGTCTAGTTGATTTCCGTGTACTTCTTAGCATAGTTTCTTGAACACGTTGAATATTTTTTTGTGAACAAACCGCATGTACACGACTACGCTCAGCGTTAACTTGATCCTGTACCTATAAATATAGTATTCATTTTCTGTAAAACACTTTTAGAAGGAGCATACGTTTGTGGATATATTATTGTGAACCTTTTATTTAATGTTACAAACGATTTGCATTCCAAATAAGTTTCAAGAATAAACACTCTTTGTTCGATATTAAAAACGGCATTATTTATATCACAACTACCAGTAACAACTGAAAACGCAACACGGCAAACACAATATGACACGAAATCGCCGCTGGACATCAGTGACTACTCTCGCACGCTCGATTCAATTATCACGTACAGTATGACTTCGGGTCTCTTATCTTGGCCACTGCATATATAACATAATAGTACTCCCAGGGGTGTAGAGTGATGTTTTTCTTCAGATCGTAAAAAAGTATTTTTCTCATGACTTCCAGAAGGAAAAGTTCTGTGAACGGGCACCCATTTATGAGAACGGCATAAGGATCCAGGTAGGATTGTGGATGCAGACTAGGCACCCTTGCGTCAATTAAGAAAGAATCAACCCGCAGGCCAAATCAATAACAAATTGCACTGTCGACGGCTTCAGCGTAGATCCAGCGGAAGACCGTGGCGATTCAAAGCCAGCGTGAGGTCCCCACACCCACAGCCCAAAGTCGTGAGGTAACAACCTTCTAAACCACGCAGCGACTTCGAAAGTACATGAAAAATAGTAAAAATAAATAAGATAAGAGGAAGAGGTCATTTTTGGAGCTTTATAGCAACTAGATAGTAGAGAGAAGAAAAAGGGCCCGCATTGAGCAAAAGTGATAGAAAAAACTGTGGATAGTAAAGCACTATTTGACCAATCAAAATGCAATCTGCAGCCCGGAAGAGGGGAAAGCCGCTCCTATCTGATTAGGGTTGTCTCGGTACTAAGACAGATGCAATGTTGAAACGGAGATAGAGGGATATGAAAAAGTAGTTTCAGGATGAGTATCCTAGAGAAAGGGCAGAGAGTAGAAAATGTCCTTGTTAAAACAGATCAACCTGAGGGACCAATAAATAGGCTCCAAATGAGACCTAGTCATCTGATCTTCCTACCAACCGCATTCACTGCGATAAGAAAACCAGACGGAAGTTAAAATGAGCAACTTAAATGTAGGCGCACGGTAATTTCACAAACATTAGCTAACACGGATGTATAATTAATCGATAAACGGATATTCGAAAATAGAAATAGAAAAAGTCTCCAGTATACCAAAAACAATAATGAATTAGTGTTGAAAACGACAAAAAGCGACAGCCCTTCACCAAGACGCTTAGGAAAAAACAGAAAAAGATACGTACAAACGTCCCTATGACACAGAAAAATTGTACACAAAAAATTGATTGAGATATTTGCGAAAGAAAAAACATCGAATAAAATTTCTTCGTAGTTGGAACTATTGGAATCGACCTTTTGCTAAAAAAGGCATGGGTTGCCTTCCTATGGGTATCCGAAGAGTACAGCATCAACCTGACATCAACTAGTACAAATCATAAAGGTTCATCGAGTTGTTCGAACAAAAGATATGTCAACCATAACCGAAGAATGCAGTAGGTTATGTAATAATAAGAAGAGTAGAGAAATAAAAGATGAAAATTTAAGAAAAATTGATATTATCCAATTGTAATGATAAATAAATTTTTTAAATACTTAGGATCGCGAAAACTATATGATTTTGAGATGAATAATAAGATATTTGAGGAATGGAAAGGTTTGAAACGATTTAGGTTTCAAGGGCAGGATAAATTTAAACACGGTGTTATGAATCAAAAGATAGCAATTCAATTCAAGTAATGTTGCGGTTCTTGATATTTTTTATCAATATTTTGTAATTATAAATTAATGCAAGAACTTTATAATATACTTTACATAAGGCATCATCAAACGTTGGTTTTAGAGAGAAATTTTTAATTGTATTAGGTAAGGAATGATTTGGTTTGTTGTTCGATTGTAGAAACTCAAAGATAATTTGATTTAACTTTACATGTAGGTAAATCATGTTACTTGATTTAATATGAAAGATTCAATCGATCACTAAAAGTGTACAGGTAAAAGAAGTGTACGTATTTACTTTTTTAAAAAGAATTTAAAATATTTCTTTGTTCAAAATAGGTATCAGACACAAAAAGTGCATGTAGTAATTACTAGAGATACTTAACTATAATTATTAACTCTTTAGAACATAATTAAAACAGTTTTTTTCATACAAACAGAAGGTTTAATCGCTTAGTAAGTAAATATTCTTGAAAATAAAAGTAACTAACGTTCTTTCATAAAAAGTACTAATTAACACTTGTATATTGATAAAAGCTTTTATAAATTTTGTAAAAAGAATTAAGCTACTAAAAATCAATTAGACAAAACTTCTTTAATTGAGAAATAATCCACAAATGCTACATAAAAGTGAAGTCATAAAATAATTGCGGGTTTTTAATTAAATTCCTCTTTTTAATGTTCTTACTAGTTTTTTTAAACACAATTTAAAGGCATGCAGAGCTTGTTTTAAATTACAAAAAGTTACTTACCATTTCTATAAATAAGATATCCAAATTAGTTTTTTAAAACAATCTTTATGTATCTTTATCTGCTAAACACGGAACCAACAATGATTTATTACAATACTGACTGTTTTCTTTGTACATATAGTAGGTAATTAAATACACAGCGACTTTTATAAGTAGAAATTATGTTATGAGTACTTCATTTAAATAGGTTAGGATAGAAATGAACTAAATTAATTCGTTAGTTTTAATTACATTTTTAAAATTCTTTTTAAGTTTAAAAGAGCTCCGTGGTAAATGTAATTCGGTGTTTAATTAGTGCGTTATAAATAAAACTACGGTTTTAGGCACTAAATTGGTACTTGTCAATTAGACATGTATAAAAGTAATGTAATTCATCGAGTTACCGCACAGAGGGCGTAGTAATATTACACAAATTTTACAATACAAAATGATTAACTAACTCAATGAATAAGCTTATCTTTATCCATACAGATAGTTAAGGTAAAATTAATTACTTAATCTTTGTATTACGACAATGGTCGCGCGAGAAATACTACTGCATATTGTTTCTTTTGCTACGTGTAGTCGGGTCGTATGGGTTTTCGCGGCCTCTTTTTCAGATTGCAGCGAAGTTCGTTGATAACCTACAACATATAAAACAAAGAAGGAACAAACAGGTATTCAAGGTAAGGAACGGCAAGGATTGCGCAGGGAGCTTGACTGAATTATAATGCACTACTTGTTACTTCTCCTTTCAATTCGGTAGCCCAGTGTAGTCTGCCATCATGGCGGCTGAGTTGTTTACTTGTTTAAACCACCACCGCCTTTCCTTCTTATCCGTTTTGATCGATTGAAAACGATGTATATTTTTCGAAGCTTAGGAAACATCTTATTTAATATTCCATTTCCACATAATAAAACTATTTCTAAAAGTACCCAGCAGTGCTGGAAACTCTAAATGCTCCATAACCTACTTAATTCTACAAGAAAAAGTTCCGTAGGATAATTATTAAACTAAAATTGTTGCGGAGCCAAATAAGGCTCAACAAGCTACTCAGCCGTTCGTAACATTCGTTTGTTCTTGTGCATCATATACTTTTTGTCAGATGTTTGTTGCACACAGTTCTTTATTTCTTCGCTTTTTTCACATACTTTGTCTGTTTAAATTGATCCAGATTCTGAATAAATTCTTATGTATACACGACAGTCATTCTTCCTTAGTTTTTCTATGTGCACACTATTTTTTCTTATGTTTGTTTCTCAACTTTTTTCAGTAAGTCCAAATGGTGGCAAGGGCTAATTGCTGCTCGAAATACCTTGCGTGTCATAAACTGTTTCCATATATTGTTGAGGTGGTACTTTTTTATGTATTCCTTAGTCTTCTTTAACGACGTAGAACAAACCAAAGGAATTTTTCCTGCAAAAAACTAATAAGTGATTTCCCTTTAAGATATTCTTCCCAATTTATAATTTCCCACTCTCAGTTCTTGTTTGTCTTCTTCAATCACTACATTCTAGTTACTAGTTGTGTTCAGTTTTGTTGTTTTCTGTAATTTTTTTTAACTTTGCACAGCATTTGTTTATTTCATCATCGGAGTACTGATTTTACAGCTTATATGTCTCAATTATTCGTCTTTTATCTCTCCTTTCCATCATATTACCATTAATATGCATTTCTGTGTTCTATCACTATTTATAATCGTGGTTCTTATTTTTTATTAATTCATTTCTTCTCCCTAGTATAGTATTATTTTCCGTTCTGCATGTCCCTGTTCCATCTCATCTAGTTGTATGTACTTCTTTAATATGTTGTTTGTTTTTGTGTTTTATAACTTGCATGATTTGGAATGGTTAAACACTTGACGTATTCTTAATAATTCATTTTCATCTTATTCTTTCTGTTTCTGTATTTTAAAGTAGACCTCCACAGGCATTCTCCACCCGAGATCCGAATGCTGCGACAGTTTAACTGCGAAAACCCATAGGCATTACTGCCATGCCTTTTAGAGGAATTGTAATTACGATCTGCATTGCTTGCCATATCATGGAATTTCTACCGGAATCACTATTGCTTGTAAACAACTTTCGTGGAATCGTTTCCGTTCCCTTAAACTCTATCTGCACTATGTAATTAATCATCCACAACCCTCTTTTAAGTTGCCTTTTATGGAACCTGCTTACTGGATATTGCCAATTAATTACATCTCACATTCGAAGACCGTTTTACTGTCTGTAGTCTGTGAATTGGCCTTTGGTTGCATTGTAGTGAGTGGTGACTACCACCGAAAAGTTCTAGAAACCGCCCAATGTCGTGAGTTGCACGGTCGCTGCATAACCAGTCCATGTGGCACAATCTCTCATAGGTTATCAGTTTTGCGGATGACCATTTTCTAGGTGGCTCCATAGATCAAACAGGTTCGCTCATGACTGCCAATATCAAGATCTCGGGTTCGACTCTCGAAACCGACCTCTTGAAATATATTAGACGTGCATTTTTCACAAACGCACTCGTTCGGATGAGGGGTAAAATGTACGTCCCGTGTGTGATTTGTCGCATGTTAAACATCCCTACATTGCTTGGAATAGCAAGGAATCGGGAACATAAAAAGTTTCTAGGTAAAAAAGACTCTCTTTCTGTCCAATGTAGTAATTTCGGGTGGAGCAATGATAGTTATATGTAGGAATGACCTTTGTACGCAGTTATGGATACAGCCAGTTCTTTATTTCATTGGCGTTAGAGGGCAGCTAGAGAAAAAGATCCGCCATCTACCGCATCAATTGGAAATATTAGTTCTTGATGAAATTTTAGGAATAGGAATTGCGAAGAAAATAAGACCAATGGTGTTTGGGTAAGGATTTTCTGAGGGTTACTGCACACTGGGGTATCTTATTTCAAGCTTAATACTGAACGAATATCGTCAAAAAGCAAGAAAGATACACTAAATTTTGAGATAATTATTAAATTCAAGCGATTCCTAGTAGTTTCCCCGTTAAAGTGAGTATGTTTATCGATGCTGGTAACTTGAAAATCTTGTTTGGCACATTCCGGAAAGGTGGAAAAATCGGCTGGTTCTTTTAAAAAAGATTTTGACGTTGTTGGTTTTTCTGAGGTTTACTGCATGACTTAAGCACGCAACAAATAAAAAAGTTTGTAACAGCCTTTTTTCCCATTTTTATGAAGTTAGAACTGCTTTACGTACCTGCACTAGAGTAGATGAAATGCTGGAAGGTTTCGAAGACTGCATAATTCAAATACCCTCCTTTAGTAACCTCGAACAGTATGTAATGAATATTCGATATAAGGTCGCATTTTAAAAAAGATCTGCAAATCCACGTTGTTTCTTCGTTGAAGAAAACCATATTACCTTGTGACAAAGAGAATTCGGTGGTTTTGAGAATAAATCAGTAAACCACAGATAATGCATATTTCGTCAAGGAGTAAGAAAAATATTCTCCATCAATCCTGTCGGTTCAGAACGCTGCAAAAATGTGCGATTCTTATCCTAGTGATATATAAGACATTTATTAGTTCTTAGTAACTATTTAACACGTACAGTAATTTTCTGTTTTAGTTTAGTAAAAAATTGATTTTGCGATTTAAAAAATGTTTTTGAGGCATATTTTCATTATCCTCTTTTTTCATTTTTCTTAATGTGCTCTACGTTTCTTTCTTTTTGGAATATAAAGTTACAGCAATACGATTTCTGAAGATTCAGTCTGACAGTTGGAACATCATTTTTTCTAGTTAATATTCGTGCAGTCTTTGTCGTAAGCTCTTCGGGTTCAATTACCCTCATTATATTCAATAATTTTATCATTTCCCTTAAGGCTTAAAAATGGAAAGCGGTAGTTGCATGTTAAAAGTTTTGTAGATACTGTTCAACAGTCAGCTGTTTCAAAATGCTTCTATCACTCCTTTAAGCAGGTGCTTAAAAGTGTTCTTTAAGCAAAAGCGCTTTATGCGATAGGCTTTTGATGTGCTCTTCTATTTAGGCAGGTGTTCTTTGTACTGAATAAACAAATATTTTTCTATCTGACCCCGAATAACTGAAAATTTAAATGCATGTTTTTATAATTAGCACCTGCCATTCTGGATATTTATTATATAACAAAGTTTTCTTTTGCTGTTTTAGTGATGCCTGCGTTGCCGTATGATTGAATAAATTGTGTAGTCTGGTAAAGTTTCATTATAAAACAAATTTATTCTAGAATATTTTACTACTAAAAGGTTTCTGCTGAAGGTGATTGTGGCAATTTACCTTTCTGTAACTACGTACAAATTTTCGAATCTCAGCTTTATACTTACGAGTTGAAGCACTAGTCTGCTCGGTTTGATGTACTTTCAGTTTGTCAAGATAGGAGTTTTTTTCTCTAAAATGTACATTTATTTTTAACCTACAGAGCAACCCGTTTGCTATGATTAAAAGAATCACGATAGCTTGCTTTGTATTTTTCGGGGGACCATTGCTCTATACTAAGAAGACTTGTGAGGGTTTGTTTACGAATGATTTAATAAATAATTTTAAATAAATGCGTAAAGCATAAAATAAACTTTTGAAACCAAAACGATAGGTATAAAGGGTGATCTTCCTTTATATTAAACGGAAGTTGTTAGTTTCCGCCCTTTTAAAACACAGAGTAATATAATTTCTGCGTACTGCTTGTACGACATTAATTTTGTATTATTTGGATTGTTTTACCATTCTTGTAGTTCGTGTAGCTGATTTTGATGGGTTTGGTTTGCTTTAATTTGAGTTTAGCGTATAGTTGTATAAGATGCATGGAAATTGTGATTAATTTTTTTGATTGACGATTATAATAATAATCAATAACAAAATAACAAATCCATGGCGACTAGACAGCACATGATGGTAAAAGTCCTGTGCGATGTCATGGCGCATGTCCTGATAATTTGTGAAACATTTACAGTAATGCGCTAACATACTGCCGCCTTAAAATGCCGAATGATTTCATCATATTAACATTTGGTACTAAAATTAGTTAGAATATACATTTAAAACGCGAACATAAAAAATATAACCGCTTATTCGTCTATTCTATAGGCATGAAAGTAGCAGGTATGTATTTTGTACCCATGAGTGTAACTAACAACTCATATGTATACATAAACACAGTATAAAAATGTATGGGTAAATAAAGGAAATTTCAGTAAAGGACAAATTTTTGCTACCTATCTCTATGACACCCCACTAGAGCACTTCACAGCTACTACTCGTGTAGTTCCATCTGTTGCAGTGCGATGTAAAATATAATCATTTCTCTTATAGAAAATAATTATACCCTCCCCAATACAGGCAAAGATACTCGCAGGGAAAACTACGTAGACTCTTATTACACGTGAGATGTAAATTTTCCGTCAAAGGTCTTCGGTCTAACTGAACTCTAACTTCAGCGGATTTTGATGAGACACAGGGGGTCTGTAAAAGGACAGATTTGCCGAGCGCCACTACACCTTTATTGTAACAATTTGTGATAGAAAAATCTGGAAGGAAAGTGCAGAAATATAAAGTATAAACACATCGGTTGTTACTAGCGTAACAGTTAGTACCTGTAATAAATGCATAAATATATTAAAACAAAATTAATGGAGACAGCTGTTTGCGTCTCAAAACCAACTAAGGATACTTATGTTAATTCACTGGATTTTAACATCGTACTACGTTCATTTCTTTGAATCAGTCTCACTTAATAAAAATGACCAAATTGGTTCATCATTTATATTAAAAATAAATAAATGTTCTCTTGGTTTCATAAGACAGATATGTACAAAAATGTTTGATCATGAGTAATTTTCAAAGTTATAATTATCTACTTTATAAATAGTCAAAAATTAAGTTTCTTTTTATAAAGTAACAACTAATAATTTCAAATTCCCCAAGAATCAGATCTGACAAATTGGTTCACATATGTTTCTATTAATTACATACTTTTTTTTAGTTGAAATAACAAATTACTAAATAAGTGCAACATTGAAGAACTAAAAATTCAGACATGCAACTTGTTTGTTAAGCAAACAAGCTTTTAGATTTATTTATTTAAATTTCGCTCATTGTTTTCCTTTTTATATGATTGACATTTATGATAACCACCGAACAGGTATTAATGTTATAATTTAATCCTTTATTCAACAAAATTTCCTTATGAAATGTTTTAGCAATATTTTTCAAAATTATCCAACTGAACGCAAAGAAAACTTATTGGGTTTTTGAGCTAACCACTATGAACACAAACTTTATCGCAATGTGACATCATAAATTACAAGAATAACTTCATATTTGTACGTTACCAATATACAAAATCCTCGTCAGCTTTTCTCTGATACTTCATCCTCGTAGAATGTTAAACTAACAGTTGACACGAATTCCAATATTCAAGCTTCACCAAGCGAATCCTCAAACAGTTGTAGCCATCTTGCATTTCGATACCTCGTGTAAAACGCCTAATTTGGTTGCGTCATAATGCGTTGCTAAAGTAGATTTTTTTAAATGTGGGAATTTTTACATTTTGAAATCCAAGTTTATATTATTTTAATTTAACATTTGATAATTTTCTTTCTTATTTTTTTGCGCATTGAAAATACCCTGTAACTAGAGACCCTGCCACAAGCACTTAAGGGATGTGAAAGTCACATC
Source organism: Platerodrilus igneus (assembly GCA_036346225.1). NCBI lineage: Eukaryota > Metazoa > Arthropoda > Insecta > Coleoptera > Lycidae > Platerodrilus > Platerodrilus igneus. The sequence goes on along the minus strand of JARFIW010001052.1, from coordinate 1,465,853 downwards.
GCTTACTTTTATCAGACATATTTGCTTGTTTCGTGTAACGACGTGACTGTCTGTTCGACTGGAAATCGTTGGGCATCAACTCGTGTAAGCTCTATTGTATCAATATCGATGCGTTTAGAAATATGATTCGGTTATGAAATACTCTGTATTTTTATTTTGAACTGTGAGAATTTTCCCTCAATTTAATTTCGCACCAATAAAATTATAACTATTTTAGATACAGCATTGATACTGTATTTTACAAAACGGCAAAAAATTATGTTACAGCAGGATGACATTTTAAGATCTTCTCAACTGCTATTTGTTTGGAGGTAAATTTTTTTTCTTTATTACATCCATAATTCCAGGCTCTAGGTTCATTTAATTGTATTTCCATTTGCAGCGTAGTTAGAGATGAGAAATGTATTCTTTGGACCAACGTTTCCAAAGATGTTGATTTAATTTTTGCGACTACTGAAAACGACAGAGACGATTCTGCTTAATAACAGTCACTTCAGGGTCATTTGATTTTCCAATGTTCCACCCTGAGGTACTACATTGACCAGGAAGCGAGTTTCTTTTTACCTGGAAATTTTTGAATTTTACCGAACCCTTGCTGTTCCAAGCAAGACAGGGATCTTCAACGTGCGTGACAACACTCACACATGGGACCTGCATTTTACCACTAATGGTAACGAGGGCGAATTTTTGGTACAATGCTCGCCTAACATTTTTCAAACGAACCGTGTTGAGATTCGAACCTGGGACCTTAGACTCGGCAATCGCACGCATACCAACTGCTCCACGGAGCCACCTAACTTCAAGGGTCAACAATACTAGTATACGTTCGGCCGATCAGTAAATGAACTGGTGTAAAAACGTGAAAAACATTAGGATCAGGTGGTATTGGTGTTAGGGGTCGAGAATTGATAATTGATTTGATTTGTGTAAGAAACGTGTACAAACCTTCGAATGTTAATGACGTTACTAACATGATTCGTTCTAAATGAAACTGTGTACTTTTTATACTTGCCTCCCACAATCTACTGAAATGTGAGTAGCGAGAAGGAATGAAGTGCCAATTTACACCTTCGTTGTTAATTCTTTGAATAATAGTAACTGTAGTATTTTGTATAACCTATATAGACTTAATTTCTATATTTGCATCTACAAATTTGTGCCATTACCGCTGTACACAGCACATCTGTCACAAATATACAAAAACTTGCTAGAAACTCATCTGTAGTCAAAGACTTGTCTAGCTCTAAATGAATAGCCTTGGCAGCAAAGCAGATAAATAAGCTTATGTAGCATTTAGCTGTGCTACAACTTCTTCTTTGTCTATCGTTAACTGCGATTAGGCTTGCGTAATCTACCACACTACAAGAAATGGTGCCATTGGAGTAACTGTTTCTTCGGGTAGTTTTCTCATGATTAGTTGGACATTACATTGAAAAGAAAGCATCTTACTCATTTTCGAACTACTTGTGCGGCAATTTTTTTACCAGACGTTTCTCTAATTGTACTCAATAGCAATATACCAGCGTGAAGTAATTGCAGCTGTTTGCTTTCAAAAATTAATTTAAAAATGTGTGGCTTATTTGACAACAGCATTGCATGCCGCTTAGCAAATAATAATTGGAGTTTTTAAATGTTCGCCTACTCGTCTGATCAATCTATTTTCATCTAGAAACGGTTTAAATTAAAAATATCACTCTTGGAGCTTGTTACGTTTGTTTTGAACAATCCTTACATTTTTTTCTGTTAATAAGGAATACGCCATCTAATAATTTTTAACTCAAATCCTTTTGGCGTTTAAAAACGAAAATTAATTTAGTAAATCAAAATAAACCTTTCGCATGTTAATTCATTTATCTATTTGTATAAATTCGATTCCTATTGTTACATCCTAGAGCCTAATTAATAATAATTCCTCAACGTAAAGTTTATGCTAAAATTAAACAGGCGATAAATAGTTCTAGGTATCTGATAATTGATTCTTATGTGTTTTGCATTGAAAGCTTCGTCGAATTAAAGCCGCGTATTATCCCAATAAACCGTGTTTTTCCAGTTTTATTTCCTTAACAACAATATTACTTTGAGCTCTGGTTATTAGTGAATCGAAATTAATATTCACTTACTTTTTGATCTACACAGCGAAAACACGTGTAGAATGGTTGGTTGTTTCCGTTTTTCTGTATGAAAAGTTCGCGTACGCTTTACAGCGTGAATATATTTTATTTCAGGCATCCCTTAATTTTTTTTGTATGTACAATACTCCGCCCACTCGCCGATTGAGCCCGGTCAATTTCATCTTTTTCTTCCTCGTTTTTATTATTTTAGAGTACGTCGATGAACGTAACAAGCTTAATGGTTTTTCCGTTTGAAGTCGTCGTTACTCCTTTGGAGGTAATTGTATCTGAAACAGTTTAACAAGAAGTAATGCGTTATTTAGCTCAGTGGGCGTAGCGTTCTCTTGTTTTTTGCATGAGAACAATTTACCCTGAATTTTAGGCACCTTGCTACAATACGTTTAATCTATTTAATTGTGAGCAGTTTTCAACAGAAAAAGCATCGAATTTGTTTACGTTGCGAAACTCTGTATTGTGTTTTTATCAAGCATATCGTCGTTGATGTTTTGATGCAATAGATTATGGTTGTTTCGCCACTGATCATTGTTGACTAGTTGTGACGGGAAACTTCCTCGAGAGATTAAATCCGCCGGGTTGTTGTTGGTGTCAGCATGATACCAATTGTGAGGATTTGCTAATTCCTGACTTGTGGCCACGCGATTTACAACAAAGGTACTCCAATTTTTTGGTTGAGTCCTTGTCCAACTCGACACAATTTTTTAATCAGTTCAGGTAGTATTTTTTATCTCATTTTAAAATGTTTTTAAATTTTATGACTAACTGGGCTAGGAAAACAGCTGCCAATAACTCTAGTCGTGGTAATGACGCGTTTTTAAGTGGGGCTACTTTGAATTTTGCGGCGATTAGGCTTACAGAATGATTCCTTCTTGATTTAGTGATTTTGTATGCGCACATGCGCCGTTAACCTTCTTTGATGTATTCGAGAATTCTTGCATCTCAGTTGAAGTTGACTTAGGAGTTAAAACAAATCGTTTTATCCTTATTTTCTCTATATTGTTTAATTCATTTTCGAATGGCAACCAACTTGTATCTAGGTTGCTCAATATTGATTCAACCCACCCTAGATTTAATTACCATAATTCTTAAATTATTATCTTTGCTATGATAATGACTTGCAATAAATATCCAATTGGATAAACTTAAAGAGCGGTTAAGGCTTAAATAGTTCTATTAGTAGCCGTGCTACAATGTTTTAAATTATCAACCTTATAAAAAGAGTCATGCAAGAATTCCAATAAAGTCACAATATTTTACTGAGATCCTGAACGATCTAGTAGAGTGGGTGACTTTTGTATCACTTAGTTCTGAAACCTTACTAGTCCATTTCGTAGGAGTAAAAACTGCTTGCTTTAATATCAAAGATATATTTTATGTTGCTTTATTATGTTTCAATAGAATCCGTGTCTTGTCAACAGATGGGTCAACGTAGAAGTCTTGATCGATAATATGTGCTTCTTGGGGAATTCCCCTTGGTTTAAGTCTGCGATTTTGATAAAACACCATGTGGAAACAAAGGTTACAGTTGTTCAGTTCATATATTATTAACGGTTGTTTTGGATTTTCGCACCAAAGAATTTACGGATCTCTGGGTGTACCCTAATGTGTCTATACATATAAGCGATGTCGGCCGTAATGACATATTCGTGTTTGGAAACGAGTAGTGATTGAAAAAATGTCTTGTTGGATTATAGGGCCCTCAACACGTGCAACGCATTTATTGGTACTCTTATTGGTACATCGTAGATGGTTCGTGCTCTTGCTGTTTCGCTTGACTCTTTCAACAGTGCACGATGCGGTAAACAAAAGAATTTTTCAGGATTCAAACATGCCTATGACACATGTAAGCCCACTTGAATTTGGGAGCGCGTTGAAATCTTCTTTCTAATGATTCGAAACTTGTTTCTGTCGTTTCTGCAGAGTTACGTAAACTGTACAGGTTATAGTTAATCTTCATTGGAATTCATACAATAAATTTGCTACTAGGGCTTTGGCTTGTGGCTTTGACAAAGTTTCACTGGCAGTACTCCTGTTCGGGTGTTTCAGTTTCAAAGGTGCAATCGTCAATTTTCAAGAATTTTTGTAAGACCACATGTAAATTGTTCAATGCAAGAGACGTTGACGAACAAGGTTGCAGGTATGCCCACAGTACCTGCGATTTACCACCGAAACTTGATTTTTTGGGTAATTGTATCATTTGAATTTTTAATTTGTCCAATGCATAAAAGCTGCCAAAAATCCGTCAGAAAAGAGATGCTGCTATTAGCAAATTAACTGCATCGGGTTGGTTAAAAATTGACTCAGCTACCCTTATGTTTGAAGCAATGTTGAGCTGTGAAATGTGTTCGGTCTCTTTGTCGCACGTTGTCGTGTTTAATTTTAAGTCGTAAATTTGTAGTTGTAAATCTAATAGTAAAACTGTTATCCCTTGTTCCCTTATATCCTGTCGTAAAAATTCCTTGTGCATGTGTGAATAAGTGGGACTAAGGGTAGCAGTGAACAAACACTCTCTTATGGATATCGAAGCAGAACAGTCGGTTTTTCGTTCGGTAACGTAAGTTAGTCATAGTGCCGCGGAATGTGAATTTATTTGCTAAACTCCTAAAAAACAGTGCAAGTGCCAAGTAACACGTTCTAAATCTCGCATACAGTTCACTTAGTTGAAGGAATATAGGAACTGCAGCTTAGAACAACAAAAAACCGCGGAGGTAAGTCGATGTACAAAGTTATAAGACCCCCCGCGCTGAACAAAATGCATATTGTGGGTTTTGCCAATGCGCTTCTAATTTGAGTTATTACGAAACATGATATGTTTGCGCTAAACTTAATATGGTTTGACGCGATTTTGAATCGGGTTTGTGACTTTATGGTGCACATTCCTTGATTTGTTCCTAAAACGGAAGTGTTTACGAGTTCCACTTTCAGGTTAACTACAGTTTTGATTATAGAGTACGACTGAGATGCAGAGTCCAGTAAAATGCTTTGGTTGCATTGGCGCTCTTGAGAATTAATCGCGTTACCTATAGTTGTGGACAATAAAACCTGTCCAATTTCTGTAGCCTTTGAGGTGGAAGAACAATTTATTGTTAGTGAATATGCACTTTCTTAATATGCTTCATGTAGGGTTGTTGCGGAGCTTGTATTAGTTAGCGATTCGCTACCATCGTTTGGTTTATGTGCAGTAGATTATCCTACCTTTTACTTTTGGCAAGATTGACATTTAAGTGGGTGTCATTTTTCAACGAAATGTTCCTTTCTGAGACAACTTTATCATAATTTTGAACCCCTTACCCTTTCGATGCGTTCGGTTGGACTTAAGTTTAAGAAGAATTCACAATTTCGAATACAGTGGTTTCTTTCACTATTTACACATGTCACATTTATTGTTACAAATGCTTTTGGGGATTGTTGGTTTTAATAATTTTTTAACTCGCCCGTTATAAATGATTTATCTTTGCGTCGTTTCTTATTTAGAAAGCAGTGTTGTGTCGTAATTTGGAAGTTCATCGTTATCCGAAGGATCTGAATTTACCTTTAATTCCCATTCCATAGTTGTTTTCTCGTCCTAATTCAAATTATCGAATGCCTTCCAATACTCTTCGGTTGGTCTAGGGACTTCAGACACTGCATGTGTTTTTGTACAGAATTAATAAGCTGCCGTAACTTTAATCAATTCACCGGTTGCAAATTACGCATTTCACATAGACGAGTGTCAACAATTCAACGTTTTTTGCACTGCCTTCTACATAAGGAATCCCATGCTATGCTGTAATTTCGATCGGTCGTCTTAAGTGACCGTAGCATAGTTAACGGATCCCTTTTAAAGAAACCATGTACCAAAGCTCTTGTGAAACTGATAATTCCTTGTTGGAGTATATCATATTCTTAAAGCCATCATGGTACTCTTGCCGCATAGTGGAAGTGACTAAGTCTATACGGGGCAGCTTAAAGTGTACCGATCTACGATTGGTTTGTATTGCTTAAGAAACAATGCTGTTATCTTTAGACACATTGAGATCTGAAATAGTGATGGAAACACTACTTGTAAGATCAAAAAATAAGTTAACGAAAGCTCCACGTTCTTTGAGATTTTTTTGTTCGTCATCTAATATATCAATATTGTTTTGTAAATCGTTTAAAAATCCCATAAAGCGCTTCGATCCTTTTCAATCTAATTTGAACGTTTTTATTTGATTAGAATCAGCGTCAGTTACGTCAAAATTGTCTATGCTTATAACAAAGTATGATCCATCTCGAGATTCAATTTTGAAAAATGGCTATACAGATATCGCTCTTATCTCGCAACAATCTCTCTACAACATTTCTGCTCGAATGGATAGGAACTGCTGGTTCTCTTTCAGGTGGAAAACACAGGCAACGTATTTGAAAACGTGTGCGCATATATAACAAACGAAGGTTACGACAAACTTGAACGTTAACTATTAAATCATGGCTAGGATATTGTTTAAAATATTAAGCCGTGCTCGTTGCCCGTTTTCCATAACACGAAGATCGCACAGGTATTATAATGTTGATGACATTTTGTATAAGAAAAATAGGCGTAAATATTTATCAAAAGAGAAGTCGAAAATTTAGGAAACAAGAAAAATGTAGCAAGGTAGCTTTTTTTTATTAAACGTTATAAGCTCAAAATATAATTTACTGGAATTATCTAATGCAGTCAAGACATTTCAGATAGGCATATTTTTGCAATTTAGAGAGAATTTTAATTTTACAGATGAAAGAACAAACTGCGCGTGAACAGTTAGGTTTAGTTGGACCTACAATTCATTTTTAACAATTTAAGACCTGACTAGCTATTATATATTTCAAGTTCTGTATCTTCGTGCTCTTGAATAGAGCTTCTATTGGAAGTTTATTTGAAGCTGTACAGCTTTTATTTAAAGACCTTCATAATTCACTAGTGCACGACTAATTATATCTAATTTGAAACTAGTGTAAAAATTATCAATATCTGCTTGTCCTTGTAGTGTATCGCAACGAATTTAGATAAAGAAAAAAAAATAATAAACTTAACTGTATTAATTGACAAGATCCACAGGAGAGAAATTAAATGAGCCGAGGTGTAATTTTTTCAATAAACTTAAAATGGGAAACGAAGTCAAACAAAATGTTTATTGTCACAAAAAAAATTGAGGACAGTAATGTGTTTGTTATTTTATATTGAAGATTTATGCTTTTTTTGAAACTGTATGGAAAGTAATGTTATTGTAGTTTTAATAAGGTTGTTGCTATGCTACGCACACTTCGATTTTATTAGGTAAGTGGTAAGAAAAGTAGAAAATTGCTTTTAGAATATCATTCTTGTAAAGGGATTTTAAGTTGGTACTTTTTAATAATTAATTAGTTAGAGGATGCTTTGATTGTACAAGCCAAAAAGATACTTAACAGCAGGAAGATTTTAAATTTTAATTACCATAAGGAAGCAAAATTTTGGTAGAGATACTTAACAGCAGGAAGATTTCAAATTTTAGTTACCATAAGGAAGCAAAATTTTGGTAGTTATTTATTTGCCAATACCTGGGAAGTTTTAAGAAATCGTATGTGTTTTAATGGTCGGAGAAAAATGCCCGATCATGATTATGTGATTATGTGGCTTTAGAGATAACTTTTTTTTAATTGTATATACAGTATTTGTGCGTCTCATAGGTATAATTTATTAGAAAAGGATTAAAAAATAAGATCAGGCAATTGTTTTTATAACGGATAGGCAGGCTATGTCAAGCTCATACCAGTATAAATAAATATACAAAATATTATATCGGGAGAACCTGCGATTTACATGTGTATATCTATCGAATTAATTTCACCGACCCTGGTGGTTTAATTGGTAAGCGTGTCGGCGAACACCGGCGAATGTTACAGGTTCGCATCCTCTCCGAGGCGTTATATTTTCCATCTTTCAGTTACTATACTCCAATCAACTTATGAACGAAGTGAGTGGCGTTGCTGTTCGAGTCAGATTTACACTGACGAAGTTAACTTCTATCCATGAGACTTAGAAACGGATAAAATATTAAAGGTTACGTTGTTAAAATTTGACATATACGCTTGATTTTTATTACTCTTAATGTAGCAGCTAGTAGAGGAGGTATAATAAAATATATATGAGTATATGCCATTGCAAAGTTTTACAGTCTATCAACACTAGGTTTACATATCAAATGAATTCCTTACTTAAATATTTTTCCCACTACCGCTTTGTGGTTGCAAATTGACCAAGTATCAAATTTTGATATCATTTAAACAAATATGACAAAATAACAAATTAACAACTATGTAAATCACGCCCCACTTATACAGAAAGAAGTCACCGATTGGACAGTATTTAACAGATAAATTCATTGCTTTGTCCTTGGCTTACTCATTGTAGAATATTGCTGTATATTGCTTCCTTTGGAAGCCTTTCTTCGACGTGCAAGTTACGTCGAAGATCGGCTTCTAAATGATCCAAAAAGAGCACTATTTAAAAACAGGTCTACAGAGAGTCACAATCAGAACGCCCATCGGTTGAACCACTACTTTTCTCGGAAGAATCCATATTGACCGTTATTACCAGTTGTTCGAATATATTTTCGACAGTGTTGTCAAAGTTGAACATCCTGTTCTTATCAGTTACAGCACGTTTAACTGCATTTGCTCATGATTCCGCGTTGATTAGACTCACACTTTAAAGGAATAACGCTCTTACTTCAGATAAATTGAACGTTTTATTATTTGCAGCTACATGATGTTTTGTTCGAGCTCAAATATACTTAATTGCATCCAATTGGTAACGATACGACGGTATACGAAGTACTGTACGCCCACTTTCCGTTACCTATTTATCAATCATAAACTGAACAGGATTGTCTTTTACAAATTTTTTTATGATATCACATACCTCTACCTTCAGTAACGGCTGGTCCACTGGAATGTCTTTTAATGCAAGTCGTTCGATTAAATGTGCCTTTTTAATCGGTGTACTAGGGACTTTTTCTGTTTCTACCGAATAATATGGAGCATTATCCGTGACAATTATGGAATTCGGCTCTAAAGCCGGCAGTACATTTTACATCCAGTCTGTGAAAACGGTGTCATCCATGTCTTCATTATAGTCACAAGGTTTTTTTAGATTCAAGCAATAAAAGTCCATCTTCAACAAATCCAGTTTCACTACCAATGTGTAAAATAATCGAACGCTTTCCCTTTCCAAAAGGATCTTTTAAGTCAGTAGTTAGTTCTTCAACTAATGCTTGCTGAGGAGTGAGTACAGTAGTACCCTTCCAAATCTTTACTTTAGTGTGACCAGCAATTGTCCATGTCTCATCAAGATAATGAATAGTTTTCTTTCAATGCGAAATCTTCTTATTTGGTTTAAATATCGTCGTCTACTAATACAATTTCAGGTCGTTCTATAAGGACGCTATTTCGATTTCGTTTATCCCATTTAAAACCTAATTGTTTCAAAAATTTTCATAATGTTGTGCGTTTCAGTGTTTGCAGCGTTTCGTCAGCATTAACAACCTACAATTAAAGGCATTGTGCATATAAACAACAAGTATAGATACCTCCAAAACTTTCTCACAAGTTTGTAGCTTATTTCTATGGAAAAATGAGTGAAAAGCATTTTTATCGTGCTCGTATAACACATCAAAGGTGTTACGCTCGAATTTGTTCTTTCTTTGGCGAGGTTGCATGCCTACTTGTTTCCATTTGTTTAACGATTACCCACATTGACGTTTTCCCCATCTCAACTTGAGATGCAGTTCTATTGATCGATTACGTCTTTGCAGGACTTCTTAAATCTTCTAAATACACATTGTAAGCGATAAGAATCTGTTTACTTCCAACACACTTACCAGATGAATTTTTGAAAGGCCTTGGAATAGCTTCTTCCATATTAAAACGTTAACACTGATACGGTTACAATTATTCTGATTGCTATCATTATGTGCAAAGTGATACGTACAAATCGATGTTGTTCTCTGGTATTTATCAAACATTGATTATTGTATTCGATGCACCATTTAGTGTAGGCCATCAATGTTTAAAAACTTTACGCATTACACAAATCAACGCATACACATATGCTAGGCACGGAACTATTTGTACTATGTAAACTGGCCCTTTTAGTGCACAAATCATAAGGCTGTATTTTAATCCCTATCGTTTCCTATACTTCGTTCTTACGATGAATCAAGTTAGCTCGACTTAAAATGATCGTTTAAACATATATCATACAAGTGTAAGTTATATTTTCATCTAATTAACTGTTGAATTATGGGTTTGTCATTTGGCGAGAATTCGAATTAAACACTTTTAAAATACTTAGATATTCGGATTTCATGTTACCTTTGGATCACAGACTTTCCTAGAAAGGTATTAAAGCTAAGTAAAAGTTTATATCGAATAAACATAACTTACAAATTGGGTTATCTAATAATGATTTAATCGCTATTTATAAATATGATCTTAACTTCCATTACTTTTTACCTTAGTATATATAGTATAGGAAGATTGTATACTTTTAAAATAGACTTCCAATATTAGGTGCGTGTGCGGGCAAGGGCGTATGGTCATAGGTAGTGGATGTGAGCGTATGGGTGTGTGGATGCGTACAGTGAGTGCGTGCGCTTTAGCGTTTGTGTATTAATGTACTACCAATTCGGTTCAAACTTGGCCATTATTATCATTTTATTTATTCCTTATATTTTCTATGCGAAAGGTATAATTTACTTCTAAAAAAATAACCTTTTTCCTAATTTTTTTAATTCTAAAATTTGTGTATTTTCGAAATCCGATTTGTGATTGAAATTATTTAAATGAGAAGGTTATACACGTAAATCGTAGTCATTGTGTTGCGGTATACTTCGCTAAAGGTACCTATTCACGTTCAGTCGGCCTGCAGTTTTTGCACTGTGTGATCTGTACTGAAGATTTAAACTGTTGTGCACCACACATGATTCAGTTGATATAAACGATGAGGGCTTCAGTTCTGAAACTGACTGTCTCCGGCCTGCAGGTGATCGACGATTTTACCATACACGTAGGTCTCCATTCGACAGATTTATTGTTTTATTAATATATGTAATTTAGCTGCTATGTCGCGTTACGCTAAACAGAAATAATTGGCAGCAATTTTAATAATCCTTTTATTGCAAAAACCAGTGGTAAAAGCAAAAAAGCGTTTTTGGGTCAAAGACTGGTTACACGAACGTGATACATTGTCCCATATGATGTTCGTACGAAAAATGATAGTAAATGCCAAAGTTGACCTCAAAAATTATCTAAGAATGGACGATATATGTTTCAATAAACTTCTTGATGAAACCTTATATATATAAAAAAAAATACCGTTATGAGAAAAGCCATTACAGCTGAAGAGCGGTTGGTTGTACCACTCAGGTATTTGGCCACTGGAAGAACCATGGAAGATCTCAAACTTTTTGCAGCGATTTCATCTCAAGCCCTGGGAAAAATAATACCGGAAACATGCAAATACATTTATAAAGCATTAAAAACAGGGATTTGAAATTAAGTACAAAATAAATACAGAAACTATCCAAATATTTATTATTAATTAAAGTGGAACAAAGACAAAAGTGTTTCGCATTTATTGTTGAAAAGTAATAAATTTAGTTAATGATTTTTCAACGTTTAAAACAACTGAAGTGTTAGGGTGTAATTTTTGTTGACATCCATAGAACAGAATAGTGTTTATGAGATGTTCTGCATTAGTTCTTTGCTGTTCGTCCATTCGACGTAACTTGCACGCTACATTACTACCAACTATGTGGTATTCGTCTTGCTTTTGAGAAACCAGACTTGTGCATGCTTTTTCAAAAAGATCGTCTCTTGATATAGCGTCACCCTTATCAGGTGTGGAAACATCTTGTTCATCAGCAGTCTGAAACGTTCAATAGTTTTAATATAGCTAAATATACCAAAAACATGTACATTTTGTATTTATAACCTAATACATCTGAAGAATGGCAGCAAATCGCCCGAGATTTTGAAAGTAGATGGAATTTTCCAAACTGTGGAGGTGCCATCGATGGCAAACATATTAGAATAGTTAAACCTGCTAATAGCGGATCGTATTCTTTCAATTATAAGGAATATTTTAGTATTGTTTTGCTGGCTATAGTGAATGCAAATTATGATTTTCTTTATGTAAGCGTTGGCTGCAATAGGAGGAATTCTGATTGTTGTGGTATTGAAAATACCAAATTTAATGACAAACTTCTACAGAAAAAGTTACATCTACCTTCTAATTGCGAAACAGTTAACAACATGAATTTTGTTTTTGTAGCCGACGATGCTTTTGCATTACATGAAAATATTTTAAAACCATTTCCTGATAATATTTTAACCAAAGGACAACGAATATTGAATTATCGCCTTAGTCGAGTTCGGCGTACTGTGGAAAATGCCTTGGGCATTTTAGCCAACAGATTCAGAGTTTTTCACACATCAATTCATATGAAGTCCAATTGCATTGATCAAATTATGTTGGCGTCGGTCGTTCTGCGTAATTTTTTAAGACCAACTACAAACAATGTTTATATTCCACGAAACTAGGTAGATTTTTAAATACTAGATACATATGATATTGTGAATGGCGTTTGGCGCAATGGACAGATGCTAGATGGTTTGCAACGAAATTTTAATCGCAATTCCTCTTGCGAAGCCAAGGAAAACCGAGAAATGTATATGAACCATTTTGTTGGTCGAGGTAGTGTGCCGTGACAAGACAATTTTATCTTAAATGTTTAAAGTGATGAGCACATAATGATTTTGTAGGTATGTTTGAATTTGCTGCACATTTTTCATTAATAAAATTCAGAGATTCGAAGTTTTGTTAAAATAAAAAGAGTCGGATTGTACTCACGCCATTTCAAATTGAAGGAATGACATTTCAATTCTCTTTTGGTGCAAATAGGGTTTTGTAGAATTATTGTTATCTGAAATGAGTACAGAAAAAGCAACTTTCACTTCACAAATGCGATTGGAAATATTCTAAAGAATTTTAAGGTTACAAATAATTTTGTCTGACAATATACTCGTTCTTTGTTATTTGAACATTAATTCCATCTCTGTATAGTAATAAAGTAATATATCACATTTTTTCGTTTTTATATTAAAAAGTTTTATATTTAACCTCATCATGCATTTGCTCTTCCCTTAAATTCGAGATTGAAGGTCTCGGTTTTTCTTGATCAGCCATAAATAACAGCATGTTGAAATACTATAATGTTGGCACATAAACATTATCAGTGCCTTCGCCTGATTGCTTTGACATTCGAACTTTTTTTAATTCTTTTCTATACGCGGATCGTAGATGGTTGATCTTCGTTTTTACAGTGTCTACCGTTGCAGTATCATCCACGGTTTTACACAAATCAAGCAATTTTTTATACGCGTTATTCTTCTCGCGTCTATTAGAATACGATTTGCTATAAACTTTCCATAAACACGGAAATTTTCTATATAAATCATTGAATTTACTTACAATATCGGTTTTATTGCTTGAATCTGCCATGTTAAAAACAAATAATTGAAGAAAATTTTCTAATTTGTTGGAAGTAGGGAACTGTCGTTCCGAACTGCAAATTTTCTCCTACACACGTCAGTTCTGTTGCACGGCTAAATGAACTGCAGGTCTAGACTTTCTATTAGCCTGCTTGTGTATAGAGAAATTTTAACTGTATATCTCGATATCTGCAGTTCTGAACTGCAGGCCGACTGTACGTGAATAAGTAACGTTAGGCACCGTAAAGTTTGGCCAATGTATGAACCATCGCAATTTTACAGTTTATTTTATAACTTTGGGTTGTCGGAGTTTTACAATTCTATCTTTTAATTTTGAAAATAGGGTACCTATGTTTGAAATATTCTTTCTGACAAACTATAATGATGGTTTAGATTATATCAATGTATTTCTTAGTTAAGTGATTCATTTGCGATAACGTTTTAAGTACACTTATAGTTTCGGAATTCGTTAGATGCTATTATTATTATTGATATTGTTACTGTTTATGCTTATATTCTTTTGGGTTATGTAAAAAATTTTATTAATGAACTTGGATTATTTATTTTTAATATTAGTTAGCATTTGAATGTTTTATTATAAAAGTAATGCACGAATAAACTTATTTTTGTTTTAAAATGACGGTAGGATAGATAATATCAATACATATTTGTGTGTGTAGGTTTTTTATCCCAATTTTAAATAATTTATTTTTATTATTTCCAATTAGCAATGTTCAAAAATGATATTGATATCTAGTAGATTCCGTTTTTACTGTAAATTTGATGTTTGTTGTAATTAATGAAATTGTTCTACTGTGTCAGTATTTTGTTTCTGGAAGTTGCTGGTACTAAATCATCAATACATTTATTTATAAAAGACAGGTTAAATGATAGTTTTTGAAGAAAAATGTCTAATAATTCGTTCATTACAATTTATTTGTACATGACTGAACTGAGAATTGGTGCCTCGGTACGTCCAAACATTTGTAAATAAAATCCATTATTAAAAGAATCCAATTGTATCCAAAAACATTATCTTGATAAGTTCAGCTTTTAGTTTAATGTTTGTCCAGATTCTACAATGGTGTTTCTAACTTATTCTTTAGATATATTTGTATACACTCATTTAAAACGCAAAGTATACACGTGCATGCACACGCACCCATGCATACACAGAAGGAAAGAAATGCGCATATTCAATAAACACACATTTGTACAAATTTAGGCCATTTGAAAATACGTTTGAATTCGAAGAAGGAAAGGGGTTGGTCAAATTAATACGTTTAGTTGTACCTTCTATTCAAACTCAAGTCTAAACTACCGCCACGTAGAAATGAAAACCGTAGTTTGTATTTCATCTATAAAATCCCAAACTTTTGCAAGTCATTGCTCGTCTAGCAATGATAGCAATATAAAGTCAATTCGCAGGTAATTTTACGTTTGAAGGAATTTGAAGCAAGAATTCCATAAGAAGCTTGAAGTTGTGTACTGTATACTTGAAAACGGATAATGTACATGCAGGACGAAGTATTCATTCAGCAACTTCAAAAATTGGTATCACGTTACAAGCCGTCTCAAAAGTTTTGTATACGAGCATAAGTTCTTTTCCTTTTCAAATTCTTAACTAATTAATTTTGTGTTAAAGTATTTTCAGATCAGACTTGAAAATTCTTCAAAGGCGCTGTTAATTTTTAGAATTACCTGCATTTTCGACGGAGTTTACTAAGAGTTGCTTTTCGTTCTTTCAGTTTTAACATTGGTTCCTACTTCTATTTGATGTTAAGTATATAAATTGTGATGCGTACATTAATTTTTATTCATTTCCAGTATTGATTATAAGCTTATTAGTGTAGTTACGAGATCGTAGTATGGAAGCGTATGACGAATACTAACGCGTTTCTGAAACCAGTAAGGAAAACATTAATTTCTTTAAAACCCTATCATCGCCCATGGTTTTTACGCATGGCGTGAAGGTTTGCTGAAATCTACCGAAAATGACTTACACTCAATTAATTAATTTTAGATTGTTTCCATATTTTAGAAAATGTTGTCTTGAGCTTACGGGTTATAGGACGTATCGGAAGCCACTGCCTATTACAAAACACCAGCCGCAATTTGCGCTAAAAGTTATTTTCCTTGCGGTAATATTGGTCGTCCAGAAAGAAACCTATGCTATAAACCAGGGGTGGGCAACTTTTTTCATCATCTGGCCAATTTTCAATTTTCATATGACGATGCGGGCCAGAACAGATTAAATGATTAAACCCTTGCGTTACCAGGGTATATCATATACCGCACCTGGTAACGCAAGGGTTAAATCATTCAATCTGTTCTGGTCCTCATCGTCATATGAAAATTGAAAATTTACCCGATGATGAAAAAAGTTGCCCACCCCTGGTTTACAGCGTAGGTTTCTTTCTGGACGACCAATATTGCCACAAGGATAATTACTACGTCGCATTCTCGTCACACTACTTGCACAATTTTTCATTTATGCCACGAACCAACTTTAACATCGTAACTGGCCGGATTAGGGCCGCGGGCCGGCAGTTACCCATCACTGCTATAAACAATAGTTTCTACTGTCTGTGCAAGTAAAAAGCACATTCTTAGCACTTTGTTCGACGAAAACAGACGAAAGTGCCTGAATTCCATTGCGAGAGGAAATGCGTGATGGTTATGACCCTACAAGCAAGGAAAAATATTTTATAACTTTTTAAAAAGAAGAAAATGTATTTAGATTACACTTCGAATGTCATAAAGTAGGAGAAATATTTCAACTGTTTATAAACTTTTTCGTTTACCTCAAAAAGCAAAAGAATTAAAATGGCTTTAAATAATGGGATTTGTTCTCAATTCTTTCATACTTGCTTTGCTACTTCCGTGACTAGTACACACCTCTCGCTATTTTATCAAAGTCGAAACAATAACTTAATTCTAATAAGCTCCCAATGCACTTACAAAACTTAGTATTGCAATTACAATTATTGTTAGTCAATTAAATTTTGGAATAGTGAATTTTTGATAAACTATTGATGATGACTACAGATGACTTCAAAATGTACCTCTCCGATTCGAATTTTTAATATTATCCCTACATGAACGTGAGCAGTCAAGGACGTCTGTTGTAATAAAATTATTTTATAAATACTTGGAGCTTTATTTAAAATAAAAAAGCACCATCCCCAAAATAATATAAATTTCGCAGACATCACCAACGAGTGAATGTCCATAGTATAACAAGATACATATTACAATTAAACTCACAAGGAATACAATTTTGATTAATAGGGTTAAATTTTTAACCTGATTGATTGTCTTCTTGTGTAAGCTCGAAAACTTCCCGTTTGAAGATTCGTCCAATGCCAACGTTAACAGTACAAATTATTTCTCTACCAGAATTAAGTAGTTTAGAGTTTTAACCACTCTATTACTTAGTTAAATGACGCAATGAATGTTTCAGATAAACAACCTTAGTACAACATTTCTACAGTAATATTCATGAAACTAAAAATGT
This sequence comes from Platerodrilus igneus, assembly GCA_036346225.1. NCBI lineage: Eukaryota > Metazoa > Arthropoda > Insecta > Coleoptera > Lycidae > Platerodrilus > Platerodrilus igneus. Next base: position 1,448,672 of record JARFIW010001052.1, on the reverse strand, counting down.
CCCTTAAACACCTTGTTTAGTTAAATTTAATCACTTACTGTTGCTTTTGCCTTCACATTGACATACATACTAATATATATATATATATATATATATATATATATATATATATATATATATATATTGCTGTGAAACCTCTTGAATTACCTGGTCTGTTGATTTTCTTCTGTTAATCGGCTGCTCCTCAAGATAGCTTTCATCCTCATACATAAAAAACAAACACATTCCTACCACAAACATCAACGTCAACTCTATTTACATCAATATTCACAATACATTAAAATTTCAAAATTAATATTCAGCATAAATTTTAATATCGGAAACTTTCAAAATTAAATTTATTTTCATTTTAATGTGCATCCAGAATTAAAGTCCTTGTAGGATGCCTACTAATTACTATAACAATATATGCAGAGTACAAAGGTAGCATCTATCACCCCTTTACGTTAATTAACCAGGTTCGTCTAATTGAGCTCAAAGACATACCCATATTTTTATCATAATCCAAAACATCAATACTAAATACCCCTTTCTACTTAAACAAGCAAATTTCACCTTAAAATTAAACTATTATTGTTAGTACCATTTCACTACTGTCCATTTTGAGTAAATTAATTATAAAGTTATTCAACACACACAAAAATCTCAAAGTTCAAACAAAATAGTATAATTTACCTGAAGGTTACTTGCACTCGTAGCTTCAATGTACATCGTCCCTTTTGTTAATTACACCATTCCAACTGGGTTATATTTATGGCTTCTGATTCTCAGCGCTTTAAAAATTTTCTCCATCACCATTTATTTAAAGTTGTTTCTGGGCTTTTCCGGAACTAATCTGTGTATATCTGACCCTTGTTTCGTGGATCCAGACACGTTTATGCACCATTTAAGTATTAATACCCCCGAAAAATAACAAAGAACTTCATACTTCCTTCACCAAGATACGCCAAAACTGCCTACTTTTGTGTATTTATTTGTTATAGTAAATTTTACCAATTGGTACAGTGATACTAAACTTTATTACCTTGTATCTTCTTTTCTAAGTGCACTAACGTACATTCATTGTAGCACGTAAAGAACAAGCTGTTTTAAATCACATAATATTCGAGCAAACTGTTTAAATTATTTAATATTAAAACCGGAAAACTAAAAAGCACTGTATAACGCGTTCAATCAAGTCGAAGAACTAAGAGAGCTTCTTCATATTCACCTCCGTATATATAGCGGTTAGCCTGTCTGTCGGTCTGTTCCCCAAAATGGACAATTCTAAAGAATTTCTCATTCTATGTTCCCATTCCGTCGCCTGTGCGTCGGTTTTTACGAATTTTGCACTCGCCAGTTGAAAATCTCAGAAATTCTCACACGGCACGCAAACATGTCCGAGAATAACTAATTAAATTTTATACAGAAATCGTTGTTTCTACCTCTGATATTTGCATCCTACTTTCAACCAATTGTGACCCTCGTGACGTTGCTTAAATCACGCCTTTTACTATATGTGTCTCGGTCTTGTGCATATTATTTGTCTCTATCTAACCTGTTCTTATTGATGCAAATTGATATTCTTTATTATCGATTATTTCAGTCCATGTGGACTATCTGGGTTAAATAACCCCGTATCGCGCCTTCCCGTGAATATTAAGCCCCGGTTTCTCCAAGATTCTTTGTAACCATTAATTATCTGCAAAATTTACGCCGAATGAGCTTTTTAAACTACGCAGGTGTTCAAACATACTATTAATTCTCAGAGCCTTATTCCGTGGTATTTTAATCTTGGATTTTCACAGACTTTTATGCTTATTATTAATAATGGTTTAATTAACTCCAATTAAAATTGACTTCTATCCTTTCATTTTTAGCGAATACAAATTAAATATTAGTTATTATTTGTACACTTTGTTTAATACCGGTTACTTAAAATAGGGTTAATTAATATAAATCTTGCACGTAATTTCCATTTGTTTCTTTCTTAGGAATAATTAAATTACACGCAGAGCTTTTTAATACTGTTTCTTTTGATATAAAGCGTCTTGTACATGATTTAAATCTCTGATTTTTACTGAAACGACCGAATTTATTTATGCTTCATGGTTTTAATAAAGCGTACCTTTTCCCAAAGCTTCTACACGGTGATTAAAATTATTTGATGTGCTTATTTAATTTTCTACCCTGGTCTAAATATGAGTAATATATATATATATATATATATATATATATTTATATATTGCTGTGTTAATAGGGTCATTTAGGGGTAGTTAGGACAAATAGTATAACGCACTCCATATAAAATACATAAGGGCTCAGAAAACGAGACAGTTTCCTGAAGAAATCAAGAAATACGATGATTAGACTGGAGAGTAAATGACAACGTCCTGTATATAAATTATAATCATAATTAATTTAGTTAATGAAAAATATTTTGAAGATTTATTTAAATAAAACAAATCCACAAGTCGTTAAACAACATAAATGCAAACTGAAATGCGACACGCAGGAATAACTCAACAATATTAAGACAAGAATCCTAATTAAAACAAGTAGGTTTAAAAATGCGTAAGATAGCAAACGTGTATAGTTTAAGGCATACATTGTATTAAGTCTACGTGACTGGAAATTTAAAATCGACACCTGATTTATTGGAAACAAACAAGGCATGGTAATTAAAATTAAAGTTCACCAAATTTATTTGAACAAACAGTGGTTTACTTATCTAGAAGTATGAAAATCTAAGAGAATCAACGCTATTAACTCGAAATAGTACGTGACAAGAGTAACGCGCTGATGTTGACATACAATAATAATACCATGGGATATCCGAAAACATGGTATGAAAGTTTATACACAAACAACGAACTTTGCGCTTGTCAATAGATAGACGGTGCATTTAAATATGACCAGATTTGTAAACAAATCATTTCATCTTAAAGTAAGGCATTGTTCACGTCTCTGAAAACAAAAATATCCACGTAAAGTGAGTAATTGTGAAGTGTAAAATAATACCACTGAAAATGGAAAATTGATGGGTTTGTCGTTTTATCCTTAAATAAAAAAAGCGTAAGTAACTAAAAGTTGTTTTAGTTTAAATTCTAATATTAACCTTAATAAAAAACTCTAAATAATTACGGGAGACAGCTCTAAATAATCACCGAAGTCAAGTCTACGTGAATACGGGAACAAGGTTAAATAAATGTTGAAGCAATTACAAATGATTATTACTGAAACAAATAAAGAAATGCAACAAGCATTTACTTCAATGATAAATGGTCAAGGAGTGTAATGGACGACGCTAGTGTGTTTAAGGCGATGCTATGAGGGATGCACACAATACCAAAACGGTTGGACCAGGGACTGATTCAAGCTGAAAAACAACAGGTTAGCCAATCTGAATGTTTGTTATTTTACTATTTTATTTGTGGATATTTCATTGTACATTGCTAACCTGAATCATTTAAAATTTAACATTTAGTTGAATATTACTAATTTAAATACTTAAAAATTGCTTTCATGATAATTTATGTGAGGGGTCGGCAAGATTTATTTTTTTGAGTATACATTGTAAATTACGTAAATAGTAAAAGAGGTTAAATGAACGTTCATCAGGCTTCAGTCAATAATTAATAATAATAGTGATTTTGCTGGCTTTTTTGATCATCTTTGGGAACGATAATTAGATAATTATTAAATTTTCTTATTCAGTTATTAGAAGAAAATTCTAGTTAAAGATTAAAACAGTTAGGAGTGGTAGAAGGTAGATTTAAATTCTTTGTTTGTCGTATTGTCGTAAGCTCCGTGCGTAACTCAAAAACTGAGCTAGCCGACCTAATTAAAATTATAAATTAATAATTGACAGACTAAAAATGTTTACCTTTTTAATTCACAAAAAGGGCGCATAGGGGTATTGCTACAGTATCACAACAATATATATATATATATATATATATATATATATATCATACATATATATATATATATATATATACAGGGTCAGTTAAAAGTATGAAGATGACGATTTATTGTCCTTAATATTTTTTTTAGGAAATTATGTTCAATACAAAAGTTTTTTATAAAATTTTTATCTACATTTGAGAATACTTGAATTTTCTTTTTCTTCAATTTGTTTTTGTATTACGCCTGTACCCGTAATTTTTTTAAATTGGAAACTGTTAATTTTACTCTTTTATTCGATAGAGCATTTTTTCTCTTTACAACAGTATTTTTATTTTTTAAATCTATTGTAATAAGATTTTTATAAGAAAACACCGGTTCACGTATTTACGAATGGTAGGTACATCTAATATAAACAAAATTATTTGCAATAAAGTTATCGAGCACAATTTTATCATTAAAAACAACTTATTAACTAAGTAAATTAAAATAAGTGTTAAAATTTTTCTCCATTTGTAATTTGACAGTGACTCGATCGATTTACAAAACCCAGAAGAGAATTTTCTAAAAATTCACGGGGAATTTCTTGTATCGATTTGGTAATTCGGATTTTTAAATCTTCGATGCCATCGGGCCGATTTTTGAATACGTATCCTTAAAGAAAAAAATCTAAAGGACTTAAATTAGGCGAACGGGCTGGCCACTCAATATTCTCTCGTCTCCCTATCCATCTGTTTGCAAAAACGTTATCCAGATATTGATGAACATTTAAACCATAATGCGGTGAAAATGCTTCATCCGTAAACAGAATGTTATTAACAAATTTGGGCTCATCATTAATTTTGCTAAGTATTCACTGACAAAAAGTTTCACTATTTTTAAAATCTATTTCAGTTAAAGCTTGATGTTGTTGAACATGATAAGGATGAAACTTATTGTTTTATTATAAACTTTCGAATAATGTTTCTATTTAGATTCAGATACTTGCTTAACTCTCTTATGCTGACTTGAGGATTTTTAAACAGAGATGATACACCTTGAAACTTGCTTTCTTCATCGGCTCTTGTCCTAGTCTGGTTCGGATAACACACACTTTCAGAATTGATAAATCTGTCAGCAACATTAACAAACGATTTTTTTCGAGGGAGTCTCCTTTCTGGATACCGTTGAACATACACTCAGCTAACAAGCAGTGCATTTTTTGAGCTTCGCCAAAAATGAATATCATGTCAACTATTTCGTCTTTAGTAAAATTCATTTCGATTAAAATTAGATAATAAGAATAAACACTAGCAGCAAAAAATGCACAAGAAACCAAATACAACAAGCATCTAATTATTTGACAAACATCAAACAACATTGCTGCAATTGTTTTTAAATTATGATGCTGGCCTACTTGATAATTTATGTTTTACGTGGTGGTAAGTTGTTATTTTGAGTAATTTTACATAAGTGTATCAATATTTCAAAAACGGTTCGTTTTATGCCTATATAACCTTATATCATTTATTACTTATTGTTCAGGAGAAATCGATTTGTAAAAGAATATACAGGGTGTTCCATTTGCAAAAAACCGAGAATAGTTACATTTCGCGTAAAGCAATAGCCCTGTATAGCATTGCGCTTTTTGGAAAAGTTTGATACGCATTTTGTAAGTTGACTATTATTTTAAGTTGATGGTGCGACAACATTTGAAATTTTTTTTATTAGAACGGCTCCAAGATAGACTCGATTTCCACATTAAAGCGGCAATGTCTCCACTTAACCACCTAAAAACACATACATTTTTAATTGTAAATGCCAAGGGGAATTTGAATATGCAAAAATATACAAGGTGTTCTATTTAAAAACACTCAAGTTTGGGTCAGCATTTTTTGTGAATCACCCTGTGTGAAACTAAATATTTATAAAATGTAGGTGCAGTGATCATGTAGCACCACGCCCAAGTTGGTTGTAATATCTCTAATAGTTACGGAGCAATCCTCCGTCCACGCACTAAACACCCACCATGTATATTTTGATGAGAATCCTCTAATGTTCCTAAAGCTATCCAAAAACGCATAATTCCTCGCGAATCTAAACCACCTCGCTTGCACGGCCTTCCTAAAGTCCATAAACCTGATGTGACTCTCCGTCCGATAGTGAGTACAATTGACTCGCCAACCTACCATCTGTCAAAATACCTAGCAAATATCTTAAAACCCTATTCCGGTAACGCCCCTACTAATGTTTTAAACTCCACTCATTTTATAGAACTAATTGCAAATATTGAACTAGACCCGATTGATATACTAGTCAGATTTTACGTAACTAAACGTACCTGTCATAGACACTGTCTCCTTTATCAAACAAACTCCTACCTCAAGAAAACGAATTTGCATATCTGGCCACGATAATTGATAATGCTTAACTTCTACCTATTTTGTCTTCGACGGACAATTATACAAACAATCTTCTGGCACACCCGTGGACTCACCTCTATTGTGGAGAAACAGGGCGGTCAGTACAGACTAGACTAAGCGATCATAAGTGATGGTTAAGAACAAGCCAGTACAATCGCTCAGCGGTGGCCGAACACCAGCATGAAACAGGACATACCATTAATTTTGACAAGACAAAACTAATTGACAGAATTTCATTTTTCTACAATAGAAAAATCACAGAATCCGTAAAAATCACTAAAAATTCTAACAATCTAAATAAAGACGATGGCTACTGCGTTTCCCTCATTTGGAAAACAAGTCTATATTCACAAAAGCAGAACCGTAACGTTCGCTGATCCGCTACAACATTCCTCTCTATTCATGATCACTTATGCATCAGTTCTCGCCCTATATAAATTACCACTTTCGCTACTTTCACCAGTTACTTTGCCACAACACCTTTTGGCTTAAATGGGCTGGTGAGTCTGCTAGAAGTAACTTTACATACTCTTTACGCTTTAACTTGTCTACTTAATATTATCATTCTTATCTTTATTTTTATTTTCGTTTGTCCTGATGAAGCCCCTTACAAAAGTGAGCGAAACGTCTACCTTAGTTTATCAAATAACACGGTTCCAACCCGGAACCATAAATATTTGTTATTTATTTTGATGCAAATTAGCATTAATTCTCAATATATAGTTGTACAAGGAAATAGTCACGTACTTGCTCGTTATTCTATTCAATAAAAAACCACCATTTGCATATAAGTAGCAATATTGAAACCAATTTCTTATTTATGAAGGAAGCACACCCACGGCTAGGGCGACTTTAAAAGTATTATTCCTGTTATTCTGCGAACTAGTGATGTAGTTTAAAAGGAACTGTGTTCAATAAAATTTAGCTCGTGTATTGCGATTGTTAAACAGTGTTTTGCACTTAGTTGGTTTTTACCGATTCTGAGAAATTTTAAGTAGAACTGCATATTTTAAATTAGCTCGAGTAACAAGGGGTTGCCCTTCAAATTCTCTCCAAATTTTGTCCAAACCCTGTTCAAATTTTAAGCGACTTTATTAAAATCTATTTCATTTAATTCTACTCCAATCGAATTCGTTTCAAATTAGTGTTTTGGTTTTGTGCTGAGAATGTCGCGTGTACTTTTATTTTAGAAACATTTGCGGCGTGAAGGAAATTTGTGTTTGAAGTATGGAGAACCGACGAGTCAGGAATTATTTCGAGGCATCAAAGATTAATGATTAGACTAGTTTTGTGAATTTTTTATGTAAGACTATATAAAAATATTTGAAAGGCATTTAGTATTTTATAATTTTATTGTGACAAATAGTAACTTTAAAATTTAATTATGTCAAATTTCAAGATTTCTCTCAGGAAATTATTTATATAACAAAGAGTAATTTACACGCACGTTTGATGAAAAAAAAGTAAGTACGGTTGTGAGAGTATACTTTGACGCTATAATTTCAACATAAGCTTATTCAGGTTGTAAGTTGAAATTAGTATTTTTTATATTTGTATGTGATTTATACTACACAAATATTTATTTTCTCTATCTTATTATTTGTAAATATATATACTTTAAAAACAGTCGATGAAGTGGATTCTTAAATTTAGGTTTGAGATTCTGCTTTCTGCTGTATTGGGTAGTGAGACTAACATCAGTATTACAGCAAATACATTTGGCATCCAAGTTGTGAAACTTCTTCAACAGTTTCAACAATTTATACGTGAACTCGTTATCTTTATTTAAGAATTTATTATTTGTACAACAAAGGTCAATTTATACGTATTGGGGAGAAAAGAGATATTTTTAAAGGAGTACAAGCGGTTGTATGAATATATACAGATATTGTAATTGCAACATTAAATTATTTTTGATGCAAGTTGAAACATTACTTTTTCCTTTGGCGTAATACTGTAAAAATTTTCATTTTTCTGTATTTTATTACGTTATTTGTGACTATATTGAAATCTTAATAAACGTTTAGTACACTAATATATCAGAGCTGGAGAGCCTTTTTAATGTTCTACTAACTGAGAAATCGAGGCAGTGCAATCTTGAATTTAGGTTTGAAATTCTGCGCCTGTCATGTTGAGGGGCGTATTTTCTGTAACGGCTTCCAAAATACTGCTATTTATATATGTACAAGATTTTTGCAGTCCGCAATCTGAGAAATTTGTGTACAACAAAAGATGACTAAGATGTATCTGTAAATAAACCTTTTGGAAATATTAAAAGCATATTTACGAATACAAATCGAGCTAATAGTTGTAGAGCCATTAACAAAACAAAAACTCTATTACTTCATAAGTGGAAGAAACATCCACTGACCGGTTTCGGCTCGAAGAAAGCTTATTACTAAAATTTCAAGCTTTTAGACAAGCAAGAAATCGGTAGCGTATGTGAATCATAAAAAACTTTCGACATCTTTTTATAAAGCCTTCTCCAAGACTAACATTCTAGACAAGTCTTTATCTTTATCTTAATATTTGACACAATTAGTTTATCCCCATATTAAGTTTGCTCGAATATAAAGCGATAAATCATAATTATAGTTCAACTTGAAATATTTTTCGCTAATTAATATTTCATTTAATATCAATCAATAAGGAAATATTATAGAACTGGTTTAAGGGCCGTTATTCTTTCCCTCGATTAAAAATAATTCTGCTTTTCATCTCTCTGTGAAAGGATTTCCTAACCTGTTTTACGCTTACGTGCGATAATGCCGTGCGTAATTCATGCAATTACAAATAATTGGGGAATAACGCACGCATTATCTATGCGTGCACGCAAAACAGGATATTGAATTTATGGCATGAGCCATGTAATGATCTATTTATACAATTTGTACAGCTTTGAAGCTAATTAGTGCTAACACGACAAAGCTTCCATTCGAACATTAAAGAGCATTTGAATGGATAAATACAAATTGATTTATAAAGTTCTTTGTCAAATTACATTTACATTACAATTATAATAAAAAACCGAACCCAATCACATAAATAAATAAACGACTTATAAAATATCAAATTCAGGGAGACATTTTGAAGGATTGATGCTGAAAAATTAGCTATCCTTGGGTCAAAATCTTCAACTGGATGGTCATACGGTCTGCTCGAATCACAACATATGATGATATGCTGGAGTTAAATGCCCATTTTCAGAAATATTAAAATTAGTTCAAAGCGATATAAGTCGTCGACAAAGTAAACTTAACTTTATTTTTATCTTTCTAAGCCAGAAGCACTGACGCGAGCGCTTCGATCACCGAGATAGAAAAGGCAATTTATGGTCTACGCAAGAAATACATTTGCCTCTTTCAACTTATAAAATCGAGCTATACAGAGACGTTGATGAATACCTTAATGGAGGATGACAACGAAAGTCATGAACCATGCAAGGTGCGCATTAACTCGGTGTTTTTTTCCAAACGGATACCGATTTCCACCATACTTTAACACGCGATTTGCAAAAGAAGGCACCGTATATTTACAATATATAGACAACACCATACCTTATTTTTTCAAGATAGTCGTACTAGCTGACATGGAAGACGTGAAATTTTGAGTAGTGATTAAGGAACATCTCAAGGATCATCAAAGCAAGGAATGCTAAAAGGTACTCTCATTTTGTACTTTCACATAGCAACGGAGGTGTAAAATATATTATCTCAAAATTAACCAAATGCAAGTTTAGGATCATATTCTCGTAATCCTTTGGGAAGTCACCGGAGATCAGTGGTTTATAGTAAATGGAAAATACATCTATATGGGCAGTTCGAAAAATAGTACTCCGAACTGAACATCATAAATATTTGAAACTGTATGCAGTATACAGCTCTGCAGGATTGTATCACTTATGTGATCACCCGTGAGATAATCGAAAGAGATTTATAAACGGATACGATTCTAAGACAGTGCTTTAAACTAACAACCACAACTCTTTAAAAAGCGAACAGTGCCTTGACAGAAGAACAGAACGGGGAATAAATGATTAGGCGTAATACTCTGGCATTACAATAGACTGTAACAAACTTATTGTTAGAATTAATATTATTACTTTGTATTACTGAATAAAGAAATAAGCAGACATGAGCTCTGCAGATCCCACAAGCAATGTGATGGGCATGGACAACATAAATACCCTGGAGAGCCCAAGGAGGTCAGTTAGTCTTGAGTCTCACAACATTAGCATTGTTGGTTGTTCAGGCTACTCGCCATAAATAATTCATTTAATTTCAACTTAGAATAATTTTGATACAGTACTTGTAAATTAAAAATCAATTTGTAATTTCTGTATAAATAAAATTTGTTAGAAGAGTTTTTGGAAGAAGACTTTTTAAAAAGGCAGCTCCCAAAGGCCAAAATCTAACTCGCGTAGGTATCTAGTTCAGCGAGAAATAAACAGAAAGTACGAAGAGGAAGCCTTAAACCAAAATAAACATCACGAAACAGCGGATCTTAAGTATGGTGCATGAGTCAACACTTAAACATGTCACTATAAAGAGCCGAAGGAACTTATGATCTTTAATAACCATAAGGAAGATGCTAGCTATCATCATTTCCATCTTAGATTATCTAATAGCAGCTAACTCGTTAAAAAGGCCGCTCACCTAATAAGACACAGCTTTATGGAAGCTATGCCACGATGGTCTTGTATATTTAAAAGATTGCATTTCGAAAATAAACGAATAATTTCAAACAATTTCCGCCACCATTGATACTGAGAGCAAAGTGCCATGGAATTTCAAACGCAGAGTCTATAAAAGGCGTTAAAAACCTACTAAGTCTCGGTGATGTCCCCAAAGGACAAATAAGGATCTTTAAAGTTCGCAGATTCGAGTCGCAGACTTTGTTCCTTAAATAACTTAAGACGGTAAAATGTAAAGACATTGGCCTTCTTGTCTGTAACTATCAGGAATAGGAAAAAATTTTAATTTCCTGGCGTGATAATTCTCGCTTGCAGGAGTCAGTGAGGAGTTGATTTGGCTATTCGCAGCAGGAATAAAGCGATATAAAAAATATGTAATACTTTTTGTATCGATTATTAAGCCCATAGAGCACAAATTCTTTCGACTGACATCTAAACCATTATAGGTAGGCATTTATAAGTAAATTTCTTTTCTAATCGAATCAGTACGGAATTAATTGATTAAAAAGCAACCAAGCACACGATGACATTTGCTGTAGCTCTGACTTCAGGACCTAAACGACAACTACTCCTGAGTAACCCTCATAACGGACGTGGGGATTTACCACTGTTTAAGAGTCTTGAATAATTTTTTTTCTAAATTACTTTAGTCCCACTTTTAATATTGTGAGAAAATATTGGACAAGTAAACAAGACTAAACAGTTTGGTTAACCATACGTATTTTTATTTATTAATTCTTGGCTATAAACAACTACAGGTGTTGGTTGTGAAATATCTGTAACTATATATTGGAAAAAATATTAAATCGGTAAATATTTAAGTGCTGGGGGAACTTGGCAGCCACAGGCTGCCCCCCTCCAAACCACTGAATGTAGGAGAAATAGGGTACATAATTGTAAAACAATGGAAGGGGACCAAATTGCATATAACAAGAAAAAACAGCGCCTATGATGAAAAACAACAAACATAGAACAAGAAGAAAATTGTTGAAAGCATAAGTGTGGAGCACAGCACAGTATGCCTATGTAATACGGGTAGTCTGAAAAGCAGACAGAAAAACGGTAGCTGCCTTTTGAAATGCTGTGCTTCAGATGTATGAGGATGATAGTATGGACAGACAAGGTTAATAACAAATAGGTTGTAGAAATAGTAGGGGAACAAGAATATCTGGGGGAAAGAAATAGAAGAAATAAAAGGGCAGAATACGTTCTAAGGCATTTTTGGGGAATAGTATGGGATATATTACAAGCAGAGATAGGAAAAAAGAGGCAGTTGTAGACCTAGATGTAGACATAGATCAGATTAGTGATAGAATCAAACTGTGCAAATTTTAGGGAAATGTGTAGGTTAGTTCAGAATAGGAAGCAATGAGGGTACGCGTCTAACCAGTTCCAGGACTGAAGACCTAATGTTGATGATGAATTCTTGGCTAAATTAAAACTATTGGACATTTATGTTACTCCTAACTTATGATCTGCTTGAAAATTGAGTGGCTTGCTTATCTGAATAGAAGAATTGAAGACGAATGTATGGGGGATGATATATATTAGCATCATTATAGGTCATCGATCTTGTATTTGGCTTGGTGTGATTTTCGAGTTTGAGGGTTCATGTTAAATGCAACCCCGCATTTTCTCAAACATAAATTGCTACTTTTAATCTTTATTTATCAAGTACTCAGAAGCCATCCAGGTAACTGTCATCGTTTTCCTTTGCATCACACTTTAAAAGCTTCTTACTTTTGCTTCTATGTCTATTATGTTGTTCAATCGTATAGAGCTACGATTTAGGCAAAGTTTTCAGTAACCTTTTTATAACTTTTATATCTATCTACGATATAAACGGTTCTCTTCATTGCCCATGTTACCCTACTTCGTTATTCTGATTATCTGAGTTAGGTTCTCTCTAAGTATTGGAGTTCCTTTCCTGTGGAATAGTACAATTTATTTTCTACCTTAGCTTTTTTCTTTGCTCCTTACATTTAGTTATTTTTGTTTTATTTTTGCTCACAAGTACGTGCACATGCGGCAAACTACGCGCCATTTTTAATAGAGGCTTCAGCGATATCAAGTCACTGTATTTTGTAAACTTAGTTTCAAACTAGATTTATTTATATAATTAATTGCGATTATAAAAACAATCTAAAATTAAGCTTAAGCATGGTTGGTAGATTTGAAGAAGACTCTTTCCCAGCTAAAAACCCCGTATTTCTCATTGGGCTTTAAGTTAGGTAACATTTTCCTTATTGATTTTTGGAAAAGCGTTAGTATTCATTACAAGCAAAACACGAGAATAATCGCATCCACTCATACTACGTTCTCGCGATTAGACTTGTAAGCTTATAATCAGCAATGTAAATGAATCCAGTTCAGTGTACGGATCACAAGTGATATATACTTAACTCCGCATTGAGGCAAAAGCCAGTCTCAATGGGGTTAAAGGATTCCGAGAAATCCCTAATGTGCTGAAATTACAAGCACCAAAACAACTCCTAATTTTTTTTAGTAAAGCGTAAAAGCTTATGAAGCAATTACCAATAAAACAACTCCTTCAGAAGGATTTTCAAAAGATCTGAAAATATTTTAAGACAAAATTAATTAGTTAAGACTTTGTAAAGGCAAAGAATTGTTAACGATGTTCGTGTGGAAAACTTTCGAGACGATTTGCAACGTGATACTTATTCTTGAAGTTGCTAAAGTTCCTGAATAAGTTTTTAACCTGCATGTAAATTATTCGTTTTCAAGCATGCACTATACAACTTGAAGGTTCTTAACAAATTTCTACCTCAAATTTCTGCAAACACTAAATTGCTTTTGAATTGGCTTTATATTGCAATTAGTGCCAAACGAGCAATGATTAGCAAACGTTTGGAGTTTTATAAGAAAAAATACAAACGTTCGTTTTCAAATACCGATGGAAAGAATTTGATTTGTTACGGTAACCATCACTAAATAACCCAACAAAGAGTAAACGCTGTAGGATAAAAAAGGACAAGGGAGGTCTCTAATAAATTAGGTAGTAATTTTACAGCTAAAGAAGCCTCTGTAAAGTAGTTCAATTTGTTGTTTAATTATATGTGTGTAAAATACAGGGTGCCTTTAAAAGGCCTGTACAAAATGTTATTGCAAATTCCTGGGACTAAAATATGAGGATCTAGCTCAATTTATCTTAATTCAAATGTTGATAGTATCCAAGATACAGGTTGTCAAAGTTAATATTTTTTAAGCTACTTTTTAAATAGGTACCTTAATAATAGCAGAATCTGCATGAAATTTGAAATATAAAGGTTTTTAATATGTGAAATTCAGATTTGATAATAGTTTTGATGTACTTCGCAGAGGGCGGCACGCGGCACCAGCAGTCCTTTGCCTACGTTTAAAGCCTCTTAACTTTTTGTGCTCTGCAAGAAGCATGAAGCGTGTTTTAGGGCCAACAGACCGACAACAAAATTGTACACAACAATGAGCTAATATAATGATAAAAATGTAAGAATGAACTGGCAAAGAACAAGAGGTATAACACACAAAGTCAATAACAAACCAAACAGCAAACTTGTATTAAATTATAGATTGTTCAATAAAACTAAGTAAATGTTCAAAATAACCCCAGTTTTTATGTACACAAAGATTAATTGTACGAAGAAAACTGGACTGCACCCTCAGCATAATCTCTGCATCTAACCTACTGAATTATGTATTCGTGTCCACAATTCTTCTTCGATGTTTACAGGTCTAGAATATAACATCTCTTTAAGTGTTTTCCAGAAAAAATAGTTTATTGGCGTCAAATTCGGTGAGCAGGTGGCCAATTTAGAAGAGCGTTACTTGCTCTGCAGATCCATCGATTCTGAAAATTCTCATTTAAGTGATTCCTGACGTTTAACGTGAAGTGTGGGGTTGCACTGTCGTGCAGAAGCCACTTAGTATCTCTAATAGCAAGTGGAAGGTCATCAAATAAACGTGGCAAATTTACTAAATGTCAGGTAATTTACGCCATTTAAACGAGGTGGTAAGGTTACAGGACCAATAATAAAACTGTCAATAATTACTGCTCACGCGTTAATTTTAAATTCACGTTGATAACGTAGAACCTTTACTGCATAAGGGTTTTCATCCGCATAAATGTGTTTATTATGTAAATTAATAATACCCTTCTTCTAAAACAGCACACATCCGTAAATAAAATTTGGATCATTTTCTATCTGTTCATTAATAAAACGACAGAAGCCTGTGTTACTTCGAGTTCGATAAGTTCACGCTTTTGTACTGTTTGGAGATGAGGTAGATCCAACAACTGTTCTCTTAAAACCCTATTTACCGCATCAATTTCTAAACCTAGCTGTCTGATGCTCAGATTTGGACCTTTTTCAACACGTTCTACAATTTTTTCTTTAACCTCCGGTGTTCTAATCGTACGATCAACAGTTGCAGGAGCTAAATTACCGGCTGTTCGAAGACGCCTTTCAAGCGCGGCAAATGTTTGGTGGTTTGATATGAGTCTATTTGAAAATCTTTCTGCGTATACTCCTACCGACTGTTGACCATATCCTTGGCAATAACCATAAACTAATATATCGGTCATTTCTGCGTTAGTGTAGGGTACGATCATAGCGAAAAATTCAAAAATGTGATGGTAACTGTTAAAATTACGACAAAAATTTGCTAAACTGAATCGTTTGACAATACTGTTTTATAATTAATGACAATACCACAGATCAAAAGGTTAGGCGATCTTTGGACAATACTTAACGTTGTTTAGTCGTTGCTTTGATACATGTTAGTATGTACTAAAACATTTAAATCCGATTATCCCAGAAACGGCTGCTCTAAACGACATCTACAAGGTATACCTTTTTTGGACTAAAAATGTCTGGGAATAAGAATTTTGAACCAGAAATTTTATATGCCGAGGCACAAAAAGTTATGGAGCTTTAAATACAGACGAAGAAACATCAAAACTATTATCAAATCTGAATTTCTCATCTTAAAAACCCTTACATGCAAAATTTCAATCTTGCTATTATTAAGAACCTATTTGAAAAATAACTTTAAAAAATAATAACTTTGACACCCTATACCTTAGAAACTATCAACCTTTGGACTAACGTAAATTGGGCTAGATCCTCTTATTTCAATTTCAGGAATTTGAGGTACCATTTTGTACATACCTTTTGGAGACGCCCTGTATAATAGATGTTTCATTCCTGTATAAATTGTAAATTACCCGCCTGTGTTTGTAATCTATGTAATATATTCCAATCTATAGTGTTAAAAGCATTACACATTTCTATAAAGCTCTTTACTATAGTGTTCCTGCTCTCATTCTTTCTTCTACTACTAATTTTAGCGTTAGGATTGATCCCCTCGTATATTGCTCTTCTAAATCTTCTTTCTATATTTTCTCTATTTTATCGATAAACTGTCACATTTTTGTTTCAGTTAAAATTTTTAAATAATGCCTCAACACTCGTATCTGATTGAAAACTTTTCGATCCTTTGATCCTACCTTCTTTGGCAACATCTTTAATCTAGTGTTTGAAAACTAACGGTATTATATATCCTCCTTGCCAACCTATGTAATGAGTGCACTTTGTACCTTCTGATTTCTTTATCTAATAACTATATAGGCCTTTTCGACTTCTTTCAACCGTAGTATTTTTATGAAATATGTTCGACCTAAATTATTCAATATAGAAGACTGAATTTTTAACACAGCTAGGAGATCCCCTACCAAGAGAATATCATCAATAAAACTATAACGATTCCCATTCATCGCCATTCATTTACTCTGATGTTTCTGTTGGGGTGCCGTAACTCTTATACTCTTATACAAATTTTCACTAGTTCGCAAAGGTATCTCATTCTGGTCCAGAAATTGATGGGAACTACTGCATCTACATTTAGCGTTTTGCAACAGCAATAATTGAGGTCTCTTTGACCGAATTACATATGAGCAAATCCCCAAAATGTCTAAACTCACCAACTAAATTTATCTCGACAAATTTTTAAAACATTATGGCAAAATTCCACGTCCTAAAAAAGCAAGTCCTGCAGATAATTGTTTAACACAAACTTTGTAAACCCGTGTACATTTAACCTGTCAACAAACGAAATGCAAATACTATCAGCAGCCAAATTTCTCCGAGGCACTTCGGAAAATATTTCTGAAGAAAATCGTAAGCTTAACTAGCGTCTATTACGCCTTCGAAAGTGCAAGCTTTGGGATAATCTTGCGGAGACTTCCATTTGTACTTAGAAGTACTTAATTGACCGCATTGGTGATACGAAAACACGACACCAAAACCATGCATAAAGCCGTCCGCAAAAAATGCGCAATTCCTTCTAGTTTTTAAAGACTCCGAAAACAGCTTTAATGCTCCAGAACTATATAGCATACCTTGTAGCTGTGATATGGTATGCCTTGTTAATACCGGCCAGAGTAAGTGAACATACACTGTGTGTCAGTGCAGCCGCACGGCGTGGCTCAACAGCAACCCAAAACAGGCAACACCATCAATTTTACTAAACAAAATTGCTGGTCAAATTTTCTTTTCTCTGCAGAAGGAGAATGAGAGAAACTGTGGAAACCTTTACTTTGATAAGCATTACTATCTTCCTTCAATTTAATAGTAACACATGCATAAAGCCGTCCGCAAAATTTACGCAATTCTTTCTAGTTTCTAAATACTCCGAAAACAGCCTTAAGGCTTCAGAACTGTATAGCATACCTTGTAGCTGTGGTATGGTGTGCCTTGGCAATACTGGTCAGAATAAGTGAACATACACCGTGTGGCAGTGCAGCCGTGCGGCGTGGCTAAATAGCAACCCAAAACAGTCAACACCATCAATTTGACTAAACAAAATTGATGGCCAAAATTTATTTTCTCTGCAGAGGGAGAATGAGAGAAACTTTGGAAACATTTACTTTGATTAGGGTTACTAGCTTCTTTCAATTTAGTAGTAACACAGTGCATCAAAGTGCAAAGCGTAGCTTTCACTCAAGGTCGCTGTTACTAACAATCAGCTTGCATCGTAGGCGTGCTGCAAGTGATTATCATTATATAAATCGTAACTTTCCCATTGTTCTGCAGTTATTTGCTAGTATTCACCTTTCAGCGTTATATGACGTGTAAGTGTGCTCGTCCAGAGGCAAGTTTTTGACGGCTTAATGTTGACCTATTAGTTTCTAATATGACAGAGTCCAAACTCTCTTAACACGTATTTTTAATAGCTTTGGTCGTTAATACTTCATACATAATACATTCGAAACTTCATTTGAATAACAGAGTATGGAACTTTGGATCAATTTTTTTGCTTGTTTTGCAGTGTGTACTTCTTTCATGTGAGAAACATTTTTGCATTCAAACCTACTGTTTTTGAAGTTCATGGGTTTGTTCATTTTTATCAACTTCTCTTACCGGTTTCATTTGTTCAAGAAAATTCTAAAAACTACCAGTTTTCGTGTCAAATTATTAAAATTTCCTTGCAATATGCACTTACCTCTAAACCCAGCCACTCATGAATGATAATTGGACGATTTATTATTTTGCTCAACGATCAATCAAAATTGCATGTTGTTATTTCCTAATCTCACTTCATCTAGACGTTATTAAATGTGTTTTCTTGGGACAAATATAGTAGGAATAAAATTTTTAATTTGTTTTTATTAATTAATCATTTATATTAGCATTTTTGAGAAACAATTTAATGCTGATAAGCTAGTGCCAGATTTTATTATTCAAATCACCTCAAATGCAAATTGTTCAGCATTGTTTCAAGAAATTCAACCTTCGGTAATTCAAGTATAAGTTATGCGGTTATTAAAATAGTATTTGTACATTACATTGTTGCAGAAGATATTATAGTGAAGGTTTTATGGTTGCTGGGTGACTCAAAAAACAGACCGATTCTGGTGTTGCATTATATTACGGATAATTTTATTAATACTTTTAACCTATTATACAACTACTAATCGTATTAATTAGGAGAGAGACATATTTGATATAATTTACTCGAGTGTAGTCGAAAGGTTTCGGCTTGACACGGCGATGGCGCAATTCTGACTAAACGGCTATGATATCTGTCAGTTATCAGCCTTTAAATGTCTGTCGATAAGTTTCAGACACTCATGTGTACATTTGTAGCGCTCAAGTAATGTAAGCAAGTTTTAAGGTTTATTGGGAAATGAATAAATTTGAAATTGGAGCTGTGATAGCAAAGTTTGATTTAAAGAGTTTAACTTTGGCTGACACACTAAAACGTTAACGTCGTCATATAATCCGATCCATTCAAGATGATGACGCTTAGGACATCAAACATCGTACGACTGATGTTCTCATCGCAAAAATTCACCATACTCTATTACTCGAGCTCCGACTAAAGATATGGGAGCTTATTGGCATTTTAAACATCTCAGTATAGTTTGATTCTGTTTTACCTGATGTTTTGGATACTAATAATGTTTTCTGCTCGATGAGCATCACGTTTCTGTACTGTTGTCCTGATACTCATTTACATGGAATTTCTTAAGCATTTAGACTTTTCAACGTCTTGCAGTAACGTATGAAATCCGGGTTAACCATTAGATACCAAAGACTAGGTAGTAGCCCAAACAGTGGGCAAGTGAGAGCAAGTGCGTCAAAGTCAGCAAAAACGGTTATACCTGCAGGAAAAGTTTTGACTACAATTCTTTGAAATTCTCGTGGTATTGTACTCACATGCGTTGTGGAAGAGAAAGCGAGACCATCAAAATTTGACCGTTTGGAAGGGAATATATCAGACATTCATAACTGGCCAAAAAGTAGTTTCACCATGACAATAAGCCTGAATGGTTCGGTTTATACTGAATAACTCGACGGTGTGCATTTTGGACCACATAGACATCACAATATTTAACAGATTTGGCCTCGAGCGATTAGTTCCTTTTGCGAAGGCAGAAAAAATGGCTCTATGGACTAAGATTCAATTCATCTTATATAACATCGAGAACCGCTTATTTTGAAGAGCTGAATAAATTGTATTATAGTGAGGATACTACATAGCTGGAAATCAATTGGTACAAAAATCGCAAGGACACTGACCACTTCGAAAAATGAAAGAAATTATCTCAAATTGAATGAAGATAGTCTCTTATTGCAAAAGTAGGTCGGGCTATAGCTGAAAGTTTGACGATTGCAATACAATTGGTTTTATTTAAATTTTATTGAAAGAAATATTCTTCAGAAATGTAAAGAACAATTTATATGATGTTACACAACGTTAGAGAATTTCAAAACACCAGACAGCGCTTACTCATGATGATTAAAAAAACATTTGTTAAATGAAAAAGTTCGTTGTGGTGTACTAGTTTGTGTTGCCTGTTTTTCATAAACCTAAAATCTAAGCACAAGTCCTGTAATCAGTAGACTACAAAGCCAGCTTAGGGTTCTCTATGTGGATGATGCATTTGTAAAGTGAACGAAATAGATAGGTCCGAACAATTTTTTGGAATATGTCAATGTTATGTATTGCAAAATGTATTTTACTATGGAAGTAGAAAAGTAAACTACCTTTGCTTCATTTACTAGTTGAAAAAATTTTGGGACATTGAACTCTACTTAAATGTCGAAACTATCCACCATCCAGTTCGATCGATATCAGTTTTAAAAACATTAATAACGAGATATCGGACTAACAGACGAATCACGAAAGAACAAAGAACTGTCATAAATGCGGTAAGTCTTGCAAAAACGATTATTTAGGTGAAATCAAAAATACCGAAGCGAAGAAAACCAGAAATAAAAGATGAAAAACTTGAAACCAAGATGCCACTAATCGTATATTATAAAAGGAACTACGAACCACATCCGTAAAATATTAAAGAAAACACAAGACAATATTAAAACCACATATAAAGATTAGCGTCATCCCCGTTAACACAAGTATCAGAGGGATATTAAAACAGCAAGTAGTAAACGGAATATATGAATTGTGTAAACTATATACTAAACAAACAAACAGAAAAATTGGTGTACGAAGAGAAAAACACAAAAATGCAATGCTAGCGTATGAAGATATCTTTTCTGGTGCGAATACAGTATGGATTTTAAGAAAAATAGTCGATTGCTACCTTAGAACGAAAGCATCGATGCACAAGAAACCGTGGATATTGATAAATACCCGTCAACACTTGAGATAATGCATAAACTTTTATGCAGCTTGAAAACCACAGATCTACTGCAAATTTGCTACACTAAAACATAAATGAACTGAGATCTACAAGGAGAATATAAACCTGCATATAGACCTAGCTTTATCTCAGACATCGGCAATAACACAAGAAACTAACTGGAAGAGGCATGTTTATATAAGTTGACGAAGTATAGTCTATACGTTAATATAATGCTTTGAGGTGGTATTACACCTTTTAGAAATTTATTTACGTTTTATTATTATAATTTCAACGTATTTTAAATTAATTTTATGTAAATCTTGCTTTGATTTTTAATATATTGCTATGATAATAGGGTGATTGAGGGATGTATTGAGTCATAAGGGTCATGCGATACATGTAAATATCATTAAAGTTTAGAAAATCAATCAATTTTATCATAAAATGGGAGTAACTCGACAATTAAAGAAAAAAAGCCAATATCGAGCACACTGCATATAAATCATAACTAACTTTAATTCGTGAAAGGAAGCTCATTCTTTAAAAATCACATCGTATTTAGTAAGATAAATAACTTGTACGTCGTATAATGCATTTTAAATTAAGTATACAAGCAAAAAATTGAAAAGAAATACGCAGAACTAACGTTTTAAATGCAACCATTTTTATTGAAATAAATATGCAATTATTGAAAGGAAATAACCTGGCATGCTAGCTATAAACAAATTTCATTCAAAATATTAACGCATAAATAAATAAACGCATTCAAATACTGTTAAGTACAGAACCGGCGTCTCTACCACGTGATAATCTCGGCGCCTCCACCAAATGTTAAATACACTTTTGTTGATTGTTAGATATGCTTTTGACGTAGCTAGGTAGAGTCTTTCGTAGCGAGAGGTGGTACTTAACTCAGGTCTTGGACCTTGGGATCGAGAGGGGTCTTTAGGAACCGCGATGGGGTTTTGAGACAAGACATTCTTGTAACACGATTATTGTAATAAGTGAAATGATAATATGGAAGTAAACAACAATATTTAATAAACAATAAATAAACTTAAAGCTAAATGACGTGTAACAAAAAGCAAAGCAGTAAAAGAATTAAGGAATTACTTACGTGACCATCTGTGCTCAAATGCCTCAGCAACCATAAAAGACTAGGTTACCATTTTGAGGGTTGGCTCTGAGCCGACTTGCTCCAGAGCAATGGATGAACTAGGACCATACACAGACTGACTGACTGAACTGACTAACTAACTGAACTCCCTAACTAACTAACTAACTAGCTAGTTGACTGACTTTGGTGCTCTGTCTTTTATAGCTGCTGATAACATGAAATGGGTTTTCTGCAGGCGATAAAAGTGTATGTTTAATAGTGGTAAGCCAAAACTTCCCTGAGTTCTAGGACATCTGCAGAAAATCTAAATGTGGTTGTTACAAAGTAAAGACGACTAAAAGATTAAGTATACAAAAAGATAAGTGTGGTGAGGTAATTTCAAGAACATGACATTTGATAAACATGATGCAAGTTTTCCTAGAACAAAGGATGTTCGGCTTACTGATTCTGTTACAATGTAATAAAAAGTAATCTAAAATAATGGCTTCGTTATATACAACAATACGTCATCCTAGAAACTTTATTACGTGACCAGCAACATTGTATTTTCATAAATTCAACAGACTTTGGAGTACTAAATAACAAATAACAAGTGTTTGGTTACACGATAAAATTTGAATAATAGTAAATATAAACAAGAGAACGTGACTTAAACGAAGTTCAAAGTTGGATTTTCAGAGAAATACGCTATGCAAAGTACGTTCCTACGTGAGAATATACATCACTTCGACATGGGTCTGGATCGTAAACTTGTAGAAAGTCCGAAGGCTGCAATGATAAAGGCAAAGTATAACGCCTCAATGAACTAAGTGCACGAGTAAAACCAATACCACAGGTGAAAGGAGGAGTCTTTATATAGAACACAGACTTAGTAAACAATCAGTATATCTTCGACCAAGGCACAAACTACAACAATTCAAAGCCGAATATCACGCAAGTGAAAATAGAAAAATTTAAATAATTATTTAGTGACAGAAAGATTTTAAAAGTCGCGATAATTCCAGTGCCAATAAATATAATAGAAGTTGCCGTTTACTGTGAAAAACGTAAGTAATAGTTGTTAAATAAACCTAATATTAATGATTAATAATTTAAGGCACTAAGTATCATCCAAGTATACTCTAAGAATCTTCTAGGTATCCTCTAAGTATACTCTAAATATCTTCCAAGTATACTCTAAATACACTCTAAATATACTCTGGATAAATCTACATAAACTCGAAGGTGAACGCATTCAAGAAACGAATTTAAGTCTAAACATTGATAGCTGAGCATCGAAAGGAAAATTAATCAACAAAGGATTATACTGGTCGAAATTAAATGGAAACAATCCCGGAGTGCTGACCAACCACATGCAAAGGCAGTTCTAAGAATTATAAACAAGCAGGGAGAACGCAGGTCAAAGATAAAAATATTATTTATTAGTCATCATCATTAGGTCTTCAGTCCTAGAACTGGTTAGACGCGTACCATCATTGTTCCCTATTCTGACTAACCTACAGATTTCCCTGAAATATGCACAGTTTGCATCTATAACTGTCTGATCTAGGTCTACATCTACCTCTTTTTCCTATCTCTGCTTGTAATATATCACATACTATTCCCCAAAAATGCCTTATAACGTATTCCGCCCTACTATTTCTCTTTTTCCCCAGATGTCCTTGTTCCCCTACTATTTCTGTAACTTATTTGTTATTATCTTTGTCTGTCCATGCTATCGTCCTCATACATCTGAAGCACAGCATTTCAAAAGGCTGCTACCGTTTTTCTGTCTGCGTTTCAGACTGCCCGTATTTCCTAGGCATACTGTGCTGTGCTCCACACATATGATTTCAACAATTTTCTTCTTATTCTATGTTTGTTGTCTTTCCTCATAGGCGCCGTTCTTTCTTGTTAGATGCAGTTCGATCACTTTCTATTGTTTTACAGTTACATGCCCTATTTCTCCTACCTTCAATGGTTGTGAAGGGAGGTAAGCAGCCTGTGGCTGCCAAGTTCCCCCAACACTTAACCATTTGGCGATTTAATATATTTTCCAATTTATCTTTTCGCACAGTCAACATTAGTTGCAGGTATTTCGCAACCAACAACTAGTTGTTTATACTAATCATCAGATTTATCTGCGCTTATTTTTTCGTCATTAGGTTTTCCGTCTCAAAACTGGTTGGACACGCACCTGCACTTATTTATATTCTGAGCTAGCCTACCTAGTTCCCTAAAATTCTCACACAGCATGTGTGCATTTATGCATTTATGCATTTATTAGTATAAGGCTTTATTTCAACACTTACAATTTTTATATATTGAAGTATTTGATTTGTGAAGAGTCATCATAATTAAAACACAATCTGATGTTTTATTTTAAATCAAGGTTAGCGGTTTACTTACATACCAAAAAGGCGGTTTACTTACATACCGTCATGCCTCATGCAGAAATTCTTCTCAATCAACTTCCAAAACACAATATTGATGTTCTGACTTTTAGTCGATTTTTTTCGACTTCAGTAGTATTATTGATATACAGAAAGTTCACAATCGCAGTGTTGAGTGGCATAGGCCGTAGCGCAAAAATAGAACCAACAAGTAAAGAAGAAAATAGAGGATGATTTTAAATTGAAATGAAGTATCTCCATAGAGTCCTACAATATTTTCTAAAATCAAGCATCAAGTCAGTTCTAGTCGTTTTGCCAGTTATACTAATCAAAAAACTCTTTTGATTATAACAAAATTTTCTCTTTAAGACAATCAAACTTGCGAAATCACTTTACTCTACAATAAACACCATAAACTAATATTAAGACTAGAACTTTTAGTTGTTAGGACTTTTATTACAGTGGTGGAGCTGTTGCTATTCTTGTCAGAAAGTGTTAAATTGCTTAAAATTATACAGGGTTTCCCTAACCTGGAAAACCGGGAAAAATCAGGGAATTAAAAAAAGGATGCAAAATGTCCGGGAAAGTCTGGGATTTTGAACAATTTTGAAGTCGGGGATTTTTGTAATAAACCTGGAAAAATTATTTTCTGTTTTAAGATTTATTTTTACCAAGCCATATTAATTAATAATAATTTAGTCAAAGCAACACTTTATTTTAATTAAGTAAAGTAATTTTAAAAGTTCTGTCATATTTGAATTTTGTACAGAGATTACTAACTATCTGTATAGAGGCTATAAATGGCGACATCATCCAAGCACCATTAATGAATCCAAATGGATTCCATATTAACCCTTATTGGAAAAGACACAACTTCTTTCCTTTACCACCTGTCAATTCCACTGTCAAGCATGTCAGTTAACACCGAGTTTCGCTCTGTGTGTATACTGTGTTATTATTCCTTGAATTGTGGTTAAAATAAAAAGTATTTAATTAAAACTACAAACAAATTTATGCAGTGAAATTTTTCTTAAGGAATTTGTTATTCTGTCATTGGATTTTCTTTTAAAAACGCTTTCAGACTGCAACTCCTACATGGTTCCATTTTTATATGAAGAACTGGTTATGATCATTAGATCCCTTCTAGCAAGATTTATAAAAGAAGAGATTTTTAAAAAATCAATATTTAGTTTATTAAAGTTAGATTTTAAACGGGCAGATATTTATTTAGAATTTACTAAAATAGATGCGGGTTTCTCAGCTAGGAGGTATATGAATATATGTAAAGCTATAGAAAAACAGAAACTCTTAAGCTGCATTTCTAATCTATGCTCAGAATCAGTCGACTATTGCCTAAACGAAAAAATCGTTTCTTTAAAATTAATGTCCACCCGTTTACAAACCTTACATTTACCATCACATATAAGTTATTGTTTGTTAAAAAATTGTTTGGCTATTCCCAAGCTTATGTTCCTCCTCAGATGCTGCCCAACATGGCAAAGTCCCGAGTTTCTACAAATTTTCGACAGTACAATACGGGTCACAATCGAAGCAATTACTAACATTAAGTTGGAGGAAACTCAATGGTCTCAGGCAACTCTTCCAATAAATAGAGGGGGATTAGGAATACGTTTGGCAAATTCTTTATCCCTACCCGCTTTTCTATCATCTTTTAACGCATCTATGTCCCTAATGAGCGAAATTTTGCCAGGACAACAATTCAGCTTTGATGCAACTTATTTTGAAGGCGAAAATCTGTGGATGTCAACTGTGCAACAATCATCAATTAAGCACAACAAATCCTCCCAGAATGAATGGGATAAACCAATGCTCGACATTGTTTCCAATAACTTGCTGGAATCAGCTCTAACATTAACTGATAAGGCTCGCATTCAAGCAATAACTACGAAACACAGTGGAGCTTGGTTATCGGTTTTACCAGTAGCTTCGTTAGGTTCCCTATTAGACAATGAGACGTTCAGAATAGCTGTTGGATTACGATTAGAGCTCAATTATGCATCGCACACATGTATATGCGGTTCGTCAGTTAACGAAAAGGAACTCATGGATTAAGTTGCCGTTTCAGCGCAGGGCGTCAACCTAGACATAAAATGGTAAACGACATTATCAAACGTGCTTTAGTTACCGCAGGCATTCCAGCTATCTTAGAACCTAATAGTATTTTTCGCGACGACGGGAAGAGACCCGATGGAATTACTATGATTCCGTGGAAATTCGGCAAACCAGTTGTATGGGATTTTACGTGTACCGATACTCTAGCCAAATCGCATATAAAATCAGGCGTTTTAACACCAGGCGCAGCAGCTGCTGCTGCGGAATCTTTAAAGATCCGAAAATATAAAAATTTATCAGACAATTACATTTTTTACCCAGTCGCAGTTGAAACACTTGGTGTATTCGGATTGCAAGCAATTGAATTTCTGAAAGACATAGGTAAGAGAATTTTCGAATCAACATATGACAACCGAGCTACAATGTTTCTTTTTCAAAGGATAAGCATTGCAATCCAAAGGGTAATGCTGCTTCAATCTTGGGAACGCTTCCTCTTTACAACAATTAGAGGAGTTTTTCATATCTCCATTTAAAAATAATAAAATTACATTTTCCCAAAGTCATTCAAATTACACACATACGGCTTCTATTTTGAAAAATCATTTTATCTTAACATCCAATAATCCAGTCATGGAAAGTAATTTAAACTTTGACGAAGAAAATGTTTGCAATCTTCCGTATTACAAAACTATTGATCAACCTTCAAAGATGAATAATGTAACTTATAACATGCCAGAGAGTATAAAGAAATTGAACTGTTCAATGATACGTGGTTTAACTAATTTAGGCAATACTTGCTTTTTCAATTCAGTCATGCAATGTCTTGGGCAAACACCATATTTATTAAAATTACTTCCTGAAACAATAGAATCTCACCAATATTTCAAGCAACATCGTGACAGGTTAGATCCATACAATAAAGATTCATTGATGTTAGATTCATTTGAAGAAACTTCAGAAGAACAGCGACCCCTAACAAATATTTTAGTACAAACGCTAAAAGAATTACATAGTGATAGACCAGAAGCATACAATCCTAGCATGCTATTTTCAAAACTCAAACAAAGTATGCCACAATTTGCTGAAGGCCGGCAGTATGACGCACATGAATTACTACGGAATTTGTTAGAAGCAGTGCGCAATGAGAATTTGAGAAGTCATCAAGCAGTAATTCTAGAGAAATTGAAACTTAGTTGCAAAGCAGATAAATCATCTTTTGAAAGTGATAAAAGAAAAACGGCAAAGTTTTATAAACATCAGTCCGAATTGATATTTCTCTCTGAACAAGTTTTTCGAGGTGTCTTAGTCAGTAGATTACAATGTCAAGAATGTATGCATATTTCATATCGAAATGAGGTCTTTCATGATTTGAGTTTACCAATAACGGAAAAACAAATTCCTAAAAAAAAACAGAAGAATTGGAAGAAAACAAATCATCAAAACGTCTTATGAAGAAGGAAAAATACAAGACTAAAAAAAAATAGAAAAGAACAAATAGACTACAAACAGGTAGTAGATAGTGTAATATTTAATATTAGTCGAGCTGAAGAAGTTAAAGAGAGCAATTCAAAATATGAATCGCTGGTTGATTTAGAAGACATCGATGAAAACACATCAAAACATGAGAAAAATTTTAAAGGAACTGACTCTTATGGTATTGTAGTTTACAGCCCCACAATTAAATCAATTGCTACAAATTACAATGAATCATCTAATGAAACATTTTGTGGAAATAATAGACACTCCGATGACACTTATGAATTGTTTGACTGCATAGGGTCACCTTTGGCTTTTCAAAATAATAAAAATATTGATACGAAAGGGATTTAGAAAATCACTTTTACTAAACGATGATACATCTTGCCGTTGTAATGGCGATAAGGACATGGATGGTTCTTCTAGAGATTTTAATATTCAGCAAGAAAAGAAAATGAATAAAGACTATAATATAAATGAGACTGATGGAAGCACCAGTATTCTAAGATACCAATGTGAAGAAGGCGAAGGCTCTTTGCAATCTTGTTTAAATGAATTCACGGCAAGTGAGTTACTTACCGGAAATAACCAAGTAAGCTGCAATGTGTGCACAAAGACACATAGCAGATCTAATAATGAAACTGTTTATACAAATGTCATTAAGCAAGTTCTAGTTTTCAATCCACCTACAGTTTTAATTTTACATTTAAAGAGATTTAAGGTCTTAAAACTTCATTCAGCCAAAATGAATAACTATGTTGCCTTTCCAATGCTACTAGATTTAGCGCCATTTTGCTCAAAACAACGTCAAAACATTGCAACGTTTAATTCTAGTCAATCTAATGTGTTGTATTCACTATATGGTGTTGTCCAACATAGCGGCTCAATTCACAGTGGTCATTATGACGCATATGTAAAAATAAGATATCCTTTAGAAAACAACAGTGACAATTGCCAATTTCTACATACAAATAAAAAACATATTTCGTCCTTGCCATGTAAAACTAACGAAGCCAACATTGAAATTCCTTTGGAAAAGTGGTATCATGTTAGTGACTCCCATGTGTTAGAAGTGCCTAAAAAAAAGGTCCTTGAGGCGCAGGCATACTTGTTATTTTATGAACGGATTTAGTAGTTTGTAATTTAAAGTTTTGTATATTGTTTATGTATTCTTGTTTTCTTAAATGGATATTTATATGTATTTATAGTTATGTTCCAATTACAAAGGCATTTACGTAATTAAATCACATCACCGACAAAGTGGAACTTCGGCACGCATGCTAGGTATATGGAGTTGGATGTAGTCGTTTATAATGAATTTCCTGTCAAAATGTACGTCAGCACGGAAGGTGAAAGTTTGCAAACTGCAAACTTTCGTGCTGTGTGCCGTGTTTGAGACATGCGTATTAAAAATGTTTTTAAAATGTCAACCGTTTTTATTTGAGATTTTCATATTTGTGGTTAGGTATTCTTTCGTTTATGGAGTTCAAAATTAAAAACCTATTTACAAATGGAGGAAAATATTAATGATTTAAATTTATTATTGATGGGAAGTCTGTGTTTACTAATTAAAAAAAAAAAGGAACGAAGGAGACTAGAAAACAGAAACGGTTTGGTATACATCCAATATTTATGGTCCGCAAAACGCAAGGATTTTATGAAAATTTATTACACGAAGCACGTTTAAGCGATTCTTTAATATTTTTTAATTTTACCTGGTTGACACCCACAAGTTTTGATAATCTTTTGGCGATTGTGGAACCATCATTGAGCAAAACCTCAGCTCGGGAGCCTATTTCTCCTGGATGCAGGTAAATTATAAAATACTGTAAGGTTTTAATAATATTAATAAAACAAAAACTGTAGGTTAGCATTGACATTACGAATTTTGGCAACAGGAGACTTGTGTCCAAGTTTGTCCTTTGCATTTAGAATAGGCGTAACAACTGTATGCAATATTTTCAGAGAGACTTGTGATGTTTTATGGAAAGAACTACAGCCTATGGTATTACCTGTACCATCATTAGACGATTTGCAAGTAGATTTTTGCAAGAAATTATCTCTAGCAATTCTACATAGAGTTATCAATGCACATCCTACCACTAGAGATAAAATCATCAACTCCATAGTGTGCTTACATAATTTTATTAGAAGAGAAAATAATCATTTTCATATGCAAGAAAATTACGTTGACAAAAAAGTAAATGGCGTAATAATACCAGGAATGTGGAGAACCGATGTCACTAATGAGGTATTTGCATTTGGCAATGTTCCTGTACGACTTGGTTCAAGAAACGCTTCTTGTTCTGCTTTAACAATAAGAAATCCTGTAAAATAATATGTAAATGGTCCAGGAGCTTGTTTAGCTCCATGGCAGTGGAGTATTATCAATAAGACTAAATAAGACGTAATATATTTATATTTCTTTAAACATAATTGTACGAAACCTAAATTTTAATTGTTTTATTTTACAACTACAAGTCTAATAAGTAAAATTATATACTAACATTTAATAAAGCTACTATAAAAATAACTTAGTTACGAAGGTCCCTTTTAAATTCTATCAATTGAAGATATAAGGGGTGATTTTTTAAGAGCTTGATAACTTTTTTTTAAAAAAAAACGCATAAAATTTGCAAAATCTCATCGGTTCTTTATTTGAAACGTTAGATTGGTCCATGACATTTACTTTTTGAAGATAATTTCATTTAAATGTTGACCGCGGCTGCGTCTTAGGTGGTCCATTCGGAAAGTCCAATTTTGGGCAACTTTTTCGAGCATTTCGGCCGGAATAGCCCGAATTTCTTCGGAAATGTTGTCTTCCAAAGCTGGAATAGTTGCTGGCTTATTTCTGTACACTTTAGACTTGACGTAGCCCCACAAAAAATAGTCTAAAGGCGTCAGATCGCATGATCTTGGTGGCCAACTTACCGGTCCATTTCTTGAGATGAATTGTTCTCCGAAGTTTTCCTCAAAATGGCCATAGAATCGCGAGCTGTGTGGCATGTAGCGCCATCTTGTTGGAACCACATGTCAACCAAGTTCAGTTCTTCCATTTTGGCAACAAAAGTTTGTTAGCATCGAACGATAGCGATCGCCATTCACCGTAACGTTGCGTCCAACAGCATCTTTGAAAAATACGGTCCAATGATTCCACCAGCGTACAAACCACACCAAACAGTGCATTTTCGGGATGCATGGGCAGTTCTTGAACGGCTTCTGGTTGCTCTTCACCCCAAATGCTGCAATTTTGCTTATTTACGTAGCCATTCAACCAGAAATGAGCCTCATCGCTGAACAAAATTTGTCGATAAAAAAGCGGATTTTCTGCCAACTTTTCTAGGGCCCATTCACTGAAAATTCGACGTTGTGGCAGATCGTTCGGCTTCAGTTCTTGCACGAGCTGTATTTTATACGGTTTTACACCAAGATCTTTGCGTAAAATCTTCCATGTGGTCGAATAACACAAACCCAATTGCTGCGAACGGCGACGAATCGACATTTCACGGTCTTCAGCAACACTCTCAGAAACAGACGCAATATTTTCTTCTGTACGCACTGTACGCATTCGTGTGGTTGGTTTAATGTCCAATAAAGTAAACTGAGTGCGAAACTTGGTCACAATCGCATTAATTGTTTGCTCACTTGGTCGGTTATGTAGACCATAAATCGGACGTAAAGCGCGAAACACATTTCGAACCGAACACTGATTTTGGTAATAAAATTCAATGATTTGCAAGCGTTGCTCGTTAGTAAGTCTATTCATGATGAAATGTCAAAGCATACTGACCATCTTTCTCTTTGACACCATGTCTGAAATCCCACGTGATCTGTCAAATACTAATGCATGAAAATCCTAACCTCAAAATAATCACCCGTTATATTTTCCATTAACACTGCAGCATTGTCAGCACCCATATCATTCAACTCTGCTGCCACATATTGTGCAAATAAATCATATTTTGTGGACTTCTTTTGATTTATTGACTTTACGGCATTTGAAACATCTACCAACACATGATCTATTAATGAATTACTATCACTTAATCTTCTTCTCTTTAGTGTAGGCGTGTCCCCTGCTACTGAAGATTGTGGCTCACAATTATTGTCTAATACCAACTCGGACTCAATCTGACTATATCTGTGATCATAAAACTCCTGCGACACATCGTTTTCAACACTGTTTTCTGAAGGAGTAGTCTCTAATATTTCAAAATTACTTGTAGTGCTTCTACACACTTCTTGACCATATATACACTTGAAAAGACTCATAAGGGGACACACAGGTCTTGTAGAGGCTGCAATACCACTTCGACTATATTTCTCTTCCATTACAACCTCCCTTCTATATTTTTCTCTAAGCGCTTTAAAACGAGCTTTTGCAGCAGGAACTAAATATTATATATCTGTAATTAGCAAAAAAAGACTTACAAAAATTATACTATTACATTACCTGTAGTATTTAATAATTCAGCAACTGAAGATCAACAGTTCTTCTCTCTTTGTGTTTTTGATTTATAACCTTTGTCATTTTTATCGTACAATGGTTTATAATTTGCAACACATTGTAGTAATAAAAACTCATCATTATTAACATTTGCCATTTTATAAACAAGTCAAGAATAATATTAGAAAACAACGAAATTTAATTACGCATGCCACGAACTGAAGTGAAGTGTGCTGCATTGAAAATGACTATGGCACAATTCATGATGCGTGCCAAAGTTTTGACTTGGCTGTCGAAGTGATTAGAAATGCAGCTTTATTCTTTAAAGATTGTAGGCTATTTTTAACTGCTATGACTAAAAAGATTTTTGAGCGTTGTGCTTTAAAATACAGTTTAACAAAGTCTATTTCATGTTTGGACCCTCGACTGGTTATTAAAGATGAATCTAGTGCACGCAACCGAATGAAAGATATGTTGCAGATTTTTTATAACAATGATCTTATTGATGATTATGATGCAGACAATTGTATGATACAATATAACAAAATAACTGCATATGCAATATTAATTGAACACTTTAAAAATTACACATCCAGTGAAAGGCTCCACAGCTTCTATCATAAATTATTATGCAATAGTGACGAATATAAAGACTTTTACAAAATTGTGAAGAGAGTTTTAATTCTTTCACATGGAAATGCATCTGTAGCTAGTGGATTTTTTATAAATAAACACATGTGGTAGAAAATTTACATGAATTATCTTTGATTTCAAGACGTCAAGTTTGGGATGCTGTCGTAAGCGCAGGAGGAGCAATTAATATTGAAATATCAAAAAGGATGAAAATATGCTGTAAAGGTGCACACATGAAATATATTAGTGCTCTAGAAGCAAACCGAAAAATTGAAAATGTGGAGGTAGTAAAGAAGGAACAACGGAAACGCGCAATTGTCGAAATTGCTTCTTTAGAAAGAAAAAAAAATTAAAATTAGTGAAATTGCAAAATATAATAACGATTATATTGAGAGTCATTTATCTGAATTAAGAAAGCAACTGTAGTAAACATAAGCATTATTGATAATAAATTTACAAAATTTCTTTAATTTTTTGAATTGGTTTTTATATCATGTAAAATACACGTATCAGTGAATTGATAATCTGGTTCTTTCCGTAATAATAGTGCCATATAGTAAAGATGCCATACCTGGAAATCAATGTATTTAAGGTAGGGAAATCCTGTAAAAGTCAAGGAATTTTAGTGTTATTTCAAAGGAGGATATATGTACAACTCTAAAGATTACAGTTGAAAGTGGACAATGTTTTTCAACATCGAAACCTATAAGGCATTTTCATAAAATTGAGACAATCACGACTATTAACTCTGCGGTGCTGAACAGCTAATTATGCCACAGACCGCGTGGGATACGTCTGTATCACAGAGTAAAACTCATCTAAATTAACGCCAAAAAACACAAAATTATTAAGAATAAACATATAAATTTTTATAAATTTTTAAGGTAAGTTAAATTTTTTTGTTTTCTTCACATCTAATACACATATTGGGCGACTCCTTTTGATGTTTGTTACAAACCCAATTACTACAATCGGCACAGTAATTCCTGGTTTGTTTATCCTTTTTCGAAGACATATATAACATCGACCATTTTGAGTTTTTTGCTACATTTTTGTTAGTGGAGGTTGAAGGTATCTTAATTATAAGTATCAACTAACATTTCTGCTTGAACTGTTTTGGAATTATCGTAAACTAACATCTTCTACAATTTTCTGGCTTTATCAAATCTAGAGCCGTAGTGCGTATAACTTCACGCCGTATAGTTATAACTTCGGATGGTTTCGTTGGTATAGCACTAGTTCATTTATTGCTATATTCATTAAATCAAAGAAAATTGTAAAGGACCATCTTCTACAGTTTCTAGTTGCGTCGTAGGTTCTACACATATAATCCACGCCAATCGCAAATTTAGTATGATTATAATCCAATCATCGATGGTTTCTCAGTAGTTTCGTCGATGCTGTCATCTGAATGAGTTTTGGGTATGAGAATCACATTTTTCTCTTTTCTAGGAACAATTGAAACCAAAGTACAATCCTTATGGAAAGCAAATATACTACTGCTTGCTGGTCTCTCTGCAGTATTTACAAATTCCCGGAGGTATTTCCCTTTTTTTTTAGAGTTGCTAGCATAGTAAGCTTATATTTTTTTTTGAGTTGCTGGTCTAGGAGAAAACTAGGAAACCAGTTATCCATAGTTATATTACGCTGTTACCTTTACGATCCTAACTAGTGGTTTCACAACATTCTCAATCCTATTGGACAAAAGATATGGAAGATCGGGTTGGGTTCTCGCATATAATTCTAAGTTTAAAGGAAACATATTATTTCAATATTTTGCTGGTTTTGATGAAATGTACTATCGAAAGGGACATCAACATCTAAACGCTAGCAACTGTTCATCATGTGTTAAGTATGGCCCGGGAACAACTGACATTTTTCTAAAAATATATCAAAAGTTTCTTTTATTGTCGCTAGCTTATCGATTTCTTTTCGTTGTTGACAAGTGTTTATATCGTCAAATCGTAAG
This sequence comes from Platerodrilus igneus, assembly GCA_036346225.1. Taxonomy (NCBI): domain Eukaryota; kingdom Metazoa; phylum Arthropoda; class Insecta; order Coleoptera; family Lycidae; genus Platerodrilus; species Platerodrilus igneus. Next base: position 1,413,455 of record JARFIW010001052.1, on the reverse strand, counting down.
GAGGCGAGAAGTAAGCGGAACCGGTTGTAGGACATTGTGTAATAAATGGCATCCACTTCCTTACCGCCTGATCTCCTGAAGTCTTTTATACTTTGTCTTTCTGATTTAGTTACTCCCATAAGGTAAATAAGCCATGAATAAAGCTCTAATTTCACACACATCAGTTGATTTTGCGTCTCTTTTTGATTGTATTTCTATTTTATGCTATCCAGATAATTATTTCTTGAACTGGTTATTATTTCTATAATTTCGTGATATAGAAAAATTTGAAGACATTCCATAGTGGATTTCGCTTTAGCTACATTATTTATAGGTCATGGTTTTTATTCAAATATATTATGCGCCTTAGTTCTTGTATTCGGTGGCGAATTTTTTTTTCACACTGTATAATTTTGATGTTTCCGGTTTCGGGAATGAAAAGAATTGTGCAAGCTCACACACCAAAATTAGTTTATTCATACAATGATACTTTTAACAGACACACATGCATAGAGGAAATTTCTAGTCAACCCTACTAAGTAATAAATCGCGCATTTACGTAGGTAAACAATAATATTTTATTAAAGGTGCACTCCCACATTTACTCTAATAAGAAGCCGTACTGCTTAAATTTGAGTGAACCGCGTGCGTCTAACCCGACGGCTCGAGTAGGACTGCTACTAATGGCAGGTAGCGTTCCCTAACCTGACTGGAGTCGAAGAATGCTACAACACTCCGTAGTATCGTCTTACCCTTTGTAATACGGAATATTATCATCATCATACCATTCAACATTTTGTTCATAAGCAGAATCATGAAGACTTTCAGTACAGATGTCGCCATCATCTTCATTAGAATCTTCTTCCACGGGCAAGTCTTCTTCTTCTAACTCATTGTAACACTCCATCCATTTTTCAGGATCACGGTTACTAATATTCATCCATCTTGGGTTACGGTTAGCCATTATTAGACAAGTAAAAGTTAATAAACAGAATGAAAATGTATAGAACAGCTTACAATATGTAGGCAATCACGAGGGATACAGATGTATCCCAGGGAGAATAACTAGTTCCAGGCACGCTATGAATATAGAAAACGGCTACCACACATTGTCAATGCTGCAAGCAAACTCTTTTGAAGCATTAATTAGAGTTTCATATTGTTGCGTAAGCGTGTTTTAAATGTTTGTATGATACGTATATATCCTACGCGAGTACCGCACGGTTAAGTATAGAATAAGACAACTCGTTAAATGCATTAGGAATTTCAATGGGAGTGTTCAGAATTCACTTGACTTTTTCTTTATTCTAATATTTCTCAAGCCGTCCCTGGCTTCATATTAATTCAAATTCTGTTTGATGTGTCCTTGTGAACGCGAGTTGAATTTCGGGTCTTTTGAAACGGCTTTTAAAATGCTCTTTCCAAAAACTTCTAATAAATTTTTATTAAACAGAAATTACAAGTGGAAATTAACAAATACTGCGTTAAATTCATTAACGCTTTTAACAATCAAAATTACTTTTCACTAATTAAATTAATTGAACAACTTGAGTAGCTTGAACAACCAACAATATTAAAGTTGTGAAGCTCGAGACTGACTGAGGGTATTTATGCTGTCCCTGCCCCTCACATTGCTTGTGGGAACTGCAGAGCTCATGTCTGCCATTTTCTTTATTCATTTATACAATACAAAGTAATAATCTTAATTCTAACAATGTTTCGTACAGTCTTTTGTGACCTGCACCTGTAGTGTCAACTTACGTCTGGAATACAATGTATTTCACACCCGTTCTCATGCTTGGTTTATGAACTTCCATTAGCCTTTTGTAATATGTCCTTCAATTATACATTGTTGCATCTAACTCAAGTTTTAATGAGATATATATATATATATATATATATATATATATATATATATATATATATATATATATATATATTCGGGGGATATGTAACTCGCGTCTCACTTAAGAGTTGCTTTTGTTTTCCGATAACACGGGCGATATAATCGTACGAACTATCTGTTTGTTGTGTGTGGTTCAAACTGGAACTTTCCAATGATCCAATCCTTAAATTGAATTCCTTAAATGCAATGATTATTGTATTTTATTCGAGTATAAATTGTGAAGTGTGTGAGCAGAAAGTAACATGCAATTTTGAAATGCAGATAACAGGTATCGTAGTTGTAAAAACTAAACCGTCGCCGTGTGGACTCAATCAACCATATTTATCTTGTTAGAACACAGAAATAATTTAAAAACATTTACGCGGATTTTACGGTATATTTTCCTGTCATCTGCTTATAATTATTGTGATAAAAAATTCTTTCTTGCTTGATTTTTTATTATTAACTTTATCTTCGTGACTATCAGCTAAAAAATTACACCTTTAAATTTCCTAAACCCTAACCTGATATCACAAGGTCGAGAATTTCTTCTTATTAATGTAAGCCCAAGGTAAAGTTGGATGGAGAATGGCTTGAGATAAAGAAAAACTCTTAAGGCATAAACCGCTAGTCGAGTGTTAGCTCTGGGTAGATCATGAGCTTGGGTCATGGGTTGTTAAAAGACCAAAAATATATTTAATAAGCGCCGCCGTATTTTTCAATACTATAACCAACAAAATTTAACTGTGCTTGTATTAGGGGAATGCGGAAACCTAATGTCAACACCACTAACATAGCCATAAAACCTGAATTTCACTCTTTAAAACACACTTACCAAGACCTCAAACACCAGATGTCATACAGATGTCTCGGCTTGACCTGTGAACAAACAAAGGTACAACATGGACACCATTTGTGTCCCCAAAAATATTTGCCAAAAATAAAATAATAGAATTTAGGCTTCTAAAATATATACCCAGGGAATTTGTTTTCATTACACACAATTTCTAATCGGGGATGACTTGTAAATTTTTTTTTGAATTCTAAATAATAAAAAGTCATTTAAAAACAAAATAGATTCTATTTGGATAAATTTCTGGATTCAAGTAATTATAATATTTAAATTCGTATCTCTATAAAATTTTCTCTAAATTATTTTTCTAGAACAGAAACATACTAGCAAAGTTTTGCATTCAAAATTAAGAAGATCTCTGAATGGATCTTTTCTATAAAATTTAAATATATTGACTTGGAATTTCTAAGTTACTCATAATACATAAATTTCTTTAAATCAATGAAGTACTTCCTTGACCTTCACAATAAAATTTAATTATCAAAGTGCTGATATTGTAGAATGTAATTACTCTAAGTTATTTTTTATTTAACAGTAAGTACGCGAATTTCACATGTTGATGAAAAATGCACGTTCATGACCTCAAAATGTTTAAACATATTTTAAATTAAATTAAGACGACATGTGACGTCTAGATAGGACAACTGAATCTATGTTTTTTATATATCTGACATAAAATGTCATTTACAGCTTTACCAAATGTACACTTTGTGTACGTGTAAACATTCTGACACACAATAGATTTGTTATTTAATTTGCTGTTTCATTAAAAGCTTTTTACGTTACTCAAATTCTTAATGTTATATTCTTTATAGCAATTTAATTAATGTTCAAAGTGATTAAATCCTAAGGTACACTCACGTGCTACGAAACTGCTTTGAACGAAACATATGGGACCTTGACCTCGGCTGTCGGAAATTTCCATAACCATCGAATATCAAAGTTCTTCGTAATACAGCGATTACAAAAAGAAACCAACCTCAGCCTGATTGAATTTAATTCTCCAACAAAATTTTAGCTCCAAGGTTTACTTGTCTGATGTTATTTATTGGTGAAGTTGAAATATACCGAACACATGCAATTGCCTTCTTAAAATATTGCCTTAAGATACTGCGTCAGGATATTGCGTTACGATATTATATACGATATTATTTAAGATATGTCCTTAAGATATTGCACTATGAGAAAAAATATTAGTATAATCTATTTAATTAATTTATACCAACTGTATTAATGATGTCAAAAGGGGGCTTCCATCTCCTTAGGCCTGCAGGGATCAACTGAACCGCTCTGAGTGAAGTTTATTGAAAATCATGCCCACGCTACAGCTGTTAGGCTCGAAATCCAGACACCAAGAATCAATCAATTAATCTTCTTTTTCTAACACTGTTAGAAGCCACGTGTTTACACACGGCCATCTCGACTCCACTTATTCTGCAGAGCAGCTTGCTCGTTCGAACGCTGATAATGAAGTGAACAAATTGACAACTCGACAGCGCTTAGTAACGAACTTTAGAGCATAAACGTAAAAGAATCTTTGTGTTATTATCAATTTTATGTATTAATTTCTATTGGACAGTAATTCACAAATTAAATATTTTAAATTATAGCTGTTTTATTTTTATTTTAAAGAACGAAGTGTAACTAAAAAAAAATACGTTACATTATTATGAATTTATTAAATAGTGTGTGTACAAAACGGTTGTCGTTCATTCTATTTTCCAGCTTTCGGATGCGTATCAGCGACCTGTCCTTATCTATCGAAGGAAAAATAATAAATAAATTTAACTGTTGTAGTCACTACTCAGTAAGTGAAAGAAATTCCAATGGGATTGTTCAAACCAGTTTCTTTACAGAGAGTTATAGACATTTTTGCCAACCCAAAAAGAATATAAATAAATTTAAAAAGTGTGCTTTCAAGGTTATACATTCACAATAATTTACTGTTAAATACTAGACAATACTTGAAAAACTTCACCTACCCAAATTTTAACCTGTAAACCGCCCCTGGTAACTTAACAAGTAAGGTTCATATTACACGTACTCGATTATCCCAAAAATTAATGTACTTACCGCGAGAACCTTTCTAAGCTGACAAACAAATCGTAACTCAATGAACAGTCGAAGAGGATTTGAAAATCCCATCATAGCTTAGCTAATTGTAAATACCTCAGAGAATCCCTACCCAATTTCACTTCGAAAAGTGTTAGTGAGCGAACATTAGCAAACGTAGTAAATTTAAAAGCTGGATTAAATTACAGCTCCAGATTCCTAGTAGAGTACAATCAAGTAATTACTTAATTTGGTATTTCTTACAGTTGGGATTTTAGGATTTAGTTGCGGTTCATTTCCAAATGGACTTCAACCGCAGTGGAATTAAAGGCAAGGGGAATAAGAGCTGTTTTATCGTAATTGCAAAGCTGCGCGAGTAGCATTAAACGTAATTGTACAACCTGCTAAAAGTGGCAATGGCTTATTTTTGCAGGTAATCTAGGAAAGTTTAAATACCGCGACGTTAATCACGTGCAATTTTTATATGTTATTATGGTTGGTACGAGAATTATGAACTATTTGAAAAGCTGCAGGATATTGCAAGTCTCCGGTTTAGTATTTTGAACGAAGCAGCATGCAGATATTAGTAATCATCGATAGGAAATGAGATCCTTAAAAGTCGTCGCCCAGACTCTGAAAAAGTTTTCTATTAAGACATAAAAGGCGAATGAGTCGTGCTCGCTCCTTATTAGAGGAGTAAACGACGTGAACGGTTTTGTAAGACATATGGAACGAAATTTTATGAAGTATGAAAGTTGATGAAATTTTCAATTAACTATAAACATTCTTGTGCAATTGCTATTATTCTTGTCACAATACAAAATTGCAGTATTTGAGAAGTAATTGTAAGTTTTCACGCTTTTATACCTTCTACTAACGAAGCTAGAGTGCCCCAAAAGTGCAAGACTTGTTTATTGCAAGATATATATATATATATATATATATATATATATATATATATATATATATATATATATATATATATATATATATATTATATATATATATATATATATATATATTGCTGTGAACTCCGCCTTATGATTCTTCTGAGCAAATAGAAATGTTGTGAAGCTCCGCCCTTGACATGCTAGCTCTTTAAAGAATTCCTCTCTAACTAGTAGATATGAAAACTCCTTGTAAAATTTGTGAAATTTCTAGGTTTAACGTTCTAATATCAAAAGTTAAAGCGTAGTCAAATACTTTTAATTAAAGCGACATATGTTGTTTATAATCATTAATTTGTTGACCGCCAGTTTAGTATAAAAGAATGTATTGTAATTACGTTATCGACGTTATTTTATCCTTTAAATAAGGAGAGTTCTATAAAATTTCAATTATTGAACTGGTTATTTTTACACAGTTGTTTAAAAATTCGCCTATCGATGACTAAGTTAACGGACTGCATTTGAACACGTTTGTGCACAAAAATTTTCATGAAAATTACTATTAAAAGTTTTAATTTTAAATACGTGTAAAATTCACCTTACACAGATTAATTAATATTCATAATACAAAAATGAGAACTCAAATATCACCAACACATATCAATGTTCATAAAGCATTTTCAAATAGAATTAAATTTCTGACAGTGTTTATAGAATGGGAACCCACCCATTGTTGTCCTTTGTACTCCAACCAGCACAAGTGATGTTTCCGCTTCGATTTGTTCCTTATTTTCTAACCAAAGTTTATTACAATTGTTTAAGATTATTTTAACTTCTGACTACATATTCTGATTATCATTTAAAATTACCACACTTTCTGACATACACTTAAAATATCATTTAAAGTTAACTTTTTTTAACCACTGTTACGTTTTTTTTTCGTGGCAGCCACGTTGGGCGCCAAATTTATGTTACACTAATCACACCTACGTATTTCACTGGGATTAGCAACAGACATTATCACGCATCGGAACTATGTAGCATTGGTAAATTTCTTGGTAATTCTATTTCCTGAGACAATAATTCCGAAATAGGAAATAGGAAATAGGAAATAGTTCAACTTACAAAAAGTCCTCCAGGAACGCTCCCTTGCATTTGAAGTGTGGGATTCACGAGGTCCTGCACTAGCGAAGCACTTCACCCTTGATTGTGAGGGTGTTGATGGAACTAATCACACGTTACACTAATCACACCTACGTATTTCACTGGGATTAGCAACAGACATTATCACGCGTCTGAACTATGTAGCATTGGTAAATTTCTTGGTAATTCTATTTCCTGAGACAATAATTCCGAAATATTTTGTAACACAAATTGTAAAGAAAAATAGTAATAAGAATTTAGAACCACGTGCTTTCAAGGCACGATGTAATGCATGTCATCTGATAAGTTCTTGCATTATACTACCAGTAGTGTGAGGTGTTTTATTTGCTACATCTGGTAACAAAGAAAAATCTAATGTTTTTGAACAACGAAATTTGCACAAACAGTTCCATTATAAAAAGATAAATCAACAAAAATACCATTAGTAAAGCACGTGCAAACACTACTCAAGTCCGTCAAATGTTCTTCAAACATTTATCTCACAAGAAAAACGACTAAAGACAATTAGTAAGGCACGCGTAAACAAATAAAACCGTCCGTCCAATGTTCCGTAAACAAGCACGTCAAACACGTTACATATCAAGCATATTTCCTTCAAAATGGTAAACAAAAACTACGCTGCTATAGTTAATATACAACTTTTCCTTCACAAGAAAAACAATTAAAATCGTGACGCGCTTGTAGTTAATAAATATAAAATTACTATCTTCAAAGCAACAGCAAACAGTAAACACTCAAAGCAAACAGGAAAGCGTATTTTTAAAGTACTTCACATATCGGAACACAAAACAGAACTCCCCAACTCGTCGCTATTATAACCGCTTATCGACTATTATCTACCTCGCTAATAACATAAGGAACATCTAAAACGTGAATGTAACAATCGTATCTAATAATTAATTACAGGCTGTTTATCGTTTCCGATAAGTTGGAATTTATTTATTAATAAGAATCAAGCTTCAATTTATCTATCTTTAATTAATACACGCGAGTTAAATTGCATACAATATAAAAACTATTCGAAAGTATTTACTTTATACAAACAGCGATCCACTTAGAAACGATGTATTTTTAACTGCGTTAACAGAAAGGAAGCGTAAAATGTTTAGCTATGAAAACTGCACGTTACACCACTATTTAAAACTGTTTGTTAAATAGCCTTCTGTATTACCTAAAAAAATTCACTAAGTTTTTAAATATTTAATTAAATACACTGTATACTTCACGCACATAGGTGCGCTGAACTTCTACTTCGTTGTATCACAAACACAATCCTTCCTTCTTAGATTTTGTCTGGTATTTATACGATTTTTAATTTTGTGATGAAGGATTTATCAGGTTTATTGAAACTTTCCAAACACGTGTTGTTTAGAATTTCCTAACAAATAAAGGATTTTAACACACTTTTAACGACTACAATGCATATGTTTTGATTATTATTTTCATTTTTATTAACCACATATTGAAATAGCAAGATAATGACCGATTTGAAAACACCTGCCTTGCAAATAGCAGAATGTTTAGACCTTTGTTCTGATATTGTTCAACTCCACATGTTGGCTGCATAGTCTTTTCAATAACACTCTAATTAGGATAGATTAGAATTGTTATATGTATTTTTTGTATTTGAAATTATATTTTGGGCGTTTTCCATGAACATATTGTATCCTTGAATTAACAAGTGTTTCCAATGCGTTAACGTTTACAAATTAATGAATCTTATTGTATGCATGCATTGTAATTCTCTGAAACACCTTTCTTAACCAACAGAATTAAATCCTAACGCCATAATTCGAATGATTCATACTCTTTATGTAATATATTTACATATTAATAGGATTCATACACTTTGTAACTTTAAACTACATAAATTACTTGATCTATTTTCAGTGCTAGAAATTTTTATTACAACTATTCTAACTATTTACACGGATATGCTGCCAGAAAAAATAATTTTTGATTACAATTCTCTCTTTCTCTCTCTCTCTCTCACTCACACACACACACGCACGCACGCACGCACGCACGCACACACCCCGCACGCACACACCCCGCACGCTTCCACTTAAAAATCAATAATCATCCTCTTCTAGTACGTCTGCTATTCTTTATAAACATTAGCTCCAATAAGGGAGCCTCATGTAGGATTTGATGTACTATTTCCATTTCAAAACTACAAATTCATTCGATCAAAGGTTCTAATATTCTACTTCAACCCCATTCTCAAAGGTAAAATTCTATTTATTTTTGTACTGAATTAATTCCGCTATCTCAAACTGTAAGTAATTCCTTTATTTTGCTAGCATCTTTTTTCGCATGCAAATGTGGTTTGTACAACAAAATTTTGCTACACCGATTGAATGTAATAATAATTCCCAATATAACATATGCGCGACTGGTAATATTTGCATGATTTTTTAAAATAAATGCAATTTTTCAGTTTTTCTTCATGCTTTTTTTCCATCTCTAACTTTCGTTGCTACTGAATGAAATAATGTTATAAAATATTACTAAATTTTTTCAAAATTAAAGCACGCTTTTATGGAGTTTTCTTTGCTTCATGCTTGCAAATAGCTTCCATGTTGAATGAATGAAAAGATGCATAATATTTTTTTTATTTTCGCTCGCATAAAAGCGCATTTTCTACATAAAACGTGTTTAATAAAAGTTGATTCCTTTGTATTTACTGAATCAGAGTTGGTATTCAATCATTATGGACTAAAAACAAGAGTTTATTACAGATGTGTCTAATTTTTCTTTTGTTTACAAAATGAAATAAAACAGCAATATCATAAAGCGTCTGTACATTCAAAAATATTTTTCTTTGTACAAACTCCTTCATAAAACGATTCGCAGTTCCAGTTTCTAAAAAAAATAGTTAAAATTCTTACCTAATATTTGCTAACAGATACAGAAATAGACGGGTAATCTGCCCATATTTTTATTCCTACGCTTGTGGGGGTGTTTGGCTATAAACCCTTGACATATTTTTTTATTAAAAGATCTAACTGTTTCGAACTTCTACCTAAAATTCTTTGCAAATAATTCGCTTCACAATTAGGAAATATTGTGAACTTACTTTAAATTAAAATACAAAATATGGAAATATTATCAATTAACAAAGAAATCTAATCTTTTATACTTATGATTGTTTGGCATATCTTCGTATAATTGTACATCTTCGCTGTGAATCTGCTGTACGTGTATTCGTCGACTCTTAGGACCAACTTAACAATAAAACTGAAAACTTGTTTCTTGCTAAGATAGAAATTGTAAAGATTGCTTGAACGTGGAATACATTTATTGTAACTGAATATAATTGAAAATTTAAGTAAAATACATTAGAATGAATGGGTATCAGCCATCACGAGCTAACCCCTCAGACATTTTAAACGCGAATGAAATTCTGGAAACGAAGCACGCAACAAAACATGAGCGTCTTTCGCCACAAAAGTAGTTCTTGGCACAAACGCGAAGTAACTTCACATCTTAAAATTTATAATCCCCAACAATGATTATATGTTAAAAGAGTGTTTATTCAAATCATCTTTTCATTATCCTCAACGTTATTAAATCCTTCATGGTTTTATTTTAAATTGGCGTTCAACTTCCAGTTTACAAAATCATTCATATTCGCTTTAATCTCCATGTAGGACATCAGTTACCAAAACTGCATTTTCCTTTTTAACTAATTAATTTAAAGTACCGTTTGTGTCGAAGAATTTTCAATATTTATGATATTTTACAAAATAATGTTTCCACCAAAAAACTGCATTCATTCGATAATTTTTTATCTGAAACTACTAAATGTATAACTTCATTGCCACTCTGCATGTTGTTTTGGCTTTATAATCAACGTTACATTTTACTAGGTTTATGAAGGAATCTTGAATTTTATTTACACTGTTGATCGCGTAGATCGAAATGAATCGAATTAATCATACTCTTTAATAAAGTTCTCATTTATATACCGTTTATTTTGACGTCACTCTTTCCAAATTTTACTCGATTCAATTCGAAAGGTTACCCGCCAAGATGATATAAGACTCTTGTGAATAACACTGTTTATTACCTCATCAGTATCGAATTGCGTGATTTATTTACATAGTGAAGCGGGCTTTTTGCTCTTGTCTAAACCATACGGTTAATGGTCGAGTCACATTCCTTCTTATAGTAATTACGATAGCTATAAATAATTTGTATCGATTTTACGACATTTTTACTACATGTTAATTTCCTGCTAAGCAATGACGTATTCGTTCTGAATTAATTCCGAAAATTAATTAATTAAAGTTTTAATCGCTTTCTCAACGAGTTTTGGACACACAAAGGATTTGCATTATTAACGATTGTTAAAGGAAAATATTTGCTTTCATGGTAACTAAAACGTGCTTTTAATGCATATTTTGTAAAGATTAAAGTGTTAGTTGTTAACACGATTGATATCGTTCTTACGCTGAATAAAGTGAATATTTTATGCACGGGAAATATATTTTTATTATAATTAATAAATGAAAATGAATGGATTTGTACTTCTCCTAAAATAATTACTTACATTATTCCATATCAGTTATGAGTCATAAAATAAATGGCTTTGTATTTATAATACGCTTGAAATGATCGATTTGCATTCTAATAAAATTTGCATGTATTGCGTTTTAAGGTATCTCAAGAGTAATTAATTTTATATATATATATATATATATATATATATATATATACGGCTTTATTTTGTGCACACGGATGAATTATTGATATAAAATTGAGGCTTTTAAATACACGGGCAGTGTGTTTTGCTTTGCACTTTAATGGCTATGTATTTACAAGACGCTTATATTATACACAGGGTGGAACAATGAATCTTCGGAAATTTCAAGTTTTTCGGTTTCTTTTATATTTGGTGCGTTTTATTTGTATGCTTTGGGTTTATATATATATATATATATATATATATATATATATATATATAAACTAATTGACCTTTTTTTATATAAATATTGGGATAAATTTCGTTCGATTAAAGTTTGTGGTTTAGTTTAAAAACATTTATTCAACTTAACGTTTCGGAAAAATTTGTTTCCTTAATCATAAGCTACAAAGTGGATAGCATTAAATTACATATATAAAAGTTATAAATCACTTACTTAATGTGTTTTTAGTAGAAAACCTGTTTTGACATGTAACGTCATTTCATTGAAAGTTGTTATTACAAGTGATGTTTGTCAAAACTAGCTTTCTACGTTTTAATAATTTGATTAAAATACAAAATGTTATGATTGTTTAGAAAATATATATATTTATATATATATAATTTAATTCTTGGAGAATGGTAGGTATGGTAAGAACAAATTCATAGTTTTAATGGAACTTCGTAGAATTGGGTTTACAGTTTTGAGATATTTGTCGCATACAGAACGAGTTCTGTTGATTTTATAACAACTTATCGGTAGTAACAAAAACAGATTATCACCCTAAATGTTCAATGAAATTTTCTTTGGCGATACATTTTTCAAGCTGTTTCTAAATTGACCTATGATACTTGATAGCCATCGACGGCGACGTAGGTATGCTGCATGAAGTGCTAATTATTCGATGCCTCATATATTTAATCGTTGTTGACTTTTATTCAAACGGTTTCTAGAGTATATCCTTAAATAGAAAGCCTGAGCTTTAGTTCCTGTGATTTTAGTGACAATGATACTGGACCATTTCGACCACGTGCTGGGCACCCGAAATTGTCCAAGTAATTTTAAGTAATTAATTTAGTTTGCCTTCTAACTTCACTCAAGATTAGCCTACATTAATTTTACCATCAAGCATTAAAAAAAAATTTTTTTAAACTTTGTAAGGGTGCGTTTTTTTTATTAATTTAAGTTCATACAGAAAGTAGTATAACTTTTCTTTGTGGCAAATGTTTAAAGAATCGGGAGTTTTTCCCTATATAAACCCTTAGTTCGTTTTGGTTAATAAATAAATACAGATTCATATTCGATTATAAAGTATGTTCTATTTCACAAAAACCTCCTATGCCTCGTATCTTAACTGTGGTCAACTTCTCTTACTAAATGGTATTCTGAACGAATATCTATAGAGTAAGCACATGTTCACATCTGTGGTCTTAATAACCAGATACCGGCCAAGTCTACTAGTTTAGCACCTTCCATTTTCTGTTTAAAAAAGAAATAAAACCAGCTTACTGGAATTAACGGGAGGTAAATGGAAAATTTAGTTTATTTTGAAAAATATGAAAATTTCAATCGACATATTCGTTAATTTAGAAAAAAACGAAACTAGCAAGGTTAGGCACATATATTGGGATTTTCGAATATTTAGTGCCATTATGTCTTCTTCCTATTTAATTAATTCATTTAAGGCATAATTACATTATTGTGTATTTGAGAAATATCTTTAAAATTACGAACTTCGTTCCAAACTTTTTTTTACCTTTTTATTCATCAATTAGTACTGCTTCAAATTTTGAAGATGTGCGTGTCATTAAAGAAAGCAACTCGTTCGTCATAGCAACCTTGACCTCAAAGCCGATAATTTAATTTTCTTAGCCACTTCTCGCCCTCCGCATAATTTTTGTTTAATACAATTTCAACTGTATATATTTTTCCAACTATTGTTTAAATGGCCACAAATGGTTTACAAATTCATTAAATTCAATCATTAATCAATCTTATTATCATTATCCTCTACCTTAATTTTTTAGGTTTGTTTTAACAGCCCCTGTAAATATCATCTGTTGTTTTTTGTATAATTAACTTGACGATACCTTAATTATTTTCGTGGTATTCTTACTGATCTACGGAAAAGGTCAGCCAATTCTAGAAATAAATAAGGCACTTTCATTTTTTTAACGATGGAAAAACTGCTTTCCAGTAAAAATTTACCATTATTTTCTTAGTAAAATTATTCGAAAGCAGCAACGCGAACATACAACGTGGAGAAGAATTCAGAGTTTTTCCACCTCTGGTCAAATCATTTGATGTGTTCGATGTTGTAAACGTCACGCATAAAATTATGGCAGGTTTTGATATGAAGCTTCTTGCATAAACCTTCCTAATTTTTATCTCTTAATTTTTCAAGAATGAACAAGAATGGGGGCTGCAACTCCAATTATAAAGATTGAAGTAAATACTGGACATGAAAATATTTTTACTAATCTAATACTGCAATAAAATCCTCACTGTATTGTTTAACGAAATTGAAAGTGTCTGTCTAGAGTTTCATGTACATTACCTATCCACTACAGCTTTAAGATGACCGTTTTCAAATGAGATTTCAGTTGATAGCTTCCCATAAAACTGGCAGTTGTAACACGTAGAATCCTGAATCTTGCTCGTCGAGATAAATTACTTCAGACACATTTAATCCTTTATCCTGTGAGTACTTTCTGCAAATCCAGAACGTAGGTGCAACATTAAAGCTTTGTATTTAATGCATAGATAATGTATAAGCCAAATTGTCCATTATTTATCCATAATCCATTACGATTTAATCATAGTCTTTGATCTATGGGTTAACTATACGCGTGTATGTCACTGATAAACTATTTTCTTGTAAACACTTTATATTTATTGAACTGCACCTATTCTTTTCATGTTAAAGCTCATGTGTAAATGCCGCCGTTTTGAAATGAAATACAAATACTTTAAAGAAAACGATATAATAACGTGAGTTCCAAAATTAGGGGATACAGTGTCTAGAAGAGATGAGGTAAAAATCACAATTTCTATTATAATTGAACACTTGGAACTATCAAAGCTTACATTTTTGAAAAAATTTGAGTTGTCATATCACTTCATCCAATTACAGAAGTATATACACCTTTTGGAAATCGATAATACAAAAGTCAAAGGTATCGAGGTACAAAATAACGATCTTGATAAGTTCTAATTATGGATGTTATGGGCTCCGTCAACTTGGCCCCCTCCAAACGATTTATTGGAATGTAATATGTGCATCAGAAAGTACTAGTCTTGCACCACCAAAATAATAGCTTGCACCATGCTGGAAAAACAATTGCGGTAATTTGTTTATAAGGGGGCTAGAATGACGCTAGCTCCCCTCCATTCGAATTTTAAAAAAATGATATGTGCACCAGTTAGAGAAAAACTTGCACCACCTTGCACCACTAAATTTAGAGCTTGCACCAGTTTACAAAATTAGATACAAGCCTTTTCTCGAGAGGGGCTAGAATGACGCTAGCCCCTCCGTTCGAATTTCAAAAAATGATATGTGCACCAGTTAGAGGAAAGCGTGCACCACATTGCACCACTAAATTTAGAGCTTGCACCACATTCAATAAGTCGTCACATTATTATTTTATATTATTTTACATAAAACACTGCCGTACTCCAACGTTTCTGATTGCAATACCTAAGAATTCTAAACAGATCCAATGCTGGAATGTTTTTCTTGCGTTTCTTTTATTTAATATAGTGTAATTATATTTCATTTAATTATAGGAGTATTATCTAATAACGAGGTGCCTAATAATACGGACTTTAGGACAGAATCAGGACGTTCCTACAAGAGGCTTACAAATGCACTTGCAAGGTATTACAGAACGCGTAATATAACTGCATGATTTACGGGTGTCAAATTTAAGTCAAGTTAGAACCAAATATAGCAGAATTCAGTTTTAAGCAGCATACAGAACCATAGTCGTAGACAGATACTTCCGGAGAGGTCTTGCACAAATTTTTTAATTTAATTACATTTCTATGGATGTAGCTATCTACAATACACTAACTCTTCCGCTTAACTTTCTATGAGTTTCACAAATTTCCCTTTCTAACTTATGACTGACGGCCATTCAATTTTTTTGTAAAATGTCACTTCCACCATTTTTTAACTACGTCATAATTGACTTTTGTTAAACCTTGAATTTCGAATCGTCCTGGATATTAATTTTCTTTATTAACCCTTGAATTTCAGCACATGCGGCACATTTATTTAATCTTTTATTTTTAAAATTGCGAAAAAAGTCTTATCGTATGTTGCGGATTTGAACCCGGTATCGTCTGACTGATAGCTTTTCTAGGAATGTATAACTTAGATATCTGGGATACCAAAGACTTATTTTTACATTTTTGAATTATTTGAATTATTTCCAGCTACCTATATTTAAAGGGTTTTGAATAAAGCTAATATTTGATCTTTTCGAAAAATCACTTTTCCCACGTTTCTCAAATATCTACGAAATGTATAAAAAAATTTGAATTCCAAATAACGATTATTACTCAACAACAAGATCTATAAAACATTTCCTATTCAACCGATTTTGAATCTCTTCGGATAACAAAGCTATCCATCCAGTGCTATCCAGAATGAGACACCCTGTAGCATCGATTTGATTGTACTATTTTCAGTTTATCCAGATTCCCTGCCGAAATAGCTTTATCAGAAGTAACTAATTCGGAATAAGTTCTTTAATTTGGATCGTACGATGAGATTGTCAAATACAACATTATGATAATCTGAAAATGTTTTATCTGAGGATTACATTTTTGAAGAACGCCAGAGTTTTTGTGGATATTATGTCTTAATATTTTCTGTAATTGAAAATCTCTTCAAATTTTCTAGAATGTTTATTAAACGGGATTTGATTACTGTTTTATAGTAATCTTGGAATAGTCAGTATTATATATGGAAATCGGAAAAGTTTGTACTAGTTGAGATTGAATTTATTGCTGAACATTACTTAAAATCATAGGTAGGTATCCTTATTATAGTTAGATTGATAATTGATTTCACTGCTGTTGCTTAGTTTATTTTTCACCTAAAGGTTTTTACGTATTATTTTGTTCTGTATGAGCTATAAACTTCTATAAATTTTGAAATTGCTCAAATTAAGTAACTAATCAATAGTAATTAATTAAATAAGTTTATTTCAAAATTCAAACACATAAAAATGTTAAACTCAAAATTAAAATAATTTTTTTAATATTTAAATATAAAAGACTATCTCTTATTCGAACAGGTTTTCTTAATTCTAAAAATGTATATCACCTAATAGATAACATTGATAATGGACAGTACAATTAAAAATATATCTCTTAATACCTACATTTTCAAAAGAAATTTTTGAAATTAAAATAAATTTTCTGATTATAAGAATATTAAATCTTATTGCCAATAGCTTTCACAATTCTAAAAATTTTAGTAAAAAATAAACGAAATTGAAAGAAACAAGATTGATAGTGACTTAAAATACATTTCTGAATATACTTAGGACAATTGAACATTAATTTAAATAATAAAAGACTTCAAACTATTAGTTTCAAAAATTCAGTACTTAAAACTTGAACGTATATTTTCGGTAAAATTTGGGGCTAAAATTCAAAAATCACTTGCTAATTTGTCTTTGTATTTTTGATGAACTTTTATCTGTGGCACAGATATATAGCTCTATCAATTAAAAGAATGTTTCCAATCCCATTAAAGAAAAATGGATATGTTTAAGCGTATATAATTGTTTTACGGCTATTTTGAATACAATAACATAATCTTTCCTAACGTTCTGTAATTATACTTCATTTTATGCTAATTACTATACTCTTAGTTTTAAATATATTGCACATGGGCTTGTTGAATAGCAAGTCCCACATTGCAGGTCAAACACTCTTGGTGGTAACAGGCAACAATGTTCCTCCAAAAAAATGTATAAAGGCTACAAAGTTAAACCGATGGGAGGAGGGAGCAAAAAACTTTCTATTGCGATAAAGTATTTCGGTACACAATTGAGTAGAAAACGGGTACGAAGGTTTGAGGATGTTTTTGAAAAAACGGAGCAAGTAGGGGGAGGGGTTTGTTTTGCCAGCGCCCATCCCCTCCCCCCACATATTCTTCAAACATATTTAGAAAAAGGGAGGTACAAAATACTATAGTTGCGGTACATGTAGGTACAAAACGGGTACAAAATTTTGAGAACGATTTTAAAGCAATTGGAGCAAGTATGGGGCCGTAGTTTAGTCCCTATTCCCTCCCCGTTCAATTTTCAAATATATCGAGCAAGGTAGGTACAAAATATTTTAATTAAAGTACATTTCGGTACAAAATGCGTACAAAATCGATATTTAAAGCAACTGAGGGTAAGGGGGCTAACGAAATGGACCTGGTATTTATTGCATTTAATACCATCTAAAATTGCACAAGACTGTATTTTATATAAGTTATGAAAGGTTTTAAAATCATCGACATGTACATTCAACAAAAAAAAATAATATCTTGAAACACTGATGAATATCATTAAATAAATTTCATGAAAGACTTCAATTCCAATAAAATTGTCTTTCTTTGAGCACTGCATCCATAGCTCCATGAGCTGCCGCATTTATATAAAATAATTGTTATTTGCTTTAAGAATATTAACAATTGTTTTGAAGAAGCGAACATTTGCATATCGCAATTGATCGCTTATTGCATTAAATAAATATGTAATTCGGCGGGTGAAAAATTCAAATGCTTTATTACTCAACAATAGCGGACTTTCTAAGAACGGGCTGCACCTAATGTCGATGGAGAAATTGGCCGTCAGTGACTAAACGCCTCTAGAAAAATAGTAACATTTTGTCTGGCAGGAGAGAGTTCCAGAAGCATAGTAGACAAAAATTAATTTGTTGGCAATCTTTAGGTGAAAAATTAACTAAGCAACAGCAGCGAAATTAATTATCAATCTAACTATAATAAAGATACCTACCTATGATTCTAAGTAATGTTCAGCAATAAATTCAATCTCAACTTGTACACACTTTTTCCGATTTCCATATATAATATTGACTATTCCAAGATTACTATAAAACAGTAATCAAATCCCGTTTAATAAACATTCTAGAAAATTTGAAAAGATTTCCAATTACAGAAAATATTAAGACATAATATCCACAAAAACTCTTGCAGTTCTTCAAAAATGTTATGCTCAGATAAAACACTTTCAGATTATCATAATGTTGTTTTTGACAATCTCATCGTACGATTCCAATTTAAGGACTTACTTCGAATTAGTTACTTCTGATAAAGCTATTTCAACAGGAAATCTTCATAAACTGAAAATAGCATTATCAAATCGTTGCTACAGGGTGTCTCATTCTGGATAGCACTGGATGGATAGCTTTGTTATCCGAAAAGATTGAAAATCGGTTGAATAGGAAATTTCGTAGATATTTGAGAAAAGTGGGAAAAGTTGACACCCCTAAATCATGCAGTTATATTACGTGTTCTGTAATACCTTGCAAGTGCATTTGTAAACCTCTTGTAGGAACGTCCTAATTCTGTCCTAAAGTCCGTGTTATTAGTCACCTCGTTATTAGATAATACTCCTATAATTAGATGAAATATAATTACACTATTTTAAATAAAAGAAACGCAAGAAAAACATTTCAGCATGGGATCTGCTTAGAATTCTTTAGGTCTTGCAATTCAGAAACGTTGGAGTATGGCAGTGTTTTATGTAAAATAATATAAAATAATAATGTGACGACCTATTGAAGGCGGTGCTAGCTCTAAATTTAGTGGTGCAAGGTGGTGCAAGGTGGTGCAAGCTTTCCTCTAACTGGTGCACATATCATTTTTTTGAAATTCGAATGGAGGGGGGCTAGCGTCATTCTAGCCCCCCTCATAAACAAATTACCGCAATTGTTTTTCCAGCATGGTGCAAGCTATTATTTTGGTGATGCAAGGTGGTGCAAGATTCGTACTTTCTGGTGCACATACTACAATCCAATAAATCGTTTGGAGGGAGGCCAAGTTGACGGAGCCGATGTAGTTTGTAAGTATAGGTTCTAGAGCGAAAGGAGGCATGCGCGTTTTTCAGAATCTATGATATTTCAAAGTGGGTAGACGTCTTTTAGAGATTTTACCTTCAGGCTCCCCATCTCGCTGTATCGTTCTTGCATTTAAATACTTGCCTGATTCTCAAGCCTGTGCGGGTTGTTGAGAGTTTTGAGGTCCTAAAAGTGTTTCAGGTGTCTTGGCTGCGTTGTTCACGCGAACTAGTTCCCTTGCGTCTGGAGTTTACTGGTGTTGGCGGGATTTCAAGTCTTTCTCAGGTTGCCGCCTTTAGAGAAATTTGGTTGATCTTTGTAGATTTAATCGTTGCCGCTCTCTAATTGAGGGATTAAACTTACGGGTCCTTTTTTGTAAATTGTTCATAAATACGACCCATAAGCTAATCGTCGTGGCTTCCCTCATTTGTCCTAAAGTGGTCATTCAGATTTAGCATCGCACGGATGCTCCCAAAGTCCGGTTGTTTACAACATTTAGCTGAAACGACAATGTGATATTGTTGAAGATGTCATATAGTACGTCAACTCAGCCGCTTGGACGCTGAACTGAGTTGGTTTCAGTAGCTGTGTAGCTGAAATATATGGTTTTTCTGATTTGATTGATTGTCGCATGCTAAATGATTGGTGTTGATCTTCACTTGCAGAACTGGTTTGTTCAACGGTGCTTGAAGCCTACAGTGAGTAACAAGTGAAGTATACCGTAATGTATCCTCCACGACAGTGCTCTTCGATTCCATTTTGGTATACCTATATACGTCGGCGCCTTCTCTCTGCTGTTGTTGATAGTTAAGGTAGAAATATATTGGCTACTGTTGGATTGACGCTTTCTGTTACGGAGTGTTTCATTCACTATCATGATGTTGAAGCAATAAATACGTAGTCGATTCTTCTAACTGAAGCTTTTTTTCTGGAAGCATGTTGGTGTAGGAGAAAATGTTTTGCGAGTATAGATACTTTTCCGTACGATCCATAGCTGATATTTTCTTTTTAACTATAGTGTTCATGTTTAGCTCAGCTTAGTAATGAGTTTTTTCAGTAAACTGGAGAATTGTTAATCATATCCAAGGTTTCCGTTGGTATGGTATTTGTACAGTTTTGTTTAAAATACTTGGTTATTATTAAGTTATATGACTACTCTAGTTTCGATAGCCCGTGAAAGCCGTAACAATCGAGTGTCAATTGACTCATTCAGTAGTTATTTTTCAGTGAAAAGTTTTTGTCAAATTTAAAGGTTTTTTATCAGCTATTTTATTACGTATACAAGTTTTTCTTGTTTTCTGGCACGGAAAACTGCATTCCACTGACTACACTTCTTGAATGGATAGCCAGAATTTGAGAAAGCAGTTGATAGATTTTTTATAGATGTCAGAATCTGAAGTAAACATTTAAGTTTTGGGGTTCGAAAGCGCTATACTGCACATTAGTATAAATTTCTTAATCTACCTTTTGTAGACGTTGCACTTTCACATCAGGAAATATACAGGGAGAACATTGTTTAAAATTATTTAGAGAACCAAGGAAATGTTTCGTGGTAAATGATTTAATACAGCTATTAATGTGAGAAA
Source organism: Platerodrilus igneus (assembly GCA_036346225.1). Classification (NCBI taxonomy): domain Eukaryota; kingdom Metazoa; phylum Arthropoda; class Insecta; order Coleoptera; family Lycidae; genus Platerodrilus; species Platerodrilus igneus. The sequence goes on along the minus strand of JARFIW010001052.1, from coordinate 1,392,276 downwards.
ATTTTTTTGTGCACATTTAAAAAACGGAAAGCATCTGTATTGAAATGATGTCCAATATTTTGTAAAATACAACTATGTATTTTTCAAAACGATGTCCATGTTTAAACTGTGCCGTACTGCATCTGTGGCGGTCATCAGTTATTGTGTAGGGATAGAATTAGTAGTAGTAAATGGGGTGTGAGGGGGCCTGATCTAGATAATAGGTCTTTGACCCTTTTTACTAACCCGTATGACCGCCTAATCCTCACTATCAGGTTTTTCTATTTTCCTCTCCCGTTGCAAACCTACTTGTTTCTCTAATGAAAGCCAGCATGTCTGGTAGAGAAGGGAGATTAATTCTCCTGTTCCAAGCTGCATGAGTGCAGGGTCCTATTTCTTAATCTCATACCCATCGCCCTCTCCTATATAGTAGGCAATAGTTTTTTCCTGCCGTTTACAGGTTGGGCACTTGGACTCGGTTTTGATACATAACAGGGCCATGTGTCTCCGTAACCTGCGATGGTTAGTGAGGGTTCACATCAACACGTTGATTGTTTTCCTATCTTTATTTAATAGCAATGCCATTCTTGAATTGTCCGATTCCGCTATCATTATTGTTGACTCTTTACAGTCACCTCTTCTTTTTCACTCCCATATTCGCTTCTTCTACATTCAATGTTTTAGTTCGGGCGCCACCGATTTTTCGTTAAGCCTATTCGTGGTCCAGACTCTAAGTAAGAGATTCCTCCTTGCTGCTTAGCTAGACTATCGACTTTCTCGTTTCGCTGCAGACCGTAGTGTTCTGGAACCCAAAAGAGCTTAACTTCCTTCTGACTGTATAATTCCTTCGTGCGTCTCCGCACTTTTAAACAGTGGGCATTTGGTCCTGGTAGAGGAGACTACTTGGAGTACTGCTTTACTATCTGAACAGAATAAACTTTTGTTCTTCTACCTCTCTTATCTCGTGGCTTTCGGCCACTTTTAATGTTGCTTATTTCTCTGCCTGGAAAATAGTTGTATATCGGCCTATGGGAACACTTCAATGAGCCCCCTTGCTCTCCAAATATACTTCTGTCCTGGCAATTCCCGTCAATATAACACACCAGTAAGGTCTAGTGGGGGGATTTAACCTTATTTTGTTCCCATTTTACCTTCGAATGAATTGTGAGAGTGAATTGCCTTTTAATCTAGTCTCTGCTTCCTTCACTTTGATAGCAGAAATGGGAAATTCCTTTTCTGCTATAGCAGACACGTTAGCATGCCCTACTACTTCCACCCTCTTCCGCCACCCGACGGTATCTCAAAGTCTCAGATACGTCGCCAGGGCTTCCTTCTAAATCCGCATGGGTGAGCTGGGAGTCCTAGTAAAACTTCTAGCTCTTTGGTAGGTGTTTTCCTCATTGCTTCTGAGATTTTCAAGCAGGGATACAGAGATACAGAGATACACTGACAAGTTGGGTCCGAAGCCACCGTACTATTGACTTTTATTGGACCATAGGTCTTACTATTTCTATGTGCAGCTAGTATAAGATTTGGGAATTGATGTCCCAACTTTTGCTGACAACACAGTGTTACGGCCAGAAACTGGCTATCGCCTTTTCTGTTGTCTTTATCAATTTGACCTTTTAGCAAGGATCGTTCCTAGGTACTTAATCTCTGTTTTAAGAACAAGTGGTTTATATTACAGGAATGATTGGAGCCTGAATACTTGGATGTTTCTTCTTCTAGTGAAGAGCATCACACACCTTTCTCCTCGCACCATCTTTCAACTAAGCATAGACCTGCATTCGTTCGCAGAGTATGCTCATAAACCTGCTACTTCCACCCTCTTCCGCCACCCGACGGTATCTCAAAGTCTCAGATACGTCGCCAGGGCTTTCTTCTAAATCCGGATGGGTGAGCTGGGAGTCCTAGTAAAACTTCTAGCTCTTTGGTAGGTGTTTTCCTCATTGCTTCTGAGATTTTCAAGCAGGGATACAGAGATACAGAGATACACTGACAAGTTGGGTCCGAAGCCACCGTACTATTGACTCTTATTGGACCATAGGTCTTACTATTTCTATGTGCAGCTAGTATAAGATTTGGGAATTGATGTCCCAACTTTTGCTGACAACACAGTGTTACGGCCAGAAACTGGCTATCGCCTTTTCTGTTGTCTTTATCAATTTGACCTTTTAGCAAGGATCGTTCCTAGGTACTTAATCTCTGTTTTAAGAACAAGTGGTTTATATTACAGGAATGAATGGATCCTGAATACTTGGATGTTTCTTCTTCTAGTGAAGAGCATCACACACCTTTCTCCTCGCACCATCTTTCAACTAAGCATAGACCTGCATTCGTTCGCAGAGTATGCTCATAAACCTGCTACTTCCACCCTCTTCCGCCACCCGACGGTATCTCAAAGTCTCAGATACGTCGCCAGGGCTTCCTTCTAAATCCGGATGGGTGAGCTGGGAGTCCTAGTAAAACTTCTAGCTCTTTGGTAGGTGTTTTCCTCATTGCTTCTGAGATTTTCAAGCAGGGATACAGAGATACAGAGATACACTGACAAGTTGGGTCCAAAGCCACCGTACTATTGACTCTTATTGGACCATAGGTCTTACTATTTCTATGTGCAGCTAGTATAAGATTTGGGAATTGATGTCCCAACTTTTGCTGACAACACAGTGTTACGGCCAGAAACTGGCTATCGCCTTTTCTGTTGTCTTTATCAATTTGACCTTTTAGCAAGGATCGTTCCTAGGTACTTAATCTCTGTTTTAAGAACAAGTGGTTTATATTACAGGAATGAATGGAGCCTGAATACTTGGATGTTTCTTCTTCTAGTGAAGAGCATCACACACCTTTCTCCTCGCACCATCTTTCAACTAAGCATAGACCTGCATTCGTTCGCAGAGTATGCTCATAAACCTGCCAAATACCAGAACAAGCCCATCGTGCGTAGACCTGTTCGTGAAAGCTTTTCGTTGGGCGTTCTAAAAGTTTGTCCATCACCAGGCATCACAAGTGGTGCGACAGGCAGCTTCCCTATGGGCAGCCTTCTGCAACACTCACAAGTACCTAGATTCGCCTCTACTCTCCAGTGCATCGACGCTGACTGTACCTAATTTACCACAACCCACGGGCCACCTCTGGTATAAAGGACCTTGCACGTTGTATCCGTTCGCGCCTTATTGAAAGCTTCCACCAATCGATGAAAACTACTAAGACTACTTCCTTAACATGAAGAGCCTTTTCCATCTTGTGTACCACCATGTGTAGGACCGACTGTCGACCTACCAACCAGGCAAGTGTGTAGGTATTGGTGAAATGAATGTGTCACCAACACCTTTTTCACAAGAAATCTATCGCCTAACCATTGTCTTCAAGAGAAAGGACATCAAACTTATTGGTCTAAAAGAATTGGGGACTGAGTGTAATCGTTCTACCCACCTTGGCAATGAACAGCACCTGGCCAACCTCTATAAAGATGCATCATGACTCAATGCCAGGGTACTAGTGGTAGTATCAGATTTAGGCCGCTCGGAATCAAACCTGGAAATATTCTATTTGGCGCTGGCGATTTCAAGGGTTGAAATTCCTTTACCGCGTATGAAACGGACTGTAAATATTCTTTGTGCCAGTTACTAATCAGGCTCTGCCGCTGGCAGCTGGCAGTTGCAGTGTTACTCTATCTAGGGATAATTTAAATACTATCGTTTCTTTTGCTGTTTAAAAATTTAGTAGAGTGTATTCATTTATATCATTTATATCACGGGTAGCTCGGATGTCCTGTACAAAGTTGTGTAATTTTCTTCGTTTGTATCTAGATACATTGCTAACATTCTCTGAGTGCTTGTACTGTTTGCTGGCATCAGAGTAAACATGCACATTGGAATGAAGTGGACGGAAATCTGCTTACTTGCTACGTGTTTTGCTTGACTTGGTACTATATATGGTAATTTGGAGGAAAAGTATGGTTATAAGGTTTAACAGAATTTTATCATTTTAATTAAATATTGGATATTGCGTTGCTGTTGACGTACGAAGAAAAAAAATACAATCAGATAATGATTGAAAATGGTATATCCAATGAATAGTTTTAGGTGAATGTTTTTTTCTTCATTCGCTGAGCAAGCCTCCATCGTTAGTTATTGACTAATTATTAGTCTGTTACATATACTATTAAAATATATATGTCCGCATGTCTTATAATTATATTATAATGAACGTTTCCTATTCTTCATTAGGGTTTGTTAGAAATTGCTAATTAAAACACTACATAACACGTACATTTTGCGGTTTGTATAATCCTGTAAATTTTCAAAATATTCACTATCATAAGTTAACCCAGTGTAATATAAATTTTATGACCTTTTCAGATTCCACATATTGTGTTGTGTTGGTCTGGGAATGTTGGGGAATGCACGAGCAACCGACTACTATATTAGCGGCGCATTTAGGTCGTAATTTGTCTGAATGCGCTGCATGCCTAGCAATACAATTTGAGAGGAACACGTTAGTTTATCCGTGTGCATACGTGTAATCCTAGTAAAGCCATTAATTCCATTTTAATGGATTGTTGATAATGCACATGATGCTAGGGGTAAAATAATATGCCGTTACGTTTCATAACGGACTTTAATATAGAAAAATTATTAATTTATTCGGTGTGATAAACCTTTTATGTGGTTTAATCATAACCGGTCTATATTGTGGGGGATATTCTTTCTGCATGGTTAGCATTAATTCATATTTGCAATAAACACAAAAAAATTGATCATTTAGCATTAAGCCTAAAAATCTCACAAGACGAAATTTGTGTTTTGGAAAAGCAAAACGTGAACTTTGCTTCTAATGTCTGCATTCGATTTTTTGTAAGCTACAGAAATTGCGCGAGTGTAAATACCGAGGTGTCTGAAGAATTTTATGAGTAGCAGTAGATTTCAGAGTTTTATTATGTGCGGCAAGTACTAGTTTTATGGGACGCCATCAAACCAACCGAATTTTTATTTGTAAACGAGCAAAATAAATGAAAATCTCCGAGCACGTTATTTCTATTAAAGGATAAAGCGAAATTACTCTAAATGAATTACTTTTGTATTGTTTTAATTATTGTGTTTGGGCTAATTTACACAGTGAAACTTACTCTTATGTTGGAAGCGCCCAGACGCTGCAGTGAGGGGAACGCATCATGACACTTACTGTATTGTGCGATCGGTCAGTAGTTGGCATACAAGTTGCTACAATATTCTTTTACTTAAGCTAGAGGGTTTGCTAGTTATGGATTTGTTTAAACTTTAATATTTATGTTGAGGAGCTTTCAAAAGCAGTTCAACAAACTTAACAATGATTCTAATCATTTATATGCAAACATTGCTAAGTTAGACCAGGGCTGAAGCCTTTGAAAATGGTAAAAAGTGGAGAAAAATAATAGTAGGATGAAGCCTATTGGAAAAGGAAGAGAATATAACAAAAATGAAAGGAAATATAATTTACGGGCGATCTGAGATCGGGAAGTGGAAGGGGGTGAGTTTTAAGGGTAGAAAACGGTTTATCTCGATTTCCGGCAAAACTACAAGTCCTATGGAAAAAGTTAAGCAAAGTTGTAGGTAATAAAAGGATCTACAACTTTTGTATTTACACTTTTTCACATAATCTCAAAATTTATGAAAAATTCAAATAACCAAGTTTTTGGTTTTTTATTTTTATCTTTTACAAAAAATTTCCTTTTTCACAAAATTTGGTGAAAACGTACCTTTTTATATCCCGAACAAACTGTAATTTTTTTGATTTAAAATATTTATTTTTTCACTTTATTTTAACTTAATATCGAAAAACCACCCTAATTTTCAATCGAAAATTCTCACATCAAAATAACTGTTTTTTTAAAAAAGTCGGTGGGCTTTTTGTTCGCTGAAATCTCTACTTTCTGATGGTGTAAAAAAATAGATATTACTGTGGTAAATTTTCGCAAAAAAATGCAAAGAAACGAAAAAAACTCGAATCCGAATTTTTTTTTTATCATTTTGTACAATTTTGAGCTATTTATTAAAATTTATACTTTAATTACTCGAAAAATGTAAGATTCCATGTTACATTGATAAACAAAAAATTACAAGTCGAAATATACTACTATAATTAACAACCAAATAAGTTAAGAAAGTTATTATTTAATAAGACATCTATAATATTTTGAGAAAGTTGTAGAATCTTCTTTAAATTATGTGCGTAGATATCTATTTATTATTATTTTGAGATAATTTATATACCTGAGTGAACAACGGTAAATTTTAGGCCTTCAAAAGGTAAATTTCATAGAGAAGTAGGGAAGGGGCTAGGATGATCTGGGCCTTACTACCTGTTATTTCGTAGCAGCTGTAAACACCGTTAGCCAGTATTCGAGATACAGAGAAGTGAACAACATCGTTCATTAAAATACACGTGCAGGCTGAATGACTTTAAGAGAATTGTAACAAATTTACTTTACAAGAAACTTTTGGAATCTATTTTTTGAAGTTCTATTAGCAAGGTATATGTTGGCTGTATTTTAATCTGTATCAATCAGCACTAAAATAAAAATAGTAATATTTTCTTTCATAAATAGTATGTTTAACGTTTCATAACCTACAAAATTAAAATCGAATGATATTTTAGTACAATTTGATTTTGTCTTTTCAGATTATCAGTATGGATGAATCTGTTTGTATAATCTGAAATAAGGCTGATGATAAACCGTGTATGAAATAAAAAAAGCAGCTCTGAATCGTGTAGTGGGGTCTAGCGAGAAAGGAATCGACAATAAATACAAAAAATTTGAGGCTTTTACATCAACTTTTATGCATCGAACTTGTCAAAGTCAATATAATGACGAGACTGCAATGCCTACATTCTGGAGTTCCAGGCATAGAAAATCAAACGAAGGGGAAAAAAAATGAAGATGCTCTTAGATTTAATTTTGAATCTTATTGTTTTCTCTGCGGTGGGTTTGTCGGTAATATTTAAAAAGAAAAAATTTCATATGTTCAAATTAACGATACAAGAGAGAATATATTACAGTATATTCAAAAACAAAACACATTACATGATTTTGATAAAAACATTTCTGCTCGTTTGAGAAATGTGCCAGATTTAGTCGCAGATAAAGCGCATTATCACACAGCTTGTTTGTCTACTTTTTATAACAAAAGAACTGAAAGGAAAAGGGGTCGCTCAGCATGTGAAAACACTAAGAATTTCATTAACTATCTTATTAATTATATCGTTGACAACGAAACAGAATGTCAATTTTCTGTCAATGAAATAAAAGAGGGATTTTCAGGAGATCTTCCAGCTATTAAGAAAAAATCGAAAGAGCATTTTCAGAACGATATCGAGTGTCATTTAATGGAAAGAGATACAAAAATGGTAAAAAAATGGTAAAATGGTAAAAAAGATTACAAAGTAGAGACAGCGAACGAAGTAGAATTGTTCAAATGGCTGCTGAAATTGTTTTAGAAGGTATACATTTTAAAGTATACGATATGAAGTACTACGAAATTCCAGATTTTAACGAAGGCAATCTTTTAAGGATGTTCCTGAAACCTTGCAAGTTTTTTTGAATATTGTAACGAATATATATTCTATAGCACCATGTTTGTAAGAATCGCTTCAGCATAGATTTATTCTGTGGTATTTAATTCTCGTATTTGATGCTATAATGTCTAAAAGAAACAATCCTATCTGAAAACGGGAAACCATGTTCGCTTAAATAACTTAAATGCTTTGCACGGAGGTATTTAATAATATTATAATTTTCAAGGAACGTATTTATATGGGGTCTAGTAGTTTGTGTTGTCTACCTTACAGGCGAATTCTTCCTCTTCATTCGGTAGAATTAGGATAGCGCGTGCGTGTACTAGTCACGAGGTATTGCGCCACGCAAATAAGGTGTCGTACTAACGAGGACGGCCATTGCTTCTTCTAAATGTAGTCGAGTTGGCAGTGTGTTTTCTTAAGAAGGATGAATCTCCATTCTTTACAGAAGTGGGGCTTACGAATTGGCGTGGGGTGGATATAATAGGGGACGGGTTGCCTTGGGACACGGTACGAAGCGCCAGACTCCTGTGACACCGGCAAGGCAATGAAACGCGTCGCCCCGTATTATTATTGTGCTAGGATTTGTTAACGCGTATGACAGAACGGAGAATTAAAATGATGGACTAGAATGAAGGTATTATAGTTGAATCCAAGGTTGGAAAGCTGTTCATTTATCAGTGCAAGTACAGCCGTGATTTAAAGTTTCGTCACAACAATTTGATGAACACATTTCGAAGCATGTACGTCGACGTTTAATAATTAGATTTGAAAACATCAACACCTACAGGTATCAAATGTTCTTTTTTGCTTTATTTGTGAGGATTCGTGAATGCTTACTTATATAATTTTCAAGGATCGTTTGGTTAAGTTAAATTTTGTATGTATAGAACAGCGTGTGAGAAAATAGCCACGAATTACTACAGTAGTAGTTTTGTAAAATTTGCATAAATTCACTTGCTAACAATATGATATTTTAGTCCATTTCTTACTTTTAAAATATTTATTTACTCATATTAAAATTTTAATAAGCCTCTAATACCAGATTTAAATGAAAAGTTGTTTGTCTAAGTTAACTACATGTGATTCGATTTTTTTTTAGAAATAATGTTTGAGACACATGTGAACCAATACTCAGATCTGAATGCTTGGTGCCAAAACTTGTTTTGATATATTATTATTAACTTAAGGTTCTGTTATGTCAAAGACAGATGTATTGAAAACTCGATTTTATTTGTTCATTTTGTAAATATATTTAAAGAAAAAATTCAAGAAAGAGAAACTATATTAAATTTCATTTTTAGACTCAAGTTTTTTTATTCCATGCATAATTAAATTTACTAAATTTTTAAAGTAAATAAGTTTGTTGATCTATGAAATTATACGAGGCTGAAGTAATTTAAAAAGCCCAGATATGCTACAACTGGTTTGTTCTAGGTATTTATTTTTGATTTAAATATCTTTGGTGTGGTAATCTCAATATTATCCACCTGTAATTATTGGCATGTATTTTTATTGGAAAGCACAAACTGTGTCTTTCTAATAGAGAATTTGTTGTGATTTTGTTCCAGGTTCATCACATTAGTTTAGTAAGTTGTAAGTTTTTATTGCATTTATATCCCGTGAGTTTCTGTATCTTCTCATAGGAGAATTGAATCTTTAGTGTAACCGTTCATACAGATACAGTGGCGCTCAACCCATTTTCCTTTTGTTAGTTTATTGTAGAGTTTAGACCATCACCACACCCTTTTCTCATTGCTCACCCTTGGGGTAATTCCCAGACTTAGCCGCGAATAATTAAAGCTTCACTTTATCCATCAACAAGGAAGCTCAAAAAAAAATTACGCTTTACTGACGCCCAAACAACGTGGGGCGTGCATTAGTAAAGAGAACAGAAAAAAATAAACGCTTCAATATTGTGTGTAAAAGTTATAAAGAAAATAGTACAAATAATGTTCGTAGAATGGATAAAAAAGTGGCCACAATGTCTCATTGCATCATTACATCTGTAAGGCCACGTTCTTTTATAACTCCAATTTTACTTGGTTTGTCGTCGATGATTTACAAAAAATATGCCTCTAAAGGATTGATCGACTCATTATCTAATTTAGGTTTGTGTTCCTCATATAAAGAGACTTTGCGCTTTGAAGCATCGATTATCCAGGAGCCTGTTAATCATACGTTTTTTTCCGGATTCTAACGTTCAATTTATTTATGACAAAGCGGATGATAATACATGCACGATTGATGGCAAGAATACTTTCCATGCAATGGGTGGCATATTGGTGTTACTCCTGCGTCTAGTGTTACCTTAAAGAAAACCATCTCTAGATTAAAACAGATTCCATCTTCTGAAGAGATAAGCGAAATTGGATTTGTGAAATTGAAACGTTTTGAAAACAAAAATTCCGATGAATTGAAAGCAGTTCAGATATTTTAGATATTACGGACAACTATGAAAATTCTTCACTAGATTTTGCATGGTCTTATTCAAAATTTGCAAACAACAAATCCGATGGTTGTTCATGGAAAAGTTACATCGTAATTTGACTTATCTTACTTCAAAAATTATTCCTATACCGTTTAGTAAAAATCCACCGAGTGATTATGATACCATTTTTACATCGTTGGTACAAGCGGCTAAACAATGCCAAAAACAAGAGCAAAAGATTGTGTTCGTTACGTTTGACCAACCGCTATACCATAAAGCTCGCGAAATCTTAGCCAGTATTGATTTAGATAATGATCCCTACAATTTGTTGTCAATCCAAGTAAGACTTAGGGGATTTCATTTATTGATGTCGTTCCTCGGAGCGATTGGATTCATCATGGATGGTAGTGAACCTAAAGAAGCTTTTTGTGAATTATATGCAGAAAATTCGTCCGATAAAGCTCCTTCCGGACACGCATATGCACGAGCTATCAGAGGACATTTTTTAGTACAGCCCGCCTTGTCTGAATTAATTCTTTCATCGATGGAGTTGTCGGACACAGAAAAGGGGCCAATGAATACATTTTTGCTGGATTTATGAACAGACAATTTTGAACACAATTTGCATCACAAAGGTTTTAAGATCATAAAAGACAAATTTATCGAGCATCTAAAATTAGTACAAAAAAGAGGTCCTACCGCAAAACTTTGGATGCAATACTGGCAAATGGTGTCGTTAGTTAAAGATTTCGTACGAGCTGAACGTGCAGATATTTGGGAATTACAATTAAAATGCGTGCAAAGAATGCTTCCATATTTTCATGCAAGTAAGCACTTTTTATACGCAAAATCTGCTCATCTTTATCTCCAAGATATGCGTAAGCTTAAAGATGCAATAAATGATGATTATGAATTTACGCGATTAACCGAAGGATTATTTACGATTAGACGTACTAATAAATTTTGGTTGGGAGTTTGGACGGATATGACGATCGAGCAAGTTTTGATGAGATCTATGAAAACTCAGGGTGGACTTACACATGGTCGTGGTTTGTCTGAAAGTGTTTTAACAAAATTCGTATTAACAATGATGTTACTTGTCGAAGTTTGCAATGAAATGTATTTTGTATTGTTTCCTTTACAACTACAGAGTAACACATTGATTCCAGGGACTATCGAATAAAAAAAGATGTAGCTGATTTACAAATATTACAAAATTTTTTAAACAGGTATGATTCTTTTCGAGAGACTGATAACATGATGTCAATATTTTCCGGAATTATTGGCAGTAATTCTGTAAATTGCTGCGAAGCTTATGAAGAAGGAAAGAGATCTTCGCAAGCTATTGTTGGAACGAATTTCGGCAGTGTCAAATTTAAAAGAAAAAACAAAGTCTTATCTCTAAAAACGGTTTAGTCTTCCGTTAAAGTAAACGGAGATATTATAACCATCGATCCATTATTGCCATTTCAAAGAATATCGTTAACGATCGACAGTAAAAAGGAGATGGAAACTTATTTGCAATACGAGCGTGCACCTTTTCCATTGTCACTTTTTACAGAAAATGGCCTCAGGAAAAATGTTACATCTCAACTTTACGAATTATTTGTGAGTGCGAATGGACCAACGCATTCTGACGGCATTATGCATGTCGCCGACGGTAGATTTTTACTGCACAAAGTAATTTGGCAGAAAAATGAAACGGTGGAAGAGATCATGATTAAATATGTGCGCTATGTAGAAAAACATTATGCAGCAAGCAGCTATATCGTTTTTGATGGGTACCCCGAAATTGAAAAATCAGTTACTGTGACAAGCAGCTAATTCAACTAAAAGAGGAGAACGTAGTCGTAGAAAAACTTCACACGATATTCCAGGGTTCAATTACCAAAACCATACAAAAATACCATTTTTGCAAGAAACATTTTTATCTAATGAGAAAAACAAGGACACAATAATAAAAATTTTAATGAAAAGATTACAGTCACAAGGAGTTGCCTGTAAACAAGCAAAACAAGATGCTGATGCTGACATAATTAAGACCTCGATAGAAATTACCAGAGATAGTAATAAAACTGTCATTGTTGTCGGTCAAGATATTGATCTCTTAGTCCTTTTGAATCAATTAAATTCAAATAATCATGACATTTATTTTCTGTAGCCAGTTTCTGGAAATGTAAAAGATCTATTTTTCACGTCTAATAGTTTCAAATATGAATCCTTCAAAAACATCGTTACATTTCTGCATTGTTTTTCTGGCTGTGATACAATATCTGGTTTTGCCGAAAAAGGAAGGAAAAGTAGCGTAAATTCATTATTAGATGATAAAAATTTGTCAAATTTGGCCAATTTTCTTTTTAAAAAAGATGCAAACAAAGAAGATATCGCAAAATTGGATTACAATTAATCAAATCTATTTATAAATGTCAAAATGGTAATATAACACATAATCGATTAAGATTTCGAAAATATCACTTGTCAAAGATTAAATCTTCTTTCATATTGGCAAATATCCCACCCACAGAAGGTGCAGCAGAACAATATTGTTACAGGGCATATTATCAGCTTCAAACTTGGCTGGGTAACGAACTGACAGCAACAGATTGGGGCTGGAAGCAACATCAACGGAGCATTACGCCCAAATTTACAAAAAAGGAATTAATTCCGCAAATATTGCTCAAAACTATTTGCTGCAGCTGTGAAACTGGATGTAAAAGTTTAAAATGTGACTGCCGAAAACATGGTTTAAAATGCACAAATTTATGTTCAAATTGTCATGGTTCTGAAATATGCTCCAATGTGGAAGGAAAAAGCTACGAGAAAGTTAATGATTCAGATGAAATTGTGGATGAAGAACCAATGCAGACTGGAAAAAATGTTGAAGATGAAGACGGTGATTGTCTTGAAGATTTCGAAGATTTACTAGAATCGGGAAGGTTTGTCGAATCTAACGATCAAGTAATGCCATCAACGAGACAAAAACTAATGGATAAGTGATTAGAATTCAAGATAAGGTATAAGTAACAAGATTAATGTATTCGAAAATATTATAATGAATAACGTAATCAGTATCAAGTATCAAAATTCAGTAGTGCGTTTTACATGTATATGATGAGATTTTGTATGACATTTAACTGGAAAATATAGCAGCAGTCACATTTTTTAGATGAAATCCCCTTCAAATCTTATCTTTAATTATATTTAGAACAACTATTTTCTCAGGTTTTTTTACAATCTGTATGTTTTATGGATTTATAATTTTTTACTTATCAATGTAACATGGAATCTTACGTTTTTTGAGTAATTAAAGTATAAATTTTAATAAAAAGCTGAAAATTGTACATAATGATAAAAAAAATTTTTGAATTCGAGTTTTTTTCGTTTCTTTGCATTTTTTGCGAACATTTACCATAGTGATATATTTTTTTTACATCATCAGAAAGTAGAGATTTCAACAAACAAAAAGCCCACCGACTTTTTTAAAAAAGCAGATATTTTGACGCGAGAATTTTCGATTGAAAATTAGGGTGGCTATTCGATAATAAGTCAAAATAAGGTGAAAAAATAAATATTTTGAATCAAAAAAATTACAGTGTGTTTGGGATATAAAAAGGTACTTTTCACCAAATTTCGTGAAAAAAGAATTTTTTTTGTAAAAGATAAAAATAAAAACCAAAAACTTGGTTATTTGAATTTTCACATAAATTTTGATTTTATGTGAAAAAAGTGTAAACACAACAGTTGTAGATCTTTTTATTACCTACAACTTTGCTATTTAACTTTTTTCTATAGGACTTGTAATTTTGCCGGAAATCCAGATAAACCGTTTCTACCTTTAAAAACTCATCCCTTTCCACTTCTCGACCTCAGATCGCTCATAAATTATTTTTCCTTTCATTTTTGTTATATTCTCTTCCTTTTCCAATGAGTTTCATACTACTTTGGTTTATTTCGTTTCAAAAATTTTCTACCCTGGTCTAAGTGTAGATTGTCAGATTCGTTATTAAACAAAGATAAATTTCGACCACCATGTAGTAAGCATATTTTTAGGGTGCTAGTGTTAGCAAAAAAGGAAGGTTTCCTTATGTTGAAATAAGCCGAAGGTGTTACTTGGATGGTAAATGGCTGTGGAAAACGGAACCCGTAGCAAGATAAAACGACTAACTCTGATGATTAATTCAAGGGAGATCACAAGAGAGGGCATAGGCCAATCCTGCTGTACCTCGTACGACAAATAAACAAAGGTTGGCACCACAACGTTTATTGAATCTAATAAATTCACTACCAAGAGTCCTAGGAGAAACGCAGAAACCATTTACCCAAAAAGTGTCCAAACTGAAAAGTTATCATCGCACGTGTAACTGTGACTCAACAAAAGCTTACCTGAAAAAAAAGCATTTTGATTAGATATGACAAAGACTACCAACATATAACAGCATAATAAAACTCAAAAGCATGAAGTACTAGTACGAGACACTAGTCTCAACTGAAAATAATTTTGTCCAAAAATTTACCACTTCAATTATTTATTCATACTCTAATATACAAAAGTCACTTCAGTTACCAAAAAGTAATTCATAATCTGAATTTTATTCACCTAAGACCAAATTACCTCGTCGAAAATATGATGCTGTAATATTAAAAATAATTTTATTATTAAAATTAACTGTCTGTGATGTATACAAAGAATAAACAATTATGCATCTTTAATATTAAAAAAATAAATTAGATGATCGAATTTCTCTTTTTTAAATAGTTACTAAACGGTTATTTGTACAGATATTTTCACATTCACATCTTTACATATCATATCCTAACAAAGCATAACAAATCTTAAAGTGATCAATAATTTAATCTACAAAGATATCTATGTTTATAATTTACTAAGGTCTATACTATACAGATCTGATTAGTCCACAAACTTCCTTAATTTCGTTAATCTCGGAAGGTAAATCCTCTAAAATTTAGAACTACGGCGTAAAGCATTTATTAACAATTCAAATTGCACTAAAAGCAAAACAAGCTCCCAAACTTCACTGCCTCTCTCCAAAAAGAAATGAAAAAATGTTGGGATAATGAAGACTTCTAAAAGACAAAGATTTTTTTAACGAACTAACGATGTAGTATGTGAGACTTCGATCAACAACTCTTCCTAATCTTATCAACTAACCTCAAACCATCTAAATTCTCAACTCAAATTATATTAAAGCAAACATTAAGCTCAAAAACGGAAAATTTAATCGATAAAGAAATTATCATAACGAGTCAGGAGATGTGTGGGTGTAGCTACGCGTCCAATCGTCCAAAGTGAAGACATCTGAGAAGACACAATAAGTAAAATGACACGATTAATATAAAAAGTCAAATCCAAAAGTCTAACATCTCTAGCATCATACGGGGTCAAAAATTAAACCAACCATAACTACACCAAAAGTATTTAACTAATTACTACGCTACTGCAACTTCCATTAAAAATTTATCACTAATAGCTTAACAACTCTATAAACATACTATTATATTTACAAACTCTACTCAGACGGTATAGCCACTAAAGAGCTTACAAAACCTTCCGAAAACTAAGTTACAAAAACATCAGAACGTTTTCCACTCTTACTCTTAGAACTCAATAACCCAACAGACTTTACGGTTGATGCTCCAAACATTAAGAAATACCTTTTTAAAAGCAGAACCCAAATCTGCACAACCGATATTTTACCACCAACCTAATAGTCTACAACATCCAAAAAGCATACTTCAAACAGCGCCACTAAAAGCATCCCTTTCAAACATCAAGAGAAACATCATGCTTTAATAACATCGGCCATGGTACAAACACTCATCGCTTGCAACCACGCATCTACTTTACAACTCTAACCTCCTTTCAAAAGTAGCCACTAGACTTCTTTGGCTGGTGTCAAAATCTTATCCTAAAAATCAATCTCTCAAACATAGCCGATCTCCACCACTAGAGAACGGTATTCAGCAGGGCATCAGATTCTAGAGCGGATTTCATCCTACCAAACAACTTCCATCAAAACAAACCTAAGCTCAACCCAAAGGAATCGCAATTACTCAACAAACGTTGGACATTCTATACCAAAGGAGAATAACTATACTTATAAGTAAATATTCATGCTTTGAATCACATCAACGCTTAAAACTAACTAATCGATCGACTGATCAGCCAAACATACAATGAGTAAATCAATGCGCACAACTATTCAAAACTAGTGTACTTCAAAAGCACTCAAAGTTCAAAACATTTACCAAAAATCACTTAGAAATATCTTCATCATCAAACTTACACTACTTAGAGATAAAACAAAGAATTGGTTACAGTTCGACTCGGACACATCCTTTGAATCCAGGACAGAAGGGTTTCAATACTTTAACATGTCATTTTCAGCTCTAGTTCCATTTATTTTATTTAATATACTCGAAAGTTTCTTACGAATCTTACTCAATACAAATTTCGGCGCTAACTTAGTTGTAAATTTATCTCCTGCGTATGAAGGTACTTTATTTACCCGCCATACACTATCTCTAACCTAAAAGATATATTCCTCCTCCTTAAATTATACTGACGAACGGAACGGAACGTTCATGCGCAATATACAATTTTTTACGAACGTTTCTAATAATATCAAAAAGACCACTGCGGTCCGACACATATAAAGGTTTACTACTAGAAACAACATCTATATCTTCTTGGGGATCAAATTTATCAGTAAAGATTGTGGCCAATTTCCTTGGCATAATGTAATATAAGACACCTATCTTGCCAAATGTCAGGCGCAAGGGTAACTAAAACAAGGATTTCCTGTTGCTACGAGAAACCCGAGGTAATGTTGAATGGAAAACGGCTCATGAGTAAGGAAACCTTCAAACTCAAAGCGACTAGTAGAGTAATTTGCTCTGGGTAGATCATGAGCTTAGGTCGGGGTTGAACTACGACCAAAAATAAAGTGAATATGGCACCACCGAATTTTTGAATACAACTAATTATTAATATCAGCCTATTTGTATAAGGAGAAAGCGGAAACCTAAACCCTATACCGCTGTACAAATATTTTGCGTGAATACAACCCTTACGAAATACTTACCTACTTCCACGTTATAGTTGATAAAGGTGCACTGCTATTTTTTTAACTAAATAAAACTAATACCTACCACTATTTGTGCGTTCTATTAATAATCACCATTAAATTTCATAGATATTAT
Organism: Platerodrilus igneus; assembly: GCA_036346225.1. Classification (NCBI taxonomy): domain Eukaryota; kingdom Metazoa; phylum Arthropoda; class Insecta; order Coleoptera; family Lycidae; genus Platerodrilus; species Platerodrilus igneus. Next base: position 1,375,091 of record JARFIW010001052.1, on the reverse strand, counting down.
GAACCAAGCATTATCGCACTCAAAATAATAATCAAAGAACATAACCAAAATAAGTTTCTATTCTCCTAATATCTCAGTTATCAAAAATAATTATTTACAAATAATTACTTACTATGTACACATCATTATCAAATTCATTCAGTAACTTTGTTTCACTACATCTCAAAATTTAGCAATTATTTTTCATATAGATATTTAAAATTTGCATTATGTAAATGACTAATGATATTCTAACAAAAATTTTATTCAGTCTTGTGTAGTACTACGATAGACTTCTCATATAAGTGTTAATTCAATTTACTTCCAAATATTTCTAAAGTTTAATTAGGCATAGATAACCTAACCAATGAACAAAGCTTTTTTAGGATCTCAGTATTTTATTAATAACAACCTATACTATTTAAGATGAAATATTTTAATTTTCCGGACATAGTCAATAATTATTAACTTTCACATTTACTCTTAATTTATTATTTCAAAAATGTAAACAATTTTGCATATTGCTCTCTATGAATTTCAACGGAACATATCAATATTGAAGTAGAGTTTCTATAAAATTCACTTCACTACAAAAAATTTGAAGTGTTACAGACAGTGGAGGACACGGTGCCACTGCACAATTTTGGTTATGCTATGTGCATTAATATGATCTATACCATAATTTCACCTGAAGTATAAGAGTGGGTATTACTCCACTCTTCTTGAAAACATTATCAGAGCTCACGGATTTCTTTTTTGCTCTTAACCATCACAACTACGCCAGATGGTTAGTTGTGTATGCATATAAACTGGCACAAGCATTTAATCCAAATGATGACATTGGCTTACAATTACTTAAAGGAATAATATCTGTAAGAAGAACAACGAAAAACTTTTCGCGTACAGCTGTAGATCTCACTTTAGAGCAGATAATTAATGCTGACGCGCGAAACAAATTAACTGGTACAACATCTTTTACTAATTCAATTACGGCAAGACAAAGATGGGCAGTCAGCTATTCACAAGGGCCATAAATAACCAGTCACGTTATGAATTCTGTAGTTACTAAGAAAGAAGATGTTACAAGCGTTTTACTACCATCAAAAATATTATCCGATAATACAATAGTTAGCGAGTTTTGTACTGCTATTCAAAGTTTCTTAGATTTTTTTCCAGAAGATTTTGAAAGTGATTCCTTGGTGAACATACGCACAGGGAAATCAACAAATTTTAAACCCAACAGTTTTTTCTTACAATGCCATGGATTGATAAAGAACAACATGAACGGTTTCTTTATGAATGTTCTATGAACTGCGCTCGATTTACCCAACCTATCAAAAGAAATAAGCTCCTTAACTTTGCTCCTGAAAGTGTTCGACTAGAAGTTGTAAAGCATGACACCGTAAAGGAACTGAAACAAGAAAAGAATCTATTCTCCCGTATTTTGACGAATTTGAGAACGGTATTTGCTTATCCATTAACACCCGTACCACTGTCATTGTACTATAGCAACGGAACAAAGTTAACAACTCCAAAAAGTACTCTGCTTCACTGCCTGGAAAACGTTTGTGAGCACGATTCCCACAACATGTTCACTTGGAAGTATTAGATGGATTTTACTGTTTACATTCAATTTCCAGCAATCTACCAGTATCATATGGAGGAATTGCTCACGCTATTTTAAAAAAAATTGTTCAAATGAAAAGCAAAACAATCTATTTTGTATTTGATACATACGATTGTCCTTCTATCAAAGATACTAAAAGGGTTTCAAAGACAGGAACAACCGTAGACCGCTTTACCACCTTTAATATAGTAAATTCATTGCTAAAGTGATATGACAAAGCTCTTAAAAAGTGATAATTTTAAAGAAGCTATTGTGAATTTTTTGACTTACGAATGGACAAAAACAGAATACGCCTCTTACTTTATTTGTCAACAACAGGCATCGTTGCTATCACTTCTATCGCAGCGTGGATGGTGTGCAAGTTAATGAAGTTGAAGCTTTTTCTAACACGCATGTGGAGGCAGACTCAAAAATTGCATTTCTGTTGATCAAAATGACTGACGGAAATATAGTCGCAAAAACTTCAGATACCGATGTCTTAGTAATAATACTAGGTAGTGTTCATTACACAAATGAATCTGTGAATATATGGTTAGAGACGGGTGCCGTTTTGAAGATTTCTCGTCGCTACATCAACTTAAAATGGATTGCCAATATTTTGCGATCGACGCTCTGCAAAGCACTGCCTGCGTTCCATGCCTTGACGGGTTGTGACCACACATCCAATTTTTATCGATTGGGCAAGCAGAAACCATTTAAAATTATACAAAGAACGAAGAATTTTCAAATTTCTCTAGCAAACTTTGACGATAATGTACAAGTTTCAGACGAAGAATTGTTAAGCATGAAACGCATTATCTGCAGTTTCTATTCCACAAAACAAATAACGGATATTGAAAGAGTTACGGATGCAAATGTTTTTAGATACGTTTAAAAAAACAAACAATTGCAACCACTTTTGGTTTCCAAAAGCATTGAAGCCACAAATTTCCCTCCTTGTAAAAAAGTTCTGCATCAAAAATTGCTTCGTGTTAAATTTGTTACTCTTATGTGGACAAGTGTAGTACAACCGCATCCACCAGCAATATCTCCCGAACATCACGGTTGGACCCTAAAAAATGATACGTACCAGATAAATTGGTTTCACGGACCTGCACTTCCCGAGTCACTGGAAGAAATAGTATTTACAGATGCCATTATGGATGTATCTGACAATGAGAAAGAATCAGAACAAGAATGCCATTTCTCTGATGATGAATGAATATTAGAGTAAATAGTTAAAAGAAAATTGCAGTTGCATGTTTAATTTAGTTTCTCTATTTTGCATTGGTTTTCTTTCTGTTTTCATTGCCCATCAATAAAATATAGTGACTTTTAAACTGTTTTCCTTTCTTTAGATTTTTGAGATGATTAACTGTCGAGCTTCTGCATCTGCTAAAGTACTCCGACCATATTCCGGTGGAAAACTTGTGTTTCAACATCCCTAGGTGATAATAAAAAAGGATACTGACAAATCCAGTGTCAACTAATAAAACATTTCTGAGATAAATTTTGTGTGTTTCTTTTTCTTTTTGGTAACGTTTCTATCAGTTACGTTTGACTAATCGTAGTTGGTTTTCTATTAACAACCTCATGCATTGCAAATTAGCAAGTTTCCGTGAAGTAAAAATAAACTTTCAACTCGATAGCTCGAAATTTGACCTAGAATTTTGCAATATCTCTTCGGGTGTGCTATGTACAAACTGACACTACAGTGTGGCAGACCACGATTTTTTTAATCAGTGTGTGCAACAAAATGTATCAATGAAAATTCTAAGACTCAACTAATCAGTTTTTTTTTACTCAAACTTTGCAACTTTTTGATGAAGTCTGCCGAGTCAGCGCTGAAAGCTTAAAATGGCAGATATTCGTTTTTGCAATGCATTGGTCATTGTGTATTTAGTAGTGAGTTGTAGACATCGCATCGCATCGTTCTACGAGCTCTCCTCAACTACAGTTTAGCTTGAGCTACTAAGATTACTGTACTTCTTAGTACAAACTAATAAGAATTATTATTACGAGAACTAAACGTTGCTCTTCTCAGGGCGATGGACCCGATGAACCCGAAGCGTGCTTCGGTGACGTTCACGGACAGCGACATGGACGCAGAAACAATCAAGTCACGTCGGATACGTAAACAGCACTCCGACTTCGAGACCGAGACGAAACGCACCCGCAAGACTGCAGAAAACGCAACTGACAAACAATACACGATCGTGCCTGACGTACCACCCGTTGAGCCGACGAAGACACCTATTTCCTATGCTACAGCAACCTACAGCCCATCAACTACGAGCACAGCAAGACCAACGACCTCAAACCCTACAAACAAAACCGCATCGACGAGCAACAGAATCCCGCCCATTTTCATCGCTACATTTTCCGATTTCATCAAGCACGCAAAAGAAATGAAACGAATTACAAAACGCGACATAAACATACGAGCAACCGGACTAGGTGCACGAATCCACGCAGCCGACGCCGACGAGTTCCGATTTGCACAAGATTACTTGAAGAAACACGCTATCGAATTCCACACGTACGGACTGAAAACCGAACGACAACTTAAGGTTGTAATCCAAGGACTAGCTGCGAGCATTACACCGGAGGACGTCACCAACGAACTGCTGGACAGAAAATTTAAAATTGAACACGTAACTAGACTACAATCAAAGGACAAAAAAATACAGCAATACATTTCTGGTTATACTAAAAAACGAACCGACATCACAGACCATTTATGATATTCAAGAACTTGTATACTGCCACGGCGTTAGAGTTGCTACCTTCCAATCTAGGGTGGAAATTCCACAATGTTTTGCATGCCAACGCTACGGACACTCCGGTTTAAACTGTGGATACAGACCGCGCTGCATCAAGTGCAGCAAAGAACATTACGCCCCCGAATGCACAAAGAAACGAGAAACGACACCGACATGTGCTAATTATAGAGGACCACACCCCGCTAACTACAGAAACTGTCCATCCTACCAAGAACTACTTGACAAGAAAAAGAAGACTCACCAACCACCAGTACCGATACTCGCACAAGACACATCCGACAGCTCCGACTCAGACGAAGAGGTCGGCTGGACGAGAGTCGACCGCAACAAGAAGACGCGATCACGCAAGACGCCACAGGAAGCACCGACAAAACCGACTGAAGCGGTTACCGCAACAACATCCACCACACACTGTACACCAGACACCGACAGCTCGACCGACGTCAGTATAGACACCGCTCCCGAGAAACGAGAGAAAAGAAGACGCAGACGTTCCACGAAAACCAAGTTGACAAAAATAACAACATCGACTACTACCGCAAGGACTGCTCCGGCTGCCCCAGCACCTGTAGCAGTCTTGCCTGAAACAAACATCAACCAGGACAGTAGAATTAACAGACTACTGAGCAAAGCACTACAGTGGACGCAACGACTCATATCGACCTACATGGCTGGGGAACCCGTTATTCCGCTTCTCCTGTAGGCACTGTACTACATTTTCACGACCCTTAATGGATAATCAACGAACACGACTACAACTGCGACTACACTCTTGGAACGCCCACGGAATAAAACACAGACTAACTGAACTACGACACTTCCTGACCGAATTTGACATCGACATCGCACTACTTGGGGAGACGAAACTAAACCACAACCACGCACTTAAGATCGCAAATTACACAACCCACAGAAAAGACAGGACCATCGAACCAGGACAAATAACTAGTGGAGGAGTAGCTGTACTTATTCACAGACGAATCACGCATCACGTACTAGACCTTCCACAAACACAGCTAGATGCTGCAGGCGTGGAAGTATACGCAGACGGACGACTACTGAGACTTATGTCCGTATACAGAAGCCCAACGAGAACACTATCTACGCAGGACATCGACAACCTAACGCTCGGAGATACCACTACGATAATCATGGGTGACTTAAACGCTAAACACACCACATGGGGTTCCAGAATCAACAATCGCGAGAGGGACTGACGCTCTTTACTCACTCACTCGGTAAAGACTTCGACATCAGCGAACCAGACACACCGACAAGAATACCTCCAAATCCAGATCATCTGCCTGACGTACCAGACATAACGCTAGTGAAAAACATGCCGTACAACTTCACGACAGAAATGATACAAGACCTAAGCTCCGTCCACCTACCGATACTAACTACGATTCACACAACGCCACATACACAAGAGGCGAATAACACCGTCACATCAACTAACTGGAGGAAATTGAACAAATACCTACAGCACAAAAATTAAATCTGGAAACCCGACCGTCGACACACACGAACAAATCAACGCAGCCACACAATACGTCACTAATACCGTACAAGAAGCACTAAATCACAGCACGACGACAAGAATCCGGAATACTAACAGACCACGACTTCCTGACTATGTTCGTGACATCATCCAACAGAAAAGGAAGTAAGTCCGGAGATGGCGGATAACGATCGACCCAGCCATCAAAACACAACTAAACGCAACACAAGCTGCACTTAAAACCCTACTAGACGAACACAATACGCAACAGTGCACGGAACACATTAACAATATTCTCGAGACTGAGGGGAACTTACAGCGACTCAACAGAGGACTTATAAGAAGACATCAACTATCCAACCCACCACTAGACGGACCAGACGGAAAAATCTACAACTCCCGTGAAAAGACAAACATATTCGCCACGACACTACAAGAAACATACTCACCGAACCCAACAACACACCAGCAACATGAAACACGTAAACGAAACCATGGACGAACTACTACAAATGCACCCAGAAGACCATATACCACTCATTAGTTCAAAAGACATCAAACAAACAATCCTCGGCAACAGAAACAGAAAAGCACCCGGAAAAGACAACGCCACAAACCAAGCACTCAAAAACATCACGAAATGCACACTGGCATACATCACGAGACTATTCAACGGTATACTCCTACAACGACATTATCCCACAACATGGAAGACTGCAATCACAGTAATGATACACAATACAGGAAAAACAAGGACAAACCGGTCACACTACCGACCGATATCGCTCCTCAGTGCGTTATCAAAAATATTCGAACGACTACTACTACAAAAACTGAAACATCACCTACGAGACCGACAAGAACAATTTGGCTTCAGAGAAGATCACTCGACCACACTACAAGTAATACACGTTATAGACCACATCGCAGAGAACTACAACAAAGCTCACGTCACGACAGCAATATCTCTGGACATACAAAACGCATTCGACAAGGTTTGGCACAGAGGACTCCTGTACAAACTAGCGACGATACACCAAGTACCACTACAATACATACAGCTACTCGACAGCTACCTCACAGACCGAAAACTACAAGTACGAGTAGACGGACAGCTATCGCACGAAGTACCCATCACGGCTGGAGTTCCTCAAGGCGGATGTCTCTCAACAGCACTATTCAACGCCTACATACAAGACATACCATGCAACGACAACGTCAAATGCAGACTATACGCCGACGAAACTTTATTCATCACAACAGCACGCCATCCCAGACTAGCGACACAAAGATTACAACGCCAACTGGACACCCTACCCGACTGGTTGGGAAGATGGAAAACGAATCAACGTCGACAAAACAGAAACCATACTTTTTTTTACGATACAGACTACACCGACACCCTCCGCCAACGTTTGGAGGGCAGCAACTTCTGTGGAAAAACACCATACGATACCTCGGAGTGACGATCGACAGACACCTCTGCTTCCACAAACATCTAGACGAGACGCTTAAAAACCAAGACAAACCAAAGGCTACCTACATCCGATGCTGACATTTAACAACAAACTACCGACAGAAACACAGACCAGAATTTACAAAACTCACATAAGACCGATCATCACCTACGGATCACAAGCATGGCTGACATACCTTTCAAACACAAACTTACGACGCCTAGAAGCATTTCAAAACATCATCCTTCCACTGATTACCGGTCCACGGTGGTTCGTCAAAAACGATTCAATACGACACGACTTAAACATTAGTACACGAATACTGTAGAAGAAACGCCACAAAAACATATCAAACAATAGACGATTCACCACATTCTTCCATACGAGACGTCGCACCGCTACAAGGCACACGACAAACAATTAAAAAACAACCACGCCGATTACTAGATGTGTAACATAACATCAGACAAAAGCACACCAGACCGGAACTAGTAGGCTAAATAAAAAAACAACTAGGACACAACACGAGATCCAGACCACTAGGTGGAAAAACAGACACCTAGAACACTCGCACGACAAATGATACAGACAAGACAGCAGAAACCACTAGGTTAACGCTGAGTACTTACTAGACGTGCCCTGAGAGGGCAGGATCAACCAGGATAAATTGTGTATTTGTGGAACGAATTTAAAAAATCAATAAATGTCATTTTTTATATCCAAAATTTAAGAAACTTTATATCATCTGCCGATTGAAGGCGGCGGAATTGCAGTGGAATTGCAGCTCGTGCCTGCGTCTGGTAAGTAAACTAAACATAAAAATATAATTAACTAATGAGTCAAAATTGGTTATAAATTTGTCCAAACCGTCACAAAAGTTAAAGGCGGCGGTTTAAGGGCAGACTTTTATTTTGCAAACGATGTCAACAAACATTTTCTTAAAAAGTGATTCAAACTTTTCAACTAATAAGTCATCGATTTTGGGCTCGGCTCCCGGACTATAACAACAAGAATGTACTGAGGGCACGTATATAAATTTATGCAATTAAATAATAATGTACCCTACAGTGATTTTCGACTATAGAAACCTCGAAAACAGCTAAAAGCAATGATGTTCTGGACACTATCGAATTTGCTTAATTTTGAATGGAATTTTTATAAAAACTTAATTTATTCTGACGTTATTGAAGTTAATTTCCAGTTCACTGCAGTAAAAGCTAAATTCAGACAGCTCTTAGATGCAGTATTCTTTCCTATATATTTTTAAGATAAATCGGTTTTGAGTTAATATATGAAATAATTTATAAGTAAAGAGCGTGGCTAAGTCCTTTTACGATGCCTTTAAAAACTTGTTTTTGGGAGAAAGATACGGGTAAGGTTTTTAATTACGGCTGAGATTCCAGACGTGCTACAAAACCTCGGGTTAACTAGGTGTCACATAATCAACGTCTTCTCGGGAGTGGGGTGTTAGGAAACTCAATTAGAATGGCGTCTTTTTATATTATAGTTTAAAAACCGTTAAAGATATTAGCACTTTTGCATTTAAACGTCTTACTGGTAGATGTGATTTCAAAAGCTTTTTCAGTCAGCTTTTTATATTTTTATTATCAATGTAACGCCATCGAAAGATAATGTTCAATGTTTTGTAACCCTGTTGGTATCTAGCAAATTCAAAGTACACAATACACTAAATTGCCGGAAAATGAAAGATGATGTAAAGAGGTATTTGCCCGTAAAGCTCACCAGAATTTATCCATACTTTTGTCTTGTATATATTTTCCGTTGTTATTCGAAGAACGCTGCGTAACTACATACTCAACAAAGATAAATGACATTGCTACCTTTGGCGCGACCTTGAACGTTAAAGCGTAATCTGGAGCAGCGTGTCTAAGGTTAGGGGTTTGTCGAGGCACTTCAGCTTTGATACGATCGATATAAAGACACGCACAATTCCTATGCGTCAGCTGACGTTAATCATCCCACGCACTTTTCCAAAATCCAGGGATAAAGTATTTTAGACCTTTTGACATTTTAAGTACCTGCCATGAATTTAGTTTTGTTATACCTAGTTTGATTGATGATTTTTTCATTGTCGTTAAGGGTTAAGTAAGTGTGTACTAGGGTAGTGCTGGATCAGGCGGAAACAACGCACACCCCTGAATTATCGATTACCAATATTGCGTAGTATATTATTGTTGGATGAAAAAGTGCAATTTCGGTTACTTGTGTAGCGGATACTCATGCTCGCTGAGTCTGAAACTGGTTGTTCGAGATACGGGTTAATTAACAGCTTGTAATAAAATTGCGCGTTATTTAACAACGCTTGTGGCAGTTTTTAAAAACATATAAGTTATATGCACAAACACATTTAATATTAATTATAACTTGCGTTATTTTCGAGGTTTTAGGTAGGTTTATAGTATGAAAATTTAATAGCTAGCTGCTAAAGGAGTAAAAAATACAGCGGTTTTTGAGGAGACGCATTGAAAAGTTTTCCCGCGTACATTCAAGCGTAATTAATTTATTTTTAATTGGAGGCTATTAAAGTTTACTGAGGAAAATTGCTGAGTTTGAAAAGTAGTTACCAATATATGCATCTAAAACATGTGTACACCCTTAATTGTACGAGTTTACCGATATGTGCGTTTGTTTTTTTTTTTTTATAGTGGTAAAAGATTTTATATCCGCTGTGTGGGACTCTTCCTTGCCGAAGCATGGACATACCCACTAAAATGTGTCGGACTCGAGATCGCTTGTCATAGACGTTTATAGCGTACCTGAACTAGGTCCTTCACCTAACATTTGATTTTCCAATGCTCCACCCGAAGGCACTACATTGTCCAGGTAGCGAGTTTTTTTTACCTGGAAATTTTGAATTTTACCGAACCCTTGCTGTTTCAAGCAAGGTAGGGATCTTTAACGTGAGTGACAACACACACACGGGACCTCCATTTTACCTCTCATCCGAACGAAGGCGTATTTTTGTGAAAAATGCTCGCCTAACATTTTTCAAGCGGAGCGTGTCGGAATCCGCCGTCGCGAATTGGAAAAACATGGCGTTACACGCTGTTTATTCCTTTCGGACGTATTATGGAATCGCAGCAAAGATCATTGCTGGAGTATCGCACTTTCTTAGTCATACATTTTAACGTCCGGCTCGTTGTCTTCTAAAGATCCGTAAAACTTCGCGTGACAGATCACGTCATCTGCCTCTTTGGACTGACGTTTCAAATGAAACAGGAGCTCAAGCCAGGCTTGTTCTGGATCACCTGCACTTCACTCTGCGTTGCAACCGCTGATGCGTTGCAAACGTCGGTCTGATTATCGCTGTTTGTTTAGCCTACTTCGGCGATTGGTCAAGGCAGAGAGCCATAATTCCCTTGTCCTGTTTGCCGCATACTCGATGTGAGCTTTCTAAGTGAGCTTCGAATCAGGATCACTTGATCACTGGAATAAAATAATGTTTTTATAGAATAAATATTAATGTAAATAGTGAAAGTAAAATGTCATTTTACTTTCACTATTTACATTAATATTTATTCTATAAAAAACATTATTTTATTCCAGTGATCCAAGTAGTAAAATGTCATTTTACTTTCACTATTTACATTAATATTTATTCTATAAAAAACATTATTTTATTCCAGTGATCCAAGTGATCCTTGATTCGAAGCTCACTTAGAAAGCTCACATCGAGTATGCGGCAAACAAGGACAAGGGAATTATGGCTCTGCTATACCCCTTGACCAATCGCCGAAGTAGGCTAAACAAACCTACAAAGCGATAATCAGACCGACGTTTGCACACGCATCAGCGGTGTGTGGCAACGCAGCGGAAACGCACATGCGTAAGCTGCAGGTGATCCAGAACAAGGCCCTAAGGGGAGTCTTTGGAGCTCCCTGTTTCATTTGAAACGTTCAGCTTCACAAAGAGGCAGACCTGCAAACCGTCAAGGAATGGCTCCGGTCGAACGCAGAAAGGTTTTACGGATCTTTAGAAGATCATACCAGCCCTAGGAGCGTATAAAGATGTCCTATAGCAACTACATAGAAGTTTAAAAACTTAGTAGTTATCATCCTCTCACCTTTTGAATGGAAACATACAACTTTTGATCATTCCTGCAAACTAAATTCCTATGTCAGTTACATATGTAAAAACTTGCTATTGGTCAATAACTTAAATTAAAAAGGTTAGATAATAAATTAAATATATACAATTAAAATCTCTCAAACTTATACATGTTGCTATTAATAAACCGGAAAATGCTTCGATTGCTATAATTAGAGCATCGATGAAAGGCGTCGAGCAAATTGAAACTCATTTCAAGTCTTTTTGCAATGATATTTTATTTAATGTAGAAACTGAACAGTTGGACGTATTCTCGGCTCTTTGGGTGAAAATCGATGATTATCTATTAGATATTCGTATCATCGCTGAACAATGTGAACTAGATCTCGTGGAAAATAAACCGCATGTAGAAAATATGAATAATCCTTTGTCGATAAATAGTGGTATTCGCTTGAAACACCTATGATAATATCACTTTGTCCCCTGTCAAAAAATTTTGCTATCTCGTAGATACACTAGATGATTCGTCGCGTGCGTTAATAAAACATTTGCCATTAAACGATTGTGCCTATAAAATCATTATTAATCGTTGTCTGTCCAAGAGGCTATTACTTTCGACATGTTTTAATGCTCTCGAAAAATGCCCAAAAGTAAGTTCCTCAGACTCGCACACGGAACTCCGGCAATTAATTAGTTGTTTTGATGAAAATATATTCGCGTTAAAGCAGATGGAAATAGATCTATTGGATTTCATGTTGTTTAATCTGTTATCGAAAAAATTAGATGCAAACGTTTTAAAGCGGTTCGAATTAGAAAATAGTGACGAGATTCCCTCGTTCAAAAATTTAAGGTCGTTCATTGAAAAACAATGTAATGTATTTGAAATAAATGACACTGCTTCAGGAACATACTTAAAATCTCGAGATTCTGTCATTCAAAGGGAAAAAGGACAGTTCGTTAGTACTTCGACTACAACTTCTTTAGTTGGTACCACCAATGAGGGCAAAAATTGCAGTGTGTCAAGCTGTGCATCCTATTTATAGATGTAAGCAGTTTCTCGATAAAATCTCTCATGATAGATTTGAGGTAGTAAAGGTTAAAAATCTTTGTATTAAATGTTTAAATACTTTACATTCGGTGAAAAATTGTAAATTGGATTGGTCGTGTAGAAAATGTCAACAGTTACACAATTCGTTACTTCACTTCGATAAACGAGAAAAATCGGTGTTTCCACGTAGACAAACTCATCGTCAAAGGTAAGCGTCTCCTTGGAGAGCGGCGCCTAGACTTAACTTCTGCTAGTAGACCTAGTGAAGACAATCTGTCGTAGGCGGTTTTGCGTAAACAACCTGCAAGTAGCTCGTTTCGACGTCATTAAAACATGCAACCACGCTGTTAGCCACGGCAATGGTTTCGGTGCTCGATTATACAGGAAAATTGCAACCTGTTTGTATAATTTTAAATAATGGATTCATGGAAGGTTTTATGAGTGAAAGGTGCCGTCAGAAATTAGGTTTAAAGAAACGGAGAGCCAATGTCACTGTTCAAGGACTTCGCTTGAATTCGTCGTTGGTGTCTGGTGCACTATCGTGTGTAGTCAGCCCCTCGGAAGCAAGGTCTCCAACATACGAAATTGATTGTTATGTTTTACCTAACATTTGTAATCAATTACCTTCGCCGTCAATAGGAGTCAAGGAATGGTCGCATATACGAGGTTTGGCCTTAGCTGATCCTAATTTTAATATTGCTTGTAAGATCGACATGCTACTCGGAGCTGAAATCTTTGCTCAGGTTTTGTTGAACGAATCTCGTTGTGGTGTCGCTAACGAGCCAGTTGCTATTAAAACACCTTTGGTTGGGTTTTAACAGGAAAGGCCGTTTCCCCAAATAATTCTATTGCGTCGTTGTGTGCTTTCGTTGAGCCCTTAGACAGTGACATACGTCGATTTTGGGAATTAGAAAATATCCCTTCAAGAAACACGTTTCTCCTGAAGAAGAAAAGTGTGAAAAAGAATTTGTGGAAAATTATAGACGTAACAAGGACGGTCGTTCTGTAGTGTCCTTCCGCTTTAAAATTTCTGAACCCTCATTATTGGCTACGAGATCGATTGCTATTAAAAGGTGTTTGTCATTAGAACGTCGTTTGCTAAAATATCCTGAACTGTATTCGGATTATAAAAAATTTGTGGAGGATTATTTGAAAAGCACTCATATGGCTCAAGTGGAATCGCCTGAAAATTTGTCTGTTCATGAGAAAATGTATTACATTCCCCATCATTTTGTACATAAGCGTGATAGCACTACCACCAAATTGCGTGTGGTTTTCAATGCTTCGTGTCAGGATCAATCTTTTCGTGGTTAATTTTAAGTCGTTGTAAATTCATAGTTGTAAATCAAATAGTAAAGCTGTCATCCCTTGTCCCGTTATATCCTGTTATAAACCTCTTTTGTGCCGATGGAAATTAAGTTGGGCTAAAGGGACAGTGACAGACACTTGCTTATGGACATCGAAAAGAATCGGTTGTTCGTTCTGTAAAGTGAGTAAAGTCATTGTCTCCGAATGTGATTTCATCGATAAATCTCTAGAAACCACAGTGATAGTGCATACGTAACACGTCCAATAAATCGCCAGACAGTCCACTTCGTTCAAGAGTAGGAACAGAACAATTGAATACGCCTGAGGTAAGTCGATATATAAAATTATAAGACTCCTCGCGCGTTAACAATACTTCTAACTATATTGGGACAATTCTAACAAATTTGCAATTACCTAGTTTGATTTTTCAGTATTGGAAAATTTAATAAAACTCGAAGAAATTTTCTCATCGAAAAGCTCTTCTTTACCCATATTCACGAGCACAACTAATCTTATAATGTATTTTGACAGTAAATCGACAGTAATTAGTACGTTTCTTGTCTTGATTTGTCCAAAGACACCGTCGATATCTGCTTATTTTGTAATATACGTCAAATGAGTTGATATATTAAAAACATCCTTATTAGGAATTTTTTGCCAGAAATTTTAAAAAGAAACCTTAAAGTTGGAATTTTTCCATTGCTTATTTTTATATATACCCTCTTAATTACTTTATGACTAAAAACATCATCTAGTATTTATTATTGCAAAGCTTATTATTAAAAAATTAATATTTCAATAGTTAGGCCAACTGATATAGGAAGGAACCTCTATTATACACCCTAACGAGTTTTATATTTCGCAATATCTAGACTTTAACATATCATAATTGGTTGCATCTCTATGATTGTGGCCAAATTGGTTTTTCGTTTTTTAAGAGTTTGGAGCACTGAAGGAGAAAGCGTCAGGTTTGATAAAACATGTTATTAATAAAATCTTTATTTTTCTGATAAATTTCTTTTATATCTTATTGACTGCACATTATAAATTCATGGCCAAAAATGCGACCGACCTTAAACTATTATAGTTTCTCAAATAAATAAGATAATATATTGTTTATTATCAGGCAATTACCGTAATGTTTTTATGATCTCTGACTGCAACATTGGTTTCATTGAAATATATTATTATCGCATGATTGATGAAAAAACAAGAACTTTCCAGAGAAAAACAGCAACCACTTTGGATATTGAATGTATTCTATTTTTAGCTACAGTTCCTTTATTGAATTAACTTCGTGTAACAACAGTTATAAATCCGTTTAAACCTAGAATTTTATTAGTTAATGACTGTAGTTACATATCGATTTTGAACGCCAGTTGTGTTTATTATGCGGGCAAATTTTGTAAGGGTTTTGTTTCGTAATTATAATCGGTCCATTAAAGCTTGTTTATTTGAGTGTTTTGTGAAAATGGGACATAATACATACAACACATAAAATTCCTTGAGAGAACGAACTATTATTGCTCAGGGAACTATGAGAAACTAAAGCTATAAAACTTAACAGGGCCATAAAAAATGGTCGATATTTTAATAATTCTCGCATATGTGTCTTGTTAGAATTCGGTTACATACAAATATGGCGACAGCTGCTGTTATGAATCTACGCTGATGGGCTTTTGTATGAAATTTATAGTAAAAAAGATGATTCATCGTGTTTATTACGACATTTATTTAAGTTTTAAGCAATGAATTAACGATTCAAGTCTTAAAAGTAGAACACGCACATATGATGGGTTGATAATTTTTAAGAGTTTTCATAAATTTCGTAAACAATGAAGGATATGTAAGAATAACTTGTGGCTATTATATAATAATAATGTTTTAAAAATGAATGCGGTGTATGCAAGGTACTAGAAACATAACGATCATTGAACGAATAAGTCGCAACCCTTTCAAAAATTAACATGTCAACATCAGTGACCTAAAAATAAATTTATCTAAAATTCAAATTTAAAGAATGATGCAGTAATACCTAAATAAAATCAAGGGCTATGCCACTGTCGTTAATTGGCACATCTACTTTGTAATTAAGCAAGAGTACGAAATATACTACAGATTGTATTATACTTTTTGTAATTTTGAAAAGTACAGTACTTTATTAGACTTTTATGTACTTTGTTGCAATTGCATGTATTTAATATGCTTTTTTTCCACTCATTTCTTTTTTTTTAACTTTTTACTAGTCTACCAATCTTTTTTCTACTATTTTAAAAGTTACCGTCATCATGAAAGTAAAGTATTTTATTGTACTCTTCTTTATTTCGATTTAACTCATACTTCTACACATGCGTGAAGTTAGCCCCAAACTTTTGAAAAAAGTAACTTTCTATAGCTCATTCGTTTGCATATCGTTTGCACATGTATGCACATCCGGTATTTATGTTTGCACACCTTTAATTTAAAAGTTATTAAATAGACCATTGTGGGGGCTAACTCCACACTAACCCCCCGACTTCCATGAAATTTACATGGCGGAATTAATACATCATCGTTTGCACATGTATGCACATCCATTATTTTTGTTTGCACACCTTTCGTTTAAAAGTTATTAAAGAAACCATTGTGGTGGGCCAACTTCGCACTAGCCCCCCTCCCCCCTTCCCCGACTTATTCATATTAAACCGACGAAATTGATAGATCTTTGTTTGCAACCGTATGCACATCTATTATTTTCGTTTGCACACTTCCAGTTTAAAAGTTATTTAACATTCAGCTTCATGGTCCTCGCTGGACGTTAGCTACTGTTGAAAATGTGAAAAAATTGTTACAATGAGTCCAATTTATACCTTTTCGTTTGCATATTAGGAAACACATCAACTTTTTGTTTGCACACCTGTGTTAGTCAAAAAAAAATTTTAATTTAATCGGGGCTAACTTCACACATGTCAAATATCGCATTTTTGTGCAATTCTAATATGTGATGACGGTAATTAAAGTATCCTCGTTTGCACAATGAGTCAAAACGCTTTTTCGTTTGCACACATTTAGTTAAAAACTTATTTATCATTTTCGTAGTATCCCCTATACGATAGCTACTGTTCAAAGTGTGCAAAAATGGATTACAATGAGCCTAATTGATACCTTTTCGCTTGCACATTATGAAACACATCAACTTTTTGTTTGCACACTACTTTTTTAAAAATTTATTCAGTGGTGGGGGAGCAACTCCACACATGTCATATCGCATTTTTGTGCAATTCTATCGTGATGGAAATCAAAGTGGCTTTGTTTGAACATCATGAATCAAGTCGCTTTTTCGTTTGCACACCTTTAGTTCAAAACATATTTAACATTTACACTTCAGTTTAAAAGTTATTTAACATTCAGCTTATAGTCCTCGCTAGACGATAGTTACTGTTGAAAATGTGAAAAAATTGTTACAATGAGTCCAGTTGATACTTTTTCGTTTGCACATTACGGAACACATTAACTTTTTGTTTGCACACCACTGTAAGTCAAAAAAAATTTTAATTTATTCAGAAGGGCTAACTTCAAACATGTCAAGTATCACATTTTTATGCAATACTAACTTGCAATGACGGAAATCAAAGTATCCTTGTTTGCACATCATGAATCAAGTCGCTTTTTCGTTTGCACACGTTTAGTTCAAAACTTATTTATCATTTTCGTAGTATCCCCTATACGATAACTACTGCTCAAAGTGCGCAAAAATGGATTACAATGAGCCTAATTGATAACTTTTCGTTTGCACATTATGAAACACATCAACTTTTTGTTTGCACACCATTGTAAGTCAAAATTTTTTTGAAATTTAATCAGGGGGAGGCTAACTTCACACATGTCAAATATCGCATTTTTGTGCAACTCTAACATATGATGACGGAATTTAAAGTATCTTCGTTTGCACATCATGAATCAAGTCGCTTTTTCGTTTGCACACCTTTAATTCAAATCTTATTTAATATTTACTTTCGTAGTGAGGACTATGAAGCTAATGTTAAATAACTTTTAAACTGGAAGTGTGCAAACGAAAATAATAGATGTGCATACATGTGCAAAAACGAACTTTGATTTCCGCCATCACATGTTAGAATAGCACAAACATGCGATGTTTGAGTTAGCCCCTTGATTAAATTTAAAAAAAATTTGACTTACAGTGGTGTGCAAACAAAAAGTTGATATGTTTCCTAATATGCAAACGAAAAGGTATAAATTGGACTCATTGTAACAATTTTTTCATATTTTCAACAGTAGCTAACGTCTAGCGAGGACTATGAAGCTGAATGTTAAATAACTTTTAAACTGGAAGTGTGCAAACGAACATAATAGATGTGCATACGGTTGCAAACAAAGATCTATCAACTTCGTCGGTTTAAAATGAATTTGCTGAAAGTCGGGGGGCTAGTGTGAAGTTTTCTTCCACAATTGTTTCTTTAATAACTTTTAAACGAAAAGTGTGCAACCTAAAATAATGGATGTGCATACATGTGCAAACGATGATGTATTAATTCCGCCGGTTTAAAATAAATTTCCTGAAAGTCGGGGAGCCAGTGTGAAGTTGCCCCCCCCCCTCCCAAATTGTTTCTTGAATAATTTTTAAACGAAAAGTGTGCAAACATAGATACCGGATGTGCATAGATGTGCAAACGAATGAGTTATAGAAAGTTATTTTTTTCAAAAGTTGGGGGACTAACTTCACGCACACTACTTCTACATACTTCTGTACTCTTTAGTTTAATTTCTGTTCTATAGTGTATTTAATTTCTTGAAATAAAGTATATTTTCTCATTATTTTGTAATGATGGACTGACGGATGTCAAAATGGTTGTTTTCATTTTCTATCAAGTATAGTTCTTCGTCACGTTTCTCTGAATCGTGAACATTATTACCATCTGAAAAATCTGATTTAATAAGAAAGTAAAAATTTCTGTGGTGTAAATTGATTCCACCTTTTTTGAACGCTTGAAAAAAAAATAGAAATGTAAACAGAATCAGGCTACAATTAAATAACCCAACCTTCCCTTTCTTGGTCTTCTTTTTCAACATTAATATCCTTCATTATAATCTCCACAGACGGATAAGTGATATTTTAAATTAAAATATTTAACCTAATACATAGTATTCAAGCAGAATTCCACGCTTTCATTACATTATGAATTTCGGAATCATTTAACATACGATTTTGTTTATATAAAACTTGCTCACCAACGTTTCTATGTGCATTTTCTCTTGAAAAGTTATACTTTTCTAAAATATAAAATGAGATATGTAAGAAAAAATCGAAAAATTAAGTACATTTAACAGTATAATTTCTTTGTGGCAAATTCTGCCTGTTTAACGAACGGGGTAACGATTTTAGTATTCTGGTATAACAGAAGATGCTGTAAACAATAGTGATACTATCTCAAATTTATAGTTATTTTGCACGTATGAAAAGCACATTTGTTCAGAAAAAGACCACATTCCCTCGAGTACTACCAGAGAATTTAGTTACCGTCGTCAGTCAGCTATTGGAGTAATATTTAAAGCAAAAGTCGGGCGATTTCTTAAATATAGATAATAAAATTTTAAATGTGCATATCCGTTCAAAAATGAAACCAGATTATATATGAATAACAGCAAAGAATTTAAAGTGTATGAGAAAGAAGCGTGTAAGCATTTTTCTGATTTAATGTTTTGCTTTTTTTTAATAAGACTTCACCCTTTTATTGTATTATTTAATTTTAGGGGATTTCTAAACCCCACATGGGAAAGTCTCCATTATTATTACGTTTAAATTTAGCGTCACGTGTAAACCACACGAGGGTTTGAACTTCACGTATTTTAGGACATTTCCCGGCGATATGTGGTGTGGTAATTATTTTTGAAGTCAGATCTATACGAAACACGTAATTATTGGCGTTTAAATCCAATGTGGTACCTTCGGATGGAGTATTGGGGACGCGACCGCAAGTGTAGCGGTATTTACTCCTAATTATACGAAATGTGGTGTGGAAAACCGCAAATGTTGTATTTCTTATGCCTTAAAAATGCAGCTGCGTCTAAGATTTTAGCGAATATCTTGGAACGAACGATAGTTCGTGCTGGTGTAGAGCTGCGAGAGTCGGCCAAGTGTGTAACAATTAGATTAAAAATTAAAATTATACTTATCATTTAACCTGTTTTTATAACACAGCAAAGAACAACACAATATACTATAAAGAACTTGTTTATGACCTCGTATCAACTTGGAAAGGATTATGATGCTTCAGGAACATTTTGGAACACACGATGTGGCGCTAACAGAAAGTAAATTATTATTTTTACTTGTTACTTTGTAATACTTTTTCATAATTTCGAGTAGTTCATTGTACTTTTAAGTGCTTTTTAATATCATTATGTACTTTGAACTTTTCGGTATTTTTTGGTAATTTTTACGCAATTTGGTAATTTTTTTATACTTTGCTCATTGAAGGGAAGACTTCTTTGTAATATTATGCATATTACGTACTTTTTCTGTATTTTACATTACTATTTTGTGCTATTTTGTACTTTTGGACATCTTTTTGTACTTTTGTTAATTATAAAAAGTATTGTATCTTGCGAGTACTTTTTTTATTTCAAATTACATTTTTACAATTTGTACACCTACTTTGAAGTGGCACTCTGCGAATAAAATATATAAACAGAGCATCAAGGATTACAATAATTTAAAAACATTAAAATTTCGACAACACAAATAATATCAGGCATATCATAAATAAGTGTTAAAAGTTTGAAGTCAAATGATACTCTGAACTAGGATAAATAAACCAAAAGGCAATAAGAACCAGTCGACAAAAAACAAATAAAATGAGAATCAGATTCTTCTATTATAAGATATTTGATTTTTATTTATGGTTGTCTAAATATTTGAATTTGCCGAATTTTTGAATTATTGTCTATTTCCGAGAATTCTAATCAAGAAATGTTTTTTAAGCTTAGTTCATTAATGAGTTTCCAGTTTTTGTCGGGATCAAAATCGTATAGATTGAATGTGACGGACAATTGGCTTGTTTTCCGAGATGCTTCTGCAAAGAAGTCTCCATGCGTAATCCGCCAAATCGCACTGCAAAAATTGCACACATCTTATATATTCTGCCCCTGAATAGAATAAAATCTTTTGTGTTTGCTGACCACTGAAGACTGTAAAGTGTAAACAGAGTTGTGGCAATGTTTTTTGGATACAGTATGGATTTTGGTGCTTATTTTTTTTATTGATAAAAGAAATCACTACAAAGTTTTTATCGGAATTTAAAGCTAATGTGTAAGTCAAAGGTATTTCTTTTTTGTAGTTATATTTGAATATTATTGAGTTTCAGCTTTTTATTAATTTCGAGATTATTAAAGGTATGTATGAATGAAAATATTTATATAAGAGTTAAAGGCAGATACACTTTACATTCACACGGATGGTTGGAAAATGCGGAAATTATAACATATATATGTGTGATTTTATCTAAATTTAGCGAATTCAAAAGTGTTGTTTTCTGGTTTTTGGTTGTCACATCTACGAAGCTAAAGCTATTGTTATTTTCAAGTTCAATGATAAAATTTACGCGGGGTTGATGCCATTAGCGCCCTTGTGAACTTTTTGAACAGTGCAGCACCATATCTTTTTCTAGCTGGTGCAACTAACATCATCCGTTACATTACGGTGAGAAGCAAAAACTGATAAAAAATTATTTCAGAGCGATATTAGCACAGCTAAAAAAATTAAAGGTACCGTAAATGAAATAAAACACTTCAATGGAACAAGGTACTATATGTATAATTAAATAAGTAATTTCAATGCAAGTACATTAAGAATTTCAACCAAAAAGGAATAATAATGTAATTGTAAATAGATTTCAGCATTGGTTTTTATATAAAACTAAACTATAATTTGGTATGTAATGAAATTTTTTTATCATTTGAAAATAATCAAACAATGCAATAATTATTAAAGTAAAAGTCGTCACTTCTACAAATTTAACAATTTTTAATAAAGTACTGTAAACTCTTTAAATGTACACTAAACAATATCAATCTAAATATTTATATCTTTTTAAAATAATTGAAACAAAAATAACTAATAGCCAAGGTATTACTTGACGTAAAATTTCATAAAACCTTTGTCTTACATTGCTTATAATTGTCATTAAAATTATTGTAAGTATTTATAACGTTAACTAAATATAACTCAATTAGCTGAGTCATTAATTTTATATCCAACTATAATTTAACATATTATATCAAGAGACAATACTTTTTTACATTTGACATGTGTGCCTAGTTAAAAATAGAAATAAAACATACCTGTTTGTAAGGTACCTAATCAATATAAAATGTTACTCCATTTTACTTTGTTGTTCAAGTAACAGAGGTACTAATGTGGAATCGCGAAATCTTCTTACCAAACAAAAACATCAACTTATAGAATTCGCTGTTCCTTCAGGAAATAAAATCTTGACCAACAAAATCTCACATGAGTGTGTGATTTACAAGTAGAAAAGACATATACATCCAGGATGCATTCCGAATCAAAGATAAAAATAGTGTCAGGTACTTGTTGCAAGAAATTTATGTACCAAGTTAAATTTATATTATTAACCAAACATATATGTTGACACTTTGATCTGAGATTCAAAATAACATCAGACCAAAGTGCTTAAGGGAAAGGAACGAAAAGGTACTCAACTCTGGTGCTTTTGAACCCTGAAATATAACAGTTTTAGATTTAAAATGACAGTGTAGTTCAACGAAAAACAAATTAAATCTATTTGCATCTCACCAATTTTAGTGTAGAAATGAATTCAATGCAGCGGGGCTTGTAGAAATCTCTTATGTACTTCTTGTGAACTTATTTTGTAAGGAAGAAACGAATATATTTAATAACACCTTTAACGGTCTCAAGTTTAGTAAATTGGGAAAGACAAGATACTGCCAGATCATCACAAATCAGAAAACCAAATGAACCAAATCAACCATCCGGTCAGTAAACAGGTATCGCCAAGATAAAAAAATGATACGAAAGCTGGAATAATGAATAGAAGTGACAGAATTCAAATCCGACCATATTATGTACGTATAATATCACTGCTAATTAATTTAAAGCAACTACACCTTAACCGAATGTAGAAATGATTTATGCTATTTTAATAGTATTATTAGTTAAATGTAATCGAAGTTAATTCTTTGGACTTGTGTTTATTTATATATAAACAAATTCACAAGTGTTGTGTAGAATAACCTTAGCTAAGAGAGAAATAGTTAAAATATAACTGAAAACTTTACTTAGCTGGAACATGGCAATTTTCCCTAGACAAGATGGCATGTAACAACAGATTCTGTCGCTCAATCTATAAGAACAAAATCGTTAACGAATTTGAAACAAATTAATGAAACTAAGCCTCAAGAAATAAATGATCCATAAATGTCGGTATACATGAGAATAGGGGCTTTTCATGGGTAGATCAAAGGGTTTTTTATGACAATTATTAAGAACAAGGAAACTCCGTGAAAAAAAATGCTAGCAAAAATGCTATAATAACAATGATATGTAGGTTTACATTACAAGTTTTTAAAAGATCTGCACTAAAGGTATAGTTTCCTCACGGAAAGTAGATCTAAACAAATTGGTAATGTTTACATAAAACGTACAAATTTTTTTAGTAGAAGTGAGGTTTTGTAATTTATTAATTAAATCCAAATTGTTTTTTATAGAATGTTCAAGGGTGTATTTTATCAACGGCATAATTAATTTCTGACAGAAAGTACATGGTAAAGCAACTTGGGTGTTGGTAATCGACACTACTAATCTAACGGGAGTGTCTAATTTGTGTATTTTGGATCAACCATTTAGTCTACGTTTGTTCGAATTATCACCCAAGATACTCTTAGCGGGTTGATTTTGGTTGAAATTGTATCAATTGCTTAATTTTATCTAAAACATTTGTTAAGGATTTTTACTTAGAATCAAGAATTTGTGCTATCCATCAGAATTGTGTGTACTTTTGAATTTAATCAGGACGATTTACAATGAAAACGTAATGATCTCTATTTGCTTAGTCTGCCTTTGACTAGAATAATACAGCAAAACGTAAACTAGTTATCCGTACACAAAAGATAGTTGGTAGGCACCCTGGTGCGTGGCACCTTCAGATGGACTTGTTTGACAGGTTATAAGAGTTTGCGTTAAAGAACTTTATTAACCTCACAATAGGAACCTTCTGGATGTTATTTGCATAATTCTGATACATTCTCGAAATAATCTAGAGCAATTGGATAAGATATAAATTACCGTTAAGAAGTTTTGAAGTTCGGTCCTAATTCAAGCTTTGATTATAATATTACGTTTTTATTCGAGCTATATAGGCGTGATATGAAATACATTAGTGGAAACATATTGTTAAATTGGCCTGCGAGATATAAATATTAATAATTGGTGCTGCGATATAAATTAACTATATTTTTTGAATAGTAATAAAGAAAATGATGATTGTAGCTTTAAAGTAGTATTTGTACTGTTAGCGATTTGCTGGAAATAAATTAAAGTGGTAGAATTTTACTGCATTACTAATTGTTGAAAAGTTGATAAAAACTTATTTTCTTTGCAAAAGATTTTCGTCACAATATTATATTATTTTTCATTTATTGTTTTGTTTAAATTTATATAGGTTTAATTTTATTAAAATCATTTATGTTTATATATATATATATATATATATATATATATATATTGACGTGATAATGGGTCTCGAGAGGTCATTGAAACCCTAATTCTAAAAATAAAAATCCCACCAAAATATAATAGAATCCGGAAAAATGAAATTTTCCGTAAATTCATGGTGCTTCCTTGTATAATACAAGCGCATCTTCATTGATGTACAATGCAAAAATGCAAATTGCGCGTGTATAAATAATCGCCCTGTATGATATAAGCATATTGTAAATACATAGCAAGTAACGTAAGTTGTAAAAATTAATTAATTGTAAGACACCGTAAAACGCATTAAGTGCGAACGTAAAAATTAATCGTTTAAAGAAATACAAAGCCATTTGTGTTACTTATTAACTATCAATACATTTTTTAGTTTTAGAAACTACAATCAACGTGTATTGAAATCCCCTTTTTTGCATTAAAAAACAATTAAAGTTTAAATTAATTGCCACGTGGATAACAGCAATTCATTCTGAATAGGAATTTTCTAGAACCTAAAAGGATGAATCATCGGTATTTTAGAACGATATCATTAATGAATAAATATTTTATTCTTAGAAACGGCCCAAACACTAAAAACCTTGCAAAATCACTGGAAAAATCCAAGAAAGTGATTATCTTTAGCATTAATATGCGACGCCACAACAATAGTATATGTGTTAAACAAGAACAGATAACACACGTCACGGATAACTGGAGCGATAATTAGTTATAAAACTCGACGATTTTAGATGCTAATGGATTTTCTGAGAAACCTTATATCATAATCTCCACATTTTTCTAGTAAGCTTTGGAAACAGATAAATTTGTATATAAAGAAGCGCTTATCAAATAAAAATTCACTCATTCGATTTCATTCATTAGAGCACGAAATGTTATTTTAATTAAAAAACGCAAGTTGTTGGTATTCGAAGATAGTAATTGAAATATGTAGTAAACATATTGTAGTTTAATAGCTTGCAATGAATAAAGAAGCAATGTTTTAAACGCAACTTACAACGAAAAATAAAAATTATGAGTTACAAGAGGGAAAATTCTTCAAGATAACGCTATTTAAAAATTTCTATTAAATAATTGAAAGAAAGAGTTAATCATAATGTACTTTGGTAACTACTGTTTTAAATGAAGATTTTTTTTTCAATATTGAAAAACTTGTGAGATGATTTGACGTCAATGTCAAATAAGATTTTTTTACGATGAACATTTTTGTGGATTCTGCAAGTATTATTTTTAGATTTATTTTTAACTGATTTATAATTAATAGGTTATCTGTCAAGGATTTTTCTGGCCAAAACAAATTTTTCAAGTGTGGAAATAATTATAACCAGGTAAACCATTCTCAAAAGAATGTTTCTTTAGATTTAATATAAGGTAAGGAACTTATTTTTTATATCTTTCTTAGAAATTATTTTTGTTTGAAAGAAACAATGTTGTAAAAGTTCTAAATGTTTTTGTGTGAGAGAGAATATTTTAATACTGTCTAAAATTTGAATTTCGAATTGATGACTAGGAAGTTATTAAACCTGCTTGTAATTAGTTCACTTTGTCCTTGTTAAAGTTAGTAACCGAAAAATTTTTAATTCCTTTGCGATAAATATAGTCCTATGGCTATATTTAAATTTGTTGTTTTTGAATATCTAGTTCTTAGGTTTCTTGTTAAATTTATTGAAGTCAAAAATTCTGAAATAGTCGATAGACATCTAGCTCACATAAAACATCAAGTTAGCTAAAAAGACCTCACAAGATTAAAATTTTAGGAGAATATAGAAATACAGAATGACATTTTAAGTAGTCTCGGAAATTTA
This sequence comes from Platerodrilus igneus, assembly GCA_036346225.1. NCBI lineage: Eukaryota > Metazoa > Arthropoda > Insecta > Coleoptera > Lycidae > Platerodrilus > Platerodrilus igneus. The sequence goes on along the minus strand of JARFIW010001052.1, from coordinate 1,348,792 downwards.
TATACAGACATCGAGAGTACTATAAATAAAAATAACTTCCTTGTTTATAAATGAATCTGATTTCCTTTTTTATTTGTTTCTTATCAACTGGTTGTGTTTGTCTTGGTTTGTTTATTCAAGTTCACAGAACGCATTTTACATTTACATTTTAAATATATATTTATGGTATAATCTATATTGTTATATGTGTTATCGCAATTTTAATGTTTTTAGATTTTTAGGTGTTACTACGTCATTATTTAAACTATGAAGTTTAGATGAACTAATTTTTATGTTACTGACGACGATCATTTGAATTGTTGGGGGCACTCTGGCTTAATGATTTAGTAATTATTATGTTGCCTGAACATGACACACACAGTAGGGGAAAATCCCCTAGCACCGGGCACCTAAGAGTTAAACATAAAAAAACAGTCTCTTTTTTGCATTTTTATTTATAACAAAAGGCATGAAACACTTGCAGGAACTCATAAAAAACAAAAAAGTAATCATTGTGAACTCCTAAAAAACAAAAATGTAATCATGTAACACTTTTGACAAGTAAAATTAAGAGTTAACTTAAACTAACTATTGTTGTTATATCGGAAGGTGGTTCCTAGTACCGGACATATATAAAATATGGTACCTAGGAGCGGATAAACTTAAAACAACTTACATCTATCACATATATAAATATCAGAGCACTCTAGAACATCGGCACAAGCTTCACGAGCCCATTCCTTGCACGAGCTGCACTGTATCCAATCTTCATAGTTGTCTTCCAAGCAAACCACACAAGAAATCGCAGGGGCTTTCTGAGGCGTACATGGTAAGGTTTTTGAGTTTCTAGTTGAGTTTTTTTGCTTCTTTTCTTTGCTGTTACACAAAGGCTTTTTTTTCTTCTTTGTTCCTTTTTTCATTATTTTTCTCTTCAAGGTTGGTTTTAAAAGGAGACGAAATCAAAATTTTACTTTTTTCAGATTTTCGTTTGCGAGTTTGAGCTCGTTTTTTGGCAGCGTCTGGAATTGGTGAGATATTTAAAATGGCTTTTCTCATGAAGTCCACTCCTTTGCCAGTCGACAACTGTGGAGATTTATATGCTGAAGCCTGTTGAGTGCCTAGTCCTTTGCTAGTAGAAACCTGAGGAGTTGTTGGTGCTGCAATCTCACGAGAAATGTTTGCTGATAAGTTCGGGTCTTCTAGAATAGGGTCCAAAGGAATATACGACGTATTGGATGGAGAATAATCCAAAGAAACGGTGTCATGTTGTCCTCCGTGGTTGTTGGAAGAGAGAAAACTAGTCGGCGCAGGTAATTGAACATCAGCATCTGTGTGGTTTTCTATCTCGCCAGCAACTTCTTCCAGTGGAATATTTTTTATGTCGCTTGCCAGGTAGTCCAGGTCACTAAAGATGTTTTTGTCGAATGGATAAATTCCTGAACATCTAAAACTAGAATGTGCTATTTCATAGCGTGCCACCCTTTTAAAGGCATCTGCAACAAGGCCTACAATGTCATATTCCGTTATTCTTGCACTTGAGTTAGCTCTCATTCATATGCCACATTGTTCGTTGTAGGCATTCTTAAACGGTTTCATAAACTAGCGATCCAATGGCTGGAGCTTGTGAGTCGTGTGAGGTGGGAAGCTAATTAAATGAATGTTACTATCTCTGCAAAAGTTTATTACTTCTTTGGTCTTGTGACTATTATGCCCATCCACTATAAGCAAAATCGGTGTTTCTTCTGAGTGCCGGGCAAATTTTTTAAAGTGAACCAATCACTTTAAAAAGAAGTCATTATTCGTCCAGCCTTTAGGCTGTGCCACTCCCACACTCTCAGGAGGGGCGTTTATCATGTCTTTCATTCATTCTTTGCCTCGGAAAAATAGAAAAGGGGGTACAAAATACCCCATGGCACTCATGGAGAACACAGCGGTGACATTTTCTCTCGTTTAGCTGAAGTAAGCTTTCCTACTTGGCGAACATTCTTTTTAGCCAAAATCTTGGTATGCTTTTGCACCGTTGTCACGCCTGTTTCGTCGCAGTTAAATATGTTTGATGGCATGAATTTGTACTTTTCTAAGTGTTGTTCTAGATTATTAAAAAACAGATCAACTTGTGCTTTGTTAAATTCAACTGCACTTTTTAAATTCGTTGACTCTGCTGTTCATAATCTTAAATCAGGGTGTCTTTCCATGAAGTCATAGTAGAAGTGTTTGCCAGCTGATTTCTTTTCCGTATTAAACCTGTGTGGTATTTTAAGATGCTCAGCTAAGTCAAAGGCTAATTTTAAAAACTCCTTCGTCAGTGACATGCACCTATTAGCTAAGTCTTTGATATGCTCTTCTCATATGTTTTCAAGTTCCACGGAAAATGTTTGTTTGAACCGTTCTAATTTAGGTTGCATTTCTATTTCTTTCCCCTGTTCCAGCAATTTTACTTTAGCGTATATTGTACTCTTTGGTATACAATATCTTGTGGATGCTTCCCTGAAAGACATTTTTTTTTTGAAAGCACGTTATCAATTGCAGTTTTTAAATTAGCTTTGGTCCAGGAACCCTTCTTTACTTTACTACCCATCGTGTTATCCATTAATTAACACCCGAAACAAATAAACCTAACTATAACTTCAATTGCGATGTCTTAATCTTAAATTCTTCGTGTTCGGTTTTACGGTAAAAACAACTGTCCGGTGCTAGGGACTTTCAGAAGTCACTTTATATACAAAAATGAAGAATCGCGGTTGAGTTGTCTCTAGTTTAAGTGTTAAAATGCGCCCAGAACTTACCAATTAATAGTAAAACTGTTTCACTTTTAATTAATGTCTTCACTTTACCAGCGAATTAAGTTCGCCAAGTGTTTCACTTTCGCTCGCAAACGTGCAATCAACCGTCTTAAATCCCGACTGGCGCCTTACTGCTTGCTCCCCAAGTAGTGACTGCGTGGTAATATCTCACGCTATTGTTTGCGATGAATAACTGAGATGGCGTTGCATATTTCTGATTTATAATGCAAGTGTCCGGTACTAGGTGCCGTCCAGGGTTAGGGGACTTCCCCCTATTTATTTTATTTCAATTATTGCAAGTGCACGTGTCTCTAAATGGTAAATATTTTTTTCTTGTACTACTCATAATGTTGTAGTTTACACTTCTTTAAAAATGCATCTAAATAGTCTTTTATTACAAAATTACATGTATGCAATATTGATTAAATTTTCAAAAAGTGGGGTTAGTTCATAACTTAACATGTGTCAGTAAATTAAGATATCTCTGAAACAGCCAATTATCGCTTTCCAATTAGCCATTCCCCTTTTTACCAATACCTATTACCACAGGAACTTTATGGTGGACTCTCCATATCCTTTCACCAATTGATATCACCATGGTGTTTAAATAAAATAATTGCCAAAGTTCTTAAGCATTCTATAGCATTCTACCGAAAACTAGAAAATCGAGTTACTGGCCCTTATTTTTCTTGTGAAGTTATAGGGATTGAATATTGAATACCTATCTTTATGGCAAAGTCCTAAAGTTATGTTTTCTTACTTCAATAAATACGTCTTTAGGAATCCAAAACAATTTGTAGCATATAATTTATAATTAATGAAATTTTTGCATCTTGACAGCTTGTTTCATTATTGGTTAACTAATGTGACCGAATAAATCGTACATTAGCAGTATTATACAACGTTAACCAACATTCACATAATGCTTTTTGGTCTATATATAATGAAACGCAATCCACGCTCCTTAGTGATTCTTAAATGAAAGTAACGTTGGCCCACATTTTATTACATTTATTAAACCACTCCGAATGATATAATCGTATTTTTCTAAGTAAGCTATTGAACTGTGACACCCAAATTTATTTAAAAAATATGAAGAATAAGTTGCTCATAATGTAATAGGCCTGCGTTTGTTTATTTCTATACGCCTACAATTAAAACATTTGAGTGCCTTCAAGTATCACCAAATCCTAAAATATAATAGCTGTGATTATTCTATTAGTTTTATTTGCTATTTTAAATTAGCTGTTCTGGTCCTGTGATCATAGCAATTTAGTACAATAAGGCTAGGTTAATTTAAGATTAATTGCCTAAACTCTAAGTATGTTATAAATTGGTTTATTTATTCCTTGGTTCTTCAATGAAAACTTAGCCTGACATTTGAAGTAATTGGAATTATATTATTTTGCATCTTTATTATGCTTATATTTAAAGCAGGGTTGATGTAATTTGGTTGGTCGAACTTCATTATTTAACATTTGAATAATAGAATACAAGCTGTTAGAAATAGTGCTCTTTTTATTATACACCCTTTAAGTTAGGAAAACTGTATTGTTCCTAAACACCAAAAACACTTCCGGTAGTATATATTGCAGAGTATTGTTGATCTCTGGATCACTGATGGATGTCACTAAGCTCAAGACCATTTAAGTGCATTTGTTGATGCTTGCATTAATGTGTTATCGCTCAAAGGGGGCGGTGTCTGTAAGCAAGTAGGCTTGGCTTAGTTCATTGTTTAATAAACATAAATATAAGTTCCAAATTTACATAATAATAAATATGAAATCGAATGAATTAACAGTTAGGATGGCTTCAGATGGCTTCATGGGGGCTGTGGAGCCAGGAGTAAACTGTATGCACTATTTAATGGGGTGTATCGGTCTTCGGAAGGCTTCGGCTTTCTTCGGAAGTCGCTTAAGAGGCCCAGTGTGAACTTAACAGTGAAGATTAAGACATAAATACAGGTCGGTGAGATCCAGACATCTTCGGTGGTGTTCGGGTCTCGTCGGTAATCTTCGTGTTTTTAGTGGTGGGTCAAAGTTACGTTAAAGCAATTATGAAATGAAAATTATAAGCACTTAAAACTACTATTTACAATATATACAAAAGAAAAGGGTTCAGAAAGTATTCGGTGTCTTCTGAAGTCTTCGACTGCGTCGTGGGGGATGAGCTTCTACGGGGATGTCGTCCCTGTGGTAGAGCTTGATAGATGCAATCGCAATAACGACGTTGGTGCAGTATGGAACAGAGTTGAGCGTTCGTACGTGCTTGTTAGTTGTGGATTGATTTACTACGAAGACGGCCTCCAGGTACGGCGGCGGATAGGGTAACGTTTAGGGCAGGACGCAGGCTATGGTGAGCACTGCGCTAGGATTAAGCGTGCTATGGTGAGCGCCGCTTTGGAAAGGTTTTCACAGGCTATGATGAGCACTGTGGAGGAGAGGAGAATCCCAGGATATGATGAGCACCAGGACTGTCTTCTGCAGAAATCGAATTTGTATTTATAGTCTCCAGGTCGCTATCCATCGTGTGTTGAAAAACGTTTATCAGAGAGTTAACCAATGAATTGTATTGTCGATTTTTGATTTCCAAACAAGATTATAAAAATGTTGGTAATACATTTTTTAGTGGGAATTGTTCTGTGCTCAGCACGTGTACTCTGATATAGTCAAACTTGTGTGTCGAAGTTCGCTCAGTACATTGCATGTATTCATGCAGGCAACAACCCCCTCCCGCTGAAGATGGTAGCGTAGCTATGTTGTTGCGAAGAGGCGGTGGGGCTTTGTAGTCGATATATCTGAGCCTGTAGCGTCGTCTACGTTTTGTGCGGCGGCGTCGGGCTTCACCATGATTGCCAGCTGCTTGTGTTCGAAAGGGCACCTCTTCTTGGGACATCAGTCCATAGGTGTCTCTTTCTGGTTGTAAGCGCTGCGCGACGTTAGGCAGATCGGCACGGTCTGTGTGCTTAGCTCGTGGTCTGCGTGTTTCTATGTTCAGTGATAATGGGCTGGTGCCGGTGGCGGCAGTAGGCGGTGCTGATCCATTCATCACTGGTGGGAATTCTTCCCAAAGGCGGATGGGTAAGAATTCGTCTGTGAACTGCACAGTTGCAATCGGTTTGGCGGCGACGCGCGTCTCCGTCGTGTAGCGGCGTTGGACCCTTCTGTGGTCGTTTGCTGCTTGTTGAGATTGAAAGGGCACCTTTTCTTGAGACATCCGTCCATAGGTGTTCCTTTCTGTTTGTGCGATCTGCACAACATTAGGCAGATCGACACGGGCTGTGTAGTTAGCTCGTGCTCTGCATGTTTCTACGTTCAGTGATAATGGGCCGGTGCCGGTGGCGGCAGTAGGCAGTGCTGATCCATTCATCACTGGTGGGGATTCTTCCCAAATGCTGCTGGGTAAGAATTCGTCTGTGAACTGCTTGGTTCCAGTTGGTTTGGCGGCGACGGGCGTCACAGTCGTGTGGTGGCGTTGGACCTTTCTGTGGTCGCTTGTTGCGATTGAAAGGGCACCTTTTCTTGGGACATCCATCCGTAGGTATTCCTTTCTGTTTCTATGTTCAGTGATGATGGGCTGGTGCCTGTGGCGGCAGTAGGCGGTGCTGACCCATTCATCACTGGTGGGAATTCTTCCCAAAGGCTGCTGGGCAAGAATTCGTCTGCGAACTGCTTAGTGGCAGTTGGTGTGGCGGCGACGGGCGTCACCGTCGTGTGGCGGCGTTGGACCCTTCTGTGGTCGTTTGCCGCTTGTTGCGATTGAAAGGGCACCTTTTCTTGGGACATCCGTCCGTAGGTATTCCTTTCTGTGCTCAGCACGTGTACTCTGATATAGTCAAACTTGTGTGTCGAAGTTCGCTCAGTACATTGCATGTATTCATGCAGGTAACAAATGTAGGTATGTGTAGACACACACACACGCACGCACGCACGCATGGGCGCGCGCACGTACACACATAAAAATTGTTTTTACATTATATGTGTGATAATCAGACATTTCGACCGTCGCTAGATGGTCTTTATCAATGATGTTTTTTTCCCACCAATAATACAATACATTTACATTATATCTTAACAAATATCTAAAATATGCTTACCCAGAAACGAAGCTTTATATATTTATAACGTAATATAAATTGAATCATTCACTGAATGATGGATGTGGTACAGTTACTACAATTTAATTTATTTAATATAAAATTGTACTAAACATTTACGTCACAAATTAAAATATTGTTGATATGTGTTCCGTTTATAGTGTAAATAATTTATAGCCAGATTTATTTTCTATTATTGAGTTTGTTGATTATTTACGTCCGCCTCGGGATATTTAAATTTGTTAGTAAAATTTTCATGATTAACTGGAATCACGCGCAAACAAGTGCCGCGAGTGATAAACGTTGTTATTCCGCATTTGCAAGAACACAGTGTAGTAACTGGAAAATCCACGAAGCGAGAGAATCGATTTCTCGTTCGAACAGTCCGCATCGCTGGTTTACATGTTTACGTAGAGCTCCTAATTGGAAGAACAGCTTTTCTTCGGAACCGCTATTGACAGAAATGTGCTTCGCTACACTCGCAAAAACAGAGTAGATGTTACATTGTTTTTTTTCGTTGGCACGGCTTCATGAATTCCAGGTGAGTGCTTTTAGTAAACGCTTGATCTGATTAAAAACATTAATTATTTGTTGTTTGTTCAATTATCACTTAATTTTTTATACAGTCCACTTTTCTCTCCTAATTAGCTATCGTAGATTTATCGCAATATTTTACATTATGTATAAATTACGTACAACTTGATGCGAGTTGCTAAACTCTTAGTCAAAATTTAAAATTCGAATTTCTTAGTAAACATATATATTTAAATGTTTAGTGTAAAGTTTGATTGGAGACTAATACTTGATTTATTGGAGTTTCTATTTCTTGGCACTGGATAAAGACGTGTTTTTAAAACAGGTTAAAATCGTAATACTATCTTCAATTATGTATATCTGTGTTATTGGGCAAATTTAACTTTATGTATAAATATATATCAATGTGTTTATTTATTTAAATATATATATATATATATATATATATATATATATATCTATATATGTATTTACCTATACATACCTCTACGCATACACATACGTTTGTTTAATCTATCTTGCCACCATATATGCAAGACAACCACCTATTTCTGATTAATTTTATGCATTTTTGTTCTAATAGATTATAATATACTTTACTTAATTTGCTAATATCTATTTTATCATTTACTAATGTTGGATGTTTAATATTATACACCATCTCTAGGAATTCTGGAATTTTTTGGTTTGCTTCTGTTTTAAAATTGTTGTTTTGTTGAATTCGAATTTATGTTGTGCTTGTTTTTCATGTTTGGTTAGAGCAGTTTGGTTAGTTTTATCATATTTATGACCATTTATTCTTTTCTCTAAATACTGTATACTTTGCCCAATGTATGCGCAATTGCAATTCTGTTGACACGGAATCTTATAGATGGTGTGTGTTTTTTTATTCTCAGGAGTGTTGTCTTTTAATTTACTAAAACAACTTTTTGTTAAATTGTATCCCTTGTGCGCAATTTTTATATTATGTTTCATTAATAATTTTTGTAGTTTTTGGATAAATCTTCACATACGGTATGGGTGCATATTTCATTACTGATTTATTTTTGGTATTGTTGATGTACTTTATGTTATAGTGTTCATTAATTTGTTTTTTAAAGATCCGTGCAATTAAGTTTAGTGGGTAATTATTTTCTCGAAACGTTTTTAGCTTTTTTAATTGCTTCCCATCTATATTAAGGGTCTGATAGTTTGATTGCCCTATCTGCGAGTCCTATTACGAGACAGACTTTTTCTGAGAGATAGGATGTTGGAAGTAATAGTTTTGGTATCTTCCCGACTAGGTGTTTTTCGTGTACCATGATGTTTTAATATGATGGTTTATCCGGTGCAATGTCATATCTAGAGAGTTAAGTTTATTATTTTTTTCTAGTTCAATTGTGACAACAGCCTGGTTTTGAACGTCGCTAAAAGAGGGCTGTGCTACAGGTACATCAAATTGTAAAATTTGAAATATCTGACTTATTTTCCTTTCTAGCTTTACTTTGATTGGCTATCTCAATGAAAATGCAGGAGTTTACCAAATAAAATCAAACACAGCAGTATCAAGAGAACATATATACAGTCATACAGAGCATATAAAACATTTACACCATAATTTATTTCAAACATCAAATTATTTCGAACAAATACTTATTTACTTAATTATCAAATGTTCCTCACCTTATTTAGGTTTAAATTTACAGAACTAAAATCCCATCTCTTAGGGATAGTTTACCTAGCTTTGATTCCCACGCTTGTTAGATTTGTTTGGCCAAAAAATCCTTGACAAATAATCTATAAAAATCATAGTGTTTCGAACTCCGACCACATTCTTCCGGATGTAAATAAAATAAAATTATATGATTAAGACGTATTCTACCTTAAGTTAAATTACAAATATTCAAATATCAGTTACAAACAAAATTAATTTAAAAGTAATACTTGCAAAATCCACAAACCGCTCTTCTAATTCGTAATTGACATTCAAAATCAGCTCATAATTTTCATATTATTTCATTCTCCATTTAGAAACCATTGTGCATCCTCGATTTAATTAAAAAATTTTGAAGTAGCTTTTTATCTTGAAGAATTTTCCATCTTTCATTGTTATATTACAAAATCAAAAAACTGCATTCAACAATTTCAATTTTTATGCAAGTGCCTTTCAAATGTAAAATACTCAAAAAAGGTATACCAATTACAAGTGCACACCTATTTATTCCTGGATTCATCCCCTTTCTTTTGAAGTTTAACCTATGGATGTCAGTTTATTAACTGATAAAATATTTTAGTCTAATCCTAAGAACAACTCTTTTATTGAAAAATTCAAATAATTAACTGAAATAGCTTCTATACTCAATTTGAAAATAAAAAACTGCTGTTTGTGCAAATAGAGTTTCCGATATATTATAGAGTTTCCCAATTTATTTACACACGAAATGTTGAATAACGACTAATTTTCAGATTCAATATAAACACTATACGACTTGACTTATTATCCAAAAGCGCATCGCGCATCGCTTACATGTTATTCTTTAGAAGTTCCGGATTTAGTAATACAGAATCCGATAATATTTCAAAATTACTCAGTGAAATCTTTTCATCTCCGTAATTATTTTTGTTGAAATTTCCTTCATTTATGAAAAAGGATTCTTATTCATTTTAGCGTTATAACAATTTCTGAAGCACAAAAACTTACAGACATAATGTCTAATTTTAAGTTTTAATAATATAAAACCTGGAACTAAATATAAAATGCATTTCTGATGTATTTTTATCTCGCTTAAGCGTCATTTTCTACTACTATACTAATTTATCTGAAGGCATCATTTATGTAGTTTTCATGTCGCTTTCATACTGTAATAAAACTGTAGCGTTTATAATTTGGAGTGCTACAAAAAGCAGTGGATTTAGGTTTTTCCGTTAGTCGCATCCACAACTGGAATTTAAATTTGAACACAGAGATACTTTGTATCATCTCTTCTACTGTACTATAACATAAAAGTGGAATTAATAATCTCTGTGGGTCCTGTTAGCTTTTATTGTGCCAGTTTGTATTACACAAATAGTGGTTTGTAAAACAGTTGGAGATTTGTACTGTTAAAATTGTCTGCAAGATTCTACCAAACGACGCTGTTAACTTGTGTGAGCTTCTCCGTTAGGCAGGGATCTGAATATTAATTCAGAATTAAAATTAAGAACGGATCACAATCTTAATTCTAATTCATAGTTCATAAACTATTTTAATACCATCTGATATAAATTGCTAATATCACGAGGAAGGATATAAATTGTACTTAAATTGACCGTTTGGGATTGTTAGAGGTCTCAGTGAATTAGTGTATAAGTTTATTGAAATAGTACAGAAATGAGAACTTAATATAAACACGTCTAACTGAATTGAAGATTTATGAAGCAACTGTAAAACAACTAACAGCTAAGTCTATTGGTAGGTGGATGAACACTTGAATTATAGTTCATAATCATGCATCGCACTACCCTTCGATAACATGCGGTGCACACATTTCAACACTCCCACTAGCGACGAATGTTAGTCTACATTTAAACTGCTTCTGTTTTGTACAAACTTATCACGCTCTAGCGCTTTTGTAAACATATCTGCCAGTTGATTTTTACTTGCAATGTGAATGATTACAATGTTTCCTTCTTGTATAGCTCGTATGAGATGATATTTAACATCTATATGTTTAGTGCCACAATGGACAATTGTATTTTCAACTAAACTTTTTGCGGCTTCGTTATCACAGTGAAGAACAGTTGCACTTTTCTGGGGAAGATATAGGGTCTCCAATAATCCACGACACCAAACGATTTCTTTTGTAGCATCATGCGCAGCTATGTACTCTGACTCTGTAGTAGACGTTGCCACTACAGTTTGTTTTCGACTGAACCACACTACCGGTCCGTCGTTTAATAACAAAACGCTCCCACTAATTAATTTTCTAGTATGTGTGCATGTTGCAAAATCAGCATCTGAGTATGTGATCAGCCTGTTAGGGTTCTCACTGTTTCCATTGTAGGTAATACAGAGTTTCATTGTTGCTTTTAAAGCTCTCCAGTGTTCCACCAAAGGGTTTTCTAAACCAAGGTAGTAACCACCGTTGGAACTAACGATCTAGATTTCTGTTTTTAACTTTACCAGAAGATTTTCTATTTCAGCAACTGATTTACCAATGACCAACCCATCATCAACGTATAACGCTAACAGCAACAGGCCATTACCCGTTGAATATATGCAAGGGTCGTAATTTGAGGGAATTAATCCAAATAACTTCAGGACTCGGTCCAACCTTTTATTCCACCGGCGTCGTGCTTGCTTTAAACCATAAAGGCTATTTTGCAATTTACAAACATGCTCACTATTGTCATTCAAGCCTTCAGGTTGTACCATGTATATAACTTCTTCAAGATATGCGTATAAAAATACGGTCTTAACGTCAAATTGATGTATTGCGAAATCATTTGTTACTGCAACAGATAATAGTAAACGGATGGAGTCAAACCTTGCAGCTGGTGCGAAGGTTTCGCCATAGTCTATACCTGTCTTTTGCGAGTATCCTTTTGCCACTAACCGTGCCTTATATCGATCGATTGGTTCTATTAGATTTTGCTTTTATACGAAATGTCCATCTATTTTTGATAGCAATATGCCCTTTTGGTAAGTCTACTAATTCCAAAGTCCTTTCAAATGACTTGATTTCTTCTTGCATGGCAGCTTCCCACTGATGAGCATTGGACATACATTTTGCTTCATCATACGTATTGGGAGTACACTCAACAATCAGAACGTGTGCCTATGCAATTATTTCTGATTGCTTAGTTTTACCACGGGTTCGACTAGCACTCGTATCTTTTTCCACAAATTTTGATTCTTCTAGACTTTCCAAACTGACAGGAGTTTCGACAGTTACGTCATGCTTGTCATTCTGAAGTTCCACTGTATGTTGATTTACATGATCTACAGGTTTTGCTATAGATTTTATATTAGATTCTACAATAACGACGTCGCGCGCAACAACCACTTCTTTTGTACCAGGTTCCCATAATCTGTAAGCCTTCATGCTTGACTCACAACCAACAAGCACCATTTCACAGCATTCTTTATTAAACTTTTTGCGATATTGGGCATTTATATACATGTATGCTTTACTTCCGAATATTCGTAAGCGCGATACATCCGGCTTATTTCTGGTACATATTTCTATAGGAGTTTTACCTTCAAGTCGTACTAGCGGTATCCTGTTACGTATATGACCTGCAGTGCGTACGGCTTCGTACCATAGTGACTGAGGTACGTTTGCTGCTGCTAACATAGAGCTTGCCATCTCTACAATTGTTCTATTCTGCCATTCAGCCCTACCATTTTGTTCTGGACAGTACGGTGTAGAGAACTCATGAATAGTTTTATTTGTACACATTACTTTCTTCATATTTATTCATCAATTTAAATTCCAATGCGTTGTTCGACCGTAACCGGCACATGCCAATACTGTTTCAACCTTTTGAACCATTTCGGATTTGTGCTTTATTGGAAATATCATGATAATCCAACTGTAATCATCCACGAACAGTGCAAATAATTTTGAACCATCGACCATTGGCAACGAGTTTTACCATAGACACCAAACTGCTATAATTTTACCTTTACCACGTACGTAGATAACCCCGTTATTTCCAACCATAACAGGAAATGAATCGTCATCGATTGGTACGAAGTCGCTAAAGAATTCGCGTCTCGGTGACATATGATTTGAGGATCCACTGTCAGCATACCACACATCACCCATATTGAATTCTACTGCACACGATGTTGCTACCAGCACTTCATTATTTGATGTTGACATTTCTACTACTTTATTAGTTTTTAAGGATTGCTGGTATTTACGGCTCTCACATTTTAAGTGTCCCTTGACCCCGTAGAAATAGCACTTAAATTTTTTCTTCAAATTTCCGTTTTCATTTGCTATATTCTTACCGTGCACATTTTTGTGTACTAATGCCACCGACACCCTGTCATTAAATGCCGTTTCTGACAGAGAAGTTGTAATCATCTCTTCTTTAAGAATTCGTGGCAACACGTTTGCCATCGTCTGTTCTTGGGCAGGTAAAGAATCCCAAGCAGACATTACGTGCCTATACGAAGCTGGCAAGCTGTGTAGGGTTTTAGTCACTAATGCTATTTCTTCTTGTTTATGCCCTACGTCTTCTAGTTTCCTTGCCATTTCTTCAATGTTCGAGACATGTTGTGCAACGCTTGAACCCTCTTCCATTCTGTATTGATAAAACTGTTTGAGCAGGATATGAATATTTACGGCGTTTTTCATTCCATACAAGGACAGTAAACGATTCCACATTTCATTCGATCATTTTAATTCATCAGTTTGCACACTTGATCTCGATCCAGGGCACTTCCATGTACAAACGAGCTTTGCGATCTAGTTTATCCCAGGTCGCTTGCTCTTTGTCATCAACGGGTCGTTTAGCAGTTCCATCCACAACGTCTAGTAACTCATTGACGGCCAGGAAAGATTTCATTTGAAAACACCATACCGGAAAATCGATTCCATTAAATTTCATCAAAACGACTTTATCACTCATATTTTTCTGATTGACAATCTTGTATTTGAAATTGGTTAACTATAAAATTATTCAAACTTGTCAACTAAATTATAAGTGAAATCTTCAATTTCCTACTGTACACACTTTTCTGGGCACATGACCTGTTAGAGTGAAACAACTAGAATTTTCTTAAAATTTGGTTGACTAACGGTGTTCTATAACAAAGGTTACGGGCTTATAATACCACATTTCTGATTATTAATAAAAAGAAAACAACGAAGAGAAAGAAGTAGTGTAATTACAGTTGTTACAATATAGATAATTCTACTAAAGCGATAAATTATTATATGCATAGTTACACACTAGTAACAAGTTTTATAAAATATAGTTATTCGGATACGCCATTACGATCGTATAGGTTTCGACGGACATCATCAATCAGCTGTCAATACGCAGTGTAACCAACTTAAAACTAACACAAAATTATAATCGCTTGTTGCTGTCGTACACCTGACCAATTTACAATCAGACTATTAGATAAAATGCAAAATTAAAATATAAAACTGAAAACCCCTCGCGAGTTTGACATTCGAATTTATAAATATTGATAGTTGTTTGCAAACGAAAGTAAGAAAATGGAAAAATATTGAGCATTAATTACAGCATAATTGCAAAGTCGATAATGCTAAAGAAACATGAGTCTAAATTGTAAGCTTTATCGTTGAATGTACTATTCTTAAGCATATAAAGTTCAAAGAAGTGAGTTGACGATTTTAAATCGCTTTGGGTGATGAGGCGCCATCAACAACTCTTTTGTGACAGATGAATGAAGCCTTAATTTTAGTTTTGTATTTGTCATAAAGGGACGGGAATCCCGTAACAAATTATGCATGCGCTGGCCAATTGCAGTAGTGTGAGAGTGGGTTCCTATAGAAAACAATACAAAAAAATCAGAGAAAAACGTAAAAATTCACTAGATGCAGATTAAATACTAAGTTTCCAATAACACTTTGCTTGAAATGATGGGCGCTAACTCGTCTAGACTAACCTAGTTTGTCAAATCCTCTAGACGATGAGTACTTCTGGAGAGGATTTTAA
The DNA here is from genome assembly GCA_036346225.1 of Platerodrilus igneus. Lineage (NCBI taxonomy): Eukaryota > Metazoa > Arthropoda > Insecta > Coleoptera > Lycidae > Platerodrilus > Platerodrilus igneus. The sequence continues at coordinate 1,333,741 of JARFIW010001052.1, read as the reverse complement.
TTATGTCATCATCCTGGTAAAATGGAGTTCCTCTTACAAAATATCATCTATGTGTTTAACTAAACAAAACAACAAATTTCTACTTCCTACGTCACCTAAATCTATTTTACGATAATATTATTCTATCATTCCTCTAAACGGGTATACATGTAACAATTTTACATTTATTTACATCAGTGTAAATATCAGCGAAGAGGCGATATTCCTGTATACAAATATATACCTAGAATAGTAAAATTTTATAATCAGTTCATTCTCAATTAATCGTAACCTTCATAGTAAACTATGATAATAATTCGCAATATCATTGGTAATTAAAACTTGCAATGTCCAGGTTTTATACAATTAATTATTTAATAGTATGCTTTGTTTAAAGTGGACGTTGAATAAGTTCATCAATATTTTATGGAATAAAATATCATGTATAAATGACACAGTACAAGAAACCAACAATTTTGAACAATGCATAATTTACAGTTTAATTTCCCGGTGTACAAAAAAATTCTATTATTAGCCAGGAGTCAATTCATTTCCATTTTTGGGTTTATACCAAGTTAATGCTGGGAAACAATTCGTCTCAATCTGTGAATGTTGTGGGTCTGCCAAAAATCCGCTACCTCCGATGTTTACTGCATAACACCCGGGGTATCTTCAGCTACCATTTCGCCTTCACACGCACATGTGGTCTTGTTGAAGGTTCGCGGACGATTAACTTCTATACTCCGTCAGATGTAATTATTGTCATTTAATTCCTTCTCTTTTCTTATATTCAGTCGGGGATTTTGTCAGGATACAGTCTCCTATTACGTTTATTGAATAAATTTCTTAGAAGTACTTGTGGTATCTTGTGATTTACTTGGGTTAACGTTCTTATTTGCAACTGTCTTCAGAAATGTAAATGAATACATTGTATGTTGTAATGATTATATATCTACAATCTGATATTCATGAACTTGCCCTGCTCAGCGTCTGGGTTTTTAGATTGTATGAATCTGCTTAAAGCGTGCCTAGGTTTTTCTTTGTACTGCAACTATGCAACATTAGTTTTATTTATCTTACTAACGATTGTAAAAAGTTCTCATATATCTGAAATAATAATGATACGGAATATTATTAATTTCACGATTATTTACGTTTTTATTTTGTTTCCTTTAAATGACATGATCCCATTATGAAAACTTACCGAAATTAGTATTTTGTTTATCCCATTTGTAATTAAAAATAATTCATGAACATAGGTTCCATTCCAATATGTTTTTATCGAAATAAAGGTTTCTTTTTGTGGTTTTTAAGTTTATGATTTTGATAGAACTTACAATTTATTAATATATCTTGTTTAGTGACTACTATATACGAAATCAAAATTATAGAGGTTACTTTAATATTCTAACAATTTATTAATATATTTTGCTTACTGAACACTACTATTCATGAAATAACCACTATAGAGGGTACATTAATATTAAATTGTTTGGTTTAGATCAATTTTCATCTTTCCATGGGATTTTTGTTTAATGTAACGCTAAAGTATTAGTGTTTCGTTCGTACCAAGAATTCTGTGAAGTCGTCCTACAACATCGAAATAGCATCAAACTTTGATTCGGTTCGACGGTAATGGCAAATTGGCATGCGACATACAAATAAATTTAGTCACACTTTGGCTCCGACATTAACCCAACATCACATGATCACTTGAGTATTCGAGAATTATTACGTTGGATTCCCAGTAATTTAACTCACAGTTAAAATAAAGCTAGTGATATAGTCACAGAAAATGCGTATGCGATTTAGCTGAGAAACAAAATTTTTTATATATCACATCTTCAACAGTGATAAAGGTTGGATAATACACATAAGTAGGAAATGAAATAGCAATCGAAGGTTTGAGTATTCCAAGCTACAGCAAAGCCAAGAAAAGTGTCTTATTGCTGCAGTGTTTTCAGGATAATGAATGCAGTTACGACTGTTTTAGAAGATCGTTGAACTACGAATACAGAATGGTGTACGTCCTTCTATTTACCGCAAATCCTGCACAAGTTCACCAGGCGATCGAACCAGACTGATCATGAAGCTCGTGGCTGCCGTAATAACCTGCGCCAAAAACCCAAATTAGTCGTACAATTTGGTAATATAGTTTAATTGTAGTAAATAAGATCAAGGGCTTTCAGAAACGATACCTTATCTTCAAACGAATTTCCGTGGTCAAAATGTTTTTGTTGGTCATTTTTTAGAATATCCAAATATTTAGAAAAAATCCAACTTAACTCTACCCAATTATTTTATGAGCTCGTTTTATGTTTGCACTCAATGTTCACTTAATTTGATTTAAAATGTCGCGGACTTCGTATAGATAACGCAAATTAAATTACACTTGTATGCGATGCTCTGGTTTTAGACGGGTACTTTTATGAAGGTTTAAATACTTTAATTACTTGCATTTGGTGGAACTCCTTGAAAACGAATGTCTCTCGGTGTATTAATTTAAAGCTCTAAGGTTTAATGTGGCAAATTAGTACCTTACGGAAGAAAGTGCAACTTGAACTTGTTTTTCTGTATGGGATTTTACCTTTCATGTCATGATCAGCGAAGATAATATCTTGTTAAGAGAAGATCAATTATCATTTTGTTAGTGTTTTTGAATGTTTTGATGACATTGCCACCAAAATTTATAATCATTTCATAAACTAGATTATTTCATGTAAGTATGATTTTATTTGGCATTTAATTACTGAAAATTCTACTTCTTTTGAATAGGTTCCTGTTCATAAAAACGTGCACCATCTATTTCGTTCAATTGTTACGGATTGAGATCTGTTTGACTTCGTCCACGGCGAGTCTGACGTTTTCTGAAATTTCTTATGATTACATAATATAGGTCGATTCTTCTAGTGTATCGGGTTTGTTTCTTAAAATTAATTTTTTTTATGCAACTCTAGTTTATGCTGAAATAGTAGGTCTGATTTTTTTACAGTTTCTGACAGTTTCTTTTTCGAAATTATCTGGGTCTAAGCATGGTAGTCCAAGTGCAAACACAAATAACTATTAACTCCTGCTGTTCACGGGTGGATGATTTATTTGAAACAGTCTGAGAAGTAAATTTCGTAACATCCTCTTGGATTCAATCAATTCTAGAAAATCACTCTTCTTTTCCATTTATTTCTCGCATTGGTACTTGTGTTCTCCGTTTTCGTCATAAACTACGTCACCCACTCGAAAGGTACTCCGGACCTTTGTCATCTTCTGAGTTGCACAATGCTTTGATCCCCTTACTTGTGTATACTCAACAATCTTATTTTGCTATCGAGCTTGAAGCCATTCATTCTGGATCTCCTTTAAAAAAGAGTTTTCGCAAGTTGTCCCATTTTATTCGCGATAGAATCTTGCGCGTCGGAGGTCGCCTGGCTCACGCGCCTTTGTCCTCTGACCGTATATTTCCCGCTTTGTTACCTAGCAAAAGGCGATTCACTGATTTGTATGTTACTTACGTTCATTTAAAATACTTCTACGCGGGTGCTCAAATGGTCCATTTTCTCGTCAGGCAGCACTTCTGGATTATTTCTGGAAGACAACCTATCCATCGTATTTTGAGTCACTGTCTAACGTGTTGGAGAACCAATCCGGTCGCATTGCAACCTTCTATGGGCAACCTGCATTCATGCCGAACTCAAGTCAAACCCTTTTTATGTTTGGGCGTCGACTTGGTTGGTCTCTTTTCTATTACTGGGTCAAAGCTCTGCCCTTTGCCCCCCCCCCCCGCCTTATAATTATTTTTCTTTAAAATGCCTTGCATTTTGGTGGGCAGTATGTTCCGTTTATATTGTAAATAATTAAAGCTAAATTTTATTTTCTATTGAGTTTTTGATTATTTACGTTCGCCTCGGTATATTTAAATTTGTTAGTGTAAAATTTCCATGTTTACTACAAGTACACGCCAACAAGTGCCGCGAGTGATGACTTTATTCCGCATGTGCAAGAACACAGTGTATTAATTGAAAAAAAGGCGCCAAAGTATCGATTTGTCGTTCAAACAGACCGCATCGCTAGTTTACATGTTCTACGTAGAACAAATTAACTAAATGAACCGCTTTTCTTCAGTACACCGCTATTGTCATAAATGTGCTTCTCTACACCCGCCAAAGAGAAAAGTAGTTTTTTGTTTACATCGTTTTTGTCGTTGACACGGCTTCGTGAACAATAGTTGAGTGCTTTGAGTAAACGCTTCAACTGATTAAAACCATTAATTATATGTTGTTTGCTAAATTATCACTTAATTTTATATACAATCCACTTCTCTCCATCAAAAAGCTATTCGAAATTTACACCGCAATATTTTACATATTTCATATGTGCTTTTTCGATAGGCTATTCTTTTAGGAAAACCAATAATGGGCTTGCAGCCTTTTCAAACAAAATATCAAAGTCATCATTTGATTTAAAACCTTTTCTTAATATAGTTCACAATTTACCAAACTGCTACTCGCTAAATAGACGTTACGTTATTAACTTGGATTTACCCTGAAGGTGCAGCAGGACGAAACAATTTATAGTGCACCGGCTAACTTGAGCGGTGCGGGATGCGTCCTAATAAAGAAAATCTAACAATTGACGATATGCGTTTTGCAAGCCCTTAAACAGCTTCCCTACCAGAAAGGCTTCTTAGAGCTTATCTGATGTCAGGTTCAAACGATGGGCGCCAACCCGCCTAATTTCTAGGATCGAATCCATTCGGAAGAAGGATTTTCAGAACAGTTCAATTTATTTCATCGCCTTCTGTTGATGGAAATCTATTACAGAATTGCCATGTGTTTCCTTAGATAAATGACTACAAAAAATCCACTTCTTTTTACTTATAAACTTATATTACACGAACAATACCTACATGGTGAGTTTACATAAGAAATCTAAGTTCTATCACCTAAACAAACGTACGTGTTTTGTAAAAAATAAGAATATGTGTATATCTCTCCCATAATGTTAACACATGATTTTCGGCTATCCGAATATTGATATTTTCAGCATGCGTCCATTCGTCCTGTTTCCAACAGGTTTTATATAATCTATACTAACATACTTAAGCTACAACGATTTTTTGTCGCATATAACGATCTGTAATGCAGAATTTTTTTTATAATGCTAACATACAGCTCCGACCGGCAATAGTGTCGCCTGCTCAAAGTATTACATTGGCCAGACACCGTAGCAGATCGTCTTCGTAGTGCTACAACCCCGTCTCAGGCAGAAACCTCATTTAATTTCAGTAAGTGGCTATCCTTCCAACCACGAGCGTCAGATCGCAATTTTTCAAGCCGCACCCTTAAATTCCTAGACACATTCCATGATCGTCCTAATCGGTTATTTTTAGGGAGTATAGCCGTTTGCCCTGAAGCTCTACTTTTTCTTAATCGCGCTGCCCATGACCGTGGTAGTCGAATAACTTACTACTTATAATCTCTTATCCGTCTCCTGTTAAGTCGCATTTCGTGTTAACCCCACTCAATACGTCATTTGTGTCAAGTCGTTCCTTGTCTTGGTCCGTTTACTTGTGGGGATCTCCCACTTGGTATTTCACACGACACGCTATTAATGTTATTATCGTAACATGTGTTGTCATGGCGCGGCGGTGGTTCCGTGACGTAGTTGTTATGCGTGTGACTACTAATCCAATGTCCTAGATTCGAATCCCGAAACGGACCGCGTGAAAAGTATTAGGCAAGCATTTCTTACAAAAATACTCCATCGTTCGGATGACAGGTAAAATGTAGATCCCGTGTGTGTATGTGTGTTGTCACGCACGTTGAAGATCCTACTTTGTTTGGATAGCAAGGGTTCGGCAAAATTCAAAATTTTCAGGTAAAAAACTAGCTTCCTGGTCAATGGTGGGATCATGGCGCAGCCAATTTTTTGTATTTTGTGAGTAACGTCTATTATGTGTATCCTGTATATCTATTTGTTCTAGTATCGTACTTAATCATAGTGTAATCATATTTCCAACATCGGGCATATCTCACGGGTGAACTTTTTGTCTCTATGTAACACAAGTACACATACTGTCTTATGTAATATGTTTACACAGATGCTTGTATCCTCCTGTGCTACATATTGGCATCTTATTGTTAACAACTCTATTTCATTTTTCTATTTATATCTCTGACACGTACGTACATATGTTATTGCAATCATCCTTGCTGTAGGTGTTACTAGTTGTTAATTTGGATGTATGACGCCGGCAAAACCTTTATTCATTTATTGTCATTATGACGACGTCACTGTCTTATCTTTGTATGTCTGGAATCTAGTACGTGTGATTTTGAATATTAAATTATTATCTGCGAGTCTTACCGAATGACATCGATTATCTTAACCATATCTTACGTGGGTGTTGTATTAAATGCAGAATCACCGTTTTCCAGTCTTGACGTATTTGTATTACACGCTTGACTCATTGTATCGCAACCGATTATTTTTGAATTTTATAAAACATTTTCAATTGGTTATCGGTATTCTTACGTAGAATACATTTATACAAAAGTGGCAATCTGATTGCTGTATAATTTTAATTATTCTAAGACGCTTTCACATACAGGGTGTATCTTTACTAACATTTTAAACTCCAACTCTACACTAATAGATACATTCTTAGTCGCCTATGTTTAGTTAAAATAACGTGATAGCATTACAAAATATCCATTCTTGATATTCAAGCACCGCATTTTGCAACCAAAACTGATTATTTTTCCCCGAATAAATTGTTTGCTCCTGTGTCTCGCTAAATATTTGATCATTCTTTTATCGTATGATAGATGTTCCTCGGGCACAAAATTATTGTTCAACATTTTTTTTTAACATTTTTATAAGTTAGCGTATTTTTCAGAACGTGGCATGCGGACTCATGCTTGTATTATCGGCCGCATGCAAAAATCTGCAAACTAGAAACATATCTTTATACATACATCGAAATACAGCATACTTTTTCATATCATCTATATAGTCTCAGAAATACCTCTTGGGTAGCTCATTGTTATAACCACTAATAAATAATATTCTAATAAAGAGCAGTATTTCCTCAGCTATAATTTTTGGAGTTGAAACATTTAAATAACGCTAGGTTTGAATGAATTGTCTCTACTAATACACAATAAAGTCATGCGACACTAATTGTTCGAACATCTGATTTACATACATCTCTTCATATTTACTATATTCAAAGTTCGGAAATAGTGAAACACATTTCTTATCAAAATCAGCATCCAGTTTCCAATGTGGTTTTTGTCTTTACCGCCGAATCGCTTCATAGTCTGTTCAGTTCAGTTCATCGTGGACAGAATTTGTCTCCAAAATATTCATAAATTAATCTTCAGACTTGTTATAGGTTGCACTAAATATTTCATTATGGGGCAGACATATTTCTGCACCCGCTCGCAAATGTCATCATGAAAAATTATCACTTAATCTGTAAAATTAAAAATAAATAAGAAACTTATTTGTAAATAAATAAAACAAAAGCATACCCGCTTACGCCTTCATCTCCAGAACAATCGCCTATGTCCACATTGGAATCAGGAGGTTCTATGTAAATATTGCGTACTACATCGTCACGATGTGCAATATCAGGGGCATTGGTAAGAAGAAGCGTATTCTAAAATAACAATCGTTATTTGTATCATTGTAGAGTTAGGCTTTACCATTTCGGCAACACTAGACTTCAACAAGCTCGAGATACTTTTTTAAAACAATCATTGCAATTTATGCTATTTTATCTCAATTGAACGGATAGTAATGTGCTTAGGGTAACAAAAATATGTAAATATAAAATTTATAGAAAACTCACTATTCACCCAAACCGATCGCCAAATTCTGTCGCGTACTATACCCTTAAAACTAACCAAGAACTATTGAGGTTGCTTTCTGATATCCATTTGACGGTCTATGCTCATTTAGTTAACTTATCTATACGCGAAGTCAATTAATTATAAATTCCATCTTTGGCAGAGCACTAACGAGGGAGTATGATAAGTGTATCCAAATGACAACGGACGTTGCTAATGGGTTAGCTTCGTTTTTCTCCATCAAGTTTAAGAACAGTAATTTTTGAAACTAAAACTTTTAGGAAGTTTGCAATTTAAGGAGTATAAAATAAAACCATCAACTAAAGCTCTTTTATGAGAGTTGTAATTATTATTCATAACAAACGTCTGCTAATTTATCTGTAGGCGTCGTTCATACAGAAGTTTTACGTGTTGCTTTCATATTACAATAAAACTTCAACATTTACCATACGGAAAGGAGAAAGGAACGGTTTTAAATTTACTTGTTTCCTTGCATTTACAATTTCTGTCTGGAATTGTAATATGATTGCAAAGCTATTTTATACTCCTACCGCCTTTTATTAAAATGGGATTTTAAGTAATTTCTGTTGCCCAAGGACCTGAAACATTGTATGGGATTAAGATCGCTTGTAAGTAGGTCAAGATCTGTAATGTTGAAAATTGTCTGCCTAATATTAGTAAATGTTCTTTATTTAACATATTTTTAATTCTCTATCAGAAAGATATGAATATTAGTAAAGAATTAAAATTGAAAGCGTATCTGACTCTTGATTCAAACTCATAGTTCATAAACCACTGCGATGCTAATTGATATAAATTACTAATATCATGACGAAGGCTATAAATCGTACTTAAAGTGGCCCTGTGAGATCTCATCAACAATTTATCTCAGTGAATAATAATAATGCGCTTTAGTTTTACTGTCAAGAGAATTAACTTGTTTTAGTATTTACTTAGTGATTTACAGTTTGGTCATTAATTGCATGCAAAATATTTAACCTTCAAAAAGATTCTTACTTCTAGCAATATAACGCAAAATAATATGTGGAAGACTTTATTTTGTTGTGATTAACATATAATATATTAAAGTAATATATATTAAAATTCCAAAATTTTGTTTTTGGTGTTGCCGTGTTTTTATGACTAGTGCACTAATAATGTGTATTTCAAGAAGAACGAAACCGATTTTTCATAACTGGAATGTATTATAAAAATATTAATATTCATAGAATATTTATATCAAAATATTCATTTAACATTTCAGTTCCGTTTTCTTAAACAAGACAATACGTAAACATTTTCAGGGGTCTATTTCTCTTAGTTAATAAACTACACCGATAGGCATGCAAATATAATTTTTTAGTAACCCCGAAAGCAATAGACAGTGATAGATTAGCCTGTGAAGATTACTTTCTAAGCGATTTTCTCGGTGAACGATTTAAATGTTCTTTCAATTCCAGCAGAACTTCCACACTTAATAGTGATTACTGATCTGTGCTTTTTTGATCATGTAACTCTCAGTCGTACGAAAGTTATTAATTGAACGCAATATTGTTGACTTATTAGAAACTGTATATGGAAAATTTAATTGAAACTCGTCTTTCACTCATTTCTAAGACTTACACGTGCAATATGTCTCAATAATAAACACGTTGGCGCACGGAAAACGCCTTAGTTGACACAATAAAGACGAATGTATACCAGAATACCACAATTGCGTCAGAATGTTGATTCAACTATTACAGGCCGTTAATCCTTGAGCAGGATGTTACCTATTTTTCTTAATCTTCTTTAGGAATTAAACCACTCATAGCTTTTAAAATCATTTTTATTTACGTTTCGATCCATGACCTAGGATCGTTCTCAAAATGGATCGAAACGTAAATAAAAATGATTTTAAAAACTATGAGTGGTTTAATTCCCAAAGAAGATTAAACAAAATGCTAAACAAACCACAACAAACATACAGGAAGTATCTACGATGTTACCTACATAAAAATTTATCTATGCACAACTTCTATTTTTTAATTTTAGGGTTGCATCCTTTTTCAAACCCCTTTTGCTAATATGCGGGTCCAAACACTTTCTTGTATTATGCTTCGTAGCATTCAACCTCCCAACAATATCTTTGCACAACAACGAACCGAAGGTGCAGCACCCTCTGTTATTAATATTAATGTGTATAGATGAATCGTCTGTCTTAACTATTTATTGTCTCAAAATATCATCCTTAATGTGACATCTTTCACAGGGTGAGGACCCAGTCCTATTACACTGTACTAATCGCGCATGTACTGATGCAAAATCTTAATATAACGACTTAGTCGTGGGCGTCGGTTAGTGCACACTCATTTTCATAACAGAGGGTGGTTTTCTTCCATGTACAATGTTGTGTTCTCTTACACATTGCTAGAGTGTGTTTTGAACAGCATCTTAAGTTCCTTAACGTTCCCATAACAGGTACCAGCAACTATCTGCTTAATTTTCCTCATAATGCACTGTAGTACAACGACAGATAAGAACTTTAGGGTGGCTAATGCAGAGGCGCTAGCAAATCACTACAACCACACCCAAACCACTGATCACACAATACCTCATTCAGACATTTTCTAACTGGAATAGCATAATGGACTGATGCTCCATTCAGCTGAGACCGCTCTTTACCAAGCTGTTGCAGTTTTTATTACAGACGTGTAGTTCAGATCACGACATGCGATAAGTTGTTTTTAAGTTCTTCAAAAATCTTATCTTTCAGAAATCGTTCATCGATTTCTATTGCGGAAGGGCACTATTCCTCTTAAAGGGGCAGTTGAAAATACATTGACCCATTTACAAACTAATTTTTAAATGCCTTTATGAATGTTTTGATTATGTCGAGTACGGAACGCTTACAAATGAATGTACTAAATGTATGTATGGCGGATGCTGTAACCTCTACACAAGCTCCTTGACGTGCTGATGGTTGCCCTGAACGGGGCTTATCTTTTCAGTAACCACTCAAAAAAGAGCTAATCTCTCGCTGCAAAATTTCAACATGAATCGTTTTGGTACAATGAGGTGAGAAAATTACTAATAAAAAACAATTAAATGTGCCTCATAATACAATAAAAGGCAAAAGAAACGTCTGGAATCAGTTCGTAAAGTTTTGCGATGAGCTCAGATGTGTTTTCAATGAAAATACACCTATTTCCGAATTGAATAATGTACTAAAAGAATGGGCTTGGAACATGAAGAAAGAAAGTGGCAAAAAATATAAAGAGTGTACCGTAAAATGCATGTGAAATTTCGTTGCTAAAAGCTTAATATTCATAATTCCAGAAATAATTTTCCCAAATATAACACGACCTTACAAATCAACTTCTATTTTGATTGTCACTACATTTCTGGTGTTCTTTGCGATTCATCTCGACATAATTTTGTCATTAATAATCAAAGATTAAAATCATGGAACTAACGCTCACGTGCCTTAATCAGATTATGAATGATAAAATGATGTCGAGATGAACTGATGTAAAAACACTCAAAATTTAACCACAATAAAAATAGTCGGCTATTTATCAAGGTCTTATTATATTACATCTGAACATCTTTCATTGGTGTAAGTAGACTCATCAGTCATAACTTCTGTAAATAACTCCATCTGCAAGAATAAAAAACAATAATTTATTAGCATTCTTGTAATCCAAAGGGGATATTGGGTTCTGTGTCCATTTTTCTGAATTATTTTGATGACCCTGTCATAAATAACTTTTTTGTACTATTAATCTTAAGCATTCTCTTATAGCGCCACAACCCGAAGCTCTTAACCTCCTAGTGTTCTTCTTTTTCAAGTGTTTAAACATTCGCCTTGTAGCGCTCCCACCCCTACTACTTTAAATATCAAAGTTCAATTAATGCAAATTTCTATATACAGTTCTTTAAGTTGTAATATTTACCGTTGAATCCTCTCCGGGTTTCTTTAGATTTTTGGCGTAGTGCTCCCAAGCGGTAACAGTTATGTCCTAATGGAAAGCTAAGAGAGGTAGGATAGATAAACGACCACTACACAAAGTTCTCGAGAACGTCACCTTAGCCGAATACAACTGTTTCAGTTTATACTCGGTACTGAAATGATCAATTTTAGTTCGTGTGAATCTAACGTTTCAACACTTATTCCTTACTCTCGGGGTTGGTCTATTAAAATTGGCTGATGTCCTACAACCAATTGGAATAGAGAACCTCGAAACTTCTACTACACGTGTTCACAGTACATCCCCCAGAACATAATGCAATTTCTCGAGAGCATTTTAGCATATTTATACTTATTAAAACATTCTGTCTACAATGCACCGAATAATTCGTAGCATACACAGAACCAGCTTCAGAAAACAAGGTGAATTACGGAATTACGTCTACTTTTAAACTAAATACAGTAAATTTAATGAATATAATAAATGGAAGCTGGTTATCCACTAATTGAAAAGGCGTGTTAGGAATTAATTCACTAAACACATAACAGCTTTCAGTAGTATTTTTCTTTGTAAACATGTCGAGCAATCGTATCTGAAAAGGACCAATTTGTTTGAATTGTCATGTTTATCTGCTCTGTTCTTTAAATAGTTGGCGTAAGTAAGTCGGTCTGTAAAATGTCAGTTTATTAAACATATATAAATTAGCTATCAGAAAATTATTTTGAGTTATTTTGGGAAAGCGCTGTGTTCCGAGCCTGTGTCTTAAGAAGTTCAGAACCGGTAGTTTTGAAGACTTCTTACACGATTGAAACAAAAGATCTTTCTAAGAGTGCCATCTACGATAATAATACTTGCGGATTCTTCTATTAATAATTTTCAATAAAGGAAATATAGTATCCAAATTCCAAACTTAAGTTAACAAATAGCTAACTGTAATTACAGAATTTTTGACACTAACCTAGAATACAATAGTCAAATTTCAAGCTATTTAAAATATCGACGACTTTTAACAAACTTCTCCAACTTCCGTGTATTACCACTTATGTATTAGACCACCCTGAGTGAGACTAATCTAATGGCAAATCTATTTGTTTCCTCTCATACTTCCGTGAACTCGATTCAACAAATGCCAAATAGACTATTATTTCAACTTCATTAGTAAAATATGTTCTAATTTGTACCTCTTTTCAACTGTCTTGCTTCAAGCTGGGCTATTCTAGATTTGAATATTGTTGCTTTGATGTAAGGACTTTGATTCTCTGAGTTATCCTTCTGTTTACATCCGCACTACTTTTCTTGTCACTAATCACACACATCCCATAATCGTTAACACTTTATTTTTCTACACTTTGTGATCCTCTTTCTACTACTTTCTTGATTACTACATCTCATTACCTTTATTTTAGTTGTATTTATATTTATCTAGATACTTATTTTATTTAATCCCATTTTCGACTTTATATATGTTCCCTCTAATATAACCATACCATCTACAAGCTTGAATTTTTTCCTTTTTGAATCTAGGCTCCTATATTTACTACTACTTTTGTTTCATTTATTGCTAGTTTTATGTACAAATCAACTAATATATTGTGGTATTCGCTCTTTGTCTCACACTCTTTCTAATTTTTGGTTTTGCTTCGTTGTTTTATTTCTATTGCTGCTTTATATTTTCTATATATCTTAACCACCTGCATATCTTTATAATTCATTCGTGCTTTCTATAAATTCACTATCTTAAAAGCTCTAACGGTAGAGCTTTTCCTACTCTAATTTTCCCCTTTAATATTTATTTTAGCGTTATGTATGCTTTTCTATTACTGCTGTTATTTTTAAATCTACATCGATCCTCTGTTAATTTCATTTTTATTTATTTTAAATTATATAATACTATTTTAGTTATATTTTTGGACAATCGTTCATACTCTTTTATAGTTTGGGATACTTCTGCTCTATACGCGCTTGTGCCTTATATTGCCTGACCGCAACATCTAATTTTGGTAACTGAATTACTACGATGCTTATCCTAATGTCAGTTGCTTTAGAGGTTTTGGAAATTTTGATCTTAATATTTTGTTGCGTGTTTCTTGTTCTTATAATCTTAGCTATATCTTGCATAATAGCTAAATTGTGTTTAGTGGCGTTAACTGTTAAGAAATTTTGCTTCTTTCTACTACCGTTATGCTCTTTTTTTAGTTTTCTAATGGGCTAAGTTTGGTGCACCATTGTATAATGCCAATTTTATTTACTTTGGAGGCATTTTTGTTTAACCTACTTAAGCAGCCACTTTGTTATTCCTTTATTTTTATCATTCTTTAATTACTTACCGCAGAATTCTATATTTCCTTTTCCTTCTGCTAAACGTAATAAATCTACACGCGTTTTAGTTTATAATATTATTTATACTCCTTTTATTAATATTTTCCTTGGGTCTTTCAATTTTTCTATGTTATCCTTTCCTTACGATATTTTGCTATCTACTATATTTGTGCATTCTGTCCATGTTTGACGCCTTTTAGTTCATCTAAATTTTATCTAGTCGTCGGGTTTTCCCCTTGTTTAGTTTCATTAAATTCCAATCGCCTGTTTATTCTTAGAAATTGAAATCACTATCATTTATAATCTTGATTTTTGAAATCGGCCTTGACTAAATACGGTGTGGGAATATGATTACAAATATCTCTAACAGTCACAGCTTTGCGGCTACTGATAAAAGAAAGAAAAACTTTTCAAGTTTGTATTTACTGTCAATTCACTTTAACATATGCGCTTTTGGTTGCTCGCAGAACATCTAACTGATAGTCAATTTCACGCCATGTGTTGAACAACATTTCTTGGATGACACCAACAACTGCATCATTTATCTTGTTTTTTAATTCGTCTATGCAAGGTTCACTTAATGAAATAGAAACTAAATTTCTACGTTCTTCTCGATGAGGAAATACCACATCGGATATTGCAAGAGCAAGAAATTTACATTTGATTTTTAGTCCATTACTCCAACCAAGGTATCACATTGGCGAGACAGCGAGTTTACCTGGAAATTTTGAATTTTATCGAACCCTTGCTGTTCTACGCAAGATAGGAATCTTTAACCTGCGTGACAACACACATACGGGACATACATTTTACCTCTCATCCGAACGAGGGCGTATTTTTGTGAAAAATGCTCGCCTAACATTTTTCATGCTGACCGTGATGGAATTAGAACCCGGAACTTTGGGCTTAGTAGTCACATGCATAAACTTAGCCACGGAGCCACTTTAAAAAAAATTACAGTTAAAATTGTGCTTTTGACTACTGAGACGCGCTCAAGGCGCAATACTTTTCGAGAGGCGTATTTTATTGGAGAAAACGGTTTATGTTTTCTTTTATGTATCAAAAATGAAGCAAAACATGACTTTAAAAATCTTTTGCGTGCAAAATTGGTAACGGCATCCATTGAAGTTTTTCGACAGATTTATATTGAAATGATTATTGAAGAACTAATTTTTGCTATCAAAGATATTGGCATACCTGTAGTAGAAGCATGCCAATTAAAGTACGACCAGACAATTTTAGACCACATTATTGTGTTGGTGAGGACGAAGTTGTTTGCGTTAGTAGTGACGATGGCTGCTAGAATATTAAGATGTTATTGTCAACCGCCTAACAGCCCTAATTTTAATGTACTTGTTTTGGGTTTTGCCATTTGATTTATTAATTTCAACACCGAAATTTTCGTACAATATTGACAAATTCATTGCCACTGTTTTTTAAGGCTTGGAGTGAATACCTACGGAGAAAATGTACGTTTATATGTCGAGAAGAAAATAGGTATAATGTTTGATTTTAGTTCTGATTATTTATGTTGGTCTAGGTAGAAATATAATATGGACGACACAGTTTATCACAATTCTGATGTTTTCTTAATTTTTTTTTTTTTGGGAAATAGCTACCTGTCTTAAATTATTTTGTTTCAGATTTGCTAGAGCACTTACGTCTTGACGTAGATTTATATCTACCAAAGACTGCTTTTGAAATGTGTAGGTTGCTCAGGGGTTTCTGTATCTCCTATTCAAACATTTTTGTGACATTTGTCGATATATTGATTGCGATTTTTACAGTCTATATGTTAAACCTAATAGGCGCCCTATCTCACACTCTATCCAGAGGTGAAGTCCATATAGTAGCGAAATCTTTTTCGTTCTGTACTTCAACATCTATCCTCCCCGGATTATTTTGCGCTAAAATCAGGTTGCCTTATGAGAAAATGTTGTAGGTGTATGACAAAAAATAAATATGTTTTGCACGCATAACATGCACCTTAAGGAAAAAAGTTTACCAAAAAATGTCTATATTAATTGTTTACAACACATTGTTTCTGGTTAAATGTTCATGAAGGTAATTAGTTTTGATTTGCCCTAAAGGGGCGGGGACCCCGTAACAATATAAGAGTTGGTCCGCTAACTGCAGTGAAGCGGGAAAGAGTTTCTACGAATAAATAAGACAAGCAAATAAAGAAAATTAAATATGAAAATAATAAATAACATGGCTCAGGATTTTATGTTAATGTAACTTACCCTGAAAGGTTATTCTCTGTCAAAATTGACGGACGTCAAACCGTCTATCACAGCAATTCTTTTAGATATTATTCCTACACGGAAGACTTATTTTTTCCGCATAAAACTCCCTTGTATCGGTCATAATTGAATAAAATTGTAAAATGAAATACTTGTTCCAGATATTACATCTTTATTGCTATTATTTTATGTGAATGAAGTTTAAGACTAGGTTGTATTTTTATTTGATTAATTTAAGAACTAGGTAAAGTCAGCTAATTGCAAAGGATATCCGCTACCCCCATAGCAGGGGTAGCTGGATATCCTTTACAATTGGCTTAGTTTACCTAGTTCCTAAATAAATCAAATAAAAATTCAATCTAGACTTAAACTCTATTCACATAAGATAATCGCAATAAAGATACAAAATTTTCTTTCGCAAAAGAACAATTTCTTAACCTCATACATGAGCAGGTATTGCTAAAATAAATCCTAAAGAACAGACATTAAAATACACCCAACAATAATAATTCATTTGAAACTTCTCCCGTTTTTCATATGAATTATGTGACACTATACATTCCAATTTGGTTGGCAATGCACTTAATAACACCTGGAAAACAACCTTTTCGTTCTACTCTTTCATTGTCTATTCCATAAATGCAAAGTTCTTATAAAACGTTCATTTTAGACTTAATATATGCATGCAATTCTGTCATCAATAATTATTTATTACATAAATAACAACCAATTGGCATTTTAGTTCATAAATGCGTAAATAAAAGTTCTTCAATATAAAACTCAATCTACTCACTGCGTAACTTGAAGGTGTTCCAGAACACCATCTTTGCTTGCAATCATTCTTCCAAAAACAGAAAACTCTCTTGCACTAAACAAGCCACAAAGTTCCTATTCAATGGAGGGGTTACTCACCCGGTCTTAATACCAATGTTTTCTGTCAAACGCTTTTCATGACATCCGCGTGTACGCGTTTATGAAATTACTCTGCCAAGTAAGTGCAGGTGTATTTCACTTTTACGTTCGATCGCTGCCTACTTCTTACCTTCGTGAATGCAAGCACATTTTTCTCGGAACTTCTGTACCTTCAATCTTATCTTAAACGAACATTATACCAAACTATCTTATAAAAACTAGCATTACATCATCTCTTTTTCTATTCGCCCATATCCCTACATTTGATGTTGGTTTATCACCGGTTCACAATTGATTGATTATCCATTCTCCATTGGATGTCTAATTCTGGTACTATTTCCGCATTCTATTTTATGATTTTTTCTGGAGATTTTTTGTAATTGCACAATTTTGAAATTGAGGTTATCAAGTGAACCCGGGAAAGTACGGGTTATTATGTGATTTATTTAGGTTTACATTTGTGTTTGTTTGAAGCGATCCAAATGAATACATTGTAATGTATTGTATGAAATGATTAACTCATACCTGTAATCTAATATGCGTGTATTTCCTTTTGTCAGTGTCTGGTATTCTATATTGTATTAAAGTATATCTGTGGTTTTCTTTGTGTTTGCAACTATCTCTATTAAAACTATGTAACATTGTATGGAATTTATTTAACTAAAATTTCTAAAAGCTCATTTTGGGATGCGTATCTATCAAAGATAAAACGATTATATTTGTGGTTTTAAGTTCTTGATTTTATTGCAATGTTTTGTTTTTGAAGACTATTATACATGAAATTAAAATTATACAGGCTGCCTCAATAACAAGTTTGTCCACGTAAATTACCTTTTTTCCTTTTCTTACTTAATTTTTATTTTCTACAACCCCAAACGTTACTACTGTTGAGTAACTTTAACATGGCTAGCAATAAACGGAAGAAACATTACATTATCTAATTATAACGCCGTGATAGATCTGCTGCAGTTGTCATGTAATACAAATGCTTCTGATTTTTCAATAATTGTTTTGCGTTTGTGTTGGATTGTAGAACAAATACCATTGATTTTTAACGGTTTTCTTCTTGTTTTGAGATCATGCGAGTTTTTTCTTTTACCAAAGCAATTATAAATGGCAAGTGAACCTATACTATTATGTTACTAGTATAGTTTTTTGAATTATCGTCATTTTGAGAACGTTTGTTGAAAGTTTGCAACATTCACCAAATGACCGTTCACTTGTACTGTACTAACAAAAACGGTTGCTGACCAACTCAGTAGGATGGACGATGTAAGTGTTTGAAGAGGGTCCCGGAAGACTATCGGGTATACTATTGCTGAAACATAAAACAAACATTAACCATAAGAACACTAATAAACCTATTTAAAACTGCTAGCTGAAAGGGGGGGTTTCTAAGTCTAATGTTAAATGACTTGAATTATCAATCACGCCTCAAGGTAATTGCGAAATAATTTATTGCAACGAAACTGTAACGACACTATTACATTTATTGAAAAAAAGAAGAAATGTAAAAAAAGTCTGTATACCATTATATGATTCTTGTTTTTAACAAATAGCACACGTACGTGGATATTACAAATACAGCATAGACATTCTTGAGCAAACATTAAGAATCGAATATATCATAAATTCACTTAACTAAAAACCTAACCTAATCACTCAGACGTGTAATATAGGTACGTTGTTCTCATTTGATGCAATGATCTCAAAATATTCAATTATTTACAAACTTTCTCGGGTTTAGTTTCAGATGGTTTTTATAAATATCTGATTAGTAATTGTTGACTGTAGCTAAGCCGGACACGATCATATCCAACATAAAGTTATCGATCTGGATACCAATGTGTCCCTAAAATTAAAGACAACCAACTTGTTAAGGCATTATCCGTACATGGTTGACTACTTTCATTCTGTTCGATAATCTATTCTCAAAGGTAGCTGACCAACTCAAGTTGAATGTTGATTGTTTGGATGGTAAGTACAAAGTGCTCTAAGAAATGGTTCTTCTCTTCATAAAGTAATTTGAGATATCTTCGGCAAACTTCGGTCAAATGATTAAAGACTGCAATTTGAAAAGGTTTGTGTAGTTTTTTCTATCTAATAAATATGTACAATTAACTTACGGATAGGTTAACTAAGCTCAGAAAGCATGACTTCATTTATTTGAGTCAGCACATTTTGCACGTGACCTGTCTTTGCGCTCAGACGATATCATCGGCGCCAGCGTAATACAGTATTAATCAAAACAAATGAATCATAAAAGTATAATCATTTAGAATGAAATTACAATGATGATATCATTTCTAACCCAGAAATATCACCATAATGAATTTGACAACCATTGAGTATGAACTACATGTGATATAAAACTAATTCTACAGGATTTGATGAATTGGCTCAACAACCAAATATAGTCGCAAATTTAAGAGAGTTTTATGGTTTACTTTGTACAATGTTGTTGGTTGCGTTGATGGTTTATTGTTTTAAAAAGTGCTTGCGAATACAAAAATTTTGTCATTTTTACTAGCTCTAGTACATATACTTTGTAGATAATATAAATCTTAAACAATTTTTTTTTGTTTCAGGTAAGTTTGCAGGCGATATCTGTTTTACATCATTATCATCGTCATGCTTAACGCTATTGGGGTAATTAGAACGATAATGATGTTCTCCCACGAGATTATCCAAGTTCTATTTTAGCCAGAGCTTATAGTTTTTCGAAGCTGAGAGTCCGACTAAAATTAATGTAACTTTCGAAACTTTACAAGGTGAGTAGATTTTTGTTACTGGAGGTAACGCCGGAATATTCAAATAAGCTTAAATCTTATTTTTATGTAGGTCGTTAGTTTTATGATGCGTTTAAGGAACAGAATCAGTACACGAAATTATGATTTAGTGAATAGTTAGATTTCATTAAAATTGAAACCACGTAGCATTTTTTATTCTTGTGTATAACATTTTCGTTTGAAGCACAACCACCATAAATATCCACAATCGAAAAAAGTAGCGTTAACTGTTGTGATATTTCAATTCACGTGAATTTCTTTCTTCAGGCCGTTATCTCAGGTCTTTCTCTAGTCGCTCATTTGCATCTATGCCTCCAACGCTTACTTAGAAATTCTTAAAGCTAGGATTCCAGTTAATAAAGGAGGAAATAAATACAAATCTGAAATATATTTTAACAAACCTATATACATATGTTGGCATGTGGATCCTCGATATAACCAAGTTAACCATCTATGATTTTCACTATGGATATATTAATGTTGCTTTTGGAGAAGGATGTCAAATTCTCTACCCAAATACAGATAGTATGATCTACAAGATTATAAATAATGATCCATATGGAATCACGATGCGAGACTACATTTGACATTTTGACACAGACCGTCTTTCCGACAACATTTATGGAACTCCTCTAATCAACAAAATAGTATTGGATATGATGAAAGACGAAAATAACGGCTGCATTATGACCAATTTTATTGGATTACGATTTAAGGCGTATGTGACGAAGGTTTTTAAGACGCATGAGGAAGAAAAAGCTGATTTCTTGCGATTAATAGAAACGGGTGAATCATATGCTACGTACATTGACGTAACATAAAAAAAAATCAAGAGAAAGAAAGGCAAAGAAAGTCCGGGCTCAGGCGGCGAGTGGGCGGGGTCTTATACCTATAGCTAAATAAAAAAAAGAAACCTGAAATAAAGAAAAAAAAATTATATAAACACTCACTCATTCACACACAGAACAAAACATACAACGGAAAAGAAAGAACTTATAATTAAAACCAAAATATATATACAAAAAACAGTACTCCCGAAAACCTAACCCCAAAAAGTCAATGTCCCCAATTTATAAATCCATTATTACAACCCTTTAATATTCAAAAAAATTACCCAAAAAATGGCGAGCTGTGGTTTTAGGCAACTACCCTTGACAGTAATTAGAAAAAGAAAGAACCACACGCAACCCTAAAAACCACAGCTCTAGAATATCGTAAACATACACTTAACCTATTTTTTTTTCAAACAATAGCAACAACATTTTCATTAATAAGTAGTAAATACCAAAATAGTTCAAGAATTTTTATATATAAAAATCAAATTTAGAAATGCCATCTTAGAATGGTAAAATCACAGGCGTTCTTGTTCCGAAGTAAGAATCGCGTCCAAAGAAAAAAAAGGACTCACCCTTGAGTTGCTGACATCGGGGGGGAGGCTGTCGCTGGTCTGCGTCAGCGAACAGGCAAGCTTACGGCCAAGCGGAGCGCATTGGACTTCGCAGTCCCCCAAAAGAAACGCAGCTCAAGGGATTAACGTGTCCCCCGCAGGAAGCACGCTAAATAATGCGTGCCGGAAATTTGCATCAAGAAAACGAGCGAAGCCAAATAGAACGTGCTTTCTTGTGGCTATTCGAACAGCAAAATGAATTGTTACATTTATTAAAGCACCAAAGCACGGAAATAAACCAGGGAAACCCTAATTTTATTAAAATAAATGCACGGAATTCTTTAAAAAGGGAAAACACAAAAGCATTTAATTATTAAAATACTTGGAAAGTCGCCTATCTAACTAAGGCGTAAATTCCACGGGACGAAATTCTTAGAAAGGATATTTATTATTAATTACTATACAAATTTTAATACAGGAAAAGGTTCTTCTTAATTAACGGAATTAATTTCTGTGTTGAACGCCAAAGGAATTTAAGATTAAAATTATTGTATATAACTAATTCATTATTTACGAAAATGAACGTAACACATATACACGATCACTTGCTATCCAGAACTTTGGCTTACCAATTAGATAAAAGGAGTTAAAAAATCAGTTAGGAATGGAATTATGTTTGATGATTATGTCGGATGCAAAGAAGAATACAGGGAAGTAATTGTTACTAAGAACTTGTCAGATAAGCATCAAGTTCACACCATCGTACAAGAGAAGATTGTCCTAACTCCAGGTGACGAGAGACAGTATTTGATTCCCAGTTCATAATCAACATTACCTATTGAGCATTACTTAATCTTGGGCACCAATTAAACCACTACGATTGCTGTTAAAATATTGTAACGATTTTATTTTCCATCATTATGTCTGCAGATATTTAATCTATTTACTTAATAAGAACCAACGTAAAGCATAATAATGCTACACGATCCACTAAATAAATATTACATATTGTCCAATAAAATATTAGCTTTCAATTCAAATTTTAATTTATGCGGTGACAAAAGATACTTTTCTATTAGTGTCATTCTTAGAGCTCCCTCTGTTAGACGATTGTAGCGTTGGGCTTGTTGTCAAGCGGTAACTCGCGTGAGATTATCACTTCCAATACAGCTGTCGTCAGAAGAAGTCGAATTGTTCCTTGACCGCAAGGACGATGACGTTTGAGGAATCTACGTGTTGGAAGCACGTGAAATTTAAAATTGTTTTCGTGAGATAATGTCGTCTCCGACGGCACTTTTGTTGTCCACTTGCTGGAGAATAGCTCGCAGATGACGAGGAATTATTTTGTTTGAAGGGCCTTTGGTAAACGGTAAGTACCACTGCTTTCGTAATCCTACTAAATAAATATTTTCAGTGCAACTTTGAAATAATATGTAACTTTCAAATGATATGCAACTTTGAAATCATATGCAACTTTTAGTTAACAGAACTTTTGTTTAACGTAAAATTTTATTTAACATGCAACGTAAATTTAATCAACATACAACGTAGGAAATTTTAGAAAAATTTAAGAATTTAACCTTTGTACGAATGTGTATTTGACGAGTATCAATTAGTTAATATGGACGCCGTGATATGGTTTGGAGCTTCAATAAGCAGCAAATTTGGTAGTACCGAATTGGAGATTTCCTTTATTTAAGTGCTGAAGCAAGACGCCTAGCAGGTATTTTTCCGTCAGATGAACATCTGGTATGTAAATTTGCTTTCGTATGTCAGCTGTATCATGGATATAGCAGACAAATAATTTTTTGTTTAATCAAGTGATTTGAACCTCAAGTTAGGTGAATAAACATCTGGTATGTAAATTTGCTTTCGTATGTAAGTTGTATCATGGATATAGAAGACATATAATTTTTTGTATAATCAAGTGGCTTGAACCTCAAGTTAGGTGAATGACAGACTATATATTTTTCATATTAAACAACAGGAACCTGTAAATTTTTCATTTTTAAATCTTTTTATTAATACTTTGAAATTACGGAAGATGTCATTATGAGATTAGGAAAGTTAATTCCAGATTTTATTAAAATTGATTTAATTATTTGAAACATGATTTACTCGAATCATTAGAAATTAAATTTATACGTTACATATTTCACTAATAGCTGAGTGGAATTTTTTTTTTGTGAGATTATAGTAGTGCTACTCAAACCAACCGAAATTGTTACATATATAGTTAATTAGTCAGAAAGCAAACTCAGGCTCACTCATTTTTAAGTAAAATTTGGCTAGATATTTCTAATAGAAATGACCATATTTTAACGGTGAAAAGTACTTATTATACCAAGTACTTATGTACATATTTTTCTAGAATTTAAATTAATCAAAATTATATTAAAGGAAAAAGATGTTTTGTAAATAGCACAATAACTAAATACTGAGGAATAGATTTTTATTTTGGTTAAGACTATTCTTTTTAATTGGAATGAATGAAGGTTGATTCGAATTAAATTTTTAAATTTTTGGTATAAATGCACAAACAGTGCTATCTTTGTTTAATCTGTTCTCAGGTGTAGCAGTGATGTATAAAGGTCAAAGTCGAGCCATAAGGTAAGAAACTTTAGGAATTGAGTTGTTTTTAATAAATTGTATAGCGGTAATTGAATAAAGGTTTCCGCATTCGCCTTGTACAAGGGACTTAAGTAAGGTCTTCTTCGTATAGAAAAATTCGGTGGCGCCATATTCTTTATATTTTTGGTCGCAGTCCAACCCCGACCCACAGCTCATGTTCTACCCAGAGCAAATAGTTCGACTAGCCGCTTAGCCTTTTGAGATTTCCTCAACTACAAGCCATTTTCCATCGGAACTTGCCTTGGGCTCTATCCGCTTACTGGAAATCTTCGTAAAATTTTCTTGTGCCTTTCAGCTGGTCACATAGAAAGAAAACCTAATAGGAAAAATCCCTTAATATATATGAAAGGCTATAATATATAGAATATTTATTGTAATTAGTATATAAAATTGTTAGTATACTATCTACTATGAATAGCTGCTTATGTATTTAAATATAAAATGAGTATTTAAGAAATTGTTCTATTCTTGTAAATGTGTGTGTAAATTATCTAATAAATTTTAATTGTTTATTTATTGCTTTATTTTGATCTTTTATTATGTCAAATTGTTGGTATTGGCAAAGTAAACAAATTTTCTCACTGTGTAACATTTTTTTTGACGCCTATAAAAACATATATTGTTTAGTTATTTTATACACTGCAACGTCTATTCGGACAAATAATTAATTTCGCAATATTAATGAATATTCAGAGATGTATCGTATTGCCCAATCATGAGTCGTATAATATTCACAAAAGATACTATAAACACACTCTTTAAACGATGGTTAATTGAATAGTACTTCCGATGACAGACAACTTTTGTTCGTCGAATTAATTTTGTTCAACGAGTACCATTCGCTGTCGGTCTTTAGCTGCGATAAGACCCAAAATGGGTTTTACAAGGGTTCGAGCCAGCGATTTGAGAATAGCCAAAAACGTGGCAGTGCTTTAAAGTGCTAAATGCACTTGAGTTTTGTTTCTACTAACGGTAAGCAAGCAAAATTAATTATTAAGTAAATTAAATAATTTTATTGTAGCGCTCACATTACTAGTTGAAATTATTTGCTTATTTTATTATCTCATATTTGATAATTCGCTTTTAATTTGCCAGAAGCTTAAAGATGTCAATTAATAGTCCACTTTATTTCTTGGTTGAATAATACATTTTCTATGGATAAATTTACTTTAGTTGGTTTATGTCGACGGATCACGTTGTCAATTGATGAAAATCTGGTTTAGTTTAATGGCTCCCTCCAATAGCTCTCTTAAATTTTAATTCGTCAAAAAATTATGGATATAAGCTCAACTTTAAATTTAGAAGGTCTTACGTAGCTTCATTTGGAAGAAATTTCATGTAAGGATATTTGCACTTTTGTGGTAGGCAGAAATGGAAAGTCCAGTCACGTAAGTTGTTTGTTCACAAATCAAGCTGGAACATGTGGTAACATCAATCTATTGTTGGTAACGACGTTGCCTATAAACGAGCAAGGTAAGCGATTATCTTAAGGATTTGACCTGTCAACAGCTGTTTCGAAGTAATTTCTCTACGAAACAAATGGTGGAGTTTAAAATGGTAACCTTGAACTTAAAGTTGTATTACGAAAATTGAGAGAATTTTTACTGTTCGAATGTTATAATATTATCTAAATTATTGCTTGTATTAAAAGTTGCTACGTTATTTCTTAGAATAATTAATTTCATTAAGTAAATTTAACAAAGGGCATGTTCATTCAAGTCAATACTACTAAAAATTAATCATCAAGATTATCTTTATTTTGCATTGATTTCATAATAAATAATTGTAAACCAAAGTAAACAGATCTGTACATTTTGGGTGAAAACTGTGAGGTTGTGTTTCAGTCCTTTTTCGCATTATTAAATATTTTTGTATTTACGTACTGGAGTTTAAAAGATTAGACCATATCATTACTGTACATCTTTGTATATGAATTTTAGAACAAAAAGATAAATTATATTAAAGAACAATCATTTGAGTTACTAAATCAACTGTTTTAATTTGGAAAACTGCGTCCAAATTTAAAGAAAATAAGCTAAAAGAGTATAGATCTTCTTTTATGAAGAGTAAGATTATTGGCAGTGACTCAGTTATGAAGTACTAAAACAGCGCTCTTAAGAAGCGTGATATTTAAATTTCCTTTTTAATATTTATGTTTAAATTTTAGAAGTTAATAGTAACTCTTTTTCTCTTTACTGTTTAAGGTAGCAAGAGTGCATCTCTTGCGTCCTTTATATGTTCTAATAACATTATTCACTTTCAGATCCTGCGTTCTCGCAATAAAAGCGATATTCCACCCTGAGGATTTCCAAGTTCTTCCTTAGGGAACCCCTTACTTTATTAAACTTAGGACTTGGTGGCGCCCCCCTGAACTCCTTAGTTAATATAGTAATAATTCAGTCCCAAAAATTTTGTTGTGATTACACCTACGGCCCTTCCTGATAAGCTCTACCCGAGGAATAGACCCCTAGCTTAGCCGGAAGACTGTCGATTTCTCTTCATTATAAGGGGATCGAAATCCTAGGTACATTCAAGTATAAAAAATTTTGAGTTACAACTGACTTAAGATATGACTAGAATGGATTTGGTTCCTCCTTATGGAGATTCCCATAGTAGGTATCAAAATTTGCAAAACGGAACTGAAATGTTTCCACATGCAAAAATTTTCGATTTTGAGACCGTACGTCCTTAGTCTACTCCCGTCTTCGTTTTCACCGTAAATTATATTGACATTATATTTGATGACAAATGGACCCACATTATATTCCCATATTTTATTTATCTCTTTTTACTAAATGCCTAGTTCCTTATATGTCATCGGTTGTTAAAGGCCTACCACATTGAACAGCAAAAACAATACTAAAATTATCTTTTCCTAAATCTATGTCAACATCACCCACTTGAAAAAATTCTCATGACTGGGTTTGCCGTGACAAATTATACATTAATATAGATCTTGATCATCATTCAAAGAACGCCTCCGTCTCTTCAAAACCATGCATCTGCATAATATCATGTCACTGCATAAGAACAAAAATAATACCAATGTTCAGTTTTAATCTCGCATTATAAATAACCCAAACAAACTGCGTCCAAATTTAAAGAAAATAAGCTAAAAGAGTATAGATCTTCTTTTATGAAGAGTAAGATTATTGGCAGTGACTCAGTTATGAAGTACTAAAACAGCGCTCTTAAGAAGCGTGATATTTAAATTTCCTTTTTAATATTTATGTTTAAATTTTAGAAGTTAATAGTAACTCTTTTTCTCTTTACTGTTTAAGGTAGCAAGAGTGCATCTCTTGCGCCCTTTATTTGTTCTAATAACATTATTATCTTTCAGATCCTGCGTTCTCGCAATAAAAGCGATATTCCACCCTGAGGATTTCCAAGTTGTTCCTTAGGGAACCGCTTACTTTATTAAACTTAGGACTTGGTGGCGCCCCCCTGAACTCCTTAGTTAATATAGTAATAATTCAGTCCCAAAAATTTTGTTGTGATTACACCTACGGCCCTTCCTGATAAGCTCTACCCGAGGAATAGACCCCTAGCTTAGCCGGAAGACTGTCGATTTCTCTTCATTATAAGGGGATCGAAATCCTAGGTACATTCAAGTATAAAAATTTTTGAGTTAGAACTGACTTAAGATATGACTAGAATGGATTTGGTTCCTCCTTATGGAGATTCCCATAGTAGGTATCAAAATTTGCAAAACGGAACTGAAATGTTTCCACATGCAAAAATGCTCGATTTTGAGACCGTACGTTCTTAGTCTACTCCCGTCTTCGTTTTCACCGTAAATTA
Source organism: Platerodrilus igneus (assembly GCA_036346225.1). Taxonomy (NCBI): domain Eukaryota; kingdom Metazoa; phylum Arthropoda; class Insecta; order Coleoptera; family Lycidae; genus Platerodrilus; species Platerodrilus igneus. Next base: position 1,305,883 of record JARFIW010001052.1, on the reverse strand, counting down.
TAATGACATTATATTTGATGACAAATGGACCCACATTATATTCCCATATTTTATTTATCTCTTTTTACTAAATGCCTAGTTCCTTATATGTCATCGGTTGTTATAGGCCTACCACATTGAACAGCAAAAACAATACTACAATTATCTTTTCCTAAATCTATGTCAACATCACCCACTTGAAAAAATTCTCATGACTGGGTTTGCCGTGACAAATTATACATTAATATAGATCTTGATCATCATTCAAAGAACGCCTCCGTCTCTTCAAAACCATGCATCTGCATAATATCATGTCACTGCATAAGAACAAAAATAATACCAATGTTCAGTTTTAATCTCGCATTATAAATAACCCAAACAAAGACTGTGAAGGATTTTGGTGTGTGACATGTAGAAAAGTTCAACTTGTACATCCATCATAACTATTTATTTAATGTAGTGAACAATTAATTGTGATAACAATCTAAACAATCCGAATAGTATGGAACTTTTGCGTAAAACTGTATGGGAACTGCTCAGTAAATCCCTGCATACTGGAAAACGCTTAAATACAATGGAATCAATGCGTGCATAAGAGAGTGGTGGAAAGATTTTTTAATATAAGAGCAATGCGGAATTTTCACTAATTAAATGCACAAACCTTTATAGACAAATACTCGCTTAATTTAAGTAATTAGCGTCCTTACTCTAACCTAACGCTAAAGCTTTTAATATTACATACTAACTTCTTGAGTTTAATTTAATATATACATCTTTCAAACTGTGTCTGGGAGTGTTCAGTGTATTCAGTGATTATCGTCAAGTTAGAGATTTCTTAGAAGTCTGGATTTAAAATTTGGTCGTAAGATTCTACGTTGTATTAAATTTATCATTGCTCAGAATTTCTCTTCTTGTACATGTATAATACTGGTTACCATGATCTCTATAGCTTTTTATTCCTTTCTGCAAGGTATACACTGCGGTTTTATGTATTTAGACAATTCATTTGCGTCAATTTTAATTATTCATTGCGAAGAAATACCCGTTCTCTGACTGGTCAGTAACACCCTGCTGGACTTCAAGCAAAACTTGATTCGAGTGCTGGTTCCTAACCTACCTGTTTCGGTTTATATGATTGTATCAAATTGCGATCTTTTGCTTTCTGTCTTTAGAAGTACTTGGTTTTCTGACAAGCCGAGATTACGCTAAGCTCTGTAAGTGGATGCTGCAGATTAATCTAGTTCATTACGAGCAAGATTTAGTTCACGTGTCTTGGACTGTGTTTGATGTAAGTTGTTTTGATTTCTTGTTAGTCAAATAATGTAGACCTGAGCAAAGATTTCAGCTCCGAGTCGTGTCGTGTCGTTCCAGCTCTTCAACGAAGTGGACGCGTAAGGCGATTTATTGGACGTGTTACGTTTGCACTATTACTGTTTTTTAGGGATTTATCGATAAATTCACATTCGGCGACACTATCGACTTAACTCACTGTACCGAACCAACGCAACCATTTCTGTTCGATGTCTATGAGCAAGTGTCTGTCACTACCCCTTTAGTGCAACTTAATTTCCATCGGCACAAAGGAGGTTTATGACAGGATATAATGGGACAAGAGATGACAGCTTTACTATTTGACTTACAACTACGAATTTACAACGACTTAAAATTAAACCAGAAAACGTGCGACAAAGTGCCCAAACATCCCGCCCACCAAAATAAGTATGAACTAACTTATTTTATATTTAAAAATAATTAGAGCAATCAACTAAGAAACCTAAACCGACAAACTTTTATAAGTGAATATATATATATATATATATATATATATATATATATATTGGTAAACGCATGGTTCCGGCAAAATCAGGATACATGTAAAATTCCTGTCCAAGACCTTATATTTTCCATCTTTCAATTACTAGCTCGATTTGAAATGATCATTTGGGCTTTGCATAAAAGTCTAAGTTATTATTTCATCTTATTCACTGAAATACGGTAGTATTTATCAACTTACCTTGTGTAATCAACTACCTAAAATATTTATATATATATATATATATATATATATATTGTCGTGGAAATTATAGGTCTAGATAATAAAATTTTAACAACTGTGTATATAGGAAATATGAACAATTTATTTACGCGCCAAATTAATCAGTTTAGATAGTGAAAACGGACGGTTATTAAGATACTTTTGTATTTCTAAATCAGAAGGTTAAAATTGCATAACGGGTAGAAGCTTTAGGGTGCATGAAAACTCAAGGATACGCATAATTAGTTGTAATATTCTAAATCAAGCGCATGGGATAAGAAACGGAGCTTTTAGGTATAGAAAACCAATAATTTAAACGCATATTTCCATTTAAATAAACGAAACGTTCGTTATACAAATCTTAAAAAACTCGAAAACTCGGAATTATTATTTTAAACGGACAATTTGCTTCAAAGAAACACCTGTTAGTTAAATGTCAAGGTACTGAAATATACGTTGGTACAAAAATTCTACAGAATTGTTTGTAACGGTCGGTCCGACAAGCTGCTAAAATAACAAGTGCTTTGAAGACTAAGTGAAATGAAAGATCTATAATGTAAAACAGACAGAGAACACGTATAAAAAAACGTTGGTTACAACACACGTCTAAAATAAACGGGAGATTTGAAGGCCAACAACAATATCGATTTTCTGTTGCTCGAGAGGGGTTCTAAAAGAGACAATAAGTATGGATGAAACGAAGAAAGGTAGGTAGGAGGTTGAACGTTAAAACGGGGAAAGCAATATTATTGGTCAAAGGTTAACAGTTTTGAGAAGCTCGCGTCAGTTACATGTTTTTGAACGAATTTTATAGTAATAGCACGGTAAACTTGGAATTTTTCAGACGTTGAAGTTTGTTACGAACAAAATTTTGAGAATCGGTTTTAGAAAATAAGCTTTTCAATGAAAACAGGTTCTGTGAGGGGTATTGAAAAGCGTATAAATACACTGGGAGAGATATTAAAGCTCTCTTGCTCTTAGATCTTATATTGCTCTTATACCTCTTACGTATTTGCTATTACGTGCTCTTACGGTGTCGCGTATTAGTTGAAGTAGCATACAACATCCTATTTTAAAGTGTTTGAAGCTGTTTGTAACGTACCGTAATGTATTAAAAGCGTGATTTGCACAAGTGGGTGCTGGTTTACAATGGGGCGGTTACTACACGATACAATCTAATGATAGGATGGTACATGGGTAAGCGAATCGAGAAGTTTTAAACTAGTATGCGTGAAGTGTAGGGGTTATGGAAGGTTAAGCTGGTCAAGACAATTATCCGGATAGAAATACTAGAGAGGGTTGCAGAGATTTGGATAGCTAGTGAACATGAGGTGGATCTTGGTATAATTTCGAAGTGTATGGACACATCTTCAGAGGTAACGATGGACGAAGCGTACTCCAGGTAAAAAAATTAATTTCTTGCTTTTACTTGAACATTTGTGCTGTTATTTAGTGCTTGGGTGTTTTGACTTATTGGGGGTGTATTTGATTACCATAAAAACACATTTAAAGGGGTGTATGTGCAGGACAATTGATAATGATTATTTAGAAGTGTTTATTAATGATACAAAAATGTTGTTGTAAGGAGTAAACGGGTTTTTAGCTTTTTTTTAAAATAAAAATGCGATATGTAAATGCATTTAGAGTAAGTGGGTTATACTGCGCTCAAAATAGACCAGTATAAAAATTAATTTAGCGTTGCACGATGGGTCCATCTACTCGTCTAAAATAAAATTGTTAAAGTACATTAAAATCATGAAATTTTAAAAGATTTAAAGATTGAGATGGTAACCGTTTTTATCAAACTGTATATACCAATGTGTAAATATTTTTTTACTAATGGAAACTTGTTAATATGTGTAAATAAAAAGGTTGTATGTCTTGTTGCATTATTTGAGTGGTAATTTCATTCGACTGTATTTGTGAGAAAGGAATGTACTTAGGATGGTAGGTATTCAAGAAGAAGCAGATTTCTGAGCTAGCCAGGGTGTGCAGAAATAAGGAGGCGCTCCAAAGGTATTGTAAGAATTTTTTTTATTAATTTTATTTCAGAAAATTTTATGATGGCCCAACAGAGGCGAAACGATTTTTTTAGAGATCCACAGCAATTTTATGACACCCAATCCGTGGGGCGGGAAACTATTTTTTTTGCAATTTTATGTTGGGCCAAGCGTGGGGCTTGATTGGTTTTTAGGGAGAGCTCGAGTGTTCCCGACTTCCACAGCAATACATACATATATATATATATATATATATATATATATATATCTATATATATATATATAAACAATATTCTTCAATGATGGGTTTAAGGTCAGCTGGTAGGATTTAAAAGTAAACTCTTTTTAAATGCCTAAATTTTCGGATTTTATTTTATCCTTGATCACAGGCTTTTCTAAAATAATGTTAACTAGGCTAAAGTTTACATAAAATAAATATAACTTACAAATTGAGAAAAAGAAATTGACATCTAAATTAATGGATTTTCTATATAAAAGTTTTAGATTTTAATGCTTTTTGAAGTTGTAAAATTGTATAATTTGTAAAAGTATAAAAATGTCAAAAATATTTTTGTTTCTAAATTGATGGATTGTATGATTTTGTATGTGTGCCTGCGAATTTCTGTTTGTACGAGTGTTTGTGCGCATGTTTGCTTGTGTTGTGTGTATGCATGTGTGTGAGTGCATGTGTATGCGTTCGTGTGTGTGTGTGTGCGTGAATGTGTGAGTGCGTGAGTGAGTGTGTGTATGTGTGTGTGTGTGTGTGTTAGAGAGAGAGAGAAAGAGAAAGAAGAGAGAGAATGAGTGAATATATACATGTTAGTGTTACTTGAGTTATGTGTTTATGTACTAACAATTCTTGCATTAATTATTTATCAACTATTGCTCTAAAATTAAGTAGATAGTTATAAATCGAACTTAAGCCATTAATATCAGTTCTTTTATTTATTGCATTTTGATTTCGAAAGATATGACACATTTCTAAGAACAATCTTTTCTGTTTATTTTTTTCAAATTCTAAAATTTGAGGATTTTCAAAATCCATTTTGTGATTAGAAGTAATTAAATGTGGCAATAAAGAACAGGAATTTGGTTTGACTTTAATGTCACTTTTATGTTGTGTTATACGTTGACTTAGGCATTATGAGGTTTGGCCAATGTATAAATTATCGCAATCTAAACAGTTAATTTGATATACAATGTTTCTTTGTTGGAGTTTTGGAGTTTTATCTTTTAATTTTGAGAAAAGAGTATTTATTGTTAATATATTTCTTTTAGCAATTTTAAAAAATTATTATTCTTAAAGACTTGAATTAATTTTTGAGTTAAGTGTTCGATGTGTGGTAGTGTTTTGTGTATATGGTTACTTTCGGGATTAATATTGTTTTTATTATTAGTGTTATGGTTTGTATTTATATTTATTTGGGGATTATATAATAATTTCGTTATTAATGAAGGTGGATAATTGTTAGTTATTAAAATATGTTTTAGCTTTTGGATATTTTTATTATAAAATTAGGATGTGATATCTTTTAATTCTATTCTTCAATGCAAGAATAAAATTTATTTTTGTTTTGAAAGGGTGGTAGGAAAAATAATTTAAATACCTATTTGAGTGTGTAGGTTTCTGGTACCAATCTAAAATAATTTTATTTTGGGCGTTTCTAATTAATAATGTATCTAAAAATGGTATCGACCTATTAGATTCAGTTTCTATTGTAAATTTAATATGGCTGTTATAACTATTGAAAATTTCTAAAGTTTCATTGATTTTGTTATTTGGAATAGCTGTCACTAAATCGTCTACAAATTTTTTTATAAAAGGTAGGTCAAATGGTAGTTGTAGAATAACTATGTCTAATAATTCGTCCATTACTATCTGTGCTAAGATGGGACTTAGATTCGATCCCATGGGGCATCCAAAAATCTGTGTGTAAAATTTATTATTAAAAGAAAAATAACAATTATTAAATAAAAATTCAATTATTTCTAAAAATATTATCTTAGAAAATTTACAATTTGGTTCAATTTTGTTCCATATTTTACACACTCAAATAGGTATTTAAATTATTTTTCCTACCACCCTTTCAAAACAAAAATAAATTTTATTCTTGCATTGAAGAATAGAATTAAAAAGATATCACATCCTAATTTTTATAATAAAAATATCCAAAAGCTAAAACATATTTTAATAACTAACAATTATCCACCTTCATTAATAACGAAATTATTATATAATCCCCAAATAAATATAAATACAAACCATAACACTAATAATAATAACAATATTAATCCCGAAAGTAACCATATACACAAAACACTACCACACATCGAACACTAAACTCAAAAATTAATTCAAGTCTTTAAGAATAATAATTTTTTAAAATTGCTAAAAGAAATATATTAACAATAAATACTCTTTTCTCAAAATTAAAAGATAAAACTCCAAAACTCCAAGAAAGAAACATTGTATATCAAATTAACTGTTTAGATTGCGATAATTTATACATTGGCCAAACCTCACAATGCCTAAGTCAACGTATAACACAACATAAAAGTGACATTAAAGTCAAACCAAATTCCTGTTCTTTATTGCCACATTTAATTACTTCTAATCACAAAATGGATTTTGAAAATCCTCAAATTTTAGAATTTGAAAAAAATAAACAGAAAAGATTGTTCTTAGAAATGTGTCATATCTTTCGAAATCAAAATGCAATAAATAAAAGAACTGATATTAATGGCTTAAGTTCGATTTATACCTATCTACTTAATTTTAGAGCAATAGTTGATAAATAATTAATGCAAGAATTGTTAGTACATAAACACATAACTCAAGTAACACTAACATGTATATATTCACTCATTCTCTCTCTTCTTTCTCTTTCTCTCTCTCTAACACACACACACACACACATACACACACTCACTCACGCACTCACACATTCACGCACACACACACACACGAACGCATACACATGCACTCACACACATGCATACACACAACACAAGCAAACATGCGCACAAACACTCGTACAAACAAAAATTCGCAGGCACACATACAAAATCATACAATCCATCAATTTAGAAACAAAAATTTTTTTGACATTTTTATACTTTTACAAATTATACAATTTTACAACTTCAAAAAGCATTAAAATCTAAAACTTTTATATAGAAAATCCATTAATTTAGATGTCAATTTCTTTTTCTCAATTTGTAAGTTATATTTATTTTATGTAAACTTTAGCCTAGTTAACATTATTTTAAAAAAGCCTGTGATCAAGGATAAAATAAAATCCGAAAATTTAGGCATTTAAAAAGAGTTTACTTTTAAATCCTACCAGTTGACCTTAAACCCATCATTGAAGAATATTGATTATACTCATTGCAAGGTCATTATTCAAACACATTATATATATATATATATATATATATATTACTCATATTTAGACCAGGGTAGAAAATTAAATATGAGTATCAAATAATTTTAATCACCGTGTATAAGGAATTTTATTAAATAATACGCTTTATTAAAACCTTGAAGCATAAGTAAATTCGGTCGTTTCAGTAAAAATAAGAGATTTAAAATCATGTACAAGACGCTTTATATCAAAAGAAACAGTATTAAAAAAAGCTCTGCGTGTAATTTATTTATTCCTAATAAAGAAACAAAGAGAAATTACATGCAAAATTTATCTTAATTAACTCTATTTCAAGTAACCGGTATTGAACAAAACGTACAGATAATATCTATAGAAACTTGTAAAAACCCAATAAAATGCAAATCCTAGAAGTGTTAGTTAGAAGTAGGATGTTTGAACACACCTGCGTATTTTAAAAGACAATTTCAGTTTAATTTGTTTAGATAAACATGTCGATTCTAAGGATATTGGAAATGGTCAGATGCTTTAGCACGAAATACAAAACAGGGTTTATTTAAAAAGCTCATTCGGCGAAAATTTTGCAGATAATTTAATGTTTACAAAGAATCTTGGAGAAACCGGGGCTTAATATTCACGAGAAGGTGCGATACGGGGTGATTAAACCCAGATAGTCCACATGGACTGAAATATAATCGATAATAAAGAATATCAATTTGCACCAATACGAACAGGTTAGAAAAGGAAAGAGAAAATGCGTCAAGCAAAGACGCATATAGTAAAAGGCGTGATTTAAGCAACGTCACGAGGGTCACAATTGGTTGAAAATAGGATGCAAATATCAGAGGTAGAAACAACAATTTCTGTACAAAATTAATTAGTTTTTCTCGGACATGTTTGCGTGCCGTGTGAGAATTTCTGAGATTTAAATGGGGCGAGTGAAAAATTCGTAAAAACCGACGCGCGAGCGACGGACTGGGAACATAGAATACGAAATTCTTAAGAATTGTCTGTTTTGAGGACAAAAGCGACGTGCCGGCTATTCGCTATATATACCGGTGGTAATATGAATTTCGGCCTCTTAGACTTTTGACTATTCGATGCGTTAAAAGCTCTTACATCCGCGACTTGATTGAAGATGTTAAACAGTGCATTTTAGTTTGATAAAATAATTTAAAGTTTGCTCGTATATTTTAGTGATTCAAAATAGTTTGTTATTTACGTGCTAACATGAATGTACTTCAGTGCACTTAGATACAAGGTAATAAAATTTAGTATCACTGTACCAATTAGCAAAATTTACAACGACAAATGTATACACAAAAGTAGGCAGTTTTGGCGTATATTGGTGAAAGACGCATGAATTTCTTTGCTATTTTCGGGGTGTTAATAATTAAATGGTTCAAATACGTGTCTGGATCCACGAAACAAGGGTCAGATATACACAGATGAGTTCTGGAAAAGCCCAGAAACAACTTTAAATAAATGGTGATGGAGAAAATTTTAAAAGCGTTGAGAATTAGAAGCCGTAAATATAATCCTGTTGGAATGGTGTGATTAACTAAAGGGACGATGTACATTGAAGCTACGAGGACAGTAACCTTCAGGTAAATTATACTATTTTGTTCGACATTTTTGTGTGTGTTGAATAACTTTATAATTGATTTACTTTAAATGGACATTAGTGAAATTGTACTAACCATAAAATTTTAATTTTAAGATGAAATTTGCTTGTTTAAGTAGAAAGGGTATTTAGTATTGATGTTCTGAATTATGATGAAACTTTGGGTATGTCTTTGAGCTCAATTAGACGAACCTGGTTAATTAACGTAAAGGGTGGTAGATGCTCCTTTATACTCAGACTCCGGTCTGCTTATATTGTTATATTAATTAGTAGGCATCCAACAAGGACTTTAATTCTGGATGCACGTTAAAGTGATAATAAAATTAATCTTGAAATTCTTTTTAAAACTGAATTTTATGCTGAAATTTAATTTGAAAATTTAATGTATTCTGAATATTGATGTAAATAGAGTTAACGTTGATGTTTGTGGTAGGAATGTGTTGTTTAATTTTATGAATGAGGAGGTTTATAAAATTAGGTGAGCAGCCGAGGCGAAAACAGGATCACAGCAGTTTATGACGCCCAATCGGTGGGACTCGAATTTTTTTGTTGAAAGGACCCAGTTCCCGCATTCAAAGGAGCATATCAGAGCAGTTTATGGCGACCACAACGTGAGGGCTCGAATTCCAGATAGTGTTTAACTATTCCAGGAAACTGGCGATCTGAGAGAGAGAGTTTCTGTGTGTGTATAAATTTAAGAGTATTTTGAGTGTGTGTGAGTGAGTAGAACGTATGCAGAGAAAAGAGTGGTTAAGGAGTCAAGGAGTGGAAATTGGAAGTGACGATAGTGCATTGTGCGAAAAAAATTCTAAAATGGAAGAAGCTGGAGGCAGTAGAGATCAGTCGAGGACGGAATCAGGGGATCAAGGAAACGAGATGATATTGAGAATGTTAGAGAGGATGAGTGAAGAATCTAATAGAGCTAGGGAAGAATCGAATAGAGCGATGGAGGAGTCTAACAGAAAATTAGAACTGCTAAGCGATGAATCGAATAGAGCGAGACAGGACTCAAATCGAAAATTTGACCGAATGAATGAGACATTAACAGGAGTTAGGAAACCCTAAGTGAGAAAATAGATAAGACGAATAAAGAAGTTTCAGAATTTAAAAATAGTCTTACCGTAAAGATGGGGGAAGTTGAAAATAGGGTTGAAAAAAATGAGCGTGATATTACAGGTCTTCGACAGGAAATGGGACATTTAAAGTCCGAAGCACGCATGTTCTGTGAAGAAGAGATTAATGTAAAAATGACTGAAGTGACGGACTCATGTAGGGATCAGTTAGGCAGGGTAGAACGCGAAGTTAGTAATATTAAATACAACATGTCAAATTTAACGGGGGATGGTCCCAGATTTTCTACAGGTGGAGTATCATTGGACCAACACATGAAATTTTATGGCGATAACAGGGTAAATCCACAAATTTTTATTAATAGTGTAAGAAATCTAGTGGGAAATTTATTTGACGAACAGACTAAACTAAATACGATAAAGGCTTTATTAAAAGACAATGCGGAAGCGTGGTACAATTTAGTAGGACAGGACATAGACACGTATCAGGACTTTGAAAACAAATTTCTAAAGCACTACTGGAGTGACCACAGACAAGATCAGGTACGAGACGACTTAATCACAGGAAATTTAAGGAGAATTTTCAGGAAGTAGGAGCAATATGCTATACGCAAGTATAGCATAGCAAAGCAACTGAACCCACCACTGACGGACCGACAAATTATTAAGTATTTATCACGACACTTCGAGGTAGACATAAGACAGCACGTAGCACTACAGAACATAGTGGATAGAGAAATGTTTTTGGAATACCTGCAGAGGTACGACGACGTAAGTAGTGGACGACCTCGGGATATTAGGGAAAGACAGATCAACACAGTTAGGTTTGACAATAGACGGGACAACTATGCTAGAAGGGGGAATAATTACGGATACCAGCGACAGAATTGGGAACAGAGACGACCATACGTTAGGAGTAATAGTTTAGGAAGGGGACCTGCACCGAGACCGGGACCTACCAGAATGAATAGTTCACCAGACATGAGCGGAACTGCTAATACAGACACGGGACGAGTGGAAACGCCTAGGACGTACGCTGAGGTGACGGCTAGACCAGGACCGAGTAGGGAAAACAGACCTGGACAGGATTTTTAGAACGCGACAGACCACTAGATTTCAGTGTAAATGTATATGAACATCCACGTGAATTTTTCAAAATTGAGGAGGAAGTAGAGCCAGAAACTGAGGAAAAATTATGTTTGCCGATTATTAATTTAGAAATTTTTGAGAATAATGTAGAAGTATTACTTGATACAGGGGCAGAGGGATAAGGTTTGTGATAGAGTTATGCCTATAAAGCGTAGCCATTTAGTCGCTCCAAATAAAAAGAAGTTTGCTGTAGTAAATAGTGTTGTGGTGCTTAGGATAAAATAGGAGGTTTAAGCTGTGAACAGGAGTTTGTAATTGTACCTGGACTGAAGTTTCAGAGTATTTTAGGTGTTGACTGTATGATGAAGTTAGGGGTGTTGATAGATATGGAACGGAAGGTAATAAGGATTAAGGATAGGATAGTGCCATGGAAGGGCAGTTATGAAGTCACAGAGGATGACACGGGGTTGAATATTAATGTAGTAGAGGTAGAGGATGATGAAGTAAAACAGATCAACACAATAAGATGTCCAGAGGATAGGAGAGTAGAGGTTCAAGCTTTATTACAAAAACATGCAGAATTAGTGGGGGTAGAAGCAAGCACAGCGTTAGGCTATGAGCACAGATTGGAAGTGGATAATTCAGAACCGTTCAACGCAAAGGTTTATCCAATTCCAGCAGCATATCGGGAGCAGGTGAAGGCAGAATTAAATAAAATGTTGGAAGATGGCATAATAGAGGTATCAAACACTCATTTCATAAATCCGTTGGTGGTAGTTAAGAAAAAGGATGATAGCATTCGTTTATGTTTAGATGCACGAAAAATTAATCAACGGACCAAACCGCAATTCCATTGTCCACCATCCATGGACACGCTTTTGACGAGATTAAGTGGCAAGTTTATTTTTAGTAAATTAGATTTAAGGAATTCATTCTGGCTGATTCCATTACACAAAGATTCTAGAAGGTACGTAGGATTTTCCGTAGAGAGAAAAATCGAGAATTGTAAAGGAGTATCGTTTGGTTTGTCGGCAGAAAGGGACACAATGATAAATGAGAAACAGGCAAGTGTAGGGACTGAAGAAGAAGTAATATTTAAGAGTAAGGATAATAGGGATGATAAGTTTATTGTATATGAGAGAACAGGGATGTTAAGTATAGATATAGAAGAGGGAGAGATAGGGATGAAGAGTATTAGAATAGTGAGAAGAAAGACTTGGAGGGTCAAGAAGAGAGTTAGATTTAAATAACTTAATGAACAAAGGATAGAGATAGGTGAACTTTAGTATAGATATAGGATAGGGATAGAATAGGTGTAGATAGAAGAGTAGAAGTAAGTGTTGATAGAAAATAGAGCTAGATATAGGATAAATATGGGAGATAATTAGAAATAGGTTTAGGATGAGAATAAAGAGGAAATGTAGGAAGAAAATAAGATAGGTTAAGTATAGATATTTCATATAAGATTAGTGGAGAGTTAGGAATAGAGTAAGAGTAGGATGGGTATATAGAATTAGTTAGGGGGAAGTGAAGTGTAGTGAAGATTAGTTAAAAGTTAGGAATAGGATAGGTATATAGGATTAGTTAGGGGGAAGTGAAGTATAGTGAAGATTAGTTAAAAGTTAGGAATAGGATAGGTATATAGGATGTATATAGGATTAGATGGATAAGTAGGATGAAGTTAGGGATAATTTCAGTTTATAAAATTAGGTGAGAGTTAGGAATAGGATAGGGATATAGGGTAGGTGTAAATATTTTTTTGGATTGGAGACAAAGTAGGTAAGTTAGATAGATAAGGGTAGAGAGTGATAGGCAATTTTTTTGTAATTTTTTTTTTGGTCTAAATGCTTTATATTTGCATTCAAATAAGTGGGATTATTTGTATTCAAATAGGGGGAAAATACTCATATTTAGACCAGGGTAGAAAATTAAATATGAGTATCAAATAATTTTAATCACCGTGTATAAGGAATTTTATTAAATAATACGCTTTATTAAAACCTTGAAGCATAAATAAATTCGGTCGTTTCAGTAAAAATAAGAGATTTAAAATCATGTACAAGACGCTTTATATCAAAAGAAACAGTATTAAAAAGCTCTGCGTGTAATTTATTTATTCCTAATAAAGAAACAAAGAGAAATTACATGCAAAATTTATCTTAATTAACTCTATTTCAAGTAACCGGTATTGAACAAAACGTACAGATAATATCTATAGAAACTTGTAAAAACCCAATAAAATGCAAATCCTAGAAGTGTTAGTTAGAAGTAGGATGTTTGAACACACCTGCGTATTTTAAAAGGCAATTTCAGTTTAATTTGTTTAGATAAACATGTCGATTCTAAAGATATTGGAAATGGTCAGATGCTTTAGCACGAAATACAAAACAGGGTTTATTTAAAAAGCTCATTCGGCGAAAATTTTGCAGATAATTTAATGTTTACAAAGAATCTTGGAGAAACCGGGGCTTAATATTCACGAGAAGGTGCGATACGGGGTGATTAAACCCAGATAGTCCACATGGACTGAAATATAATCGATAATAAAGAATATCAATTTGCACCAATACGAACAGGTTAGAAAAGGAAAGAGAAAATGCGTCAAGCAAAGACACATATAGTAAAAGGCGTGATTTAAGCAACGTCACGAGGGTCACAATTGGTTGAAAATAGGATGCAAATATCAGAGGTAGAAACAACAATTTCTGTACAAAATTAATTAGTTTTTCTCGGACATGTTTGCGTGCCGTGTGAGAATTTCTGAGATTTAAATGGGACGAGTGAAAATTCGTAAAAACCGACGCGCGAGCGACGGACTGGGAACATAGAATGAGAAATTCTTAAGAATTGTCTGTTTTGAGGACAAAAGCGACGTGCCGGCTATTCGCTATATATACCGGTGGTAATATGAATTTCGGCCTCTTAGACTTTTGACTATTCGATGCGTTAAAAGCTCTTACATCCGCGACTTGATTGAAGATGTTAAACAGTGCATTTTAGTTTGATAAAATAATTTAAAGTTTGCTCGTATATTTTAGTGATTCAAAATAGTTTGTTATTTACGTGCTAACATGAATGTACTTCAGTGCACTTAGATACAAGGTAATAAAATTTAGTATCACTGTACCAATTAGCAAAATTTACAACGACAAATGTATACACAAAAGTAGGCAGTTTTGGCGTATATTGGTGAAAGACGCATGAATTTCTTTGCTATTTTTCGGGGTGTTAATAATTAAATGGTTCAAATACGTGTCTGGATCCACGAAACAAGGGTCAGATATACACAGATGAGTTCCGGAAAAGCCCAGAAACAACTTTAAATAAATGGTGATGGAGAAAATTTTAAAAGCGTTGAGAATTAGAAGCCGTAAATATAATCCTGTTGGAATGGTGTGATTAACTAAAGGGACGATGTACATTGAAACTACGAGGACAGTAACCTTCAGGTAAATTATACTATTTTGTTTGACATTTTGTGTGTGTTGAATAACTTTATAATTGATTTACTTTAAATGGACATTAGTGAAATTGTACTAACCATAAAATTTTAATTTTAAGATGAAATTTGCTTGTTTAAGTAGAAAGGGTATTTAGTATTGATGTTCTGGATTATGATGAAAATTTGGGTATGTCTTTGAGCTCAATTAGACGAACCTGGTTAATTAACGTAAAGGGTGGTAGATGCTCCTTTATACTCAGACTCCGGTCTGCTTATATTGTTATATTTATTAGTAGGCATCCAACAAGGACTTTAATTCTGGATGCACGTTAAAGTGATAATAAAATTAATCTTGAAATTCTTTTTAAAACTGAATTTTATGCTGAAATTTAATTTGAAAATTTAATGTATTCTGAATATTGATGTAAATAGAGTTAACGTTGATGTTTGTGGTAGGAATGTGTTGTTTAATTTTATGAATGAGGAGGTTTATAAAATTAGGTGAGCAGCCGAGGCGAAAACAGGATCACAGCAGTTTATGACGCCCAATCGGTGGGACTCGAATTTTTTTGTTGAAAGGACCCAGTTCCCGCATTCAAAGGAGCATATCACAGCAGTTTGTATAAATATATATCATTAAATATTAAGTAACTGGCAGTAAACATAGTTTCACTAAAGGACGTTTAATTAATCCTTGGGCTATCTTAACGGTAGCTAAACGAACTACATCATCCGTACCAGGATGATCATCCACTACTCTTTCTAAACGCCACTGTAGAGGGGGGTTATGTTCTTCCTTTAAGAGGACAAACGAATCAATAGGTAGAATAGTGGAATTTTTCAACCAATTACCTTTCTGTTGCAGCGTGTGCAGATATTTAGCACTCCATTTTTTGAGGCCAAGATCCATTAATTTTGAATTAATAAAAATTGAGTTGTTCGGTTTCCGGGATGTAAATGTCTTTTATAACAATCTAATATAATAATTTCAGTCAACCGATGCGACCGAGGAAGCAAAATTGGAAATTTTGCATCATGCGATAACTCTGAATTACGTAGGCGACTGCCCACCCTTAACAAATCACGACTATGTAGAAACGGACTAAGGCTACTAGTTATTTACTAACAAGTTTTCCAAATTTAATATTTGCAATGTCTTGGCAAAAACATTGGCTTGAACTCTTTTAATCAATAAATGTATAGCCTCTTGCTGCTGAGCTAGGGACAAAACATCAGAATATTTTGAACGCAAATTCGCCAGACATTGAACATTACGAATGAAATGACGAGTACATGTAATAATCCTACAAATTTTCTGCAGCCTTGAAAATTTATCCAATAACAATCTAAAAAATTATCAGGCATAACGACTGTTAACGACAGAGTACGATATTCGACGTCCATCTGAGATGAGTCGATAAGTTTTGGCAGCGACGTTATTGGCCATTCTTCGCCACGACGCACTAACCAGGAAGGCCCTGTCCACCATAATGGATGATGAACCAACTCTGAAGCCAAAAATCCACGTGAGGTACAATCCGCAGGGTTGGTTGTCCTGGGACTTACTATAAAACAACGAAGATGGAGGAATGCGAAATACGATTGCTAACAAATTCAAGACAAAATAACGGTGGAATCTGACTACGCTAAAATACTACTAAATGATAAACTATCTGTATAAGTATTTTTGACGAAATCAACTAAATCTGTCCTGAGTACGGCAGCACACAATTCGAGACGAGGCAATGAAACGCGATTAGTAAGAGCAACCTTCGATTTTGCGTATAATAATGACATGGCAATATCACCTTCTAAATCAAACGAACGAAAATAGACGACAGCTGCATACCCGGCTTCAGAAGCATCACGGAACTCATCAACCCCACCTTTTTAAAACTATTACATACTATGCGACGAGAAATCTCAATATTCGAAACCGCTGACAGTTCACCCAAAAAATGTTTCCATTTTTCTACGATTTCCAATGGCGGCTCTTGGTCCCAACCGATGCCTTAGCGAAAAGAACTAAAAGCGCTATAAAACCGAGAGGATCAACAATTTTTGCTATGGCTGACAAAATAATACGCTTAGTGCAAGTGGGCTCTTCTGCGTTTAAGTTGTATAAAAGTACATCTGTAAGAGCGCGCCACGAAAGGCTCAAAATTTTTATTGAACCACTACCTATATCTTGAAATGTAGTTGCTTCCGAACTGGACAGGGACTCCCTCAAGTTGGGCATCACTTCCGGGCAATTACTATTCTATTTTCTTAATTGAAAACCACCACTAGCGCAAATTGCATCCAGTGACCAAATCATCAACATAGGTATCACCCGCCAATACCAATGACGCGAAAGGAAAATTAATCGACTCTAACCTTGCAAATTTTTGAACAGTACCCTAGGCCAAAAAAGGCGACGAAGAAACTCCATTTGTCACAGTATTTAATTTAAAATCCATAATAGGATCCGACGGAGAAAATATCCAGACGATACGTTGATGATCACGATGAGTATCTTTAACCAAAATCTGCCTTTAATATCAGCTGTATCTTTGATAGGATGTACACGCAAGTGCAATAACAAAACTGCAATGTCTTTTTGCAGAACAAGGCCAATAGTCAAGCTATCATTTAACGAATTTCCAGATTGATCCTGACACTAAGCATCGAAAACCACACGCATTTTTGTGGTAGTGCTATCACGCTTATGTACAGCATGATAGGAAATGTAATACATTCTCTCATGAACCGACGAATTTTCAGGCGATTCCACTTAAGCCATGTGAGTGCCTTTCAAATAATGCTCCATAAATTTGTTATAATCCAAGTATAATTCAGGATTTTTTAGCAAACGACGTTCTAATAACAAAAATGTTTTAATAGAAATCGATCTCGTAACCACGAATGAGGGTTCAGACATTTTAAACGGTAAGGACACTACTAAACGACCGTCCTTGTTACGTCTATAATTTTCCACAATTTCCTTTTCACACTATTCTTCTTCAGGAGAGATGTATTTCTCGAAGGGAATATTTTCTAATTCCCAAAATCGACGAGTGTCGCTGTCTAACGAAAGCACACAACGACGTAATAGAATTATTCGAGAAACGATGTTTCCCGTTAAAACCCAACCAAAGGTTGTTTTAATAGCAACTGGCTCGTTAGCGACACCCAACGAAATTCGTTCAACCAAACTCGAGCAAAGATTTCAGCTCCAAGTCATGTCGTGTCGTTCTAGCTCTTCAACGAAGTGCACTGTATAGCGATTTATTGGACGTATTACGTTTGCACTATCAATGTTTTTTAGGGGTTTATCGATAAATTCACATTTGGCGACACTATTGACTTAACTCACTTTACCGAACCAACACAACCGTTTCTGTTTGATGTCCATGAGCAAGTGTCTGTCACTACCCCTTTAGTCCAACTTAAATTCCATCGGCACAAAGGAGATTTATGACAGGATATAACAGTACAAGGGATGACAGCTTTACTATTTGATTTACAACTACGAATTTACGACGACTTAAAATTAAACCCGAAAACCTGCGACATAGAGCCCAAACAATTGCTTTTGGAAAGATTCAACGCTGGTGAATTAAAATCAACAACGAGAAAAGGTACCTATGGTAAAGATTTAAATAATTTGTTTTTAAGCGATTTATGAAAGAATCATGTTTATAGATTAAGTATTTAGGTTTCAAAATAAGATTTTTTGTGTACGTCATTTTAATTTAAAGGTTTTTTAAGGATTTTTGGCACAGCCATGCACAGGGTTTGTCATTACATACCGTAAAATAAACCTACTGAATTCAGTTACATTTAGCACGGTTGGTTTTTAAGGGATATCATATTGAAGTAGATACTTCTAAAGGTGATTAGGAAGGTAATAGGGAAGTTTTAATCAAGAAGTTATTAATGAGTGTTTATCATATAATTTAGTGGATGACCTAGAATAAGGGTTGTGGCAGGAGATGTTGTGGACTAATCATTTTTGTATATAAAATATGTATTGCGAAAAGTTATTTCGAATTATTGTATTTGGAAAAATGCTCAACATTTATTTTTTTTAATGGAACACCCTGTATTTTATTTTAAAATTGAATAGCTCATAAAATTCAGAATACAGTAGTACTTTCACTTTTTATTTACTTAATAAATAAATCAGTAATATTCTAAAAATTATTTCATCAAATTGGCTTTGAAAATGTGATATTTATTAATGCGAACATTATTAAGTAATGCGGACACATTGTTACGTGCCAATAAATTGGCACTTAAACATTGTTTTAGGTTAATTTTGATGTGCGGAAGTTTCGCGCCATAAATTCAAAAGACTCGGTGCGCGTATTTCCGTTACGTCACAGTGCGTTTGCGCCAGATCGCGCGACGCGAGTGGAGTAGGGACAAAGTGGGGAGAACTTTCCGTGAGTCTCTGTAACGTGGCCATTTGCCTTGGAACATCGAGGAGGGCGGTCGTATCAGGCCGTTTTGCCTTGGAACATCGAGGAGGGCGGTCGTGTCAGGCCGTTTTGCCTTTGAACATCGAGAAGGGCGGTCGTGACCGGTATCGTATCTTTATTTTTATTATGTTGATTCCCTTGCTTATCTGTGTTTGTCTTTCCCTAATTAACCTATTCCTTATCGTTCCGCTACATATAGAAATCTGGTACGACCTTGGAGTAATCCACGACCCTAGAACGAGCCGGATGTCCATGCTCCGCCAATAGCACCGGAGCAGTCACCATCTTTAACTGCCTAAAAAGGGCCATCAGTAGCCCTGATGGAATTCAACAGAAGCCAACTTTAACTCAACCCCGCCGGACGTCGGATTTCTTATGTAAGTACTCTCATTGTTAATTTGTTCGTTGTTATAAACTGTTGTCTTAAATTTATATCTTCCGACAATGGCGTATTAAATTTGTGCATTGGTGACGTCATTGACCGAAATCTGTACAAGATTAGCGTTACCAACCGCCCGTGACGTCGCTTATTTCGCGCTTGCGCGATGTATTTATCGACGTTTTTTAAACTGTAAGAATTGGTTTTAAACCGTAAGAACATTCAGTTAATTCAGAGTGCCAGTTTTTGTATTATGTTCATCATTTTGATGAATATTTTATGTCTGTTTATGCAACCCTTTAGAACATGTTGTAGGATTCTAGAGTTCCGGGATACACAGTTTGAATAACACTAGCGTTGCACAATAGGACAAAAAGCATATAAGATTACAGTATATTTGAGTGATTTTTACTAATTGTCTGTGATTACTTCATAGAAACAGTGTAATAAAGGTTTACCTATTTAATAACCAAAATAGTAAATGTGCGGTATATAGACTAATTTATGAATTTTCTGTATAATGTGTATAATAATATGCAACTAGAGAAATGTGTCCCGTAAAAATCTAGTTTACTATGCTACAAATTGTATCTAATTATATACTTGGTACGCATATTAATAGTTAATCAACTGTATTTAATTTATAGTAGAAAGTACAGTCGTAGCTTTATTTTTACAAATACCGGCATCATACATGTCTCACTTAAAACTACGCGGTTTTATATCCGCTACAATCACATATCGCGGTTTATATTATTAACTTTGTTATTCGTTTTTCAAAAAGGTAGTAACTTGTAACTATTATCAAATTATGACGAAATGTATTAGTTTTCCGCCACTTTTGTAATACGCAATTTATTGTTGATGAAGTTCTCCACACCAATTTATGGGGCAAAATACTTTAACTCTACGTTTATTCATAGTAAGGTCTATTCTAAGAAATATAATGTTTAGGAAGGATTAAAACAATAAACGGGAATTGTGTTAGTTTTAGAAAATTAAGTTTTATTTGTATTCAAGTTTTGGGCCATAATATACTTAATTAGCAGAAAGTCATGTTAACATTTATGCTTTTCTTATATTTTAACCGTTTTTGTTTCAGTTAACGAAAGCGTACCATATGTTTTATTTTTATTTATAATATTGCATTTTATAGTAGTTACATGGATGGATACTTTATGAATATACTTCATTCATTCATCGAGCAAAATTCTTTAACTTTTGCTGAAATAAATTTCCATGAATTCATTAATATAACGGTAATTTAAAAGTCTTAATAGTAAGTGGTCACTTAGTCGTTTGTTATTTTATTGAATAACCCCAGCAGTTGCTGGATAACGCAGATATCAAAACGTACCTGTCAATTAAAAAAAAGAACAATCGGTGCGATTCGATATGAATATAGCGGTCTTTACGTATCGCAAATGACGTCGATTTTGCATTAATCTAAGCGCTCGACGGATGAAATCCTTTGTTATGAACGTAATAATTCTTACTGGTATGAAGTACGTGCCTCTTTGCTAGTTTAACACTGGTTTATAATGAAATTTCCTGGAACAAATGGTTGTTTGATCGCTTTAAGATAAATAATAAGCCATTTATTTTCACTTACTAATTATCAATACATTATTGATGCATATAAACGTGCTTTCCATTTGCTATAAATAGCATAGGATAGTACTAGCTTTACGCATTTTGCCCAAGGAGTCGTATCAATCTTGTTAAAAAATAACGTTTTAATCTTAATCTGTATTAAAACACATTGTACAGCGAAAGTAAATATTTTCTATAAAAATGCAACTCATTTGTATTATAAAGCTTTAAATTGATCATGTAAATTGATTTTGTATAACATAAATTTATTTTAAATAAAGAATTTTCTAAAATATTAGGAATTGAGAAGAAATACGTCAATTTCCTATGAACCAATTAAACTTTTATTTCAAGAAGCTACCGGAACATTAAAAACCCATAAAATGTGATAAAAGTGTCAACAAGAACGCGGTTTATTAGCCTTACGTATTAGTGAGAGAGACCGCGGACAATTAACTATAGGTGTCAGAGAAGGACGGACCGCGCACGTCGCTAATAAGTGGATCGCGCTAATGAGGTAATAAAACGAGGAATTCCCGGAAACTTGCATCAGATAGGCGGGTATTGTTGGAATGGAATTCCATACGGCACTAGTACATTCTAGATAAAAGATAATTTTTGTATATATACCAGAACTTTGATTATAAACATTCATTCATAAATTCGATGGCGAAAATGTTAATTTGAGGAGATTCTTTTAAAATATGCGATGCACATACTGTAATTAATAATTACCATGTAACATTGAATACAGAAGTTGTTTTAAACGTAACCTTCATATAAACATAGAAGTTATTAAATGCAATGAACATGGAAAATTCTTCAAGATAAAAAGCTATTTAAAAACTAACTTAAATAGTTAAGCCGAGGATACACATTGGTTTCTAATTGTAGATTTAAATGGAAATCTTGTAAGCTGATTTTGAACGTCAATATTAAAAATAAAGTCAAGGAGCTGAAGATATTTAATACTATTAGTTGCAAATTGGAGGAGCGTTATTTTTCTGGATTTTTGCAAGTATTACTTGCCGATATTTGAGTATTTGTCATTTAGTTTAAGATAGAAAAAGTCCTAATCATTTTATTTTTGTATGGATCTTTACCAGGAAAGTTTGTACTCAGAGTTCGAAACACTCTGATTTTTTATAGACTATCTATCAAAGATTCCTTGGCCAAACAAACCTTACAAGCGTGGGACTCAAAACCAGTTAAACTATCCACAAGAGAAGAGATTTTGGTTCTGTAAATTGTAACCAGCATACGGTGAGAAACATTTTTCAGTAAAGAAGTACTTGTTAAGAATAAGTTTATGTTTGAAAGAAACGATATTGTAAATGTTCTATATGCTTTTGTATGAGAGAAAATATTTTATGATGTATAAATGCTTTATGATATTGCTGTGTTTGATTTCATTCAGAAAAGTCAGTTAATTCCAACAAGCTAGCCAGGCAAAGTAAAGTTGGAAGGGAAGGTGTCAGAATTTTCAAATTTTACAATTTGCTATATCTATATCACAGCACTCTTTAGGGGCATCAAAACGAGGAATTATTACAGATATATATATATATATATATATATATATGTAGTGGTTTTAAAGGGTTAAATTTAGGTATAAACAAGGCAATTTTAAACACCCTGTATAGACGAAACAACCAGAATTTACGTGCGAAATTTATTTCATTTAGTGAATTTAAAGTAACAAGTATTAACAAAATTTTACAAGTAGTGATTAAAATTGAGTTAGGTTTGTAAAGAAAATAAATTGTAGAAGCCAATGCAAATTATTAATTAATTTAATTGAGTTTAGTTGAAAGGGTTATTACGTTCAATACGCATAAGAGCTTGAAAAATCGATAATACCAAGGTGAAACGCTTTACTAACAAACAAACAGCCGTTGAATATAAAATACCTTGAAACGTAAACTCCTAGAAAGGTTATTTTAAAACGTTTGTTAATTGAACACCTGCAGGTTTTGGAAATGCCATGTTCCCGTTATTTGTGTAGATAAAAGACAGTATTCGAGGTATATCGGGCAAACGGTCGGACGGTTCGTATAAATGCTAACTAAAAGTTTCCTTAAAGCGCAGAAGGGATAGACAATCAATGAAATGCTTCGGAATGAGACAGGCAAAATAACAGTTCATTTCGAAACGCACGTATTCAGTCCACATGCGTTAGATAGAACGCGGACAGCAATATCGATTTTCTACCATTCAAACAAGGTTAGAAGGAAACATAGAATATACATAAGAGAGGAATAGCGTTAATACAGGCGGGGTTTCAAGACGTCACTGAATATCTCATTGGTCTATATAGTTAGTAGTACAACAGACAAACACGGGAATATTGAATGCAGGTTTTTCGGAAAATATAATAACGACGAGCTAAATTTCAAAGATTTCATAAAGGTTGAACCAAAATTTGAGGAAGTATTATTTTAAATGAAGGATTTCGCGTGAAGAGTGGCCGAGAGGTGGCATTTCGAATTGTATAAATACTTTAAGAAAATTAATAGGGCTCTCTTAGTATTTTCATCGCTTCAGACTACGTACAGAAATTTACCACGAGCTTGTAAGTATATAAAATTTTTAAAATTAAATAGTACAGTGTTGGCCTCATAATTTGAAACGCGGATAGTGACGAGTCTAAATTTTATTGAGGTGCAACATATTTTTAACAAGCTCGTGAAATGACGTAAAGTAACGTAAATTAAATTAAGCAATTATAAAAGAACTGTAATATATTTGGATTTGGATTTGGATGGATCTTGTATGAAGAGCATGCAGCACTACTTAGAAAGTGTTCATCTACAAATAGCTGGCGGCGGCGAGCAGAGCAGAACCACGAAACCGAGAGCGAAACAACTTAACGGCATCGTCAACGGAGTAGGGATCTTCAAGAAATTCCAGGTAACGCTTTAGAATTTGTTGTTTGTATAAACTATGAAAAATATTGTGATGTGTGAGAGTAAACTATGAAGGTATTTTGCATTATTTTGCGTATTGAAAATAATACGTATAACTAACTTTTATTATGGTATTTAAATATAAATCAAAAGGTGTATATAAAGCTTATTAACGCTCCTCAGGAATTAAAATTTTTTTATTGTTAATAGTACATGGGTTTTTTTTGTGTTTGAAGTAAGCGTATGCAAAGTAAAAAGCATACATTAATCATAAAAAAACTGGGTTATCATGAGCTCACCATACTCCAGAGTGTACTAATTAAAATTAATTATAAATAAAGAAAGAAAAATAAGGTATTATTCAGGGCCCATTTACTCCGGTTACATTCAATGTGTTTGAGATTTCTAGTTAAAATTCTGGACTTTACAAAGATAGAATTTATTGAGGTGTAACTTGAGCACTGAAATGTCGATAATATTGAATTTTTATTTGTAAATAGTGGTAAATAAATATTGTACGATTGTTGTATTATTTTGTGGTTTTATTGAAAGTGTGCCTGAACGATAAAGAGTATGATAATAAGACTAGGTATCCAAGAGGAGACCCAACTGAGCTAGCCAGGGAGCTGTTGAAGTAATTAAATGATGGAAGCAGAATCTGGGAAAGAATTAATTTTTTTTGAAAAATTTTTCTATTGTGTGCAATTTTCGATTTGTTTTAAAAGTGATAATTCAAAGAGGCTCGATTCTTACAAGGGTTACACGGCAATATATATATATATATATATATATATATATATATATATATATATTACTGTGAAGAGTGTCTAAGCGAGATTCAAGTTGGTCGTTGATAAAAGCACCGTGGATTGAAAAGGCCCGACGTTGAGCACCAGTAAAAGTACTGTGGATTGAAGTGAATCTAATGTTTCTAATGAAAAATTTCAAATTTGTCTACCGTTTAATTATTTTCGGCTAGCTCCCTTTATATACAACCACTAGAACCATACATCCGGTTTATAATAATAAATAATTTAATAACCTCCTTTAAAATCGTACTTAAATTTATCTGATTAGTTAGTTTTAATTATTTCTTATATCCTGGCGAAAACCTGCACCGAAGGCCTGCCACCCTTTAAATCAAATTATCGACTTTTATATTCTCATTTCACCCAAAGACACAAAATATAAATATGTCCTTCACTAAATTTAAACAAGATTTGTTTTACCGTTTCAAATATGCTTGTCGTTGTCTTAGTCCAGAGCGTAGTTATCAATTCATATTCTAAAATTGTTCAAATCGTTTTAGAAATACCACTAAATACCAAAAATACAATATGTTTTTATTCCAATTAAGAACTTGCAGTAGTTCAATTATTATTTATTTTTATGTACTTCAAATAATACTCACTTCCGAGTATTCCAAACACTTTCGTCGCTATTTCAATAACTATTAGAACTTTGCTACTCTTGACCTGATGATACCCAATTAGGGCGAAGGGCTCAACAGGATTCCCTCGTATATGCCATAATAAATTTTACTACTAAAGGCAGTACGTATTATATCTACCTCTAACTACATAACGCATCATATGATTAGCAGCGTAACGTTTTTGAACGAGGACTGAACCGCGTTTTCAACATCCATTGGGTTTTATAAGAGCGAGCCTCTGTGACGTAAGCATTTAGAAATTTCGCGTAAACTCTAGTTCTTGTTAATTGGTTTGTTTTCGAAGGCATAATGCAACATTTAAAGATTTATCGTTTTGTTGCCCTAGCAGTAGTAACTAATTTAGTTTCCTATCTTTTCAATATTCATTATTTTTATTGCTGTTATTAGTCGTAGTTGATCTTATCTTTTCGCTTTTTCAAATTTTATCGTATTCCTCAGCTACTTTTGCAATTCATTTTGTTTTTGTTTGCAGTTGATTGTTCTAAAATATAGGTCATTGAACATTTTCCATACTATTTACAGATACGATTCAAAATTCAATGCGCTTCGTCGTACGTTTGTAAATATAAAAATTTAAATATGATACACGTGGCTTTACATAAATTGAGCATTTATAATCTTTCGAAAAACGTACGATCCTTTCATTAATGACAAAATAAAAATATTTTATATTTCCACTTATTTGCACGTAATTTATACACACAATTGAGTAATTCAATAACGAAAGTGTGGCTAGAACTCTTTGAAAAACGCTCTCCTACGCGCAAAATATAGTTAAATACCATTGGAACACAATTCCTTCGATTTGAATTTCTACTCTTTTCAATCACGGTATGCATGTATTTTCTCATACCGGGCATTTTCACAAATACGCTCTTCTCTATACAAACAAATATATACGATTTTTTGATTTTACAAATAATGTAATATTAACATTATGCATTCTGTTAGTACGACTGACTTCTATTCCAAATTAATATTTAACGTTCTTATGTACAGTATATTTGAATTCTACGAACAGGAAAATATTTTTAAAAACAACTGCACTTTTTATGTTTGTTTATAGGGATTTTAAAGAAATGTTAAACGCTTACATGGTTTTGCTTGCCTAGTTAGCGTAAACACCTATGGTATTTAGCCGTTTACAAATATACCTTAATTTAATTTTATTTGTGTAGATTGCTGCATGTCTATTAATGCTAACCTGGTTATACTTGATCGAGAGAATTGAATTTTATAAATTTCAAACGGCAATGAGTTTTAACTATTGTTTCTGCGTATTTGTACAATTATATTTAATGGAAAAGTACCTTTTAAGCAGACTTCACGAAACCATGCATTAGATTGGTTAAGAGGCATGGGAAAAATTTATAGTTAATATTTAGGTCAATCGCAATAATATTTTTAATTATTCAGCTTTTTATTGTGTCTGGCATTAATACGATAATATAGTCCAGGGAAGTTAAGGTAGGCCCCTTGTATTTTTTGAAAAATTCAGGGACGCAGTTTGCATGCGTATTATGTTAGTGTAAGCCGTTCTTGCAAATATTAAAATCTAAGGTGTTAAAGGGGTAGTAGACGTGTGGTTGGTTACTTTAATAATTTCTTGCAAATTCGAGCCTGAATTACACAAATTGGTGACTAAGAATGATTTAAATGGTTTGTAAACTTTTTCGTTTTGTATCAAAATCAAGGTTTGCTGCTCCTTCACGAGTCCGCTTGCTAAGTGGACTTAAGTCAGTAGAGCTATTTTTATACCAAAAAAAAGTTTTCTAGTGTTTATTTGGAGTTAAAAACAGTCGGTTTGTTTTAATGTGGTTCGAACATTTCGAGATCATTTTATCAAACAATATAACACGACACATATTTTAATTTTTTACATTAGGAATTAGCCACTTGCTCGTACCGAAGCTCTTGCTTCCTCCTTGAGCTGTTTTTGAAAAAATGGGATTATATTCAATACGTCAAGTTTCACGACCATCGTTGTTTGTTTTTTTATTAAAATAGTAGATCAAAAACCGCAGCTTTATTTCCGCGCCATGCTAACTCAGTTGAAGCTATTTGAAAAAAAAATTTCTGCAGTTCCTCTGGAGTAATCTCGTCGTAATGTATTGCGATACTTTCAAGTTCCCTAATTGTTAAAGGTTCAGCATTTCTTTGGATTTTTCTGGTAATTTCTGTAAAAGTTTCCTTTTAATATTTCTAACATTTCTCGACTTTTCAAAAACATCATTAAATGGATTTATTTTACCGTTGAACTCTTTGAAAGATTTAATTTGTAGTAATTTAGCACTCGCATTCCATACAAGCTTAGCCACTGCCTCTTTGTACTCGGTACCGTTTTTCTGCCGCATATTGAAGCACAGTATTGCATGATCTGGGCCAGTTGTTCTTCTGTGCTGTTCTCGGAAAAATATAATTCCGAGAGTCGCAGAGCTCGGTAAATTGGGCTCAAATATACTTTTCACACCTTACTGAGCTATTTCAACGCCATATTCTGTAAAAATTGCATCATTTAGACGATTCGAGATCCTACGTAGGCATACAAGTTTATATTTTAAATAAACCAAAAAGTAGGAGTAACAGCCAGAGTGGATTCAAAGCTTCTACACGCTCAACTATATAGCTAATTGGCAGAGGCAGCTAATGGTCAATTGGGCACTCGTTTTAAAACGCCGCCGTGCTAGTTCTAACATGAAGTGAAATCTAGTAGAAAAGTATTGTTGCAAACAAACGACTTTAATTGACGATTTTAAACGTTTATTGCCATTCCGAAGAAAGTAAATAATTACAATGGTTTCAAGAATTGAAAATAAATGAATAATAATGAATTACTACCAGGTAAAGAATTAATTTGAAACTGGAATGCATTTAATGGTAAATTGATGATAAAGTTAAAACGATTTCACAATATTGGTATATGGATTTGGAAGGCAATATGATATTTAATAGAAAAATTTCAATGATATGGAAAAAGACGACCGCCTAAGTTACACGGTAAGATTAAAATTCGCATTGTTTTAAAATTTTAAAAAGGATATTTCAAGTTAAGTTACGTACGATTTCGTGTGCAAATATTTGTGTGAAGGTGGATAATTTGATTTGAGGGTGGCTGACTTCGGAGGGCTTAGCCATTATATAATGAAAATTATTAAACAGAACAGCTCAGATACGTTTAAATCCGATTTATTTTCTAAAATCTTGTACACAAGAAGATTTAAATAGACAACGATTGATGAATGAAAATCCTAATTAGAAAAGAGAGACTTTGAACTCTATTTAGTGTGAGCGAGTGTATCCAGTAGTTATAATTGTTTGAACTAAGATTGACATACTGTTTGAAAGAAAAGGCCGTTCTGGCAGTATTGGATTATAACTACTCCCTGTATGTTTGTTGTGGTTTGTTTAGTATTCTTCTTAATCTTCTTTGGGGATTAAACCACTCATAGTTTTTAAAATTATCTTTATTAACGTTTCGATCCATGACCTGGATCATATCTCGGGACACTGCAACGCAAATGCGCCATATAAGTCATCAGTTACAATAAATGAAATATTAACAGAGAATTCGCGTCAACACAAATCCATCTTCGACAGTTTTAATTAACCAAAATTCTGAAAAAATGCTAATATAGCATACAATAATTGTGTGTTTTACTTTTACGGTAAATAATATTCTTGTGTTCACTGTTTTGTACTATTAAATAAATTTCTATTTGTAAAAGTATTAAATTGTTCATTCGTGATATAATCTAACGAATGTAACTCTTGTAACCGTGACTATTGATAATCGTATGAGTTGATGCATAATTTTTGACAATATGTTTCGGGTCCCAACTTACGCGATTATCGATAGTCTTGAATCCGTTTGTTGTATTATATAATATGATAATTATAAGTTGAGCAAGCACTTGCAATGTTTAGTACAATATATGAGTTGTGTGGCGTTAGTTTTATAATTCAAGTGAAATAAAAATGCATATTGTTCATTAACTAAATAATAGACAGTTCTGCAGTGTGTTGCATTAATAATAATTATATCAATTTTGTTTGTGATAAAAGAATTTGCATCTTCTTTGGTTAACTGCTTGAATGTACTCATATTCTTTATTTATAATTGCTTGTTATCAATAATTACTAGTATATTCAAAAATAAACATTATGTTGAATGACATTTTAAGATTTATTTGATAATTAATTATGAGTTCTTGTTTTTAGTAATATTTAGGTTATCGAGGGTTTTAGTTTATCCATGACAATAATGCAACAACATATACATTACATAAAAAATATCTGTTGTTATCGGAAAAGTTACAGTAAATAATAATTGTGTAAGAAATTGTTTAATTCGGTAATCTTCAACTTAAAAGATAATTTGCTATTAAAATAAAATATTTACAAGGACATAAAATTTTTTAGGAAGACTAAGAGTTATTTATTTAAATGTCTAGTTCGTTTGGTAGTGCACTAGTAGCAGTCGGCAAAAGCTACATTTTATTCTTTGTTTTTATTAGTTTCTTTTAATTCAAGGCCATTGCCGGATGTCTTTGTAAAGTTTGAAATTTTTTTTTTGAAATAAGTTTTTCTAGCATGACAAAGAGCACATAAATATTTAAAGGGTGCATTGACTTTGTCTTTTCTTACTTATTAGCGTAGTCCGTGTTCATTCCCAATTCAGAGCGTCGGTGTCGGAATCAGCTGATGAATTGCTTCTAGCTATTGTTAATTGGGATGTAAATAGCTCTGTTTTAATTGTATTTGTTAAAAGTGTTCGTTTGGAGAAGTTTTTTCTTCGAGCAACTAATTTTACTATTACTTTTTGTTTTGAGTTAGAGAATTGGGGGGGGGGGGGGGTTGGTGTGGTGTGGATGAGTGCGTAGGTAGGAACGTTGGTGGGTGTGCAGGTGGAGCCCAGCTAGTTTTCAGCGCCATGTGTGAAAAGCCTAAAAAATACCCAGCACAAAAATTAATTTTCATTATCCTCAAAACTTGGAAAGTAAGAGTATAAAACTATATTTATTTACACGTTTACGCATTAACAGCACAAAACATAATAATCAAGGTTTTCCAAAACACTAAAAATTGTTCTTTACAAAATCACAATTGTTGTATAATACAACCAAACCTTAAAAATCAAAATTTCCTCTTTTCCTACACCGTTTATAAATATCTTACAACACGTTATCAAGGACAAATCTCTCAATGTACCTTTTTCGTATACCACGTACCTCATTTTATAATTGATAAATTACCAGAATTAGAATAAAGCTGCATAATACGGGAAAAATTTGTGACTTTTTAATTAAGCCTATTTAACAATGAAAGCCTAAAATTAAATTTATCTAGTTCACAACAAATATTAATATCTCATCTTTCTTAAGAATATTTTTCATAAATAAATAATTTGTTAAGTCAATCAATAATTTTAACACCAAATTCTCCCCAGTAAACTACTTAGAAGTGCTTTCAGACATAAATTAGTTGTTATATCAATTAATAGGCAGAACATCAATTTGCACAACCAGATGCTTTCTAAACATTTTAAAACATAAATAAATCGCTGCTGGAAATAATTATCAAGCATAAAGTTTTCACAAACCAATCTCTTGGAACATTTTTCAAAAATATCTGATTATAGCTGGCAGCAAAACCGTCTGCATATTGTAGCTTTCACCACATTACATTCGGGAATTTTTATATTAATTATAGAGCTTATTCAATTTTCAATATGCCGGTATTTCAACTCCAAATTTCCTCTTCGAAGAGGACTGTTTAATTTTAGTACAACATCCAACAACTGGGTTGATACATTTTATTAATTTTACTATACAGTACTATTTACTACTTTATACGGGTATTAACCCTTGAAAACTTATGTCTTTTCTCATAATCAGGAAAAACACCGAAAAGCAAATAGAGGAAAAAGAGGCATCTTTGAAATTTCTGTATTTTGTTTTGTTTGTAAAAATGCGTTAACGTCACATAACCACGCACGCTTCTAGTTCCAATCCCAAACCAATAAATTTACTCAACAGATTTTGCTGTCGTTTTACAACACGTGTATTGTAATCATGTTGATGTCCAATTAAACTGATATTTCTGTAAACTCATTTTTATCGCTAGCTCTCTGAATTTAATAAACCTTTTATTTGCACATATTACGTTTTAAATAAAGCTTTTAAGCTTTTATAAAGAAACAGAAAATATGATGCTAGATTATTCGACAATGTAGAACTTTTGAAATAGTGTGGCTTTTCAATGCAGTCCTTATGAATAATTGTGCAGTAATGAGTCATTATGTGTACGACGATGTCAGATGAAACGACACGAAGACAAAAATTGTGAGCTAGGTGATTCTGTACTTCCCATAATATGTCTGTCTTAAATATTACAACTTTGCTACTCCTGTCCTGATAAGCCCCAATTAGGGCGAAACGCGTCGACAGGATGCCGTCGTGGTTTAATTTGAGTCACTTGCCATTAATTTTTTTACTTGGTATATATATATATATATATATATATATATATATGTATAATGCGCACAAAACGCACACACGCACATACGCACGCGGTCACACACACACATGCAGTCATGCTTCCACGATTGTAGCTATTTTTGAGAAATATGTAAAAATTACTTATATGTGTCCAGTGTTTTCGGTATTGCGGTGGGGCAGTCAAAAAGGGACAATTTAAAAATTATTTATTTAAAATGTACAGCTCTTAACGTAATGCAGAAGTGTCAGTTAGATAGAAGCTGGCACTCAATAAAACTATTATTTGCAAAATATTATATTATAAAAAGTTTTTTTTTGTGGAAATTGTGATTAGAATGACGAGCAAACGAAACGTGCAGTTACGATTAAAGCGTTAATTAGTAATTCTGGAATTGAAAAACAACGTACCTTGTGGTTGGCATATCGAGATCGCTGCTAAAAATATGGGATGTGCCAACAATGCAGTCATAAAATACCTGGCGCGGAAAAATTCATAAATTTGGACAAAGGCGTCAAATAATGACTGTCTGATTACAGCGTAATTTTAAGGTTAATGATGTTTTAACAAACGTGAATTAAAATGTTAGCCGTTTTCGGGCAATTGTTTTTGTCTTATTTTCGGTTGACCAAAAGTGAAAACGACTTAAAAGCTGCTTTTAGTGAGGAGCCACATTAAAAAATAACTATATTTTGGCAGTACCAAGAATTTGGCCATAGTAGCCTTATTGGTGAATTTCATGAAAGTTGACTAACAATATCGGAAAGCGTTGATGCTGTTCAACAAATGCTAATGGTAGACCGGCACGTAAGGTATAAGGAAATTGATTCACACTTGGGCATTGACTTGAAACAAGTTTGATCAAATTTACGTCGTCACTGAAGTGATAAAAGATCACGTTCGTATTGGATTCCGCGTAATTCAACTATATGTTAAAAACAAGTTTCTGCTAAATGATGCCAAGGAATGTCTAAATGATTTAACTCGGAAACATGGAATTTTGATATATGACATCGTTGGTGGGGATGAAAGTTGGATATCTACATATAAACATATTTTGTATTCCAGCTTGAAACAAAGCCAAAAAAGAACTCGTTGCCATAGTGTCGAAAAAAGAACGTTACAGGTGTTCTCCCAAAAAAGGGATATGTGGCTACCTTCCTTATAAAGGATGTTTGAACTAAATGCATAATGGAATACATCCATCCCGTCAAGGAACATAGTATAAAGATAGCACACCCAAAGTCCCGGGTTCGAATTCCGACACGGTCCGCTTGAAAAATGTTAGGCGAGCATTTTTCACAAAAATACGCCCTCGTTCGGATTAGAGGCAAAATGGAGGTTCCGTGTGTGTTGTCACGCACGTTAAAGATCCCTACCTTGCTTGAAACAGCAAGGGTTCGGCAAAATTCAAAATTTTTCAGGTAACAAAGAAACTCGCTTCCTGGTCAATGTCACGCCTTCGGGTGGAGCATTGGAAAATCACATGTAAGCTATAAAGATTGCAAAAGGGATTATTATTGGCAGACCACGAAGGTTTGAAGAAAAGTGAGGATATATTGTTGATCAGCAAATAAAAGAAATAGTAAACCGTTGTCTTAGAATATATCTTTCTTTGGATTGAAGGCTTGAACTCTCAGAACGGAATTGTGTAAACAACTGAAAATGTTAGAAGTCAGTTCATCATCATCAAGTCCCCAGTCCTAGAACTGGTTGAACGCGTACCCTCATTGTTTCCTAGTCCGAACCAACCTACACATTTCCCTGAAATTTGCACAGTCTGCATCTATCACTATTTGTGTGCGAAAGTCTGATATCGGTCTACCTCTATCTATCTTTTCCTATCTCTGCTTGTAATATATTCCGTACTATTCCCCAGAAATGCCTTAGAACGTATCCTGTGCTTCTATTTCTCCATTTTTTTTTCATTTTCCACAGATATCTTTATTCCTCTACTATTTCAACAACCTATGTGTTATTAACTTTGTCTGTCCATGCTACCATCCTCATGCATCTGAAGTACAACACTCCAGAAGGCTTCTATCTCTTTCTGTGTGCTTTTCCTACTACCCCTATTTCATAGATGTACTGTGCTGTGCTCCACACTATGTTTTGAACAGTTTTCTTCTTGTATCTATGTTTGTTGTCTTTGAACATAGCTGTTGTTCTTTCTTGTTTGATGCAGTTCGGTCACATTCTATTGTTTTACAGTTTTATACCCTACTTCTCCGATATTCAGTTGTATGGGAAGGGGGGGGGAGCCTTTGACTGCCAAGTTCGCCCAACACTTGAACCTTTGTCGAATTAATAGTTTTTCTAATTTATCCTTTCGCACAATCAACATTAGTTGAAAATATTTCAAAACTAACATCTGCAGTTGTTTATAATAATCATCAGATTTTAGAGCACTTATTTTTTCGTCATTGGGTTTTACGTGTTGAAACTGGTTGGACTTGTACCCCAGCTTATTTATGTTCTGAGCTAGCCTACACAGTTCCCTGCAATTCTCCCAATAGCCTATATTCAACTCGAAGACAGTTACGTAATTAAAAACGTATGGAGGGCATGATAAAGCAAAATTGAAAACGCGTTCCTACATGACTTCGATTTTGCTTTACCGTATCTTCCATCACATTTTAAATTACGCAACTGGGCGAGCTAAAACTTGTACAGTCAATTACACTAAAAGCATGGTCAGCAAGCATCAGTGGAGCAATAAATTTACTGAAAAAGTGAAGCGATAAAGGCCTATCGATTAATAGGTTTTTGTAAAGCAGCAGCAAAATGGATCTCAGAAATTCAAGAAATAACGAGTGGCATGCCATACAGAATTAGTAAGTGGTACTATCTTGTATCTCTTCTTTATTCGATAACTTAGTTTAAAAAAATGTCTTGGTTTTCCCATAGTTGAAGCAAAATAAATTCCCGTACTTTAAGACAACTGAGTAACTTGAAAAACAAAATTGATAGGTAATACCATACAGTAGTTTTTCTATATCTTGATTTCTTAATACCACTAAACATTCAACGAAAATAAATTCTGAGAATAAAACGGCCACATATGAAAAATATGTCCAAAAGTTTCTTTCAAAAAAGTCTTTGGCGATCGATATTAGGAAATGGTAAATCAATTTACTTTACGTATGTGCCACACTAACTTAAACAACGTATTGTATATTTAATATAGATATAATTACCGAAGTCACTAAAGTTTTCCTTGTGATACAAAATTCAAGTGTGAAGGACGACGTCAAAGGTTTTGGAGGGCATCATGATTATGATATAAGTGTTTTTCTTAATGTCTCTTACAAGCATATTGAAAATTATAAAGTCAGCCCAGCACGTAGTTTTATGAGCTACTGCCCCCATTCTGTATCAAATCTATTAAAATGAATTTGTCTTAAGTATTTAAGAAACAAAGTTTTATTTGCATCTGAGATTTGGGCCGTGACATACTTAAAATGAAATTGAAAGTCATATTAAAAATTTATATAGCTTTATTAAATTTTAACCAACTTCTACGGTAATGAAGCGCATCATATGATGTAGTTCTTTTTTTTGCTACAATTATTTGTAAAAGAGATTCACCTAATGTGTTAGTAGTTTCACGACCCAGACAGTACGATACATTTTTTGCCCACTGTATGTTGTTCTATTTTCATTCAATTTGGCCAAAAATTGTCTGAAATTAAGAGGAAGAATCGTTATTTCCGTTTTCCTTCAAATAAGTAAGTACAATTTTCATGATATGATAATTTAAGCAACTTGCAATGTTACGAAAGGTGCTCTAAGTGTATCGGGAATAAGTAAGAAAAACAAAACTTAACATATGAAATTTTCTTTCCTGTTTTTCAAAATATTTTCCACGATGATTGATACACTTTTGCATATGTTGCAACTAATTTTCATAGCATTTTTTCCATTCCGATTGAGACAAGTCGCCGTTGTCGACTCGCCGCCATCGACTCGCCGCCGTCGACTCTCCGCGGTAACAACTCGCCGCCGAAATCTCTTCGCAAGGACGACTCGCCGCCGGTGAACTGGCCGGCATATATAAAAAGACAAAGTTAGACATTCCGTTTCTGAACTTCTATTTTTTGTATTCGTCAATTACATATCCCTTTACTCGTTCAATGAAACGCCTATGGTAAAGTATTGTTCTGCATAAATATCTCGGTATTTTTGGCTATTGTCAATTTATACTTTCAAATTAGATAAACACATTTCATAAAAATAAATCTGGTTTTCCTTATTAAAAATAGACGATTTGACTTGTACCGTGTTTATAATTCTTTGGTAATATTATCAGAAATTCAAAAGGGCAGAGTAACATAAATACTTCCTTCAAACATTCTTCTTGGTGTAGCCATGGGTGGCGAGTTGTCTTCGCAGCGAATGACGGCGGCAAGTTGTCTCCGCGGCAAGATGACGGCGGCAAGTCGACAGCGGTGAGTTTTCCGATTCCGCTCCAAACATGGGTTTTGAACGCATGAACCGCCTCTTCTGATGTCGAAAATCGCTGTCCACGCAGTTTGTTCTTCACGTGTGGGAACAAAACGAAATCATTATGTGCCAAACGGCGGATGACTTATCAATTCGATGTTTTGAGTGCTCAAATTTAGCTACTTCTTTAAGCCGATGTGTGAAAGCTCGCATTGTCATGATGAGAATGATTCGGCGTCGTCGGTTTATTTTTCTTATTTCTCCGAAAACTCGTGGCAAACAACTGGTTGTATATCAAGCAGAATTAACTGTTCTACGATCCTCTAAAGCAGCGGTCGTGACATGTCCATTTATTACGAAAAGCAGGCAGCCATTTTCTTCGAAGTGCTTCGAGCGCGGATAACTTTTGTTTTTGTTGTATTTCGTTCATCTTGGAAGACCCATACAGTCGACAGCTGTTTACTTTTGGTTTCATACGAATAAATCCAAGATTCTTTACCTGTGAAGATGTTATACACTGCGTTTAATGCACCGCACTCGTATTTTTTGAGCATTTCTTTGACCAATCGACACGAGTCTTTTTTTGAGCGATTGTCAAATTATGTGGGATCCAACGTACACATAGTTTTTCACAGCTAAATGTTCATGTAATATCGAATGTATGCTTGTCATATTAATGCCTAGGGATGCCTTAATCTCACGATAAGTCACATGGCAATCTTGCATTATCAATTGGCGCACAGCATCGATGTTTTCTGGCACACAGCCGATTTTGGATGACCTTCTTTAAATGCATCCGCTAGTGAACTACGACCACAATTGAATTCAATATATTAACGATATACAATGGTTTTAGTTGAAGCTTCTTCCCCAAAAGTCGAAATAAGTTGATTCAGACACTGTTGTGGAGATAATCCACGTGAAAAATCGTAAAAAATAATCGCACGAAAATGTTCACAAGTTAATTCCATTTTTGGCCGAAACGAAATTTTCAACTCAATCAAAACAAAACGAATAGTATTCATATGGCAAAATGTTATAAGTATGTATACTGTCTAAAATATCAAACTTTAGGTTAGAAACGTCAGATGGTACCTTGTAACACTAGTGTTGTCAGTTCTCGATATATATCGAGCACCCCCGTATACTTGTTTAGTACAATATGAGAGTTATGTCAATGGTTTTATTAATAAAGCGAAACTTAAATTCAGGGTCTTTTTTACAAACTAATTCAGAACTAATTAATTCGTTACAATGAAAATTATAATAAAAGCGTGCTAGGTTACAGTTAACAATTATTACATATTATCGAGAATTAATGGTTGATTCATGTATCAATATTTGTATTTAATGATGCTGTAATATTTATTTGAAAATTAAATATATGCTTATTTTTATTATCATATAGGTTACCCGGGATTTCTGTTTATCAATAACAATAATGAAGCAACGTATATATTACATAAAAAATTGCTTTTGTTATCACAGAAGTTACATTAAATAATAATTGTGCAAAAACTTTAATTCATTAATCGTATACTTGATTGGTAATTAGTTCCTAAGATAAAATATTTTTAGGGTTGTAGCTTTTTCTAGGGGAAATGAAAAAAATTATTTATGTAAATGTTTGATACGTTGAGTACTGTCATAAGAGCAGTAACAAAATGCGAGAGTTTTTTCCAGTCCGATCGATCGCGACATGAAAATCATAGTCTAAATAACAAATGTTTTATTTGAAACCTTTAGATATACACTTTCCAGCTGCTTAGGCATTTGTCGTAGCGCGGTACTACCTGTGTTTTCAGACCATTCCCTACGGTGGTCTACAGAAATTGCAAACCAATGATTTTCCAGAATCACTTGATGCACTCTCTGGATAAGATCATTACTTGGTTGACCCTCGGTTCCTTTGCTGAACGTCTGCATCATGAACGTGTATACGCCATGCATCAAAGATCCGTACTTTGCTCTCTTGATAGTTTTATCGTATACATTACTTATTCATCGATAAATTACAGCTACAATGCACCCTTCAGAATGAAGGTGCACCGACCACTTTCAGTGGCGCGGGAGTGAATCCCCATGGAAAATGATAGAAAATAATACTATCAACATGTAAAATTGCCGAAATATAAAACCTCTTTGAAATACCCACTTACCTTGAAATTGTCCAAAATTAAGGAGCCACAAACCGTCTTGGCCCAGCAATGTCGTTATATTCGCTACCCGGAAGACTGTTATTTCGAATAGGTCTGCTTGCCTTTGATGTTTCAAAATCTCGTCACCTTAGCTGTTACTTTTCGTAACCATATAATGAAGAATTCACCTCGACTTTATCAAATTAGAACGTTGTTCAAAATAACGACCTCCACAAATATAACTTCATCATTGGGGCAACTGGATATCCTCTTACAATAATCACATTGCTTATCTTATAACTAACTCAAAATAGAATTCCGTGTACTTTTAAACTCTATTAACAGTAAATCTCGATAATATAAATTGTATGTATATTAACCTTAAAAAGGCAAACCTTATTTAACCTTCATTGGTCATTTGTTACTGACAGAACTCCTAAAAAACATTACTCGGAAAGTAATACTACAATTCTATCGTACTAGAGTTCTAAATTGCTTTATACGATATTCTTCAATCCCACTTGCTTTCAAATGCTCTTCGCAGTCAGAATGAAAAAATAGCACAATACCAACTTTTGCTTCCGCCCCTTCAAGGCCCATTAGAAATATGAAATTTACACAAAGAGATTTACCCACAATCCATCTTACAATTAAAACTTGCGCTTCAATTAATACGCTCGCCCTTCTTAGCGTGTTAAAAGTTTTAAACTTCCTTTCTAATAATCTTATACTGAAAGTTAAACAATTAATTCCGTCGCTCTACAAACCAATTACCAGATATATTTACAAGTTCGCATGTACATATTTATCATGCGTCAACCAATGTAAAGAAGAAAGTAAGACAAATTGAACTTTTTCAGGGAACTAAAACAAGAATTGAAACTCAAAACCATATCTAATTCATCTTTATTACCAAGACATCAAGATGAGATACAACAGATTAACTATAGTATGAGAATTAACTCAGGAAAGACGAAGATAATGAAAAGTGAGTTACAGCCTAGTTATAAGCCAAAATAAAAATAGGTAATACCGAGTTAAAGGAGGTAGATGAATTTTGCTATTTAGGTGGTATAATTACAATGGACGGACGTAGCAGAAGGGATATAGTAGCTAGAATAGCTCAAGCTAAAAAAATATTTTTAAAAAAGAAACACTTAATAATAGCTAATAGTATTAATTTAGATAATTAAAAATTTTTCGTAAAGTCTATTATACGGTAGTGAGACTTGGACGATTAAATAGGTAGATAAGAAAAAGATAGAAGCTTTTGAAACTTGGATGTTATAGGAGAATGTTAAAGATTAGCTGGACAGATAGAGTAACAAATGAGGAAGTTTATAGAAGGATAGATGAGGAACCCTGTATGTGGAAACAGTTAAAGATCAGGAGAGATAGAATGATAGGGCACCAGTTAAAACATAAGGGATTATTTAGTAAGGTCTTAGATTATACACTACCAAATAAAAATAGAGTAGGAAGACCTAGACAAAGCTATATTAGTCAAATTATTGGAGATTTAGGTTGTGTAGGGTATGTAGACCTTTTAAGACTAGCTCAGCATAGAAAAGAATTTAAAGCTACATCAAACCGACCTTAAGTAAGTTCGAAAACAAAACAAAAAAAAATCAGTTAACTAAACGTAACTCACAATTAGTTAACGATCTGGCATGTTAGTAGCGATTCGTTGCTTAAGCCTTACCATAACAAATAACATAATAAACGTCTCCATGACATAACTCACAATTAGTTAGCGGTCTGGCATGTTGGCAGCGATTCGTTGCTTAAGCCTTACCATAACATATAATTTAACACTTTTCATTTTTTGGAGGGGATCACCAGGTAATATGTAATTTCCTTATAAATGGGAATCATGTAAACTTGTTGGAGTTCTTTAACAACCATCAGGTTACTAATACCTATGTAGAGCCAAGTAGATAGGAAAAAGATAGAAGACCTGTTGTAACATTTGGTTGCAAGGCGCGATGACAAAGGGAAACACGGAAATGTTTCGACAACATCTAAGAAAATCCTTAGAAAAATCTTTGAACCTTTTCTGGATCCTCAACAAAATGTCAAGCTGCTTAGAGATCAAACAACTACATAATGGAAGCAATTTCACCCAAGAAATCGAATCACGTCTTAAATGGTCTGGACAGGTACACAGACTCGACGATAAAATCTTAAGCTGGTCTGGATGGAGTTAGGAACAGACAAAGAAATGTAAATTGGAATTTTCCAATGCGCCATTTGAATTACTACATTGATCAGAGGGCAAGTATTTCTTAACTAGAATTGCAGAATTTAGCTGAAGACCATCCATACAAGCAAAATAAGGATTTTTTACCTGCGTGACAACATACCCATGGATACTACGTTTGACGTGCAGTCCGAACAAAAACTTTTCTGAAAAAACTCGCCCAACAGCTTTCAAGCGATACATGTCGGGAATCGAACATGTAACCATAATGTTAATGATCACACGCAAACCAATCAACGAAGTCCCTACAGAGAAAAATCTGGTAAGACTTCTATGTCTGCCGTAAAACAAGGCAGACCAGGTTCTACGAGTTGACCTCTGGACACCAAGTAATGGCAGACCGATAGAAGTGTAGACAGGTAATAAGGTCAGTCAAGACCCGCCCAAGCTTGCGACGGTAGAAGATGAAAACTAATACACTTTAAAGTTGAGCGATTTTGAAATGGCTACCGTTTTCGAATTGATAAATTCTGCGTAAAATCAACCGTAATATATCGTGTTTAGGAGGGTGAGTTTGGATTTTGGAGTTGTTGCTGTTTTGTACTGGGTCTATAAAAGCTCACTGCAAATCTAATAATGTAGCCCTTTTGAACCGTGCCGGTATTTATGGTTAACTGAAATATCCGTAGTTTAAACCTAATACTAAAAATGTGCCCTTACTGGTCTGGGTAGAGAAGACTGGCTTTGATGCGGTACACCACGGTAAAGAGATTTGAATGGAAACCTCATTTTAAGACCACGATTACTGTTAATTTTTAGTCATCTTCGCTAAAGTGGGCATCGTATTTCAAAAGAACGTTTACTCAATATTTTAAGGAAGTGGATGAGACCAATTGTTGAAGAGCATTACTCTTACAATCTAGAGAAACATACAAACTGACAATCAATATGCCATTTTACGTAGTAAATAATTTATTAAGTCGGGCGTTTACACCAAGCTGGAGAAATGAATCAGTTTTACTTGAAGTAAACAGGACTATTAACTAAAAGCTTTTAATATTTATGAAGGTTATATTAACTTACGCAAAAATATCATCAGCGTAAAGCACTTAAATTTATGCACTGCTTTATATATTTTAACTTCGTGTCTCTTTATGTGTTGATATATAGGAAAATTTTGAAATAAATGCATTGTTGCACTTCACTTTATGGCGCTTATAACTCTTTCATTCCCTATGATACACGTTGCTGCAAAACATATACCTCACAACCCTTCTCTTGTTAATTAAAATGTCCAAAAGTGAATATAATTTAGATAGTATCACGCCAATAATTTGTGTCATTGTAGTTAAATAGTATATCGCGTGATAGCCGAAAAGTTATATAAATCAAACTTTAACGTAATGGATCTTTACGCTGCAATAAATTTAATTTAAGGAACAGAAAATTATACCTTTGTTTCGAAGCTTTTATTTAATTTCCGCATTACAGACATATCTAGTCATTCAAGGCGGTAGGGCAGGGCATCTTATGGGGTGAGTGGAAACGAAGTATGTATTTTGCAGAAGAAGAAGTGTTACTACTATAACGCATTTTCAGGCTCAAAAGATGTCTGCCAAAGAAACTAGATTTTGTTACGGATAAAATGTCTTAACTCTTAAATGTATTAAATTTTAATTTGCTCGGGGGAGGGGCGAAGATCCCGTGACAATATAAGAGTTAACTGCAGCGGTGTGGGAGTGGGTTCCTATGGGTAAATGAGAAAAGAGTATAAAGAAAAATAAAGAACTACAAAAATAATAAATAATATTACTTAAATACAAAAATTCTACATTACAGGCACACACCCTGAAAAGTTTTCCCACTTTTGCAAAATCGAGGGACTCTAAACCGCCGGTTCCGACAATTCTTTTGATGTTATTCCTATACGGAAGGCGTTTTTTCCGCATATAGAGCTACCTCGCTTCGGTTATCCTAAATTTTGTCACCTCCTATTTACTTCGAAAGAAATTTAGGAAAAGTGTAAGTTTTTCAGTGGGCGATTTAGTAATCGTAAAGAGGTTGCGTACATCAAATTGGGAAACGTATATATTATTCAAGAAATACGAAAAAGATATCCATGTATCTTGATTGATAAAGTATATGAACAAACTAAGTATGAATGGGGATCCTTCTCTGTATTAGCAGTATTA
This sequence comes from Platerodrilus igneus, assembly GCA_036346225.1. Lineage (NCBI taxonomy): Eukaryota > Metazoa > Arthropoda > Insecta > Coleoptera > Lycidae > Platerodrilus > Platerodrilus igneus. Next base: position 1,262,999 of record JARFIW010001052.1, on the reverse strand, counting down.
TTTTTAAATTAATACTTTTTTCCATACATAAATTTGTATAAGTTACATATTACTCCTAATATCAATATAAAAACGTATAATCATTTCCATCTGTTAAGTTTAAAACGATACGCGATCGATCTAACAAAATTTGTTTTACGTAATAACCCATAACATAAGTATTTTACAAAAATAAAATTGAAGAATTTTATGGTGGTCATGAAAGCAGTACTGTAGCACTGTTTAATAATAAAATATTGGCAAGCGCCAACAATTTACTTAGTTGCAGTGTTATGTTGATCGGTGTTTCATAAACCAAGCGGTCGTTGACTGGATATTTATAGCAAAAGTATTAGGCAACGCAAAAATTAGAATAGTTGTTTATTATTCTCGTAACGTATGCTAAACTCATGCCAGGTAAATATCTTGCGGCTATTGTGTAAGAATTCTTTTTACAAACTTCCGAATGTTGGCATTGATTAGTGCAGTTTTGAAATACTTAGGTATTTTAACTTCACTAATTGTCTTTCTAATTTTGCATTCGTGATTACTGGCCTTGCTTGATCAATTGTTAGTTGCTTCTATATTTATCTTTAAATATTATAGTAAAACAGGCGTTTGATTATTAACGGTACATTATTTTGTAACACACAACAACCTATTTTTTTCTAAACAGAATGGAGGACAACAAGATTTTTCTATAAAAGTTAGCTTGCGGTTTTGATGTAATTAATATTTTATTTATCATTTGTATATTCGTTCCTTTACTTCCCTGTAACATCAGTATTAACTTTTTAATTACTAAACGACTATCCCTCAACTTTTTAACACCAACGACATACCAGAAAGTTGATTTGGCGGACAAGAATTGTAAGAACATATTTATTTATTAAAACATATTACGAAATCTTAAATATAATCGTTATTCGCACTTCTTAATTCGATGTCGAAGTGTTGAGAAAACAACTTCTAGTTTTTTCCTACGGTAAGTAGTCGTTCGCACTTTTTGTTTCTAGTTTCTGCTAATGAGGAATATTCTAAGTTACATAAATATGACGTTTAAAAACAGTAATACCTTCAAGACTTTTATAGAAACAAGAAATTCTGCTGCATAATTAATTCATCTTCTTCTTTCAACAGAGAAATTAAAATGCGTTTTGGAATGATCGTTTGTTAAAGAATCCGAATCTAATCGTATCATTTTACATTTACAGATGAAAATTAATTTTCTTTTCAACATTGTGAGAATTTCAGTTATTGTCTCCTAAATTTGTAACGCTTGGCGTTACGTTAAAAAGGATCGGGAAAATTAATCGAAAACGGACAAACTAAATATTAATATACTCTGTATATTCTAATTTCATATGAACTAGTGTACAGTAACCAAGACATTGCAGAATTAGAAACCACAAAAGTCTCGTTTACTACATTTTTGAACGTAATTTAGGTCAGTAACTTACCTAAAAGTCACCAAAAAGGAAAACAGATTTTAGTATTATAAGCACTTTTCACATAAAAGTAAGAAACCTTTTTGCATCATTCATTAGAAATACTCCCTGTTAAATATAAATTAGGATGAAACTTAGGGTCGTAAATTCACTTAAACCACAAAGTATTTATAACTGTAAACCAGCACGGTGGAATCATGTCACTTTTAGGAAAGCCTTAGCATTATTAAAAATACAGTGTTATAAATAGATATTTCAAATATAGGAGGACTTTTTCAAAATTTAGTTATATAAATTAAATACGATGTTACATAGTTTCAACATACGTGAGACAAACCCTGACGTTGAGTATTGAAATTCACGGATATTAGATTGCAGATATGATTTAATCATTTTTTACGATATGTTACAATGTATTAACCCAGTTACATAAAGAAAAGTTAAGTACGCCATATAAAACAAAAGGAATCGTGTATCTTTCTGTCATGTTGCACCTTACTCTTTTCTCGATGTTATAAAAAGAGTAATTGCACGACGAAGCATAAGATATACTTCGGCACAGCTTGCATCGACCATTATGGTTTCGGAGGCTGCATGAGACTTGAAATCACAGGGTAAGGCGAACGTTTAGAGAATATCTGAATGTTAAAATTTAAATATCAAGACACTTGTTTACACAACTGTAAAATAACTTAGAGAAATAAAAGTTAAAACACGATAAGAGAAATTCGACTAAATATGTATATTAATACTTGGTTATTACAATTCAAAAGGCATGTATAAGATATACGCTTGTGTCATTAACATAGTAGACATCGCTATATATTTTAACATGATATAGTTCACATATTTAATAAACATACACGAGAAAATTTCTATAGAGAAACCAAAATAAATAATCTCTGTTTAGAAACTCAAAATTTTACTTAATGCGGGAGTAAATCAAAAAGTGATCATAATTGTAATAATGTCATGTAACAAAATGCACATGAAATGAAAGTTCAAGTAATAAACCTTTTCACCATAAGAAGCTTCATGAAGTTCGAATGTTTACATATTTTTAGGTTAAGTATTACAGAATTATATTTGAAATCATTTAAGATAAGTAAAATGTAATTAATTATCAAAACTTTAAGATAAGTAAAATGTAATTAATATTCAAAACAAAATATTTGTAGTGACAAAGACAAATTTAAATAGAGGTTAGGCCTCTTTATTTTAATAGAAAACGGTAAGGTATAAGTTTTAATCTCATACTACCTGTAGTATCAGTAGCTGAACTAATACTAAGTTACTTAATTTATAGGAATCCTTCAATATCCAGGAAACTGACACATCCTGCGTTGGAGGATCTCCTAGAGTAGGTACAAAACAAACATGTAGTCGACTTCAAATGTTGTCTTTAACAGACTACTGTTCCATAAAATTAAACTTGAAGGTATTTTTCAATAAGATAATAACTGAGCATCATTATGTAAAGTAGAAGGAAACGAAATATAAAATTCTTGTGATGAGTGTTGTTTTACATCATCTGGTTGTGCGACAAGCAACTTTTCCATGTGGAAAATCCGAATGAGAGAAAACACGTCGCCGTGACGCATATTTGACCGGAGCATACTTGACCGGAGAATAAACCGGAGGACCCTAGAAAATTCAGTTGTGTTACAAAAGTGAAAATTTAACACGAGGTGCAAAGGAAAATTAAATCCATTAATATCTTACCATCGGTATAAATATTTGATGGGCTTAACGAATCAACAACTTCTTTATCCATTATCAAACACATCTAGAAATATATTTAAATGTTAATTTAGGATTTATGATTAGAAAATTTACATACCAGGTAAACACATGAGGCAAGGTAGAAGTTCAAATCACAAATGCTCAACAGTGCCAGATAAGCAATCAGATATCAGAGAAATGAAAATTTGACACTTCAAATAAATTATTTTCGGCCATCTTCGGAATGGACGATCTCTAGTGATTATTCTCAATAATACAGAATTTAGAACCACACCAGTTGTGTTTTTGGAATAAACACTTCAGAAATAACCAATAGGAAAATTTCATATAGATATAATTATTTGTACTATGTAAACAAATTAGTAACTGTGGATTAAAACTAATAATCCAGGATTGTGCGAGATAAATTCTTATAGAAAATATTATTATATAATAAAGAGAGTAATTTTATATTTAAATGTAGATATAAGCATTTATATGCTAATAGTGCCAAGCACAGATGTAACATGCTAAAATATACGCAAAAAGGCATGTTACACTGTGACAGAGTTTTATAGTGGGAGAATAGTTACATCCGACGGAAAGAAAAGTTAATTATTAACGAACCGGTAATATAAACTCATCGAGAATGTACGGGATCTACATAGCGGTACGTTGTTAAGTTTTAAAAATTCAAAATATAGTAATACGAGGGAATAATAGAAAGTTGAACGAAACGCAGCTTTGAGAAAAAATAAATATGGATGTTCCCGCAGGGAACAATAAACGCGACATACGGTAAAATTTTTAATTTAGGCTTTTACGGGCAAGGTATTTTCAATACATCTGTGGGTGGAATAATCGTCGTTGTGACGGGTTACGGGACTTAAATAGTTCACCCCTCCATTAATTTGGAATTTTGGGTTATATTGCAAGAACGGAAATGGAAATATTTATAAATTAGAAACTGGTGTTTCTGGACATTTTTAACCTTAATACTCCCTGTATGTTTGTTGTGGTTTGTTTAGCATTCTTCTTAATCTTCTTTGGGAATTAAACCACTCATAGTTTTCAAAATCATCTTTATTTACGTTTCGATGCATGACCTAGGATCGTTGTCAAAATAATAAAAAGTTTTTGACAACGATCCTAGGTGATGGATCGAAACGTAAATAAAGATGATTTTAAAAACTATGAGTGGTTTAATTTCCAAAGAAGATTAAGAAGAATTTTTAAGCTTATATTAGGTGAATTAAACTGTAAGTAATTATAAAGTTTTATGGTTACATATTTGTGTATGTATATGCAAATTTTGCATATAAACATGGTTAGTATTTTATGACATAGAACATTAGCTGAACACAAAAGTGATTAACTTTTTGAATGATAATTTTCAGATGACACGAGTGTCGATTACATTTAGGCATAATGTTATCAGTTTAAAATATTAAGAAGTATACACGTATAAACACCCATTTTACTCGTAAAAATCTCATAACTACATTTTGTTTCAAAATTTCTAATTTATCATTACTCTTGGATATATGGGTATACTAGAGTAAGGTGCAGTGGGGTAAGATCGAAAACGGGGTAAGATCGTAAACGGCCTATATTTATTCATACATAAATGCGAATATAATAACTCATAGTAAGAAACCTGCATTAAATTAATATGAAGCGATTCCTAGAGATGCCTCTCATTTATGCGGGGAATTACCTTATTATATATAAATCAAAAAGTACATCTTCTGGTGCAGTGTACATCTAAGTTCGTGTTGTCCAACAAAGTGTCGTGATTTTTAACGAAATTTTGTGTTTTTTTAGTCTATTTTTGGTAAGTATGGAAAATATTGTGTAAAGTTTCCATTAAATAAATAAATTAGATCAGTTGTCCAAAATTTACTGAGAAAACCACTACTTCGGTCTTGCCCCGAAAATATTAGTGCACGGGGTAAGACCGAAGTATGCAGCGGGGCAAGATCGCAGTAGTTTGTGCTGTTCATATATTTTGGTTATTTCTTCTGATATTTTTTCTCAACACTTATTTATAAAAAATTTTAGTTCTGAAATGATTCGAAATTACGTTAGGAAGACAAATCGAAGATCGTATACAACAGAGACGTTTGAAGAAGCCTTAGCAGAAATTAGAGCTGGACGTACAAATGCATTTAACGCCAGCAAAAAATATAAAATTCCGATCAGCACCATAATGGATCGCTTAAAAGGTAAATATGGCATCATAAATAAGTCACTTGGCAGATCAACTGCCATTTCGTAAGAACACGAACAGCAGCTTGCTGATTGCCTCTTGACAATGGAAAAGTATGGGTTCGGGTTGTCTAGAAAAGGGGTGTTTGAATTAGTTAGGCAGTTTATTAAAGAAAACAAACTAAAAACCCCATTCAAGGACGATCTCCCTGGAGAAGATTGGTTTCTAGGTTTTAAGAAGAGACATAATTTAAGCATAAAAAACTGCAAGCGGTAGAAGTGGCCCGTAAACGAGGTTGTAATCCGTTTACGGTCCAACAATATTTTACATTATTGGAGAACACCATACAAGAACTAGGATTAGAAAACACTCCTTCTAGTATTTGGAATTTAGATGAGTCTAGTTTTTGCACTGACCCTTCTAAAACTAAAGTGGTTGGTGGTAAAAACGTGCCTTGCACGCGAGTAATAAGTGCTCCTGGAAGAAATAACATAACAGTACTACTAACAGCATCTGCTTCGGGTGAAAAAGTCCCACCACTTATTATTTTTAAAGGAAAAAATATCTGGGACCAATGGGTTGCCCCCGAGAATACTGGCTTTTCTGGAACCACCTATGCTGCGACTGCCAATGGTTGGATGGAATCAATTGTTTTTGAAAAATATTTTGAAAAGCAATTTTTGAAATGTATTGATTCAAGCCGTCCAACCTTATTAATATATGATGGGCATGCTACCCATATTAGCGTCAAATTAATAGAAAAAGCTCGCGAATCAAATGTTACCATTCTAAAACTTCCACCACATACAAGTCACATACTCCAACCTTTAGACCTAAGTGTCTTCAAACCATTAAAGTCAACCTGGCACCAAAAATTAGTCACGTGGCAGAGAAGAAATATTGGAGTAAAGCTCCCAAAACAACAGTTTTCAGTAATGATTGGAGATATTTAGCGCGATTTAAACTCAGAAATAGTTATGAATGGTTTCAAGAAAGCGGGGATTTATCCATTTTCAAGGAATGTCGTTCCAGACTCCATGTTCTCTGCCATTACCCTGAAAGAACGGCAAGAAGCAAACGCCAAAGATCCTCCTAAAATGAACGAGGACTATCCATTATTGAAGAAGCCCTTTGTCCTCCACCTATAATCATTGATTTCCCTTTCGGCAACGTGGATAGTCCAGTTGAGGAAACTGTTAGCTTTATTAAAGAAAGAAGTGTTGAAATGTTACCACATTCTTCAAGAAACAGTTCTCCTTTTGTCTGTGATAGTCCTCAACCCTCAACATCAGCCACATTTGAAAATCTATTATTGGAAACTGTAAAGACAAACGTTAAATCAAACATTCAAAAGAAGAAAAGAGTGGGAACAGAAGCCGAAGTGATTACTTCAGAAGAAGTAATGAATAGGTTAAGTACGGACAAGCGGCCCACAAAAAAATCCGTAAGTGTATTAAAAAATAATCACAGTTCTGACAACTTATTTACAATATGCAAATGTGATTACCAATATTACACTGATAGAAGATCATGGATTCAATACATAACTTGCATGGAATGGGTTTGTGGCATGTGCAATAAAGGATCAAAGAAAATGCGGTATGAATGTGAAAGATGCGTTGATGAAGATTAAATTTGAAAATTTTTATTGATAGAATTACCAAAATTAACTGTTTAAAATATGTTGTGTGAGTTGAATTTTGAAACTTTTAGCGTTTGCTACAAAAATGTTAAAATGTTTTGATGCGTTGTATAGTTTTTCTTTTTAAATAAACTTCTTTCTCTAAGGAATTTCTTTAAAAGTGTGTAATTTTTAAACAATTCAACTAATTTTAATGCGGGAAATGGAATTCGGTAAATAATTTATGAATAATTCCGAATTTGCCCCAGAACACAGCAAGATACATTTCAATAGATTGTAAATAGCCATTTACGAACTTGCCCCGCGTTCGGGGCAAGTTCGTAGTGGGTGCAGCTTGTTGCAATTTTCTATGTAATTAAAAATTTCCAAGGAAAAATTGTGTTTTTTCATAACAAATTATAGTTTTAACTCTATTTTCGCTGATACTAATATATGTTAAATATTTAACAAATAACATATAAATAAATGTGTTAAAAGTGAAACTATGCAAAAAACGGTCCGATCTTACCCCACTCCACCTTATTCACATATGGATATTGACATTACCTGGAAGGCATTTATTGTAAAAAATAATTATAAACACAAACATCAACTAATGTTTAAAAAAGTATTGCATTCATACCTTACAAAAATGTTTTGTGATAACTCTGAAAATGTTCCGCGGAGCACAGTCCAAGTTGATTTGGGCAAACCATGCAACCTTTCCTTGTTAGTTTGCATACACCATGTCGTTTACAGATAACACATATCGTAAAGTTCTTCTTTTCCAAATTTCTCTTGGAAAAACAATCCTTGTGTGCAACGTTTTTGATTATGTTGGTTGATTTTTATCTGATATTTGACGGTATCCTGCACTGTACTTCATAAGTTTACCCTGGCAATATAGTTTTGTATATTTATACATTGAATTCTGCTGATTATGAGCTCTGTTATATAAAACTAGAATTTAAAAGCATTCTATGTTAAAGACGGAAACCCATTTCTGGATACCAAGTGTATGATTTTCGCAATGGGCTATATGGTTCACTATCTTGGTTGACTGCGTCAACCGAACCTATATTCGGCTTGTTAAGTTCAATATATTCAAGCTTGTTGTAATAAATTACGTCTCTTCCGACTATATATCGTTTTTTTGCAAAAACCAGAGGTCGGTAGATATACTTCCTACTAAAAAATATATGTCTTTGCGAATAAAGCAATATTGCTATTTATTTAGTAAAACTTCTGTCAAGATCTTTGAAAACACCCCTATTTATTCCAATATTTCCGGTCATTTTGTTACTACGAAAGACGAGCTAATGTATACCAGTTACCAACCATAATTTCGCAATTACTGTTGAAAAGATTCTGGTAAAGATGAAAAACTATTTTCTCAGAAAAAATAAGGTTTTGTGTTCTTGGTATGCACGAGATGTCGTATATATCTATGCCGTTGTATGCACAAAAATTTCATGTATGCCGTCTAAGTTCAATTGCACTAGGACACATGAAAAATTTTGGATTCCAAATCGATTCTTTTTCATTTTTATAAAATGTCGAAAATTCAGTCGACTTGTATATAACTGTAGTAGTTCATCTACAGCACAAACAGGACCTGGATCGACCAAGTTTTGGCAATTTTCTCTTATAAGAGACATAAAACTCCCAATCTGGTAAGAAGCTTTTTAGGTTTAGCAAGATCTGATAGTGAATAAACTTCAAAGATAAAAAACAATTACGAGTCATAATAGATTATGAAATACTGGCGAACCTCTGCACAAAGTATCTGCACTCTACTAGTCTGGAAATTGGGGCGCTTTACCAGTCTGGTGAGAAAATCTTGGGTTAAAAGTACGTACATATAGTCTTTTTCTATTGCTTTATACATTAGACCAAAAACTCATATCTTGACGAATTTCAAAATAAATAGCAGCTCTTCTATTAATTCAATCGCAAAGTGTCTTTATAATACTAGGACTTACAATGACCCGAAACATTACTGGATCCTTATATTCTTCAAACTCAGTAAGTAGATGGGTGAAATTCATAGTTAGAATGGTGCGAGTATAGGCCTAGGAAGCTTATCTGCAAGTGGATCTACAATAACAGTCAATTTGAACACCGGCAATGATTTCCTTTTCATCGGTTGGTGAATAATTTCTGCCTGTTATGCTACAGTTACTACATAACTCTTCAGAACTCATGAACATCCATTTTACGAACAAAAATGGGTAAAATAAAAACTAAATTACACAAAAACGACTAAGTTATATTGCAACCTATACGTCCATACACAAACTAAATACCGCAAACTTAGAACGACTGGCACAGATGATTTACTACCACCACCACCACTTTGTAGGTATTAAGCTTGAGATTTCTCTTTTCATAACGTATTTTGGAAGCAACTAAACAGTTGGGTTTTAGAACCAGTATATTCACGAATGAATATTCATACGACTCTTACCACAGCAAGTACAATAGTATATAACATTACTAGTGTGGAAATGGCACTTTCGACACGAGTACTTTTCACGATTTTTCCGACGACCACAACTAAAGAAAAGAATTAGGAAACCTATTTTAAATAAACGTACTGTTGCTCTTTCCCTTAAATACCTTATCTTGAGGCAAGGTCGTGCGATCGTCTAGTGGTAATGTCTAACAAATCGTACATCGTGTTTTTTACATTGGGCATGTTGAGACGTCTAGGTAATGAACGTACTAATATTTTATCCGTCATATCACTCTGATATTTACAGTGATATTTACTTTCACACTCTAGTGTGATATTTACTTTCGCACTCTAGAGTGATATACGTCACTTTCGAAATAAATAATTAGTGTGCCAATCTGTTGTTTTCATACGTGGTCGTCGGAAAAGTAATTCACCAAGCCAAACATAATATGTTGTATTCCGTTTATGTATATGCATATTTGGATATAGTGGCAATGTTTACTATACAGCCATACCTCACTTTATACCTTAGATACGTTCCACGAAACTTGGCCGCAAAACGAAAAGCCGTATAAGGAATCAATTATTCTAATACAAAAAATCATACAAATTGAATGGGATCGGTTCTAAATTTGTTAAATATATAACATGGTTTATCATTCAAAATGCATTTTATTTTTTTATTTCATTTAAATCAAAAATACATACATAACAAGTACATACATTTGTACATAAAATAATAACAGACTCTAAAAACCAACAATAATCCATCACCAAAAATGAAACAACTTCAAGTTACATAAAATATGTGTATGTATACATGCATATTTTTTTAAAAATGGTTTTAATCTGAAGACGATGAAGATATGGTAACCTACAGATCACTGTCGTCATCATTTTTCGCTGGTAAGGATGAACCTGGCATAAAAAAATTGTCCAACGTTGTTTGTCTTGCCTTCTTGTCTATTTCGTTCTTCAGTGATTTATAACAGCTAATGACTGAGTTATTTCTTCGAAAACTTTAGCGCTACGTTCGACGTCAGGATCGTTTTTAAGGAGGATGTTTATTCCTTCTTCGAAATAGGAAAAAGCTATCGACAAATTTTTTGATTTTAGCTGTTTAGATACAACAAGCTCTGTCTCTTCATCAAATGCCGGTTCTGCTTGCAACTGAATGAGTTCCTCATATGAAAGGGGTTCCCTATCAGGTTCAAGTAGATCAAGCACATCACGTTCGTTCAAACCTTCAAAGCCGAGATCATGTGCTAGATCCAAAATGTTTTGCCTAATTTCAGGAAGGAAATTAACTTCCGTATGAGTACTTTTTACACATTCTGGCCATATTTTTTCCAAACATGGTTTTTTTGTTGTTAATTTTAATTCCTTCCATGATTTCTTGATGTTGTAGTTTTTCCAAAATGTTTTAATTGAAGATTTACCATCGATTTCCCTTATAAGTTTCGGAAAGTTTGGCGTTGGTAATATGCCTTAAAAGTGGCTATTGCTCCCTGATCCATTGATTGGATCAGAGCTGTTGTATTTTTCAGAAGGTACTCAATCAGGAAATCTTCAGATAATACGGATAAATTAGTACGATGCCCTGGTGCATTATCCAAAATTAGCAAAACCTTGTTGCTTAAGTTATTGTCTCGCAAATATTTTTTCACTTCTGTACAAAAGTGATTTTTGAACCAATCTTCAAAAGTAGCTTTAGTCATCCAAGCTTTCTTGTCGGATCTCCATATGACGGGTAATTGATATTTAGCCCTTAAGAGGCCTTGGATTTTGGGACAAATATATTAAAAGTGGTTTTAGCTTAAAATCACCTGCGACATTTGCACCAAGTAGAAAAGTTAATCGTTCTTTAGACATCTTATAACCGGGCGCAGATTTTTTTTGCCGTTATAGCGAAACATTTTAGGCCGTAAATCGAAAATGTGTTTTAATTGATGGGGCCCGTTATAGCGAAATGCCGTATAAAGAGCGACCGTATTGCGAGGTATGGGTGTATTCTAAAAATATTCATATGTGGATATGATGAGGCTCCATGGATCAGACTGGTTCGCGTATGACTACTTATCCCTAGGTTCCGGGTTCGATTCCCGATACGGACCTCTTGAAAAATGTTAGGCGAGCATTTTTCACAAAAATACGCTCTCCTTCGGATGATAGGTAAAATGGAGGTCCCGTATGTGGATGTTGTCGCGCACGTTAAAGATCTCTACGTTGCTTGGAGTAGTAAGGGTTCGGAAAAATTCAAAATTTCTAGGTAAAAAACTCGCTCCTTTGCCAATGAAGTACCTTCGGGTTGAGTATTAGAAGAAAAACAAATATAGGGTTACGATGCGGCGGAAGGGGTTAATTTACACATAATACTACACAAAGAGTCGGCTCTTGTAAAATTAATACTTAAAAATAAAGTAAATTGAATTTAATAGTGGAACTACAATTTTAAAAATTTAGGATTTGATCCACAATAATTTTTTGTCTTCAGTTGTCTTTGTGCCGGATATAGTAGATCTACCGATTCGGACTTTGCTCCCTATACATGTTGTACTTATCAATATCTTCTTTACGATTTTATAGATCGGGTTATTGCTTAGGTCACGTGTGCCATTTATTATTTTCGTATTATTTTCTTATTAAATTATGTTTTTGACGATTCCTTATATTTCTACTATATATTTTTTGTACATAATGCATACATTTACACATTTACTACTATTATATTGATTTTATGAAATCATTTACTTTTATTTGAGGTTTTGAATTTTAACTACAAATTAATATTATTTCGTTCGCAAATCGGATTGTCCTTAGGTAGAGCTGCTCTCTGTTTATTTAATGCCAGATAATTTTTTGTTATTGTAATTGTTATTACTTAATTCTTCTTTGGTTGTGCAGACTAATGTTCTGCCATTAGTTTATATTTTTGTGTACTAATAGTTTTTTTCTAGCTGGTTGAATTGTTGTTTTTAGGTATTCTATTCTCCCCAACCCAATCTACGACTGCTGCTAGCCATAGCATTTTTTTCCTTTTATTTTGTCTACTGGTCATTTGCGCAGTCATCAAGTTTTCGGTTCTGCGGGGACTACCGCTACAAGGTTGCAAATTATATCCAATATATTTCTCAATCAAATTCTCTCGTGATAATATTTGGATTGTATCGGTTTCGCTCTGGTGGCAAATCTTTTCACTGAATCTGTCCTAGATTTTACACCATCTGTACAAATTCTAATACACACTTTCACGATAATCCTTCGGAGAATGAAAATTAACGAATCATATTCCCATCTAAAATAACCATTAAAAAATATTAACCATGCCTTTCTCTTATTCTTTTGAATCGTCAAATTGGAGAGCAACTATATTGTCACCCTTGTGGTTATATTTTGCAATAACATACCATTTTCTACGGATTATATAAATAAGGTATTTCTTTTTACCTCTTTTGTATAACATGATCCTTGAGCTATCTCTTTAGATACATGATTTTTATGTGTTGCCTTTCTAATTAGTTATAAAAGGATTTCTCGCTGCCTACAGGGTTGTATGGAAACTTTTAATAACCTCATTCGTAAACTTATCTCACTTTTGGAGCCAATGTTATTTTGTCTTTTTGTAATTTAGTGACAATATGTGTGCACCTCGTTATAGATTTATTTGCAATTTGGACATATAACCTATAAAGGACAAGCGAATCACGTACCTCCTTTATATTGTATAATCAGACGACATCGATTTAGGTAAGTGATTGGTTTTCTGTACGGTATTCATTTGTAGCAATGGGCAATATCTTAAAAACGAGCTGCTTCTTAAAGAGACGTTTTAACCCTTTTCACGTACATTTCAAACCCGAATAGAAATAGTTACTTGCTTGAAAGCACTTTAGATTGTGTCTGCGGTTTTACTGTTACAATACAAAATACACTCTCGACTGTGTATAAGCTTTGTCTACACTCGTAATACAATTTGTTCCCAGATAAGTTGTCGTGCCGCATATTATATGGGTTTCTCAACTTTACAAAGAAGAGACGTATCACAACAGTTTCTACATTACGCCAGAAATTCCACCTAAACCAGAACTTCGCCAACTTCTATTTCCTTTTGTATGTGGAATTTTAGATGCAGGAAAGATGATTATAAATTAAAGATATGCTCTTCCCCATCAGCGCCTAAATTAATAAAAAAAATTTAATTTCTATTCAGTATTTTATTCATAATTTTATAAAATATATAAAAAACCTTTAAATAATCCTACTGTATCAGGTTTTATTACAAGAAGTTGTCCTAAAATGAGGACAGTGAGAGTTATGACTAACCATAAATATTTCTACATTTTTTTTGACAAAAAATTAATGAATTAGTATGCGGTATATACACATAATTAGAAAAGAATACACGATTTTATGTAATACCAATACATTTCCAGTTATTTATAATCAAATAATACATTAGTGTCGCATACGTCAGTAAAGCTGGCGACTATAAGTATTAGCACCAATTTACCCCCTCCTACAAATCTGTCAGAACACCACGCTTACTTTAGTCCAATTGCACCTACTCCCACCCCCTATCTTACTTAAAATACAACCCACTGTAACTATACTCAAAAGAAATAAACTTCCCAATACAACCTGAACTTTTGTAAGTATCTACGTCAAGCTGTGCTGTGCTGTCTTATTAAATCTCCAGAAATGTTACTTACAGCATATTACTTTTCATACGCTCCTCCTATTACTACACGCGTTGTTAATTTTTTAGTAATCGATTGTCCATTAAGCTTCTGGAATTTATTTCTCGTTTATACGAAAGCATCGTCATAAGTACTAAATCTTCTTCGTCGTCAAATATTTTCAACACACGGAGGTGCTATAGAAGCGTTTAAAACTGAAACTTTTAGTGTACCGCATTTCGAATAGAAAATCTATGCCCATTTTTTATGTGTATTGTAGCGCCGTTTAGTCCGCCTCTCACCATAATTACATTAAAACGTAAACGAAACGTGTGTACACACAAGACGATTGAAAGGCACTTGGGTGCAACATTTTTCAGATGAACTTTATTGTCAGGTTGCAAGAGCTTTATTAACGATACATGGGAAATCTCTAGAATGTTACATAGATAATTTATGGTATATTTTAGAATAGTTATAGGTTTTGAATATGTATATAAATTGCTGTCATGAATATTCAAGTTCAGTTCTAACTGAAGCTTTGATTACAGTATGGATTCTAATTTAAAGCTTCGAATGTCGTGAAATGAGATAAATTAGTGGTTCATATAAATTGCGCTATGTAAGATAAATTATTCTAGTGATCGATATAAATTTATTATAATGATCTCTATAGGTTAATTATAGTGCATCGATATAAGTAACTAAGAAGATAGCATTGTGGTTATAGATGTTAATATTTCTACTGTTAGCGATTAGCTGGAAAGAAATTGTTGTAAGCTAATAGAATTTCTTTGCAGCTGAGAGTTGTTGAAAAGACTTATATAATCAGCTTAATGATAAAGAACCGTTGTTTGTGCGTAGAGTTTTCGTTATAGTATGTGTTACATTTATATGTATTCGCATTTGGAATTTGTTCTAATCATTTACCTCCGCCCGGTATTCAATTTTCATTCCATTTTCCGTGTTTACTTTAAGCATTTCCTATAAGTGCCGCAATATAAATAAACTATGCTACACATGTGCAAGAACATCTTATCACCGTCATGGAGAAGACAAGACAGTATTGCACGATCGTATTTCGTACTAGACGGACGCAGTCAAAGTTTTATATTAATCGATTTTCGTACTAGACGGTTGCAATAATCGTTTTCCGTTGAACGGCCGTGTGCTACTCGTCATTAGAACTCGAAAGATAAGTGTTTAAAGTAATCATTTTGTGTTTGTTTATTATCATTTATTTTTATATCGTATATTTGTCCACTTTCTCTTCCTCTGTAACTATCGAAATCGCGTCACACTAATTAACAGTGTATACATTTTATAGGAGTATATTTTGATAAAGCAATTAAGTCATTTTTTAATTCTAAACATGTTTGTCATCTCTGTCCCCAAATTTTAACAACTGCCATTTCTAAACTAAAACTAATTTATATTTACAAGTGTAGAACAAATTTTCAAACCTCCCGGAATTGCTTGAATATGTCCTACTGACTATTCGGAGGTTTGGTCTTTCTACATGCCCGTTCACCTAGTACATTAAATTAAATTATATATATATATATATATATATATATATATATATATATATATATATAAAGACAAGTTATTTGCAGTCCGCAATAAAAAAATTGTATATAAAGTAAGATAATACGTTAGCAAATAAATTTTGCTGTAACATTCCGCAAATCTCAAAGGCCCAACGTACTTTTATAGTCATTTTTAAAATTTATTATGTAGTTTAGGTTCAATTCTGTACTTCCACACTTTAGTAGTGTTGGTGTTTTATCACCTGATGGCGGTTTTATTTACTTTTGCCATAGTACAGTGATTGTTTCGAAATTATATCATTATAATAGCTTCGATTACTTCATAGGGTTCTTGGGAACAGTCCACTCTGATGAGGCTAACAAGCCGAAACCATTGGTCAGTGGATGTTTCTCCCTATGAATTAATAAAGCTAATGTTTTGTTAATGGCTATATAACTACCAGCCCGATTTGTATTTGTCAATGGCTCTTATTATTTTCATAAGAGTTTGTTTACAGATACATCTTACTTTATTATATATATATATATATATATATATATATATATATATATATATATATATCTTTTAATTAAATGAGTTTCGAATGGATAGATCTGGAGTGGGAAGCCTGATTATGTGATCTGCACGTTGGTCAGATACGATGCCAATCGATTTTTGTATTTGGGAGTCTTATTAACCCAGTAATGCCTATTGGTATAGGTTGTCCAGGTGGTGTAGTAACTGTGTATTTTGTCAAAACGTGTACGGATCTTATGTTAGTACAGTTCGACCATTAGTTGACTGTGTGTAAATAAAGAAACTGAATATAATAAATATTGACATATATCGTAGTTTGTGTATGTACAATAACTACTAAAAATTTGTCAATCCAGATTGTTTTCAAACCTAGAACATTAACATATGCTACTGTCTCTTATCGTTTAAATAACTCTCAAACTTTTTATTTATTTGCATACAAGTGTCTAATAGTTCTGCTAGACAGTACGCCTGTTTAGTTATTTAGTATACACATGTATTAAACCTCACGTAGGCCTTTCTTTGACTAAAAACGACTCATCCGCTGAAGGTCAACTTTCTTCTCGTGCAGGGTTATCTAGACAAAAACCGCTTAAACGTAGGTAATCATCCCGCAAACGAGGTTTATGAACTATTGACAACTCTTAGTGCATATACATTGACCATACTTAGAGGAAATGAAACAATATGTTTTTTGCTGGCGAATTACCATACAAAAAGTTGCGTTGATTATTCAATTTGTTTTTTCTTATGACGTCTTACAAAAAGTAATAACTGAGACGTTAAACTAGATTTGTCTTGAAGTGTGGAGGCGTATTGGTTACTAACGATCCCGAGAGAGAAAATTAAGCAAACAAGACTGTTAGCGAAAGGTCTTTTGCTTTTGTAAGACAAGACACCTGCACACAAGTTGCGCATTGCCATAAATTCGATACCCTAATAACTTAAAACTAACACTTAATTTCGATATAAAACTACATACAAGATCTATTTTTTTCTTACACTGCATATAAATGCATACAAAACTTGGGTAAACAAACAAATTAAAAAAAACCGGCTTACTAGAAAGATACAAACAAAATGTGTTGCAGCAATAAAAATATTACCGTAACGAGTTATCCGCTCCCACTGACTGCATTAGCGATAAGTAGATTTCTTAATACTACCTTACCAAAACACAAAGCTCAAACATAGGTTAATCGTTTTTATTTAAACAATAAATCGTACCTTTGATTATAAATACCAAAGATTCGAAACATCAAATAAATACTCAAAAATATTTTCAAAGGGAAAGATAGATACATGACCATTTATGGGTTTAAGTATTCATTATATAAGGTATCATCCCAAGGATAATTTCAAAGATAAAGATAGGTAAGTAACTATTTAAGATTCGGAATATTAATTAGATTAAAGACAAAATCTTTAAGATATTTTCAAAGAGAAATATAATTAAAAAACCATTTGTGGTTTAGCCTATTGATTAGATAAGATAAGGTCTCAAAGAAAATTTCAAAGAGAAAAAAAATTTTCTCAATTATTAATCTCTCCAAAGGTTTCCTTCTTAAGTAAAACGTTTGTTTCAATATGGCTTTATTCGAATTACTGGAATAACCACACTATACCCTAGATTCAGTCCCCTCGGACTATTACGTGTTTCTTGGATTGAAAAAAAAAGTTTAAAATGGCATCAGTTTTTCTATAACGAAGAGAGGTGATCGTAACTGTGCATGACTGATTTGCAGACCAAGAAAATTTTTTTTCAAAGGTCTAGAGGTGTTGCTACGTACCTGGACGTAGCCGGAAGAAAAGTAAACATCAGGCTAAATACCAACCGCGGAGAGTGGGGGATTTGGGTACATACCAAAAAAATTAAAAAAAAATAAAGTACATCGCCCACGATTGTTTATTAACAAATAAAAAAAAATTAAACACATAATTCGGTATAAACAAGAGAACGCAATAAAATAAGCGTTATCATTTCAACGCCAACAATTATATTATACGGACAGATTGGATAGTGGATCCACGAAGTACGCATTTCGCGGCTAACATGTAATAAAACTCCGTAAAAAAATTTCAATCGCAAGTATGTTAAATTTAGGTATTAAATGTAACTCTACTTATTAACAAGTATGTTAAATTTTGAAGTATTAAAGGCAAATTTAGATTTTAAATGTAAATTTACTCCCTAGCACGTATGTTAAATTTTGAAGTAGTAAAGGTAAATTTAGGTTTTCCATCCAGTATAGGTGTTAATCTTAAGCATTAAATACTGCTCACATTGAGCAAGAATTAACGACGTATACACACTAGCGCAACCAGCTGTTCCACAAGTATGGTGGACTGGTTTTACACCATCCACCGTTGATAAATAAAAATCCTTGACCTGCATAACAGACACACAAGGCACATACCTTTCTGCGTCAGGATACTTTACTTGCCAACCACCAGGGGGGAGGAAGTCAGCATAATAACGTGGCTACCATCGTAACTACAGCAACTGGTCCACGACAACGAACAGGTGGGCTACACCTAGAAAGAACGCCTTTGGCTTGGCCTCTAGCAAAAAAAAAACAATACACGGAAGACATCTCTAATTTGCAGAACAACAACAAACGTGCATTGCTTTTAAAGTGATAGAACGATTAATGTAGAACATATTTCGTCGCACGGGCTGCAGAATCAAATTCAGAATGAATTTAAATGACACCAATTCGAAATCCAAACATCTGTGTTATCGAAACGCGATTCAAACTGGAAAACACGGTTTTACCGGAGAATAGTAGGATATATTCCTTCGACAAATCTTTAGGTGGAAACTCACTAGAACGAAATTATACGTTATCGGAAGGTGTAACGCGCTCACGGATACCTAACAGAATATTGACTTATTTAATTATAGCATAATAAACTTTACATTTCAAAGCAAATAGATTTAAATTGAGGAATTACTCGAAAGCGTATTTATTGCAGAAAAATAAACAGGATGTAAACTATTTAATTGTAGCCTAAACTTTCGTTTTTAAAGCAAGAGGGATTTGAGTTGAAAATTATTGGACTGCGTATTGATTACTAACCGGTAAAAATGTACGGGATGTTCAAAATAAACTTAACAGTGTTGCAGGATCGCTGAAGCAAGTATATTAATTTAAGGGGAAATTATGTTAAACAATAAAATACTCAAGTTCCTACGTTCAATTGTTTCAACAGTAGGCTAAGAATACGTCAACACCCTCGTATTAATGAATATTTATAATTCTTGTTGAATATTTTTTGCAATTTATCTAGACATAGAAAGATTTTATAATAATGGTTTATAACTAAGAAGATGTGTATTTAATATTTTCTATTATTTCTGGATGGTGTTCAGATTCAAAATCAGACGCACACAGAGCGCAGACCTACGGTTCGTATTCATATTCGGGTAGATGCTCCCGTTACTTCATATCGACTCGAATAACATGTCGAACGAACAATTTTTATCAAGTAAAAACTTGAATGAAAATTGTCTCGCATGCCCAGTACGTTTAAGGTCGAGTTATACCGATGTTGTAAACCGTATTGTTGAAGCTTTATAATTCTTATGAATAAATTCATATCTATAAGATTTATTCTGTTTTTCGACCATTTGCCAGATTTCGAACATTTATTGCGTATTACAGGAACTGTTACAGCTAAAACGGTACTTCATTGTGTTATATTTTGCTTGTTGTAAAAGGGGGGCGTATTTTAGTTTCATAACTGTGTAGGGTTAGGATTAACAAGGTACAAGAACATTTTTCTTTCTGTCCTCAAGGAGTCTTTAGTAAAACGTTATGGCGACAACATCTCGTCGTGGAGATGTGATTGTATTTTAAAGTAATTAAATAATTATTCTTAGATTTGTCTTTTATTGCTAAAGGCCGCTAACATAATGTTACATATCTTCGAGCCGGATGAACCTTTTTTTGGTTTTTCGTGGTGCATAATTAATTTGAGATTAATTACGTATAAGTGCAAAGGAATGAGCACGTGGTTCATTTCTACAAATTACATAAGTGACATTGAAATCGAAGTAATGCTACGAAGGCGTAGATGGGCCACAAAAAATCGCTCATATTTTAGTTAAATTTCGACTTCGATGTCGAAATTTAATTAAATATCGACTTCGATGTCGAAATTTAGTTAAATTTCGACTTCGATCTCGAAATTTAATTAAATTTTGACTTTCATCTCAAAATTTTCTTAAATTTCGACTTCGATGTCGAAATTTAGTTAAATTTCGGCTTCGATCTGGAAATTTATTAAATTTCGACTTCGATTTCGAAATTTACTTAAATTCCGACTTCTATCTCGAAATTTTGCTGGATTTTTAATTTACAGTCAAACGTTTATTCTTGTTGGTATTTCGAGATCGAAGTCGAAATTTAATTAAATTTCGACATCGAAGTCAAAATTTAACTAAATTTCGCAAAGTTGAAATTAAACTAAATTTCGCGAAGTCGAAATTTAACTAAATTTTGAGATCGAAGTCGAAATTTTACTACATTTTGACATCGAAGTCGAAATTTAACTAAATTTTGACATCGAAGTCGAAATTTAACTAAAATAAGTAAAGTGATTTTTTTGTGGCTCTTCTACGCCTTCGTACAATGGAATAAGCTCTTACACTTTAAAAGTCCATAATTACATCGCGCAAGCGCGGAATAAGCGTCGCCACGGGCAGTTGGTAACGTTTATCTTTATACAGATTTTGGCGCTCCCATCTGTCAATGACGTCACCAATAACAAATTAAATACGCCATTGACGGAAAATATGCCAATTTTAATACAATAGTTTATAACACTCACATGAATATGTCCCTGAGTTAAAGTTGGCTTGTGTTGACGTCCATCAGGGCTACTGATGGCCCCTTTAAGGCAATTAACGGAGGGTACGCCTTCCAAATGGCTGGAGCCCCCTTTATGATAGTTAAAGATGGTGACTGCTCCGGTGCTGTTGGCGGAGCATGGACATCCGGCTCGTTCTAGGGTCGTGGGACTGCTCCAGGGTCGTATCTAATTCCTATATGTAGCAGGAACGATAGGGAATAGGTTAATCAGGTAAAGACAAACAAAGATAAGCAAGGGAAATCTACATAATAAAAATGAAGATAGGATACCAGACACGACCGCCCTTCTCGATCTTCAAAGGCAAACGGCCACGTTCAAAAGACCACCGGAAAAAACCCCACTTTTTTCTCCTTTCACGCGTCGGCGCGTAATTATTCGTCCAACCCACTTTTAACGTGACGGATATACGCCAAGTATTTTAAATTTAAAGGCGCGAAAACTTCCGCACATAAAAATTAAGCTAAGAAAATGTTTAGTGCCACTTTGGCACGTAACAAAGCAAACCTCACGTGTGTTTAATGTGCTTAATCAAGTGTGTGTGTAGTAACTACAAATCTCATACGATACAAAGCTACTGCAATAATTCAGTTCATGGACAAATTGGCGTCAGGCAAATCACGAGGTCTGACAGTAGACAATCAAACAATACGTGGCGGTTGTAACGGGACATCCTACAAAATTGTATGGGCAAATTCGAATTCAAGCAAACAAGCGTTCGATACTTATTTTCTGAGTAAGTACAAGAACCTTTACAACTGCCAAGTTTTAAGGACACCTTTTAAATTGAAAGTAATTTAGAAAACAGCAGGCGAGTTCCTTTTCATTCATTCCACATCCTATAAATTTTTAGCATCAGTACTAACGTTAATTCCTATTACATTTTTATAAATATAAAACATGTAGTTTAAAAATATTAGGGCATTTTTTACAACCGTGATGGGTACTGAATTAGCAAAGTTCATTTAAAATCGGGCAGCACTCAAAGCTCAAATTACAACATTTTTACTCGAAAGAATTTATCTAATGAAATTATACTGCAAATTTAATTAAGAGTGGATAAATTTGTAGGGTTAATAGAAAAATTTAATGACGTTCAGTTGAATATTGAATGTTTGCAGGACGATGTTGAAGGTAAAACAACAGACGAGGAACGGTGCAGAATTTGAAAATTCATATTTTAGTCTGCTTTCAGGTGCTAAACAATTTGTTTCTGATTTCAATAATAAGATTAGCCAAGTAACACCTAATGAAAATAGAATAGTGAATTCTAAGCATTAAATCAGAAAATGATATTAAACTGCCGCCTTTGCAAATTCATATTTATGAAGGTTCGTATGAGGAGTACAGTCAATTTCATGACATTTTACGTCAGGTATAGATTCAAACTCAAATTTAAGTAACGTACAAAAGCTCTACTATCTCTAAAGCGCTGTTCGGGGAATCGCGGCAGAAACAATCCAAGCACTAGAAGTAAGTTCTAATAATTATAAAGTAGCGTGGGATTTATTGCAAGAACGGTTTTTTGATAAAAGCTTAACAATTTTTAGTCATTTAAAAAAAGAAAGTGGTACTAAAATTAGAAATCTATTAGATTCTTTTCAACGGCACTTGAGAGCCTTACAAGCTCTAAATGAAAATGTTCATAAGTGGAACACCATACTGGTATTTTTAATATCTCAAAAATTAGACCCAGCTAGTTATAGGGGTTTTGAAAAATTCAATCAGAAGATAGGGTACCAAAATTGGAGGATCTTACGGAATTTCTAAAAAAGAAATGCGACTTGCTTGAAAAAATTCAGAGCAATGGATCTGAAGTAAAGGTTAGTAGCTCTGGCGTAAAATCCAAGGTTCAAAGTCATTCATTTTTAAGTGCACATTATGTAAAAAATAGGATCACCCAATTTATAGTTTTTCAAGTTTATAAAATTGCCAATAAACAAAAAGTCAAATAAAACGCAACGGCTCAAATTGTGTATGAATTGTTTGAAGCCTAACCATTTTAGCAAAAATTGTAAATCGCAGGGATGTAAAAAATGCGACAAAAAACACAATACCTTGCTGCATTTTGAAACAGAATTTAATCCCGTAAGCGCAGAAGTAGATAACAAAACGACACACCAATTGTGGGTGAAGTTGTTTTAAGTTCACAATCGTTAACACAGAACGCATTTGTACAACGAACTCTGTGTTTTACAGCCTGAGTAAAAATTTACGATAGGAGTGGAAAAGCTCATTACTGTAGGACTTTGTTGGATTGTGGCTCGCAATCAAATTTCATGAGAGTTGATTTGAGTAATCGGTTAAAGTTTGATAAAATAAAAAATAATCTTCAAGTCACAGGTTTGGGTTCAGTGAAATTTAACATAAAATTTAAAACTAAAGCCACCACTGAATCTAATACCAATGCATATTTTTTGTAGAATATCGTGTCTTGTAGTGGATGAGATAGCGGGAGACATGCTAAATTTTGAATTTGATACTTCATTGTTTGACAGTCAAAAAAATTTGAAATTAGCGGATTCAGAATATGATAGACCGAATCAAGTACAGTTACTTTTAGGTGCAGGTATATTTTGGATAATGCTCTCCACAGGCCGAATCAGGTTAGGTACTAATATGCCAATTTTGCAAAAAAAAAACATGTTGGGTTGGATATTATCAGGTCAAATATTATAAAATAAACACAACAGTGAAAAAACCTCGCAATGCAATTTTAGCTCGAATTTTCACGACCAATTTAGAAAGTTTTGGGAGCTTGAAGAACCAGCTACGCGTCCTAGTTTTGAAATACATTTTTTAAATACTTTCACAAAAGACGTTGATGGTAGGTTTATAGTGTTAATTGTATTTAAGAAATCCC
This sequence comes from Platerodrilus igneus, assembly GCA_036346225.1. NCBI lineage: Eukaryota > Metazoa > Arthropoda > Insecta > Coleoptera > Lycidae > Platerodrilus > Platerodrilus igneus. Next base: position 1,239,084 of record JARFIW010001052.1, on the reverse strand, counting down.
CTAAAGAATTAGGAGAATCTAAATCACCAGCTCTTAAACGTTTTCTATCATTAGAAAAGAAGTTTTCAAAAATGAGTTTTTGAAACAAGAGTATGTAAAATTTATGAAGGAATATGAGGAATTAGGGCATATGACAAAAATAAGTGAGACTATTTCATAAGATGGTCCCACGTATTTTTTGCTACATTATGCGGTAATAAAAGAGGACAGTTTGACTTCGAAAATTTGTGTAGTTTTTGATGGTTCTGCGCGTACTAGCACATGTTTATCATTAAATGACTTACAAAAAGGTAGGTCCAGTTTTGCAGGATGATCTTTTATCAATTTTGTTAAGATTTAGAATTCATTCAGTGGTTTTAACTGCTGATGTCGCTAAAATGTATCGTCAGGTTTTAAGTTAAACCCGAAGAAAGGTATTTACAACACATTTTTTAGACAGAGGATGTACTAGATCCTATAAAAATATATACCTTAACCACGATAACATACGGTACTGCGTCGGGGTCTTATAGCAATTCGTGCATTGCAACAAATCGGGCATGAATGTAAAGAGACAAATCCAGAAATTTCCAGAATCATGTTCAATTCATTTTACGTAGATGATTTGTTAGTAGGTACCAATTCTGTAAAAAGCGCATTGCATATTCAAGAAGAATTAGCAGAAGTCATAAAAACAGCAAAGTTTGAGCTTAGAAAGTGGAATTCAAACTAGCATTCTATTTTAGAACATATGAAAATAAGGAATCCTTCCAAGGAACATTTAGAAATTGGTAATTCGGAAAACACAGAGACTAGGACTGTTTTGGTTAACAAATAGTGATTTTTTGACATATAGGGTAAAGAAAATTACTCCTGCAAAGTTTGTTTCAAAAAGAAATATTTTGTCTGATATTACCCAGATTTTCGATCCGTTGGGATTATTAACACCATGTATTATAACAGAAAATGATTATGCGGAAATTATGGGAATATAAATTGAGTTGAGATGAATTTATAGAGTTGCACACAAAGTGAAAAAACTTTCGGGACAACCTCTCGAATATAAACAAGGCTCGTTTACCAGGACAAGTTGTAATTTCGAACAGTGTCGAAATTGAATTGCATGGGTTTTAGATGCTGCGCAGCATGCTTATGCTGCAGCTATTTATATCATCAGTTGACGGAAACGGAAATACTTTAGTTAGGTTCTTATGCGCAAAAACCAAAGTATCGCCGTTAAGGTAATTACAATTCCTAGATTAGAATTGTATGTCGCATTAATTTTAACTCAATTGGTTGCTAAAGTCATTAAAGTAATAGATACAAAGATCGATAAATGCATTTATTGGTGTGATTCAGAAATTGTACTTTCGTTGATTAAGAGCGAACCTAATCGCTTAAAAACCTTCGTTGCAAATCGAATATCCCAAATTCAGTCGTTAACAAACATAAACGATTGGTTGTATGTTCATTCAAAGATAATCTTGCAAATCTGGCATCTCGTGGTGTTGCTCCAGAAAAATCTTATATCGAGATAGTTGGTGGTCTGGTCCTCTTTGGCTTTCTCGCCCGCTGTGTGAGTGGCCTATAAAACAAATTTCATTAATGTAAAACAACCATGAGTTACTGGAGGTTAAGAGCGTAAGCTGCTGGTTGGTTAACGAATTATTCATGCCATTTAAGAATTTTTCTTCATTTAATAAGGCTAAGCGTGTAATGGCTAATTGTAGTAGGTTCATTTGTAATAAAGGTCAGGAGCTGAAAGAGAAACATAGGGGCTCTTAATGTGCTGGAGCTTCTAGAAACTGAAATTAGTTTAGTAAAATTAGTGTAACAAGAAGTGTATGCCCAGAAATTACAAAATTGAAACAAAAATTGTCAGTTTCGAATACAAGCAAACTAGTGTCCTTAAATCCTTCATAGATGTGAACAGGTTAGTAAGAGTAGGTGGAAGATTAGATTCTCCATCATATAGTTACAACAAAAGGCATCCAATAATATTGCCTAATAAGCATGTACTAACTAAATAATAATGCTTGATTACCGCATCTCATTATTGCATTCTGGCGCGCAAACATTGTTGACTTCTGTGCGTGAGACGTATTGGCCAATTAACGGCAAAATCAAGCCAAAGGTACAGTGAGATTATGCATTAGGTGTTTCAGAGTTAGACCCAAAGGAATAAAATATTTAATGGGTAACTTACCTGCAGGTTGAGTAAGCCAAGCATACCCATTTCGAAATTGCGGGTGTAGATTTTGCCGGTCCGTTTGAACTACGAAGCCACAAAGGTCGAGGGTATAAGCCTTTTAAAGCGTATGTGTGTTTATTCGTCTGCATGGTAACTAAAGCCATACATTTAGAGGTAGTTACGGATTTAACCACATAGGCATTCATAGCAGCATTAAGACGCTTTTCTGGTGGTAGGGGCAAACCTTCGCACAGCGGCACCAATTTCGTGAATGCGAATAGGGAATTGCAAAAACTGACGGAATATTTGTCAAACAAAATAAATCAAAATCAATTGAATGAAAAATCAGCAAGTTTAGGTATTACTTGGCATTTTATTCCTGCACGTTCCCCAAATTGTGGGGGCATTTGGGATGCTGGGATAAAATCCACCAAATCACATTTAATTAGAGTTCTGGATACTGTTTCGTTAACTTACAAATCGTTTTCTACAATATTAATACAAATAGAAGCGGTGCTTAACTCCCGTCCTCTATTCTCATTGTGTGATGATCCTACCGATCTAAATCCACTGACACATGCTCATTTTTTTATTGGTCGTAAATTAATAACGATGCCCGATCCAAGCCTAACACAGATTAAAGAGAATCGCTTAAATTTGTATCAGCAAAGGCAAAAAATAGTTCAGCATTTTTGGCGCCGCTGGTCAACTGAATATATTTCTGAGCTGCAGCAGCGTAATAGATGGCGTCAAATGGGACAGCAATTGATCAAGGTCGGTGATATGCTGGTGATTAAAGATGATAAAACTCCGCCCCTGCACTGGAATATTGGAAGGATTGTTAAAGCGTTTCCTGGAACAGGCAATATTGTTCGCGTTGTTTCAGTGCGAACCAATCATGGTGTACTAAGAGTTTCATTGGTCTAGATTTGTATTTTGCCTATCAAGGACAATTTTTTGTGAACATATGTATTACTTATACTTATACCGGGTGTAGAATATTCTACACACGGTATATAGGCACATTTTTTCTCAATATTAATATTATTTCTTATTTTGATACGTGCCAACTTAGGTTTCTAGGGTGAGGGTGGGGCCAGTAGGTTACAGCTAAAACTGTACTTCATTGTGTTATATTTTGCTTGTTGTAAAAGGGGGCGTATTTTAGTTTCATAACTGTGTAGGGTTAGGATTAACAAGGGACAAGAACATTTTTCTTTCTGTCTTCAGGGAGTCTTTAGTAAAACATTATGGCGGCAACATCTCGTCGTAGAGATGTAATTGTATTTTAAAGTAATTAAATAATTATTCTTAGATTTGCCTTTTATTGCTAGAGGTCGCTAAGATAATGCTACAGGAACTATGTTTTCAACATAGTTGCAGATTCTAACTTTAGTATTCACCTTTTCCATATTATTCTTGAATTAATTTGACAGTTGCAACTCATCAACCGTTCAAATTCGTGTTTATCGTGTAATGTTTAGTATCAGACTATTATTCACGAGAAGACATGCATTTGCCGTGCGGTTCAATCTGAACACGCTCCAGAAAATTAAGAATCGGGTATTCAGTAGATATCGTGTATTTATCTGCAGTTCTAGGCGATCATATTTTAGCTTCCTCTCTAAGCATCAGTATTTAATTTTGATGACTGATGGGGGTTGTAAAACTACCTCGTCAGAGTCCTGGAGTTCAAAGCATCAGTATTTAATTTTGATGACTGATGGGGGTTGTAAAACTACCTCGTCAGAGTCCTGGAGTGGTTTCTAGGGGTGTATAGAAGGGTAAGGTAGGCGTAGATATTTTTGGCTTAAAGTTTTGTTGGGCACACGTCCTGCCAGGAAGAAGAAAGTAAATTATCCTCCAATATTTCAAGGTTTATAAAACACTTCTACGTATTCAAACACTGTCTTCGTACGATTTAAATAAATACTTAGAGGATGTAGAAGCAGTTGAATTTAGTATTCTTCCCTGGATGATTTTATTTATATTTGATATCCATATAAAAATCATATTCGACTTACCTACCTTTAAATATTAAGACTGCTTTAAAAAATTGGTTTACTCAACATTGTAATTGTATTTGACATACATTGAGCTGTCTATTAATTTACTTTCAAGTGCGCTGAACTGGGTTTCACAATAAGTTCTCATTAGAAATGACCAAAAAACAAGATATTTTTATAGACATAAGTATATTAATAAATTAAATGTTGAGCTAGCAATGCAAATTATTTAATTAATCTTTTAAGATAAGTACATATTTTTAGGTTTCCATTTTATTATGATATTCCGTTAACTGTCTAAATAAATATTAATTATGCAACATGTACACAGTTCCTTGGTATTTTTTATTGCTAAATTTATTGGTTGTTTTGATGTTTTTGTGCAGAAAAGGTCACCGGTCCATGTTCTTTTTGCACATGATTGAAGTATTTATAATTTGTATTTATAGTTATATGTTCTGAACACACCCGATTTTGAATATATTAAAGTTTAATATCAGAAATGCCAAGGCTGTCCATAAAATAAACGCTAACTTAAAATTCTGCAGGGGCATTAATTTGCAGTGTATCTTCGTGAGGTTTTATTGTGAGTAAACTACCGCCTGGTGATAATAATGTGCATTTCAAACGGTTCATTAGTTTTCTTTGTGGAATTAATTAGAATTTTTTTTTGTTTCCTAGTGTGCGATGGATATTTCGTATAGGATTTTTTGCGCTGCTTCTGTTGATAGAATTTTTCTATCACCCTCCAGGCAAAAGTTATTCATATTTTTATAGATTATATAATGTTTACATTTGTTATAATATAAATTATACGTACCGCGTCACAGTCGAATCTTACAGTTTTTTGCATGTGATTTCCGTTTGTAGGTACCTCTGGAGTATCCTTGATTAGGTTCCAACAATAATCTGCGGACATTGTGGGGCCCCACTTCCCTTGGTATCGGTTTTTACTATACATATCTTGGCGAAACCTTCACCATGCGTATCACGCGCTGACCCACGATTTGTGGGGAAAAAGTTCAAATGCGAATGGAGAATGTGAATCATCAAAGATACGTTGCAACCCATATCGCTGAAAATTAAAAAATTCACAATTTGTTTGTCATTCTTTGCCTTTTTATTTCTCAGGAAATTGGAACACACTTCATTAAATGATACCCATGCAGTAGCGTCAATCTCAGTCAGTTTTGAATCGAATACACTATCCTTTCAGATAATTTGCCGCGCAATAAAAATTCCCTCTCTCAGATATTGGAGTCTTTCAGTATCTTTATTTAAAGCTGGCATGTTGGCAGCGATTTGTTGCTTAAGCCTTACCATAACATATAATTTAACACTTTTCCTTTTTGAAGCGGATAACCAGGTTATATTTCATTTCCTTATAAATGGTAATCATGTAAACATGTTAGAGTTCTTTAACAACCATCAGCTTGCTAATATCTATGTAGAGCCAGGTGGATAGGAAAAAGATAGAAGGATATAGGAAGACCTAGACCAAACTATATTAGTCAAATTATTAGATAGGTTGTGAAGGGTATCTAGAGCTTTTTAGATTAGCACAGAATAGAAAAGAAGTTAGAGCTGCGTCAAACCGACCTTAAGTAAGGTCGATAACAAAATGATGAATGATGATGATTTAAAGCTTTAATAAATCTTTTATCAGTCCCAGTTTCATGTGCAGAGGTGGTAGTAAAACTTTCTAGAGAAGGATTTGTAACATTGTTTCTCTAGCAACAAGGTTTTCTCGCATATTCCAATTTTTTTACAAAGTAGTGTTTACAATTTAATCTGATGTCCCATTCGCATAGGAAACAGCAGTACTTCGTGTAACCGTATTGCATTCCTAACAAGAGCGCTGTGACGTTTAAATCACCGCATATGCTCCATCCATGTTGTGTATACTTAATCTTTTCAAGTTAAATCTTCGTATTGTCCTAGTTTAAAGTTAATTTTGTTCACATCTCCGATATGTGGATATATATATTCCACTCGGTAACAGATTCCAACTTTGCAACCTGGATCCCAATAGTTCAGCTTGAGCTTTGACAAATTTTAATTCCGTAGTATGCCGCTAAGCTCATTTGTGAAAATGAATGTGGACTTTCTATATAAAACAGTTGGAAATCAGGATCTGTGTCTTCCATAGGTTGAACAATACTATTATTATTTTTTAATTACTTTATTTATTTTTATTATAATTATTATTAACAAACAATACTATTATTTTCAGCAGTATTTATATCATCGTCAAATGTATGATTCTGGTTGTTTGGGGACAGGTAACTTTTGGCTCTGAAGAACTGGTGTGAGAATTGATTGAAGGTTTGGGTACTACACAGTATGCTTCAACTTCGGTGAAATTCCAGATAGAATCGTTAAGCATAAACTTTTAGTTCTCTCCACACCATAGACACTACCGAAAGCATTGACTTACGACTACCGTTGAGTCATCCTCTTAAATTTACAGCACACGTTGCACAAATTCCCGAATATGTATTAATGGCAAAATGTTTTTCTCAAATCCTATGGCAGTGCCTGTCCACACTGGCATAGCGTTAAGTAGAACACTTTGTCTAAATAATGTACTTTTCTTTTTCAAATATCTGACGTAGTATAAAAAATATACTATTTCCTCGCCATTTCAAATCCTCAAAAATTCAGTGATCTCAAATTTTTTTCTGAAGCCCTATAACGGAATCTGTCCTCGCAATTATGGACATATATAGAGTGATGCTTGCGCTACACAGCGCACGCTGCTACTTTTCGGTAAGTAACATAGTGTTAAAATATAATTTTCCTTGCGCCATTGTAAATTCCCGAATATGTATCAATGACAAAATCTTTTCTCAAATTCTTTGGCTGTACCTGTCTTCGCGGGTATGGCCCTAAGTAGAACAACACTTGCTCTAAATAATGCACTTTGTCTTTATCCAATAAGTGACGTAATATAAAAGAATGTACTGCCTCAAAAATGCACTACTCTCAAACCATAGGCACTGCAGAAGGCGTTGACCTACGACTACCGTTTGAGTCATCCTTAAATTCACAGTACACTTTGCACAAATGATATGCAACGCCCAAAGTTTATCCTGATCTACTAGTTTGCATTCAAAATAAAACCCGTAACCTTTTTGATTAACGCAGTTATTGTCTATTGGTAAAATTTAATGCCAAACTTGTCACATACGTAACAAAATGTATCTATTTGATTTAGCCACCTTCGCGACATTCTATGAGGTTTATCAGCAACATATATTGTACAGTAAAGTATTATTTGTGTATTTATATTTTATATCTATTTGTGGACGTGTTTAGGATATCAACTGCTGCTCATTCTTGCCGTAGCCCGTACATCTTAAGACCGCCTTTCCAGCAATATCTAGAACTTTCGTCGGAAATTATGATGCTGTTTACATTTCATAAATGATTCATCTGCGGAATTTTGTTCGTTGCAATGTTATACAACGTGGACCGCCTTTAATGAATATCTTAATACCCGAGGATGTTCCACAAGTTCTGAGTGCAGATTCGGTTTCAGCGACCAAAAATACAATAATCGTGTTAGTCCATGTAATTTATTATTCCAGTCGCAAATATAAAGCCATGGTATGAGCGTGTAAAAATTACACTAATTTTTATACGTTCATACTTGTGCATATTCACGGTCAGCTAATATTTTTACAAGGAAAGATATTGAAGGTAGTGCCATAATTCAACGTTTCTAAAATATGTAATTTGCAATAACTGAAACATTCAGGTCATTGAGGTTTTGCATCTTTTCAGGTAACTTTTGGTGTTACAATTATGCGTTCTTGTGCCATAAAAAGCCATTTCGATATTGAGAATTTGTGTAGTGTATAGTTTTGCTAGTTTTTTATTTGTATTTGTAATTCCATAAGGTAAAAACTGCTGTAGTACTCCTTTATAGATGTATATTCGAGGTCTAATCTGAACTGACAACAAAGACTACTTGTAGGTTTAGCAGCAGTCACTCTTTCTAATAAAACTATCAAAAATAACGTTTTGTAATTAATAAGCACTAAGTATTTTTATTAAATATAACATCAAAACGTCCAATCACAGATATAAAGTCAATAAAATATTTCAAAAATGACTCCAATTAGTAAATTATATAAAAGCACTTAAAAATCAACTCAGTAACGTCAAATTGCACCCATTTTATTCCCTTGAACTTGTAATTTTTATCAGCGTCGCACGTGAGTATACTCATCTGCATAACCTGCAATTAAATAAAATTACCTTTAGATTTTATGATTTTACTTTATGCAAAGCACTGTCTTCGAAGCGATATAGTTGTATAAATATCACATATAAGTGAAATACAGGTAATGAATTTTTATAGCACAAACAAATTAAAAACTAAAAAAGCATATTACGTATGTGATAAGTTTAAGTTTGTTCCCAACTTTTCAGTCTTGTAATGTTTCGAACACTTTCCCCTTATTTATGTTGAAGTTTAACCACTCTCGCTGCATACCAGGATCTCTAGATTTTTGGCAGAACTAGATATAGGATGGTGTGTACTTATAAACAAGGTCAGTAATTGGAATTTAAGCTTTACGAATCAAGATGATATTTGTAAACGAAAGACCATACCCGAAATAATATCTAGCAACTAGAGCGCTATAAACACTAACGAACATTTTTGTTTTGTTCCATTTTGTAAAACCTACAGCTAATAACTTTTAAATCTATTAGGTAACTATATCTATTTTCGATCGTACATGCTTTCAATTTTCAACGAACTTCGTTCGTTTATGAAATCGATTTGTCGTCCGTCTGTCTGTCCGTCCGAGGCCTTTCTAATGGTCGGACATCAATGTGTGATACATCAATCGATTCAGCTCGGTGTCCTGAGCTTAAGTTTTGATGTCAGTTGAAATCGGGCCACGGGGACGCCGTGCCCCCGCGATATTCCGTCGGGAAAATTAAAATTTCAAATAGGTCCAAAATTAATGTGCGATACATATTTGGACTCCCCTAACATAGCTGAGTCGAAATATGGTACCCCCCACAAAATCTGACCACGGATACCCGACCCCCGGGAATTAATTTTATCAAAATTTCAAATAGGTCCAAAATTAATGTGCGATACATATTTAGAATCCTCTGAAAAAACTGAATCGAAATATGATGCCCCCTTATTTACACACACACACACAAACACACATACATACACACACACATATATAGCTTTTAAAATATTTATTCAATAAAATAAAATATATTAAAATGTCTCTTTTGTTGTTTATAAATTTTTGTATTTTATCTGAATACTTATAATTATTACAACATAATAATTTTAATTTCTTTAAATTGTTTTAAAGTAAGTCTACATTTGGAAGTTCGTTGCGACAATGCCTTGCATTTTCAACTTGTTTTTTCTTTAGTTAGAAAGTTTTTTTGTTGACCAATAGCTTACTTATGGTTCACTTTTTCCAAACTCAGTAATCAATTTACATGACTATTTGTTTTTGCATTGTTGCAGGATTCAACTTTAAAAGCACTACACTTTCATTACTTTTTTGTAATTCATTCAGCTTTATTTTAAATTAGGGTTATTTTTTTATACTGTACTACCATTGCATTCTTCACTAATCAACTAGATAGATAATAATCGTAACTAAGGTTTTCACAGTTGAGTTTTGTCGGGTGATGATGTTATTGGCGTTTAAGTAGCTATCCGTCTGAGCTTTCTCTAGACCTTATGACTAAGATGTTCGTTATCCGCTTTCTTCACTAATGCATCCAGAAACGGTAATTGGTGGTTATTCTCTTCCACTTTCATAGTAAATTTTATTTTTGAACGTATACCGAGGAGGTGTTCTAGGAAATCATTAAGTTCTTTTCTCCTTGTGTCCATATCACAAACGTTGAAGACCATATCAAAACTTAACACAGCATTGTCTCAGCAACATGTGTTTTACCTTGAACAAACAACGCTGCATACAAGTTGAAGGAGCATCTATGGAATCACCAGTGATGTCTAACTTATCCATGGATGGTATTGAGGTACGTCCATTCGAAACTGCAATACTTAAACCCAAATTATGGCTAAAATATGTTAAGGACACGTTTGTGATATGGGCATATGGAAAAAAACAACTCAATACTTTCCTAGAATACCTTAATACTATACATTCAAAAATAAATTTGATTATGGAAGTAGAAGAGAATAATCAACTACCGTTTTTGGATGTGATTTAGTGAAGAAATGGACAACGAACACTTAGGCACACGGTCTACAGAAAGCTAACTAACACGGATAGATACTTAAACGCCAAATCTCCATATCACCCGACACAGCTATACATACGCTGTTGTGAAAACCTTAGTCTGGCGGTCCCAAAGACTAGCAGACGGCGTAAGTATACAAGAAATACGAAACCTACGAAAGCACTCCTGAAGAATGAATACCCACACCAAACCATTCACAGGTGACTAACAGCCAGCAAAACTCAAACTAGAGCCAGAGTCGCCATTTGCTACAGCATATTTACCTTTCATTAAAGAAACAACAATTAAAATCAGCAGAGTTCAACGGAAACACAAAATAGCTACCACATTCAACGCTCATAAAAAATCAGCGCAATTTTAAGGAATTCTAAAGACTAATCCTATTAGAAAACAAAGCAGTCTACGAAACACCATGCCAGACTGCAACTAATTTTAGATTGGGCAAACAAACAGAAGAACATAAAAACGCTATAAAGAAAAACGAAAAACTTTTTGAACGTATTGCAGGCAGAAAGTTCTGAAGGGAGGAGTCTGTCGTATAAGTACCGTAAAGGTGCTAGTAAGCGGTTTTCCTTATAGAGAAAACCTACAGTTAAAAAGAGTTAGAATTAATGGCGAGAAAGCAATTGGAAAACACTGGTAGGGAATTTGGCTAACTGGTGCCAGGTCTGTGGTGGCACATTGGGGGGAATTGTATTATAGCGCAAATCATTACTAGAAGGAGGGCTCCACATAACCAGGAAAGGAAGTAAAGAAGGGGGTTGGGGTCACTTCAAGCGGAGGAAGAAACTAAACTGAAATTATGAATTATATTGACTACCTAAAATTTTTTTTAAATGTATTATTTGCTGAACATTTTCAGTACACTAATCCTCAGTAAGCTCTAAATCGTTCAAAATAAGCCAAACGTACTTCTCCTAAACAAGAACATCACGGAACAAACACCCAACAAAACTTTTGACAACTCGAAAGACTCAAAATAAAATTAATGTGTATGTTGAAGTTTTATGCACAAGTTATCATATAACGAAATTAGTTCCTCACCATTTAGGCTGATTTTTGGGAACATCTAATCTCTAATGTGAATGTGTGATGCGTTCTAAACAGAAATGTTAATTAGGCAGAAATATCAAACTTAAAAATCATTTATATACTGAGGGAATAATGTTGTTTAAATGCTATTTTGAAAATTAAGCAAATACTCTCAACTTTAAAAAAACGCGCTCGCAAGAACGAGTGCTTCGTCACGAAATGCGCGTTTTGCTTACAAAAATTCGTACACTTCTGAAAGTGTAATTAATGCGAGAAAGTTATTGCATTCATTAATTCCTTTAAAAAAATGTTGAATCAATAAGGTTGTAACGTATTTTTTTCCTAGTTACACTTCGTTCCTTAATATAAAATAAAACAGCAATAATATAAAATATATAATTTATAAATTTCCGTTCAGTAAAATTAATACATAAAATTAACAATAGCATATAGACTCCTTTACTTTTGTGGTCTAAGATTCGTTACTAAGCTCCGTCGAGTTGTCAATTTGATCACTTTGCTATCAACGTTTGAAGGGACAAGCTGCGATAAGCGTCGTAGTAAAGTCAAGATGGTCGTGTCTAAACACGTGGCCTGTAACACAGTCCGAAAGAGAAACTTGATTGATTGAATCTTCGTGTCTGGAGGTTGAACCTAGCAACTTTAGCGTGATGATATTCTTGTATAAGTTCCACCTAGACCAGTTCAGTTGATCCCTGCAGGCCTAAGAAGATGGAAGCTCCCCCTCATCATTATACAGTTAGTATAAAATTATTTAAATAAATTTTATTAACATTTTCCCTATAGTGCAATATCAGATATGATAATATTTTATACAATATGATATATGGTAATATCATGTTATGCAGTTACATATAATTCAACATCATAAATAAGTAATATCGAATAAGCAAATCTTGGATCTAGAAAATTTGTTGGATTACTAAATTTAATATGATGTAAAATCAAGCAGAAGTTAGTTTCGTTAAATAATGGTTGTATTCAGAAGAGTTCTGGCAATTTCAGTAATAAATTTCGTAAGTATTCACGTGGTTTCTATTTGTGCGTCGCAGAAAACCGATGGTTATGGAATTTCCGACAGCTGAGGTTATAGTCCGATTTGTTTCGTTCACAGCAGTATTTCTACACGTGAGTGTTTTTTTTTAGCAGTTAATCACTTTGAATATTAATTAAGTTGCAATAAGAAAAGATTACATTGATCTTTTGTAACGTAAAAATCGTTTAAGGAAAGAAAGAATTAAATAACAAATTTATTGTTTGTCAGAATGTTTGCACATACAGATAAAGTTAACTAAGCTAAAAAGTTGTGAGTGAGATATTATGTTAGATATAAAAAACATAGATTCAGTTGTCCTATTTAGACCTCACATGTCATCTTATGTTAATTTAAAAATATGTTTAAATATTATGAGGTCATGAACTTTGATTTTTAGTCAACATGTGGAATTCGTCTATTAACTGTTAAGTAAAAGTAACTTTAGGTTGATACATGCTAGTTTATCAGCACTTAGGTAATTAAATTTCATTGTAAAGGTCGAAGTAGTACTACTATGGCTTGGAGAATTTGTAATATAAATAATTAAGAAAACTCAAATCCTTACATTTAAATTATTAAGAAAGATCCATTTAGAGATCTATATGTTGTTGAATACAAATCCTTATTAGCATATTTCTGTTCCATAAAAATTATTAATTGAAAAAATTATAGTAAAACAAATTGAAAATATTATAGTAAAACGAATCCTGAAATTTAATCAAATAGAATCTATTTTTTTCGCATGACTTTTTATTATTTAAAATTCAAGTAAAAACTACAAGTCATCCCTGATCAGAAATTGTGTGTAATGAAAACAAATACCCTGGGTGTATATTTTTGAAACCTAAATTCTATTATTTTATTTTTGGTAAATATTTTTGAGGACACAAATGGTGTCCATGTTGTACATTTGTTTGTTCACAGTTCAAGCCGAGACATCTGTATGACATATGGTGTTTGAGGTTTTGGTAAGTGTGTTTAAAAGAGTGAAATTCAGGTTTTATGGCTATGTTAGTGGTGTTGATATAAGGTTTCTGCATTCCCTAATACAAGCACAGTTAAATTTTGTTGGTTGTTGTATTGAAAAATACGGTGGCGCTCATTATTTATATTTTTGGTCTTTTGACAACCCATGACCCAAGCTCATGATCTACCCAGAGCTAACACTTTACTAGCCGTTTATGTCTAAAGAGTTTTTCTTTTCCTCAAGCCGTTTTCCACTCAACTTTACCCTGGGTTTTCATTGATAATAAGAAATTCTCGACCTTGTGATATCAGGTTAAGGTTTAGGAAATATAAAGGTGTAATTTATTAGCTGATATTCACGAGGGTAAAATAAATATAAAATTAAAAACAAAATTTTAAATTTTTATCTTTATCTTTATCTTTTTATTAATATTAATAAGTCGCATTTAAGCAAAAATTTAAGGAACTAGTGACTTTGTCAAAAATAGATAATCAAATTTCAGCATACACATTGCAATAAAAGCAAATGATTTTAAATTATAACACAATTTGCTCGCAACTTCAAAGCGTAAATTGATAGAATTTTTGAACCCAAAATAAAACACAGCATCATCTCCATCTCTTACAGGTGAAACAGAAATATATTTATCTTCCTTGGTAAAAGTTAACCACATGCAGCCTAAGAATCACCTTTTCACGCTTGTAAACTTCTTCATTTAATTCTTTTTGCACCGTGCATAAAGACCGTGCTTATTTGTTCTGTAAAATGATTTTCAAAACTTAAATATAATTAAAATCAAACGAATACACCATACCTTTCATCCATTATACGATAAAACGCAAAGACATTCCAGGTATAAACTTCTACATTCGAGCGTCCAACAAAAAAAATCGTATCTAACGGGATTTTGCTAAAATTCAGAGTGTTATTCAAAAGAACTACAAATTTTATAATTAATCGAGAACTTACCGCTGATCCTACACATAACGAAACTGATTCATCACTTAATAAAAAAGCTCACCATGCCCACTAAGCGTCTATTACGCACTCCTTTCGCGACCAAGTGTTGATGTGTTTTGACCAGCTGTAATAGTTTCAACTGCCCAAATTAATAACCAAGGAACCAATCACTTTCAGAGCCATAAGGGATATCTCGCAAACAACCAAAGTTCGAAAACACATCACGCCACTATATAATAAACAAGATAACAAGTTCCAGATCTGGAAAGTTAAAACAAATTCGAATTGTTTTCAACAAAATAATTCAAGAACTTGATATTTTTCACAATTTTAAATAAACAGCAGGTGCCGGGAAAATAGATACCCCACACTACTTATATATAAATCGCAAGATTTGGAGGTCTGACTAGGAACTGATGAGGTTCTTGTCCTGTGTCTTATTGCGTAACATTCCTTTCGCTGGAACATTTATATCAGAAGGCATAGATCCCCAAGATATGAATTCTGTGGGTAATTAGTTTGATATGCCTAAGCAGAGCTACTCTTCTGTATTCAACACACTGTTTGTTACTTTAACTTTCAAGCTTTTATAAGCTTACCGCATCTTGCTATTCATTTCGTAGAAATAAGCAATAAGGCTTACATCTTACGATGTTGTACTAATCTAAATTAAAGTCTTGCTGAACGAAGTTTTTCGGTCATAAAAGCAAATCTAACGAGATGGCAGATCATGAAACCGCCGGAAACCAAGAACGTAGTCGTAATTAAGCAAAGTTGAATTGAGCACATTTGCATATTAGAAACGATGGAAGTCTTAAAACAGTCATCTTCATGCAGAGACGTGATGAAACATTTTTATGTGTTATTTCGCGTTGTTAATACTGTCACTAACTCACCACCTTTTAACTTAATTAACGATGTGCTTGAAATACCGGCGTCCTGAAATCGTTAGTATGAAAATTGTGCAATAAAAATTTTGTTGTAGATAAGGTTGATAATAAAGACATTATGTTTTCCAGATATTTCGTGGAATAATTACTTTATTGTAGAAGGAGTAATATATATATATATATATATATATATATATATATATATATATATATATATAGAAGATAAGTAAGTTTAATGAGTCTTAAATTAATACAAAGTAAAAAAGAATTAATGGCAAGTGACTCAAATTCATCCACGAGGGCTTTATGTCGACGCGTTTCGCCCTAATTGGGGCTCATCAGGATAGGAGTAGCAAAGTTGTAATATTTAATGCAGACATATTATAGGAAGTACATCATCATCTAGCATATATATATATATATATATATATATATATATATATATATATATATTGCTGTGGATTGTGGGGACAGTCTCTGGAACTCCCTAAAACTTATTCAAATTCTAACGTTGGGCCGTCATAAGATTGCTGTGAATCTGCTGATTAAAGTTTAAGAATCGAGAGTGAGTCATTAAATACTTTTCAAAAAGAAAAGTTCACAAAAAAAAATTTTCTTACCCTGATTTCTGCTTCAAAATATCTTCAGCAGCTTCCCTGGCTAGCTCAGCTGGGTCTCTTTTCGGATACCTAAATGTACAATCATTCTTCCTTTCCACTCACCACCATTCAATAAAATCACCAAATAATACAACAATCATACAATCTTTATTTACCGCTATTTACAAACAATTATTCACAGATATGTGCAGTTTGGTATTCTAGTTACAACTCATTAAGTGATATTTTTGTAAAGTCCTTGTTTTAAAATTTTAATTGCAAACACATTTAATACAATAGGAGTAAATGGACCCCAAATAATACCCTATATTTATTGCACACTGGAGTATGGTGAGCTCATAATAACCCAGTTCATTAATGTATGCCTTTTACCTTGCATAAAATTACTACAAAACTAACAAACCCATGTACCCTTACAATCCAATTTAAATTCTCAAGCCTTCCATCTTCTTGGATGATGCTCTACAGAACCCCTTGGCTTTGTGATTATGCGCTTTGATCCTCCAGATAGATGATAACCTCAGTATACGCCGAGCTCCTTGCTACCAATTACCATTCCATCACAGCATACAAATTCACGTACATGATACTTTTGTTTAGTGATTTATTAGCTTGTTATGGTATTAGTTGGATCTCAACTTACCCTCAACTTACCACGTTATAGGTGCTAATACTACTTTTACTGAATTATAAATTTTTTTCAATACTCACAAGACTACCATAACGTCGGTTGATTATTATACGTAGTCTAAAGCGATGAAAATACCAAGAGAGCGATGAGAATACAAAAGAGAGCCCTATTAATTCTCTTAGAGTATTTATACAATTCAAAATGCCACCTCTCAGTCACTCTTCACGCGAAATACTTAATTTAAAATAATACTTCTGCAAATTTTGATATAACCGCCTAAAAGCTTCCAGAAATTCAGCTCGTGAACGCGCTATATAATCCGAAAATCGCTTTCACCTGTCGCGTGTTCGTCCGTTGTAAAACTACTCGTTTCAACCAATGATACTGTACTGTGTCGTCATAAAACTTTGCCTGTAATATTTTTGTCTCTGTCTTATGCATATTAGATGTCGCGTTCCAAACCCCACTTGAGTTAGAGAAAATCGATATTGCTGACCGCGTCTCATGACTCCACGTGGATTGAGTATGTGCGTTTTGAAGCCAATGCTTTTATATCCGTCTTTATCTGTAGCATATTATTGATCGTGCATCTCCTCCGTTCTTTAAGAAACTTTGTAAGCTTGTTTATTCGAAGCAACTGACGGTTGGAAATATTTTCTTTGAAGTCCACTTTATTATGCTGATAAATTCGAAGAAGGTAACCTTTTCGAACATGCAGGTGTTCTTAATTATCGACCGCTTAAAACAACAATTCTAGGAGCTTATATTTCACGGTATTCGATACAATTGACGTCCTTGTCTGCTACCACGAACCTTTTTGCCTTCAGATTATTGATTTTCTATACCCTGGTGTGTTGAATTAAAATTAAATTAATTATGCGTTTCTATTTGTTTTTAAAAACTGGTTTTCTTTATGAACCTATTACTTTTCCATCATTAATTATAAAATTTACGTCAATACATGTCCGTTTAAATTAAATAAATGAAATAAATTTTGCGCGTAAATAATTAGTTCGTTTTTCTATACAGGGTGTTTGAAATTGCATCGCTTACCCCAAATTTAACCCTTTGAATCCATAACAATATATATATATATATATATATATTGCTACGTTATCGCCAAACTCACGGTGTATTTAACGGTCAGTTATACCCTGACCGCCACCTCTCTGTGCCTCTAAAATAGCTAAAATAATTTTAAAACAACACAATAAAATTTATGCTCCGACTAGCTCAGTTATGCCCTGCACAGAGTGAACGACGATATGATAACAAATAATATTTACCCCCTTCCCTCTGACTCTTCATGTACCTGAATAAGATAAACGAAATTTGTCAAAATTTGTATAATAAGTTACGAAATATGTACAATTTCCAACTCTACGACCGTCGTACTGTAATATGCTATCTAAGAACTTTTGAATCAAAAATTTAAATAAATATGGAATTTGTTTCTTACCATAATTTATAACCACTTTCAAGCAATTAAAGCCAGCAAAAATAATTATGTATCATATTGAATGTTTTGTCGAATGTTCAACTTTCCTATTCTTTTAACGTATTTTCTACGTATCACTAAAATTTTTGACAACCCTTTACACAAGATTTCTAAGTACATGTAAGTTTCAAATATTGAAAATAAAACTTATGTTATTAATTGAAAATTTATTTCTAACCTGGTATTCTTCCGTGTGATTCCCACGAGAGTTTCCTGAAGCTTAACGAGTGGCTTCGAATGAACGTGTTGCTTATAGCTTTACTTGAAATCTCAACGTCTTAATTTAGAGTTTTCTTATTTATTGTATTTAGTATAGAAGCATTGAAGTATTGTTTTGAGTTGTACTTACGTATTTACTTGGAGTATTAATCTATTGTTTTGAGTTTTACTTCCGCGCTTAATCGGAGCCCTAAATAATGAATTGTAAAGATTTCGTTTATTACTATTTAATTTTAGGCTTACGTTTTAAGCCAACGGCAGATTTTTATACACTCGCATGTTTAAACGCGCACTTTTACCGTTTTCTTCACTTGAAATTTTAGTTAATGTGACTTTTATTTATAATCTTTAATTTAACTTCAGTAAGTTGAAATCTACGTAATACTTTTGTTACGACTGGTAAATTTCGTGCTTCGGTTATGGAATGAATGTTTGTTATCAGTTTTGACGCATTATATAGACAAGTCCTCACGTGCTGTTATTGGCTGACCGCACGCTATCTTGTTATTCGGCCATGACAGAGGCGTTGCACTGCGTTATCATGCAGCCGGTTGGGTTTTACTTCGAGTTGCTTACTTTATGCATTGCTCAGACGCTACAAAAATCACGTATACAATAAGCTTTATATTGTGGATTTCGTTAGGCAACGCTTTTAACATCACGTAGTGGTAATTTTGTACAGGGACTTTTAAATATTAACCGTTAACTGCGCACGTGCATCCAAAATTATAATTTACATCCTTTGTTTACCTTTGTTGGGTTTTCTTTAAATGTGGCACTTTACATTTCAAACATCGCGTAGGCTTTTGCCTCAATATTTATACCTTATTGCGTTATGAAATATGCTTCTTTTTTAAAAGTTTGTTTTATGCGTTCTATTGCTTTCCATTCCTTACGCAATGCGTCGTGTTTTAAAGAGATTTGTTTCACTTTTAAATTAGCCTAATTTGTATTATATTAGGAGTTTACAAATGCTTTAAATGCTTCTAAAATGAATTGGGTTGCGCCCAGAATTATTTATTCTACAGAATGAGCTTCCTTTTATATATACACAATGGTTTGCATTTGCTTTGGCGCTTCAGAATGTTTTTAAATGTATAGAAATGTATTGAATAACTTCCAAAGTAATTTATTTTCATTATTGTTTTTAAGTTATTGCAAAATGAGATTCCTTTTCTTGATTGTAGCTGGTTGTTGATTATATACAAGGTGATTGGAATTTACTTTTTGCATAATGACCGAATTATGTACTTTTTATGATTTAAATGTTTGATTTTCTTTATTTTTATAATGTCACATGAAGTGTACCTCACCTGCGATCTTATATACCCCTAAATAACCCTATTATCATAGCAATATATATATATATATATATATATATATATTTTATTATTGAATCCCACTTTTCTTTTACTCACTGACTGTGTTCAATCACTCTCAATTCTATATTCTTTTAAAAAAATTTTATTTTATTTTACCCCTTTTTGTCGCGCCTTTTATGAAATGTGCACACCTAATGCACGCCCCGTACTTGCAACGTTTGGTTGGTTCTTTAATTAACTATTTATTTCAATGCCTCGACTATTTAAGCTCTTAAATCTCAGGGTGGTCAACTACTTATAGTGAGTTCTGTTATAAGTAGATGTGCAAAGTCCAACCAAAGTGCACCTCTTTTGTTTTAGTACTAAATTTTACTCTACTTTTGTATATGCCAAAATTATACTACGATCAGCGTTGCTTTGTGCCAAATTAAATTACTACCAAAATTATATGACTGTTTTTTTGACGTTTTAAGATATCTCAGCACTCACCTGGTTTATACTCCGTTCTTGGCCGCTCTGACTGCTGGCTCAAAAATCCTTGTCGCCGTATGCGTCTTTACACTTTTGTCCTATCTGATTGAATTTTAGTACCGCCTCCAGGTGTTGTTCTGAAATTTAGCTGCTCCCCAATACCTGAAATAATTAACCCTAATTTAGAATTTTGAATACCCAGTGCTGTAACTTCCCCTGTGCTAATTTCTGCTTCGAATCCTCCACTACCAATTGTTGCTATTCTAAATTTCGCTCTTCGTGTTTTCAATCAATCCGTCCGCTTCTTCGTATCTTATCCAAATCTACTCGTCGTCTTACTTCAAAATTGCTCTATGCTCCGCTACCTAATAATCGCTATCCAAAACCAACTTCTTTCCTTATATATTTTTCCTCTCGATGTCCTGCTACAAATCTATAAATCGCTATCCAAATCCAACTTCTTTCCTTTATATATTTCCTCCCGATGTCCTGCTACAAATCTATAAATCGCTATCCAAATCTAACTTCTTTCCTATGTATAACCACTCTCGATGTCCTGCTACTTTTAAATCGCTACCCAAATCCAACTCCGTTCCTTATATTTTACCACTCGATGTCCTGCTACCTTTCCCAATATCACTCCAAATCTATATACTTTTCCGTCGCTTCGCCGTTGCACAATCACCACTCTTTACACTAATTACTCTCGTCGCTGTTGCTTCTTTACGCTTCTTTACTCAATCAAACTCTTTAAAACTCAAATACTTTTATTAACTTCTTTTAAAAATTGTTTACAAATTAGCA
Source organism: Platerodrilus igneus (assembly GCA_036346225.1). Taxonomy (NCBI): domain Eukaryota; kingdom Metazoa; phylum Arthropoda; class Insecta; order Coleoptera; family Lycidae; genus Platerodrilus; species Platerodrilus igneus. Next base: position 1,218,176 of record JARFIW010001052.1, on the reverse strand, counting down.
CAGTATGAAAAACACGTCTTTTTACAAAATGAATTTCGAAAATAATCTCCGTTGTTTACTTTCCAAGGCGACCATTTTAACTTTCTTCCTACTACACTTTAAAATACATAACTAAATTGTCCAATAACATCTTAACATTTCGTTTGTGTCGCACATACCATAGTTCATGTCCTTTTACACTTTCCTGATTCACATACAATTCTATTATTTGTCCTAAATATTTACATTTCACCAATCATATTTGAAGTTGTTATAACTAATAATTTTGAGCTTACAAATATTGTCCAAAAGTTGATTCTATTTAAAATGAAACCAAAATAAATCACACTTGAACCTGGATGCGTGGTTTATAGTAAACATTCATAGACGCATCCGGTTTTTGGACGGCAAATGTACTTTCAATGGCCTTTAAAATTCAAACTCGGCATAAACCCTTGAGCACTGTACATCTTACTACGTCATTTAGTCATTTCAATATTACCTTTTGGCACTTAATTTCAACTACCATTTTGAATGGTATTTTAGTATACGTAAAATACGGCAAACATACATTTTTAAGTTTATGTGATCAATTATGTGGATTATTTTGCTTGGCATATACTACCTTGTACTAAACAACCCCTAGAACTCTTGGTAACTCCCTTATACATTACAATATATATATATATTTTAATGAAATTGGAAATTTCATATGTTTTTCTCTTCCCCTGGTGTGCAAAAATTTCTGATTTTCATTCAAAACCATCCTTTCGTTGTTTCTATTTTACTTTGGCAACCCGCATTCGCCTTTCTCTCACATCTATTACACTACGCTATTTCTAAACTATACTATACTACTATAACAAAAACAAAAACAAAAACTAAACTAAACTTTCCGTTGCATGAACCATATTTTAACCTATCCTATTAAACCCTCTTCCTGTACTACTCTATATGGGTACAAATTCTCCAAATGAAAACGCCCGCGATACCCCCCTGTCATATTCTCCAGCTCAAACGTATTGCCTTCAGCAAAACTACGCGTGATCCTGTACGGCCCTTCATAAGGAAACAACAGCTTCGCACAAATGTTTTTGTCGCGGTTTGAAACCCTTAATCGTTTAACGACTACCAAATCCCCTATTCCAAAAATCGTTCTTTTCTTAATTTTCCTACACCTTCGTTCGATGTCCCTACGCTGCATCCTTTCAATTCTGCGCCTGGCATTACTTAGCAACTCTGTTATGTCTTGTACCTCGACTTCCTCCCTCCATAGTCTAGCTGGTATAATCCTTCGCATTAATGTTACCGGACATGTTTTCGTAACCGAACTCGGTACGCTGTTCATAAAATCTTCTATTTGTGGTAGATACCTAACCCATCTGTCGTGATGCTCCTGTGTCGCTAATCGTAAATATTTTATCACCTCTCGTATGTAACGTTCGCATGGATTAGCTTTCGGATGTCGTATGCTACTAAATGATACTTTAATATTTGCCCTTTTAACCCGTTCCTGAATCTTTGATTGTTGAAATACGTTGCGTTGTCTACCAAAATTCTTTTATCTTCCGACTTGGCTTTCAAATTCTCCAATTGACTGCAATGCATGCACCGTGTAACTCCGTCTTGCAGGAAATAATTTTACAAATTTAGAAAAACGTCGACCACCACCAAAATATGTCGATACCCTGTTCACTCGTGATCAGGTTGCTTAAATAATCAATCGCCACCAATTCCAATGGTCCATTTACGCTCACGCTCATCGGCATATTCTGCAGCACCACGTTCTTGTCTTTACCTAGAATGCAAATTTCACACCGATTTATCCTTTCCTTTATCACCGTGATATCATTTTTTGCATAAAACGCCTCTCTGAATACTAAAATGTTTTTCTGATACCTATGTGTCCAAATTTTAAATGAATTTCGTTTATGATTTCAGCGGCAACGTCTCTTGATAGCACTACCAGCTCTGCATCCCTATTTTTTTACCACAAACTGCCCTACGATGGTAAATCCCTGTACTCTTCCATATTTTCTCTTGTAAGTTTCTCTCGTATCGAGCTCACCTCGCTGTGCCTCTGCGCCTCTATAAGTTTGGTGTTTGTCCATCGACCAACATCCTGAATTCCTGCAAAGCAATTAAACACCCGTTTATGTCCTGATTCGATTCCACCTGCGGTCTGCTCAGAAAATCCGCCGTCACATTCTCCTTTCCTGGCTTATGCTTAATTTCGAAGTCGTATTCCTGTAACACCAATGCCCATCTATACAACCTACTGTTTAAAAACTTCTTTTCTTCATGAACGTTACCACCGTGTTGTCGGATTCTATTAGAAATTTCTTACCTAACAAATAAAAACGCAACTTCTTCACCGCGTATACTATGGCCAACATCTCCTTCTCTGCCGTCGCATACCTGGTTTCGCAGTCTTTCAACACCCTAGAAATGAAAACAATTGGTACTTCAACTCCATCCTGTATCTGCACCAACTCAGCCCCGATTGCATATTTCGACGCATCCGTCCTCAAAATAAAATCATCTTTAAAATTTGGATATTTTAATGCTAACTCCTTGTAAAATGCACCTTTTAAATCCTGGAACGCCTTCTCTCGTTCAGCAGTCCACTTCCATCTTTCCTTTTTCTTTAACAAACTCACCAACGGTACGCACACTTCAGAATACCTCGGTATAAACCGTTTGTAATAATTTAGCACCCTAAAATCCTCGCAGCCCTCTCACATTCTTTGGTCGCTGAATGTTTTCAACTCGTCCAATCTTTTATTGCAAATTTTCATCCCTTGTTCGCTAATTTCAAACCCTAAGTATGTAACCTTGCTTTTAAACAACTCGCATTTTTCTACGTTCAGCTTTAAACCTCCTTCGTCCAGTCGTTGGATCACCTTTTCTAAATGCTCCAGGTGTTTTGCTCGTCCCTTGAAAAAATTAACAAATCATCGACATAATGCGAACAGAAACCTTCATATTCATTAAACAACTTCTGCATCGCTCTTACAAGTGCTGCTGAAGAACTACTTAAACCAAATGGAACTACAGAAAACATATAAATCTCGCCTTCGATACTAAAACCTGTAAACTTTTACTGTCTTCATGCAACGGAATTAACCAAAACGAATTCTTTAAATCTAATTTGCTGAAAACTTTCATTTCATATACTTTATACAATAAATTATCCAACCCTTGTGGTTGCTCATACTGCGGTTTTGTAATCGCATTCAATTTCCTCGCATCTAAACAAATCCTTATATCCCTTTTATTTGGTTTTGGTACTATAACTACTGGGTTCACATATTGAGTTCTCGCTGGTTCTATAATACCCTCTTTTAACATCCTGTCTATCTCTATTTTAACCCTATTTCTTATGGCAAACGGAATTGGATACACCCTTGTATTAAATCCGATGTCTTCCGTGACCTCCAACTTATGTGTGTACCGCCTCGCAAATCTTGGCTCTTCATTAAATAACCCTACATATTTATTAAATAATTCTCCTAGCTTCATCTTAGTATCAATACTCACTTTCCTATCTGTTCATCATTAATTAATCTTACAAACATATTACATAATCGTACTTTAACCTGTCCATCATTATACTCTTTAATCATTCCTAATCCTGTACTATCTATATCATTTCCATTCCTATTTTCCTCACTAACCGTAGGCACCACCCATGACCTATCTTTATCAAATATCCTAATTGACCTATCCTTTCCATCTATATTCAATCCAAAATCCTCTATAAAATCCATACCCAATATGAAGTCTAACTGTAACCCTTTCGTAATTAAAAACTCTGCATTCCCTGCTTCTTTATTTCCTATATATATCGGTACACGGATAACATTATAAATCGTCGTTAGCTTTTGTTCATCGCTGACCATAAATTAATCCCTCAATTGTTCCTATTCTTTCCTTTAAAAATTCTCCATGTTCGACTACTACCCTATCATTTACCAGCGACAACTGTGACCCACTATCCACTAAAGCAACATAAACACGGTCCCTTAAACTAATATTTATAAATAACAAATTCTTTTTATTAAAAATGTAACTGTTTAACAACAAATCCCTTATACTATAGCAAACATCAATCTTTACTCCTAAGCAGTCGGTCGTCCAAAATTCGCATTTTTTTCTTGAGGCGACTCGTGAATTTCCACCACCTCAATCCTATCCGGGTCCGTTGTACTTGCGCTCGTCGTCATATGTTGGACGTTTACGTCCCTGTCCGTCCGGCTATTTCCATTTTGTATTCCTCCCCCTGTCGTCCGGCCGTCATCCTCGCCGTTGTCGTGCCGGTTTCTGTTCTGTCCATTGTAAGCGTTATCCCGGTGATTCCTATTGAAATACGGTCGTCTATGTGCCTCGTGTCCCCAATGATTCCTATGTCCGTAGTTAAAATTTTCCTGTCTATAATTTTGTCTGTTTTCATGGTACGGTGGTCGTCGACTGTCTTCCCTGTAACCCCTGTTTTGTTCCCAATGGTGTGTCCGCGTTTTCGCTTCCAGTACTGTCGCTAGGTCAGAATTTCTCACTACTCCTAAGAATTCCCTCAATGTCTTGACATTTTGTACCACTACAACTCTGGTAACCTCCGGTTCCATATGACCTGCCAGTAGAAGTACGATGTCGTCCTCGCTCAGTTTCGGTGTTAAGTGTTGCGCCTGATTGAACTTGTCGATCGCGTATTCTTCGCGCGTGCCGTGAGTCCTGCTATAATGTCCTGTAATTAGGTTCGTCCTTATGTCGGTCTGATGTGTAGTGTTCCAAAACTGTTCTATAAATAGTCGTTTGAAGTCCGCGTACGTGTCATACTGTTTACGAATAATGTTATGCCACTTTTCGGCATTTCCTGTCAAACTTGCCCCAACAATCTGTAATTTTGTTCGTTCGTTTTCTGTCCCTACGATCTCGTCTAGTCGGTCCAGGAATCCCATGGGCTGTTCTGTCTTACGTCCCTCAAACTTCGGTAAAGCGTCCCGGTTTAATCGAAAGTGCGGTCCGTAGTCTAGTCCAATTCGCCTCCTTTCTATGTCGTCGAGTTTCTCGTAAATTTGTCTAACGTCATGTCCTACCCTGGTTTCTAATCCCGTAACTTTGTCGTCAAGTTTTTCGTCCAGTTTTGTCCTACCGTGTACGTTTTCGTTTTGTATGGTTTCTAATGTTTGTCCTAAATTTTGTAGTTGGTCCCATGTCGTTTGTCACATGTTTCTATTTCTGTGCTTAAATTTGAAAACCCGCTAATCATTGTTTCTTCCACTGTGTCGACCCGTGTCTTAATTTCAGTTCTTAAGTCAGTCCGTGTCGCGTTCAAGTCTCCTTGCAAGTGTGCCCGTGTGTGTTCTAACTTGTCGTCAACCCTGTCTATTTGTTGTTGGACCTCTGTCCGCACGTCGTCTTTTGCAATCTGTATTTGCGTTAGTAAGTATTCCTGTGTGTGGTTCATTTTCGCCGTCAGGTCCGCGTGCGCTGTCCTAAATTCGTCCCTTAACTCGTTATGTGATTCCATAATTTTTATGGCTAACGCCGCATTCGCCTCTTTTTGTTCCGTGCGTGATTCATTAATTTTGTCTGTCAGTTCTGTATGTGATTCCACAATTTTTATGGCTAACGCCGCATTCGCCTCTTTTTGTTCCGTGCGTGCATCTTTTTGTTCCTTGCGTGCATCTTTTTGTTCCTTGCGTGATGCATTGAGATCGTCTTTCATGCTCATCAGAAATCTCATAAGGTCCTGGGTTCCGTCGTTTTTTGCTGCTCTCACCTCCGGTACCGTCGCCTGGTCCATGTCCGTGTCTGTTACCTCCAACTCTGTCTGCCTCGTGTCCGTCTCCTGTAGGTCGCCCCCTGCGTCTAGCTCTATGTCTTGTCTCCCTACATCCATTTCAACCCCGTATATCAGTCCCGATCTTGTGATTCTTTTGTGTCCTCGTCCGTCATCTCCGTTTCCTTGTTTTGAACTCGTTTCCTGAAAAAATAAAAAACTTGCGGGCCCCACCTAACTCGGGCTCCCGGATTCTACTCTCTTTCGCTCTAACACCTTTTAACCTTTTCTCGAGCCTCACGTTGGGTTTGCCACCTTTTGTATATAATTACTATGTTTTTTGTCTCTACTATTTTATATAATATAATTACTCCTCCTTTAAACAAGATTTTATTACACGACTTTTGTCGTCGTCACAATGATTTCAAATCGAGGTGCTTTAGCAAACGTTTGGTTGGTTTTCTTTTACTAATTACTATATTTTATATGCCTCGACTATTTGAAACTTTAATCTCAGGGTTTTCTCACCTACTCACCGTGGGTTCAATCGTGAGTAGATGTGCAATACCAACCAAACTGCACCCTCGTTTGTTTTACCACTTTTGAAATGTACTAAATTTATTTTAATATGCCAAATCTTATTAGATCAACGATGCCTGATGTCAAATTAATTTATGTAACTTTTATGACTTTAATTTCTGACGTTCTAATATATTCACGGTACTTACCAGAAATATACTGCGCTGAAGGCCTTCCTTTGACTGCTGGCTCAAGTTCGAAATTGCCGTACGCACTTTTACACAAGATTCTCCAAAATTGTCCTCTTGCGCACTGCCTCCAGGTATTTGTAAAACAATTTTGATGCCCCAAACCTGAAATAATGTTACCCCAATTTAGAATTTAGTAAAACCTTTATCTACTTTCCTGCGTCAATTCTTCCTCGCCGTATTCCTATCTCCTGTTCCTCTGCTCCGTATCCCGCTTACTTCTCTCTTCGCACAACCAAATCAATCCCGCTGTCTTAATACAAATCACTCCTAATCCTGCTATACCAATTATCCATACGATGTCCTTCTGCCGTTATATCTTCTCAAATCAATCCCAAAATTCTTTACGTCGTCGATGCCTTCTTTATCCACTCCAATATCCTGCTGCCGTAATACCCAAATCTATCTCAAAACCAACACTAATCTTCTCAAATAATATCCCGTCGCTTTCTCCTTTACACCAATAACCACTTCCAAAATCTTCCTTAATTACACGCTGACTTTCCCTTTTCACTTTTAAACACTTTATATACTTTCTTTTATACTTGGATTAAATAATACTCGATGAATACACAAATAAACTTTTATTTCAAAACTATTTTACAATTTTAACGCAGGTTTCATAAATAGGTCTGTATCTGAACAAATTTTAAAAAAGAAGTCCCTTATTTATATTGCTTAGTTATTAACTAAACAAACTTAGCTTACTACAATAACATTTTTTACATATATAACATCCAATAACAAATCTCCTATCTTTCAGTGTCCAACATACCTTCGCTATAGTCTTTATAATAATTTTAAATTTCTACCATTGGTCCAAAACACTTCACTAAACTCCAATAACCTTTTACATTTTGATTCACTTTAAATTTTGATTTACAATTCGTCTAAAAGTTTGATTCTATAAAAAGGAAAAGCCAAATAATTCATACACGACCTGGACGCTTTGTTATATTGCAGATATCCATAAATGCGTCCGGCTTTCCGACGGCAAATGTACTCTCAACTGGCTCATGAAATATCAACTCAGTATAAAACCTCAAGTACCGTGCATTATATCAACGTCATAAAGTCATGTTACTACCTTTTGGCATATAAGTTTCAATCTGAAATGGTACATACTTTAACGTATGTAAAGTATAGCAAAATTTATAGTTTTTAAATTATTAAATCTGAAATATTTACCCTATCGTTTGGCATACACCCCTATTAATACAAATATACCTTTAGAAACCTTCTAACCCCCTCCCTTACACAATAATATATATATATATATATATATATATATATATATATATATAAAACAAGGATTATTGGATCTATTGGAAATAGGTTTCAACTTTACTATCCCACCAAAAGTCTTTGTTTAAATTCATTTCTTTTAAAAGTGCCAATCTTAGCGTGTGCGTCATATTTGCATTTTTTGAAGTAGAAGGAAGCGAAGCTAAACCTTTTGGAACACAACAGTGAACTAATAATAATATTTTATTAAATGGTAGTTCATAACGAAAAGGTGGCTCGTAGCATGGAGCTTTTTCAATGTATCCAAAAGTCTTATAATTTTGATATTTTCCTAGTACTTACTATAAGTGATCATGATATTCCTCTTCATACTTCCAGATAAAGATTCTACGTTCCAGCTGGCTCTCCGGTAAAAGAAATGTAGAAATGATTCAAGTTTATTACAAATATTTTTTTGAACGATAGATTATTTTGCTGTATGCATATATAATGTAACGTAACGACTTTTGTTTTTTAAATTTCCTCACTTGTAACAAAAATTATTTTATTTTAATATACTGCGTTATGCAAGATAAGAAGTCTGTCACTGATTTTAGTTTTAATTTGCACGTTAAAAAGTAAAATCGAAAATAAATTCAAATTATTGTTGTAAATTGGGGAGCGAAATTTATTCGAGCGGCTTAATTATAACAGAAAACTTGTTTAATCAGGCTAAAGGTCGACCATTAATACTCTGGCGGCTAATTATAGAATAATAGTTTTACATTTCATGCATATTTTTTTATGCACAGTATATGGATGATAACACATCAGCCACGAAAGCTGAAAATACAGGCTCGAATCGTGTCTGGAAGTTTATATTTTTTCATCTTTCAATTAGGTTAGCGTTTTTTAATGTGTCATTAAAGTTTGAATTTAGTTTTCGATATAAAAGGATTAATAGTTCTCCTTACCATCGTTCGTTCCATGGGGTATTTTTGTGTCATTCTGTAACTACAGAGTCTATCGCATGTTCTCGCGAACATAGATATTCTTTCGTGCTAGCGTTATTCGTAAAGCGCTGCAATTACAGACCATTTTGTTATTGCGATATTAATCAGCAGCTTATTTTGTTACGATCGTAATTTGTGAAGTAGAGCTGCCGTAAGTTACCATAAACGACGACTTGGGTTGTGTGTGGTGGTTCTTAATAGAGATATAAAGACGTTAATTACAATTTAATCGTCTGGATGCGCATCTTATGAGACCTGGTTTTGTGGCGGTATTTAAGGAACATATTTCTTTGACTACTCTCTCGAATAAACACAGACGCTTAAAAAGTAAGCTCTTACGGCGTTCTAGGTGAAAAATTCTCCAACCAGTAATTTAGTTTATGTTTAATTGCTCTTCAGGGGATAACTAATAACGTCGACTTTTAGATGGTATAGTCTAAATTAGCAGAGTGTAAATGACACGTTTAACTAATTTGTTTTCCTTTGTATTTAACGTAATATGCAGTAATATTTTTACTATTTCGCAATAATAAAGCAATATCATGCTAAAAAGAATCGTAGTTGCTTTGGACAATGTTTGGAGATTATTAAAAACTAAACTGAAACAATCTATAACACGAAAACAATTCTGACATGATAAACGTCGCGAACTTGTGACATTTCAGTTGTGGTTTGTAGTATAATAGATAAACTACTAGATTTAGCATGTGGAAGTTATTCCGAGTCTCGAGAAATTTACTGCTTTCAATTTGATAAGAACAACTATGTAGGTTTAAATGTCGCTTCACTTCAAATTCGAACTAGACTTGCGTTAAAGTTGTATGAGTTCCATAGTGTTAGCCTAATTGGCAGTGGTTGTATTGCTTGTGCACAGTGAAACGACCCTTAGAGGGCGAAGAAGGGAGTGTAGTTCCTTAAAAGCTTTATAGCGTAACTGTATGTTGTGTAAGTTTTTATCTATGCCACCAACACATAGTTACATATTACGGTTGATATTAATCGGACTAAAGACGAACTTTTTGTAATGTAGAGCGAATAGTCCTCTGCTATATTTGCATTTTTATTAAAATTGCAACATAGTTAAACAAGTGTGTAAATGGGTATGTGTGGTCTAAATGTATATACTTCGTTCTACCGAATTTTATCGTGAATTAATAGGACGGTTAATTTTAAGATGATACAGTGAGTGATAACTTGGCAATTTTATTTATTTTTTTTTCTTGCGTGTATACAATGTAAATTTTTGGACTTGTATGCGGTCTTTATTATATACGTAAATCTACCGAATTTGTAGCGTTCGAAACATACTGATTTTAATTGTTTTTAAGTTTATTTAAAGCAAAACCTATGATTGAAATTGAAAATTGTAACTGAAGGAATAACATTTCATCATTGGGTCTTCAGTCTGTGAACTGGTTAGACGCGTACTCTCATTGTTTCCCATTCCAAACTAACATACACATTTTCCTGAAATTTGTACAATCCGTATCTATCACTATCTGTGTGCAAAAGTCTGATCTCGGTCTACCTCTACTTTTTTTTTCTATCTCTACTTTTAATATATCCCATACTAGTCCTCAAAAATGCCTTAGAACGTATCCTGCCCTAGTAGTTCTCCAATTTTTTTTTCACAGATATCTTTCTTCCTCTACTATTTCTATAATCTGTTTGTTATTAACCTTGTCTGTCCATGCTATCATCGTTATACATCTGAAGCACAACATTCCAGAAGGCTTCTATCTCTTTCTGTCTGCTTTTCCTACTGCCCCTGTTTCATTGACGTACTTTGCTGTGCCCCACACGTATGCTTTGAACAATTTTCTTCGTGTCTCTGTTTGTTGCCTTTGAACATATCCGCTGTTCTTTCTTGTTAAATGCAGTTTGGTCACCTTCTATTGTTCTACAGTTATATACCCTATTTTCACGCTATGCAGTGGTATGTGAAGAGAGGCGGCTCCGTGGCGTAGTTGGTATGCGTGTGACTACTACGCCCAAGATCCCGGGTTCAAATCTCGAGACGGTCTGTTTGAAAAATGTTAGGCGAGCATTTTTCACAAAAATATGCCCTCGTTTGGATGAGAGGTTAAATGGAGGTCACGCGTGTGAGTGTTGTCACGCACGTTAAAGTTCCCTACCTTGCTTGGAACAACAATGGTTCGGCAAAATTCCAAATCTTCCAGGTAAAAAAAACTCGCTTTCTGGCCAATGTAGTACCTTTGGGTGGAGCATTGGAAAATCATATGACTGCAAAGTTGCCCAGCATTTGAACATTTGTCGAATTAATAGTTTTTCCAATATATTATTTCGCACAATCAAAGTTAGTTGAAAATACTTCACAAGCCACACTGCCGACTGCTTGAAAAATGGCAGGTGTACATTTTTCACAAAAATTACGCTCTCGTTCGGATGAGAGATTAAATGGAGGTCCTGCGTGTGAGTGTTGTCACGCACGTTAAAGATCCCTACCTTGCCTGGAACGGCAAGGGTTCGGCAAAATTCTAAATTTCCAGGCAACAAAAACTCGCCTTCTAGCCAATGTAGTACCTTTGGGTGAAGCATTGGAAAAGTAAATGAACGGTATGTGAAGGGGGTTAAGCAGCCTATGGCTGTCAAGGATCCCCCGACATTTAGACATTTGCCGAATGAATAGTTTTCCGGTAAATACTTTCGTACAGTTAGCATTAGTTGAGAACATTTCAAAACCAATACCTGTAGTTGTTTATAATAATCATGTTTAAGTACATTTATTTTTTTGCCAGTTTTTCCATCTTGTGACTAGTTGGATGCGTATTTCCATCGATTTCTATTCTGAGCTAACCTACACATTTCCCTGAAATTCCCACATCCTACATCTTTCACTATGTGCAATAATCCAACCTAGGTCTTCCTCTACTTCTCTTTTTTTCTATCTCTGCTTCTAATATATTCCGCAGTATTCCCTCATGTCTTAGTATGTGGCCTATTGTCTTATTTCTCCTACTTTTTACTGTTTTACACATATTTCTTTCTTTTCCTACCATTTGTAGTACCTCTTTGTGCTTAACTTTGTCTGTCCATGATATCTTCATTATACTTCAGTAGCATCACGTTTCAAAGGCTTCTACCTTTTTCTTGCCCGCTACTCCTACTGTCCAGGCTTCCCAGGATATCTCAAGTCATCATTTTCAATGTCTAATTCGTTGTAATGGTGTTAGTTCCTCTTCTGCATATATATATATATATATATATATATATATATATATATATATTTCCTAAATATTCCTGCCATCTAACCACTTTCTCTACAATTTCCATAATGACGTTTCCTCACACGTCCCTTATATTATTGCTATACGGTTTATATCCCTAAAATTCATTCTAATTAGTTTATATGCTTCGTCTGTCTTTCCTATTTCCATCTTAGTTTGTACCTCTTTGCACTTTTCATCATCACTCCATCGTTCTTTAGGTTTCCTACATTTGCGAATAATTTCCCATTTTATGGCTTTATATCTCTGCTTTCCTATTTCGTCTGACCCATTTTTATATTTTTGCCTTTCTTCCATTAAATTCAGGATATCTTTTGTTATCCATGGTTTCTTTTTTTTTTGTGTATACCCCAGAATATCTCTGGCCGTCATGTCTAAGGTGAATTTAATTTTATTCCATTCTGTTTCTACTTCCTGAATATCAGTAATTTTCCCAATATCTTTCAGCAATTCTTTTGACTCGTGGATATCTTTATCTTTTAGTTTCTCAAAGTCAAAGTGCTTTTTCCATTCCTTTTTTTCAAATTTTTAAATTTAGGAGCGGCCTTTATTATTACGATGTTGTGATCAGTGTCTATATCTGATTCTGGATAGCTTCTACAGTCTTTTACTTGATTCCTAAGCCGTTGTCTAATAAGAGTGTAATCTATTTGATATCTTCCTATATCCACTGGCATCTTTCACGTGCATCGTCTTTTAGCATGATGTTGAAATAATGTGTTTGTGATGGTTAAATAGTTTTTGTCGCAAAATTCTACTAACCTATTTCCTCTGTCGTTTCTCATGCCTAAACCAAATAAACCTACTACTGCTCCATCCCTACCCTCACTACCGCTGCATTAAAATCCCCCGTAATTATTAAATTTTTATGTCTTTTTACCTATCTTAGTATGTCTTAGATATCTTCGTAGATCGCTTCTACTTCTTCCTCACTGTGGCTAGAGGTGGACAATACTTGTATTATTACTGTATTCACCGGTTTAGATTCTAATCTATTGTAAGTTGTTTTCTACACAGCGCCCTATCTTTTCTCGTATAACTATTTTCACACCAGAATTTCATTCCTCTGCTCCTGTATGAATTACCCTGAAGTCCCTACTCCAAAAATTTTCCCCTCTGACCACCGAACTTCGCTACACCCTACTATTTCTACTGCTAACCTATCCATTTTAATTTTTAAGTTCTCTAGCTTACCTACTTGCTTCATGCTGCTGACATTCCACGCTTCGACTCGCAGAATGTTCCTGATTATTTTTCTAAGTTTTCCAATCACACCTCCAAAGTAGTTCTCGCCTGGAGGTCCGAATGGGGGACTATTTTACCTGCGGAATCGTTTACCTCGGACGATACCATCATTTTAAATTTAAGTACGCTTTGTACTTGGGAGGTAATGTAGTGGTTTCCCGTTGCTCTCCACATCGCGGTAGTGTGTCTTAGAATGCCCTACCGACCCATATGGTTTCTGCCAATCTAAGTACCGAAAGAGGCGCTGTCCTCTTTCGGGGACCTGTCTTTGTCTGGTTCCACACTAAAGACCCTACTAATTTGTTTAAACCTGTAGTTTGGCTCTTTAGATCACTGGAACGCGGAAGCCATTCCACATGTTCTAGTAATCTAGAACTTCAAGGTGCAGGTCCATTCGGAATGGGAATAACATTTAATTGTATTGAATTAGGTACTGAAGATAAATAAAATAGCTTCTTCGTCATTGTTGCATTTAAACATAATTCCCTGAAATTTAGGAGACATTAGTAATAATTTAAATTACCTTGAATAGTTTTGAAAAGTATCTTAATAATATTGTAGCACCGATTGGTCTGCCTCTGGCCAGAATAGTTACATTAAAACGTAAACGAAGCTGTTACGTTTCAGGTCATTAGTGTCGAATTTACACTAACATGTTCCATAAAAAAAATTGCACTAATTCATCTAGTAGTTTTGGAAATAAAGAGTTTAACGTGGTTGTTGGTTAACGAAATATTCATGCCATTTAAGAATATTTCTTCGTTTAACAAGGCTGAGCGTATAATGGTTTATTATAGGACGTTCATATATAATATAAAATCAAAAACTGAAAACGAAACTATTGGGCTTCTTAATCTGTGAAATCTTCTAGAGGCCGAAATTTGTGTAGTACAACTAGTTCAACAAGAAGTGTATGCGCAAGAAATTACTAAATTAAAACAAAAGTCGATATTTTCGACTTCAAGCAAGTTCAGTCGTTAAATTCGTGTGTAGACGAGCATGAGCTGTTAAGAGTAGGTTAGATTTTTTATCGTCCAGTTACGTTAAGAGGCACCTGATAATTCTGCCTAATAAGCATGTTCTGACAAAATTAATAATGCTTGATTACCACATTTCATTATTGCATTCTGGTGCGCAAACGTTGTTGGCTTGTATGCGTGAGAAATATTGCCCTATTAATGGCATAAACCAAGCCAAAGACATTGTGAGATCATGTGTTAAATGCTTTAGAGTTAAACCCAATGGAATAAAATAATTAATGGGTAACTTACCTACAATCAGAATGAGTCGAGCATGTTTTTTTCAAAATTGTGGGGTGGTTTTGCTGGTCCGTTTGAGCTACGAAGATACAAGGACCTAAATAATAAATCTTACACGGCACGCGTGTATTTTTTGTTTGCATGATAACCAAAGCCATGTCTTTTTAGAAGTAGTGCCGGATTTAACCATAGAAGCATTCAAAACTACATTAAAATGCTTTTCTGGTTGTGGAGGCAAACCTCCACACATTTATACGAACTTCATAGCACCAAATAAGTAATTGCAAAGGCTGACAAAATATTTGTTAAATAATGGAAATTGGAATCGGTTAAATGAAAAATCAGCAAACATAGGCACTACCTGGTACTTTATTCCCACACTTTCGCAAAGTTTTGGAGGAGTTTGGGAGACCGGGATAAAGTCCTTACATTTGACTTTCCAATGCTCCATCTGAGGATCCTACATTGGCCAAGAAGCGAGATTTTTTATCTGGAAGGTTTGAATTTTGCTAAACGCTTGCTGTTCCACGCAAGGTAAGGATCTTTTACGTGTGTGACACCACACATGGAACCTACATATTACTTCTCATCCGAACGAGGGCGTATTTTTGTGAATAATGCTTGTCTAACATTTTTTCTAGCGGTATGTGTCGGGAATCGAATTCCGGATCTTAGGATCAGCAGTTATACGCGAACCTGTCTGATCCATGGAACCGCCAAGAATAAGAGTTTTGAGCCGCGCTTTTTTGATCTATGAAACTTTTTCTACAGTACTAATACAAATAGAGGCCATGCTTAATTCCCGCCCTCTATCCTAATTGTCTGACTATCCAAACTGTTCAAATCCATTACCTCCTGTTCATTTCTTCGATTGTTCGAAAGTTAACGATGGTGCCCGATCCAAGCACATTATTAGAAAACGATCAAATTTGTGTCAGTCTATGCAAAAAGTGGTTTGGCAGTTCTGGCTTCGTTGGTCAGCTGAATACAGTCCTGATCTGTTTCAGTACCCTAAATAGCGTCAAATGGGACAAGAGTTAATCGAAGTAGGTGATCAAAGATGATAGAGCCCTGCCTCTTCAGTGAAATATGGGAAGGATCGTCAAAGCATTTGCCGACAAAGATAATATTGTTTGTGTTATTTCAGTGTCAATCAACCATGATGTAGTAAGAATTTCATTGTGCAAGATATGTATTTTGTAAAGATTAATTGCTTACATAATACTTATCAATTATGAAACTTGAATATTTCTCTTAATTAATATTGATGTTGGCTTTTTTTGTGTAGAGACAGTATGTTACTGCTAAAACTGTGGTTTAATGTGTTTTATTCTTACATTCGAAAGAGGGCGCATTTTAGTTCAACAACTAGTTAGTGATCACTGGAAGAAAGTGGATGCAAGGGTTGTTAAGTCGAACGCGATGATGACAGCATCTTTTTGTGGAGATGCCATTGCATTTGTTTAGTTACACATTAAAATAGTTTTTTCTTAGACTTTCCTATTATATTTGCTAAAAATGCTAAGATAAATTCTACACGTAGTTTATTTCAGAGAAAGATGTTGCGATTTTGGCGATAACGGTCTTCAACGATATTGATTACAATTTCTAATGATAAGTATTTTTGTGCCAAATGATCTATTCCCTTTTTCCAGGAAAAAAATATTTCAAAATCTTTGTACGGTAAACAATATAATTTAACATTTAATTTATGTTAATTTGCAAGTCTATAGCACTTTGTGCAACTAGAATCATATCTGACACGGCAGTTAAGCACCGCTGCGCTTGTTCTGTACTCGGAAAAGGGATTGATCGCCAACATCAAATTTTTGCATTCATGAATATATTATAATATACTAATATTAGTTTGTAAATGCAAAATTTTGTCCAATCAGGTAGCCCAAAAGTTTGCACGTAGTATCGCACCATTTATGTTATTCATGTACGCTAACGACATTAATTTTGACAGCAGAAAATGATGTATTTATAATTCCATTTACTTAGAAAACAGCACAAATATCTACAAAGACAAAAAAGTTAAAATTTACTATGTTCGTTTTATTTATGCTAGTATTACACACCCTAAACGTATACACACGCAATCTTTTCCCTTATAGTATCTCATAAAATAATCAGAGATTCTCTCGAGAATCGCATAAGAAATAAACAAAGACCAAAATATATCTATTTTCAACCCACGAAACAGTCATCATGTATTTTTCTAGTTTTCTTTTGAACGTCTTCGTCGACCGACCGCCCTACACATTAATTTATTGTGTTGCCTGGAACTGGAGAACGTTTTTCTGTCATTATTATTTAATAACCTTGTATACAAACCCTGAAGATGAGACTAAATTTTCATAGAACGTAGTGTAATACATTAACTTAATTGTATTTTATACAAGAAGGAAAGTAAATGATTTGAAGGTTTTGTTGAGTGTTTTTGAATTATACTCGAATGGCTGTGTGTACTGCATTGTACGCTTATAACACCTAAATAATACATTATGTTGAAAAAGATGTATCTGCGTAGAACATACCTAAACGAGACGCTAACAAAACATCACGCATTCCTTATTGCACAAACTGAAGTTATTTGATTTGACAGATTTTCTTTATTTAAAAGTTTCTTTTTGCTTATTCAGAAGCTTACTGGGCGACTCAACATATTACAGATATCAATTTTAATTTTTAACTATGGAATCCAAATTGCTAACGCTTTTGAAAATTGGTTAGGCTTTTTTGTGATCTACAGTCATACAATAATATTTTAACGATACGTCAAACTGTCTACACTTGAACAGGCGCAGTATCCACATTCAAAACGTGAATGACAGCTACATTCGAACGGGGCGCTGTCTTACACAAAAATTATTGGCATGTTACAAGGGGTGCACCTAACATAGGAACTTTCTAGGCGTTAATATGAATAAATCTGGTACGTCTTCCTTTGTATTTAGAACATTCTTACAACGATTTTCACTTTCTCTTGGGGGGTTGATTGATTAATTAAAGTAACCCATGGATTCTCTAATATCCCCAAATAGAACCAGTGAACTTTAAGGAAGGATTTCCTAAAAATGATGGAACACAAATATCTTCCGACTTGCTAGGGGTCTATTCCTTGGGTAGAGCTTATGAGGATTGGTCGTGGTTCTTTTTACAAAACATTATTCTCTTACTAGGGCTTGATTCTTATCAAAACAGGGGTTTAGGGAGGGCGCCACCAAGTCATTAAGTTTTAAACACAGGGTTTCCTTAAGGGGGACTTGGAAGTCCTTAGAAAGGAATCTCGTATTAACTGCTAACGCAGAAGCTGTAAAGAAAATTTAATTAAATTAAAAAAGGTGAGGACACAAGAGGTATTCTCTTGTTACCTCGTATAAAAGAACAGAAAAGATTAATTATGCACACAATATTATGAACACAGATTTTACGCTTCTAATTCTGAAAAGGCTATTAAAGCTTCTTGTTAAATCGGGGTTACCACTTTATACTATTTGTTCATATACCTGGTTACACTATTTCTGAACTTACTTGTTCAAAATAAAACAATTAATTAAGAGAAATTAAATGTTCATTCTTTAATTAAAAGTTGTTTCTTCATAAAAAATTGTATGTATAAAATTTACGTTTAAAAAAGATAATACAAATTTCATCTATCCTGAAGTAGGATTATGAATTCAAAGGAAATATCAAAAACTTTAAGAGTTTCTTTTACTACAAAAATTTAACTCAAATCTATACCAAAAATACCAGATCTGTTATTCGGTTGTAAGTTCGAAAACTGTAATTGAAATTATGCATAAATGAAACTTTAGTCAGAACTCTATGGATTTGCTTAATTTCATTATTAATAATAACTGTGATTACACTGCATTTATATTGACAATAAAAATATATCAAAGTCCTTTTTAGTTTGTTAAACAAAATTATAGTACTAATAAGTCATCTTAAAGTTATTTGCTGGTGCAGCCTTGTATCAAAGTTCGCCAAGTGCGCAGACGTCATGTAAGAATAATACAAATTTCTTACCTACAGATGTTGTTTGTGTGATGGTACTACATCATGTGTAAACAGATGTTTATACATACGGTCCTTGGAAAACAATTGACGTCGCCTCCACATGTTGTACAGCAACAATCTGCTGCGTGATCCTTGTACCTGACCATATGGGCTTAAAGCGTGTCTTCTATACGCACCAAAGGGACAAACCAAAATCCATAACAGCGGTTATTGAAAATACGCCAAACTTCGATATACTACCACATGTAGATCGTTACCAAAATAATTATCCTCGTGTACTTGTCCACATAGTTATTTGTAAATTCATACTTGCAATTTCAAAAAGACCAATTTCATTAATTATCATACGTTAGATTCTAACCATAAAATTTCTATTCACTTTGTAGAACATTTCTTTAAAATTTAAACATACAGTTTCATCGTTTAACTTTTCCATTAAATCCAACTACTCGTTAAGTTGAAGGACGGTCATCATTGACAAAATATTTCCTAATCGCTACACCTACGCGATTGAACTATCAACTCGATACTCGTAAATGCAAATAACGGATCAATATCATCTTGAAACACAACATTTAAACGGCTTAATTTTTATAAAACCAGATAAAAGAAATCATTGTAACAAATAAATTTGCGAAGGAGTCTTCAAATAAATATGCAAAACGATTATTTAAATGTAATCCATAGGAATTTGCAGAAGAATTCGTAAAAGAAATATTTAATTGAAAATTTTAAAAGTGTGTAAAATGAATATTTAAGTGAATATTTTATCGTAGTGTAAAAAAAGGAAAGAAAGAAGAGCGATAACACAGAATTTTTTAGTTTGTCTAGTAAATTGATTTTTAATCGCTTACCATTATTAGAAATCACTGAAACAAGTGTCCATTACACTTGGATTTTTCCACTATGGCTCAAAGCCACACGCAAATTACTTGCTAGAACTCTCATGTTCCCCATGTTAACTCGTGACAAGTGTTCTAGCCAAAGTGAACGCTGGCACCTTGTGCACGACATAGGAATGCTGTTTGGCCTTGATATATATTTATACTAATATATAACGCCTGATGTCAGCAACCAAACTAGCATCTTTGTATTGCAGTTAGACCTCATGATTCCAATACAAATATTTATTTAATTGAAGATCTTTACATGAAATAATTAACTAGACAAAAGGTGTGTAAAACTAATAATTTATTGGTGTTCTGCAGTGGTCAAAAAAACTGTTACAACATTCGGGAATAGTTGAATTAAGAATTCCCGAGGATTAACCAGTTCAGTTCCAAATTTTGATCAGTGAACCAGTTATGAAATCGTGATATAAATGAAACTAGATTAAGTTCATCTATTGTTACATGCCGGAAATCGGTATGTAAACATTTCTGTTATTAGTTTAAATTTGTAAGGGAATACGTGCCAATAATTTAAAAGACTTGTGCGTGCATTTCCGTCACTTTAGATAATTGCGTCGGCGCCCGGGATTGCACAGACGCGGAGTGTGAAAGTGAGTGGTGATTTCCGTCACGTCATGGACGAGTCAACTAAACGTCGAACGGAGTGGTTATCTGTGTGCCGTTTTATCTTGTCTTCTCTTGCAGATATGTAGGTTTCCTTTTATCTCTGCCCTGTATTGTTCCTCACCTTATTCCTTTTACCGTACCGCTACAGAAGAAAGAAGACACATTAATTTGGATTCGACAAGGGGGGCAAAGGAAGACCCATGCCCACAACGCTCAACCACATCGAGAACCTGACGGAAGATAGCTGCAATGTAGGGAAGAGTTCTACAGTTTACGTGAGTACATTTATCTTTCTCTTTGTATGTGATAATAATTTGTACATAAATATGACGTAACTCCTTATTGCGCATTATTAGTCAAATATTTATTGTGTTACCAACTGTCGTAGTGGCTCTTATAAATTACACCCGGGACTTTAAAAGTATACCTTAGACTAGGAACCGGAGTATAACACTATGTGATTAAATTGTTGTAGTTAGTGATTGACATAAATAAACAGTAATAAACACATAATAGTGCTTCCCCTGTTAAGTGGATCGTCGTATTTAATAAGATAGTTTTGTTGCATTAAGGAGTTATTAATTAGTGATTAATTAGAATAATAAATTGTCTTTAGTATATTAGAATTTCACTGTACCTATGAATAAAAGGACTTGTGTAATCAGTTAATAATAGAAAAATTGTTGTCACAAAAGCAATTTCGTTACGATATTAGCATATTTAAAAAAACTTTAAACCTTGTTCTGGCGAACATGTACTTCAATGTCTATTATTCAAACCCCTTGCCTCGTTCCGATCGATAGTTATCATCCACAACGATTAATTAACTTTGATGTACCAAATATAGTGAGAAGATCCCAATCTTATGAGAATATTCAACAGTATGGTTACAAACGACTAGTTTTGCCTTTGTACCAACAACTGCGGGATATTAATTTTGACCTTTTGGACACTTTTACAGGCGATGGGTGCATTTTGCGAAGCAGTACTTACTTTTTATATAAATAATTGTGTAACAAGAGGTTTTCCAAAATGCAGTAAAAAATATTTACCCTGGTTAACGCCAGATATACTGAATAATATTAAACAAACAGTTCTCGCCCCAAACTAAGAACACAATCACAAGATCATCAAAACCAATTTACACCTCTCCGATCACAACTTAAATTGGTATTCAGCAAGCATATAATATGTATATTAATTCAATAGAAGCAAGTATTAACCACAATTCTACAGCGCTTTAGATTTACATAAAATTTCTAAGACAAATTAAGTCAGAACCAGATTTTCCAAAGTCACCACAAATGACGAAATTGTTTCTGCATTTGTTGATTTTTTCTTGTGGACAAATGGAGAAAAATCTTAATATACCTTAAAGAACCCTAATAACGCGTTAAATGATAGCAAACTTGATACTATCAATATAATTTCTTATGTAAATGGTCAAATCATTCTGATTTTTTTTACTACCAATGGGAGTAATTGAAAGTGTAGCTTTCATAATTTGAGATTAGCAATGCGAATAAATGCGTTTTCAAAGTCGTTTGACTTATCTGGAGTTCGAGCTCTCTTTTCATTATTCTTTTATTTTCCAAAAACGTCGATATGATGCATTGGTAATTTACCTTCGAGTAACTTTAATACCATTGGTTTTACAATCATACTCTCCAACTTTATACTGCTGTTTTTATTCATCTTTCCTTGGACATCTCTAATAATTTTTGTAATCAATTTTATCGAATTTGAGTTCAAGACGGTTTTTCAATAATGTTCACTATTTATCGATTGCATTGGGTTTATTAGACGTTTTTAGTTTTATATCAGGAAAATTTTGATTATATGATGTTATTTTTGAGGGCTGAAGGTGGTAGCGTCTTTGGGCGTTTTATGAAAATTAAATATTACCTGTTCCAAACTCAGGAACTAGTGGTTTTTTGAGGTTTTTAAAAACTAAAGTAGAATAACCACCTTTGAATTTGATGGTATTAATTTCTCTTTGCATCGCTCTAATATATATGTTTCGTTACGATCCGGTAAAACTTGGCTTAGTTGTGTATTTCACTGTTTCTAATATTTTTCCTGACTGAGTATTGATTAGCTATTTATTTTCCTCCGCCCGCAGCATCAACCTCCTAGCTTGAGCTAGCTTTTTCAATATACAGTAACCAATTTATCCAGATAGTTCTTAGTGTGGTTTACGCATATACTTCAACATTTGCTTTCTCCTCCGTATTCGTTCTTCCGCCCTTTCCCTATTGTTGTCTTAGCTACTCCATTATACATCAAAATATGACATATCATAGTAGTATTTCTATTTTCCTGAACTATTTAATAAGAACCAACTATCCCCAAGATTAGCCGACGGACTTACTTTCTTCTTTGTTTAATATCTACATTTCCGCTGTCTAGTGCTTTCTGCAGTTTGTTGCTACCACTAGAAGCATCCTAGATTTTAATATCGAGCGTTGAGCCTTAAACATCTTTCCTTCTTATACTGTTTAAATTTTTTTGTGCCTGTTATCATTTGTGATCTAACGTAAAGTAACGGAAATCTTTTACTTCTCTATCTGATCTTATAATTATTATCAGCTTTACCTATTCTTTAATTTTTATTATTTTCATATGCAAATCTCTATATAGCACCTTTTTCGTTTCAATTATGTATATTTCTAGCATCTTTTAAGCTTCTACTGATTATATTATATTATTCTCATACCTCATCATTTGAATTCTCACTTCCTGAATTACAATGGCTCTCTTCTTTTTCCTACTTATTGTTTATTTTAAATACAAGTTAAATAAGATTAATGGTATGGTACATTCCTTGCTTATACTGTGGTCGATTTCTGTATTCGGCTTTCTTATTTTATATTTCTATTGCTGTCATTTGTTCCGTATCTAAATTATTCTCCTATTTATAATTTGTACCAACTTCTTTTGTTATCTTACATTATCAACACTTTCTCGTATCTATCACATTTACAAGCCCTATTATTGTAGTCTTTCCTATTTTTATTCTTACCTATTATTTTATTCTTAATGTTAAAATTGCTTTTCTAGTACCATGGCCCTTTGTTAATTCAAATTGATTTTTCTTAGTGTCTTTTTTATTTTATTCTATATCCTGTTATATTATTTTGTTAATATATTTGAGCAATAGCTTAGGTAGCTGTTGGTCTTACAATTTTTGTGTTTTTTCGATCCTGATATTAACTTTCTGTTTTATTACCAATTTGAGCTATTCTACAATCTACCATATTTCTATATTTCGTCTCTATTTTGATGTGTTAATTTGTATCTATTTTGGTCCAGAGTTTACCGTTGTCATATTCAAATCACATTCTGCTGATGTTAAATTGTTGTTACTATCTATATCTGCATCTGAGTAACTTTAGCAGTCTTTTACCTGATGTTTGTGTCTAATCCTTAACCTCTTATAGCCCACCTAAAACTTACCTATGAAATATCACGAGATTTTTCACGTGTAAGAAGCACGCTTGTGCTTTTAAATATTAAATAGATACAAGTTTCTGATATTATACGATCGTTTCTTTCGCTTCACACTTCAAAGCCGTTGGGATCTCATATTGCTTGCACACACAGCCTCTTTTTACTTTGCTCATCTTCATGATTCGATGTCACCTGTACAATCACTAAATCTGACTGTTATATTCTATCGCCAACTTGTCTGATACTTTTTACTTTTCTGGATTTCTCATTTACATTACCACGTGCACTTGTATGAGTCGACGATCTTAATTTCTCCTGATTAAAAAACTCGTTCTTTTAGGAACTTGCTTTAACTAAGCTCTATCAAATCTAATTGTATCTTTCTCATCTCCAACTCGAAATTCTCAAACCTACTTACCCTCATATCACCCCGCACGTTTCGCGTTGTGATTCGATGAACAGTCTTCCGTTTTGCTGACTTCCTTCTTGTTCTATCTTCTGTGTCTGTTCAAGTTTCAAATAATATAGCTAGAACATCAACCTTTTCTCTCTCTTTAAAATGTAAGTATTCTCACAGGTTAGGGTTGATAGACAGTAGTAAAGTTATGTCAGTGCCACGGGCTTGACAAGACACAGTCTAGTCCCATATTTTCGATGTTAAGGCGTTGTAAACACGATGTACGTGTCTTAAATAAAATTGGATTTTAGTTGATCCTGTTTGATTATCATGATTTTTAAATAAGTGCGCATATTCATACTAAACAGTGTCTTCTTGAATCTCTCTGGCATTCGAGTTGGATGAGGCCATACCGATATCTAGGATGAAGTATGAAGATCATTACCGTAATCTCTCTGTCTTGGGAAAGGTTGCGGTAGTTGTTTTTCATAATTGCATTCTGTCGAGAGGAGCGAAAGAATTATTTATAGTATGTCAGGAGTACGGAGAGGCGGATGCTGTCGTTCGTTACTTCTTATTCTTTAAATAAACTTTATTATTCGACGGGTTATGATTTCCTAATATGCTCAATCTTTCTAAGAATGAAAACCGAAATTTGTTCAATGGGAAAATAATTAGAACTAACGTGCCCAAAACTTTTTATTAATATTTGTAACTTGTGGGTCATTCTTTGTCTCAAATAAACCTTTTCGTAATTAAAATTTAAATACTATTTTTGTTTTTGTTGCAGGTAAGATTGTTGTGGAGCATTTGATGTACTAGTAAGTTGTAATTTTATTTTTATTTTGGATTGTAGCTGTAAGTTTAATAACTGATGTATAATAATAGCTCTTTTATTTGCCGTTATTAAAAGCCATTATATCACTCATATGTGATAATACATGTCTAGCCTGGAATAATTTCTGGAATAATAAAGGCATAACATGAAAATGCAAACAAGGGTTTTTTTCAATAAAATCGTGCCAGTAATTGGCTTTCGGTGGAAATAATCGCACGAGTACCATGTCCAATTGCGATCCGGTTAATAGCATTCTGTTTTCATTAAATATTCAAAAACTTTGTTTTCGGGAATTTTCCGACTGATTTATGTAAACCTTTGTTCTGTAGAAACTCACTTTCTGGTGCGGAATTAATTGTTTCTTCAGACCACTTTGAGAAAAATGCATACCAGCAGTGTGTGATTATTTCTAAATACTCGGGTAGTAGCGTCAAACCATTGCAAAAGAAGTAAGCTAACTTTCTGAATGCATAACCCTAGCTTTGGAAGTAGGTTTTCAATTGAAAATCTGAGTGGGTGGGCGCGTATGAATTTTCTTATTGTGGCTTACCTTATGCATTTTACTAAAATTCCTGTGTTGTACCGATATCGCCATATACGTGTAGTAGCCTGTGCTAAATGTACTTGGAGATTCATTCTCCCATATCCGCTTGTAAAATCTCCGGAATCAGTTGTTCACTAGAGGGTGTCCTATCAGCTCCCATTCTTTTTTTCACATTTCCATTCGCAAGCTTTAATCATACTAAATTGAAGTTATTTACCAATTATAGCAGCATATTCCTGCATACTGAAGTTTTTTCGATAGTGGTTTTCAACTTGAGTACTGAATGAACGTATTTATCCTGTGTTGTTATGAACTAATTTCTGCATTACCTCGAAGTTCCTGTACTTTATATCATCCTCTGTCTACGTGCAACAGTTTAACCTAGTGTGATCCACCTCTCTCTTTGCCGTGTCTGGTCGTGATAAATGTTATTCCTTAAGTGTGACATACTATTTCTTCATCTTTATACGCTTCTTTTTAAAAATTTTACATTCTAAACTGTAATAACTTACCTGGTGTATTGAGTTAGTGCAGTAGAAGTAATCTTTCATACCAAAGCTCTCAGCAACGGAGTTGAATTTAAAAACTGCGTGACAGTATTTACTCTTTCCCATTCTGAGCTAACCCATGTAGTTTGTTGAAAATTCGTTATCCGCGTGCAACAGGCTAATTTAAATATACATACAGCTCATTTTCTCCAATATCGGCTTATAACTAATTTGGTACTAGAAATACCGAATCATCTCATATTCTTTACTATTTCCATATTTTTCTTCTCCAATATATACTCAAATTGATATTACTTAGCAATTGAATCGCAGCAGCAGAAATATTTTTTCATACTGAATATTCATTTTCTTGATTAGTTTTTAATATCCTCTACTATTCTGAGTTAACGCACGAATTCTAATGAAATTCCTGTAATCTACATCCTTCACTATCTACATGCAACCATTTAACTTAGACGAGTTCAAACTCTCTTTTTGCTGCCTGCGTCTAATATATCCCGCATGAATTATTCATTAGACGGTGTCCTATATTACAGGTAAAGGAAGCGATAAATTATTAAATTTATAATTACCCAGAAGGAACACGAATCTCGTAAAAAAATAAGAGTGCTTATTTCCAAATTGCCTGTGCTGGGTACTAAACCGGCCTAATATATGTGTTATGGGCAAGGTTCTGTCGAAAATCCGTGACTCATTATTTTAACGGCCGTTTATTATTCCATAATCAAAAGCGGTTTACCTGACTATGAACCTCTCAGTGTTCATCCGCACATGCGCCTATGTCACGATTCATTAATTCGTTCATTCTTTCCGTCGGACGTAACTGTTGTCATTTCCTTGCGTTTGGGAGGAGTATGTCTGGTCATTCCTAACACGTTAAATCAAGCGTGAAATAACACGGTACTAATATGCAAATCTACGTGTTTGTGGTTATTCCATTATTCTTGCAATGTAAAATGAATACATTGAAATCTCGTCACTCTTTATTTAATGCCATTATTAATTTTCTGCTACTTAACATTGTTGGGTGTCGACAATCGACATGAAGAACTAGGCGTCGACGCTGTAGGTTTAACGAGTGGCTCCGTGACGTAGTTGGTATGCGTGCAACTATTACCCAAGGTCCCGGGTTCGAATCCCGACGCAGTCCGCCTGTAAAATGTTAAGCGAGCGTTTTTCGTTCGGATGAGAGGTAAAATAGAAGTCTCGTATGTGACTGTTGTCACGCACGTTAAAGATCCCTACCTTGCTGGGAACAGCAAGGGTACGGTAGAGTTCAAAATTTCCAGGTAAAAAAAATCGCTTCCTTGCCAATGAAATTCTTTCGTGTGGAGTATTAGAAAACCACATGTAGTGATATGTCGATTGCTTTATATAGAATCGGATACAAAACACACAAATAATTGTATGTGTGTATTTTCTCAGTTATCGCATATTTGTGTCATCAATGCTTGGATTCTTTACAGACGTGAATATAGTTTACATAATGAACCAGGCACGTATTTGTCATTAAATTTTGTGGTAATGTAGCTAAGGCGCATTTTAACAAATATTGCCAAGGAAGAACACCACTTGCCGAAAACAAATAAAATCAGAAAACTAAATATCTAAAAGGCCACTAGATGAGAATAGACTTGATCAATTTGGCCATTTTCTGAAATTCGGTAAGAAAAATAGATGTGGCGTTTGCAAGAATGGGATAACTACAATTATGTGCCACAAATAACAACACAAATCTTTGTTTTACAACTAATGGGAACCGTTTTCTTTTTATTTCTGCTAAATACATACGGAAACTTAAATAAAGGCTTTTAAATTATTTTAAACCACATAATGTGTAAAAACCAATTATGTTTTAATTAAAGTAAATAATAAATAATGAAATACAAGTATTATAATATTCGTTTGTAGAATAATAAATATGCATGTGCTTCAAGCACTTTTTTCGGCCATTTCAGAGATATAAAAATCATTAACATAATACCATTTTCCTCTTGGTATTTCAATGTTAGATTCGGAAGTTTTATATTGTGTAAGGTTTTTTGATCTTTAAATAAAAATTTCCAACTGTAACTATCGTTTCCTAAGAAAGTTCTTACATTTACGTATGTAGCATAATGTCCGTCATGAATTGAATCTTTATGTTGAATAACTCCATAAAAGGCATATAACATTTTAGTCTGGTTTAAATTGGATGTTGTAAGTTTTTGACATCGGTCTGAACAGGATGGCGTAAAATCTAGTAACATAGGACAAGAAATATTTGTTTTGTAGATCGAGATCTTAATACCTTAAACTTTTAAATGTAAAATTAGTAATGCGGGTGGATTGCAGACTAGAAGTTGTTTAGTAGTTTAGCATTAACAGTTCTTCGATCTGGTTCTTCATCTCTCTTTGTTCATATATTACAGTTTACTTTATTAATTCCAGTATGTAATTCACAAGCAAAGAGAAGATTGCACAGGACATTTGTTTTTTTCGTATTGTTTTCTTCGCATTGTCGTGTTATTCCGTGTAGCGTTTGTTTCATAGTATTCGTTAATTTTTTTATTTTGATTTGTATCAAGATTTTTGTGATTGACGTCATCCATTTCTTTATCATCATTAGGAAAGGAACATTCATTATCGTTTAGTATGGATAATTTATCTAGATCATGGTTGTATTTGTAGTTAATTTCTTTAGTGGGACTATTGCGTCCGTTAAGTGGATTATCCATATCATTGTTTGTTTCGTTATTTAACGGGTTATTATCCGACACTGATTCATATTTTAAATTGTTTTTTTTTAACTTCCTTAGTTAAGTCACTTATAGAAGTTCCATTATTATTAGGCCCTGTTTATTTAGAACCTTTTTGTTTTGTTTGCTTTTTAGTCGATGTTTTTCTTTTCTTGTTTGTTGTTGTGGTGATTAGTTTTGATCCAATTCTTCTTTGTTGCAGCGTAGTATTTGTTGGATTAGTTTTTCGGATGTCGGTAAACTGGAATCAAGAAAGAATTTGTTTTGATTTGAAATATATTTGCAATCTTGACACTGCAAAGTACAGTATTGCCCGAAATAAACAGTACTGAAACTAAGTTGGCGGTGTTTTTATGCGTGCGCTGTCACACTCAAGTTAGCTAGTATAGACCTGTCAAGTAAACCTCAAACAAGTAATTAGTAGGGCCTAATTGTTAAAAATGGTGTTAAGTACAGAGGAGAAAGTGTTTCTGGTAGAGCATTATTTTCGTTCATACGGAATCGGCCGACGTAATGGTGCAAGTTTGCTATACGTGTCTGATCAATTCACACAAAGGTTTAATAAACGTTCTCCAAGTAATGCTGTAATTTTGAAGGTTATTGAAAAGTTTAGAAATACAGGTGGTGTATTGTGCCAACGAAAAGGAAACTCAGGGCGTCCCAGGACAGTTAACAACAACAATAACCATGAACGTGTTTTGAGCAAATCTTAGAAAATCCGAAAGTCAGCCAGGCAAGGACAGCGTTACAACTTGATTTAAAAGAACTTCCTTTCAAAGAATCCTGAAGGAGCTGGGTACATTTTCGTATGTGATTCAGGTACATCAACAACTACATCCTCGGGATTATCGCAGTAGAGTGGAATATTGCGCCAGAATTGTCGCGTTACAGTATGAAAATCCTGAATTTTTGAAAAATGTTTGGTTTTCAGACGAAGCACATTTTCACTTGTCAGGCTATGTGAATCGTCGCACAAATCGATTTCTGGGCTTTGCCAGACCCGATGAGGTTCAAGAGGTTCCTTTACATAGTGAAAAAGTGAGTGTCTGGCGTGCTGTTTCCGGACACGGAATCATTGGTCCGTACTTTATCGAAGAGAATGGTAGGCAAGTCACACTTAATCAACAGAGGTACAGACAAATTTTAACACGATTTATCCCTGATCTACGTCAATTCTGTCGTGCACGTAACTTGGCATTTCGAAACCAATTTTTCAGCAGGACGGGGCAACTTGCCATACTGCTGCCGCAATTCGTCAATTTCTTCAAGAACATTTTCCAAGCAAATTCATATCACGATTTACTGACTTCCCTTATCCTTCACATTCTCCAGACCTCACACCTCCAGACGCATACATTTGGGGCATGGCTAAAATGCCGTTTTCAAACGGGCACCACAAACCATCGATGAATTAAAGGATGCCGTTAGAGTCTTCTTCGCAGCCCTGAGACAACCCTTATTCAATAACATGACCAGAAACTTAGAACATCGTTATGAAGTCTGTCTCGAACGAGGAGGTGCACATTTAGAACATATAATAAAGTGTCAATAATATGTATTTTTTAAATATACAAAACAATTACAATTTCAGTACTGTTTATTTCGGGCAATACTGTACTAACTAAAGTACCTCGGAAAACTTGTTCAGTAGGTAAAAGTAATTCAGTTACTTGCCGTCCGTACAGTTTTATAATTTTATTCGTGTCAATTTCAAAAGATGATACATCTGTGTTGTTTGTGACTGAATTCTATTTTTTTAAATTGCTGTTTGATATCTTTTTAAATATTCTTCACGCATTGCTTTTAATAAATATCGCAAAAATTCATGTGGGTCATGTTGCTGGCCTTCTGTAAATTGTGGCACTTTTTCGTAAAGTTTGAAAACTGTTTCTTAGGATTATATACTTCTGGTCTACCATTTTGTAATTCTTGTAATGCTTGTATTAAATTACGTGTTAAATGTTGTCATTCTTCTAAAATTCGGTCTATTGAATCTAATATCAATGCGTCTTTGTCATCTAGATTTATCATGCCATCAGGTAGTTGAAAATATTGTCCAGGTTTAGAAGTTTTGTGTAGTAATTGAAATGGGTACGGTGTTTGTCCAAGAATTTGCATAATGGAATTAAAAGAACAAGTATTGTTGAAATTTGTTAAATCACGTGTCTTTGGGAAATTATTTTTTACAGATTCTGGTATGTGAATTACTTCGATTGTCTTAAAATCGTTGGCCTGGTTTGTATTCGTGAATTTGCTGGAATTGATACATTTTTTAAAAATTCAGTAACTTGTAATAGTTTTTTCGTGCATGTAATATTTACTTCAGCTTCACAATTTTCACCACACAGACCTAGTAGATGTATTAACACATAATGGTTGGCAATCAGATCGGGGAATGGTAAAATCGTGTGATGTATGTTTATTTTTGTAACGCCCGCAAGTTTGGTGTCCACATTTTAGACATAGTCTTAAGTAACTTTTTAATTTGAGGTAAATCTATTGTTCGATTGATGTGTGTACATTCGATCATATTTTGGTTTTCATGATCGAACTCAGTTGAATCGTCAGAACTATTAACTTTTGAATCTCTTTCTTTTTTATATTTTTGGATGTTTGACATTGTATCACTTGGTTAAATTTTACATTAATCAAATTCTCTGATTTTTTATGTGGAATTTTTTTTTATTTTTGAAACAGATGGTTGATGATTTTGGATAGTAATGTCATTCGTAATTTACAATCATTTGGAAGTGTGCTAAAGACAAATCAGCATTTCCTCTTTGAATTGCAATACTAATACGTTGTATTAGAAATGCGGTAGCCCTACTATCGTGCTTCTTTTGAGATTTTTTTACCCACAGAATGTGTAAAATTATATGCTCTTGGACTAAAAGATCCGAAGGTTTTAACGAGTGCAGGGCAACAAATATAGTTACTTTGAAGATTTTTATACTTTAACTTTTTTAACCGTTCATTTGTTAAACCAACAGCTCCAGCAGCTTTTTAAAGTGGATGTAATATGAGATGAAGCAACCGTATCTACATAAGTGATAACCCAAACTATGGTTTTGCCGTATTCTCATGGGATGTAACATTCCATCTGGTCTCTTGCCATCGTCTCGATCAATACCTAAGGGTTCTAAAATTGTTGGTATTTTTACTAGGTCTAGTGTACGTTTCAACATATCGTTGACTGATTGATGAGGTGACTGACGACCAGCGTTAAGTTTACAGCTTAAACCATGAATTCCATTTATAGACATATTTACACTTGAGTTCAACACATTGGTCTGTTCCTAGACAAAAATCTATTGAAATTCTAAAAGAATCGTTATCCGAAAGAGTACCGAGAGATTCTGCTGGAATAGCATTTAATCAAGCACCAGATCCTTCGTTCTCGTTACCTAAAAACGGGTCTTGGCAATAGGAGTTTTAGATTTAAGTAAATGGTTGCAGTAAATATCTAGTAATGGTTGATGCCAAGCTTTCTGAAATCTCTTTGATTCTTCTGGTAAAGTCATCTTAGCTTTAGAGAACCAAATTTCTTATCCTTCTTCAAAAAAGTTGCCAGATGTTCTACCTTGTAAATTATATTTGTTAAGTATGATACGCTGCAGAAAGAGGATAATAATGCGGGCAGCGTTCAAGATAATACTGAGCGAATGGCCAATCCACTTTTGTTTACTGGAACGGTAGCTAGCTATTAATCATGTTTTATCATCTAATTGGTTGTTCGTTATTAGTTTTAGAGGATTTTTAAAACACTGATCAATTTTTTCAGCAATTTCAATACAGTGCAATGAAGTTCTGCATCTTAAGGTGTATAGTAACTCAGGTATCGCAAGAGTTTTTTAAAAGAAGAAAAGCGATATGTGATGGATTTATGATTATGTACATGTGAATTTTAAATGAAAAGTAATTAATCAAATTAAATTAATCAAATGCGACAGTAATTATTTTGATGAACGATGACTTAGCGATAGAACTAGTGTTGGTAAATTTAAGCAGCATATTATTGTGCAATGAAATTGGAACATTTGGAAATATAAAGTAATGTGTGTATAGATTATAAGTGTAAGGCTTTATTGGTGGAATTTAGTGCTAATTAAAAACTGAAAATTTAGTATTTTGAATGGATAATGTAATGAAAAATGGGAAAGTTAGTAACTGTCTTCTATGATTGCTTTTAAGGGCATTTCGAGAACGAATTTAGAATGTCATGTATTTTAATATTGGAAGCGGAAAAATTGAGGTATGGTATTATTGATGGTTTGATTTAATGTTTTTGTTTGGGATTTCTTTTTAATAATTCCTGGCTAGTTTGATGTTAGGAAATTAAATTTTTTTAAGGAAAGTATATTTGTATTTATTTCGAAATTAATGAGAGTCAATACAGGTTAAATGTACGTTGAATTTTGTTTGCATTTATTTATGAACTAGATAAAAATTAGGGCATTGTGAAAAGATATGTATAGCGTATTTAACAAACAGATCGAGTAATTAAAATAATAGGATGGATTTAGTTGCGCAGTACAAACTAAGCACAAGCTTGATTCACAGAGAACAATTGTATATATTGGGGTAACTACACTTGCGTGTATCGGTTGGATAGTAATTGTCAAAAATTGCGAATGTATTTTCAACGTTCCGATTGGTTGCTCAAAACCATGTTGCAATTAGGAGTTCGAATAAACCCAAAAAAACTATGCAATTAAATTCTCAATACAATAAAAATTTTATCTAAAAAAAACATTATTCACGCACGTTTCTGGAAGAAACACGATATTAATTAGAGTTTGTATTTTTTCATATTGCGTTAGTACCGCGAACGGGTATGTTAGTACTGAATTTTCTGTATTGTGTTGAATGTCATTTTAGGTCATGTTTTTTAAGTTATGATGCAAATAAATTGAAGAAAAAATAGTTCTGACAAGGTTTTTGTGTCTGTTTAATGGCATTCAGAAATTCGTTCTTCAACACTTTTTTTTTTTTTTGATAGTTATTCAAACCCGGTCGAATGGAGCTTTTATAGCCAAAGTGTGAGACTCTCCTTGCGGCATATTCGCACTAAAACCACTCCCCTGGCGGGTGCGTTTGCCAAACGGCTCCGCCGCACTGCAGCCTACAAGGCTTATTGTGCTGACCCTGGTAAAGTTGATTAGTATACAAGTCCTGGGTCTATCAGTGGATCTACTATATACAAGTGCCCCACTGATTGAACTCAATCCTAGCACCTTTTTCTTGCAACTCCATGGTTTCTTAGTTAAGGGCTATATCGCAGTCCCACACTAGCTTACATAGTGAACGGGTGCGACTCCGTCCAAGTACTAGATTCGACTTTCTTGGCTTTCCTCGGCTTTCTACGCTGAGCTCCCGAAAGCCTCTTTGCTTGCAGTCCAGTGCCTGCAAGTTTCTTTATAGTATTCTCCATGTCTGGTGTTTCAGACACCGGTCTTGCAAGCGGATTTGCATCCCGGGTCTGCTTCACCTCCATGGATACATTTTGGTTACCTGAGGAGTCCCTCATTGCTGGTTCCACCTCTTCTGGTTCAGTTTTACTAGTGGTACCAATATTATTAATGATTGTTCCTACGAGTATGGGGAATGTAAATGGTCGCCATGCCAGGTGCCTCCTGTTGTCATGGAGACGTGAATGTGACGGGGTGCCGCCCTGTTCCCCGAGTTTTGGACCGATTGAGACTGGTTAACTATCCAGCCACGCATCCCCTGGGCTCCGTCCTACACCACGTGATTTAGGAATTTTTAACGAGGTTGTCTCCTCTTGGGCCGGGCGGTTAAGCCAAGACCCCACACCCTCTAGCCCGTGGGACATGACCACGACGACAAGGAAGGCACGGTATGAGAGTGTTGTAGAATTGCCCCTCCGGCTTCGTTTACCTCAGTACAGGTCCAATAGCCACGAAACTACAGCTTGGGTTGAGGGGTTTGGTCCGCGGGATCGTTTTCACTTGGCTAGGGAGCGGATTTTATCCCGCACCAGCACGGTCTCTTGCTCTCTACCATGTTGTGGGGTATTATGCCACTCAGGTCACTGGGTCACTGAAAGAGGTAAGCTTGTCACGATCCTTCCCAGAGTAGATAGCCAATCCATTGGCCATATATCCTGGGATTTCTCCTATCCGTCACTTGGAGACGCGCCTAATGGGTAGACATGCTATCCGCATCTGTTATATACTACGAAATAGTTAAAGAGAGTACGAGTGAATGGTGTATCAAAAAGCAGCTTCATAAAACTATGGATTAGCCTGCATATATTAATTTAGCTTGAATATTGTCACGACTAAAACTGCAATTTGGGATAACCAGAAAAATCATGGGATGGATGCTACCTATTATTGTTATCACTATAATACTTATTAAAGTTTATATCTATTACAAAAATGTGCTTTAATTGTGATAATCATAATTTATAGAATAGTACGTACAGCAAAGTAGATATTAATATCTTTCAATAAATGAAGTATACAATAGCATTCATTTTCAGTTTCCGATTCTTCAGACGATGAAGACAAATCATCGTCTCCTAATTGTATAATCAAGGACTCCACTTCAACTTCCATTACAATGTGGAGTTGCTGCATTTTAATCTCTAAATCTTGAACATGGCGAATAGAATTTTTCCAATTGTCTGATGTTACGTTTGCAACAGCTTCTTGAAATAAAGGTCGAAGCTCTGCCATATTAAACGTTTTATTATTTCTTCTAGGTGAATCATTGTTCTCAAGAAAGGAATGGACTTACGTCTAGGATGACTTAGTCTAATCGTCAGTGTTGTCCAGAATTGCTCTTTGTCGATGGTGGAGTTTTGGGGAACGTAATACATGAGTTTGTTTGTATTCACGTAGAATGTTGTACACAATTTTATCGGTAATACCTACAATGATAAGATTTAATGTTTAAATGGTGTTCATTCAAAGTAATTAACATTATACCTGCTGCTTGTGCAGTAAATGCAATAATACTGTTTTCTTATCTCGCTATCTCCATTTTAATTCTTAATTTTTCCTTTGGTGTACTTGTTATAAGTCCCGGGACAACCGCCCGTCGCATAAGAATGGTGTTTCCCCATTCCGGGCTACTGACCGCACTTTGGCTGGTTGAGTAGTGCACGGCTATCCACCGTTTCCTTATCACTTTTTACTCAATGCGTGCCCTTCCTCTCATCTCTTCTACCTGGGTTGCTACATAGTTCCTAACCGCCCTTTTCCCTCTATTATCGTCCCTTATTCCTATTCTACCTTTTTATTTTCAAAGTCCTTGCGTGGATAGGGGGTTGTTATTTCATGACTTTGGGTGTGCGTGGAGGACGTCCATCTAGCCTTGCATCGCAACTGTCTACCGTCGATATACGGGGACCGTGCATGTTGTTATTGTTTTGACTTCGCCGACCTGTCTACTCCACACCGGGGTGCAGGAATGCACCCCCGAGCGAATTGGTCTCGCATGCATTCAAATGAACAAGCCCGCTTCACGGAGTTCCTCCCTTCTGGAGGGCATGTGTAAGAAACTCTCAAATTTAAGTCTTCCGTGTTTTATTATTACATTTATAGGTGATGCGTGCCTTGAGAACGAGGGCTCCGAACCAAAATTAGGTTTTACGTACCTTAAGTATTAAATTAAATCATAAATGTCTAGTATCTATCATTTATTATAAAGTGTCTTTATTTTACCGACTTACTATGTAACCATGATTGGTTAATTATCTTTTCTCAAAAATATCTTGGAGACATTATCGTATCTTATCCAACGGGGTTAACCCATAAATGGTTAGATGTTTATTGCTGTCTTTATTCTTATCTTTAAGATGTTATCTCTATCATACCGTTACCGTTAGGTCAAATACGGATATCTTGTTTTAAAATGAAACAACTTGAGAAATTACTTTATTAATTTATTGTTCCGAACCCTTGGTATTCATAACCAAAGGTAGTACTTATTATTATAGTATAAAGGAGGTAACTCGTACCTTAGTATTGTACTTGATAGGATAGGTTAAAGAATTAGGCATTATAACTGCGGTAGCACTGTTAATTTGATAATGTAACATTGAAACTACCGCATTATACTTGCTTTATTTTGCTGAAGCTACTGTAAATTTGTTTAGCTTTTGAAAATGTCTTAACGGGACATAAAATTTGCATGCATACATCAACAAAGGTGCAATCAAAACTTTTGTAATTAGCTTTATAGTGTAGTAATAAGTATGTGAGTCTCATGCGTCCAATGAAATTTGTGCGGTTGGTGGTGTAACAAACAAGATCTGTGCACACTCAGTTCGAGTAAACCTTTACATCGAGTGGCTGCTTAATTCAGTTTCCTGGCATTACAACTTTTGCTATGGTTTAAAAATCAGGCGGCTTCTATAGACAAATGTAGGTTATGTTCCCGCAAATATGCAAGCTCTCGTACAAAGAGGCTTTTTTTCCCTTTTGAAGCTTTATGGCGATTGTTACTTTTTATTTTATAGCTATTAGGAATTCGATCCGTTAATTTAGAAGTTAGGGGCTTTTTAGAATTTGTAAACATCCCCATCAAATAATGCGATTTTGTTGACGATGTGAAACCCCGGGATTAGTAACGTTCACACGAATCTTGACGTCAGTTGCTTATCTTTGCAATTGTAAGCGCTCATATAGGATTTTGGTGTGAGAAGAAATTCATCTTCCTACAAACGCAGACGGAAGTACGTCAATCTCTGTTGGAGGGGGAGAAATTTAAGGCGAGGATCGCCGCTTAGCTCGTCAGACTTTATCATACCGTCGGATTTTATTGTACCAACATACTTATCCTACCGTTACTTGGCAATGCTAGCGCGAGTGCGTTCCATTCCCGCCTTATTTAACCCATCCCTACCATATCGTCAGTGAAGCCCTACCAGCAGGAGCCGGCGCAGCGACTCGATAACCCACAACAGGAATAAGCAGAAAGGACCGTCCCTGAGATCATCAACGCCAAGTAACTTTCAGGATAAGTGTTTTTAATAACTTTATTTAATTTGCCCGAGGATTTATTGGAAGGGTTGAGCGTGATAAGTTCACCCTTACAATCATTTGGATTTGAGGGTACGTTGTATTAAGAAAGTTGTGTTTGTTGATAGACAGCAGGAAATTGACATATTAATGATTTCTGGAAATCCTTAACCTTTTTTGTTTAAAGATGTAATTTAACAGTGAGTAGGAGTTTTATGACTATATTTATTAATTATGCACGTCATCATCATCATTGGGTCTTCAGTCCTGAAACTGGTTAGACGCGTACAATCATTGTTTTCTATTCTGAACTAACCTACAGATTTCCACGAAATTTGCGCAGTCTGTATCTATCACTATCTGATCTAGGTCTAAATCCACCTCTTTTTCCTATCCCTGCGTATATATCCCACACAATTCCCCAAAAATGCATTAGAACGTATTCTGCCCTTTTATTTCTCATATTTTTTCCCAAAGATATCCTTGTTCCCTTACTGTTTCTATAACCTATTTGTTATTACCTTTGTCTGTCCATCCACATACATCTGAAGCACGGCATTTCAAAGACTGCTATTGTTCTTCTGTCTGCTTTTCAGACTGCTCGTATTTCGTAGGCATATTGTCTGTGCTGTGCTCCACACATACGCTTTCAACAACTTTTTGTTTTATGTTTGTTGTCTTTCATCATAGGCGCCGTTCTTTCTTGTTAAATGCGGTTCGGTCCTCTTCTATTGTTTTACAATTATATACCCTATTTCTCCGACATTCAGTGGTTGCGAAGGGGGGTAAGCAGCCTGTGGCTGCCAAGTTCCCCCAGCACTTGAACGTTTACTGATTTAATATTTTTCCAATATATCTTTTCGCACAGTCAACATTAGTTGCAGATATTTCACAACAAACAACTAGTTGTTTATAATAATCATCAGATTTATCTGCGCCTATTTTTTCGTCATTGGGTTTCCCGTCTCAAAACTGGTTGGACATGTACCTGCACTTATTTATTTTCTAAACTAACCTACATAGTTCCCTGAAATTCTCACTCAGCAATACAGCTCGGTTCTCCTTATATTGTTTTCTAATATTATGCCCTATTTTTCTGAGATTTATTGAAGGGGGTTAAGCAACCTGTGGCTGCCAAGATCCCCCAACACTTAGACATTTGCCGAAATAATAGTTTTCCAGTAATTGCTTTCCCGCAATTACCATAATTCGGGAATATTGCCTATCCAATGCTTGTAGTTGCTTATAATAAATATCAAGTTTCTTCTATTGTTTTCTAATATTATGACCTATTTCACTGAGATTCATTGAAGGGGGTTAAGCAACCTGTGGCTGCCAAGATCCCCCAGAACTTAGACATTTGCCGAAATAATAGTTTTCCAGTAAATGCTTTCACGCAATTACTATTATTCGAGAATATTGCCCATCCAATGCTTGTAGTTGCTTATAATAAATGCCATGTTTCTTCTATTGTTTTCTAATATTATGCCCTATTTCACCGAGATTAATTGAAGGGGGTTAAGCAACCTGTGGCTGCCAAGATCCCCCAACACTTAGACATTTGCCGAAATAATAGTTTTCCAGTAGATGCTTTCACGTAATTACCATAATTCGAGAATATTGTTTATCCAATGCTTGTAGTTACTTATTTATAAATATCATGTTTCTTCTATTGTTTTCTAATATTATGACCTATTTCACTGAGATTTATTGAAGGGGGTTAAGCAGCCTGTGGCTGCCAAGATCCCCAGAACTTAGACATTTGCCGAAATAATAGTTTTCCAGTAAATGCTTTCACGCAATTACTATTATTCGAGAATATTGCCCATCCAATGCTTGTAGTTGCTTATAATAAATGTCATGTTTCTTCTATTGTTTTCTAATATTATGCCCTATTTCACTGAGATTAATTGAAGGGGGTTAAGCAACCTGTGGCTGCCAAGATCCCCCAACACTTAAACATTTGCCGAAATAATAGTTTTCCAGTAAATGCTTTCACGCAATTACCATTATTCGAGAATATTTCCCATCCAATGCTTGTAGTTGCTTATAATAAATATCATGTTTAAGTGCAGTTACTTTCTTCGCCATTAATTTATCCATATTGGGACTCTGGTTGGATGCGTACCTCCATTGATTTCTATTCTGAGCTAACCTACACATTTCTCTGAAACTCCTACAGCCTACATCTTTCACTATCTGTGTGCAGTAGTCTAACCTAGGTCTACCTCTTCTTCTCTTTTTTTCTATCTCTGCTTCTAGTATATTCCGCACCATTCCCTCATGCCGTAGTATGTGGCCTATCATCCTATCTTTCCTATTTTTTACGGTTTTCCACATATTTCTTTCTTCCTCTACCATTTTTAGTACCTCTTTCGTTCTTAACTTTGTCTGTCCATGATATATTCATCAATCGTCTGTAGCACCACATTTCAGAGGCTTCTACCTTTTTCTTGTCTGCTTCTCCTACTGTCCAGGCTTCACAGCCGTACAGTGCTGTGCCCCATACATATGTTTTAAGCAATCTTTTCCTTGTTTCTATGTTTGTTGTCTTTGAACACAGTATTTGCTTTTTCTTGTTAAATGTTGCACGACCTTGTGCTAATCGCTGTTTTATATCTTTTGTGCTTTTCCCATCTTGCGTTATTTGGTTTCCTAGGTAGCAGAAATCTTTAACCTCTTGTAAGTTCGTGTTACATATTTGTATTCTCGTTTTTGATTTATTTCTTCCTCCTTTGCATACTAGTACTTTAGTTTTACTTTTGTTAATTTTCATACCGTATCTCTCTGTTAGAACCGTTTCCATTTCATTGAGAGCAGCTTCTAACTCTTCCTTGCTAGATGCTAATACTGCTATATCATCTGCAAATCTAAGCATATCAATTTTTTTGTCCCTGCATAGTAATTCCAAATGTCTTCCTGCATTTGACAGTATTCATTGCC
Source organism: Platerodrilus igneus (assembly GCA_036346225.1). Classification (NCBI taxonomy): domain Eukaryota; kingdom Metazoa; phylum Arthropoda; class Insecta; order Coleoptera; family Lycidae; genus Platerodrilus; species Platerodrilus igneus. Next base: position 1,177,707 of record JARFIW010001052.1, on the reverse strand, counting down.
TCTTCTATGTACAAGTTAAAAATTAATGAGGATAGGGCACATCCTTGCCTCACCCCTTTCCTAATATTTAATTCTCTACGTTCCTAGTCTAATTCGATTACCGTTGCTTGCTCTTTGCATAAGCTATATACCATTCGTCTATCCCTATAACTCATTCCAATTTTTTTGAGTATTTCGAACACTTTTTTCTATTTTACATTGTCAAATGCTTTTTTCAGATCTAGAAACCCTATATACACGTTTTCTTTTTTTTCTATTGTTTTCTCCATTATCACCCTCAGAGCTAAGATAGCCTCCCGTGTTCCCCTGTTTCGCATAAACCCAAATTGGTCTTCTCCTAGTATTTCTTCAGCCCGTTTTTCCATCCGCCTTTGTGCAATTCTAGTTAGTATTTTTGATACGTGTGCTGTCAAACTTATTGTTCGAAAATTTTCATATCTATCTGCGCCTTTCTTTTTTGGTATAGTTACTATGATGTTATGTTTGAAATCTTTAGGTATCTCGCCTGTTTCATACATATAGCTTACAAGTTGGAATGGACGTTCTGTTACTGCTTAACCAGCGGCTTTTAGAGTCTCCGCTTGCACCTTATCTGTACCCGGCGCCTTACCATTTTTCAGACCCTTTAATGCTATTTCAAATTCATCTCTAAGTATAGGATATCCCAAGTCATCATTTTCAATGTTTGATTCCTTTTCTAATGCAGTTAGTTCTTCTTCTGCATATAAATTCCCTATATATTCTTGCCATCTATCCACTTTCTCTACATTTTCTATAATGACATTTCCTCCCGCGTCTCTTATATTTTTGCTATACGGTTTTGTATCCCTAAAATTGATTCTAATTAGTTTGTATGCTTCTGTCTTTCCTACTTCCATCTTAGTTTGTACCTCTTTGCACTTTTCATCAATCCATTGTTCTTTAGCTTTCCTGCATTTGCGAATAATTTCCCATTTTATGACTTTGTATCTCTGTTTTCCCGTTTCGTCTAATTTATTTTTGTATTTTCGTCTTTCTTCTATTAAATTCAGGATATCCTTTGTTATCCATGGTTTCATATTTTCTTTTTGTGTATACCCCAGAATATCTTTGGCCGCCATGTCGAGGCTGGATTTAATGTTATTCCATTCTGTTTCTACTTCCTTAGTATCAGATATTTTCCCGATATCTTTGAGCAATTCATTTGACATTTTTTCGAATCTTTCTTGAATATCTTTCTCTTTTAGTTTCTGTAGGTCCAAGTGCCTTTTTCCGTTTCTTTTTTTCAAATTTTTCAATTTAAGTGCGGCCTTCATAAATACGATGTTGTGGTCAGTGTATATATCTGCTTCTGGGTAGCTTCCACAGTCTTTTACTTGATTCCTAAACCGTTGTCTAACAAGAATGTAATCTATTTGATATCTTCCTATATCTCCTGGCATCTTCCACGTATATCGTCTTCTGGCATGTTGTTGAAATAATGTGTTTGTAATGATTAAATTGTTCTTGTCGCAAAATTCTACCAGCCTACTTCCTCTGTCGTTTCTAGTGCTTAACCCAAATAAACCTACTATCGCTCCTTCCCTACCCTCACCTACCACGGCATTAAAATCCCCCGTAATTATTAAATTTTCATGTCCTTTTACGTATCTTAATATGTCTTCGATATCTTTGTAGATGGCTTCTACCTCTTCGTCACTGTAGCTAGAGGTGGGCATGTATACTAGTATTATTACCGTGTTTACCGGTTTAGATTCTAATCTAACCATGAGTACTCTTTCATTCCTTTGTAAGTAATTTTCTATACAGTATCCTATCTTTTTCCGCATAACTATCCCCACACCCAAATTTCCCTCCTCTGCTCCTGTATGAATTACCCTGAAGTCTCCACTCCAAAAATCCCCCGCCTGTGGTCACCGAACTTCGCTGATCCCTACTATGTCTAGTGATAACCTATTCATTTCGATTTTTAGGTTCTCTAACCTACTTGCTTCATACTTCTAACATTCTACACTCCGACTCGCAGAATATTTCCGACTCTTATTTTTAACTTTCCGATCGCATCCTCCGAAGTAGTCTCCTCCCGGAGATCCGAATGGGGGACTATTTTAACTCCGGAATCTTTTACCCCAGAGACTGCCATCATTTTATTATAATTTAGGTACGCTGTGTACTTGGGAGGTAATGTGGTGGTTTCCCGTTGCCTTCCACATCGCGGTAGTGTGTCTTAGACTGCCATACCGACCCCTATGGTCTCTGCCAATCTAATTATGTACGTGTGGATTGCAAATTATTCCATCTAGAAAACATTAGCTTTAAGGAATTCAATTTCTTTTTTAAACAAATAGATAAGGCGGGAATGGAAGTGGAGCGCCATGAAGAAACCAGTCTGTTGTAGTTGATGATTTTTGCCAGAAGCGAGTTTTAATGTTTTCTTTATAAACCTTGGATTTGCTTGATTTAGTAGTATTTCGCATTTTTGAAAATTTAACTCAACTCCCACATTATGCGAATTGGGTATTATATTTGTAAACAATTTTTTTGATTGATTATTCCAAATGACCTAATGTTCTTGACAATTATATTACTTTTAAAACTAATAAATGTTAATTATTTGATTCTTTATTTTTACATGAATTGTTTTTGCCACAAAGTTTATCTTCCATTTAGAGTTTATAGGTTAAATTGGCAACGTAAACTATAGTATACCTACTTCAACTTCCCTGCAATTGATATAGCGCAAAACTTATTATAATTGTGTTTCTGTACCCATGTAGCATATAAAAATAATATAAAAAAGATTTTTGCACTAAGAATGAAGATATGTCAAATCAAGGGTTAAGAAAAAATTATCTTCGTGGTATTGATACTGTCTAAAATGCCTTTCTGCCCATTATGTTTTGTAAATTAGCTAGTTTTTGTAAAAGCTAACTACTAACATTGAGATAATTATCAAGAAAATATCAAAAATAAAGATGAAAAGTATGAATCAACTCCATTGAAGGTTAGCAAAGTTTGAAATAAAACTTTATTAATTAAACCACTTAGTTACTAATTAAAATGCCTAGGAAAATAACCACTCCGTCAATTGTAAAATTTATATTACATTATCAGTCTTTGTGTGGAATTAACCACAAAATTAATACTTTCTATACATTGTAGAATTTTTATCAATAAGTATATGCTTTCCAACAATAATGTGACGTGCATTTTTACACGCTCAAACCACGTACTTTGTTGTAACAAATTCTGTTTGTATTTGTTTACATCATATTGTGATTCATTTTAGTGGAACATTATTAACTACTTTAAATATAAAAGACGACGTCGTCTACGTGATGTTTTTCATGTGATCACTTTTACTAAACTTGAGTGGCACTTATTTCCCACTGTTTATACGATATGCTATCGGTTTGTGGCCCACATCCATAATTTACAAAGTTGTTTGAACTAGAAAGGAGTTAGTGGAAGCATTATCTACAAGCTCATCGCTAAATAAAGGGATTTTCTAACCTCGTTAAGTAGTAATATCAGTTTTTAACACATCATCTTTACCCTATAGAGCATCGTGTTTGTGGTAATTGTCTTGTTTAAACTGAAATCGGGTTAATCTACGATGTTAATGACCCTACGAAATTGTTTTCTTTAAATGTCAAATACTACGGGTGTGTACCTATCAATATGACCAAATTGTACTAATTATTTCTATATCTAACTCGTTACGACATTCCTTTTTCTGCTTTTTAAATGTATTTTCAATTAGACACGTCCACCACAATAAAATTTCTGCAAGAGGTAGACAATAAAATGTATTTTCTTCTCTGTTTTTATTTAAATTTTAAAGTATAGATTAAGACCATAGAAATAAAAATAGTAAATGTAAATAATAGATAAATCAAAACAAATATAAATTCTGTTTATTGTTGTTAACAGACACGTAAAAGAGAAAAAATTCTTTGAACAAACTTTATGCAGGAAATACATATTTTGTAGGAAATTAAAATTTTATCGTCAGTTTGATTATAATACTAATACATATTCCAGCTTACTAACTACATCTAGTACATCTAGTTTATTTCGTAGTTTTGAATGTACGAATCGAAACGACGAAAATGTTCGTTGCACAGATGCTGTGTTTTACAATACGTAAATTCTTTGCTATATCAGGTATTTCGTTTTGCGATAACCACCACTGCAAAGGAGCTATATTGGTGAATGCTTCATGGGTGAACATAATTTTTTTGTTTGGATTGGGCCTGAAGTTTTAAAATTAATGGTAATATACCATTATCTCGATACAGATTTCTTAGTTCTGTTAATCCTTGCTCTCTTGTTATGCAAAATTCCCTCGCGTATATCAGATAGCAAATTGGACCTCCATATAACATATAACGCCGCCTACCTTACCTGATATCACAAGGTCGAGAATTTCTTATTAATGAGAGAAGCCCAAGTTAAAGTTGGATGGAAAACGGCTTGAGGAAAAGAAAACTCATTAAAGATAAACGGCTAGTAGAGTGTTGGCTCTAGGTAGATCATGAGCTTGGGTCAGGGGTTGACAAACGACTAAATATATAGAAAAAGAACGCTACCGTATTTTTCAATACAACAGCATTGTATTAGGGGAATGCGGAAACCTGAAGTATACACCGCTTATGTAGCCACAAAACCTAAATATCGACCTTGCAAAGCACTTACCGAAATATCACTTACCAGATGTATTACAGATGTCTCGGCATATCCTGTAAACAAACAAATGCACAACAGAAACACCGTTTGTGTCCTCAAAAATATTTACCAATTAATAACATATTTGCTTTTAAGCTCCAAATATATATTGCCGTGTACTCTCGGATTATAATAGCGACGAGTTGAGAAGTTCTGTTCTGTGTTCCGATATGCGAGGTACGTTGAAAATACTGCTTTCTGTTTGCTTTGATAATAGTGAAAAATTAATGCGGTATTAATTTTTCGAATTGTACATGAAAAACACGGCACGATTTTAGTTGTACTTTAACTGTAGAATGTGTTTACTCGACCGCACGGGTTTTAAGGTCATTGACAGACGGTTTTATTGCTTACGCGTTGCTTTGCTGATTGTTTTTGTTGATTTTCTGTTGGAAATAAAAGTACTTGACGTGTGTTTTACGGAACATTATTTTTAGTGATACGCGTGGCTTACTAATTGTTTTTAGTTGTTTTTCTTGTGAGATAAGTGTTTTAAGGACATTTGACGGGCGGTTTTTATTGCTTACGCGTGGCTTACTATTTGTTTTCGGTTGAGTTCATACTTTGGATTATCCCAAATACTGTGGATACTGTCGTTTCTGAATTTTCTAACAACAAAGAATCTAAAATAGATCTTTGCTTGTGCAAGTTTCGTGTTTGTGAAATATAATAGATTACCGGTTTACTAAGGTATTGGCTGTAGTTTCTCACTGCTTATTGGGTTGTTTATGAAAATAATATACATTTGGTCCCAGTTGAAATTAAACTAGTGCTACAGAGTATTTCGAACTTATTGTCCTAGGAAATAGGATTACCAAGAAATTTATCAACTACATAGTTCCGACGCGTGATATTGTCTGCTGCTAACCCCAGTGAAATACGTAGGTGTGATTAGTGTAACGTGTGTTAAGTTTCATCAACACCCTCACAGTCAAGGGTGAAGTGCTTCGTTAGTGCAGGACATCGTTGAATCCCACACTTCAGTTGCAAGGAGGCGTTGCTGAAGGACTTTTGTAAGTTGAACTATTTCCTACTTATTAGTACTTTAAATATCTATCCGTTGTTTGGCCATATCTTCGTCGTTCTGATACCTTTTACAATTGACTTGCCTGCTATTAAGAAAAAAAAAGAAAGAAAAAAAAACAATCAATACTACTGAATTACTCATACCAATTGTGTTTTATCTATTTATCTTTTGTCAACATTTTATCTGATTTATGTTTAATTGGTGTGTGAGGAAACGTTTCTGCTACTCCCCAATATTACCTCACTTTGTACTAAAAATTTTTGTATTGCTTTTACCGTTGTTATATTATATAGATTATCTAAACAGTTTCTTTTTTTTTCCATTCTACATAGTACTGAATAACTTAGACTTTTCATTACTGCTATGTTTTTTCTTTATTTCAGGTTCGCAGGACTAATCTTTTTTATTGCAGGTTTATTATTCTAATTTCTTTTATTGCAGGTGCTGTTGCTGACTCCTTACCGCCGCGTACATCATGGGTCGTCTGCTTTTTGCAACCCCCCCTACTCTCTGATTGAGCCGGATCATTGCTTTGACTTTCTTTGTGTTACGTAGCATAAATTTGGCGCCCAACGTGGCTGCCACGACGAAAAAAACGTAACAGAGATTTTTGGCGCCCAACGTGGGGCTCGATTTTTTGTGATCGGGCTGATTTTTTTTGATTGGCTCGATTTTTTTTTGAGGGGGCCTGATTTTTTTTTGGTTTGCTCTTGATTTTCTAAATGTTTTTATGACCTTGATTTTTTGGCCTTGACTTTTTTTTTGGTGTAACGGTTCGATTTTCTTTTCTGCCTATATTGGCTGGCTCTAATTTTTTTGTGGTGTAGTCCTGATTGCTTTTTCTTCCTTCGCTATATAGAAATTCCTTGATTGTAGTTTTTTTTTGTGTGAATTATCAGAGTTGTGTTTTCGCTGGTAATTTGGTTCTGGAAAACACTGGCGCCCAAGTTTTCTGTACACCACCTTTTTTTTCTTTTCTTCACGTCACTTTCGCTACCTCACTTAAATATAATCCTAATGTCCCCGATCTAGATCTGTTGTCTTTTTGGCGACGCAAACGCCACAAATTTCGTCTCCCTACGTTATACGATTTCTTCAACTCATTAGCTTTATCTGTGATATTTGACATATTTCGTAGCATTGTGTGATGACTTTTATTTTTTTTCTTCTACTGTTTCCGGGTTTTCTTCCATTCCACATTCCTGTCCATTTTTTTTCCTGACTGATTTCCTTGCGGTTAGTTGAGGTACTGACTTCGATTACTCGTTGTATCTGCTCCTGTGGTAGTTGCTCTTTAGGCCTACTTTCTGTCCTTTAGGAAACACGACTTAGTCGACTTTTGGGTCTATTAGCAGATTACTTTTCTTATCTGGTTGTATTATACGACTTTTTTTTCTTTCTACTTGATACCACAGTTGAAGCCTTTCGTTACTTTTCTCAGTTTTCCGTTTGTCGTTCCCTAGCTTACTTGAGGCTTGACACTTGTGTCTTATGTTGGCTATTGCTGTGGGTGTTCTTCCTCGCTACTTTTCTTTTCTTTTGGTTTCTGCGCTCGAAATCAATTTCTTGAGGTTGGAAACTGTGCTGTCTCTTTTCTAAAGAGACATCGGTCCTTTGACGAATCAATTGGCAGCGTTTATGCCTCTACACCTTGGTCCTCTCCGATTGCTACTGCTTACCTATCTTTCCCTGTGGATTTCTTTACTCTTAGTTGTGACTGACATTTTGGTCCTTCGAGCCGGAATTTTTTTTTGTGTGTTGGTTCTGATTGGATTGGTATCGTTTGTTGTTTCGTATTCCTATTCATATTTTTGTAGCTAACCCGTCCCGTGACTTTTTCTTTTGGCTAGTTCTACCATTTGTTCACTATTTGACTAGTATAGTCGCTTTCTACATCCATTCCCTGAGGTAGGCGTCAGATCTATTTTATTTTCCTTTAGGAATTTCGACTTGGTCGCTTCTGTAGGTCTGTTAGCCATACTCTGCTTGAGTAATCGTTTCATACGAATTTGTGTTACCTCAGTTGGAAGTATTCTAGATGGTGTACTAGTTTGCCTTTGTCCTTTGCTTTGTCTTGGTTCTTTCTTTACGGCACACTTAAGGGTGACAGTTTTGCTACGAGTTTTCTTCCTCGTTTTTTTCTTTTCTCTTGGTTTCTCCGCGGGAAGCCAAAACTTTTCTTTGAGGTAGAAAACAGAAATGTCCCTTTTGGGGGACATCCGTCTTGTGACGATTTTGAAAGTAGCTAAGACCTTTAATCCTCATTGGGTGTTTACTTGATGCTTTCTTTACCTGTTCTGTCGTGGTTGGTTGCGATAGATGACTGTCTTCTTTTAGAAAAATGTTCCTCTTCTTATACTGGTTTTGGGACTTCAAACCGGATAAAAATAATTTTTTTTTGTTTGGTTCCTTGTCTGTCGTTTTTTTTTGTTCTTTTTCTTTTTTTCTTCTTTCTTTCACCCCGACGTCTTTATTTTGCTAGGGGGGAATTTGTAACGGGCATTTTTGTAGTTTAACATTTTTCGCTTCCTTTCTGTTAACGTACTTAAAAATAAATCGTTTCTTTGAGATCGCTGTTTGTATAAAGTAAATACTTTCGAATAGTTTTCATATTGTATGCAATTTAACTCGCGTGTATTAATTAAAGATAGATAAATTGAAGCTTGATTCTCATTAATAAATAAATTCCAACTTATCGGAAACGATAAACAGCCTGTAATTAATTATTAGATACGATTGTTACATTCACGTTTTAGATGTTCCTTATGTTATTAGCGAGGTACATAAGAGTCGATAAGCGGTTATAATAGCGACGAGTTGAGAAGTTCTGTTCTGTGTTCCGATATGCGAAGTACGTTGAAAATACTGCTTTCTGTTTGCTTTGATAATAGTGAAAAATTAATGCGGTATTAATTTTTCGAATTGTACATGAAAAACACGGCACGATTTTAGTTGTACTTTAACTGTAGAATGTGTTTACTCGACCGCACGGGTTTTAAGGTCATTGACAGACGGTTTTATTGCTTACGCGTTGCTTTGCTGATTGTTTTTGTTGATTTTCTGTTGGAAATAAAAGTACTTGACGTGTGTTTTACGGAACATTATTTTTAGTGATACGCGTGGCTTACTAATTGTTTTTAGTTGTTTTTCTTGTGAGATAAGTGTTTTAAGGACATTTGACGGACGGTTTTTATTGCTTACGCGTGGCTTACTATTTGTTTTCGGTTGAGTTCATACTTTGGATTATCCCAAATACTGTGGATACTGTCGTTTCTGAATTTTCTAACAACAAAGAATCTAAAATAGATCTTTGCTTGTGCAAGTTTCGTGTTTGTGAAATATAATAGATTACCGGTTTACTAAGGTATTGGCTGTAGTTTCTCACTGCTTATTAGGATGTTTATGAAAATAATATACATTTGGTCCCAGTTGAAATTAAACTAGTGCTACAGAGTATTTCGAACTTATTGTCCTAGGAAATAGAATTACCAAGAAATTTATCAACTACATAGTTCCGACGCGTGATATTGTCTGCTGCTAACCCCAGTGAAATACGTAGGTGTGATTAGTGTAACGTGTGTTAAGTTTCATCAACACCCTCACAGTCAAGGGTGAAGTGCTTCGTTAGTGCAGGACATCGTTGAATCCCACACTTCAGTTGCAAGGAGGCGTTGCTGAAGGACTTTTGTAAGTTGAACTATTTCCTACTTATTAGTACTTTAAATATCTATCCGTTGTTTGGCCATATCTTCGTCGTTCTGATACCTTTTACAATAGACTTGCCTGCTATTAAGAAAAAAAAAAGAAAAAAAAACAATCAATACTACTGAATTACTCATACCAATTGTGTTTTATCTATTTATCTTTTGTCAACATTTTATCTGATTTATGTTTAATTGGTGTGTGAGGAAACGTTTCTGCTACTCCCCAATATTACCTCACTTTGTACTAAAAATTTTTGTATTGCTTTTACCGTTGTTATATTATATAGATTATCTAAACAGTTTCTTTGTTTTCCATTATACATAGTACTGAATAACTTAGACTTTACATTACTGCTATGCTTTTTCTTTATTTCAGGTTCGCAGGACTAATCTTTTTTATTGCAGGTTTACTATTCTAATTTCTTTTATTGCAGGTGCTGTTGCTGACTCCTTACCGCCGCGTACATCATGGGTCGGTCTGCTTTCTGCAACCCCCCCTACTCTTCGATTGAGCCGGGTCATTGCTTTGACGCTTTGGCGCCCAAAGTGACTGCCACGACGAAAAAAACGTAACAACATATTAACAGATAAAATATTTACACATGAGTACAAACGGTTTGGTACAATTGTTTCCAGCTCAATTATCAAATGCTTTAAAGTCCTTGGTTTTTAAAATTATTTTAAACAAATTGGAGTAGATATGAGTAGATGGGCCCCACATGTAGCCCTAATTTGACTTCATACTGGTCTATTGTGAACTCATTATAACCCAATTTTTTTTGTAAATGCTTTTTAAACTTGCCTTATTGAAAACAAATTTACAGACCCGTTTACTCCTTACAACCACAATTTATAGCCTGAATAAACCTTTATATATCACCAATAAACCCTTTTTTAATAATCAAAATTATTAAATTGTCCTGCACATGTACCTTTTCAAACAAGTTTTAAAAATAATAAATACGCCAACAATAAGTCAAACACAGAAACACCATAATATTACGTTCTTCGTCACCGCTGGAGATAGTTATCAGAAACTCCTCGTTGTTGTGTCCATCTACTACGCTGAGGTCAGGATCCACAGATCCCCACTATTCAATATCTTCGCTACCACTACTGTTTTTCTCCCAAGATATTAGATTCGTCTCAACAGTAACATTCTATACCAGATATTTCGTGCATACAAATTGCTTTCAGAATTGCTTACCCCAAATATCATCAATCCATTTAATAACTTTGTCGTGGAAACGGCACCTTTTATCTAAACAAGCACTAACTCGTGCGATCACTTTTATAACTTGCGGTCCGCTACTACAGCTTTCATAATTTCTAATAGGATGTTTAATGCAACTGTACTGAACACACAAAAATTGATAACCAAAAGAGCTTTTACTATTATGTTGTAGATCTGAACCCGTATTCAGATCTAAATGGAAAGAAAGAGAGCTTTAGTATCTTCGTTCGTGCATTTATATTATTTTCAAATCCCCCTATTGGATCCTGTTTCACGTGAAAAGTTTGTTTTCGAAGCTGCTTCCTAAAATGTTTAACGTAACGAACATCGACTTCTCCAAAATCCCACTTTCGTCGTGCTGTTTACAAAGAATTTAGTTTACCACCGTAACGTATGCGCTCTTCTCGAAAACTGCTAGCTATCAACCAATGATATAATTTCCTGTCGTCACAGTGCTCCACATATCCGCTACCTACCTCCGTTCCACGCATATTTGTCGTCTCCTCTAGAACCCCTCTTAAGTTACAGAAAATCGATATTGTAAACGTCCTTCACAATTACCCATGTATATCTTACGTGACTTCTACCCCAACGCTTTATTTATACATTTCTCTGTCTGTTTTATATTATCGATCGTTTATTCCACTCACTTCTCAAGGCATTTGTTATTGTAGCAGCTTATCCAAATCGACCGTTGTAAACAATTTCTATGGAATTTTGTGCTAACGTTTATTTAAGTTCCCTAAACGTAACACTTAACAACAGGTGTTTCATGAAACAACCGACCGATTGGAAATAACAATTCTCGGATTCTTTGCTTAGTATTTGTATAAACGAACGTTGACTTTTAAAATGAACACATTTGCGTTTGACATTAATTTTCTAATGCAGGCAAGCCTTGAGTTGTTTATGTACTCTGAACTTTTTTCCCTAATATAATTTTCACATTCCAATTTAACTATAGAAAAATACCTTAATGCCCGTCCGTTTTCATTAATTAATTTGGCGCGTAAATAATTTGCTCCTATTTCTATATACATGATTGCTAAAATTTTATTATCTACGCCTATTTACCCTCTAAATCCACAACAATATATATATATATATATTGCTGTGATGAGGGGTTGTTTAGGGGTGTATTGAGTAGTAAGGGTCGTATAGTAACAATAAATAGCAATAGGAATAAGAAAACTGCATTTATTTGGCAGAAAAATTAAGTAATTTGTACATTATGTAAATAGCAAGCAAATAACACCCTGTATATAGACCGTAATTAACTTTAAACGATGCAAGTAAGCATATATTACAGCAATAGAACGCGTATTTAGCAGAAAAATAGATAATTCATACATTATGTAAATAGCAAGCATTTAACTCTCTGTATATAGACCGTTATTAATTTTAAGTAATGTCAGCAAGAATATCTTTCAACAATAGAACGCGTATTCAGGAGAAATAATCGTACATGTAATTAAACATACGTTGAGGTGTTCTAATTAGTTACAAAAGAAATACGCAGTAGAGTAGATAAAACCTAACAAAGCTTTATGCAATTACGCGTAAACAATAAAGGCTTTGATAAGAAAACACAGTTTCAAAGATGTATGAACGAAAACAGCATTAAAGTTGCATCATTTATTTTGTACAATTATCCAAAAGGGCGATATCTACACAAAACAACGTATGGCAAAGATAACAAAGTATCAATAGCATAAACACCATTACACGGAAATCCAAATTAATTACATCAGAAACCACTTCAAAATGCAGGGAATGTTGAAGACAGGGCCTGGTTGGTTGAGATAATCTGCAGAACTGCTTGAAAACCCAGCCCACGTGTAGTTGGAGGAGGCTATTTAACACAGAGCAGTGGTAACACAAGTCAGTCTACAACTGATGCACGTTGAAGCTGCGACACTGTTAACCAGAAATACACGCGTAAAAATAAATAAAGTATAGTAGAATATCAAGTTTATGTTACAGTGAATAAATAAAGTAGAATATCAAGTTTACGTTACAGTGATAATAGTGCAACAATTACGAAGAGTTTTTGCCGTTTTTATATAGAAAACGTGAGTAGAATTTGGGTAATTGATTTAAATTAAATATTTATAATAATAGGGCTTCAAATTTGTGTCGACAATTATATTGCTGGTATATTTCTGAACAATTCAAATCTGGGTCGACAATAATACTGGATATTTCAAGTATGTGTCGACCATAATACTTCAAGTCTGTGAACAATTCAAAGCTGTGGTATATTTGTGGACATTTCAAGTATGTGTCGACAATAATACTTCTGGATTCTAAGGGGACAATTTTGGTACTATTCTGGTACAATTCTAAGCTGCGTCGAAAGCATTTAAGGGAAGAGATTCAAAGCATTTGCAGACAAATATAAAATAAAGAAGCACGAGGTAATTTTTGGAAAACAAGGGGTAACTGTACTCAAATATTGGTTCAACTAAACAGAGCATTGGTAGACGATTGAAGACAACAAAGGGGTGTTGATCCACAACACGAACAACATATCTCAGGTCAGATCTATTTTATTTTAAGATATTTTTTCTATTTAAATTTTAATACTGAATTTGTTCAATTTATACAAAACTTGTAATGAAGTCAACAAGAAACATTTGCATACATTAAACTTACGTAACATATCATAAAGAGGTCTAAAACGTTCCAGATTTTTTTGTAAAGAGTTAGTTTTTGGTGACTTTAGCTTGAATTCAAAGTATAAATTTTGGGATAAATGATACATATGACATTGATTGATTGAGGAGTGTATTTAAAGAATTTCAAAATTTGTAAATAATATTTCTTTTTATTATATAAAATTAATTGACTTCGTTTTATCAATTTAAACAAATAGGTAATCATAAAGGGGTGGAGGAAAAAATTAATCATCGTAACGTTGTGCACTCTGTGTAAATTAAAAAGGGCTAGCCGTGGCATAATAATAAAATTAGTAAGTTTGAAGTGAGAACACAGAGCGGTAGCGTTAAGTAAAAACGTCATAACACCGAGTACGGCGTTATCATATCTATATATATATATATATATATATATATATATATATATATATATATATATCCAGGGTACTTGTTAACATTAGACAGAGTTAATTTTTTGCTTGTTAAGAACCAAGAAATTTCCTTTAAATTTTTAATAATAAAAGAATTAAGCAAAATTAAAGAGATTCTATTCACTTAAAATTTTTATCTTTAATATTGCACATTGAAATTAAGATTAGCCTTGAGTAGTACTACAATAGACTTTTCAATTAAATATCTACCATATTTCTTTTAAATGTTACTAAATTGTATCATTCAGAGGAAGAATAAACTTTACATTTTGTCCTTTAAGAATTTATCATTTCTTAAGGTTAAAGGACATGACCTCAATAATAAGCAAAAATATTTTAATGTAATTTAAAATAATATGTGCCGATAGTATCTAAAAATTGTAGGTATTTTGACATATGGTTTCAATAACACTTTTTAGTGAAACTAAAAATTATTTCCTTAATGATTAAATATTCAATGCTACAATACTGCCATCGTTATAATTTTTTTTGTAAAGTTACTAATACAGAAATATGGTGTTTATATAAGAACCCACTTCAAGATAACGACATAAACTAAAATATCTATCTTTCATCTAACTTGGAACTTTTAAATAAATTCAATATACTTTAAGGTCAAGATCACTCACGTGCGCGAACTACAGTTGGAACCAAAAAAAAACTTGAACGTTCTTACCAGAACAAAACAACGCCATATGTCGACCAATCTAAACCATCTGCAATCCATACAAAAAGATGATCATATTGTACGGTAAATTTAAACTGGAGCCCACTACGGAAAACGAATTAATAAATTTTATAAAATTATTTCATACTAACTGCATTAATGATGTACACCAAAATTTTTCATCTTCTCTGCAGGAATCAAACTGACTTCACCCATAGTGGAATTCAAATCAATCTACACTAAAAGCTATCAGGAACCAGACTATGACACGATGATTTTAATCATTTAGTCTTTTTTTCGAACACGATGTCAAGCAAATTCGCTTGGCACCATCTTGACTCTTCTTATCACCTGTCGAGCTGCTTTCTCGTTCAAGCTCTAGTCGAAAAGTGATTGCGAAAATGACAGATAAGTAACTAGCCTAGTAACTTAGATATTTGAGGGGAAGGATCCCATTATCATAATACACATAATAAGCTATCTTTTGTCACCAGACAATTACTAATAGGGGATAAAGTGATATGGCATTAAAGCTTAACTGTAACGTTTTTTATTTGCTGTAGTGATGAATTCAATTCCTCCGCAAATGTCATTTTAAGACGTTTCCAAATCTCACCTGCATCAGATAAAGATTCATTTATATTTTGTACTGCATCTAACACAACTGATATTGGTTTTACAATGCTCAAGAATCTTCAGGAGATCGGGGTTCAAACCTATGTTAGATACTTTTTGAAATACTAACGAAATAATTTCTTTTCTCTGTTCATCGCATATTTTCAATTTGCTAAAGTATTACACCCTATGTACTGAGGAAGGACAAGTGCCTATACACTAGCTTGTTTGAATTTAGCAAAAACCAAGTGGTTGTTACGAAAATATTTTACAACATGAACAACATGTTCTGTAATATCTTTAGTTTCAAATTCAAAATCTTTTGACACCAAAATAGAGCATGTGCCCTATTATCCTTACGTTATTACATTCAGATCACTAAAATCTTAAACAAATCGTATATTTTCATGCTTTCAGACCATGTTTGCAGCATTTTCCATTACGAAACTTGAAACGCTTTACATGATGAAATAAAATCTTGTGTTATTGAAGTCAAATAATTTGCCGCGTGAGTTGTCCTCCGAAAGTGTCAATTGTGTCGGAGAGAAATAACGATCGTCTTCAGATATTACTGTTACACATACAATGGTTTCATTGCGGATATTGGACCACCCATCAATAGACATATTGACATATTATCCTCTTAAATTTCTAAAACATTTTTCGTGCTCTTCTACATAAATTTCATCTAATAAGGTAGTTGAAATAATTTTCCTTGACGGAGACAAAAAACCAGGTCTAAATAACTATAATGCATTTTTATCTCTTTATTTTCGATGCACCTGAAATTGCTATTGGTGGCAAAAATTGTTTTTGCAATTTTTCCTTCTTATTTACAGATGCGGAAATTACAAATGATGATAATGATTCTCCCTTACATACTCGCTTTGTATGTGAGGAGTTGGTTCTGCCAAAGTTTCTGCACAGCGACTTACTTAAAGATGCAGATGCAAAAGTAGATGATGTCGATGCGATGGATGCATGTGTACTGTTATTTGTATCTACATCTACAATAAAGAAAAAAATCAAATTAATAACAAAACAAAAATAGAGCACCGTCGTGAATGATTTTTATTTTCACAGTCAAAAATGACTAGATTAACCAACTAACCGATAATAATAAATGATATATTTTGTATGTTCCGTGTTACGTGCGGCCGAGACTTTGCAAACGTAAAAACAAAACCATCTGATAACTGATAGTGATAACATTATCCGTGATTACAATAAACGGCGTCCACTGTGGTAAATAAAACTAACTCAGTTTATATTTACATGCAGCAAGTGCAGGAGCAGAAACAACTTCTTTGTAGGTTGCATGTTGAATTTTTAACCGTTGTACTAACTAGTCCTTGCAATTCATTGTTACAATTCCTGTAAACTGCCCTTATATCCGCTTTACCTTTGTCGCTTTTTTGAATGTAATGCTTTTAAATAGGATCTTTTTTCTACCACTCATATATAATATGTAACAGATTAACCTTTTGCAGTTGCAGAAGATGTGTTAACTAATATAAAATAAATTAATGAACTGCAGAAGTGTTTAAATCGCATTGGCACTGACGCATGAAGGTCTAGCAAATAAAATTTACTTTCAGAAACATAACTCCAACTTTTTAGTGGCTTATAGCCCCTGCATCTATACAAGATATGACAGTAATATGGCTGTCTAATTGTGCATTTTCCAACTTGCTGATAAGTGTATTTTTGAATATTTTACAATTATGAGTCAGTACAGGATATGACTGAAATATTGCTGTCTAGCTAGCATCTGTGCATTTTCCAACTATCTGAATGCTGCTGCATGTATTTTTGGATATTTTGTAACAGTTTTTTTGACCACTGCAGAACACCAATGAATTATTAGTTTTATACACCTTTTGTATAGTCTATTATACTAGTAAACATCTTCAATTAAATAAATATCTGTATTGGAATCATGTGGTCTAACCGCAATACAGAGATGCTAGTTTGGTTGCTAACATAAGGCGTTAAATATTAGTATAAATATATCGAGGCCAAACAGCTTTTCTATGTCGTGCACAATGTGCCAGCGGTCACTTTAGCTAGAACACTTGTCACAAAGTTAACATGGGGAACCTGAAGGTTCTAGCAAGTAATTTGCGTGTGGCTTTACGCCGTAGTAGAAGAACTCAAGTGTAATGGACACTTGCATTAGTGATTTTTAATAATGGTAAGCAATTAAAAATAATTTACTAAACAAACTAAATAATTTTGTTGTAGCGCTCTTATACACTACGATAAAATATTCATTTAAATATTCCTTTTACACACTACGATAAAATGTTCATTTAAATATTTCTTTTTCAAATTCTTCTGCAAATTCCTATGAATACCTTTTAAATAATCGTTTTGTATATTCATTGGAAGACTCCTTCGTATATTTATTTGTTAGAATGATTCCGTTTTATCTGGTTTTATAAAAATTAGGCCGTTTAAATGTTGTGTTTCAAGATGATATTGATCCTATATTTGCATCTACAAGTATTCAGTTTATAGTTCAATCACGTCAATGTAGCGATAAGAAAATATTGCTCTAGCACGACCGTCCTTCAACTTTACTATAGTAGTTGGATTTAACGAAAGTTCTGCGATGAAACTGTATGTTTAAATTTTAAAGAAATGTTCTGCAAAGTAGACAAATTTTATGGTTTGAATCTTACGTCCGATAATTAATAATAATGGTCTTTTTGAAATTGCAAGTATGAATTTACAAGTAACTATGTAGACAACTACATGAGGATAATTATTTTGGTAACGATCTACATATGGTAGTATTTGCAATAACTGTTGTTATGGATTTTGGTTTGTCCCTTTGGTGCGTATAAAAGACACGCTTTAAGCTCATATGGTCAGGTACAAGGATCGCGCAGCTGATTATTTGCTGTACAACATGTGGAGGCGACGTCAATTGTTTGCCCAAGGACCGTATGTATAAACATCTGTTTACACATGATGTAGTACCATCACACAAACAACACCTGTTGAAACGAGGTAAGAAATTTGTATTATTCTTACACCGCGTCTGCACTTGGCGAACTTTGATACAAAGCTGCACCAGAAAATAACTTTACGATTACCTATTAGTACTATTATTTTGTTTAACAAACTAGAAAGGACTGATAAATTTTTATTGCCAATATAAATACAGTTTAATAACAGTTATTATTATTAACGAAATTAAGCAAATCCATAGAGTTCTGACTAAAGTTTCATTTATGCATAATTTTAATTACAGCTTTTGAACATTGAATTAGTAGACAATTTAGATATTTTCTTATATATGTGTAAACCGAATAACAGATCTGGTATTTTTGGTATAGATTTGAGTTAAATTTTGTAGTAAAAGAAACACTTAAAGTTTTTGATATTTCTTTCGAATTCATAATCCTACCTCAGGGTAGATGAAATTTGTATTATCTGTTTTAAACGTAAATTTTATACATAAAATTTTTTATGAAGAAACAACTTTTAATTAAAGAATGAACATTTAATTTCTCTTAATTAATTGTGTTATTTTGAACAAGTAAGTTCAAAAATAGTGTAACCAGGTATATGAACAAATGGCATAAAGTGGTAACTCCGATTTAACAAGAAGCTTTAATAGCCCTTTCAAAATTTGAAGCCTAATCGTGTGTTCATAAAATTGTGTGCATAATTAATCTTTTTAGTTTTTATACGAGGCAGCAAGAGAATATCTCTTGTGTCCTCACTTTGTTAATTTAATTAAATTTTCTTTACAGCTTCTGCGTTAGCAGTTAATACGATGTTTCTCTCTAAGGACTTCCAAGTCCCCCTTAGGGAAACCCTGTGTTTAAAACTTAATGACTTGGTGGCGCCCTCCCTAAACCCCTGTTTTGATACGAATCAAGTCATAGTAAACAAATAATGTTTTGTAAAAAGAACCACGACCAATCCTCATAAGCTCTACCCAAGGAATAGACCCCTAGCATAGTCGAAAGATATTTGCGTTCTATCATTTTAAGGAAATTCTTCCTTAAAGTTCACTGGTTCCATTTGGGGATATTAAAGAACCCACGGGTTACTTTAATTAACCAATCTACCCCAATAGAAAATGAAAATTTTGTAAGAATTTTACTTTTTTGTAATAATACAGTTATGGTCTTCTGGATGTAGAAAATTTAAGAACGCCATTAAATCAAAATATAATGAAATTTCAGTGTAATAATTTAATGTGGTTTTCACTTTCGGAGGATTTTATTTTTATCTAATTGCAAATACACAAAGATTCAAAAATCATGATTTTTTTAAAAAGTTGGTGATTTTTGACTTCTTTCTAAAAAAAGTCGATTTTTTCGAATCCTGAAGCTCTATTTGCTCTATTTACACCTTTTATTATTTGAAGAAGTTAAAATACTTAAATTTTTATATACTTTTAGGTACTCGGTGTACTTCAAGTTTTGAGAACCAATTGAAGAAATAGATTTAATTTATATTAATACATTAGTTGAATGAAATGAAGAGTACCACAATCGCAAGATAATTTTAAAATGCGTTGGAAAACAATTGAACTTTACAAGTCGTGTTTATTTAAATAATAATGCATGGTTCAAATGCCGCCAAATTCAAATATTATGTGTACTTCTACTAGATCAGTTTATTATTATTTTTATAAAAGTATTGTTTTATTGGTTATTTGTATGCACTCCGGCTTAATATCTACAATGAGTTTACGTAGCAATACCCTCTTTAATTTTTAAACAATAACAATATTCAAACAATTTTTATTAGAACTATGTGAACTAATTTCCAACAACAACATATGGAACCAATTAGAACGCGATTTGTTTCAAAATACACTGCGGGAACAAAGCATTTTTGAACAAATTTAATATTCCATAGTGTGTTCCGTATGTGCATTTAATAAATTGCTTTGTCATTGTTAATTAAATCTTCTAAAATTATTAAAGATTAAAAAATACAATAATGCCATTAATGTTGAATATTAATAACCTAGCCTTACAAATATTTCAATTTGACAAATAAAAACTTTCTACTTTGAGTGTACTTCTTACCTGGCAGTGACACCAAGGGCACGCCTCCCAAGTCCTATGTTTGCTTGGTTGCACTATAACTATCTAGTACCATATAGAAAATTACTTCAAGTACCACCAGTACAACAATTTACTTCAAATACTTTACAATACCTCAAATACTCAAAATGTACTTAAAGTACCGTACTTCCAAAAAGCAAATAATTTTGTTACGGGTAAAATAAACGTTACGTGAATAAATTTTGATTTGTCTTGCAGGGGCGAGACTCCCTAATAATATTTTTGATGCCCAACTTCGCGCCGATTTGTTTTTCATTAGGATCGTTTTCTTTCAATAGAGTATTTTTTAAAATATGAGATCGTTTTTTCTAACGTGTGATTTTGTTAATTTTTTGTATGGTTAAGAATTTTAGCGCCCAATCATGGAGCTATCTTTTCTTTAATTTTTAGGCATTTTTTAAACTTAGGACTGTTTTTTCAGTAGGACCGTTATTTTCTCATCGAGTCAGTTTTTTCGTTCGATTGTTTTTTTTTTAAATTGTTAAAACCCTTTTTGTAGCGTTGTCGTGTAACCAGTATTTGTTTTTAGTTTCTGTGATTGTTTAACAGAAAATCTTTTCAATGTGATTTGTCTGTTTGAATTTTTTAAAATTATTTGTCATTCTTCTAAATTCAGTTGATTAAAACTAATTTATTTAAAAAACTTTTTGAAAATTTATCTTGCGCGATTTTAAGACAAAAATTGACTGATCGCGACTTGAAAACTATGAATTTTTTGAATATCAAAATGGAATTTACGAATAATGTAGACTTTCTATTGAAAGTCAAATTGAATATGAATTATGAGTTAGGATGAAGAAAATTAACAATTTGACATTTACCGAATCGAGAAAAAAAATACTGCTATGGGTAAAATGAGCGTTACGTGAATAATTTTTAATTTGCAACGAAGAGACGCGGACCAAGTGACAGTATAAGGGTGCGCTAACTGCAGGGGTGCGGGAGTGGCTATGAAAAACTTATTAAAGAAAATAGAAAAATTTGAAATACAAATAAATAAATAAAAATATTAAATAAAATGACTGAAATATAATAAATCACTTTACATTAACACATCCTGAAAGGCTTCTTCTGCTTGTCATAATTGAGGGGCGCCAAATTGCCTGCCACATCAATCTCTTTTGATATGATCTCTACGCGGAAGGCTATTATTCCGCATAGGCCCCACTTGCTTTGGTTTTCTAAATTTTATGATTTTATATTTACCTTTCTAGAAAATACCTTAAATATGCTCAATTAATTCTGTCAAACTTAAAGAAATTTCTTTGATAAAATGCTCCTTCCAAATAAGATTGCATTATTCGGGTAGCTGGGTATCCTTTACAATAACAAATCGTATCCTAGTTGCTAAATAAATGCACATAAAATTCCAACTAAAATAAGCTCTATTAATATTACATAATTTCAAAGTACATACTAATATACTTGACTTAGTTTCTTAACCTTCTCTGACCTGGTATTACTACAAGAAAAATCCTACCCTAAACTTCTCCATCAACAAGACTATCGTCACTCCAAATTTCCCTTGTTCAATGGTAAATTACATGACATTTATAAATCCCCATATCTGGAAATGTTTAACTTAACCTCATACCAATCCCCAAACACGCGATCACGTGTTCGCCTTATTACGTTTTTATATGACTACATTTTCGAAGTATTCTTACCGATTCGGGAATAAATAATTTAGTCTCCGTAGAATTTATTTATTGTCATTTAATCTTACCCGTCTCGTTCTTATGTAACCGGTTTGGTCATAGTCCACTCTTCCTATTGAGTTTGTGGAATGAGTCGCGGGAAAGTACTTGCGGTGTCATGTGATTTACTTATAAGGTTCTTGTTTCCTTATATCTTCGCAATATAAATGAATACATTGTATTGTATCGAAATGATTAAATTATATCTGCAATCTGATATCCCTGAATTTCATTACTCAGCGTCTTAATTTTTGACATTGAATTAAAGTGTATCTAATAGTTTTTTTTATATGTAACATGAGAGGATCCTCCTTTTGTTTCTATTAATTACTAATCGCCAAATTTATTAGGTTAAAATTGTATAGCGGTTCCTACAATTCTTGGAGTAAAATACTTTATGTGACTAAAGCAACGGTCAATTCTGATAAACGTGTGTGAAGCTAAATGTAAAAACAAGCGCGCTACGAAAATTATACCCGTAATCTATTATTGATGTATAAAATACTTAAGTAATATTGAAAATTAAGAGCAGGCGTAAGAAACAATGCCATCAACACGCGCCTCAAGTAACAACTGACCCCCCCTTTGCGCCACTGTCGCCTCGAATCCTTAAAACACCTGCTGTGTCCATTTCAAACCTTAACTCTATTTATCTAAAATTTGTAAAAAGCTACATATATTTCAGGTGCTTATTTATTAATTAACTGTCATTTACTTAATAATTCTGAAGCTTTCTTAAAAAGTGGCACGATTTCCCCGAGAAACATTACTAAAATTAATATTAGGTTTACCCTTTTTTTGGTGTAAAATAATTTATGACCTTAAGTTCCACCCTAATTTTGATTTAACAGAGATGAAACTGTGTTTTTGTGGTTTTTAAGTTTGTTACGTTAATCGTGGGCAGCCACGTTGGGCGCCAAATTTATATTACGTTGTTCTTGTAGCCGTGCGTAATACAAAGAAATCACGGAATGACCGGGCTCAATCGGAGATTAGGGGGGGTTGTAGAAAATAAACTGAAATATAAGGTATACGGCGGTAAGGAGTTAGTGACAGTACCTGTAACAAAAATAGTTAAGCAAACTTCAAAAACAAAAGATTAAGCATAAATTATTCAGTACTTTGTAGATGTAAGAAAACTGTTTTGGATAAACTATATATTATAATCACGATAAAAGCATTACAAAAAAAATTTTGATTACAAAGTGAGGTAATATTGGGGAGTAGCAGAAACGTTTCCTAACACACCAATTAAACATCAATTAGACAAAATGTTAACAAAAGATAAATAGATAAGACACAATTGATATGAGTACTCTAGTAGTATTAGTTTTTTCTCTCTCTTTTTTTTTTCTTAAAAACATGCAATTCTATTGCAAGAGGTCTCAGAACGACGAAGATATGGCAAAGGCAACGGGTAGATATTTAAAGTAATACTAAGTAGGAAATAGTTCAACTTACAGAAAGTCTTTCAGTAACGCTTCCTTGCAATTGGAGTGGGGGATTCACGATGTCCTACACTAACGAAGCACTGCACCCTTGACTGTGAGGGTGTGGATAGAATTGCTTACACTTTACACTAACTCACACCTACGCGTTTCACTGGTGTCAGTAGCAGACATCATCATGCTGATGGATCTATGTAGCATTGATAAGTTTCTGGTGAATTCTATTTCCTGAGATAGTAATTTCGAAATATTTTATAACACAAACCGTACAAATTGTAATAACAATTTAGAACTACGGCCTTTCAAGGCACGATGTAATGCAGGTCATCTGATAAGTTCTTGCATTAAACTAACCGTAACGTGAGATGTTTAAATTGCTACATATGGTAACAACGAAAAATCCAATGCTTTCTAATAACGAAATTTGCGCAAGCAATGATCTATTTTAGATTCTTTGGTGTCAGAAATTCCGCAACTACAGTATCAACTGTATTTACCGGTGAATGAGATACATATTTACAAAAAGCAATCTTTTTCTTTTTCAGATTCCTTTCCCGGAAAGCCGATCTTCACAGTTTAAATATCACAAGACAAAGCAAGAAACAAAAACCATAATGAGTAAAGCACGTGCAGGCAATAAAACCGTCTGTCAATGTTCCGTACAACTTTTATTTCACAAGCACAAAAACAAAAAAAAAACAATCCGTAAGCACGCGTAATCACTAAAAAACCGTCCGTCAAATGTCCTTACAGCCGCACTTGTGGTTTATAAAGCATACTTCCTTAATAAAACAATCAGAACCACACTGAAATCTGTTAATATACAACGGTTATTTTACAAGAGAACCGACTAAAATCGTGCCGCGTTTATTAATGAACAATTCGAGATCTCATATCGCATTAATTCTCACTATTTTTAAAGCAAAGACGAAACAGTATTGTTAACGTAATTAATATATAGGAACCAAGAACAAACTACAACTGCTAATCTGGTTATATCAACTCGTTGCTATTACAACTTCTTATCGCCTATCTAGACTTGTATATCCACATATTAATTACAGCGGTTTTATTTATTAATGATAAGTTGGAAAGTAATTTACGAGTAATCCAATTTACATGTCTGTAAATATACACTGCTCAGACTGGCTGCGCAATATATTCCGTTTTTTTTGCCTACAGGTTCAAAACTTTGTATAGATATTTTGGTGTGCAGAATATCTGGTCTCTATTATAAAGATTGAATGATGTTACGAACAAAATTTGGCAACTTATCAAAGCTGGAAAAGACATTTCAACTGGTAAAGTGCATTATATGGAGTGAGCTAAGGGTTCTTCCCCGGCCCATCTGAGCGGTTCAGTTCTACCTTGGAAGCTTGATTGATAGAAGTAAGCGACAGCAACGTTGTATTAAACATATTATTTATATCAAGTATCTTTAACATTTTTTAATGTCATAAATTCTATCAATACTACAGAGCTAAATAAGGCTTGTTGGAAGGTGTTAAAGCTTTTATTCTAGATCAGTTAAAGTATACAGTGTTTTTAGTTCACCTTTGAAAACTGATTTTAACAATTGTTTAGTATGTCAACTGCTACAATAATGAACGAGACTAAGATTATTAGTTAGGTGGCAGAATTTTAAATAAAATATTAAAGTGACAGCATAATTGGTGCTTTTAACCTAACGAAAGCACAAAATAGTAATTTACTTCATTATTAAAATCGTGATAAATAAACTGATAGGTAAATTATAGGTTAGTCTACAACAAATTTCATTCTTTAGAAACACGAAAACACACGATCGTGGAGCAAATCTATTAAAGTTTTATGTACTGTTCTTCATTCACGAGTATATGTTACCAAACACTAACAATCATGGAGTGATCGATCTAGTTCTAAAGAAAGTGACATCGTAATTTTAATAGAGTTCACTCATTTTTATATTTTACACGAGTTTTACAGAACCAAGGGAACTACAGTCCTTGGTCACTCACGCTTATATTTCAACTTACAAAGGAATTGTATTTAAATTCATAGATTCTGATTAACTTACGAAATATTGTTTTTCCCTCTGTTCATTTTCACAGGGTGGATTACACACAGTTAAATCAAAATCGTTACGAATATGTTTCTGATTCCTAATTATTTGAAATCTGCATAAAGTTCTCATCATTTTTGTATAGAAATTTGAAATTGAGGTTGTTAAACTATCTTTAACGCCTTTAAGATGTCCGAAAAGCAAAAAGTGCCGAAATCGGAGGAACAAGTTGCTTCAACAAAAATGCTTTCATAAGAAATTTGTTAGAAAGCAAGAAATCGAGCTTGATGTATAATTGGAATAGGACGTTCAGTATTTACACGAGTTATGTATCACTCAATAAAGGTATATATAACGAAATATAAATAATCAGGAATTATTAGAAATTGTTAAAGAAATTGTTAAGTCAAGTGCAACAATGTAATACAAGGATAAACCAGAAAAGTTGTTAACAATTCATGAGAATGGATGCAATACATTGTATCCAAGACGATAGTGACACTGCAGGTGACAGGTCATAGACGGTTAAAAAACCGCGATTACTTAGAAAGTAAGATTGTTACATTGTATAATGAATAGAGTTAAGAATAAGCTGACATGAGCTCTGCAAGTTCCCACAGAATTGTGAGGGGCAGGGACAACATAAATAGCCCGGGAACCCAGATCACGGCAGTCAGTCAGTCATAAGTATTTCCGCTTTAGCATTGCAGTTTGCTTAAGGCTGCTCACTCACATTAGTAAAATTATTAATTATTTTTGATTTAGTTTAATTTAATTCAAGATTGTCAAAATTACATGTTAACCTCTGTTTAACTAAATAAATTTGTTACGAAGTTTTGGAAAAGTTTTTAAAAAGACCGCTCCCAAGGCTCGAAACGTAACTGGCGCAGTGGTACGGATGTCAAATGGTCACTAGGGAATCCAAAAATCGAAGAACTGGTGGTCTGGAATTTCAATTCCCAATTTGGCAGAACCCAAAAAAAGTTGGAAGAAGTACAAGCATCGACCGAATGCAGCTAAACAAACAGAACTTGGAGGAGATACAAGCATCGATCGAATCCAAACCAAACCAAGTACACCAATCGACCGAGTCCATGAAATTAACGAAGAAATTAATGTAAGTTCATTTCCTTAAAACCAATTTATTTTTACAGACTATTTTTAATATTTGCTAGTAAAAGAATTTTTTGACTTATTTTATGTACGTTCAGATTTTAACTATTATTACTGCAATTTTATGCCATTTAATGAAAATAATTTACCTATACATTAAGGGAATTATTTTCAAATACGAAAAGATTATTTTTAAAGCAAAAGAGAATCTATCCTAAAATAAGAGAACTTTTGCGCAACTATTAGACAATTATTACGAATTAAAATAATACGAAACATAACCGACGCAAGAATTACTAATTAAAAAGCAAAAACGAATTTAAATTATAAAAATAGAACGCAATAAATTTTACCAGTCTCATCACCGAAAACTAATTATTCGAAACCCAACCTTCAGCGTAACATATTGACTGAAGTGCGTAACTGTAGAAACATCTTTCAATTTAAAAATTAAATTAACTCGTCGTAATTAAAACAAGCGTGCAGCCCAATAAGACCGGAACTCATCGAATATATCTAATTATAGTGAAATAAATATAAATGAAACCATTCACGAAAGTTCATCATAAACTTTACAAAAGCCTTACGCAGTTTATTTAAAATTACCATGAGACTGAAATAAAATGTTCAGTAGACAAAGTAACTTTGTAAATAAAATTATAAAGGCAACACTGCATAAAGCAATTGAATGAAAACTTCCAACTTTATTCAAGGTATACGAGACAGTACAGCTGACAGGAAACATTTTGTGCACTTATAAATTGCAGCACCCACGGATAAGAAATAACTATTAACAGATTTAATTAAATCAGCAGAACTGAACTAAAATAAAGTCATAACTGGCGCAGAAAACATACAAAGTAAAGTAATTATAGCGAGAAATTATTAGTGCACATAGAAACTTTTCCGGAAGTAAAACCTACGACAAAATTAACATTCGCGAAGTATAAAATACACAAATTTAAGACTACAGCAATTAACCGAGACATTGCCAAGTATAAATCCCGCAATTTAATTATAAAACCCGTATAACGACGATTCTTCAAATAACCAAACGCGATCCAAACTGAAAATTAATAAACCAAACCAAAAAATCACGGTACAAACCGTGAAATAAATCTTAACTTTTACAAAAAATTAAAAATTGATTAAAAGCGAAAGCAATTCTTAACAATCATGAGTTCAGACATGAAAATTTACTTCGAGAGTATACCTCAGTTCAAGGGAGATCAAGCTCTCCTCGTGAATTTTATCACAGCCTGCGAAATATTTTTGAAAACGTTTTACAAACCTGGAGACAGCGATAGAAATGTATTACTTTTACGCCTGATAATAAGTAAACTGACCGTACGGGTACAAACACTAATAGCCAGCCGAGATGAATTTGAAGATTGGAAGGACTTTAAACGCATACTAATCACATATTTTGACGATCAACGTAACATAAAATGCTTAATATGCGATCTAATAAACCTTAGGATGGAAAATAACCAATCCTCATACCAATTCGAAATGAAGTGCCAAGACGTGAGAAGTATAATCTTAAAAAAAATAAAAATCGAAGAACCTGACCAAAATATCCGACATTTAAAAACAAAAATGTATGACGAAATGGCACTAGACACATATAAACGCATTACTAGAACGACTATCAGATAAAATAAGATTTCAACATCCCCAAAATTTAGTAGAAGCCATGAACATGATAATAGACGAAGAAAACGTAATATACTAGCGAAACAGACTATATAACCCCAACGCGAATAAGATTTGTTCACCAATAAAAACTATACAAACCGCAAAAAAACAATACCCTAACAAAAATTCACACCATTCAATGCTCAAATGAACCAACCGTGAAGTAATAACTTAAATTTTAATAACACAAATTTTAATAATCAATTCAAACAATTTCCAAAACTAATGTTCAACTCAAATCTTACAAAAGGTCTAATTAAGATATTTGTTTTACTCTGATTTTTGATTTCAGGATTTTCCTCAACATTATCCAATTTAATGTTTGATTTAATTATTTTTTTGCTATTACTGTATGACTGTTTCGGCAATTTCTTAACACAGTGGTTTCCAATCTGTGCCCCCCCCCCCCAAGGGGGCATGCAGCTGTTTCCAAATAATAACTTTGACATGTTTCTCACTTTTAAAATGACCTGTCTTGCTGATGAAATAGAAGAAAGTAAAGTTTTTATTAATAATCATTTGACCAGTCTATGGAAGCAATTCTCGTTTTACTTTAAAGATCTTGACATGTCTAAATATGAATGGATTAGAAAACCCGTTTGTGATTGAAAAATATGAAGATTTTGGCCTTACGACAGCAGAGCAGGAAATGATAATTGACTTATCTAGTGATAGCAAATTAAAGCAGATGTTTCAAGACGAAAATAATACTGTTACGTTTTGGCTACGAGTAAAGGACGATTTTCCTACTTTGACAAACAAAGCGTTAGAAATTTTATTGCCATTTGTAACATCTTACCTATGTGAAACTGGTTTTTCTACAGTAGCTGTCTTAAAAACAAAGTATCTCGCTCAGTGATTGAAAAGGAACTGAGAACCGCGATTTCTTCAATGATACCAGGTTTGAGAAAATTTGTGCAGAAAAACAAGCTCAACCGTCGCATTAAATTTTTATAATGTTGTATTAATTATATATTCTTTTTTTTTTGTATTTTTGTAAGATTTGTTTTTATTACATTTAAAATTATTATTTCTTATAATAAATAATTATTTTTTTTATGTATATTTTTACATAATATTGTATATTATTTTGTGAGCCCATTAAATAAATTATAATATCAGTTGAGTATTTATGAAATTAGATTGTTAGAAAAATTAAGGGGGCACAACAATTTTTTTTTTTTAAAAGGGGGGGGGGGGCTCAGGTACAAAAATGTTGCAAACCACTGCCTTAACATCTTGTTCGATAGATTTAGATTTCCTAACAGACGGTTCCTTCCTCTAAGGTTTGCTGTGCCAAACTTTGTCTGAATCGAACATTCGGCGAATGACTTTCATCGTTACCCTCATTATTCAATAGAGAACTCTCCGCATTAAAAAATGTCCACACTTTAAGCATTCCATCAATTTGCTCGCACAAATATGTATCTCTTAACCTCTGCTTAACTGTTGCTTATCGTTCAATCCCGGTTTATTTATTTGCGTATAATCTCTTACTACACCATCTTTTCCTCCTCAAACGTGACATCTCTACTGCCATTATAATATTTAATTTGCGTATCACGAAGCTTGTCAACCACAGAACATTACGATTCAACATTAATTTGGAAGAGCATTTTCCAGTGTAACAATGAGGTGCGATATGAAAACGAATACCTACTAGTTTAAGTATTCATACTGATGCCGGAATTTCTATAATCTTTGAAAGACTTACTCAAACCCACTTTAAAATACCTAACAAAGTTTTCTGCAGCACTGCTAGTCGCCGGATGGTAAGGCACGGCTTTTATATGCCCAATTCTATTAAACTTAACAAAACTTAACGAATTTCGGTGAAGTGAATTGAGTGCCATTATCGGTAACAATCTTATTAGGTATACCAAAACGTGCAAAGCAGTCGCTTAATATTAGTAGAATTTGCCTTATTCATTTTAAAGACTTCCGGCCGTTTAGAAAACGAACTCAAAATAGTTAAATAAATGTGATCCTTGAAAGGTCCTAAAATCAAAAACCGATTTTGTGTCGGGAAATTTTATTAACCAGACTTTGGATGGTTGTGAGGAGTTAGACATAAAGGAGTTACGGTTCTTAACATGCCCTTCATTGTCTTTATTTAAAGCCAGCCACCAAAAATATTGTTTTGCTAATAACTTCAATTTTAACCATTCTCAAGTGAGCGCCTTGGATCTCCAACAAAAGCTGTCTCTAAAACTTTTCAGATATTATCACACGATAACCCTACATTAGTAAATCCTTATCAATGGTGATTTTAGATTTCCTATAATAATATGGCTTGATGATGTCCTCAACTGAAGTGAGCCAACCATGTCTAATATAATAAATTTTACTCAACATGCAATTTTTCATAATTTTAGACCTAATTCGATCCGCTTCTATTGGAATTCTGTCTTCCGCCATAAAATGAAAATAGCCTGACTCATCTACCTTTTCCAAAGAAATATTAATAGGTAAACGCGACAACCCATCCGCAGAATTTTTATAACCTTCAATATATTGAAAAGTATAATTCAATTCGCTTAAAAAAAGCGCCCAACGCTGTAAACGACAACAGCCATTTGTAGAATGCCTTTATATTTTCCAAATAAAGCTAGCAAAGTGAAATGATTCCCCGCAATCTACTGATATAACTTGCGAGTAGCCCAATAGATTGACGGGGCTTCTCTATCTATAACTGAATAGTTCTTTTCCGAATCACTTAAAATCCTAAAAGCGAAACAAATAAGTTTTTCCGAGCCGTCCGGAAACAGATGCAGATGCGTCACACACTAACTTAATCTTTTTCATTGGTTCTAAGTGTACCAAAATATCATCTGAAGTGATATTTAACTTAACCCTTTCGAAAGCTTCCTGACATTTTGAGCCCCAGTGCAATCGAACATCTTTCCTTCACAATTTATATGAGCCTAAAATTTTTGTTATATGCAGAATAAACACTTTCCATAATAGTTTACCATTCCAATAAATGCCCTAACCGTCCGAAGTCTTAGCGAATCAACTATTGCCTTAACCTTGTCTAAATCTTTATGCAAGCCCTATCTACTTATCACGTGATCCTAATATTTAATTTCTCACTTGAAGAATTCACACTCTTAATATTCAACCTAAGCCCAGCAGAATCGAGTCCGAGCTGTGGAAGTGAATACGCTTTCTATACTGCTCGTGATTTTTGTTAATTTGTTGGTGATAATTGAATCGAAATAAACACTAAAATGCTTCCAAATATTATGATGGTGCCTAAAGCCCTAATAAGGTCCGCACGTAAGTCAACATATTCCATATAACGTACATTCTTTATCTGTCTAACGGACACGGCCCACGTGCTAGATAATATACTTTATCGTATGGTCCACCTGTGCTCAATACAATATAGTAAACTGTATTAAAAACACAGAACGTTATCTTTATCCTCAAGATAAAACTCAAGAATTTGATATCATTTTACGTTAATCTACATCATACAGAAGTTTATAGAAATTTTATCTTAAAAAGAAATTTTAAAAAACAAAAGTTATAGCAACTTGTATAAGATGGACAAGCTAGAAGCAACGATGTAGAGTGTAGTTTCAGTTGCTTACCGAACTAATAAATCTCTAAAAACCATCAGGACTTATACTGTCATAGATTATAAACGAGAATCGAGCAATCGGGACCAGCTTTTTCGATATAGTTTTGACAAGCCTACTGCAACCAAACTGCGAAATGAGAGAATATTAGAAATGGCTTTTGTCATGCAAGCATGAAGCTAAAGGCAAGATTAATATTAAGGGCTCGTCACTTACTTCACGTATCGGTACTCTCGAACAAAATTTTGTGATTTTTTCAGAAAAAGTTACTCTTTTTATGGCCAATCTGCTTAAAAATGAGTGACATGAACGTCCGCACTGAAGAATTAGAACAATATAGTTGACGAAATTGTCTGGTTATCCATAAAGTACCTGAAAACGTAATGAATATGTTGCCCATATCGTCAAAGATATTTTTGTTTCAAAGTAAAAGTTAAATATCACGGATCAAGATATCGATCGCGCACACAGACTTAAGCAATCTCGAGAATAGGTCTTTAAACCCCTCACAAAATCTGCAAAGCTCAAGACCAATTATAGTAAAGTTTACCAACTACAGTGTAAGAACAAATGTTTTTAAGAAAAAAACTAAGTTAAAGGACACCGGCGTATCAATAACTGAAAGTTTAACAAAACACGGGGTAAAACTTATGAAACTCGCAAAGAGCATTTTGTAGAATGGAAGAATAGTTGTAATTGGTAATGATAAAACAGATACTATCTGCCAAACACCCATCATAGCGAAGATTATTAAGTGCGATATGGCGAAAACACTTACCGCAAAAAATTAGGAAGAAAATTAATTCACGTAAATGTGAAAAATGGAATTTGAAAAAACAACCCCAGACTGCATAATTAATAATCAAGAATAAATAAATTATATATACTTACATACAAATTTATTCCTAAAAAGTGTGGTTTTGAGACAGGAGAAAATACTAATAACCCAAGGGTTATATCGTAACGGCAAACAACTTGAATAAGTTAATATGAACCTTTTATAGAACCATTTCATTATTTACTGTTGTCGTTATAATTATAATAGTTTATTAATAGTTTTAGGTTCAAGTGTGTTTGTGTGAATGAGTATCCGAGTGTTTCAGGGGATTCATTGTCCTAATACGGTTAGCTATTACGGTCTTCTTCATTTACCATTTCTTTCTTTTAATTCCATTCTTAGTTTTTCTTTTAATAGTTTAACTTTTAGATATGGCTGAAAATTGTACTGAGTTGTGTCAAATTGAGACAGATACTCTTATAGAGAATATGGAACCTGCTATCTCTGATATAGTATCTTTTCTCCCATCAGAATAATATACTTTTCACACAATCGCTTTCCGTTCATGCTGAAACATTTCACTGTTGCCACGTTAATGCTGGGTCGTTGCTCTCACACTTCGGCGAGTTGTTCATGTAATTGGCATAAGTCACGTACGTTGTATTGTGATATCCAAAACTTGGCTAAAACCTAAACTTTCAATAGCAGTACTGTAACTAGACGGCTATAATATTGTACCAAATGCCAGAATCGGAAAACGTGGAGGAGGTGTAATATGCACACTGCACACAATACCGTCATTTTTAATTATAAGTACCAGAGGAGTTCCCCACGAACAGTTCTCTACTAATTATAATCAATACACCCCCCACCCACCCACTCCAACTTGTTTAATTCTTCTTCAACTTTTAGTTTGAAAGCGAAAGGAATTAGTATTGGTTTGATAAAAATAGTTTAATATTCTCTTTAACTTTAACATCTTCCAGATACCTATTTTTCTAAGAACATTCAAAATTTGCATAAAATCATCGGGAATAATCGAAACACCCGCCCCAGAATCTAACTCCATACCTAATTTTTTTACCCTTCACTAGTAAGGTGACCATAATAGACCTAACGTGACCAAAACCTACATAATACATATCTGTCAAACATGCAGACTCCTCGTCTGCCTGCAGTTCTCCTTCTAAATTTACTATACCTTTCCGCATGCAAACCTTAGCCAAGTGTCCTCATCTATAACAAACCTTGCATTTATACTCCTTAAACCTACAAGCCAGTTCCGAATGAACCAGCGCCTTGAAGAAGCTCTAGATTAGTAGAACGGGTGGAATGGGTTCCGCGTTCCAGTGATCTCAAGAGCCAAACTACAGGTCCAACCAAAGCAGTAGGGTCTTTAGGGAGGAACCAGACTAGGACAGGTCCCCGAAAAAGAGCAACAGATTTTTCGGTACTTGGAGTGGCAGAGACCATAGAGGTCGATATGGCATTCTAAGACACACTACTGCGATGTGGAAGGCAATGGGCAACCACCACATTTAACCCCCCAAGTACACAGCGTGCTTAAATTGTAAGTATCATGATGGCATCCTCTGGGGTAAAAAATTCCGGAGTTAAAATAGTTTCCCTCTCGGGAAGGAGACTACTTGGAAGGATGTGATCGGAAAGTTTAAAGGAACAGCAGGGAACATTCTGCGAGTCGGAGAGTGGAATGCCAGAAGTATGAAGCATGTAGGTAAGCTAGAGAACTTGAAAATTTGATTAGATAGGTTAGCACTAGTAGGGATCAGCAAAGTTCGCTGGCCAGAGGCGGGTGATTTTTTGGAGTGCAGACTTTAGGGTAATTCATACAGGATCAGAGGAAGGAAATTCGAGTGTGGGGATAGTTAAGCGAAAAAAGGACAAAGTGTAGTAAACTACTTACAAAAGACGAAAGAGTACTCATGGTTAGATTCGAAACTAAACCGGTAAATACAGTAATTACACAAATATACTTGCCCACCTCTAGCTACAGTGAGGAAGAGGTAAAGGCGGTAGAGCGGTAGTAGGTTTATATGGTTTAGGCACGAGAAATGACAGGGGAAATAGACTGGTAGAATTTTGCGATAAGAACAATTTAACCGTCACATTTCCACATCATGCTAAAAAACGATACACGTGAAAGATGCCAGGAGATATAGGAAGATATGAAATAGATTACATTCTTCTTAGACAACGGTTGGGGAATCAAGAAAAGACTGTAGAAGATACCCAGAAGCAGATAAAGACACTGACCACAACATCGAAATTACGAAAGCCGCTCTTAAATTTAAAAATTTGAAAAAGGGAACGGAAAAAGGCACTTTGACTTTGGAAACTACAAGATAAAGATATTCACGAAAGATTTGAAACAATTCATACGAATTGCTGAAATATAGCGGGAAAATTTCTTATGCTAAGGCAGAAGAAACAGAATGGAATAATATTAAATTCAACTTGGACATGGCGGCCAGAGATTTTCTAAGGTATACACAAAAAGAAAATAAGAAACCATGGATAACAAAGAATATTCTGAATCTAATAGAAGAAGAAGGAAATTACAAAAATGGATTAGATGAAACAGGAAAACAGAGATACAAAGCCATAAAATGGGAAGTTATTCGCAAATGCAGGAAAGCTAAAGAACAATGGATTGATGAAAAGTGCAAAGACGTACAAACATAGATGGAAATAGGAAAGACAGACGATTCCTACAAACTAATTAGAATGAATTTTAGGGATATAAATCTGTACAGCAAAAATATAAGGGACGCGCGAGGAAATGTCATTATAGAAAATGCAGAGAAGGTGGATAGATAGCAAGAATATATGGGGAACTTATGTGCAGAAGAGGAAGTAACAGTATTAGAACAGGATACAAACATTGAAAAGGATGACTTGGAATATCCTATACTGAGATATGAATTTGTATGAGCATTAAAGGGTTTGAAAAATAGTAAGGCATCGGGTAGAGGTAAGGTGAAAGCAAAAACTCTAAAAGCCACTGGACAGGCAGTAAAAGAACATCTCTTCCAACTTGTAAGCTATATGTATGAGACAGGCGAGATTCCCAAAAATTTCAAACGTAACATCATAGTCACTATACCAAAAAAGAGGGATAAGACGGATAGTACATAGGTTATACAAAGAGTAAACAACGGTAATAGAATTACAGCAGTAACGTAGAGAAGTAAATATCAGGAATGGGGCGAGACAGGGATGTGCCCTATCCCCGTTAATTTTTAACTTGTACATCGAGGAGGCAATGAATACTATCAAATGCCAAGACATTTGGAATTATTATGCAGGGACATAAGATTGATATGCTTGTATTTGTAGATGATATAGCGGTATTAGCATACAGCAAGGAAGACTTAGAAGCTGCTCTTAATGAAATGGAAAGCTCTAACAGAGATATACGGCATGAAAATTAACAAAAATAGAACTAAAGTACTAGTATGCAAAGAAGGGGAAAATAAATTAAAAGCTGGAATACAAATAGGTAACGAAACGTACAAGAGGTTAAGGATTTTTGCTACCTAGGAAGCCAGATAACACAAGAAGGGAAAAGCGCAAAAGATATATAACAAAGATTAGCACAAGGTCGTGCTACATTTAACAAGAGAAAGCAACTACTGTGTTCAAAGACAACAAACATAGAAACAAGGAAAGATTGCTGCAAGCATATGTGTGTAGTATAGCACTATATGGATGTGAAACTTGGACAGTAGGAGAAGTGGACAGGAAAAAGATACAAGCCTTTGAAATGTAGTGCTCCACACGTATGATGAAGATATTGTAGACAGACAAAGTTTAGAACAAAGAGGTTCTAGAAATGGTAGGGGAAGAAAGCAGTATTTGGAATGCAGTAAAAAATAGGAGAGAGAGGATGATAAACCGCATACTAAGCATGTGAGAATAGTGCGGAATATATTAGAAGCAGAGATTAGAAACGAGAGAGGTAGAAGTAGACCTAGGTTAGACTATTGCACGCAGATAGTGAAAGATGTAGGCTATGGGAATTTCAGGGAAATGTACAGGCTAGCTCAGAATAGATATCAATGGAGGTACGAGTCCAACCAATTTCAAGATGAAAAAATCTAGTGATGAAGAAATAACTGTACTTAAACCTGATGATTATTATAAGCAACTTCGGGTATTGGTTTTGCAATGCTCTCAAACAATGTTAATTGTGCGAAAGGATTTACTGGAAAACTATTAATTCGGCAACTGTCTAGGTGTTGAGGGATCCTTGGTAGCCACAGGCTGCTTAACCCCCTTCACATGCCACTGAATTTTGGTGCAATGAGACATATAATTAGGAAATATCAGAAGGGAAATCGGGCTGTATGTATGTTGTGGGAATTTGAGAGAACTGTGTAGGCTAGCTCAGAATAGAAATAAGTGAAGGTACGCGTCCAACCTGTTTCAAGACGGAAACAATAATGACGAAAAAAATAATTGCACTTAAATCTGATTATTATTATAAACAACTACAAGTGTTGGTTGTGAAATATTTTCAACTAATGTTGATTGTGCGAAAGGATATATTGGAAACTATTAATTCGGCAAATGTTCAAATGCTGGGGGATCTTGGTAGCCGCAGGCTGCTTAACCCCCTTCACATGGTACTGAATATCGGGAAGTAGGTTATACATCTGTTAACAATAGAAGGGGAACCGAACTGCATCTAACAAGAAAGAGCTGCGGCTGTGTTCGAACACAACAAACGTAGAAATACGGGGAAAATTGTTGAAAGCATATGTCTGGAGCACAGCACATTACGTTTATGAAATAGGAGCAGTAGGTGAAGTAGACAGAAAACGGTAATAAGCTTTTTGGAATGTTGTGCTTCAGATGTATGAGGATGATAGCATGGGGAGACAAAGTTCATAACAAAGAGGTTATAGAAATAGTAGGGGAAAAAGATTTCTGTGGAGAACAAAAAAAAGGAGAAACAGATGGGCACGATACGTTGTAAGGCATTTTCGGGTAATAGTGCGCGATATATTTCAAGCATAGATAGGAATAAGAGGAAGAGGTAGACATAGATCAGACTATTGCACGCAGATAGTGAAAAATGCAGACAAATTTCAGGGAAATGTGTAGGTTAGCACAGAATAGGAAACAATGAGGGTACGCGTTTAACCAGTTCCAGTTCCACAAGCTAACATCTATAGGTTATTTTACTGTAAACATTCTTCCTTTCTTCATTTGATTATCCTTTCAATTTCCGCTCGACAGAACCTTTCTTCAACTCTATTTTATGAACTCCTGATTCTGACTTTGAATTCATCGATATTTCTTTTTTCAATGCAATTTCTACTAATTTATCTAATTCAATCTCGCGACTTTGTTCACAAGTTTTATCCAGAGTAGATCCTCTTGACATACGAGTTACAAATTTGTCTCGTACTCTTTCATTTAAGTTCTTACCAAACTTGCACTCTTTAGCTGCATTATTTATTTTCACAAACTATTCGCTAATACTCTCTTCTTGTTGAGTAATTTGATCAAATTAAATTCTTTTTCGGAAAACTGAAATTCTTGGAGAAAATTGCTTATTCAACTTAAATATTAATTCTCCACAACTTTTTGTTTTGGTAAGTCCAGATCACACAAATTGCTTTATGTTTTATATGCTTCTTGACCACTTACTTTCCTATTATCTTCTATGTAATACGCTTCAAAATACTGTTCTAAACGCTCTTCATACACATTCCAATCATCCATATTTGTTCTAAATTCATGTATTGTTCCTATACCAGAACTCACTATAAATCCTGCAGTTGCCTTGAAACTAGCTAAATTTGACTCTGTCATTCTTGTATTCTAAAATTAAATTGTACGTAATAGTCTCCTCGCCAAAACCAATGTATGCTGAAAAGTGATTAAATTACACCTTATAAATAGGAGCAACTTTATATTTTGAACGTTATTAATTATGATTTTATTTTGCCATAGCAGCACAATCTTTCCAGGCAATTTGATTTATTTCCAATACTACCTACCCACTTACACAAAATATAAACGGTGCAAGGTTGAGTGAGGCATATGGTAAGCTGGTGCAGAATATGGACATTTGAAAGTTGCAACAAACCACGCAACTGGCCGATTATTTAAGAAGCGTTAACGAAATCATTTTTACATTTTCATGTCTTAGAAAAAGAATTTTGGATTATCACACACTTAATTCTGTTTCTGTGGACGCAATTTTTCTTAGTGATAAAGCATGTTTCTTTGTGCATACGGATCGTCATCTTGTAGGAAATGAATTAACATATTCCTTGACTTCTTTTGCCTTAGGAAATCAGTAAGCTGTAGATCAATACTTTCTACAGTTATTCTCATATTGTTATATTTTTGAAGGTGAATTTCGTCTATACCATTAAGATACTGCAAGTAGGGGTTGTTTTTGTTTGATTATATTGTTGTGAACTCTGTAGCAAAACAGAACCCAATACGCTCTGAAAGTAATTATTATTGAGGGTAACTAAAACTGATTATATACAAGGCGTGTGTACTACGGCAAAGGCGCGTTCATTTAATTACGGTGCGATTGATAAAAGCTTGTCCGTAATTTACATTCCCTACTTATTGCAAAGTGTCTCATCGTATTCAACCATTCCCTTGTTGAGTCAGTCTCCTTCAGACTAAGTCTTTGTAATAGCTTCGTGTGTTCTTTAGGGACTAAACTGAAACTGAACTAAACATTGAACAGCGCACAAACCATTATAACTCCACCAACTTTGCTAAGTGATTTTATCTGTAGTCTACAACCTTTACAACTACTTGTAATGCATGGAAGCATGTGTGATTTGTTTTGCTAATCCGTATAAAACAAACCGTGAAGATTAATCAGGTTAATTTTGCAGAGTTTAATTTGTCTAGAAACAAGTTCGATTTAACTCGACGGTGTTAAATTTATAAATTCAGGTAAGCCTTGTACATGTTTTATGTAAAGTTAATGGCGTTTGAATATACCATATACAGAAATTTAAAATGGATGGTGCTTTCATTACTAGCTATTGGGTACTTGTTCATTTTTTTTTTAAACTGACTTGGTGTAATTGAACTTGTAATGGCAACTACTTCCCTTTACTGCTAATAGACCTAGATGTGAGAGTAAAGTAAGTAAGGCGATCAGAAGCCTGATTTTTATTTTTTTAATGGCAATTATCGAGTTATCCTGTTTGAAAGTATGACGGGCGTAACCAAATATTTATTATTGACTTTTTGAGATTTGAGAAAAAAGGCCCACTATAGATTGTTAATTTGAAATTGAAACCATTTTTTCGTTGTTTTTCATTTTTTCCTTCAATTTATTAGCACACAATGATTTTGGCAAGAAATCTATTTTATCCTTGCAGGTATTCTCCTATCTCATTGCAGTGAGTTACAAGCTGCCTTAGTGTAAGTATCGTTAAAACAGTGATCAAAATCATGCGGCTTTCAGTCGGGAGTTACCACCAACAGCATTATTTGTATCCGCCAGAGACCCGGGTTCGATTGAAAAATTACATAACTCTTCAGTTTGGCAGAGTATTTATTGCAAGTACCACAAAACATAGACTCAGAGATAACGACAATGCATGGAAGCAGGATGAGACAGATCTTCGTCATATTTTTCTGGATCATATAAGAGGCGATGTGTCACATCCAAAATTTAAGGAAATATGCTTGAAGTGTTGCAATGAGGGTGGCTCGAAACACAATTTTATAACTATTGTTAAAAATTTTGAAGTCGATAAAGGGCGATATAGGAAGAATTTCGATTAATATATAAATATTGGATAAGTATTGGTTAGTTGTGACCTAGAGTATGATAATAGTAGATGTAACGAATTTTATTGCTAATAAACGCAACCTTCTTATGGAGGATGCTGTACGAAAAAAGTTTGTGGAGTACAACAAAAGATACACTACGTCCCAGCAAGAATTCAGAGAAGCTCATAAACAATTGATTGAACTTTTGCAAGGTATCATAGAAAAAATACCAGTTGTTAAAAGGGTCAAAGTCGAATACACGGAACACCTTTAAACAAAATTAAACGATCTATTTCCGAGGACCTTACACATCTTTACTATGCGGGAGTGTGTTGTCTAGGGATGAAAGGCGGCTCCGTGACTCAGTTGGTATGCGTGTGACTACTGAGCTCAAGATCTCGGGTTCGAACCCCGACACGATCCGCATTTGTCTCAAAAATTCGCCATCGTTCGGACGAGAGGTAAAATATAGGTTCCGTCCGTGGGTATTGTCACGCACGTTAAAGATCCCTACCTTGCTTGGAATAACAAGAGTTCGGCAAAATTCAAAATTTCCAGGTAAAACCTCGCCTCCTGGCCAGTATAGTACCTTCGGGTGGAGCATTGTAGTGTCCAGATATGAAGACGAAAGTAGAGATAAATCAATTTATGGAGTAAAGTATAACACGATGAATATTTGCTTATTAGATAGGATTTTGAGACAATGGATAAATTTTGTACAACTTAGATTTGGAACCGTTGTTTATCTGTAGATACACTAGTCAATGGATAAGGAAGTACGAGACGAGAAAGAACATCCCCAAATCGCAAAATATTAAACATAGTCTAGTTAATCAGAATTACAAGTTAATAAAGACTGTATTTTGCCGGTGTTGACATCACAATTGATGTACCGCAATTAAATCTTAACAAACTAGTAGGTTAGGCCACCTACCAGTTAAGTGATTTCCTAAATGTATTTACACCACCATAACGTGGAAGCTGGGATTGATTTATATGGAAGTGTACGACCCGTCATTTAAATTGTTTGCTGCAGTGGCATTTGACACATAATTACTTATAAAAATGAATTACAGCGATTATATGAAGTTTTGTGATTTTTAAGTGGAATTTAGAATTGGACAATTTGCACAAGATACCAAAAACGCGCGATTGAATTGATTAGTTGATGGCGCGGACGACGATGTAGTATTACAACTGGATTGTGAATATAAATTGAAACTCTACCGATACATCCAATAGAAATGTGTGGGTGGTATACGCTTTTCAAGAAAACACTTATAATTTAAAAGAGAAGTCGGAATAAATTATTTTGAACGAATGTGAGTTGCTTTAACTTATTAGCTAACATATTCGAAGAACTACTACGAAGGTTTTTCAAAATTTCATGAGAATTTAATAATAACTAAGAGCGGCAATATATAACTAAGAAAAGAAGAAAAAGTTACAATTTTATTGGAAAATTAAGTCGGGCATACCATTATTTGTTCGATGGCCGCAGTAATGCAAATTACATGACATCGTTAGAAATAATTATATCACCCCCAACCAATATATAGAAGGTGTGACTGCGGGACGACCGCTCAAGTCTCATCTGATTCTGGATGTCGGTGAATGCTTGTAAATGTACCGGTTTATGTAAAAGGATAACTGTAACAACATATTGTCCCGGAATACCTGCCAGCAAATATTATTGTAAATATGGAAGAATTCGAAGAAACTAAGAAAAATAGCAATCAACCAAACCACTATCTGTTACATTTAAACAATTCTATAAACGGTGCAATGGAAAATGTCCTGCTTGTGTTTTTAAATAAATTGTTATATTAATTTTGTTGTTTTAATAAAAATTTGTTTATTAAAGTATGTATTGAAGGCGGGTATGCACAAATAGTAAAAAAGTTACTTCTGAACGCACAAAAGCAAAGGCAGCAAAGAATAACATTAGAAATATAATAGTTTTAAACATGCAAGTTTTAAAATGCAAAAGAGATAGGGTTAAAGCTTAAAATAACAAGGAACTGCCATGCGTAACAAATGTAGAGGGCTAACCATATCGTCATTAATCGCAGCAAATCCCTCATGCATACAATGTTGTGTATACGAAGCAAGAAGCACCGACTGTATACGCAACTAATGAATAAAATTAGCTCTTCTGGAGATGATGACAAAAGATGTCATCCCTGGATCTGTTAATATGTGAAAAACGTGACTCTAGGCTTTAACATAACATAAATGTTGATTTTAACTTGGTTTCTAGGTAGAAAGTGGAAAGTGGAAGGTTCCCAAACCCCAGTATGAATGAAGACATCATCGAGTTGATCGTACTCTTTGAGAATTGTGTAACGTACTA
Source organism: Platerodrilus igneus (assembly GCA_036346225.1). Lineage (NCBI taxonomy): Eukaryota > Metazoa > Arthropoda > Insecta > Coleoptera > Lycidae > Platerodrilus > Platerodrilus igneus. The sequence continues at coordinate 1,135,072 of JARFIW010001052.1, read as the reverse complement.
ATGTTATTAAATAAAATTTTACCAAGAATGTCTGACAGTTGAAACTTAATTAAAATGATGTCAAACTGAAAGTTGGGTTAAAGATGGAGGTTATAACGTAGGAAAAATGGTTAATGTAATCAACAGGTAATTTGAGTTAGGTTAGTGATGTAAGAGGTTAGAGCTGGTGTAGGGAAGTGAGGGTGCGAGGCGGTAGGAAAGGAGAATGCCCCTACGCCTCAGCTATTAATTTTCCTCTGCTTATTTGGTATCTTAACATTTTACCGCTATTGAAGTAAATAATATTTTGCTTTAAACCCCACTCATTCTCATTAAATATTGCTTATATTGTTTAGTTATGTGCATCCTATACAAACTGACATAAACAACATTGTTAAATTGAAACTTAAACCACACTAAATATTTAAATATTACTACTTAGTACATACTGTTCTAGTCACCAATGCAACATCTCAACCAGCCAAACATTTAGTTTTGTTCATCGCCTAAATCAGAAATTCTTCACCTAAACTCAGGTTCGTGTTATGGAGAGATATGTTTTCGAATTCGGATTCTTAATCAGATCTCCAGATTAGTGAAGTTCAGATGCATTTATCTTTATTTTTGAATTGCGGTAACGACTTTGTGAAATATTTGTAGCTTTTGTTCCCCTACTTACTCTGCTATATTCTCCTGAATTTTCATATAAAGGAGGTAAAGCTAATGCAGTATTGGAATTTTGTTTCTTTTATTCACTGAAGAATTTGGAGTTAATGTGCGACACACAATAGTTTTTCAGCTCTTTCAGTAGTTAAGCGATTTCATTTCGTACAATGCAAAAAGAATATGTGCTGAAAGACCTCTCAATTGTAGCAGAATATGCGGGCAATCCCAGAATTACAATCGCTAAATCTTCACGTTTAGTTACAGGAAATTCATTTCCACCAAGTTATGCTGTAGATGGTTTTAGCAGTTTCCCATAAATAGTTCTAGATACACAGGGTGATTCACAACTTCACAGAAATACTTTAACTGATGCTTAATAATGTGTCATAGATTAGTATATTCGTAGAAAAAAAATTTTTTTTAAACACTAAAATTCAACCGAATGTTTTAAGGGTACGTATAAAAATAATGAGGCGACTTACCACACTCTCTTATTGAAATTTCTTGGTGACTGGCCTCCGGTATAATGTTTAGGCTATATGACACTTCTACCGTATAATTTATGGTATAGTTTGGGGTTTAATCTTAGAAGGCAGCTCCGTGGCGTAGTGGTATGTGTGTGACTACTACGCCCAAGGTCCCGGCTTCGAATCCTGACACGGTCCGCTTGAAAAATGTTAAGCGAGCATTTTTCACAAAAATACACCCTCGTTTGGATGAGAGGTAGAATGGAGGTCCCGTGTGTGAGTGTTGTTACGCACGTTAAAGATCCCTACCTTGCTTGGAACAACAAGGGTTCGGCAAAATTCCAAAATTTTCCAGGTAAAAAAAACTCGTTTCCTGGTCAATGTAGTACCTTCGGGTGGAGCATTGGAAAATCACATGTAAGGTTTAATGTTAGAAAATCTCAAATTGATATGTTTTATTGTTGGCGATGCTAGTGACAACGACGCATTTCAAATAATGTTTATTTGGTTCTCACTTGTTTGTATCGAATCTCATAAAATGCAGTTTACTAATGAGTAACGAATGAAACAGATTAATTTGTGGTCTTGTCTACTTTAAACCCCAAATCATACTACCAAATTTTACGATAGACTTGTCACGCAGCACAACATTATACTGCAGTCCACTCGCCAAGAAATTTCTATTAGAGCGTCTGGTTAGTTACATTGTTATTTTTACACGTACACTAAAACATTCAGTTCAATTTTAGTTTTTGAAAAATAACTTTTTGCGAAAATACCAATATATGAGCCATTCCTAAGCATCACTTAAAATTTATCTTTGAAGTGTATCACGTTTTTTTGAAATTTTTGAATCGTGGATGGTTTGAAATTACGTTATCTATGTATATTGCATAGCTTCGATATGTTGTTGATTTATTAATTCAGAGCCGTAACGGCTGATCAAACAAGTAAGATGCTAGATGTAATGGATGAAGAAGAATGTGTTTCCTGTTATCAAAAAATTCATCTATTCTTGCTCTTTCCTGGATTTAATAGGCAATAGGTTAACACTGGATTTGATGCAAAATTCAGTTTCTTTCAGGGCAATATACACGTGTGAAAATTTTTGCTGGTCACTCTCTTAAATAGTAATCCGCTTGACTATTGGTTGCAGAATGTTTTGTGATTTATCCTGCCACACCCAGAAAATGTAACTAAGACTTGGGGTCCTGTGTAGCTGTGTGTGACCACTACGCCCAAGGTCCCGGGTTCGAATCTCGACACAGTCCGCTTGAAAAATGTTAGGCGAGCATTTTTCACCCTTGTTCGGATGAGAGGTAAAATGGAGGGCCCCTGTATGAGTATTGTCACGCACGTTAAAGATCCCTACCTTGCTTGGAACAGCAAGAGTTCGGCAAAATTCCAAATATTCCAAATTAAAAAAAACTCGCTTCCTGGCCAATGTAGTACCTTCGGGTGGAGCATTGGAAAATCACATGTAAGGTCCTGTGTAGCTCTCGAAATTTTTACACCCTAATTTTTTTGACTAATTATTAAAATCTGTAAAGCCTGTTTGAATTTATTAAACTTTCGATGCAATTCAATATAGAACTCCAACGAGTGTTATCTGGTAATTTCAAAGTTCTTATTTCGCCATACTTGGTTTTGTTGAAAATTGTTGAAGGTGATCAAGTTTTTGTGTGACCCACTAATATACTGATTGGTGCTTTTGTAGTGGGACTCTAATAGTCTCTGAGAAGTTTAATTTCATTAATCACCCACCTGAAGATTTAAGGTTTTGAGATGCACACGCACATGCGGTTAATGTGAATGAATTCTATTGTAACTATTTCCTTGATCTTCTCGATCGCCGCTGCGTTATCCGGTAAAACGGCAACCTTTTATTCAGCACAAATTTCCGCTGATACATTTTCTCATCTCTTGTGCTATGTATTCTCCAGTGTGACTTGCAGCACCAGTAATCGTGGTTTTAAAAAGCATTGCTTTGGAAGTACATATTACCAATAAAATTTATTACAGTCTCATTTCGCATTGCAAAGATAAAAAGTCTGAATTTTTTATTTGCACAGTAGTATCACTTAATACTGACTGAAGCTGTTCGTTCATCCAACAGTTTATTTCATAGATTATGTTTTGTAGGTAAAGTGTAAGAAAGCCTCAATGCAGTAAAAACAAACTTTTCAATATTCCCTTTCAGCCATTTCAAATGAGTCTCCAGATGCCCTAGTCAGCTTTTGATATTATTTTTTTTTTCATTGGCGTTAATTTTATTATGAAATCTATTCAACAAGTACTTATTTAACTTTGACTTACTGTACTACTAGTTACACTACTGGAACTGGCAGTACTATTCACGATCTCCTATTCTGTCCTCCCTAATGGAGTCTGTTTGTCTTTATCTATATTAACATCAATAAATACATAATGTAAAATAGAGTTCTATAGTTTTAAAAATAAAAATTCTTTCTTACGAATGTTTGTTAAGTTGTTAGATTTTTTATGTTATGTGGACAAATTGAACATTTAACACTCTGTGACACGCATAGAAATTGAAATAGGTTGCAACGGCAAAATTACTCAATTTATTACACTTCACATTTGTTTATTTACATTACGAATTTAGAAAATAATAGAAATTTGTATTAATCTAATAAATTTAGAAAAATTAAGCTGATTAAACGGAGACTAAATTGCTACCACAATCTAAATATCTTCTTCATTTGTCTGGGAATTGTAATAGCAATTTGTGTAAATTGCTCTCGTGTGCTCACGGCAGATAAATTTCTGACAGGTGTTACACTTTGTCTTTGTTTTCCTGTTCTTCTTGAGAGGGCAGTAGTAGCACTCTTCTTTCACTCCTGTGTTGTGTTCCTCTCCGGGGTCATCTGCTTGCTTTTTTCGTGAGAGTGAAAATATTTCACACAGTCTTAACTTCATAGTTGTGGAAAAATTTGAATCGTACAGGCGGCGTTTGCAGTGATCTTGTACTAGTTCTTTGCCTAGTAAAAACAAATAGACGTTCCTCTTGATGTTCTCTGGCGAGTTATGTCGGAAAATAATAAACGAATTTATGCTCCATAAAATAGAATACAGCAAGTGGCTATCTTTTTGCAATTCTTGAAAGTGAATACTTTTTTTGCAGTGCGTTAACAGTATCCACCCCTATCTTGGTTTTATTATAAAATGTCAATATCTCGGACTTTTGACTATCACCATTCTCCTCATCAACTTTGTTGTCACCGTGCAATGTTGATTGTAGTATAACAATTTTACTAGGTTTTGGTTTATAGGACACGATCGTTGATTGTGAAGAAAATCCAAAATATAGACGAAGGTGTAGGCCTATTTTTATCCTTTGTCAGAAACAAAGGAGGGATCTCTGCTTTGTTTTTCATATGGTTCCTATCATTGTAAGCTTCTTTTGCAAGAAATAGTGTGCTATGGGAACAGATGTGAAAAGGTTGTCACATGTAATATTTCTGCCATTAGTTTCAAGATGACTAACAATTCACCGAACAACAGCAGGCATTGCATTACTATCACAATGTAGTCCAGGCGGCTGGTTCCCCTCAAAAATTTTCATATTGGAGGTATAAAAAGTTTTAACGTCGCTACATGCCCAAACCTTCAGACCATATTTGCCTGGTTTTTCTGGCGTGAAAACGCGAAAACTACAGCGTCCTCTAAAGTTTGAAAGAATTTCGTCAACCATTGCGAATGGACGGTGACTAATTTTGCTTGCAGTTGAACACAAATTTTTCGAATAATTCCTTGACATAAAACAATTTATCTGCATATTTCCTATCCAGTCTTTTTGCACATGTGACGCCATCAAATCTAAGCATTTGTTGTAAAAACTTAAACGATTTACATTCATGATAAAACGAAATATTTCTATGCCAAATCCATCTGTCCGCCAAATATCATATAAGTTGGTTTTATTTGATTTTGTAACACCAAGAATAAATTAAGTCCCAAAATAGCGTATTTCTATGTAGTCTGTTTCTTTATAATCCCTCTCATGACTGTAATTTGATTGTACTGACCGTATTTTTGTTTGTGTACTGAACAATTGTATCAATCAAATCTTCTGTAGAAAACAACATAAAACATTCTATAGGGGTTTTAGCATTTTTTCAGCTTTTACCGGACATGGAAGCTTGGTTATTATGTTATGAGATCTGGTTTGGCTTTTGTTCTGTACTAGAGCATAACTCCAAATCGTTGTCCTATTGTTTTCTAAATATTGTACATTGGGTTGTTGTATATTATCTCCATCTTCACTTTCTGCACTTTCTTCTGTAAAATTGTGCAATAGATTATCCTTATTTCTTACCTCCAAATCGTCTGCATCACTATGCTCTGAGCCATCATCTTCAATGGGCGGCGGATATTTTTCAACCTCAGTACCCTTTTCCACTTTCATTCTCTAACTCTAAAAGTAAATTTGCAATGGGAGTTTCTTCTTCTTCTATATTCATATTTACACAAATTCACTATAATAAACCATATACACCAAATAGTTCCACTGTAACACGCGTAGACGAGGAAACGCCGAAAGAAAAAAAAACGGTCGTGTAAAGGAATATTGGTGTTCAGGGTCAACTGAAAATGACATAGTATGGTGCGGAATTGGTACGGGGAGATCTCATAGAGACTCAAGTTCGCTTCTCCGCATGCGAATCCACAGTATCAAAATAATGACTAAGGCGGGGAATACCCGCCATGCACGTCATGGAGTGTTAATTAAATGTGCTGCCATTTGCATAGCATTTTTCTTGTATTCTGCATTACAGAACACGTATGAATTTGATGTTGGACAAGTACCATTACTGTATTGTTTTACCTTAAAATATTCCCACAGTCAACTTTTATTTTTCCCATTTTTCAAATAAACAAAAATGAAAATGCAGGACCATGCGAAACAAGTTGTTCAATGAGAATTACTCAAAGTAAAATATCATTGTAAAAATTTTATAGGATAAATAAATGTAAATTATTTATCAGCATCTTATTCTTGCATAAATAAATTGCAGGCACACAGCTAAATAAATAAAAGAAAGCCATCATGTTTTGTGAATGAAATTTATCTTATCATTTACCCTATTCATTCTAATGATGGTCAGCAATTCCGTATCGTACACAGTTAACTTCTAGAGAATCCAAGTTATCTTTAACTAAATAAACTTTGGTTATTTTGTAAATTCAGCGTTTTTTTTTTATAATAATAATCTGCTAATGCTGTGTTATGAGGCGCCTTTTGTGTCTATAATAAATACTGAAATATATATATTTTTTCTAATATATATGTAAAATATTTTGCAATATATATTTTTTTTAATATATATATTCTTAATATATATATATATATATATATATATATATATATATATATTAAAAATATATATATTTGAAAAAATATATATTACAAAATATTTTACATATATATTAGAATATATATATATATATATATATTTATTTCAGTATTTATTATAGACACAAACGGCGCTTCATACTGTGTACTATTTGCAATAATATTGCTACTGAAAAGGGAATGATGCAACAGAGCAGAAACGTTTTAAATGCAAAACAAAACTTTAAACCTCCTTGAAGAGAATTTGATAACAAAGGATCTATAAAAGGAAGCAAAATTTCAGAACCCATGAACCATAAATTACATGGGAATGGGGCTATCCATACAATAAAGCTTAAATTTTAAGCACTAGATTATCATACAACTTGGTAAATTCCTAAATTTCTTATCAAGGTACTCCAGGTAGATTTAAAATAAAAGAAATAAGTATGTCCCACAAACTTCTGAATAGCAGTAAAAATAACAATTTATGACATCATGTTGCGATTGATCCTTTATTTAACAAGTACCAAACGATATATTTCTTAAAATTTAATTACATTTTGGTTTAATTAATGATTACATAAATTAGTGTATGCCTGCCGCTAATGATGAATCGAGTAGATACCATAAATATATCAATGCGCACATCACAGCGGGTAAAGTTTTAAACATCTGCTTGGATTCATAAAAAGTTACAACACTAATAAACAACAAGGAATGCTTAAATTATGGTTTATGGACATTAAAAGATTTAGTGGAAAAATTAAGCTCTTTTATATTTCTGCTTTTACAGCTCACTTCATAATTCATATATACTTTGTTTGAAAATAGTTTTAAAACGCGCAACTCTAAATTCAATGATTCATCAAATCACTAGAATGACATTAACGGGTTTAAGGTTTTATTTAAACAAGTATTGTTTCCGTATTTTTTTTTAACAAAAGCGGTCATTGTTTCATCCTTTGTCTATAGGATGCCGGCGTTTTTGTTTTTGACCTTGATAATAACACCGAAATGACCTAATATTATAGGGGAATGTTCTCGTGAAAGTTAGCGCGAATGTTCTTGGAATATTTCAAAATAAATTACGTGAACGGTAATACTCGCTTTTAAGCAGACGAATATACAGTAATTCCGTAACACTTTGGTAATATTCTTTTACGGGTGAACGAATCGTTAGACTGTTACATTTTGAATTGGCTAGAAGTGGTGGGAGTGCTGTAACAATTTAAGGGTGCACCGGCTAACTACAAATAGTGCGGGAGTGAATCCCTATTTACACAAAAATCGCTAAATGTACAGAGTAATAATTGAAATTACAAAGCTAAATTACCACTAACACTTGCATTGAAAGACTATTTATGTACTAACTTAACCAATTAGTGCCCTATTAGAGATGCGTGAGAGAATACTAATTTATTGAGCATGCTTGAACAGGGTTTTTACCCAGATATATATATATATATATATATATATATATATATATATTGCTATGATAAGAGGGTTATTTAGGGGTATATTGAATCATAATGGTCACACAATACATGTAAATAGTACTAGAAGATAGAAAAGTACATTTATTTATCATGAAAAATACGTCATTTGCATATTATGCAAAGAGAAAACATTTATCACCCTGTATAAGGATTGCAATTGACTTGAAGTACTGCCGGGAAGCATATCCTAAAACAATAATTACACATTCTGCAAGAGAAGTAACTCTACATCTTAAACCAAAAAAACATTCATAAATTGTAAATAGATACGCAGTAAATGCAGTAAAGGCGGGGAAATCATGATACAATTTCTATTAAAATTAAACATGCGGTAGTAAAAGGAGATAGCAAAGCGTTCTTATAATAAACCCATCTTTCGAAATAAATACGTTTTGGAAACGCAGGATGTAAACAGAAATATGTTAATTTACGTCATTTTATCTACATGATTTTCTACATGGAGTTAATACAAAACCCAAAGTATTATCTAGACAAACAAAAGCCACAAGTTAAATTACGTGCCAAGGCCAATTAGAAATTTTTGTAACAACATCAAAACAGACGGTCAAGAATAAATACATAATATAAAACCACTGTTATCCTACGTGACCAAGAACAACGTTCCGGCGAATTATTATCAGACGGATACCTGTAAAAGCTTAAAGTATTCAAAACATCCTATGGCTGGTCGTAAGCTTTGAACAAACAACGCCGATTGCCAATAATTTGGATAGGGGCGTTGCTTATATAACACGAGAATTTGATCAGCAGGCAGTCTTTATTCAAACTCTGCACAGTTCACATCACTTATAGTCAAGAATTTACGCAACGAGTGAATATTACAATTAAATAATTAAATATTTGTGAAAGTGGTGTTAGAAAATTTTAAAGTAAATAATAGTGAGAAATAAATGAGACAAGTTTCGCCGTTTGCTGGAAAACGCGAGTAAGAGTTCATTAATTAATTAATTTTAAATATTTATAATTTAGGGCTCTAAGTAAATCTAAGAAAGGAATGGGCAAATCTAAGTCATAATATGAAAATACTGGGTGAATCTAAGTTAAAGACTGGGAAACTAAGAAGTATTGAATTATTGATTAAACGAGGTAAAATTTGAAAACTAAATAAATTGATAGTACTGGGAAGAAATCCGAATAAAAATATTGGTTTAAATCTAATGCAAAGGCGCACAAAACAGTGGATTGTTTTAAGCATCGAATGGAGCAACTTAACTAAGAGTAATCCTGGGGTACTGATCCACAGCACGCAGTAGCAGATCCAGGGAGAACAAAGAAAGACGCACAAGGAAAACTACAGGTCAGAACTATCTAGCATAAGGCATTATTTTCTCTTTATTTTGAACATTGACTAAATTTATTATACCTGAATATTTTATGTAAAGAGTCAACAAAAATTTCTTTTATGCTTGAAAATTTACGTAAAAAGGGGAAAGATCTTGAACGTTCCAAGATTTTTCATTAGAGTACAGTGTCATTTTTGCTAACTTTAAAATAAGGAAAGTGAGCCATAATTTTGGGGATAAACACTTTTAAAATTATTATTATTTGATTCAGGGGTTTATTTTGTCACACAGTAAAACATATTAAGTCGTGAAGTGTATATGATCGTTTTCTTTCTCATTGTGCAAATATTATTCAATTTCGTTTTTCTCATTCAAAGTAGGAAAAATATTAGATAATAGAGGGGTAAATTATTTGTTATCGTAACGTTGTGCGTTCTGTGTGAATTAGACTGAGCTAGCCGAGGCATATTTAAATTTTAGGATATTAAAAGACAGAGCGGTTGCGGACAGCAGGAAATTGAACGTATAATTACATCGGCGTGCAGCGTTATCATATCATATATATCATATCATATATATATATATATATATATATATATATATATATATATATATATATATATAAATTACTATAGCTTTCGACTACTTTTATTATTATTTAAGAATTGGTTATCGGGGTTGTAGTCAATTAGGGCAAATTCAGAACTCTTTTTTGATCGATTAGAACTTTCGAAAATTTTATTTTCTTCAGGAAACTGCAATTATGTATAATTAAAATGTTTACTTACGATCTAGAGTCTAATTTTAAATATAAGAAGGATGAAACTATTTAAAGAAAACGACTATTTTAAAGTTGACATTTAAAGTCTATGACACATACTTGATGAACAATTAAAACGGGATAGTTATTGTATGGAGTCCAGAATGACTACTAAGTACATCTCTTCACCTGACAGGCCTTTCGTTACCGTTAAGGAAGAGGTGTGTAATGCCCGCAATCTTCCTTCTCCGGGTGAAAGGTACTAACGTAGACTTTTGGGGGTTGACTCGAAGGCCTTCCCCCATTGCCCACTTCTCTATTATTTTCAGGACTTCTTGCGTTCGGTCCCTGATAATATTATTGTATTTACCCTCCACTAAGACTGTTGTCATCAGCATATCCCTGCGGGGTAAACCCTTCTCTGTTCAGCTTTCACAAGTCCGTCCATGACTAGGTTCCACTACAAAGGAGACAAACCCCCCCCCCCCTTTGTTGCTGTTGCGTTGTTGTCGACTTGGTCCGCCGATATCACCACGTTTAATTCCCGTTGGTTAATCTCAATGTCGAATGGGTTTATTTGACTACCCTAGCAATGATCACCCATATATGTGATGTTGTTACCTGTTCACGATTAATAATTTTTTGTTTCCGTCTACTGTCAAGCTCTCGTCTATACTTACCCAATTGCTATGTGGTGGAGGGGTATGGCATTGCATTACCGGCACTGGTATCGAGCATACACTACATAACGTGAAAAATGCGTAATTATTGTTATATCGTCAGCAGTCGGTGTGGTTACATAGTAAATAGTTTACATTGCATTCCATTATTGTCTGGTGACACAAGCTGAAACAAGATATTTGTGAATTCTACTAGATTATTGTCTGTATCTAGATGATTTATTATATTGTAGCAATCTTACAATGTATCTCAACATTTGATTGTCCAATGCTCCACTCGAAGGTACTACATTGGCTAGAACGCGAGTTTCTTTTACCTGGAAAATTTTGATTTTTGTCGAACTCTTGCTGTTCCAAGCAAGATAGGGATCTTTAACGTGCGTGACAACACTCGCACACGGGACCTCATTTTTACCTCTCAGCGAAACGAGGGCTTATTGTGAACCATGCAAATCTAACATTTTTCAACGCACCGTGTCGGGATTTGAACTCGGGACTTTGGGCAAAAAAAACTCGCTTCCTGGTCAATGTAGTATCTTCGGGTGGAGCATTGGAGAATCAAATGTAGTACCGTTCCTACAGTCCCATCATTTTATTTTCTTCATATCCTTGTACAGAGAAGTGCACAAACGTACATTCAATCTGCACATTTGTGCACCTAGGATATACATAAGATTGCCTTTAAAAAATCTGAAAGTGCGGTGGGGGGTTTTCCATTTTTAAATCAAATTTAGTTGGAGGGATCCTTGAAATTTCTTCCAAGAAGAAAGACAATTTGAATTGCAAAATTTCAAGTTGTTAGACTATTACTTCTATGAAGTTTTTCTATACTTTGATTTACAACTATCTTCAGTGCATAGTCGGACTAGCTGCTAATGGGAGGTTGCATCGCAATGTAAGTATTGTGCACCATTCTGTCCAAACGCCGAGTTTTGTCTCAACAGGGCACCAATGGAGAAAAAGCGAAAACGATACGGAAGGTGAAATCTTTGTACAAACTGCCCACAAGTTAGGATTGCCCACTTTGAATCGTGTATAACCTGACATGTTCAACTTTTGAGTAAAAACCCTGATTTTTTGTCACAGTCCGATGCAAACGCAGCTCAAACGAATAAGTTTTAAAATTATTCGATTCTTCGTGATGTACTTTTTTACTTTCTACAAAGATTGATTGATCACTTTAAATCACGTACAACTTGTTCAATTGTTAAGCACCAACATTGAATATTTTTCATTGCGCAATAGAAACGCAGCACAAACGTAGTTGGATTGGCTATTTTAAATTACGCATTAATTACGCACCTTGAAATCACAAACGTTGTATTTTCAACACTGCCCGACATTACGAATCACAGACTAATTAAATATTTATTTTTCGAAAATTGTAGGATGTCCATTCCAGATTCACACACATCAACTTGTTTACAATCTGAAATCAAAACGAATTGTTAACAAAAATTTGGAAATAGCCTAATGCATCAATAAATTATTATATTTTAAATTGGCAGGATTTGGGCAAGCTTTTTTGTTTACTTTGGTCTAGGAATCCAGTCATTATATAATAAAATGTAGATTTTTAACTAATTAATTCATGATAGAGCAGATTAAGCGCCTACCAAACATTCTTCTTTAACTTGGCCTTGAAGGAATTTCTTCAATAGGTGAAGAAACTGACTTGACATACATTATACATGCTTTCAAAATTTTTTGAATCTTCACGCATCAACCTTCTTTTACTTTAATTTTTTATCATTTAGCAAATAATGCCAGTTTGTATAACGTCAGAATTTTCTGTATATTGTGTTGCAGTAAGATAAGGTGTCCATACAATGTATACTAAAAATACCGTGATAAATCCATACAATTTAACATCTAGTGCGTAAGTATAGAACACACTAAAATAAACGGCTTTCAAGCTGTCTTTGATATGTGTCGGGTTCATGGTAGTTCATAGAAAACTTTACGTGCGTGTGTACACTATGCAATTGCTATTTGAATATTACTATTAGCCTTTTGTTAGAGGCTTTTATTTTGTTTGATGAGTATAATAAAAGGCTGCTTTTCGTGAGAATTACCGTTTTGTTGTTTAATTATAATTTAAAGCGGTTTCCGCATACACTACAGCACATCAAACCTCCTAACAATTTGTTGTTATGTAAATAAAGAATACAACGTAGGAGCTATGAACGCTCTGAATACAGAATTTATCACGTTTTTGGTAGGCAAAAGGTTTTCATTCAATGCATCAGATTGAGGTTCGACTTTTTTTTGTACATTATGGAACTATACGTATTGAAACCGTTGTCGTTTTCATGGAGCTATGCACCATTTCAGTTCGAATATGTTTTTTTCGCCTATTCGTAGTAAACTAATGGATGGATGCTATTTAATAGTACAAGATGTTGTTGACTATTTAAATAGAAAGGACGCCATAGAAATTGGGTCTAGGATACCCTTTCTCTAACACTAACGTTATAGCCATGGCATTTAGGTGTAAACGACGATCTAAATCAGAGGTTCACAAACTGCCCACGAACGCATGAAAAATCGACCATGAACCCTGAGGGAATTAATTTCTATGAGCTAACTACCTACATAATACGCACTCTTACCAACTTAACTGTGACCTCTTTAATGGCACGAGAAAATAAGATATGAATAAAACATTTTGAAACTCGCAAAATATTTATAAGATTTATTTTTTAATCCGTATGTTTAAATGGAATACTTGAAAATATGAAAAAATATTAGCTATGTGAAAGGATCTGAGGGAAAAATCTGTTTTTATTATAGGTTTGAAGACCTCTACGACTATTAATTGGAGCGTATGTAGCAGATCGTACTTTTAAGTCTCAAACCTTACTAAGTGATTATTGTCCGACTAGTTTAAGCGAAACAAAGGAACACAGGAGGCAATTTAAGCTTCGAGGGTGATAATGGAGAAAACAATAGAAAAAGGAAAAAGTGTATCTAGGATTTATAGATCTGGAAAAAGCAGTCGACAATATAAACTAAGAAACATGTTCGAAATACTCAGGAAGATTGAAATTAGGTTTAGGGGTAGACGGATAGAACATAGCTTATACTAAGAGCAAACGGCTGTAATAGAATTAGAGCAGGAACGTAAAGCAGTAAATATTAGGAAAGGAGTGAGGCAGGAATATGCTCTGTTCCCGTTAATTTTTAACTTGTATATTGAAGAGGCAATGCGTACTGTCAAACGCAAACTTTTGGAATTATTATGCAGGGACAAACGATTGCTATGCTTAGATTTGCAGATGATATAGCGGTATTAGCATCTAGGAAGAAAGGGTTAGAGGCAGCTTAATGAAATGGAAACAGTATCAACAGAGAGATACGCTATGAAAATTAACAAAAATAAAACTGAAGTACTAGTATGCAAAAGAGAAGTAAATAAGTCGAAAACTAGAATACAAAGGGGTAACGAGAACTTACAAGAGAGTAAGGATTCCTGCTACCCAGGCAGTCGAATAACGCAAAATGGGGAAAGTGAAAATGATTTAAAACAAAGATTGGCGCACAGTCGTGCTGCAGTTAACAAGAAAAAGCAACTACTATGTTCAAAACACAGAAGCAATGAAAATATTGCTGAAAGCATATGGGTGGAGCACAACATTATACGGCTGTGAAACGTGAGCTGTAGGAGTAGCGAACAGGAAAAAGATTTAGCATTTTAATTGTGATGCTACAGATCTATGATGAAGATACCATCATCATCATTAGGTTTTCTTCACATCCCTTCACATCCCTCTGCATCCCTCCACATCCCGCCACAGTCCTCCAAATTCCTCTACATTCCTCCACATCACTCCACATTCCTCCACATCACTCCACATTCTTCCACCTCCCTCCACATTCTCCACACAATTTTCACATACTGTTGATGACTTACTAAGCAGTTTAGGAATTCTCCAAACAGTTCTAACAACTAGTTTTAGCCTGTTTAATTAGGTGAACTTGAAAAACAATTGATTAATACTTTCTAGAGGTGTATAAGTGCGAAGAAAATTTGTGTTAAATCTGTTTGAATTTACTTGTGAATAAAATCGCTCATTGTATAGCATTTCAAGTGTTTCGTGTTGGCAAATTTTCAACGTTCAACCATGTAATTACAATAATTATTTAATGCTATGCATAAGGGCACCAGAATTATTATGTACAATGTCCTTAAAACTATTTACATTAATATTCTTAACTACACTTTGTGAGACCCCTCTAATTTTTTTAATCGTGTCTTTCTCGCTTTCAATACAGTAGGACTTAGCCCTGCTAATTAAATAACTTCTACGTAATATTTTTGGTATTATGATTTGTTTAGTTTCCAAATGAATCACCGAGCGATAGTATATGCTTAGCGGTATTAAAATTAACCATTAGTTTCCCAAATTTAATTTGTTTTAAATAACGAAATCGCATACTTTACACAGAATTTGTGCTTGTTTTGTGCAAGACCCTTTAACAGCTGGCGGAGCTGAACGTTTACGGCTTAATGACATACCGTGCTGTTTTTTCTTGTGCCGCAATAAGTTGCCATTTTCGTAAAAGCGATACCGCAATACCCGCAGTTTAAGTACTTTGCTGCTGACGGATGTATAAGCTTAACCGTGGTCGATATTACAACACGACATTTGTTCTGGTGCCGTTCAAGAGCATTTTTCCAGGTATAAAAAGCACCATAAGAGTTGCAATTAAAAATATTTTTGGATGACATTCTTCTTCGACCAGCTTCCATGGATAGCGCTATGGATTATATACATTTTGGAAACAATCCAAGATTCGTAGGTTGCTCATTTCCTAAAACCAAATCTTCCGCATAGCGGTCGGTAGCACGTAATTATTTCTAGAGCCGGCAAGTACTCGATACCACCCAAATAGAGAATTAGATGCTCGATGTCTGTCAACTTCCGATACCCTCGTAAAAGGAAGAGAAAATTCGGTCAATCATCTATCTAACTTATACTTCGACCTGCTCCCGTTCTGATAATTTCCAAACATTTTTCAAACGACAATGGTCTCAGAATTTTTAAACCTCCGAGGTAGCTATAAGTCGTGATCAATTACACGTTTGAGCTACCGGTTAAACTAACATATTTTATAGTAAAAGTGCGCTGTATAATACATGCATACCTCTTCTCTGCGCTACTGCTATTCTTGTACTTGATTGAAAAAGTCAGTCGCCTTTTTTTACTGCTAGGACCGATGCAAAGCACCATTCTATACTTTCTTTATAAGTATAGCACATCGCGCACTTTTTTTGTCTGATAATTAAATGTTGCTCATGTAGGCTTTTACACTTTCGCATATTTAAACATCTAATACGATCGATTAACCACTTTCGATTATTCTAATGGAAACCACTATACATTCCACCGCACCGTTCTTTTTGAATCCAACGATCCGATGGGCTTCCACACACTAACACTTAACGTATCTTTCCTACTATTTGTTAAACAAAAACTACCGGCATCGCCATGTCCGTTTGTGGACGTAATCAGATGTTTGTGGATGTGTACGGGAATATGTAACCATATACATTAATCAGTCTAAGCTATTTTATTTAGTCCAAGAAAACTATTATTTTTTTAAACCACAATTAATAGTTATGCGTAAATAGTGACATATAAACTTTATATTTCGTAACGATTAATGTATCGAATAGAGGAATCTCAAAAAACTATCTTAATTCCCGAAACACGTTGACCGCGAGGATGGCTTCATCTCTACGCCTACTCGCAATAACAGTTTAAACAATATTCCCTGTTGTCGCGCTAAGTGGAACACAAGGAATTGTACGGCGAAGAAGTTTAGGTAAGTTAACTTTCCGTACACTAAAAGATATGTTACATTAGTATCGGGGTCCCAAATGTTATGACCGCGGGCACCATATGTGGCGTGAGTGATGAGAATAGCTAAGTTAGTTTGTGCTGTGTAAGATAAACGTACTGTCATTTCAGTTTGTTTTCGACCTTGCTTAAGGTCGGTATGACGCAGCTCTAACTTCTTTTCTATTCTGTGCTAATCTAAAAAGTTCTACATACCCTTCCCAACCTAAATTTCTAATAATTTGACTAATATAGCTTGGTCTAGGTTTTCCTATACTTTTCATTCTTTTTCTTATCTACCTGGCTCTATATAGATATTGGCAACCTGATGGTTGTTAAAGGACTCCAAAATGCTTAAATGATTTCCATTTATAATGAAATGAAATATTACCTGGTTATGCCTTCCAAAAAAGGAAAAGTGTTAAATTATATGTTATGGCAAGTTTTAAGCAACGAATCGCTCCCAACATGCCAGACCGCTACCTAATTGTGAGTTACGTCATGGAGACGTTTATTAAGTTATATGTTATGGTAAGGCTTAAGCAGCAAATCGCTGCCAACATGCCAGACCGCTAACTAATTGTGAGTTATGTCATGGAGACGTTAATTAAGTTTTATGTTATAGTTACTTATGGTAACTGTAACTAAAACTATTTGCAATAACAACAGTTCTTATTTTCAGACTAATTATACAAGCCTTTTAAACAACTCGTAGTTACAATGGAATTTGCTAAAAGCTTTTCCAACAATTTATTTTCATATAAGAGTACAAATACTATTTTCTTCTTAAACTACGTTGCTATCTTTTAAGGCACCTATTAACGAAGCACCATATTTAAATGTCCATGCATTAATTATTAATTTATATAATCACTGCAGTAATTCATACAACAGAGTAATTTATATCGGCAGTCATTTACATCGCATCTTTCAAAGCTTTAAATTAGAACATGTTGCAATCAAAACTTCAATCAGAACTGAACTGCAAAACCCCTTAACGGCAATTTATACCTTTTCCAATTGATCTGGATTATTCTGAAACATACCAGAATTTGCAAATAATATTTTCGAGATTTTCTATTGTAACCTAAATAAAATAACTCTAAAATTTAAAAATCTTGCGCCTGTTAGTCGACATTATTTGAAGATATCACGTCACAGGGTGACCACCAATTATGTTTTGTGTACAGATGCTTCGTTTACGTTCTAATGTAATTATTCTTGTCGAAGGCAGGCCAATGGGCGCTACAGTACATTTTACGTATCTAGTTCATCATTAGTTCCTAGTTATACGCTTATATTTTTACTATACGGTGCCTCCTACTTAATTGTTTTTAAATTCTTTTAACTCCAAAATAAGTTGATCAAGTAATAGACAACGAACATGTAACTTTAACACTGACTCGTATGAAACGTATTGTATCGTCAAAGCTGAATATATCTGATTGTTGAGCGGCAGTTGTGTTGCAGTGGTGAAAAAACATTATGTTGAACGTCACTTTCAGACAATCCATGCCACTTGTAGTTAGTACCAGTTACCCACTTAAATCTGAATTAAGAAAGAAAAAAATATTTCAACTAAAATCGAACTCGTCAGCTCAAAGGTCGGTTTGCACTAGGCCTGTGGTAAATTTAAAGAAGGCGGCTCCGTGGCGTAGTGGTATGTGTGTGACTACTACGCCCGAGGTCCCGGGTTCGAATCCCGACACGGTCCGCTTGAAAAAATTAGGCGAAGCATTTTTCACAAAAATACACCCTCGTTCGGATGAGAGGTAAAATGTAGGTCCCGTGTGTGAGTGTTCTCACGCACGTTAAAGATCTCTTTCTACCTTGCTTTGAACAGCAAGGGTTTGACAATATGACTACTAAGCCCAAGTTACTGAGTTCGATTCCCGAGACGGACCGCTCGAATAATGTAAACCGTGCATTTTTCACAAGAATACGCACTCGGATAAGAGGTAAAATGTAGCTCCCGTGTGTGAATGATCTACTTGGTTTGCAAGTAATTTTTAGTTGTATGCCTAAACATACTCCGTGATTATTAAAATTGTGTTGGGGCGAAAACATATTTTACAGTTTTAAAAAGTGTTTGTCTCATTTACTCTGCCCCTGATTCTGTTTTCTTAAATTAATAGTACTAACCGACTTGCTTTTTACGCGATGCAAATAATTAAAACTACATAGTGTGGCTACCAGCTGACAAAACTGATGCTACTACTGGCGAACTATGCATGCGCCAAAGACAGTGTGTAACAAGTTGCTCTTTTGTATGTTGCTTCCACCGTGTGTTTGGACATCTTAGTCTGACCGCGATCTTATGTAAGGCCTATTTTTTGTTTATGTGTACTGTCGTGAAATTTCATATGAAACTTTGAAACCGGTAACTGAAACTTATCCTTTATTAATAGAAGTATATGACTATGAATTGTTGTAACGTACCAGCGTTTTTGAGTGGTTTAAACGTTTTCAAGATGGACGAGACGACGTTGTTACAGGCGGAAAAGCTACTAAGCATGTATTTTCCAGTAAAATTATAAAATGGGGGCGACCTGTAAAACAAAAATTAAAGGGAGGTCACCGGCACTAGCTAGCGGAAGGTCGTGGATCGTATAGAGGGTTGAAATTTTGCAGAAAGGGTTAAATTAATTTATAATATACTACCAAAAAAATTGGCACTTACGTTTCATAAATATTGTGGCTTAATGACAACTACCAAGGGCGCCAGACAAGTCGAGAATGTCCAAATGTTTGTGCAAAATCTTGAGAGACTTGTCATCCCAAGGAGGACAATTGTTCCTTTTAATCAATTCCTTACTTTTTTACTACTTATGCAACTTCCATGATAAAAAAATAATAAAAAAAACTATTGACTTAATCAACGGTAAACAAAACTATTTAATTAACAGAGCAATAAACGTGAACCTCTTACATTCATTGATTTTGATTTAGAAATTTAAGTGAATAGGTGAATATGGAATTATGAAAATTTTGCGTACATAAGTAATTCCCAAACACTTGTATATGAAAGAAAACTTATACTATAAATTTTACACTAAAATAATCCTACGGTTTAAGGCCAAAACGTCCTAACAAATAAATTAACTAAAAATTGGTCATGCTACTTAACTATAAAAACTTACTTACTAAAAATTGCCCATTGTTTGATGGCTTGCCTTCCAACACAGAACAGCTCTGAAATTGTGGGAGAGAATCTCGCTTGTTGCTCTTGTTGTTTGTAATTTTTAAATAATTGAATGGCACACGAACCCGGCAGGATTTTATTGACAATATCACTTAACTTGTGCGTCACACGCCTACAAGCTTTTTATTATTACTTTATACCTTGTATCACTATAAATCCGCGAACATACGTGCGTAACCCTCGCGAACTGGAAGAGTTAATCACTCCTTTCAAATTTCACTATCGTGATACTAAGTGCAATTTCATATCTGTGTTGCCGGAGAACGCTACCCACGAACTTATGTGGCTACGTTACTACCTTTTGACCACGGACAGCCCCTATTGGAATCTCTTTTTGCTAAAGCTTTAAGTTATATAGATTAATTTCTACTCTAACCATTATTTACGTCATATTTCTGTTATCCAATGACTATTAACAGAACCTCCCAAAAACAAGATTTCAGAAACCAAATCCAACTCCTTTCAAAATGAGGGTCACGGAAGCAATTATTTTTCTAAGGGTTTAAATATGTTGTATCTTCTAAGAATTTCTTAATTACTGAATTGTGGACCATACCCGTTGGCGACAGTGGTCTGCCATTAACAAAAGACTGGTTAACCCACTTGAGCCGAAATGGATTTTAAATACAATGGATGTCTCCAGACTACTTAAAATTATTTGCAATCTTTGAACAAATCAAATTGGAAAAATAGTTTAGCTATTTTCAATGTTTCGTTTTCTATAACCCTTGTCAATCAAAGAAATTATTTAGAAAATTAAGCTTTTCAACAGAAAATTGCTTTTCTTTATTTACGTTAAAAGGTACTATTCCATTCTAATTTTATCAGATTCGTCAATCTGTAACCGTCCTAAGCTTTAAGAGGGTTATTGTATTTGATTTGCAAGGGTAGAGCTTTAAATTATGATGACCTGCCGCTGGAATTTCTAATAGTTTAGCCTTAAGCTATTTGTAAACCTGGTCTTTTATGAGGGATGCTAACTAAAATATGAAAGTAATTTATTATGGAATTTTTGTCTATAAGTTATGCAAGTTAATGAATTTTAATTAATTAATTGATCTGTTTATTAGTTAACATTACAAAATAATGTTATAACGTTCAAGGTAATGCACATCGGGACGGCTAGCCACGTCAACAACGGTAATTTGATCCGATCTGACCACTAAGAAGCCGGAAACTAAACGGCAATCCATGTATTGGAAGAGCCTATATTCACCGAGAGTTACAAAATGGTCGAATGTGCATATATATATATATATATATATATATATATATATAAATTATAAGCAATGATGATTGTGTTTGCGATATCCATGGAATTGTGTACCGTGTCTAGGTTCCTGAAGGTCAAACTGTTATTCAACATCACCAGCTTGAGGATCTTAACCAACTCGGGGAAGAAACGGGAATAGATCCGAATTGTGGACAAGTCAAAGTACTTGTCAGGACAACACACCGGCATATATTGCGTTTGCCTGTCAAGTAGGTCGGTTTTGTGGATTAGTTGGTTTGCTTGTGACTACTTAGCACAAAGTCTCAAGTTCGATTCTCGACAGAGACCGTTCATTTACATTTCCAATGCTCCACCCGAAGGTACTACATTGGCCAGGAGGCGAGTTTTTTGTTGCCTGGAAATTTAGAATTTTGCCGAACCCTTGCCGTTCCAGGCAAGGTAGGCATCTTTAACGTGCGTGACAACACACACACGGGACCTCCATTTAGCCTCTCATCCGAACGAGGGCGTAATATTTGTGAAAAATGCTCACCTGCCATTTTTCAAGCAGTCGGCCGTGTCGGGATTTGAACCCGGGACCTTGGGATCCGTAGTCTTACGCTTACTACATTGATCTACGGCGACGCCTCTCGACAGAGACCGCTTGAAAGATGTTGGGCAAGCATTTTTCACAAAATACATCCTCAAGCGGATGTAGGTCCCGCGTGTGAGTGTTTTCGCGCTTGCGACAGCAAGGGTTCTACAAAAATCAAAATTTCCAGGTTAAAAAAACTCGCTTGTTGGCCAATGTAGTAGTACCTTCGGTTGAAACATTGAAAAATCAAACGTAGGGCTACATCCCGTCGATGTCACAGCCACCTCTAATAATAAAACACTTCAATTTGTGGGTAAACTTTAAACCCCAAATGATATCATGTACTTACGATGTACTTGTCATACAGCATAAAAATTATACCGCTGGTGACCCACCAAAGAATTTCAATTAGAGCAGATGGTGTGCAGCCTCCTTAATTTTATACGTACTCTAAAAACATGGGGTTCAATTTTTGTTTTTAAAAAATTATTTTTTTTGCGTAAATATCAATCTATGGCCCATTTTTCCCGTCGATGTCACAGCCACTACTAATAATAAAACACTTGAATGTGTGGGTCAATTTTAAACCCCGAACGATATCATGTACATTTGCGGTATAATACTTGTCATACAGCATAAATATTATACTGGAAGTGACCCACCAAAGAATTTCAATTAGAGCATATGGTGTGCAGCCTCCTTAATTTTATACGTACTCTAAAACATCGGATTCAATTTTTGTTTTTAAAAAATTATTTTTTTTGCTATGGTGCATTTTTAAGCATTACTTTTTCGGTGTGGCAGTACAAAATTGCTTTTTAGATCGAGGGTGGCTTCTTTAAAAATCTAAACTGTAACTTTAAAGATTATTTACACGATTAAGTTTAGCATAATCTTGCATATTCTATTTTTTGCAGTATATGCTACCCAGCATACAGATAGGAGCTAGACGTGTAATCTGTAACACTTTTTTGAATTTTGTTGTATCTGTTAAGTAAATTATGTTGAAGTTTCTTCGTACATATCTGTTGGCAGATAGGTAGTTGTGACTTAAGGCCAAAATGACAACGCAATGTTAAACCTAAATTTCTATCAATTATTAGAAACTTTTATACTTAATCATGATTAAATTTTTTGACTGAATTGTAATAAAATACCATCACCTGTGCATCTAACTTAATAACGTATGAAGTTAATTGTATAATTTCTTTAATGCGCAATCATCTTACAGGGTTTATTCATTTTAATTATACACGTGCTTTCTTCATAGCACAATTCAATTGCGACCTTTACAATTAAGGTCTCCATTCAAATATTTTTACGATAATGCATATTTTTATGAAACTATTTTTTAACGTCTTTGGTAGTTACAAATATAGACTCCTCATTTTTAAGTGCGCCTATTCTATCATATGAAAAAAAAAGAAATGCAACTGACAGGCGCTAACCACAAATTCCCCTTCCATAAGTAATTGTTAAGCTCCGTTAAACTTGACCCCGACATCTTATAAATCACCTAATGAGTTTAGTGCGTTTGTAGCCTTTTAAGATATGAAAAAATTTACCATCCACAATTTTCACCACTTTAACTCCTACTACCCGTGAAGATTGTGTTTCATCCCAACTTTATTCTGCTGGAGATCTGGTTCTGTATCCCCGAAAAGAATGTTACTGACATTGTTTATGAACTGAAGATACATTTAAGATTTTTGTATTGCAAGTAAATAACATTTTAGAAGAAGAATGTGATTGAAAGTGTACTAACTGCTACAGAATTTTAAAAACAATTTTGAGCTACATGATGAAATGTTGTACGCGAGTGTCGAATTCACTCCTGATAAGAGCGGCTGCAGAGAGGGGAATATGACACTTACTCAGTGTATGTAAAAATATTCTACATAATATTTAACAATCCTATCTTAAAATTATTTCACCCGCAAGTGTAAAACAAGTAGATTTTACATCGTTAGTTAAGTGCATTCACTTCCACCTTTTTCTTCGTGCAACGGAGGATTCACAAAAAACCGTACTAACAGTGAGCCAAATTTAAAATTCGAACCGTTCTAAAATTGCCGCACATTTTACACTTGTTTGTTTGTATTGCTATTTTAGAGTCATTCTAATAAATAAAAATCAAAATTGTTTGCGAGTCAGTTTGGAAGAATTTTGTTTGTGTGTTCATTTACTATGCGGTAGGCGTCTGTGTTTTACATTGCCAATGCTAGTTTAGATTCTAGAGAAGCGGTTATATACGCCAAGTCAAAGTTTACTCTAAAAGTGAAACTTTGCCAGCTGAAATATTTTATACCAATGCTCAATCGAGAAGAACCTCTAGACTATCTAACTACGATATAATGCTTCAACCTGTACAAATGCAGAGTTTGTTTACTTAAGTTGTTTTAACCATTATAGATGTTTATCATTTTGAAATCCTTCTACAATTTTATGGCAGTAATAAGCACTTAATTCCCTATCAAACCTTGTTATAAGTTGATCATATAAATTCATATTTTACTTAAATCCTTGCCAAATGTCCAAGAGTCTGATAATAAAATAGAAGTTTTGGCATCATTAGTGTAATCGGTAAATGTTTACATAATTCATTCTAGGCATTTTTGTAGAAAACCTGCCTGTCACTAGCTAATAACCTTAAATGAGTCTAATACACTTTTGTAAACCATCCAACCATAAATCTTGTCACAAAGCGCGTGTCTGTGGTTTTCCTAAAATTTCAAGCAAAATGGAGATCCAATACAATATCTTTAATTCTGTTAGGCTTCATTTTGTTGTGTGACAGTTAGTGCGCTATAATCAATAATGAATTCAAGAGCAGCAAAAAAAAACTGTTAAACGTGCATTTGATCAAACAGAAACAAATTACAATTTCATAATTGTATCCGTCTCAATGAAACTTTGTTTTTTTTTATCAACAGTGGATGTTCTATAAATATAAATTTATATTTGTAGTTTTACAACTTCATATTAATGCTTTTTCATATAATTGCTGCAAACTTTGTTAGTCATTATTGTTTATTTCTGTGATTGATAGATGGCAAAGATGACCAGGAGAGTTCTAAACTTGGTCCATCTATTATAACAACACTCGCTACTAATATCAAAGGAACTTCAGAAGTAGTGTATTTATGGAGTAATCACCCCCTCATTTCCACCAGCATCCTCATTTCCACACACATCTGGACCAAAAAGTTTTCTTCGACTAACCATTTTTCATCTTTCGAGATAAATATATCTTAATTTTTCATCTTTCGAGATAAATGAGCATCCTCATTTCCACACACGAGATAAACCTATTTTTAAGATTTTTTTACCGCTAACATTCTGGACCAAAAAGTTTTCTTCGACTAGCCATTTTTATCTTTCGAGATAAACCTATCATGTTTGGTATCAATTAATATTAGAATTTTCTCAGCTACCCAAATCTCTAGGAATTTTTAGATTGCATCACCCCAAGGAGCTACCCCATTTTAAGATTTTTACCTATAGCGACTTTTGAGCGTTCTTATAAATTTTCTTAGTCATGCAATACATCTTGTTAGCTTAGAATTTTATTGCAGAATCTGTAAACAGATTTAAAATCGGACTACTCCTTACAAAGTTACACTTTAAAGCTCTCAAACCTCTAAATTTCGCCTTTGCTTTATAAGCAAAACTAACAAATAGTTTTCCTCGTCTAGCCAATGCATCTTTCGAGATAAACCTACCTTGTTTGGTATCAATTAATATTAGATTTTCTCAGCTACCCGAATCTTTTTATTTCTAATTTTCAGATCTCCGCGGCTAGCTCTTTTCAACGTCTTAAAACCGGTTGTAGAAATTGTTTTGTGAACCTTAGAATTTTGGTGTTGAAAATAAAAACTAAACATATTAAATAAAATTTATTGATAAAATAGCCGCCACTGAACACCTTATCCATCTAACGTATTGATTTTTAAATAATATTAACAAAACGCTAGTTCGCAGGATCTGAAATTTGTGTAAACAAGGATGAACTCCATTCAACGGTACATCAACTACTTATTTTCTCTTTAGAATATACACCAGAAACTTGTATGCTTTTAATTAATTAAAAGCAGAAAGTTTTGTCCGAAACGCTACTGTAAAATATATAGAGCAAATAAATTATTCCCTGAATGTGTTTTCAATTGCAATAACTGACTATACAATCACAATTTAAATTACACTTTATTTAACTAAGTTACTTTAAACAAGAAATTACCGCATCCAAAAATTCCAATGCATGCTTAACAATAATGTAGAAATGGCAAGGTCGACTTTTGATGTCCAATGTAATGTGTTTTAAATATCTAAAAGAAAGCGCATTTTGCTGGTATGAAATCTATGGAATTTCTCCTGTAATGAAAGAAGAATGCATTCGTAATTGAAAATGCGTGCTACAACTTTCGCTAGATACCAGCCATGTATGTTAATTATAAATTTTGTGTATGACATCATTAACTACCTAAATTCAGAATTAACAATGACATTTAAATCAGATTAATTGAAGTAGTATTACCTAAATTACCTTACGTACGCGTAGAATGCGTATTTACGGAAATTCAAACTTCCAATTTAGTATTAATAAATTTAACTGTAATCAACAAATATTCTAGATGTTACTACCACGAACATTTGTGCTGCTTAATAATTTCTTTGTCTGAGATTTCCTATTAATCTATGTTAGAATCGTGTCTTCAATGACGCGCACAATACAGTAGACTTAGCCTTACATACCAGATATCTAACACGTCACCGTAAAACTCGTATTTAGAATTATACAACCTCACAACTATATTGGTTAACATGCGATGTACAAATTGTGTTTATATATTTTACACCACTTTAAACTTAAAAATAAAACAGGATAGTTTAATACGTCTATTAATAATTTATGGTAATGTTGGCGATACAAATATGTAAAACAAACTTTATCAAGAAATATAATGTTTTAATAGAATACATACACGTATTGATAACATCTATAAACCGCTGTGGTAACCAGAGTCTGGCGAATCTGGGATAGCCAAATCTCTAAACATTTGCGCAAGCGATTGCCTTGCAGTTGCATCTTTTAAGTACTGAATGGAAACATTTAATAATTTCCAACACTGTCAAGTAATTTAAATTGCTGCAATCATTAGACAGAGAAATAATGGCACTGCTCTCTCCTCTAATAACGTTTGAACCCTTTCTTCCTCCGTCGTATTTCCACATACTTTTTATATCACAACAAATTTTTCGTAAAATTCTGGAAAGTTTCTACACCTTAACTCAACCATTTTAAAACAGATCAATTCTCAAATTTAATAGCTTGATGCACTCGTACGCAGGTAGGACAATAACATTCCCATCTTTCGTAATCTTCATATTATATAAATTCTCTTTTCAAAATTGTTCAACAACCATA
Source organism: Platerodrilus igneus (assembly GCA_036346225.1). NCBI lineage: Eukaryota > Metazoa > Arthropoda > Insecta > Coleoptera > Lycidae > Platerodrilus > Platerodrilus igneus. Next base: position 1,108,083 of record JARFIW010001052.1, on the reverse strand, counting down.
TACTTCTATTAAAGGCTGTGCTCAGCTGCAATTTGAAATCTTGATCCAATTGTATGTCAACAACATCGTTTCCAGTAGTCAGACCATTTAATCGTACTTGTTTTGAGTCTTGAGCAAATTGGCGAATTTGAAATTCTACTTGAAAAGTACACAATTTCTTCCAATCAAGTAAGAGAATGTTATCGTAGAATCAGCACACTACACTACAGCAAATCACTTGGATGACAGGTTGAAGACCACCATATAAATCAAAACCAACTTCTAATATATGGTGGTGATAATTTGAAGAAATTCGCCTAACCTATGGGTTGACTTACCAACCAGTTGGTTGATATTTAATTGTGGTACTCGACATCACTTGTAACGTCAACACAAGAAAAATCCATCTTTAATTTATAATTTTAATCAAACTCGATGATACTTTGACGACTAATGCACTGGAACATAGCTCTCGCCTTTTATGCCGATGGTCGAGCGTGCGCAGCTCTATTATATTAGTTGGCGTTATATGCAAGTCTTGACTGGAAAAGTGACGTGTATAATTGTTTATAGTGGGTTTTACCTGTATGTATTTAACCACCAACGCCATTTTAGAATTATTAAACAAAATTACTCTTAGCAGTATTTTAATATACCATCGTGTAAGATTTCAATTATTATTGTGTTTTCCTCAGGTTCTCAAATCCTCGGAATTTTTTCAAATCGAATGACCCTTACTGATTTGCAGATTAACCTTTTGCAAGCACCGTATATAATTCATCTTTAATCTATTTCTAAACCGTATCGCTCTGTCTTTTGAGATAAACCCCTGGTGTAACCCATAAAATTAGTATAGAATTTTCCTGGGTAATTGAAATTAATTATCAGGTCTTTTAAAAATAGTTCCAACAAAGACCTGTATATATTGTATTAATATTCAAAAACCTATCAGCAAAACACCTTTGCATTTTATTTAGATTTAGCTCGATAATAGAGTTAAACTTCAAAAATATTTATTAGTGGTTAGAATTGTTAAAATTTTCAATTAGTGAATCCACATACAAATGATTAAACCAAAGGTATAATACATACATTAATTCTGCACGGTGACCTAGAAAGTGGTTGGATAATTTATTTTAAATGTAGTTCAACATAAGACGTAAATTCTAAATAAATTTGGTGAAATGTATGATCATTAGCCTTGCATTGTTTGTCGATGACGTCTGACTAATAATTTAATAAAGCACTTTCCACAATTCTAGTTAATATACGAATACACATTCTATAATTTGATTTAAATTGGGTTAATGTAAGGACAAATTATACTTATACTTTCTTATGTACATAAATACGGAAATGATGCCAAAGTTCATTTTAAGTTTATTTTGTAAAGCGTAAAGTCGTTTATAGTGTAATTAATAGTAATACTGAATTTTCAGTCTTTGGTTTAAACATTTCGTGTGAGGACTATCGACAAAGAAGAGTAAGTCTTAGTTTGAATTTTGCAAACGTAGAAGAATTAATATTTACATGTATAATTCAAAACTGTTAATCAACAATTTTTCTAGAATGAACATCTTAAGTATTGCGTAGTGTGTGCGAAAATGTTTTACTGGATGTGATGCCATAAAAACACAACGAAAGGCACATCGAGATGGTTTATTTCAGGAGGAACTAAAATTACAGCCAATGAGTGGGAACAAATTAAGATTTGGAAAACCAATCGACCGCAGCGCATAAAGAACGTATAAACACCGCAATTCAGTTAGAACGAACCAAGTTACTATTTGAAAAACCATACACCATAACAAAATCTTCTTCCAAAATCATAATTGTAGGTCTGAACCCATTCGACGATTACAAAATAATTTTAGATTTGTTGACACCATTTCGCAGAGCGTACTTGATGTATCCCTCAACGTATTTAGGAAGTTTATATCAAATCTTCCACACATTATACGCACTATGGAAGTTGGCATGCAAAATCAGATATGCAAATTCGACAACTTGCGTTTTTATTTAAATAAAATTGTTTAGTGAAGATGATGACATTTGATGGGAATTATATGATATTTACCAAAGGAACTTTAGAGCACTTTTTGGGGTATCTCAGATCGTTCTCAACCATGCTAATACTTTAAAGAACTAACGGAAAGGGTACTCTAATATAGATCTGTTTCTGTTAGATGTCGCAATGGAAAGATATAATAGGAATGATGTTCACAGAATCTCGCACATGATGTAATTAAAACAAATACAGTAATAGTGATATTGGGCCATATTATCGAATTTATAAGAACCTACCAAGATTGTTTGAAAACAGTATTTGTAAACAAGTTGAGTATATGGAGAATACAACAGGTTTCCATTCCACGCATTTACGAGCGATGTTTAAATTTTAAGCCGAAGACTGAAAATTTTGTAACACTATTAATTACACTTTTGTTTTCTTATAAGTTTCTAAACTGTTGTATTTCAACTACAGATATTAATAGATGTCAATGAAATTATGTTATAGTTTTAAATAAAACGATTCTGATTAATAATTTTGTAAAACGTTTATAACACCCTTTTAATAAATAATACACATCTTTGTTATAATTCTTTTCATAATTACTTGATATCCATTTCAGTTACGTGGACATTTGAAAAATTAAACAATACCAATGTATGCTTTATATTTTAAAACATAAACAAGCTAATATATACAAAATAATTTCTAAATCACATCATTCATTTCTTATGATAACAGTTGTGGTGGTTAAATTTTTATTTTAAAACTTACAATTTAGTATATATTCCATTTGAATATCTGCCAACAGTTTTATAAACCCCATCTCCTCGATTATTTCCATAAAATCATCCAGATCCTCAGGCAATGATAACACTGCAGTACAGTGCTGTATTGCTTCCTCGATGACTGACACATAAGACATTTTCTCCATCTATCAGCGTTGCCCACATTCTGCTTTTTACTCGTAAGCATTGCGAAATCTTCGAATAACCTCTCCAAAGTTTTATACATATTTATTATATTGTCTCTTTAAACCGTACAATCAACAAATAATAACTTCTACGCAACAGTCCTTTTATATGAGCTACTCCTATTCGGATATGTACCGATTGCACCCGATTTGTGTCACGCACGAAGCAACCGATATGGAATGTATTCTATGAACAAAATCATTACATTTCTTAAGAAAATGCTAAGGACTTTAAAATAATTATAACTCTTGTTAGACCTCTAGTCTCTAGATAAACGTTATTATTTTAGGTTGTGTCACTGTTTTCTAAATCAATTTCCTACATACTTTTCCTAAACTATGCGTATCAATTGACGGTTATACTTTACTCCATAACCGACTTGTATATATTTTCGTCTTCGTCTCTAGCTAACACATCCGCATAGTAAAGATGGAACGGTTCTTCTGGAACGAGTTGCTTAATTTTCTTTATAGGTACGTCCATGTTTTCGACTTTAACCTTTGTCTGTAGGTATGATTTTTCGGTGATCGATTGCAACTGGGAAGCGGTATTTTGCAGTGGATCATTAATTGTTCACTTTAATTTTTTGAGATGTAGCATTTGACCTTTTTTCCGTACAGCATCCTGATAAATAATGTTTAAGAATTTAAATTATCACATAAACTCAAGTCTTTTAATGTCCAACCTATTAATTTTTCCTTTTATCTAACCTAGGTCCACACTTGGTTTTTAATGGAAAACTCATTAAAAGCAATTAGGTCATATGGTCATGTGGTCATGTGGTCATGTGGTCATGTGGTCATGGTCATGTGGTCATATGGTCATATGGTCATATGGTCATATGGTCATATGGTCATGGTCATGTGGTCATGTGGTCATATGGTCATGTGGTAATGTGGTAATATGGTCATATGGTAATGTGGTAATGTAAACAGAGAGATTAAATTTGGTATATAAGGAAGTAGTTTTGGGTAGAGCTTAGTTATAGTAAGACATTTTTCAAAAGATGTCGCATTCAAGCAATCAGTGGTGCTCCAAACAATCTATTACAAAAGCAGCAGAGGATATCCTGGATGGCTCGAGTTTCTACGCTGCTAGTAAAAATATAATATACCTAGAACAACGTTATGCAGATATGTTAAAAGGTTGCAGAACGTGAAGAAATTACATAATTCCAACGATGCATCCAGAGATGTTATACCAGAAGTTAAAATACCTATACAGAATTATGATAACTTTGCTATTGCTAATGCAAAAGAGGATGGTAAACATGGTCCTTGTTCCCGTCTAACATACGAGCTATATTCGTGGGACCATCGAGTTGTGGGAAGACCAACGCTTTAATATCTCTGATCTTGCACGAGAACGGTCTTAGATTTCAAAATGTCTATGTATTTTCGAAGAGTTTGTATCAACCGAAATACGAATTGTTAAGAAACGTTTTTACACCATTAAAAGAAGAAATTGGTTACCATGAGTTTGAAAATTGCGATGATTTGATCGAACCCGGAGATACCAAAGAAGATTCAATTATGGTTTTCGATGATATACCTGCAAACGAGCAAAGTAAAATCACCAGTTTTTCATCGTTCGGTCGACATAAAGCAATAGATCGTTCTATCTATGTCAAACTTACGCTAGTGCCTTAAAACATAGACTCAGAGATAACGCCAATGTAATCGCATTATGGAAACAGGATGAAACCAATTCGACATATCTTTTCGGATCATATAAGTGGTGACATGATATATCCGAAATTTAAAGAAATGTGTTTACAGTGTTGTAGACTCAAAACATAATTTTATAACTGTTGTTAAAGATTTTGATTTGGATAATGGTCGATATAGGAAGAATTTCGACGAGTATATAAATATTTGATATTATTCAAAAAGTTAGTTCATCCAAAGTTTCATGATGACGGACGTTAACAATTTTATTGCAAATAAACGAGTCTTCATCTTTAGATACAGTTGGTGTTAAATTTTTATTTTAAAAGGAGATGCTACATCTACAATTTAATACTCCAAAGGTTTTACAAACCAATCGATCCACTCATTCCAAAACCTCCCAGTTCAATCGATCACCGAAAAATCCCATACCTACAACAAAGGTTAAAGTCGAAAACATGACGTACCTATAAAGAAAATTTCAACTCGTTCCAGAAGAACCGTTCCATCTTTATATGCGGATGTGTTAGCTAGAGACGAAGACGAAATATATACAAGTCGGTTATGGAGTAAAGTATAACCGTCAATTGATACGCATAGTTTAGGAAAAGTATTAGGAAATTGATTTAGAAAACAGTGACAAACCTAAAATAATAACGTTTATCTAGAGACTAGAGGTCTAACAAGAGTTATAATTATTTTTAAAGTCCTTAGCATTTTTCTTAAGAAATGTAATGATTTTTAAGAATACATTCCATAACGGTTGCTTGTTAGACCTCTAATCGGTGCAATCGGTTATATTTCCGATTGGACTAGCTTTTCTAAATCAATTTCCTACATACTTATTATACTTGTTTACGGTTTAATAGTACTCCAATAACCATGTATAAAATTTTGAGGTTATTCGAAGATTTCGCAATGCCCGACTAGTAAAAAGCAGAATGTGGGCAACGAGTTGCTTAATGTAATTTATGGTACGTCCATTTTTCGATAACCTTGTTGTAGTATGCAGTTTTCGGTGATCGATTGATGGGAAGGTTTTATGCAATGAATCGAGGAGATGGGGTTTATAACCTGTTGAATTTTTGCAATGGTAGAATACATTTGTAAGTTTTAAAATAAATTTAACCACCACAACTTCCTCATAAGAAATGAACTGTTTTATTTTAGAAATTGTTTGTATATATTAAGCTTGTTTATGTTTTAAAATATAAAGCATATTTGGTAATTATTAAATATTTCAAATGTCCACGTAACTGAAATTCTTTATAGTAATTATCAAAAATTATAACAACGATGTATTATTTATTAAAAGGTTGAGTATAAACGTGTTAAAACATTATTAATCAGAATTCGTTTTATATCATCACCACTTATATACAAATGATTGCTATTGTATCCTGTTTATAATGCGATTACATTGCGTTAATCTAAGTTATTTTAGAATAGTGTTACAAAGATTGAAGAACTATTGCTTTAAATGTACCGAACGAGAAAAATGAGTGATTTTATTTGCTCGTTTCAGTATATCATCAAACTATAATTAATTTCTTTGTATCTCGGGTTCAAAATCATCAATTTTCAAACTCATGTACATTTCTTCTTTTAATGGTGTAAACGTTTTTAACATTCGTTTGTAACAACATCTCTAATACTAGACATTTTAAATCTAGACGTTCATCTGCAAGTCAGAGATATCTAAAGTTGGTCTTCCACAACTTGTCCCGTTAGTATAGCTTTAAATGTTAGCAGAAAGACTTCTTACACCTCTTTAAAAGTTGCTCTAAATTTCTTTCAAATTTTTTTCCCAATTCATTGGCATTGGATTGACAGGGAATTAAATTTGGAATAAGGAAGATTTTGGGAGACTTAGATATAAGACATTTTCAAAAATGCCACAAGCAATATGGGCTCCAAACTTATTCGAAAAATTACCAGTTTTACCTGTAGTAAAAAAAATTATAGAAAAGTTTGCGTTGTTAAAAGGTTAAACGTGAAGAAATTACATAATTCCAACGATGCATCCAGAGATGTTATACCAGAAGTTAAAATACCTATACAGAATTATGATAACTTTGCTATTGCTAATGCAAAAGAGGATGGTAAACATGGTCCTTGTTCCCGTCAACATACGAGCTATATTCGTGGGACCATCGAGTTGTGGGAAGACCAACGCTTTAATATCTCTGATCTTGCACGAGAACGGTCTTAGATTTCAAAATGTCTATGTATTTTCGAAGAGTTTGTATCAACCGAAATACGAATTGTTAAGAAACGTTTTACACCATTAAAAGAAGAAATTGGTTACCATGAGTTTGAAAATTGCGATGATTTGATCGAACCCGGAGATACCAAAGAAGATTCAATTATGGTTTTCGATGATATACCTGCAAACGAGCAAAGTAAAATCACCAGTTTTTCTCGTTCGGTCGACATAAAGCAATAGATTCGTTCTATCTATGTCAAACTTACGCTAGTGCCTTAAAACATAGACTCAGAGATAACGCCAATGTAATCGCATTATGGAAACAGGATGAAACCAATCTCGACATATCTTTTCGGATCATATAAGTGGTGACATGATTCCGAAATTTAAAGAAATGTGTTTACAGTGTTGGGGACTCAAAACATAATTTTATAACTGTTGTTAAAGATTTTGATTTGGATAATGGTCGATATAGGAAGAATTTCGACGAGTATATAAATATTTGATATTATTCAAAAAGTTAGTTCATCCAAAGTTTCATGATGACGGACGTTAACAATTTTATTGCAAATAAACGCAGTCTTCATCTTATGCAGGATGCTGTAAAAAAGTTTGGGTACAAAAGGGAGATGCTACATCTCAGCAAAAATTCAAAGAGGTGCACAAACAATTGATCGATCCACTGCCAACCGCTTCCCAGTTGCAATCGATCACCGAAAAATCCCATACCTACAACAAAGGTTAAAGTCGAAAACATGGGATATAAAGAAAATTAAGCAACTCGTTCCAGAAGAACCGTTCCATCTTTACTATGCGGATGTGTTAGCTAGAGACGAAGACGAAAATATATACAAGTGGTTATGGAGTAAAGTATAACCGTCAATTGATACGCATAGTTTAGGAAAAGTATGTAGGAAATTGATTTAGAAAACAGTGACACAACCTAAAATAATAACGTTTATCTAGAGACTAGAGGTCTAACAAGAGTTATAATTATTTTTAAAGTCCTTAGCATTTTTCTTAAGAAATGTAATGATTTTGTTCATAGAATACATTCCATATCGGTTGCTTCGTGCGTGCCACAAATCGGGTGCACCGGTACATATCCGAATAGGAGTAGCTCATATAAAAGGACTGTTCGCGTAGAAGTTATTATTTGTTGATTGTACGGTTTAAAGAGACAATATAATAAATATGTATAAAAACTTTGAGAGGTTATTCGAAGATTTCGCAATGCTACGAGTAAAAAAGCAGAATGTGGGCAACGCTTTTGATAGATGGAGAAAATGTCTTATGTGTCAGTCATACGAGGAAGCAATACAGCACTGTACTGCAGTGTTATCATTGCCCGAGGATCTGGATGATTTTATGGAAATAATCGAGGAGATGGGGTTTATAAAACTGTTCAGATATTCAAATGGAATATATACTAAATTGTAAGTTTTAAAATAAAAATTTAACCACCACAACTGTTATCATAAGAAATGAATGATGATTTTAGAAATTATTTTGTATATATTAGCTTGTTTATGTTTTAAAATATAAAGCATACATTGGTATTGTTTAATTTTTCAAATGTCCACGTAACTGAAATGGATATCTAAGTAATTATGAAAAGAATTATAACAAAGATGTTATTATTTATTAAAAGGGTGTTATAAACGTTTTACAAAATTATTAATCAGAATCGTTTTATTTAAAACTATAACATAATTTCATTGACATCTATTAATATCTGTAGTTGAAATACAACAGTTTAGAAACTTATAAGAAAACAAAAGTGTAATTAATAGTGTTACAAAATTTTCAGTCTTCGGCTTAAAATTTAAACATCGCTCGTAAATGCGTGGAATGGAAACCTGTTGTATTCTCCCATATACTCAACTTGTTTACAAATACTGTTTTCAAACAATCTTGGGTAGGTTCTTATAAATTGATAATATGGCCCCAATATCACTATTACTGTATTTGTTTTTAATTACATCATGTGCGGATTCTGTGGAACATCATTCCTATTATATCTTTCCATTGCGACATCTAACAGAAACAGATCTATATTAGAGTACCCTTTTCCGTTAGTTCTTTAAAGTATTAGCATGGTTGAGAACGATCTGAGATACCCAAAAAGTGCTCTAAAGTTCCTTTGGTAAATATCATATAATTCCCATCAAATGTCATCATCTTCACTAAACAATTTATTTAAATAAAACGCAAGTTGTCGAATTTTAAATCTGATTTTGCATGCCAACTTCCATAGTGCGTATAATTGTAAGATTTGAATCTTCCTAAATACGTTGAGGGATCATCAAGTACGCTCTGAAATTGTCAAAATCTAAAATTATTTTGTAATCGTCGAATGGGTTCAGACCTACAATTATGATTTTGGAAGAAGATTTTGTTATGGTGTATGGTTTTTCAAATAGTAACTTGGTTCGTTCTAACTGAATTGCGGTGTTTATACGTTCTTTATGCGCTGCGGTCGATTGGTTTTCCAAATCCTTAATTTGTTCCCACCATTGGCTGTAATTTTAGTTCCTCCTGAAATAAACCATCTCGATGTGCCTTTCGTTGTGTTTTTATGGCATCACATCCAGTAAAACATTTTCGCACACACTGCACGCAATACTTAAGATGTTCATTCTAGAAAAATTGTTGATTAACAGTTTTGAATTATACATGTAAATATTAATTTCTTCTACGTTTGCAAAATTCAAACTAAGACTTACTCTTCTTTGTCGATAGTCCTCACACGAAATTTTAAACCAAAGACTGAAAATTCAGTATTACTATTAATTACACTATAAACGACTTTACGCTTTACAAAATAAACTTAAAATGAACTTTTGGCATCATTTCCCCGTATTTATGTACATAGAGAAAGTATAAGTATAATTTGTCCTTACATTAACCCAATTTAAATCAAATTATAGAATGTGTATTCCCGCATATTAACTAGAATTGTGGAAAGTGCTTTTATTAAATTATTAGTCAGACGTCATCGACAAACAATGCAAGGCTAATGATCATACATTTCACCAAATTTATTTAGAATTTACGTCTTATGTTGAACTACATTTAAAATAAATTATCCAACCACTTTCTAGGTCACCGTGCAGAATTAATGTATGTATTATACCTTTGGTTTAATCATTTGTATGTGGATTCACTAATTGAAAATTTTAACAATTCTAACCACTAATAAATATTTTTGAAGTTTAACTCATTATCGAGCTAAATCTAAATAAAAATGCAAAGGTGTTTTGTTGATAGGTTTTGAATATTAATACAATATATACAGGTCTTTGTTGGAACTATTTTAAAAGACCTGATAATTAATTTCAATTACCCAGGAAAATTCTATACTAATTTTATGGGTTACACCAGGGGTTTATCTCAAAAGACAGAGCGATACGGTTTAGAAATAGATTAAAGATGAATTATATACGGTGCTTGCAAAAGGTTAATCTGCAAATCAGTAAGGGGTCATTCGATTTTGAAAAATTCCGAGGGATTTGAGAACCTGAGGAAAAACACAATAATAATTGAAATCTTACACGATGGTATATTAAAATACTGCTAAGAGTAATTTTGTTTAATAATTCTAAAATGGCGTTGGTGGTTAAATACATACAGGTAAAACCCACTATAAACAATTATACACGTCACTTTTCCAGTCAAGACTTGCATATAACGCCAACTAATATAATAAGGAGCTGCGCACGCTCGACCATCGGCATAAAAGGCGAGAGCTATGTTCCAGTGCATTAGTCGTCAAAGTATCATCGAGTTTGATTAAAATTATAAATTAAAGATGGATTTTCTTGTGTTGACGTTACAAGTGATGTGCGAGTACCACAATTAAATATCAACCAACTGGTTGGTAAGTCAACCTATAGGTTAGGCGAATTTCCTTCAAATTATCACCACCATATATTAGAAGTTGGTTTTGATTTATATGGTGGTCTTCAACCTGTCATCCAAGTGATTTGCTGTAGTGGTAGTGTGCTGATTCTACGATAACATTCTCTTACTTCGATTGGAAGAAATTGTGTACTTTTCAAGTAGAATTTCAAATTCGCCAATTTGCTCAAGACTCAAAACAAGTACGATTAAATGGTCTGACTACTGGAAACGATGTTGTTGACATACAATTGGATCAAGATTTCAAATTGCAGCTGAGCACAGCCTTTAATAGAAGTATATGGTTGTTGAACAATTTTGAAAAGAGAATTTATATAATATGAAGATTACGAAAGATGGGAATGTTATTGTCCTACCTGCGTACGAGTGCATCAAGCTATTAAATTTGCGAGAATTGATCTGTTTTAAAATGGTTGAGTTAAGGTGTAGAAACTTTCCAGAATTTTACGAAAAATTTGTTGCTGATATAAAAAAAGTATGTGGAAATACGACGGAGGAAGAAAGGGTTCAAACGTTATTAGAGGAGAGAGCAGTGCCATTATTTCTCTGTCTAATGATTGCAGCAATTTAAATTACTTGACAGTGTTGGAAATTATTAAATGTTTCCATTCAGTACTTAAAAGATGCAACTGCAAGGCAATCGCTTGCGCAAATGTTTAGAGATTTGGCTATCCCAGATTCGCCAGACTCTGGTTACCACAGCGGTTTATAGATGTTATCAATACGTGTATGTATTCTATTAAAACATTATATTTTCTTGATAAAGTTTGTTTTACATATTTGTATCGCCAACATTACCATAAATTATTAATAGACGTATTAAACTATCCTGTTTTTATTTTAAGTTTAAAGTGGTGTACCCGCAAATAATAAACACAATTTACCGCATGTTAACAAAAAGTTGTGGGGAAATTTAAAGACGAGTTTTACGGTGACTTGGTGTTAGAATCTGTAGGTAGTAAGGCTAAGTCCTACTGTATTGTGCGCGAGAAGGACACGATTAAAAAGATTAAAGGGATCTCACAAAGTGTAGTTAAGTAAAACCGAGGGTCTTACAAGCTATAAAGAGCATATACCTCCAAAAGGGGTAGACATGCAACTACGCAGCAGTGCGCGGGAGAATAACAATTCTCTCCAATAAGAAATTAAAGTCATTGGTAATGGTAAAAATGTTAAACCTATAAAGGCGATTATTAATTGTGGATTAGAAAAATAGTAGTTTTCGTGGACTAAATAAAATAGCTTAGACTAATTAATGTATATGGTTACATATTCTCGTACACATCCACAAACATCTGCTTACGTCCACAATGGCGATACCGGTAGTTTTTGTTTAACAAATAGTAGGAAAGATACGTCAGGTGTTAGTGCGTGGAAGCCCATAGGATCGTTGGAATTAAAAAGAACGATATGGCGGAATGTATGGTTGTCTCCGTTAGAATAATCTAAAGTGGTTAATTGATCGTATTAGATGTTTAAATAAGCGAAAGTGTAAAGGCCTACATAAACAAAAATTTAATTATCCGACAAAAGTGCGCGATGTGCTACACTTATAAAGAAAGTAGGGAATGGTGCTTTGCATCGGTCCTAACAATAAAAGGGCGACTGACTTTTCCAAGCAACTACAAGAATAGCAGTAGCGCAGAGAAGGGGTATGCATGTATTATACAGTTGCTGCAAAATATGTTAGTTTACGCATAGCTCGGATGTGTAATTGATCACGACTTAAAGATTCCTCGGAGGTTTAAAATTCTCGGCCCATTGTCGTTTGAAAAATGTTTGTAAATTATCAGAACAGGAGCGGGTCGAAGTTTAATGGATGATTGACTGAGTTTTTCTACCTTTTACGAGGGAATTGGAAGTTGACAGACATCGAGCATCTAATTCTCTATTTGGAGGATATCGAGTACTTACCGGTTCTAGAAATCAATACGTGCGGCCGACCGCTATGCGAAAGTGTAAAAGCCTACAGAAGCAAAATTTAATTATCAGACGAAAAAGTGTGCGATGTGCTATAGAAAGTATAAAAAATGGTGCTTTGCATCGCTCCTAACAGTAAAAAGGAGAGTGACTTTTTCTAGCAATTACAAGAATAGCAGTAGCGCGGCGAAGGGGTATGCATGTATTATACAGCGCATTGTTGCTCTAAAATATGTTAGTTTACGAGAAGCTCGAGCGTGCACAAATTAAATTTCAATCTATAATTAACCACGGTCGTAAAAATAGGAAATTAATGGGTAATTCTAATACCGTTAAGCATATACTTTCGCTTGGTGATTCATTTGGAAAAATATTCAAGCCCCCCATTTCCTAAAATATGACGTAGAAGTTATTTAAAATTAAATTGTTGTAAGTATCCTGTAGACAACAAGTTGGTATTTTCTTAGTAATGGTTTAAAGTGTTTTTGGTTATAGTAGCATTGCATCTTCTACAGCACGACTTGCACACAATTTGTGTGCGTGTGCTACCACCCTTTTGGATTTTTAATATGCATGCGATCCGTATAACATGGAAGATGTTTTCCGGTGTTTCTACTAACGGCATTCACACCATCGACGAAGCGAAGCAGGTGCATGCATTAGCGCTAAATGTATTGGACGAGCAGCAAGGAATATGACATCATTTAGTTCCCCGCCGAATCCTCAACATCGTTCGGTCGTCTTCGGAAACCTTCGGTATGCATTCTATAAGGAACATAAATCAGGTATGCTCGAGTAAGCTTTTTAGTTAGCTAGATTACAAGTTTAACCAAAGTGCTATAGTGCGGGTTTTGTTTTGTACTAAAATGGTACCTGCAAACGTTTGTAAGTGCAACCCTTGCGGTGCTTCCTATACCTGGAAAAATGCTCTCAAACGGCACCAGAACAAATGTCGTAGTGTAACATCGCCCAGGGTTAAGCCGTCCGCAGCAAAGTACTTAAACTGTGGGACTTGCGGTTTCGCTTTTACGCGAATGGACAACTTACTGCGACACAAGGAAAAACAGCACGGTATGTCATTAAGCCTTAAACGTTCAGCTCCGCCAGCTGTTAAAGGGTCTTGTACGAAACAACCACGAATTATGTGTACAGTATGCGATTTCGAAATGGAAAAGAATACATATACCGCACACTTAAGGAGCAACAAACATAAAAATGCATCAGTTACCGCTACTAACGAAGATGGTGTAGAAATGATTAGCACAGCGTTTAACAACTGCATGGCTAGCTATCGCATAAATAACGCCAGCGTCGACAATGGAGTGTCCGAGTTTCTTTGGAAGCAGAAGGAACGATTTATTCGATTACTTAATAAAAAGAATACAACATATAATCCGGAAAATACGTACGAAGTCTTAAACATCATTCCTAATAGCACAGCAACCTAATTAAGGTAGGTCAGTAAGCAATATTTAATTGCTGTTAATTGATTTGTATTTAGCGTACTTTCCTATTTAAAACCCATTACATTGGAATGTGTTTACCTCCACGTGATGTCGCTGGACGGTAAAACATATTGTTAGATTAACGATAATATGTCTTATTAACCGAAAACATGTCTCCTTTTTTTACATTAATCTCTTTTTATTACAGGTCTATTTAAACAACACATTAATTTCCTTTTGTTACAGGTTAAACTTTCGGCTACGCACAGGAAATAATGTTATACTTTGTAAAATTGCATTCTATAAGTTTATTAAACTGTAAGTTGGATAAATAAATTATTAAAATTTTGTGTTCTTAATTTTGTGTTACTACCTCTAACTGTTTGGTTAAAGCATATGTCTTGGGTAGCGAAAAGGTTTTAAAAATGGAGTTAAATATATACGAGCAAAATTTTTAAAGAGGTTTGAGGGCTTAAAGTATAACTTTGCAGGGCGTTGTCCGATTTCAAATCTGTTTGCAGATTCAAATTCTGTGTAAAATTTTAGACTAACAAGATGTATCGCATGACTAAGAAAATTTATAAGAATGCTCAAAAGTCGCTACAGGTAAGAAATCTTAAAATTAGGGTAGCTCCCTTGGGGATGGTGCAATCTGAAAAATTCCTAGAGATTTGGGTAGCTGAGAAAATTCTAATATTGATTGATACCAAACAAGATAGGTTTATCTCAAAAGATGCATTGGTCAGACGAAGAAAACTATTTGTTAGGTTTGCTTATAAAGCAAAGAGCAAAATTTAGAAGATCAGGACTTTAAAGGGGTATAACTTTGCAGGGCATGGTCCGATTTCAAATCTGTTTACAGATTTGAATTCTGTGTAAAATTTTAGACCAACAAGATGTATCGCATGTATAAAAATTTATAAGAACGCTCAAAAGTCGCTACAGGTAAGAAATCTTAAAATGAGGGTAGCTCCCTTGGGGATGATGCAATCTGAAAAATTCCTAGAGATTCAGGTAGCTGAGAAAATTCTAATATTAATTGATACCAAACAAGATAGGTTTATCTCGTGGGTGGAAATGTGGAGAAAGATTTATCTCGCGGGTGGAAAGAATGCGGGTGTGATGTAATCAAAATGGTTGGGGTAAAAAATTCCACAAGGAGGAGATTCATCTCCACAGGGAGAGAGCAGGTGGAGATTCTTAAAAAATAAGACTTTATAGTGCGAATTTACATGTAAATTTGGTCCAGATGAGGGAGCAAATGAGGGATTCTGGAGCAAATGAGGCGGTGATTACGCCATAAATACACTACTTTCAGATTTTGCATCATTAGAACGTGAAAATTATTCAGGGGACGACGACATTGCAGATTCGAATTATTCGCCCAGTGCTACTACCAGAATGACGTAATATATGCCGGCATTAAATAACAAAAGTTATTGAATTTGTATGAAATTTAAGAATAAAAATTAATCAGCTGTTTTCACGTTAAAAGTATAGGCCACCTAAAAGGCACTCATTCTTGTAAACTTTAAAATTTGCGCCTAATTTCAAACCAAGTATATCAATAGATCAAAGTCACCTTCAATTTATGTCATAAATGCCAAACTTGAAATTTTTATTATTTTGACAACGACCCTAGGTCATGGATCAAAGCATAGATAAAGATAATTTTAACAACTATGAGTAGTTTAATTCCCAAGGAAGATTAGTAAAAGTGCTCATCAAACCACAACAAACATACAGGGAGTATTTAACAGCGTAAGAACAGATTTACTGATATTTGGAATATTGGGTCTCAGAATCGTAGAGCAGAATTTGTTTCTGCAATGATGTTCAGATATAAGAAATAGTCGGAATGTCAACGTGTTCAAGATCTTCCTGACAAACAGAAATTTAAACACTTTAGCTATAGTTATCGTTTTGAGGTGTAATCCATAAGCATAATAATATGCCAAGGTTGTTTTCTAAAAACTTTGGATATAACTGATAATTTTGTGAGACTGATCGGTTTAAAAAGAAGAAGCAGCTGTACCAGAATAGTGCAACAGGATTAGTGTGGTAAGAAGACTCCCTCAAAGATGTATTCGACTTCAAAATTGGATGTAGTAATAAAGCATATAAATTCGTTTGCATTATATGAAGTTCATTATACCAGAAGAGCAAATGGACTCGTAAATACCTACCGCCATTTCCAAAATGTATCCTCTAAATAAAATTTTTGAATCGGTTGGAGAAAAAATATAATAGCGCCAAGAATTTCGCAAATGGAAAAAAAAATCGACAAACAGCTAACTCAAGGCAATGCTGATATTCGTTGTATAACATTCGACTTTCAGCTGTGCCTGCCAAGTAGAGGCGACTCCGTGGCGTAGTTGGTATGCGCGTGACTACTATACCTGTTCCCGAATTCGAATTCAGACACGATCCTCTTGAAAATGTTGGCGAGCATTTTTCACAAAAATACTCCCTGGTTCGGAGGAGAGATATAATGTAGGTCTCGCGTGTGAACGTTGTCACGTACGTTAAAGATCCATACCTTGCTTGGAACGATGTGGGTTCGGCAAAATTCAAAAATTTTATATAAAAAAAGAATTCGTTTCCTGGCAATGTAGCACCTTCGGGTGGAGCATTGGAAAATCAAATGTAGTATGTTTGCTGACTCCAGCCCTCAGCTCGTCGATGGCTTTCTATAGACATCAATTGTGGATTTCCAACTTCACTGTCCATCATAATGCAACTGGAGCATCAACCCATTTTATGTGGCACAAATTCATATCAGGAAGAGGGTGGGAATCGAGTTGTATCTTGCCTATACCAGTATATTAATGCGTATTTGATGATTAGACATATCTAGTACTGGAGGTCTTGTGGAGGTCAGAACAAGAACTCCCATGTTGGTTCCATGTTCATGCATCTATTGCAATCTAAACTTGTGCTACAAAAAGTTCATCATAGGTTTTTGGTTTCTGGGCCACTATAGAGAAGAATAAGAAAAAAGGTCTAATCAAACTTACCATTCGCGATGGGATGCTGTTGGGTCGCTCAAGCAGTAAGAAGTTCACAGTTGTTGAACAGACTCCGTAAGATTTCTTAAACTTTGCTGTACGCACGGTTTGTTTTAAGAAATAATGATGAAAAATGAGGAAAAATTTTGCTACAATCTGTGATGAAACGTCTTTAGAACGAGAGGAAAAATATAAAACAATATCGTTTAAAAGAAATGAAATACACGACAAGCAGTTGTTCCGTACAACCTTAAGCCGATCACAGACAGGCCCGTATCCATATATATATATATATATATATATATATATATATATATATATATATATATATTGCGGACTGCAAATAACTTGTCTTTTATTATATATATATATATATATATATATATATATATATATTGAGAAAAATGAGACCTTGTACTATTGGCATTAGTACCTCAATGTTTTCATGCTTTCTATCAAACTTAGTCAGTGCCTAATATTGATTCCGATTTATAACAACTGAATGATAGTAATAATTATTGTTCAAGCCTTAGCTGAACGAGAGACCCTGGTTCGCAGCAATAAAATAAAATTGTGTGTAAACTAACAAATGTGGTGAAAACTATCACAACACTACAAAGCACCTGTTTAGACAGAAGGTTAAAGGAGGGTTAAATAGAAGGATTAGTATCTGATATTAACAAAGTTGCTAAACCGGCGCGAGAGAGCTTCTAATGGATTGTATCGAGGCATACTAATTATGACGACCCTTATTGTTGCGATAAGAGTCACCCTTTTGTCGATCGACGTAAAATAGCGTGCTCCTTGATCACTGAGGAACTTACTATTTATTTACAATGGGCAAAGGTCTTAACAATTATTAAATGAGGAATTTGTTTCTTTTCGAACATTTTCTGTTTTTTAACTTTTGTTTGCAACAATTTAAAATATTAGTTTTAGATAAACAACTAATCACTTATATATACTCTTATTCTTGCTCTTTAAAACGTAAGTCATGTTTTTTGATAGTTTGCAAAAAAATTTTTGACGTATTCTATAGGCTTTTAACAAGTATTAGTAAACGTAATAAATAAATAAAGTATTTGTTTAAAAAAATTCTACTATTCTTCTGAATTAGCCGCAAAAACCTTCTCCTGCAAAACTTTTTGTATTTCAATTTTTGACTTAAATACGTATGTCTGCAAAATCTAGATTTAATAGATACGAATATTTACAATAGCATATGCAGAATGACAAATGCTTCGATTTGAAAGAGAAATTGTTGGCAACACCGTACAGAACTGCCAACCTTTATTGTGTTAAATGACTGCGTCCTTCAAGCGCAATTCAAGGTATTCATTGACATTCAGTTGTCAACACTTCTTTATTACAATTGACGTCGTCCTAAAGTTAAAGCGAATGAACTATACCGATCCACTTCAAAGGGTTTGATTATATTGAATATTAGCACTCTTTTTTTCAATTCATGTTGGAACTTCATGTTAATAATACATTTCATCTTTCTGGATAGATTTTCAGTTGATAAAATCGAAAGTTATTTTATACTTCATTTTAAGCTAACTTTCCAATAACTTTAGTATCCTGCCAATATTCAAAGGATCGCAGTTTGCTCTCATCTGTTCGAAGCTTCATTTTTCTGTAGTGTTTCATGCTGCTAATTGTCGAAAGTATCGTAGATATAACTAACTACACCATTCAAACGCTCATCTTGATGCTACGTAAAACCAATTGAAATCAAAAATACTAAATCAGAACATGGCTAACAACTCAGAAACGTGCACAAAAACCTAATTGATAAAGATGTCATCTTCGTAAAAACTGCTATTTGTTGTGGAAGCCGCGGGCACGACATGTCTAATGTCACTCCTTAGAAAGCGTAACAGTTTTGTTCTGTCATTTATAGACGCAATCAAGCTCACGAAAAAACACTTAAAGGAAAAACTTGTAAAACTTTTCTTGGAGTTGGATGAAATCTTATTGACCTTTTGTCGCAATACATTTAATCTCTCTCACAATAACAAAATATGTTAGCTGTATTTAAGTAGCAATCCTGAGAGTCTTTGTAGATGATTAAACCAATTTCCTGTCTGAAACCATGCCTTATAAGCTTTTATAGAACCGTTTTTGTTGCTTATTAATTTTGAGTTTGTGCAATACAAATTGCTTTGGGCTTTCAGAAACACGAAATTTTAATTAAAACCAGTAAGTATATTCAAAATGTTTATTTCTAATACGTTATTATTCGGCTATAACAAAATTTATCGTATTAACTTTATTAGCGAAGAAGTTACTTAACATTATCATGCGCTAAAACAACGCGGAATGATTTAAACCAACTTTCCATGATATAGTGTCGTGTATCCTTTACCAGCCTCTGTCATTTATAGATAGCAACTTACCATTATTATATTGTTACGTTCAATTACGTATTTGTAAATATACCGCCTCCATAATTTAAAAACAATTTCAATTTCTACTTATTTGTATATACGGGCTCGCTACACTTTTATCACTTCAAGTTCGCTTAATTGGGCAACCAACGTTACTCGTACTCTATTTAATTCACAAGTTCACGTATTTATACTTACACTTTCTGGATTCTTATCAAGGCATGTGGTTGATTCATAGACGTTACTTATTAGAGATACGTTACGTGTTTTTGTGTTTAATTATCCTTTCAGGCACATATATTCTACAATAGGAGAATTGAGTCGTGTATCCTGTCGTTTCGTTCCTTAGCTCCCTCTCCCCAATCTCAGACTGTGTTTAGCGTGACAGCGGCATTCGTGTTCCTTTTCTTTTTCTTTCTATTTTACACGTAATTCAGAAGAACATTCCCTTTCTGATTTCGTTCTGTTCTTTGTAACCCGCCCTTTTTACTGGTAAGTAGACTTAACTTCTGAGTGTCTGATGCGTGAACGCTTGGGTATGAAACCGAAAACTTTCTGAACGAATTTATTCAGAGTCACACGATCGTCAGATTAAGCTACAATGCATAGTATTCAATGACAAAACTAGGATATTTGAATAAGGGGGAACTTCCGCTATAATTCTGTAAGTAAGTCGGTGAAAGTCTACATTTTGAAGTACAACTGCGCAAGGAATCGTTCAGAATCAATCAATAAGCTAAACCGTTAAAAAACAAACCGAGATAGGTTTTGGGTCTTTGGGAGCTTTTTTTTTAAAAGTTTTTTCGCGAAAAGCACTTCTATCGAATTTATTTTTAATTGTATAATTACAAAAATAACCCATTGCTGTTATAACAACTTAGACGTTTATATTTATTAAACATTAAGTAATTGAAATTGACAAAAATACTTGAAATTAATAAATCAATAATTAATAATTAAAAATTACGGTGAGTAGCTTGAACCAGCAACAATGTTAAAGTTATGAAGTTCCAAGACTGACTGACGATCAGGAACTCCTTACAGTATTTATGAAGCATCTGACCTCACTTCATCTTGTGGGAAAGTGCAGATCTTGCTGTCTGCAGTTTTCGATAATCATACAATGTCTTATTCTAAGTAATTTTAATTAAGATTGCTTTATTGCAGTTCATTGTTTCGGCACCTGCAGTATCAGGTTGTGTCTGGAATACAAAGGAGTTGTTTCCTTTCTTATTCCTGACAGAAACTCTGTTAAACTTTAATTATAACATTTATTTACTACAATGTAACAAGCTATTAATAAGACATAATAAATGCGTTTAATTTTATATACATTTTAATATGGGGCATATGTAACTCGCGTCGACGAACAAAATACTTGCAATAAAAATTTGTTTAGATGGAAATCATTCGGACTCAATAAGCTGACTAACAGTATATTCTAAACACTACTGTTTATAACAGTAACCTGAAAAACTAGATCTTCTGACAAATATGCTGAAAGAAAGTGCCTTGCCGAAACTGTCGTTGGAAATAGAACTACGTGGTCAAATAATTAACACCAACAGAGAATCCAAAAGAACATTGCAAAATTATAGTTTGTGCGCCACAATATTATTAATTAACAAATTTCATGAAGAAAATTATCTGCTATTTCAAATTGTAGGTGATATTGAATGCCCAGCATATGATCAGGCAAAAATGTTGTAACGCTTGCATACATAGGTATATAGGAAAATGTATGTCAATTTCAGCTAGTTTAGAAACGGTAGTACTACATGAACAATTTTATATATAGTTTACAGTGTATAATAGGACTATTTCATCATATTACTAAAATAAAGTACCGAAATCAACAGTAAAGTACTTAGTACATTCTTTTACAACCAGCAATAAAAAACCGGAACTTCACCATAGATTATATACTAAATTAAACAAACACCCATATACTTACCATGACTAATGATCCTACAAGCGTACAGTCGAAAATATTTTCAAGAATTGTAAAAATACCGAAATTAATGTAAATTACTCAAACAGACCTAAGCTCATAAAATAATATAATTTAAGATGTATTGAGCCAACCCAATCACGCAGATGTTAATAGCAAATAGCAACCGTGGGAATGCCTTATGTTTCCATATACCGAGAAGTCCTTGACCCCTAACGGCAAGTTCAGTTCATATCGGACGAACCGTATGAATAGTTATAATTTAGGAATTCCCTAAAATAATAAGCTTATAAATAGCGCCATCGCATAGTGGAGAGGTAATTCGAAAAACTCACTCGCATTCATTAAAATCATCGAATACAAGCTTGTAATTTCCGTCAAGTAGATGAACCGATTTACAGGAATTCTCCTAACGGTAATGTGATAACTTCGGGTTTGCCAATATATCAAAGCTCTCGAACAGGGAGGTGATTGCAAAATTTACCGTTATCTGAAGAATGTGTTTATGTAGTTAATGCTTTCAGTCAACGAGTTGAATTATGGATTACTGACACCCAAGTGTGTCTTGGTTTGATCAGGGTGGTTGAACTTTGTACTCAAAAGAAAAGCTGTACGTGCTAAATTTCTTTTCTATCTGCTGAACGTTTTGTTGATGTGTATTATTGTTTGATTGATGTAACAAAAACGAGCACTACACTGGTTTCGTAGTAATTTACATTCACACGCACGCACGCACACATCCACACACACCCGCACACACACGCACGCACACGCATGCATGCACGCGCGCACGCACGCGCACGCACCCGCGCGCGCACACACACACATGTACACACACACACACACACACAAACACACACAAACATACACACAAACATACACACACACATACATACAAACACACAAACACACAAAGACACAAACACACACACACACACACACACACACAAACACACACACACACGCGATATTCATGTTTTAATATTGGTTAAATAACTAGTTTGGAATATTTTTATTATTTGTGCTTAGGTTAAAGTGGTAGAAAATCAGTGTAAACAGGTTTCCTTCCTCCACTCTGGATCAGAAATAATCCTTCACTCCCCCTGTAGATCACTCTTTATCTATTCAAGGCCACAAGACGAGTGCCAGTGGGTTGGCACCCAGCATTTGTAATTAAATCGACAGTTCAGATATCTTTCCAGGTAAATAAAGGGAAATGGTAAAGTTTGTCTATCCCTTTCAAGTTACTGCATTTGTTTTTATAAAATCCGCCCCTCGCCACTGCAAACTATTTGGTGCAGTTTTTTCTGCTACGTAAATTTTATAAAGTACTTAGCATCAACCATATACATGACAACATCCCATTCGGAACAACATGCCTCGTCATCAACTCAATGTGTCTAGAGACAGTATTAGAGTCAACATTCAGAGTACGCTTTCCCGAGCAAATCCTGGATGAAATGTCTGTGTTCAGCGCGTCTCGCTTAACTTTCGCCCGATGAGACGTTTTTCAACGTCATCATAGTGTTCAACATCGGCTACTAACATCGAGCGATGGTACCGATTCCACCTGCAGAAAAGGGTTCGATATAACCGAAGCATCCACGTGTCACCGCGGGCGAGCAGGTTGTGTATGAGGTTGAAATACACAAGACTGCATACACTGTGCATTTACGCAATAACAAACTAATTGATTGCAAGTTGCGTACATGTTGAGGAATATGCGGTAGAAGCGCCACAACACCATATTCAACAATAGAGTTGCAGTGTAAGAGTGCCGGTGTTTATGTAAGCTTTGTGGGGTTTTTCACCAGCGAGAAAATTATTTCAAGCGGTTGGCGAGGTACAAATAGGAAATACACAGCGCAGTTAAAGCCAATGCTACGCATTAAGATGAGACGGCTAAGGTTTAACGACGTCAGGTCGTCCATCACAAAAAACCAGAACATGGATCAATTTTTGGACTTTTGAAGATTTACAAGCCGCTAAAACTGCTGATAATTGTAAAGTCCAAGACATTCCATGGATATTATTCCGGGCGGAGTCTGGATAAGGTTTTATACATAGAACTCAACATCACTAGATATATACACCTCACCGGTCTCCGAGGATCCTCTTACATTGAGCTACCTGAGTGGACCAAGAAGAAGGCAGTTGCAGTTAGTGTTTAAAATGCAGATTGGCCTACTTTACCTTATCGGAAATGACATCATTATATTCTGCTGATTATAGCTCTCAAAAGGTGTTCAAATACCTGCATTACAGCTTAATTCTAAACCTGAATAGAAACTAGCAGGTAGCGTGTGTACCAAAAATCCAGTACTTGTGAAAACAAAAAAAAATTTACCTTCGTGAATATCAGATAACAATTGCACCCTTGTATATCCTAAACCCTTACGTGATATCACAAGTTCGAGAATTTCTTATTAACAATGAAAGCCCAAGGTAAAGTTGGATGGAAAACGGCTTGAGGAAAAGAAAAACTCTTTAGACATAAACGGCTAGTAGAGTGTTAGCTCTAGGTAGATCATGAGCTTGGGTCATGGGTTATCAAATGACCAAAAATATAAATAATGAGCGCCACCGTATTTTTCAATACAACAACCTACAAAAATTATCTGTGCTTGTATTAGGGGAATGCGGAAACCTTATATCAACACCACTAATATAGCCATCAAACCTGAATTTCACTTTTCTAAAACACTTACCAAAATCTCAAATACCAGATGTCATACAGATGTCTCGACTTAACCTGTGAACAAACAAATACACAACATGGACACCGTTTGTGTCCTCAAAAATATTTACCAAAAAATAATATAATAGAATTTAAGTTCCAAAAATATACACCCAGGGTATTTGTTATCATTACACACAATTTCTGATCATGAATGACCTGTAAGTTTTACTAGTATTTTAAATAATAAAAGAGTCATGCAAAAAATAGATTCTATTTGGTTAAATTCCTTGATTTGTTTTAATATAATATTTTTCAACTAATAATTTTTTATAAAACAGAAATATAATAAGGATTTGTATTCAAAAACATAAAGATCTCTAAATTGAATCTTTCTTAATAAATTTTATGAAAAGTTTGAGCTCTCTTAATAATTCATATTACATATTCTTCGGTCATAGTAGTACTACGTTGACTTAACAATCAAATTTAATTACTTAAGTTCAGATAAAATAGCATGTTTCAACATAGAGTTAGTTTTACTTAATAGGTATTAAAAGAATTCGTCACGTTGATTAAGAATCAAAGTACATGACCTCAAAATTATTAAATATATTTTAAATTAGCGTAACATAACATGTGATGTCTAAATTGGACAGCTGAATATTTTTTTATTTGACATTAAATGCCACTAACAACTTTTTAGTTTAGTTAACGTTATCTGTTTGTGCAATAATTTTGACAAGCAAACAGCATAGCCATCTTTAAAATTTATGCAAGGTTATAAATTTATTATGGAATTCTTTCTTTCCTTAAACGATTTTTTAAGTGACTTTAGTGCAAATAAAGTTTTAACTTTATATTTTCTTATTACGATTTAAATAATTATGAAAGTAATTAAATGCTAAATAACACTCACGTGTGGAAATACAGTACGACCAAAAGAAATCGAACTATAACCTCAGCTGTCAGAAAATTCCATTCACATCTGCGTTCTGCGATGCACAAATAGAAGCCACGTGAATACGTACGAATTTATTGCTGGAATTTTGAGAACTCTTCTGAATAAAACAGTAATTAACGAAACCAATTTCTCCTTGATTACATCCTATAAAATTTAGTATTCTAAATCCCAAACTAAATTTTCTAAATATTACTTCCGAGATATTTTCGTGATATTACTTATATGATATTGCACTAAGAGGAAAATATTAATAAAATTTATTTAATTAATTTATACCAACTGTTTTATGATGAGGGGAGCTTCTATCTCCTTTGGCCTGCAGAAAACAACTGAGCTGCTCTAGGTGGAACATATAAATGAATACCATCACGCTAAAGCCGCTAGGAACTACCTTCAGACACGAAGATTCAATCAATTAAATATTCTTTTTCGGACCGTTTACAGGCCACGTGCTTAGACACGATTATCTTGACTTTACTACGCCGCCGATAACAGCTTATTTCTTCAAACGCTGAATGCAATGTGATCGAATTGACAACTCGACGAAGCTTAGTAACGAAACTTAGACCGCAAAAGTAAAGGAGACTATATCCTATTATAAATTTTATGTATTATTTTTATTGTACGGAAATTTACAAAATATATTTTTATATTATTGCTGTTTTATTTTATATTAATAGACGAAGTGTAACTACGTAAAAAAAATACGTTACAGTTGAACGGTAGGGTGGTAGACAAATTGACTAATACATCATCGAAAACAAAAGACCCTGCCACATCAACTTATACATCTAAGATAGAGAAATTCTTGGGAAATTGGTCCGTGACCGTTTTTCCAAGAAACACATGACGGAAGCTTATCTACTTATAAAACGAGAAAGAACTATACAAACATTTGTAGCTTGAATGTATCCACGTGGTAACCAAAACGTTGATCCTTTCAAAAACATACTGAAGTTTAAAAATATTCACAAACAAATATGTTTTTGGTCGCAATTATATTTTGATCGCTGTTGAAACCAATAACTTCTTATGCTCCTGAGTCTGCGTTTTTTCACGAATAATGTGCAGCACCACGAACCATACAACTTCGCATATAATGTCAAGTGCAACAACGACGTTACTCTTCTAAAATTCGAACTATTTAAGGGTCATGATGTGGCAAAAGGGTTCATGAAAGAAGTGAAAGCAAAGGTTCGACTAGGAACGATTTGAGCAAGCACTGCTTCAACCACTGGACCCAAGTTTCTATTCCACGAGTAATAGACTACGGCATCAACAAAACCGATGTGAACCTGGCGCCCAACTTCATCAAAAAAATTTTTAAATAATTGAGTGGGTTTGTACCTCGTTTGTACCTGTTTGTACCATTTTTCATTTCGTTTGTACCTCAACGGGAACCGAGGTATAGCGTTTTTAAATTTAGGAACTAACGTTAAATTGGTACATACACTATTTTTCAAGATATCGAAATACGACCAGGTGGACTCGAAGGAGAATCGTTTGTGCCTGTTTGTACCTCTTTTCATTTCGTTTGTACCTCAACGGGAACCGAGGTGTAGCGTTTTTGAAGTTTCGGAAATAACGTTTAAACGGTACATACGCTATCTTTCAAGATATCGAAATACGACCAGGTGGACTCGAAGGAGAATCGTTTGTACCTGTTTGTACCTCTTTTCATTTCGTTTGTACCTCAACGGGAACCGAGGTGTAGCGTTTTCGGAGTTTCGGTACATATGCAATGTTTTAAGATATCCCAAAATGAGCATGAGGACTCGAAAGGGAATCATCTACTGTGTTGTATTCCTGCGCTTAGCATTATCCAGAACTAACGGCGAGGACGTGGCAGGATTCTAGTTCCATTTTTGTTTTTTGTTTTTTTTTGGTTTTTTGTTTTTTATTGGTTTTTTTTTATTTTTTTTGTTTGAAACGTTTTTGTTTCGTTTATGTTTTTTTGTTATATTTATTTTATATTTGTTATTAAAAATTTACTGTGTGTTAATTGTTATAATTAGTAATTTTATAATAAAGTAATAAAGAGAACAATTCGTATTTCATTACATGCAGACGTAAAATGTAATACAGTTATTTTACTGTTTTATGAATATTAAGAGGGATATTCTTTTTTTTTTGTAAAAGAGTTCTTGATGATGTTGTTATAGAGGCCTTATTCTTACTCAAATCGTCGTATGTTTCCCAATTTCCTGATATTCGACGACAGTGTGCAATATAATGTCCTATCTCTAGTTTATTGGTACCACCGACATATTCTATTGCTGCGATTATTTTGTAGGAACAATTACAAAATTTCATATCAACTGGTATTTCGCAAATTGTAAACATACCAGGCCACTCGGGATATCCGAGCCGTTCAGCGAGTTCAGTCCATTGTAAACATTCAACATCTATAAAAAGATGCATTCCCGTCGTAATGTTTACAATTAAGTTATCATTAATGCATCTTCTACATTTTTTATTTATATCTTCCATTTTTTCACCTAGAGCTTTTTCTAAACCGCGCATACCGTGTTTATACATCGGTTTAGTATTTATTTCAGTGATCGTGATACTATCTTTATTCATCCATTCACAAGTTGCACAGTGCTGCAATATCTCATAAGATAATGCATTTTGCATTAAAAGTTTGATTATGAATTGACTTACGTTATTTGCGCAGTCAATCGTGCCACTTATTGGTTTGAAAATGTTACTCAAAATTAGCGCCCTCTCTTTGTGAACTTTTTGCGAATTGCCCATTGTGGATATCATTTGTATAAATTTCATTGTATTGTTACTGTTTACATAATCATAATAACATGTCCAATCACGGTAACCTATTAATAAAGACTGGACTATGGCATCAAATGCACACGTATTTTTTATCATTATATATCTCCCTGAAATATTTTGAGGACGTAAAATGTTACCATTCTGTAATATTGGAATTTTTGATGTAAGGTTGGCCTTTTTATGGATACTCTCCACATCAGGACATACTCTCAAATATTTACCACGTTTAGGTTCCTTATTTTTTTTACCTCTCCAGGTTTCTTTTTCATTTAAAATATTTGTCTGAGTTGGTTCGGATACATGATCATCACATGCATCATGCGTTATACATGGTGGAGTTTGCGATAATATGTCGGGACTATCAGGATTACTTTGTAGTTCATATTCATCGCGATCATCTAACATACGAGTATGGGTAGGTTCAGTTAAATTTGTTGTATGTACAACTTCGGCTGCTTCAGTGGACAATGGAACTGTATCAGCATTTAAGACGCTACACCTCGGTTCCCGTTGAGGTACAAACGAAATGAAAAGAGGTACAAACAGGTACAAACGATTCTCCTTCGAGTCCACCTGGTCGTATTTCGATATCTTGAAAGATAGCGTATGTACCGTTTAAACGTTATTTCCGAAACTTCAAAAACGCTACACCTCGGTTTCCGTTGGGGTACAAACGAAATGAAAAGAGGTACAAACAGGTACAAACGATTCTCCTTCGAGTCCACCTGGTCGTATTTCGATATCTTGAAAGATAGCGTATGTACCGTTTAAACGTTATTTCCGAAACTTCAAAAACGCTACACCTCTGTTCCCGTTGAGGTACAAACGAAATGAAAAGAGGTACACACAGGTACAAACTATTCTCCTTCGAGTCCACCTGGTCGTATTTCGATATCTTGAAAGATAGCGTATGTACCGTTTAAACGTTATTTCCGAAACTTCAAAAACGCTACACCTCGGTTCCCGTTGAGGTACAAACGAAATGAAAAGAGGTACAAACAGGTACAAACGATTCTCCTTCGAGTCCACCTGGTCGTATTTCGATATCTTGAAAGATAGCGTATGTACCGTTTAAACGTTATTTCCGAAACTTCAAAAACGCTACACCTCGGTTTCCGTTGGGGTACAAACGAAATGAAAAGAGGTACAAACAGGTACAAACGATTCTCCTTCGAGTCCACCTGGTCGTATTTCGATATCTTGAAAGATAGCGTATGTACCGTTTAAACGTTATTTCCGAAACTTCAAAACGCTACACCTCTGTTCCCGTTGAGGTACAAACGAAATGAAAAGAGGTACACACAGGTACAAACTATTCTCCTTCGAGTCCACCTGGTCGTATTTCGATATCTTGAAAGATAGCGTATGTACCGTTTAAACGTTATTTCCGAAACTTCAAAAACGCTACACCTCGGTTCCCGTTGAGGTACAAACGAAATGAAAAGAGGTACAAACAGGTACAAACGATTCTCCTTCGAGTCCACCTGGTCGTATTTCGATATCTTGAAAAATAGTGTATGTACCGATTTAACGTTAGTTCCTAAATTTAAAAACGCTATACCTCGGTTCCCGTTGAGGTACAAACGAAATGAAAAGTGGTACAAACGGGTACAAACGAGGTACAAACCCACTAAATTATTTAAAAAATTTTTTGATGAAGCTGGGCGCCAGGTTCACATCGGTATCAGCAAAAGATGTGCAGAAGAAACTAGGATGGGAAACCAACCACCTATATGGTTCCTTCTGCGTTGCAGTTCATAAGTATTGCAAGTGAAAATAGGAGATATCGAACTTCATGTTAGTGATTTTGCATGGTTTAAGTGGGTATGATAACTTACTTTCTTTATGTTTAAAAAGCATTTAGGGTGCATATGATGACATTGAGGATAATGAGAAAACGATGCAATTCACATGCTGCGAAGAAAATTATTAAAACAGTTGTTGAGCAATCTTTAAATTGCATCGTAACGGTTTTGCAACTAATGATGACCACTTTCATACTTTTATACTATATTTCACTTGATGATTACTTCTTATTTTAAGTAATAGCTCTTCCGAAGTATTTGATATTGCACAAATCGTAGCTCAAGAAATCATCTTCAATAGTATCGCCCGATCGCTCAAACGCCTAATCGGAACACCGATAGCAACTAAAAAGCTTCCACAAAAACTTAATCGCAAAAGCTATTACTTATGCTAGAAGTTACAGCCATGAGATGTCTAATGTCATTCTGTAGAACGCGTAACAGTTTTGTTCCCTATTTTATAGAAGCCATCAAGTTGTAAAAAAAATTAAAAGCCGAAACCCCCAAAAACTTTTTCTAGTGTTTGATGAAAACTGATCGACATTGCGGAAACACATTTTATCTCTCGAGAGTAACACAATACATTTTCTGTATATAACAAGCAGTTCTGAAGAATTCTTTGTGGATTATTAATCTAACTTGTCCAAAAGTGTTCATTATGAGCTTTTCTTATTCATGAAATTTTACTTTGTACAGAGCTTTCGGGCTCCTCAGAGACCGAAATCTTATTTAGAGGCAGTGAATTCACACATTCAGAAAATTTAAAGCTAGTACGATATTACTCGATTGTATTGGGATGTTTCTTACGTCAATTTTATGGTTGATGGAGTTACTTAACATCGCCATCCGTTAAAACAATACAAAACCTGATATAAAAGCAGTTTTCCATAATTCAATACAGTGTATTCGCCAGACCGTGTCGTTTGTAGATAGCAACCCGTCACACCACTTGCTCGATATGAAATCGCAGGATGCTCAACTTCACAATGCCGTGTACAAAAGCCAATAATAATACTGCCTCCGAAAAAGCGTGGTAATGGCGTATTTATACAGAATAAAAAAAGCAGATTGCAAAAACTATTTGATGGATTTACGCTCGAGTATAAATCAGTAATACTTGTGTTATTGACAAAATTCCGTTTAAGTTTGTTGCTTTTCATCCCTAAGCCTTTTCCCCAGCTTACCAGACATACTGCAACTGTTGAATGAACAGGTATATCGAATGGTGAGTTGTGAAGATCGTACGCGTATGTGCTAAGGAAAATATCCTCAGGTGGTCAATGCAATATTAGTAAATTGTCTTGTGCACAGCTTCAGCTTAGTCCGTGTGTCTAAACAGCCTCTGCATTGTAATGCATTCCTGCC
This sequence comes from Platerodrilus igneus, assembly GCA_036346225.1. Taxonomy (NCBI): domain Eukaryota; kingdom Metazoa; phylum Arthropoda; class Insecta; order Coleoptera; family Lycidae; genus Platerodrilus; species Platerodrilus igneus. Next base: position 1,077,010 of record JARFIW010001052.1, on the reverse strand, counting down.
CATAACTATTAAGACATTTTTCTAGACGTATTTAAAATGTATGTGTAAGTGATGTTTTGAAAAACGGAGGTTATTTTTGAGGTAATCGACGCAAACAGTAATATATTCAAGCACTATCATTTTCTTTATTTACAATCATAACAACGAGGATATAGATAACCTACGGAAAGTTGACAAATCAACGACCGCTTTATTTCATGACATATCTCAAGTTGACAGGTTGCAGATCAGAGTCGCATCCCACGGTGGGAAAGCAGATCAGTTTGTAATGCGTGAGTGCTACGGTAAATAAAAACCGGATGCATAAATAGAAAAATTATTCTTAAACGAGGAAATTAATATAGATTCACCCTGTATAATTCTGATTTCAAATATGTACTAAGCTTAGTAAACAAGACATTTCAATAAATTATTCTATTAAAATCATATACCTAAAAACCACAAAAGCGTCATTTTATTTATGGTAAAATACATATTAGCACGGAACTTGGATTCCTAACTTATTCTAAACCACAATAAAGGAAAACAAAATATTTATTTCAGTAAATGTATATAATGGGATCATGTCATTTGATGAAAGTATTTAAAATAAAGGAGTAAGTAATCGTGAAATTATTAATAGACATATTCCGTATCATAATTATTCCAGATATAGGAGAGCTTTCTACAAATTTTAGTAAGATAAATTAGAATTAATGCTACATATTTGCAATACAAAGAAAACCCTAGACACACTTTAAGCATATTCATACAATTTAAAAACCAGTCGCTGAGTAGGGGAAATTAATGAATATAAGATGGAAGGAAACGAGTTTTTTACATATAAATTTTAAATTTTGCAAAATTCTTGCTGTTCCAAGTAATGTAGGGATCTTCAACGTGCGTGACAGCACTCACATGCGGGATCTACATTTTTACCTCTCATTCGAACCAAGACGTATTTTTGTGAAAAAAGCTAGTTCAACATTTTTTAAGCGGTCCGTGTCGAGTATCAAATCTGGGATCTTGGGCTTAGTACACGCGAACCAACTAAGCCAAGGAGCGGCCCATTCCGTAAACCCAATAGGGAGACTAATAGGGCAAAATTCCCGACTGAACGTAAGCAAGAGGGGGGAATTGAATGATAATAATTACGTCCGACGAAAAATACAAATTAATTATTCGCGAAAGGGTATCCATAGATATTCCGGGCGTAGCGTGGTGTGATCCGACGAATTTTGACAGACGCACAACATTCACAGATTGGAGCAAATTGTTCTCCAGCATTAACTTGGAAATTAGCACAAAAAGGCAGATGAATTGAATCCTGAATAATGATGGAATTCTTTAGTTCATCGGAAAATTAAACTGCAGGTTATACGTTTGTTTAGAATTGTTGTTTTCTTCTACTGTGGCATTTATGCATGATGCTTTGTTCCACAAGATGACCTTATACACTTCCACTTTAAGTAAAGATAGTGTTAAGTAATTAAATGTATAAAACCTGGACATTGCAAGCTTTAATTGCCTATTAGAGAGGTTGCGAATTATTATTATTAATTATTAAGGTTATGATTAATTGCAGATGAGTTGATTATAAAATTTTACTATTCTGTTTACAGGAATATCGCCATGTTACTAATATTTACGCTGATGTAAGTAAATCTAAAATTGTTGTATTACCTTTTTACAGTAAAATGAAATACCGTCATTGTAAAATAGATTTAGATGACTGAGGAAGTAGAAGTTTGTGGTATAGTTGACTAAGCATACATGTGGTATTTGGAAAGGGGAACTCTATTTCACCAGAAGGGTATCGGAATTAAAATCCCCCTATAAATAATCATCGTCTAGGGGGCAGTCACAAAATAGATTGAACTAGACCCATAATTTGACAGAGCCGAATGCTAATTAAGGTAAATGTTATTGGAAACGTAGTATTGAAATTGCACCTAGTTAATTATTACATTTTTTTTCTATTTTTTTGGCATTGTTTCTATAGGAATCCACTCCCGCTCCGCTGCAGTTATCCGGTGCACCCTTATTTTGATACGGGACGCCCTTCTGGCCAATTCTAAAATTAAGAATTCATTCTTAACGAGTATAGCGAACGAAAATTAATTTCTTGGTTATTTTACAAAGAGAAAAGCCAATGACCGGTTTCGCTGTGGTTGCAGCTCATTGGACTGGCGCATTTCTATTTGCAAAACAACCAACAAGGATCTTGAACCATAAGGAAATTATAGTGTATGAGTACATACATAAACATTTCCCATGTGCTCTATATACTCGAATGTACGCAACTTAGTATCGGAATGGGTAATAGGTCATTTGTTATCCAGTCAATATTATTTTTTTCTAGCAATGCGATCTACACTTGAAGAAATTTCCGATAGTTAGTTGCTTACATTCGAGCATAGAAAGCGTATGGGAAATGTTTTGTGTATATTCATACACTATGATTCCCTTGTAGATAAAAATTTTTGTTGGTTGTTTACCAAAGATAAATGCGCCAGTCTGATACGCTGCAATCCCAGCGAAACCGATCAGTGGCTTTTCCCTTTGTAAAATAACCAACAAAATGATTTTCGTTCACTATACTTGAACTACTCATCTCCAGACAAAATTATTTGTCATACTTAACAAGTTGTCAGTATCAAACTGACACCTCCGCGTTTAAGCAGTAAAGTTATGAGTAGATGGTTTTTGTGGGTCCTGTGACCACATTTCCTCCAGCATTCACATTTCCTCACACATCTGGACCAAATTTACATGTAAATTCCCATAAGGAGGAAATGTGGAGATGAATCTCATCCTTGCTCTCTCCTTGCTGTCCTCCTTGCTCGGACACCCCCCCCCACGACCATTTTGATTACGTCACACCCGCATTCTTTCCAACCGCGAGATAAATCTTTATCCACATTTCTACCCACAAGATAAATATACCTTGTTTGGTATCAATTAATATTAGAATTTTCTCAGCTACCCGAATCCCTAGGAATTTTTGAGATTGCATCATCCCCCAGGGAGCTACCCCATTTTAAGATTTTTACCGGCAGCGATTTCTAACTGTCCTTATAAAATTTTTAAACATCCGACACATCAAATTAGTCTAGAATTTTACGCAAAATCCGAATCTACAAACAGATTTGCGAGAGGACCACCCCCTGCAAAGTTATACTCCTTTAAAGTTCTGAGCCTCTAAATTTTGCTCTTTGCTCTTTGCTCTATAAGCTAACCTAACAAATAGTTTTCTTCCACTAGTCATTTGCACCTGCGAGATAAACCTATCTTGTTTGGTATCAAATAATATTTGAATTTTCTCAGCTACCCGAATCTCTAGGAATTTTTTAGATAGCGCCATCCCTCCGAGAGCTACCCCGATTTTAAGAATTTTCACCGATAGCGATTTTTGACCGTCCGCATAATTTTTTTATACATATGGCACATCAAATTAGTCTAGAATTTTAAGCAGAATTCGAATCTGTAAACAGATTCTAAATAGGACCACGCCTTACAAAATTACACACATACCTTCTAGCGAGCATACCGCGACCGTACCACTACTCGCTTTTAATGTCATACCATACTTTCTATTTTGTTTAGCTCATCTTTCGAGATAAATGTACCTTGTTTGGTATCAATTAATATTAGAATTTTCTCAGCTACCCGAATCTTTAGGAATTTTTTAGATAGCGCCATCCCCCAGAGAGCTACCCCAATTTTAAGATTTTTTTGCTGGTAGCGATTTCTGACCGTCCTTATAAATTTTTTTATACATGTGGCACATCAAATTAGTCTAAAATTTTATGCAGAATCAGAATCTGTAAATAGATTTAAAATCAAAGCACCCCTTACCATTTTACAACCACCCTCTAAATTATAAATTTCCTGCAGCTCATACCTAAAAGAAAATCTAAAAACCATTTCTAAAATTTTTTATTACAGGCAATTTTTACTAATACAGTTTAAATTTTGTAAACCGCATTTCTAAATACATATTCACAATTTTTTATTCTTAACCTAAAACTCCTCATATCGGCTTATACTTATATATATTTATTTCTAAATAGAGCACCTTTTCCAAAGACCAACCGGACCCCACATGTTTCAAATTCCTCTGATTTTGTTCTCATTGTTTCGCTTAAGACCTCGTACATATTTTCCAGATTACTAGAAGACGTTATAACCACATTTTTTGTGTTAAAGAATTTCACATCGTTATAAAAATTACTAACCTATATTTAAAGAAGCATGAAACTTCGCAACGTAATTATTACGTATTGGAGCTAACTCTATTATTTTCATAATTTGAAAACTATGGAATCGCAATGCCGTTAAAACGCCGATGTAGAGTTTTTTGTGTATTCCGTCTGTTATTTGAACTTCGGCATCCGACAGGTATTCGAAACACTTTGTTTATAATCACCTGGAAGTTTCCAGCTTCTGTTGAACATTAAGAATTGCAGATTTTCACAACTTTATGAGTTCGTAAAAACTTTTGTTTGTAGAATTTTCAGCAAATTTTGATAAGTGGGTTTTAAATTATGTTGTACCATGTAACATTATTTTGTAATGTTAACAATTAAACAAATCAATTAATTAAAAATTCAGTAACTTGCATAAAGTATAGACAAAAATTCCCACAATAAATTACCTCATTTTAGTTAGGCTCCTTTTATAATAAAAGACCAACTTTACAAATAACTTCAGGCTACTAAATTCCAGCGGCAGGTCATCATTTAAAGCTCTAGACCCTCGTAATTCAAATACAATAAACCTCTTAAAAGTTTAGGTCGGTTACAGACTGACATCTGATAAAATTAAAATGTAATAGTACCTTTTAGCGTAAATAAAGGAAACCAATTTCAGTTTGAAAAGCTTAACCTTCTTAATACTTTCGTTGATTGACAGCGGGTTATACAAAACAAAATATTATAAATAGCGCAAAACTATTTCCAATTTGATTTGTTCAAATATTACAAGTAATTTTAAGTAGTCTAGAGACATCCATTGTATTTAAAATCCATTTCGGCTCAAGTAGGTTAGCCGGTCTTTGTTAAGGGCAGACTGCTGTCGCCATAGATAGGTTCCACATTGCAATAACTAAGTAATTCGTAGAAGGTAAAATATAATTTAAACCCTTGGGAAAATAATTGCTCCCGTGACTCTCATCTAAAAAGGGGTTGGATTTGGTTTCTGAAATCTTGTTTTGTGGGAGGTTTAGTTCAGTCATTGGATAACAGAAAATGACGTACATAATTATTAAGGTAGGAATTAGTCTATATAATTGAAGGTTTTAGCCAAAGACAGGGAGTTTTTTTCAATGGGGCCGTCCGTGGTCAAGAAGTAGAAAGAAACGTAGTTCGCGGGTAGCGTTCTCCGGTAACACAGATAGAATATTTCACTTCGTATCACGATATTAAAAATTGGAAAGGAGCAATAACTCTTCCAGTTTCGCGAGGGTTATGCCCATATGTTCGCGGATTTATAGTGATGCAAGATAAATATTAAAAAGCCTGTAGGCGTGTGACGCACAACTAAGTGATATTATCAAGATCTGCCGGGTTCGTGTGCCAGTCAATTCTTTAAAAATTATAAACAGAAGCAACAAGCGAGATTCTCTCCGCCAAATTTAAGAACCGTTCTACGTTGGAAAACAAACCCTCAAACAATGGACAATTTTTAGTAAGTAAGTTTTTATAGTTAAGTAGCATGACCATTTTTAGTTAGTTTATTTGTTAGGACGTTTTGGCCATAAACCGTAGGATTAATTTAGTGTACGATTTATAATATAAGTTTTCTTTCATATACAAAGTGTTTGATAACTACTTATGTACTCAAAATTTTCATAAATTCCATAGTCACCTATTCACTTAAATTTCTAACTTAAAACTCAATGAATGTAAGAGGTTCACGTTTCTTGCTCTGTGATTTAAATAGTTTGGTTTGCCGTTGATTAAGTCGATAGTCTTTTTTTTTATTTTTTTATCATGGAAGTTTTATAAGTAGTAAAAAAGTGAGGAATTGATTAAAAGAAACAATTGTCCTCCTTGGGATGACAAGTCTCTCAAGGTTTTGTACGAACATTTGGACATTCTCGACTTGTCTGGCGCCCTTGGCAATTGTCATTAAGTCACAATATTTTATGAACGGTAAGTGCCAAATCTTTTGTAGTATATTATAAGTAATTTAACCTTTTTTTCAAAATTTTAACCCTCTATATGATCTACGACCTTCCGCTAGCTAGTGGCGGTGACCCCTCTTTAATTTTTGTTTTACAGGCCGCCCCCATTTTATAATTTTTCATACGTAGTAGCTTTTCCGCCTGTAACAACCAGACGTTGCTTATATTCCAAATCTGGCAAATAATCGTTTTATGTTTAATGTTGTTATTCGTCGTATCAACCCTGGAACATTGAAAGTTACTCGATAAAATTTATAGTAACATTCAAATATTAAGAGTTTATATCCACCGTATATAAAAGTATTTACATGTTTTCAAAATTTTGAACCATATTTTGTTCGTCTTTAGTCTCTAAATTTATATAGAACTGTTTATCAAGCGATTTTATCTATAGCGTTGAAAGTGTTACTTTAATTGAAATCTATGAAAAGTATTTACATGTTTTGAATATTATACAGTGTAATTTTCTTATACGCGATTTAACAACTTTAGCACCTGATGTGAAAAAATCAGCTGCATTCAAATATAGCTAATTGTAAAATTTCGTGTTATACTTAACTTATAGAACTATTTTTTTTGTTTATATTCATAAATGAAAATGCTACTATTTCTAGATATACTTCAGAAATAATTTTGTGAGATATTTCAAGAATGCTATTATATAAAACTTTGTGCATATAAAACAAAATGGTTTGAGCATAGCGTAAACCCTTAAGTTCTAAAATAAGTTAAATTATATAATTTATTATTTTGCTTCTTTTTTGGTTGTATATAATTAATTTACAATTATATGCATGAACTTTCTTTGAAATTTTTATTTGCAGACTATACTTTTCGTGACTTAAGATAAATATAAGCGACGTCAGAAGTTTTTAAAAGAGACGCTAAATATTTGTTGAAGTAGTACTAACCTATACCCTACAAATGATTTTCCAATGCTCCACCTGAAGGTACTACATTGGTCAGGAAGCGAGCTTTTTTTACTTGAAAAATTTAGAATTTTGCCGAACCTTTGCTGTTTCAAGCAAGTTAGGGATCTTTAACGTGCATAACAACATTCACACACGGGTCCTTCATTTTACCTCTCATCCGAACGAGGGCGTATTTTTGTGAAAAATGCTCGCCTATCATTTTTCAAGCGGACCGTGTCGGGATTCGAACCCGGGATCTTGGGCGTAGTAGTCACACGCATACCAACTACGCACTTATGCCGAAGGGTGTATAGTTATTTGAGTAAAAGTTTGGAAGTTTTATGTAACAAGGGTTTAGTATCCTTTACGGTTAGTTTTATTTTTGGAGATGCAACTTACGATCTCGTGTTTGTATTTCCCTAAAAGTGTAGACTCCATTCTCGTGATTAGTGGCTGTCATTGCAATACGTGACCTTAAAGTACCTGCACCATCATTAGGTAAGCTTTTTATTTTAATTTGTCTTTAGGTGCAGTGGCACTCAACATTTCTGTGATCTTTGTTTGCTTCGCTTCCCATTGGCTCCCCTGCTTTTTGTTCTACTGCTGAATTGAAGTTCAGACTTATTTCGTAAACACTTATCCATCAGCCGTCCACCTGCGACAATACCCCTACTTTTGTTCCACTTACGCTTTATAACAACAACAGAGAAGAGTTGACTGCAGCTGCACCATACCACCCAAGCACCTCTTGGCTCTTGGGATATTTAGTTTGCTGCTGGGGTTTGGTTGGTATCGGTGTGGAAGTATCTGATCGAGGTCTCTTGCTGCCCCCGGTTGCGTAGCGCACTGGCACCTGCTTTGTAGACGATTTCGACTCCGATCACGCCCAAGCGCCAACTTTTGGTTTTTGTCCACTTCCTTCATTGAGCCCCCGAAAATTTCTTGGGTACAGTCCAGTGCCTCTATACTTAATTGCACCCCCTATGGCAGGTGTATCTGAATCCAGTCTTGCCAGCGAGCTAGAATCCTGGGTGCGCTCCACCTCCATGCGCTGATTGTGATCCGCCAAAGGACTGCCCATTACTGGTTCCACGACTTCAGGTGTGAAGAGTTTACCGTGGTTTCAGAATTCATGATTGTTCCCACAAGCAAAGGCGAATTAAAAGATTACCATGTCAGGTGTCTCCTGTTGGTATGGAAGGCGTGCATAACTATGCTACACCGGCTTCGTTTACCTCAGTGCAGGCCTTGAGCCACGAAACACACCTGGGCTGAGGGGTTTGGCCCCCGATATCGTTTTCAAATGGCTCAGGTTACGGATTACATCTCATTCTAGCATAGTCTCTTGACCTCCACCGTTTGTGGGTCTTACACCACTCAGGCCACTGGACCTCGAATTGAAGAAGTAGACATCGAAAGGAAATTTTATTGTATTTTGTAGTTAAAAAATGAATGCACATATTCAGTTGCTGGTTATAAAAGACATGCTAAAAGAAAATGTGTGGATTTAAATTGTATAGAAAATAAGTTTAATCAACTCCAACTAAACACAATAAAATGGTAGATTTTGTGTTAACTATTAAATATATTTGTATATTGAAGTAAGTTACAACTAGATGTTGTTTATTAATAACAGCAAATTTGCGAAAATCTAACCTTGAATGGAAGAACTATAGTGGTCAACGAGACGCAGACCTATAATAACTTTAAAATGTAGTTGAAGACATAAAGCAAGATCAATTTATTACTTATATGAGAAACGCAATTCCAGTTGTTAGATTAAAGTGTAGTTAGGACTCTAAATCATTCGAAAATGTTAAAAATTTTATGTATGCGAATGAAAGGTCGGTGGACATAGTAAAATAGGGCCTGTTGAAATGATAGATTGGTAACTAATTTCCATTTATCTCCCTGATATTAAATCCATATAAAGAAAATTCTATTGAAAGCATAGTATCATGTTTTACATACGCATTTTAGATTGGATAATTTATCCTCTTAAACTTGGCCGAAACTTGCTTCTTATATTCATCCTCCTAAAATTATTTTCTATTTACTATTTCATATTTTAGGTAATAACTTCACAGCACGTAGTTTCAGGATATATATATATATATATATATATATATATATATTGATATATTGATATGATAACGCCGTACTCGGTGTCAATGGACGTTTTCTTATATAACTCCACCTCTCTGTGTTTTCCAATCCAATTCTAAATCTCACTAATTTTATTATTATTCCACGGCTAGCTTTTATAATCTACACAGAGTGCACAACGTTACGATGTTCAATTTTTCTTCTCTACTCCACCTCTTTATGATTACCTCTTTGTTTGAATTATAAAATGAAGTCAATTAATTCCATATACTGAAAAGAAATATTATTTAAAAGTTTTGAAAATTATTAAAACACACCCTTCAATCAATCAATATCATAAGTCTTATTTATCCCAAAATTTATATGCTTTGCAATCAATTTAAAGTCACCAAAAACTACTCTTTTTACCAAAGAAACCTCGAACGTTCAGATCCCTTTATTATATTACGTACTTTTAACGTATGCAAAGTTTGTTGCTGACTTTGTTACACTTTAATAAATTAAGTAAATTCAGTATTCAAATTTAAATAGAAAAAATGTCTTACAACTAATTAGATCTGACCTGCTCTGCTTAGTTGAAGCCCTTGGTTTCCATAAATTGCTTCGTGCTTCTTTGTTTTTTTTGCATTGAATCTCGCAACTCAAAATTGTACCAAAATCGTCGACGCTGCTTTGAAATATCACATTAATCTATTTAAAATAACCCCATATTCGAATTATCATCAACTATAATATCTATTCGCTCATTTGAAAGGAAATCCCATCAATTAAAATTATTTTCACCAAGATTCGAAGTATTCTTGCATTTAAATTATTATACCATATTCGGAATTAGGATTAGGATTATTATCATCAACACATTTGAATTATTAACATCACATTCGAAGCCCTATTATTATCTTATTAGTTTAAATAAATTACCCCAAATTCTACTCACGTTAAACGGCAAAAGAAATCTTCATATTTGCATCACATATTTGTCACTATATTTTTTATTAAACATTCAAAATCTTGCGCGACTTTTCGATTCAGAGTGGCGCAGCTTTGCCCTGCTTAATTAGAACTGAACTCTCATATCATTGTTCGCTGTTAATATAGGCTCATCACACTTGTATGTTGGTTGGGTTTCCAACAAGTCTGTTGCTATCTTAACCAATAAGGTCTTTGTATATCCTGCACTTTGAAGTGGTTTTCTGATGTAATATACTTGGCTTTCGGGGTAATGGTTGTTTGCTACAGATGCCTCGTTATTTAAACCATACGTTGCTTTGTTTAGATATCGCGTTTTCCATATTGTACAAAAATACATGATGTAACTCCAATTTTGATTTTCGTGTATGTTTATTTTATGCGTTTTTGAACTGCATTTTCTTATCAAAAATGTTGATTGTTTCTACGCACTTATACAAAGCTTTGTTAAGTTTTATCTCTTATCTCTAAATACGCGTGCTTTTACTGAAAGATATTGTTACTTGCATTGCTTAAATTTAATAAAGCTCAATATACCGAGTGTTAAATCTTTGTTATTTACCTAATGTATGAATTACCTATTTCTATGCTAAATATGCGTCTTATTGTTGTAAGATGTGTTTATTTGCGTCGCTTAAAACTATTTATGCTCTATATACAGGGTGTTAAATGCTTATTATTTACATAATATCCCAATTACTTAATTTTTTGTTAAATAAAGTCTGTTTTCTGCTTCCTATGCAAATTTCTGGTTACTGGATGACCCTTGCTATACAATACACCCTTAAACAACCCCTTATCTTAGATATATATATATATATATATATATATATATATATTGCTATGATAAGATTAGGGGTATATTAAATCATAATGGTCACACAATACATGCAAATAGTACTAGAAGTTTGGAAACTACATTTATTTATCATGAAAAATAGGTAATTCGCATATTATGCAAAGAGCAAACATTTAACACCCTGTATAGGGATCACAAATGAGTTTAATTAATGCTAGGAAGCATGTCCTGCAACAATAAAAACACATTCAGCAAGAGAAATAACTATACACGCAATTAAACTCGTTTTAAACCAAAAAGCATTCTTAAACTGTAAATAGATACGCATGAAATACGGTTAAAGCTAGAAAATCATGACGCAATGTTTATTAAAATTAAATATGCAATAATGAAAAGAGATAGTTAAGCGCCCTGCTAATAAATATATCTTTCGAAAAAAACAAGTTTTGCAAACGCAGGAGGTAAACAAAAAAATGTTAATTTACTCATTTCTTCTACGTGATTTTCTGCATGAATTTTATACAATACCCAAAGTATTATCTGGACAAACAAAGCCATCTGTTATAATTATGTGCCACGTCGAATTAAAATTTCCTGTAATAACTTCAAAACAAACGGTCAAAGATTAATACATAATAGAAATCCTAGTAGGTTACGTGACCTAGAAATCGTTTCGCCGAACGATTATGAGACGTATGCCTGTAAAAGCCCAAGAATATTCAAAACGTCCTATGGCTGGTCGTAAACTTTGAACAAATAGTACTGATAACCAATGAATTTTTGATGGGGCGGTTTTTATATAACAGGCGGATTTGCTAAGCAGACAGGATTTATTCAAATTGAGAACAGTTCACGTCGCTCATAATCAAAAACTTACGCAACGAGTGATATTGAATAAGTAAACATTTGTGAACGTAATGTTGAAAAAATTTAAAGTTAAAATTAGTGAAAAATATATAATGCAAGTTTGTCGTTTGCTGGAAAACGGCTCTAAGCGACACTAAGAAAACCTAAGAAAACAAAGGGCGAACTCTAAGTGACTCTAAGTAAATCTAAGAACAGATTGGGTAAATTGAAACTATTGATTGAACGGGGTAAAATTTGGAAACGAAGAAAATTGAAATTATTGATAATATTGGGAAGAACTCTGAATAAAATTATTGGTTTAGATTCAGGTGAAGGGGCACAAAACAGAGTATTGTTTTAAGAGGTGAATGAAGCAACTCAATTAAAAGTAATCAAGGGATACTGATCCACTGTACGCAGCAGCAGATCCAAAGAGAACAAAGAGAGACGCACCAGGAAAACCACAGGTCAGAGCTATCCAGCATAAGGCATTATTTTCCGTTAATTTTGAATTATTATACCTGAATATTTTGTAGTCAACAAAATTTACGTAAAGAGGGAAAAGGTTTTGAACCTTCAAAAATTTTCTAGTAAGATATAGTGTCATTTTTGCTGGCTTTAACTTAAGGAAATGGAGCTATAAATTTTTGAGATAAACAATTTAAATATTCTGATTATTTGATTGAGGGGTTGATTTTGTTATATAGTACCAACATACTAAGCCGTGACTAGCCATGGCATAATTAAAATTAGGATATTAAAAGACACAGAACGGGGGCGGACAGCAGGAAACTGAACGTTTATTACACTGAACCTTTTAATATTGTACAAATCTTTTGGTCTGAGGGTCGTCGATCAACTACTGCGCCAAATCACTCTGTATATCTTACTGCAACATGGATTAAAATAGAATACCGTTAGCAGCTCGCAAACTTGCACATAAACGTAATCGATTAAGATGTCATCTTCGTAAAAACTATTATGTGTTGTAGAAGTTACGTCCATGAAATGTCTAATGTCACTCCTTAGTACACGTAACAGTTTTGTTCCCTCTTTTATCGACTCCATCAAGCTCTACAAAAAACACTAAAAGGAAAAACTCGTAAAAACTTTTCGTGGTGTTTGATGTAAACCGATTGACATTGTCGGAACACATTTAATCTCACGCACAATAACAAAATACATTTCCTGAAATATTCTTTGTGGATGATTTAACCAATTTCTCGTCTTAAAACATTCTTTATGTGCTTTTATGGAACTTCCTTTGTTACTAATGAATTCTGATTTTGACGGCACGATTTGCTTTTGGGCTCCTTAGAGACACGAAATCTAATTTAAATGCAGGGAAGTGCATACATCAGTAATCCTAAATCTAGCACCTTGTTATTCGATTGTATTGTGATGTTTCTCACGTCAACTTTATAGTCGAAGAAGTTACTTAACGTCATCATACGTTAAAACAATACAAAGTCTGATATAAAAGCAGTTTTGTATAATGTAATACAGTGTATCCGCCAGACCGTGTCGTTTATAGATAGCAACCCGTCACAACACTTGCTCGATATCAGATCCGAATACGCTCAACTTCACAATCCTGTACAGAAAAACCAATAATAATATTGCCTCTAACGAAAAAGCGTATCAATGGCGAATGTATACTTAAAAACGAGTGCAGCACCTGTCCGATGAATGAATGCTCGAGTATGAAGCAGTAATGCTCGTGTTACAGACGAAATTATCTCTCCAAGTCTGGCACGTCACATTTCGAAACCCGTCTGTCCAACTTGCCAGATGTAATGCAATTGTTTAATGCGCATTGTTTGAGTAGAGAATTGTCGGAGAATTTATTTTATTACGTAATTTAAAATGGGTTTTTATATACTGTAATAAATTGAGTCATTAAAGAGTCTCGGGTACATTTACTGTGTGAATATAACATTGATCCTAACGTTATACTAGGTTATCATAAAGTAAGGGATATATTTTAAATCATTACAACTTTTTAATAAATTAAGTTAGTAACATAAAATAAACGAAATCTAGTTGCTTAATGAATGGGATTTTACCGTATCTATGAGAAATAAAGCGTTGTCATAACAATTGTTGACACTAGTGTCAAAACGAAATTATTCAATTTGAAGTTTTATTTTGAAATTAAAACTCAAGTAAACGTTGAGTTCAAACGACTCAACTGTAATAACATGGATTTACAAACAAGAATTGGTTTAGTTCAGTGCTATTATGAATCCGGCAGAAATTACACCGCTGGATTACGAAGATTTCGCACGAGAATGGGTTTGAGAGCGGGACCCTGTCAAATGAAAGCGTACCGCAATTTGATACAAAAATTTGAAAGAACAGGGTCTGTAACTGACTTACCAAGATCAGGAAGACCAATAATTAGTGATGTCCAAGTTGCAGAGGTTCTTCATGAAAATCAAGACATAGCCAGAAGCAATTCACTCGCAATCAGCAGTGCAAATGCGATATCCAAGCGATTGCAAATGCCGTATACCACGGTTTGGAAAATTTTACGCAAAATTCTAAACATGTATCCATATAAACTGAAAATGCTGTTTGAATTAAAGGACGCAGATTTGGCTACTAGGTACGATTTTTCTTTGCGAGTAATGGCTCAGATGGAAATTGAACCCGAATGGTTATCCCGTATTTTATGGACAGATGAGGCACATTTTACTCTGAATGGTGGAGTCAATACTCAAAACTGTAGAATCTGGTCTGCAGAAAATCCGCAACAAATCGTTCAAAAAGGTCTTCATGACAAGAAAGTCACCGTTTGGTGCGGTTTTACAGCTGATTTTATTATTGGTCCGTCCGTATTTCTACGAGGAAATGCAGAATGGACAAGCCGTATCTGTAACTGTAAATGGTGAACGATACTTGCAAATGTTACAAAATTATGTTATTCCACAGCTGCAAAACGAGCACTACGGAATTGAAAACATCATTTTTATGCAGGATGGAGCACCCCCGCACATTTTTCGACCAGTCAAAGAATTGTTAACCAACGTTTTTCAAGATTGTGTGTTAAGCAGACATTTCGTAAATTCATGGCCACCAAGATCACTTGATCTAAACCCAGCGGATTACTGGCTGTGGGGTTATTTAAAAAGTTTAGTGTTTAGAAGACGACCATTTCATAAGCAATTAGATTTCATTTATTTCTTGTTATTAACTTAATTTGTTAAAAAGTTATCATAATTTAAAATATATCCCTTACTTTATGATAACCTTATATTACTTAATTGAAGTGGGTCGATACATCTCTAATAACACTGAAAAATAAATTCAATTTTTAATTGTTTCCTAATGTGCAACGGTTGCTTCTTATAGGATATCCCCGCTGATTATGAATCTGTTAACAGGGTTTGTCTATCACCTTACAGTCTAAAGTTTCTTTTTGTAGTCCTTTTTTTATTTAATGTATGTGTTACACCCAAACACCGAAAACGCTCATTGAGCAAAAAAATTTGCCACAACGCGTTGTGGTCGGTGCCGATCGACCATACAGCGAAATGCGACAATTTTTCGCGATATCTTTGAAAGCCAAATACCTACCTCCATACATGATTCTGTCCTTATAAAATAGAGACCGTGTTTTGAAAGGAAGATTGAATACAATATCTTCTTACCGAAGATACATGTTGTAAGGTCGCGCTACTAAAAATGCTCCCTTTGATAGTATGAGAAGAGTTGGTGGTTCCGACAGCCAGTCCATAGAGAAATACAGCCACAGTTTCTCAACCCTAAGATGTGACCAGCACGAAGCCGATTGTTCATGGTACAGTTTCCTGTTTTTGTAATTTTTTAATGCGGCTGTGGAGGATGGACATATTATTTGCTGTTACTCATGATTATCCAATAAATTACCAACACCACGTTACCAAATACATCCACAATTCACGAGCGACGATGTAATAATCATTCTTCAAATTAAAAATTAATTATTCAAAGTTTGTGTTAGTGTCCGTTTTACTGTTTCTTTTGTCTTTTTGTATAAACATTAACGTAAAGAACTTACGCTTCAATTTAAAAGTAGTTAATATTTAATTAATTTAAGTTAGGGTATCTAATTTTAATGTTATACTATTTCTTGAGGAGGTGCACTTTACAAAGCAGCATGTATATATAATTTATGTATATTTCTTTTCCTGAAGTACTGTATAATTTATGTTTTATTTTCTTTTATATGTATTTAAGGTGAACCATTAAGTAAGTATTTAGATTATAAGATGTTATATTTATTTTGCTTAACAATTTTATATGCTTATGTTATGACGCTTTGTTTACTAGCACGTAACAAACGATTACGCAACTTATTGGATTTTATTGTTTTGTAAATATTCTTTCGAGATTGTATGTTAAAAATATAGTTTTACAAAAGTTTTCAATGTGTTCTTTGTATTTCACCTACGCCCATCTACGACGTTTTTGAGCTAGCCCGAATTCTACCATTCTGTCCCCGTTCTGTTGCAGTATTCGGCGTAAACGATTTCTTTACTTAGTCTTGCTGTTTTCTTTCGTGTTTGCGCGGAATGTCGTAACAAAAGGAGTAGTCGTTGCCCCAATTATATCAGAACACATTAATGCCAGACGCTAAGTGGACTTGATAGACATGCAGAG
The DNA here is from genome assembly GCA_036346225.1 of Platerodrilus igneus. Classification (NCBI taxonomy): domain Eukaryota; kingdom Metazoa; phylum Arthropoda; class Insecta; order Coleoptera; family Lycidae; genus Platerodrilus; species Platerodrilus igneus. Next base: position 1,060,569 of record JARFIW010001052.1, on the reverse strand, counting down.
CGAATCAGACCGAGACTATCGTTTCATATGCAATTATCAGGATCACTTAATTAAATTTACAATTATTAAATCACTTAAAACGAAAACAGCAGAAGAAGTAGCATACAATATAATCGACATTTTTTGCATTTTTGGTGCTCCATTTATATTACAAAGCGACAATGGAAGAGTTTTCCAATAATATAATCGAAGCTTTAAAGGATCTGTGGCCATACCTTAAACTTGTGCACGGTAAACCTCGGCATTCACAAAGCCAGGGCTCGGTGGAACGATCCAATCAGGGACGTATGAGACATGTTGGTAGCATCGATGCTTGATAATAATTTCAAGCAATGGTCAGAAGATTTGCGATTTATTGAGAGTAAAAAAATCGTGCCCTACATGAAGGAATAAAAAAAAGTCCTTACGAAGCCATGTTTGATGGCAAACAAAGAATCGGACTCGCAGATTCTTCTCTGGAATAAGAAACATACGAAACTTTTGAAACTGAAGAAAATTTAGAAAAAATCATGGTAAAGATGGCACACGGAACAGACTACAAACAGGAAGAAAACATCACCAGCGCGTATCCAGTGCCGCAATGTGTTCTATATACGAAGATTATGGAATTCTTCAATTATGCAAAACATGCAGTTTAAAAGTACACACGATATGCGGCATTGAAACTGAAGACCAAGTCATATGCAGACTATGCAATAGACTGGAAGCAATCAGAGAGCAGCGTGTAGAAGCTAAAGCAGGACTGGCAAAACAAGCTAAAAAAATGTTAGCTTTGTCTCAAGAAAAATTACCTTCTGCCGATTGCGGTCAAAATGTAGTTGTTAAAGTTTTGGACGTCGACAGAGTGCGTCTGGCTCCTAGAAATGTTTTAGCCGCATTTCTAAGCGTTAATGAGTCCGGTCTGTATAAGTTAGGAACCCAAGGAAGGAGCCCATCCGATGTCTCAAGCTCTTCATTTAATTTGAGAAAAGCCTCAGCTTTTTCGTCTGGGTCAAAACAAGGATTTGTCATGTGCCAATGTAAACGTTACTGCAACTCTAAAAAGTGCAAATATAACAAAGGTGAGGTATTGTGCAATTTTAAATGCCACAACAACAGTGCCTGCAAGAATAAATAATTGTTTTTGCATTTGCAGTAGTCTACTATACCTATACTTCAGTTAGTTATCATAATAATCTTTTAGGTTCGTTCATTAAAGTTTCATGTAGAAATATGCATTTTTTTAAAATTTTTAGTTGCTATCTCTTCTAATCATGCTAATCAGTAATCACACAAACACGATTGCTTTATGAGCGTAATGAATCATCTATTCACAGTGCGTTGTGGCCGTTAAAGCATTGTCCACAACGCGTAGTGGTCAAAGAAAATAGCCACAACGCGAAAAATTATCGCATTTTGGTGTACGGTCGACCACAACGCGGGTTAAGGTTCGTGGCTTCGAGCGGTCCTTTTTAAAAAGACTTTTTTGAACTTTAACACATTTATTAAAGTTTTTATGCAGAAGTTAAATATTGAATTTAGACAATCTTGAATTATTACTCTAAGTCCAAATACTTAAACTAATTGTACAGTGAGTTATCTACGAACTGCAATGCAAAAGCTGAACGTTTGATGAACTGACCGCGAGTGGAGCTCCCGGTCCTTTTATAATCTCCCTACCCTTCACAATTCTGTGGGAACTTGCAGACTTAATGTCTGCTTACACTTGACTCTATTCATAATACATAGTTGCTATCTTAAAAGCTATTCATAATTACAATGTTGCAGGCTTATTCTGCGTAATCTCGGTACGTGACTTCCTACGACCGTCTGTGACCTGACATCTGCAGTGCCACTTATCCTTGTGCTACTTTGTAGCGCTTCCGTTCACATGAATGTTTATAAACTGAAATATAAATTGTAACAAATTGTCTTTTAATTACATTGTTGCATTTTCCTAATATTTCCTAATAACTTTCTTAGGTATTAGTTTTATATTGATACAATAAATGGGGGATCACATAACTCGCGTTGTGGCCAATTTTTTTGCTCAATGAGCGTTTTCGATGTTTGGGCGTAACATATACATTTGCTAGAATAGAATTATGCTTATCTTGTTACTACCGAATCTTAAAATTTTTTCATGTGATTTTCGTTTGTAGGGCACTTTTCCTGATTAGGTTTCAACAATAATCTGCGAGCATTGTGAGGTTCCAGTTCCCTTAGTATCAGTTTTCACAATACATATTGTTTTGGTGAAACTTTTCACCATGATCGTCACTCACAGACTTTAGATTTGCACGAAAGAAGTCCAAATATGAGTAGAGAAAATAAATCTTCACGGTCGGATTGACACAGCTCTAACTTCTTTTCTATTCTGTGCTAATCTAAAAAGTTTTACATACCCTTCACAACCTAAATTTCACATAATTTGACTAACATAGCTTGGTCTAGGTCTTCCTATACTCTTCTTTCTTTTTTCTTATATCCCTACATAGATATTAGCAACCCGATGGTTGTTAAAGAACTCCAACATATTTACATGATTCCCATTTATAAGGAAAAGAAATATTACCTGGTTATCCCCTCCAAAAAAGGAAAAGTGTTAAATTATGTTATGGTAAGCCTTAAGTAACGAATCGCTACCAACATGCCAGACCGCTAACTAATTGTGAGTTATGTCGTGGTGATGTTTATTACATTATCTGTTATGGTAAGTCTTAAGCAACGAATCGCTACCAACCTGCCAGACCGCTAACTAATTGTGAGTTATGTCATGGTGACATTTAGTTAACTGATTTTTATTTATTAATTTTTTTTTTGTTTGTTTTGTTTCCGAACTTACTTAAGGTCGGTTTGATGCAGCTCTAAATTTTTTCTATTCTGAGCCAGTCTAAAAAGGTCCTTCACAGCCTAAATCTCTAATAATTTGACTTTTATAGATTTGTCTAGGCCTTCCTACTCTATTTTTATTTGGTAGTCTATAATCTAAGACCTTACTAAATTGTCCCTCATGTCTTAACTGGTGCCCTATCATTCTATCTCTCCTGACCTTTAATTGTTTCCACGTACAGGGTTCCTCGCCTATCTTTCTATAAACTCCTCATTTGTTACTCTATCTGTCCAACTAATCTTTAACATTCTCCTGTAACATCAAGTTTCAAAAGCTCCTATCTTTTTCTTATCTACCTCTTTAATTGTACAAGTCTCACTACCGTATAATAGAACGCTCCATACGTACGACTTTAAGAAACTTTTTCTATTATCTAAATTAACACTATTAGCTATTAGTAAGTCTTTCTTTTTAAAAACTTTTTTTTTTTTGCTTGAGCTATTTCCCTTCTGCTACGTCCGTCCTTTGTAATTATACTACCTAAATAGCAAAATTCATCTACCTCATCTAACTCGGTATTACCTATTCTTAATTTTGGTTTAGAACTAGGCTGTAACTCACTTGTCATTATCTTTGTCTTTCCAGAGTTAATTCTCATACTATAGTTAGTCTGTAGTATTTCATCTAAAATATTTAAAAACTTTCCTAACTCTTTTCTAAACTCTGCTATAATAGCTATATCATCTGCAAAACGTAACATGTCTATTTTCTGTCCCTGTACACTAATAATAATGTCACTCTAGCTAAGTTTAAAACTTCCTCGATATAAACATTAAAAATCAAAGGAGATAGTATACAGCCCTGTCCAACACCATTTCTAATCTTAGCTTCCTTTTCTATTTCATCAAATCTAATTACTACGCTTTGGTTTTTATATAGACTGTAAATAATTTTTCTATTCGTATGAGAGATTCCCATTTTTCGCAAAATCCTGAACATAACAATCCAATTTACCCTATCAAATGCTTTTTTCTAAATCTACAAACGCGAAATGAGTCTTTTTATTTTTTGTAACCTTTTTTCAATAATTACCCTAATCATTAGTATCGGTTCTCTAGTCCCTCTGTATTTACGAAAACCATATTGGTCTTCGCCTAAATAATTCTCAGTCAAAGCTTCTACTCTATTTTTAATTATTATTGTTAGTATTTTGGAAGCGTGAGAAGTTAAACTAACCGTTCTAAAATTCTCACACCGATCAGCTCCTTATTTTTTTGGGATTGGGATAATAATATTTTTTTCGAAGTCTATTGGAACCTCACTTGTGTCATATATTTCTTTTACTAGTTCATATAATCTGTCTAAAGTGTTCTGACTTGCATATTTTATTAATTCTGCGAGTATATCGTCTATCCCTGGCGCTTTATTTAGTTTAAGATCCCTAAGAGCTCTATCAAATTCCTCTCTCAGATATTGAAATGGAATCTTTTATCATCTGTGTTTAAAGCTTCGACAAAGTTTTGTCATGAGTCCCAGTTTTATGTGCGCGAATAATATGCGGCACCCCAGGTTTATCCTGATCTCGTAGCTTGCATTCAAAATATACTCATGAAATTTTTTGATTAACACTTTTATTTTTATTTTGTGAGATTTATTCTTAAAGTTTGCACAACGTAACAAAACTTATCCGTTTGGTTTACACACCTTGGCGACGTTCTATAAAGTCTATCAGCAACATATACTGTACAGTAAAATGTTATTTCTGTATTTATATTTTTTATTTATTTGTAGACATGTTAAAGATATCAGCTGCTGTTTATACTGTACGTGGCACTTATATATCTTAACTAGCTTTTCCAACGATTTATAGAATATTCGCGAGACATTATGACGCTGTTTACATTCCAATGATGAGCCACCCGCCGGATAAGTTCGTTGCAATATGTTTTATATACAATGTAAACTAAATTTGACGAATATCTTTATACTCGACGATGATAAGAAAATTTTGAGTACAGAATCGGTTTCAGCGATCAAAAATACATAAGAAACACTCACAAGGCATCAAGAAACAAAATTGTGTTGGTTTATGTAATTCTCTTAGATCTTATCAACTGCTCGGAACTGTAAACTATTCAATACCTGGAAGATCCAACAAACAGATAATGTGCGGTTTTCAGGATGTAGCTCGGCTGCACTAAGGAGTAACCAAGTGACTGACATCTTCGGGTTTATCTTTCAGTTGATAGACGGATGGGGGGAGAAGGAGCAGGGAGTGCGGGGGCTTCCGTGTTATCAGGACCATGGCGTTAGGGGACTACACGGAAGCACTAGAATCTCAAAGGGCAGTGAACTGTAATGGTAGGGGTGCGAAGACACTAGTGAGAAACATGTGTATGGGAACACTATGCAAATGTAAGTGATTTTTAATTACAATAACTTTTAGAGTATTTCAAGTTCACTGACGTATTCATACGGCAATGAAGAGAGCTCATTCGATTAGTACTAGAAAACATACCGAAGGAAACACGTTGGTATGGTTTGAGATAATAACCACTAGGAATAATTTTATAATTCTCTAATGAATTTAAGAATTATTATTTCACGATATATGTTGTACCGCGAGAGACTTGGGATTTATATATTTCCAGGAACACGTATTTGCGTTTAGAATGAGTACAAATTACTAGCCACACCGATCGCCTCGTTTTAAGTCAAAAGTAATTTTTATAAGAGAAAATAACAGAAATTGTAAAGAGCACCGCGATCTCTTTACAGTGCACAATCAACGTTTACTAACTGGTATAAAAGAAATTAATTATGTAGAGTTACGACCTCAGCATAATTAGAGAAGCCTACACCCTCACAACTAATAAGGGATACGGCTATTGAGAGACTGCTTTAAAACGACTGATCGTAGGCGACTGTTGAAGAACGACTATCGTTTTTGTTCCGCATCCAGACAGGTGAACGCGGCAATAATAACACGCTGCACCTACTAACAACGTTATTATTTTGTATGTTAGATAGAATAGATATACAATTTAATGCTCGTAAATCTAGTGATATAGAATAACTGCATTTTAGAACGAAATTATTTAATAAGAAATTTTTATGGCCTTTACATTATATAAAAGAATTCATATGAAACTCCAACATCAGGAATTAGACGATCCCGGGTGACCCCATACGAGCGTTCAGAAAAATGAGGCGCTTGTTACGAGCCAAAACTGTAATTTGAAAAACCTGATGTGTTAAATACTTATTTAGTATACTTATTTCAAAAATTCCAACGTTTTTTATTAGGTTTCTCCAACAAATCATGTTGTTTTTGCATCCTCATATAAGTTCTGCTAGACTTTGACTTGTTCTTTTGTTTGTAGAGGTAACTCGCTTTCTCAAGAGACACCAGAGCGATTAAAGTAAGTACGCTTTTGCAAACAAAACTAGTCGAATATTTATTATTTGGACTGGCATATAAAACGTATCTTCAAAATATTTTTCACTCCGTGAGTTACATATCCCCCAAATCAATATATATGTATAATTAAATAGAATCATTAAAACTTAAGTTAGATGCAACAATGTATAATTGAAGGACATATTACAAAAGGTTAATGGAAGTTCATAAACCAGACGTGAGGACGGATGTGAATACATTGTATCCCAAACGTCACTTGAGATTGCAGGTGCAGGTCACAATAGACTGTAAGAAACTTATTGTTAGAATTAAGACTGTTACTTTGTATTGTATAAATGAATAAAGAAAATAGCAGACATGAGCTCTGCAGTTCCCACAAGCAACTTGCAACACCATCAACGATGTCATATTCGGAATTTTGTATATGCAGTTGTAGATTTAACAAATCTGAATTAAAATTATTTATTGTTGTGAAGGACGCGTACATTTTAAAGGGAAGTAAAATTAGTTAATTAAAATTAATAAATGTAACAAAAGAAAGTAAGAAAAGATGTAGTAAACTGGATAGCACTAGGAAATCTGAGAGTAAATCTGGAACTAAATGGATTAGAATAGGTAAAGAGATTTTGTTTCGTAGGTCACTAGGAGTAGAAGGCATGTAAAAAGCAGGATAGCAGAAGGAAGTCGAGCCTCGAGGCGCAGTGTGCGATACTAAAACTACGAAAGATGTAGCTGTTAGCATAAGACTATTGAAAGTTTATGTTTGGAATATAAACTATGTGACTGCAAAATATGGACCTTAGTGCAAATTGAAGGTTGAAGGTTAGAAGCTTTTGAGATGTGGTGCTACAAAATAATGATTAAGATCAACTGAATAGGTAAAGTTAGTAACTATGGAGTTTTGGAAACGGTATAAAATGTTAGAGGTAGTGTAGTTAAGAAAAGGCGTGGTATGGGGACAGGTCATGTTTCGTACGATTCAGGAATAGCTAGAGCCCTGATAGAAGGAAGCAAAAGTAAAATTCGTGACGGAACATAGAGACCCGAGAAATATTCCTGATTAAAGAAAATATAGATGAAAATAGTCACATGACATTGGAAGAGCTAGACCAGGATAAGAAACATTAGACTTGCACCAAATCAACCTCTAGGTTATGACTAAGAGCGACTTCAGTCATTGGAAATTCCTTTTCTTCTTCAGAAGGATATCTGTTCTTAATTTTGAAATTTAATATGTTTTAATCTGTATTTTGTTTTCGGAACTTCACAGTTGATTTTTATTTTTTGAAAATATTTATGAAACTTTTCAGTGGTACTTGCATACACGTTCTTGCTTTAATGACAGTGTTACTGTTTACAATTCAAATAGCGAAATTTAATAGCAAGAGTCGTTCAGCACATAAGCAAATTTTACCCTGCTTGTTTTTCAGTATTATTTTAGGTATCAGTTTGACAAGGCATGAAAATCTAGAATTGCCGCATGGATGGATGCTTGTGTACAATTCGAGATTACAAATGAACTAAGCGTTAACTCATAAAACTGCATGTTTATGGGAATATTTTACACGTTTGGTTTCGTAGACCAAATATTCCTTTTGCCAAAAAACAATCTACGTATACAGAAATTTAATACCGTCTGTAACATTCGTATGTGAGAGAATAACAATACATCGCCCATTGTGTACGAGTCGTGTAGTAGGATCCGCCACCGTAACCATGTAATGAGATATAAACCGCAAAATACGTTAACGTTGTTGAAAAGCACGTCTGTTGTATTTCGTTTGACTGAAACACATTTAGTCCAAGAAAAGACATTTTAATTTGTCTAGCAAGACAGAAACCCAAGGATGAAATTAGATATACTTCATGCAGTTGTACAAAGTGAACGTGATAGTTTCTAAAGACGTAAGAGCTTTTGTTAAATCTGCGATTAGTTTACAAGTATGGAATTAAGATCATGCCAAACGTGTGAGATTATCAATATCTCCGAGTTGATTTAATGCTTTAATATGTGGATACTGAAACAAATGAGGCGATGGCAACTACTGTTTGTCATATTCTTTGCAAATGAATTGCACAAACCTTTATGGAGAACTAAAGAATTTTGATGCCCGCCAACTATTTTGTTGTAGATCAAAGAAGCATAGAAGAATGTTAGAATTATTGTTTTTACAGATTCTAGAAGTAGCAAGATCATCAAAATGGATTCCAAAATAGATGAATATAGTCCAAAATGCATTTATGTAGATTTTAAACTGCAATAATAACAATCTATCACGCAACTCTGCGCTTTTCTCCTATATACAACTAGTATTTGTTTCACTATAACAACTATTAAAATTTTTAATTTTTTTGCCAAACTCATGCCGAGAACATACTGAAACACAAAGTATCATCTATGTTCCTTAAAGAATTTTTGCCCTAGGGTTGATAAAACCTATTGCTTTAAAGCACGAACTTCCATTAAACATTTCGAATCCCGTTGAATGTGAGTTCTGTTTGACATAAAATGAGCTTCTACTAATGCAGGACCAAGCACAACCTAGAAGGTTCTGTTACATTTACGCGGCATATTTACGCGCTATTTTCACACTTTAGCCGCGGCTGTAACGCCATTGTTATAACATCTACAGATCACGTTTTACCGGGTGATGCAATCGCTGTTTAAATCAACTTTACATGCACATTTTAGGTAGAAATCAAATTACTTACGTGATGTGTATCTCGAAACTTCATCAGGATCCAGCACGTGGTTTGGGTTTGATTACGCCATGTTGAACATCAAATTGCTATCCGTCTCTAAACTTCTATTGCACTCATAGGGGATTGAAGGAAATAGGTAGCGGAACGATAAAGGCAAGGTACAGGAAACCTACATACCTGTTTCTTAAAAAACTACTCTGCACTCCGAAACTTGTTGCTTAGTCCATGTCTCGTAGCTTAATGCCGCTTCCTCGACACGCGCACATCTGCATTCCTTCTGAGCAGACTCGACTGTTAGTGACGACGGAAGTTAGCGTATTAGTTTAAAAATACGCGGCAATTAACTTACAAATTATATCTTAACCTAAGTATGATACATGGCCAGTTTGGCATGTAACAGCCCTTTATACTAAAGGTATCTCCATGGACAGTATTGTAGCATAGAAGGATGAAGGATACCCTAGCGACACCTGGGTACAGATTGATGACGTGGAGAGCTGCCTATCACCCCAGTTGTTGTGCCTGGTTATGGACACACTTTAGGACAAGCCTCGCTACAGAAAGCACCTACATGTAGGCCTATGCAAATAATGGCTGGTTTTAGTATCGGACACGTTTGTGAGCGTGGTATGTAAACAGATGAAGATAGCATGCTCATGAATAGAAGGATTGTGCCATCGGTAAAGTAACTTCATTTTGGTTCCACTTTTCCTCTGAGAAGATGAGAATCGTAATCTATCCTCTGCTTCGCTCACGTTTATAACAAAAATGGAAAAGTCCTTTCTACTGTGGTTGTGATTTTAGCATGCTCCTCTACCTATGTCTCGCTTATTCGGTCGTCCGACTGTATTTCGAAGTCAGATACCTCGTCAAAATTTCCTTCTGGAAACATCATAAGGGTTGAGAGTTATAGTAAACTTTCAACTATTGTGATGAAATAGTACAAAAATCAGAGTGTGAATATTATTTAAAATTATAACCTTTTATCTCACGCATTATTCAGTTGCACCATCTTAACTTTGTCAACTAATCGTTTAACTACAATATGAATACTCCCAAATCGTATATTTTTACATATTTTCAATCACTTGTAGGCATTTTTATCAAGTTGTTTAATTGACATTGGGTTTACTGGTCTGAAATGTCTCAACCGAGATACCTAGCTTCCTTTGTTTTATTGAATAGTTTCTACCATTTATTATTTAATACAAGTCAAAATATTATTACGTTTTGCCTTACTAATGGTTTTTTTTTCTACTCCTATATTGCCACCTGGAAGGCACAAGGATAGATAACGAGGATTTCCTGATGATATAAAGAGCCTAAGGTTATTTTATATGGAAAATGGCTCGTAGATAAGGAAACCTCCAAAGGCTAAGCGGCTGGTCGAGCGATTTGCTCTAGGTAGAACATGAGTTGGGGGGTTGGGGTTGGATTACGATCAAAACATATTGTGACTAAATGTGCCAACCAAATTTTTTGTATACAAAGAAGACCTAATTTGAGTCTGTTTGTATAAGGGGAATGCGGAAACCTATACTCAAATACCTCTGTATAAAAAATATTACGAGAACATAACCATTATACATGCTTACCTTATCGCTCGTGATCGTTAAAGATGCACTGCTACACCTGTAAACAGATTAAACCAAGACTAGCACAGATTGTGCATTCACTTTAAAAAATTTGTAATTAATAAGAATCAAACCTCATTCATTCCAACTAATAATCATAGACTTGACCAAAGATGAACTCTATTCTCTTAAGTTTTAGTTCAAAATTATTTACAAAGTTTTATCTTAACAAAATTTACTCTAAAAATTGACTAAATTATGATTAGGAAAAATATGTACTTAAATACTCGATAATAATCTCAACGTCTGTATCTCACAAAAATTAAGTGTTGTAATTTTTACATTACAAATGAACTAAGCGTTAACTCATAAAACTGCATGTTTATGGGAATATTTTACACGTTTGGTTTCGTAGACCAAATATTCCTTTTGCCAAAAACAATCTACGTATACAGAAATTTAATACCGTCTGTAACATTCGTATGTGAGAGAATAACAATACATCGCCCATTGTGTACGAGTCGTGTAGTAGGATCCGCCACCGTAACCATGTAATGAGATATAAACCGCAAAATACGTTAACGTTGTTGAAAAGCACGTCTGTTGTATTTCGTTTGACTGAAACACATTTAGTCCAAGAAAAGACATTTTAATTTGTCTAGCAAGACAGAAACCCAAGGATGAAATTAGATATACTTCATGCAGTTGTACAAAGTGAACGTGATAGTTTCTAAAGACGTAAGAGCTTTTGTTAAATCTGCGATTAGTTTACAAGTATGGAATTAAGATCATGCCAAACGTGTGAGATTATCAATATCTCCGAGTTGATTTAATGCTTTAATATGTGGATACTGAAACAAATGAGGCGATGGCAACTACTGTTTGTCATATTCTTTGCAAATGAATTGCACAAACCTTTATGGAGAACTAAAGAATTTTGATGCCCGCCAACTATTTTGTTGTAGATCAAAGAAGCATAGAAGAATGTTAGAATTATTGTTTTTACAGATTCTAGAAGTAGCAAGATCATCAAAATGGATTCCAAAATAGATGAATATAGTCCAAAATGCATTTATGTAGATTTTAAACTGCAATAATAACAATCTATCACGCAACTCTGCGCTTTTCTCCTATATACAACTAGTATTTGTTTCACTATAACAACTATTAAAATTTTTAATTTTTTTGCCAAACTCATGCCGAGAACATACTGAAACACAAAGTATCATCTATGTTCCTTAAAGAATTTTTGCCCTAGGGTTGATAAAACCTATTGCTTTAAAGCACGAACTTCCATTAAACATTTCGAATCCCGTTGAATGTGAGTTCTGTTTGACATAAAATGAGCTTCTACTAATGCAGGACCAAGCACAACCTAGAAGGTTCTGTTACATTTACGCGGCATATTTACGCGCTATTTTCACACTTTAGCCGCGGCTGTAACGCCATTGTTATAACATCTACAGATCACGTTTTACCGGGTGATGCAATCGCTGTTTAAATCAACTTTACATGCACATTTTAGGTAGAAATCAAATTACTTACGTGATGTGTATCTCGAAACTTCATCAGGATCCAGCACGTGGTTTGGGTTTGATTACGCCATGTTGAACATCAAATTGCTATCCGTCTCTAAACTTCTATTGCACTCATAGGGATTGAAGGAAATAGGTAGCGGAACGATAAAGGCAAGGTACAGGAAACCTACATACCTGTTTCTTAAAAACTACTCTGCACTCCGAAACTTGTTGCTTAGTCCATGTCTCGTAGCTTAATGCCGCTTCCTCGACACGCGCACATCTGCATTCCTTCTGAGCAGACTCGACTGTTAGTGACGACGGAAGTTAGCGTATTAGTTCAAAAATACGCGGCAATTAACTTACAAATTATATCTTAACCTAAGTATGATACATGGCCAGTTTGGCATGTAACAGCCCTTTATACTAAAGGTATCTCCATGGACAGTATTGTAGCATAGAAGGATGAAGGATACCCTAGCGACACCTGGGTACAGATTGATGACGTGGAGAGCTGCCTATCACCCCAGTTGTTGTGCCTGGTTATGGACACACTTTAGGACAAGCCTCGCTACAGAAAGCACCTACATGTAGGCCTATGCAAATAATGGCTGGTTTTAGTATCGGACACGTTTGTGAGCGTGGTATGTAAACAGATGAAGATAGCATGCTCATGAATAGAAGGATTGTGCCATCGGTAAAGTAACTTCATTTTGGTTCCACTTTTCCTCTGAGAAGATGAGAATCGTAATCTATCCTCTGCTTCGCTCACGTTTATAACAAAAATGGAAAAGTCCTTTCTACTGTGGTTGTGATTTTAGCATGCTCCTCTACCTCTGTCTCGCTTGTTCGGTCGTCCGACTGTATTTCGAAGTCAGATACCCCGTCAAAATTTCCTTCTGAAAACATCATAAGGGTTGAGAGTTCTAGTAAACTTTCAACTGTTGTGATGAAATAGTACAAAAATCAGACTGTGAATATTATTTAAAATTATAACCTTTCTATCTCACGCACTATTCAGTTGCACCATCATAACTTTGTCAACTAATCGTTTAGCTACAATATGAATACTCCCAAATCGTATATTTTTACATATTTTCAAACACTTGTAGACATTTTTATCAAGTTGTTTAATTGACATTGGATTTACTGGTCTCAAATGTCTCAACTGATACCTAGCTTAATTTGTTTTATTGAATAGTTTCTACCATTCATTATTTAATACAGGTCAAAATATTTAAAAACTACAGCAATAGGTATATCGTATCTAGTAGATACATTACACGTAGACAAATGTTAGGCGAGTGTTATTCTTGATTTATTACTTATCGTAAATAACGTTTCAAATTAAGTTATGTATTGGAAATACTACATTGATTAAGATGTTAATAGGATTTGAATCTACAGTGCTCGTAATTTCTAAATAGACTCGTCATCCGTGACATCACACATGTACTAACTATTTATGCAGATGTTTGCCAATTTAATACCGTACAATATCTTGGTTACAGTTTTTATTTGAATAGTAGCAATGTGCAACGTTGCCAATAATTTAAAAGCCGAATATTAAATGTTGGCGTTTAATTTTTAGGTTATATGTCATTCGTTGTTTAGCTGGTGTCAACAATCTCATGAATTTTTATGTTTTTTGTGACTTCTAGATGAATATTTTATAAGAGAAATCATAATGAGTAATGTAATTTATAATTAAATAGCATAACCTCTTGAATAGCCGTTACTGTTATCCCGTGTCAGGTAATATACACATATGACTATAAAATTAAGATTAATAGAAACTAGTATCTATATTTAAAATATGCTCTGTAGTAAAAATTCACACGTTAATAATATTTATTATTAATTTAATGAGTTTAGTCTGCAATATCGTCAATAGAAGATCATTCTAAAAATATATTTTAAAAAGTCTCAAATCTCATTTCTTCACCTACTGTTAAATATTTTCAACATCTGTATTCTACCGATAGCGGTATTATACGTGGTAACACTTTTTGGTAGTGGCAACATCGCCACCATGTGACGTCACAAATATTGATGACGCATGCCTATTCAGAAATTGCAAGTACTATATAATCTATTTATCACCGATCGAGCATGCTTTTCAGTCGCGTTAGACAGCTCTGTGGTGCCAGTTACTGCTTAATGAGAGTATTTCTATAAATATTTTTGATATACCAGGGATACATAGTCTTCAGTAGGCTTAGAACAAACTGGTGTCGAATAGATACATAGTCTTCAGTAGGCTTAGAACAAACTGGTGTCGAATATTTTAGCTAGCTTATTCTGTAGAATTGTCGCCTAATGATATGTAGTTAATTTTACAATGTTGGCAACGGGATTTCTTGACAGCTATTTCGGCTGACTATTTTCACTACCTTCTGAAGCTCTCCCTATTCGGAAGTCGTTCGACCTGGAAAGTGTAATTAGATCTAACTCTTTTTATGTTCTACCGGAATTATACGTACACACCTTCTGATTATGCTTGTACTTGACAGACGGTTGAAGGCCTTGGCCAGGTGAGCTTGCCCAATAGACTTACTAGTTTTTACTCCAGTGTGTGTACCGAACGCAACGGCTATCGAAAAACGTGCTTCATTTCGTTATGCCCAGCCGCGCTAATTCTTTGCGAGGATTTGGCTCTTGCCGCTCTTTCCGTTATTTTTCTTGTTGCTGTGTTTCAATTGATATGGTTGTTTTACCTTCCTCCCTCTTTTTCACCATAGAGTTTAATCTGATATTTTACAGGCACTAGGAATACAAGGGCGTTATTTCTCAATTTTATACGAATACAGTAATTACTTCCAAGTAACATGCATGCTACATGTTCTTTCCGTGTAGCCGCACCAGCGAAGTTTTGCCCTGTTTTGAAAAATTAAACCGATCGGTTGTCTGGCTTGGCTTAGTCAATAGATCCAGAACTGGTAGACTCGATCTCCTTGAAATCCAAGCAATAGTAATGTGTTACCACTGACCAAGAGCGGCTCAATAACCAGCTCCTTTTTTATCCTACCCTATCAACATGATTTGCCTTTACGCCACAACAAGAGATAGCTTAAATTTTGTGCAGTTTGTCGAACAGCTACTGTCAGTGTTTGTTCAATTAATTGAGAGTGACTACTTGTTCCTGATGAAGACTGTAAACTTTGAACGCAGGCCATCTGCCCGCGGAACATGCCTCTCTATTTAGGACTCTTAGCAAGTTTGGTTAACGGATTTTAACCAACCGTTGATCAGATCCGTTGGGTTCAGTGTCAACAGGGTCATTACAAGAAGGATATAATCTTTAATTGTATATCACTAGCGGTCCCGTACAGTCTTATTTTGAAGTTACTCTGTATTCCAAGACCTGACTGAGAAGCTCTTATAGTCCGTTTGGTTCTGAGAAAAGAAATTATAATTAATTGAAAATAATTTGCTATTGCTACTTGTTAAATTCTTTAGGCTGGAGATAAAAAACCCTAACGAATAGAATCTTTTTTATTAATATTTGAATTTTTGTGCCATTCTCTACTTCAAATAAGCTTTTCACATTATTGAGCTTTATTAACTATGTTTATTTTTGTTTCAGGTAAGATTGATGTGGATTCTTTGCGGCGTGATAAGGTAAAAAGTATCATTATGATCTTACATTGTTTCTACAATTCTACTGCTGAGTATAATACTTTTTTAATTGCCTAAAGTTAAAAAAGCTTTTATACCACATAGCAATAATCCATGTCTAGCCAGGAATAATTTTTCGAATAATAATGACGACATCAAAATATAAGCGAGGGTCGTTTTTCATAATAATACTACATTAATTCCCTTCTAGTACAAATAATCTCCCTGCCGTCATTTCCAATTCTAATTGGATCAATAACATTCAGTGTTTACGTAGTACTGAAAATTTATAGTTTCAGACTTTGTCAGTTGAAATATTTTATCGAAGTGTTGTGAAAATTGTTGAATATTTAATTAATTCAAGGTTTATTGCTATAGTTAAAATTTTTTATCCTCGAAGCTCTTACAATTCTTTGGAAACTATCATTATCAATCTCTGCTTATCATCACACTAAACCTACAGCTTTATGGATTACATAAACTGCATAAACAAGAGATTTTGGTTATGTTCAGTTGTATTCACCCAATTACAAAATTTCAACTTATTTTAATAAAATGTAAAGGGGATTTTAAAGTTTAATATAATCGGTTAATATTAAAATTTTATTTGAATCATTTGTGACATTTCAGTAATTTTTAAAATAAAACTTTTTTTGATACCAATTAATAGAAACTAATTGATTAACCTTTTAAATTATTGTGCTTCCTGATTTTGACTGTGTTATTGATATTTCCTCTACTTCCGCTTATGATTCTTCGCCAATTAATAACCCCTAATTTATCCACCATTGCCTAGAACACTTCCTCTTCTTCAATGAACAATGTTAATGGTAATTTCAAAATTCTACTTTAAACATTTTCAACATCTGTATTTTACCGATAGCGTATTATACCTCGTGGTAACACTTTTTGGTAGTGGCAACATCGCCACCATGTGACGTCACAAATATTGATGACGCATGCCTATTCAGAAATTGCAAGGACTATATAATCTATTTATCACCGATCGAGCATGCTTTTCAGTCGCGTCAGACAGCGCTAACAACTAATATTTGGCTGTGGTGCCAGTTACTGCTTAATGAAAGTATTTCTATAAATATTTTTGATATACCAGAGATACATAGTCTTCAGTAGGCTTAGAACAAACTGGTGTCGAATACTTTAGCCAGCTTATTCTGTATAATTGTCGCCTAATGATATGTAGTTAATTTTACAATGTTGGCAACGTGATTTTTTGACAGCTATTTCGGCTGACTATTTTCACTACCTTCTGAAGCTCTCCCTATTCGGAAGTCGTTCGACCTGGAAAGTGTAATTAGATTTAACTCTTTTTATGTTCTACCGGAATTATACGTACACACCTTCTGGTTATGCTTGTACCTGACAGACGGTTGAAGGCCTTGGGCAGGTGAGCTTGCCCAAAAGACTTACTAGTTTTTACTCCAGTGTGTGTACCGAACGCAACGGGTATCAAAAAACATGCTTCATTTCGTTATGCCCAGCCGCGCTAATTCTTTGCGAGGATTTGGCTCTTGCCGCTCTTTCCGTTATTTTTCTTGTTGCTGTGTTTCAATTGATATGGTTGTTTTACCTTCCTCCCTCTTTTTCACCATAGAGTTTAATCTGATATTTTACAGGCACTAGGAATACAAGGGCGTTACTCCTCAATTTTATACGAATACAGTAATTACTTCCAAGTAACATGCATGCTACATGTTCTTTCCGTGTAGCCGCACCAGCGAAGTTTTGCCCTGTTTTGAAAAATTAAACCGATCGGTTGTCTGGCTTGGCTTAGTCAATAGATCCAGAACTGGTAGACTCGATCTCCTTGAAATCCAAGCAATAGTAATGTGTTACCACTGACCAAGAGCGGCTCAATAACCAGCTCCTTTTTTATCCTACCCTATCAACATGATTTGCCTTTACGCCACAACAAGAGATAGCTTAAATTTTGTGCAGTTTGTCGAACAGCTACTGTCAGTGTTTGTTCAATTAATTGAGAGTGACTACTTGTTCCTGATGAAGACTGTAAACTTTGAACGCAGGCCATCTGCCCGCGGAACATGCCTCTCTATTTAGGACTCTTAGCAAGTTTGGTTAACGGATTTTAACCAACCGTTGATCAGATCCGTTGGGTTCAGTGTCAACAGGGTCATTACAAGAAGGATATAATCTTTAATTGTATATCACTAGCGGTCCCGTACAGTCTTATTTTGAAGTTACTCTGTATTCCAAGACCTGACTGAGAAGCTCTTATAGTCCGTTTGGTTCTGAGAAAAGAAATTATAATTAATTGAAAATAATTTGCTATTGCTACTTGTTAAATTCTTTAGGCTGGAGATAAAAAACCCTAACGAATAGAATCTTTTTTATTAATATTTGAATTTTTGTGCCATTCTCTACTTCAAATAAGCTTTTCACATTATTGAGCTTTATTAACTATGTTTATTTTTGTTTCAGGTAAGATTGATGTGGATTCTTTGCGGCGTGATAAGGTAAAAAGTATCATTATGATCTTACATTGTTTCTACAATTCTACTGCTGAGTATAATACTTTTTTAATTGCCTAAAGTTAAAAAAGCTTTTATACCACATAGCAATAATCCATGTCTAGCCAGGAATAATTTTTCGAATAATAATGACGACATCAAAATATAAGCGAGGTCGTTTTCATAATAATACTACATTAATTCCTTCTAGTACAAATAATCTCCTGCCGTCATTTCCAATTCTAATTGGATCAATAACATTCAGTGTTTACGTAGTACTGAAAATTTATAGTTTCAGACTTTGTCAGTTGAAATATTTTATCGAAGTGTTGTGAAAATTGTTGAATATTTAATTAATTCAAGGTTTATTGCTATAGTTAAAATTTTTATCCTCGAAGCTCTTACAATTCTTTGGAAACTATCATTATCAATCTCTGCTTATCATCACACTAAACCTACAGCTTTATGGATTACATAAACTGCATAAACAAGAGATTTTGGTTATGTTCAGTTGTATTCACCCAATTACAAAATTTCAACTTATTTTAATAAAATGTAAAGGGGATTTTAAAGTTTAATATAATCGGTTAATATTAAAATTTTATTTGAATCATTTGTGACATTTCAGTAATTTTTAAAATAAAACTTTTTTTGATACCAATTAATAGAAACTAATTGATTAACCTTTTAAATTATTGTGCTTCCTGATTTTGACTGTGTTATTGATATTTCCTCTACTTCCGCTTATGATTCTTCGCCAATTAATAACCCCTAATTTATCCACCATTGCCTAGAACACTTCCTCTTCTTCAATGAACAATGTTAATGGTAATTTCAAAATTCTACTTTTCCAAATGATTTACTATTTTGGATGCATACAGCTAAGCAAATCTTCACAAATAAATAACGTTAAGTATTTCACTAAGTAACGGAATTCCTCAAAAAACCTTTGAGCCTAATGTGCAGAATGCTTCTCTACAAGCGTTGCTGCTTTCTTCGTGTATAAATCAAACGATTTTTTCAGACGAAGTCGAGATTGCAGTAATTACAGTAATTAGTAAAACATTGAAGGAAATTGATCGATTTTCGGTTTCTAGTAGCTCCTTAAAGAGTTATGATGATTTCTTTTATGAATTGAATCAATTCGGGCGTAGATGAAAGAGTTCTAACTCACTAGAGTATCGTGGATGTCGAATTAGCAGTAATTTTTATTTCGAAAATCGACCAGTTTCTTCATAGTTCTAGTGGCTTCTGAAGAATTTTATCGATTTTGGATATAACTTGAATTGTTTCGGCAGTCTCGGGCGAAGACCAAAAAGTTCTAGCTCAGCAGAGTATCATCGATGTCGAATTAGCAGAAATTTTTATTTCTACCATTGATCAGTGCTTTCCCGAAAAGTTCTATCGATTTAACTTATGACTTGAATTGATTAGAGTGATTTTGAAAAATTTATTTTAACAGAGTATCGTTGATGCCGAATTAGGAGAACTTTTTTTCGAAAATCTGTCAGTTTCTTCATAGTTCTAGTGGCCACTCAAGGAGTTCTATCGTCTTCCTTGTGGCTTGAATCGATTGGAACGAAAAACAAGAGTTCTAGCTGGCTAAAGTGGACGGTGTTTTGAAATTGGCTTCGTTCGTTATAAATTACATTATATACTGTTTGAAAACTACTTCTAAAACCGATCGAGAACTCGAGAACTCTTCCGAGGGGCAACTGGAGCTCTAATGTTTCCATAATAAAGAGTCAACTTGACATAGATAACTTCTACGCATATACCTAATTAAATTTCAAACGTGGCGATAGTGACGTTCGCAGTTAAGCATGGTAGAATGTGATAGAGTAATATATGAATAGAGGCCAATGAATAAAAATGCTGGTGAAGAGATTATTTCACTACTCACTACTGAATGTTGACTTGTGTTCTAGAAGCGTTTGAACGTATTTGGTGCATGTTTGAGACGCAACCAAACGACAAAACAAAATTCTGAAGTAACTTAATTTTTCGCTACGTTCTGTGATTGGTATTTATTTAATACTTTTTAACGGAAAATGATACTACATTTCGTTTTCTTTGGTTTTTAACATCTAAATTTTGAGTATATTTGGATGCCTTTTGGATGTAACTAAGCAGTAAAAAGTGATTTTTAAATAACTTATTGTTTCAATTTAAATAGTGCTATACGAGCGTGAAGTTTCGACTGACAATACCGATACCCAATAACGTTTGTACCGGGGTACCCGAAATTAATACCTGGGTTCTACCCGTTAACCCGATATACGATAATTAACCGGTACCTGATAATTATCCGTTACACTGTAATTACCCGATATCCGACAATTAATCGGTACATAACACTGGAAAATTATGTGACAATTAATTATCCGATCGAAAGCACCGGAAGGTTGCCGACACCCGGCAACTAACTTACAGTAAACACACAAAAATTGCCTGGTTCTACTAAGTTTAGATACCTCTGCAAAAACACCTTTGATATTTAATTCAATTAGTAATTTACCAATTTTTAGAATTTTTACAAGTATCTAAAACTAAATGAACAGAAATTGTTTAAAAAACAAAAACAGATTCGTGTTGTAATATTATACATACTGATGTGATAATGGGACATGTCATTGAGCACCATTCTGTGAACATACAACACTCCAAACTTGAGAAAATAAAGAAACTTATGTAAATACTTATTTTTAGAGTAGTATTTGGAGAACTTTTTGTATATAATGCTATAAATGCAAAAACCCCGTGATTTCCATGCTTCATTCATGTTCTGTAACTTAATGGCATCTGTAAATATTCCGTGAATAAAACAAGTTTTTGAAAACGCTCCTCGCCGCTAAATTTGCTAACAAAAAAGTACACAATTACAAAAGATTCATTTAAAGCGCATTCTGAAAGAGTTATAGTTTACAGGCGTTAAATTTCATTTCATTTTCATTAAAAGCATCTATAATAAATCAAAACATGCAATCATATTTTCGACGAGAAACGGGTATTTTAAATAGACAGGAGTATTTTATTAACCACGGGATTTTTGGAGAAAAATCTGGATTGTTTTTAATAGCAGAAAACAAATTCAAACGTCCAATAAACAATTAGTAAAACTAATAGATTAAGTGATAACTAAATGGGCGAGTGACAGCGATTAATCTTAAAGATAAGAGATAACGAGTATAAATAACGAATTAAAGAATGCCTGTCAGAGTCAGTGTTTTAATCTTTTAGTAAAGAAGTCAGCCCGTAGATAATGAGTCGGGCGAATGACCAGTGTTAAATACTTGTTTCAACCGTATAACAATCAACTTTGAAAGTGTGGTTACTTTAAAGTAGATAACTGAACTAGTTTTTTGAATGAATTCAACAATATAGATTTTCAATTTGAATGGAAGCATATGGTATTTTGAATTGCATTTAATGGTAAATTAATTTTAAAAGAATAGAACGATATGGGCATATGTATTTGAAAGGCACGTATGAAGTTTAATTGCATTTAACGATTATGGACATGGATACAGGTTTATAAGATAAAAAGAAAAGGAAAACCAGCATAATTTAACGGTAAAACAAGAATATCATTGTTTTAAAATCTTTAAAAAGACATTTTTTGTTTTATTTATTTGCAAGTGGACAATTTAATATTGAATGAGGTCGAATTTCGGTATGTTTGGCCATTATAAAAAGATTTATTGAACATAACCGATCAGCTACGCTTGAATTCTGATTAAAAGGCATTATTAAAAATTATCTATGGTAATTTGTAAAAGTTTGTACATAGTCCTAATTAGAAAGAGAAATTATTGGGACACTATTTTAGTTTAAGCGAGTGATTATCTAGTGGTTATAAAATTTTGATCTTAGGTTTAAGATACTGTGACAATATTGGATTATGTCTTTAGATTTTAGTTGATTGTATGGACGTAGTTTTTTTGGGAATATTGTTTGTTAAAGAAAAGCTGTGTGTGAATGCAGTAATTGTTATTTGAAAGAATGTTTGTTAAAGAATATTTGGTGTCATTATAAGTTTGGTGCTTGATTCTTGTCGTTTCATTTAAACCGAACTAGCAATGTAATTAGGGCAACTATTTTAATTCATCATAAATATTTTGGTAATTTGTAGAAACTCCATTAAGTGCTAGGTATATCAGTAAAGTCGGCAATACCTAAGTTATTAAAAACGCGATAATAGCGAAATATGCCTTCCATTTTAAAAATTGTAGTTATATACATATCTATGTAGCTAAGAAAACTAAATTTTTTTGATTTACTCGCTTTTATTCAGCATAAAAATATCTAGAAATTTTATATTTAGATTATTTCTCTTAAGTCTAATAAAGTTTGCACATGGATTTGTAAAAAATACAATTTTTAGTTTATCAAAATATCTAGATATCCGTGGATTTTTTCTAAAACAGAAAAGCACATTACGAGATCAATAGACAAAATCGCATTACTTTTCCCATTTGATTGTCTCTCTATCTCTAACAGTTTTTAAGATGCCTATGATAAAAATGAAAAAAAAAATATATATATATATATATATATATATATATATTTACACATACACGTGATATGGGGTCACGAGAGGTCACTGAAACCCAAATTTTAAAAATCGATTCTGCCAAAATATAATAGAATTCGAAAAAAGGGGAATTTTCTGTAAATTCATAGTTTCGCCCTGTATAATACCAGCGTACCGTTATTCATTAAACTGCCATACAAAACGCAGATTGCGCGTGTATAAATAATCACCCTGTATGATATAAGCGTATTGTAAATAAATAGTAAGTAACGTAAGTTGTATATGTAAGAATAATTAATAGTAAGGTACCGTAAACGCATTTAAATGCGAACGTAAAAATCGGTCGTTTTAAGATAAGTACAAAGCCATTTATTTATTTATTTTGATAAAATGCATTTGATTTGCTGTAAATAGAACGAGCTTTACGCTTTTAGTTTAAAAACTACAATTCACGTGTATTTAAACCCCTTTGCATTAAAAAGCAAATAAAGTCTGAATTAATTACCCGTGAATTATAGCAGTTTGTTCTAAACATAGAGAATTTTCTAGAACCTAAAAGGATGAATCATCGGTATTTAAAAACGACGTAAATATCATTAAGAATAAACATTTTTCTTAGAAGCGGCCGAATACCTGGGTTCTACCCGTTAACCCGATATACGATAATTAACCGGTACCTGATAATTATCCGTTACACTGTAATTACCCGATATCCGACAATTAATCGGTACATAACACTGGAAAATTATGTGACAATTAATTATCCGATCGAAAGCACCGGAAGGTTGCCGACACCCGGCAACTAACTTACAGTAAACACACAAAAATTGCCTGGTTCTACTAAGTTTAGATACCTCTGCAAAAACACCTTTGATATTTAATTCAATTAGTAATTTACCAATTTTTAGAATTTTTACAAGTATCTAAAACTAAATGAACAGAAATTGTTTAAAAAACAAAAACAGATTCGTGTTGTAATATTATACATACTGATGTGATAATGGGACATGTCATTGAGCACCATTCTGTGAACATACAACACTCCAAACTTGAGAAAATAAAGAAACTTATGTAAATACTTATTTTTAGAGTAGTATTTGGAGAACTTTTTGTATATAATGCTATAAATGCAAAAACCCCGTGATTTCCATGCTTCATTCATGTTCTGTAACTTAATGGCATCTGTAAATATTCCGTGAATAAAACAAGTTTTGAAAACGCTCGCCGCTAAATTTGCTAACAAAAAGTACACAATTACAAAAGATTCATTTAAAGCGCATTCTGAAAGAGTTATAGTTTACAGGCGTTAAATTTCATTTCATTTTCATTAAAAGCATCTATAATAAATCAAAACATGCAATCATATTTTCGACGAGAAACGGGTATTTTAAATAGACAGGAGTATTTTATTAACCACGGGATTTTTGGAGAAAAATCTGGATTGTTTTTAATAGCAGACAACAAATTCAAACGTCCAATAAACAATTAGTAAAACTAATAGATTAAGTGATAACTAAATGGGCGAGTGACAGCGATTAATCTTAAAGATAAGAGATAACGAGTATAAATAACGAATTAAAGAATGCCTGTCAGAGTCAGTGTTTTAATCTTTTAGTAAAGAAGTCAGCCCGTAGATAATGAGTCGGGCGAATGACCAGTGTTAAATACTTGTTTCAACCGTATAACAATCAACTTTGAAAGTGTGGTTACTTTAAAGTAGATAACTGAACTAGTTTTTGAATGAATTCAACAATATAGATTTTCAATTTGAATGGAAGCATATGGTATTTTGAATTGCATTTAATGGTAAATTAATTTTAAAAGAATAGAACGATATGGGCATATGTATTTGAAAGGCACGTATGAAGTTTAATTGCATTTAACGATTATGGACATGGATACAGGTTTATAAGATAAAAAGAAAAGGAAAACCAGCATAATTTAACGGTAAAACAAGAATATCATTGTTTTAAAATCTTTAAAAAGACATTTTTTGTTTTATTTATTTGCAAGTGGACAATTTAATATTGAATGAGGTCGAATTTCGGTATGTTTGGCCATTATAAAAAGATTTATTGAACATAACCGATCAGCTACGCTTGAATTCTGATTAAAAGGCATTATTAAAAATTATCTATGGTAATTTGTAAAAGTTTGTACATAGTCCTAATTAGAAAGAGAAATTATTGGGACACTATTTTAGTTTAAGCGAGTGATTATCTAGTGGCTATAAAATTTTGATCTTAGGTTTAAGATACTGTGACAATATTGGATTATGTCTTTAGATTTTAGTTGATTGTATGGACGTAGTTTTTTGGGAATATTGTTTGTTAAAGAAAAGCTGTGTGTGAATGCAGTAATTGTTATTTGAAAGAATGTTTGTTAAAGAATATTTGGTGTCATTATAAGTTTGGTGCTTGATTCTTGTCGTTTCATTTAAACCGAACTAGCAATGTAATTAGGGCAACTATTTTAATTCATCATAAATATTTTGGTAATTTGTAGAAACTCCATTAAGTGCTAGGTATATCAGTAAAATCGGCAATACCTAAGTTATTAAAAACGCGATAATAGCGAAATATGCCTTCCATTTTAAAAATTGTAGTTATATACATATCTATGTAGCTAAGAAAACTAAATTTTTTGATTTACTCGCTTTTATTCAGCATAAAATATCTAGAAATTTTATATTTAGATTATTTCTCTTAAGTCTAATAAAGTTTGCACATGGATTTGTAAAAATACAATTTTAGTTTATCAAAATATCTAGATATCCGTGGATTTTTCTAAAACAGAAAAGCACATAACGAGATCAATAGACAAAATCGCATTACTTTTCCCATTTGATTGTCTCTCTATCTCTAACAGTTTTTAAGATGCCTATGATAAAAATGAAAAAAATATATATATATATATATATATATATATTTACAAATACACGTGATATGGGGTCACGAGAGGTCACTGAAACCCAAATTTTAAAAATCGATTCTGCCAAAATATAATAGAATTCGAAAAAAGGGGAATTTTCTGTAAATTCATAGTTTCGCCCTGTATAATACCAGCGTACCTTTATTCATTAAACTGCCATACAAAAACGCAGATTGCGCGTGTATAAATAATCACCCTGTATGATATAAGCGTATTGTAAATAAATAGTAAGTAACGTAAGTTGTATATGTAAGAATAATTAATAGTAAGGTACCGTAAACGCATTTAAATGCGAACGTAAAAATCGGTCGTTTTAAGATAAGTACAAAGCCATTTATTTATTTATTTTTGATAAAAATGCATTTGATTTGCTGTAAATAGAACGAGCTTTACGCTTTTAGTTTAAAAAACTACAATTCACGTGTATTTAAACCCCCTTTTGCATTAAAAAGCAAATAAAGTCTGAATTAATTACCCCGTGAATTATAGCAGTTTGTTCTAAACATAGAGAATTTTCTAGAACCTAAAAGGATGAATCATCGGTATTTAAAAACGACGTAAATATCATTAAGAATAAACATTTTTCTTAGAAGCGGCCGAAACACAAAAAACCTGCAAAATCCCTGGAAAAATCCAAGAAAGTGATTATCTTTAGCATTAGTATGCGACGCCACAACAATAGTATGTGTTAAACATAAACATAACACACGTCACGGATAACTGGAACGATAATCAGATCATAAAACTCGACAATTTTAGACGCTAATTGGGTTTTCCGAGAAATCTTATATCATAATGTTCCACATTTTTCTAGTAAGCTTCTGGAAACAGATAAATTTGTATATAAAGAAGTGCTTATCAAGTAAGGATTCATTCATTCATAGAGAGATTTTGTGGAGAATCTTGTAAGCTGATTTGACGTCAATTTAAAATAAGATAATTTTTTTCAAGGAACAGTTTTGTGGACTCTGCAAATATCACTTTATTACTTTTAGAGTTATTTTTAACTGATTTATATTTAATGTAAGGTATCATAATAAGTGTTAATCATATAATAATTTTTATGTAAAAGGGTTTTACCAGGAGAATTTGTGATCAGAGTTCGAAGTACTCTGACCTTTTAATAGGTTATCTGTCAAGGATTTTTCTGGCCAACACAAATCTTTCAAGCGTGGAAAATAATTATAACCAGGTAAACCATTTTCAAAAGAATAAGTTTAATTCTGTAAATTTAAAATAAGGCAAGGAGCATATTCTTTCTATATATTCTTCTTAGAAATTATTTTTCTCTGAAAGAAATAATGTTGTAAAAGTTCTAAATGCTTTTTTATGAGAGAAAATATTTAATACTGTATAAGTGCTTTGTAATATTGTTGTGTTTGATTTCATTTTGAAAAACTCCGTCAGTTCCATTGAACTAGTCAGGCAAATTTAAAAAAGGAAGGTAAGTGAACCAAGTTCAAGCTTAACAAACTGCTTTATCTGTATCACAGTACTTTTTTTTAGTAACGCCCCAAAGCGAGGCCTTCTCACAGCAATTTTTTAGCGGCACCTCAACGTGCGCCACTTTTATACACTCTTAGAGCGACGATCTCAGAGCGGCGTCAGCACTTTTTTAGTGACGCTATCAGTGCGGCCTTGTCATAGCACTCTTTTAGTGACATCCCAATGCGAGACCGTTATTACAGCACTCTTTCAGCGGCATCCCAACGCGAGGCCATTTTCATACACTCTTTCAGCAACTCATTTAACGCGGCCTTATAGCAATATATATATATATATATATATATATATATATATATATAAGAAAAGTAGGTTTAATGAGTCTTAAATTAATACAAAGTAAAAAGGGCTTATTGGCAAGTGACACAAATTCAGCCACGAGGGCATCCTGTCGACGCGTTTCACCCTAATTGGAGCTTATCGGGGCATGAGTAGCAAAGGTGTAGTATTTAATACAGACACCTTATGGGAAGTACAGCATCACCTAGTTGGTAAAACCTGCGATGTCAGGTGAAACGACACGAAGACACAAATGGTGAGCTAGGTGATGCTGTACCCCATAAGGTGTCTGTATTAAATATTACAACTTTGCTCCTGTCCTGACGAGCCCCCATTAGGGCGAAACGTGTCGATAGGATGCCCTCGTAGCTGAATTTGAGTCACTTGCCAATAATTTCTTTTTACTTTATATATATATATATATATATATATATATTGCTATGATAAGAAGGTAATTTAAGGATATATTAAGTTATAGGGGTCGTAAGATATATGTAAATATTATTAACGTTGAAAAAACCAAACAATTCCATCATTAAATGGCAGTAAATCGACAATTTTGCATAAAGTTAATAGCGAGGACACTATATAAGTCATAACTAATTTTAATTCATAAAAGGAAGCTCATCCTTCAATAACGAGATCCTATTTAGCAAGAATAATAACGGGTATAATACGTTTTAAATTTAATATACAAGTTTAAGATTAAAAAGAAATACACAAAAATAACGTTTTAATCACAAAGAATTTTATTATAAACACGCAATCGATGAAGGTAAACAACCTGGCATACTTAACTACAATATAATCTCATTCAAAATATTAACGCATAAACCTATTCAAAAACGTCATAATGGAAAAGAGGCTACGTGATTTGCAACTTTGCAAACCCACATAAAATCCCACATATTTGGATTTTTGATGAACAAACAACAGACGTTCGGAAACATGATAAAAATTTGAATAACAGCAAACACAAATATGAATACAATGTAAACTTGGATTTTCTGAAGAATATGCTGAATAAAAATAAACGCCTACGTGTGAAATGAAACGATTTAGCAGGACTCTTGACAGGAAATTTGTAGAAAATTCAAGACCTGCAATGATAAGCGCAAAATGCAACACCTTAATCAACAAACACGCGAGTAAAACCAATGAGACAAATAGGAGGTGGAGTCTTTAGAAATAACGCAGACTTTGTAATCAACCAGTATCCCTGTGACCAAGGCACTAACTACGTCAGTTAAAAGTAGAATATTACGCAAAGTGAACTTAGTCAAAATAAATAATTTAGTTATATAAAAGTGAAAATTCAAGTGCCAAAAATACAAAATAAGTGGCCGTTTACTTTCAAATACGTAAGGAAAATTATTAATTAAATTTAATTCTAATATTTAAGGATTTAGGTTCCAAGTAACTTCAAGTACATTCAAGTAACTCCAAGTAACCAACTCTAAGGAACTTCAAGTCATTCAAGTAATTTTAATTAAAATAAAATAAAACAAAATCTAAGATAAACCTGAAGGGGAAAAATTCAAGTAAATTTAATTAATCATTCTGGTCAACGAGTTGAGGCAACTACGCTAAGAATCAAATTAACAGGGAGGAGTTGTACCAGAGAATCAAATTGGAAACAATCCAGGGGTGCTGACAATCCACATGCAGACACGGTTCTAAGAAACAAACAGGAAAAACGCAGGTCAGAGATATAATATCCTTTATTAACATAAGACTGTATTTCAGGGGTTAATTTTTGAATACAAAATCAAAGTAAAAAGTTATTAAAATACAAAGTGTACACATTCTCGATTATTATACAAATTTTGGTTACTTTCGTTTACATTATTCTAACAGATAGAAGTCGATATAAAGTGGGTTAAACATTTTTTATTGTCGGGTACTTTGGGTTGATTTAGACTGAGCTAACCGAGGTATATATAAAAAGAGGTATAGGATTTAGAGACGTAGAGTAGAACCGAGAACGAATATAGCTATATATATATATATATATATATATATATATATATATATAAACAGTTATAGATGCTTATTCATGGAAATATACTGTTTAGGTCATACTAAATGTGTCACATAAACAATAGTATTTATGTGGTGGTTTTCTCTTCAATATTAACCAGACATTTCGACTTGTTGGAATTCAACAAACTTTTAATTGAAATTCAAACACCTGCGTTTCACATCTAGTTATCGGGCATTGGATAATTATCGGGTATCAAAATTCCTATCCTAGTATTAGGTTATCGGGTTCGTGCCCTAACACTTTGGGGCTTGGGTATCCGTCGTTTCTCCTATCCGGACCAACGAAATGATACTGTTCAGAAGTTCGTATATTTTGAAGTCAAAGCTTTAATTTTTTTATGCACTTTAGACGTAATAAAATACAAGCATGAAATTTTGACAAATGTTTCTTAATTAGCTTGATGCTAAACGTGAAGTTAGCACAAATTAAATTACATTGTCTCCAATATTTTATTTTAACTTTTCGAATTTGAATTTTTTGACGTTAGGAAACTACAGAAAGAAGCTTTCGAAAAACATAAAATTGCTAGCTAATTAAGGTCGGTGTTGTGTTTACAATTGACACCAAACTAACATAATTTGTCGTTTAAATTAATAGTGTAATTTAGTACACAAAAATATAATTGTTTCGATAACGTCTTACCCACTTCAGGAACATTTTTTGCACCATTCTCATAAACTCGTTGAGTTTTAGTTTATACTTTATTTGAAACTGAAGTGGGAAACATTATGATTATTAAAAACATTATAAAAATAAATAAAAATTAACAGCTGCTATTAATTATTCATAACAAGTTAACTGATGGGTCTTCAAGCAGCGCTTGTTGATCTTGAATAACCGAGTTCAAGAATTTTTTCATCGTGGTAAAATGAGCCCGCTCTCATTTTGTAAAAGAAGCTTCATTTAAATTGAGCACAATATATAAAATAGTAACATCGAACTGGCAAAAGTAGTTGGCATACTGTTGAGAGGTCGACGGCCGCTAGATGTATGTCGAAACTGCAATGAAATCAATTTCATTGTAATATGGGCTGGGCACACCTCGGTCATGAGCGTATGTCGTACACACGCCCAGCAAAATGCAACACTTCGAACTGATTACTGGAGAAATTAAATGTTTGTTATTCAATCTGTATAATACAACCGTCATTCAATCTGGATTAATGGCACGAGTTTGGTGCACGATTTATCAGTGAGAAGACATTTTACGATAATTATTCTGAAACATTAGACAGACGTAAATCATTGTTAACCGTTATAGTGTTAACGCCACAGACCCATAGTACTTTATTAAGTTGGTATTTCTGTGCTCCACGGTAATTGTAATATGTGGGAGATGCCCATTTGTTAAGCAAATTTGTTAAATAAAGTCCGTAGTAGATTTTTAACAAGGTTTTGGCAGCAATTCAACCATTTTATCTGTCAGAAAATTTGTTTTATCTGACCACTAACTTATACACTCTAGCACGTGAGTAGAATCGTTTCAAGTAAATTGAAGCAAAAGTAAATTTTTCTGAAACAAGTTTGTAAAAGATTGAGACTAAATTTTAAAATAAGGTTGTGTTAAATAGGGATATTATTTTTTAAATTGTTGATAGAAACAGTACATTGCTCGAATTTCTTCTCAGTTTTAGCAAGAAAAAGTAGAAGCGAAACACTTAAGGTAATAATAAGTTTGAAGATCGATAGACTGTTGTTTATCAGCCATATCTAACGAGCACATTTCAACTGAAATTTTAAACGAATTTCGTATCCATGCCTGGTCATCCAAATCCTGATAAAAATTTCCTGTAAAACGAGACTTGAGATATGTATGTGAGCGACAAAACATTTCTTTCACTAGAAGGAATTGAATCGACGCCTACTCCTGTAGCTATGATTTGTATATTTGTAAATAGCTCCAAGTTGTAGCTATTTATATCAGACTCATACAGGCTACGCTTATTAATAAAAATTTGCACTTTTCAGCCCTTTGCAAAATGTTTGCATCATTCTTCTGCAACACTTGTTTAACATATTAAGTATCTCAAATATGTCTGTCATATAGACTAGTTTTAGCAAGAAAGAAGAATTAAACCGCAATACAGTAAAAATCTGAAACTTCATGTTTCAGTTCAAAAATGCCCCCGCTCATTATGATTAAACAGTGCTGTATGCTCTGATTCCATGTCTTCACATAACATTTTGAAAATTCGAGACTTTAGAGGCTGTGATTTTGTGAAGTTCACTGATTTCACAACCACACATACAGGACTCGTACTCTATGTATAATACAGTGCGCCCGCATGGCCTCTTAGGCTAATTTTTTAATCAGATCTTCTAGACCAATGTATTTTTGGAACATAGCACGGACTCTGTCAGTACAGATCCTTACACGTTAGCTCCAGGACATATTTTTCTCCATAGCCATCAATTATTTCCAAAATGCTTTCTCCAGCTGTATGGGCTAAAGAGGACTCACAAAAATATCTCTTCGCGCAACTCTTCCCTATCAATAAACTTTATGTATGCGATTAAATATCCAGCTCTATGGAGATCGATAGCTTCATTAAGTTGAGAGCAAAATAGTTATTGCTAACCTCGTCTTCGAGCTGCTAGTGTAAAGCTTCCGTAAACCTGATATATTCGTTTTGAGACCGTGTCATTAGACATTGAAATAGATTTTAATTGTTGATTCATAGACTATCCAAACATTGCGGAATCTATTTCAATAGCAGTCGGTAATAACAGCTTAGCGCTTCTATGGACAGTCTAGTACGACACTGGTAGAGCTATAGAAGATACATTGGTAATGCTAGAAAAAAAACCTTTTTTGTAGATGTGACCGTTTAATTTTCGCTCAAAAAATTCTCTAAGGTCTTTTTCGAACTCTCCGTGCTTACTGGAGTCGTTGCTATGTATTATAGTTGTTTTAGTGAAACCTATCTATCGTCGTACCCACGCTTTTTTGCAGCACTAGCACTAGAAAGCAGCAGCAGATACTTATACTGAGGGTGACATTAGTTGTAAATTTTTTCAGCACAACTTAATGCATTCTGCTCACATGATTTCTCCGTATCTATTTTTAAGGAATATCGTTTTTTATGCTGTTTTTTTAGTATAAAATGCGTCTTTGTTAGCCAATGATATTAATAAAAGTGCGAACTGTTAGTATGCTTATACATGTGGGCTTTATGGCGCTTTAACAAATTTGCGCAAGTCGACCCGTACTATGAAGGCGTTTCGCGCCACCAAAAATCCCCACCCACCTACAAATTGTTGCGTCTTTAACTTTGAGAACTGCAGTCTTATTTTTCCTCCATCTGCTATTTATTTGAAAGTGCAATATTTGTCACGTTCTTGAGTTTATTTGCCAAGAACACTTCTAATTAGTTTTAAGTTTGTTGATTTGATACCCGTAATCTTGTTATTGTATAATGGCGTGATGTAGT
The DNA here is from genome assembly GCA_036346225.1 of Platerodrilus igneus. Classification (NCBI taxonomy): domain Eukaryota; kingdom Metazoa; phylum Arthropoda; class Insecta; order Coleoptera; family Lycidae; genus Platerodrilus; species Platerodrilus igneus. The sequence goes on along the minus strand of JARFIW010001052.1, from coordinate 1,027,713 downwards.
TTTTGACCTAGATTGTTTGCGAGATGTGCCTTATGCCTGTGGCGGTGGTTCAATTCTCGTGAAAAGTAGCATTAGGGAAATTTTTTGAAACTGCTTGAACTTTTTCAAATAAAAAATATTAAAAACGAAATTGTTTTCGTTTTTTTTACTACTATGGTACACGGGGAAGATTATGGTTTTCGTGGTAATAAATTAAAAATACTAGAAATTAATAAATTTTTGATGTTCATTGGTTATGGATCATTAGTGAATTGTGGAGATGCTTAGATCCAGGAATAGGATACGTGTATCCATCTAGCTACGATTTGATATTGTAGTCTACTGAACTGTCCTAGTTGAGGACATCTTTCTGCAGAATCTTGAATAAATATTTATTTGCACTGCTACAAAATTAGAATACGAGATAACAATTATCTTCTATTTCTTCAACTTGGGCCTCATAATACATCTTGTTTGTAGTAAATTCTGTAGAACAATATGGCTATTGGGGTACCTAGAGCTTTCAAATGACATCTGTTAGTTTTTAGTAACTTATCATTTGTGTGGTTTCTCTCATCAAATCACCTTATAAGCAAACTAAAAATATTTCTGACTTTAAACCGCTTCTGCTGGATAGTTTCTTCTGTTCTTTGTTTTTCTGCAGTACCATTAAGACCTTTTTTCATAATTGGAACTTGCTCTCCTTTTAATATTTGCCATTCCGTATTGAGTACTGCTGTTAATCTCTTTTTATAAAGTTTTTTGGCAGAATTTTAAAAATATATTTAAACTTCAGTACTTTTTAAGGCTCTTCCAACAGTGGTATAAGCATTTGGCGGGCATGCAACTGACGGTGGAATTTTGATTCTTGTTTATTGTTAAAAACTACCACCATGTAGGTTTTGTTCGTTTTATAGCAACTACGAAAAAGTGACTTTGGTTTAGAATATGGAAACGTTGGCTTATAAAAGTTGTTAAAAAAGAAGTTTATGCTGTTGCGTCCTTTTCTACATAAAATTCACAAAAATGTGACTTGTACTCTATATACTACAAATTAAATACATTCCAAACTGCACATGACTGATTTTGTTTAGATTTAGAAAACCATTATGTGGCAATTGTGCACACAGCGTTTTTCTATGCCAATAGATTTAAGCATTATTTTTCCCTAAGTCAAAAATTGGTCAAATGTTTGAAACATCAAATAAGTGTATACGATTTTTGTACGCGGTAAATCACTCGATTTTTCTTTTTGCAGCTAGTGACTATCACCAATTTATGTTTTTGAATAAACTGTCTATTTTCTAAAGGAACTTGAATTTATAATATATAAATCATACGTATTTATGTATTGTAATACACAAAAAAAAAAAAAAGGTGCATGTATACGATTTTTCAAAGCAAGCAGAATATTTCAAATAAATGTGTTACAAAAATAGCCAGATGCAACACTGTTTCTAAAATAGCAATATAATCTCAATATATGCCTAGTTTTTACCAAAATAATAAATACATTCCAAACTATCATAAAAAGCATAAGAATCTCGATGCATGTATTTTTTCAACGACTGCAGACTCAAACGTGCATTTTCGATTTTCCTCTGATTTGATCCAAGAGCAACCGCTTTCGTTTTACAAAGAATCAGTATTGCAATTCAACAAGGCAACGCCGCCTCTATTCTAGGTACTATCCCACCTTCTAAATTTTTGGACGAACTCTTTTTAAAGCCTCTTTGTTCTAAAAATATTACTCATAACTCAAACAAAAACAACAAAAAGTTCAACAATACTTTAATAAATAAAATTACTACTCCTGAACAGACATTTATTTTCAAAGCTTCCAAATTAAATGACATTGTAACAACAACTCATTTAAATCACATTCCTGATACTTTACACACAATTCTAATGATCTCGGGGTTTTTAATAATTCTTTAAAAACCAATGCTTATTATGAGAAATCACTTTGCGCTTCCAATACTTTTCAGAGGTTACGCCTGCATGGATTAAATAATATCGGCAATACTTGTTTCATGAACTCTGTAATTCAGTGTCTCTCAAACACCAAGTTACTTTTGGAGTATGTTAGAAGTGATCTTTTCATAAATGACATTAATACTAATATTTCTAACATGAAAGGAGATCTCAATAAAGCTTTCTCGAAAGTGATAAGGGAGTTATGGTCTCAAAATCCATATAATGGAAAATCTAATATGATTAATTTCAAATCACGAATTGAACGTTTTGCACCTAGGTTTATGGGCAACTCTCAACAAGATGCACAAGAGTTTTTACGGTATTTACTAGAAGGTTTACACAAGGAAATTAAACAGGCTACTAATACATCTACATCGATATTTTTAGAAATAGATGAAAAGTTGAACGAGTGTGATAAAGCTTCCGCATCCTGGAAACAATATTTAGGAATGGAAATTTCCAAAATTGTTGATATATATGCAGGGCAGTTGAAATCTACATTACGTTGTACATATTGCGGACATTATACTGCTACTTTTGACCCGTTCTGGGATTTATCGCTTTCTATACCTCAACATAGTGACCATTTAAAGCTACAACAATGTTTAGACTATTTCATCAAAAAGACACCTTTGGATGGTGATGAGAAACCTACATATTTCAATTGCAAGGAAAGAAGAAAATGTATAATATCTCTTACCATACAAAAGTTTCCTAAAATATTAATAATACATTTAAAACGTTTTTCACATGTAAGAAAACTATCCACAATTATAAATTTCCCATTAAATAATTTGGATATGCAAGATTACGTTGCTGAAAATACTTCGAAGAAGTGCATCTACAACTTATTTGCAATACTGAATCATAATGGGACGACATATAGAGGACATTATACAGCACACTGTCGGTACCCATATTTATTTGCATGGCATAAATACAATGACTCGATGGTTAGTAGTATACCTTCGACAGCACTAGTGAGTGGGAAAGCATATATACTATTCTGTGAACTGGAAACTCGCTAGCGATTATAAACATTAATTATTTATATTTAGAAGGTTAGTGATTATCTAAAAATAATTATATTATATATTGTTTGTAATAAATAATTTAGGATAAAAGAAAATCAGTCAAAAAATATGGATGTTGTGGAATTTTTATTTCCTGACTTCGGAGTCTACATGGAAGTAGGTTTCATTCATGTGCATGACGTAACTTATACGATACCTGACCATTCGAATACAACAGGCCTCTGATATCATATACGATGGGATCACCTGCTTTTTTACGAGGCCAAATTGACTGAAAATTTCCGGCATTTGATTCAAAGACTGGGCAGTAACATAACCCAAATGAATAACAAACAAACTTAAACTATCTTCTAATACGTTAACCGGTTTCAGTTCGTATCTACTTGCAGTCAGTTCGATACCTATTTGTCAAGGGTAACTAACATCTCAAATTACATGTTGATTGTTTGAATGTTAAATTCGAAATGCCCAACCAAAAGGCTTCTTCCTTCATAAAAGAATTTGAGATATCTTCGGCAGAGTTCGGTCAGATGAATTAAAAGGCAAGGATAGCTAGAACCAAAGAATGGGACTTTCCATTATTTGACTCTGTATAAATTTTCATGTGAACGTCTTCGTTCCCAGACGATGAGGTCATAGGCGTCAGTGGTATACGTAGTTAATCAAAGCAAATGAATTATTAAACTGTAATAGTTTTAGAACACAAAATTACGTTGCTGATATTTCTAAACCTTAAAACCGCCATAATGAATTTTACAATCTTTGCGTATGAACAATATTAGACGCAAAATTAATTTGTTCTTAAATCAAGAATGCATGTAACCTAAAAATTATATCACTTAACGGAAATAACCTAACCCTATTGGTGGAATTTACCAATACAGAAACTATTAAAATAAAAACATGATTATAAATATTTCAAAGGGACGTCACAACGGAGTTATTTATAGAAGATGTGATTTTTGAAATATGGGGTGGAACAGCTTCCTTTAATTTACAGTAAAAACAGCTTCCAAGCTATATTTTCCGAAACATAAGTTTTCGATTATGTTTATAATTCCTATGATTACTGATAAACCCAGAAGTGCTTTACAATTTTACAGAGAATAAAAACATTACTAAGAAGAACCATGACGAAAGATTTATTAAATGTACCAGCCACGCTGTCAATAGAGCAATAAATGATCTATTACGAAAAGTGTTAATGAGAGTGTTATAAACTTGTTTGCTGTAGAAATAGAAAGAAAAATGCAAATTTTTTACAAAAACTGTGCATTTTTAATATAAACTGTTCATAAATAGCCAACTATTGATAATAGCCGTTTGTAATTAGTTTAAAAATATGAATCTACAAAGCAGACACATTACAATACATAAAGTTTCTTTATTTTATGACGAATTCGAATAGGACAATTCTCTTGGAGTTTAATCCTTTGGCGGCCAAAGTAGCGTTCCGGTTTGACCAAATAGATTGCAAATAGATCTGCGAATTATTTGTAACACCGTACTCGGTGTAATGACGCTTTTACTAACTCCACCGCTCTGTGTTCTCAAACCAAATTTAATCTTACTAATTTTACTATTATGCCACGGCTAGCCCTTTTTAATCTACACAGAGTGCACAACGTTACGATGATCAATTTTTATTTTCTCCACCCCTTTCTGATTACCTATTTGTTTGAATTGATAAAACGAAGTCAATTAATTTCATATAATGAAAAGAAATATTATTTACAATTTTTGAAAAATATTTAAATACATCCTTCAATCAATCAATATCATATGTATTGTTGATCCCAAAATGTATATACTTAGAATTCAATCTAAAGTCACCAAAAACTACCTCTTTTTGCCAAAGAAACCTGGAACGTTCTAGACCTCTTTATAATATATTACGTTAGTTTAACGTATGCAATGTTTGTTGTTGACTTCATTACACTTTTTATATAAATTGAGTAAATTCAGTATTGACATTTAAATAGAAAAATATCTTATAATTAAATAGATCTTACCTGCGATATTTTGTTCGGGTTGTGGATCAACACCCCTTTGTTGTCTACCAATGCTCTGCTTAACTGAACCAGTATTTTAGTACAGTTACCCCTCGTTTTCCATAAATTACTTTGTGCTTTTTTATATTATATGCCTTTAATCTCGCAACTCAAAATTGTACCAGAACTGTACCAAAATATAATAGTCGACGCTGACTTTATTGCAATATTATATTGACCTAGATTTGAATTATTATCATCAAAGCATTCGAAATATTCAGAAATGTACCACAGATTCGAATTGTTATATCACAGATTCGAAGCCGTTAAACGGCAAAAGAAGTCTTCGTAATCGTTGCACTATTGTCACTGTAACATACACTTGATATTCTATTATATTTAAATTACGCGTGACTTTCTGGTTAACAATGACACAGTTGTGCAGAGAGTAAGGTGGATTGCTTTTTCGTTTTGATTGATTTATTTGCTGTTTTTAAGTTGATAAAAACTATAGGACAAAAGTAACGCTGAGCTGAAATTGTGAAATTTTTCTGCAGTGTAATACTGAAGCACATTATTTTTTCTGAAGACCTTTAAGGAGTGCTGTTTCATTACCTTTTTGGAGTAAAATAATTTCAAAGAGTGGAACCCAGGTTTATAAGAGAAACAGCAATCAATGGGGTAAAAGTATATGTATACGTTAAGTTTGTCGACCGTGTAGTATTTTATTTGACAAACAATTGGATTGAATCTACACTGTTGCTGTTTACCGACAGTTTGTAATTGATGAACGCGCTATTGTGTAGAGAATGTACTCTGTATAGCTAAGCTGTATATAGATTCATCTTCTAGTAAATAATCAGCAATCTGAATGTGTAAGCGTACACAGTACATACGCAGTCAGCCATGTTTTGATAATGATTTAACTCCCTCTTAGTTGAAAAGCTTTTGAAACATTGCCTCATAGAAAGTATTTGTAGTAGTAGTAGTACGAAAGCATTATTTGAGAACTTGTTTCCAACAGAAAATTGTCATTCAATGCTGGCGCCGAAGATTTGTTTACTCAACCTTACGTGTATCACGTATACTGCTCAATAAATTATGAATATTTACCTTGTCTACGGCTGTACGCCTTAATTTGTACATCCAGCTAAGACTCTGAACATCGTTACATTTCTCCCTTACATGGAAGACGTCCGTTACTTGTGTAGGATAAATACGATCATTCAACTATTGTTGATTCACATTGTTCGTATTTAGTAGTTTTTCCTTCTTTGGATCATGGGAGGTGCGGTTATTTGTAATTTAGTTCCTTCAGACTGGTATTATTCCGATAAGAATAAAACCAAAACTCTTTTTCATTCAGTGAGTGCATCAAGCAAGACCCGCTCACAAAACAGAATCCATCCCTTTTTAAGTAAAACCTCGGAAAGGTTGCTGAAATATTTACAATCAGAAAGTAATCGATTGCTTGAACGTGAACGTAAAGGAAGCAAATTTGAAGTTTATCTACATGTGAAATGCATAGAAAGTTGTTTTAAATTGTCATGGACGAGATTTTGCACTTTGTCACCGTTATTCGCGATATACGACCTCCATTTGTTATATAAATCTTGTGTATTCAGTTGTCGCCGCTGTGAAAAAAGCTAATAATTTTGTCTAGTGTGTGCCTGCTGTTGCTGCATTTTGCACTTTATTGTGAATAACTATTGTCGCTTAAATTAAAAATGATAAATTAGTGCTAATAAGCGCTTCCATTGTTTGCAGCTGTTGATGCTTTTGTTCACTCTTTGATACAAATTTTTATTTCATTCCGTACCAGCTAGGAAATAATGTTCTGTAACATCAGGGCAGTTCTGCTGCAAATTGTAATCATTTAGTACAACAAGAGCGGCTTTGGAATTTCTGAACTCCATAGGTAATCTCACGGCACAGCTTTTTTTCAGGGATAATTGATTACATTCGTTCACTATAAGGTGCAAGGTGGGCATTATTCTAACTTTCCAAATAATGCAGTTAACGACGAATACATTAAAAAGAATGTATGACGTTAAAATGAAGGCAAGACAATTAAAAATCAGCCGAATAGCTGACATGATAAAAATTTAATAATCACTTTTTTTTAATTATTTATGCAAATTCCGGGTTTGTGTCGTACCGTACTAAATACTAATAAAGTGGATGCTTCTTCTTGTTTTATAAGGAGCGTCATCAGGACCTATGTGGGCCACTGTTTCGAAACGTGAAGACATACGTATAATCAAATCGAAAGGTGTTATGCAGCGAAGTAGCGATTACAAGGAAAATCATTTCTGGAGGAACACATTCGTACGCTATACTAAGCCAAAGGATCTCTTGTGGTAAAGTAACTAAAGAACTACCGGAAATTCACGGTTTAAACAGGCATACTCTGTAGATGTGTATAACAGAAACGAATACGGTTTAGCTTCGATACACAGTACATACAGAGGTAACTTGGTAACTCACCCTTGCACATGTTATTATGATTTTTATTGATTTTCAGCCTCTTTCATTTTCCTTTCGTAGAAAAAATATTGCATCTATCAGTTTTGTTTGATTGAAATTGTTAGTGTAACAAATATAAATTCTGTGGTATCGAACTTTAAAGTCGTTTCTCTATTTGTTACTATTCTGTGGTACCCGAATCTTTTGTTTTGCATAACAACCTCAGAATAAACAATTTCATAATAGAAGTAATTGTTATTACCATTTAATTCGCTTTAAATTTACCGTAATTCATTTATTCGATTATAGTAAACATTTTAGAATTGTTCCAAGAACAAGACGTCGTAAAGTTATTTTGTAGGCCAGTCACTTGTGTTGCCTAATTCGTAGGCATCTGCATTCACTTTGTAGGATTGTTGAGTTAATATAATGCTTGCGCAGACTGTCACGATGTGACACTGCTGACAGATCAGCTGTTCTATTAGAGGGACAGTATCGAAAGGGAACTCGCCATTTTGTACGAGTACAGAGTTGTCGTTAAGAGCAGAAGAGTATGATGGCATTTTTACGTGCCGTCTGGTGCCTCCACATAGCCACCTAGCTCGATTGGGGGTTCACGGTTGTTCGGGAGGGGGCCGAGATTGTAACTTTCCTAGAATTCCGCCTAGGCGATCTGAACGCAGAATGAAGTGACATCGTGGTGATCGGCCATCGAAATCCATTAACGGTGAGGTGATAATTTTTAAGAAATACTTTTATGCTACGTTCTTAGACGTAGCCGGAATAAACGCCGAAATACCAGGCCAACTACCAATCGCGGAGAGTGGGGGGATTCGCCTAAATACCAAAAAGACCAAAACAAAAAAATATATATAAAGCACATCATCCACGATTATCTATTAACAAATTACAAGGAAAATAAGTAAAATTTCCTGATGCACATATACAACTAAAAATATTAAATTTAAGCTATATTATACATTACAAATTGGCTAGTGGATCCGCGAACTTGTTGAGTTAATATAATGCTTGCGCAGAGTGTCACGATGTGACACTGCTGACAGATCAGCTGTTCTATTAGAGGGACAGTATCGAAAGGGAACTCGCCATTTTGTACGAGTACAGAGTTGTCGTTAAGAGCAGAAGAGTATGATGGCATTTTTACGTGCCGTCTGGTGCCTCCACATAGCCACCTAGCTCGATTGGGGTTCACGGTTGTTCGGGAGGGGGCCGAGATTGGAACTTTTCCTAGAATTCCGCCCAGGCGACCTGAACGCAGAATGAAGTGACAACGTGGTGATCGGCCATCGAAATCCATTAACAGTGAGGTGATAATTTTTAAGAAATACTTTTATGCTACGTTCCTAGACATAGCCGGAATAAACGCCGAAATACCAGGCCAACTACCAATCGCGGAGAGTGGGGGGATTCGCCTAAATACCAAAAAGACCAAAACAAAAAAATATATATAAAGCACATCATCCACGATTATCTATTAACAAATTACAAGGAAAATAAGTAAAATTTCCTGATGCACATATACAACTAAAAATATTAAATTTAAGCTATATTATACATTACAAATTGGCTAGTGGATCCGCGAACTTGTTGAGTTACTATAATGCTTGCGCAGAGTGTCACGATGTGACGCTGCTGTCTGATCAGCTGTTCTATTTGAGGGACAGTATCGAAAGGGAACTCGCCATTTTGTACGAGTACAGAGTTGTCGTTAAGAGCAGAAGAGGATGATGGCATTTTTACATGCCGTCTGGTGCCGCCACATAGCCACCTAGCTCGATTGGGGGTTCACGGTTGTTTTGGAGGGGGCCGAGATTGGATCTTTTCCTCGAATTCCTCCCAGGCGACCTGAGCAGAATAAAGTGACTACGTGGTGATCGGCCATCGAAATCCATTAACGGTGAGGTGATAATTTTTAAAAAATACTAAATCTAAATGAATGTTTAATTTCTTCAGCACATCGGTAGATAACGAATAGGTTTCAGTAATAAGAAGAATTGGAGGTCGCCCATCTGGTGTTTATTTAGTAGAAAAGCATGACTACATCGGTAAAGTTTAATATTAAGAAGAGTTGGAGGTTGCCCATACGGTGTTTATCTAGTAGTAAGCTTTTGATTGGGAAATTTTTATGGAGTTGGAGTTTTTGTCATACGTGCGAAATTCAGGTATTTACAGCCGTAATGAATGCAGGAATCGATTCCCAGTGAGTGTTTCAATTCTGTGTAGTTATGATTGAATCTTTGATACCAAGATTATGAACTGTTAGACTTACTCGTAAAATTATTTCAAATATTACATTTAGTGAAAGTATAAATTTTGCATTTAGAATCTAATATAAAGGATCGTAAGAATAATCATGTTTCGATAGTTGCATATCAAATTCATTTTCTTGTTTGGTGTTGAAATGAAAGTCTGATAAAAAGAAGAGAAACCTTATTCCGTAAATGTAAGTTAAAATATTTAGGGACACATGTGAAGCATGCATGTAACCTTTATAAAAAGTTTATAAAGTCCAATTTATCTAAGTATACTATGTCTGATGATTAGTAGGGTTATTGTGTTATTCCTGTACTATGTCAAACTAGATCATTTAAATTTATTTAATTTTTCTTATTTCGAATACTATTTCTGTAACAAATACTACGTATGAGATTTATTTGAAGATTATTGTGAACCAATATGACATCTGTCAATTGGGGGTTACTATAAATATTTTTGTTCTTGAAAATAGTTCTAAATACAAAAATTTCATTATTTAGAGAGAAAAGTTATAAATCCCTATTCTATATTAAAGGAATGATTTTGCTTTTGAATAATATACTTCAGATTTTTGTTACATATACTAGAAAGAAAGAAAAGAGTTATTTTAAATTATATTTTTGATTCAAAATACTAAGTCTTTATTTCTGAGTATTTAATATAATGACATTGCCACTCGAGCAGATGACATTTGAGTAATGAAACTTGAAAGACGTCTAAGCAGAGTTATGTTATAGATATGATGAAAAGGATTTTTTTGAGACCCATTTTTAGGTATAACACTTTTAGAGTGGTGATTTCATACTATATAACTTACTAGTTTTGTTGTATTTCTTTAATAAGACACAAATATTGTCTCTAGATTAAACTTTATTGTGTACTATTGTGTTTCAGGTTCTTCACAACAGGAGTTGAAGTAGCTACTTTCGAAAGGTTTCCAGCAACGTTGTATTGTTTAACTTGTATATTTTTTAGATAATTATCATAGCCTGTGAGTTTTTGCATCTTCTCACAGGATACTTTAGATGTTTATCGTCCATATAGATGCGGTGGCGCTCAACCTCCCTTTTTTTGGATACCTGTTTATATTTGAGTTTATTTTACATCCACGCCTATTTCCATTGCTCACCCTTGAGGTAATTCCCCGACTAAGCCGTGAATATTGTGACGCTCGTGAGTCTATTGGAAGTAACAACTTTAAGAATAAAGCCTTACCTACTAAAAATCACTTCACTGACGCCCAATGTCAAAGTCATAGTAGTGGTGTGTCCGAATCACACGATAGATAGAAAGAAAAACGGTTATAATAGTATGGGATAGTTCGTATAAATGTTCAACTGCTACTGAACTATGGTTGACTAATCTTGAAGCGTCGTTTGTGTTCATCTACTGTGGTGTGCACCAATGGTTCTGTTTTGCCGATGTACACTGTAGCACGGCTGGCGAGTACGTTATACAGACCTGGAGTTTTAAAGTTGTTTTCAAAAACTTTAGCAGACGGTAGTATTTGCCCAATTTTAGTGGCTATTTATAAGCCCGGGTACGATTCCCGACACGGTCCGCTTGAAAAATGTTAGGCGAGCTTTTTCACAAAAATACGCCCTCGTTCAGATGAGTGGTTAAATGGAGGTCCCGTGTGTGAGTGTTGTCACGCACGTTAAAGATCCCTACCTTGCTTGGAACAGCAAGGGTTCGGCAAAATTCCAAATTTTCCAGGTAAAAAAAAAAATCGCTTCCTGGCCAATGTAGTACCTTCGGGTGGAGCATCGGAAAATCATATGTAAGGCTATTTATAAAATGATATTAATGTCGTATTTACGTGATATTTAAACAATGCAGTAAATTACTCTTTATATAAATGGAAGAAGTGTTAGATATTGTGCATAGGAATTTCCCTGAGATTAGACATCCTGTATTGGTCTATGATGCCCATGTTGTACTTTATAGATATTTTGTAACAACCACTCTTCATAAGGATTTTAAATAGGATAGTTAATTTCTCATGATTTTTGCGAAGGATTGGGATGCGAAATGGTATCACACTTTACAAGAGTAGTCGCCTGATAAGTGTGGTATATTAATGTATTGGGAAAATAGGACGAATGGTACAGGTTGAGCTAAATGTATATAGACTGAACGTAGACAGAAGTCTCTATATGTCATTCAACAGAGACTTGACTACCAACATCGAATGGGCCACACACACACTATCAATTATAAGCAACCAAATTGATAGCGAAAATGTCATTTCTGTACAGCGTCATAATCACAAAATTGTGGCAATCATACACAGTCACACCAACTATAGCAGAGATGTGGGTAACCAACTTGCCTCTATACAGAAAGTGCTACTGAGTCACCAAAGTGCAAACCACAATCTTCACTCAAACTAGTAACAACGAATGCGCTGCATTGTTTACACATGTCGCAATTGTGCCTATATTAACCTTTACTTTCCCATTGGGTTTTGTTACTGTTGCACAAAACACCCTTTGGTATAATTAAACGTGCGGTCTGCTCGTCCAGAGTAGCTTTCTCGCAATCACTATTTTGCTGCAAGATACCTATCCGCATAATTGGGCGTATGAGTCTGAACTTTCAGCAGTAGGAACCGTATAGTTGAATTCCAAGAACTCAAACCGAATGCACTACATTGACCAGGGTGTGAGGCTTTTCCCTGGAAATTTAGAATTTGGTCGAATCTTGCCATTGAAGCAGGGTAGTAATCTTCAACTTGCCTGAAATCACTTACACACAGGCTCTACATTTTACCTCGTATTCAAACCAGGGCATACTCCTGTTGCTCTTACATTTGCTTTACACATTAATGGCTATGTTTCTACAATGCGCTTATATTATACAGGGCGGAACAATGAATCTCAAGAAATTTTTAATTTTTGCCGGTTTGTTTTATTTTTGGTGTGTTTTATTTGTAGACGTTGAGTTTCAATGACCGACCTCTCGCGATCCCTTGTGTGTGTGTGTGTGTGAGAGAGAGAGAGAGAGAGAAAGAGTATGTGAGTGTGTATGTGTGTGAGTGTGTGTGAGTGTGTGCGGGAGTGAGTGTGTGTGTGCGAGTGTCTGTGTGTGTGAGTACGCGCGCACGCGTGGTGTCTGAGTGTGTTTGAGGTGTGCGTGCGTGTGTATTGCTGTGCTACTGAAGCAAGCCTGATTTTCCTGTACAATTTACGCAGAATCTCAAATCAAAAATTTAAGAAGCAATTTCCTCAACTATTTCAGTCAATATAATATAAAGGCTCTTCTGTTCAAATAGATTAATAAAAATTTTTTTTAAGTACAGATATTTCCAAATAATAATAATATAGAGAAAAACCAAGAATAAACTCCAGCATTAGAGTATACACCCGCAACCGTAATTACTTTTTTAAAAATATATCTTTTATCAATGCTATGTGTAAATTGCTCTTTGTTATATAAATAAATTTTATAAGTGAAATTTTGAAATCTTGAATTAATTTAATCTTAAAGCTGCTACTTCTCACTATGAAATTATTAAATACTGAATGCGAATTCGAATATTTTCATACAGCCTTTTGCACAAAAAGTCACATCTTAAAAACTAATTTGACGTCTGATTTTGAGTGCTTTGAAATTATTTAAGACTTACAGTTCTCAACAGTTTAAACTTTGAACACAATTTCCTTCACAGTGAGTTTGTTTCTTGGATAAAATTGTGCAAGACCTTCGGTAAGCCTAAGCCAAGGAAAACTAATTTGCAACGAATTGTATTGAAGTGGAATTGAATTCATTGAATATAATTGAAGTTGTCTAAAATTTTAATAGGTTGTGAAATAGAATTAGCAGTTGAACTACCATTAGAAATTGAACTAGTATTTGAAGAGAATTTGGACATAATTTGGAACACATAAACAAACCACTATTACCTAAGCTAATTTAAAACATGCAGGTGTATTTACGATTTTTTAGGTACGGTAAAATCAATTGAATGCAAACAGTTTTATAATATTCGCAATACTTGCACTGAATTTTATTGAACACTTTCAATTGATTCACTAGTTCGCAGAATAACAGGAATAATCATTATAAAGTTACTGTATCGTACATATAACATCTAGTTCAGATTTTAAGCAAAAATATTTTCAGAGAATCCACTATATTACCCAAGCATGAAACTTGTTTCTAATCACGTAATTTGTACCAATAACAAACGGTTCAGTTCATTACAAAACATATCATTCGTCGTGAGCTCTCGTCAATGCAAAATCGATTTACGATTTACGATACGTAAATTCCAATAATTTTATTTATTAATCGCTCCGATTGTTTCCTTCACAAATAGCAAATTTTGTTATGATGTCTGTAAAATTTTGCCGTGAATTTCGAATAGCTCTGTGGTAAAGAAAAGTGGACCTGTATACGACAGAAAAATGATAATTAACAGATAACATAGAATTAATGATTTTAACCAGGTCAAACAATTACTTCAAGCACTCACCTGTTGTTTACGCAGCCGTGCCAACGGAAAAACGATGTAAAATCTATTCTTCTTTTGGCAGGTGTAGCGAAGCACATTTATTTAGATAGTGGTTGTTCTGAAGGAAAGCGGTTCTTCTAGTTGGTGGTTCTACGTAGAACATGTAAGCAGTGATGCGGCCTTCAAGAACGACAAATCGATACTGATTCTTGCTGCGTGTGTTTTCCCAGTTGATACAATGTTCTTGCACATGCGGATAGCAAAGTTTATCACTCGCGGCACTTGTAGGCACGTGCTTGAAGTAACATGGAATTTTACACTAACAGATTTAAATATACCAATGCGGACGTAAATAATCAACAAACTCAACGGAAAATAAATTTAGTTGTAAATTATTTACAATATAAAAGGAAACATACCGCCCACCAAAATGCAAGGCATTTTAAAGAAAAAATAATTATATGGCGCTGGGAGGGGGGGATGAAAAAGCGAAAAAAGAAAAAAAGGAAAAAGATTTGCAAAAACAAAAGAAAAAAAAACAAAGAATTCCCTTTTCTACATTGAGGGCAAAGAACAGAGCTTTGACACAGTAATAGAAAAGGGACCAGGGAAGTCGACGCCCAAGCATAAGAAGGTTTTGACTTGAGTTCGACATGAAGGCAGGCTGCCCAGAGGAGGTTGCAATGCGATCGGATTGGTCTTCCAGCACGTTAGACAATGACTCAAAATATGACGAATAGATTGCCTTCCAGAAATAGTCCAGAAGTACTAACTGACGAGAAAATGAACCATTTGAGCACCCGCATGGAATTAGTTTAAATGAACGTAAGTAACATACAGGTCAGTTAATCGACTTTTGCTAGGTAACAAAGCGGGAAATTTACGGTCAGAGGACAAAGGCGTGTGAACCAGGCGACCTCCGACCCGCAAGATTACATCACGAATAAAAGGGGACAACGTGCGAAAACTCTTTTTTAAAGGGGATCCAGAATGAATAGCCTCAAGCTCGATAGCAAAATAAGATTGTTGAGTAAACACAAGCAAACTCAGAAGATGACAAAGGTCCGGAATGCCTTTTAAGCGGGTGACATAGATTACGACGAAAATGGAGAATCCAAGCAACAATGCGTGTAATAAATGGAAAGGAAGAGTGATTTTCTAGAAATGATTAAATCTAAGAAGAGGTTACGACAGCGGATAAAACGATAGAGCGTTGTTCAGTGAGAACTTCAGGAATATCTGAAGGCGGAATATGTAGACTGTAGTTTTCGATACAAGGTTGGTGAAACGGCCCACCATAAAGAACATTGGCACAAGTCGGTAGGGAGTAAACCACGTGACCCGACATCGGCAGGATTCTCGGTGGAAGGGATGTGATGCCAAGAGGCGCGAGACGTGTTTTTCCTGAATGTAAGCAACACGATTGGCGACGAAAGTACGAATTCACGAAAGTACTACCATGGAGTCAGACCAACAGTAAATTTTATGAAAAGTAAGATTCGAATCAAAGGTTTTGAGGACAAACATTAATAATTTGGAAACCAATGTGACGGCAAACAATTCGAGACAGGGCAAAGAGATTGTACAAAAAGGTGCGACCTTAGAATTAGCGCACACTAAGCGAACCTCAACGGCGGAAGGGGTAACAAAGCGAAAATAAACAACAAGACAGTAGCCACGTTCGGAAGCGTCAGCAAAGCAGTGAACTTCGCACGTAGTAAACTGTGGCGGGATAAGCAAGCGGGGTAAAGCGAAATCCGAGAGAAGCGGTAATTCATGCAAGTATCTCTCCCACAAACGGAGGAAGTCGGGGGAGGGGGAGCATCCCATTCTAATTTTAACGACCATAAACGTTGAATCAAGTGTTTTACCAGAAAAGTAAGGGGATAAAAGTCTCATAGGGTCGAAAATACGGGCTAAGTTAGAAAGTAGGTTGCGCTTGGTACAGCAGGTGAACTAGAAAACAAAAATTATCTGAGTTGGGATTCCATTGAAGACCTAAAACTTTTAGGAGTTGAGTATCAGAATCCTCAAAGAAGCGGGCAATGCGCGAATTGCTGCGTAGTGGAAAGATCTTTTAATAATTCGGGATGATTACTTGACCATTTATGAAGTTCGAAACCAGTAAGTTTCAAAACCGTAATTAGTTGATTACGTAGAGCGAGGGTTGATTCAATAGAATCTCCACCAGTAGCGATGTCATCAATATAAGTATGGTGGCGAAGTGCGAAAGCGGCTAACGGATAAGAATTCCTTTCGTTTACGGTCAACTGCTGAAGCGTGTGTATGGCAAGAAAGGGATCACGATTAATTCCATACGTAACGGTATTTAATTTAAAATCTTGAATGGGCTCCTCAGGAGAGAAGTGCCAAACAATTCGTTGATAGTCACACTGAGCGGGATTTGCAAGAATTTGTCTGTACATCTGACGAAAATCGGCAGTGACAACTTAAGAATATAAACGAAATTGTAACAAAATTGCGGTGATATCGGGTTGCAACTTCGGCTCAACAAACAAAGGATCGTTTGAGGACGATTGAGACAGAGTTTTAGCGGAAGCGTTGTAAACAACTCGTAATTTCGTACTTATGCTTTCGGGTTTCACAACTTAATGATGCGGGATGTAATAATAAAAGTCCGAATGAAACCCAATAACAACAGATTGCATATGTTGAGAATCCAGATATTCACGCATGAACGAAACGTATTGTTCGTAAACACGAGGTTGTTTAAATAGACGATTTTCTAGAGAAACAAATCGTTGTAAGACAAGATCACGACTACCTGGAAAAAAATGGTTCCTGATCTCTAAACGGCAGTGAGACGACATATCGACCTTGTTCGTTGCGGCGAAACGTCTCGATAAAATGTTTTTCAACAAGAGTTTCTTCAGGCGTGAAAGTTTGAGCGGCGGGGACAGCTTCGACTTCCCAGAATTTAGCGACAATATCTTCCAATGGGGAAATAAAATGTGTCATACAAAACAAGCCAGTTACTTCAGAAGCTGGTGAGGAAGGTATGTTTCCCATTAAAACATATCCAAAGATGGTATTAATAGCAACAGGTTGATTGCTAGCACCCTGGATGCGACGGTCTAATAACACTTGGAAAAAATATCCGCACCAATATTCAATATCAAGATTGAGCAAAGAGCGAATCAGCTAGCTTGAGGTTAGCCAGATGATTGAAATGTTCTAAAAAAATATTAGAAGTAGGTAAATTTTCACAAATTTTGGGAAGTACTACAGCTTGAAAATTAATAATCGGTGAAGAAACACATTGGTTTGAGCGAAACGGCGACAGCGCCATGCTGAGCTGCAGAGCGCATGGAGCCTAAACCACTAAGGGTAAGGGAATGTGGAGTAGTACGAAAACCTAAACATTTCACACTACTTTGCGAAATAAAAGAAGTCCTACTGCCCGAATCGAATAAACCGCGAAATTTTTGGAAAGAACCAGAGCAATCAGCAATTTCCACTTGAACAGTGGAATGTAGAACAACTGATGTTTTAGCTAAAGAATTAAATAAAACGACATTCGAAGTTGACGGACCACTACAGCTAAACGAAGTCGATGATAAGAAGCACGAGGAGCGGAAGGTTTGTAGCGGTCTTGAGTAGCGGGAGTAGTGCGAGGTGATACTTTAGAGGCATCGGTGTCCGGGCTCAAGCGAGCCTGGTTACTAGCAGCGAACGCGGGTTTAGACAAAACGCGATCGAAGTGCAATAACGAATGATGACGTTGATTGCATTGGCGGCATGAAAAAGTAGACTTGCATTTGTTTAACATGTGAGAATTGCTAAGGCAATTAATACAAAGATGTTGTTTTTTTGCAAAGTTGTTGCGATCTTGCGACGTAAGTTTGACGAAATCATTATCGTGATAAAGATGGTGATCTTGGTTACAAAGCGGACATTTATTAGCATTAGGTTTTGTCTGTACTAACATGGAAACGGCGGAGCGAGACCTAGACGGGTTGCTGGAATGAATAACTTTGTTTAAATCAGTTTTATGGTTTACCGACAAATTCGATAAGGATTTATTTACACGTATATCCAGATAAGCAATTAACTCTTTATAAGATGGGATAGCGGTTGGATCTTGATCCAATTCAAAACTACGGGCAGTGTGTAAATCCAGGCGATTTAAGATCATTTGTACAAGAATAAAATCCCATTGCTCTATCGGTAAATCAAATTTTTCAAGCGCCTGTAAATTATAGACAAAAGTATCAACTAATTTTTGCAAACCGGCGGGATTTATCGGAATTCAATTTGGGAAATATATCTATATTGTTCCATAGAGCTGAGGTAATTTGACGAACATTACTATATTTTTCGCGAAGTTTTGTGTATGCAAGAGGGTAATTGGCTTTTGTAAGGTTAAAGTTCTTAATGGTTAAGAGTGCGGAACCTTTTAGTGCTGATTAAAGATACGAAAATTTATCCACGTCCGACAAATCGTTCTTAAGATGAACTAAACTATCAAAGCGGTCGATAAAACTTTCAAACAAACAACCTCTCACCATCAAACGTAGGAAGCGTCAGCGGGGGAAGTGACACTTTTGACTTTAGAGTATCTAGCGGCGGGGACACATTAGCCCGAGACGAAGATTGGCTGATAAACAGCTTGAAATAGAGCGCTTTCATTTGAAAGTAATGGTTATCAAAGCGTTTACGAATAACGTCTTCCATTTCAAATTTTTCATCAGCGTGACCGGCGCAAGAAATTGCATCTACTATCCAATTATAGTGTGTAAAGAAATTTTCTTGAATCGTCCCGATAGATTGGTACTGTGCGCGAAATAAATAAAAAAAAGTTGCTTCAGCGGTACATTTTTGTGCTATTTTAAACATTTCCTCCAGCGAATTAATTACAGCATTACGTAGAAAACAGTTACGTTTCAACTTTTCTGCTGTGGTTAAAATTAAATAAATACATCAGCGGATGAAATAAAAACGAAATCTCAATGATTTAAAATAACCTTGCGGCGATAACAAATACGTAAGCCCATTACGACAAGTTGTAATAGCAAACCAGATAACAAAAAAGGCTCGTAAACAACTCAAACGATAGAAATGATGCTAGTTTAAACTGTCATGCTTTGATAAGCGGTATGATTAATTACATGAATTTGTTGAACATTCACATCCGGCGAGAAGTGATCAATGTAAAATTTTGCGGTGAATTTCAAATAGCTCTGTGGTAAAGAAAAGTGGACATGTGTACGACAGAAAAATGATAATTAACAGATAACATATAATTAATGATTTTAACCAGATCAAGCAATTACTTCAAGCACTCACGTGTTGTTTAAGCAGCCGTGCCAACGGAAAAACGATGTAAAATCTACTCTTCTTTTAGCGGGTGTAGCGAAGCACATTTATTTCGATAGCGGTTGTTCTGAAGGAAAGCGGTTCTTCTAATTGGCGGTTCTACGTAGAACATGTAAGCAGTGATGCGGCCTTCAAGAACGACAAATCGATACTGATACTTGCTTCGTGTGTTTTCCCAGTTGATACAATGTTCTTGCACGTGCGGATAGCAAAGTTTATCACTCGCGGCACTTGTAGGCACGTACTTTAAGTAACATGGATTTTTACACTAACAAATTTAAATATACCAAAGCGGACGTAAATAATCAACAAACTCAACGGAAAATAAATTTAGCTGTAAATTATTTACAATATAAACGGAACAAGGTCACTGTTTATCCTGCAAATGTTGGCGTTTGTTGAACAAAATAACGGGTAGGTACGTGACTATTTCCTTGTAGCACTTTATATTCAGAGTTAATGCGGACTTTGGGTAAAATAAATATTATCTGTTATAAATTTTGCCCTGACACGCAACGAATGATATGAGTAGAATGTCAATCCGTTTAGGTAATATAAAACGTATTTTTAATCACCGAGAGTCCTTAATGAAAGTTTACGCTTGTATGATTAATTATTGCGAATTAGAATTTTGTCCTCATTGACCAAGATTGCATGTTTCTCATCATGCTAACCGTTAAGCGTATTGGCTACCTTAAAAAGCCGATCCCAGGTCGCAACACAAACTGAAAGTACACATTCTTCTAAACTTAAAAATCTTTACCTAATGTATTCAAATAAAAGAGTAATAAATCAGTCACCTTCAATTTGTGTCATAAATGTCAAACTTCAAAAATTTTATTATTTTGACAACGATTCTAGGTCATGAATTGAAACGTAAATAAAGACAATTTTAATACTCTGAGTGGTTTAATACCCAAGAAAAATTAAGAAGAAAACGTAATAAAAATTGCTCGTAATACGGTCAAGTATAATTAAGTTCTTTTCAACGAACTTAATCGTTTATGAAATCGATTTGTCGTCCGTCTGTCTGTCCGTCCGAGGCCTTTCTAATGGTCGGACATCAATGCTGATACATCAATCGATTCACTCGGTGAATAACTTAATTTTGATGTCAGTTGAAATCTGGCCACGGGGAGCTGCCCACGCGATATTCCGTCGGGAAAATTAAAATTTCTTTAAATAGGTCCAAAATTAATTTTCGTATAATATTTGGACTCCCCTTAACATAGCTGATGAAAATGGTAACCCACAAAATCTGACCACGGATACCCGACCCCGGGGAATTAATTTTTATCAAAATCTTCAAATGGTTCAATTAATGTGCGATACATTTTAGAATCCTCTGAAAAACTGAATCGAAATATGATGCCCTTATTTACCCACACACACAAACACATACATACATTACATACACACACATAATATAGCTTTTAAAATATTTATTCAATAAAATAAATATTAAAATGTCTCTTTTGTTTATAAATTTTGTATTTTATCTGAATACTTATAATTATTACAACATAATAATTAATTTCTTTAAATTGTTTTAAAGTAAGTCTACATTTGAAGTTCGTTGCGACAATGCCTTGCATTTTCAACTTGTTTACTCTATAAATACGTAGAAATGTTGTAAATTTAATTATTGCTTACTTTTTACTATGGAGAAGTAAGCCTTAAAACAAGTTACTGAGAAATAACTAACGAAGTCTGTACGAAATTTGGAACAACACAAATTTCTGAAACGTTGAAAATTTCTGTTTTTTAATTTAAGAAATTAGATTTTCTTTAGTAAATTGCCCCGATTATCTCTTAAAACGTGGTAATGCGCTCAGAGTAAGAATCGCAGAGTATGCCTGTGAGCACGAAAACTCCAAAATCCTTAACATGTTTCTTAGTTTATTATTGTTTATGAATTCTTGCATTACTGATTATAATCCATTATTATTCTTGACTAAAAGAAGAGGTTTATATTTTTAATTGAGACGATCTGCCCTGTTTAATCGCAATGCTGAGT
Organism: Platerodrilus igneus; assembly: GCA_036346225.1. Classification (NCBI taxonomy): domain Eukaryota; kingdom Metazoa; phylum Arthropoda; class Insecta; order Coleoptera; family Lycidae; genus Platerodrilus; species Platerodrilus igneus. The sequence continues at coordinate 1,006,179 of JARFIW010001052.1, read as the reverse complement.
TAAACGTCACACGAAAAGAAAAGATATGTGCAATAAAGTATTAATTTCAATATTTCGTTTGATCAGGTTTTGTGGTATTATTCTCTAATATCGAGCATCAGAGGGAAAGATCAGTAACGCTTATTTTTACGTATGAAATATATGCATTATTCTGCAGCCGCTTGTAAAATAATATTACGACAGATTTTGAAAGTACAAGTTTAAATATTGTAATATACATGTTTAATGTGGAATAATTATTACGTTAGAAAGCTCTATTTCAAAGAAATGAAAATGTTTGAAAATCAGTGATTCGTAGAGATTATTAATTAAATGGTTGTACAGGTAGTGCAATAAAATGAAGATTTCAAACTTTAGTCACAATAAACTAATAAACATTTTGTTATTTGACGCTTATGCAGGTAGGAAATTGAGTAGATATTTCAATTTTATAAATACTCGATTAATTAGAGGGGTGTTGAAAGTATAAATTAATGCCAATCATTTTTGAGAGTAGGTATGGTAATGTTAAAATCAGAGCATGATGAATGTGTAATCTAAACATAGGGCTTGAAAAACATTGCATGACTAAAAATAAACAAAGGTTGGGGTTTGCTCTCACTTCCTTAGGGAAGAGAGGTATAACTTAACCAACGAGTTAGAAAAATAAGTGGAGTGAATTCAAGGGAAATATTTTATCTCCATTATCGTGTCACATGTATAAGGTTTTAAATTTCAAGATAAAGGAAATTTTATTTTCCCTCTTGGACTGTAATTTAAATGCCATCACACCGGTATACGCTACTGCATCTTATGTGCAATAACTATTTCTAACTACAAACAATATCTTTCTGAGCGATAAAATGCAGGTTTATGAACGTAACTTACTTTACGACGAAAATAAAAGATTTTAGAATTAAACTGAATAAAAACCAAGCAATTTATACTATAACGTCAGTCTGTAAAGTTAGGGATTTTAACAAACCGTGCATAGCTTCATTGCATATCCCCTTCTCCTTACGTACAATCAAATTTCAATGTATTCCAATAAATTCACACTAGTATCATAGTCGCCTAAGCATGAAGCAATTCGAACGAAACGGAAATGTTAAAGAGGATAATAAAAGTTAGTATTTCGGCTTTATGTATCTAGGCGAGCTTTTGTACTTTTATGAGCTTCTACGCTTGTTTTCATAGTGCTGTTATAATTTTATATTTTGTACAAAAAAGTATGTCTCTAAGCGTCTTTTTATCGAAGTCGAAACACAACACGACTATTAAAAACTACATATAGGGTATTTCGTTGAAAATATTAGATCGTTCTACACTAGAAATACGTACAATGAAGCTTTAAAGCGATATACGCTGATAAATATCTAGCTTTAGTACCCATTTGATTCTATGAATTTTGTGAAAATCGAAATAATACTTGGTCTAGACTGTGATTGTTATGTTGCAGTCAGCTTTCGAGAACTTTCTAAAGCAAAAAATTGGGGAAAGCTAATATATCAAATGTCATCTAGTAAAACGTTGTTTATGACTCTAGATAGATGAACTTTTTAGAAAATTGGCAACCTTTTATCTTTCCTGGATTTGAATGACGTAGTTTTTGACTAGTACATGTAAACACAGGATCTCGCTAAAGCGCCAATGAAATTGAAATTACCACTGACGACTGTCGATAAAACAAATTTTAGCACTGAGAAAGTTGGAAAGTAAACCTTAAGAGCTGAAATCACTTTAGCTACACCAGCTTCTTTTAACGCACCATCTGGCCGCTTTAGCTACTTTTTATTTGCAATTTTGTCAACTTCTCTTAGTTTGGTCATACATACTAGGAGTTCAGTATTTCACATCCATGTTCTTGGGTTTTATTTATGAGATAACAGCAAATCAACAAGAACGGGAAGTTTTCCATCTGTTCTTAGTTCTTGAGTTTGAAGTGTATTCAAAATGTTGCACTGTACAGTACTCTATAGCTAAATAAATAAATTGTCATTGAGTTGACATCTCAATGTACGCAAACCGTATCACATCAGTTTGGTCCAACGACCAAGCGTATATGATACGGGTTGCGTATATTACATTCCTAGCGTGATGGCGTTCTTATTATAATATATTTCCAGTGTGTCATTATAGGTCATGCATGGGCAAACTTTTTTCTTGGAGGGCCGCATATGTGTGTTCAAAATGTTTCGCGGGCCGTCGTGTCAATTTTTTTTTACATAAAATCACAACAATCTCATTGAACAATTTTTTTATTCCCCCAAAAAAGAAATGCATATATCAATGGGAACTATGCAGTTGTCCACAATCATCAACAAGTTTATTAAAATTTGATATCGAATTGCTGGTACTAATGCACAACACAGACTGTAGTTGACATCAGTCAGAAGTGACCTGTTTTTTGGTTTGTTGATTTTTATGGTAGAAAAGGTCTGTTCACATATATGTGTGGAGGCAAAAATAACAAACATTTTGCTTGCAGTCTTTCAACTGTGAAAATTTTGTTGGATTCAGATCTGCATAGAAATTTAACAGAATTTTATTAGCAAAATCTGCTTTCAATACACCTTCTGCCTGCAAGTCGATGAGTTCCATTTGGAGAGGAACTGGTGCTGTTGCAACCCCACAGCTAAAGGGAGATGTCAATATGTTGAATTATGGTTCCAGAGTTTTGAAGTCCACAAATCTTACGAATTCCTCATTCAGTTTGGAAATCTGACCACTATATTTTGCACAATATTCAGCCAAAACAGTCTGAGTTCCAAAACTGGGAAATGAGCAAAGTTTTCTGCACTAAGTTGCTTAGCAAACAGTTCCAGTTTGACTTGAAATGATTTTATAGCCATATCCAACTCATGTGCAAAAACACATTTACCTTGCAGTTTCGTGTTTAATTCATTCAGCTTATCCATGACGTCAACAGCAAATGCAAAGTTACAAAGGAATTTTTCATCTTTAACCAAGTCACATAAATCAGAAGAAATACTTTCATATCTAAATATAACACAATTTCTTCTTTTAGGTTCCACATTCGTTTCAACACTTTTCCTAAACTTAACCAGCGAACATTAGTACGATAGAGTAAATCAGTTAATTCTGATTCCATGTCATCGAGGAAGGTTCGAAACTTTCAGTGATTGAGACAGACCTCTTGCTCCACAGGATCAATAAAGTGTTTGAAATCAAGAACAGACTTACAAAGACTTTCTTGATGGATGATACAGTGAAATGATAATACTGTGTGATCTGGACAATTTTGTTTCACTTGATCGTTCAACAATTTCACTAGTCCTGAATGCTGTCCAATTAAAGAAAGAGTTCCATCAGTGGTTATGCTTGCTAAATTATCTAACTTTAAACCAGAATTAGACAAGCACTTTTTTAAATTTTCGTGCAAATCTTGGCCCGTGGTAGTATCTTTCATGGATTCCATTGAAAGCAATTCTTTACTGATTTCAAAATCGTGCTGGACGCCACGTTTAAAAATCAACAATTGAGCTGTATCCTGGACATAAGTGCTTTCATCAAGTGCCAGAGAGTACCATAGAAAATTCGAAGCGGTTTGAAGCAGTTGATTAATCAAATTGGAAGAAATATCCTCAATTTTCCGCACCACAGTTCTGCGTGATAAACTAATAGCCTCAAATTTGGATTTTGCCCGAGGACAGACAACATTACTTGCAGCCAGCATACAGTCCTTTATAAATTCACTATCAGAAAATGGTTTATTGTGTTTTGCAATACTATTTGCAATAGGAAAACTTGCTTCGGTGGCATCCTTTTGAATGGTAGATTGTCTTTTTAAAGTAGTTTGCTCCTGTTTTAACTTTTTCAACAGGTCATTAACCTTGCGCTCCGAAAAATTCTGACAAAGATTAGGATGTTTTGTCTGAAAATGCCGTATCAGATGGTATTCCCTGAACATTGCCAGATTGTCACGACAGATGAAACACACGGCCTTTATTCCCATTTCCGTGAAGAAGGACTTTCCAGTCCATTCAGAGTTAAAAATTCGGCACTCACTATCTATTTTTCTTTTCTTTTCTGGCTTGGAATTACTCAGTGTATTATTAATTTTGTTTTACCTAAAATAATAAAAAAATTATATATTAATTAGATATAAAAACCAACAATATTACAAACAAAAATTTTACATTACATATAAATTACAACAACATTAAATAAAGCATAAAAGAAACGATCACAACTATTTTCAAAAAATCAGCGCTGTGTGCAGTTACTGTTCCTACGATCAATGAAAACAATAATTCCATATCTATTTTTAAAAATTTGGTCTCATGTTTTATGAAATAATATTTTTTCTTAAACATGTCTCCAAGATCAACAGTGCGGCTTATATTCGGGAGAATACGGTATTTCATTTGTTAAGAAAAAATGGGTACTTACAAAGCTTTGGGTCGGGAATAGGTGGTCTGGTAAGTAGGTCTTTCTGGCAATCAATGGCATGTGGTTCTGATTTCGACCCACTGAATATTTCCTTAAATAACCACAATACACAACCAACAAAATTCGTTAAGGCCAACTAGTTGACCCTGAAAATTCGGAAAAGACGTCATTATTCTTCGAAATTGCACAAAAGCGTCCGCGCAACATTAAGAAAATGTGAGAAAACGTTTACAGTACGTAAGAAAACGTTCGTGCAACGTAAGAATACATCTGTACAACACCTTTTTTTTAAAGTAAAATAATTTTAAAAGATAAAAATTTTTAATATTTAGAAACTCATGGCGGGCCGCATAAAAAGGTTTTGCGGGTCGCATGCGGCCCGCGGGCCGTAGTTTGCCTACCACTATTATAGGTAATGAATATTCATGCGTGATAGCTTGTCGAATGATGCAAGGACAAGCGAATGGAGATAAAAATCAACCTTGCCTTTAGAGGCATGCAAATTAAGAATTGCAATTTGAAAATACGCAGTGCATCATACACGTTAATTGAAAATAAATTAACACCCCCGAAAGAGAGTAAAACGCAAATCTTAAAGTTAATACTTGAAGTTTAAAAATGGCTAACTCGTCAGTTGTTTGTTGAGTTAGTAAATAGTTTACCGAAAAAAATTATCAGCAATGTTTTGTTTATAGATATGTTCGAGTTCTTGTTATTGAATAAGTAAAAATTCAATTACCATAGGAAGAAAATGTGTTTTCTTATAAGCAGTACAGTTACGTGAAGTTTGTATCAGTGGTTTGGTGAACAGCTGTTTATTCTAAAAATTGTCAAGGAGGTTTTGAAAGTCTTTGTGCAACTGGGATGGGTAGTTAGTGGTTATTTTGTTCTTAATAGTTGACGAGTACTTTGCTATTTTGCATAAAAAATTCCTTTTGGTAGAGAATTCAGGGCAGTGCCGTCATATGTAGGATGATTAGTTCTTTTGTAGAGTGAATATATAATCTAAATATATTACAATTTATACTTTTAATGGTTATTGAGGTAATATAGTTTCTTTATTTTGTAACATAGATACCAAGAGCTAGCACCATTAAGTATGGTGTTTAAAAAGAGATTTTATTAGATGCGATTGCCAAAGACACAAATTCTATATTTTGATCTCATTGTAAGAAAGAAAACTTTCTATAATTTTTAAAAATAATCTAATCCTCGGTAGCATGTTATTGTCTCTGAATGTCTCGGCTGCCCGAATGTTAACCACAATTTTTTCAAAGCCTACAATAGGTTCCTTTTAGACTCGTGCATTCCTTTAATCTTATAAAAATATATAATCTAGGAGGCCATGGTGTAGATTCACCTCTTCTAATATTTATATTTCAGAGAGATTTTTGATTCAGGAGGTTTTTCGCTCGTTTCATAATGTGCTCGCGTACTATCATGGTGGAAACATGGTGTTGTGCAGCATGAAGCAAGTACACATCGATAGCCGTTAAAGTGGTTTTTGAGTACAATTTTATTATCAACAACGTTCTCAGTCACTGTTTTTCTAAAAGGACTAATTTTTGTATATTTTAATTGAATGTTACTGTACATTAAAGCGAGATTTAATAATAATCGTTTATCCCTATCTATAATATAGTTTGCGATATTGGGTATACCCATATAAATGATCGTTTATGGACACACTAATATTTGGCCACAGACAGTACCAATCCCTACGTTTACTCTTCCCGCAGTTTTGTTTATTAAGTTAATATCATACATTTTGTAGCCATGGTTGGAATAGTGGCATTTCGATCGTCCACTACGAGCAACATCTTCAGCACCGGTTCTTCTTTTCTAATTTGCTCTTTGTATAATATATTAACCCTATCATCATGAACGACATAGGTCAAAGGAAATATAGGAGTCTCAGGAATCGATAAATAGGAAATGCAGGTTAGCAAAGGAAGAGTGGTTGCAAGTGAAATGCAAAATATTGAAAGTGGGAAAGCTAAAGGGGATGCAGCTTACAGGAAAATCAAAGAAACGTTTGGACAATTAACCAAGTTGTACCTATCTAAGGGACCCAAATGGAAAAATACTTACAGGCAAAGAAGAAAAGTCTGACAGATGAAAGAACACAGAAGGATTTATCAAGGAAGAAATCGTAGTATTCAAGTACTCGAAAGTGAATAGACAGTTGATAAGGATGGGAAGAGTTACAATATACTTAGGTATGAGTTTGGCAGGGTATTAAAAGTTCTGCGTAGGAATAAGACACTTGGAATTGATGAAATCCCATCAGATTTGCCAAATACTCTGGGGATACAGCTTACACAAATCTACAATCTGGTAAGTAAGATGTATGAGTAATGAGACAGGTGAAGTACCTATTGATTTAAAGGGGAATGTGATTATTCCAATACCAAAGAAGGTAGGAGCTGACAGAAGAAAATCTATCGAACTATAAGTTTAGTTAGTCATCCTTGCAAAGTTCTAACCAAAACACTCTACAGGTAGGTGGAAAACCAGGTAGAAAGGGAATTGGGAGGACTAGTTAGGCTTTCGAAAAAATGTTGGAACACATGGAACACAGGATTAGGAAAACGAGTCCACGTTTTTGGCTTTTATTGATCTAGAAAATGTTTTTGACAATGTTGATTGGAACAAATTCTTCGCGATTATGAAAAGTGAAATATAATACATCCAACGAAGGTTATTTTCAATTTGTACAGACAGTATACCTCAGTGGTAAAGGTCGGACTTGGAAGAGAGGCAAGCGTTGAGAGGAATTGAGGCAGGAATCTAGTCTATTTCATATGCTGTTTAACTTGTACTTAAAACAAAAAATGAAAGGAGTCAAAGAAAAATGTTGGAAGGTGTTATAACTACCAGTTCACTTACACATAAACGTACTTTACTTTAGAGTTTGGTTATACAGAGGGCGTAACACTCCACAGATTTCTCCATAATGAAACAACAGTAATTAACTAAAGAACGGCTTATATTTGTTTATAGAGGTAGTTTAAAGCAGACCCAGAGTTCTTTGTAAACTGACTCTTGGTCTTTATTCGACGATAGGGTTCTCGTTATGGTAAGCGGCGGTTTTTGCAAATTTAACGGTGAAGTCGTTGTTCAAACCTACAACTGTTTAGAGTATCTGTAAAGTATTTAGAGAAAAGAAAGGTAATGAATTCAACAGGTAACTTCACTGCATCACGCAATAACTTTCAATACGTCTGTTCATGAAGGTAGGCCAAGATATACTTCTTGTTAATCGTGTACTTTTTACACGAAATCGTCAAAATCTCTCCAACCGTCAAACATTCCCATTGATTGAAGAAATGACCGCACATTACTTCGAACGTTAGTAAATGTGTGTTTTATCAGATTCTATTTAATTAACTATAGGTTCTTCACCTACCAGTGCGTGGGAATCCAACAACCACAACCACCATGCGTGTTAACCTACCTAAATTAATGATGGGGAAGAATGATTTGAATTTCGAATTCAAAATGCCCTAAGTATAATATTAAAATAAAGCTCGTAACGCCGAAAAGCTAACAGTCTTGAAATTAAGATATTAAAGTCTGCAGACTACAGTATCATTTTATCAGAGTCATCAAGGGATATAGAGAAATTGCCGAATGTCATGGAATCTATTTTGAAAAACGATTATCTGATGACCATAAAGAAAAAAAAACAAAGATGTTGGAGTGCATTCGTGTAAGATCAGGTGAAGTAGGTATCAAGATTGGAAAATATAACATTGAAGGAAATAAAAAATTCTGTTACTTGAGCAGTAAAATAACCAGAGACTGTAAAAGAAAAGAGGATATAAAGTGTAGATTGGCACAAGCAAGGAAGGCATTTCTGAAAAGAAATATTATGACGTCAAAAATAGATTTGAGTATTAGGAAAACATTTCTGAAGGGTTTGGTGTGGGGCGTAGCTGTGTATGGAAGTGAAACGTGACCGTTAAGCAGTACTGAGAGAGAATAGATGGCTTCGAAATGCGTGTTACAGCGAATTTTAAAGATTGGGTGGATAGTTCAGATCTCAAAATGAGAAGATATTGAAGCGCATTGGTGAGTGCAGAGTTCTGTATCGGAATGTTAAAAATGAGAGATATGATAGTAGTATAACTATGGAGAAGCTGGGACAGCCCTTTTTAAAGGGTCATAAATATCTTGTAAAGGGTGTGTGTATTATGGAAAAGAGAAGTATGTATGTGTGAAGGTCACGTATGTGTAGGTGTGTGTGTGTGTTGGTATTAGTTAGGTTTGAGGATAACGATAGTATGGCTATGGAGAAGCTGGCCGGCCCTTTTTAAAAGGATCATAAATATCTTGTAAAGGGTGTGCGTATTATATAAAAGAGAGGTATGTATGTGCAGGTGTGTGCGTGTAGGGTGTAGGGTATGTATGGTTTGTCGGTGATGTTAACGTGGAAGTCGTGCCGCCCTCGTGATAAAAGTGTGTGTGTAGATATCGATCGGGGGCGGTGTTGTTGTTGTTTTATTTTCGAAAAGAAAGGTATGTATCGTTATGTGTATAGGTGTGTAGGGGGCGTGCGTGTTTTAGTCTAAGACGAAATATCGTAAGGGCGCGCAAGTGGTGCGAACGTGTTTTTGTTTTAAGAGTGTGTTTTCGGATTATCTCATCGGACACGTGCAAGACGTTTCAAGTAATCTTTTAATAATTTGAAAATGTTACGCTCGATGTGTCGTAGGCAATTATGATGAAGTATAAGAAGAATAAGGCTGGGGAAATAACCGCAAGGTTTTTATTACAGGTGTCGATAAGAAAAATTGCGTGCTGCGTTTGTATTTGAAAAAAATTTCTCCCCTACTACGAATAATAGTTTCGTCGTCTTGGTAAAAGAATATCCAAAATATTTTTCTATTTATTATTGTGTAATTATTCGAACGGTAAACATCGTGTGTCGAAAGTGTAAAAATGTCTCAAGCTTCGGACGAATTAAAATTCCAGACGCGCCTACCTCAACGCGTGCAATTTTAAAACAATTGAAAAGTGCTTGCAACGTAGGTCGAAAACGTCACTATGAATCGATGCTGCTAAATCTGAAATGTAATCAGATCGTTTCTAATGCAAAAGCAAGCGTGATAGGGCGATCAGAGGGCAGGTATTAGTAAAAGAATGGATCCGGCGATAATACTAGTGCGAAGGACGACGACGAGGGTTATGCGAACGACGTCGAAGTCGACGATCCTGCTGAAAATTTCGATAGATTAACATCAAAGAAGAATGTCAAAAGACGTAGAACGTCGAACAATATCGTGTGGGTCGATTTGAAATCGGCTTTCGCCCGCAGGATACGTTCGAGTGCTGTGGTCAATTTATATCACATAGATCCCATGCAATTTTTAGAAGATGCATTCGCCCTAATAGAGCGACGTTTGAGAAAATGTTTGAGAAAATTTGGATCTCTTAAAATTAATTTCGTGTTTAACGGTGAATACGTAAAGCCCAACGCATCAACATCATCGTCTTCAGAAGCCGTGGATACATCGTCGTCATCATCATCGTCGTCATCGCTCAGACATTTTACTACTAAAAATTATAAAATTTTAAAATTGAAGACTTTCAAACTCAAGTTAAACCCGAAGCCATTCAGGAATTGAACAATAAACTGGACGAATATACCGAAAAGCAGAGCGGGTTAGCTCTTTCGAGAATATTAAATTTAGGCGTCAATATAAATCATGCAGGAACCTATAGTATGCATTCTTAAGGAAGGGGATAAGAAAATTGTCTACGAGATGATATGTTTATTTTAATAATCATATACGTTTGTAATATAGAAGAATGTTGACGGTCGAGGATCTTACGAAATTACCGCTCGAGTATATCGAGAGGCATGCAAGTAAAGACGTCGCCAGAAATTTCGATAAATTACCGGAGTATTTGCAAAACAATTATGGACGCATCGCTATTGTTTAGCGCATGGCTTACAATCGTCGTCGCATGCAGATCAGATAGATGGACCTCCTCTGCAAATAAAATCGTGTCCTGAATGCGCATGTTCTACCCCATATGTACGCGCGCACAACAACACATCGCAGCCCTGCAATAAAACCTTTGAATGCAATTAAAATGCTCATTGTTCGAAATGACTCCTAAAGGACCGCCCGCAGCCGTCGCAGCATATCTCGCCTACTCTTTAATATGTAATAATTACCTATACATATTTAAACCGAGCGTGCCCTCCTGGCAAAGAAATCCGGTTCCCGTAGATCCTCCGAATGCATTCGTATGTTTCGAGGTTGTTGAAAATAAAGACGTTTTGGCATTGTCGAAGTCCGAGTCGTCACAACAACAACAACAAATAAGATGCTCTCGCTCTAAAGATTGGAAACGTATGGAATTAATTACCATGCAGCTGCAACAGCAATGGCAGCAGCAGCAACAGAACCATTCGGAAGAGGTTCCCTTATCGCCATCATCAGAGACGTCGTCGTCGTCGTCATCGTCCGCGGTATCGAGAGACCTTTTAATTTATAAAAGTTATCTAGAGGAGGAGGAGGACGCCTTCAACGACGACGAGAAATAGAAAACGTAGATGGATCCGGCGACGGCGAGGACGGCGACGACGACGACGACGACGGTGCCGAATGGTTGAACAATGGATCCGCGGGCGATTGTGTCGGAGACGGAGTTGGCATCGATCCTTTTCTGATGTTTAAAATAAGATTTAAATATAATAGCAGTTTTACGGAGACCGAATGGTACGTCATGCCATGGAATCATAAACGAATCGCCTTCGAAAGAGAAAGAGAGCGAGAAAAAAAAGATCGAGAATTTGATAGTTCAGATGGTGTATGGACGTATTTAGAACACATCGTACTTATGCAATTAATAGGAGCGTGGGCATACTACATCTATTACAAATATAAAATAAACTATGCGCGCATGAGCAACATCGTTTGAGCTCGAACGAAAACCTACGCATGCAAAATAATTTTCAGTTCTAACCGGGAGGTATCTTCGTTCAGGGTGTGTATGTGTGCGTGAAATTTTGCACTTAATTAAATAGCAATTATGGTGAAGTATATTCAAGACGAAAATAATCATACAAGTGGTGACGACAGTCAAGTATTTTAAATAACGATGATGATGACGTAATTTCGTCATCATCATCATCTACGTGCAGTATCTGGATCGCCGCAAGTTTTGTCAGGTATTCATGTCTACGATAACGATCAGGCGATGGATCCCCTGATATGTAGCACCGAATACCGATTGAATTCCTCCAAGGAGAATGCGCAATGGTGCGCTCACGGTCATACGATCGAAGTGGGCTTAACCAAACGAAAGAGCAATATGGATTTTAGCCCTGTTATCAGACTTATATGCCCCAACAGATTTTGTAAAGAAGGCGAATTGCAAATGGACGAAAACGAGTGGAAAGATTTGTCGTCTATCAATATCGAACATAAATTTAGAAAATTTTTTTCCAACCGCTCGGATACTGCCACGGTTGCATCTGCAGGCGCTACCGCCGCCTCCGTAGTCGCAGACGTATGGCACTGGAGGCGTGAAATGCATCAGACGATCGACGGATACTTGGAAGTGGAATTTAAAGACGAATACGAGTCCATTCATAGAGTCGAGGTGCAAACTGCTGCGGCTCTCGCCGCATTAGAATCAACAACAACAGGATCCGGATACAATGTTGCGCGAATTTCTCTCTCCGCGAAGAATTTGCAAAAGTGTTTACTCTAGCGCCTCTTATAATGCTCAAATTAGAAATATTGAAAGGACAAGATTTTCAAGAGTTCTACGATAGAAATATAGAGTGCGTCGCCACTTGCCTTCCCGAAGAGTTCGGAGCTTACGCGTATAACAGGTGCAAGAGCAGTAGCGGCGACGGCGACGACGATGGAGGTGAAGGCGTCCCCCTCCTCGAGGATGCTGGACTTTATTCGAACGTGCAGGATCAAATCTTATGTCGAGTCGAGATGATAAGCGAATACGTATTTGGAAATCCATCCCTAAGTACCCTAAACGTTCTTTACGACATCAACAGACTCGGCTTATTAGAAATCACGCGCCATTTCCCTCACGAAATTGTCGATGACGTATTATGTTTATATCAAAAGAATTTAAATGTCGAAATGAAACCTTTGTATTTTAAAGATAGTGTATGATCCTTTTTGTAAATAAAATTTATTCTGTATGCAGTTATTTTATATATATATATATATATATATATATATATATATTTAAATTGTTACGTTATTGCAGAGAGATGTTAGTCAATGTTGGTACACGGGGTGAAGGGTTGTTCAACAACCTCTTAAATAAATTGCCCTTCGAACTGCACCTTCCTGGTCATAACTTCTGCGGTCCCGGAACCAGGCTACAAGAGCGTTTAAATCGCGGAGACAAAGGTATTAATCCTCTAGACGAAGCGTGCAAGCAGCACGACATCGCGTATTCGCATCACAAAGACGTGGAGCGCAGGCACGAGGCCGACAAGGTCTTGCAAGAAGCGGCTTGGCGGCGAGTCAAGGCCAAAGATTCTAAGTGGTCCGAGAAGCTCGCAGCGTTGGGCGTAACGGCTGCAATGAAAGCGAAACGCAAACTAGGAATGGGAATAGACAAGAAAATGGCCGTGAAACTGGATCGTCGACAGCGAGGAGGACGACGACGACGACAAAAACGACGACGTCGAGTACGTCGATGCTCGGGTAAATTCAAAGACAATAACGGTAACGTCGGCAGAAAATGCTCCTTCAGAGGCGGTCTTATAAGTAAAATATCTAAAGAAATCAGAAAACAAAGCATCAAGAGTAAAGGACACGGAGATGCTTCGCATAATCGTCTCATTTCGAGCGCGATGAATGCTGCAAAAATTATAGTCAACAGGATGGGAGGTCGTTCGAAAATTAAAGTTCCGCGCATAATACCGGTGCCCAAACGAGGAGGCTTATTGCCTTTGATTCCGATATTTGCGGGTCTTTCGGCGCTCGGAGCACTGGCGGGCGGAGCGTCGAGCGTCGCAAACGCCATCAATTCTGCCAAAAATGCAAAGAGGTATTTCGACGAGAACGCGCGTCACAACAGAGCCATGGAAGAGAAAAAAGTCGGCAGCGGATTGTATTTAAAGCCTCACAAGAAAGGTAGCGCCTTGTACTTGAAACCTTATCCGGGGGATTCAAAAAACGGATGACTTCGATGGTGCCGAGGAATGCTAAGCTCGCCGCCACCACCACCACCACCACCACCACCCTTACACCTCCCATGCGCGCATTGACCGATCTCGATCTGCACAAATATGCTAAAGGTGTTCCGTATTTTAGAGGCGTGTACATGCGAGACGAGTTGCCGCTAAAAGACGCGACGGAAGCTTAGCACCGCCGTGGCGAAACGAAAGTGGTATTATAAATTTAGACGATGGATCCGGTCCGGACACGCATTGGGTCGGTTATAAAAAAAGGGCCAATACGGTGATATACTTCGATAGTTTCGGAGACCTGAGGCCTCCCGAGGAAGTCTTAAGATATTTTCACGGTAGCGATATATATTATAACGTGGAAAGGGAGCAAGACTTTAACACGATCGTGTGTGGTCATTTAGTATTGAAATTTTTACATAAAAGAACCATAATGCCCTCGGAGCGCTACAGTCATGTCTAGGACATTCACGATATTCGGGTATGGAAATACCATCAGCAGCGGTACGCTATACCCACCTGTGAGACTGAACGATGGCGGTACGTACACCTGCGGCTTGGTGGGTCTTTACACGTGCAACACCGTTCGAAATATTTACGAGGGAAATAATAAGTTCTATTACGATAAAGATAAAGAAATCACCATCGACGAGGGATGCTACGAAATAGACGAGCTAAACACGTTCCTGAGAAAAAAGATATTGGAGTCGGCTAAAGCCAACAAAGAAATTAATTCGTCCGTAACTTTGGACGACGACGGATTGGTCGACGGCTTGTTTTCTTTAAGAGCTAATAATAATACCCTAAAGTGCGAAATAAAATCGAAATACTCCGTAGACTTCACGAAGCGCGGCAACATCGGTCGAATGCTGGGATTTTATGATCGAATTTTAGAGGAAGGTCGTTCGCATACGTCCGATCGCGATGTGGAAATAATTTCGGTATCTAATATTTTCGTAGATACTAACATTACGACGGGAGCGTACCGCAATAACCAACTTTGTCATAGCATTTACGAATTTGGCCTAACCGTGCCCCCAGGCTACAGCATAGAACAACAACCCAGCAATATAATTCGTTTCCCTCTGTGCGTGGACGAATTCGATAACATTACGTTGAGACTGGTGGATCATACGGGTGAAGCGGTTAATTTTTCGAAGGATACGTACCTTTGCGTTCGCCTAGAGCTAAGACGCGAATAATAAAATTATTATTAAGTTAAAATGGGCGTCGTTTACGATGACGAGCGTCAGCATCAGCAGCAGCAGCAACAGACGTTAGCCGCAGTCGTCAATATACCTAAGAAAAATCCGCGCGTTGGGCATTGTTATCGTCGTTGCTGCCGAAGTCTTCTTCTTCTTCTTCTTCTTCTTCTTCTTCCTCAAAAACAAGCCTATATAAAACGCAAAAAACGTTCTCGAAATCTGCAGTCGCACGCAAATCATCGTTAGGCCATAACGAAATAAAAAGCGGAAGAGGTGTGAAAAAGCGACATCATATTAAAAAGAAGAGGAAGAAGAACCTCGCTCTTAGTCGCGCAGACGCAAGTTTCTTAAAAGCGCTCGGCTACAAGCTTTTGAATACGAGAAAGAAAAAAAGTACTAGAAATGGCTAAACGTGGCGGTAAAATACGTGGTGATTTTGGTAGTAGCACGAGAATGGTCGCAGATCACATCTCGTCGGTGATTAGTTCCCCTTTGAAGAAATTACGTTTCGACGAGGTGGCCAAATTAGACGTATTCAAAAGGCCTCGCTACGAAGAGACAATTTCGAAAGAAGATTATTATTCGTATTTACCCTTCACGCGAAACACAGACCACAGCGATAGAGTGATTATAGAAATCCAAAATTCCGATGCTATAACCGCAACCTACGACAGTTACATTAATATTAAGGGAACGTTTTCGGTGAAAACCGAAGGTAAACCGTATACTATAACGAACAACGCAATATTATTCTTGTTCGATGAAATACAGTACAAAATGGGGAGCACGCATGTGGTCGACGTTTGTAAGCAGCCTGGTATAACATGCACGATGAAGGGTCTCGCTTCGTATCACAAAAATTCAACGGTTTGAGCAATAGCACCTGGGACCCTCGAGGAGATACAAACGCCGACATTTTTAAGAACGGACGCTTCTCGTGCAATGTGCCTCTAAAGCATATTTTTGGATTTTGCGAGGATTATAAACGAGCCGTCGTAAACATGCCGCAAGAGCTTGTTTTAATTAGATCCAAGAGCGACGTCAATTGTTACAAGAGCGACGAAAACGAGCTAACATTTAAAATTACTAAAATATCGTGGGAGGTTCCGCATTTAAAGCTTAGCGATGAATCGAAATTAAATTTATTCCATCATTTGCATAAAATCCCAGAATTGTGGTTTACTTTCGTCGCTGGGAGCTTCACGAGTTGCCGTCCTTTCCGTCTTCGAAAATTCACGTTTGGCGTATTAAGAATTCGAACGAATTAGAAAAACCTCGATGGATTCTATTTACTCTTCAGCATGGCAAGTATGATAATGCGAAGCAATCGGCAGCCCAGTTCGATCACTGCAATCTGACAAATTTAAAACTATACCTTAATTCCCAAGAATTTCCACTTCAAGATATGAATTCGGACTTTGCCAATAACGATTATTCGACCCCGTTCATGCACTATTCGAAATTTCCGGAAAACTATTATGCAGGCGCGAGCAATTTGAGCTACGCTCTGTGTTGTTTGAACGACTATCAGCAATTTGGCAATTGTCCCGTGTTCGTGATCGATTGCAGTCGTCAAGAAGAATCTATTAAAAATTCGGCCGTCGATATACGTCTCGAAATCGAATCCAGCAACATTTTCGATCAAACCACTAAAGCATACTGCTTAATTTTGCACGACTCTATATTCGAATACGATCCGTTTACGGAAATCGTTACGCGTCATATTAGCGAATAATAGACATGAAGGTTATTAAACAGAAACAATCTCTACCGGTTGCAATTATGGATCTAACGGTCGAGCAGGATGATACTTATTCCTATTTTGGAACGCGCAAAAGCACGGAGATCTCTTACCGGCCAGCATAAGATGCATCGTATGCGGACCTTCTGCGTGCGGTAAAACAAACCTGATTTTGAGTTTGTTACTGGCACCCAACGGATTGGAATTTGAAAACGTTTACATTTATTCCAAGTCGCTATTTCAGCCCAAATACGATTTTTTGAGTCGAGTTTTGAGACCGATCAAGGGACTAGGCTATTACGAATTTAGCGAAAATTCTGAAATAATTTCACCGCAAGATGCTAAGAGTAATTCGATTTTCATTTTCGACGACATTCAATGTCACGAACAAAACGCGATTCGTCAATATTTTTCAATGAGCCGTCATAAGAATATAGACGCGTTCTACCTCAGCCAATCGTATGCAAGAATACCGAAGCATCTTATTCGCGACAATACAAATTTAATTATAGTTTTTGCAAGACGAAATGAACTTAAGACATATCTATTCGAGCACATTAATACCGACATGAGCTTCGAAGATTTCAAAAGATGTGCCGTCTAGCGTGGGAAAAAAAGACGGCGATGGCAATAAAGCCGGATACGGATTCTTAGTGGTAGACAAAGAAAAGCCATAAACGAGGGCCGCTACCGTAAAGGATTCGATCATTACATATGTATTTAAAATCACGACGTTCGAGCGAACTTTCATCAACGCAATGTCTGCGGCTGCGATGAGACGAGGACGACGACGACGTCACTCTACGAATTTAAATCGAGCCGTAGTGCAGGCCACTAAAACGATAAGAAAAGTTTTAGATTTTAAACGAGATCAAAATCGAGCTCAATTAAAATACGGAATGAAGCATGCTCAATTACTAGAACCGTTAAAATCGCTATCAAAATTCTCTGCAAGTAAAAATCCTAATTATATTCGACGTCAGAATGCGGAGCACGAATCTGATAATGTCGGCGACGGTTCAGATGCCTTACTTAAAAAGTATGCCGACATCCTGTCCAAAAGCGAGGATCCCAATATAGACGATACCGGAATCGGCATTCAATACGACGACCTTTCGAATAAATGGTCTATGGGCAATTCAGAGTTAGCTATTGCAGACGACGGATCTACGATTAATATTAGAAATAAAAATATCCTATTACGGAGGGCTTACTTCGATTGTTAACTTATAAGAAAATCCTTCGAATAAGAAAACGCCTGCTGGCAATCCTTCCGAGCTAGATGTAAAAATTACATCGATATTTTGAAGAAAACCAATGCATATAATAAACTGTTTCGCAAGGATCTGCCTAAAACGCCCAAATATAAAAATTATATCGTTCCGAATTTAACACCGTCGCCCGTGGCGACTAAATATCTACGCCTCCTCCCGCCGCAGCATGCTTCGTCGCCGTCACCGTCGTCGTTGTCGTCAAGAGAGATGAATACAGCATCGGCGACTCCTACGATTCCCATGCAATTACGATCCAAAATAACGAAGAAAAAGAAAGGTCTCGGTATGGATAATTTATCGAAAAAAAGACAGCCATCGAGTAATATAAGCAGAATTTGGCGATACAAAAAATTCGATAATTCTAATCATGAGATAGAATACGTTCATTGGGACTCGCCGGCCGAGCTGGTGAGCCGGCTTCGTTTGTTGATGGCCGAACGTTCGGCGGGCAACAATAGCTCTCAGAATCAAAACGAATTTCTTTCTATTATATCCGAATTAAAGGAGGCGAAATTAATCGCCTAATAAAATATACACGTTCTATAGAATAGTCTCAGAAATAAAATGGTCGTCGATAAATTTGGAAGAGCGTATGTTGCCAGAGACTCTGGAGGCGGAGGGTTTGGTAATACCGCTGCGCGCGGGCCTCCTGGTGTAGGCTTTAAACTAACTCCGGAAGGCGATTTCAACATAGAAAATAGAAAACTTTGCAACGTAGGCAATCCCGTGACCGGAACGGATGCGGTAAATAAACGAAGCGCCTTGGTATTGGACGAGGACGAGAAAATAGTTAACTTGAAGGATTTTAGAATAGTGAATTTGGCCGATCCTAAAAATCAAACGACGGCGTAAACTTAAAATTTTGCAGCGAAGAACTCAATCTGCGTATAGGCAAAGCATTGGAAATATGTTTGACCGCTTCATCTTCGGGAAAACGCATGCTAATAAGAAACTTAAATTTGACGCCAAATCGCGATCCATTGTAAATTTGCACGACCCCAGAGCTCGGCGATGCCGTTAACAAGAGATACGTGGACTCGACGTTGTCAGAAAAAGCGCAAAATTTTATGAAACTAACCACGATCGACGACGGTAAGGCCAAGAACTTCGACTCTCGAGGCTTGAGAATTGTCAACATAGGCGAGGCCGAAGATGAGCACGATGCCGTTTCTAAGTTCTATGTGAACGCGAGAATACAAAATCTTATCGAAGGTGTCGCCATTCACCGCGATAACGTGATCATTCGAGATGTATTGCAATCGGTCGTTCAAGTGTTGAACGAAGTTGTTTTAAACACGAACTTCCTGATTTTCAACCACTTGAAATTAGACGGAGTCAAGACGTCTGCTGGAGCGATTTACAATTTCACAAAATTAATACCGACGTTATAAGACACCTGCACGTGTTATTGGAGCAAGATAAAGCCTCGTCGTCTAACTCTCATACTCGTGTCAAACCTTAAAAATGTCTAAGAAATATAACGATAAGGAAATACTAGTGGATGAACTGCACAGAGGGGTTAGAATAAATTTTCCACGTCGAAGAACGATCATCAAATCTTATCACGACTTATTCCAAGCCGATATTGCTGAATTTATTCCATATTCGAAATATAATAAAGGGCATAAGTATATTCTACTCGTGATCGATTGCTATTCGAAATATTTATGGACGAGACCGCTTAAATCCAAGAATGGTCATGAAGTCACATCTGCGATGCGCGAGATTCTAAATGAAATTAAAAGATCGCGGCCGCCTTTACCGAAAAATCTGCAAACAGATAATGGTACAGAATTTTATAACGGCCAATTTGCACGGCTGATGAAGGAATAGGGCGATATTAATCATTACCACATATAGCTCAATCAAAGCCGCCATCGTAGAACGTGCAATCAGAACGATAAAAACAAACTGTATAAAGCTTTTAGTCTGAGAGGCAAATGGAAGTGGATTGATATAATCGATTCGATTGTATCGAAATACAACGATACGGTGCATTCGACCACAAAAGAAAACCCCCGCGAAAACGCGTCTGAAAGTTTACGATAAATTAAAACTGGCGACTAGAAAACCTCGTTATGCCGTGGACGACTTTGTACGCATTTCAAAAATAGAAGTATTTTTCTAAGGGCTACAATGCAAACTGGAGCGAGGAGACGTTTAAAATATGTAAAGTGTTTCGAGCAAATCCGACTACTTATTTACTCGTCGACATGCATGGCGATCCAGTATTGGGACAGTTTTATGAAGCTGAGCTGCAGAAAACGAGAGTTCCAAATATTTACCTCATCGAGAAAATACTAAGGCGAAAAGGAACCAAAATTCTCGTCAAATGGTTGGGCTTCCAAGAGCCTTCCTGGATTCAAAAAGCTGATCTTATATATATTGTTACAAAAAATAAAACATTTGTTTTTATATTTTTATTATATAAATATGTTACATTTCAAAAATAAAAATTTGTTTCTTTTTTTGTTTGATTTTTTATTATACATTTTTTTTGATCTTGTAAAAAATAAGAAAGATAGAGACGCTACAACTGCGATACTTTGACATGCAGCAGCACTTAAAATGTATTATTTTAGTTTATTTTATACATAATATAAAAAAAATAAAAAATACAATGCAGTTTTTTTATCTTGCCTTGTTACAATATTTTAATTAATTTTATAATAAATATAAAAATAACAAAATACAATGCTTTTTCTTGATTACAATATAACAAAGAGAGCCTCTACAACAGCGCTTAAAATATATTTTTAAATTAATTTTATACATAATATAAAAATTAAAAAAATACAATGCGGTTTTATAATATAAAATACAAAAGACAATGCAATTTCTTTCTCGTTACAAGATTTTAATTATTTTTTATAATAAACATGCAATTCACAAAATAAAATATGGTTTTATTCAAAGGTCCTTTATTAGATAGTGCCCATGAGGCAAAGTATCTATTCCGTTAGATAAAATGTATCTTTTATCATCTTGATAACTTAAAGCAATTTTCGTCTGACGTATGGAATATACCTTATGCAAATATGATCGTATGCTATTTTGGTCTCGTTCTATAACTACTTTATTTCGTAACGTATCGAGATAGTGATCGAAACAGATTTGCCGATCGATAATGTACTTTTAACACCCTTAGCCTTCTTTATTATCTCACGGCCTTCTATTTTTAAAGAGTACATTTTCGATCGAAGGCCTAAAAGTGCGTTAAAATACGGCCTCTAGTTTGTCTTTCATAAGACCAATGACTTTTTATTAATTAAAGGAATTTTATAGATGTTATCGGGATCATAAGCGCTCGTATCAAATTTTTCTAGATTCGTCTTTATACACTCTTCATAGAAATCATTGCACGTCACACTATACAAAAGGCTGTCGGTGTCCATGTAGCATAATTCGCAATTATTTGCAAATTTTGCCTTCATGAAATCGTAGTGAAAATTATATAATTCAATTTTGATAATTCTAAGATGGCCATACCTATGTAGATAGGTTTGTTGAACTCTATCTCTGTTTTGCTCAATTCGATCGCGACCAGATTTTTGTCAAAATCGTTGCCGAATGGAAATTTGGTTTGGAAATTAAAGATAGAGCACCATACCGACCGCTCCAATGAGTCACTAATTTTATGACGCGTCTTTTCCTAACATTCTCCATTGTTTTACCAAAATGGAATTGTTTGCAAATTTATATAGATTTTGTGCAAATTCCGTTTTAGCTTCCGTGCGCATTCTTGTATTTAATTCGACAAACGGTCTCAACCAAGGAGACTGACCGAATTCTAAAACCTTATGAACGCGCGTCATAACTACGCCCGCAGATAAATAAACCTGGAGATTTCTGTAATGCACAACGTAGTTGAACTTTTCGTGAGAGTGCACATTAATTTTGAAAATTTCGAGCCCGGAGGCGTGTCCTGTTCTGGGCCATCGGCAACTCTTTCTGAGCGTCGTGAATGTCCGTAGGAAATTCCAAGTCGCATTCGATAATATAACCTTTATCGCTCGTAATGCTCACCGTTGTAACATTAAATTTTAATATTTCTTCAGGCGTTAGCCATTTGAAATCCCGTAAGGCAAATAGCAAGATTCGGCATGACCATAGAGATTATTAATATCTCCGTAAAATAAAAATTTATTCGGCTTGGATGGATCATACGTTTGGGGATAATATTTATTATTGGATTCTACATATCGTTTTACGACTTGAGTAAGGCCCCCGAATGCCTCTTTCGATCATTAAAACATGTCGACGTCACAAATTAGTTCTAGCCTGATTTTAGTATATAATAACATGCTAGACCACGAGTAGCTCGCCAAAGTCACAAAATTTAAGGGATCCAATTTGTATGTTTCAAGACAATTTTTCTAAAGTCTTGGAATATATCGCAAAGTAAAAGAATGTCGCATTTTAAATATAGGTCCGCGTAGTCGCCTAAATTTTGCATTTAAAAGTGCTCCATACGGTTTGCGCATGAATATATTCCGATTCTTCAATATGTGATTCATTAAGATTGCTAAAAACATTCTATAGGAGGAAGATTTTCTTCGCTTAATTTCAAATTGTCATCCAAATACTCGTAGGAAAAATACCATTGCGCATTAGCAATTTAATGCGATCCGGGTTTAGCGAGCTAAATTCCTTTTTTAAAACTTTAAAGTCATCGAAAGACAACTCGCATGCTAATTTTTCCAATGACATTGCCATAAAGCGAAAGGAATCTATGAATCTGAACGTCACATTTGCGTCGTTGTATTTTTAGAAAATGTTATGTATTTTCATTATTCAAGGGTATTATATTCATGGGGCCTTCGAAAGCGTTAGCAAGCTCTTTAATAATAAAATGAGCATCATAATTGCTCAAATTATGATAGACTACGGGAATAATTGGAAATAACCTAAAATTTAAATTACAGCTGCTATGCGCAACACCTCTTACAGAACCATTCATGTGATCGTGATCGATAACCTTTTCGTCGTCCGGCAAGAAATCGACTTCGCAAATAAAGCACGTTTTTGCCGTCGAGGCATCTATAGAGGACGTAGCAGGCTCGTTTTAAAAATGCGCTCCCATAACATATGGCAATATGTTTTAATTGTCGCACAAACCAAGAAATGCAGTCTGTGCCCGTGTATGAACTGTAATATGAAAGAGATTCGTCATATCCACAATAAAAATAATATCCTATTGAAAACGGAATATGTTCCTGGTATTTGAAAGTGCGTTCTGATTCGGAAGCTCTTTCGGTTTTTAATAAGGCATTCTATGTCAGAATAAACCACCATCGGCACAGGTATTTTATACTTAAAATCTTTAAATTGTAAATATTTGTTTTTTCGGAGGGTAAAATAACACGACACTCGTTAAGTTTTTCGCATACTTGCTCGTGGGCATCGAGACGTTTGCGATCGTAAAAATAGGAGAGACATCTATCGCATACGTAAAAGTGACCCGTATGTTTAGTTAATTGACCTCTCACAAGTGAGGCTAAATTTTTATAAGACAATAATGATATCTAACGCCCCGTTTATAATCTTTAATATTTTTTTAATTCTTCCAAACTTTTCCAACTTTATCGGCCTCGTCGCCGTCGTCGTCGTCCTCGTCGCCGTTGACGTCTTCGCAGTCGTCAGAATTAAATTTTGACGGCTCGTCGACATACGCATCTTCAACAATTAACAGATTAACGTGTTTATCTCGTTTTTGGCTAGTTAATTGTACCGGTGTTACGATGTATCGAGCGCGTTTTAAAATAAGAAAAACATTTACAGAAATATCATTCTGCTTTTCGAATTTCGATATATCCGATATAGGCATGGGGCTGACGAAATTTTTCATATTAAAATTTCTGCAAAATGCGGATACGAAGTTGTGCGATTAGCATGCTTACCTGCTGTAGGCTTAATTATTCCGGCTAAAACGCTCCAATAAAAGCATGAAAATCATTGTTTCTAATGTTTAAACAGGCCTTTTGTTTTGAATTGCGATAGGAAGAGGCATGAAACAACTCGCGTGAAACATATCATAGCATTTATTAATATTAACATTTAAAAATAATATTTCGGATAGCGTGAATCCTGACCCGTGCATTGCGTCGTTCTCTATTTTATCCAACAAGCGTGTTGCGATATTGCACGCAAACCACTCGTTAAACTTCTCTAAATTGCCGAAACAAATTAAAAGTTGGGCGTCGAAAAATACCTAGTTTGAAACTCATTTTCGTTGAGCGCGACGGAAAATTTGAAAAATCGCACGCTAACACGACATTAATTTTAAGGTTTACCGAGTGATTTTTAAAAATCGTATACAATTTGGATAAAATTAGTTTTTTACAATCTTCGATAAATAAATTAAGATCTTTATGTGCAACATTAATAATTTGAGCTGTTTGAATTCTCGATTTAAACGCAGACACGATCGGCTTCCAAACCAATTCAGAATGTCGAGGCGTGCTCCGAGAATACATCCATTGTTTAGGAACATTCTGCCGCAGTAGTTTTTTTAATAGATTTTTAAATAGCATTTTATATCTTTTCATATGGCATAGAAGATTTTCGAATAGATTCAGATAACTAGCCGAGAGCGAAGAAGAAGTTTGTTTCACCGTTCTTAAAATCGATTCGGTGTTGTGAATGTGTGATTTTAATATTCGAACCCAATTGCGAAATACTTTAGTTTTACGACATTTCGTTAAAATTGCGTGCACTTTTCGATACAACTGTAGCATCTGATCACAACACATCGAAACGCCCGCGTCCGCTTCGATTTTTCTGTTAGTTAACATTTTTTTTTTCGTATTTTAATGCCAACTTTCTGTATTTTGAACCGTGCAATTTTACTAATACGTTCGGCGTATCGTCTTTGGGCGATAAATCGCAGGACCATAAAATGGCTTCTAATTCGGCATGCAGTTCCGTTTTATTCTAACAATTTGTACGAGTTTAAAAATCTTATACAAAAGGATAAGTCTATAGCATATTTTTCTGAATCTGTAATTTTAGTTGATTTTATAGAAAATACATCTGTCGTTCTAACACATTTACTATAGACAAATAAATCGCCGATTTCATGCAAGCGCATGCGGAGGGTTTTTCTGCAAATCAACAAAGAATTAATAAATTGAGTTGAAAACACGAATTCTCTATTTTTTAAGTCCACGTATAGGCAATCGGTTCTTAGAATTGCATAAAAGAAAATGTCACTTTCACATTTATACTGAAAATTAAACACTGTTTTTAATGGCGATACGGCAGATTGATCTACAAATCTAAACAACCTAATACCGGCCGAGATGCTTTCGCTAATATTATAAAATGCCCTTCGGTCGTAATTACATAAATTAAAAAGCTTTTCTTTCATACGAGACACGTCGGTGAAGCAAAACGCTATTGTGTTAGAATACGAATCTTCTAAGCACGTTAAATTGTCGAACAAATTAAATTGCATGCAAAATAGAAAAAGGGCTCGAGACCCAATCAAAAACCGTCCCGATATTTAAAGTCTTTTAAATAAGCAGGCAATTCCTTGCATGCGATTCTATAAAATTATGTGGATAATCCGCAATTAGCATATCACGATTGTAATGGGTTGCTGATCTAATTCTATATTCAATACTCATAACTTTAAAAATCAAGATGTAAAAATACTAAAATTATAAAAATTAATTACCATGTATAGGTAGGTATTCTAGTGTGATGACGATACGGATGGCTTTTTTGCTCTTGCCGTTCTTGATTTTCCTTGGGAGGATCCGTGCGGGCTGATGATGATGGATCCTTTTGTTTTCGCCCATGCAGCAGAAGGAAATACTCGCTGCAGGATTAGGTTTACCTTTAAAATAAACGAATTTCGTATTAGTTTTTTAAATAAAAAATTAAAATATAAAATACTAACCAACTTCGAACGATCCTAGGTAGTGCAAACAAAGGCATTCCTGTTTATTCAGCTCTTCGATATCTTTGTCGCTAATTACGTCCGCGATTCTCTGCGAAAGGAACACAACGCATTCTTCTAATTCGACGAGAATGAGCCGAGAATTCTTCTTTGACTGAAGAGATTTGATGCTTAAAACCGGATAAGGGCGCTGTAGCTCGAGATCTTTGACTTTTACGGTCTTCTTCCTATCGATGCGGCTTACTGAATTGATTTTTTTAATTAACTCCATATTTTATTTCTAATTACGAATATAATTACATAAAGTTAAAAAATATATTTACAATTATTACCTGTTTTTTAATGCAAGCTGCACGATGACAAACACGTTGTACGACTCTCAAACTTATATTTTACAAGATAAAAATCCTTACAAGGGGCCCTCTATTTATATCGCTCCGAATGACGTACAATTTATTACGCATCTAATTTGCGATCCCAAGCACATACACGATTATGACATTAAATTAGCAATTCATTAGAATTAAATAGCATTGCCCTTGTCTGGGCAAAAAAAAGCGCCCATTCAAATTAAAACGCCATCTTTTATTATGCGGATATTGAAGTCGCATAAAAATTAATGAGGCATATTTTTTATTCAAAGATGTAAGTAACTAAAACATTTTCCCCGACTCGGCATCGATAAAGAATATAAAAATCCCAAACGTCTATATTTCGAGGATTTATGAGCCCATATTTGTTAAAAATAATGGGTTCCTATATAATTAATGATGCAAAACGATGTGTACTGAAATTAAAACTTACTCACGAACGATGTAATCATGAAACTACAGTATTTTCTTTACGCGTTCCAAGAAGCTATCTTTTATGCATACAATGTTTTAATCAAAAGCAATTCCCCGACTTCGATAATAAAAAATAATTATACAAACATACTCGATCATTTATATTTTAACTTCCTTTTCATACAATGAATGTATACTATACGAAATTTACGACCACTTTTTATTTCTCGGCAAAATACGATTTCGTCATCGTATATGCTTTGGTTCATATAATGCACTCAAATTATTAAAAGATTACTTAAAACGTCTTGCACGTGTCCGATGAGATAATCGTGACCCCGTTTTTTTTCTCTTGCCCGACGATCTGAAATCTCTGCGTTATTTTAAATACTTCATAACTGCCTACGACACAGCGAGCGTAACATTTTCAAATTATTAAAAGTTTACTTGAAACGTCTTGCACGTGTGTCCGATGAGATAATCGTGACCCCGTATTTGTATACGAATTAAATAGCGCACTTTCATCATCTTCTCTCTCGGAGGGCAAAAAATACACGCACACGTCATCGATCGAACCATCTTGAGCAAAAATACGATTACGTCAGTAGTATAGCTATGGAGAAGCTGAGACAGCCCTTTTAAAAGGGCCATCGCAATTTTTTTTCTTATCGACACCTGTAATAAAAAAACCCTTGCGGTTATTTACCCAGACTTATTCTCGAACGCGACCACCACCCCCGAAAACACGCTCTTAAAACAAAAACACGTTCGCACCACTTGCGCGCCCTTACGATATTTCGTCTTAGACTAAAACACGCACGCCCCCTACACACCTATACACATAACGATACATACCTTTCTTTTCGAAAATAAAACAACAACAACACCGCCCCCCCGATCGATATCTACACACACACTTTTATCACGAGGGCGGCACGACTTCCACGTTAACATCACCGACAAACCATACATACCCTACACCCTACACGCACACACCTGCACATACATACCTCTCTTTTATATAATACGCACACCCTTTACAAGATATTTATGATCCTTTTAAAAAGGGCCGGCCAGCTTCTCCATAGCCATACTATCGTTATCCTCAAACCTAACTAATACCAACACACACACACACCTACACATACATGACCTTCACACATACATACTTCTCTTTTCCATAATACACACACCCTTTACAAGATATTTATGACCCTTTAAAAAGGGCTGTCCCAGCTTCTCCATAGTTATACTACTTATGATGACTAGACAAATGTTGAGGCATGCGGGATTGATTAACTCAATATTAAGAGGAAGTATGTTAACATATTTTACTTTTATTTTTTATATTAAATCTAAGTATTTTTTATACGTTATTTAACATTGGATTTATTTTGGGGCGTGATTATATAGAAGCAGACCGAGGTTCGAATATACTAAACAGTTTCAGATAGATGTGAGATGTCTTAGTTGTGTGTCAATGAAGAAGTAAGCTCAGGTTATGTTAGCATGGTGAGCTGCGTCAAACCAACGTCATCGAGCTTTGTCATTAACTGCTTTTTAAGAAGATATTTTAATACAGCGCAATGTTCCTATTTTTCTATTTTGGAATAAATGTTGCCGATTTTACTTTAAATATCCATCGACATCACACTATTTGTCATACCGCAATAAAACTTAACAACTAAAAATGTGCACAATTTTACGTCGCCATCTATGGGAAAAAATTGTTGAAAGCATATGTGTGGAGCACAACACTGTACGGCTATGTAATGGGGACAGTCGCAGAAGCAGACAGAAAATAAGTTTTTAGAATGTGATGTTTTAGATTGAACATTTCCGGGCAATCCGGCGACTAATATCTCTTATAGGGAGGGTGGTACGACTTGAAGAAATATCCTCTAAATTGAGCTGTTGTGAAAAAAATACACCTATTTAAAACCCATTTATTAAGTCGGTAATATAACATTACCGTAAATAATGCCACGGTATCAAACTATTATAAGAAATTAACAGTTAACTATACTTAATATCACCCTGGTCTAACAACAATTACTTCAAGTCCCAATTCTAATCAATTAAAGATGTGACTTTTATGTAAACAAAAGTTCACGTATTCCATGTGATCAAAAAAAATAAACAAAACCTCCAAAAGATACAAAACCTATTATTATTACTAATAAAACATGCCATTCAGGGCACAAATTGTCTAAATCTAAACAAATAAGGCAAGTGCACGCGCCTTAAGTTTACCCACCCAGAAATTCACAATCACCCGGTTCGGCCGTTGATTTGGCCAGCTGTCGATGTCCACATACAATAACTTTACGTGAGATAACATTATTACAATTAGAAATTCTCTTTTTTCCAACACCCTCAAGTTAGTTTATATTGTGATAATAAATGCAGACACACTACGGCCTACAACTGAGTGCTTGTATACCACAGCCGTAACAAATGCACGTAATTTATGGAATTTCTCCCTACAACTTGGCTGGTTACTTGTATCCAATGACTGGCAGACTATTATCTCCATGCGCTCGATGTACCATTGTCGTTCAGGTCTCACAATTCACTATCAGCACCCAGTTCGTACATGAAAACCACCGCGATTAACGTCTAATTTTTCGTACACACCTTATTTGATAGTTTTCATCTTTCTAATTTATGTCATCGGCGTAGGTGACCAAGATATAAATAATAGGGGAAATGAAATATCAACTCAAGACTGTTAACAGGACAGCTCGGTACAAGATGTACGATGATGATAGCACGGACAGACAAAATTAAGAACAAAGAGGTTCTAGGAGGAATAGTAGGGTGGTAAGATCTGTGGAAAATAAAAAAAAAATAGAAGAAGAAAGATAGAACACGTTCTAAGGCATTTGGGTAATAGTGCTGCATATAATACAAGCAGAGATGGGCAAAAACAGAGTTACAGGTCGACGTAGACCTGGATTAGACTATTGCACGTAGATAGTAAAAGATGTAGACTGTGTAAATTTTAGGGAATGTGAAGTTCAGCTCAGAATAGGAAGCCACGGAGGTACGCATTTAACCAGTTCCAGGACTGAAGACCTAATGATGAGGTTGATAAGACACTCACTAAGGCATGAGGGAATAGAAACAGAGAAGGAAAAAGGAAAGGTTGAGATAGACCTAGATTAGACTATTGTAGACATATAGTGAAAGATGTGGGTTGTGGGAATTTCAGGAAAATGGGGAACGATGAAATTACGCGTCTAACCAGTTCTTGGTCTGAAGACGTAATGATAATGATGATGATGATGATCTATGGGAACTAGTTCACATTACTTTTCATGTCAACCTCGTATAATAATGTTCTTTAGGAAGTTCTTTCATATCATTCATATTCAGATGACGCAATATCAGTCCTACGATAAATGAC
This sequence comes from Platerodrilus igneus, assembly GCA_036346225.1. Classification (NCBI taxonomy): domain Eukaryota; kingdom Metazoa; phylum Arthropoda; class Insecta; order Coleoptera; family Lycidae; genus Platerodrilus; species Platerodrilus igneus. The sequence continues at coordinate 976,286 of JARFIW010001052.1, read as the reverse complement.
TTGAAGCTTTCATTTAACTGTGTTTGTATCATTTTTCAGCAATAATTGCTATATTAATCCTACAAACCTATGGCACCATATTGACGCATATTTTCAGACAAGGCGGTTAGTTTCTCTCGTAATAACATTTTACATTTTATAGGTATCCAGAAACTGCTTTTAAATATTTACCAATGTTTAGACAATGTATTGATCCTATTGCGACGTATAAATTGCCTCCAGAGGACCCTTTTGTAAATGTATACCTTTGAACATCCCTTCCGTTCTGTTATTGACTTTTTTGAATAAATAACATACACAAGGTAGATCGTATACATATAAGGAAAGTTCCCAAACAACTTCAGAAAGTTAGCTTAAATAAAAGTTTTCCGTCCCCGTAACTTTTTCTTAAATTTATTTCGTATCTTGCATACAAAGCAAACATCTCTTTACCGTATAAATTCGATGAGAACGCCGTATTTATAGACTTGAAGAATTTTTTAATTGTGGAAATCCTATTTCGCTATAAATGCTTACTAGCAACAGTCTACTGAATTCTAGTCATGTCTTGAGCTGCATCTAATTAACTTTTCCTAGTAGGAGTTCCTTCAGTATCGTACAAGACGTACTAATTGGGAAATCTTATTTCTTATTTTCTCGTTTACTTCTATTTGAAGCATTTTGCTTTTATACCATTTAGAGAGCGTCCTTTAAAATGTGTAGGAAGAAACTAGAATTTTTATTATGCATTTAACATTAAGTACTGTAATTAAAAGGGTAAGAATAGTAAAAGCTATTTGAAAAATTGTTAACATATTGCCTGTTTCTGCATTATTTTGCTTTTGTCACTGCTAATTAGTTAATTTAATAATTCCTACCTGCTCGGACATTTTCGTTTGAACTTTCTTTTATGAAAATCTTGTCAAGTTTAATGAAATATTTTTAGCAAGATACAAAAATACTACAAAGAAGAAATTATTAAGTATATAGGGGATTTTTTAAATTTGTACGCAGGAGTCGGTCTTTTTTTTTAAACTGACCTGATTCAGTGTAAATTTCACTGCGTTTCTTTATGTGAGCATCATTTCGCAACTAGAACACGTACAGAAGCGTTTGTGAAAATTTATAAAGCAGCATTGTAGCAATTTCGTCCGACTTCGCTAGGTTAACTTAATTTTCGCACTTGTTTATAAATTATCTAACCTTACGTTACTTATTTAAAAATGCCATGAAGCGTAGATTTATTTAATTGATTTTTATTAATCCCGTTTCCTTTTATTCGCTCCAGGGATTCCAAATTCTATTACGATAGTATATTAAGTTATGGTTCGTAATGTACCCTAGTTGCGGCGTTTTTAATTAGATTTTTGTGGGCGCAGTGCCCCTGCAAGCATATGTGGTATGCGTGCAGTGCACATGGGCAGCATATGCAATTGGCGGCAAATAGTCTCTTGGCTAAGTTAATTTAAGATAAAAAAGATCAAAACGAAAATTGTAATATTTGTTACATATTTATTTTTGCGTATAAGAAGAATATGTTACGTTCATTTTCGGCAATAATTGGCTATTTTATCTACAATAATTTTCAACTCAAATCCTTTGCTAATTAATTATCCATTTATCTAAATTCCACGTCTACGGTTAAATAAAATCGTCGAATCATAATTTTAAAAAAATACTCTGGCTAACAGTTTTCAACTAAAATCCACTTTGTTTCTAAAACGAAACTTTATTCGATAAATTAAATATCCTGTATATTTTACGCGGTAGATACTTCCGCTAATTAATAATAAGTTCTACTTCCCAGAATTCCCTAACGTAAAGTTTACGCTATACTCACAACGGAGACACGTGTAAGAATGTTTGGTTGTTTCCGTTTTTCGATATGAAAATTTCGCGCACGCAATACGGCGTGCTTCTTCCGGTGGCCTTAAAGCCACGATGAATGGTCGTCCCTTGCTGTAATGGCAGGCCAAGTGCGTTCTTTCTGGGTGTAGGCCCACCCACTCGTTGCCGTGGACCAGCTAGTGACTCAACCACGACGTCAGCAACTTTGAGGGTGTGTTTTCTTTCTCCATCAGTTACGATTGTGATCATATCGGTTGGCATTTTCGGTTTAAGCTCATGCATTCCTAAATTTAATCTGTTTTGGCGACAATTAGAGAATTAGTTTGAGATTTATTGACACCATATGAATGCATTACTTTTGGCTTTAAATGACTAGGAGTGTACAACTTATTTAAGTTAAAAACGATTTGAAGGCTTGCTGGCACATTTGAAAATGTTGTTGCTATTAGAAGTATATGCTTAGGTTTAGATTTACCATGCTGATTTAGAGCTATTGGTTTTAGAGGAGTAATTTTGCGTAATTTCGGTTTTTGTTGAAACTCAATCTAGGGAGTAGCCTAAAACCGACAGCTCACCATTTAAAAAAAAAAGATTTGTTCTTTTGGTTGATGCTTTTTCTTAGATTTAGTGTGTAATTATTTAGTGCGTGTACATATTGTGTTTAATTATAGGTTTCTTTTATTGATATGTTGTGTTTTGAGTATGAATGAGTGTGTTTCTTTCTTTGTTTCAGGCCTCCCTTAATTTTTGTTGTAGGTATAATACCCCGCCCACTCGCCGATTGAGCCCGGTCCATTTTTTTTGGGCTTTTTTCTAGGCTACCTCAATTGGCACGTAGCAAATAGTATATTTTCTTGAAATTTCTAAACCATTTATTTCCCTGTAATTCAAAGCTTAATTTGTGTCTTGTCTTTTTTGCCAGTGTATGTTGATTTTACTGTAAATTCTTACACAAATGCTAGCCTATAATAGTATATTTTGTATCTACTAGTAAAAGCAATACATTCCCGGACGACAATGCAAATTGTTGGTCGAGGCGATAGCCGAGGTCAACAAGTATTGAAAGTTTGGGATTGTGCTTTACTACGAGGTGCACATACTATTTTTTCTGATATCGCGTTCAATATTTTTGAAAATCTAAGAACTATTAGTGCATCATTTTGTGATAAATGCATTACTTTTTTGCATTAAAATCTAATCGCTTATGAAATCCTTTCCATGAAAATCAAGACAAACAAACGCAGTTTATTTATTGTGATAAAAGTCGAATTTAGTATTTCTTACAAGTGCAAATGCTATAACATCAATAAAAAGTAAAATGGACAGTGTGTAGCTTTACCTATAGGACATAAAAAAAAGAGGGGACGGAGTACGTCACTAATGACTTTGTTCCTATAACACTATACGATGCAAGCTAACAAAACACTGGTGAGCCAACTGAATCTGGCTTCAGCTAGGTCACTCACACATATATAACAATACCTTCGGGGATGGTTCGACCTGTTTTGCTTAGCAATAATGGATAATTGCTTATAATTTTGTTTATTGAAGTGTCAATCAGTCTACCAAATAAAACGATTGCTGTCGGTTAACCAAGCTATATTAAATTACCATCAAATTCTAATAAATGTACAAACATTTAGGATTCTCCAAAGGGAAAATATTTACAATTGCTAATCACAAAATATTTACATAAAAGCATTGATTGAACACAAGCAGTAACAATTAAATGTTACAAAATAATAACCCGTAGTAGTAAAGAGCTCTGTACCAAAACACGGTGTACATATGTACTAATAAATTTAATCCCAGCCGTACTTGGGTGGGTTTGACTTGAAATAGGAATACTGCAATCATGCAAGAATTCTTAACAAATGTAAGATCTAAGCAGAATCTACTTATTATAAAAACTTTAATTAATTGTTTTAATTTAGGGTTAGAATAGGTAATTATGTTTACTAATGAAGAAACTAAGGTATGAATATTAAATATTGATTATTTAAAATGGCTACTAAAAGATTAGTTTACTAACCATTTTTTTTTGTTAAACTACAATTGTGCATAATCTCGAAGACTAAAAAAATGAACTTGTTACTATCGTAACGGCATTGAACTCGATCAACGTTATCAACAAATACCTACAGTTTACGTCTCAACGAAAACAACCATCTGGCGCCACACATGCACGTCACCGGACTGGATCCTTGGAGGCCCCGCTGTGGGAGTTCATAAACCTGCCTGTTTATGAAATTCAGCCAAAATTGCAGACATCCTATAGTTTGGTAGATCCGCTGCAGCTAATACTGTCTTCTTAGAAAAGTGGAGATTCCGGGACTCCATGGGTTTAACCATAGGTATGTCAGAACATTAGCTTCTTCAAGTCATTTACAGTGTTAATCTTGAGTAAAAGATCTTCTTGGTATAGATCCTGCGTGCAGTTTTACATGCGGTTCGTTCAATCCTTTTCTTATAATCCAGCGATCATTTAACAAAGTAATAATTGGAGCCCTAGCCTGCATCAAGAATCAATCTGATGTCCAATTAGAATTTTGAGTCGCACACTTTTCCACCCAAAAGTTAACTTCGTAATAAGGTACTTGTAGTCAACCATATTGCTTAACGGTTTATTTCAAAACGAAAGGTTCGAGATCCGATCGGATCGTGGGGCATTAAATTGCCACTCCCTACTTCCTTCTATTATTGATTCGTTCCTTAAATACCTTTAGCTTATAACCACAACAGATTCACGGAAAGAGTGAACCAGTTTTAATTTAAATCATATCTAATATAGATACACGAGCAGAGTACATTGGGTTGCCTAGCGTTATGAGTGATATCAGGAATGAAGATACCGACGTGCTTAGGACACCAGACTTGGTAAACGCTGCTAAAAATGTAGTATTACACCTATTGCCCAGTAAATCCAAAGAAAATATGAATTTGCTAACAAAAGTTTTAAATATTATTGCGACGAAAACCATAAGACATCTCGATCCGAAAATGTAATGCTTGTACACTTTTCCAAATTATCAACCAAGTTTAAGGCTTCTACGCTGTGGTCAAATTATTCATTACTGAAAGCAGCCTTTACTGCTAAAGAGAACATTGCTATATCCAAGTATTGCAAATTACGTGAATTTTTAAAACATCAAAGTGACGGCTACACACCTGCGAAGTCCAGGGAACAAATTGAAACTTTTATTATTGAAGCACCGGATGACATATACTTTATGAATAAGGCACGTTACGAATTGGGGCCCTTTTAAAATGATCGGATGTTTATGTAACCTGTATCTTCTAGGTCGCCCTAATATTTTTCTTAATATTCTTTGGGTATTAAACCACTCATAGTTTTTAAAATTATCTTTATTAACGTTTCGATCCATAACCTAGGATCGTTTTCAAAATAATAAAAGCTTCAAGTTTGACATTTATGACATAAATTGAAGGTGACTTTGATTTATTGATGTTTGAAATATTTGGAACTTGTTGGGGAACTAAATGCTAATTCAATAAATTTCAGCCTATTGCAAATTAAAGTTTTTTGCCTGATATATTGTGGTGCTTTTGGATCTATCCGAGGACTTGGAACAAATTTCGTGGTTACTGTTATTTCCAGTTCCTGGCGCCTTTATACTCTAACTCTTCTTATGAGTCTTTCAGCCGTTTTCTAAGTTTTGCTTAACCATCGTATTGAACCCACACCTTGAAGGGTCGTATTTGAGCAATACCGGAGCACCTTATTGTCACGCTACCTCTAAGAAATGTATTATATCATCAGTATCAAAATATTTCCCTGACAACATTAATGTGTTGTGTATTCTATACACAGTTTGCTTTATGAAGATACGGGAAGGTATAGCGGGAGAAACAGTATACATTCCATTGTCATAAAATATGGATTTGTAGTCGGGTTTTTCTTGGTAGTTTGCATTTTATAATATTATTCATTAATAATGGTTGTAATGAGTTAGTTTAACAAATATATGTTTGGTGTTATTGCATCAAGTAGCATACCCACTTTTCTACCATCCGTACACTAGAAATGTATGCAGTTCTGCGCAGATTACTCATATCTATATTACCGAAAAATAAAGAATTCAAGGACTTGGTCAGTGTACTAGAAAAGCATTTCAATCTGGTTCCTATTGTAGTACCAGAAAAGTGCCGTTTTACATATAGAATACATCAAGAAGGGGAGAAATTCTCTGATTATTTCGCGGAATTACAAAAATGTTCGACTCACTGTAATTTCCAAAAAATCTAGGTGAAAGATCGCGCAACCAGTAGTGTCTGTAATTCATAAAACGACTTTCGTAAATAAACTACTTTCAATTGAAACGTTTACCCTAACTACTACCACTCACACTATTAGATTTTGAAGCCGCTAGAAACGATGCCTCCGTAGAGAGTAGAGCTATATCTTCTCAAGTCAACACAATGCGGTTTCTTATAAAAGCGACACTTATGCTACAACTACATGAAATAAAAAAGAAATAAAATGTGCCGGCGTGCTAGAAACACATGTTACTGCATTATTCAAACGCATGCTCTTAGAAGGATTTGTATATTCGGAATGTGATAAAACAGAGCAGGTGAGGAAAATGTGTATGCGGAGCAAAATCTGGAACCCAAAGAAAAATATACCATTTGTCAAATGTTAATAACGTACAGACAAGTAACACATATGGTGTTCTTGATGTTCAAAAAGGCGCTACTGATTTTAACAATACTATTCCATTCTATATACTGGAAATGTAGTACCTGAAGTATATCCTGTAATACATCACAGTGCAAGTGGAAGGTTGGCCATTAGTATATGCGGTTTGGTCTATATCAAGGTGTTGTTCATACGTAGTCGGACTCGGTCAATATATTTGTGCTTCTTGCAAAACTCTGAATTACCAACCTAATTACATCTATAAGACGTTCAGACATTTTTCTTCCATGTGTTAGTCCACTGATTCTTTTCATATTATTTCTCATGGTTTGCTCAATGGTCATGTCCGACCATATACTTGACTAAGACTTTTGTAAACTCTTTGTAGTAAAGTAGGCTTTTGTTGTGAATTGAATATATTCTTCAGGGTCCATTCTTTAAGTTGCACATATTCTGAAGATAAAGGTGAGCAGATTTAGCTAAATTAATTCCAGCCGTGAATGAATGAATCATTTGTTTCAAGTTAGAAATCGAGTAACCATTTACAATCTTTCGATTAGATCTTACAAGTTACCAGTACATGTTTTCTAATACTGAAGCCATAGCTGTCCAGTACGTCTATTAGTTCACAGGTTAACCAGTGCTTCATGATATTTCATTTCAACTCGTTTGAATTCCTCATTTTGTTGCTGTCTATACAACAGATGGTCCAAGTATGTAATCTTATCTGAAAATCTGCCTTGAAACTAAATTTGTTAACGCCTGGTGAGCCAACAAATGTGCTCTTACTGCTCCGGAATAAGATTACCAGCACTATTTTATTTATTTTTGCAAGATATGGCAAATGTTTTATACCACTCCCAGCCATTATTATTCCAGTACATCCTATAAAGAACATTGATAGATAAAATTCCCCAAGTCTCTTTTGCCTTTATATAAAGCGGCCGATCGTAAGCCACCAAGCTTTTAATATTTAATGTATCGTTTTCTCGGTATACAGATGGTAATTTATGTTTAATGTTCATACAATCTGGCTATGTATTTGCAATTGTGTAAATCTGATTACAATTTGAAATTGGTTTCATATTATTGGTGTAACGTCCACAACTATTCTGCGATTTCGGACTATAAACTTGTATGGTTTCTTGATTCTTATTATTTACAGGACTAGATGTTTCTAGTGCTGGCTCGTGGTGCAAGATTATATTGTCCTTGTTTTGTGTTTATTGGGTATGCTATTTGGTATTTCAAGGATTATTGTTGATTAATTTACTAATTTAAGTAACTAAATTCGATTATTTATTATTGTCAAATGGGTAGGGCTTAAGGTCTTAATATCTGCGTTTTAATGGTCCATTTGTTGGAAGTACATAATGCTAATTGAGTAAATTGTAGCCTATTGCAAATTAAGGTTTTTTTGCCTTGATATATTGTGGTGCTTTTGGATCTATCCGAGGACTTGGAACAATTCTCATTGTTACTGTTGGCGTCTTTATACTCTCTTACTCTGACTAATCCGTTTTTATTTTAAAATAAGCAAAGTATTGAACCTACACCGTGAAAGAATTATATTGAAATATAAAGCACGTTTATCGGGAAGAACGGTGTTATATCATCAAGTGAAAATTTTTCCTGACAACATTAGTCCATGGCCGGTTGGAAATAAAGTTGCTCTTTGAAGATATGCAAGGTATAGCGCGAAAATCTGTTATTGATGGAAATAGATCATAGATATATCTACCCGATATTGGGGTCTATTTATGTTGTTAGAATTAAAAAAGGAGGTATTAAATTCGGGATTTTATTTGTTTTTTGTAGAAATTTGTAGGTATCGTATTGCAGTATAGAGTCATAGTGGGTTATGGGTATATTTTGTTTCTTGCTACGGATTGGTAATGAAACGTGAAAGGCATCCATCTTCTATTGGGGGGGATATGGAGTAGGGCGAACAATGTTCCGGTGGATGTTGTTCTGTATGCTCTTGAGGAGTATATTAAGAATCGTCTAAGGATCGATCGGCTTAAGGAGTCGTCTTGATAATGGTGGGATAGGTGGAACCAGGAGTGTGCGGCATAACGGGCAATGGGAATAATAATTTGGCCTAAGATGAGTCTGCGGGGGTAGGTTGCGTGAGTTGTAGGAATTTGGGGAGTGCTAGTATAAATTTAAGTAAGTAGTGGTGTTGGTGCCAATTTTGGATGAGTGAGTCATTTTAGATGGGCCTTTTCAACTGCTTCAGTAAGGTTGAAGTTGCATGAATAGCATATCTAGTATGTGGATTTTTGAGCTTCTTTTAAGATAAAAATATCCCTTAACTAGGGTCATTAGGGATTTGTTATTTAATTCCTTTTAAATGAAATCCATTTTGCTATTTGATTTGTGATGACAGTGGAGATGTTTTCTAAGGATAAGCTCGTGTTTACTTGAACTATTATGGTGAGATCATCGGCATAAGCAGGGATGAAACTTGCGGACATCCTTGAGTTAATGATTTTGTGATAGAGTGGTACTTATGTTTTGAGGGGGTGGGGTGGCACAGGAAGTTAAGTAAGGCTTTATAATTAGGAATAGAGTGGAGGGAAAGTCGAGAGATTTTCGTTGGTTAAGGAGGGTGTGTCAAAGGCAGATCGGAAGTCAATAAGAGCGATGTATTTGTTCGGAGAGGATTGGACTGTCGAGATGTGGGAGTGAATTGTATGTTTGAAGTTCTATCCGTGCCGAAGTCCGTGTTGCTGATGGGATATGGCTTACTTTACAATGAGTTTCGTAGAGCGAGGGCTATTGGTCTTTAGGAGTTAGGATCTTTAAGCGACTTGCTTCGTTTTAAGATTGAGGTAACGGAAGCTATTTTTAATGGGTCGTGGAAGGTTCCTGTTGTTAAGTATTTTTTGAAAATGGTGTGGGTACGTTTTCGGTGGTTCTGATTGCTGAATAAGATACTTTATTTGGTCAGGTCGGTTTTATTCTGGGTTCATTTAGTTATCACGAGTCGAATCCTTGGATAGGTAGGTCAGTATCTGGAGAGTACAGCAGTTGTCAGTAACGGGTTGTTGGTGTTTGCTTGGGACACTGCATAAGATTAAATCTTGCGTTAAAATGTGCGAGGGTTCTGTCAAAGTTGAAAGTGGTTTTAGGGGATGTAAGAAGGTGTGGGTGTGGAGGTTTGACAAGCGTACGGTATATCTTTAATGCATTTTATAGTTTTAACATTTTACGCTTTTATACTAATTCGTAAGTACAATTTCTGCAATTACTAGTTCTATATTTTATATTTATTAACTCGTGTGTAGTTTTAAAGCTAGTTAAATTGAAAATTATAAACCGCTTGTAATTGATTTAAATTCAATCGTTCTTGGCTGGCCTCGTATAAATTTTGTTCCTTATGTATTATGAAGTCGATTAACAGACGCTCAGATGTTATGGGTAACAACGATTTTATATAAACAGATGGGGCTTGTAGTTTGTTTGATTCCTATATATTACTTACGTTGTATATTAACTGTAAGCTATAGTTCTGATTACATTTGAAAGTGGAGTTTTTTTGGTTCCGATAGATTAAGTAGGTTGAAAAATCTTCTTTGTTTTGACAATAGTGAGAATTAATGCGGATTAATTTTCGTATTGTTCATGAACAAGCACGGTATGTTTTAGTTGATTTTCTGTTGGAAATAAAAGCGGTAAAGCTTGTTAAACTCGAGGCACGTGTGTTTTACGGAACATTTGACGGACGGTTTTATTGCTTACGCGTGCTTACTAATTTTTTAGTTGTTTTCTTGTGAGACAAATGCTTTAAGGAACATTTGACGGACTTACTTTAGTGATACGCGTACTTTACTAATTTGTGGTTTTAGTTGTTTGTCTTGTGAAATAATAGTCGTAGAACTTGCTAAACTGACCGATTCTTTCTTTAGGATTAATGTGTGTGCGATCTAGTCTAGTGTCCCTTTGTTTTATCAGATTAGTGCATACTTTGTATTATTTAAATACAGTGGATACTGTAGTTTCTGCATTTTTCTAACACTAAAGAATCTAAAATAGATCATTGCTTGCGCGAATTTCGTTATTTGCGAAATATAACAGATTACCGGTTTACATAGGTATTGGTTGAAGTTTCTCACTGCTTTTTGGAGGTTTATGAAAATAATATACATTTGATCCCAGTTGAAATTAAACTAGTGCTACAACATATTTCGAAATTATTGTCTCAGGAAATAGAATTAACAAGAAATTTATCAATGCTACATAGTTCCGTCGCGTGATGGTGTCTGCTGCTAACCCCAGTGAAATGCGTAGGTGTGATTAGTGTGACGTGTGATAAGTTCCATCAACACCCTCACAGTCAAGGGTGAAGTGCTTCGTTAGTGCAGGACATCGTGAATCTCACACTTCCGTTGCAAGGAAGCGTTGCTGAAGGACTTTTGTAAGTTGAACTATTTCCTACTTGTTATTACTTTAAATATCTATCCGTTGCTTTACCATATCTTTGTCGTTCTGATACCTTTTACAAAAGAATTGCATGATATTTTAAAACATAAGAAATAAAAGAAAGAAAGAAAGAAAGATCAATACTACTGAATTACTCATATCAATTGTGTCTTACCTATTTATTTTTTTTAACATTTTGTCTGATTTATGTTTAATTGGTGTGTGAGGAAACGTTTCTGCTACTCCCCAATATTACCTCACTTTGTACTAAAAATTTGTGTACTGCTTTTACCGTTGTTATATTATATAGATTATCCAAACAGTTTTTTACATTCTACAAAGTACTGAATAATTTAGACTTATCATTGCTGCTATGCTTTTCTTTTTTCCAGGTTTGCTTGACTATTTTTCTTGCAGGTATTATCACTAACTCCTTACAGCCGCGTACATTGTATGTTGGTCTGCTTTCTACAACCCCCCCTAATCTCCGATTAAGCCCGGTCATTTCTTTGATTTTCTTTGTGTTACGCACGGCTACGAGCCAACGTAGCATAACTTTGGGGCCCCAACGAGGCTGCCACGAATCACGTAACATAAATTTTTGGCGCCCAACGTGGGCTATTATCTTCAAATAACCATTCTCTTTAGAGAATAAATTAAATACGCTTCTTTTAAAATTCTAATTCTTTTGTACTTCTACTTGTTTCTATCTATCATTATTACTTTATTTACCATTCAAAGCTAAATCTGAATCGTTTTCTTCTGTTCTCTACTACTTATTACCTACTCTAATACATTTTTGGTTCTTTCTTACAACATTTTTTATCTTAATTTTTCATCTGTCTCTGTTTATTGTATTTTAATCCTAAACTTAATCTTAATTGTCTTTGCATCTTTTATGTCATTTTTATTCTCTCACTATGTCTGTTCTTAAGTATTCTTTCTGTGGCTTATTGGTCTTGTGTTTTCCCTGATAAGCTTGTGTCCGAAAACACTGGCGCCCATTTCGTATTCCTATTCATCTTTTTGTAGCTAGCCCATCCCGTGACTTTCTCTTCTGGCTAGTTCTACCATTTTGTTCACTATTTGACTATTATAGTCGCTTGCTACATCCATTCCTTGAGGTAGGCTTCAGATCTATTTTCTTTTCCTTTAGGTATTTCGACTTGGTCGCTTTTGTAGGTCTGCTAGCCATACTTTGCTTGAGTAATCGTTTCATACGAATCTGTGTTACCTCAGTTGGAAGTATTCTAGATGGTGTACTAGTTTGCCTTTGCCCGTTACTCTGTCTTGGTTCTTTCTTTGCTGCACACTTGAGGTTGACAGTTGTGTCGTCTAGTTGGTTTGCTACGAGTTTTCTTCCTCGTTTTTTTTTCCTTTCCTGTTGGTTTCTCCGCGGGAAGCCAAAACTTTTCTTTGAGGTGGAGAACAGAAATGTCCCTTTTGGGGACATCCGTCTTTTGACGCTTGTGAAAGTAGCTATAACCTTTAATCCTCATTGGGTGTTTACTTAATACTTTCTTTACCTATTCTGTCGTTGTTGGTTACGATAGATAACTTTGTCTTCTTTTGAGAAAAAAATTTTCTTTTTCTTATACCGGTGTTAAAGTGCATGCATTTTATTTGAATATAATACCAAGAAAGTGAAAAGGTTATACGACCAAAATAATTACAAAAGGAGGATTTCCAAATACACTACGTCGGGGCATCTTTTATGTATTGAAGAGTTGCAGCTGTGATAGTGAATTATTTTGCAGCAGGGTTCAGTCTTCTTGGATTGCAGATCAGTTTATTTGGTGAAGTATTGAAGTGTTTTAGTAATTGCGCAATTAAGGCATATAGTTGGTGAAGTAGTAGTTAATTGTAGAACCTAAAACTATAGTAAAATCCTTTTTGAACATAAACTAAAACATACTTTTATTAGGTAGTCACTGAAAGCGTTCGAGGCGATTTGTGGTATCCTGTTTTCAAAGCCCCTGTACACCCAGACACATTCAACGGAGTTGCAGGTATTTTCAGTTATATTTATATACACTCCATTTAAAGTAACTTGTGAATAATTTAAATTTCAAGCGTTTAACTAAATTAATATATGCTGAATAGATTTATCAATCTTTGTATAATCACGTTACGCAAGCACTAAAAAGAGGTTAAGTGATTTTGATCTAATAACGCTTTAGGCGCCTGTGTCTTCCATAACATACCATAAGGGGGCAAAGAACCCACGTCTTCTTACAGAGTTTAAAATAGTAGATTCAGTTTCCCTGAGAGAGTTTCTAAAAGCCGTGGCATAATAAATAAATTTGAAAAGGTATTTATTTAATTCATTTTAAAGGCCCACGCCACTTTAAGGTTGCACTTATTATTTTTTAACTGGTAATTTAAAGCATCATTTCATTAAATATCACTGTAATTTCCAAAATAATCTAGGCAAAAGATTGCGCAACCAGTAGTGTCTGTAATTCATAATACGACTTCCGTAAATAAATTACTTTCAGTTGAAACGTTTACACTAACTACTACCCCTCACACTATTAGATTTTGAAACCGCTAAAAGCGATGCCTGCGTACAGAGTATAGCTATACCTTTTCAAGTCAACACAATTGTAGTTTCTAATAAAAGCGACATTTATGCTACAAGTACAAGAAATAAAAAAGAAATAAAACATGTGCCGGTATGCTAAAAACGCCGGTTACTGCATTATTCAAATGCATGCTCTTACAAGATTTTGCATATTCGGAATGTGATAAAACAGAGTACTTGAGGAAAATGTGCATGCAGAACAAAATCTGGAACCCAAAGAAAAATATACCATTTGTAAAATGTTAATAACGTACAGACAAGTAAAACAAATGGTGTTCTTGATGTTCAAAAAGGCGCTACTGATTTTAACAATACTATTCCATTCTATAAACTGTAAATGTAGTACCTGAAGTATATCCTGTAATACATCACAGTGCAAGTGGAAGGTTGGTATCAATGCCCGAGGATCTGGATGATTTTATGGAAATAATCGAGGAGATGGGGTTTATAAAACTGTTGGCAGATATTCAAATGGAATATATACTAAATTGTAAGTTTTAGAATAAAAATTTAACCACCACAACTGTTATCATAAGAAATGAATTATGTGAATTTAGAAATTATTTTGTATATATTAGCTTGTTTATGTTTTAAAATATAAAGCATACATTGGTATTGTTTAATTTTTCAAATGTCCACCTAACTGAAATGGGTATCTAAGTAATTATGAAAAGAATTATAACAAAGATGTGTATTATTTTTTTAAAAGGGTGTTATAAACGTTTTACAAAATTATTAATCAGAATTGTTTTATTTAAAACTATAACATAATTTTATTGACATCTATTAATATCTGTAGTTGAAATACAACAATTTAGAAACGTATAAGAAAACAAAAGTGTGATTAATAGTGTTACAAAATTTTCAGTCTTCGGCTTAAAATTTAAACATCGCTCGTAAATGCGTGGAATGGAAACCTGTTGTATTCTTCCATATACTCAACTTGTTTACAAATACTGTTTTCAAACAATCTTGGGTAGGTTCTTATAAATTCGTATAATATGATCCCAATATCACTATTACTGTATTTGCTTTTAATTACATCATGTGCGAGATTCTGTAGGACATCATTCCTATTATATCTTCCATTGCGACATCTAACAGAAACAGATCTATATTACGAGTACCCTTTTCCGTTAGTTCTTTTAAAGTATTAGCATGGTTGAGAACGATCTGAGATACCCTAAAAGTGCTCTAAAGTTCCTTTGGTAAATATCATATAATTCCCATCAAATGTCAACATCTTCACTAAAGAATTCTTATTTAAATAAAACGCAAGTTCTCGAATTTGCATATCTGATTTTGCATGTCAACTTCCATAGTGCGTATAATGTGCAGAAGATTTGATATAAACTTCCTAAATACGTTGAGGAGAAAGTATAAGTATAATTTGTCCTTACATTAACCCAATTTAAATCAAATTATAGAATGTGTATTCCCGTATATTAACTAGAATTGTGGAAAGTGCTTTTATTAAATTAATAGTCAGACGTCATCGACAAACAATGCAAGGCTAATGATCATACATTTCACTAAATTTATTTAGAATATACGTCTTATGTTGAACTACATTTAAAATAGATTATCGAACCACTTTCTAGGTCACCGTATAGAATTAATATATGTATTATACCTTTTGGTTTAATCATTTGTATGTGGATTCACTAATTGAAAATTTTAACAATTCTAGCCACTAATAAATATTTTTGAGTTTAACTCTATTATCGAGCTAAATCTAAATAAAAATGCAAAGGTGTTTTGCTGATAGGTTTTGAATATTAATACAATATATACAGGTCTTTGTTAGAACTAATTTTAAAAGACGTGATAATTAATTTCAGTTCCCCAGGAAAATTCTATACTAATTTATAGGTTACACCAGGGTTTATCTCAAAAGACAGAGCGATACGGTTTAGAAATAGATTAAAGATGAATTATATACGGTGATTGCAAAGGTTATTCTGCAAATCAGTAAGAGGTCATTCGATTTGAAAAAATTCCGAGGATTTGAGAACCTGAGGAAAAACACAATAATAATTGAAATCTTACACGATGGTATATTAAAAATACTGCTAAGAGTAATTTTGTTTAATAATTCTAAAATGGCGTTGGTGGTTAAATACATACAGGTAAAACCCACTATAAAACAATTATAGACGTCACTTTTCCAGTCAAGACTTGCATATAACGCCAACTAATATAATAAGGAGCTGCGCACGCTCGACCATCGGCATAAAAGGCGACAGCCATGTTCCAGTGCATTAGTCGTCAAAGTATCGTCGAGTTTGATTAAAATTATAAATTAAAGATGGATTTTCTTGTGTTAACGTTACAAGTGATGTGCGAGTACCGCAATTAAATATCAACCAACTAGTTGGTAAGTCAACCTATAGGTTAGGCGAATTTCCTTCAAATTATCACCACCATATATTAGAAGTTGGTTTTGATTTATATGGTGGTCTTCAACCTGCCATCCAAGTTATTTGCTGTAGTGGTATGTGTGCTGATTCTACGATAACATTCTCTTACTTCGATTGGAAGAAATTGTGTACTTTTCAAGTGGAATTTCAAATCAACGTATTTTCTCGTGACGTGCTAAACACTCGATTAAATGGTCTGACTACTGGAAACGATGTTGTTGACATACAATTGGATCAAGTTTTCAAATTGCGGCTGAGCACAGCCTTTAATAGAAGTATATGGTTGTTGAACAATTTTGAAAAGAGAATTTATATAATATGGAGATTACGAAAGATGGGAATGTTATTGTGCTACCTGCGTACGAGTGCATCAAGCTATTAAATTTGCGAGAATTGATCTGTTATAAAATGACCGAGTTAAGGTGTAGAAACTTTCCAGAATTTTACGAAAAATTTGTTGGTGATATAAAAAGTATGTGGAAATACGACGGAGGAAGAAGGGTTCAAACGTTATTAGAGGAGAGAGCAGTGCCAGTATTTCTCTGTCGAATGATTGCAGCAATTTAAATTACTTGACAGTGTTGGAACTTATTAAATGTTTCCCTATTCAGTACTTAAAAGATGCAACTGCAAGGCAATCGGTTGCGCAAATGTTTAGAGATTTGGATATCCCAGATTCGCCAGACTCTGGTTACCACAGCGGTTTATAGATGTTATCAATACATGTATGTATTCTATTAAAACATTATATTTTCTTGATAAAGTTTGTTTTACATATTTGTATCGTCAACATTACCATAAATTATTAATAGACGTATTAAACTATCCTGTTTTATTTTTAAGTTTAAAGTGGTGTACCCGCAAATAATAAACACAATTTACCGCATGTTAACAAAAGTTGTGGGGAAATTTAAAGACGAGTTTAACGGTGACTTGGTGTTAGAATTTGTAGGTAGTAAGGCTAAGTCCTACTGTATTGTGCGCGAGAAGGACACGATTAAAAAAGATTAAAGGGATCTCACAAAGTGTAGTTAAGTAAAACCGCAGGTGCTACAACCTATAACGAGCATATATCCCCAAAAGGGGTGGGCATCCAGCTACGCAACAGTGCGTGGGAGAATAAGGATTCTCTCCAATAAGAAATTAAAATCATTGGTAATGGTAGAAATGTTAAACCTATAAAGGCGATTATTAATTGTGGTTTAGTGACCGCGTTTGTGCACTCTTCGAGTGTCTTCGGCAATCTTCGATTGTTTCAAAAAAAATTCAAGCCTGCCATTTAATGTCGTGGTGTAACATCGTCCACGGTTGCTTATACATCCGTCGGCAGCAAAGTACTTAAACTCTGGGTCTTGCAGTATCGCTTTTACAAGAATAGCTTACAGCAACACAAGGAAAAACAGCACGGTATGTCATTAACAGTAAACGTTCAACTCCAACAGTTGTTAAAGGGTCTTGTACGAAACAACTAACATCCGTGTAAAGCGTGCGAGATGGAGGTGTTAAAGTCTGCATACCCTGGTCCTAATAGTACAGCAAGCTACACATGGGGCATAAATAAATAAGGTAGTTACTATATTTGAATATATTTTATTGTGTTTCCTTGTACAAACAATTAAGGTAGGTCAGTAAACACTATTAAATTGTCTAGTTGGTTTGCTACGAGTTTTCTTCCTCGTTTTTTTTCCTTTCCTGTTGGTTTCTCCGCGGGAAGCCAAAACTTTTCTTTGAGGTGGAGAACAGAAATGTCCCTTTTGGGGACATCCGTCTTTTGACGCTTGTGAAAGTAGCTATAACCTTTAATCCTCATTGGGTGTTTACTTAATACTTTCTTTACCTATTCTGTCGTTGTTGGTTACGATAGATAACTTTGTCTTCTTTTGAGAAAAAAAAAATTTTCTTTTTCTTATACCGGTGTTGGTCCTTCGAACCGGATAAAAATAATTTTTTTTGTTTGGTTCCTTGTCTGTCGTTTTTCAGTTTTTTCTTTCACCCCGACGTCTTTATTTTGCTAGGGGGGAATTTGTAACGGGAATTTTTATAGTTTTAACATTTTACGCTTTTATACTCAATTCGTAAGTACATTTATGCAATTACTAGTTCTATATTTTATATTTATTAACTCGTGTGTAGTAATTTAAAGATAGATAAATTGAAAATTATAAACCGCTTGTAATTGATTATAAATTGCATCGTTCTTGGCTGGCCGCTCGTATAAATTTTGTTCCTTATGTATTATCGAAGTCGAGATAACAGACGCTCAGATGTTATGGGTAACAACGATTTTATATAAACAGATGGGGAGTTGTAGTTTGTTCTTGGTTCCTATATATTACTTACGTTGTATATTAACTGTAAGCAGTATAGTTCTGATTACATTTGAAGGGAGTGGAGTTTTGTTCTTGGTTTCGATAGATTAAGTACGTTGAAAATACTGCTTCTTACTGCTTTTGACAATAGTGAGAATTAATGCGGGATTAATTTTCGTATTGTTCATGAACAAGCACGGCATGTTTTTAGTTGATTTTCTGTTGGAAATAAAAGCGGTAAAGCTTGTTAAACTCGAGGCACGTGTGTTTTACGGAACATTTGACGGACGGTTTTATTGCTTACGCGTGCTTACTAATTGTTTTTAGTTGTTTTTCTTGTGAGACAAATGCTTTAAGGGACATTTGACGGACTTACTTTAGTGACACGCGTACTTTACTAATTTGTGGTTTTAGTTGTTTGTCTTGTGAAATAATAGTTGTAGAACTTGCTAAACTGACCGATTCTTTCTTTAGGATTAATGTGTGTGCGATCTAGTCTAGTGTCCCTTTGTTTTATCAGATTAGTGCATACTTTAGATTATTTAAATACAGTGGATACTGTAGTTTCTGCATTTTTCTAACACTAAAGAATCTAAAATAGATCATTGCTTGCGCGAATTTCGTTATTTGCGAAATATAACAGATTACCGGTTTACATAGGTATTGGTTGAAGTTTCTCACTGCTTTTTGGAGGTTTATGAAAATAATATACATTTGATCCCAGTTGAAATTAAACTAGTGCTACAACATATTTCGAAATTATTGTCTCAGGAAATAGAATTAACAAGAAATTTATCAATGCTACATAGTTCCGTCGCGTGATGGTGTCTGCTGCTAACCCCAGTGAAATGCGTAGGTGTGATTAGTGTGACGTGTGATAAGTTCCATCAACACCCTCACAGTCAAGGGTGGAGTGCTTCGTTAGTGCAGGACATCGTGAATCTCACACTTCCGTTGCAAGGAAGCGTTGCTGAAGGACTTTTGTAAGTTGAACTATTTCCTACTTGTTATTACTTTAAATATCTATCCGTTGCTTTACCATATCTTTGTCGTTCTGATACCTTTTACAAAAGACTTGCATGATATTTTAAAACATAAGAAAAAAAAAAGAGAAAGAAAGAAAGATCAATACTAGTGAATTACTCATATCAATTGTGTCTTACCTATTTATTTTTTTTTAACATTTTGTCTGATTTATGTTTAATTGGTGTGTGAGGAAACGTTTATGCTACTCCCCAATATTACCTCACTTTGTACTAAAAATTTTTGTACTGCGTTTACCGTTGTTATATTATATAAATTATCCAAACAGTTTTTTTTACATTCTACAAAGTACTGAATAATTTAGACTTATCATTGCTGCTATGCTTTTTCTTTTTTTCCAGGTTTGCTTGACTATTTTTCTTGCAGGTATTATCACTAACTCCTTACAGCCGCGTACATTGTATGTTGGCCTGCTTTCTACAACCCCCCCTAATCTCCGATTGAGCCCGGTTATTTCTTTGATTTTCTTTGTGTTACGCACGGCTACGAGCCAACGTAGCATAACTTTGGCGCCCCAACGTGGCTGCCACGAATCGCGTAACATAAATTTTTGGCGCCCAACGTGGGGCCCCGATTCACGTAACAATCTTCCACAGGTCAATTTGATTTTGAATGATTAATGTGTGGTAGTTTTGTTTGCGTGTGTTCTTAAGTTCATGTATTGTTTACGCTCATTTTTGTAATTAGCGGTAAGTGTGATGAGGTGGTTGGGATTTATATTAGTCCTTCTGGCACTTTGCATGGGTTATCGCGCCCTGGTAAGTGATCTTCTGCTACTGTTGGTTCATGACTCCGCCGTGGCGTACGTCGTTGTATATAATACTTACGGGGAATTGTCAATGTGGTAGCGGTGGTTATGTTTGTAGTGAAGGTTGTGACCAAATATTGTTCATGTAAGTGCTGAAATTTCATTTTAACGAAATGTATACCAAACCTCGGCACATTTCCTCCTTTAATTACAATCTTAGAGAAGCACCCACTTGTCATTATCTGTATTTTATACCAGTTGAATAAAAAATTTAGGGTTATTTGAAGTTGCTTGCATTTCATGTATTATTTTAATAATTGATTTTATTTGGTTTCTGGTATGTAAATTCAATAATTATATTTTAGGACACACGAACTGGTATTTAAATAGCTCCTAAACAGATTAACATAATTGCAAATTCGGGCTAAGATTAACAACGTCTTTAATATTTGATTAGAAACAAAGCTGCTACTGAGTTCAAACTTGATCCTTCTTTCTCTCAAGCTGTTATTCTGGGGATTCCTTCGGATTAAAGACGCACATTCAAAAAAATGCTATTGTCTACTGACTTTTAGCAATTACACAAAATTCATATTTTGCGCGATCCCTCTTTTCTGAACATTTATATTGCAATACGAAGGGTGTATCTATGTCTTTTAAATCGTTGATGAGAAAAATATTCTTTTATTATACGATACAGAGCTCGCAGCTTGAAGCTTAAACCAACAAGACACTCATTTGTTTTTTTAGAAACTAATAAAAACCAGCAAAGGTTTAATAATATCCTGAAATGAAATAACGCTTGCGTGGACACGCGATGAGTTTTAGTACCAGAAAATTGTGACAGATGAGTGGGCTCGATTAAAACGAAACGAAACTCCCTGATGTTGAGTATTTGTTGAAAGCTCGTGATTATTATGAAAAACCACCCTTGATGATACAACGTTTGCATTAGCAGTAAAAGCACAAGCTTTTAAATTACTTTCCATCAAGATTGCTCTACAAATTCGCGACAGAATCCTCTAAAACCCTGATTTTGATTTATTCTTATTCTAGGGAAACAAGCTTGGATTTGAAGGTACGAAAAAGATATTTATCAAGCTTTAAGCTTTGAACTGGCCCGAAGTAAGCTTGCCTATACAATGCATCAATCACAGAATTGAACTTGAAATATTTTACCCTTGCTGTACAAATGTTTGTATTGAATGGTCTCATACGTTAATGTATTGGACGGTTCTTTGGACTGATGTGCATATCGAAATTATGCTTGTGCGCCGAGTTTTTACAGTGAATACTTTGCCAGCATCTATGTGCTTTTAGCTTAACAGCCCTTAAATATCGCCTTTTTGTTACAGGATAATACAAGTGTCTCATTATGCTGCCGTGCTTCTTTAAGGTGTGCCATTCTTGTCTAGTGACATTGCATCGTCGAATACAGCCACGGCTCGTTTTCCTTCAGTACGAGAAGTGGTTCATTTGTATTTCTACACCGCAAGAGTTTACTTATCGTATCGAGCTCCTAGTTTTATCATTGGGCTTCTGATTCTACTCAAGAAGACAACGTTACGCGTCCTGTAATGAAGATTTAGAAAATGTATAAATAGGATTGCGTTCATGCGTGAATGACTGTTGACAGAAGCAACTTGAGGTAATTTTTCCGATCGTTGAACTTAAAGCAAATGGGACTGGTGAGCTTTATAAGTATGTATACCTTGTTTGGATCGGATATTGGTTTTTGGATGTCCTTAGCTTTATGTTCATCGCCGTGAAGTTCACTCTTTTGATCGAATGTAGATAAAGTGAGACTCTTTTTAACTTTTATTTCGATACCTTCTAAATGCGTATTCCTCTTAAAAACATTCCCGAAACCTGTTCCAAAATACTGTTCAGATTTCGGTGTATTTCGATTTGTGCAAACGCTTTCCGTCAAACTAAGTCCACTTTGGAATTGAACGATTACAAGGTACAGGAAATCATTCACTTTATTACTTGCGCACGGTACGTTAGAGTCTATTGTTCGTGAAAAGCAAAGGCACTTTTGATTTTCGGGCGCATAAGCAACTTACAACATCTTTTTCTTGTGCGCGCGCGGGGGTGGTTCGTGCGTGTACTTGTGAGTGCACGCATGCGTACGTGCGTGTCATATATCAGTTTATTCCTGGAAGACTGTCGAAGGGTTACTTGATACTTCAATTGAAACACCATGAAGTTCTAAAAACGAAGGCATTTAACGTTGACAAGAAAATTTTTTTATAGCCTGCATTTAACCGAGAATGATCTAGGTCTGAACTGAATATACATAGATGGGGTTAACAGTGCTTTTGTCACAGTATTTTATAATTTGCTACAAATTGTTACATTCGTGTAGGCTTTGTATAAGCGGTTATAGAGAAAATTTATACTTAATAGGTGTTAATGTGGCAGTTAACTGATAACCACAGATGATAGAGATAAGTGGACTTGTATATTTAATATTGAGAACTTATCTAAGTTATTAGATTTAGCGGTGTTCGAAAAACTAGCAGTAAATAACTTCAACTTTTGACAGAAGTTCATATCTGTCTAACAAAATATCATAGCACGCACTGCATACTTTAAACTAAGTTTTCGCGGTACTTCAATAACACAGAGTAACTTGAAGGCTAAATCGCGACAAATCTAATAGCATTTAATGTCCACAAGGCGGATGCGAGATTACCTGCAAGCTTGATCTTATGTTATAACTAACAGTAAATTAACTATAAATACAGACGGAACATACCGCCCACCAAAATGCAAGGCATTTTTGAAAAGAAAATAATTATCAAGGGTGACGGAAATGTAGAAAAGGCGAACAAAAAGAAAAAATTAAATTAATGCGAAGAAACCAAAGAAACAATTAATGCGAACAGAACAAAAATTACAAACAAGGTAAAGGACAGAGCTTAGCGACAGGGCGCTTCAGCTCGCCTTGAGTGGTCTTGATGGTAACAACGCGAACGACACCATCAGTTCCCGGATGTACCGCCACGACGCGTCCAAGGGACCAACAAAGAGGTGGAACGTTCTCGTCTTTAATTAGCACTAAGGTATCCAAAACAACCAGAGGAGACGTTTTGTGCCACTTGGAACGTTGCTGGAGCGTATGCAAATACTCCTTAGACCAACGTGACCAAAAATCTTGATGAATTTGTTGGAGCAATTGAGAACGAGAAAGGCGGTTGAGCGGAAGGTCGGAATGGGCAGGTTCTGGAATAGCGGTTAAAGGTGCCAAAGTCAGAAAGTGACCTGGTGCAAGGCAAGTCAAGTCATTGGGGTCACTGCTCATGGGTGTGAAAGGACGCGAGTTTAAGACTCAATTTCAACAAAGACAGTGACCAGTTCCTCGTTGGTCAATACTTTTTCACCTATGGTACGAAGAAGCAAGGTTTTAACGGACTTCACACCCGCCTTCCACAAACCACCAAAATGAGGCGCAGGGGGCGGTATAAAATGCCAAGAAGTATGTTTTTTAAATATAGCGGACTTTGCGGGGGAAATTAACTGTCGGTAAGCACCACTAAAATTCGTGCCGCAATCACGGCAGAGATGATCACAACGGCCACGCCTGGCAATAAATCGGCGTAAAGCGGCGAGAAAGGCGTAGGTTGACAGATCAGAAACTAATTCAAGATGCAGCGCCTTTGCAGCCATGCAAATAAAGAGACATAAATACGCTTTTAACCCTTTGGCACCCCTTGCTCGAAATAAGCACATTACTTTGCAAGCGTAACTTATGGTTGCTGAAATATCGGGGTATATCGTGTCTATAAAGGATTCTAGAACTTTGTTTTGATTTTTCTACAGATCTAATAAATTGCTAACCTATAAGCCAGTTGCAACAGTTACTTTCACACTTTATTATTACCAAATTTTGTATTTAATACTGTCTTTTTAGGGGCAATTATTAAAATGGCCGACACAACAAATAATGGTGTAAGAAATGAAATTATCGACTATTTTCAACTCCACCAAAATGAAGTACAAAATTTTCGAGAACAAATCATAAAAAAAGATGTCATAGTATTTCTTGGCAATACAAGAAGTGGTAAAAGCACACTAGTGAATTATTTGATTGGGACTAAATTAGAAGCATTCGAAATTCGTAAAAAGGAATTCAAAATCAGAAAACTAAATTTTTATGATATTGGTCCAGAAATAGGGCAGGGTTCTTCATCTTGTAGTGCCCTTCCAACCATATACAAAGTAGAAGCAAATGATTATGAATATATTATAGATCTACCAGGTTTTGAAGATAACCGAGGTATTGTTCAAGAGATTGCAAATGCATTTTGTATTAGTCAAATTCAATATGCTAAAACTGTGAAGTTTGTTGTTGTATTTGATATTATTGAAATAGTAAAGGACAACGTGCACGACTTCACAAAAACCTTGGAGTACATTCAAGACTTGGTTAGTAATGTTGATAAATTCAGGACCTCTTTCTGTTTTATTTTTGCAAAGGATTTTAGAGAATATACCCAAGAGGAGATAATAAAATTGTTAAATAATAAAGTTTTAAATGTAAAAGGCTTAGAAATGAACAAGGTATTAATACGTAATGTGGTTGCTAACGAACAATTTATTGGACTTTTTAGAATGCCAAGAAAAAGTGGTATTGTGGTATCAAATAATATAGCTGTAAATGTGAAAAATGCAATAAAATCTATTCAATCGATTGACACGAAAAATTGCCAAATTAAGTTTACGATTTCTGATGCAGCAAATGGAATTCTTCTACAAATATATCCAGAATATACTGAAAGCAACTATTTTGATTCAGAGATTGCTAGATTAACTCAAGAACTGGACAGTTATTTTGTTGTTGATAGATATGTTTATGCTTCACATGATGATGAATTAGATACTACACTGGAAATTCTAAATAACACGCATATTTATATTGTAGCTGAAATAGAGAAGGATCTTAAAACTTTGAAAAATGTAGAGAATTCTCTTAATACATTAATGCTGAATACTATTGGGAGTGCTGTAACAAATGATTTCATTACAAAATTTAACTTTGTTATATTGATGGATGAATGTAAATTGATGGAGGATAGATATAGAATGATGATAATAACAAATTACAAAGAGTGTTTAAAGAATAATCGTTGTAAAATATCTATGCTGATGCAGAAAATTAAGGATGAAAAATCCGATAGAAGCTCCACTAACTTTGCATTTAAAGCTAGCGCAGGTGGTGGGGTGCTTGGTAGTGTTCCACTTTTAGTAGGTGTTTCCAGGGTTGTGGAACGGCTGGCTACTACAGGAAGTATAGTGCAAAGAGTCGCTGCCCCAGGTGCTGCAGTTTTTACTGCTGCAGAAGCTGCAGTTGGCACAGCAATAGCGACTGGTGTTAGTTTAGTGGGAGGGGTAGTTGTTGGAGCAACTGCTGGAGGACTATTTGTTTCTTATGAGTTGTATAGTAAGAGGATTGCTGCAAGAAAACTTCAAGGACGAGATTAATTTAAGACAGCAATAGTACATGTTGATATAATGTATATCCCTTTATGGTGGTGCAAATACTTTCATTACTTTCGTGGAATTGATAGTGGGAAGAATATTAACAAAATAAGCATTGCAATCACTCTGTTTTTTTTTAGGATTATACAGTAGCTGTTTACTTGAAATTTTATAAGGATCAATGCAGAAGCTTGTTTTCCTCCCAAGTAGCTTTAGACCTATTTGTATATTTTGTAACGATTTTGTATTAAACGTTAATATATATATATATATATATATATATATATATATATATATATATATATATATATAGGGTGAGTTTTTAGTGTAGCAACGGTCGATAACTCCGTTATTAGGAGATAGGAAAAAAGAGGTAGAGAAAGGCCTAGATCAGACTAATGCACCCAGATAGTAAAAGATGCAGACTGGAAATTTCAGGGAAATGAGTAGGTTAGCATAGAATGGGAAACAATGAGAATACGCGTCTAACCAGTTCCAGGACTGAAGACCTAATGATGATGGTGACATAATATTTGTTAATATTTGAAAATGATAACAATACGTTATATTTAACCAACACTCGTTCCGTCACTAAATCATCGTTCCACAAAATAATTACTGTTTAATTCGTTTCCTATTACTTAAATTTAAATCATTGCAATTCACCAGTACATAATTAATAATTCTAAACAAAAAAGTTCATTTTACTGACTTTAATTTCATCTTTTAAAAAGGTTAATGATTTCAGAAACTGGCAGTAGTTTTTAGCTCGAGTCCGTTCGAAAATACTGCTTTTTTTCTAACACAGTCCTCTTAACATTACATCACAAAATTCTAAATTAATGCTGGGGTGAACCATTCAAGTTGTAATTCTTTTTTAACCTTGATCGTCACGACATTATATCGACGGTCCTGTGCGTGAAAACCTACCCTGCAACTGCCGGTGTATTTTACATTTATGTCGCTTGCTATATTTTTGTTCACTTTTAAATTTCCCACTCCCCACTATTCGCGCGTATTTCTACAGTTTGACGTTTTTCAATTAACGGTTTTCGGGTAGTTAATTCGGATGTAACTATTGTCATTTAATCCCTTCCTCTTGCTTACGTTCAATGGAGAGTTATGTCATGGCACCGTCTTTCTTTCGGGTTATATATTGAAACACATACAAGATGTTTTCCTTTTGTCTTCAGCAATATGAAGCAATACAATGTATTTATTGTATTGCATGATCTAATGAAATTATAGCTGCAATCTGATATTTGTATATCCTATCAGCGAAACGTTTGGGTTTTAACTAATTACTACATTGTTAAATTCAATTATTTCTAATGAACGACGTACAAATGTGTAGTATAACTAACCTGAACTTAGTAGACCGGACGGTGCTTCATTAAATCGAGTTCACAGATCCGGCAGAAGCTATTGCAAAATAACAAGATAACCCTTGAAGATGCATCAAAACTGGCAAAGTTACTTGAACTGGCCCAGGTGCAATCCCTATCGTAAAAAACTAATTTGTAATCTTTTACAGCAGGAGTCTCACAAGTTAAGCAATCGTTCTCTAAAACTGAACCCACAGGATCGGTCAATGAAAATGCGCGGCTTTTAGAACGAATCCAACGGTGAATCAAAAATGCTACTTCTGCAGATTACGATAAACACCCTCGTTTCAAATGTTCAGCCAGGTACGCCACTTGCGAATCTTGCACGAAACGTGGGCACTATAAAATTGCACGTCATTCGTCTCCCAAGGATTGTAATGCATCAGTATTGGCCGCTTTACCCAATAGTTTAATTAAAGCTACCACTACGGTACTTATCAATGAATCGGCCGTCAACGCACTTATAGACACCGGAAGCTCGGCGAGTTTTATTGACGATGCCTTAGGGGGCACAAGGGGCATCTCAATAATCCCAAGTACGTGTGAAGTCTTGATGGCTGCTAGCACCTCACTACGTTCGCAGATCCTTGGTCTTTGCGAGGTTAACTTAACCATTTCTGGTCAGCCACACAAGAACTTTAAACTATCTATATTGCTTAACTTTGTACCGATGTCATAATCGGCCACCATGTCTTGCAGTTGCATTCTAACGTATTTGTTACTTTTGAAGGAGAAGGACTGCCGATAGTCTTTTGCAACTTGGGAGTCGAAGTGTCGCAAGCAGAATTATTCCTGTCAGACGACTGCCATCCCATAGTAACCAAATCTAGAAGACACTGCGATGACGAGTATAAATATATTGCTGAAGAAATTAACAAATTGAGTGCTGAAGGGATAATTGAGCCAAGTAATTCACCCTGTGTGTGCTCAAGTTCTCATCATAAGTGGCCGAAAGAAACACATGGTGGTGGATTATTCTATGACTATTGATAGGTTTACTAAACTTGACGCTTACCCGTTTCCTAAAATTGAAGAAATAATCAACAAAGTGGCTACGCACAAATTCTACAGCGTTACAGACTTTAAGACTGCATTTTATCAAATTCTGATTTCAAAAAAGGATGAACTGTATACTGCCTTCGAAGCTAATGGCAAGCTATAGCAATTTTGTCGTGTTCCATTTGGCGTCACAAACGGAGGAGCGACTTTTCAACGCGCCTTAGACTGGGTAATCGCAACTGAAGGTCTTCAAGGTGTATATGCTTACATCGATGACGCTACAGTGTATGGTAATACACTAGACGAGCACAACGACAATTTAGCGCGATTCAAAGGTGCTATAACACTGTATGGTTTTACTATAAACGAAGACAAAAGCAGGTACTCGTTAACAAATATCAATCTTCTTGGC
Organism: Platerodrilus igneus; assembly: GCA_036346225.1. Classification (NCBI taxonomy): domain Eukaryota; kingdom Metazoa; phylum Arthropoda; class Insecta; order Coleoptera; family Lycidae; genus Platerodrilus; species Platerodrilus igneus. Next base: position 947,989 of record JARFIW010001052.1, on the reverse strand, counting down.
TATTGGATTTCGTATCAGGTTATTAAATCTGACCCTGACAGACTGAAACCATTGTTAGACTTGCCACTCGCGGAAGACCGCCGGTCTTTAAGAAGAGCTTTAGGAATGCTGGCTCCCTACTCCAGATAGATCCCACAATTTTCTAGAAAAATTTTATCGTTGGTTCGTGCAGATTCTTTCCCACTTAATTCTGAAGCGATAAATGTTTACAAGAACCTAAAACTGAAAATAGCCAATTCTAGTTCAACTTCAATTAATTCTTTCCTTTCATTCACCGTGGAAACAGACATGTCGGACACGACCTTAGAAGCTACCTTATCTCTGTGTGGTAAACCTGTGACGTTTTTTTCCAGACCCCTTAACGATAGCGAGAAGTGCCACTCTGCGGTGGAGAAAGAGACATATGCAATAGTCGAGGCGGTGCGTAAGTGGAGGCAGTTCTTAATGGGTCGACGTTTCAGTCTCATTACCGACCAAAAGTCGGTTAGATTCATGTTCAATGTTAAACACTATGGAAAGATAAAGAATGAAAAATATTGTGATGGAAACTAGAACTCGCCTGGTTTAGTTATGACATCAGATACCGCGCGGGTGATAAAAATGTTTCAGCTGACGCGCTATCGAGAGTATATTCGGCTACTATTACATCGGATCTTACCAAATTGGAGAGCATTCACGGCTTGCTTTGTCACCCTGGCGTTACTCGATTTTATCATTGGTTGCGCACCAAAAACATGCCTTACTCCATAGAAGAAGTAAGGAACGTAACATCGTCGTACAGAGTTAGCGCTGAAATAAAGCCAAAATTTCACAGGGACGAAGGAAAACTGGCGATTGCCACGTCCATCTTTCGAATGATTAACTGTAGGGTCCTCTAGCGTCATACACCAAGAATCGTTAATGCTAACCGTAATAGACGAATTTTCACGTTTTTTTTTCCTTTCCTTGTGTTGACATGAGTACCAGCACACTAATTGAAAGGTTCAGTAAACTTTTGACTATATTCGGCATGCCGGCCTACATTCATAGTGATCAAGGTGCTAATTTCATGTCACAAGAGCTGAAGGCCTACCGTTCCGCATGCCAAATGGCTAACAGTCGTACGACGCCATATAATCCCCGTGAAAATGGGCAGATAGAAATACAACGGCGTGATATGGTCTACAGTATGTCTAGCGTTAAGGTCTCGAGATTTGAAGGTCAACCAATGGTAAATTGTCTTGGACGATGCTCTTCACTCCATACGATCTTTGCTATGTATTACTACTAATGCTACACCACACGAATGCTTTTTCAGCTTCCTTAGGCAAACTCCCAATAAACAGTCACTTCCTGTGTGGTTGAGCTCTCCCGGAAAAGCCTTAATGAGGCGTTTTGTGCGGATTAGAAAATATGATTCATTGGTCAATAAGGTAACGTTGATTTAATGTAACCCTGATTGCGCGCGTCAGACTTGCAGACGGATAGGAATCTGCAGTGTCTACTAGGCACCTAGCCTTTATTGGCCTAGAGCCTGTAGTCCTTGTACCTGAAGTACAGGATGTGCACCCAGATATTGTAGGAAACGAGGAACCTAAAGGTGTACCATCGAATCCTCCTGTGGACGTCACTAACTCGCCCGAGAAAGGTAAGTTTCCGACCAATAATGATAGTACTAGAAGTTCGTCTAGATGTCGACGGCCTCCGGTATAACAGGGTGACCACTTCTTAGGCCGGGTGAATGTAGTATAACTAACCTGGACTAATTAGACCGAACGGAGCTTCATTAAATCAACCATGTTATGGTTACCATGGTAATCTTTTGTATGCCATAATTCCTGTTTATTCTAAAAATTTTGTACTAAGTTCTATATTGAATATAGCCCTATATTATAAAGGTATTTACAAGTACAATATGCTTTCTTAATTTGATGTGAGAAACTTTGAAATATGTTTTCCTTGGTTGTGGTTTTAAAATAACTTATGAACCTGAGTTAACCATAAATAACGTTTTGTTTTCGTAGATTGAGTTTATTGCATTATGCCCTACATTCATTACATTCTATGATTTATGACATCTGTTCTTTCAGAGATTTTAAATTTTCGAGACGTTTATCATATTGAATGACTAATACGTTATGTGAATATTGTATTAAATTCTACCCATTTTTCTAAGAAAAATCATTTTTTATTGATTTAATTAAGCTAACTACCCTAATTGAAATTATATTTTCTAAAAATAGAGGAATTAAAATATCATGCTTAAATAATATTAGATATTAATGAAATCTACTATACAGGGTGCGTTTATGCCTGTCTGTCCATTCAAATTTACTAATTTTCTTTCCCATCTAATTTATAACTGACGTAAGGCAACGCCTTACACTATCTATCAAGATTCTGTAAATTTGCGAAAAAAATTAAGACTAAAGTAGTTACTTCTAACACTATTGACTTGTCGTGTTTTTGGCAGATATGCATGAAAGTGCGGAACAATTATAAATTAATTTTAACTTGGGATCGTCAGGGCGTCTAACGTGTCTATCTGTTATTCATACTTGAATTAAGTATAAAAACACTAGAGTAAAGAAAATTGAAAACGTGTATGTCAGCTGAAAGTGATTACCGAGTTTTTGCGCTTTAGTTTTTGAGAAAAATTAGGTGCAAATACCTTTTACCAAAGAAATAGATACTGAATTATTTAAATTTGCAATTTTTTCAAAAGAACAAATATTCCATTGTTTTCGGCCACTGTGTATAACTTTTTAGAACTTACAATTACAATAAAATTGAATTCACTAATTAATTTTTGTCGAAGAAATGTACACAGAACCTGGATTATACTTCAATAATTTATTATGCCATGAATACAAGTTAATTTGCCATAATTAATAATGTTTATTTTTAATTCTGCTAGATAAATTAGCTCAATGGGTTTTATTAGATAACATATTAAAAATTCAATGTCACCTGATAATAGAACAACAACAAGCGCATTGTCAAGGCCAAGCTAATTAAAGTAACCACCTTTAAAGTTCGCAATTTAAATAGAGATTTTTACATTAGTACAAAATTGAAAAATGCATCAATTTAATTAAGTTAAAAATAGTAAAGAGGTGGCGAAATTTCACATTTTATCATCATGATTTTACTAGAAATGTACACGATTACAAAAGTTGGAGTTGTATTGTTTTAGTCCGTATGTTTTAATTTCAGGAAAACGATTTTAGCTTTGGCTATTTGATATCGTTGGTAGAACTATAAAGGGCTGCGAAGAAGGCGAATTAAGGCTTAGCTAGTTTCCATTTTCTTAATAGGAATATACCATAGTTTCCCGGTACGGCAATTCAGAACCAATTCTTAATTAATTTACTTATCATAAATAGAAGAGAGTTCAAAAGCTTCAAGGCCTTTTTTTAAAAACTATCCGAGGAATTAAACATGAACTATGGTTTAAAAATATTCCAATTAACATAGTTAAGTAGACATGTTTATTATAGCATACACACGCACAAAAGTACGCAACCCACCATACAGAAAAGCGTTGCGAAGGAAGTATACTCATTAGAAAATCAAACACTAACCAATCGTTTGTTAATTCCTGCAAAATATATAGGCTGACTATTCGGAAACAAACAATCAGCTGTCTTTTTTAATAACATAAGATATTTAAAAATGCTAAATCCCGTTTCGAAAACTTTTGTCGTGGCGCTCTGATGTAATTTCAAACAGGTGTTAAATCGTTCTCTAGACTCCAACAACCGCTCTATAAACGTAAATGGTAAGGTGGATCGAGTTATATATACCTCCCCGTGAAGGCCAATTAATTGCCTACATTTCGTCGTTCTGTGTTTGGAAATTAAAACAAACGTTTCGAACTTATACCCATTAGAATTTTTTAATTGAATGGCAGGTTGTATAAAATTATTCGTTTTAAATTATTTTTTAGTAACAATTTCGTATAATTGCTTAAATCGTGAGTTTCAGTGGCATAAATGTGACACTACAATTAACATTTAGACCTTCGTCGAAACATGGTTTATTCCAATGCTGAACGTGTGAAAATATTGTTTATCTATGGATCCTCTAATTTTTACTATTTAAGAACAGCAAGAATATTTAATAAGAGACATCCTGACAAAAAATCTTTGACGCGAATATATTCAAGAATTAAAGGTAAATTTGAAGTTATCGGGCCTCTTCTTAGTAATAAAAAGAGGATAATAAGCAATACCACGAGATGAAGCTGCCCAAGCTAATATTTTATTTTGTTCTTAAACTTATTAAGTGTACCAAACATGTACCTGCATGCTGTGATACTAGGGTATTTGCTCAGACTCTAAAGCGCATCCAGTTTCATCCCTAAAAACTGCAAATTCTTTAAAAACGTGGGGAAGACAGATCAACTGAATTTACTGAGTGAGTGAGTCAAAACATAGTTGATATGCCAAGTGCGTGAAGTTAGCGGAATAATGTCGGCAGGAATAATTTTAATTGGTGTATTTGTTAATGCTTCGTTAGTGCTTTTTGTGCCCAAAATTGAAAGTCAGCGGACTATTCAAACAATAGTTATAAGCAGTTAAAGTTATTCTGCCAACTTCACGCCTGGCGGAAAAGTGACTGCAGGTATAATTGTAGCCGTTGTAATGGTTAGTGCTTTTTAGTGTCTTTCAGTTCATCTTATTATCGAGAAGATATCCTCTCAACTTATCATGCTTTATTTGGATGATGGGACAATTGCAGGGGATCTAGAGGAAGTTCTGTAGAATTTCTCGCTAAACTTCACTCAATGCAGTGATATTAGGTTGTCTATTAATCCATTTAAGTGTAAACTTTATTATGACAAACCCTTAAATTCGGATAAGATATCGCCAGGAACTAAGATTATATTAGAATCGACACTAATCGGGGCTTCTATCACCAAATGCGCTTCTAAAGACGTTTTGGACCGAAATGAAGAAGAATTATCATTCTTTTCGACCGTTTGAGACAACTAAAGATAGATCACATTTATTATTTCTTATTATGTCATTGTTTCGGGGGTCCCAAAATTGAGGTACCTGTTGATAATCACTTTCAAATAGCAACATAAGGACTTCTTTCATTCACTAAATTCCAAAATTCAAGTCAACTCTGGAACGGCTGTTCAATTGTCAGTTAGACCGAGTTCAATATGTCAAAGAATCTTTCAGTCAGACTCGGCGGAAATGCAACTAGAAATATTAAGGATTTATGCCTTCGGGGCCTTTATTTTTTCCGTTTACGGAGTTTCAGAGCTTGTCAACATTATGTTGAGCGCATTTTGATTAAGCAAAGTCATTTTGGAATCAGTTAAACTCTGAATCAATTCCTTCTCTTGTTCTATCACTTAAACGCTTTTGGGAGAGCATAATCCTATGCCGTATAAGAAAACTCTCAACGATCTCATCGACGACCAAATGAAGACGATCAATAACATTATAAACACGAATCCAATGCATGGCTCCTCGACCTCTCCTCCAGTTCAGTGACAACACTTCTGGATCGCAATGGGACTGCGATTAAAATGTAAGATTTGCATAGCTTACATGTGCGTTTATGACGAAGAAGTAGCTACGTTGTGCAGCGTAGCCTAACAAAAAAACCAACGAAAGAAAATGGCCGGGTTCAACCGGCGAGTGGGCGGGGTATTATACATACAAAAGAAAAAAGGAAAGCCTGAAATAAAAATAAGAAATTGACAGTGCTTATTAATAAGTATAATTATTCCAATTGACATTTTGGATAGGCGTAACAGTGCAGTATGACCACAGACACAAAAAAATCAAATCAAGACTAAATACATATGTCAGCCAAAAAAACCAAAAAAAAATTAGTTTTTAAATTGCGAGCTGCAGTTTTAGGTTACTCCCCTATATTAATGATCAAACCAAACAAAAAATGCAACATTGCCACACTAAAACCAACAGCTCTAAATAATCATGGTATTTCTACAGTTAACTATACAATTAAATAGATGTTGGCCACAGTAAATACAATATTAATACTCAATATCGTAGTAAGTATAAACTTAACTACATCAAGCTGTCCCCCCATAAAGAAGTCATCACAGATTGCATTATTAATAATAAACATTCTTTCACACAACGACAATCATTCCAAAACTACCAAGTTTATTCATCCAATAAAAACTGGTAAATTTACAGTTTGAATAATTTTGCAGATGTCCTATACAAAATAGTGAATAAACACTCACCACGTGTGTCCACGATGTAGGTGTTAGATTACACCCTCTCTAAGGGCACGGCGGAGCAGATGGACTGGGGATTCCGTAAACCGTGTATTTTCTCCACCAAAAAAAACGGGCAAACGACTCATCAAACAAGGTCAAAGCAACAGACGGTTCTATCCCCCGGAAGGAGCTACAAGAAGGACAGGTAGGAATTAATTTATTGACGCCGAGAAGTACATTTTTTTTATATAAAATACTCACCACACAGCGCGTGCTCGAAAATTTTTCACAAAACGAAATCGACAATTGCCCTTGTCGTATGCAGAAAAGAATAAGAATTAATTTGTTTGATAGCACCAATTTACATTCCTCCCGGTGTTATCAAACATACGATGGTGATTAGCACTTCGGAACAAGTAGAATTCACTATTTCAACGAGTCTTTAGATGGAATTAATCTAGAATCAATTATACGCGGTCGTACTGTATAATCAGTTAACGGATACCTAATACAATGTTATGTTTATTTTGAATATCCCGTACATTTTATTCTGTTAATAAGAAATACTAGGTCCAATAATATTCAACTCAAATCATTTTGGCGTTAAAAACGAAAATTAATTCAGTAAATTAAAATAACCCTTTCACGTGTTAATTCATTTATCTATTTGTATAAATTCGATTCCTATTGTTACATCCTAGAGCCTAATTAATAATAAATATTCCTTCTAAGAATTCCTCAACGTAAAGTTTATGCTAAAATTAAACAGGCGAAAACTGGTTCTAGTTTTCTGATAATTAATTCTTATGTGTTTTCCATTGAAAGCTTCGTCGAATTAAAGCCGCGTATTGTCCTATTAATTCCGTGTTTTTTCAGTTTTATTTTCTTAACAACAATATTACTTTGAGCTCTGTTCATTAGTGAAACGAAGTTAATATTCACTTGCTTTTCAATCTACACAGCGAAAACACATGTAGAATGGTTGATGGTTTCCGTTTTTCTGTATCAAAGTTCGCACACGCGTTACAGCGTGGTGAGTATTTATGGGTTTTATAAAATTGTACTTTTCGACAATAAATTAATTTTATTTTTAATTACTATAGCTTCTTCCGGTGGCCCTTAAAGCCACAATGAATGGTCGCTCCTTGTGATGGGAGGACCACCCAAAGGCGGGATCACGCGCAGCTCTGTTTCTCACCGTTTTTACGGACGGTAGAAGCCAACCCGACGGTGGTGACTCGAGGGTGAGTGTTTATACACTAATTTTGTTATATGGGTACCCGGTAGTTGTTGGAAACAACATATGTACAAGGGTCTACGGATGCATCACCTTGTTGGTGGTTGGTTATTTGTATGTGCGAGGATATTAAATGTTTACTAATTTCTTTATTAGGATAATTTTATGTATAGAATTCCGTACGTACAATGCTGATTTCGAGCTGTGATTTTTAGTGGAGTAATTTTGTTCTTTTTTCTTGTTTGAAGATTAATATAGAAGGTGACTTAAAAACTGTAGCTCGCCATATTAAAAATGATTTTTGTTTATTCGTAAATAGGTATATTGTGTACCTACGAATTGTTCATTTTTGGTACTATTGTGTTTTGTATATAGTTTTTTTTAAATTAGAGGTTTTTGGTTTGTAAATGTTTGATTGTGCGTGAGTGAGTATATTTTTTATTTCAGGCCTCCTTTAATTTTTTGTATGTGTAATACCCCGCCCACTCACCGATTGAGCCCGGTCAATTTCTCGTTTTTTCCTCGTTTTTATTTTCTAATTTTAGACTACGTCGCTGAACGCATCAACAAGGTACTGATTATTTAATTATAGCAGAAACTACGTTTTAAAGCAACTAGATTTGAGTTAAAAATTATTGTAAAGCGGGCTTATGATGAACAGGTAAAATAGATAGGTAGTTGATGAAGGATTTAGGAATAGCAACGGAATCGATTTAACAAAATTATTGTAAAGCGCGCTTATGAATTAACAAGGGACAAGGGGTATTTAATTGATCCCGCAAACAGAGTTGATGGTTGGAGTTGTTCTAACAGTTCTGACCGTTTTTCCAGACATCAAGAAATTATCTCAATAAATTATGCGCCCTCCAACCTCGGCAAAAATTTCTTGCCGTTTGGAACCAACAGGCCTGCATCGGGATGATGGAAAGCGAGCTGATGGAATGGCCCTAATTCCATGGGAAAATTATTTAGTCTGGTATGCAACCTAGCCCCCTCCAATATTTTATGGAATTGAAGGAAGCAGGTGCAATTGCTTAAAAAGCAACGACAACAAAAATGAGGACATACCACTCGATAATGGAACAGAATCTCAGCTTCCTCTCTTTTGCAGTGGAAACGTTAGGATCTTGGTGCAACGAACCAATGGATTTTATGTCTAAACTAGGTGGTCTTGTAGCATTACACAGTGGATAGTCCAGATTATATTTACTTTTAGTTCTAAAGATTGATCTCGCTTTTCAGCTAGGGAACGCCATTTCGGTCATATGTACTTTTCCGAATTTTGGAGGATCCCTCTCCATATATACAATATTCTTAACAAATAATTGGTAATTTTGTTGCATTTAACAATTATGTAAAGACTTAATGTCAAACAGTTATTAAATCTGGAAAATTTTACCTATTCATCTACCTTCTGAACAACATTGGACTTTGATTATATTACCCGTTCTGTTTAATCATTGCTCATGTGGTCCTTCAACTATGTGAAATTTTTGCTGTGCGTAGGATAACTAAGTGCTTGTAATGATCAGGAGCACCAAGTAGCTTTCTAATATTATTAGAAGAGTCGTGTGCAAAATGTCATTTCCACCACCATTGGCTCTTCAGTCCTCAAACTGGTTAGACGCATACCATCATTGTTTCCTATTCTGAACTAACCTACTGCACAGTCTGCATCTATCACTACCTGATCTAGGTCTACATCCACCTATCTCTGCTTGTCATATATCCCATACTATTCCCCAGAAATGCCATAGAACGTATTCTGCCCTTCTATTTCTCATATTTTTTCCCCAAAGATATCCTTGTTCCTTACTGTTTCTATAACGTATTTGTTATTACCTTTATCTATCCATCCTCATACATCTGAAGCACTGCATTTCAAAGGCTGCTAATGTTCTTCTATCTGCTTTTCAGACCGCTCGTATTTCGTAGGCATACTTACTGTCTGTGCTGTGCTCCACACATACGCTTTCAACAACTTTTTGTTCTATGTTTGTTGTCTTTCATCATAGGCGCTGTTCTTTCTTGTTAGATGCAGTTCGGTCCCCTTCTATGGTTTTACAAAATTACATACCCTATTTCTCCGACATTCAATGGTTGTGAAGGGGGGTAAGCAGCCTGTGGCTGCCAAGTTCCCCCAGCACTTGAACATTTACTGATTTAATATTTTTTCCAATATATCTTTTCGCACAGTCAACATTAGATGCAGAAATTTCACAACAAACAACTAGTTGTTTATACTAATCATCAAATTTATCTGCGGTTATGTTTTCGTCATTGGGTTTCCCGTCTCAAAACTGGTTGGACATGTACCTGCACTTATTTATTTTCTAAACTAACCTACGTAGTTCCCTGAAATTCTCACACAGCAATACAGCTCGGTTCCCCTTATATTGTTTTCTAATATTATGCCCTATTTCACTGAGATTTATTGAAGGGGATTAAGCAACCTGTGGCTGCCAAGATCCCCCAACACTTAGACATTTCCCGAAATAATAGTTTTCCAGTAACTGCTTTCACGCAATTACCATAATTTGAGAATATTGCCCATCCAATGCTTGTAGTTGCTTATAATAAATATCATGTTTATTCTATTGTTTTCTAATATTATGACCTATTTCACTAAGATTTATTGAATGGGGTTATGCAGCCTGTGGCTGCCAAGATCCCCCCAACATTTAGACATTTGCCGAAATAATAGTTTTCCAGTAAATGCTATCACGCAATTACCATTATTCGAGAATATTGCCCATCCAATGCTTGTAGTTGCTTATAATAATTATCATGTTTAAGTGCAGTTACGTTCTTCGTCATTAATTTGGGACTGGCTGGATGCGTACCTCCATTGATTTCTATTCTGAGCTAGCCTATACATTACCCTGAAACTCCTACAGCCTACATCTTTCACTATATGTGTGCAGTAGTCTAACTTAGGTCTACCTCTTCTTCTCTTTATTCCTATCTCTGCTTCTAGTATACTCCGCACTATTCCCTCATGCCGTAGTATGTGGCCTATAATCCTATCTCTCCTATTTTTTACCGTTTTCCACATATTTCTTTCTTCCCTTACCATTTTTAATACCTCTTCGTTCTTAACTTTGTCTGTCCATGGTATCTTCATCAATCGTCTGTAGCATCACATTTCAAAGGCTTCTACCTTTTTCTTGTCTGCTTCTCCTACTGTCCAGGCTTCACAGCCGTACAGTGCTGTGCCCCATACATATGTTTTAAGCAATCTTCTCCTTGTTTCTATGTTTGTTGTCTTTGAACACAGTAGTTGCTTTTTCTTGTTAAATGTAGCACGACCTTGTGCTAATCTTTGTTTTATATCTTTTGTGCTTTTCCCATCTTGCGTTATTTGGCTTCCTAGGTAGCAGAAATCCTTAACTTCTTGTAAGTTCGTGTTACATATTTGTATTCCTGTTTTTGATTTATTTTTGCCTCCTTTGCATACTAGTACTTTAGTTTTACTTTTGTTAATTTTTATACCGTATCTCTCTGTTAGAACCGTTTCCATTTCATTGAGAGCAGCTTCTAACTCTTCCTTGCTAGATGCTAATACCGCTATATCATCTGCAACTCTAAGCATATCAATTTTTTGACCCTGCATAGTAATTCCAAATGTCTTCCTGCATTTGACAGTATTCATTGTCTCTTCAATGTACAAGTTAAAAATTAATAGGGATAGGGAACATCTCTGTCTCGCTCCTTTCCTGATGTTTATTTCTCTACGTTCCTGCTCTAATTCTATTACTCCTGTTTGCTTTTTGTATAAGCTATGTACTATCCGTCTATCCTATAACTCATTCCAATCTTTTTGAGTATTTCGAACATTTTTTTCCATTTTACATTGTCAAATGCATTTTCCAGATCTACAAACCCCATATACACGCTTTCCCCTTTTTCTATTGTTTTCTCCATTATCACCCTTAGAGCTAAGATAGCCGCCCGTGTTCCCCTGTTTCGCCTAAACCCAAATTGGTCGTCTCCTAGTATTTCTTCAGCCCGTTTTTCCATTCGTCCTTGTACAATTCTAGTTAATATTTTTGATACGTGTGCTGTCAAACTTATTGTTCGAAAATTTTCACATTTATCTGCGCCTTTCTTTTTTGGTATAGTTACTATGATGTTATGTTTGAAATCTTTGGGTATCTCGCCTGTTCCATACATATAGGTTACAAGTTGGAAGAGATGTTCTGTTACTGCTTGACCAGCGGCTTTTAGAGTCTCCGCTTGCACCTTATCTGTACCCGGCGCCTTACCATTTTTCAGACCCTTTAATGCTAATTCAAATTCATCTTTAAGTATAGGATATCCCAGGTCATCATTTTCAATGTCTGATTCCTGTTCTAATGCAGTTAGTTCCTCTTCTGCATATAAATTCCCTATATATTTTTGCCATCTACCCACTTTCTCTACATTTTCTATAATGACATTTCCTCCCGCGTTTCTTATATTTTTGTTATACGGTTTTATATCCCTAAAATTGATTCTAATTAGTTCGTATGCTTCATCTGTCTTTCCTACTTCCATCTTAGTTTGTACCTTTTTGCATTTTTCATCAATCCATTGTTCTTTAGCTTTCCTGCATTTGCGAATAATTTCCCATTTTATGGCTTTGTATCACTGTTTTCCTGTTTCGTCTGATTTATTTTTGTATTTTCGTCTTTCTTCTATTAAATTCAGGATATCCTTTGTTATCCATAGTTTCTTATTTTCTTTTTGTGTATATCCCAGAATATCTCTGGCCGCCATGTCGAGGCTGGATTTAATGTTATTCCATTCTGTTTCTACTTCCTTAGTATCAGATATTTTCCCGATATCTTTGAGCAATTCATTTGACCTTTTTTCGAATCTTTCTTGAATATCTTGATCTTTTACTTTCTGTAGGTCTAAGTGCATTTTCCGTTTCTTTTTTTCAAATTTTTATATTTAAGTGCGGCCTTCATAATTACGATGTTGTGGTCAGTGTGTATATCTGCTTCTGGGTAGCTTCTACAGTCTTTTACTTGATTCCCAAACCGTTGTCTAACAAGAATGTAATCTATTTGATATCTTCCTATATCGCCTGGCAACTAACTTTCACGTGTATCGTCTTCTAGCCTGATGTTGAAATAATGTATTTGTAATTATTAAATTGTTCTTGTCGCAAAATTCTACCAGCCTATTTCCTCTGTCGTTTCTAGTGCCTAAACCAAATAAACTTACTATCGCTCCTTCCCTACCTTCACCTACCACTGCATTAAAATCTCCCGCAATTATTAAATTTTCATGTCCTTTTACGTGTCTTAATATGTCTTCGATATCTTTGTAGATCGCTTCTACCTCTTCGTCACTGTAGCTAGAGGTGGGCATGTATACTTGTATTATTACTGTGTTTACCGGTTTATATTCTAATCTAACCATGAATACTGTTTCATTGTTTTGTAAGTAATTTTCTACATAGTATCCTATCTTTTTCCGCATAACTATCCCCACACCCAAATTTTCCTCCTCTGCTCCGATATGAATTACCCTGAAGTCTCCAGTCCAAAAATCCCCCGCCTCTGGCCACCGAACTTCGCTGATCCCTACTATGTCTAGTGATAACCTATTCATTTCGATTTTTAGGTTCTCTGGCTTACCCACTTGGTTCATAGTTCTAACATTCCACGCTTCGACTCGCAAAATGTTCCCGACACTTATTCTTAACTTTCCGATCGCATCCTCCGAAGTAGTCCCCTCCCGGAGATCCGAATGGGGGACTATTTTAACTCCGGAATCTTTTACCCCAGAGAATGCCATCATTTTATTATAATTTAGGTACGCTGTGTATTTTGGAGGTATTGTGGTGGTTTCCCGTTGCCTTCCACATCGCGGTAGTGTGTCTTAGATTGCCATACCGACCTCTATGGTCTCTTCCAATCTAAGTACCGAAAGAGCCGCTGCCCTCTTTCGGGGACCTATCTTTGTCTGGTTCCTCACTAACGACCCTACTACTTTGGTTGGACCTGTAGTTTGGCTCTTTAGCTCATTAGAACGCGCAAGTCATTTCACCTGTTCTAGTAATCTAGAACTTCGGCAAGGTGCAGGTCCATTCGAAATGGAAAATGTCATTTATTGATAAATATTTACCGACAAGTTTAAGTAAGTGTTCTGTTGCATTCATAGCGACAACTTCATTGTTCTGCAAAAACTCGTTAACCATTCTTCTTCTAGGATCTGCTGGTATTTACTCGCATGTACTAGTATGTGCGTTAGAATCGGTCATCATAATTGCTTTTCCAGGCAACTGATTTTCTTTGGCGTCGATAGCAGCATCAGCCTAAGCAGTGGGAAGAAATTTTGGGGTGTGGGTGGGTGTCTTAATTGAACAGTAACAGTTTCTAATGTGGAAGACATAAAAATGGAAAATCCTCCACTGGCTGTTTCATACTGACTTTCATTTATTTTTAACACCAATTAAGACGAACAAGAATTATAGCATTCTGATATGAAATAGCTCTGCGCTATGGACACACGAAGAGTTTGAATACTTCACGATTGTGACAAATGAGTGATTTCAATTAAAATGAATGGAAACTCACTGCCCCTGATGTTTGAATATTTGTTAAAAGCTAATGATTATCATGAAAAACTACCCTTGCAGATACAATGTTTGCATTAGCAGTAAAAGCACAAGCTTTTAAATTACTTTCTATCAAGATAGCTTTGTAAATTTGCGGTGAAATTCCCTAAAAGCGGATTTTGATTTATCCTTATTTTAGGGAAACCAGCGTGGGCTCGAAGGTACGCAAAAGATATTTATCAAGCTTTGAGCTTTGAACCGGCCTGAAGTAAGCTGGACTATACCATACAATGCATCAATCACAGGATCGAATTTGAAATATTTTATCCGAACCGTACAAATGTTTGTATTGAATGGTCTAATACGTTAATGTATTGGGTATTGTTGTGAACTGATATGCATACTTAGGCTTTTATGTGCCCACGATTTTTTCAATGGAGTCTCAGTATTTATATGCATACTGGTTGGCATCTTTTGTTATAGTTTTAATTTGCTACAAGATATTCTAAATATCTCATTACATAGCTGTTTCTTGAAAGTTTGCATCTCTTGTCGCTTGAAATTGCTTCATTGAAAATACAATTGCGGTGATTATTTTCCTTTAGTACAAGAAGTAGCGCGACTTTAAATATTTCCATTTTATACACGGCAAGCTCTTACTTTAATCCTAAGGTACTCAAGCATCATCATTCTATTCATGATTCTACTTAAAGCTTACGAAGACAACGCTACATTCGCATAAAGGAAGCTGTGGAAAATGTAAAATGGAAAGTCCGTTGGCGTTTGAATCTCTATGGACAGGAGCAATTCAAGCAAGACTCAAATTGTTCCAGCTCATTCTCTCGCTGAATGTGTATGTTCCATCTAAAGGCAACGACTAATTCTTGTATTGGATCAACGTCTTTTGGGTGTACTTTAGAGATGGAACTCAATAAATTAAGTTTGTTTCTTTCAAGCTGGTCTGTTGATAGAGCATATGTAAAATGAGCGATGCTGTTTCTACGATAATCATTTTATACCTGACCTAAAATGACTTTGTGCAAGAGTTTTCAAGTCGTCTTAAATTTGCTTTGGAGGTGCATGCTGAGGTAGCCGAAGTCGTCTCTTACATACTATTACTTACACTAATCTGTAAGTTAGAAACGCGTTTAATTTTGTGTTTAATTAGACGAGGAGAATTTGCAAAAAGTGTTTGAAGATACAATAGTACTGTAAAACCGTTAGGTCTGTCTACCTCTGATCAGAATAATTACATTAAAACGTAAACGAAGAGTTTGTACACAAAAGATGATCGATAGGTCTTGCGGCGCACTTTTCAGATGGACTTGATTGACAGGTACAAGAGTTTTGCATTTAAGAGTTATTTAGATTACAGATACTATTTGTATAATTTCTGGTATTATCGAAATAACTAGTGCAATTTAATAAGTTATAAATAACCATTAAAGTGTTTCGAAGTTCAGTTTATATTCAAAGCCTTGATATGAGTTCCAATAGAAGCTTTGATATGAGTTCTGATGGAAGTTTTGATTACAATAATAGTTCTAATTTAAAGCTTTGATAGTCGTGATATACAATAAATTAGTGTACATATTGTTTAATATAAATTTCCATATGTTGATATAAAAAATTAGCAGAAATAGAAGGGAATGATACATACTAAAGCATTTTTGGGGGTAGTGCGGGATATATTACAAGCAGAGATAGGAAAATAGATAGATAGAGGTAAAGGTAGACCTAGATCAGACTATTGCATGCAGATAGTGAAAGATGCAAACTGGGAATTTCAGGGAAATGTGTAGGTTAGCTCGGAATAGGAAACAATGGAGGTACGCGTCTAACCAGTTCCAGGACTGAAGACATAGAGATGATGATAAAATTACTGTTGATATAAATTAATAATTAATTCTTGAATAGTTAATTGTAATGCAACCATATCAGTAATTAAGAAGATATCATCGTAGTTTTATGAAGATAATACTTGTACTGTTAGCGATTAGCAGGAAAGAAATTTTTGTGAGAAGTTTTAGAATTTTACTGTAGCTGCGAGTTGTTGAAAGGGGATTGCATAATCAGTTTGATAATAAAAAGCTGTTGTTTGTACAAACAGAGTTTTCTTTACAGTACTAAAACGTCATAACCTACTCTAAATATTACGTTCCTTGTAGCTTCAGGTTGAATACATAGTGTTGTGAAAGTAATATGTCGACGACCTTGAAGTTTAGGTCAAAGGTTCAATAATTCATATTTACTTTACTTGCACGAATATTAAAATACTATTTCCAACGTTATGATTTGTTACGTACAGTTTTAGTCCCAAAATCTAGCCGGTTATTTACATAGAAACTCGGCGAAGTACCTCATTGAAAATTCTGTGTTCCCATAAAGTACTGAAAACCTTGACTGTACTAAGAACAGTTGCAGACTAACTCAATAGGGTAAGTATTTGAAGAGGGCCCCGGAGTGCTGTCGTGTGTGAAATACATCTTAATCGGGAAGTATCTTGGACGGCACCTAATCTGGAAATACGGGGATTTTAGGGGGAAAACCCAGAAAGAATAACAAAGAGATGCAAAAAAATTAAAATTAGGCACGATTTACATGAGGAATAATCGAGTACGATAATGTTGAAACTAACCTAAAATAAACATTATGGTAAGGACACGAATATGATTATTTAAAAACTGCTAGCCGAAAAGAATGGTTTCTGAAATCAGATGTTAAATTAGCTGGATGTTAATCACGCCTTTCCAATATAGTTCATTACAAGGCTGGAACTATTACCCTTACATTAGTTGTAAGAAGCACCAATAAAAAATCTACTATATTGCACAATGTTTTCAACTCTGCTTTCAACTTTGTTTTCAGCACGAGTACAACTACAATATATAACAAAAATTACTCAGCTTAATGGAAAACGTTTTCGGCAAACTAAATTACTTTCTACAGTCTTAACCTTATAACAGGAACTTGAGGACAGGCACTGTCATGAAATTTGAGAAAAAATTTTACGGTTGGTGCATATTCGGCTATTTGCAATGGACACATAAAATTATAGGTACGTTTAAAAATTTATATAGTTAAATAGAAAAAAATGTTTATTCATTTACAGTTAGTTATAGTTTCAAAAATGGATTATTGCTTGAAGTGATTTTCGGCTATAGATTACTCGGAAACAACTAAAGCCTTTATCTTCTGAACGTATTCCTCGAGAACTAACTGTCTCGAGTTACATGTTACCTATTTGAACTGTAAAGACGAAGTGCTCAACCAAGAGACTTGTTTTATAAAACAATTCGAAGTTATCTTCTGCAAAATTCGGAGAAACAAATTAAGACTGCAAATTGAAATTTCTTATCGTTTTTTCACTATGTAGCTTAAGTAATGATATCTTACTGAAAGGTTAACTAGCACCAGGGGTAGGGCATTTTCTTTTTTAGAATCAGCATAAATTTGGCGTGTGAAAGTTCTTCTTTTCGGCGTTATACATTATTGATCAAAATAAACGAATCATAAAACTGCATTACCTTAGAATACAAAGTTAGCATGTTATCATTCTTAATCTTACAACCGCCATAATGAACTTGACAACCTTTGAGTATGAACAATATGAAATACAAAATTCTTCCTTCTTTGGATCAAGAATGCACGTAGCGTAAA
Organism: Platerodrilus igneus; assembly: GCA_036346225.1. NCBI lineage: Eukaryota > Metazoa > Arthropoda > Insecta > Coleoptera > Lycidae > Platerodrilus > Platerodrilus igneus. Next base: position 930,352 of record JARFIW010001052.1, on the reverse strand, counting down.
AATTATATTTCTTAAAGGATATAATCGTTACCCAATGGGTGGAATTTACCAATACCGAAACTATTAAAATGAAGTATGGTTATAAATACTTCAAAGGAATGTCACAGATTATGTACGAGTTCAAGTTGTAGAATCTTCGATTTCAATTTACACAACACCACACACTAATACAATTGATCTGCAGTAGAGAATAATTTCTATTTATTTAATACACTTATTGATTTTATTCGCCGACAAAAAACTACACCATTTTATAAATCACGTTGCAAGACTTAATTCAGCTGCTTTGGTCCATTCGAGCATATATATCATGAAATCTTTTAAAATCAAAAACATTATGGCACGCAGTAAGTCGCTAACTTTATAATGAACTGAAGTATTATAGCTATAAGTTTTAGCAACCCAAATCAATTGAAAACATACAAATAAAAAATTGATAATTAGTTTTCAGCGTCATTGTATAATGGAATTCTAATAGTTATCAAAAACAGGTCACGATTAGCCAATTTCAATACAGCATGCAAACTTGTTTTAATTTATATTTCTCGAAATTCAATGAGGAGCATTAAATAATGGATTTTCAGATAATATGCAACTTCAGGCCATTTAAAACGCTTAGCCAAATATTGAATTTCATAACTAATTAAATCCAAATATTCAAGTCGCGTTGGAGCGTGTAAATTTATTTGTATTTTCCAAAAGTATCAAGCCTGTTCAATAATATTAAATTTCTAAACATAATACGAATTTATATTCTTGGAAGATAGTCATAATTTATTGTTGCTACGCTATTTTTTAAGACTTAGATAAGTTGACTTTTATATGCATTTCCTAGATCTCTGTAATATTGCTCTACTAAGTGGAGTGGATTACTATATTCGAAATGGATACAAAGCTTTCATTGAAAATCTAAAAATCAGCAAAACTTGTATATATTATTAAAATCGTATTTTTTTCTTTTAGGAGCGGAATAGTTGGTTCTAGGGTAAAAATTCAAGCACAGCTGGATTAAAATGTGTGTTTTGGCTATTTAAAAAGTGTAGTTAAATCTAGATGATCAGAAATATTGGAATTCGGGTCTTGAAAGTGATTTAATTCGATATGGGTTGATGCGATTTCAAAAATTCCAAGATATTTAGATTCTTCTGAATTTTTCCTTAAAGTTCTTATCTTACACGTCGAAGAAGATTTTAGCTATTGGGTTAGTTGTAGTTTAAGAAAAATCTTGTGCTTAAGATCTTAAAAGGTTGTAACACGATAACGCTTAGTTCGATTTTAAAAATTTTGTAATATTCAGATTCCTCTGAAAATTCTCAATCATATACATATCTTAGGTCCTCCTTAAAACGTTCGAAAGTCGGGATAAAAAACAAAGAGCAACACTGCACCAATTCTGTTAATCTACGTCTACTGTGATGTTAATAGTAATTTTAGTTATTAACACAACCCCATAAAAATTGTAGTTTTATGTAGGTGATACCTATCACAAACAACACCGTTACTAGTCCATACTTTGCCTGATTCAATCTTTCTCATGCTGCTCCTATCACACATCTTGTCTAATTTTTTTCTATATGATTTTTGTTGGTCCATTGGTTTGATATTTTTTTATAAAGACTTTCAGTTGTTTAAACAGAAACAAATTTAACTAGTGTTTGTTTTATATCGTTTAATTTGTTCGTTAATTGATGGTGTGCTTGAAAACTCAGTTCTGTAATAATCGCATTTTTCTGAAATGCTCAAAATTGTTTTCAGTTTTTAAACACGATAAGAATACGAACGTTATCTGTACTTTTCCTTGTTTAAATCGTCTAACCTATTATGAATTTCTTCTATCCTGAAACCAAGAAAAAAGAAGAACCGTACAAATTAAAGTGTGTAAAAGAATCCGAGTATCTTACCCTTGGAAAGTAAAGTAGTAAAGTAGTTAAGCTATACCTATATTCGATCGATCCTAGAAAAGTGTGGTAGCCAAAAGATGGGGATTGTTTGTCGTGGGAATTTAACATGATCTGCTTAAGTTTTAATGAGAAACCCTTAAGAAATCAACACGTACAAAAAGAATACCAACTCGCAAAAGACGTGTATCTCGAATATCCTGGAGAGTATACATAGTACAAAAATCTACGCAAAATAAACCATACAGTCCTTAACTGCCTCAATCCTAATATTTACATAAAACAGCTATAAAAGAACAATTTTTACGGTGAACTGTTTCCTTTACCTCAAATCTTACTATTTACGAGTATATAAAAACAGCAATTAAAATAGTCATACAAACCCTATACTTACACAGTTGCACCAAGTAATAAAAACACGCGACAGTAGAAGCGCGCCTCTCTCCGCCCCTGAATACAAATATTATTAGGAAAAAGAACCCCGTTACACTTATACAATGGTGTATCTTCAAATTTATATGTAAAAAATTACAATACGTTCAATGCTGCACTGGTCAATAATAATTACTCAATTAATCACAGCTGTCCATGTCTCATTCCCGACGATCTGAGCGGAGTAAGTTCAATTTTACACGGCAACCTGTCCAGTTGTGCGATGAGTATCCTTAGAAAATTACAGAAAATGGATTGGTTGGACGTTCCGTTTCGACCTCATATTGGTTACATACGACCTGAGGAGAATCACATTGCACAGCATGCCACAATCTTTTCCTGGAAAACCAAGCGAATCAAATTCAGAAGAAACAACAGTGCGCGGATTAACTCTTCACCTTCCTGTCCGGTAGCTAGTAGCACAGCATTACCTGACCTCAGATATAGGTCTATTCATATTACGCAGCGACAGGTAGAATCAGTCGAAAGTAAATTAGCACCAATTCCAGTGGATAATTTGGTTGCGGGAAAACTCCACCTCTTAAAGAAACAACTTCTAGTAAAGAATAAGTCGAAGGTAAATTAGCACCAACTGCAGTAGAAAGTTTAGTTACGGAAAAATTCTATCTCTCAAAGTAACAACTTCGTGCAAAATAATTTCTGAATTCCCAGTTACAACTCCATCAGCGCAGTATAATAGAAGGAATCATTGTATTACTAGATCGAGCCGACATAAAACTTCGCCCACGAATGCCTCGAATAGTGCACATGAGAAATTCCCGAAAGTCGAAAACAACTGATAACGGGAAACCCATTGATTATACATGTCACTAAAATGCCAGTCATATTTTTTAAATCAAATACTTTAACAAACGAAAACCCAGTTCTTGAACGTATTATCATCTTTTCTGAAGCAAGTGTTTTGATAAATATATACCAGCTTTCAGTATTGTATTGAAAGAGTAATTTGCTAGATATAAACTATAATTATATGTATTAATAAAACTTTGAAGAATTGCATATATTTAACCTTGTTACTCATAATACAATGGCAGATTCGAAGTACCTTAAACTTTATAACTGAATATTTATCACAAATTCTACAAGATGATGAATAAGCAATTGACTTGCTGTCGGATTCGCAAGTACACGCACATAACCTTAAATATCGTATGGAATATGAGATTTTAAATTATATTCAAGCCAAATTATTTAGGTACAGGGACTCAACGTAACAAGTGTAATGGTATAGGTATTGCTGCGCGAAGATATGTGTGAGATTACATTTGAGAGATTATTCCTAAATCTATTAAATGAAGGAGTTTGCTAGTTATAGGAATTTAAGTGTAATGTAAGGAGAGAAGTAGATGGTGTATGTGGTTTAAAAGAGAACTTAAGGGGGGATGTTAAGCTTTTTCAGTTCTGCAGCAGAAAATAAATTGATTCTAGTCGATACAATGTTTAAAAATTATACGCCGCATTACTTGTGAAAAATGCCTGTAAATATAGGTAAGTTACCGTAACGAACTTTGTTTTACTGTTTTCTATTTGGTCCTGATTATTTACAAATCCAGAGAAACCCTAATATATTGTGATGCTGCTACAAATATTATTGATGATGGGCACTACAATATTTACTACTCTATTTTAATTTCTTAACATGAGGAAAACACTATATTTATTACTAAGTGCGATTACACAATTTATCTGCTCGAACACTTTATTTATATGTATTTATTTTAAGGATTTATTCAATATTTTATTCCATAAAAACTTCGAATTACTTCTTTATTTACTTTATATTGATTTATTTAATGTACCCTTGTAGCTGTCGATCAATACATAGTTGATTTAACGGCTCTGTCCTTATGGATTTTACACACTCCGGCGCCTTTGTTACATTATAGTTCAATTACGCATATATTAGTGGATTTAAATACCAAATGAAAGATCGTAAAAATCACTCAGGTGCATATACATATTGTGTCCGAAGTTTCAAGTTTTGAAGCTAAAAAGGATAAAGAATGCATATTACATCGATTAGATATAAATGTACTCAACTAGGAAGAATACAAAATTGTGTTAGAAACCAAAATACCTTAAGTTGTTAATAACACATAAGAAAAGTTGCAAGATCTAAGGAAAGTCGTGTTTGAGGAAGAGTATTCTATATTAGGAGGTATCAAGAATTATGTAGCTAGAAAAGATTAGACAAATTAGATCTTGCAGTAAAAAGGGGAATGACGGAAATATACTAGTTTAGCAACTGACGAAGTTAACAAAAATATAGATAATTTGGAAATAAGATAAATAAATAGTGCAGAGTAATTGTAATTGTGAATTTAGCACAGAATAATGATAAATCCTATTTATTTCATAAACAAATTATAAGCATGTGTAAAAGAGTTAGTAATGAAGACGAGATAACAAAATATGATTAGCACTTGACCACATATAAGTCTTAAATATTGTAACGTGGCATCAATTAGTCTACCTTTGACAAGAATACTACAGCTGAACGTAAACAAGGCATCTGAACACAAAAGATAATTAATTGCCACTCTGTGGCGTGACATTTTCAGATGAACTTGATTGACAGTTTACAAGAGGTTGCATTTAAAAACTTTATTGAGCTTACAACAGGAATCCTCTATATGTCATTTGCATGATTCTAGTATGTTCCAGAAACGATATAAGTTATTGTAGTGATCGATATAAATTAACACTTAGTGCTTCGATGTAAATTAATTATAGTGCTTCGATAGAAATTGAGAAGATGACATTATACTTTAAGAAGTTAGTAGTTGTACTGTTAGCATTACCTGGAAATAATTGTCGGCAGCGCTTTAGATTTCACTGTAGCTACGAGAGAATTAAAAGGTTTGCGTAATCTGTAAAGAAATGCAGTTATTGCAAAAAAAAATTTTTTTACAATTTATATCGATAGCAAACTACATATGCAAGAGGGCTATTACTGTTAGATCATGCAGACATAGAAATGCTGTAGGCTATAAACACTATATAAGGTAGATCTTTTAACTTTTAAACGTGATAATAGTTATTGAAACATAACGTTCAGAAATACAATGGCGGTCTTTCATATTACGATTTGCAACACTATTCTGTTATTAATACGCAAAATATTTCAATCAATTTCAAGACTCCATTTTCCGTGTTTGTGTCATCTCCAGTTGCTAAAGAACTGTAGTTTATGTAAGAAGGCTATCTTGATTTTCAGTTACAAACACCGCAAAATAAGAACCTCAAATTAGATCAACTGTTCTAAATATATTATCAGTTTTCACGAATTGTTTACTGCTAAATAATATGTTCAGAAAGACATTTGGGTCAATGAGAGAACTAGTGGTGCCAATGAAAGCAAATTTAGTTACGATCTACACATTTTTCTTCGGACTTGTCGTTCGCTAACTTCTGAAAATTTTTGAAAGCTGTGTCTTGTCAAATAGAAATAGAAATTTTGTAACGCCTTCACGTTACCCTAGCTGTAAATCAGATAGGAAAGGACAAATTACTTTTTAGCGAGCAGAATAAATACGTATGTACCCTGCATATTATGATTATATTATATTATATTTATTAAACATGACATCTGATGACATCTTAGTTTATTGTTTTATAAAGGGAATTCAACGAACAAACTTAAACTACATAATCAGAAAGTTATTTTTTTATAATACATTGTTGAACAAAAATCAGATCAATAATGTATTAGAATCCTGCAGAAGGGAAACATTTTAAGGTTGATTCTTACGAATCCGAATAAAAGACGCAAGTATGCGAAATTATCATAGACAGCGTTGGGTAAACATACACCAATTGCAACAGTAAATTTTTGTGAAGCTTGTAGGATAATAAATGATTAAATAACGTTGGAATAGTCACTATTCATACAACAATTATCGCATAACAGGAAAGTTTTTCACCGTTTTCAGTACAAATGATTAAATTTTAAATTACAGTGAAAGAAAATGTAGCCACGGTTACAGTAGCCAGGTGAGATACAAATAAAATTGTTATAATATAATTAAATCACCTAAATACAGCATATGACGTAGTAAAATTCACAAATGTGTTACAGACGTAATAATGAATTTCAATGTTTACAATATAGCCACTTACAGACTGCTGAAAACATAAGCTAACAATAATCACGCATTTGTTACGTGATCTAATATAAGCTCGATATGAGTGACCGTATTACAATGACATACTCCTCGAAGGCATAGCAAGGGGAGGAAGAACCAGAGCTAAATAGTGGATGGAAACAAAAAATGAATTAATCTTGAACAGTTAACGAGAACACATGTGAGGATGAATCGGTGATAGGGTAGTTGAGTAAACTCCTTTGGCTATGAGATTAGCAAACGGGAATTACAGTGATATACGCGTATAAAATCCACAACGACCCGACAACAAAGGTAGAATTTTGCACAGATTGGTTCCAGTCCCACAGAAGTGGAAATTAATTACTCGTCGCAGGGTGAATTCAAACCTGGCTCTATGGAGATCTTTATACAGAATACAAAGACATCTTTATATAGAATACAAGTACGAACCGATCAAGCACCACTGTAGTTAGCACGTGCACTCTTAATTTGTTACGGAATTCCAACCCCTTCTGAGCAATTCAAAACTTAGCACGCTAACGATTTATTCACCTGTAGCAATTTGTATAGAACATTGTGTTTTGTCGGTGCTGAAGTAGTTTGCCCAGAAGGGGTTTGCTCGGACTTATTAATCAGTCTAAATTGACGTTATTCTTGGCACAATAAGCAAGCGTTTTAAATTAAATAATTATAACTCTACCTTTCGGGTCTTAGGAGTTTCTAAACCGTTTAATAGAATTGTAAATACACCAGGAGAAGATTAAGCGCGTCTTTAATATTTGATTGGAGATAAAGCTGCTGCTCGAGTCACTTTAATGCCTCTTAATGTGTAAGTTTGCGTTCGTTACTCGATCAGAAATGGTTTACAAAAGAATTGATTTGCTAGTAACTATTAGTCATTTTCACTCAACCACATATACTCTATTTGAAGTTTATTTTCATTTATTGAAACGTTGGGCTTGGTATCAATATTGTCTTTGAAGTTATTGATGAGAACAAGTAGTTTCTTCGTTCTCTGAAACAATACAATGCTGGAAACTTCCAGCTTAAATAAACAGGATACTCATTTACATTTTAGAAATTAATAGAAACCCGTAAAAGTTTAATATCTTAAAATGAAATAACCTCTTGCATTTCATATGAAGACTTTTATAACGATAAATTTTTGACAAATGAGCGATCTGTATTAAACCGAAAGGTAACTCCTTGAGAGTATTTGTTGAAAGCTCTTGATGATACAACGTTTGCATCAGCTGTGAAAGCGCAAACTTAAATTACTTCCATCGAGATAGCTTTGCAAGCTTATATTGCGATAGTTGAACACTGGTTTTGGTTTCTTTATATTCTGAGACATCGAGAATGCGTTTGAAAGCAATGATAAAGATATCTATCGAGCTTTCAGCTTTAGGCCGACCTGAATTAAGTTGGATTTTACAATCACGAGATTGAATTTAAAATATTCTTCTCTAATTGTAATTAGATGCATTGAATTAAATTCGCTAGTGCGTGTGTGCGTGCGTGTGTGAAACATCTGGATTCCACATACTAGGGTAAATGGAGTACATTAAGGGCAATTTTTTTTGAGTGTGCAGTAGGCAGAACGTATCGAACAGTCTTTCCTCAAAAACTCTGTATGGGTGTTAGCAAAAGAATTTCCATGAAACAAGGCCCTCGGTTTAAATGGGACAGGCTAGCGACTAAGGCAATATGAAGAACCCCAGGAAAAATAAGGGTAGTTGAGGTCAAATTCGCGTGATGCATGAGCGGGAAGGGGTATGGAGTCGAGTTGAGTTTAGAAAGTGGACGCCACCTAAGTAGGAGAGGTAGTAAAAAAAGTGGGATTAGGACCCCTTCTTGCAAAGGAAGGGTTAAAACTCAAATTTAACTTTTACTAACGAAAACGAAATATTCAAAGGTACATTAAAATTTGTACCACTTCATCGGTCTATAAATCCTTATGGAATTGTACCCCGTTCGTAATCAGCTAAACGGACCCTTAAACCTGCGCAAAGTTTAATGGACACTAAGTCAACGGAACAAACAAATAAACGATACTTTGACAATACAAGAAGCTCAGAACAAAATTTTCATACATATGGGAATTTTCATTTTTTTTTAATGTACTAGTTATAAAAAGTTTAATTGGTTCCTTACCTTTCAGTCGGCCCCTGCTGTAAATCCAATCTCAAAGGTAAATTCTTATTTACTAGATAATTTCATAGACTCTTAAAACGAAAAAAACAATTTTTAGTAACTTCTATATTTTGATAAAAAAAATTTATGTATATTAGATAGCTCTTAACTAAAAAAAACAGGTGCTAGGGAATTTACATTATTTTTTGTGCAGTTATTAAAAAGCTAACTAAAACCTTAAATTCTTCTCTTTTATTAAAACATCTTACACAAATTACGATCTGATACTAGAATGAATACTTTTTGCTACGAGGTGCACATTTCGTTTACAAAATTCCTTGCAAATCTGGAAGCTTACTTAATGTATTAAAACTGTTACATTCTTTATTTTTTGATATAACGTTTTTTAGATGGAACGTCATGCTTAAGCATAAAAATTACAAACCGCCTATAGCTTTGCCAAAAACAGCTAATTAAATTACCGCCTGCAATTTCAATAAAATCGCTTCACAATTTACCTTCGACTTTAAAATGTAGGTTGATAGAAATTGTTTTCTTTTTACTCAAACTAAGATTTAGTAATATCTACTTATCATTCACGGAAGTAATCTTACATGTACACTAATTATAAATAAATAAAGGCGTATCAATATCAATATCAAGTAAGTCAGATTCGGTAAATGAACCATTCGACCTTGCGCTTGATAATCTTGTTTCATTGTTATCGTGCACACGCATGATCTATCGATCCGACCATTCTCGTCAATTGTTTAATAGCTCTTTAATTTCAATTATTACTAAAATTTGAACTAAAACGTCTTTTATCCATCATATGAACAAAACAATAAGGTAAATCCACAACATAAAACTTTAACATTAGGACATCCAATAAAAATTAAAAATCATACATTTAAGGGTGTACTAAAGTTTAGAGTATTATCGGAAAGAATTATATATTTTAAAAATTACCGTTGGTCGTTACATTTTGGAACTATTTCATCTCATATTAGAACTAGGCGTCAGTAAGGCACACTTTTTGCCGTCAAGGGTTGATGCATTCTGATAAATCTAAAAACTTTGACTGCCCGAATTAAATGACCATAAAACCACAGGCGGCTCCGTCGCATAGTTGGCATGCACGTGTCTACTACGTCCAAGGTACCGGGTTCGAGTCCCGACACGGTTTGCTTGAAAAATATTAGGCGAGCATTTTTCACAAAAATACGCCCTTGTCCGAATGAGAGGTAAAACGGAGGTTCCGTGTGTGTGTTGTCACGCACGTTAAAGATCCCTACGTAACTTGGAATAGCAAGGGTTCGGCAAAATTCAAAATTTTCCAGGTAAGAAAATTCGCTCCCTGGCCTTCGTGCGGAGCATTGGAAAATCAAATGTACGTCTATGAAACCACATCCAGACCATAAGGCATGTTTTGTAAACAATCATCACACCACTATACAGTAACAAGATAATAAATTTCAAATTAAGAAAATTAAAACAAATTTGAATTATTTTCAACAAAATAATTCAAGAACTGCCATTTTCGTATTTTTGAACAACCAGCAGATGTCGATAGAATAGACACACTATAAGATAAGCAGCCGGTACTTAATGGAACGAGTTGTTAAATTACATTAATCCAATAGATTGATGAGAATATGTCGAAATAGTATTGATTGGAATCGTTTAATTGACGTTTAATTTGTGAATCGAGTTGTAGTAAATTTTTGTGACAGTTGATGATCCTTATCATAGCACGGATTAGACAGCCGCTGTTGAGTAATATCTCTTGGTTTTTACCAAGCATGTTAAGAACCTCTTATAGTTTCTACCCAAAACTACACAATAGGTATGGATAAATTTTTATGGCTTGCCACAATTGGGCTGAGCTACATTTTGGAATTGCTTCATTATCATTCAAATGACATATAATAATTCAGGTTATTCATAAAATTGACGCGGAGATTAAGAGCAGATGACCAAAAAGCTTTAACCTATTCGTAGATGCCCAAGAAATATCTAAACTCAATTTTGATCAACGATTGAATAGATTATAGCAAGTATAAATTCCGCACTCAATTTGGTGTATTTTTAATCTAAATTATCGTAATCAACTACTAATATTTTCAAAATCCTATTATTAGTTTTGGTGGCGAGGGGTGGCTCCTTATGCCTATGATATGATTTTTCAGCCTTGGTTGGAGACCCTTCTTGTAGTGGACCAAGGACAAGGGTTTGCTTGGTATCGCACTGGCAGAATATCATTTCCAAATAAAGAAATGTACGGCTAATTTTATGCCTTTATTTACGGGTTAAATCACAAACATTGTAACACACAAAAACAAATATATAAAGCATAGTAAAGAATCGCGGATTACATAAATCGCGTGTTACATATATCGTTAAAGCACGCTAGGGTGCATCAATACTAAGAGCGCCCTGCTCATGTCACGAGTGCCTGACGACTACTGGTCGCAACAGGTTAAGGAAGGGATGCGAACCCCTCGTTCACTGCATAGTTAAAGGCGGGTTACATCATAACAAGAAATACGCCTTAACAATTGGTTAAGTTAAAAAGCTTTGAAGTTGGTTGTGTTATATTCAGGCGCTAAACTTCTTCAGTATAAACATTTGTGTCATTTTAAACAGTGGTAGGAATATCGTTTCACGCCTGCGCCGATACCTAACGTTCTTCTGAAACGACGATTAAACGATCTGTATGCCTTTTTAGAACCTAGTCAAGATACACAAGCCTCTTAGAAGGGTGTGCAATTTAAGAATTGCACTATAATTCTAGTAAAATGGGCTTTAATTCACTAGTGGTTTTTTTGTTGATAATTCTTAGAAACTTGCTTTTACGTCATTAGTAATTATTTTTATTTACTGTGCCAGTTTAGTAAGTTAGATGATTAAATTTTTGGTTGGTGCTGGGACAGCTGTCGGTTATGATGGCGTGTGAAATACGCATGGAACCACAAGTACTTGTCTGATTATCAAATGAAAATTTGAAGATACTTGTAGTGAGTATCATCCACTAAATAGGATTAGAATTTGATTTTCCTTCATTACTGTTTGGTAAAGTAGTTTAAACGCTTATCGATTATTCTGTTTTAAAAAGTGAGTGAAGTTTGTTTATGAGTTAAATTGTTTCAAATATGTTGGTGCAGATCTAATACTCCATTTAGTAGAAGTAATTAATAAATATAAGTATATTATTAAATTTTCATTGTTTTGGAATTTCATACAAAGTGCTTGATAGTTATTTAATCAATTATATTGTTAATTCGTAGAAAACTGTTCATTGAAGAAAGTATCATATAATGTAGAACCAGCTGTTCTCTTAAAAAATTGTTATTTAAGAGCTAAATTGTTTGTTTCATGAAATATTTATTTCAGTTAAAAATACATAAGATTACTTTGCCATGAATATGTTGAAATTGATTATTTTGTTACCAGGTTTTATCAAATGGACATCTATTCATGTTTCTAGGGTGACCTTAAGTATTTTAATAATATTGTTGCGATCCACTATTAGGCAACCCGTCAAACATACAAACGCTCGGGGCACAGCGCCTTCTCAAGGATTCCAGAATTCTTCTAGAAATTACGGGAGCATGAGTCATCCTTGTAATCCAGAGTATATATAAGACCGCTAATGAATGCAAGAGGCAGTCTATACTATAATGTCGTATATAAATTATAACGTTGTAAAGTAATCGTAGTTTTGAGCTTTTAGAAGTGTACATAAATGTGGTATGCTGTGTCTAATGTACATGCAGCTTGTAGTATACATAAATAAATAGAAGTGTATAAACAAATAGTTGTGTTAGTGTTGTTAATGAACCTATGGTAAAGAAGATAGTTTAAGAAGATATTAGTGCTTGTAAATTCATTAGTGTAATAGTGCTTCACTGTTAAGTGTCCTGAAAACATCTATAAATAAGGCATATACTGTTAATTAGACTTGTGAACAGTAAGTAATAAAGACGTTTGTTATTACTTGTTTTAAATTAAAGAAACGCGGTAGTAGTAGCCCGTTACAATATTATTGGCTATCTGTAAAATATTCACATCTGAAAACCGATTTGGCTCATACAAAATATGTGTCTCCTTAATGTTACTAATTAAATGAAATGAATGAACTTATAGCCAGGCAGTTCTAATCTGGGTTGTACCATTAAAACCTATTCTTCTGAATATTTTATTACGACTTTTAATTATTCATCGACATTGATTTAATTTGATTGTCTAACACTAAATATTAAAAGGTTGTAAGCTCTGATTCTTTTGATATTATAGTTTCTTGGATCATAAATGGTGATCATATTGTATTTACTAATGGTAACTTTTCATTTCAGATGCAGTTTTCTTTTAGAGGGAATCGATATTGAGTGTCCTCGGGATGATTGTTTTAGCGTCCTGAGCATATCTCTCCTCTTGTGCATTGTTCCATCTTTATGTAAGAGTATTCGAGGTACTGGTGTTCTCACTTTTTCCTCACCATCTGTTATTGAACCAAGTAATCAACAAACCTACGACCACTCTTGTGCCTTTTGCAGGATTCATGCCCAAGCGATGTCGGTGAATCGCTTTTGCCTTCATCTAAAGCTGTTTACTAACTATCATCTAGACTCTCTTTTGTAGTTGGCAATACATTTTTGACTTACCAGTACAAAAGATGGAATTAACCAGGTAAAAATAAATTTTTGTACACTTAGTCACTCGAACGAAAAAAGAAATTTTACTTTCAAAATGACCTTGCCTAACTAGGCTGTATGTATATTTAGTATTTTATCTCCTTTCAAATACATCTAGATAATAATTATTTTCTTAATCAGATTGGATATACTGTCTATTCCGTTTGTAAAAATAAACTTTAATTATCGCATAAGATGTAGTTTGCAGGTCAATTTCCTTCCGCATGTATATATTATAATCTATGGTTTTTGCCGCGATTAACCTTCAAGTACTTTGTGTTGTGGTATGCCGCAACTGTTGTAGATAGACTAGTGTGCTCGTAGCTATAGTGCTATAAAAATATTTACGTTTTCAGTTCCGCTAAAGGTTAACAGTCCGTCGTCCTTGAAATTTTGATATATTGCAACATTTCATATAAAATTTTTGTTATTTTTATACTGGTGTTATTTGAAACTCCACCGGTGGCAAAATTGGTGTATAATCTTGAGATATTTCTTTAGTCCTTGTTTTAGAGCAATCGAATTAATGATTTTTCGTGCGGTGTTTCTTGATTTTTTATACTACTGGTTGTTACGGGTAAAATAAGCTTTACATTAATAGATTTTGATTTGCTCTGAAGAGGCGGGGATCTCGTAACAATATAAGAGTGCATCGACTAAGTGCATTGGTGCAGGAGTGGGTTCCTATAGAAAAATTATAAATTAAAATAGAAAAATTCTTTACAAAATCCCTTACTTTGAAACGCTTTTCTCTTCTCATAATTAAGGGGCGCCCTCCCAACTGTTACTGCAATCTCTTCGATATATAAGGAAAACGGTTATTTCGCATAAGTCTCCTTTGCTTCGGTATTCTAAATTCCATTACATTATATTTATATTTCTCTAAAATTTCTACAAACAAAACACCTTAAAATTTTGTCTTAATTAAAGAAATCTAAATATGGACCTTTCTCAAATACGACTCCGTCACTGGAGTAGCCGGATATCCTTTAAATATGTGTCTGTTTACCAAGTTCTTAAATAAATGCAAATAAATTTCAATTTATACTTAAACTCTCCTAACATTAAATAATTTCAATAGAATTACAAATATACTTGCCTTAAAGGAAAAGTCCCGTAACTTCATTCTGGCCAGCTATTGCTAAAAGAAAGCATAAAAAACAAATCTAATCGATCAATAACACTAAAACTCCAATTTCTTCGTTGCCCGTATTAAAGTACATGGCATTTATGTCTCAATTTCTCAAATTGTGGCCAATAAAAACATAGAAAACAGTTAAATGCCAGCTTTTTTGTTCTGTTTTTCCATTGTCCATTCCAAAATAATAACCTCACTCTGGTCAGGTATTGCTAAAAGAAATTCTAAAAAGACCTTAAATCTAATCCATCAATAATACTCACACAAAATTTTTTCGTTTCCAGTATTAAATTAAGTGACATTTATGTCTCAAATTTTGGAATTGTCCTTAATAAGAAACCTAGAAAACAGTTAAGTACCAGCTTTTTTTGTTCTATTCTTTCATTGTTCATTCCAAAATAATGTAAAATCAATGCGTACATATTTCTTTATATTTTAAAGTGAAAATATTATGCTTAAATTTAACCATAATCGTTCTGAAAAATAATTGCTTTCAATTTCTTACTACATAATATTACTCACTGTTTAAATCTAGGATTTCCAACAACTATCAGTATTTTTCATTTTCTCGTCCTGTAAACAACAGCTTGCTTGACACAACATAATCCAAAATTCCAAATTAATGAAAGGATAAACTCTGCAGGTTCATACTCGCTTAAACCGATCACATCCACTATAACTCCGCAAACATGCGAATTGAAAGTACCTTGTCTGTGCAAACCCAAGTTAAAAAATTTGTCGCAAACCGCCTTTATTGTCCTTGAGGAAACATCTATATTTGTTTGACTTGAAGCTGTTTCGTTCACTTTCAACTTTCTCCCCCATACCAACTCCCTACAACGCACGTTACCGTAGTATTAGACGATCGAATGATTACATTATGAACTGTTTTTATTACCAGCTCGCGAATAATTAATTTGTTTTTTGTTTGAATTCCGCCAAGCAACCTCCTTTTACTTATATTCAGCCTGAAGATTTTTATCATGGTACAGTCTTCGTATTGGATTTATGGAATGAATCTCGGGAAAGTAATTATGGTATCATAGGATTTACTTAGGTTCATGTTTGTTTCCTTCTGTTTCAGCAATATTAATTGAACGTATTGTAACATTATATTTTATTATTATGTTTGGTTTGTAATCTAAATTTGTGGATTGCACTAACACATCGGCACTTTCTTTGTGTTTAACAACATTGTAATAAGCATATTTTTATCTTGGCTTGATACATTTCAAACTATATCTGTAATTATTTCGGTGTATTATTGAATGAACTTATTTTTAATGACCAATTTCTTTCAGGGACGCATTACTTTGAAAACTGTTTTTGTTGTTTGTGGGTTTAAAATAATTTATGACCAAGAGTTTCGTCCTAGTATGTATTTTACCATAAATAACTTTCTGATTTTGTGGTTTGAGTTTATTCCATGACGCAATGCATTTAGTATATATTTATTACATTGTATTTTTTAGCATATGTTATTACAGTGGTTTATATTGTCGCGACATTTATTCTATTGAATGACTTAAGCGTTCTCGTAGAATTGTATTAAATTATACCAATTTATTTTAAGAAAATTAATTTTTTTATTAGTTTTATTACACTAACTGACCTAATTAAAATTTCATGTTTAATATAAGAATAATTATTTGTGAAATCTATTATACAATGTACGTCATATTTAATTTGTCTTTTCAAATTTACTAAATTTTCCTTACCCATTTAATTTTCTAGCTGGCGTGATGCATCGTGTTACTTGGCCGGAACCGTTGATTGCTTGGTCGATCTGTTTTTGATATTTGCTTGTTGTATCTGTTGTTAGTTTGGCGCAGCATATTGGATATTAAATCACTGTTATTTGTACATTTTCGTGTTTGTTGATGACATCTATTGCGTTATCTTTTTTTTTAAAGTAATTGTCTGCTTGTATTTTTCTTTTTGTTTACCATTTTTATGTATTTCCTGTTTTACTGCGTCTGTTTGCTTTTTGTAGCCACGTATCTTGTGCGTTCTTGATCGTCGGTTGGAAATTTCATGATTGCTAATTTTGTTTCGATTAAGTTGCCGGTGTTATATTTATAATTGGCGCAATGGTCCTATTCGAAGCCTTTTGACAACAATTTCATTATTTTTCTTTATGTTATGTTAGTCGTTTAAACCTCTTTCGCGGAATCTCTAAAATTATGCTTTTTGTTTCTGTGCAACGACTCTGGATTACGCTTAGTTATTCAATTTTCACATTTAAGGTGTTTTTAAAATATTCAACTGTAGGTGGATGAAAGCTAACTTGATTTTTAAAAAATTTAAAAGACAAATTGAAAACAAAATTTCTGATATATCGAAGATAGTAACTTTTTCTTGTTTTGCTTTAAAATTTTAGAAAGGCAGAAGAATGAATCGGTTCTATGGGATATATGACTTTTTAGGTTGTGGGGCTCTTGGAGCGACTTTTTAAAAAAGCTTTTTCCAAAAAAACTTCTATCAATTTATTTTATACTGAAATTACAATTAATTTTAATTTACAAGTGCGTTATATTCGATAACGTTTGGAGATCGAAATAAATCTAAATTGAAAGTCACTTTAATTAAACTAAAATTACGGTGAGTAGCTGAACTAACAACAATGCTAAAGTTGAGAAGCTCGAGATTTACTGCCATTTGGGCTCTCGAGGGTATTTATGCTATCCCTGCTCCTCACATTGCATGTGGGAACTGCAGAGCGTATGTCTGCTATTTTCTTTTTTCATTTATACAATTAACAATCTTAATTCTAGTAATTGCTATCTTATAACCTACTGTGACCTGCACCTGCAGTATCACGTTGCGCCTGGAACACAATGTCTGTCCGTTCTCACTGTCTGACTTGTGAACTTTTAATAACCCTTTATTATATGTCCTTTAATTTTACATTTTTGCATCTAACTTAAGTTTTAATAATTTTTAATTCCTAATAGTTGCATTTAATTACATATATATTCTAATTTGGAGAATATGTAACTTGCGCTTTTAGGAAATATTTAACTGAGATGAGTTGGTTTCTAGTGAGTTATCTTATTCTTCAATAGCTTTACGGATTTTCCATGTCTACGTATACTAAAATCGTAATAATATTTAGGAATTTATACAAGGTATTGTATTTGAACTGAATCGAAATAATTTGTTTAGTTGTTACTTGCTAGTAAGAGCAAATTTACACCACATATCTTCGCTTCATACCAAGAGGTTTAAGTTAAGCAACTTAAACATCACCTTCCTCCTTTTAAGAATAAACAATTTCAGAGAATTCTAAATGCAATAGGATAAAACTACCTTCGCCTTTAATATTCAATTGAAAACAGCTACTATTGAATTCACGTTGATACCTCTGTAGGTGTAATTCTGTTCTTGCTACAGGACTAAACATGATTTAAAAGAATTCGTTCCTCTAGTAGACGCGTTTTTAGTCATTTTTACTTAATTCTTTTGGAAATCCGGGTATAATTTGATTTATTAAAACATTGAGGATTTGTCAATATCGTCTTTTAAGTCCTCGATGCGAAAAGTAGTCTTTTGGTCCGTTTAAACGATACAAAACTCAAATCTACAAGCTTGAACAAATACTCTGTCATTTGCCTTTTAGAAAGTAATAAAAACCAGTAAAAGTTTAATAATACCTTAAAATTAAATAAACGTTGGCGACACATGAAATTTTTGACAGCTCGATGATTTTGATCAAAACGAAGCGAAATTCAATGTCGGAGTATTTGTTGACAACTCATGTAGATAGTACATTTCCACGAGCAGTAAAAGCACAAGCTTAAATTACTTTTACCGAGATAGCTTTGCAAAACTTTTGTATGAAGAGTAAAACGCGGGTTTTGATTTATTCCTTTTCTAAGGAAACGAACGTATGTCTGAAGGTACGAAAAAGACATTTATCCAGCTTTAAGTATCAAGCTGACCTGAAACAAGCTGAACTTTACAGTATTATCAATCGTGGTATTGAACTTGGAATGTTCTACCGTAGTTGCAGAAGATTGCATTGAACGAACGCAATGTTAAAATGATACGAATTAATATGCATATTTTGTAGGCACGCTTTAATGCTAACATTTAGTCATAGACCAATAGCTGTCGTCGCTTAAGACAAAGTACAAATATTGGCGCATTTATTTGTAAATAAACGTTTTTCGTAGCTCCCGGAATTTTGATAACTGCATAAGCATTTTCTCTGCTGTATTTTACATCATAAACTAATACAATTTGCGAGGTTAATTTTTACGTAACCATTTCAAGTAACTTCGTTGCTTTGCTTATCGTTTTCACGGTTTTCACAGAAGATGTTAGAGGAAATTCAAGCACAACTTGTATTATTTCAGCTCATTGTTTGTACAAGTTACACTTTTTTGAAGGGTTGATGTGCATCAAAAAGTATGTAGATTTTGTTTGAGTGAATACCTATTCCTGATAGTCCCCTAAAGATAAACCTTCCCGCAACTAAGTCTCTCCTAATTGTATTCGTTGCTTTGTAGAACAACTTCTTTATATCGTATCTGAACGTGAGTCTTGGTGTACTTTTGGTTACAAAACCCGAAACTACTTTTTACAGTTTTTAAAGAGCAGCTTGATGGAGTATACGGATTTATTATTCGAATCACGATTGTTTCAAATACAGTCGTATTATATTTATCTGTAGATAAACAGGTGTAGTTTCTCTGAAACATAGTTTTTACTGTCTTTAACATTCTATAATTAAAATTCAATTTGCGATGTTAATTTGGTAACGAATTATTCTTATTATTTTGCATCAGCATTTGCAGGATACTGGATTGCTTTATTTATAATGGGTGACGGTCATTAACAGAGTTATAAGAAATTCAGAAAATGTATAGCATGTGAAGTATATCCGTCTGTGACAGAAATAATTTAAGCAAAACGTTATTGCTCAAGCTATTTTTTATTTTGATCGAGTACTTACTTCTGAAACTTTTTTAAACAGTAACATTACATGTAGCTGTTTCTCCTAATTACGTTTGTTACTTTGATGGACTTTGAGGTGGTTCCAGACTCGAAGACAATGAGTCGGGGAATGGACGTGTGCGAGGGTAGATGCTAAAGGGCTCTGTCCGGGCATCGTTAGTTGGCAGAGGAGCATATTAACTGTTTTTATAATAATTGGTGCGACTGCGACACAATCCTGTGTTGTAGGTACTTTGTGTTTTTATACGCGTTGAAAGTTTAGTGTAGAAGCTTGTTTTTGTACACGTTATATGGTTTATAGCATTAAATTTGTATTCGAATTCTGTTTTTACTTACACGTGCCACTGATAACGAGCCCACCTGAAATTCAACTACAGCAATAACAGTTTCAATCTCTTCATCTGGCGCCCAACGTGGCGCTGTAGGGTGGCCGTGTGATTAAATTCGTAATAATTTGTACTACAAAAACAAAATAACATCACTAACCAAATAAAATAGTGTTACCGGATGTATAATGGACTATAGTGTTGGCATAACCGCTTCACAAAGATACGTCTAGTAGGCGATAAAGTGCTCAAAACTGATTTCCTGCAGCTGCGCTTCAAACTGATAACCTGTTGTAGTGGAAACTACACGTTTGGTAAGATCGTTTATTTTCTTATAACGTACATTGCAAGGATAGTGGTATTTGGCGTTTATTTTGAAGTAGAATATTAGAGCTTGTCAAGGTGCAAGGCGCTATTTGATATGATGATATTGATACCCGATGTTATTAAATATTCGGGGATACAATCGATGCAATAACTTGTTGGTCAATGAAATTTTTTTTTATAGATTACTAATTGTTATCATTAATTAACGCTGCGATTAGCAATTTGTATAAACAGTTTGCCATCAAATTAAGAGTTCAATTAGGATAATAACCGTTTGAAAATGTCGAAAGGTAAAGGTAGAAAAAGGAATGATTCCGTGGAGTCAGAAACCGCCGATTTAGAAAACATGATTTTAAAATTAGCTACGGGTATGGCAGAACGCGATACTGTCAGTAACTCAGCGTCTAATGTCGATTATTTGAACACTGCACAGTCAGAAATTAAAACTAATGAAATAATGAATTCAGAAACAAAGAATTTCATTCCGCCGCCGAGTGATTTGTTTTCGAGCGGCTCGCCAAAGCTCAATGATAAAAGCTATTTGTCAAATTGGAGGGAATTGGGGGGTAATAATTTAATTTTTTACCCCAATTTAAAGATTCATCTAATGGGGTTTTTGAAAAAATGAAATAAAACACTAGATGAGGCCGGAGTGCCTGAGCAACACAAGAGGGGTCTGGCGTTAAATTGTCTTAGAGGTACAACGGCAGAATGAGTCTAGATTAAAGAAGATAGTTTTGGAACTTTTGATGATTTTAGGGGCGCGTTTCAAGAAAGATTCTCGAATTTAGAAAAACAGAGGGATTTGTTCATGGAACTTAACTACGATCGTTATCAGTCCGGTAGTAGGGCCGGGTATTTTTTAAATTTGGTGCATCAAGCGGGATTCTTAACCGAAAAAGCATCTGACGACAAATTAATAACTATGCTTTCCAAGCATTTTCCAGCGGACGTTCAACGTGGAATAATTACAAATGGGTTCTACACGTCGGACGCAGTAGAGGTATTTTTACAAAGAATCGACGACACTTATTCTGGGGGGTTAACCCGAACTATGAATAGGCCGCCGCGGCGAGACATTAATCCGCGTCAAGATAACTATAACACCGGTCGCGACGAATCAAACAGGCAGCCGACATTCAAAAACCAAAATAATGCGAACAATCAAAATGGTGACTCGCCTAATTTGAACGTAAATTATATAACTTCCTTTGATAAGGATATGGAAAACGTTTTAACGGATTCTGAAAGCGAATCAGAAAATCGTAAAATAATTGCGCCAACGGGTCAATGTTGGTAGGAACGGAAAGAGTGGAGGCATTAGTGGATAGTGGCTCGGACGTGTGTGCCGGGTTCGAGACTTTTTATAATACGCTGGCAGGCAAAGGAGTGAAGATTCCTATCCTACCGGTTACCAATGTATCGATAGCCGTGGCTGTGGGGGGTAGAACGCAACGCGTTAAAACCCAGGTAAGTTTGCCTGTTAGAGCCGGAGACGTAAAAATGGACGTTGTGTGTTTAGTTATACCTGGTTTAAATTGCGACATGTTACTAGGGTCGAATTAGATGTTCAAATGTCAGGTAGCAGTAAATTTTAAAGAGGAAATATTGCAGTTTTGGCATGAAGGTTATACTCCTACCATAAATATTAAACCTAAATCAGCAACGCTAATTTGAGTATAAATCGTGAATTTGTTGCAATTCCGTCGGGCGGGGGGGTAAAAGGGGCAATAAAGGAAATGGCTGACACTCGCCATAACTATAGCGAAAATGAATTTTTAGGGGTCGCGGAAGGAAACCCTTATATATGCTTAGTTATATTAAGTGGAAACTGGTCAGAATTACGTAAACACGTTAAGTCGCTTAAGCAGGATCAGGAAGGGGAAGAGTGGATAAGGAAAAAAGGTGAAAATTTGGGGGGGTGGTAACAGTAAACGAAGGTATCGCGAAGGAATCGGTAAGAGCAGGAAATGGTTTTGTGGTACACAAAGGGAAATATATCGATTTTCCGGCAGTCTCTACTGCGAAACCGTCGCGGGAGACCATTTGGCAATTGGCATACAAAAGGTTAAAATTCAAGTATCAGTGTAGGGCTGACAAAATTAATGCGGGAATCTGTCCAGTTGTTTTTAAAGAAGTGGATCAAGTTCTAGCTAGAACTCATTATATGTCTGCTGCGGCGGATAAATGCATCAAAAAGTTCATTCTATTATATGAGGGGCTCTTTTATGTGTTGCGTCAGGCTGGGCCAAATTCTTATATAATTGGCGACTTGCAGGGCGACGAATTGTCACGGCAGAACGTGATCAATCTTAAAACATACAAAGCTGCCACGCCTGTCGATGTTCAAAATAAAGGAGCTTTAAGTTGTTCCTTCTGTTATTCTTACGTCATGATAGAATTCATGATGCCTATAATATTTTAGTGTTTTTTTTTTGTTTATTTTGATTGGTGGAGGTTATTCTATTCACAATTATTATTACACATCATTGTATTCTTATTTCTACTGATACTTAAACCTAAATTATGTGATTTCGATTTAAGTAGGGGAGGTTATGAGGTGGTTCCAGACTTGAAGGCAATGAGTCGAGGAATGGACGTGTGCGAGGGTAGATGCTAAAGGGCTCCGTCCGGCCATCGTTAGTTGATAGAGGAACATATTAACTGTTTTTATAATAATTGGTGCGTCTACGACACAATCCTGTGTTGTAGGTACTTTGTGTTTTTATACGCGTTGATGTTTTAGTGTAGAAGCTTGTTTTTGTACACGTAATTTGGTTTATAGCATCAAAATTTGTATTCGAATTCTGTTTTTATTTACACGTGCTACTGATAACGAGCCCACCTGAGATTCAATTACAGCAATAACAGTTTCAACCTCTTCAACAATATTCCTATTTTTTATCTAAATATGAGTTTTCGGGTATTTTAGACTGCAAAACTTTTCAATTTGTACTTTATTAGACTTTTTTTAATAACTTTTCGATGGAGCATGGATTTATATATTTCTTGAGTAATATAAAATACAAGATGATTATTGCGTAGTCTTGCATTTTCTAATAGACGCAAATGAGCTAATCAAACTCACTGCTTTTGTCAATGTTGGGCTATTCTTACCTAGTCTTGTAAAGACAGTTTTTAAGATTTGTTTCCTTCCGATTACTGCTTCTAATATATTTCGACATTCGTCGAATTAAATATCCAGTTTGCAACATTTTTTATTATTCTAAATTTACAATAGTTCAATTATGCAACTCACTTGCATTTATTCTTATTCATTAAATTTGAAGTCACCGTTTTTCTATGATATCGCCATGTTCTTGATTGCTAATTCATTCTAGAAATTTCCTTGAGTATTTTCTTATCTAAAGTTTGGAAGATCGGTTCTTGTCTGGGCTATCAGAACTAATTATTGCATCGTACTTTAAATCGGGGCTTATTATTACTTCGAGCTTCATTCTATAGGTACTATTGATTTGCAATAGTTTTGAAATTTTCGAAGAGCAAGTTATACAAAATTTTCTTTTAACTTTCGCTTCCTGTGTACACCTTGCTCTTTAGTGGGACTGCTTTTAATTATGGTTTTGGCGGTTAATTCAATGCCGATACATCCCGTAATACTGAGGACAAATGATTCAAAGATTTTTTGCTGATAGAAAAACGGATAGTACATTTCAACGCACCGCTGTACGCTGGTCTTAGTTCGCTATCTTAAATGTGCAGCCATATGGTACAAACCATATCGGGTCTAGTCACGGCCAAGCCTGGAGCGATCCGATGCTAGCTGTTCCGCACTGATTACTGGTCCTGTTGGTAAAAATTATACTGTTTTGGAAGGTTTTATCATCATTATATATTAGACTTCAATCATTAACTAAGATCCTTGCTGATAATATGTTGGCATTGTTCATATATTTCCTTCACTTAATTTACTTTATTATAAAGAAGAACGTTGGAGAAAATATATTTCTATATTAGTTCTCATACCGTTTTGTGAACTTTTGTAACGCCAGGCTTGTATGGAACTCGTGGTTAACTTTGAATATACCGTTCTCCTGTGTTATTTCTTTGATTGCTTTCTTTTTAAACGTTTTAGTTTATTCGATAGGCGAACGTTCTGTACTTGTGAATTGATATTTACTAACCCTTTCGCTTAAAGCGTAGAGAAGTGGGTTTGAATGTTCTTGAGTTCTTACCCCCTAATTATCGACTTTGTTAACGCAACATTTTTCGTTTTTTATGTCATAGTAACTTTGCGGGTATTTCTTTTTACTTTTTCGGTTTCTTCCTGACCCGCGTACTTTACCGTCACAGATTTCATCGGTTAACATATAGTCTTCGATTCTTCTTTTCCTATTTAGAATAACCATTTGACCACCTTTATTCATATACCTTTCTCAGGCGCATCATCTGATTTTTTTGTGAGAACGTCAAATTTGTTACAACTGTAGAGAAGAACGTAATTTAAATTTAAAACGTGCTAATAAAAGATATTCCGAATGTCTTAATATTTCCTAGAGGTAACTTCCAACGCATATACTGGGTGTCTCAAAAAAAAATATATTTGTTTAGTTTATTGCGTAAACGCAACAACTATGAGGTGTGTGTGTATGTGTAGGTGTATGTGCGCGCGCGTGCGCGTGCGTGCGTGCCCGTGTGTGTGCCCGTGTGTGTGTGTACGCGTGCGTGCACGCGTGTGCGCGCGGATGTGTGTGTGTAGGTGGGTGTGGGTGCGTGCGTGCGTGCGTGCGTGTATCATTGGATAGTCTAGTTCTAAGAATTTAGTTGCCATTTAGTTCTTGGGAGCAAACTGCGCTTTGTGTGCGCGAGAGTTTTACAAAAACGTTTATTCGACTGCTAGAACGCAGGAAATTCTGCAAGCATTATCGTGGTGTGCATAACTTAAACGATACACCAAGTGTTCCCCTCATCCAGAAATGGGTCGACAAATTTGAAGAGACCGGTCCACTGGTAAAAGCAAAATTCGGGCGACCAAAGTCAACAAGAACGAACGATAATATAGTCAGTTTTGTATTTTTTTTAATTTATTCTAACATTACAATTAGTCTGCTACCTAAAAATTACAGCAAACCTGTTACTCCTAAGAAATCTAACATAATTATTTGCTACCTTAAGTTATATTAGTTAGTTTTATATTATTTGCGTTTGGAAATACTCGTGTGTGTGTGTGTTTGTGTCTGTGCGCGCGTGTGGGTGCGTGAGTGTGTGTGTGTGTGTTTCTGTCTGTGGTAATGTCCTTGGGATGCTTTCCTTCCCAGCTTCCGACCGTCGGCAACCGTAAATCAGAAACCGAGAAGTTCGCATTCCTGTACGTGTCCTGGCCGTCGGCAGCCGGAAACCAGGGGGACCACCTACAGTCCCTGGTGTGTATGTGTATGTGTGCGTGTGTGTGTGTGTTTGGGTCTGTGCGCGCGTGAGGGTGCGTATGTGTGTTTCTGTCTGTGATGTTGTCCTTGGGACTGCTGTCTTTCCCAGCTTCCGACCGCCGGCAGCCGGAAGTCAGAAACCGAGAAGTTCGCATTCCTGTACGTGACCTGGCCGTCGGCAGCCGGAAACCAGGGGAACCACGTACAGTCCCTGGTGTGTTTGTGTGCACGTGTGCGTATATATCTGTCGTATGCGTGTGCGTGCAGGTACGTGTACGTGCGTGTTTGTGTGTGTTTTGGTGTGTGTATGTGTGTGTTTTGTCGTGCCAGTGTGCTATAATGGTGTGCGTGCTTATTGTTTTCATGTTTATGTGTGCGTGTGCTTATGTCTGTGGTGAGGTCCTTGGGACGGTTTCCCTCTCCCGGTTTCCAACCGCCGGTAGCCGGAAATCAGAAACCGAGAAGTACGCGTTCCTGTACTTGTCCTGGCTATCGGCAGCCGAAAACCAGGGAGGCCACGTACAGTCTCTGTTGTGTGTGTGTGTGTGCGTGTGTGTGTGTGTGCTTGTGTGTATTTTGTCGTGCTGATGTGTTGTAATTATGTTGTCAGAATATTTCCCCTGTAGTAATTTTTAGTTGCGCTACAACATTGGAAATATAAACATTACGTTACTGAAGCTAGGGTTAGATTTCTTAAAGCAATTACAAATTTGGTTAGTATTGTCTCTTGTTTATTTTAGTTAGTTGTATTTCTTATTTTAGATGGTTAGTATTGAGTCCTTATCCTACTAGTGTTAGTATTCTAATGCTAATAAGTGTTCTGGGGGAAACTTGTGTTTGAGGTACGTTTGCCGTTTTCACTATTTTCACTTCGTATTCACTGGTATCACTCCCGGTCGTCAGGATTCACGAGCCTTCTAGTAGATCTTCAGGAGACACGTGGTTCCTGGTATGTCCTTGGGAGAATGCCACTTGTTTGTTGTCGGTTCCCATGTGTGTTGGGTGGATTGTGCTTTTGTATTGCACGTTCGATGCGTTACGTCAAACTTCTGTGTTTCGTGTGTTCTGTGTTTGTGGTATTTGTGATGTGTGGGGTTTGTATGGTGTTTGTGTGTGTCCTGTCAGAGTCCGTTTGTGTACCTTTGGTGTAGTATAGTAGTAGTTTGGTGAGTGATTCTGTTTAGGTAAGGAAATATGTTTTCGTTCCAGAGCATGTCCGAGAGGGGTATGTCCCGCAGGATTGTCCTGTCCATTCCTAGGTCCTGTTGCAGTTCGGTGCAGTGGAACACCAGATGTTCCGGTGTCCCCATCTCACCACATGTGCAGTTGTTGTTGTCTTGGAAGTCGAAACGGTTCCTGTAGGTTGGTCAACAAGAACGAACGATAATATGGTCAGTTTTGTATTGTAAAGTATTATTTGTTATGTACAAGTTAGGTTCAAAGTTAAATTTTCTCGACAGGCTCACCAGCTAAATAGCTGGAAATAGGTGCCCACGCGGCACGCGTATACGAAAGGATATTGAGTACAAAAAAATGATGAAGGCACTTAAGAACGTAGTATTGAATTTGGTTTTGTTGATCTGTGTGGTGTATGAAATCACATCTCGGTGCACCACGCGGTTAAGCACGGTTGTCTATGCCACTGCACTGTACAAAGGCTGTGAATTGACACTGCAAGGCGTATCATATCGCACGGGCTTGAGCATTTGCGCAGGCACTATTTGGTTTAAAAATGTTATTCGTGATGATCTGAACCTTTCCATTC
Source organism: Platerodrilus igneus (assembly GCA_036346225.1). Taxonomy (NCBI): domain Eukaryota; kingdom Metazoa; phylum Arthropoda; class Insecta; order Coleoptera; family Lycidae; genus Platerodrilus; species Platerodrilus igneus. The sequence continues at coordinate 903,166 of JARFIW010001052.1, read as the reverse complement.
GTATGCACGCAAGTGCTTTAAATATGCGTAGATTATCACTACAGCGCATTTTGCGTAGTTTTAAAACTGCAACCTTACACAATCCAATTGGTGTTAGAATTAAAGCCCCACGATGCCAGATATAGGCTCAATTCGTTAACCAGGTAAATGAACGCTTTTTATCATTCACCAACATCTTGTTATCGAACCATGCTCATTTTCATCTCAACGGGCATGTGAGTAGACAGAAACTGGAGTGCAACGAGTCACATATGCAAACATAAGAATCCCTTACATTCTCCTAAGGTTACTGAATGAACTGCAATGTCGTCGCGAGAAATGATCGGACCGTACTTTATGAAAACAAAAAGAGACGCGCAGTTACAGTGAATTCAGAGCGTTATATGCAGGTGGTAGATGACTTCTCGGTGCCTGAACAACAAAACCTTCCTGGCTGTAACCAAAGAGCATGGTTCCAGCTGAAAGGAACCTTGTCCCACACGTCTCTGCCATGAGTTTGTGAAATTTTCCCTAGCAAAATGATCTTCTGGAGAGGCGATATAATTTGGCTTCAACACAGTCCTGATTTGTCCCCTACGGACTAATTCCTTTGGAGCTAGCCCAATTCTATAGTAAACGTCAATAAGCCGACTTTTCTGGAGCAGTTGAAAGGAACTATTCATAACCAAATGGTAGCCATCGCGAAGTCAACACGCCAAACTCTCATCAGAAATTTCTACGTTCTCCCTTCTCCCCTGTTGACATATTTTATCGTATCTTTGCAAATATTCCAAAAATATATCCCTGTCCACAATAATCTGCAAAGCTATACATTGCCTAACTTTCACCTCAAAATGTCCCGCCAAATAATTAACGGTGCGTATCTTCGAGTAGAGAGTTTAATTGCTTTGCCACGCCGAATTTCTTTATAGAATATCTCTCTTGTTACACTTAAGTCTGCATTATACTTTACCATAATCAAATTATGCCTTACTTGATACTACTGGTTATCTCCCCAGAAACTCTGTACGAATTAAAATTCAAAATCCTTAAACGTTATTAGTTCATTTTCTATCAAACTGAACCATATTACAGCACTACCTTTCAACATTAATTTGTTTAATTAATTTTGCTTATCTAAACCTCCCTGCATTAAAGTCTTGACTTTATTTAAAAATATCTCGGGATTTAAGTTATTATCGCCATAAAATTTAGAATATTGCTCTAATCGAATATTAGTTTGACTCCATCTCATGGGTTCACTTAGATTATGCGAAATATTTCTACTAATATTTTTCATTCTATCCCCTAAATTCTCTGCTTTGTTTCCAAAATCCGTTTTAAGAATTCTTAACTCATTTTTAAATATGTCGAACTCTGTTTCACAACTTTTCTCAATTTCTTCTACAAACTGTCTTAAGTCTTTAATTTTACTATTCATTTCTTTCTAGACGATTCCTTATTGTACTTTATTTGTACAATCTCCTCTTTGACATTATCTACATCCTCCAGAATTGGTACCACTTTACATCTAATTTCTACTTCATTCTCGCTATGGTTGTATTGGTATCTTTTAAACTCAAAGTTATCTTCACTCATATCTTTCATTTTTCTCACTCTCTAATTTTGAATGTTCCCTCGATCTTCTGAAACTTTGTCCAAACTTCGCTCGTAATTCCTGGGTATTCTTATTAAATTTCTAACAAATTCAACAAAATGGCCATCATTCCAGACTCCCAAGTGTCTCCTGCATATACATCATCATTCGGGTCTGCCTTTTTCTTTGGATTTTCTTTTTTCGAATCGCCCAAATAAATACTATCTTGAGATCCAATCTCAGCACCTTCTACCCTCAATCCTTCACTAATCTCTCGTACTCTGTCATTCTGATGACAAATAAAAGCTATCTTTAGCGATATGGTTATGTGCCGAAAAAAGTAAGGATATCTGAAAAATTTTCGAAAAATTTGAAAGCGTTTGACTGAATGTCTATCGTTTCAGATGCAATAAATCTTTAGTAAATTACTTTAAAATTTTGGAGAAGCCGCTGAAGGAACCTGTTCCATAGCCAAGTACGTGCGTGTCTAAGAAATATTTAGCTGAGGTCCGATTGTCTTTCTAATGAGCCATCTTTTTGCGAATAACTTAATTTTTTCAACATCTCGTAGTTCAGATGCAATAAATATTTAATACTTTGCTTTAAATTTTTAGAGAAGCCGTTGAAGGAACCGATTCCGCGGACTGTATGATTTTTTCGCCAAGGTCGTGCGTAGGAAAAGTATTTAGAGCTTTATTTATAAACTTAGCTGTTAACGGAAGTGAAATAATATGCTCAGCAGCGACTTACTAATAAGATCAAATCTGTACTATGGCTCTTTTTCACAAATAACTTATATACAGGGTCTCAAAGGGTACGTCTATCAAAATAACAAAAGTGGTACTTCTCATAACTTTTGTTTGAACTGAAATGAAATAATTTTTTCAATAGTGACTTGCTAATAAGATCAAATTTTCACAATCACCATTCTTTTGCTTCATACTAAGTAAGCAATTTAAACTAAGTAAAACTTTACCTTCCGGCTTTTAACGAAATTGTAAACTGTCTAACAAGATTGCAAATGGCTACATCAAAATTAATTGCATCTTCAAAATTTGATTGGAAAAAAGCTGCTATTCAATTCACGCCGTTGCTTTGTAGAGTGCAATTCTGCGTTTATTATAAAACTAAAACTAAAAGAGAATTTGCTTCTAGTAGTTATTAGCCCAGACATTTTTACTTATTTTCATTTTCATGTCTCTTTGACGATCCGAGCTTTATTTTCATGTATTAAAACGATGTGGTTGTGTCAATGGTGTCCTTTAAATCGTCGATAAGAAAAAGTTGATTGTTCGTTCCTCTAAACGATACAATGCACGATGCTTTAAGTTTAAAACAAACACGAGACTCATCAGCTTTTTAGAAACTAATAAAAACCAGCGGAAGTTTAATAATATCCATGAAATGATATAAACGCTTGCCATGCGCTGAGTTTAGTACTTGAAATTTTTGACAGCTGAATGACTCGCTCAAAACGAAGCGAAACTCAAATATTGCAGTATTCGTTGAAAACTCATGAAGATAGTACATTTGCACGAGCAGTGAAAGCTCAGCTTAAATTACTTTTCAGTGAGATGGCTTTGTAAACTTTCGTCATAAGGGTAAAACGGAAGTTTTGAATTATTCTTTTTCAAGAATGTGTGTCGAACTTTAAATTCAAGTTGATCTGAAGCAAGTTGAACTTTGCAATATATTAATCGCGGTATTGAATTTAAAATGTTCCACCGTTTATCCCAACGTTTGTGTGATGCGAAGTGATAGAATTGTTACATATTTTTTAGGTACGCTAGTTTATTCGTGAACAGATAATGGTCACTTACGGCAAAGGAGTGCCAATAAATAAATATTAATGCGAAGGTTCCTTAGAACGTGATGAAAATTTTTTCTACTGCTTTTACGTTACAAATTTAGAATACAATTTATGAGGCTAGTTTTTACTTGCCCATCTCAAGTAACGAATTATCTTTACCATTTTATAGCTTTGTAGGGTAGCTTGTTGCTGTCGTTAGCATTGGTCACGGTCTTGCTAGGATTTATAAGAAATTTAGAAAATATACAATATGTAAAGCTTGTCCGACTGAGAAACTCTGTTTACAAAATCGTTTCAGTTATTTCTCTGTAGATCGTGTTTTACTGAATGTGATGGATCGAGTAGTCTTGGGGAGGTACGTAGTTTTTTTTTGATTGAGTTCTTGCTCAATATGTGATAAGTCACAAGAGGTCATTGAACACCACATTCTGTGAGAAAATAGATCTAAAGCCAACAAAGTAAAATTTTCCAATATTTAGTTTTTACATGCTCAAATGATTGAGACATACTATTTAACAACATAGCCTAATCCTAAAACAAGTATAATCCGTGAAAATACAAAAGCAATCATTGATCTGTGTGTAAATATTTATTCTCCTGAAAAATATTATTTATGCAGACCGTAAAACAAGTCCAAGGTGTACAGATACATCCACTGTAAGAATACTAAATAACTTCAGTGTCAAGGTATCTTCTTTAAAATACATAATTTAAAACTAGTTCAAATCGGCGAAGATATAAAATCCGTACTTTTATAAAATGTAAATTCAATAATACATTCAGCCTCTTTAGAAATATCAGTCAATAAACGTCATTTATTCAAAGCTTTATAACACAATTATGAGCTTTTGATGCAAAATAGTTTTCTTTCAAATTCGAGGAACGCGATAACTCCAACAAACTAACACAGGTAGGTTAACAAGTTTTAATGGCCGTAAAATTAGAATAGCTCGTAATACATATATTTCTATGTTAAGGCCTGGCGTTGGCGTGTCGCTGAAAGAGTGCTGCGTTAAAGCCACATGTTGGAGCGTCACAAAATTTGCTGTTTTGATGCATCGCCCTGGAACGCCACTAATTTTAGTACATGGGAACTATGCTTTTTATCGACGCGGATGAATTTAATGACGTTGTACATGCAATACGCTTATATAAAAGGTGGAACAAATATTTGGTAATTTTAACTTTTTTCCTTTTTACTTCTATTTGGGTTGGCTTTATTTATAGGATTTGCGTTTCAATGACCTCTAGTGACTTCCTTATCACGTTATTTTCCCCCAAATTAAAATATAAAATTCGACATCTGCGTCATTTTTCCGCATGGATGAGTAATTTTACTATTTTAATTTCTAACTACGTACTATCTATAACTATTTTTATAAGACTTATAATACTCAGGCATAATCTTTTTCATACCGGGGCTTTTCTGTTTAATAATAATCTATTTATTTCTATCTTATAATTAACTAAACTTTCCATAAATATATCCTAATATCATTTTCAATCTATCATTGCTATCCTAAATTTCTAACTTTCTCATATTTACACGGTCTCATCAAGTTTCTTTTCAAACAAAATTTTCTTTACTGGCATACACAACTCATCATATTGTAGTAAATTCCTTTCTAAATTTTCACAATCTTGAAAAAAATATGGGGTATAAAATTTTCATGAAGTTGACCCAGTAACTACAGTGCTATATTACTTACGTCGAATAATTAGTGGCCTAGAATCTCCCTATCTAGCCTACTTAGGTTACTTTCACGTCGGAAATATTTCAATCAGCCTTCATTATACGAATAAACTTTAGTCTTAAAACGGTTCAGTATTAATAACTCCTACTTATTTTCATAATCCATAGCAATTCTTGATTCTTTATTTACCATTTCAGAATATTTCTTCTTTAATAATGATTCTATCTCATTCTTAACTTTACTTGAACATTTTACAGCAATTCTTACTTCCTTCACTAATTTTCTCTCAAACTGGTTTACTTGTATACTGTCAATTCCTTAATTCTCTTTTGCTTCACCAATCTTTTTTATCCTAGTCTTCCAATTTTTTCTTACATCTGCATAATTAAATAAATGTTTCGACAAACCAAACGCATTTCCTTCATATTTGTACATACGCTACTTCACGAAAGATTCGATTCTTTAATCGCAATTATACCAAACGAATTATTAAATTCTACTTTCCAAATTATTTCATCATTATTTAATATTTTACTACCGTTATTCATTCTATTTTTAAGAGCTGCATTCACAGAAAGTTCCTTTATCCCATTTTCAACACCTGCAATTATACTATTTTCATAAGTTTCATTTATTATTTCCATCTCTTGAACATATCATGCACTTTCCAATCATTCTGACTTTTTCTTTAAAATGATACAACTTCTTTACTAACTTCACCAGAGCACCTAATACTTAAACTTGTATCTCTTTTACCTTCCATCTCCTCAAATTGATTCAGATTCATACAATCTCCTTCTACTTCTATATGGAGTTCCTTGTCCCATTAAATCCTCTCATCCCCCATAATCATCATTTTATTCTCCGTATCTGTTATACTTTTAATCTTACTAATAAAATCCATTCCCAGAATAACATCCACTCTTAACCCTGGCACTATTAAAACTCTTGTTTAACCTCCATTTTTCCTAACTTAACATTCAGAATTTTGATACTCTTGATAACTGCAAATTCTTATTATTCGGCGATACTAAATTATTTCTTTTAATAGGGATAACTTTCTGCATTAACTCCACTGAATTATCTTTAATAAAACCTTCACTCACTAATGTTGCTTCAGCTCCTGTGTCTAAAGGCAATTTAACCGAATCTCGTTTCCTTCTAATTTTAGTATAGGTCGTAAATAATTTTTTTTATAAATTTTTCATCATTTTCCAACTTAAGTTTTATAAATTCAAGCACATGTTCGTATTTATTAATTTCTATACCTTCGTCGTTTGATTTGTCTGCTCATAAAAATCCTGCCTGCTTGATGTTTCAGGTCGATTCACGATATCTGCATATGTCCTTATATTGTCATTACTACTAGTCATGCCATCTTTTTATATATTTTTGGCACATATTCCCTTCCTTGAGCTACGGATGGATTCTCAATGATACGGGATTCATTGTCCTCTCTTCGCCCGTCTTTCCTGGTGGCATTTCCTCTATTCCAATTATTTCTCTGGGTGTTCCCCTTTTTTAAATGGTCTGGTTTGGTATCTCTCCTGTCCATTATTCCTTTGGAATCCTCCTAGATTGACCCATATCATCATAACGTTGAATATATTCTAAAAACACATCTTTATGAACTATATCTTGTAAGGCTATGCATTGCCTTACTTCCGTTTCGAAGTGTCCTACTAAATATCTTTTATTTCTTCTTTCTTAAAACCCTTATATAATCTCTTCTAGAAAAACACTTGCGTGGTCACCAGAATGCATAAATATGTTTATTTAAAAAAAATTTAATTTGTCAAAATCAAACAATAGAGCACTTTGATCCGTAAAAACCTAAATTCATACGGTGTTGGAAGTGTACTAATTCACAGAATAAATGGAATGGATTATTTAGTATTTTTGCGACCAGTACGCTTTCAAAAAGGACAAAGGTATTTACAACTCTAACGAGAAGCACTAGCTATTATATTTGGGGTAAAACGTTTCGGCACATTTATTTAAGGTAGACCCTTTACATTGGCGACTGATCACTAATATTGGTATACAAACAAGTTCGGAGCTTTTTCTTTCAAAATTCAATAATTATTTAAAAACAAACAAAAAGATATTAATCAACGAAGCATTCCCCGTTTGCATCGATGACCTTTTGCCATCTTTCGGGCAGCTTGCGAATTCCCTGATGATAGAAGCTCACTGGCTTCGAGGCGATAAAGTCATCAATGCATTTTCGTACCTCTTTAAGTGTCACAAAGTGTGTATCAGCCAAGTGATGCTGCAGCGAACGGAATAGGTAATAATCGGAAGACGCCATGTCTGAGCAATACGCCGCATGCGGGAGAAGCTCCCAGCCTAACGCAGAGATATGGTCCTGAGTCACTTTGGCAACATGTGATTGGACATTGTCATGAAGCAGTATCACTTTATGACGTCTTTTGCCAGTAAATGGCCTCTTTTCTTCAAACCCATCTCTCAAATTGGTCAATTGTTGCTGATAGCGGTCTGCCGAAATTGTTTCACCCGGCTGTAACAACTCATAATACAATACACCTTTCCAAACTCATCATATGCAGAGCAAAACTTTCTTGCCGCGGATATTGGGCTTTGGAGTTGATGTCGAAGGTTGACCAGAGTCAAACCATGATTTTTTACGCTTCGGGTTAATTTAAAGTATCTACTTTTCACCGCCTGTAATGAGTTGGTGCAGAAAATCCTTTTTCCGGAAACTTGAAAACAAAGTGAGTTCGGTGACACGCCGTCTATTTTTGTTGTCTTCAAACAGTGCATGCGAATCCCATCTGCCTTCCTTCTGAACTTTTCGCATTGCATGTAAACGTGTGGAAATGGCTTGCTGCGTAATACCAAGCTGCTGTGCAAGCTCCTTTCAGTTTGTGAAGAGTTTATATCCAACAATGCTTGCAGTTCGTCCGTTTCAATCTTTTGAGAGCGTCCAGCACGCGGTTCATCTTCAAGACTGAAATCTCCTTGGCGAAATTTTTGATACCACCTTTAACGTAGCATGACTTACAGCTTTCTCTCCAAATGCAGCACAATTCATTTCAGTGACTTCAGCAGCATATTTCTTCATTTGAAACGCGAAGTGGATGGAAAATCGAATATATGCATCAACGTTGTAAAACCGTAAAAGGGCGGGAAAGCTAATGAATTTTAAATTGAGGTTTCGGTTGTATGAAATCTATAGCTTAGAACTTTTTTGTACACCTCAATAAATCAATATCGGTTATGTCTGCATGAAGGTTAAGAAGATGTCTGAATTCAATTATACAATAGAATACAAAAAAAGTTTGAAACTGATAGAAGTTGATGGTTTATCCCGTCATCCACCTGGTAACTCCATAGACGTTGATTCATCAATAAATTAACTAAATTTAATAAACAAACTACCATTGTCAGACATGCATCTAGCACACGAATCAAGTAAGGATGTTCTCATATCAAAAGTAATAAATGTATGCCTAAGAGTTTGGCCAAATGAAATAAATAATGATAAATTGAAACCATTGTTGTATAAGCGAAATCAATTATCCATTGAAATGGGTTGTATTCTGTTAGATAGTAGAATTATAATTCCAAATAGTCTTAGAATTAATTCATTCAATTCACATATGAATTATTAGGCCAATGATGTTAGCCCGTTCATCGATATGGTGGCCTTGTCTAAATGACGATATAGAGATAGATGATGCTTGCAGAATGTACTGTCAGATAACGCAGTATAATGTGTCAGAATCGGGGTTAAGTATTTAGCCTAAATGGCAAAAAATTCATGTTGATTTTCTAGATTATAAAACTAAAGTTTTTTGTTCATAGTTTATAGCAAGTCAAAGGGATTAGACGACCACATATTGTGGCGAGGAACTGATGCGAAAGAGGTAGTTGGGAAACCTAAAACAACATTTGTAATTATGGGCCTGCCACACACCTTGGTAAGCGATAATGGCCCGCCCTTCAATTTTAATGAATTTCAGAAATTTTGCCAAAGAAACGGTATTAACGTGCTAAAATCACCTCGTTACTTACCATCGTCAATCAAACGGATTAGCGGAAAGACATACAAGTGTTTAAACGCTTCTTAGATAAGTATCATATGTGAAAATAATTTAAATCACATACCAAAATTTCGTTTTCATATAGAAGTACGCCTAGTGCAACTTCAGGAATATGCCCAAATGAATTCAATTTAAATTCAAGCCAAAAACAATTGATTTGTTAAAACCTAGTCTGTATGGGGGTTAACCATAAGTTGTTTGACGTGTGTGATAGCGTGTTTGTGCGTTGTTTAGGTCTAAATTCTAGCGTAAAGTGGAAAGAAGGTACAACGTTAGAAGCCATAAGCAATTGTACTTATTTAGTGAAGATAGAGGGGAGAATATTGGTTAAACATGTGAATAATTTAAGAAAGTGTATACTAGAACAGAGTTCTAAGGTATCTTGTAAGATGAACTTAAATACAACTCCAATCGTAAATGTTGTCTTGGATATTCCATGTCGGGATTTATCTTTACAAATATAAATACGGAGGAATATAAAATAAATATGAATACGGAGCGATATAAGGGTCAACGCAGCAACTATAAGGTCGATCGAAATGCATAGTCAGGGATCCTTCTGTCACAGTTTTATTTTCAGGAACTGGAACTGTTAGTAGCAGTGTCCGGTTTATCAAACCTCCAACTAAGTGAACTTATAAATTGTAGTAAGATGGAAGATGTGAATTTAACGGCTCATCACAGCAGGTTACCTACCATCTGCTGTAAAAGCGCGGGTTGGGGTGAGGTAGCATAGGGCGGAACGAAATGTGGAGATATTCATTAGAAAAGATATGAAGTTTAGTACTCCGCCTACTTGGTTTATGAAATGCCAGGGAGCACATATAGATGGCAGTGCTCTGGAACCTATTAGTCCAGTTATAAACGTCACAGATATTTTAATTATACATACATTTATTACCAGTGAAAACCTTTGAAATTCCGATATCTAATGTAAAAAAAAATTATAAGGAAACAAGAAATTACAAGATCTAACATTCCTACATTCGCATCGTACAGTTATTTTACAATTTCTAATATGCAATTGACAAAGCTGTGACATTAATTAATTGGCCAATAAATGGAAAAAACAAAATAAAGGTTTAAACGTATTTCTAATAAAAAATGATTAGGTAAAGTGTCAAGTGGGTTTTGATTACAGTTTGTGAAAAGCTACAAATAATGGTTTGGTTTCTTTTTTTTATCACACCTTTGTTTCCTTTATCATTTTCTAACGACGAAATAATAAAGAGAGTGGCCGCAACGGCCAAGTATGTTCTATTTCAGTGAATCTTTTACAATTAAAAATAGATATAAATGTTAAATACAAATTTTCAATATGTTTATATTACTATTACATATTTAAAATTGTACTGAATCGGACACAGTAAACATTCATCTATTAGAATAAAAATGCATGTCTTGCATTTTTAAGTAGTCTAAAGTTTGTTTTTCTTTTATTTGTTTACGTTTTGCATGCAGCTTGTCAAATTTTGTTCCATCACAATTGCGTATGGGTGTTTCTGAATGGTGAATTTGTACCTTAATGAACCAAAGTACCTTTTACGTTATAAGAGAAGTTTGAGGGTAAGAAACTAAACATGGTTTGTAAATTTTAATTAACCCTAAGAATTTTTATCACATGATTCCTTATTACTATACAAGCCTAAATGTGAGCGAAATATTACTGGCGTCTTTTTAAATTTATCCCAAAACATTAATTGAACTTGGGCATAAAAATTAAATAATTCTGTGTTTATTTTTTTTTTACAAATCTTGCACTACACTCATTTTTCACCATATTTTAAGCCAGTTTTTCTTCAACTATATAGTATATTATTTCAAAATTTTTTTAAAAATATAGATCACTATTGCAGTGCAGTCTTTCATTATCATTTACCTCAAAACTGGGGGAATACCAATTACTTACTTCACTAAATAGGAAGCCCAACAAAAATTTATATAAATCCAAGTTTATGAAGAACAACTCATTTCAATAATTACTGAGGCGCTAAATAATATCCTTAATGAAAGTTATAAATAGATTTGCGACCAATTACGACTATAGTCGAAAACTTTCATAAGGATAGTTTGATCTCAATAGTATAGCGTTTCCTGTATGTTTATTGTGTTTTGTTTTGTATAGCATGTATTCAATCCATTTCTGTTTTACAATAGTGTGTGACTTGGAAGTTCTGAATTTTTCCACGGCAGCACATTGCAGGTGCATTTTTCTAAAAAATACTATATTTGATATATTCGATAAATAAAGTGAATTGTAGTGTGCAATTTTGATGAAAATTCATAAAAATTATTCACACATTTGGGAAAGTTACTGGTTTTGTTTTAATCGCTCTATTATCAGCAAAAAACAATTTTTTTCAGTTAAAAAAAACCTAAATGACTTTCCCACATAGACAATTATTTAATAAGTAACTTTTATTAAAACCGTTTTTAATTTGGGTGCTTAATAGGAAAGAAATTTGGATCTTTAGAAATTTCAAGATGGCCGCTACTGTTATGAGCTCTTAATATTTAAATATAGATTTGGATAGCGGCAATGCAGACACGACCGAAGAATGTGTCAAATGGGGTTAATATATGTAGAAATAGGGTATGGCGTTTTCAGAACGTTATAAGGTAACTTAAGGGGTCTACCACCAAACACCCACAATAACCGTACGCAGAGTAGGATAAATGCATCTCTAATGTTTGATTATGAGATAAAGTGTAATTCTGCGTTTACTTTACGATCAAACACGACTAACAAATAAATTCATGGCGGTAGTTTTTCTGCTCCAGACATTTTGTCATTTTTCCTCTGAAATTTTTGGCAATCTGAGCTTTATTTTCATTTATTGAAACGTCGCAGTTGTATCAATATTGTCCTTAAAGTCGTTGATGAGAAAAAGGTAGTCTGTTCGTTCTTTTAAACGATACAAAGCACGAAGCTTCAAGCTGAAACAAACAAGCTACTCGTCTGTTTTTTAGAACTAATAAAAACAGCAGAAGTATAGTAATATCTTGCAATGATACAAACGCTGAGTTTTAGTACTTGAAATTTTTGACAGCTGAATGATTTCGATCAAAATAAAGTGAAACTCTCTGATGTTGAAATATTTGTTGAGAACTCATGAAGACACTGCGGTTGCATTAGCAGTAAAAGCACAAGCTTAAATTACTTTTCAGTGAGATAGCTTTGCAAACTTACGCCCAGGACAGTGAAGCGCAGGTTTTGATTTATTCTTTTTCTATGGAAACGAACGTGTTTGAAGGTACGAAAAGGATATTTATCAAGCTTTAAGCTTCAAACTGACCTGAAGCGGATTTGATTTTACAATATATCAATCGCTGAATTGAATTTGGAATGTTCTACCGTAGTTCAAAAGAGCTAATAAACTAATGGTTGTGTGATACAGAGTGATATGCGTGGATATATATTTTTTAGGTACGCCGTTAATGCTGGAATTTAGTCGTAGGCAGATAGCGGTCACTTGATGGAAAAAGCAATAGTTCTTAAGTTAGTATAGTTACTTGTAAATAAATTTTCATGCATAGATTCTTTGAAACTTAGACACGTTGTATGAACATTTCTTCTACTGTGCAAGGTTGCAATGTAATTACGAGGTTAATTCTTACTTGGCTATTCTAAATATTGAAGAATTGTATGTGGTTCTTCCCAGAGTTTTCTATAAATTTAAACCTTTAGGTAGAGCATCGTATTATATGGTTTGTCTTGAACCGTCGCACCGTCGGAGTTTACTAACAAAAGGAAGAAATGACAACCAAAGTCCTATAACAATATTATCATTTTCTTAATTTACATGCAACACCCTGTATATTACTTAAGTTTGGATTTTTCCATTTTTTTTTATTTCAGAAACAAATGGTCCACTAATGCAATTTCAAATGTATTTTAATAACTTAAAAATAGCCAGGAATAACTATAAAGGTTTTTATTTTTATGGCATAATCTCAATATATATATATATATATATATATATATATATATATATATATATATACTATTCAGTTTTTCTTTTATGGGTTATAGGTCCTGTTTAAAAAATAATAAAAGGCGTACTCTTTTTATTCCATCTGAATTTTCGAGTATATTTGTACTCTGGGTCACATATATATATATATATATATATATATATATATATATATATATATATATATGTATCTTTTGTTACGTTCATTTTCGGAAATAATTGGTTAGTTTATGTACAATAATTTTTAACTCAAATCCCTTTGGCGTTAAACACGAAAATTAGTTCCGTAAATTAAAATAACCCTTTCACGTGTTTAAAATTGTATTGTAATTAATAATAAATAACCTATATATTTTACTTGATAAATTTTTCTGCTCATTAAAAATAAATATCCTTTCTAAAAATTCCTTAACTTGGAATTTACGCCATAATTAGATAGGCGAGAAAGTCTTTCCAAGTATCCGATAATTAATGCTTATGTGTTTTCCCTTTGAAAGAATTCGTGGTATAAAAGCTGCATATTATTTCAATAAACTCGGGTTTTTCTGTTTTATTTCCTTAACAACAAGATTACTTTGAGTTCTGTGCTTTAGCTAACAAATTTAACATTCACTTTCTATTCGAATAGCAACACGAAAACATCCATCCTGTTTTACTTCGTTCCGTTTTTCGTTATGCGAATTTTGTGCACGCAATGTGGCGTGGTAAGTATTTAGGATTTTTATAAAACGGTATTTTTCGGCTTCAATAAATTAATTTATTGTTCGTAATTATTCTAGCTCCCTGCGGGGGACACGCTAATCCCTTGATTTGCCGCTTCTTGTTGTAATGGGAGGCCAAACGCGTTCTTCCTGGGCGTAGGCCCACCTACTCGCTGACGTGGACCAGCTACTGACTCAACCCCGACGTCAACAACTCGAGGGATAGTTTTTGTTTTCTTTCGCTACTTACTTTGGAACCAGATCGCCTGGGATTTTACCGTTCAAGTATCATGCATTTTCAAATTTAATTGATCTACACGAAAATTATTGCCCTATTTTGGTATTTATTGGCATTATATTAATGCAGAAATATTTTGTTTTTAAATAACAAAAAATACACTACTTTTTAACGTAAAAATGGTTTAAAGACTTGCTGGCATGTGTGAAAACGTTATTGCCAGTATATTTGTAACTATAGGTTAAGTTTATATTTACCATGATCTAGAGCTGTGGTTTTAGGGTTGCGTTTGGTTCTTTTGTACTAAATATTGTCAGAGGGTAATTACCTAAAAACTACAGCTCGCCATTTTCATGGGTAATTTTTTTGGCTGTTTGGGGTTTCTCATGATGTATATGTAAATTGGGGACAATGATTTTTTTGTTGGGTTTGGGAATACTGTGTTCTGTAAATATTTTGTTTAATTATAAGTTCGTCTTTTCTCTTTGTATGTTTTGTTCTGAGTGTGAATGAGTGCATGTATATAAATTCCTCTTTATTTATTTCAGGTTTCTCTTTAATTTGTCTATAGGTATAAAACCCCGCCCACGCACCGAATGAGCCCCGTCATACTTTTTCTTTTGCTTTGGTTTTTTTCTAGGCCACATCACTGTACGTAACACCTTCTTGCTATGACGCATTTTTCAACAAAGTTCAGTTAATGCATGAGCAATCAACATATCTTACACCAATTAAATTATTTTTTAAAAAAAAAGACACATTTCTAAGGCTATTATGACAAATTCTTTTTCTCGCACCAGGGTTCTTTATGCATATATCGATCCCAAATTTGCAAATACAGGTAAAAACAATTTTCATAAGTTGATATTATTGATATAAAAAAAAATGAGAGTGTCTAAAGATCAAGTATGTTACGTTCCAATGTCGCTTTTAAAATTTTCCTTGTTAATTTATAAGTCCGCTTTACGATAATTTTGTTAAATCAACTACGTTGCTATTCTCACATCCGTCAACTTAATTAATAATAAATACGCTGTCTAATACTTTTCAACTCGAATCCCGTTTGCTTTGAAAACGACAAGTTTATGCTACAATTAAATAGTTTACATCCTGTATATTTTATTTTTCTGCAATAAATACGCTTTCGAATAATTTCTCAACTTAAATCTATTTGAATGGAAACGACAAGTTTATGATAAAATTTAAATAAGTCAATATCCTGTTTACGTATCTGTGAGCGCGTTATACCTTCCGATAACGTATAATTGTGTTCTAGTGGGTTTCCCATATAAAGATTTGTCGAAATAATATATCCTACTATTCTCCGGTAAAACTGTGTTTTCCAGTTTCAATCGCGTTTCGATAACGCGGATGTTTGCTTTTCGAGTTCGTGTTATTTTGAACTCCTTCTAAACTTTGATTCTGCAGCTTGTGCGCCGATGCACTTGTAAAAACTACTAGTTCTGTTACTCCAAGAGCGATGCACGGTTCTTCGCTATCAAATGTGTAGATTTGGTGTGGATCGGTAGGCGTTCTTGAATTGTTAATATTAGTAAGATTTTCCTTTTTTAACTCTTAGATGGAGGCTAAATTGCTTGTTGCATAGTCAGATTATTCCTTGATGTAGATCAACTGCTCTTGCATGTAGACCGCCGTTGCTGGTTGTTGCTGACAACCGCGGCGAAGCTGTGTCAATTTGCTTCCGAGGCTGACAAGATAAGTATCCCACACATGTGTGTGACTTGTTTTCCTTTTCTAACATACCCAGGGATAAACCCAATTTGAAATTAGATACGCTAATGTTTGTTCTGGTAAAATGCCTACTAGAGAAGTTACGAACTTTAATGCTTTTGCTTTTCGTACTTAACCCACCTGCTTGTACGAAAGTATCAGCAGTATTCTTTTTTTTTACTGATTAGAGTTATAACAAATGCTTTGGATGGTAAAATCCTTACTAGAAAGGTTTCTAAATTTAGTGTTTTTTTTTAATTAACCCATCTGCTTATACGAAAGTATCAGCGTTATTCTTTTTGGTACTGATTATAGATTTATTGCAAGTTAGCTACGAATTGCGCACTTCGTAGTACAATTAGTGAATTTGTTCATATAGTAAAATTTTTTTATTAAATAGTAACCTTAGTTAATTTTGTTTTGCTGTTTTCGATAGAAATTTCTATATTTGTGTTTTTTTATTGTAAATAGAAAATCGTTGACGATGTATTATTTTTGTGTTTCTATGAACCCCTCCCCTCACCGCATTGATAGTTAGCTTGGTATATTTACGTTTTCTTCCGGCTACGCCATGGTACGTTGCAAGTAAAATACAGGATATTGTATTTAAAATTAAAAGGCCAATAACAATGTTTAAGGTTTTTTTATTTATTAACGCAAACCTGATAAATTTAGTAAAATGTTTCCTGTGCTTTATATTTTCTAAAGAGATCTACTTTCTGCACTACAACCGTTATTGCACTATAGAATATAAAAGATACCCTCACAAATCTATTTTAGACGGTTAAAGTAGTGGATGCCAGGTAGTTCTTTACAAATATAAATAGCACATATACAATAATTAGATTGTGCAACATTGACTGGAAACTCACTTGAGCCATATTTAATAATCAAAGGACGCCGTGTAACTAATACAGGTATAAAATAAACAACGGACACTTAGAGGCCGCGTTCGGGAATGAAGCTTAGACCGGGCGCTAGAGGTAAGTGAGTATGCAAAATGTGAGGACCGAATTCCACCAAAGGATTTGAGTTAAGAAAAGGTCGAAGATTAATAATGCGGATCTTGCCGGTCAATTTTTTGGTCCATTTTTTGTTTACCCCCTCTACTCTTATTTGTAAAGGAAATGTATTGAGTACATGTTATAAAATCATTTTTATAATTATTTCGGTAATAATTTATAGTTTTTCTAATGGTTGAAGTGTGGATGGATTGTTGAAAAAAACAAAGTAATAAAATCTTTTTATTAATAAAAAGTCATATAAAAAACCAGTGAATTTAAACAAAATATACTTAAAGTGGGCAAACAATTACTCATTTATATTTAGACAATTGTTATTAATACATTTACATAAAGAAATACAAAATAATTCTGATTTTTGCAACTGCAAGACATTGTGCGACAATTTGCAATACATTTACAAGGTTGAATTAAAGACTCTGGTAAAGACGGCTTAGTCATTTGTCGTGGACGTAAGTCACCATTCAGCTTTTCATAACCATATAAGCAATAATCAATGGGGTGTAATTGTGTTTGATGAGAATTTTCCAAATAAATGTTTGTACTGTGGCCCTTAATAAATGCAAATGCAAAGCATCTGATGTGCATATCACTTTCATTAAATTAAAACCGAAACCTATGTTTTGAGAAATCAGTTTATATCTGAGTTCATCAGCAAATAATTTTTTTTGTGAAAAAAAATAAGTGCAAACTATTTCTAACTGTTTCAATTGCTCATTATTTAGGTCAAGGTTTCCCATTGACATAAGAGCTGTTTGTACATAATCTTCAGACGCAGCTTTCAAGCATTGCATTTTACTGCCAAATCTGCTAGTAGTGTCGCAACCACTTATAGCATGTAATGCTGGTAATATATCGCATATTCTTTCACCCAGGGATTCAGCAGCTAAATGGCATCCTAGAAAATATTTCTTTGTATGAGAACCGTCGAACCATAGACCAAGACACCCGATATTTGCTAAGTATTTCCAGAAATAAATTGCCAAGACAAATACATCTGTATCAGCGCCGATTATAATAATATGAGCAGATTGAATCCTTACTGCGTGAAATATGTGGCAAAACATTCTTGAATCAGCTTCTAAGTGGTTTGATTGTAATTCAAGTACCTCACAAAATAAAGACCCTTGTAACTTGAAACATTTAGTTGGATCGTCGAATCCTCCACAAATGTACATCTCGCAGTCTTCTTTAACGTGTGCATATTTTGGAGCATTAGTGCAAAGAAATCGAACAAGTTGTAATTTATTTTGAATGTTTGCAAGAAAAGCTTTACAATCAGTAGGAATTTTTGTTGAATGACTTGAAATTATGATATTTTTAATAATTCGGCCTTTACTCCGTAAGTTTGACTCAAAAACTTTATAGAAATGTCGTCATATCTATCGAAAATTACATCTATCCTCTTCACGTCAGGCAACGTAAAAATTGCATAATTATTTTGAAGAAAGCTTCGGCAAAATCACCAAAAGTATTGAACTTATTCAACTGAATTTTGTGAACAAGTGCCATACCATCAACAATATAAATTTTAAAAGTATTTAAATTTATTATATCTTGCTGAGAGGTTGTACCACAGTTATAGTTTTTTGAATTTCAACGACGAGTTGTGATTTTGGTGACTTCCTGTAAAATCCGTCATTGTCAAAGAAATATTTGCAGTAATCCAATACCTCATACGATGCTAATATCTTTGTATCAAATCCACGTTGAGAAGCCACCAAGAATGATTTTGGAAAATTGTTATGTCTGTTACGTCTTGCAATTTTTGTTGGAAGTATTTTGTTTGTTTTCGCAGGAATATCTTCAAAGTTGTAAAATTTAGTTTTTGTATAGGATCCGATAATTTCTTAGTTTTCTTGAACAATCTTTCATTTTCGTATGTATTTAATAGAGTCTCCCATTTTCTTTAACATTAATTAAGCATCGCGCACTTGATTCTTCAGCAAGTTGACCTGTGAAAATATTGCGAAGCACACAATCCCCACTACTATTAAATGGATTGCAGGCTTTGAAACATTTAATGATATTTTCAACATCCTTTTCGTCCGTATTAATTCTCGATTGTGTCCATTCATTATGACTATTAATGTCACCTGTAGTGTCAGATTGTATTCCAAGGTATGAAGAAAGCATTGAGTGAACGCTATTTTTTAAAGGATACAGAAGCAACCATCTTTGCATTGCTTCTTCATTTTTAGTGATACCAATTAAGCCTCCAGTCACTGCAGAAGATCGGTTCTGAGACTGTTCTAGTGCTAAGTCACAGCCAACTGCATTGAATGTTCCTGGAGTTCGCTTGACGGCATGCATTCTCTCTTCATATCATATATAACGTCTGGAGGTAGTTGTAACATATCTTGTAAGTAAAGTGTCACCCCACGAATATAATTTGTGTGATTCATAGAAAAGAAATAAGGTAAAAATTGTCGAGTAGTTAATAAATGTAATTCATAGTTATTACTTCTGTCAGCCATAATTGAATTCAAAAGAATTTCTATCATTTCACAGTAATTATTTAAATATTTGAATAGTTCGTTTTCAGTGCTCATATTATTTAAAAATTTTGAAAAATTGTAAAAAAAAGTTTCAATTATAGTTTTATGATGGTTATATTTATCACTTAAACTGGTACGATCCTTATCTACTGTTACCTCTCTTATCTCTTGAAGACAGATATTCAATTGCTGTAATTGCTCATTAAAAGTCTCATCTTCAGATAAATTCATGTAATCAATAAATTCTGTAAACTGTATGCTTCTCAATGCTTCATACATAAGTTTATGTGCTCTAATGCCTCTGTTGTACTGAGTACCTTTAAGAATTGATGCCAAAGTATTAACACCATAAACATTGGCTTCGATAAGAATGCTGTCGAGTCCACTTCCTTCTATATATTGGCCCAAACATCGTAAGAAATTTTTTGTAGATGAAATGTTCCAATTCTTAATATCAATCCTCAAATTCTTGACTACTCTGTTGGATATTTTTTGCTATCAGGTAAATAGACATGTCGCATGAAAGAACAGCTATATTTTTATTTAATGATTGACATAAGTTTACAAAATTTCTCATGGCAGTATACACAACATCTTTTGAAGTAGGTGGCTGAGGAATTACCGGGCTAAATCCAATTGTAGATATAGGAGAATTCTCACATGATAGTAATTGTTGGAATGGAGTCCATCCTGGTATCGAGTTCTTCAATGGTCGACAAAAGTTGTTCAATAATTGATCATGTTGCAATCTACATAAAACCCAGAGCAAAGTATCAAATTGTGTGTAACTGTGAATGAAAGTTAATAGACAACTGCTATTAACATAATTAGATATTGAGGGCTCCATACTTGCTGTGAAGTGATGAATTTCTTGAGAATGTAAGGTTTTCAAATCATACTCAAACTGTTCAGCTGTAGGTTTCAATTTAACGAGATTTATTTCGTTCTCGATAGGATTTTTTTCTTGATAAACTACCATTGCTGTTACATGGGTAGAGTCTTTACCGCTTAATGTTTCTTCATTGAAGTCATTGTTGTCAATAGCGCCATGAAGAAATAACGATGAATTTTCACTATATTCTTAGGAATAAGCAAATTGTTTTCTGCATCTTCACACGCAATTGAAATTATTACTTCTAAATCAAGCTGCTGTAATGCTTTATAGCTGATGCAATGTCCAAACTTATTCAATATACTTATCAACTGTTTTGATCTAGTCAAGTGATGAATTGATTCAGCTAAAGCTATATGTTTTGGTGTCTGTTTCTCAGTAACCGTAAAAATATGTCATAGAACACAGATAATGCTCTTCTATAATAGTTATTGCTCAATTTTGTTTTTGCATTAAACAAAGCTTGCAGAAAAATCTCCCATGTTTGTGGCAATGTTCCATTTTCTAAGAATTTTGGAGCAAATTTTCATCACGTAAATAGCCACTAGGTATTAGTTCTGTTTTAATAGTTCTTGACGCAATGCTTTTGCACTCTGAATGATGTAGTTTTTGAATTGATGCTACGAACATGTTCTATTATTTCCGCCAATGGTATATTTCCATAAACACTAATGAAGATTGTGATCTATCAGTTGGGTAAGAAAATAAAATGTTTTCACCAAATTTATCAATAAGTAGTGATTTCACTAGACGGTTCTCGATCACAGCATCTTCTATGTTTGTAAGTACAGTGAGTCGCTGAGCTAAGAACTGCACTTCAAAACAATGAGTTGAAAACTTATCTTTAATTTCATCTATGAGTTTGTCAAATGCATCGTGAAGCATTTCTCGAGGATTTGATTTGAAGGTCGGCCTACTGGTTTTGTAGAATTTCTCGGCCTTCTTAAATAATCACGGTAGCAATATTTGTGATACCTCACTTCGATAGCAAATAAATCTTCAGGTCGTTGACAAGTACTAAGTTGGGTAAAACATGGTCTTCTTTACTGCGCGCAGTATTTAAAATTTGTTCCGCTGCTGAAATTTCGGAACACAAATACAGCTGCTTATCTTTGTTCCTCGTTAATTTTCCACAAATTAAGCACTTCGACGGTTTATTTACTTCTGCAGGTGTCCTTGATGACGAACGAGATTTTCGAGAACGTAGCCCTACGCTTGCTTCGGAAGTTGAAGCAGACTCTTCTTTTCCTCTTCTTTACACAACGCAATTTCTCGACGCCGTATTTTCTCTTCACTTAAATAGGTAGCTAAACAGTCTTGGTGCCATGAAAAGTTTTGTCTTGTGGAGTCTGGATTATACAGTTTTGAAAACTTTTCACTAATGTTGTCTTTTCTTCTATCTGCTGCTTTTGTAATATTAAGCAGCGTGCTTGACCTTGGTTCTTTAACTAAATCATTTGGTTTATCACAAAATAAACAAAACTGTTCGTTTCGTCTTTTCTTTTCAAATTAATCACTTCCAGCGACATTTCTAATGTTTTTCAATACAGCACAGTTTAAACAGACACTCAAAAATAACGAAAATCAAATTATTTTATGCGTATACAACTAACACGACTTAATAACAAAACGTTTAAACGCCGATAAATGCAGAAACACACTGAATACCTAAGCGCGCTATGCTTACTGTTGGCGCGAAGAGGGGATGTAAAGGGAGCAGGAAGGGACCATCATAGCTGGTGGCAAGATGTGTTTTGTTATTGTTTGGGGTTTCAGGTATAAGAATCCGACCATAGTTGCCGGTCCTCACATTTTGTATACTCAACTACCTATAGCGCCTGCACTAGCTGGGAGAACTGGAAACGAACAGCTGTATATCATCAGCATTTATAAAGCTGGGACCTTGGAGACCTGTTTTTTGACCGGATGCCTAATAATTCTTTATATTTATTGTTGTGATAAGGAGGTCACAAGAGGTCACTGAGCACTCAATACATCGACCCCAAACCGAGAAAATTAAATTTTCAAATATTTAATTTCTACCCTGTGTAATATTTCTTGTATAATAAGCTCATTATTTATTCTCTTTACTCAAGTAAAATCCCATGTAAAATAACACGCTCTAAGTCCATATAGTGTAGAGCCACACCATTTAAAAACGAAGTGTATTTTAAAACAGGTTCTAATAAAAAAGCATCCCTTCATCCTCTTTAAAGATATCAGTTAAACACAATTTTGTATTGCATTTTATGCAGACTGAAAAGACCCTAAAACGGGTTTTAAAGCGTTAATATTACAGTTTATCATTGGTCACGGTCTTTTACCAAAAATGTTGTAAGAAATTCAAAATATGTATAAAATGCGAAGTATATCCCGATATAAATCTCTGTGAACAGGAATAATTCGAGCACTGCTTTACCGTTAGAAATTCACTTGAGTGTTGATGAACAGATGATTATATTTAACGAGCAGTTGAATGTAAAGCAGTATGTAAATGGCAAACTTTGTTCTTGGGGAGTCAAAGTTTTTGCACTTTGTGGCACCAGCGGACTACTTTACGATTTTATCTTGTATCAAGGATCAAAAACAGAACTTGACCAAAATTGTTTTAAATATATAGGGTTAGAAGCTGCTGTGGTTGCTACATTGGCATGAAGAATATCTGTTGAAAATTGCCAGTTTTATTACGAAAATTATTTTTCTAATTATAACTTGCTGCAGTAATTACGCCGGTGCAATATTTCGGCTTTGGGAACCGCTCGAATAAGTAGGTTTAAATCTCCGTCGTTTTCAGCTGACACTGTCTTGCAACATAAAGGGCGAGGAACGTTTGAAGGAATAATTAGAGGGTATGGTGAAATAATAATGACAAAATGGTTTGATAATAAGGTTGTTTTTATGGCTTCCTACTACATGAGACTTGGGAATCAAGATTATTGTAAACGATGGGACAAAACACAAAAAGTACATTTACATTCCACGACCAGAATGATAAAAACATATAATATGCACATGGGAGGGATGGATAAAATGGATTTTCTAATCACAATTTATAGAACTTTTATTCGCTCAAAAAATGGGCTTTACGAATGTTCACTCGTGCAATAGATATGGCATGTGTGAATTCTTGGTTAGAGTACACGTAAAAGGCTGTCAACTTGGGCGCAGAAAAGAAGAAAATACTAGATTTGCTGCATTTTGGAGTGTATATTGCTGAAGCATCGATCTTGTCAAATAACAAAACTCTTACAACAAAAAGAAGACTCCCAGCATCAATCCTTCTCAACAAAAATCCAGTAATGCTGAAATCTTTACAAAAAAGACGCGATGTAAACCCACTCGAGGATGCTCGTTTCGACAGAGTGATCCACTCAATTTGATCATCCAAAATACGAAGCTAGTTGTAAATTCCTGAATTGTAAGGTGAAATCAAGAACAATGTGCTTGAAGTGTAATGTACATCTGTGTTTTACAAAAAAAAACTAATTGTTCCTTGAAATTTTGCCAACAATAAACTTTTATCTACGCTTTTCTTTTTTATAGATTATCTATGCAGCAATGAGGTTAATTTTTTATTAAATATATTTATATTGGTTTGCAACCATTGATTCACAATGTCTTTAATTGTGGGCTGATCAAAACTCAGAAATGGTTGGTGTTCAAAAAATGGGGCCTTTACTAAAAATCTCTAAAAACATCAAAGCCTTTGAATGTCAATTATCATTTTTTTTACTACAATGACAATAATTTGTGAGTGAAAGAGTTAATCTGTTCAAATTTTGAATTCCTTTAATTTTCTTTAACGCGAATTTTAAGCCGTTTTTGGGTTTTGCATAAAATTTCAAAGCAAGAATAGTTTGTAACCATAGAGTAAGTGGCTGCAATATCAACAATAAAACGATTCAGTTTGTGAGTTGCCCACAAGGAAAAAGCTATATCGATCTCGCATACCATGTTATTCATTGGGGTATCTTGATATTAAATGCAAGCATTTATACGAAACAGTAATAATTTGCACGACCAATTACCTGATTGATACACCGTAAAGTTCAAATATCTTTAAGACGTTTAAAAAGTAAAACTCTAGAGGCCTTTGCGATACTTTTCAAACCAGGATTGTATCATTGTAGAGTAGAAATAAATCAGAATTCGTGCCACAGGTTTTAACGGCTATCTTGATGGAATGTAATTTGAAAGCTTGTGCTTTTAATACTAATGCAAGTACTGTTTATCAAGGGTAGTTTGTCATAATAATCGTGAGCGCTCAACACACACGTAAGCGTCAGGGGAGTTTGTTTCATCTGTCAACATTTTCTAGTACGTGAACTAATTGTGTGTTTACACAAGCATTATTTTGTTACAAGTAATCTCCAACTTTAACTGTTACATAATAATATCTAAAAAGTGTTACTTGTTTAATTTTCAAGCTTCAAGCTTCTCAAAGTTTCACGTTAGCAACTCACAGCGCACTCTCAACTTTCCAATAATTGGAAACAATGATGAAATCTTACAAAGAAAACTATAAGGTTTGACATGCTCAAGCACGAACGCTCCTAGCAATGGTATTTTGAGAAAATCTATTATGATCTCAAAATAAAAATAGTATTGTGAATAAAGACACGGAAGCATCAGTCTGAAATTAGCAGACAACGATTCAAATCAAACAATAAACTCAACTCTTTTTGACGGGACGAATGAGATTGCACGATCAACCGGATATCCTGGAATTGCAGAAAAGCAGATCTGTGATACAAATGTTCTTTTGCCAAACACCGAATATCATGTTTCTTCATCTAATATTCAAGAACTTTATCTAGATACTTTTCGTGGTCAATATCTCCAATATTTTGCTAATTAAATCCTACACATTTTAACAACTGTTTGTTTATTTCCTGTAATCTACGACGAATTCAAGATGCAGAAAATTATTTATGACTGATTTAAATAGATGTGGGGCACCTGAAAAAATGTTCATTTCTTCTTTTGTGCTTGTTGGATTCTGGGACGTCATATCACAACAAACAGTAAATTCGTTACGCAGCACCACGTTTCCTCTTCTAATTTACTCACCATTGCCGACACCTCAAAACCTGCAATCGACAAACCTTTATGGCTTAAATTTCAAAAGAATATTTTAGTTTAGTTATTTTGTAAGAATAATCAAAGGATACAAGCTGAACTATCAAAAAACCCTCTTAACACCACAACTTGGGCATATGAATATGGCTTTATAGTTTTATGGATGAATTTGTCATAAAGTTATATTTGATTTTTATTTCATCAAAGGATAGAACGCAGACTTTCCCAGTTGTGCTTAAATTTATAAATCTGGCAATGTTAAAGTTTCACTAACCTTGTGCGATGTATGTTCGTTTGTTATAATAATTGAGTAGGTTAAGAAGAAAAAGGTTAATCCTTTTTCAATAGCAATCTGTAAGCGCCTGGTCGCGCAAATAATGTATAATTGTTTTGACACACCAGTAATAGAATATTGGTGACGATTATTATGGTCATTGAGCCGTTTTGAGTGGTTTTTAACCGAGTTCCTGTGACAGAGTAGAAATTCGCGACTACCACTACAACGGAAGCGTAATTCCTGGAAGTGTCCTACCTGGTTCTACTGATGTTGGAAGACGATTTTTGCCAGTCAATGTCTACCGTTACTGACGAAAGGTTTACTTCTGCAAGGTACATGATAGAGGAAAATCTTCATGTTTGTAACTTAAGCAACTCGACCTTGGTATACCAGCAATCAGCTCCACTTTAGGGTAACATAATTGATGTTATCACTTGAGTATCATTTGGTTTGTTGGGAGTATAGTATTGTCAGGTAATGAATCTTTATGCGTTCATATAATAGAGAAAAGGCAATCGTCATCTGTTTGGATGTTTTAGAATGAGTTAACCCCAACTAAAGGGCTTCATGAAAAAAACCGAAAGTAGAAAAATTTTCAATTTGATTTTGGTATAACTGAATTGCAGCGCTGGTTGATTAGTACAATTCTAAGTCTTATAAATCTAACCCCTGATAAATGATGGTATCCGTAAAGTCGCAAACTTTTGACGTATTGGTTGTTACTGATGATCGCGCAAATTATGTTGTCTTTTCAAATTACTTGGGAACTTTAATGATGGCTTGCATACACTGAAGTTTAGGTGTAGTATTGCACCGTGTTAAATTTATTCCTTTAAACTATACTTTCCCGAAATGCTGAATCTCCGTCGAATTATTGGATTAAAGCTGCTACTTTATGAAGATTAGTGTTTGGTTTCGGGGATA
Source organism: Platerodrilus igneus (assembly GCA_036346225.1). Lineage (NCBI taxonomy): Eukaryota > Metazoa > Arthropoda > Insecta > Coleoptera > Lycidae > Platerodrilus > Platerodrilus igneus. The sequence goes on along the minus strand of JARFIW010001052.1, from coordinate 876,683 downwards.
CCTAGTCGATACCTTACAGCGATGCATCTCTTCCCCTTAAAGGTTCTTCTATTGGCCTACATTTTATACATACCATTTAAAGCATTGTTTCGTTACTATGCGGTTAGATGGCAAACAGCAAAGCACACTACCGTTTATTTATCGCAAGTTCACAGATCATGAAATTTGTTTTAAAGGTATCCACTTCATCGCACAACACTCATTCACAAATGGCGGTTCAAATAATTTCGTCTTTAGATGAGAACAAAATTGCAATGATAGGTCATTTAAAGTTTAGACCTGGTGTCTCATCACTTCTTTTTGGAATCTTAGATTAAACATCAAGTGCGAAGATGCCACGAATTATTACAAGAATGCTATCATTTCTTTTTCGAGAGCCGTTTTGACGTTTATTTGTATGCTAAATGTGATGAAAGGATTTATAGCATTTAGATTTCATAATTTAGAAGTATTGGCAACAGATCGCCGTTCAAAAAAAGTTATGATGAAATACGAACGGAGTATTTAATGACGCTGTTTCTGTATCTGATCGTCGACGGCCACATGGATGTGTATGGAATTTAAATTAAAACTTTAATATTGTTTGTATGCACAAATGTTTCTTATTTAAGCTGTGCTTCAGAATAAAGAATTTAAGTTATCCCATAAATAGACAAGCTGTGGAAGCCATTTTTAAGATATATGTACGCAATTGGTAGCTAACTGGCTCTTAATAATTCTCACTTAACCGGTATTTGAAGAAAATATTTGTAAAAATCAAGGCCTATGCAAGTGGGAAATTTTCAAAAAGAAGCGTAGCAAATTCCCTTCAGCAAAATTAAAAGATAGGAGTAAGGCACAAAAGCAGGGGACCAACCAAACTACAAAACGATCCTTGTGGGTACATGCTCAGCGACGTTTGAATCAATGACGTGTATATCCGATTAGGAAGCCCTCAAGAACAATTAATTATTGTTCGCTTTAATAACCATCCGTTCTAATATTGAAACGACGGTTAAAAAATTAAAGTGTATCACTTTTTCTGATTTTACTCTATTGCCTTCGTCTATCCTGCAAATTTTTCGTGCATCGATTATCGCTGCCTATCCTTTATCTTTCTTCCGATTCCGAATCGGAGATGGAGAATTCCGCTACTACTCATACTAAGACTTCTATTAAATAGTACCGGGTCACGTAATTAAATATTTTGTTTTCCAGCGAATGTTCTTTATCTGACTTTCTGATTTGTATAAATAAATCTCAGAGTCCGTTTGGACGCTTGGCTCGCTGGTCTCTTCGCTTCCAGCAATATGACTTCCATTCTCTACCGTAAAGGCAGAGATCATGTCGTCCCTGACACCCTTTCCTATTCGGTCCCTATCCTAGATCGTGTTTTGATTTTGGTAATTTCCTCTTTCGAAGTTACTCTTCCTGCTCCTATCCTTGGTACAATAATACGTCCCACAAAGTTTCCTAACATTCCACACAATATGCAAACGCCGAATTAAGACTTTTATCGCTGTCGATTCGCAAACGATTGGAAAATTGTTATACCTTGTGAGAGCGTAGTATTCCTATATCCATTCATCAAGTTCCTCCTACTTCTGGTCACTGTGGTGGGACAAAAACTTCCACCCGACTTCTCCACACCTACTATTGACCTTATCTACGAGCTGACGTCGCTCGATACGTGCGAACGTTATCTCGTCTGTGCTGCTCATAAAGTTGAACAGTTACCCCCTGCTTGTTTCTGTGTTCCTAAAGCTATATCTTCCTATCCTTGGTAAGTTATTTCTTGTGGTATCATAGAGCCTCTCTTCGTCGTTCTATCAAAGGTTATTCTTACATATTTGTATGGGCTAATTGCTACACTAAATTTTCTCTTTTCTTTCTATTGCTCAAGGCTGTGTATCATATATGGCTAAAATCCTGAAAGAACAAGTTTTCTTACTTTTAGGTGTCCCTCAATTCACCTCTTTATCTGCACGTTATCCTCTTTACCGTTCGCTACGATACTCAAGCCAATTCGACCAACGTGTTAACCGCACCCCCAAGTCATGCTTCCTTCTTATATTCATGACAACTATCGTCACGAGGATGTCAACCCTCCAAAAATTTCCTGTACCACCTATACGTCCAAATATGGAATCCTTGACTATGCTCCTTCCTTTGCATTATTTGGTCGTGAACACATTCTTTCCAGCTGTTATTTCGGACAGCTGTCTGAAATAAATGGCATGCATATTGCCGATCCTGTCTATCCTTCAGTTGATCCCGAACATTTCAAAAATTTCCGTTCGCAATATTCAAAAGAAACTTTCCGATGCTTACCGTAATATCCATAATCGCTATAATTTCTGCCGTCGTCCTGCTTCCTTCCATTTTGGAGATCCTATTCGGTGCCGTAATTTTTTTCTAGGCGGATGAGTTCGTCTACTCTTTGGGCACATCCTTAGGTATTCGGCATGTCAAAAATCTTAAACCCGCACATCCTAACGATCGGATGTGCCGCGCACGTCCCTTCCCTGATATATGATTAGTTTGTATCTATTATGGGTTTCATGTTATTTATTTATCTATCGTTAATTCCTACGCCAATGGCATAAAGTAGTCTTGTAGTAAGCTATAAGCGGTGCGATTTTGAACCTGCAGGGTTAGGCGTGACCTCGCCGTGGGCTGTAGTCATAGGTTAGATACGGTTAATATAGATAAGCCACTTCAGTAATAAGGCTTGTTGATGTATTTGTACGCCATCTGTGCGGATTCTACTACCACTAATGGTTATAATCTTGGCTAAGGTTTGAATCCACACTAACATAAAGGTTAAAAACCTAGCTGGGCTCCAATTACCAGCTATTTTTAAATCTCTGTTTATGTTACAAATGTCAACTTCTATTACCTAAAATCAACAGTTTTCGAAGTATTTGATTTTAAACTGAAGTTTACAACAGCTAGGAGTATTTATTACAAGCACTGACATAAATTAAACTGTAAAAAGTAATAAATATCTGTAGACATTTGTTTAAAGTCAAATATGTCGAACACTCTTGATTTTACCATAATTGAAGCACATGACTTTTTGTAACATTAAAAACATAGATTTAATCAAAATAATATATATGATTTAGAACAGAGTAATCTTTAACAAATTAAACATAACCTGTAACTTGGTGTGGTACAGAACAGTACGTATAATCTCAAATAAAGTTAAAAATAGAGTTCCTAGAATAATCTTGGAGACGCAGATTTTAAGCAGCGCCGCCTGAACGGATTGTATTACCATTGAAATTACAATGACAATGCTGTATGTAAAAGTGACTACACCCTGGTTGTAGTATTAAAAACAGTAAGGAAGAGGAGTCAGTTCGTTACCGGTGCGTGAAGAAGCACGATGAATGCGACGGACTTGTGTATACGATCAAATAATTTTATCCTAATGTTTTTAATTATTAATGTTCTAAATGAATTGTGTTTATGTGCATTGGATTAAGGTTTATCTATCTGTTTATCTATCTGTACGTGTTATTTTAGGTGTTGTCAATGTGCATCGCGGTTTTAACGTATCCCTTAAATAGTGTAAACCCACTGCATGGTCTAGTAATTCATCGACGCTAGTATTACTATAACGAGAGTTATGCATGCATACGGTTACATAAGAAAGGCCTAAATAACGTAATTCGTTCTTATATTTAACGCTTGTTATCCTAGGCGGACAAGGCGGTTTAGTGAAAGATCTGCAATACCGGAAAATTGGAAACACCTGTGTGTTAGTTTATAAGTCCCGCGGAATTATAATTTATCGCATGTTTGTTTATTTAGAATACTAGTATTAAAAGTAGTTGTTTCATGATGAAATTTACCGTTTTCGTTGCTGTATGCTCAATATTAATAAATTTCTTGGTAAATGGTAAGATATAGTTTCGTGTTCAGAGTAACTGAACGTTACAGGTCCACACTATTGACCAGAACTTACCCTGAAATCTAGAGCCCGCCCTTGTGGGCACGTTCACGGATCACGTTCTCCTTTGTTTTTCTTCTTTCCTGAATTCCGCATTTCCATTCCTTTATTTTTTGTTTGCTTTCGCTCACACTTCGTTCTAACCTTGTTTATTCTCTACCCCTTCTTGCGGTATGTTTTTCAAGTCGTTCTCCTTTTCTTCGGAAATTACAATTTAGTCGAGTTTTGGGTCTGGTTGCTATTCTTTCCTCGAGTGTCAGTTTGAGACAATTCCTGTTACCACAGCATGAAGTACATTTTTCCTTCTAGCTCTTTTGTCATTCGCTGAAATAGTTGAGGCTTGAGAGTTATGTTTTGTGGTGACTTTTACTATTAGTTTTCTTTCTCGCTTATCCTTATTGTTTTGGCTTCTCCGCGGAAAGCCAATATTTTCTTGAAATTTGGAAACTGCACGATTTCTTTCTTTTTATTTAGAGATTGCTCAACCTATAGCTTCTCTTTCCTGTTGTATTATCAGTTTTTGATGTGTACTAATTTTAACTATTTAAACCGGATGATTTTTCTTCTTTTCTTGGGTTCCTACTGTAAGCAACGTCTTTTTTGGATTGTTTTGTAGTATGGTTCGTCCCCTGCTTTTGTGTCCTACTCTGACCTTTTAGTTTTGCTGGGGGATTTGTCATTATTTCGGAACGAGCAAATTCACGCATATCTGATTTTCTATTTACGTTTGTTTTCTACCGCATGGATTTGGTAGGATATGCTAGCTTTGAAATACTTTAAATAATTTTGTTTTTTAACTCTTTCTTTCTATACTCATATATACTCGTTTTATGTTCGAACCACCACATTGTGTCACATGGTATAACCTTAGAGCACAAGCAGGATTGGTGTTAAAAATACCTCCAAGACCATTTCGGGAACGTGTTGTATAGGTTGAGATATATATATATATATATATATATATATATATATATAAAAATAAAAATGAAAAATTATTGCTTATAGCAATTTGAATAAATGAAACAAGTATATACGATGTATAAATAATCACAACCTTTACGAAAAATCAAAAGGAAGTTATTAATTATACAAAACAAGCTAGTAATTTGCATAGCCATAAATGAAAGAATTTGTTTGTTTCATACAGGGAATAAACATTCATCAACTAGTTTCGATCTTAGTGGATCTCATCAGGATGAGTGGTTTATAACCCTTATGAAACAACCAAAACAATAAACAGAAATAACTTTTGAAAGAACTTCTATAAGATGGCAAGAGTAAAGCAAGAACGCCATCAGGTAAGTAATAACTAGTACTAGACTAGTCAAATACAGAAGTAATTTCGAAATTAAGTCGAAAATTCATAGATGGCTATAACAAATACGTTTCACCTTTTTGGGTTGTTAGGTGTGCTAATTGCATGAATTTTTGCAAAATATAACACACCGTCCTTGGCGCCTCGGCATAATACCCTAGAGGTAAAGATCATAATAAAATAAAAATGAAAAATTATTGCTTATAGCAATTTGAATAAATGAAACAAGTATATACGATGTATAAATAATCACAACCTTTACGAAAAATCAAAAGGAAGTTATTAATTATACAAAGCAAGCTTGCTTCGTATATACTTGTTTCATTTATTCAAATTGCTATAAGCAATAATTTTCATTTTATTTTATTATGATCTTTACCCTCTAGGGTATTATGCCGAGCGCCAAGGGACGGTGTTTATATTTTGCAAAATTCATGCAATTAGCACACCTAACAACCCAAAATGGTGAAACGTATTTGTTATAGCCATCTATGAATTTTCGACTTAATTTCGAAATTACTTCTGTATTTGACTAGTCTAGTACTAGTTATTACTACCTGATGGCGTTCTTGCTTACTCTAGCCATCTTATAGAAGTTCTTTCGAAGTTATTTCTGTTTATTGTTTTTGGTTGTTTCATAAGGGTTATAAACCACTTCATCCTGATGAGATCCACTAAGATCGAAACTAGTTGATGAATGTTTATTCCCTTTATGAAACAAACAAATTCTTTCATTTATGGCTATGCAAATTACTAGCTTGTTTTGTATAATTAATAACTTCCTTTCGATTTTTCGTAAAGGTTGTGATTATTTATACATCGTATATACTTGTTTTATATATATATATATATATATATATATATATATATATATATAAAGTAAGATGTATCTGTAAACAAACTCTTATGAAAATAAAAGAGCTATTGACAAATACAAATCGGGCTGGTAGTTATATAGCCATTAACAAAACATTAGCTTTATTACTTCATAGGGGAGGAAACATCCACTGACCAATGGTTTCGGCTTGTTAAGCCTCATCAGAGTGAAATAGTTCCCATATAACTACCAGCCCGATTTGTATTTGTCAATAGCTCTTATTATTTTCATAAGAGTTTGTTTACTGATACATCTTACTTTATATACTATTTCCTATTGCGGACTGCAAATAACTTGTCTTTTTATATATATTTATATATATATATATATATATATATATATATATATATATATATATTAAAGAAGACGTAAAGGATTGTTTAGTTGTTTTGCAGGAGTTCAGCGATGTTGGTCGGTGGACAAACGCCAAGCTTATGGAGACGCAGAGGCACAGTGAGGTGAGCTCGATACGCGAGAAATTAACGAGGGAAAATGTAGAGGAGTACCGTGGATTTACCGTTGTAGGGCAGTTTGTGATAAAAAGGATAGGGGATGCAGAACTGTTAGTGTTATCCAGAGACACGGCTGTGGAAATTATAGACGAAATTCATTTAAAATTTGGACATATAGGCATTAGAAAAACATTTTTGGTATTTAGAGAGGCGTTTTATACAAGAAACGATATCACGGTGGTCAAAGAACGGATTAATCGTTGTAAGATTTGTATTTTAGGGAAAGACAAAAACATGGTGTTGCAGAACATACCGATGAATGTGAGCGTGAGTGGACCGTTAGAATTGGTAGCTATTGATTACTTGAGCAATTTAATTACTAGTGAACAGGGGTATCGGCACATATTGGTGATGGTGGACGTTTTTTCGAAATTTGTTAAATTATTTCCGGCAAGACGAAGTAACACGGTGCATGCTTTACAGTCGATTAGAGAATTTGGAAGCCAGGTCGGGAAAATGGAAAGGATTTTGGTAGACAACGCGACATATTTCAATAACCAAAGATTCAGAAACGGGTTAAATAGAGCGCATATTAAGGTATCATTTAGCAGTATACGGCATCCGAAAGCAAATCCATGCGAACGTTATATACGAGAGGTAATAAAATATCTACGGTTGGCGACGCAAGAGCACCACGATAGATGGGTTAGATATCTGCCACAGATTGAAAATTTTATGAATTGCGTACCGAGTTCTGTTACAAAAACATGTCCGATAACATTGATTAGAAAGATTATACAAGCTAGGCCTTGGAGGGAAGAAGTCAAGGTGCAAGACATCACAGAGTTGTTGGGTAGTGTTAGGCGTAGAATCGAAAGGACGCAGTGTAGGGATATCGAGCGAAGGCGTAGTAGCATTAAAAAAAGGACGATTTTTGAAATAGGAGATATGGTGGTAGTAAAAAGATTAAGGGTCTCGAACCGCGAAAGAAACATTTGCGCGAAGTTGTTTGTTTCCTTACGAAGGGCCGTACAAAATCACGCGTATTTTTGCAGAAGGAAATACGTTTGAATTAGATACTATGACAGGGGAATGTCGTGGGCGTTTTCACTTAGAAAATTTATATCCATATAAAATTGTACAAGAAGAGGGTTTAGTAGGATGAGAGTTCATGCGACGGAAAGTTTAAGTTTGTTTTATTTTATAGTATAAGTTATTATATAGCGTAGTTAGACAGACGTGAGAGAAATTGAAATTAGGGGTTGAGTAATAACTAATATGTAGAAATGCGTGGAGTGGTTTTAAATAAAACTAGAAATTATGCACACCGAGATAAGAGTTATAAAGACAGACGAAATTTCCACTTTTATTCAAAACCAGTGGGGCCAATGTAATGATAGTAGGTGTTAAAAGAGTTCTAAGGGTTGTTTTGTTGAAGGTAGTGTATGCCAAATAAAGTAAGCCAAATATCAGATCCCGTAATTGAAAAATTTATGTTTGCCGTACTTTACAAACGTTAAAGTATTTGAAATATTAGTCAAAATGTAAGTGCCAAGACGTAAAAACAATGACTTGATGACGTGATAAAACGCACAGTATTCAAGGTTTTACACTGAGTTGTATGTTGAATAAGCCATAGAACGTACATTTGCTATTCGAGAAACCGGATGCGTCTACACTATTCACCACGCAGATCCAGGTTTATATGTGTAACATTTCGGCATTTATTTTATTAGAATCAACCTTTGGACAAACATGTAATATCAAAATTATAAGTACTAGCATTGTCAAATATGATTGAAGGGTTGTGCGATATTTAGGACCAATGATTGAACATTTATATGTGAAAAGGGAAAGTGCAAAAGACAAAGTGTAAGGTATTAGTGACACGAACTTGTTGGGGACGATGTTATTGGATGGTTTTTGTATACAATGTAATTAAAGAGTAGGCATATTGAATTGTATTTATCACCTAGGAAAAGTAAACAAGAGGTCGATTTTTAAATATTTTTGTAATAAGACGTGTTTGTAAACTGCGCTAAATTGTTTGAATATTTTGATGATTTAATAAATGAGTTTGAAAAACGTACGAGTTTAATTTATGTAAAGGAAGAGTAAGGATAAGCGACAGCGAATAAAATAATTGATAGCAACGCCGAGTAACAAGTTTAAGAGTGGAATTAGTGCGACAGCGAACCGGCGGAACATAAGTGGATATTGGAACGAGATTTATATAGGCAGAAGGCATCGAATAGGATTTATAAGATTGAAAAGGATATTATTGGGATTGAATTGGATATGGTTTTATGTATAGCAGGGCATTGAGTGGTAAATAGAAGGAAGGATTGATTTGGAACGAGCGGATTAAAAGGAGGAAGTATTGATTTGGAACGAGCGGATAAAGAAAGCAGTGATTTAGAACGAGAGGAGCAAGATTATAAGACAGCATGAGAGTATCAAGAGGATTCGTACGAGATAAAGAAGATATAACACCGGAAAAATTAGCGCAGGGGAAGTAAATACAAAAGGTTATTCAAAATTCTAAATTTGGGTCATATTTATTTTAGATTTGGGAGCATCAAAATTAAGTCAACGATACCTGGAGTCTAGACGGCAGATTTCATAGTGATAGTGCAAACTTGTAAAGACGTATACGGCGAGTAGGATTTTGAGCCAGCATTCATAGAGGCCGACAACGAAGTATAGAACAGGTGAGTACTGTGTGATATAACGTCAAAGTCAGAAATTTTGTAATATCAATTAATTTGGCACAAGGCTACGTGGATCTCTTATAAAAATTTGGCATATACAAGGGTAAAATTATCAAAGGTACAAAAAACAAAAGGAGTGCTGTTTGGTTGGTGCATTGCACATCTACTTACCACTGAACCCACGGTAAGTAGGTGGATACCCTGGGAAGAAAGAGTTTTCAAATAGTCGAGACATATTTAACACAGTTTTGATTTATAAACCAACCAAACGTGGCTAAAGCACGTAACATAAAATAAATACTTGCACATTATATAAAAATAATTAAATTAAAATAAAAAGGCGCGGAGGGGGTAGTGAGCATAAGAATATATATATGCTGTTGGTTTTATAACGACAAATTATAGTCCCATACAATTGCGTAAATTTAAAAAATGAGTGTCCAAGTAGAGGAACGAATGGATGTTATAATATAATGCACGAGCACGTTCGACCTAGAATTGAAATCAAGGACTATTACAACATTTCGCAGATCTTCATTTTTTGGAAAATTGTGATTAGTGATGGAGGTGTCAGGTTTTCTTTATAACACAAGCAAACTGAAATGTGGATTACACGGGAAGATAAGGTTCCTGCGGTGGTTTGTCAAGACCTCTTTTGAAGAGCGATGCACCGTGAACTAGTCCCGAGGACAGATGTAGATTCCACATTGTATTCTGGAATATAAAATTCTACGTAGTCGTTGTCCCGCGTTAATTAACAGATAGCTAGATTTAATGCATCTGGAGAATGCTTCCAGCACATTATTACATTTGGTGTAGGAAAAATGTAGGAGTTGAAGTTTTATTCCACCCATCGCACAGTCTATCTAGTTATTGAGTACTTGGTTAAAAAGGTAGGTAACAGTTGTTAACAATTTTTTGCCACTAGACTACTAGAATGGTATCGTCGCCAAATTATTTAATGCACGAAAAGTGGAATGTGTGATACATAACAATGGACATTATTTCGAAGGATTCAAAATTATATTTACTGGTTTTCCTTTACTGTATTAAATAAAACGTTATTCACAGGACCTTAATCGACAATAAGGATGACACTTTTCTCATATTTTAAATTATTTATTTTAAGAGGATAGTGAACATTACTACAAGTATGGAATTTCTCCTTGCTTCAACGAGGCGTTAAAAATATTATCTCAGTTAATTCAGTCTCGTTATTTAATAAATTTCTGGACAGATCTAACTTTGAAATGAATCAAAATGAGCATGAGCTCAACGATGTTAATTAAAGTCATCAACATACCAATACCTTCCGTAGAGATTTCCAGTGCTTTGTGCCTTTCGAAATACAGCGAAAATGTATATTAAATGTCAGTGTTCCACTATGTTGGAGCAATTTGCCAACTCAAATAAGATTTAACTTTTAAATGAATGCAAATTTGTATCTTTTACTTTTTACTTTACGAATAAGTAATGGCTAAACTAAATAATTTTAATTTTACAGTCCACCTCCTAACCCCTAACGAAGTCCTAAACCGTTTACGGGATTACAAATACGACAGAGTAAGATTAACGATGCTTTTAGTAATTGATTAGAGACAGAAACCGCACCAACTTTAGCTTGGAAGTAACCGTAACTCGAGACTGGGATATGACTATAACAGGATTTTCTCAGAGATGGTGCTGTTAAAGGTGTGTCCTTCCGAATTGGACACCTTGAGCAGTTTCTCCAGAATTTTTCGTGGGAAATTGAAATTTGTTCGTTATCACGTTGAAATGCAACATTGATCAGATGATGCAAACAAGTTTATTTTGTGTTTTGTGCAGTACAAAGCTTTTAACTTAATAGTTGACCTTCTGTCTTTTTTTAATAATGAAACTAGGAAAAGTCTAGTAATAATCAGAAATAATACTTTGCCCACGCGGAGATTCAATGTGTTTTAATACTAGACTAGAACATTTGAACAATCGTGTAGCTTAAAGCGAAAGGAAAACTTCTTCCTTGAGTGTGAATACGTGTTGAATACTTGTGGATATATACAGTATTGCCCGAAATAAACAGTACTGAAATTGTAATTGTTTTGTATATTTAAAAAATACATATTATTGACACTTTATTATATGTTCTAAATGTGCACCTCCTCGTTCGAGACAGACTTCATAACGATGTTCTAAGTTTCTGGTCATGTTATTGAATAAGGGTTGTCTCAGGGCTGCGAAGAAGACTCTAACGGCATCCTTTAATTCATCGATGGTTTGTGGTGCCCGTTTGAAAACGGCATTTTAGCCATGCCCCAAATGTATGCGTCTGGAGGTGTGAGGTCTGGAGAATGTGAAGGATAAGGGAAGTCAGTAAATCGTGATATGAATTTGCTTGGAAAATGTTCTTGAAGAAATTGACGAATTGCGGCAGCAGTATGGCAAGTTGCCCCGTCCTGCTGAAAAAATTAGTTTCGAAATGCCAAGTTACGTGCACGACAGAATTGACGTAGATCAGGGATAAATCGTGTTAAAATTTGTCTGTACCTCTGTTGATTAAGTGTGACTTGCCTACCATTCTCTTCGATAAAGTACGGACCAATGATTCCGTGTCTGGAAACAGCACACCAGACACTCACTTTTTCACTATGTAAAGGAACCTCTTGAACCTCATCGGGTCTGGCAAAGCCCAGAAATCGATTTGTGCGACGATTCACATAGTCTGACAAGTGAAAATGTGCTTCGTCTGAAAACCAAACATTTTTCAAAATTCAGGATTTTCATACTGTAACGCGAGAATTCTGGCGCAATATTCCACTCTACTGCGATAATCCCGAGGATGTAGTTGTTGATGTACCTGAATCACATACGAAAATGTACCCAGCTCCTTCAGGATTCTTTGAAAGGAAGTTCTTTTAAATCAAGTTGTAACGCTGTCCTTGCCTGGCTGACTTTCGGATTTTCTAAGATTTGCTCAAAAACACGTTCATGGTTATTGTTGTTGTTAACTGTCCTGGGACGCCCCGAGTTTCCTTTTCGTTGGCACAATACACTACCTGTATTTCTAAACTTTTCAATAACCTTCAAAATTACAGCATTACTTGGAGAACGTTTATTAAACCTTTGTGTGAATTGATCAGACACGTATAGCAAACTTGCACCATTACGTCGGCCGATTCCGTATGAACGAAAATAATGCTCTACCAGAAACACTTTCTCCTCTGTACTTAACACCATTTTTAACAATTAGGCCCTACTAATTACTTGTTTGAGGTTTACTTGACAGGTCTATACTAGCTAACTTGAGTGTGACAGCGCACGCATAAAAACACCGCCAACTTAGTTTCAGTACTGTTTATTTCGGGCAATACTGTATTAGCAATAAAAGCCACGCTCTTTGATTACTTTCAAACAATATATCTGTGCAGGTTTGAAGAACTCTACAAAAGGCGTGGATTTTAAGTTATTTTAGTTTTCAAAGAGCATGGATTTAAAAGAGTATATGGACATCTATTGAATATAGAGCTTTAAGAAGAGCAATCAGGTTGGTAATTGGATAATAACAGTTAGGTTTGGCAGAAAATCAACAGGCAGTGATTTGCATACCCACGTCTATTTATTAAGAAGAGGAAAGAGTGTATGATCAAATTCAAAAGGTTCGGGACGTTACAAAAGCAAAGAAATTGCTGCAGTTGTAGGTCGAGATTGAGGGCAAAACGTAGTTCGAAGTTGTCAGGAAGTGGTAGTAAGTGGTTGGTTTACGAACGAGAAATGCAAGAGATGATAAGCTGATAGAGTTCTGTGTCTCTCAAATTCTAAGTAGAGTAGGTTATAGCTGTCAATTATATTTGATTTATAGCTGAAGTGTAGAGATAACTGTGGCCGTTACAAGTTCAACTTGACAACGAGAAACAAAGAGGACAGGACGTAGGGGATAAAATAAACACAAGTGAGATGAGGATAACACTAGTAAGGGTAATGAAATTGTAGCAAAGAGGTGACAATACAAGCTGGAATGAGTGCAAAGCAAAAGAGAGATGATGCTGGAAGCGTATGTTGAAGTGAGATAGATGTTACCCTTGTTGCATTAGGGGCGTATTGAATGTTAACTTTGTCAGGTTTGTTGTTTTAGATACGCAATGTGATTGGTGACAGATGTTTTAAATACGGGAACAGAAATCAAGCAAGAGTGTGGGTTGTGGACGTTAGTTTAACTTTTAAAGGAATTATTTTCGAAAAATCGTGGCGGTTGGAAGATTTTACTAAGAATTTTGAGCGCACGTTACAAAATTACAGGAAAACAGTGGCCGTTAGGTGTTTGTTTTGTGTTTTGAAATTGTGAGATGTGAAGACCGTTGAGAATTTTACGTGGAAGGATATGTTTGTATTGACAGGCCTTTGTGGGGTCAGAAACTATATTTAAACTCCAGTAGGTTGTTGTGAGGCTCTCTTAAAATTTGCTTTCTTGAAATTTCCCTCTCTCTTAAGTTCTCTTAGAATTCGCTTTTAGTCCTTCGATCAGAGTTTGATGATAGTGTACAAGTTTTAATAGCATATAGCTTATCAACCAGTTGATGGCTACAAAATTAATATATTTGAACTAAATTGAGTAAGTAAAATTTGTTTTAAATTTGAATTTGCAATAAGTATGCAAAAAAAGTACATATGCAGCTGGAATAGTTATCAGTGATTGTTAAAATTAGGCGTGTATCAACATTTTATGGTAGTTGTCCAGGAGCTTGGGGAAATTGGATGCATTTAATATGGTAGATGAGTGTTGTTTTAGTTAAATGGTTACTGCTGGAGAATATGGTTATGGCAAGGCAAGATGGTGTTCCTGTATGCCGCGGTCCAAGTGGGAATGATGGCAGCCGTATGCTGAACTAGTATCCAGGTAACTGTTGTTTTAAATGCGGGTTTTGGTTTTTCTTATTTTCTACTTATATGGACTAGTGTTCAATGACCATTTGTGCATTGTGTGTATAAGTTACGACTAGAAAAGAACAAATTTAAAAGGTGACTGATAAAATTTTGATATTGCATTATTGTATTGTATTTTTATTTGGACTTTTTTTATAAAAATGATTAATATTAACAAACGTTGGTATGTACAAGTTAAAAGCGTACTTTTGGGGATTGATGTGCTCTCTTTGCACGAAGGTTTAAGGGTTATTATGAGCTCGTACTAAACCTGAGGTCAAGTTAATAGGGGAGGAAAGCCCTGTTACTTTATAAAGTAATATCAGTTGTAAATATTGATTGGATTAATTACTACATTACTACATTATGACATGTATTATTTCATAAAAGCGTTGTTTATAATGGATTAATAATGTGTGAACGTGGATTTTTTTTAATTGTGATTTAGCGTGTATAACTTTTATTATTAGTATGCAATGAATGTATGTGATTTTCGTATCAGATATTTTTTTTTTTGAATTAGATAAATTGTAGAAAGAAGCTGAGCAGCCGTGGCACGTATTATTTTTAAGCGTTTTAGGCACTACTTATCAACACTTCATGCTTCAGAGTTTGCAGCAATTAGTGGTACCCAGTAAGTAATCTAAAGGTTGTTGTTTAAGCTGTCTTCCAGAGATCCAAAATTCGCAGCAACTAATGTCGACCTAAGTTGTGGGGCTTGAACTCAGAGCATTTATGACGCCCAAATGTGGGGCTTTTTGCATTTCAGAAACTGAGCCTCGCGACATTGATGACGCCCAACAGTGGAGCTCGAAACCATAGTAATAGCATTTAAATGTTTTTAGTTTTTTTTTTAAAAAACAGGTCTCTGTAAGTTCGAGGCAATATATATATATATATATATATATATTGCTGTGATAAGGGGTTGTTTAAGGGTGTACTTTATAGTAAAGGTCGTTTAAGAATGAGAAATTACCATAGGCAGCAGAAAACTGCATTTATTTAGTAAAGAATTGAGAAATGGAGATAGTTTGTAAATAGTAAGCAGTCAACACCCTGTATATAAAGTATAAATAGTTTTAAGCGACGCAAATAGACACAGGAAGACGCATAGTTAGCGTAGAAACCAGGAACACATGCATTAGGTAAATAGTAAATATTTAATACCCTGTAGATAAAGTTTTAGTTAATTTAGGTAAGGCGGATAATGATATTTTTCATAAGAAGCACGCGTATTTTTATATGTAAACATAATAAAGTGTAATTAAACACGCATTGAAAAGAGTTCCAAACGATTAGGTTGATACGGAGATTAGAAATAGAGCTTCAAGAAGCATAGGTAAATGCGTACAAAATAGTTAACTTTGATAAAGAAAGGAGATTAAAAATTGCGTAAATAACAGGCAGATATGAAAATTAAAAGTCGAATTGCATCAGTTGTTTATGGAAAAGCAATTAGATTCGTCAAAACACCGGGTGTTTGATAACGAAGACAGCTGCGACCAGGTCACAATTATTTGAGAGCATAGAAAATTACATCAGAAACTACTTTGAATGCAAATATTTGATAGGTTATAAATGAGCGACGAGTTTCTAGACCATACCCACTGACGGAATAGGAGAGAAAAGATATATTAACAGGTACAGTGATAACGAAGTCAGTTTGCAACTCAACAAAGGCCGAAGTGCGCCGCTATGAAATAAAGTGATACGTAATAATTTTAAAGTGAAAGATAGTATAAGTGCCAAGATGAAAATTATAATGGCTGATTAAACGTAAGTAGATTTTGGGGAATTTTATTTTAAACTAAAACATATTAATAATAGGGCTTCGAGTCAGGGGACAATGATAATAAGAATTCTATTCGAGTCAAGGGAGAATAAATGTAATTTTTAAGTCAAGGGAAAATAAATGATGATAATCCAATTCTAAGTTTGGGGAAATTGATGAGAATAAGAAGTAATAAGTCTGAATGAGATGACAATAAATTGGGGTGCATAACTATAAGTTAATGGTAGTCCAGAGGGTGATGGAAATAATTTGAATGCAATGGTTCAAGGGTGTGGATAAACAATATTTTGAATGGGCATGTAATAATCCTGAATTGGGGGAAGATAATTTTTATTCAAATGGATGGCTTAATGCATGGGAAATATTAGAGGATGCGTCAATTGCAAGAGGAAAATAGACCAGGTTAGATTTTTAGTTGTAAGATATTATTTTTATATATTTTTTTATTTGAATATTGAATTTGCTTAATATAAATTAATGTGACGAAGTTCACCAAAAACAAAGAATTTAAATACGCATAAAGTGCGTGATATGATAAGAAGTTTTGAACGTTCCAAGCTTTTTCTTTTATAAAGATAATAGGTTTTTTTGGTGACTTTGGGTTTTGAGTAAAAAGTATATCATTTTGATAAATGAGATTTGCAAACATTAATTAATTGAAAAGTGTATTTTAGATAATTTACAAAAGCTGTACATAATATTGATTTCATTATATAAGAATCGAATTAACTGAATTTTACAATTCCAAATAAATGCTAGTCGAGGTCATAAGATAAAGTGAATGGGAGTGATTTGATAATTTAAACAGTTCAAGGAGGAGCTATAAGTTGAATAGGAAATTGATAACGAGGAAGGCGGTAACGTATCAAATTTTGTTATTGGTAGACAAGGTTGGTTCAAGATAAAATCCAGTTAAGTTTCTGGAGGGAATTGATAGCAATATTAATAAGACAGTCCAACGTCGGAGGAGATAATTACAATCTTGTTTATACATAGTAATGTTAATATGCTCGCCCAAATGCTGAAGCGCAAATAATTTAGAGGGACATAGCAATAATAATATAACAGCCCAACGTAGGGGCTCAATAATTCCAGTAGTTCATAGCAATAAATAATATGGCGCACAACGACGGGGCGCGAATAATTTAGGGAGCATAGCAATATATATATATATATATATATATATATATATATATTGCAGTGGAATTCCTCTAAACCAATTCTCGATCCCGTGTTGTTGGGCCGTCTTAAGATTTTCTGAAAATAAAATAAAAAAAATTTCTTACACTACCTTTGGAACGCCTCCTGATTTCTGCACCCCTGGCTAGCTCAGGACTTTGCTTCTTCTTGACCATCCTACCATCCTAAGTACATTCCTATCTCACAAACACAGTCAAATGAAATTACCACTCATATAATGCATACAACCTACAACCTTTTTATTTACACACATATTAGCAAGTTTTCATTATTAAGAAAATATTTACACATTGGTACATACAGTTTGATAAAACTGTTACCATCTCAATCTTTAAATCTCTTAAAACTTCATGATTTTAATATATTTCAACAATTTTATCTGTGACGAGTAGATGGACCCGTCGTGCAACCCTAAATTGGTTTTTATTCTGGTCTTTTTTGAGCTCAGTATAACCCAGTTACTCTAAATGCTTTTAAACCTCGCATTTTTATTTAAAATAAAGCTAAAGACCCGTTTACTCCTTACAACAACATTTTTATATCATCAATAAACATTTTTAAATAATCAATATTAATTGTCCTGTACATATACCCTTTTAAATGAGTTTTTATGGTAATAAAATACCGGGCTGTTACACTGAAATTCGTTTAATAACATCAACGGACGCGATCTTCTCAAAACTGCTAGCCTTAGACCAATGATATTGCTTTCCCCCATTATAACATTCCACCTCTTAGATGCCTCTCTTCGTTTCCCCATATTTATTGTCTCTTTTCGAACCCCTCTCAAGCTACAGGAAATCGATACTGTTGTTGGCCTTCAAGTCTCCCGTGAATTTTAGACAAGTGTTGTAACCAACGTTTTCTTATACGTGTTCTCTGTCTATTTTACATTATAGATCTTCCATTTCACTTAGTCTTCAAAGCACTTGTTATATTAGCAGCTAGTCGGACCGACTGTTACAAACAATTCCAATGAAATTCTGTCTCAACGTTTAATTCCGTTCTCTGAACTTGACATTTAACTATCAGGTGTTTCTTTGAAATAAACTATCCGTTTAAAATAATAATTCCGAGTTTTACCACTTCTTAGGATTTGTATAACGAACGTTTCGTTTCTTTAAACGGAAATATGCGTTTAAATTATTGATTTTCTCTACTTAAAAGCTCCGTTACCTATCCGATGCGCTTAATTTAAACTATTACAACTAATTATGGGTATCCTGGAGTTTTTATTTACCCTAAAGCTCCTTCCCTTTATGCACTTTTAACATTCTAATTTAATAATACAAAAATATCTTAATAACCGCCCGTTTACACTATCTAAACTAACTATTTTGGCGCGTAAATAAACTGTCCCTATTTCCTATATACACAATTGTTGAAATTTTATTATCTAGACCTATTTAACCTATAATTCCACGACAATATATATATATATATATATATATATATATATTAAATGCTTTGATGGGTTTGAGGTCAGCTGGTAAAAGAAAACTCTTTATAATGCCTAAATTTTCGGATATATTTAATCCTTGATCACAGGCTTCTAAAAATGTTACAAACAACTAGGCTAAATTATATAAATATTAATTGAACTTACAAGAGTTTTTTTTTTTTTTTTACCAGCTGACCTCAAACCCATCAAAGCATTTAATATTACTAGAAGGTCATTATCTTTAAAATATATTATATATATATATATATATATATATTTTGATGTGAATCTTCTATTCGAGCCCCTCGCTTGGGCGGTCATAAAAAAATTATGATGCCTACCTGCGGAAACTCCCCAAAAATTTTTAATGTAAGTACAAAATTGTCCACCTACCTAAAATTGAAGCCCTACCACCTAGACTTACAATTTATACCATCTAATAACAATATCTTCTGAAAATGCTTTTGACTCGGACGCAAAAACCTACAGCTTTCTCAGAGATATCCGCCACGGCTGCTCACTCGTCCCCTGAAAATCCTAACCTACTAAAAATAACACTGACTGCCAAAAGTACATAAATATTTATTAACATTTCCAATTCGTTACGTATCAATTCAATTTACATCCCTCATGTATTTCAAGCTCAAAAACATTTTATTATTTGTGGTAAATAATAGCTCATTTTAAAGAAAATAAATTTAAAATCATACTACATCAATCCTGAAACAAAGTAACTGGGCTTATTACTAACCTTTGCTTTATACCTCAGATCAAATACGAGCTCATAGTTAAGCTACTTTTATCTACGTGCAATTTCCTAAAACTCTTTTAACTTTTACTAAAATTATAGTTTTCACTTTCAAGTGATAGCATCAAATTATGACATAAAATTTTTAATTTAGTCCTTTTCAAATTGACTCATCCATTAAATGTCTTTATAACATAATAAATACACAAAATCACTAAATTGTCACCCAGAAAATCACCAACAAAAACAAACAAAAGTTTTATAAGTAGAGTTACCTGGATTTTTGTCTCAAGTGCTCTCCACATGGACACCATCTCCAACGTGATTCTCCTTCTCGACTGCACGTTCAAATACTGTCTTCAGGTTCTTTACATGGACACCATCTCCAACGTACCTCCTTCTCGACTGCACGTTCAGATACTGTTCTAGGTGGCCTCTCACCATCAGGAACACACCGTTTCTAATTAAATTCTTCCACACAAGTGTACGGTACTATCATGCTCCCGTACACTTGCTGGTCCATTCATACATTCATTGGTACTCAGAGTACATACGAGTACATACCCAGTACTAAACTTGTACTAACTTGCTTTATAATTTTGATTATTTATAGCTAAAGATATAAGAGCTCCCGTGCATTGACATTTTCAATGCTCCACTAGAAGGTACTACATTGGCCAGTAGGTAAGTTTTTGTTGCCTGGAAATTTAAAATTTTGCCGAATCCTTGCCGTTCCAGGCAAGGTAGATGGATCTTTAACGTGCGTGACAACACTCACACACGGGATCTCCATTTAACCTCTCATCCGAACGAGGGCGTAATTTTTATGAAAATGCTCACCTGCCATTTTTCAAGCAATCGGCCGTGTCGGGATTCGAACCCAGGATCGTGGAATCGGTAGTCTTACGCTTACTACATCGATCCACGGCGACGCCTATAAGAGCACCCACTTATGCTAATTTAACTGAAACTTCACTCAATCACGTAGCTAAGTAGTTAGGTAGGCGATCGTAGGTAAAGACAAAGGAGAAAAGAGCGATTCACCACTTCCTACGGGTTTATATCAGTTCCCAAAGCCACCCCCCCTATATCAATATCACAGCACAAACAAGCCAACGGTTGAACACTTCCACAAACTATCCAATTATCCTCTCTTTTGGTCATCAGTTTCAGGGAGTCGCCTACTGCTAGCTACCTGTTCTAAATCTTTCTGTGCTTTCTATGCCTTCCGTTAGCTGGTCTACATACTTGTCTTTGTCTTCCTCCTCGTACTTTAATTTCTGCTCGTTCCCAGTTTGGTAACCTATTATACACTTTATTTCTTAATGCTGTAAAGAAGGCTGCAAACTTACCTGACCATTTAAACAGACCCTGTTTTCGCACGCGGACAAATTCATTGAAGTCATTATAGAAGTCGTGTGTGAACAAACGCAATGTTCAATGTATTTGAAAATTTTTAAGAGGTCGTTGTTCCGTATATGAGTTTATGCTTATTTGTAAGATTAATTTCTTAAGTTGATTATTCTGTTTAATGATCAACGGCAGGTAGAAGTCGCTTACAAGCTGTCACTAAAAAGTACGCATCAAGAATGCAAAGTTGTAGACTTTTGTTAGTTTGAAATAAAATATCGTTCGGGCACATCCTGAAACTAAACAAAACAATTGAAATATCGAAAGACTAATATTGAATAGATTCTAAATTAATATGTTGATTCCAGTCAGCTGTGCAAAAGCTCTGTAAACTTTTTGTTGTCCATAAGCGAATTCTGTAGTTGAGATACCAAAGCAAACAAAAAACTTTTAATAAAAACTAACCCCGCCTGCCGTTATGCAATGCAGAATCCAAAACTAATGTTAATGATTCATGATGCCACTTGCATTAGTTTGATGGAAAAGGGCAAGGTTCGCGGTAGCATTGTTTGAAATAGATTGGCAGTGGCAGGGTAGGTAGCTATAATTGACAGTACCGTGATACTAAATCGATTAGAGCGTCTGGAAAGCTCGTAACCGTTTCAGGACGCTATTAAGTAATTTAACGAATTTTCTGCATTCTAAATGAATATTTTAGTCTGCGTATAAAATAGACTGTAAACCAGAGAAATGCATTAATGAAAATCGTTCCTTGACATGTGACAAATTCAGATAATGCTGTCAGTGCAACTGATGCTGATGCTACTCGCTAAAACTGTTTAGCATCATTGAACTTAACGCTACTGAATTTCAGATTCATTCTGTTTCATTAACTCCATAGAATACATTAGTTTATTATATTCTATACAGGGTGCTTTTTATTAGTTGATATGGGACATTTACTTAGGACATTAGCGTTGGAAGCAAACTGAAAATTTACATGCGGGGATCAATCAAAGGTATTGTGTTAAACTAAGATATTTTTAAAATCGACATCCGGACACACCCGACGTCGCTATCAATTTTGTTGTTTTAAATAGAGCACTATGTATTATTGCATTTTTAATTTCTGGTTAAATTAGTAGTAGACCGCCCTATTTAGTACAGTTTTTGATATTCCTTTGTTTTTAATAATATTGAACACTTGAACATCATCACTCAAGTCATAATCAAACCGATTTTTGCGCGTCTTACACTATTGACGTATTTCAAAGCAACGAAGCTTTTGAACGAAATATGCAGTGTATACAAAATTGATTTTAAAAGTTAGAAATTGATTATATTATATTGAACGATTCTGCACAAGAACGAGCTTAAGTGTGCGTACTATGATTCACCCAAAATCGTTGAGTTATTTACAATTGAAGGACTATTTGTATTTGTGATGATGTTTATCTGTAAGTAGGTCGAGCCAGTTGAAATTGTCAATGAATAATTAAAACAAATGTCATAGGGCGCCGCATTTTATATACATTGCAAATGCATTGGTTCGCCGAGGCTTTACAAATCAAGACACACCTTTAAGTTATGATTTGCATACATAAATTGTGCTATTAATGGATCATTTATAACAAAGAGACCTACATCTAATGTACCCAAAAATATTAGTTCTTTGACAATTGCTCGTATGCTTACGGTATATATTGTTCGCATTAACGGTAGTTTTTGAGTCAGTACTGGCATAATATTGCAAAGACAGATCTGAAAAAAAAATACCAATTGCATTTATTTTAATGATTCAATTCGTTTATTAATATGTGTGGCAATAAGGGATGAATTTGCTTTTTAATTGTAAATAACTTAAAATGTTGCACTTTGGATGGATCAACGTAATTTACAAACGTGAGCTATTTTTTATCTGTTTTCCTTAAATCTAATAAATTATTATAAGGAACTTCTTCTACGCAACAGCAGTTCGTAGTTATTAACTAATTTCACAAGCATTTTCAACCACTTGTAGCCACAGTGAATTTCTAATGTACTCAGGACAACTTTTTTCCAATACTAGGTTTTTTAAAGCGACAATACTATCTTCTTAATTACTACTCAAAGTACTTATAATTAACAATAGAAGCACTATTGATTAATTTATTAGTAGTTACTAAATTATATCACATAGAGGTATTTATTTTAACAGTATGTTAATATTAATTTATTTCATATCACGACTTTATAACTAGTATTTTGGTCAAAGTTTGAAGTCGAACTGATTTCATACACGCGAACGGAAGATTTATATAGTTAATTTAATTGTTCTGGATCACTCTAGGAACGTACCAGATTTATGTAAATTACATCTAGAAAGTTTATATTGCAAGCTTAATAAAGTCTCAAGTAAACCCTATTGGAAACTGTTAATCATTTTTGTCTGAAAATGCAGTGCCCCAACGTAGCTACCTTTTATTCTTTGTGTACAGATGCTGTGTTTACGTTCATGTGTATTATTCTGTTCAAAGGTAGACTATTTGACGCCTACTTACAATATATCGGTTTCCATTAAAGAAATCCACATTATTACAATTCTTGTTATTAAAATTGTAAAAGAATTTTGTAGAATCGTGTACATTTCTCCTTAGCACTTGAGATTGTCAAATTTTCGTAAAGAAAATCTAAAGAATCACTTTTGTATGTGCATTTCGTTTCTGAATATTCTGATTTAGATTACTTTCAAATGGTACCGGTGCGATTTACATTCGATTTATCAGGCGTAAGGACTTATACGACGTCAAATTTTCTCTTTATTTAAAATAACCATCCACATCTAACTTCCAAAATTTTCAATTTATAACGAGTTGAATATTAATTGCTGCCTCACACCATTCATTTCAAAATTTTAATACATTTCAAAACCAAATTAGAGATCGTAGTACTTACGTATACCATCTACGTTCCGTTTCTAATTCTTTATGTAACTTCAAGCTTTTATATAACTGGACATTATACATTACACACACTTGTGTGTACTTATCTTAATAAACAAAATATAACTTCACTAAATATTTTACTGTAAGTAACATTGTAGAACGTAGGAACGACGAAAAATTAAAGAGAGCGTCACCCTTCCATTCGAGTGCTTATATAGCCTCGGTTGGCCTCCCTTGTTGAAATTTAGCACGTAAACCTCCAACGGACAACAACAATTCCCGGTAAAACTGTAACGGACTCTCAATTCTGGTGAAAAGCTCCAACAGTTTTCATTTCCTCTGAATATCTTTCGAGAAACACCCCAAAATACTCGGAAAATCTCACAAAACCGTCAACCGACTCTATCCTTCCGAGAAAACTAGTCTCAACGAACTTTCAATTCTGACTACGTCCACCCCTTCCACCCAAAACAAATATCTTTCATCTCTTTCGTACATATAGCGTGCTTTCACATTTATGCTTCTCTCCGATTGATATTTACCCTTCCTAAGACCAACTTGTTGCGCGTCTACCTTTAACGTCCAATCAAATCACGCAACCTCTCTCCTTTGCTTTTAACCGATCCGTCTGCTGTTAAAATTATTAGAAATTATTGATTTTTCTGACCTCTCCAAACCAATTTGTATACCGTCTCCCAACCATACTACCTCTACGATTAAATTCTAAAAATATAGTGCTTCTCTCTCACATTCATACGTTCTGCATCGTCTATCTTTCTCTATAACCGCTTGGTTCTGGCTCTTTACTGTACTGCCTTCATGATTACCTTGATATCGTATGTTGTTTTTCTGTCATACTTGTATGCTTCAATTCATCTTTGTTTTTCTGCTCATTTAAAAGTCAAACAACTAACCAACACCTGTCATCTACGCTCCTTTACTAATACATACGAAATCGCTATCTTTCTTTGAAAAATATCGATTGGTATTCTCCAACGACCACCTGCCTTTGCTGTATATTGCTTAAACAAATATCCAACGGTCGCTCTTTCTTGGAACATATTAAATTTTATAGCCTCGTTCGTTAAAATAATGTTCCCCATGTTTGTTTGTATGGTTTGAAATGTTTCTGGTTTTCCCTATGTTAATGAATACGAAAAGCTTTTAAAAATTAAATAAAAGCGGTATTTATTTCGTGTTGCTTCTGAACCCGTATTATCCCAATTAAATAAAAACACCTACAATTACATTAACCCTAAACTATCCTACGTTAGCTAAGCTCTAATTTTTATTTACAAATACCTAATTATTTAAATATATTTATCAAAGACCCTCTAACTTGATCCGTGACCTTCTGTATGTCTTTTTAACCTCTAATTAAATTTTAATTACACAATAATATATATATATATATATATATATATATATATCACTATTATAATGCACTTCATGAAAACACCATCAGGGTTCAGAAAACTAGACACTTTTACGAAGAAAATGAGAAATACAATGATTAGGCAGGAACACAAGTGACAACGCCTTGTATATAAACTAGTCATAATTATTTTAAGAAATGAAAAGCACTCTAGATGATTTTATGAAATAAACAACTTGGCAAGTTATAAAACGACGTGGACGAAAGCTGCAACACAATACGCGTGAATAATGCATCATCATAACACTAAGAATCCCAGTTAAACAAGCAGGTTTAAAAATGCCTAACATTCAAAATGCATATAATTTAATACATAAATTAAATTAAGACTACGTGATCAGAAAGGTAAATTCCAACACCTGATAGATTACAAATAAATACGGTATGGTGACAAAAGCAAAGTTCATCAAATTTATTGTATAAACAAAACGTACGTGACCAAGGATAGAGAAAATCCAAGAGAACTAATGCAATAACTTGAAATCCTACGTGCAGGAAATAGCGCATCAATTTCAATTATACATCAAAAATTCATAGGAATACCCAAAATCTTGTATGTAAGAATCACCTACAAAGCTTAATTGTTGAACTATGCGCTTGTCATCAGATAGGCGTTCCTTTTAAATACGACCGGATTTGTAAACAAATCAGTTTAACATGAATTAAAACGTGGTTCACATCACCTGAAAGAAAATAGTTACGTGAAAGAATTAGAAGTGAGTTTATAGTTAATAAATTGTATAATGGTGATAGTGCAAAATTAAATGAGGTTCGTCGTTTTATTCTTTATAAACGTAAGTAACAATAGGTTGTTTTTAAATCAAATTCTAAGTTTTACATTAACAAAAGAACTCTGAATAATTACTGAATCCAATGAGGAAATTCAACAAGTATTTAATTCAGTTATTAATTACTGGATCTGACCAGGAAGTTTAACAAATGACGCTAAAATAATTTAAAGAATTAATCAGGAGAACTTATGCTAAGAAAAATGCAGACCATATCTAAAGTAGATCTGGATTTAATGGTGGGACTATTTAAATCATTAATCTGAATACGGGAGCCGTTGGGACAGGAACTGGTTCGACCTGGAGACTACAGGTTAGCAATCTGAATATTTTGTTGTGTTTTATTTTGTGAATATTTTAAAAATTGCTTTCGTGAAATCTTATGTTAGGGTCAACAAAGATCGTTTTTAGTACACGTTATAAATTACGTAAAAAATTGAAAGAAGTTTATTGAACGTTCATGGGGCTTCAAATAATAATAATAAGGGTGATTTTTGCTGGGTTTTTGTTTAATTAACGGGAATGAGAATTATAGAAAGAATTTAATTTAATTATTAAAAGGAGGTTCTTTTTAAAGATTTATTAAACGTTTTGTACGTTGTAAATATTTTGAGAATATTATAGTAATTGTGCTTAATGGTGATTTGACTTACAAAAAGGGCGCACCAGATTATTACAACGATATCACAGCAATGTATATATATATATATATATATATATATATATATATAATCTTTTCTTAAAATTTGCTTCTTGACTTTCGTTTTCGTATATTTAGAGTTTCTTGGGTTTTTAAATTAAAATTTAAAATCTTCCTTAAAAATCTTCAGTTTATTGGATAAGACAACAAATATTTCTTGTTTTTACTCGCCTTAGGTTCATGATTGAAATGATTACATAAACACTCTCGGTGATGTAAAAGAAAATCGATAATACAACTTTACCAGAAAATTGTATGCTAATTTCGTTGCTTGTAATATCATTTAACTATAATATACTGACTGTTAGCCTTACAAATAATAGACAAAAGGCGGAACGAAATAAATGCTAAACAGTGTAGTCCAAGATAATATATAGTAACAAATGTAATAGAATATTCAATAATATTGATATTAATCGGCGCGACCGTACTTACACATGGAGATGATGAGGCCTGGAGGTCGCTGTAGAAGATGGTGTCGGAGATGCCATTCCAACTAGTGAAATGTGCTGAACAGTGCGGTTGGTTCATGGATAGTGATAATAGGTTCAATAATCACTTGAAGCTGATGAATTACAGAAACCGTAGTAGAAGATTCAGTCGAAGCTGTTGCCAAGAATGCCGTGGTAGCAGATGCGGACGTAAACTGGCAGCAGGAATAGTGGTGCGCTGAACAGAAGAACCGCTCTAAAGACGGTGTCACACGATCTCAATTTGCTTACTCCTTGCGGTCAGTTCCAAACTGAACTGTTGAGCTGAAAAACTCATGTTACACTATATCAAAGTACACGTACTGAACATAGAACACAGGCCTACAAAATCGGGATCTCCAACTCATTTCTTGTGCTACCCTAAAAGTAGCAAATCATTAGGTGCCCATTCCACTAACCTTTTTTTAACATACCTTGCATAGGGGAAGAAAGCATATAAATACAATTGCGAATCCAGCAGAATTCAGTACACTTAGTGCGCACCATAGCCTAAGAACTCAAGTACAGTGCTCTCCATAGCCTGCATATTCTTGCCCCGTTACGTTGCCCGACGCCATACCTGGGGCACGTCGCTATAATTCAGTAACACACGTATAGCAGTGCTCTCTCTAGTCTGCTTAATATCTGAACTCCCTTAATATTGTATATATGTTCCAATGTACCGTTCCTGTGTGCATATCCTAATTCTTTGTAACTCAATGTTGTCCCACGAGTAGAACATAAAGTCTTCCGAAGAGTCCCGAAGACCGGCAAAGACGTCTGGACTTCTTCAAACCATAAATACTTTCTATTTATCGTTATTCACGTCCTACTCAACCTCACAAATCAATCCCGATGGTTTCTGAAGAATTCCGAAGCCTACCGAAGACTTCTAAACCTCTTAATATTGTATATATGTTCAATGTATCGTTCCTGTGTGCATATCGTAATTCTTTATAACTCAACGTTGTCCCACGTGTAGAACACAAAGTCTTCCGAAGAGTCCCGAAGACCGGCGAAGACGTCTGAACTTTTTAAAACCACAAATACTTTCTAATTATCGTTATTCACGTTCTACTCAGCCTCGCAAGTCAATCCGGAGGATTTCCAAAGAATTCCGAAGCCTTCCGAAGACTTCTAAACCTCTTAATATTGTATGTATATTCAATGTATAGTTCTTGTGTATATATCATTATTCTTTATAACTCCACGTTGTTCCACAAGTAAACACCGAAGCCTTCTGAAGAGTCCCGAAGACCGCCGAAGACGTCTGGACCTCTTCAAGCTAAAAATACTTTCTTATTTTCGTTAATCAAGCTCTTACTCAGCTTCACAAGTAAATTCCGAGGCCTTCCGAAGAACTCCGAAGTCTACCAAAGACCTTTTTGCCTCTCCGAACTGTGTATATATTTGTTTACTTAGTTTCTATGTTCCTACTTGGTTCCACGGCCAACCACGAAGCCTTCCGAAGATTACCGAAGATTGCCGAAGACTTCTGAAGACTTCTGAAGTGCTTTAAACTGCATAAACCGTTCATTTTGACTTTTACTTGTATATTTGTGTACTTATGAACTTTCCTTTATTTCTTTTTGCTTGTGAACATTAAACATAACAGTGCTAAGTCTACATTCAGACGCCGCCCACTCGTACGATAACACTCACCTTGATTTCTATATTTCGGTTCTTAAGTGCGCAATGTAAATTGCATTAATCAATAGCTGCATTTGGTTCAGATGGGAGTCTTTCAAGTAAAGATGCAAGTTTAACAAAACTGGATTTCGAAAACGCGCACTCATTATAGCAGTAGCTGTGCTGGTGCATACTCATAAATTTAAGTCTTACTTTTTAATGATCTTAGCCATTCCAAGAAAACGTATCATATAACACAATTACGATAAAAAAACTTACACTAAGAACATCTACTAAAATGCAACTATTAAAACTCTAACCAATACACAAACGCATTCTGCGTTTAACAGCTTTCTCTACTTTATCTAACAATATTTCGCGAAGTTGTTTAGCGCAAGCTTTTCAAGAGACACAACTTCAGTTCCATACACAATTAATCATTCGAAGAATCGATTGGTTCGTCGAGCCAAAACATGCAAAATTAATGCGAGCACAACAAGAATAATACAGAAAATCTACGATTTATGAACCCTAGCGGCTAGAATATTAAACAAGTTAGCTCAGGTTCATGTCGACGTTTACGTTTACATTTATTTTCGGAAATATTTTTACACATTTACAGTGCACTGACAGGTCATTTGTGCTCCAAAAATTCAAAACAACAAAATATAAACATTTCGTTTATAAATCAAATATTTCCGACAGAGTCAATTATCTGCCCGTAATGACGGAAGCTTTGTGTATTAATATATCTTTCAATTAATCTCCCGTCAGAAGTCCGATCAACAAGCTTTTCGATCAGACAGGATTTCCGATTGGGTAGCAAAAACTAGTCGTTCGCTTTGCTGTTGACTTTTCTTTTTTAGTTCGTTCGTAAATTTATACTTCGCTGAATTAAAAGATTGCGTTAATTATAACAGAACTGCCCTTGAATCTGACAGCGTAATTTAGATAAGATCGGGATAAGAAGAAATAGTTGACAACTTGCTGAAACTGTTTAATGAGACCTTGTCAAAAGTTTTCAGCGCACTTGATGGATTAAACTTGAACCTCGTCAATGTGCTATTATTCCTAACTACATATCTGATGGTTGATGTTATGAGGAAGTAATTGGCTCCTGTCATCTTATATTATTGTTAAAGTGATTGATTTGGAGAAAAATTTTAGTAACTTATAAATTTGGTTAGTTCTAATTTGGGCATTGCCTTTAAAGCACTAAAAAGAAAGCTTCGCGCATAATTAAATTTCAGGCGAAAATCTAGATATTAAAATAAACTTCAAATCGTTCTGCCCTTTTAGTAAAAATTTGTAATTACCGTTGTAGAGAAGAAGACCCACTTTGCTGCTGCTAACGCGATTATAGTTTTTCGCTATAAAAGAAAAGTGTGGCCAATCATAGAGTTTGATAACATGCATCAGAATTGAAATCGGCTTAAATTTTCTTTTTTATGCTTCTTTTATGATTAATACAAATAGTCCTAATTTTATACCAAGGATACATTTATATTTGTATAAAATTGAGGAATGTTTTAAATTTTCCTCTTGCCAACATACCCTAATTTGATTCTCCAATGCTTCACCTGATGGTACATACTACATTGGCCAGGAATCGAGTTTTCTGCCTGAAAATTTTGAATTTTGTCGAACCCTTGCTATTCCAAGCAGAGTGGGGATTTTAAACGTATGTAACAATACTCACAGTAGGGACTTACATTTTAACTCTCATTCGAACGAGGGCGTATTTTTGTGAAAAATGTTCGCCAAACATTTTGCAAGCAGTCCGTGTCGGTAATCGGCTCCTCGACCTAGGGATTGCCAAAATATATCTAGATTTGATTTTGCAATCTTCCACCCGAAGGTACTATATTGCTCAGGAAGTAGATTTTTGTACCTAGAAATTTTGAATGTTGCCGAACTCTTGCTATTCAAAGCACTTAAAGTACCTTTAACGTGCCTGAAAACACACAGACGGGACCTACATTTTTACCTCTCATCTAAAAGAGGGAGTATTTTTGTGAAAAATGAACGCTCAACATTTTTCAAGCGGTCTGTGTCGAGGATCGAACCTGGGACCTTGGGATTGATTGCCAAAGTACCACCGACAAGTATTTAAAGTACCAAGTACTTTATTAAAGTGGTTCAATTATCAAATATCAAGTAATTCATATTTTAGAGGTAAATGAAGTACCAAATACCTAGAATTTTTTTTATTAAAATACGAAACTTCAACTAATTTAAGGTACTTGAACTAATATAATCACATCTAGCAATAAAAATGTAGTTGAAGTACTCCATTTGCGTCGAGTACATCCTTCAACACTTACAGCAGTTAAAATACTTCAATTACCTTTCTGTACTTCAAGCACTCGATGTACTTGAAGTACGATAAAGTACTTGAAGGGATGGATTTGGATGATATCAGTACTTTGTTTTTCAGGTTACACCTTAACCCTTATCAAAGCTTTGACAAATTAGTTGAGAGACATACATTTTAAAAATGCCCTCGAAAATACAAATTGAATAAATTAAAACAGGTTAATTTATGTTTACTTTAAAGAAATTGCCTGACTTAAGTACATTTCAATTCAAATACTACATGGTTTCCCTAATAAATTATGTTTATTTTTTTTGTAAAAAAGTCAAGTTATAGTTATGTTTTATGGATTATGAAATAATATCTAGCATGGGTGGTTACTAGTGAAAACTTCTACAGTTCTCAAACAATAGTAATTAATATTTAGACAGATTTTCTTGGATCTAATAGAAGCAGTTTGTAACGTCAGCGGGTTAGTTTAGTGCATATTAGGTTGAGATTTAGCAAGAAATTGCTCTGAAAAATTTATAGAAATTCGGTAGTTTATGCTTTATAAAAGGGCTATTGCACTATGATATTAAATTAGGACAAATAACCTAAACAAAAAGCACCTAGTGCTTTTTTATACGAACAACAATAACAGCGGGTACTTTACACACAGAATTGCAAAACCTTATAAAATAAATGGGTTCACACGAACTGATGACATTGAACTCGACCATATGATAGCTTTAGACGCACAGAATCTGGGAACACAATTCTTAAAAGAGGATATAACGATAAAGTTTGAAATTAGTAAGACGAGAAAAATAATGTTTTGAGTGACAGCGGACGTGTCGTTGACAGAAGGCCGTGGGCCCTCAGAGGCTGATGCCAAATTGTTTAAGCTTAGCTGAAAACGGAGACCAGAAAAATCAAACACGCGAATCGTGGAATTTGTATTTTGTCGATTGGGGATTATTAAATCATGAAAGGGGGTTAAATGGGTTGCACTAGTCGACGGTAGTTGGAAGTTTAAACAGACGAAATGAGTTGAACTAACATGCCGTCGAAGTAGAAACTAGGTAAATCATTGGCGTTCCTGAACATCCTTTATCTTTAATTTTAAAAATAATATGAAAAATTAAAACCGTGAGTACCATATTAGCTTTTCGCTTGTTTATGATATAAATTATGTGCTTGGGGATTTTAAATAAAATGGCTTGTATCTATATAATTATTCTGTTGGACTATGAAATGGCAACGGAAATAGTTTAAATTCAAACATAATATAATTAGCGATGCAAATGCCAGCATTTTAAAAGAGTAAGATATATGTAAATGTAAACTCTATTGTGGAATTAATGTTAGCTAAAGAGTGCTAACTCTGAAGATTTAATGGACATTGGAACTGTTAAGTAAAAGGTTGGCATTGTGTTATGTTTTTCTCTGTATCGTTAAGGCATTTTCAAATAAATGGAATTTAAAATGTCGTACTGATAGATCCGGGAAACTACAACAACGGAATGGTAGTATTATTAATGAATTAATGTTTTATTGCTCTGTTGATAATGTCTGATCGGTTGGAGGTAAGTAGATAAGCTACCTTCGTACCAGATCAAAACCACCCATTTTCCCATGCTAAATCCCATAAGGAGCCTCAAGGTCCAAAACGACCATTTTTGCAAAAGTAGATAGGTAAAATCACCACAACGCTAGCTTTCGGCTACTTTTCCAAAATCGTGGTGACGTCATGCCAAAATTTTAGAACAGTATTACATAGTAGGTGTTTATTGGTTGTTTTGTGACCTCACCTTATCCAGAATCCCTCATGTCCTCACTTATATGGACCAAATTTACATGTAAATTCCCATAAGGAGGAAATGAGGAGATGGATCTCCTCCTCCTCATTTCCTCCCACACATCTGAATCAAATACTTTTCTTCGACTAACCATTTTTCATCTTTCGAGATAAACCCTATCTTCGCGAGATAAACCTTTCTTCGCATTTCCACCCACGAGATAAATCTATATTGTTTGGTATCAATTAATATTAGATTTTGCTCAGCTACCCGAATTTCTAGGAATTTTTTAGCTAGCGTCACCCACTCAGAGAGCTACCCCAATTTTAAGATTTTTTTACCGCTGAACCAAATACTTTTCTCCGACCAGCCATTTCCATCCACGAGATAAACGTATCTTGTTTGGTATCAGTTAATATTAGATTTTTCTCAGCTACCCGAATTTCTAGGAATTTTTTAGATTGCATCATACCCCAGGGAGCTACCCTCATTTTAAGATTTTTTTGCTGGTAGCGATTTTTGCCCGTCCTTATAAATTTTTTAGCCATGCGATACGTCAAATTAGTCTAGAATTTTACGCAGAATTCGAATCTGCAAACAGGTTTAAAATCCGACCACCCCTTATAAAGTTACACACATACCTTCTAGTGAGCATACTGCCACCGTACCACTACTCGCTTTTAATGTCATACCATACTTTCTATCTTGTTTTGCTCATCTTTCGATATAAATATATTTTGTTTGGTATCACTTAATATTAGATTTTTTTCAGCTACCCCAATCTCTAGGAATTTTTTAGATAGCACCATCCCTTAGGGAGCTACCCTCATTTTAAGATTTTTTGCTGATAGCGATTTCTAACCGTCCCCATAAATTTTTTAACCATGCAACACATCAAATTGGTCTAGAATTTTACGCAGAATCTGAGTCTGTAAACAGATTTAAAATAGGACCACCTTTTACCATTTTACACACACACGCTCTCTAAATTATAACTTTCCTGTAGCTTATACCTAAAAGAAAATCTAAAAACCATTCTTAAAACTTTTTTATTACAGGCAATTTTTACTAATACAGTTTAAATTTTGTAAACCACATTTCTAAATACATATTTACAATTATTATTCTTAACCTAGAACTCCACACATCGGCTTATACTTATTAATATTTATTTCTAAATAGAGCACCTTTTCCAAAATCCATCCGATCCCAGGTGTTTCAAATTTCTTTGATTTTGTTCTCATGGTTTCGCTTAAGACATCATACATATTTTCCAGATTACTAGAAGACGTTATAACCATATTTTTTGTTTAAAGGATTTCACATCGGTATTCTCTTCCACCATTTTGGTGCAAACGCCGTAGAGTTGACAATAGACTTTTATTGCTGTATGTTGTGTTCTTTTTTCATTAAGTAATTGAATGTACCGTTCCTCTACTTCCAAAGAAACTGGGACACTCCATCGTTGACACTGGCGTTCTTTATGCGATAGCTATCCATACGGTTGTTAAACGCTGTGCTAACCATTTCTACGCCATCTTCGCCAGTAGCGGTAGCTGTTGCATTTTTATGTCTGTTGCTTCTCAAGTGTGCGGCATAGGTAGTCTTTTCCATTTCAAAATCGCATACTTTACACATAATTCGTGGTTGTTTCGTACAAGACCCTTTAACAGCTGTCGCAGCTGAACGTTTACGGCATAATGACATACCGTGCTGTTTTTCCTTGTATCGCAGTAAGTTGTCCATTCTCGTAAAAGCGATACCGCAAGACACAGTTTAAGTTCTTTGCTGCTGACGGATGTATAAGCTTAACCGTGGACGATGTTTCACCACAACATTTGTTCTGGTGCCGTTTGAGAGCATTTTTCCAGGTATAGGAAGCACCGCAAGAGTTGCATTTAAAAACGTTTGCAGGTACCATTTTAGTACAAAACAAAAATCGCGCTATAAAACTTTGGTTAAACTTGTAAGCGAACTAACTTATAACTAAAAAGTTTACTCTAGCGTACCTGCTTTATGCGCCCTGTAGAATGCAAACCGAAGATTTCCGAAGACGGCCGAACGAAGTTGAGGATTCAGCGGGGAACTAAATGACATCATCTTTTGCCAATCCTTGTTACTCCTCCAGTACATTTAGCACCAATGCATGCACCCGGTTCGCATCGTCCACGCTGCGAATGCAGTTAGTAGAAACACCGGAAACGTCTTCCATGTTATACGGATCAACAATCGCATCGCGTGCATATTAAAAATCTAAAAGGGTGGTAGCACACGCACACAAATTGGCTGCAAGTCGTGCAGTAGAAGGTGCAGTGCTACTTTAAACATAAACTTAATAAAACACTTTAAACCTTTACTAAGGGAATACCATACTTGTCTGCAAAATACTTACTAATAAAGCAATTTAATTTTAAATAACTTCTACGTCATATTTTCGGAAATGGCAGGCTTGAATATTTTCTTTGAAACAATCGAAGATTGCCGAAGACACTCGAAGAGTGCACAAACGCGGTCACTAAACCAATTACCATTAATACCGAGTATTCTGTGCTTTCGTAGGTTGCTCATTTCCTAGAACCAAATCTTCCGCTTGTCAACAAAAAAGTTGTAGGGAAATTCAAAGACGAATTTAATGGGGGTCTAGTATTAGAATTCGTCGGTACAAAAACCAAGTCCTACTGCATTGTAAGCGAGCAAGACACGATTAAAAAGATTAAAGGGGTCTCACGAAGTGTAGTAAAACCGAGGGTCCTACAACCTATAACGAGCACATATCCCCAAAAGGGGTGGGCATGCAACTACGCAACAGTGCGTGGGAGAATAAGGATTCTCTCCAATAAGAAATTAAAGTTTCCATGTACGTAGCACCGGCCATTGGGAAATGGTAGAAATGTTAAACCTATGACGGTGATTAGTAATTGTGGTTTAGAAAAATAGTTCTCCATTTGCTTCGAGTCATCCTTCAACACTTAAAGCAGTTACAATACTTCAATTATCTTTCTATACTTCAAGCACTCGATGTACTTGAAGTACGATAAAGTACTTGAAGGGATGGATTTAGATGATATTACTACTTGATTTTTTAGGTTGCACCTTAACCTTTATCAAAGCTTTGACAAATTAGTTGAGAGACATACATTTAAATAATGCCCTCGAAAATACGAATTTAAAAAATTAAAACAGGTTAATTTATGTTTACTTTAAAGAAATTGCGTGACTTAAGTATATTTCAATTCAAATACTACATGGTTTCTCTAATAAATTATGCTTTTTTTTTTTAAAAAGTCAAGTTATAGTTATATGTTTTATGGATTATGAAATAATAATATCAAGAATGGCTTACTTCTACAGTTCTCAAACAATGGTAATTAATATTTAGACAGCTTTTCTTGAATCTAATAGAAGCAGCTTGTAACGTTAGCGGGTTAGTTTAGTGTATATTAGATTATAAAATTATATTGTTCTGTTGATAATGTCTGGCCAGTTGGAGGTAGATTAGGTTCTTTTTTAAGGTCAATGTACCTGCACCTATATTTTCAAAATTTACTATTAATGGAGTTTAAACCTAGATAAAATTTAATGTGGTATTATTTATAGTATAGATAAAGGTAGAAAGAAAAATTGTGAAAAGATATCCAGCTATTCCAGTGTTGAAGTCGTATTTAGGAGAGGTCGTTATTTTGAAATTTTCTTTAATGAGATAAAAAGCTAATAAGTATTTTTAAGATATGGTAGATAGAGTATTAGGTGACGCAATTTAGGAAAATATACAGCACGGAGACTTACCTGGAATAACCGTCTTCAGGGTAGAGAAAATATTGAAGGAATTTCTCGGATAAGACGGTTTGGCGCCCTTATTTTGACAATTAGTAAAATCTTTCAAGGTAAGTGGTACTTGTAAAGTAGTTTTGTATTTCGGCCATTTTATATTTTTATTATTTTTATCTTTTTTCTAAAGGAATCGTAACATTTGAACCTAATTTTTCTATTAAAATGCGTCACATATTCAAATACTAGAAGACTAGGTACACTAATATAATACTTAGTGTTATATATCACATAAAAAATTAGTTTAAGTACTTTCAGTACTTTAAGTGCTACAATTTACTTCAAGTAACTTAAAATGCTTCAAATACTTAAAAAGTACTTGAGGTGCTGTACTTTCAGAACCCAAGATAATTTTAACTACTTGGAGAAGTACTTAAGTATTTTTGGAACATGTAGTATTCATTTCAGGTATTTTACTTGAAGTACTGACGAAACTGTTACATAACATGTTTCAATACTACAACTTGAACCATCATCTGGAGAATCTAAACAATAAAATGAAACTATGAAAAAAATTGTGCAAATTACTTACCCAAATACAAAACCCATGGCAATTACGATAAGGACGGTTACAATGATTAAAATGGCAATTAAAACCGGAGAGAATCGACCCATTTCCACAGTAAAGGAATAATTATTAAATTATTTTTTGTTCGAAGAAAATTATAATTATTAATCATTATTAAAAGTTGTAATTTTGTAAACACTTAATGCACTTAGAAACAATTTCTAAAGAGTTCAGTATTTTTTTAAATTTTTTGACACATTTACAATTTCAAAATCAATGGGTTGAACATATTATTGAATTTATCAAATATGTTAAACAAAAACCAAAAGCTATCAATTTTATTGTCAATATTATTATTTTATTTAAATTTGTAGGAAATTCCACCGGTAAATAAACATTTAATGACACTTATAACCTCTGACTAACTTAATTTTTGGTTTTTAAATTTAAGTAAATATCTTACCTAGTTAATAAACAACAATAATCTTATAAATGAACATATCGTATTATATATATATATATATATATATATATATATAATATATATATATATATATATAATATATATATATAATAATATATAATATATAATAAGCTTTTATTATTTTATTATTTAAGCTTTTATTATTTTCATAAGAGTATTTACAGATACATCTTATTTTTTATTTTGTTTTACATAAATTCCTGATTGCGGAATGCAAATGACTTATCTTTTTATTATTATGAATTGCCTTTAAGGCAAGAAATGGGTGACGCCACAAGACGGTTTGTTATTTTTGCAAATAAATTTTGCTATAACATTCAACAAATCTCAAAGACAAAACATACTTGTATAGAACTATAGAACTACGATGTAGTTCGGATCAGTTTTTGTACTTCCACGTTTAGTAGTGTTGGTGTTTTATCACCTGATGGTGGTATTATTTACTTTTGCTATAGTACAAAGATCTCTTGGAAATGGTATCAGTATAATAGCTTTCGATTACTTCATAGGGTTGTTGGAAATTAATTCTTTCTGACGAGGTTTAAGAAAGCCGAAACAGGTCATATACATATACCTATAATATTATTAAAAAACAAACATGTTGGGTATAATTATTTCAGTACTCTACTTCTAAGTAGCAGAAACTTAACCTCTTGTATGTTTTCGTTTACCATCTGTATTCTGGTTTTTGACTTTTCCCCTACTTTGCATACTAGTACTTTTGTTTTATTTTTGTTAGTGTTCATACCGCACCTCTCTGTTAGAACTGTTTCCATTTCATTAGGAGTTGCTTCTAACTCTTTCTTGTTAGATGTTAGTACCGCTATATCATATGCAAATCTAAGCATATCAGTTTTTGTCCCTGCATAGTAATTCCAAATATCTTTCTGCATTTGACAGTATCCATTGTCTCTTTGTTATACAAGTTCAAAATTAGCAGGATTAGGGCACATCCCCTACTTCTCTACGTTTCTGCTCTAAT
The DNA here is from genome assembly GCA_036346225.1 of Platerodrilus igneus. NCBI lineage: Eukaryota > Metazoa > Arthropoda > Insecta > Coleoptera > Lycidae > Platerodrilus > Platerodrilus igneus. The sequence continues at coordinate 838,118 of JARFIW010001052.1, read as the reverse complement.
TCTATTACCGCTGTTTGCTCTTTGTATAAGCTATGAACTATCCGCCTATTCTTAAAACCCCCCAATCTTTTTTCCCATTTTGTATTGCCGAATGCTTTTTTGCACATCTACAAACACTATATAGACGATTTATCCTTTTTCTATTGTCTTCTCTATTATCACATTTATAGGTAAAATAGTCTCCTGTATTCCCATGTTACGCCTAAACCAAAATTGATATTTTAATATTTCTTCGGTTGGTTTTCCATTCGTCTTTGTACAATTCTCGCAAAATGTTCCCGGCTCTTTTTTTATACTTTCCGATCACATCCTCCGAAGTAGTCGCCTCCTGTAGATCCGAATGGGGGACTATTTTAACTCTGGAATCTTTTGCCCCAGACAATGGCATCATCTTAAATAACAATTTAAGTACGCTGTGTACTTGGGAAGTAATGTGGTCCGTTGCCCTCCACATCGCAGTAGTGTGGCTTAGAATGCCATACCCTCCCATATGATCTCTGCCACTCTAATTCCAAAAGAGCTACTGTTTTTTTCGGAGACCTATCTTAGTTTTGTTCCTCACTAAAGACCCCGCCAATTTGGTTAAACCTTTGGTGCGGCTCTTTAGCACACTGAAACGCGCAAGTCGTTCCACGCGTTCTAGTAATCAAGAACTTTCTCAAGGTGCAGGTTCATTCGACACGGCAAATGCTGTTTATATAAGTTTAGTATTGACTGCTTTTCAGTTGCAGATAAATGCCCCACATCTAATCCTCTACGCTTTTTCGAAGGCGAACTCGAAATTTTAGGCAAAGAACCCATTTCAATAAAAAACTTTTACCACAATGTTAATTATAATTTCATACAAATTTTGGAAAGAATGTTTTGATATGAAAAATGAACACTAAAGTCGAAAATTTAAAAACTATAGACCGCTAACTTAAACAACTCTCAACAACAGATGCCAATTGACAAAATTTGACATAGGAAATTAAATTAGCAATAGGTGCGTTCAGCAGAACCAACAATTTGCAAACTGCCTCTAATACAAGAGGTTTCGCATACGTGACTATTGAAGGGTAGATGATATAACATATTTGGAAAAACAGCAAATAATTTACAATGCTCCATCATTTTGCTTACGTAGGTTAGCAAACCCCGAATCGTAGCCCTGGCAAATACCTTAATTTATACTATCACAATGGGGGCGACAATATGAAAAATGCCCACCAGACCTAATTTCTAGAGACGTTCCTGCTATTTATCCTATCACTGCGGCACTATACCACATCGGCTCTCTTCATAAGATTAAATAAAGGTTGACCTGCTGCTGCATAATATGGTACAATTATTTTATTAACCTTAAATAGTTAACGCTCTTTTACGTAAGTTATAAAGTCTACACATATCACATTATTAAACCCCTCGTAGGAATTTCACTTGAATAAGGAAAATTACGCTGGCTTACATGATGCCTTTGTTTAAAAGTATTCCCGAATACATCAACGTCGCAAACACCATTACCCGATGAAATACAAAACCTTTACAGTCGTTAAACTTGCTCCAAAGCTCATATAAAACTTTGAAATATGATTAAGCAATGATAAATTGTATTCTTTTTTAAGCGGAATTATAGCGTCATCTAACCTTTATATTAACCCTTATATAAACTACCCATCTTGTGTTGCAATACGACCTGGAGACTATTTATACAGCGACGTTATTGCGTCCGGTCGCGTACTCTTGATTAAATCTTTGTCCGGATATTATAGCTGCGAATAGATCAAAGCTTCTAGAAACTACTAACTGAAGGTTTTTTTTTCAGACCGAAGATGAGGGTAATCACGGAAACGACGAAACCCGTTGTTTTATCTTATCTACACTTGCGTCTCATGGATTTAGTCAAGTTCAATGCGTACTATGCGATGATTACTTGATGGTTTTTGATAGATACCCACTTATTGATGGAACATTCTTCCTTACACCTCGACAATATGGTAAACGCTGCATTGAAGTGAAAGTTGAGGGGCGTACGCAATTTCTGACAAGTGTTTGTATGGATTGCTTGGAAGGGGCTCCTGGACACGTTATCAACTGCCGTTATTGTAAACAGAAGTGGGATGGATCTTCTTTAGTGATGGGTACAATGTATTCCTATGATATTTTTGCTGCAATGCCATGCTGCGCGGAAAGACTCAAGGTAGGTTTTTTATTCTCAACTGTTTAGAATTTTTTCAGCACATACCGTTACACCTGAATCGGGCGCACAGTGGTTATTTTTGTGCTCCTAATGTTCAAATAAAACTTTGATCAAAAAATTTGATACTGTATTACACTTCAGTAGAAGGAGTGTGGGATTCTAATTACAGCTCTTCAAGCTGGCAACCAGATACCATACATATGTAAGTAATGTCGTCGGTGACCGGTTTACGTTTTCGGCCGCCATAAGCCAATCGCCTGTGTGTAATGCGCAGATTTTTTTGAGATTTTTTTTTTTAGAAATTGTTGAACGTTGGTAACTAGTCTTGAGCATCCTTAGTATTAGAAATATAGTAATGTTAGCCTAGGTCCGCGCCTGCAATGTGTGCAGCACGCGTGCACTAAATTTGAAGCAATTCTGAAGTTTGATGGGTGCACAGTTTGTTAGGCACCAACGTTTATGCCGATGTGGACAAATAAAAACGTTAAATATGCAATTGGGCCTGTACAATTTACAACAGCCTGATCTAATTCTAGCTCCATTCAGTAGCATACCACGGGTTAAAGGATAGTATTTGTATTTTATCAAGCGGCAGAGAAGTTAATCCAATTTTCAAGCACACATTTGTGGCATCAGCACACAACTAAACAGTTCAATTACTAAGATAAAGATGAACCACGTTCTGATCTCAAGGAATTATGCCCATTCAAAGTTGCCATAAGAAAGAAGCTAATCATCATCCATCCATTTTGATTATTAAGATCGTAATAGTTTTTAACTCTCTATTTTTAATCATATTAATCATATCGGTTCATCCTGATTGTACAGTCTGATGGTTACCGTATACATTATAAGTATTGTATATCGTGGCAATGTTACATAATATAAAAATCTGCAAAGTCAAAGTAAAAATAATAAAGTACACGGGGTTTATTGCTATGTTCCTAAGGGTAGGGGAAAGACAGTATCCTTGGTGACATCTTTGGATTAAGGGTTTAGTGTGTAGCATGTCTAATTTCAGTAATAATTATTCGCATTGAATTACGAAGATAATGCGCTAAGCGTGCATTATTCCTTATTAATTTTCTTATATTAAAATATCTGTGTCACATAAAGTTATTTCCACGCGCATCTCTAGTTGTTTCTTTCGTATTCCACGCCTCTAACGTCACGACGATTCGGTTCTTGTTTCGTTAAGTTAGTCGCCCGCTAGCAACAGCTTTGCCAACAGGTATTCTCGGCTAGAGTCAGGCGACCTTCGCATCGATTACTAAAGTAAGCAGGTCAGGTCGTGCTCGACCTGAAGCTATTAAGATACCTTCTACTAACGGTTGGTAAAGTATATATTTTACGAACTAATTTAATTTGGTTTAATTTATTTAGCGCGTCATGTAGGATTCGTCATGTAGGATTTATCATTTAAAATTCGTTACTTAGGATTTGTCGATTTGAAATTTGTCTACTAAGAAATTTGTTAACTAGGAATTATGGATGTTAGTTTGGATTGCAGTCGTCTCTAGTTAGAAATGGCTGGTAACTTTGTTTGAAGAATATAAATTTCCATCTCGATTTATCGTGGAGCAACAAAACCAGTTTGGTTCGTTATTAGATATAAGATATTTCATGCATGTGTTTTGAATGTTATAAAAATTTAATAAACAGACTATCATATAAAGCACGTAAAGTTGCTATAATGTTTTCAACATGTAATCTGTGTAATTCTCAATTATTATTGAACTGGTTTTATAAGCCGTAGAACAAAATTTTGTTAGATTAGGTTTTTATAATTACAAGCTTTGTTTCATCTGAACCTTAGATAATTTCAACGTATGTTTTCGACGTCATATTTTTTTGTGTTGCGCAATTGACAGATCTTGTCATGAAAACAAATGCTTCGTGCAGCTGTCATTGAGTTTAAACCAAGCATTCCTATTTTTGTGATTAGCATTTATTTACATGTAAATCATAAAAATTAAATCTGAAAATTTAAAGACACTCAGAATAAGATTCTAGAAATTGTAATCTACCTGAAAAGATCTGCCTAGGTTAGAACGTAATTCAGTGTATTATGCTTACAAATTATTTTCACTCAAATATTTATAGCAGATTCATATTTAAAGTATAGTTGGTTGTTTTAAAAAGTCAAAAACCTTGACTTTGATATAGATGTTAAAGATAAATTTTTGTTACTTGTTAAAAAGTTCCGAAATTTTAAAAGAGATTTTTTTTAGTAAACAATTAGTTCAACTTTTAGGCTTTTATTTTGGTCAAATGCGATCAAATCTAATTACACAAAGGTAAAATTTTTTTGAGTAATAATTTGGTGCCAATATCATATTGGATATACATTTTTATTTATTTTTTTTTTTTTATACTTTTACAGGACACAAATGGTGTTCTACTTTTTTATGTATTTAATCTTTGCAATTTCTTACAGGAGCTGCGTCTTATTTTGATAAGACAGGTTTTTGTTAACGAAGGCGATCATTTTATCTTTGGGTTTCCACGTCCGCCCTTAGAACTGTGCTTTGCTATTATCGTAATTATTTCAGGACATGGTGGCGCCTATTTAATTTAGCTTAGCTTTGGTTTGCAAATAGAATTCGACTCTACCCAGGAATAGACCCCTAGCTATGTTGAAAGATTTTTGTTCACTGGCGCCCATTAAGAAAAATAAGTTACACTAGCGCCTCAACGTAGAAGAAATAACGTTTCAGTGGTGCCTTCTGTAAAACAAAAGTCGTTACAAATGACTGAAAAGTAATTTGCTTCAAGGCCGGTGGTTGTGATGATAGGAAGGGTTGGATAATGTTGGATGGGAAATTAGCTTGCCGAGGCTAGGATACTTGATAACATCATCAGATCAAAAGCGGATCGGAAATCAATAAAAATCGCAAGGACATTTTATGCGACGAAGATTTGACAAATCAGATAAGGGAGTTGATTGTCAGTTCTGTGCTGACTTCATGTCTGAATTTGTGTTGGTGTGGTGACAGTAGAGTGTGCCTGTCTACTTTATCGCTAATTTTTAACAGGAATACATGTTCATAAAGTCTTCCTGATATTGTACAGAGCAAATAGTCTGTAGAATCCAGCATCGTCAGCAGGGTTATTGTGTTTTAGAATTAATGTAATTGTGGCGGATTTTACGGAGTTCGGGAAGATTCCATTTAATAGACATTTTTAAAATAATGTATGGATAAAGGATCTTAGAATCGACCAGGCTTTTTGCAGGATGAAATTTGTGATCCGATAGGGTCCGGGTGCTTTCTTGGGTTAAGGTTTTGCTACGAGGAAATCGAGGATTTCTATATCTAGGTCAGTATTCGAGTCGAGCAGGGTGAGGATATTTTCTATGGAAGGAATATGATCGGTTATTGGGTAGACAAGAGTTTGTGATGGAGGTGACATTTTCAGTCTTCTGTACGTCTTCCAAGCATCTGTACAGATCGTCTGCGATATTTTGATATTGCTGTAATTTGGATTTCCTAATGCTGTTCTTCTATTGGTTCCTTTGTCTGTTAAAAGGTTGTTCTTGTGATCGTATATATAGTTTAAACTTCTGTGGGTTACGTCTAATTTGTTGGAGTTTGTGTGTTGCTGAGTTAAGTGTCTTACGGGCGTTGGTCTGTTTTGACGTCCACCATGCAATAGGTTTAGTCGTGTGGTTTCTTTTCAGGATTGAGGACGAAGTATCTTGTGTGGGCCTTTCGCACTCAAAGCCTGGTAAAGCAGTTAGCCAGCCTGTCTTGCGTGTTGGGCGATTGAATAGGATGTTGTATGTCGTAGGATATCTTCCAAGAATTGATCAAGTAATTTGCGCGGGGGGGGATAGAGAAATATCAATATTGGATTCGTGGATTTTTGATTTTCAAGCATCGGGAGTTGAGGATGTGGTGGTAGTGCTGTTGGATAAAGTCTTCCATGTACGTACCACGTTCCTCGGTGTGCATGTTATGCCACTGAGTGGACTTAGCGTTAATATCAGCGCACATGATGAATGGATAATTTCCTGTGTCATGAAGGTCGTGGAGATAACTGGCGGACCTACTTTATACCTCATATCCAACCCAGAGTGTATTTTTGTAAAAAATGCTCACCAAACATTTTTCAAGCGGTCCGTGTCGAGAATCGCACCTGAGATCGTGGGCTTAGTAGTCACATGCGAACCAACTAAGCCATGGAGCCGCCGCTGTGCAACGACCGCAGGCCCTGAGGGATCTAAATACCTTGGTCGGATGGCCAAATCTTTGGCAATTGTAGCACCTGACAATGGCTACGAGGTCATGGATTCTGCAGAAGCGATAATCCTACAAAAATATGGAATTAACAGTGAGGGCTGAACGAAGTTTAAGTGAAACGTTTATGATGAAGTTATCTGAGAAATCATTCTTGGAGTGACGGATAGCGATAGAGATTTAGATATGCGGAAAAGAATTGTTGGAGAAAATAATTGCGGAAGTGAGTTTCAGGTCGTGGGAAATGCAGGATTATTTTGGTTTAGGGTGGAGATCAAGTAAAGATTGAAGGGGGATGTTCATGCTGATAGTTTCGGAAGTTCTGCTGGGCTGATGCTATAGACATTCAGTTTCTGGAGTAATGGGTAAAGTTTGGTCTTCATGACTTTTACGAGTTGCGTAGGGTTGATATCAGATGAAGTGGGCTTTAGCGAAATTATTTTGGAGGGGGTCTTGTTATGGTACCTTGTTGGGGAACAGGTTTTAAAGCGGCACCGGGCTGCGTATCAAGTGGTTGTTTCTTGTCGTGTTTACGTCAGTGGTTGTGCGTTTGTGCTTATTTTGTTTTGGTTTATTATCTTCTCCAGGATTTCATCTGTGGTTTCTAGTTTTGCTGCTGTTATTTTTCTCAATAATTGCAATAAGTGTGATTTATCAAATTCGATCATGTATGCACATGTTTTTCTAATTTTCTTTGTTTCTTTATAAACGCAGTCCATGAGTTCGCTTTTTATTTTGCTTAGTGAAAGTGGTCGAGATTCAGTTAAGCCGTTTTCTTTGCCTTATCCCTTGGGCGTTTTAATGTATGCTTTTCTGAAGCGTTCAAGCCTTTTGATGATAATCTTGGCCTTGTTGTAGATTGGGGGCTAATATATAGGATAAGCTTTGGTAGGATCACATTGCACCCTACTCTTTTCTAGGTGTAATGAAAATAATAGGTTTACGACAGGGTATAAATAAATTGCCCTGGCACAGCTATACTGGACCGCTTTCGGTTGCGGAGACTAGTAAAGACTTCGAGTCTTAAGGGAAGATAAGAAATGTTGAAAAAGCTATAACGTTGTAAAGAAATTATTATGGTAAAAAAATTAAAACGCAGATTTTTGGAATAGAAATGCTTCTGTTTTTTATTATGATCAATTGAAATTGTAAAAATTTGTTAACAAAACAGAAAAATTAATTTAATAAGACTTTGGACATATGTAAAATGTAGTATAAAATCGTAACGCTTTTTGTTTGATTATATTGATTTTTAAATTAAATACTTGTAGGCTTAAGGCCATATGTTCTTTTATTCGTAAAGTTAAATCTACATTTCGTAGTAAATACAAATCTACCAGATAACGTTAGTTTATAAAATGTACTTTTGTGAAAACAACAGTGGTATTAATTTTATAATAGTCATGAATCGACAAAGTACTTATAAAATATTGGGTATACCATACTAAACATTTTTAATACCAACTAGATACCCAACCATGTCGTAGAACTTTTCATCATTTATATAAATCAATAAATTAAAATCATCCTTTACAGTAAGAAAACTAAATAGTAAATGTTATTGCCCATCTGTTTTTACTGGCATATGGTCTACAAAGTCACCTGAGATACTTGAATCAAAGAAGTAAAGCTGGATAAGCACACCATTGTAAAAACTTAAGTTCCTTAAAAGTTACATTTAGCGTACATGAAAGAGAATAAGTATGCATTCCAGCAACTTCCATCCCGCAAAAGAAGATTTTACTTATTCCATCCCAAACTGTAATTAAAACGTAGTCACTCTATTGCAAGGTTTGTCTGAGTAAACTAGCTAAGACTAGGAAGGACCCTAGAATGAAATTGTGCGAGAAAAATTCTACACGTGCTAACAAAAAGCTGTTAAATTATATCTGAATATATTTTACCATCATTATCTTTAATGATGGGCCCTTAGGTATTCATGCAAGTTTGACTTTTTTTACCAACTTTCCTATAGAAATATTTTTAAGAAACCATAAAGATTTCAAGTATATTACATACCCTTCAAAGAAGATAGGTAAGACATTGTCATCTGGATGCTAACTATTCCGTTTCTAGTTCTACATCCTATTCTACTACTCCTTCAGCTCGCCCTACTTATTTACTCGCTCACAAACACCAGGCCAGTAAAAGAATTTTTAATGAAGATAAAGAACAACTGTCAATATTGACATTTAGTACAGAAGTGTATTTTCACACCAGTTGTGTATGGGTGAAATTTAACTGTTAACGAATTAAAAGAAAATATTTGCCAAAAATAATAACTCGACCAAACTTATTATCTGGACCAAAATATAGAGAATAAATGTATAAGAATTATGAGCATGATACTTTATTTAAATGAAATGTATATTGTAAGAGAGAAACTAACCGCATATAGGTAACTTTATCAGCACCTAAACAAAGAATTTTATTTAGTGTATTAAGTTAAATTGTAAAATAAAATTCACAGACAAATAGAAATTTGGAGGTTGAATCCAAGAGATTTACCAAGCTGTAACTTGACACTGCCGCAACAAAAATGTCACGTTGCCACATGTACACTGAACACACGTTACTCAGACCTTTTCGTACACCATCTCTAATAAACAAGAGCTGATGAATACCACTCAACAAGGTTATCTCCTGTCCAGTGTACTTAATCCTTGCATCTTACGTCAATCTAGGTAAAGAGTAATAAAGAGCAGGTTAGGTGCATATATTAAAATGAATACTTGCATGGATTTGTTCAAAAGCTTCGATTAGCATCATCAGATTCGTCTTCAGATATTTTAGTATATTATATAATGTTCTAACCTTTACTATCAACAGCTAGAGTTTCTCAGCGAAACAACGATCAATCTCACTAGATTGCCTAAACACAGCTCAACAACAAATATGCAAAATTGAAATTAATATTTTGTACCTTAGTAAATAATTTTTATTTTGATTGATTGTTTCTGAATAGTGACAGTACTTGTATTAATTAGTAGCAATTTGAAAGTCACAAAAAATTGATATGGAATGCAATTATGTTATAGTAACAGTTTTTATTGAAGTCAAAGCTAAGGATTGTCATTTCTTATTACATGTAAAAACTATAATTACATTAGTTTCGCCTTTTTCTTAGATATCACGTTTTCAAATTTTACAGTAGCAGATGCAAAAAACGGGTCGTCTCCATCGACACTACCACCGGTGCTATCTCCACCATCACCTCCATCTCCCTCTCCCTGCTCTATATACAGACTGTTTACAGGATGTTATAAAAGTTTGATTTATACGTCACTAACCTCTGACGGCACAGCGGCCATCTTTTATAAAACAGCCACTTTGACATTTTTGTGTGACAAAACTATCACCGTGGCATTTCTGTTTCGCAAAACTGTCACTTTGACACTTTTTGTTGCTTACCTCACGGCGGCGATCTTTAACAAAACTGTCACTTTGACATTTTTGTTACTTCCACTTGGACACTTTTACATACAAACAACTAAATCATTCAACATTTTATAACTCGACTGAACTTCCCGGACCGGTATAATAAGGAGACGTATTGAATTTAATAGTAGAACAATACAGGAAGTTGGGCCGAATTGAAAACTATAGCCACGGCCAAAAACTCTGATAGAGTATTTGATTTGTTTAAACAGTTTCCACAATCGTTGGAATTGTAGAAAACTGAAACAAAATTTAAATCTAAATAAATTTGTACAATAACTGAATTTTAGTATAATAGATAAAAGAATGCTTGTTTTGATATATGCTAAATTTCCTAACCGAATATAGTTCATTAGTAACTTTACAAAAATTTCTTAACCAAATAATAGTTCATTAGCAACTTCACAAATAAAGAGTCTCTGATTAAAGTTCTTTGTTTCAATTTAAAGCTCGACTCTTTAAAGTACAAATTTGACAAGTACCAGTACCAGTACTAAAAGATGTTGAATTAAAATGTAAATTTGGCATAGTCCTATGACTTAAATAACGGGGTCAGCTTCGTTTTATGTCCTACACAAATCCTCCATAAACATCCTGCTTGAATTTTCCCTTTATCGATGCAACACGAATTTTTTGCTATTTGGCGATGTCTACATCATTCCTGTTTCTATTCTTATTTCATTTACTATTTATCTTTTTTCGGTCAAAAATTCTTTAGCCTGTTCTGTTGCGTTTTTCGGTTGTAGTAATTTTTTGTATCCGCCTCAACTATGAGTAAGGATTGGCATTTTTTTCTTTTGCATGTTCCAGTGCCTTAGGTTTCTTCTGGAATTTTAATTATATGGATAGGGAATTGACAATTAAGAAGAAGTTGTGCCGTGCCATCCCTTACTAAGTCTGTGTACTTTGTATGTGTTTCGCTAGTGTTTCGCTAAATGCTCATTATCGACATCTCACCAGCGATATAGGGTATGTGTTGGTTCATTGATAGACAACATTTTAACATTTCGTGAGATAGGTTTTGGGTCTCTTGGAGCGGCTTTTTAAAAAGATTTTTCCAAAAAACTTCTTCTATCAAATTTATTTTATACTGAATTACAATTAATTTTTAATTTACAAGTGGAGATCGAAATAATTCTAAGTTGAAATTCACTTTGATCAAATTAACTAAATTACGGTGAGTAGCTGGACTACCACCAATGTTAAAGTTGTGAAGCTCTAGACTGACTGACTATCTTGGGCTCTCAAGGGTATTTATGCTGTCCCTGCCCCTCACATTGTTTGTGGGAACTGCAGAGCTCATGTCTGCTTATTTCTGTATTTAATACAATGTAACAATCTTAATTCTAATAGTTGCTGTCTTATAACCTACTGTGGCCTGCACCGGCAGTATCACGTTACGCCTGGAATACAATGTCTGTTTCCGTTGTCACTGTCTGGCTGGTTAAACTTTTATTAACCTTTTTATTATGTCTTTCAATTTATACAATGTAAGATTTAACTTAAGTTTTAATAATTCAATTTGTTTACATATCTATCCTAATTTGGGGAATATGTAACTCGTGGCATCCCGTTTTGGCGATTTATTGCAGGCGTTTATTTTAGGAGATATTATTTTTTGCTTATTATAATTTATGTATTTTAATTACATGGGAATTTGTTTGATTTTATTCTTTGTTTTACCTTACCGCTTATCACAAATATATGTGCTTATATATATATATATATATATATATATATATACATATATAAAGACAAGTTATTTGCAGTCCGCAATACGAAATAGTATATAAAGTAAGATGTATCTGTAAACAGACTCTTATGAAAATAATAAGAGCTATTGACAAATACAAAGTAATAAAGCTAATGTTATGTTAATGGCTATATAACTACCAGCCCGATTTGTATTTGTCAATAGCTCTTATTATTTTCATAAGAGTTTGTTTACAGATACATCTTACTTATATATATATATATATATATATATATATATATATATAATAGTTTTGTAGAGAATTTATTTCTCTTTCATTTAAAATAAAAATATACAGGGTGTCCTATTTAAAAAATAGGCGTTTTGAAGATATTCTAAAACACATCTCTATCAACAGTATTTTGTAAGGCTATGCATTGCCTTACTTCTGTTTCGAAGTGACCTGCTAAATACTTTATAATTTGCTTGTCCTCTAAATGAGGATCAAGTTGTTTGGCAACGCTAACTTTTTTGATCGCATACAACTCCCTTGTCATGCCTGAATCGCTACTATATTTGCCCTTTAATAAATTATCTCTTAGTTTATTATCCTCGTAAAATTTTGAGTGTTGTCCCAACGGAACACTGGTTGGACTTCATCTCATCGGTTCCCCAACATGAATATTTTTAACTTTATCTTCTAATTTTTCAAATTTATTACCTATGTTTGTTTTAAGATTGTCCAAATCATTTCCAAATCTTTTAAAACTAGCTTGGCAGCTTCCCTATATTTCATTTACTTTTTGATCTAAAGTTTTAATTTTCCCATTAGTTTCTCATTCGCTTGCTTCCTGATTCGATTTTAACTGAACAATTTATTCTTTAACATCATCCATATCCTCTAAAGTTTGTACTACTTCTCGTCTAACTTCAAATTTCATTTCTTCAATGGTTTTGTTAGTTTCCTCTCAACCCAAAGTAATTCTTTCACTAATCTCTTTAAGTTTCCTTTCATTCTTTTCACTTTCTACTATTAAACTTTCCCCCAATTTTGCTATATTCTTCCCAAATTCTGCTCGTAACTCCTGAGTATTTTTATCAGTTCTCTTGCTCATTTCTTTTATATTCTCTTTCACTTCTTGTATGCCTTTCTCATTCTTTTCACTCATTTCTTTCATATTTGGATTTACACTTAATAAAAGAGCCATCGTTTTTGATTCTCGGGTCTCTCCTACACTATTGACCTATGAATTCTCTTTTTTCGTTTCTTCCATATAAACGCTTTCCTGAGAACCAATTTCCACTCCCTCAGATTTCAAACTTTTACGAACTTTTTTCATTCTGTCAGTCATACTGGAAAATTAATCAGATATCACAAAAGAACAAAGAAAAAACAACTCCACAAACAAATCCTACGAGACAAGAAACTCTAATTTACAGACGAATTAAACGCGCCACAGGTTGGGTCGTCGTTAAAAGAGTGCTGTGGCAATGCCCCAAATTGGGAGCCACTAAAAAAGTGCTGTAGCAATATCGCACTGAGAGCCACTAGAAGGAGTGATATGAAAATGGTCTCGCGTTGGGAGCGTCGCTGAAAGAGTGCTGTGGAAAATTACTTCTGATTTGTGAACTTGAAATTGTTCAGTTACCTTCGTTTCTAATTTTGGCTGGCTAGCTCAACGAAATTTACGGAGTTTTCAAAATGAAATAAAATGCAGCAATATCACAAAGCATTTATACAATACGAAATATCAGCTTTCATTCAAAAGCATTCACTACATCGTTTCTTTCAAAACATAAAATCATTTCTAAAAATCTTTGTTACAAACAAAATTATTGTTGCTGACCTTATTTTACATTTACAGAATTTTTTCTTTTGAGGATCTTTCACCTGATTATAAATTATTTCCACGCTAGTAGGACTTGTTTTGGCCAGAAAAAATCCTTGACATATAATCTATTAAAGGTCGGAGTATATACTCCTGGTAAAAAATATCCCCCGCACAAGAAAAAGATTAGGATTATCTTAAACTAGATCTAAATACTCTAATATCAGTTAAAAATAAATCTAACCGTGATACTTGCAGAATCCACAAAACGTTTCGCGTAATTAAAAATCTTCTTATTTTAAGTTGATTTCCAAATCGGCTTACAAGTTCTTCCAAATTAAAATTCCTGATTTCCAACAGCAATTATTAAAGTACATTTTTTGTTAAATCTTCCCTTGGACTATTTATTACATCTTTAAAATAGCTTTATACTGAAGAATTTTGCATTTTCTTCGTAATTAATAATTCCATTTGTGTATGTAATTTGGGTTTAAAGACATCACTCTATATTCATTGCAACCTCGTAACTGTTAAATAACAGCATGTTTTACTGCATACTTCTATTATCATCTGCATAGCGCAACGGCTAGCGCTTTAAAATATCATTCCGTGTTTTACTTTAAGCATCGACTGCATCGAGCTAGTAATTGTTAGAAGGAAATTATAAGGTCTTGGACAGGACTTGAACTTGTATTTTAGTCTTTCCGGGACTATGCCTTCACCAATCACACCACCGAGACCGATGACGATAATAGGAAAATTTACAAATTGAAAGTTAGGTTTATGTGTAGTTGTCTACACGATTTAGTGTAAATTTTCCAATTATCGTCATCGGTCTCAGTGGCGTAATTGGTAAACGCATAGTCCCAGAAAGACTAAGATACAGGTTCACCTCCTGTCTAAAACCTTATATTTTTCTTCTTTCAATTACTAGCTCGATTTGAAATGATCATTTGGGTTTTGCATAAAAGTCTAAGTTATTATTTCATCTTATTCACTGTAATACTATAGTATTTATCAACTTACCTTGTGTAATTAACTACTTAATATATATATATATATATATATATATATATATATATATATATCAGTAGTAAACACACCAAAACACAAATCAAAATAATCACAAAAACCATGGAAAATATTCACCTCCCAATGTTCTATATAATGGCCTACGTGGTAGCTATCCTCTGAATGTTGTCCACCAACTAGCCCTTGGAGATGCTGCCGTCCAGACGGTCCTCAGTTCATCAAATAGCTCCCTGGTCGAATCACCATGGCTGCCGCTGCTCCAAACTATTTCTCCATAAACAATATCCAACCATAAACATCCATTCTCCGAAATTTTACTCCTCTTATTCCAAATTAAATTTAATACCCAAAAATTGCTGCTTTCATCATCCAAATAATTTTAATCTTTACTAATTTCGTGCATTCCAACAACACAATAACATTTTGTTTGTACTTACATACAAGATTAACTTTCACTTAAATAGCTTTTAAGTAACTTTTCATCAAACTGTACTAATTCACTTGCAAGTAACTAGGCGTGTCGCAAATGACTGATGAAATTAAAGAGAGCGAGTCCTCTCTTCGAAAATGGTTAAATAACCACTGATTCACCACCCCCCCTCCCCGTTTCTAAATCGCACGTACAATACATGCAATTCTTAAAATGGTTTGTTAACCGTCTCGTATTCCAATGAAAATCTCTAGCGGATTCCGGTTTCGCATGAATTTCGATAACAAAACACCTAAATACTTGGTAAAACGTTTCTAACTGTCAACTGCCACTTTCATTCTACGAAATTAGCCTCAACGGTTCAGTTCATTCCCACTACTTTCACGCCTCCTGACTAGAATAAAACATCTTTCATCTCGCTTACACCTGTAACTTCATTTCACATATAAGCCTCCACCAGCTGAATATTTACCCTTCTTAATCACAACCTGTCGCACGTTTATCTATGTCCTCCAATCACCTTGTTTGGCTCCTTTCTCCCGCTTTCAACCTATGCGTGCCTGCTTCTAAAATTCCTTCAAATTATCGATTTTCTTTCCCCCGCAAAAGTAAATTTGTTCAAGTCTCCCTACAATACTAGCTCTGTGATTAACTCTCTGCCTCTCGCTTGTATGCATACGTTTTTGTTCTATCTTTGTTCTTTCTCCCTCCAATACTAGCTCCAGAATTAAAATCGATATCTTAACAAACATACTGCGCCTTTGTCAGATTTATGTGGTTTTGCTTTGTCCTTGTTGCGAATTGACTACGTTCATTCCAACGGTCGTCTGTTTTTTTGTGACCTATTAAAGCTTGTTTGTATCAATGTTCTCTAGAAATATATCTTTTCTCGTTATTTTGCTATGCTTTTAAGCGTTTGGGTTTTACTTTTGAAAAATAAGACTGCTATTTTAACACATATTCAACGCTTTTATATTCCCGTATAATATTAAATATAAATTAAATATGCTATACTTTTACCCCATTATTATTTCTTATGCCCTATATTTAAATAAATACTATATTACATCATTCCTAGCTAGATCTGACTAAACTAAATTAACCCTACATTATTATGTATTACCTAAACCTTAAAATAATTGATCAAAATATCCTAATTTCCTAAATGACTAATTTGATTTTCTACTAACATACGACTCTAACTTCTAGCTTAACCTATGCCCTTATGTATTCCCAATGAACCCTTAACTACACGATAATATATATATATATATATATAAAATAAGATGTATTGCGGACTGCAAATAACCTATCTTTTATATATATATATATATATATATATCTTTGTAGACACCCTTACATAGGTGATTGAGGAGGAGGGGGAGGAGCTGGAGGAGGTGCTGGTTGTGATGACGGAGGCTCTAGAACCCGCTCTCTGCGTCTACTTACAATCTGATTTATTTTTAATTATACGTGTGTAATTTTCTATATTACAAAAAGGTGATTTCTTTGATTTACATACATGATGACTGTGTTTTCTTGACCTTGCGTCGATTTAGCAATAGCCAATTTTTATTTTGAAGAATGTGGGTGGAAGCGTTACTAATTCTAATCAGTAACCTTTAAGATTTTTTATATTATCAACTGTGTATCTGTACATATATTTATTAAAATGTAACTCTCTTTTCTTTTACAGTGTAACTCATGCAACAAAGTAGTCCTTCATCCCATACAGCGTTTGAATTACTTCAGCGACTACAGTCACATGGTGCCATGTCCACATTGCCGCACTTTGGACACTCATTTTATCAAACCTTTGAGTATGTGCTACACCCGACAGATTCTTCTACCTATACAGATGTTGTGGGCATAGCACGCGGCCCCCATAAAGGTCGGTCATAATTCTTACATGCAGCCATCAACAAGTCGTGCAACTGAAGAAGAATCTCTTGATTTGGGACTGCTGTGTCGAGAATTAGCTGGCCTGCGTTTAGATGAGTTTTGTCGTTTACAACTCACGCGTGCACGGTAGATTCAAATTGGTTATCTTGTTATTTGTTATTGCACTTTATTCTTATTTTGACATTTGTGTTATATATTTTACCGCTTCCACATCTTAACTCAATTTTGTTGCTAACCTCGTTTTGTGGAACGTGGAAATTTTTTTTAGTTATATATACAAACGTTTTTATGTTTTTGTTAGTATTTAGGGTTTATCTACTTAAAAGTTTAATTAGTTGAAAAGTTTGTGATTTAGTACAATGTCGTTTTTGTATAAGTTTTGCGAAAAAACTTTAATTAACAGTTTTATACGAGTTTTGCTGAAGACGAACATTTTTTTATACAATTTTGATTACTTAAGTAATTTTAAGTCAGTCATAGTTGTTGCAGTGTCTCAACGACTATGGACTAGGGTTGTGTGAGTGTTGTTGGGACGATGCACAGGAATCGCTCGTCGTTTAGTGTGTCAGTGTGCCATTATTAGTGCGAATTTATTAATTGAGGACAGTCGGTCTTCTCAAAATCACCACTGCCACTTCCTATCACATCCTTTACCAAACAGTGTTTCTTACTTGAGATGCTTGGCAATCTGGAACATGTTGAGCTGCGAAGAGGTAGTTGGTTTAGGTATTTTAGATCTAGTTGAAATTGCTTCAAGTACAAACAGTTCGTTACTTTTGTAAATTTTATCAAGTTGAAAGATAAAACAGTTGATGATGATAGTAATACTATTGTAAACTTGCTTTAGTTGCTTCGACAATACATCGGCCGACTACAAATTTGTTATGGATGTGTGAATGTTTCCCCACATTATTAACTAGTGTGTAACCCTTAATAATAGAATAGATGTAGTTGCATGCACTTGTAAAAGTTCAGTAGGTCTTCCTGTTTTGTTTGTTGTTACTGCAAGGCCTAATATATGGTCTAAGATTTTTCATCGTTTGATGACGTCGATTGACACTTTTTATACTTTTGGTAAAATTGTAAATATTCGAATTCGATTTTTCGAATTTGGAAAATGTTTGTGTCGATTAATCGTATATAAGAAATAGATCGTAGTTGTTCTATTAACATTAACTTAAATACGAATTATAATAATCTTAATAATATTTGAGGAGGCGCGGGCACCCTAGCTGGTGGGAGGACCAATGTTGGTGGTTGCAGAACTTGCTTTTATGGAAAATAACTCCTCACATTGTTGTAAGCGCAGTGTCCTCTTTTTAAGCACTGATTATCAGACTGATATATAAAAATACTACCATGGTTGGCTATAAAGTATGTTATTCTTGCGGTGAAAATACTGCTATAACTATTAAGACTTATCTAACATCAACTACCATGTAAAATGGATTTTTAGTTCACATTTATAATCAATAAGATACATATTCTATTATATCTTTTATTTATAAACTTTGTTTCTTTTGGATATTTGTGGAATGTCAGTTATAAAAAAATTCTAGGTAATAATGTTACAGAAGATTGAATTTAATCTGTTAATGATATTAAAAATTACTTTTTGAGATCTATATAATGAGCGTTGCTGATAAATGAATCATTAATGGAATATCTTCAGTAATAAAATTTGTGTTGATGTGTAGTGACTTGTAGTGATGATCTTCTATGAAGTTTATTCTCTATTGAGCTAACTCTTTTTTCAAAATAAATATGGTTTTATGTTACTATTGATAAGTAAAAACACTAGGGTGAGCTAAATAGCTCATAGCCTGAACTAAATGCCAAGTGTAGATAGTTCAATAGTTGTTGTATTCTTCGGGATAGTTATTTATATACCTTTCAGTAAGCATTTGTTCCTTCGACATGAATTGGTTAGAGATGATTGATACTCTTTAAAACAAAATATATATTTGAAATTTAAACTGTTCAGTGTATCAAGAGATTCTTTATATTGCTACCTATGAACATACGTAGAGAGATTCCTATTGGGTGCAAATTTTTTTATATTTTTATGTATAAGATAAGTGATATGAAGGAAAACGCCACCTGTTATAATAATAATTATATTCAAATTTCAGATATTTATATACATGATAAAAAAAAATAAATACACTGCTTTTAAATAGTTTTGACAAATATTAATTAGGAACATTTGAAAATTTATTAGATAATTGTTACATATATAAGTAGGAGATACACATTCATTAATATTGAAGAATATATCTTTATTTCACCTTTTCTGCTTAGGTAACAACTTAAACAGAAAAGATTGCATTTAAAATCGTTGTTATTGACGTTGCACACTTGCTCTAAAGATTTAGATTCTACATTATTTCATTATAATGTAATTATTCTAACTTCTACAACTACTAAAGGATAATTCACATTACATGAAAAACATGTCTTTTGTAAATGAATTTCTTATTCAAATCCAAGTATTTTCTCCATACAATTTTATGTAGTATATTTGCAAAGTTATATTATTCATAGTTGAAGCTATAGCTTTGTACCATAAATACCATAATACATATGTTGTTCACCATATATGTCCATGGTATAACACTATCACACAATATGTGCAGATGTTATAGAGTTTTGGTGATAGCTACAAATAGCAGACAAGTTTATAGGAGACAAATATATGTAGAATAATGTTAGATTTTTTAAAAATGATCTACATAGTCTTTACTTATTTTGCATATCTACAAGTGATCTGTCAAAAATAAATCAAAGCTCTTTATTTTTACTTGAAAAACAGCTTCAATTTAATTTAATTATACTATTAATAATAAGGAAATGAAATGTGCTTTTATAATGAACGATCTCAGAGTATTGTTTGATGAAGGATCTAACATTTGCAGAATTGTTAACATTATGAACATAGCTGCCAAAACCTGTGGTTTATCATATAAAACTACAGAACTTTAACTAATACTCGAGCACTAAAAGCACTGTTTATAAGTTTTTCGAAGTCACAACTTGAATATTGTGCTTTTGTATTGAATCTTATTTTAAAACATACAAGTAACAGTTGTAAAATGTGCAATGTAGGTTTTTTAAATCTGTTACATTAATTGGAAGTGGCATATACTCTCAAAGGGGAACAGATCAAGAAGAACTATTGGCACCGTTTGCTATGTCACAATTTCATATAGGACGTTGAATCACACTTCACATTTATTTTTATATAAAATCATACAATGGTGGCTTTTTTGGTTTATTCAATAGATCAATTAAAGCTGCTGAAATATGCCTAACATGATAAGTTCGTTTCGTAGATAGATCATTGTTTTCAAATCTGTACTTTACTCAAATGTTTCTTATTTAAAATTATCCTGCAAATGAAATTTTTCTCTCCGATAATAAAATCAAATAATAATTTTAGTAATAAAATAATAATAATAATAATAATAATAATAATAATAATAATAATAAATTACAAAACAACAACCAAACAGCAACATATACCAAAAAAAAATAATAGGAAACGAAACACAAAAACATAACAGAAACACATAATAAGAATGTAGAAAAACAAAATCACACAAGTGCCACATGAAATAGCACAAGATACAAACAAAGAAATCACAGAAATAGAAAAAAATTTGAAATAGCATACATAAAATTTAAAGACACGAACAATGACATCAAACCATTTATACACAAAATACGAAATAACACAAAAGATAAATACAATAATTGCACACATTAATACAATAATAGGAAGCAAAATGCAAAAGGACACAACTAATCTACACGGGAGCACTCACCACAACAAGAACCCACAGAAAACAAAAACAATCATCAGAAAATAAACAAGAAAAACAAATAATACCACCATGGCAATACAGAATACAAAAAAATACTGAAACTGAGATAAGAGATGGAACAATTAACACAATATCATAGAAAAGATCTCAGAAAAGAAATGAAAAGTATTAGGAGAAACAATGAAAGAAAAAGCAGTAAGAGAAATAACGAAAGAAAAAGCAGTAGGAGAAATAACGAAAGAAAAAGCAATAAAACAACTAGACAAAAAGAAACAAAAACTAGAAACTCGTGCCAAAAGACCTAGAAGATGTCAAAAAAGTAAAAAGCACAAAACAATCATCCAAAAGCACAAAACAAAAGATTCATCCAAAACCAAAGGAAATTCTATCAAACTATAGACAACACCGAAACACAATAAGCAATTCACCAAACATAACAGATACCAAACATTTTTGAAATAATCTACGGCCCAACCCAACGTAACCAGCATACACAATGGATCCAAACTGAAACAATCAAATACAATGCAATAAAAGAAATGCAAGAAATAACCATCACACATGAAGAAATTAGTCAAATCATTAACAAATCATACAACTAGATGCTTCGGGCAACGACAAAATAACAAACTTCTGGTTAAAAAATTTATGACACACACACACACACCTAGCAAAATTATTCAATAAACCACACACATTAACAGAAGGAATAACGTATCTCAAACCAAAGGATGAAAAATACAATAAACCCATCAAAATTCCCTACCAATAACATGCCTACCAACAATATACAAAATACTAACATCCATAATAACAGTGAAACTAATCGCACATGCAACACAAAACAATATAATACACGAAGAAAAAAAAAGGATGCAACAAAGATACACGAGGATGTAAATAGCAATTGACAATAAACACAGAAATAACACGCCAAGCTTAAATTAAAAAAGATCTTTACACTACAACTACACAGACTTTCAAAGGGCATACGACAGCATACCACAATAATGGCTAATCCACATACTGCAAATATACAAACAAACACGACACTAATAAAATTCATAGATACAATAATGAAAAACTGGAACACAACACTAATCATAAAAACAAACTCGGGTAATATAAAAACAAATTCAATGATATCAGAAGAGGCATATACCAGTGAGACTCTGTAAGTGTTTTTTGGTTCTGCCTAGCACTAAACCCATTACTGAGCGCACTAAACAACACAAACTACAGACACAACATTACAAATGCACACCCACACAAAATAAATCATCGTCTATATATGGACGACCTCACACTAATAGCATCAACAAAGTCATTTCAATCACTTACTTAAAATAACAGAAACACAGAGCAACAACATAAGCATGACCTTTGGAACAGACAAATGCAAGAAAAACAGTATAATAATAGGTAACCTGATAAATCAAGAAAACTCTATGCTAAACAACAACAACAACCACATACAAGCAATACACCACAGATGTATCCACATACCTAGGATACAAACAAAAACTAGTAATAGAACACTTACAAATGAAGGAAGAACTGAAACAAATACAAACTAAGACTCGCTAAATACTCAAAACAGAACTTATAGCAAGAAACAAAACACTAGCAATAAACTTTTAAGCAATACCCATACTAACCTACTTTTTCGGCATAGTAAGATGCAGCACCTAGAAGCACTTAACACACTTACACGACCACAATGTTATAAATACAGAATACACCACATCCACTCAGCTTTAGAAAGATTCACGCTCAATAGAAGAGATGGATCTATTGAATTCATTGGTATAAAAAATATGTACATCAAATAAGTAGATAATTTAAGAAACTACTTCATAAAAAGAGCAGAAACGAGTAACATACATGCAAACATGTCAGTCACGCCTCTACAACTTAACAATAGTACTTTCAATCCCATAAAAGAAATCACAATGACACACACACACATAAAGCATGGAACTGGAAGGAAGATACACACAATCACGTATCAACCAAGAAGCATCAAACACATGGCTGAAGTAAGGAAATATATTCAGTGAAACAAAGGGATTCGTGATAGCGATACAAGATCAGACAATCAACACACCCTGTTACAGTCAATACCACACAACAAACCAGACATTACACTCATCCACAAACAAAAGAAAATCACACAACTAATAGAAATATCTATCCTAAACACACATAATATACAGAAGAAGACAGGAGAAAAAATAGAAAAATATATACAACTAGCTGAAGTAATCGATGACATGTGAGACCAAGATAAAGTAGAAATAATATCAATCATATTATCAAGTACAGGAGTCATACCAAACAACCTACACCAAAATATTCAAAAATTACAACTACATCCATACACTTTCACACATCTACAAAAATCTGCCATACTCGACACATGTACAATAACCAGAAAGTTTGTAAATGCATAATATAACTTATAAATAAAGAGAAAGCACGTTTGACAACAGTCCACATGCTTATCTACTAACAACAGATAAACCTATCTGAGAAGAAAAAACAAATAATAATAATAATTACTGGTCGAAATATTCAAGTAATGAAATAACTTCTGAAAGCAATTGTTTGTTATAAGGGTAATGTATTGCCCAATATATAGAAACGTGTTTCATATCTGCTGAATATTTATGATTTCAGATTATCATGTAAGGTAATCTTAAATTTTGAGTAATAACAGATTGAATTTACATGAAATAAGAATTTATGTAGAGTTGGGTTTAAGAGAGAAGTAAAAAGTAAAAGTGAATTCAAAATGCTTATGTTATTTTTGCATAAAATTCTAGAGATTTAAAAAATCTAAATATAATATAGTAAGGATCAAATTAAGTGTGTATCACTATCAACATATATGGAAAAATCGTAATTTCCTGTACATCTTTTGTATGGATTTCTAATGCAATGCATAAAGCAATAGTTTCGATTGCTGTCCGTGGCAAAATAATGCTATTTCATTAAAAGGTCTTTGTCATTACTGTAGGTGTTTGTGGTGTGTTTAATGTTAAATAGGGCCGTGTGATCCTAGCAATTACGTCTTTTAATTCTGTCAGAAAAATCAATATGAATAGAAATTAGTATATATTTATGGTCTAGGGTATTACAAATTCTTATAAAATGAATAAATAAACCACCTTGGGACTATAATTTGTGGTTGACATTTTTAATAGACTATTTTTATTCTGAGTAAGTGTTCCTGATTTATTTTTGATGACGTTACTAATAACTAAACATACAAGAGAGATGCTCTTGAGAAAGATGACCTCGTAATAGTGAATTTTACCTAGAAGGATTTAGCCTCAGCTACTTCATTTAAACATGTTAAATGATGTTTCTTGATTAGGAACTAAAATGGATATTGATGTGGCTATAACAAGTTTTCATACTTTACCCTAGACAATCCCATATTAATCTAATTCTAACAATGTAATATTATATTTAACACTCGAAAGACTATCAAGTTGCAGCTACATATAAAAACAGATCGGACCATTTTGACCTGAGTTTTAGAAGAGGTATGCTAAAGATGAAAAACCCATTTTATTTATCTATTAATTAAAATTTATAAAAATGTTAGTTTGCACATGTGAAAGCAACACACATTATATGTAAATATATTGCTATGAAGTCCCCTTACGCTTGTCTAACCTTGATGTAATGAACGTCCAGTTTCCTTGTTGAACGCCACCGCTCTGTTTTTCTAATATTCTTCTAACTTTGATTATGCTGCGACTAGCCCAGTTTGATTTACACAGAGTGCACAACGTTACGATGATCAAATTAATTTGCCCCTTTGATTCGTACCGGTTTGAATTGATAAAACGAAGTCAATCAATATTCGTATAATGAATGTAAATAATATCTACACTTCACAATTTTTTTGTAATCTTTTAAATAAACCCTTCAATCAATTAATATTATTTGGATCATTTCTCCCAAAAATTATATCACTTTAATTTAATTTAAAATCACCAAAAACGACAACTTTTACCAAAAAAATCTGGAACGTTCAAGACCTTTTATCCTTATCACGTAAACTTCAACGTATTAAATATTTTTGTTGACTCCTTACAAATTTGAGGAAAATATATATTCAGTGTTTAAATTTAAATTTGAAAAGATTCCTTATACTAGTTAGCCCTGACCTGTGATATCCTGATTTGCTGTTGCGTGTTGTGGATCAACACCACCTTATTATCTTCAATCGAAAACCAATGCTCGGCTTTGTACTCCTTCACGTACGTTTGAACCAATAATTCAGTATTGTTACTCCTTGTTTCCAAAATTCACCTCGTGCTTTACTTTATATTTTTCTCGATACGCCTTAGACCTCTCCACTAAATTACAAACTGGATTTCTGAATACCACTCACAAGTTCTGAATTCCAGACTTAGATCCTGCTTAATATCACACTTAGAATTCGTAGGTTTCTTAGATACACCTTCGAAGTCGTAGGTTTCTTAGAATCGTGAATTAAAGTTCTTCATTATTATAAACATTTAATTTAAATTAATTAACAAATTTCTACTCACGTTTTCCGCAAACGGCAAAAGTTTTTTCTTATATCTTCAACGCAATTCGTCATCAACTATTATTACACAACACTACTTTTCACAATAATATAATTTAAAACTTATTTATTTGACGCGTAAATATTCGAGTCAGAGTGTTGCAGGTTCGACTTGCTTCAAATTGAGACAGCCCTTTCTTATCAACTCTGGGCGTTATATAGCTTTTGCTATCTACATTTGGATTGGTTTGTCCAAACAGCCTTAAAAAGTGTTGTAACCAACTATATTTGTTTTGGAGATTCCTAGTAGTTTTCAAGCTGATTTCTGACGAAACTATTCTGTAGTTCCGTATCATGCTGGTATTTGCTATTGTTTTACTATCTTTGACCGCCTGTTTTGTTATTGTTGGACTTTAATTTAGCTTATGTCTTTTGTTTTGTGTAGATAAAGCTTTTGGAGAATTGAACAAATAACTGATGTAATATGAGTGATGTAAATCCACATGTTTTCGTTTATGTCTAGTATTTGAAACTTATCTTTGACAGTGCGTTTCTTATCAAAGTGCTTTATTATTCCTTCTTTATTACATGCGTAATTGCATGAAGACTTGCTAGGTTTTTATCTTTTTTCATGCGTATCTATTTTATAAACTTATTGAACGCTTCTTGACGTATTCTAATTGCATGTATAATTATTTCTCCGCTGAATACGCGTTCTATTATTGGAAGATATGCGTACTCGCATTGATTAAAGTTAATTGCGGTCCATATACAGGGTGTTAAATGTTTGCTATTTACATAATGTGCAAATTATTTATTTTCTTGCTAAATAAATGCAGTTTTCTGATTCCTATTGCGATTTACAGTTACTACGCAACCCTTACGACTCAATACACCCCTAAACAACCCCTTTATCACAGCTATATATATATATATATATATATATATATATATATATAATAGTAGAATTGGTAACGACCTTGCTTCTTTAATAGTATATAACTTTATGGGTTTTAGGTTATTTATATATATATATATATATATATATATATATATATATATATATATATATAATATATATCGCCTGGTTTTTACTGTTATATTGTGGATTGATGTATCATTTTCTGTATATGGATGATTCTGTTAATTTTTTAATATATTGTTCATTTTAGAAATGTTGATTTTTGTTAGGTTTTTGTAAATGATCTAGGAACTAAGTGTAACAAAATCCAAATAGTTGTAAAACTAATAACTGCTACCTTTTATGTCCATTTTGACCAACAACAATTATGATATATGCTTTAGGTTTTCCGTGAATTTAAATTGGTATGACTTGCATCAGAATCGCCACTTCTAAGAATATTGCTAGCATTATCTGAAGGAAGTGTTTTTTCATCTTTATTTTGGCAGTATTAACCATTATTATTTGTTTTTGTCTTCAAATTGTGAAAGTTATTTTATCATAACTGCTGAACTATCTTCAATATCAGATTGTATTGCAGCCACTTGGCTAGTATTGGAGTACGACTTGGTAATGTTTCTTTCTATGCTGATTATAAAGAAGAATCATATCACGATTGTGCAATCCTATTTTTTTGTTATTTAAAGAATTCTGTTTTGTTATTTTCTGTGAGATCTGGTGGTTATATAGAGTGCCTCGTATACAAAAGGATAACATTGCTATATCAGAAACAGTAAAAAACACAATGAAATAATGTAATGAAGATTTGATAACACAATGCTATTCAAAATTTTAGATCAAAAATTTTTTACTTTTCCATTTTTGAATATTTTTTGAAATAGAATTGATAGAATCAACAAACGAAAAATTACTCTTTTTCTGTTTTGCTTGTATAACTTGAGAACGCCATGAGAGTGTCAATTTTTTGAACCATTTTAATATACTTCAAAGTAGGCCACTTTTTCCGTTTAACTGACTCTGTATTTCTTACGGTTTTTAATATAGCAATTTCATTCCTGTGAATATGAGACTATATATATATATATATATATATATATATATATATATATATATATATATATTGTAACATTTTATTTTCCACTCGTTGGATAGAAGTGAAGCTTTACTTGTTCGCGGCTAAGTCTGGGAATTACCCCAAGGGTGAGCAATGAGAAAGGGCGTGGGGATGGTCTAAACTCTACAATAAGCTAACATAAAAAGAAAAAGGGAAATTGAGCGCCACTGTATCTATATGGATGATAACACAAGAAATTCAATACTCCTATGAGAAGATACAGAAACTCGTGGGATATAAGCACCATAAAAAACTTACAACTTAATGAACTAACAAATCTGGAAACCTATGGAACATACTTACAACCTCTTCAATCTCGATGATCCTGAAAGAAAAAGTACACAACAAATTTTCTATTAAAAAGACACTGTTTGTGCTTTTTAATAAAAAAGCATACTAATAATTACGGGTGGATAATGTTGAGATTACCACACCAAAGATATTTGAATCAAAAATGAATACCTAGAACAAATCAATCGTAACATATCTGTGTTTTTAAATTACTTCAACATTCGTCTAATTTCATTATTCACAAAATTTATTTTCTTTAAAAAAATTTATTAAAATTAATTGTGCATGGAATAAAAAAGTTAAGACCGAAAATGAAATTTAATATAGTTTCTCTCTTTTCGTTTTTTTTTCTAATATGATTACAAATACGAAATAATAAAATTGAATTCTTTATAAATCTGTGTTGACATAACAAGACCTTAATTTTAATAATATTTCATAACAAAATTTCTGATACCAAATGGACAGATCTGTTTATTGGTTTACATGTATTTCACATCAGTTTAATTTATTTCTTTAAAAAAAATTTAAATCACGTGCAGCTAACTTGGATAAATAACATTTCAACTTATTCAAGTATAATGACCTTATTAAAATTTGACATCTGTAATGAACTTTTTTAAAAAACAGGAAATGGACTTTAGAATCACAATATTTTAACACATGGATGCTCCGCGTGTCTTACAAAATTATTTTAATAGTATTTCTTAACAATTATATTCCACGTTGTTCTTCGTGCACAAAATTTAGTATAATTAAACAATCTTTGATTACAATTTTATGTGAGCACTTTCAAAGTCTCACAAACATAACAAAAGAAAGGTTTGATACCTGTTTTTAATGAAGCTGTTACCCCTAGTTATCGAACTGCGAAGCACATTTTCTGGAATCCGCTTACTAACTTGTAGCAACAAAACATCGAACAAAAGCTGTAATTTCTTAATAAACGAACGTTGTCCCAAACTCTTTACATGTATTTCTAGTTACTTCAGGCGCGTTAACAAATAACAAATACCGACTCGAACCATTTTTAAACTACCACAACACGCCTATTCTGAGGCACCACTTATGAAAAACTTGGAAGCCTATCTGTATATGATGCAGTCTGGACTACATTCTCAAATACAATGGCTGACTTGGTTATTCATTCCGAGCAAGTAAGGAACGGCTCATCTGTTTTGCGCGTCACCTCGTGACCGTATTCACGCAAGCGCTATCCTAATTTTATCGACTGAAAGGATATAATCCGCCTGTGGATTAGGCAACGCAAACGACTAGTTCCCTTTTAAATATGTTTTCTGAGTGTATATTATTATTAAATATTTCTGGATAAAGCATTTAAGCTAATTAAACGGTCATGATTTCCTGTTCCATTGTGGAATTGTTTCTTTCAGATATAACAGTATCAAATACAAGAATCAAATATCACAGACTAAAAATGCACAGATGTGATTTTTCCAAAAACAGTGCTACATAATATATATTCGTTACAATATATATATATATATATATATATATATATATATATATATATATATATATATATAGGTATAATATTATTGTTTGAGTACATCTGTTTACGTGTACTAGTTTATCACTGTTTTGTGTTTCTTTTATTATTCTATCAATAATGATACTAACATTATTTTTATTTGTTTGGTTACTAAATTCTTTTTCATTACATATTTCTGTCAATATTTGTTAGTGTCTTAGGATTTTTGTTTTATATTAGTAGTTTTATTAACTGAATTGTTTGCAACCTCTTGAAGAAGGTTCTATACATAAGTAGTAAATTTATTCTTCTGTGGACCATATATCCTGTGGGGTACTTGAAATTTAAATTATGATTACTGGAAGTAATAGAAAACACCTTTACAGTTTTTACATAATTAAATTACTATTGTTCTTATTTTCCAGTGTCAAGTCTATATGAATTATCTCATTAAAAAAATTGTTACTCTAAAAGAAATACATAAATGGGATGAAGTATGGGATTCTCAATTTATTTAGTAGGAATTTATTTATCAGATGTTAAATTGTAATAATTTGTTGATTTATGTTTAGTTCTTTAAACACCTTCAGGCACATGCTACTATAAATTAGTATATAGGAGAATTGTAAGCATGGTCTTGTGGTGTTAGTTATCCAGTTATTTTTAATTGTGTTCATATATGTCAAAGTGCTTACGCTGTTATTTCTATAAATTTCAATTTTTTTCTGTCTTTTGTTCTATTATAGTCTTAGCACCTACTAATATTGTTTTTATTTAGATTTAACTACATGTCTTTCCTTCATTTTCAACTTATAACCAAGTAAAATACTATATGAGCTTGTCAGTGATCTGCATTTTTTATAGCCATCAATGGTAGTAGTTCTGTACATACCTGTCTGATATCAGTGCGTTTCATTGTTGTAAGGCTGTCATTGCACAATTTGAAAAAACGTTTGGCGCAATCAGGGTAAGGGTCGTTATAATTAGCACCACTGTTGTACCCTCTTAGGTGGCTTTGCTCGTTGTAGATAAAACTTTGTAATCGTGTGTTGCTTTTGTCTGCTAGATTATATAGTACTCCATCAACCATGATGAAAAGTTTTTAGCTGTAGGAGTGTGCGTTTGTTACAATTGGCTGATAGTATCGTGCAAATGTGCATTATGTTGTAAAAACCCTATTAATGTTAGGGAAGTATATTTTTGTACGGTCAGCTATTAAACTGTTAATTATAATTGTGGGATCTATTTTTGGGATATGTTTAATTTTAAATTTTAATGGGATTCCACAATGCGAAGTGTGATTTAAAAATAGTAATAAAATATTTCAAGTGATACGATTTTAGACTAAAATGAGAAAAGAAATGTTAACTTTTTATACCGCATAAAGTTAGATATTTTAGGGTATAAGATAATTGCCGTGTTTGTGTTAGTAGATCATGGTTGAGTAGGAGTGTCCCCGCTTTTGCAGTCAATCCTTGTGGAAGTACAAATTACCTGAATGTAATAATGGTGTTGTAGTTTGTCGGATGCAATGTATAATAGTGTGTTCCTTTCGCTGTTTTTCGATTATAATATTAACTATTGGAAAGTGTTGAGTGATGAGAGGGTAGTTTATGTCTGTTTATAGTGTACTGTAGTAGGACAAGGGTTTGGGGCAGTTAGCACTTCCGTCAGTTTTTATACAAACAGTTGTGACGATTGTGCTGTGTTGTTATTTATCATAACCTAATTTGTTTCTTGGCTGTAATATTGCAATATATATATATGTATAAGAAAGGTTGTTACAAATTTCATGGTGATATATCTGAGTGAGTACAAAAGTTACTGCCCCTATCCACTTGTCTCTTCCTTTACATTTATTATTATTAATTATAATTACTAACATTTATTATAAAAGATTTATACAAGCAATATCAGAGTTCTCAAAAGTTTATTTCTTATATATAATGGTTGTTGTATTTTATTTTATATTATAAAATATGTTGTGTAATTTGCTAACTAAATTTTTCCTGTTATCTGCATAACAAATGTACTTTGTGCCAGCTGTTATTTTTCTGGTTTACTTATTGAAGAAGTTAACAAGATAATCACCTGGATAACAGGAAGAATGTGTTTAAAAAACAAACAAAACTGGATATATCATTTATTATATCTTCTACTAGAGTACCTATTTGGAATCGCTGAAAAGCCTACAAACTTATTAAACTTTACAATTAATATTCTTATATATTAGGTTATAGGATATAAGTAGATTAGCATTACAAGGCATTGCGAGACCATCACTCCCTTTTTTGTATTTGTTAACTCTTAACTGTAAGTCAGTCAAAATTAAATTTACGTAGGAAATGTTATTTATTTGTAATAGTATATTATTGCATCTATATGGTTATGTTAGGTTTAAGACTATTATTTAAATCATTAGAAAATTGACGTTTGTTGTACGTGTTGGAAGGGCAATGTTTTGTGAGGCGCTGATAAGTGAAGATACATTATGTATATGAATAAGCGTGCAAATTTGGAATATATCATTATATTATATGATATAGATATGATCGAGCTTTTTGATGGCTTTTTTTATAAGTAAGATTATGAAGATTTTTAAGAGCATAATAAATATAACCATTCAATTAGTTGTTTTATTACAAAGTGTTTATTAGTTTGTTATGTACATTTTTTATCCCAAAAAAACTCGCTAATATAGTCCACAAGGAATTCTGTTTCGGTAAAATGCTGAAAACTTTGACTGTACAAACAAACATTGTTACAGACTAATTCAGTGAAACAGATGATGTAAGTGTTTGAAGATGGTCCCAGAATGCTACTGGGAAGTATCATGGATGCCACCTAGCCTTGCAGGGTTTTCAGGGAGAAGCCCCGAAAAGAATAACAGGAAGGTACCAACACCTGAAATCAGGAGACTGAGTTTAGCTTAAAATTAATCTGAGAAATTATTAAGTACGCCCTCGTTTAAACATAAAACAAACTTCAACCATAAGAACACATAGACCTATTTAAAACTACTAGCTGAAAGGACCCAATGTGCCCCTAAAATTAAAAGGAACCAATTTAGTAGGGTGTTATCTGAAGATTATTGAATACCTTCAATTTGTTCGATAACCTATTCTCAAAGGTAGCGAACCTACTCAAGTTACATGTTGATTGATTGGTTGGTAAAGTACAAAGTGCTCTATTTAAAATGGATCAGCCCTTCATATATTAGTTCTATTAGTTCTAGACATTTTCGGCAAACTTCGGACAGAGAATTAAACTACAAATTGATGTTAGTTTTGCCGTTTTCTTTATTTAGTATATATATATATATATATATATATATATATATATATATATATATATATTGCTATGATAACGCTGCACCACGATGTAATGAACGTCCAGTTTCTTGCTGTCCGCCGCCGCTCTTTTAATATCCTAATTTTAATTATGTCACGGCTAGCTCAGTCTAATTCACACAACGTTACGATAACAAATAATTTACCCCCCTTTTTCTAATACTTTTCCTATTTTAATGAGAAAAACGAAATCGACTAATGTTTTTATAATGAGAAAGCAAATATTATCTACACTTCACAGTTTAATATATTGTACTATTACACAAAATTAATCCCTGAATCAAATAATCATACTTAAATTGTTTATCCCCAAAAATTATAGCTCCCTTTCCTTAAGTTACAGCTAGCAAAAATGACACTATATCTTACTGGAAAATTTCTGAACGTTCAAAACCTTTTTCCTCTTTACGTAAATTTTCACATATAAAAAGATTTTTGTTGACTCTTTACAAAATATTCAGGTATGATAAAATATAGTCAATGTTCAAAATAAAAGAAAATAATGCCTTATGTTAGATAGCTCTGACCTGTAGTTTTCCTTGTGCGTCTTTCTTTGTTCTTCCTGGATCTGCTACTGCGTGCAGTGGATCAGCATCCCTTGATTACCTTTGAGTTGCTTCATTCACTCCTTAAAACAATGCTCTGTTTTATGATCCCTCGCGTGGATTTAAACCAATAATTTTATTCAGACTTCTTCCCAATTTATTTAGTTTCCAAATTTTACCCCGTTTAATCAATAATTCCAATTTACCCAGTCTTACTTGGATTTATTTAGATTTACCCCGTTGTTTCTTAGAGTTTCTTAGATTTGCATCGAGTTCCTTATGGTTTCTTAGAGTTGCTTAGAGTTTCTTAGATTCACTTAGAGCCGTTTTCCAGCAAATGGTAAACTTGTATTATGAACATCACGTTCACAAATATTTAATTATTCAATTTCACTCCTTGCGTAAGTTTTTGACTCTAAGCGACGTGAACTGTTCTTGGTTTGAATGAATCCTGTCTGCTTATCAAATTCGCCTGTTATATAAGCACCGCCCCACCGTCAACACTCTTTTCTTGGTTTTTGTAGGCAACCGGTTGATAACAACAAACAAGAACCTGGACGTTAGTTCCTGGAAAACTACTTCTAACATATTTCGGACTATCCTCCAATCTAAGCGATCCAGTCCGCAGCCGAGTTTGGGCACCGCTAGTCTCGTTACTCCATCTTCCATCTTCTGAGCTTTAAGATTCAGCAAAGCCTCCCATAGATGTCCATAACTAGGTCTCTGCCATGAAGAATTTTTGGTGACCAGATAGTAAACATAACGATTTTTATCTTGAAGAACCAAAGCTTTTCCTACAGTTGGCTGCTGTTGTACTAATTCATCCACACAACCAAACTTTTTCTTGAAAACAATAGCTATCCCTCTTGACATTTCCAGATCTTGAGCTACGCAATGTGCAAGGGAATACTCTTCTGGTGCTCTAAACAGATCTTGCTGTTTTTAACAACAACGGCAAATCTCGCCTTAGCGGAACCACCATACGCCGCCATAAAACTCTCAAAATCTACATTTGGCTCACGATTAATAACTCTTCGAACACCATTCTCATTACTCGAGTCCTCTTGGTTGTTGCCAGTGTAAGATGTTAAACGGTCAAAATGCACCACTTTTGGTTTACCACGGGGAGATCTTGTAATCCGGTACACTACATCATTAAGTCTTTTCAACACTTCGTACGGGCCTTCCCATTGTCTTTGTAATTTTGGCGACAATCTACGCTTTCTATGTGGATTGTACAACCACACTAAAACTCCGGGTTGATAACCACCTTCTTGTACTCTCGTGTCGTATTGTGATTTCATTCGATCGCTTGCTGCCTGGATTTTTTTCGTTACGTTTTCGTGAATGCTATTTGTTCTTTCACGAAGCTTACTAACGTAATCTTCACCTGCGATCTTTTCTCCAGGTTTAAATCCAAACTGAAAATCACATGGTAGCCGCAATTCACGTCCAAACATCACGCAAGCGGGAGAGTATCCTGTGCTGTCATGTACCGAAGATCTGTACGCCAGTAGGAACAAATGTAAATATTGGTCCCAGTCTCGTTGATGTTCAGCGACAACTATGGCTAGGTACTTTCCTAACGTCTTGTTCATTCTTTCAACCATTCCATCCGATTGAGGATGAAATTGCGTGGTTCTAGTTTTTCTGATTCCAAGATGCTTGCAGACGTTTTGAAACAACGCTGATTCGAAGTTTCGACCCTGATCGGAGTGAAATTCCAACGGAACTCCAAAGCGACAAAACAACTTCCTCACTAGTACATCTGCAACCGTCTCGGCTTCTTGGTTAGGTATAGCAAACGCCTCCGGCCATTTAATAAAATAATCCACTGCAACCAAGATGTATTTATTTCCTTTCTCTGATTCAGGAAACGGGCCAGCTATATCAATGGCCACCCTCTCAAAAGGATTCCCCACGTTATACTGTCTCATTGGGTATTTTCGTTTTGTGACCGGGCCATTTCCAGAGGCACACAACTTACATTTCCGGCACCACTTTTTCACATCTTCTTTGCAGTTCACCCAATAGAATCTTTCTCTCACTCTTTTGAGAGTTATTTTCTCGCCAAAGTGCCCTCTGGAAATGCCATCGTGCAAGTGCTGCAACACTTCCGGCACTCTGTTTCCCGGCACTATCACTTGAAGTCTCTCAGTGCCATCTTTACATTCCAGGCGTCGTTTCAAGATTCTATTTCCAATCACCAAGGAGTCCCACTGCCTTCAGGCTCCTAATTGAAATACTAATTTCTTCCCAAGCTGGTCGTTGTTCTCTATTTTTCCACTCCATAATACGTCCCAATTTGGCGTCATTCTCCTGGTCTTCTCGTATTCTTTCGGATTGCCAAGTATCATCGGTTACCCTCATTTTATGAACGGCACTTATTTTCTCTTCCATCTTGCAGCAATGATTGCAGTCTGCCGGACAAGGTCTCCTTGATAGAGCGTCTGCATTCCGATGACTAGTTCCTACACGATGCTCTGTGTCAAAGTCATATTCCTGCAGCCGCTCTATCCACCATTCAACTTGCCCTTCAAGATTTCAAAATTGCAGTAACCATTTTAGTGCAGCATGGTCTGTTCTCAACAGGAATATACGGCCGTATAAGCACTTATAAAAGTGCTCTACGGATTTGACGACGGCCAACAGCTCCCTTCTTGTTACACAATAGTTCCTTTCTGGCCACGACATGACCTTGCTGAAATACTCAATAATTTTTTCTTGTCCGTCCTGCACTTGAGAAAGAACGCTTCTTATAGCTGTGTTACTGGCATCGGTATCCAACACAAATTTCCCCTCCATCCGTGGATAACTCAAAATTGGTGCTGTAACTAGCAGCCGTTTCAGTTGTTCAAATGCACTGTGGCAGTCGTCATTCCAATCATATTCCTGACCACCTTTCGTTAACGGTTTGGCAATGTTCGCAAGCCCTAGTATAAAACGTCGGTAATATGTGCACAATCCTACAAAACTGCGTAGTTGGTGTATATCTGCTGGTGTAGGCCACTTTTGTACCGTTTTTATTTTGTCAGGGTCAGCTCTTATTCCGGTCTCCGAAACGACATATCCTAGGTGTTTCACCTCTTTTACAAATAGGTGACACTTCTTGAAGTCCGATGTAAGGTTTGCCCCGCGTAATCTTTGGAATATCTCTTCTACGTTTTTAAGGTGTTTTTCAAAAGGCCCGCCTAACACTATCACGTCGTCTAGGTACACCAAACTTGTTTTAGGACAGTTCACGCAGAATCGACTCCATCAATCGTTCAAAAGTAGCAGGGGCATTGCATAATCCAAATGGCATGACCTTGAACTGCCATAATCCAGTTCCAATTGTAAACGCAGTTATTTCTTTATCGTTTGGCTCCAAGCCTATCTGCCAGTATCCGCTTTTCAAGTACAAGGTCGAAAACCATTTAGATCCGGATAGAGTATGTAATGTGTCATCAATTCTGGGCGAAGGATAGCTGTCTTTCTTTGTCATATTGTTAAGCTGCCGGTAGTCTACACAAAACCTTGTCGACCCATCCTTTTTTCTTGACAAGCGCTAGCGGGGATGTCCATGGACTATTCGAGGGTTCAATCACTCCCTGTTCTTCCATATCGGTGATAATTTGCTTGGTTTCCTTACGTTTTGCCAAAGAAAGCCGCTTGAGGTGTTGTCTTATCGGTTGCGCATCTCCAGTATTGATCTTATGTTGCACAACATTCGTCCTTCCTTTCTCACTATCATCCAGAGCAAACACACCTCGATATCGTCCGACCAGTTCTTTTACCTTGCCCAGTTGGTCGCGGTTTAATCCTTGACACGAAGGTATCAACATATCCAGCAATTTCTGTGAGTACCGTTGGCTGGTTTATCTTTCGTGTCGTCCACACAACGTTTAATATGGCATACTGGAATGCAACTTCCCACAATCATGTCTTTCTTCAGGGTCACCGTATGCGAATTAATGTTAAACACCCTTACTGGTATCATATTTCGAAACTTTACCACTGTTCTTCCAATCAGTAATCCCTCCTGACCCATTCGCGATTTAGTTGCTTCTATCATGCATATTTGTCCTTCCCGGAGCGTACCATCCGGCCGTTCCATTACTATCATTTCCGCCTTTTCAGGTATTTTCATATTACAAATCATTCAAACCCGCATCGTCTGGTTACTCGTCCCTTGAAATGGAATCCCATCGTCATCTATCCGTAGCACATCTTCCTTCATCTTCACATGAAACCCATATTCTCTCATGAGAACCATTCCCAAGATCACTTCTTCTGTAATTTCAGCTACCAACACCCGATGATTAATTAGTTTGTCTCCAATTCCCAACGAATTCCCAACCAAATCTGGTCTCAGAATAGTTCTTGTCCTCCTTTCCACATAATCGGACAACCCACCTTAATTCTACCATCTTAAATGCTGTCCGATCCCACGAGATCACAAATAAATTCCGGGGTACGTTGGCTGTACGTTCGCCCCACGTATTGTTCTAATTTTCC
The DNA here is from genome assembly GCA_036346225.1 of Platerodrilus igneus. Taxonomy (NCBI): domain Eukaryota; kingdom Metazoa; phylum Arthropoda; class Insecta; order Coleoptera; family Lycidae; genus Platerodrilus; species Platerodrilus igneus. The sequence continues at coordinate 800,796 of JARFIW010001052.1, read as the reverse complement.
TGCTTTCAACCGGTTGTTTTTTGGTTAACACTTCTGTATATACCAATTTACCCGTTCCCAACAGACCCTTCCCGCGGTGTTGTCTTTCAAGCTTTTTGCCTTTTGCTTTTCCACCGGGTTATTTCTTCTTGCTTTCGGATTCCATTTTCAAACAACCGAACTTTGTACTTTCCTGTGTATGTCTATTAGCTCTTCAAATTCAAGCCATACCATGGCATCAATATTTTCCTTGTAATTTAGCCCTGTATTTCTCCATTTTAACGATCCACAAATTTTGTTCAGGAAGTTTTGCTCCGTTGGGTATGCCAATTAACTAATCTGGCTGTCAGTTTCAAATTCGCAGATTTTGGTCTTCTGCGACGGTTCTTACGTGCTGGTAAATTTCGTGTTAAAACCGTTTTTTTGGTGATCGGGTCGTTTGCAAGAGTTAAGAACTTCTCCCGTGGGCCCTTTAAGGTGCTTTTCTTTTTCAAACCATTGATATTCCAGCTTCAAATTGTTTCAAAAGGGACTGGTGTTTTACCTGTTGTGTTGGTTTACTTTAAATTTAAGGATTGACCGTTCTTTCCATCTTTTATTTTGGTTTCTATTTACCTTGGTTTCTAATTAAGTCCCGTTGTTAGGAAACATTTGTTCTTGAGCCCATCACATCTTGCCATTTCTTCAATTTCTTCCAACTTTTGCTCAACGTTTTACCTGTTCATGAAACTTTCTTTAAGAAGGACTTTCCTTAATCTTTGCAAGTGTTTTCTTAAATTTTTTTTCCCTTTTTCACAACTTTTCTTTAAGGGTTAATTGTTCAATATACTATGTTTTCATTTAGTGTCACTTTATTTAGCCGATCTCCTCCTTTTCCAGCCTTATCGAATGTTTATTTTTATGTTTTTATCAACCCTTTTTTGAAATTTTGTTCCGAAAAGGTATTACACTTGTTCATTAATAAATTTAGGGTCATTGGCCAACCCCAAAAACCCCCAAAATGGAAGTTAAATTGTTCTTAACTCCCTGAAAAACCCTATTTTCCCATTATTAATAGGGTAAAATCAAGAAACCCACCCCACATTTCCCCAGTCCCATTTCCCCACCTCTCCAAAATTTTCCGCTAACCATTTTTCTTTAGATAAACCTATCTTAAATTTTTATTTTCGAATAAAGGATTACCTACTTGAACCAAAAAGTTTTCTTGACACCATTTTTTACCACAACCAAATAGTTTTCTTTTCTCCATTGACCGGATAAACCATTTGTTTGGTATCAACAAATTAGATTTTCCCACCTGAACCAAAATTTTTCGATACATCACCCCGAGGATACCCTATTTTAAGTTTCTTATGAGCACTTTTCCTTCTTAAAATTTTTTTCTCGATACATTTTTACTTAGAATTTTTGCAGAATTGAATCTCCAGATTTAAAATCGGTATCCTTAAAATTAATTTAAGCTCCAAACCTCTAAATTTTTTTTGTTTATAACAAAACTAACTATTTTTTTTCTACCTTGCACTTTGAGATAAATTTTGTTTGGATAATCTATTAGATTTTTTAGATGAATCTCAAAATTTTTGAAATCACCCCCAAAGGGACTACCCTCATTTTAAATTTTGTCAAATAATTTATAACATTTTTAAACTTCCTTTAACCCAATAATAAGAACCAAAAGTTTAATAATTTATTTATCCGATTTACAGTTTAATAAACTAATTACAATTTTACAAAGTATTTTTTTGTGTAGCCGAATCCAAGCAGGTTAACCTGTAACAAAAAAGATTAATGGGTTGTTTAAATAGACCTGTAAAAAAAGAGATTAAAGTAAAAGAGGAAACTGTTTTCAGTCAATAAGACATATTGTTGTTAATAACAATATGTTTTACCGTCCGGCGAACCACGGGAGGTAAACACATTCGCCGGGAAAAAGGAAATTTTAAGGATGGGGAGGGTAGATATGCTTATAACTAACACATACTATATAACAATAAAATATAAACAACTACTAATATCCTTATGCCCCATGCATATGTGGAATCTCCCGGGATGACGTACCTTGTCATCTTCGCCGATAAACTAATTTTATTAATTAATTGGGTGTAAAATGGTGTTTTTACTCCGAATAATACCATCTATCATGAGGGCACCAAATTATTATGCACAATGTCCTTAAAACTATCACACTAATCCCGCCACCACAACGGATACCCCCTTATCTTTTTAACGTGTCCTTCTCACTAAGAATGCAATAGGATTTTGCCGGTTCCAACAAATTGTAAACCAATCGCCAACTCGTCTTTAACTTCCAAACTTTTTGTTAAAGGGATATTGTATTTGTTGTTGAGGGTATCACTAGTGTCAAATTGTTAATGTTTGCACTAATTCACTATACAAGTCTTTTGTTTCAACTATAACTAAAGAGTCGTTCTGTATAAAGTAGGAAATTTCTCCATACAAAGCATGGTTTTAATGAAAATCATACATGAGGGTCTTTGAAAATCTAAATGAAAAACCTGCATATATGGGTTTTTTAATACTTTACCATCCATCTGTATAATCCAAATCCCCCACACTAAACAACTGTTAAAGTTAGGTTTAGCTATTAGTCCACTCGCGCACAACTTTTTCCCTCGTGTTCCCACCGCGGACCAAATTTTACATCAACCTTTGTCCACGTTCTCCATAGTTTTACCAAAACCGCATTGTTCATAAGTTTGAAAATCTTTTCAAACGCGTTAGTCAGAAGTACGGAGACGTGTTAAATCAATGTAAGGTTTACCACGGTGATTGCTCAACTCCAACACACGGTGAACTGTAGTTAATTGAGACCTTCGCAGAGCCTGTTGAAGTGTTGGTAATGGATTACATATTTCTTTTTCAAAAAGTGTGGTGAGTAGCGGGTCCTGAAACGGGTTGGGGAACCATGGTTCGGGACAGAAAGGCAAGTCGTTATGCGATCCTGAAGTGTTGTGGGTATGAGATCAACCTCAATGTACCCTTTTTGTGCGTTGGGGATATTAAAATTTATTTTTTAGGTGGTTAACCTGGTCGTGTTTAACCACCTGAAAACCCAAGGGGTTTGGTTGACCATAGCCCATCCATATAGGTTGTTGGCATCAGGTAGTCAAGTACTGGAGGGTTCACTGGGTTGTACCCTCCATATATTTTGTTGGCGGCATACCGAGCTCACTGAGTGAACCACCCTAATGCCTTTCTTAATAAAATGGTGCATATCAACATCGGTTAATAACTCAACTTCACCTCAGTGTGTTTAACATTGCATCAAACCAAAAGGAGCTGTCACGTACTGAGCCGGGTCAGATTGGTTTTTGCAAACGTTTCTGAAATTTTCAAAAGTCTGCCAAAGTAAACTCGTTTTAAATACAGATCGCTGTATTCACCCAAGTTTCGATTGAATTTCCTCCACACCTTCTGGCTGTTTATAATCCGCATCGAATAGCCGTGGTGTCGTTGAAGAAAGCATGTTTTGGGGAAAGAGGTTTCATTAATACAAACTTTCACGAGTGTACGGGAAAACACCTTTCCTGTCAGCAAACTACCGTTCTGAGAAAAATTTTATCTCAACAAACTGTTAGGTTCAAATTCTTCGTCAACTTATCCAACGATGATGCCATAAAACGAAGCGAATCTAAAACGCACAAGGGAATTATCGGTTTCATCATTTTTCTTCTTCGGTTCTTCGCCATATAACCTCCAAACTTTTTGTAACGATACGAACCGCTCCTTATTTTGGGATACCGTAACCTTCTTTTGCCCAACTCTTTCACAATAAAATGGGAATCATACCCTTAAATTGTGGAATAACCGGATAAATTTGGACCGGTATTGAAGTTGCATTGGCGATGTGTGCGAAGCGGAACTTTCCTGAGGTGGCAGTGATCCCTCACCTCTCCCAAAGGCCTCAGATGCCCAATCTCAACCATTGGAAAACAACTCCTAGAGGTTCCAGGGCATGGGGAAGTTTGTTTTAAATTTTTCCCAATCTGGGCCTTCCTCCTTCAACTTTTCCATAAAACTTTAGCAGCTTCAGGTCCCTGTACAGGTCAAACTTGTTAAACGAGTCATCGTATGAACATTTGATATAGTATGCAAAACTGAAGGGTTCGTGGTGTTGTGTGCTGTTGGTGAAGGAAGAGGTGGGATCCGGAACTGCAGCTAATAGGCTTCAACACACTTTCAAGTCAGCATAAATCACGAACGGTACCCGCATTTGCTTGTGCACGTCGTAAACTCGAGGATGTTGTTAAAGTGGTTCGGCATCTTTGTAGCAACCACGTTGCAGTCTTGTTGGAGTGTTGTCGTAATTTGTCTTCGGATGGAAGAACACCAAGCATCCATCGCAAATCCATTTGGGGTGTGGTCAGAGAGATCTGCTTACCCACTAGCTTCCCCAAATCCTTTGATCCAACAGTAGTGGGACTTGCATCCATCCTGAATGTACAGCAGGTTGACATGCCGATCCCTTTTATTAGCGGTGAAATGTAGGGTCCAACGATGGACTTGCCTTCCACCCCAAAGACGTTAATGCTTATGCTTCTGCTCCTCGAACCTGGATGTCCTTTATGGGCATCGGGAACGTAGTCCTGTCACGTCGAGTCGGTGCTGTAATGCGGGTAGCTACTGACCCTTTGCGGATTGTGAGCATCATGGGTGAAGGCAGCCACAAACACCAGGCAAAACATGCATTGTCTTGGTTCTGGATGTTAAACGGCCCTTATCCTGAACCCATTTGGGAAGCTCGATGTAGAGGACCCGCATTGGTTTTACTTGTTAAATTTTAAAAACACCTGTTTCAGAGTCCATCCTAAAATTTAAAAATTAGAAAAATTAATAATTGTAGAAACTAACCAGAATCACGTTCTTGGAACTCGTCCGACTTAGCGACATCCTCTCCCAAAGGTGTTGTAGACCGCTTCCAGGTCACTGGAGGAGGTGACCACAACATTTCGGGTGTTGAAAGATTTAACATCTTCAACACCCTCTGGCACCATCTTGGTGTAGCCACCAAACAACTCGCAATTAACCTTGAGGGAGGTGTGTATAGCCAGCTGTTCCCCGACTAAGGTTATGAACCTCTCCTTTTCGATAGAAAATCCAAAGACCTAAAATACAAACTAAGCAAACACAAAATACTTATAAAAAAACCACTAGTATTAGCATTTTTAATTCTGTATGTAGCGATTCGAGTTTTGAACGCGGTTGCTACTACTTCTACCCCCATCCAGGACCGACTAGCAGCGGTCTTGTGTTCGTTCGGCGTTGGTGGGCTGCCATTGACAACGTCCACATTCCCCACATCTCCGCGACTTCTTGGGGCAGGTCCCTCAACGGTTGGTGCAGCAGGTCGTTTGACCCCGGATGGGCCTGCAACGGGGACAGCCACACCATGTTTGGCTCGTGCCGTTTTAGGTTCCTTCCGCGAGAAGGATGCCGGGCATGCATCGCAAAACAAGCCCTTTCTGGTTTCGGAACAAACCCATGTTGCTGGAGCGATGTCTCTTCAAATGATCGTTTCGGAAAAGCCACCCCGCAGACGTTCACACGAATGATGCCATTTTCTATAAAGAAATTAAAACTGGTCAAAGACTTTTAACAGTTGTAACTAGCCGAAGACTAAACAGAACTGAATTTAATTGCACGGTGCTTTTATACCCTTTGGTATAATTAGCTACTTTACTTTTAAAAACCCAGCGTCGTTTAACCTTGAGTAACATTCCATACCAGTCTAATCACACCAGTAAAACCTAATATTCTTAACTAACCTTGAATCGGATTACAAACTAGTTCATGCCTGTCTGTAACATACTGCAAATGATAATGAGGAGCATGCGCAACAACAACCCTGAAACATTTAAAAGGATGATCTGCATAGGATTCCTTCTCAGTCATCTCAGTGAAATCAGTGCAAAGCAATGGAGTCTGCAGGTGTTAATGATGCACAAGTTTCGTATACCGAAAATCTGATTAATAAGTTTACGATAGTTTAAGTGAATTGGGTGAACACCCTCATAATGTGGAAATTGGGTTTGTTATAAACCAGAGAATAAAACCCGTATTACGATTGGTGTGTAGCAAGAAATATTGTGGCAGCCATGTTCTGGAATTGACATACGAAAATTGGTTAGCATTTAAAACAAGTGGAATTTCAAATCAACGTATTTTCTCGTGACGTGCTAAACACTCGATTAAATGGTGACCCGAAATGGAAGATCTACACATACAACTAGGAGGTCCGTTCTTTATCACTCTGTCACCAGTGTCTGGATCAACCGAGAACGAAACGTTCCAGTTAAAAATAATAATGGGGATAGCTCGATAGTTATAAATGAATTGGAGTGCCGTAAATATTCCATATGCGAGAGTTGTTTGAGTATCAACTTAAACAGTTGGAAAGTCGTGACTTCCCAGCATTATACAGGAATTAGTAGGGTTTGTTGCTAATTCTAATTTAAATGATTGCGATGGTTTAATACTATGACTGAAGGGAGAAACGAATTAAAATCTTGATTGAAGGCGAAGTTCGAATTGGCAATATTTTATTCTACAACGAATTGAATCAGAGCGCCCTAAATGCTTTGGAGCTGGTTATATGTTTTCCGATATATTTGTGCAGACGTGATACGTACAAGAACATTAGTGGAAATGTTTAGACGTTTAAATTTGTCGGAATCTGAAGATTCTGTTATGGTGATAACTAGAAAGAGTATTTTATAAAAGACAGTCCAAGAGACGTGGATGTAAATGTATTGTTATTATAAATATATTGTAAATTTTTGAAAAAGTATAAATAGACTCGTTGTTGTTTATTTATTTAGTATAGTTTGAGATTTTTGAGTAAACACATGATTATCTGTTCTGGAGGGTTTAATCAACAGCGCTATAAACAGGTTACCGTTTGAGCTGCATATTCCAGGTTATCAGTACTGCGGTCCTGGTACAAAGTTGGATGAGCGCTTAGCAAGAGGTGATCCTGGAATAAACGAATTGGATAAATTGTGTAAAGACCACGACATTGCATACTCCAAGTACCCCGACGATCTTCCAGCCAGACACCGAGCAGATAAAATTTTAGAAGAAGAAGCCTGGGGAGAGTTAAGTCTAAAACGCAAAGTTTGGGGAAAAAGCTGCAGCTTGGTTTGTGACAAACGCTATGAAAGCGAAGAGAAAATGGGTATGGGTTTAAAGAAGAAAATAAGTTTTAAAGGGGATTCTTGAAGAAAATACGCTCCGCAATAGACCGAGTTGGTTCCGACAACTTGAAAAAGCTGTTAGATGTTGGTATTCTAATTGGTAAAAAATCATAAAAGGAGCGGGTGGGAAAACAAAATTAAAGTCCCACGTATTATACCCGTTCCACAGAAAGGAGGTTTTTCCATTGATTCCGATATTCGCGGGACTAAGTGCCTAGGGGCACTAACAGGTGGTGCTGCAGGATAGCTAAAGCAAAGTGATGTCAGGACGGCCAACGAACAGCTTAAGGAGAGCGAACGACACAACAGATCTATGGAAGCCATTACCGTTGGGAAAAAGGAAATGGAATGTTTCTAAAACCATACAAAAAGGACAGCATTATTCTTGAAACCGTACAAACAGGGGCGTGGCATTTGTAAAAGTATCAAAAACTAAGCAAGTTACCTCGAAGAGCTCTTACCGATGTAGATATAAGGAAACACGCATCTAACATTCCTCATTTTCGTGGTGTCTTTTCTAGAGATCAGTTACAGAAGATTAACCGCTGTCAACGAATCGGGTGATTAATTTGGATACCACCGGTTCGGGTACACATTGGGTGGGGTACCGAAAACGTGGAAATAGGTGTATTACTACGATTCGTTTGGAGACTTGAGACCGCCGGAAGAAGTAAAGAGATATTTTCGAGGTTGTAAAATTTACTACAACAGTGTACCGGAGCAGACTTACAACACATACAATTGTGGACATTTAGTGTTAAAGTTTCTTAGTGACAATGGCTAAAACAGTGAGCGTGTTCGGGTATGGTAATGTCATATCGACAGGATCCATTTACCCACCAATTAAATTGAAACAAGACGGTGAATATGCTTTGGGTCTAGTGGGACTGTACACTTGTAACACTGTGCAAAACATACACCGGAAACAAAATTATACTTTAACGATCCAGAGCATCGCAGAATAACCATTGAACCGGATCATACGAATTAGAAGAAATAAATGCATATATACAGGACGTCTTCAAAAAATGGTTCAGTCAGAAGCCGGACATCAACGAGAACATTGAAAAATATTTTAAACTGAGTGCCAACAATAATACATTAAAGTGTTCTATACGAAGCAGTATACCGATTGATTTTGGGGCAAACCGTAAAACAATATTGGAAGCATCTTGGGGTTTACCAACCGCAAATTGGCTGCAGATACCGTACATATCGCTAATCAGCAAGTGAACATAATATCGGTCTCAAACATTTTTGTGGAAACCAATATCACCAGCGGATCATTCAGAAACAATTTTCTTACGCACAGCATATTCGAATTCAGTCTATCTGTACCACCCGGGTATAATCTGGAAAAGGAACCTAACCACGTCATATATTATCCGCTGAGCGTGACAGAAATTGATAATATTACAATCAGACTAGTCGATCATTTGGGTGAATTGGTAAACTTTTCACCGGAAACATACACCTGTGTGAGACTGGAAATAAAAAGTAGCTGAAAATGCCTATCGATTTTGTATATAAAGCCCTACAACACCCCAGACGATTAGAAGTGAATACGGCGTCAAAGCGTCAAGTTGTCGAGAGACTTACAGCAGAAGAAATACGTTTCTTAAAATCTTTGGGATTAAAAGTTATAAATGATGGGAGGCAGAAGTAAACGCAGCTTAGATCTCCACGGTGATGAAAACGTTAAACTTGGAAGGCTTAAATATGAGGACGTCCCAAATTGGATGTGTTTGGAGGTTATAAATTAGACGAAACCATAATAAAGGAAGATTATTATACATATCTTCCCTTTACATTGAAGCAGAAAACAACGATCGAATTTCAATTGAAATCCAGAGCAGTGATAACATCACATACCCCATGAAAGTTTTATATTTATAAAGGGTACCTATAAACCTACGGAAACATTAAGGAAGCGTCAACAACTGGAGACCCGATTAGAGCAGCAGAACCAGACCCTAAAGCTTGAGTTTACTAGAAATGCACCATATTTTCTGTTTGAGGAAATTCAATACAAATTGGGTAATAATCAAATAATAGATGTCTGTCGAATCCCTGGAATTACAAGAACTATTAAAGGTTTAGTATCCATGGAAGAATCAGAAACAAAATCTATTACACATACCGGGTGGAAACCCGATACCATATTCCAAGATGGACGGTTTAGTTGTGCTATACCGCTAAAACCATTTTTGGGTTTTGAAGATTACAAGAAAACTATCGTCAACATGCCTCAAGAGCTGATTTTAATCAGATCCAAGTCGGACGTAAATTGCTACAAGTCGTTGGAAATACAGTAACGTTTAAAATACAACGTATTTCATGGGAGGTCCCATATAACATTAAGTGACTTGCCAAGGCGTCGCTGCTTTCGGAAATGCAAAATCAATCATCTATAATGGTTGCATTCAGAAAATGGGAACTACAGAATTACCGTCTCTAACACAATCAAAGTCGCAAGTATGGAGAATTAAAGTATCGAACGAAACAGAGAAGGCTCGGTGGATATTACTGGCGCTGCAAAATGGAAAATATGAAAGAAAGAAGAAAATGCTACAAGCTTTACGAATGCCAATATAACCAATGTCAAAGTGTTTTAAACTCTCAGATGTTCCCTCAAGGTCGATTAAATTTGGATTCGAGCAGAATGACTACTTGCCAGCGTACCTGTCTTATGCATCTTTTATGGAAAAATACTACCCGAACAAATCTCAAATAAATGTTTAATGGACTACAACAGGTTTAAGGAATCACCTGTCTTTGTAATCGACTGTCGTCATCAATTTGAAAGCATCAAGGATGCAACGGTTGATGTAAGAATGGAATTAGAAGCTTCAAGAAATTTTGAACCGTCGATGAAGGCTTATGCTTTAATTATACATGACTCTATGTTTGAATATAATCCGTTTACGGAAATTGTTAATAGATTTATTCACAATTAAATATTTTGTATATATATTTTAATAAAATTGTATAAAATCTATGTTGTTTTAATATTAATAAGATTTTTTGGTGATCCAAGACAGTTTCTCAGTACTCCGGTGTACACCTAAACCTGTGCCCATGCGCACCCTGCGCGTTGCCCATGCGCACCCCTGCGCGCGCCTGCCCATGCGCACCCCTGCCCAATGCCCTGGGTATATAAGGAATATTATTTTCAATTTGAATCAGTTTAAACTTATATTTGAAAGATGTACACCAAGGAATCTTTAGAGACAGCAGTTAGTGAAATACAAAAGGGTATAAGTGTTAACTCTGCAAGTAGGTTATATGGTATACCCAGAAGAACGTTAAGCAGGCATTCGGATCTCCGTAAACTTCAAAGAAGAATGGTGCTCCTAGGTCGGAAAATGTGAGAGACACTGATGCTATACAAGAAGTTAAAATACCTATACAGAATTATGATAACTTTGCTATTGCTAGTGCAAGAGGGATGGTAAACATGGTTCATTGTTCCCGTCTAACATACGAGCTATCTTCGCGGACCATCGAGTTGTGGAAAAACTAATGCTCTAATATCTCTGATCTTGCACGAGAAGGCTTAGATTCCAAAATGTCTATGTGTTTTCTAAAGTTTATATCAACCGAAATACGAATTATTAAGAAACGTTTTACACCATTAAAAGAAGAAATTGGGTACCATGAGTTTGAAAATTACGATGATTTGATCGAACCCAGAGATACCAAAGAAGATTCAATTATGGTTTTCGATGATATACCTGAAACGAGCAAAGAAAATCACTCAATTTTTCTCGTTCGGCCGACATAAAGCAATAGATTCGTTCTATCTATGTCAAACTTACGCTAGTGCCTTAAAACATAGACTCAGAGATAACGCCAATGTAATCGCATTATGGAAACAGGATGACACAAACCTTCGCCATATCTTTCGGATCATATAAGTGGTGACATGGCATATCCGAAATTTAAAGAAATGTGTTTACAGTGTTGGGGTGACTCAAAACATAATTTTATAACTGTTGTGAAAGATTTTGATTTGGATAATGGGGTATCGGAAGAATTTCGACGAGTATATAAATATTTGACATTATTCAAAAACAGTTAGTTCTCATCCAAAGTTTCATGATGACGGACGTTAACAATTTTATTGCGAATAAACGCAGTCTTCATCTTATGCAGGATGCTGTACGAAAAAGTTTTGCTACAAAAGGAGACGCTACATCTCAGCAAAAATTCAAAGAGATGCACAAACAATTGATTGATCCCTTGAAATAACCGCTTCCAAGTTGCAATCGATCACCGAAAAATTCCACACCTACAACAAAGGTTAAAGTTGAAAACATGGACGTACCTATAAAGAAAATTAAACAACTCGTTCCAGAAGAACCGTTCCATCTTTACTATGCGGATGTGTTAGCTAGAGACGAGGACGAAAATATTGACAAATCAATTTATGGAGTAAAGTATAATGCGGAAACCGATACATGGAGTTTGTGGAAAAGTGTATTGGTAATTAACCCGGAAACTAGCGATATAACATTAAATAATGTGATATATCCAGGTACGAAGGGTTTATACAACCTGCTGGTTTACAAAGACATCAGCCCCGAAGATGGCGATTTCAATTTGCATGAAGATTTGCCGAATTACTTGGAAATGATCAAATCTGCGTCGATTTTGAGAAGAAAGTTTAACCCATTTGCGGTGCACGATTTAAGCGGTTCCCAACAAATAACAAAAAGTTTAACAAATATGTGCAAAAATATCTCACCGAATTTCGGAGGAATCCTGAAAGAAAACAGCCAAAGAGAAAAAACAGTCTAAGGGAGCGGTTTAGGCTTTTCTAATCGGTTTTACAAAAGTTTAAATTCAAAGCCGGTGCAATATGTCTACTGGAATAATGTACATGAACTTGTGATCGGCTGAGATTGTTGAACGCATCCAACCGAGCTGGAAATACAAGCGAGGAAAACATTAACGAGATGGTGTCCATAATAGAAGAGTTGGGAAGAAGGTATAATACAGTGAGCTCAGTAAATAATTACACAGTTCAGAGCGTAAAGATGCTGATATTCGGCGCGGTCCTCCAGGTCGAGGATTTGTGCTAACGTTGGATGGTGATGGGTACGATATGCAGCAAAGAAGGTTAGTGAATTCATCAGACCCGAAAGAAGATGGTGATTGTGTTAATCAGAGGAGTACTATAGTATTCAAGTCTGGAGAAGAAACAATTAGTTTTCGTAAAAGAAGGCTAGTGGATGTAATGGATCCTAAAGAAGATAGTGATTGTGTTAATAAGAAATCTGTAATCAAGCTCGTGAATCAAGCCTTTTCATACTGTCTAAAAGTTCTGATGATATACAACGTAAAGATAAAGCCTTCAATGCAAGAAACCAGCGTATCGCAATGCTTGCTCAACCAGTTGAGCCATCTGATGCAGTTAATAAACAGTATGTAAATGAAAAATTGGATAAGCTTGTATCTGACTTTAAAACGTTTATACAGTTTTTATTAATTTGACTGCAACTTCCGAGACAAATGAGAAGGAGCTCGGTCTTGCAATAGCATCGAATTTACGAAGCGTCACCAGCAGCTATAAAAACAAATACTACAAACCAAAGCTTCAGTTTATGTCAAAGGTGCAATTGGATAAAGATAACCCTATTAGTTTAGCAACAGTGTTAAGCAAAATGAGTAAAGAAATCATCGTTAAGGAATTATTTAAACCTGCAAGAAAAATTTTCAGCGTCGTCATACAAATCTGAAACATGTGAAACGTGATCTTATCCAATCGGACTTGTGCGAAATGCAGCCTTACTCGCGTGTGAACAATGGGTACAAATATATTATAATAGCAGTGGACTGTTTCACAAAATATGCTTTAGCTGAACCTTTAAAAATAAAACTGGATCAGAAGTCACAAATGCTATGAAAAAATATTGGACAAAATGCTGCAAGGAGAAAATAACGTAAAATCAATCTACAAACGGATTTTGGGAAAGAGTACTACAACCGCTGTTTAAAAATCTTATGCAAAAATATAAGATAAACCATTACTCTACGTATTCCGCAATCAAAGCTGGTATGGTTGAGCGGTTGATTAGAACAATCAAAACAAATTGTACAGAAGATTTTACTTGCAAGGCAGTCATAAATGGGTGAATATTTTGCCTAAGGTTATGGAAGAATACAATAATACACCGCATCGGGCTATTAACATGACACCTATGGAAGGCAGAAGAACATCCGGAAAGAATAAAACTTTACACCGCTAACAGCGTTTCTAAAAGTCGCAAGAAGTTGTATAAGGTTGGAGACATTGTGCGTATATCAAAATATAAAGCAGTATTCGATCGAGGATTTCACCCAAACTGGAGTACAGAACTATTCAAAATTGTTAAAGTACAAAAACGAGACCGACAACCTATCTGCTACAAGATTTGGAAGGTCGGCCAATTCTAGGTGCTTTTACGGTGATGAAATTCAGCTCACAGCAGCACCCGACACGTACTTAGTGGAAAAGTTTTACGGAAACGGAAGCACGGGCGCGAATTATTAGTGTCGTGGTTGGGGATGGTAAAAGTTGGATTAAGAAAACAGACTTGTTTAGTATCATCCAGATAATTACCTGGATGAAAAAATCATAAAAGGAGGGAGTAAAGTCCCTTAACTGGATATAGGGGAGATTTGCTTAGAACCCCATTCCCATCTGTTATTTGAAGCAGGAAGCATGTGTTTCATAATCGATTTACAAGGATATCAATACAAAACTAGTGATTTCTATTGCAAGGAGATTGCCATTTTGGATGTAGCGAATAATATAATATGGCATGAGATACTGGACATGGCTGTGGAGTATAACACCCTAAGTGATGATTTCAAAAGCAAGTTCAGTGGTTAAAGCAAAGAATCCATGGGCTTAGCTGGGATGGACAGTCCACAAGTGGATATACAAATGTAGGCGATTTGCTGAAAGAAGTCATACCACCCAATGCTACAATCTATGTTAAAGGCGAACAGAAAAGGCAGTTACTCTCAAAATATTTATCAAACAACATTTTAAACATGGAAAGTGTTTTCTACTTCCAAAGCTCAAAGAATTAAGAAGATTCGGTAATAGGTACAATCACTGTTTAAACCATTGTTTGAATAATTTAAGCTGTTCTAAAGAAAACGTATTGTTATTGAGGTCTTTTTGTTTAATGTATTAAATTTTAATAAAATATTTTGTCAGAATTGTTTTTATTCTAGCAAAAGCATACCTTTAAAATTTGGAAAATATATCTGTAAAACAGCGCATTACTTTGGAAAAATTAATGTTTTAAAATACAAATAAGAACCAATAACAGAATACATAATAATTGGTGTTTGCAAATAAATTCAGTTCTACTTTAATAATATTTTAATAATACTTACCTTAAACCTTCAAAACTTTCCACAAAAGAACTACACGAAACGATTGTTTAAAATTTCGAGGGGCTTTACACAAAGCGTGTGAAACTAATAGAATTTTTTTCTAATTACACCGCGTTATATACGTTTGAAATCCGTTAATTATACTACTAAATGAGGTTTGTATTTTCCCCAATCGAGGCCAAAATAGAGCGCTCATTGTATGATTAATAAACCGAATTTTCTAATGGGTGGCATTGAGCATATCTATTGTATTTTTCAAATCACATAGCTGCTAATTAATAAAAAGAAAGGCTACTTTCACTTTACGTAACATAATTGTAAAGCAATTAGTTTGTCCTCTACGCTACCTTCACTATACGCCACATAATTGTAAAGCGATTAGTTTGTCCTTGTCTATGTATTTTCCAACTATTTAGCATTGTACATGTAATTATGTTAAAACCAGAAAAAATTTTAAGTCATGATTTTTACAACATTCTGAGAAAAGCACATTACTGTTTGAAAAAATGATTTTAAATACTAAGCACTTATGGCTTAGAAAGGACTCGTTTCTAAAATACTTGCGGTTTTAGATTTCTAGGAAATAGTTGGTTAAAGCATATACCTTGGGTAGCGAAAAGGTTTTAAAAATGGAGTTAAATATATACGAGCAAAAGAGCTTAAAGTATAACTTTGCAGGGCGTGGTCCGATTTCAAATCTGTTTGCAGATTCGAATTCTGCGTAAAATTCTAAGCTAACAAGATGTATCGCATGACTAAAAAATTTATGCGAACGGTTAGAAATCGGTCTTGGTAAGAAATCTTAAAATTGGGGTAGCTCCCTTAGGGATGGTGCAATCTGAAAAATTCTTAGAGATTCGGGTAGCTGAGAAAATTCTATTGTTAATTGATACCAAACAAGATAGGTTTATCTCGAAAGATGCGTTGGCTAGACAAAGAAAACTATTTGGTTCAGATGAAAGATAAAAAAAATGGCTAGTCGAAGAAAACTATTTGGTCCAGAATGTTAGCGGTAAAAAAATCTTAAAATAGGTTTATCTCGTGTGAAATGTGGATGCTCATTTATCTCGAAAGATGAAAAATTTAAGAGATATTTATCTCGAAAGATGAAAAATGGTTAGTCGAAGAAAACTTTTTGGTCCAGATGTGTGTGGAAATGTGGATGCTGGTGGAAATGTGGGCCTGGGTTGCCTGATTTTCCTCTACTGATAGGCCTTGTATAATACTACGTACAAAGTCCGTGAAAATGCAATTCATCCCTCGATATTAAATGCCATTTAAAACAAGTTCTAAAATGTAAATAACCGTGCGAAACACTATTTAAAACGTGTTGCGCATATTTAACATTAAGGTATTCTCACTGAAATAGTTATTTTGCAACTTGATTTTGGAAATATTAAACGACAAACGTGTATTTTAGCTGCAGAAACTCATTTTATAGATTTTTCTAGTAGCACGTAAATTAAATTTAGATATAAGCAGGTGACAAATAATGAATAAACTTCTTAATTAGCGAAAAAACCCATAAATCACATTCCTAGAATGACATATTTATCTGTACGATAACACATAACATGAATGAAAATATTCCAATTAGTCAGACTGTAATATGCGATCAGACGTTTAACGACCTAATGAATTAGGTAATAAAACGCTATAGGAAGCAGCTACAGATAACCATTTTCATTCTTCTTTTAATAAATGAACAAACTGAGATTTTTACGTTCTAATAAATTAAAATAACAGCTATTTAGATAAAAGAAACGTGTAAAATGAACTGATTTTCGAAAAAATTACAACAGCTTCATGAGAAATGTATAGAACTTTCCAGAAGTCGATGATGTAACACATTATGATATAAAACCCAGTAAATAATCAAAACAAGGATTAGTAACCAATTATCTTATATTGGTAGATTACAAGCGAACTTTTTGTCAATGAATAAAGCCAAGTTAATGTTACTTTAAAATATTTGTCAGAAATAATATTTCTTAAAGTTATACAGTATAACGGTTGACGTTTAAAGTAAAATTGTATTAAAATATGAACAAATCATCTTTAGGTTTTCAGTCCTAGAACTGGTTAGATGTGTACCTCCAATGTCTTCTATTATGAGCTAACTTACACATTTCCCTGACATTTCCACAGCCTACATCTTTCACTATCTGCGTGCCATAGTCAGAACTTTGTCTATCTCTATCTCCATTTTTCGTATCTCTGCCTGTATGTAATATACCTCGCACTATTCTCCAAATTACTTTGTGCTGCCCTTCTATTTCTCTTTTTTTTTGTTTTCCACATATATTTTTCTTTTCCTACTATTTCTAGTACCTCTTTGTTATGCACTTTGTCTGTCCTTGCTATCATCATCATACATCTGAAGTAAAAGACTTTTTCGTGCCTACTTCTCCTACTGTCTCTATTTCAAAACCGTACAGTGCTGTGCTCCACACATATGCTTTTAACAAAATATTTTCTCGTTTCTGTTTGTTGTCTTTGAACATAGTAGCTGCTTTCTTGGTAGACACAGCTCAGTTCCTTTTCTATTGTTTTCTAAATATGTACCCTATTTGACTGATACTCAGTGTTATGCGAGGGGGTTAAGCAACTTGCGGCTGCCAATATCCCCGATACTTAGACAATTGCTGAATTAAAAGTTTTTCAATAAATCCTTTAGCACAATGAACATTCGTTGAGAATTTTGCAAAACTAACCCCTGTAGTTGTTTACAATACCCATTAGGTTAAAGTTCAACTACTTTTTCGTTATTAGGTTTTCCGTCTTGGTACTGGTTTGACGAGTACCACCATTGATTTCTCTTCTGAGCTAGCCTACACATTTCCCTGAAATTCTCACAGTCTACATCTTTGACTATCTTTGTGCAATAGTCCAACCTAGGTCTACCTCTACCTCTCTTTTTCCTATCTTTGCTTCTAATATATTCCGCACTACTTCATGCCTTAGTATGTAACCTACCCCCCTATGTCTGCCATTTCTTACTGTTTTCCACATATTTCTTTCTTCCCCTACCATTTCTAGAACCTCTTTGTTCTTAATTTTGTCTGTCCATGATGTCTTCATCACACATCAGTAGCACAGCATTTCAAAGGCTTCGATCTTTTTCCTGTCCGTTTCTACCACTGTACAATTTTTACAGTAGTACAGTGAGGTGCTCCATATCTATGCTTTAAGCAACCTTTTCCTTTTTTTTATGTTTGCTGTATTTGAACAGAGTAGTTGCTTTTTTTGGTAAATGCAGCGCGGCCTGGTGCTAATCTTTTTTTTATATCTTTTGCACTCTTCTCATTTTGCGTTATTTGGCTTCCTAAACCTCTTGTAAGTTCTCGTTTACTATTTGTTTTCTTGTTTTTGATTTATTTTCCTCTCCTTTACATACTAGTACTTTAGTTTTATTTTTATTAATTTTCATAATCGTATCTTTCTGTTAGAACTGTTTCCATTTCCTTAAGAGCTGCTTCTAACTCTTCCTTGCTAAATGCTAGAACGCTACATCATCTGCAAATCTAAGCATATCCATTGCTTGTCCTTGCATAATAATGCTAAATACCTTCCGCCATTTCACAGTATTCATTGCATCTTTGATGTACAAGTTAATATTTAATGGGCACATCTCTGTCTCATCCCCTTCCTAATATTTACTCCTCTACGTTCCTGCTCTAATTATATTACCCCTGTTTGCTTTGTGTATAAGCTATGTACTATCCGTCTATCCCTAAAACTCATACTATCTTTTTGAGTATTTCGAATATTTTTTCTATTTTATATTGTCGAATGCTTTTTCCAGATCTACAAACCCTATATATACGCTTTCTCCTTTTTCTAGAGTCTTCTTCATTATCACCTTCAAAGCTAAAATAGCCTTCCGTGTTCCCTTGTTTCTTCTAAACTCAAATTGATATCCTCGTAGTGTTTCTTCAGCCCGTTTTTCCATCCGTCTGTACAATTCTAGTTAATATTTTTGACACCTGTGCTATAAAACTTAATGTTCGATAATTTTTACATCTATCTGGGCCTCTCTTTTTTTGTATAGCGACTATGATGTTACGTTTAAAATCTTTGGGTATTTCGTCTGTCTCATACATATAGCTTACAAATTGGAAGAGACGTTCTGTTGCTGATATACCAGGCGTCTTATCATTTTTCAGACTCTTTAATGCTAATTCAAATTCATCTCTAAGTATAGGATATCTCAAGGCATGATTTTTAATGTTAGATTCCTGTTCTAGTGCTGTTAGTTCCTGTCCTGCATATAAATTCCTTATATATTCTTGCCATCTAATCACTTTCTCTACATTTTCTATAAGGATGTCTTCTTCTGGTTACCTATATCAAAGTACACGAGCTGAACATAGAACAAACTAATGGAACACCGAAAACTTCCAACTCTCTTTTGTGCTATGTTTAACTCTGTACACCCATTGGTCAACAGCATGTGTATATCCTTTTACATGCGAAAACTAAACCCCACGATTTTTTGGTAAAACTCCTGATTAACGTTTTTCAACACAGTCAAGATATACCATGGAAGTGTAGAAATATAATTTAAAATTCCACAAGAGAAATTCGTTAGTGCTCCCCATGGCCTAAAGAATCAACTAGCAGCTCTCACCCTAGCCTGTCAATACTTCTGCAAGCAGTGCTTCCCATAGCATGCCTATCCTTCTGCAGGTAGCGCTGTCCAATAGCCTACCGCCCGTCTCCGTACCTGCGGCACGCTGCCGTAGTCCGTTTACCATAAATTCTTAATAACCACGTCTGGGCAGGAAGCTATGTTCAGTCCACCAGAGCCATCTTCAGCATCCGCAAGAGCTGCGCGAGAACTCGCTCAAGCCGCCCCCACAACTCTTCTTTCGAAGAGTTCCGCACTGCTTTAACTTGTACATATATTTATTTCATTATTATTTAAGTTCACACTTGGTCACGCAAGTAAACCACGACGCTTTCCGAAGATCACCATAGATTTCAGAACTGTTTTAAACTGAACATATTTTCATTTCATTATTATTTAAGTTCTCACATGGCCCCGCAAGTAAACCAAGACGCCTTTCGAAGAGTTCCGAATATCACCGAACACTTCCGAACTGCTTTACCTTGTACATATATTAATTTCATTATTATTTGAGTTCACACTTGGCCCCACAAGTAAACAAACACGCCTTCCGAAGATTACCGAAGACTTCCGAACTGCTTTAAGTTGTAGGTGTACATATTTATTTCATTTTTATTTAAGTTCACACTTGGGTCCGCAAGTAACCCAAGACGCCTTCCGAAGAGTTCTGGAGATCACCAAAAACTTCCAAACTGCTTTAACTTGTACATATATTTACTTCATTATTATCTAAGTTCCACTTGGGTCCGTAAATAAACCAAGACGCCTTCCGAAGATTACCGAAGACTGCTGAACTACTTCAACCTGTACTTATACTCAGTGCATAACTATTAACTTATATAATTGTGTATCTATGATCTTTCTGAACTTTAAAACCTGTATTACACACTGTCTAAGAAGTCAGCGCCGCCCACCCGAATGTTAGCATTCTGCGCCCTTTATATTTTTGCTATACGTTTTTATATCCGTAAAATTTATTTTAATTAGTTTGTATGCTTCGTCTGTATTTCATATTTCCGTTTTAGTTTGTACTTCTTTGCACTTTTTTCAACCCATTGTTCTTTAGCTTTCTGCATTTGCGAATAATTTTCCATTTTGTGACTTTGAATCTCTGTTTTCATGCTTCTTCGTCTGGTCTGTTTTTGTATTTACGTTTTTTCTACTACTAAATTCGGGATATCCTTTGTTATCATTAGTAGTGGGGTAAATGCCGGTCCTAATTCAAAAAGTGTTCACACGTATTTTTCATATGTAAAATACATGTGCACCGTTTTGAATTAGGATCGGCCTTATATACTTTCAATGTAAAATAGTTGTGAAAACATGAATTCTTATATACTTTCAAATGTAAAATACTTGTGGGCACGTTTTGAATTAGGATCGGCTTTATATTACTTTCAATGAAACACACGTATGTTGAAAAATGTAAGTGCAGAGAAGAATGTGTGTAGCTGTTTTGAATTCGGTTTTCTAGCGAGAAGTTACACGTGCACCGTTTTGAACTAGGATCGGCGTTATATACTTTTAATGTTAAATGTGAAAACCTGAATTCTTTTCAAATGTAAAATACTTGTGGGCACGTTTTGAATTAGGATCGGCTTTATATTACTTTCAATGAAACATACATACATACACACACGTATGTTGAAAAATGTAAGTGCAGAGAAAATGTGTTAGCTGTTTTGAATTCGGTTTTCTAGCGAAAGTTACACGTGCACCGTTTTGAACTAGGATCGGCGTTATATACTTTAATGTTAAATGAAAACCTGAATTCTTTTCAAATGTAAAATACTTGTGGGCACGTTTTGAATTAGGATCGGCTTTATATTACTTTCAATGAAACATACATACATACTTCAAAACACACGTATGTTGAAAAATGTAAGTGCAGAGAAAATGTGTAGCTGTTTTGAATTCGGTTTTCTAGCGAGAAGTTACACGTGCACCGTTTTGAACTAGGATCGGCGTTATATACTTTTAATGTTAAATGTGAAAACCTGAATTCTTTTCAAATGTAAAATACTTGTGGGCACGTTTTGAATTAGGATCGGCTTTATATTACTTTCAATGAAACATACATACATACTTCAAAACACACGTATGTTGAAAAATGTAAGTGCAGAGAAAATGTGTAGCTGTTTTGAATTTGGTTTTCTAGGAGAAGTTATGGGCCAGATGCAAAATATCGCATTCAAGTCAATGTGTTTAATTAAAGTGGATTCTGATTTATGTTTAGAGGCTGCAAATAACATGGACCGGTTTCAATTCAAAATGGTTCACTCTTGTGATAGGTTGAAAAGTGGGTTGGCAAAGTACGCAGATGGTGGTAATCTGCTATATAAGGAGATTGCTCTTAATATTAATTTAATTAGTTGAAGTTTACTGCATATATTTACATACAAACATGTATATAATTGATATTCAGGGATTTAAATATAAGAAAAACGAGTTTGTGTGAAAAATGCAGTTAGTTGTTTGAAATTTTAAAGAATGGCTTTTGATAATAATAAACATAACGACTGGGTGACAAGGAATATTCATGGTCTTTCTTGGGATGAATCTTCAACGGCTGGAATGGTGTCATCATATACACCGCTTTATTTGAAGCAAATTATCCGACGCGGTGAAGAAGTATTTGTGAAGGGTCTAGAAAAGAAGAAATTGATTGAAACATATCTAATGCAAAACTTTGTAACTGATATGCTTGCACTAGGTTGTCCTAAGCTATCGGAGTTAAAAATCAACAATCGTTTAAAATATAACATCCATTGTTGTAGACACAGCAATAATAATTTGCAATGTGCAAAACAAAATACCTTTTTTATTTTAAAAGAATGGTTTATAATAATAAAAACAATAGAAAGATTTTGTCTGTAATATTTATTTTAATATAAATTTACAATGTTAGCCTTATTAACTATTATTATAACAACTTCTAGCAAACATTATTTTTATCGATCCAGCTATTGTGTACGTTAGAGAAGCCTAACCATTTTACAGACTTTATTTCCACTCTTTCTTAGGACTTTTCACCAGGTAAATTCCTGAATGTTTAACCTTTTGCAACTGTTCATAAATGCACCTTTGATTTCTTTCTCGTCTTGATCTTCTAATATATATGTTGTCGGATTGGTTACGTTTACCTTTTTAATCTTAAAAATTTCATTTGACCAGTTTGTCGTGTAACCTTTCGTAAATGCTTCCCTGTGTTTACTAATCCTCACACTGTCTTTAATTGAATATTTTGGTATTTTGGTTGCAAGTTTGATGCGGGTAAATGATGATTTAAGAATAGTTTTTTCATTTGATTTATCAACTTTTACAGGTTTGACTCCGATAGTATTGTGAACTGTATTGTTGTATTGTTTCACAATATTGCTTAAATTTTTTATCCAATTGTAAGAACCGTTCAGGTAAAACAAGCGCCATATTTTTCCCTTTAAAATTCTAATTACACGTTCCACAATGCATGTTTTCTTTGTAGAAAAAACACTATAATGGTTTATGCCATATGTCCGCATTAAGGATTGAAAGTGTTTGTTATAATATTCTTTACCAAAATCAGACTGCAAATTTCTTGGTGGATTTTTAAATTTATTTAAAATTGTTTTCATTGCAGCAGTAACATCAATACCCATTTTACTTTTAAGTGGTACAGCCCATACGTATTTGGAGAAACAATCAATAACTACTAAAATGTATTTAAATCATTTGTTTGTTTGCGAATATGGTAGCATTTCAATCAAATCGGTCTGAAGAAGGTCATTTAAACCTTTTACTATCACTTTGCGTCTCTTGAAATTTATTCTTGCTGGTTTATGAAGTTCATTTACTATATCCTCTTTCACTTTTGATTGAGCAACTATCATAATACTTTTTTCTAATCAGGATTTATTAAATACAATTAATAAATACTTTTATGTTTGAATGTCGTGGGCTCCACTTGCTTTGAAAGGAACTTTTAATATACAATCAAGAAACATTGTGGTATTGTTTATGATAGCACCGCTGTCACGAAAGCTGATTACATCCATACGTTTAAGCAAAAATCCTTGTAACTGTGCAATTACATAACTTTTTTCGTTTATAAGAATTTCAATGTCTTACGGGTATTCTTTAATATTCTCAATGACTGCTTCCTCATAAGGAAATTCATAATTATGTTTAATGTTGAAAATAAGGAATGTCTTGTCACCATCGAGGAATGTACTAGAGTAAAACGTTGCTACTACCGTGTAATGTAGCATATGTAACTTGTACTCAATCAAGGTTTCAAAACCTTCATTTTTGTTTTCATATTCCTGTTCACTTATATCTTTTTACGGTTATTTAAGTGCTTTCCAAATTTGTCAATTGTCATATAATCTAATCACTTTCGCCTCACGCAATTCTTCAATGATCGAATTTATTTCGTTGCCGTGACCTGTGTGTTCAGCAGCCTGAGATGAAACAAAAAACCGTAATCTATCAACAAGTTCATTGGGATCATTCCAATATAAAGAATCTATAGCGTTCTTTGATACTTCCATTGTCATACCGTCTTCAAGACGCTTTCTATAGGGTAATGTTCTAGGTCTACGGGATGTTTGGGGAAGTATGTTTAATGTAGATATTATATTTTTGTATTTATATGAATTATTACCCTGAATTTGTTCTGTTTCAGAATAGTATCTTCTGTTAGCATTGGTTCTTTTCACAATATCAAGGTACGACTTTAGATCTTGCGATCTGTACCCGACAGGATATTTTTTAAACAGTAGTTCGTATAATCCAGGAGTACCTTTATATTTCAAATCATTTAATAGAACATTTTCATCATCCAACACGATATTCGAATTGCCAACATAAGACCATTTGAATCAGGGTTAAACCCAATACCATATTTATGATCAAATTCGTTCTTAACATCTTTAAACATATTGTAAATATATTCTCGAGGTAGCGGATGTAGCTGTTCGAGATAATGTGTCATACCAGGTGAATCGGCAAAGCTTTGTATATATTCCTGAGCTTCTTGTGCATTTCGATTAACTTCTGCTTCGTATTCTTTCTCAACATCATCATCATCATCTTCCTCTTTGGCATTATTTTTTATATTCGGTATATGCTGAGCAATAACCGGCGAATCAATATAGTCAACGTTCCTTTCTAGCAATTTAGATTTAATTTTTTTTACACTGCTATGAGGCAGTTCTTCTTCTTTTTCTTTAAATTTTTCTTTCTTTACCGCACTTTCCCCATCCAGTTTATTAGCAATAGTTTCTAATCGCGATGTTATGGGTAAGATTGATTCCACTTGGACGACTTCATTATCTTTTAACTGGCGCAATTTGTTTTTTACAATGTTTTTTTTCTTAATTAAAATTCTTTTAAGTTTTAACGCCTTCTTGTTCATTGCGTAAAAAGTTTATTGTAATAAAAAATTCTTCGATACTAACGATACTTGCGTCTCTCAAGGTTTAAATATGTATGAAGTGATCAAAACCTATTCGGTACCTTCCTTGACCTGGATCACTATCTTTGTCTACTACTAAGAAACCGTATTTGTCTTGCCAACAAGCAGCACATATTTCACGGAATTTATCATACTTCATGTCAGTATTGACGTGATCATCATATATATGTTTTAAGTTTAACTCATCTTGTTTAAATAAAACTAAAAGATTAGCATTATCACGTAGTAAGTGCTTAGGTATACGAGTATAACTTTGACAAAGGTAAAAACTGTCTACTTGTTTATGACGCCCCATACTAGAGTATTCCTTAATGATACCTTGTTTATCACAAGCTACAACATCAAAAACAAATATAGAATTATTTCGAGCATCAGATGGTGATATAATATTATCAGAACTGGAAAATGTATAATATTTGATCCCTTTTATTGGTCGCAGTAGACTTTCAAGGTATTGATACTTTGGTTGATAAAGTGATTTAGAATAAACATATACGTTTTCAAACTTTAAACCATTAGGATGTTCTATCAACCCAATCATAACGTTGGTTTTACCGCAATTTGATGGAACAACAACTAGACATCGAATAGATGAAGGCAGAAGAACGCAATGTTTTTTCTTTTTAGCTAAGGATTGCACGCCAATGTCATTATTGTTTATGGTTAAAGGTGTTGATTGTTTCACAACACGCATGTTTGCAAGTACTAAATTCGATTGTAAAAAAAGTGGAATTATATATAAGAAACGGCGAGTATATAAAGAATCATTAATTCACAATATTTTTATTTATTTACTGCACAGCTTGAGAGTACAGTTGTCCGCTAATGATTACCTATAATAATACTAAAACTACTGGGAACGGACTGTTAAATACTGTAATTAACAATTTACCATTTGAAGCGCATATTCCGGGTTACAAATTTTGCGGTCCGGGTACAAAACTAATAGAACGGTTAGCTCGGGGAGACAAGGGAATAAACAAGTTAGACGAGGCTTGTAAGGAGCACGATATTGCATACTCCAAAGAAAAGGATCTATCTAAACACCATCAAGCAGATTTGAAGTTAGCTCAGTTAGCTACAGAAAGACTAAATTCTGGTGACTCGTCTTTAGGTGAAAAAGTAGCAGCATTTGGAGTAGCTACCGCAATGAAAGCTAAAGTAAAACTTGGTATAGGTGCCTGTGCATCACTGAGAACAAAAAATATCCATAAGAAAACTGATAAAGAAACGTAAAATAAAAGTACGCTAGGTATTAAAAGTATTATCAAACAATCACGTACAGCTTTAAAAAAGGCTAAAGCATCTAATATTATGGATGCAATCAACATAGCAATTAATGCCGCCAATACAGCAAAACAAAAGAAGCATATTAAATCAGCTCGTATTATATCAATTCCTAAAACAGGAGGTTCTCTACTACTAATACCAATTTTTGCAGGCCTAAGCGCCCTTGGTACTCTTACTGGAGGTGCAACTGCTGTTGCAAAAGCAGTTTCAGATACTAAAATAGCTAAGGAACAACTAGCGGAAAAACAACGTCATAACAAGGCAATGGAGGACATTGCAGTCGGAAACGGCATGTACATCAAACCTTATAAGAAAGGTTTTGGTCTTTTTTTAGCCTCTGCAAAACCTCAAAGGAACACAACTTGATTTTACCGAATCGAGCACTAAGCAATGTAAAATTAATAGAGTTTGTTAAGCAATTAGAAGTACCATATTTCCGTGGAGTGTTCATGAGAAACAATCTTCCCAAGAAAGTTAATTTAAAAGAATGTCGTATAATTAATTTAGATGGAATAGAAGGTTTAGGCACGCATTGGACCTCTTATAAAAAGTACGGTAGTAGCGCTATTTACTATGACAGCTACGGAAACCTGCGACCGCTAACAGAGTTGATAAGTTATTTGAATAGCGGGGGTAAATGTAAAATTTTTTATAACATTAACCAAGAACAATCGTACGGTACTGTGTTTTGCGGTCATTTATACTTACAATTTCTAAGTAGTACATAGAACTGCGTATGAAGTTGTTATGTCGTACACTTTACTCTAACGGGAAACACTTCAGTTTTAACAAGCAACTTTAATCCGCCTATAAACTTGGATAATGATTCGGAGTACGTATTAGGATTAACAAATTTTGAGTCTTATAACACAATTCCAAACATAGAAAAAGGAATAAATAATAAATTTTATTATGGATCTAACGGAGAATTCATAGAAGTACCTGAAGGTGCTTATGAGATTAGAGAAATTAATAAATATCTTCAAAAATCTTTAGGTGATAAAAGATGGCGTGGTCGTATGGAACAATCACGAAGCGCTTGAAAGACGCCAGTGTATATAGAAATTACAGCTGACAATAATACACTTAAATGTAGAATTAAATGTAGTCTAGATGTGGATTTTACCAAAAAGGATTCAATTGGTTCTCTATTTGGTTTCAATCCGCGAAAATTGCTAGCATATGTCACGCATCAAGCAGACTACGCGATCAACATTTGTAAAGTGAATGCAGTTTTAATCGATTGTAATATTGCAAGTGGATCCTATTTAAATAGTAAACCAGCCCATGTAATACACGAATTTTTTCCTCAAGTACCTGCAGGTTTTAAAATTGTCGAGTGTCCACCTACGATTATATATCTACCAATCAGGTCACGTATAATAAATGAAATAATAGTTAAAGTGTTAGATCAAGATGGAAATTTAGTTAATTTCAGAGGAGAACTGCTAACTGTAAGGTTGCATTTAAAAAAAATCTGCAATAGCCATGGGTATTAAGTATAATGCACGCAACATGTCAAGAATTGATATAAATGCTGGAAATTTCAAAGCAATCGACACTCGATTGATTGTTTCAAGACCGCTAACAACACAAAACCGGCAGTTTCTACAATCGTTAGGACTGCATTTAATTAAAAAAGTAGAATGAATAGTGAAATACTGAACGTGCGTGAAAAAGTTTACTTCGACAATGCAATTGTTAATATTGAAAAACATACTCATCAACCTTATGCTAACACATATTTAAACAATAATGATGAAATTCGAATCCCTATACAACAACAAGATGTATACACCTTACCATCAAAGAGCATGCTGTACATAGAAAGGCAAATTAATTAGAACAGATGGAACGCCGTCTCAGACAGCAAAGTTTGTAAATAATGGAATTTTGCTGCTTTTTGATGAAATTAGATATGAGATTGGTGGTGTCATTGTAGATCGTGTTCGGAATCCTGGATTGACGTCTATAATGAAGGGATATGTTTTATATAATAGCAATCAAAGTAAACATTTACAAAACGCAGGATGGTTTCCTATGGATGATTCGCAAATAGTTGATGCCAATGAGAATTTGAATGTTGCAATAAACCTTTCAATGGTTCTCGGATTATGCGAAGATTTTAAAAAAATTATTTTAAACCTCCGTCATGAGTTAGTTTTACTACGTTCTAGTTTTGATACTAATGCTATAATTAATCCTACACCCGATGAAGAAATAAAAGTTGTTTTAAACAAAGTTTTATGGAAAATGCCGCATGTAGCCGTTGATGATACTCAACGAATTAATTTAATAGAATGCGTTGCACAAAATCAGGATTTGCATATTCTGTTTAGAGGATGGGAGTTGCATGAATATCAACTTCTACAAGAAACGCAACGTCATACATGGAACATTAAAACAACAACACAATTATAAAAACCAAGATTTGTGATTGTTGGTTTCCAAACCAACCGAAAAAATAGATACATAAGCAACTACAGTCGTTTTGATCATTGCTATTTAACCAACATGAAACTATATTTAAATTCAGAAATTTTCCCGTACGATAACTTAAATTTGAAGTTCGAAAATAAACAGACTGCGTTGTTATTTGAGATGTATGCTCAGTTTCAGCAATCATACTACGAAAAGGAAAATGAACCACTTTTTAATCCTGAAGATTTACGAAGTATTGCACCATTAGTAGTCATAGATTGTTTTAGACAAAACGAAACGTTAAAATCTGGTACTGTCGATATTAGATTAGAATTTGAAACTAGCAGAAACGTTTTGCCAAATACATCTTGTCATTGCCTTATACTTCATGATAAGATAGTCAAATACAATCCACTCTCAAACAGCATAAGAATATTATAATTACTTTATTATTATTACTGTACCTTTACAAATTATGAAAAAAACAATAAATCATTTAACAATCACAGTCTATTTATTAATATTTTACATGTTTTTACAATAACTTTTACATGTTTGAATTATTAAGTGATTTAGTAAACAGCCATAAACATTGACAATTTTAAATAAAAGTTTTGTTATACATTTCTCAAATAAACTAACTGGTATGTTATTAACAAACTGGATTTTTTTTTAACAGAACGGTTACTACTACTATTTTTTCTCTACAATACATTTATACTAATATAGTTCAACTCGGGCAAATTGAAAGGTATCCTATTTCTAGATACATCCAAAACGAAGAACGGCGTACTTGTGCAGGTATAAACATAACACTGAAGTTTTTATAACTAAAAAATATTATATGTTAATCGAGATAAAATAAATTGCATTCTTTATTTGAGCCAGTGGTTGAAGTTTTTCAAGTCATTTCTGAGTGTATAGTTATACCCCAAGGTTTAGTATCAGTGGTTGAGATACTAAGAATTCTTTTATCATCACTTGGATTAAGAAAAATTTTGTTTTGTTTAATAGTAAAGACATCATGTTTGACTGATCTAATTAAACATTGCTGTTTCTGTACAGTCTGTTTATAAAACAAAGCATTTTTATAATCATCAAAAGAAATTTGTATAATACTTGCGAAGGAAGATCTCTTTGACTTTTTTATTATCCTATCCTGAACTCTGTAAGTGTACATTTTAGATCTAAGCCCTACAAACTCTAGCATGATATCACCATTGTTTTCATCTTTCATAATACCAGGAAGCTTTTTATTTGATAATGGGATATGATATTTGTTATGAGGGTCGTAATCGGAAGTATCAAATCTATGAATATCTTGTTTGATATAAGAGTAAATATCTTCAACGCTAAACTCGTATATCAAACTATCCGTATCTGTGTACAGCAGCTTTGCTTTGTTAGCAAATTGCGATTTTATATAACTATAGTGAAATTCACATAAATAGGTTTTTGAAATATCTAGAATAGAGAAACCTACATAAATGGGTTTGTTTAAATAAACCTCTAATTTATTCATTTCTATTAAGACCAGATCTTTGTCTAACACAGTGCAACTGTGAAAATTAGGCTTCGCTATGTAACTACGAGCTCCAAACCGTCCTTCCCATTCGGTCACTAATTTCACATCTCTCCTTTTCCGTACGTTTTCCATCATTTTTCCATAAACCGAATTTATCATATTTTTATAAAAGCAATATATCGAAACTGTTTTTTGACTGTTGTCTTAATTTCGCATTCAAATCAATGTATTCTTTTAACCAAGGGGCTTGTTTAAACCGAAGAACCTTATGAATCTTTTTCAGTTCTAAACCGTAGCTTAAATACATTTTTAAATTCTTGTAGTGAATAATATAGTTGAGTTTTGGATATAAAGTTGTAAGTAATTTCTTTAAGTTTGATTTATTAGAAGGTACTGGTGGTATCATATGTTCAGGCGCCAAAGGTAAGTCACTGTGAATTTCATGTGAAGATACTGGGTAGTGTAGATCACATTCAAAAATATATCCTACATCAGAATCACCGGGAATATTAAGTATGTCTAAACGTACTATATCTGGACCATCTAAAAATTCAAATTCTCCATATGGAAGATATTCAGACATTGCAGCCCCATATAAATTATTAACATCAAAATACATTAAATATTTAGAATCGAAATTCGAATCATAATCTGCATTCATATATTTGTTATTTGCTTTGGCATATCTATTCGAACATTGAGAAACACCACCACGAATTCCCCGTTCTAAAAACATTATTTTTTCAATATCAGTAAGCAACTCGAGTTTAACGTTAGTCGTTTTTAACATTGCATCTAGAGCTAAACCAGGAGCCGTAAAGTAGTGAAGTGGATCTAACTTATACGTGAACATGCAAGTTTTTCTAAAGTTTTCAAATATATCAGTCAAGAGCAGTACATCTGTTTTTAAATATAGGTCTGAATAGTCCCCTAGTGTTTTTATATTAAATGTTTGCCAAACGTGTTTAGCATGATTGTGGTCTTCATCTGAGACTTCTTCATTGCGCAAACGATTAAAGAATGCTGTTTTACAGGGTAAATCGGTTTCATTGAGCCTATCCCAAGAGTTAATGTAATCATAGGGAAATATGCCTTTACGCGTAAGTAACTGAAACTCATTATCAGTGTTACAATTTTCCCTGGTGATGGATTTTTATTATCATCTAAGTAGGAAGCTAATTTTTCGATGCTAGATGCCATAAACCTGAATGAATCGATAAATCTAAAACTAACTTTCATACCTTTTACATATTTTGTAAAAGATATATATTTTTCCTTATTTATTAGTAGAATGCTTAACGAACCTGAAAACTCTAACGAGATTTTTTTAATAATGAAATGCGAATCATAGCCTGATAAGTTATGAAAAACTACTGGTAGATATGATGATCTAAATACTATTTATACGCCTGGGAAGAGACACAGAGACTCAGCAATTCATATAACTAATCTAAAAAAGCTTCATTTATTTAGAAAAGATCAGAGAATAGAATTTTTATTGGGTAATCAATACAAGCTGTAGGTGGAAAAACACAATAAACTGGTTAGGCAAATCAGGAAAATAATTAACAATTTAATTAGAGTTGCTTGTCTTTTGGGAAAATTAGGTTTGGCATTTACAGGTCACAACGAAAGCGATTCGTCATCTAATAAGAAAGTTTTATAAAATTTCTATATGAAACTGCAAAACAAAACGACGTGCTAAAATCGCATATAGAGATTTCAACAGTATTTTGTGGCATTGCTTCATCGATTCAAAACAAATTAATTTCTTCGGTTGTAGTTGTTATGTTGCGTACAATAAAGAAACAAATTTCAAGTGCTAATTTTGTTGCATTAATTTTAGATGTATCTTCTGACATACGTATGAAGTGGTCGTTAGCAACAATACTATGTTATGTGACTCCAGATTGAAAAACGAAGAAAGATTTTTGCATTTCACTAATGTCAGTGCGGATAGGACAGCAAATGGTCTACTACAGCATGTGTTAAAAACTTCAAGTGAGTTTGGTTGTGATAAGAAATTAATTGCATAGACATATGATCGTGCGGCGGTTATGGCTGGTTATGGTTAAAACTACATTGTAAATCTGCATTTTTTTTTATTATTATGCTCATAGGTTATATTTAGTTTTGTCTCAGTCTGCTAGTTTTATAAGGAATGTAAGCGAATTCATGCGCTAGACTTATTTGTAAAAAAAGACTACCGTCAGTATCACAAACACGATAGAATTTCATAGTCGTTTAGTTCAAACTGTCTTCGATTATCAAACAGACTTAGAGTTTTCGTTTGAATCTATAATTCAAAACGAAATTTCTGAATGGGATCACATCTGTTATGTGTGCGCGTGGGCTTTACAGTACCTTGTGGCCAATCACCTTGTGATAAGATAATATAAGACACCTATCTTGCCAAATGTCAGGTGCAAGGGTAACTGAAACGAGGACTTTTTATTGCGACGAGAAACCCGAAGTAATTTTGAATGGAAAACGGCTTATGAGTAAGGAAACCTCTAAAGGCGAAGCGGTTAGTAGAGTAATTTGCACTGGGTAGATCACGTGCTTGGGTTGGGATTGAACTACAACCGAAAAATAAAGTGAATATGGTGCCACCGAATTTTTGAATTTAACTAATAAATAATATCAACCTATTTGTATAAGGAGAACGCGGAAACCTAAGCCCTATACCGCTGTACAAATATTTTGCATGAATACAACCCTTACGAAATACTTACCTATTTATACGTTACAGTTGATAAAGATGCACTGCTACTTCTGTAACTAAATAAAATCAATACCTAGCACTATTTGTGCATTCTATTAATTATTACCATTAAATTTCATAGATATTATGAACTAAATATTATCTCAGTCAACATAATAATCAAAGGACATAACCAAAATAAGTTTCTATTTTCTTCATATCTCGGTTATCGAGAATAATTATTTACAAATGATTACTCAATATGTACACATCATTCTCAAATCGATTCAGTAATTTTATTTCACTACATCTCAAAATGTAGCAATTATTTTTCATATAGATATTTAAAAATTCGCACTATGCAAGTGACTAATGATATTTAAAAAAAAATTTTATTCAGTCTTCGACAGTCATCAGGTATAAGTGGTAAATCAATTTACTTCCAAATATTTCTAAAGTTCAATTAGGCATATATAACCTAACCAATGAACAAAGATTTTTTAGAATCTCAGTATCTTATTAATAATCACCCATACTATTTAAGATGAAATATTTTAATTTTCCAGACATACTGAATAATTATTAACTTGCACATTTACTCTTCATTTAGTATTTCAAAAATGTAAACAATTTAGCATACCGCCTTCTATGAATTTCAATAGCACATATCTATATTAAAAATGGAGTTCTTATAAAATTCACTTCAAAATCACAAAGAGATAATAAGTTTAAACGACGTTAAATAGAATAGGAATATTCAACTTGTACAAAACTTACAAACACTTACTTGGCCGAAGAACAGTTGTAACCAAAACTTACACGTTCTTTCAGAACAAACAACATACCAGATGTTCAACAGCTTACAAAAATATCAGTGATACACTTATACCATTCTATAGATATTTCTTAAATAATCTTATGTAAACCCTAATCGAAAATCTTGCTATAGATAAAATTTTCAATTTAGAATTAAATTCCAGACACTGAATATTTTAACATTTCAATACTCAAATTGAATCTCACGAAATTATATACCTCGTTCTAAATTATTTTTGTTGCATGTGTTACTGACGCTTAATAAAATTAACATCGTGTATTACAAACATCACTGAAGAAGAAACATTAATAGGAAAAGCTCTCCTCTCAAAACTAAAATGAAGTCAGGAATCTAATCACTGCACGATGTTTCTTAGTTTTACGGGTTTTTTCAAACCCGGCACCAAGCATAACTGCTCGGGGCCATCTTCTTGATAACAAAGTTTAACTTTCACCCACAACAGTTTGTCAATTTGACAGTTTCAACGAACGAGTGTATCATTCTACTTATAGAAGAAGGGAGATTTGGAAATGAATCTTATAAGAGCTATTACTTGTCACCGTACAATTTGAAATGCTGCTCACAGTTTCGGAGCATAAAGTTAAATTAATACAACAGGTAATAAATACATGGGGTAAAACAGAATTGTAAAATCGATTACTGCTTAGAAATTTACAATGATGTAAGGCTTGAAATAACCTTTTATCAAAAGAATAGCATAAATATCTATAAAATACTGATGGAAAATAAATTTGCTACGACCTTAAAGGAATTTGACTTCAACTCCATTCAACTGATTTTCTCCTACAATTTTTCCCCATCCGATGATATATTACTTGTAACCTTTATAATCATTTACCGTTCTAAAAATTTAATGGAATTAAAATTTTCTTGCTAAAAAACAAATGGACTGCACTCTTATCTCAGGGACTGTAGTAGAGTCTTTGAATTGTTATGTCTGATAGTACAACCATACCCTTGATTTAATCCAAGTTCAATAAACACTAACACATTGCCACTATTTTAGGGAGTAAAAAAATATATTATTAATAATTTTTTAACCAATGATATGTACAACCAAATTTCTTTTAATAACTATTTTTTAAATATTTACAGAATAGAAATGTCGCCACCTGAACATAAAAATAAAATAAAAAATTGCTACAATGTAAACTGCATAAACATATACTTTAATATTGAATGAAGTCGTCAAATATTTTAAATCAAGCTCGTTTTAATTGTTTCAGACTTGTACAAAATTGAAGTCCCTAGATTAGTAATTAATTCAGCAAAAAATTGAGATTAATAAAATTTCATGTGCTGCTTTAAAAAAGGTTTTACAGTTGTAACTACTCGTAGAATTAAAATTTTGCTATTATAAGAGGAGTAATATTTGTAATACCTGTTTGCGTGTTTGGTATGTAGATATTTGATGTCATCTGATTTAAGACGTTGATAGCGATATTACCTAAGGACCTCAACCAGAAGTTCCTATTATTGATCGACCAAGGACAACACCTGTGAAGATAACAGCTTCAAAAGCACAATTGGACAGCGTGCTCAATTAACGGTTTTCCAACATTTACGATTCCATCACCAAAACGCATTTTGTGGATTCCAGTCGAAAAAACTTATTAAACTGTACATTGGTTATACTCACAATTGCTAAAAATACTCTTCAGAAATGATGACTGCATTGCAGGGTGGTTCAGAGTGGCAACGAATGGTGTTTCAGATGTCCCAAACTTAGTGGTTAGAGTTAGAATTCACCATGTGCGAATTCTATTAAAATAAAACGTATTTTGGATACCATAGTAATTACGTCAGGATCGAAATTATTTCTACGTGCTCCCGGGAAAGATTTAGTATTGCGTGCTTCTCGCAATAATTTAGTGCCACGCAAATCCGTAACTAAATGCTGAAGTGAAAAACCCTCATTAGATTCAACAATTTCAAATTAATAAAAGCGAAGTAAACTTACCCACTTTTGGCTTTGCACATTATTACAAGATGAACCAACTAACTTGGGAGTGCCTAAGTACTTGATGCTTTTCAGGCTAAGCTCAAATTCACAATTAGAAAAACACATATTCGTGCGGTGCTTAAATCACAAAGAAAGACAAAATTCTCGTATCTAACAAGGTAGATAATATCCCTCCTAAGCACAGATGGTTTCTAAAATATTGTTTTCAACCAAACGCGTTCCTACGAGGTTTGTATGTATGGTTGTCTACCTATCAGAATAAGTGGAATACATTGCCTAATCAACAAAATTGGTAACAGAAAAATTTTAACTGTTACATACTCCAAACTTTACAAAAAAAAAGAAAGTTGATGTTGAGCACTGTAACAAAAACATTCAAAACTTTAAGCAGTACGCCCAGAATCTAAGAAATGATTTTCAAACTTTTTTGGAATCGGATGTCAGAATTTACAGCTGATAATAATAAATTACATCTAAGCGGTAACGCTTGGACGGAATTTCTGGAGAGGAGAAAAAGCGTCTTATAGACGATAGTTTTATGAAATCCTGGACGTTATTATTTTAAATGAAGAGCAGCGTTTTACGGAACGTTATTTATAATTTTTATGTCATCTTGATCAGAGTTAGTACGACAACTTTAGCAATCAGTTTCACGAAAAAGCCTTTTTGTCGTTACAAAAAAAATATGGCGAATTTTTTACTTTTTGCGTTTGCGAAACGAATTATTCGTCGTATACAAAGATGCCGATATGAAAGAAGTGGCGTTATAGAGCTAAATGAATATATACATTCATTGAAATTGTGTTCAATTTTTCCAGACATGTCCAAGCTTGTTGAGTTGTTTGTAACCTTCCCAGCTGCAAATCCTTCGGCTGAAAGATACTTTTCTAGTTTAAAACGAATAAAAAATTATCTGAGAAATACCCAACACTAAGATAAACTTTCAGCATTGGCGTTAATAAACATAGAAGGTTTTCTTTTAGATAATTTTAGTTCTTTCCCGCTCTTGAGAAAAGCGTTTTTGACGTTTTCAGTGAAAAAAAACAAGAATTCAGTTGACTTTTAAAAAACAATTGCCAAGTTTGTAACATACTGTTTTAATACGCTCTAATTAGTTCTATGATTTTTAAAAATAGCTATTTTCTAGTTTAATTTTAGCATTCTAATTATTAGAATGAAGGTCTGGTAACATAAATATGTCTGTAATTGTAACGATTGCAAGACTACCCAAGTAGCGTCCTAGCGAAGTTTCCAAAAAGGTCTAATCCAAGAGTTAATCAACTTTTCTAAAGGCACTTTACTTCAAAGGCACTAAACATGTCAGATTAGTTGCTATCTATGATTAGATGTCAATCATGTTCTAGGATCCTATTTATGTCTGGGTGGTCGGAAGGAATTTTTCAATTAGCGGAACACTCAACTAAAAATTAGTTTGGAGAGCTACTTGTGTGGCTATCTTAGGCATTGGCAGTTTAATTAATCTTAAAGATTTACGACCGGCGTATCCCTTGTCGAGTATGAGAACTAGGCAAGGGGTTATTTTTCAATTAACTTAAATGTATATAAGGATGCTAGCCGGTGGAAATCGGGGTTGTTTATTTCCAGACGCGTTAGAGGTTAAAGGGCTGTTATTTGCCAGATTGAGTGAAGTATTTTATTTCTCTGAAGTCAAGTGCGTGCCGTTATGTTCTAAGTTAATTATTTCTCTGAGTAAGTAATTAGTATATGTGATATTACGATGAACTCAAGGCTGTGTTATGCAGCATAAATCAGTTATTTGTTTAAATACAGTATTTGTCGACTCCCATAAAATACCACTCCGGGTGAAAGCCCAGTTCAAGTAAATTGATCCGTTAGATTATTGCTTTGGAGACCGCATCGTTTTAGAAGGGTCTTCTATTATATTGTGTTTCGACGGTGTCAGAGGCCGTTAATCACTAATCCACGAGAATATCTGAGAATGCAAAGCTCAGGTCCGAAGTCACGTTACGGTACTATTAGACCCTTGAGAAGGTCGTATTTTTCCTGGTGTAGATGACCCCGTGGTTAAAAAAGGGTCGTCGCACTATGCAAGTTAGGTAGACTAGGGTAGCATTAATAAATTTTTGTTATTGGGGTGTTTACACCTAGAACTGTATTACTATTCAAAAATATGTTT
The DNA here is from genome assembly GCA_036346225.1 of Platerodrilus igneus. Lineage (NCBI taxonomy): Eukaryota > Metazoa > Arthropoda > Insecta > Coleoptera > Lycidae > Platerodrilus > Platerodrilus igneus. The sequence continues at coordinate 763,227 of JARFIW010001052.1, read as the reverse complement.
GTTAGTTAAGTTTAGTTAAGTTGTGTTTTTGCTAGCCGGATACTTTAAAAGCCCCTGTGAAAGTGACTTATTTTCTGTCCTGCAATTTTGGGTTCATCGCCCACGAACAAAGTGCTACGAAAGCTATTACCGCGATTAGTCCATGGGCCGTTTAATTCCCATGGTGGCGCCCTATTGTAAATAAGGTTATTTACTGTATATTTTTGTTATGCATATGTAATTAGTTGAAGTTTTAGTTAGTAGCCATTTAATAAAACAATCGGAATTTCGTCTCAGTGTGTTTGTTTAATGAACCCCCCCTTTCACCGACCGCTGCAGCTTGCGAGGCAACGTTCCGAAACGTGAGGGTACGATAGTGTTAGAGGTCCTGTCATTTATTATTTATTGTTAATTGGATACCCTCACGCGGTAGGTAAATATTCAAATGACAAGTTGCTTGTGTATAACTTGTAGTGAATAAAGCAATTATTATTTTTCTCCTTTTTGGATTGCCAGATTTGTTGAATCGATCTTTACAAAATTACTTTAAATTCAACGCTATACGTTTTTCTTCAAAATCCCTTAATGAAAAAGTTACGCGACACCACTCTTCAACTTCACATGTAATATGGGGTTATAGAATGGAATTCTGCTATAATAATCGTAAATAATTTGGTTTTTTATACTTAGATGGCGTCACGAGTTATAACAGTTTACATGCCGACGGAGATATATGCCTTACATGTGATTTTCCAATGCTCCACCCGAAGGTACTACATTGGCCAGGAATCAAGTTTTTTTACCTGAAAAATTTGGAATTTTGCCAAACCCAAGCAAGGTAGGGATCTTTAACGTGCGTGACTACACTCACACACGGGACCTCTATTTTACCTCTCATTCGAACGAGGGTGTATTTTTGTGAAAAATGCTCGCCTAACATTTTTCAAGCGGACCGTGTCGGGATTCGAACCCGGGACCTTGGGCGTTGAGGATATATGCCGCTTGTTTAGAAAGTTTTGGAACAAGTTTTGGGAAGTATATATCGCACGTTAAAATCGACTGCAAATTTTACACTCGCAGTCAACGTGTTAAAGGGCTTAACTGTCAGTTAATAGAATTGATAAACTGGTTAACCAGAAATAAAAAAATAGTTGTCGGTTATGTTAACTAACCAAGCATTGATAAACCGGGTCTTAACCTAATCCGCATTTCTCATAATACCGGAGCTCCTCATGTTGAGAATAAGTTTGCAGACTGGGTAGATACTGTCGGCACGGATTTAAGACTTGACTTGAGTGACAGAGTTTTTGGTCAAAAAGTTATTATTTTCCACGCTCTTGTTGTTTTTTTTTCCGTGTAGAGCTATTATATTGCGTCCCCAAAAACGTTCTGATGGATATAATCTCAGTGCATTAGCACATAAAAGCAACCCTTCCTTTACAACCTCAATATACTCGACGTGTTCGCAGATGCTGCATTTTTTGTAGACTTTTAGTAAATTGTGTCTAGTCGAGCATGCTTGATTACATAAACTAGATATTTTTATTGAGTGAGAGCTTAACGTCTGGTTTGCTAAAAATAACTACGCTTCTAGGTATTTATTTCGTTATTATACGCGAAGCCCTTGTTCTTTTTATAATTTCTTCATTTCCATAATTCATATCGAAAACATCATCCGAAATTCCCTTAACACATTTAAAATTCATTGCTTTATACGTGCATTATAATTTCCCATTTGCATAAAGCAAACAGTATATTTGATACTTGTCCTGGCATCTACTGCAACTGGCATGTTCGAAATAGCGAAATCAGTTTACGTTTCCCTGGTTTGTTTGTCATTCGCGTTTAATTGAAATATCAAAGCAGTCTAAACCAAATAAATGAGTGTGATGCCAGAATCCATTAGACAGTTGGTAAATTAATAGATGTTCTTACTCGTATAACATGTTAAATAATTAATTGCATTTAATTGAATTTTTTGTAGTTGTTCTGAAATACCACAAATAGGAAAACTTTCACAGAGAATAATGTATTCCGACGATGCCAAGTGCAGGACAACTGGTGGCTTGTAGGTTAAAATTGGGATAGGGCAAATTCTTAAAGTATAATCCAGTTAAATTATTGGAAATTTAAAGCACTAAAAAATCTCTATTTAAATTTGCTTATATATTAGAAATGTATTCTTGTCTGTTTGTTAACAAAATTGTCTATAACCTCTTATTGAAATTTCAAATGCTTTTTATCACTTAATATGGCTCAAGTAGACGCGATAAGCGATTGAAGCACCACAATCAGCTTCCACAAGTTGCTATATAGCTAGACGTTGGAACAGTTTTTTTGACCACTGCAGAACACCAATAAATTATTAGTTTTACACACCTTTTGTCCAGTCCATTATTTCATGTAAACATCTTCAATTAAATAAATATCTGCATTGGAATCATGAGGTCTAACCGCAATACAGAGATGCTAGTTTGGTTGCTAACATCAGGCGTTAAATATTAGTATAAATATGTATCAAGGCCAAACAGCTTTCCTATGTCGTGCACAAGGTGCCAGCGGTCACATTGGCTAGAACACTTGTCACGAGTTAACATGGGGAACCTGAAGGTTCTAGCAAGAATTTACGTGTGGCTTTAAGTCATGGTGGAAGAATCCAAGTGTAATGGACACTTGCTTCAGTGATTTCTAATAATGGTAAGCGATTAAAAATCAATTTACTAGACAAACTAAATAATTTTGTTGTAACGCTCTTTCCTTTTTTACACTACGATAAAATGTTCACTTAAATATTCCTTTTACACACTTTTAAAATTTTCATTTAAATAATTCTTTTACAAATTCTTCTGCCAAAAATAATCGTTTTGCATATTCATTTGAAGACTGCTTCGTATATTCATTTGTTACAATGATTCCGTTTTATATGGTTTTATAAAAATTAGGCCGTTTAAATGTTGTGTTTTAAGATAACATTGATCCTTTATTTGCATTCACAAGTATCGAGTTGATAGTTCAATCGCGTCGGTGTAGCGATAAGAAAATATTGGTCGAAATGACCGTCCTTCAACTTAACGATAGTAGTTGGATTTAATGGAAAAGTTCTGCGATGAAGCTGTATGTTTAAATTTTAAAGAAATGTTCTACAAAATAGATAGAAATTTTATGGTTTGAATCTAACGTCCGAAAATTAATGAAATTGGTCTTTTTGAAATTGCAAGTATGAATTTACAAGTAACTATGTAGACAACTACACGAGGATAATTATTTTGGTAACGATCTACATATGGTAGTACATCGAAGTTTGGTGTATTTGCAATAACTGTTGTTATGGATTTTGGTTTGTCCCTTTGGTGCGTATAGAAGACACGCTTTAAGCTCATATGGTCAGGTACAAGGATCAAGCAGCTGATTATTTGCTGTACAACACAAGCAGGACCGTATGTATAAACATCTGTTTACACATGATGTAGAACCATCACACAAACAACACCTGTAGGTAAGCAATTTGTATTATTCTTACATCACGTCTGCACTTGGCAAACTTTGATACAAGGCTGCACCAGAAAATAACCTTACGACGACCTATTAATGCCATAATTCTGTTTAACAAACTAGAAAGGACTTTGATAAATTTTTATTGCCAATATAAATGCAGTGTAATCACAGTTATTATTATTAATGAAATTAAGCAAATCCATAGAGTTCTGACTAAAGTTTCATTTATGCATAATTTCAATTACAGCTTTTAAACATTGAATTAGTAGACAATTTAGATATTTTCTTATATTTGTGTAAACCGAATAACAGATCTGGTATTTTTGGTATAGATTTGAGTTAAATTTTGTAGTAAAAGAAACACTTAAAGTTTTTGATATTTCTTTCGTATTCATAATCCTACCTCAGGGTAGATGAAATTTGTATTATCTTTTCTTAACGTACATTTTATACATACATTTTTTATGAAGAAACAATTTTTAATTAAAGAATCAACATTTAATTCTCTTAATTAATTGTTTTATTTTGCACAACTAAGTTCAGAAATAGTGTAACAAATAGCATAAAGTGGTAACCCCGATTTAACAAGAAGCTTTAATAGCCTTTTCAGAATTTGAAGCGTAAAATCTGGGTTCATAATATTGTGTGCATAATTAATCTTTTCTGTTTTTTTTATACGAGGTAACAAGAGAATACCTCTTGTGTCCTCACTTTGTTAATTTAATTAAATTTTCTTTACAGCTTCTGCGTTAGCACTTAATACAAGATTCCTCTCTAAGGACTTCCAAGTCCCCCTTAGGGAAACCCTGTGTTTAACACTTAATGACTTGGTGGCGCCCTGCCTAAACCCCTGTTTTGATAAGAATCGAGCCCTAGTAAGAGAATAATGTTTTGTAAAAAGAACCACGACCAATCTTCATAAGCTCTGTCCAAAGAATAGACCCCTAGCATAGACGGAAGATATTTGCGTTCTATCATTTTAAGGAAATCCTTCCTTAAAGTTCACTGGTTCCATTTGGGGATATTAAAGAACCCATGGGTTACTTTAATTATACAATCAACCCCAACCATAAGTGATAATTTTGTAAGAACGTAACCGGAAGAAAAGTAAATACCAGGCTAACTACCAAACGTGGAGAGTGGAGAGATTCACCTAAATACCAAAAAGAAAAAAAAGGGAACACATCGCCCACGATTATCTATTAAACAAATAAAAATAAATAAAGGATTCTATACAAACAAGCAAAAAGAAGATAAATTAGGTATTATTATTTCACAGCAAACAATTATATTTAACGAATAATTTAGGAATCTAGATACGAAGTGCGCATCTCGTATTTCACACAAAATAAAATTAATCAGTAGAAAATAAACCTGTGAGAGCTTTTGTCAAGCGTTTTTAAAATTTCGCCTAAAACTTTTTATAAAATAACTAATTAGTAGGAAAGAATTAACATGTGAGAGCTTTTGTCAGACATCTTTTAAATCGTACATAGTACCGTTTGTAAAATAAGTCAATCAGTATAAAAGAGTAAGCGTATGCCTGTCCAACATTTTTAACTAAAGTACCTCACACCTGTAGAGCGATAATATCGCTTAACAGCAACGAACAATAGTTCTAAAATGTCACGTAACGACACCAAACGTTGATACGAAATATGCCATTGACACATATAAAAGAAAACGAGTTGCATACCTGTAGGTGTCCGGATACTTAGCTCGCAAGCCGTCAAGGGTGAGTCAGAACAGCAACACCATGGTCGTCAAGATCTATTTACCCTGCTACCATAACTGCAGCATCGGTCTACAGACAAAAGCAGTTGGTCTACAGAAAGAAAGAACCAATTTGGCCTCCAGTTAAAAAAAGGCAAGACACCTCCTAGTTGTTGAACTTTACATTGTAACAATAGAGAAAACCATTATACGCGGTCGTAATGTATACCAAGATAACGGGTACCTCAACAGGATATAAACTATTTAAATGTAGCATAAACTTGTCGTTTCGAAATAAATAAGTTCAAAACGAAAACTTGTAGCAAGCGTACTTATTGTAAACAGGATGTTGTTGAAGAATTTAAGAGATTACCGGATACCTAAAATTAGGCACAGACTATTTAATTTATCGAATAAATTTTTGTTTTAAGAGCAAAAGGGATTTGAGTTAATCAGGGAAAGTTTTTAAAAGCAAAATTGGAACGTAACAAATCCCTCCCCCCCTTGGGCAAAATTAACATATCGGGGTAGGAAAACAAAAGTAATGGGAGTGGGCAAGACCAAAAAAACAGAGAAAGAAAAAACCCAAACAAAAGCAAAAAAATTCGCTTAAAAACTCAAAGAAAATTCCTTACAAAAATCAAACAAAAAGAAAACAGAAAAAGAAAAAGAAAAAAAGAAACACCCCAGAATAAAAAAAAGAACTCTCGTCCGGCTCGAAGCGCCAATAATAGAGACAGAAAAAAAAGAAGGAAGGAAGGGAAAACGGGTAATACGCAATCAAGGAAGACTAAGGTGGAACGGCGTCAGCACTGCGGAGTCGTGAACAGACGGATGTTTCTCAAAAGAAACAGTACGGTTATCAACCTCAAAAAAAGAAAAGGAACGAGGAAAAAAACCAACAGTGCCAAGTTAAAACAGAACCCAAAGGTCAAGCCTCAAGTAGACAAAGGGACAACAAGGGAGAACGAGAGGAAGAAAGGAGGAACGCTGGTAAAAGGAAATGGTGTATTACAAACTGTGGTAACCATAAATCGTAACCGAAGAACCAAAGAAAAGAAATGCCGACTAGTCCTAAAGTCGACTAAGTCGTGATTTCCGAAGAAATAAAAACGGACTAGAAAGCACCTACCACAGGAGCGGATGGACGAAACACAATCAGTATCGCGACCAATAGCAAAGAAGACCAGCAAAAAGATAGGGAAAGGAAAGTGGAACGAAAGGAACGAGAAAAAAAAGAAAAAACCAAAAAGAATAACACCAACACCAAGTACAAAACCCAAAAAAAAACTAAGAATCGTACAAAAGAAAATAAAATAAAATCTCAGTGTAGTTATGTATGAGTAGGTGTGTGAGTGTGTGTGCGTGTGTGTATATATGTGTGTGTGTGTGGTTGTGAAAGAAGTGTGTGTGTGTGTGTATGTGTGTGTGTGTGTGTGTGTGTATGTGTGGTGTGTGTGTAAGTGTGCGTTTGTGTATGTGTTGTGTGGAACCGCTATAGTCGCCTCTTACGACAGGCAGATCGTACGGTGTGACTGTTCTATTCCCGGACCCACACGGGGTAAGAAAAAGCAGGAAAACGAAAGAAAACCTAGCAAAACAGGCAAGTAAAGCGAAATCGTAACGTCCAAAAATCAAAACCTAAGGAGAGTAAAGTCGGCATAAGAATCTGGGGCACGAGGACTAGATATTGGGCTTAAGGCGTTTACGCCGCCAGAAGGAGAACGAAACGAGATCAAGGAAATTAGGATTTCGCCGACATAATCTTCCGGTTTGGAAGTAGCATAGAATAATGTCTGCCTCTGTTGGGCAGTTTTCTGCCACACAGGCACAGCAGGGGGTGCAGTAGTTGTAGCACGCGGTATAGCAGGTGGAGAGGGTAGTTTAGAAAATTCGAAACGAGTTAAGGAAGAAAGTTGTTTGTTGTTAGGATTAGAGGTAAGAAAGTCAACGGTAGAAAGGGAAACATCATGGGTTGTGAGAATATCTACGGTAGAAAGAGAAAAACTGTTGGCTGTACTAGAATCAACCTTACGAAGAGAAACACAAGCGGTGCACACTTCAGTTACGTTAACTAGAGGGACAGAAGTAGATAAAATTTCAACGACGTTAGATAAAGGACTACAAGTATCACAGTTAGGACAGAACACAGCATTGGCTGTAAGAATATTAACCTTAGAAAAAGGAGCAGAATCCACTAACTCATCAGTAACATTACATAAAGGAACAGAATCGGGTAGAACTTCATCAACCTTACAAAAACAAACAGCATTAGGAAGAACTTGAACAACAGTAGATAAAGGAAAATCAGCTAGAAGTTCATTAACCTTACCTAAAAGAACAGAAGAAAGTAGAAGTTTGTCAGCATTAGATAAAGAAAGAATTTTGTCAACATCAGAAAAATGAGTAAGAGCATGAAACGTTTCATCAACGTCCAATAAAGGAGTAGAATCAAGTAAGATTGCTCATTGTTAGACAACGGAATAGGAACCGATAAAACTTCAGCCACAATAGGAACTGATTCCTTAACAATAGTAGATAACGAAACAGGATCTGGTGAAACTTAAACGACAGCAGCAACAGGCATTATAGCTACGGGTTCACTAACTTCTACAGGATCTTCTCTATCCGTATTAGGAGTTATCGCCCGTTCAGTTACAGCCGTTATTGCAGACACCACAGAAATTTCTTGAGTAGTACAATTTGAGAAAGCAGCAACATGTAAAATTTTGACAGCAACAGCAACAGACATTAAAGATACAGGTTCGTGAACTTCGACAGGAGCTTCGCTGACTAAATTAGAAATTATCGTCACTTCAGCGACATTTGTGTTTGCGGACACGGCAGGGATTTCTTGGGTAGAATCGTTTAAGAAAGCGGGAACAAACTCTTGAGAAGCTACTTGCAAGTCACTAATTTGAAGCATGGGTTGTAATGGTGGTGGAGGCACAATTTGGGGCGAAAGTAAATAAGTAGGGCGAGCAGAAGGAGAAGTAGAAAAGTATGTAAAACTAGAAACGGAAGAAATTTTGTTCGAAGCTGTATTCACCGAAGAAGAGTAGGTTTTGATAGCAGTAGCAGAGTGACCTGGATGAGGTACAGAAGAGAACGTAGAATTAGAAGCAGAAGAAGTTTGGCTCCTAGAGCTGAGAACAGAAGTTGAAGTATTATTTGAAGACCTATTAGTAGTAGGGTGACAGTTTGGACAGTTGTAGCGAGAAACTCCCTTATATCCGCAACCATGGCAATGGAGTATTTAAGGACTAGTACAACGTGTCGAAACATGACCAGGTATGTCGCAATTAAAGCAGATGACCTGACGAGTAGAGGCAGAACTCGGAAGAAGAACAATAGAATGTACGGAAGTAGTATCGGATCTACCCGTAGGTGTAGGAGAAATCTTAACAACTCGGTCATGTGAAGCAAAAGTATTTTCCTCAATAGTAGCAAATTTAAAGCAAAATCCGGGGGTTATAAATGTTGAATCGGTAAATTAGACAACGACTTCCAGTCAGAAAACCTATGCCGGTAACCACGATATCAAAGTAAAGTTTTAGCCCCGAACAAGTCCACTGCAGACTCAAATAACTGCAATTCTGTCACATGTAAAGCTCGTCAGACTACTTCCACCCGTTCTAAGAAATTATGTACACTCAGAGTGTTTAGGTTACCAGAAAACTTTAAATTCCACTCCCACACTGGAAGACCTTGGTGGGAAGCCGACAAAAACATATCCGACAGACAAACTTCGGGGACACTAATAGGAGCAAAGCAACAAAATAGAAATTAGAATAGGGCTGTAGAATAAAAGAAAAATGGAAGAAAGAAAAAACTAACTCTACACGTGATGGGGAGAACAAAATATACAGATAGGGAAGGAAGAAAAAGAAAAATATTGGGCGCCAGCGTTTTTAATGGACTAGGATTATTGGCGAAAACACAAGTCCAATAATCTGACATGAGCTAACCAAGAATATTTATTAATTTAGAAGGAAAGCAGAACTAAATTTTAGGAAAATTAAATCCACACAAGAAATAAAGAAAAGAAATAAATATTTGAGCGTAAGGGAAGAAAACATAAGTAGTATCAGGCCGAGAAGCAAAACAAAAAATTGGGGCAGAAATTAAGCGAAACTAAATCGAAGCGAACGCTAACCAAAACCAAAATCGAAGCAAAAGTTAAGCCAACGTTACACAAAACACAAACGGGGCCACAGTTACACAAAACAAAATCGGAGCACAAATAAAATTAACTAAAACAAACTCGCAGCCCCACGCCAGGGCGTCAGAAATTATGCTACGTACCTACACGTAGCCGGAAGAATAGTAAATACCAGGCTAACTACCAAATGTTGAGAATGGGTTCACCTAAATACCGAAAAGAAACAAAAAAAAGGGAACACGTCGCCCACGATTATCTATTAACACAAAAGTAAATTAAGAATTCTGTACAAACAAGCAATAAGAGAATAAATTAAGCGTTACTATTTTACAGCAAACAATTACATTATACGGACAATTTACAAATCTAGATACAAAGGCGCATCTCGTATTTACACAAAATAAAATTAATCAGTAGTAAATAAACCTGTGGGAGCTTTTGTTAAGCGTTTTTAAAATTTCGCCTAATACTTTTTATACAATAACTAATTAGTAGGAAGAACTAACGTGTAAGAGTTTTTGTCAGACATCTTTTAAATCGCACATAGCACCGTTTGTAATATAAACCAATCAGTATAAAAGAGTAAGCGTATGTCTGTCCAACATTTTTAACAAAGGTACCTCACACCTGTAGAGCGATAATATCGCTTAGCAGCAACGAACAATAGTTCTACAATGTTACGTAATTACACGAAACGTTGATACGGAATATGCCATTGACACACACAAAAGAAAACGAGTTGCATACCTGTAAATGTCCGGATACTTAGCTCGCAAGCCGTCGGGGGTGTTATGGATGTTATGATCTATTTCTCCTGCTACCATAACTGCAGCAGCGGTCTCCAGACAAAAGCAGTTGGTCTACAGAAAGAGAGAACCCATTTGGCCTCCAGCTAAAAAAAGTCAAGACACCTCCTAGTTGTCAAACAGAAAAAAAAACAAACGTACATTGCTTTTGAAATACGGCGACGAATAATGTAGAAAATATTTCGACGTACAAGCTGTAGAATCAAATTCAACAATGGTTCAAATAACACAAATTTGAACTGCACATTCTCGCTGATCGAAGCGAGATTGAAACTGGAAAACCCGGGTTTTATCGAATAGTGCATGACCTTATTTCAACAAGGTTTTACATTGGAACAAAAAAGAAAACAATTATACGCGGTCGTAATTTATACCAAGATAACAGATATCTAAACAGGATATAAACTATTTAATTGTTGCATAAACTTGACGTTTCAAAATAAATAAGTTCAAAATGAAAATTTGTAGCAAGCGTACTTATTGTAAACAGGATGTTGTTGAAGAATTTAAGAAATTACCGGATACCTAAAACAATGCATGGACTTTAATTTATCGAATAAATTTTCGTTTTAAGAGCAAAAGGGATTTGAGTTAACCAGGGAAATTTTTAAAAGCAGAATTGGAACGTATCATAGTTAATTCTCATAAGGAGGTGGAAACTCCACAAGGAGAATCTTCCTCGTGGAGTTCGACTTCGCATGGTTCCTAACTAACCTAGATTAGCTCTATTGTTTTATTAATCTATTTTTAACTCTTCAACCATAAAGAATCAGTAACGCCACCCCTAAACCTTTCGAAATACCTCTCGTCGCCTATCGACTCGGCACGACTTCTATATTCTCAACTTTATAATTTTAATCTTGGACCAACCACTTATCGAGATATAAACCCCAAACTCCAAAGTTGTAACTGTTTTGCTTATAAACATTTTCCTAGCGTATAAAGCATTAGGTGGTACAAAATTCTTTGGAAGTAAAAATCCGACATTGCTCTTAATATAGGGCGCACCATGCACTAACAGTTTTACAACTTCTAAACCCTAATTTTATAACTTCTATTTCTAACCATTTTGTTGGCGTCTAGAGCATTGGATGGGCAAGTCCGCTGCGACCTATTGTGTAGTGTGTACATTGCACACGGACGGCCGAATCAAAAGAGCGGCCAAATAGCTGCTACGAATATCAGTTTTTTAATTACCTTTTTAAAATTTTTGGACTTATCAACAAATTACTATTTATGTTTATGTCTCTATTCTGTGGTCCTTAGGGTCATGTTTATCTATTAGTGTATTTCTATTTTTAAATACCGTTCAAAAGACTGTTAGTTCTCGGAAGCATAGTAGATAAAGGACTAGAATGGTGTATTGAGAACCGAGCGTGTTTTCTGATATCTTTACAGCAGAAGTAATTAACCATTCTTATGTGATCAGGAAATATCCAATCCTGCTATGTTCACTCAATAAAGAGAAATTTTACAACTGCAACACAACCTTTACTGATAATCCTTTTCTAAACGCAGGTATAGTAAGTGAAAGTCACTATAAAATATTGTGAAATGTTCTTTACCACTTTTTAGTTTAAAACTACAGCGTTCAGTTTGGATTTGGATGTTTACGTGTAACCACTCTTGTTTCGAGATGTAAATATGTCCAATAGGAAAACTAAACATTTGTCGGGTTTTTAATATAGGCCGAGAAAAAACAAAAATAAAGCAGCAACAGCAACAATCCGCGCGCTTTAGAAATTTTTTTTGGGTGCAAGTGCAAGTTTGTCGGCTAGTGCTATTGCGAGTACGAGTACTACTAGTGATAGTGGTAATGTGAGTGTAGTAATAGGCGAAGAAATTTTAGAATACCCTACTATCTTGATTGAAAAAGAGAAAAAGAGCCACTGTGATGATAATAATAAAGAAAAATCCAAATTTTATAGAACCACCTGAAGAAATTACAACAAAAAGTTTACACTTTAATGATACAGGGGAATGGCCAGACACAATTACTACAAAAACTATCGAATTTGTGATTGAAAATTTTCCCCCTCAAGTACAAAATATGGATTCTCCAAAAGATGATCAGCAAAGGAGGTTACCGAGAATTTCCATTCTCAAAATTAGACGATGGAAAAAAATTATCGGCTGTGGTTGCTATATTCTCTTTCACTAAACAGTGTTTTCTATATTGCATGTAAGCTTTTTGAACACCTAGCAGCAGTACGTGGAGTATGTGGTCGGGAACACTTATCTCTTATTCTCAAAAGACATGAGCCAAATTTAAATCATATCAAAAATATTTAAAAATGGCTAAATTATCCTCTGATTTAAAGAAAGGCGTCACTATAAATGCTGCTGAGTATTTACAATTTAGAAAAACGTCACTGGCATGAAGTGATTAAATGGCTGCTACGGAGTGTCAAATTTTTGTCAAAGCAATGCTTAACATTTAGGGGATCTTCTCAAAAACTATGTACGCCTAGCAACAGGAATTTTCTTCAGTTAAACCAATTAATTGCACATTTTGACGCTGTTTTGTTGCATACAGTCTTTGCAGCACAAAAATAAGCTACATTATCTTGGTATGCAAATTCAAAATGAGATTATTTCGAATACACGAGTTGAAATTTTTCAACATTTTATTGTTTCTGTTCTGTAACAGATAATCCAGGTAAAGGGCTGTTCTAATTTTTAAGTAACAAATTAAAAGAACTCAATTTACCTATACATAATTTACGTTCTTGAGGGTATCACAATGGTGCAAATATGCGCGGAAAAAATATTGGTCTTCAGAAACGAATTTGATGTTCCATGTCCCGCTCATACTTTAAATTTAGTTATTAACGGTACTGCAAAAATTAGTTTTGAATCAGTTGAATTTTTCGATTTGGTACAAGAATTGTATGTGCATTTATCTTCGCCTACACATAGATGGAATCCAATAATCTTACACTAGAACGGTTATCAGAAACCAGAAGGGAAAATATAATAGATGCAATTAAACCTCTGAAAAATCAGTCGACAGAAGTTTATGACTCGAGATATGACAATAGAATTTATTTGTTCTATTTTCATCTGGCATGATATTTTGAATAAAGTTAATGTGGTCAGCAAAATTATGCAAAATCCTAAGATTAATGTTGGAAATTGTGTGGATGCATTAGACAATTTAAAAAAATATTTGGACTGAGAACACATTCCAGGTTTGAAATAGTAGTGAACCGTGCAAGCAAACTAGCAGTCGAAACTGTGGCGGAAGAAAAGTTTCCAACGGTTCGAGCGAGGCGCATAAAAAAGTGTACTCTACAATTTGACTATGAGCATGAACACGAATCAATTAAAAATCTAAGATAAAATTTTAAGGTGAATTTTTTTTTAAAATTCTAGATTGCACATTAACTGTATTAGAAAACAGGATTAAATTATCCGAAAATCACATTTCCATATTCAAAATACTTCATAACTTTTTCGAACTGAAGGTGATAAATGACAGTGAGTTAAATGAAAATTGTGTCATAATTGAAAAAGGTTTTTCGGACAAGCTCCAGGACCTCTCAGATATTAAAGCAATGGAATTGTTTGAAGAAATCAAAGCGTTGCAACCGCACATTATAGCCTTTTACTTACTAAAGGGGTTTATTTATTAGGTTTTTACTCCTATGTGACCAGCTGAAAGGCACAAGGATGTTTGACGAGGATTTCCAGAAAGTGTAAAGAGCCCACGGCAAGTTTCGGTGGAAAATGGCTCGTAGATGAGGAAACCTCCAAAGGCTAAGCGGCTAGTCGAGCTATTTGCTCCGGGTAGAACATGAGTTGTTGGTCGGGGTTGGACTGCGACCAAAAATGTAAAGAATATGGCGCCACCGAATTTTTGTGTACGAAGAAGACCTTACTTAAGTCTCTTGTATAAGGCGAATGCGGAAACCTTTACTCAATTATCGCTATACAACATATTACTGAAACACAATCCCCAAAGTTTTCTTACCTTATGGCTCGATATTGACTTTTATAGATGCACTGCTACACCTCTAAACAGATTAAAACAAAGATAGCACTGTTTGTGCATTTATATCCAAAATTAATAGTTAATTAGAATCAACCCTCATTCGTTCCAATTAATAATCATAGTCTTGACCAAAATAAAAATCTATTCCTTCAGTTGCAAGTAAATTATTTACAAGACATCTTCTTTAAATAAGTTTGATTAAATAATATTAATGAAAGATATGTACATATGTACTTGATAATATCAGTATTTCTCACAAATAAAATATAATAATTTTATATTAGCAAGGTCTAGCAAAATTTATCTTCAAATGATTGAGTATGAGTTTTTTGAATATTTAACTTTATATTACAACTTCTGTTGGTATGAGTAGTACTACTTGAATCTCACATTCTATGACAAAATATTCCACTTAACAATTAGTGAAATGTAAAATGTAACAATTTAATTCTCTAAGATTAGAATAATTTATGTTTCAAATAATCACTTCAATTTTCATTAAATATAGAATTTAACCTTTTCTACCTTCATAATTACATCTACCGTATATTGTTAGTACTAATAAAAAGATTTAATGTGAAACTTTATAGGTTCCTGTTGCATAATTTAAAGATAACTTGTTTGTCATTCACCTAATGAACTTAAATATTTCCACGTGATCAAACAAAAATTATTTGTCTGCTATACCCAATGCTGCAGCTGGCGTATAAGAAAACAAATTACATACCAGATGTTAATCCGACGGAAAAATACTTGCTAGGTATAAGGACTATACCCGGAATTATAAATGATAATTTATAATCCTCTTGTTTCAGCAACTAAGAATTTAGGAATTTCCAATTCCATACAACCCAATCAGCTGCATACTAAAAATCCAACACAACATCACGGCGTCCACATTAAATAATTGAAGCACGCCAATTTGACTTTCGTACAAGGTTAAACTTCACATCGGTACTAATAAATTTTCATTTTTTGCCCAAATAAATTATATATATTTCTTAAATTTCAAAAGCTAAGATGTACAAATTATCCTAGATTGCACTAAAAATATCAATTTAGTAAGGCTCTAAACTCAGTAATACTTACTGTTAACCTAAGGCCATTCAAACAATTTAACGTCTCGTCAAATGCGAGCTAATTCCAGCCAAATGTGGACATAAAAATGCGCGTCGCTGAGACGATATTATTTAAAGAAAACATTTTTTAATTTTTCTGTGCTTCCAACACATGGACTGCAATCACGTCATGTTCCTTGATTTAAGGAACAATTGACCTACTCTAACGACAGCTCAGTTGGAAGTGATTTCTTGACGTGTGTTGTCGCTTGACAACAAGCTTGATATTACAATCATCTAACGGAGGGAGCTCTTATGGTGACACTAACAAAGGGCATCTTTTGTCACCGCGTAATTTAAAATTTTATACTTTCAAATCGAAAGCTTATATTGTTTTCAACAATATATAATATTTATTTCGTAGATTGTGTAGCATTATTATACTTAAGTTGGTTATTAATGAATTAAATAAGTTAGACATCTGTGAAAATATTGTCAGGAAATAAAATTGTTACAACATATCTTCGAACAAGACAGCTAATGAAGCTGTGCATTATATTTATGAAAAGTGATTATCTTCTTCTTTTTCGAACGTAGTAGTGCTTCTACGTATTGTTTTAATAATATCTGTGACTGTGACTACCGGAGAACCCTCGCTTTCCAAATTAAAAATTAATAAAAACTATCTGAGATCATCTATGACCCAAGAAAGACTATCACCATTAGCGACACTTTCAATTGAGCGTGACATTAGTGATAGCATCGACTTATCATCATCAATAACAAAATTTGCGGATGTCAAGCCTCGGAGAGCCCACTACTAATACAAAAGTTATCGATACATACAAATTCGTAAGTGCAATTTTTAAAAAATTTTATTTTTGCATTTCTACACATTTATTATTAAAGAAAAAAATGTACGAGAGTATATGTATATGGCATTATTAATAGGGCGGCGTTTTTTAAATTTGCACACAGGCGGCCAACATATGCGCGGCGACCGTGTGGATGGGTTCAAATTTTTTTTTGAAAGTTCTAATCCGATATTACTTTTAATCTAGGACCAACCTTTATCAAGTTACCACGCCTAAACGCTTACTTTTTTTTATTTATAAACATTTTCTTGTTATGGTGTAAAGCATTGAATAGACTCAATTTTCCTTAAAAGTCTGAATCTCAATTAATTTAACCTTGAACCAACTCATAGTACAGACCTAAAAATTTATAAAGATGTCGCACCCACATACAACGTCAACTATTTGCAATTGTTTAAATTTACAAAAATTATATATTTTGCAATAGTGTTATAGTGAGGCATAAAATGCAAAGTCACGTCGCAGAACATTAATTAATAATCAACTTCTAATTTTAAATTTTTATTTAGATACAGACTGTATATAATATAATATATACAGGTCTACACTCAAAACACTACCATTTCTTTATTTTTATTCGGAGTTGTTTTTAACTTATTTAAGTTAATTCTTATTTTAAAATTTAGATCTATATTCTCTTCTTGTTCTTTTCTTTTCTAACCAATACTTAGATACGTGCGTCTTGATTTTGGATTTGGAGAATATAACGTACATTGTTTCTGGGGTCCACTTTATTAATTCCAGTAATAGAAAGTTCTGTTCCACAGTCCAGTTGTTCGAGTCTACGACACCTAGCAATGGTTATATGCAACTCTTTACTATTCGCATAAGAATTTTGTTGACTTGCTATACTTCTTTCTGTGTAAAAAAAATGCATTCTCATGTTTTTCCAGACATCTGGAAAAATTATGCCTTCTACTTTCGAGAGTGAGTTACCAATATATGTTGTAATACCAATAGTTCTAAATGTTGCAAGATGCTCTTCTGTAGGCAGGCAAGTCAAGTCCATTCCGTTAAGAGGAATTAACATACCTTCTTGCCTTGATAAGGTCTTTCTTGCATCGCACGCTTTCGTAAACTAGATTTTGTAAAATCTTTTTAAAAATACATATCTTTATGACCATTCTTTCCTGCAAGAACTTTTACTGTAAATGCAGAAACATTATATACGCCACATGTGCAAATTTTTCGAGTGAGTTTTAAAATGATTTATTAACCCCTCTTTTAGTTGTCCCATTTTGCATTCTTTTCTACTGGATATTTATACTGCTGCTTTAATGCGATAGTCTTTGCCTCGTACTCTATCTTTTTCTTTTGTAAATATTTCTGTTCTGATTCTTCTCTTTTCATTCATCTCTTTTGCTCTTAATTGATAGTACATAGATAACCTACAAAGGTCCTATTTATTTTACAGCGTACGTAAAAGTTTGTTGCATGTATTTGTTTGTTTTCGTAATACTTGCCGAATAACATTACTTGTAGCGATCAGTCCTAGATGGTTGATGTTCACACCTTTTGGAATTGTCAAGAAGGGAGTTCCAGGCTTTGCAAGAAATGAACGTGCATCCGGTTTTAACAAAACTCTTCCGTGAAATTACTACACCATTTTTGTTCGATCTATTTTCTACTTCTATGTAAATAATTGGTAAACAGTTAAAACTAAATGCTATCCGCATTCGGTTAGGTTAGACGATTCTTCTCCAGGTTAGGTTAGATTAGCCTCTATATTGTTCGAAGTAAAGTTTTTGGGTAATGCCGATGCCGTTAAAGTATTATAACCCCATTGATTTTATTATATAATTTTAATTCCTCTGTTGAGCAGAAAATAAATTCCGTTTTAAAAATAAATATAATTACGTTAAATATAATTACGTTCAAAATAGGTTAAGGATTTAGCAAAAAGATTATTAGAATCATCGCGATGGTGGATAGTATGGAGGTAAATTAATACCAATATGGTAAATTTCTTGTTAAGATAGAGAGACGTGTAAGATCTTTAATAGTAGTCTCCGCTGGAAGTTCTCGAAGATTTGTACCTGCTAGACATTGCGTAAAAGCTATAAGAGGGTATGAACAGGTTTGGATAGAAGTGTTGAAAATTTTAACGCGGAGTATACACATTCGACATATGTTTCGTGTAGGGCGCAGCTAACAAACGTTAATGACATAATTTGTTAGAGGGACTACCAAAAATGTACCAAGTCGAATAAAGAAAACTCGTATAAAGTGTATTAAATACGATATTCTGTTGTGCTTGAGTGTTTACTGCAAAATTTGACTTTTACTTTCGTTTTCTCCCTACTCAATCTCCGGATGTGATCGGAGTGTTATTTGACAGCTGTCACTCGATTCATATCGGCACAAGACAACATTTTTGTAACGCTTGCGTATTTACAGGCAAAATTCTTCCTATTACTATCGTATTTCTCTGCCCGGATTTCCCGGATTGTGCTCGGATGTCTTCGGTTTCCTCTTAGATGAATAAGACGGTATGTTGCTATGCTTCTGCTCTGGTAGATTGGCCCCACACTATTAGCTCCCTCATCTATTTCTTAATCGATATATTCTAATTTATATAAGAATGAATCAAACAACATTTTGTAGCACTTCACACTTTTGTTTCTTCATGCAGAATTTTCGACCATGAACGTATGTCTTCGACATCCTGCGACTTCTTCCAAAATCTACAAAGATAATATTACGTTGAGCATTTGTGTTTACATGCAAAAATTTGCCCCCCGCTCATTATGAAAACCGTAATACAATAACGTACCTCTCAAAGTCAAGAAGAGTGGAAGAAAAGGACGAGTGCTAAGTAACGAACCAATAATAATAATAATAATAATAATAATAGATGTTCAATGCAAAGAAAAAAAATCAAACTTACAAAAAAACTTTTTTTATATGGGCGAAGTTCAGCTAATAGAGAATCCATCAGCTGTTCTGTCATTTAACCAACTAATAATAACAAGTTTTAAATTAGCTAGCGGTTGTGTGCAATAATTTATTACATTTTAAAGCTAATAAACCAGTTCACATTTTTGTTGTGTTTTCAAATGTGCAATATTTAAAAAAAATCTAATATTATAAGTTGTTAGAAATACTCCTTATATTATCATAGTTAAAGTAAGCTGGGAACAGCTTATCAGTTGTTAATTACATTATATATAACAAGCAGCAATTGAACAATGCTCCTTTTATATAATATTTAATATATAGTTTGAATATTACAAGTAATTCATTTCAAATAATTCCACAAGCTGTTCTGGTCTTTCAAGAGCTACAACCATCAACCATCTCAACCAAAATTCTGATTCTTCGAGCACGGATATAAAATCCAGATTAATCAATACAATACCATGCTATCACACAAATTAATAGCTTCAGTTTCAGTCCAGTTAAAACAACACGAAGACAAAGAAATCTAATAAGTACTGCAACTAGCAAATCCAACAAGGCATATAAGCATCAAAGAAAATTCAATATTGAATCACTCAAATTAGTACGCATTTGACATCTACCAAGCAAACAAAGGCAAGGAATCTAAAATCCATGTTCAGTAAAACAGTGCTGTTTAAAATGCAAGGCCCTATTATCTAGCAAAATATAGCGGTTAAAAATTTAAAGTTCTCTTAGTTTCCTCTCCCACAACACAAAACTGCAGTACAAACTACTCTATAGCTAATAGTTTGCAGCGTACATAACTATAATACGTATTTGCATAACACCAAAACAAGGGCTCATTTAGCTTTAAAAGTCCAACCTTAATAACTCGTTTTATCTTCAAAAAACGTGGTCCATTTAACGTCAAACAGATATTATAGAGCAAAGGCTCATTTGCTAGTTCATTCAAAACATTTAAAACTTCAAAATGACAGCTCTCGGTAATTTAATTCGTAAACGAAATCAAGTTAAAACTCGCTTGAATAGTTTTCGTAATTTTTTGCAGATAGTTTCACCAACTGAATTAGATTCAACCATAATATAGGTGATCCAATACAAATGCGCACCACAGTTTGAAAATCAGTTCTTGCACAATAAGAGCTTGTACATCTGCATTTGAAGGTACACTAGCACAATTCGAAGCAATTCATAATAAAATTGTTAATTTGGAAAGTGAAGAAAATCTAAATCAGTGCTATCACGAATTTGTAGATTTTGAATCTTCATATTACGTGTTACTAGCTCAAGCAAAAGATTTATGTCAAGAAAATCTGTTGCAGGCTCAAAGTGTAATTCAGTCTAAAATGTGTCAGTTGCGTCAAATACTGCACATAGTCCAACAATCAGCGACACAGCTGAAGCGGATAATAATATCAATACACATCAGTTCAATAACGTTAAATTGCCTGTCCCTAAGATTCAAACTTATAAAGGCGAACCTAACATTTTTTATGCTTCTACGAAAGCTTTAGATCATTGGTTCACAGTAACAGCAAATTAGACGATATAGCGCGTTTCTTATATTTAAAATCTTATTTTGGAGACGAACCTTTAAAGGTAATAGAACTATAGAGATTAGCGCAAGTAATTACTCAATAGCTCTATCTTTAATCGAAAGGCGATACAAAAACACAAAACTAATTGTTCAATATCATATCAAGGGCATTGTTGATTCTCCAAAAATTACAAGAGGATCACCATTGGCCTTACGACAACTTTCATATTCCTTACAAGTCTATCTAGACGCACTAGGCGAACCAGTTAAATCATGGTCAACTATTATACAATATCTTGTCACAGAAAAACCAGATTACCGAAGCAGAAAGGAGTGGGAAATTGAAATAGCAAAGCAAGATGACAATCCTGACACAGAGGTTTTCATCGCACTTTTAAACAAACGCTGTTCATTATTAGAAAAAATCGAAAAATGTAAAATACCCCAAAAGTGGGAGGAATTAGCCAATTCTGTATAAAAAAAACTCCCATTTAAATAACATTGTCATCTTAAATTTGACTCCCATAAGCAATACACATGCAAAAAATTGCATAAATCTGATATTTTGCACAATAGTTTTCTTCGACTAAGCAACTTTTGGCAAAAATCGCGGATAATTTCAAGATTGGCAACGAATTCGCACATTTAGTAGCAAAAATCTGCACAATAGTTTTCTTCAACTAAGCAATTTTTAGCCCCAGGCATGGCTAATTTAATTAAATTCTAATTTGTGCAATTATTCGCACATTGGCGAGAGGTCAGCACCCGATCTGGCACGGATCTTGTTCTCATCTGGACCATCTAACCTTTAATCGGCAAATATTCGCCTAAATTTGCACAATAGTTTTCTTCAAGTAAGCATTTTTTAGCTCCAGGCATGGCTCGTGCTAGTCATCATAAATTTGACTCCCATAAGCAATACACATGCAAAAATTGCACAAATCTGATATTTGCACAATAGTTTTCTTCGACTAAGTATCTTTTGTCGGCGCCCTGATCTGGACCGTCGGACCCCCGGCATCCTTCCCCAGGGCCGGCGGATAGGCAAATTCTTCCGCTAATTTATTTAATCTTTAAACTAATTTAATACATGACTAGATTAATCCCATTAACCCTAATGCAATCTATTGCAAATTAAATTCTTATTTGTCACAATCACAAATATTTGCACCGGATAGGCAAATTCTTCCGCTAATTTATTTAATCTTTTAAACTAATCTAATACATAACTAGATTAATCCATTAACCCTAATGCAATCTTTTGCAAATTAAATTTTTATTTACCACAATCCCCCGTCGGGGTCCCCGACAGGGGCGACAGATAGGCAAATTCTTCCGGATTAAGCTGATTAAGAGTTAATTTAATTACATCAATTAATTATTTATTTATTAAAGAATTACATAATAAAAATACAAAGTCATCTTAAATTTGACTCCCATTTGAGCATATGCATAACAATTTCTAAATTTGCCTTAATCATGGCTTGGGATGCAGAGATGATTAAGAGTCAATATAATTACATCAATTAATTATTTATTAAAGAATTACATAATAAAAATACAAAGTCATCTTAAATTTGACTCCCATATAAGCATATGCATGGGGATACCTAAATTTCCCTTAAGATGATTAAGATGATTAAGAGTCAATTAATTACATCAATTATTTATTTATTAAAGAATTACATAATAAAAATACAAAGTCATCTTAAATTTGACTCCCATTTGAGCATATGCATAACAATTTCTAAATTTGCCTTAATCATGGCTTGGGATGCAGAGATGATTAAGAGTCAATATAATTACATCAATTAATTATTTATTAAAGAATTACATAATAAAAATACAAAGTCATCTTAAATTTGACTCCCATATAAGCATATGCATGGGGATACCTAAATTTCCCTTAAGATGATTAAGATGATTAAGAGTCAATTAATTACATCAATTATTTATTTATTAAAGAATTACATAATAAAAATACAAAGTCATCTTAAATTTGACTCCCAGTTGAGCATATGCATGACAATTTCTAAATTTGTCTTAATCATCTTAACATCCCCAGATCTTCACCACTACCGCACAAATCAAACCACACCAAAGTTTGCCAAAAAAGGTACCAATTTTGACTATGACATCACAGTAGTATCATCTACAGGAATGCATCGTTAATCTAATACAGACACCAACATTTCGCAATAAGCGCAAACAATCGGTAACCATTCTTTGCCACACAGGTTTAACACTATATCATTTTAGCACAAATTTGTATTTTATATAATCCAAGTTTACAATAAGTATTTTTGCATGCATTTCGCACAAACATTTATGAAATGCAGCTTTAGGTCTTCTTCTATCGCCAGTATAATTACTAGGCTTAATAACCTGCTTGTGCATAAAGTATTTTTAGTGTAAAAATTTTTGCAAAAACATATTGTTGAATGGCAATAGTAGAGTATAATTGGGACATCCACCGCCTCATTTCCCCCAGAATCCCTCATTTCCCCACACATCTGGACCAAAAAGTTTTCTTCGACTAACCATTTTTCATCTTTCGAGATAAACCTATCTTAAATTTTTTATGTTTCGAGATAAATGAGCATCCACATTTCCTCCTTATGGGGATTTACATGTAAATTTGGGAGGAAATGAGGAGAATCCCTCATTTGCCCCCACATCTGAACCAAATAGTTTTCTTTGTCTAGCTATTGCATCTTTCGAGATAAACCTATCTTGTTTGGTATTAATTAACACTAGATTTTTCTCAGCTACCCGAATCTCTAAGAATTTTTCCCTAAGGGAGCTACCCCCATTTTAAGATTTTTTACCAAGATCAATTTATAATCACCTCTCCTTTTTAATATCTACAGTCCTTTAACCAACAATAATAAGCATACAAAAGTTTAATAATTTATTTTATCCGATTTACAGTTTAATAAACTAATTACAATTTTTACAAAGTATTTTGTTTGTGTAGTCGAATCCAAGCAGGTTAACCTGTAACAAAAAAGAGATTAATGGGTTGTTTAAATAGACCTGTAATAAAAAGAGATTAAAGTAAAAGAGAGGAAACGTGTTTTCAGTCAATAAGACATATTGTTGTTAATCCAACAATATGTTTTACCGTCCGGCGAGACCACGTGGAGGTAAACACATATCGCCAGGAAGAAAGGAATTATTAAGGATGGGGGAGGGTAGGTATGCTTATAACTAACTTATATACTATATATACACAATAAAATATAAACAACTATCTAATATCCTTATGCCCCCATGCATATGTGGAAGTACTACCAGGGATGACGTACCTTTTGTCATCTTCTGCCGATAAACTAATTTTATTAATTAATTGGGTGTACAAAACGTGTTTTTTACTCCGAATACATACCATGCTATGCATGAGGGCATCTCAAGAATTATTATAACAATATCCTTAAAACTATCCACACTAATCCCCGCCACCACACTACGCGATACCCCTTGATCTTTTTAATCGTGTCCTTCTCACTAAGAATGCAATACGACTTGGCCCTAGTCCCAACAAATTGTAACACCAAGTCGCCGTTGAACTCGTCTTTGAACTTGCGGGAATCTTTTGTTCACAAGAGGTATATTGTATTTGTTGTCTCGAGGGTAGTCACTAGTGTCGAAATTGTTAATGTTTGCACTAATATCACTATACAAGTCTTTTGTTTCTATACTATACACTAAAGAGTCAGTGTCTGTGTAAAGTAGTGAGAGTTTGGTTTCATACAAATGTTTCATGGTGTTATAATGAAATTCATACATGAGGGTCTTTGAAATATCTAAAACTGAAAACCTGCATATATAGGCTTTTGTAAGTGACTTTACCCTATCCATCTGTATAATAACCAAATCCTCACCTAGCACTAAACTACTGTTAAAGTTCGGCGGGCGATAAGTCCACTCGCGCACAATTTTTGTCCATCGTGTTCCCACCGGGTACGATCTTTACATCCACCCTCTTGTCGACATTCTCCATCGTTTTTCCAAAGACCGCGTTATTCATTAATTTGAAAAGTCTTTTCAAACGCATTTTGGCAGATGTCCTAAGGGTGGTGTTCAAATCGATGTAGGGTTTAACCATGGAGACTGGTCAAATTCCATGACCCGGTGGACTGCTGTGAGCCGGAGACCATTACGTAGCGCCTGCTGCAGGTTTCTGTAATGTATAATGTAACGACTCTTATTGAGCAACGTGGCGAGCAGCTTGAGTCTTGGAGGATGGTGTTGGGGTACCATGGTCTGCGGACAAAACGGTAAATCGTTGTGGTTCGTGTAGGTTTTCTGGATACTCCAGATCTACTTCCAGGATGTACCCTTGTCCCCTGTTACAGATATGTCATCGATGTGGGCTTTCAGGAGGTTAAGCTCTTTCTCTTCAACCACCTGAATCCGCTTATCGGTAGCGGTTGTGACATGGCCCATCCATACAAATTATTAGCATCCAGATACGTCAAGTACCTTGAGGGCTCTTCAGAATTAAAATTGTGCATGTACTTATTGTTGGCGTGAGCGTATCGTTGACTGCACTGAGTTAGACCACCACGAATCCTTTTTTCACAAAGTGATGCATTTCACATCAGTGAATAGATCCAGTTTAACCCCAGTATGTTTCAGCATGGCGTCCCAGCTTAGACTAGGTGCTGTCATATATTGGCAGGGATCCAAGTCGTAGGTTTTCAAGCACACCCCGGAAATTTTCGAACACGTCAGCCTAATAATAAAACGTCTGTTTTCAAATAAAGATCGCTGTATTCGCCGAGTGTGCATATGTTGAAACGTTCCATACATTCTGAGCGTGATCGTACTCAGACAACGAAATCACAGTATTCGTGAGATCATTATAGAAATCCTCTCGGGTGGTAGACTTGACCTATTTAACGCTGAAGCGTCTGTCACATACCTGTACGGGAACACACCCTTTCTGCGTAGAAATGAAAACTGTATGTCGTCGGGGAAACACTTCCTCATCTCAAGAAACTGCCCGCATTCCAAATTTTTCACCAACTTATCCAGGGACGATGCCATGAAACGTAGGGAATCGATGAATCGCAGCTGTACTGTGCAATTATCGGTTTCATCATCATCTTGCTCTACGTCTGGTTCTTCGCCATATAACCTCACATACTTTGTGAACGATACGAACCGCTCCTTATTATTTGGGATCACTGTAACACGCTCCTTATCGCATCCCAATTCCTTCACAATAAAATGGGAATCATACCCACTTAAATTGTGGAATATGACCGGTATGAAATTTGGCATCCGGTATTGATGTTGCATTGGCGATGTGCTGCGAAGCGGAATTTCCGTAAGATGGCAGTGATCCTCACTCGATCGTCCCCCAATGGTTTCTTGCAGATGCCGCAATCGTCAACCATGTGGAATAACAATTCGTCTAAAGGCTCCAACGCTGTCATCGGTACATTGTTTTTTAAGATAATCCCCAATCTGCGGGCTTCCTCCTTTAACTTCTCCATAAAAACTTTAGCAGCTTCAGGCCCCCTGTACAATTCAAACTTATCCAGATTCTCATCGTAAGAGCATTTAATGTAATAGGCGAAGCTGTATGGTTCGTGTTGGTGGGTCTGTTAGTAAAGGAGCCGGAGGGATCTTGTGCTGCCGAAGAAATAGGCTTCAACACGCTTTCAAAGTCCGCGTACACAACAAACGGTACCCTCATTTGCTTGTGCACGCTCGTAAACTCGAGGATGTTGTTAAAGTGGTTGGGCATCTTTGTCGCAACCACGTTGCAGTCTTGTTCGGAGTGTTGTCGTAATTTATCTTCGGATGGAAAGAACACCAAGCATCCATCACAAATCCATTTGTACTCCTTATGCTTCGACAGCTGCTTGTCTACCAGCTTCCCCAAAGTTCTTGATCCAGCAGTAGTGGATTTGCTCTCATTCTGGATATAAAGGAGGTTGACATGCCGATCCTCTTTCTTTTGGTGAAGT
This sequence comes from Platerodrilus igneus, assembly GCA_036346225.1. NCBI lineage: Eukaryota > Metazoa > Arthropoda > Insecta > Coleoptera > Lycidae > Platerodrilus > Platerodrilus igneus. The sequence continues at coordinate 736,726 of JARFIW010001052.1, read as the reverse complement.
GAAGCGGTCCCACAATCGACTTGCCCTCTACACCAAACACGTTAATGGTTATAGCATTCTGCTCCTCGAACTTGGCTATGTCCTTTATGGGCATCGGGAACTGCACTCCTGTTACATCGAGTACAGTCGAGTAATGCGGGTAGCTACTGACCCTTTGCGGATCGTGAGCACCAGGGTGTAGGGCTGCTACAACGCACCAGGCAAAGCATGCATTATCTTGGTTCTGCACGTTAACGACGGCCCTTATCCCGAATCCATTTGGGAAGCTCGATGTAGGACCCCACGAAGAGGTTTATACTTGTTAATATTTATTTCTAGGTGCAAGACATTTTTTAGAGTCCATCCTAAAATTTAAAAATTAGAAACAAAATAATAATTTTTCAAAACTTACCAGAATCTAGTTCTTGAAATTCGTCAGACTTAGCTGACATCCTTTCCACAAAAGAGTTGTATACCTCCTCCAGATCGCTGGATGAGGTGACCACAACATTTCGGGTGTTGAATGATTTCATCGTCATCAACACCCTCTACCGCAGCCATCTTGGTGTATCCACCAAACACCTCCAGGTTCACCTTTAGGGAGGTGTGGATTGCCCGCTGTTTCTCGACTAAGGTTATGAATCGTTCCCGTTGATTTTGCAAGAATTCCAACAGACCTAAAAATACAAACTAAGCAAACACAAAATACTTATAAAATACATACTTGTAGAGTCGACATTATTAATTGCGGAAAGTTGCAATTCGACTTTTGAATGCGGTCGCTACCACTTCTACACCCCATCCAGGACGCGACTAGCATTAGCTTTGTGCTCATTCGAGCGTTGGTGGGCTGCCAGTTGGCAACATCCACATCGCACTCAACGCATCTCCGCAATCTTCTTGGGGTAGGTCCTCAACGGTCGGTGCAGCAGCTCGTTTGACCCCGGATGGGCCGGCAATTGGTTCCACCACACAATGCTTGGCATCCTTGTGACGTTTAAGGTTGTCCTTACCGCGAGAAGGATACCGGGCACACATCGCAGGCGAACAAGCCCTTTTTGGTTTCGAGACAAACCCATGTTGCTGGAGCAGATGTCTCTTCAAATGATCGTTTCTGGAAAAGCCACCCCGCAGACGTTACAGGTAAAAGAAGCCATTTTCTATAAAGAAATTAAAACTGGTCAAAGACTTTTAACAGTTGTGACTAGTCAAAGACTAAACAGATACTGAATTATATTGCATTGCACGGTGCTTTTATACCCGGTTGGTATAATTAGATTGTTTACTTTCAAAGTAGGAGAAACCCAGCGTCGTTTAACCTTGAGTAACATTCCAAACCAGTCTATTCGCGTCGGTAAAATCAATTAGCTAGTTTACTTTTAAATTAGGTGAAACCCAGCGTCGTTTAACCTTGAGTAACATTCCAAACCAGTCTATTCCGTCGGTAAAATCAATTAGCTAGTTTACTTTTAAATTAGGTGAAACCCAGCGTCGTTTAACCTTCGAGTAACATTCCAAACTCAGTCTAATGCACTGTCGGTGAAAATCAATTAGCTTCTTGCTTACGCACTACATGTATAATTATCCGAGAACAATTTACGCATGCGCAACAACAACCCTGAAACATTTAAAAGGATGATCTGCATAGCATCCTTCTCAGTCATCTCAGTGAAATCAGTGCAAAGCAATGGAGTCTGCAGGTGTTAATGATGCACAAGTTTCGTATACCGAAAATCTGATTAATAAGTTTACGTATAGTTTAAGTGAATTGGGTGAACACCCTCATAATGTGGAAATTGGGTTTGTTATAAACCAGACAATAAAACCCGTATTACGATTGGTGTGTAGCAAGAAATATTGTGGCAGCCATGTTCTGAATTGACATACGAAAATTGGTTAGCATTTACAAATTTTCAAGTGGAATTTCAAATCAACGTATTTTCTCGTGACGTGCTAAACACTCGATTAAATGGTGCACCCGAAATGGAAGATCTACACATACAACTAGGAGGACCGTTCTTTATCACTCTGTCGCCAGTGTATGGAACAACCGTGGACGAAACGTTCCAGTTAAAAATAATAATGAATGATAGCTCGATGGTTATAAACGAATTGAGTGCCGTAAACTATTCCATATGCGAGAGTTGTTTGAGTATCAACTTAAACAGTTGGAAAGTTGTGACTTCCCAGCATTATACAGCGAATTAGTAGGGTTTGTTGCTAATTCTAATTTAAATGATGGCGATGGGTTTAATACTCTGACAGAAGGGGAGAAACGAATTAAAATCTTGATTGAAGGCGAAGTTCGAATTGGAAATATTTTATTCTACAACGAATTGAATCAGAGCGCCCTAAATGCATTGGAGCTGGTTATATGTTTTCCGGATATATTTGTGCAAGACGTGATACGTACAAGAACATTAGTGGAAATGTTTAGACGTTTAAATTTGTTGGAATCTGAAGATTCTGGTTATGGTGATAACTAGAAAGAGTATTTTATAAAAGACAGTCCAAAAGACGTGGATGTAAATGTATTGTTATTATAAATAAATTGTAAATTTTTGAAAAGTATAAATAGACTCGTTGTTGTTTATTTATTTAGTATAGTTTGAGATTTTTGAGTAAACACATGATTATCTGTTCTGGAGAGGGTTTAATCAACAGCGCTATAAACAGGTTACCGTTTGAGCTGCATATTCCAGGTTATCAGTACTGCGGGCCTGGTACAAAGTTGGATGAGCGCTTAGCAAGAGGTGATCCTGGAATAAACGAATTAGATAAATTGTGTAAAGACCACGACATTGCATACCCAAGTACCCCGACGATCTTCCAGCCAGACACCGAGCAGATAAAATTTTAGAAGAAGAAGCCTGGGGAGAGTTAAGTCTAAAAACGCAAAGTTTGGGGAAAAGCCGCAGCTTGGTTTGTGACAAACGCTATGAAAGCGAAGAGAAAATGGGTATGGGGTTTAAAGAAGAAAATAAGTTTCAAAGGCGGATTTTGAAGAAAATACGATCCGCAATAGACCGAGTTGGTTCCGACAACTTGAAAAAGCTGTTAGATGTTGGTATTCTAATTGGAAAAAAATCATAAAAGGAGCCGGTGGGGAAAGCAAAATTAAAGTCCCACGTATTATACCCGTTCCACAGAAAGGAGGTTTTCACCATTGATTCCGATATTCGCTGGACTAAGTGCCCTAGGAGCGCTAACAGGTGGTGCTGCGGGGATAGCTAAAGCAGTAAATGATGTCAAGACAGCCAACGAACAGCTTAAGGAGAGCGAACGACACAACAGATCTATGGAAGCCATTACTGTTGGGAAAAAGGAAATGGAATGTTTTAAAACCATACAAAAAGGCACAGCATTATTCTTGAAACCGTACAAACAGGGGCGTGGCATTTGTAAAAAAGTATCAAAAAACTAAGCAAGTTACCTCGAAGAGCTCTCACCGATGTAGATATAAGGAAACACGCATCTAACATTCCTCATTTTCGCAACGTCTTTTCTAGAGATCAGTTACAGAAGATTAGACCGCATGTCAACGAATCGGAGTGATTAATTTGGATACCACCAAAGGTTCGGGTACACATTGGGTGGGGTACCGAAAACGTAGAAATAGTGTGTATTACTACGATTCGTTTGGAGACTTGAGACCGCCGGAAGAAGTAAAGAGATATTTTCGAGGTTGTAAAATTTACTACAACAGTGTACCGGAGCAGACTTACAACACATACAATTGTGGACATTTAGTGTTAAAGTTTCTTAGTGACAATGGCTAAAACAGTGAGCGTGTTCGGGTATGGTAATGTCATATCGACAGGATCCATTTACCCACCAATTAAATTGAAACAAGATGGTGAATATGCTTTGGGTCTAGTGGGACTGTACACTTGTAACACTGTGCAAAACATACATCCAGGAAACAACAACTTATACTTTAACGATCCAGAGCATCGCAGAATAACCATTGAACCTGGATCATACGAATTAGAAGAAATAAATGCATATATACAGGACGTCTTCAAAAATGGTTCAGTCAGAAGCCGGACATCAACGAGAACATTGAAAATATTTTAAACTGAGTGCCAACAATAATACATTAAAGTGTTCTATACGAAGCAGTATACCGATTGATTTTGGAGCAAACCGTAAAACAATATTGGAAGCATCTTGGGGTTTACCAACCGCAAATTGGTTGCAGATACCGTACATATCGCTAATCAGCAAGTGAACATAATATCGGTCTCAAACATTTTGTGGAAACCAATATCACCAGCGGATCGTTCAGAAACAATTTTCTTACGCACAGCATATTCGAATTCAGTCTATCTGTACCACCTGGGTATAATCTGGAAAAGGAACCTAACCACGTCATATATTATCCGCTGAGCGTGACAGAAATTGATAATATTACAATCAGACTAGTCGATCATTTGGGTGAATTGGTAAACTTTTCACCGGAAACATACACCTGTGTAAGACTGGAAATAAAAAGTAGTTGAAAATGCCTATCGATTTTGTATATAAAGCACGCTACAACACCCCCAGACGACCAATAGTGAATACGACGTCAAAGCGTCAAGTTGTCGAGAGACTTACAGCAGAAGAAATACGTTTCTTAAAATCTTTGGGTTTAGAAGTTATAAATGATGGGGGGCAGAAGTAAACGCAGCTTAGATCTCCACGGTGATGAAAACGTTAAACTTGGAAGGCTTAAGTATGAGGACGTACCCAAATTGGATGTGTTTGGAGGTTATAAATTAGACGAGACCATAATAAAGGAAGATTATTATACATATCTTCCCTTTACATTGAACGCAGAAAACAACGATCGAATTTCAATTGAAATCCAGAGCAGTGATAACATCACATACCCCCATGAAAGTTTCATATTTATAAGGGGGACCTATAAACCTACGGAAACATTAAGAGAAGCGTCAACAACTGTAGACCCGATTAGAGCAGCAGAACCAGACCCTAAAGCTTACGAGTTTACTAGAAATGCACCATATTTTCTGTTTGAGGAAATTCAATACAAATTGGGTAATAATCAAATAATAGATGTCTGTCGAATCCTGGAATTACAAGAACTATTAAAGGTTTAGTATCCATGGAAGAATCAGAAACAAAATCTATTACACATACCGGGTGGAAACCCGATACCATATTCCAAGATGGACGGTTTAGTTGTGCTATACCACTAAAAACCATTTTTGGGTTTTTTGAAGATTACAAGAAAACTATCGTCAACATGCCTCAAGAGCTGATTTTAATCAGATCCAAGTCGGACGTAAATTGCTACAAGTCGATTGGAAATACAGTAACGTTCAAAATACAACGTATTTCATGGAGGTCCCGCATATAACATTAAGCGACTTTGCCAAGGCATCGCTGCTTTCGGAAATGCAAAATCAATCATCTATAATGGTTGCATTCAGAAATGGGAACTACACGAATTACCATCTCTAACACAATCAAAGTCACAAGTATGGAGAATTAAAGTATCGAACGAAACAGAGAAGGCTCGGTGGATATTACTGGCGCTGCAAAATGGAAAATATGATAAGAAAGAAGAAAATGCTACAAGCTTTACGAATGCCAATATAACCAATGTCAAAGTGTTTTAAACTCACAGATGTTCCCTCAAGGTCGATTAAATTTGGATTTCGAGCAGAATGACTACTTGCCAGCGTACCTGTCTTATGCATCTTTTATGGAAAAATACTACCCGAACAAATCGTCAAATAAATGTTTAATGGACTACAACAGGTTTAAGGAATCACCTGTCTTTGTAATCGACTGTCGTCATCAATTTGAAAGCATCAAGGATGCAACGGTTGATGTAAGAATGGAATTAGAAGCTTCAAGAAATTTTGAATCATCGATGAAGGCTTATGCTTTAATTATACATGACTCTATGTTTGAATATAATCCGTTTACGGAAATTGTTAATAGATTTATTCACAATTAAATATTTTGTATATATTTTTAATAAAATTGTATAAAATCTATGTTGTTTTAATATTAATAAGATTTTTGGTGTTCCAACGCAGTTTCTCACGTACTCCGGTGTACGCCTAAGCACGCCTGTGCCCATGCGCCCTGCGCGTGCACACCCTGCCCATGCGCGCCCCTGCGCGGCACACCCTGCCCATGCGCGCCCCTGCGCGTACGCACCCCTGCCCATGCTGGTATATAAGGGAATATTATTTTCAATTTCAATCAGTTTAAACTTATATTTGAAAGATGTACACCAAGGAATCTTTAGAGAAAGCAGTTAGTGAAATACAAAAGGGTATAAGTGTTAACTCTACAAGTAGGTTATATGGTATACCCAGAAGAACGTTAAGCAGGCATTTGGATCTCCGTAAACCTCAAAAGAAGAATGGTGCTCCTAGATCGGAAAATGTGAGAGACACGGGTGATGCTATACAAGAAGTTAAAATACCTATACAGAATTATGATAACTTTGCTATTGCTAGTGCAAGAGAGGATGGTAAACATGGTTCATTGTTCCCGTCTAACATACGAGCTATCTTCGCGGGACCATCGAGTTGTGGGAAGACTAACGCTTTAATATCGCTGATCCTGCACGAGAACGGTCTTAGATTCCAAAATGTCTATGTATTTTCAAAAGTTTATATCAACCGAAATACGAATTGTTAAGAAACGTTTTACACCATTAAAAGAAGAAATTGGGTACCATGAGTTTGAAAATTACGATGATTTGATCGAACCCAGAGATACCAAAGAAGATTCAATTATGGTTTTCGATGATATACCTGTAAACGAGCAAAGTAAAATCACTCAATTTTTCTCGTTCGGTCGTCATAAAGCAATAGATTCGTTCTATCTATGTCAAACTTACGCTAGTGCCTTAAAACATAGACTCAGAGATAACGCCAATGTAATCGCATTATGGAAACAGGATGACACAAACCTTCGCCATATCTTTTCGGATCATATAAGTGGTGACATGACATATCCGAAATTTAAAGAAATGTGTTTACAGTGTTGGGGTGACTCAAAACATAATTTTATAACTGTTGTGAAAGATTTTGATTTGGATAATGGTCGATATAGGAAGAATTTCGACGAGTATATAAATGTTTAACATTATTCAAAAACAGTTAGTTCTCATCCAAAGTTTCATGATGACGGACGTTAACAATTTTATTGCGAATAAACGCAGTCTTCATCTTATGCAGGATGCTGTACGAAAAAGTTTGTAGCGTACAAAAGGGAGATGCTACATCTCAGCAAAAATTCAAAGAGGTGCACAAACAATTGATCGATCCACTGCAAATAACCGCTTCCCAGTTGCAATCGATCACCGAAAAATTCCCATACCTACAACAAAGTTAAAGTCGAAAACATGGACGTACCTATAAAGAAAATTAAACAACTCGTTCCAGAAGAACCGTTCCATCTTTACTATGCGGATGTGTTAGCTAGAGACGAAGACGAAAATATTGACAAATCAATTTATGGAGTAAAGTATAATGCGGAAACCGACTACATGGAGTTTGTGGAAAAGTGTATTGATAATTAACCCGAAACTAGCGATATAACATTAAATAATGTGATATATCCAGGTACGAGGGTTTATACAATCTGCTGGTTTACAAAGACATCAGCCCCGAAGATGGTGATTTCAATTTGCATGAAGATTTGCCGAATTACTTGGAAATGATCAAATCTGCGTCGATTTTGAGAAGAAAGTTTAACCCATTTGCGGTGCACGATTTAAGCGGGTTCCCAACAAATAACAAAAGTTTAACAAATATGTGCAAAAATATCTCACCGAATTTCGGAGGAATCCTGAAAGAAAACAGCCAAAGAGAAGAAAACAGTCCAAGGGAGCGGGTTTAGGCTTTTCTAATCGGTTTTACAAAAGTTTAAATTCAAAGCCGGTGCAATATGTCTACTGGAATAATGTACATGAACTTGTAGATCGGCTGAGATTGTTGAACGCATCCAACCGAGCTGGAAATACAAGCGAGGAAAACATTAACGAGATGGTGTCCATAATAGAAGAGTTGAGAGAAGAAGGTATAATACAGTGAGCTCAGTAAATAATTACACAGTTTTAAAATGCCTATCGACCGCTTCGGACGTTCAGAGCGTAAAGATGCTGATATTCGGCGCGGTCCTCCAGGTCGAGGATTTGTGCTAACGTTGGATGGTGATGGGTACGATATGCAGCAAAGAAGGTTAGTGAATTCATCAGACCCGAAAGAAGATAGTGATTGTGTTAATCAGAGAAGCACTATAGTATTCAAGTCTGGAGAAGAAACAATTAGTTTTCGTAAAAGAAGGCTAGTGGATGTAATGGATCCTAAAGAAGATAGTGATTGTGTTAATAAGAAATCTGTAATCAAGCTCGTGAATCAAGCCTTTTCATACTGTCTAAAAGTTCTGATGATATACAGCGTAAAGATAAAGCCTTCAATGCAAGAAACCAGCGTATCGCAATGCTTGCTCAACCAGTTGAGCCATCTGATGCAGTTAATAAACAGTATGTAAATGAAAATTGGATAAGCTTGTATCTGACTTTAAAACGTTTATACAGTTTTTATTAATTTGACTGCAACTTCGAGACAAATGAGAAGGAGCTCGGTCTTGCAATAGCATCAATTTACGAAGCGTCACCAGCAGCTATAAAAACAAATACTACAAACCAAAGCTTCAGTTTATGTCAAAGGTGCAATTGGATAAAGATAACCCTATTAGTTTAGCAACAGTGTTAAGCAAAATGAGTAAAGAAATCATCGTTAAGGAATTATTTAAACCTGCAAGAAAAAATTTTCAGCGTCGTCATACAAATCTGAAACATGTGAAACGTGATCTTATCCAATCGGACTTGTGCGAAATGCAGCCTTACTCGCGTGTGAACAATGGGTACAGATATATTATAATAGCAGTGGACTGTTTCACAAAATATGCTTTAGCTGAACCTTTAAAAAATAAAACTGGATCAGAAGTCACAAATGCTATGAAAAAAATATTGGACAAAATGCTGCAAGGAGAAAATAACGTAAAAATCAATCTACAAACGGATTTTGGGAAAGAGTACTACAACCGCTGTTTTAAAAATCTTATGCAAAAATATAAGATAAACCATTACTCTACGTATTCCGCAATCAAAGCTGGTATGGTCGAGCGGTTGATTAGAACAATCAAAAACAAATTGTACAGAAGATTTTACTTGCAAGGCAGTCATAAATGGGTGAATATTTTGCCCAAGGTTATGGAAGAATACAATAATACACCACATCGGGCTATTAACATGACACCTATGGAAGCAGAAGAACATCCGGAAAGAATAAAACTTTACACCGCTAACAGCGTTTCTAAAAGTTACAAGAAGTTGTATAAGGTTGGAGACATTGTGCGTATATCAAAATATAAAGCAGTATTCGATCGAGGATTTCACCCAAACTGGAGTACAGAACTATTCAAAATTGTTAAAGTACAAAAACGAGACCGACAACCTATCTGCTACAAGATTTGGAAGGTCGGCCAATTCTAGGTGCTTTTACGGCGATGAAATTCAGCTCACAGCAGCACCCGACACGTACTTAGTGGAAAAGTTTTACGGAAACGGAAGCACGGGCGCGAATTATTAGTGTCGTGGTTGGGGATGGTAAAAGTTGGATTAAGAAAACAGACTTGCTTTAGTATCATCCAGATAATTACCTGGATGAAAAAATCATAAAAGGAGGGAGTAAAGTCCCTTAACTGGATATACGGAGAGATTTGCTTAGAACCCCATTCCCATCTGTGATTTGAAGCAGGAAGAATGTGTTTCATAATCGATTTACAAGGATATCAATACAAAACTAGTGATTTCTATTGCAAGGAGATTGCCATTTTGGATGTAGCGAATAATGTAATATGGCATGAGATACTGGACATGGCTGTGAGTATAACACCCTAAGTGATGATTTCAAAAGCAAGTTCAGTGGTTAAAGCAAAGAATCCATGGGCTTAGCTGGGATGGACAGTCCACAAGTGGATATACAAATGTAGGCGATTTGCTGAAAGAAGTCATACCACCCAATGCTACAATCTATGTTAAAGGCGAACAGAAAAGACAGTTACTCTCAAAATATTTATCAAACAACATTTTAAACATGGAAAGTGTTTTCTCACTTCCAAAGCTCAAAGAATTAAGAAGATTCGGTAATAGGTACAATCACTGTTTAAACCATTGTTTGAATAATTTAAGCTGTTCTAAAGAAAACGTATTGTTATTGAGGTCTTTTGTTAATGTATTAAATTTTTAATAAAATATTTTGTCAGAATTGTTTTTATTCTAGCAAAAGCATACCTTTAAAATTTGGAAAAGTATATCTGTAAAACAGCGCATTACTTTGGAAAATTAATGTTTTAAAATACAAATAAGAACCAATAACAGAATACATAATAATTGGTGTTTGCAAATAAATTCAGTTCTACTTTAATAATATTTTAATAATACTTACCCTTAAACCTTCAAAACTTTCCACAAAAGAACTACGCGAAACGACGGTTTAAAATTTCGACGGGAAGCGTGTGAAACTAATAGAATTTTTCTAATTACACCGCGTTATATACGTTTTGAAACCGTTAATTATACTACTAAATGACGTTTGTATTTTCCCAATCGAGGCCAAAATAGAGCGCTCATTGTATGATTAATAAACCCTCCAGCAATGATGCGGGAATTTTCTAATGGGTGGCATTGAGCATATCTATTGTATTTTCAAATCACATAGCTGCTAATTAATAAAAAGAAAGGCTACTTTCACTTTACGTCACATAATTGTAAAGCAATTAGTTTGTCCTCTATACTACTTTCACTATACGTCACATAATTGTAAAGCGATTAGTTTGTTCTTGTCTATGTATTTTCCAACAATTTAGCATTGTACATGTAATTATGTTAAAACCAGAAAAATTTTAAGTCATGGGTTTTGCAACATTCTGAGAAAAGCACATTACTGTTTGAAAAAATGATTTTAAATACTAAGCACTTATGGCTTATAAAGGACTCGTTTCTAAAATCCTTGCGGTTTTAGATTTCTAGGGAAATAGTTGGTTAAAGCATATGTCATAGACGAGCAAAACAATTTAAAGAGGTTTAATAATAATAATAATAATAATAATAATAGGGTTTTATTTCTTACCTTTCATGAAATATATGTGACAATTAATAATAATATACATAAATAATATACACAGTAAGGTATGAAAACCGATGGTGATCAGATAGCTTCCTACTGAAGGAGAAAGCCCCTGCTCTACCCCACCACCGCGTTTGAATATCGCGTAGCAGAATTCACAAACCGTTTTGTTGATAACACTTACTAAGTTATGGTTGAATATTATCCAATTTTGTGAACACTTCTGTCGCAATGCAAGCTATATCTTAAGCAATTGTTTCAATTATACAATATATTCCTATTTATATAAGAAAGCACAACGTTATGATAAGCTGACTGTAGCAACACAACCCAAATAAGTAACTAATTAAAACAAATAAAAAATATATATATTAAGGCTAGTTTTGAAGTTTGAGCCATAGCATCACATTATTCCGAAACGTACCGACCGTCATTTCTTTATAAGTGAGTGGTATTGTATTGTAAACCTTGGTTATATGATATGTAAATGAACGTTTATATAATTCCGTGCGATGTCGAGGTATACTCAAAAGGAATCTGTGGCGTAAATTTAAATGATGTAGGTCGGTACGGAAACTAATTTTGTTATAAAGATATGGAGGTGATTTTAGCTGAACAATTTTGTGAATAAATACAGCCGCGTGCAAGAAACGTCGTTTGTCCATACTAAGCCAGTTAGTTTCCTTGAGTTTGTACGTTATGCGGTCTCGCCGTCGGATACCGTGCACCAATCTCAGACAAGAGTTTTGCACCAATTGGATCTTCCTAGCCGTTGCCACATCAATGCACGGTCCATAAAGAACATCGCAATAGTTGAAATGCGAAAGCACTAATGATTCGCATAGCATTTTCTTGATATCCTTGTTTAGAGATCGTCTATTATCATAAATTAATTTTAAACCGCAATACGATTTGCGTAGGCAAAGATTTATGTGTTCTCTAAATCTAAAATCTTTATCCAAAACAACACCTAAATTTTTGTACGAATCCCTAATAGGAATTGCCATATTTTTAACTTTAATGCTTATTTTTGTAGAGCTGCAGTTCTATTAATATCGGAACCAAAGACTAAAACCGCCGACTTTAAGGGATTGATACTAAGTGAATGTAGTTCAGCCAACTCTGTTAACCGATTTAGATCTTCGTTGATAACATCACATGCAGTTTGAAGTAAAGACGGATTGAACGACAGATAAATTTGTGTATCATCCGCATATTGATGAAAAGAGCAGTGTTTAAGCGCAACATTGCATAAATTTATTGAATACAGTGTAAACAATAATGGCCCTAGTACGGAACCTTGGGGGACACCACGTCGGACGGAGCATAGTCGTGAACGATTACCGTCTAATACAACACATTGAAATCTATCAGTAAGGTAACTTTTAATTAAGCTTATAGCACTATTTTCAAACCCGTAATAATTCAATATAGCATAAAGTAATTTATGATCAATTGTATCAAAGGCTTTGAAAATCAATTAAAACTAGTACTGTAAGTTTACCGTCGTCCGTGGCTCTCAGTATGTCATCAGAAATATTAAGTAAAGCCGAAGTACAGCTAAAATTACGTCGAAAACCTGATTGATAGTCACCTAGAAGAGAATTTATATCCAGAAATTGTCGTATTTTGGATTCCATAACTTTTTCCAAAATTTTTGACACCACTGGCAAAATGCTGATCGGCCTTAAATCTTGCAAGCTTTTTGGATTTTTATTTTTTGCGATAGGTATAATGTTTGCAATTTTCCACGCTTGCGGAAAAATGCCCTGTATTATCGATGAATTAATTATGTGTGTAATAACGGGTATAAGAAATGGACAGCATAGCCATATTAGTACTATATTTAGGTTATCATTACCGGTTGCTTTAGTTTTGATTGAGTTAATAATTTTACCTACCTCCTCCTCGGAAACAACCGTAAATGAAAATGTCATACTTAAATTAGATTTTTTATAGCTATACATTTTTAGTGTACTGTTTTTATTTTCCACAACTCCATTTATTGAACTAAAATATGAGTTAATATCATCCACATTTTTTAAGTGACTGGGAAAATCACAATTCTTCAGCTTGGAATATATTCCACAGCGTTGTAAATCTTTCCATAACGTTTTTGGATTACTCTTACTTAATGCATTGATGAGATAAGCTTTTTTTTCATTTCTAATCGAAAGTGTGGTTAGGTTGCGAAGTGATTTATAGTATGTCCATTGTTCTAGTTTGCGGTATTTTTTAAAACGTTTGTAGGCTGCATCCCTTAGATTCATCAATAACCTCACAACATCGGTTATCCATGGAGATTTCTGTTTCCTAAATACAGACGTTTTTAGGGGAGCATATATGTCAAAAAGAGTAATTAGGTTTTTATTAAAGTATGTTATTTTTTCATCTACGTTATTTAGGGAATAAATGAATGGCCAGTCAATATTTTGCAAGGAGTTATCAAAATTCACAAAGTCAAATTGACGAAAATCTCTAAAGGTGTGTACTTTAGGCAATTGTTTATATGTACTGACTAAGAAATTGCAGAAGACAAGTTCATGATCTGAAAATCCACTCATGTGTTTAGTGCCTGATTCACCAATAGTGTCAGTATCAGTTACTATTATGTGGTCTATTAGTGTATGAGTATTGGATGTTATTCGTGTTGGATCTTTAATTAGTTGAGTAAATCCAAAACTATCGAGCATAGAGATATAATATGCTGATTCTGTACTATCAGGTTTTAATAAGTCGATATTAAAATCGCCTACACATATCACTTGTTCATACAAAGGCAGCATAGTACTACACACGTTCAAAGTTATCAATAAAAGTCCTATACCTATTCCTATGCGGCAAATATATTGTACCTAACGCTATCTTTTGTTTGTTGCAATTAAACTCAATCCAAAGCTGTTCGTAATCGGTAACATCCGGAACATGGATTTGCCTTATCTCTAAATATGACTTTGTATACAATGCAATACCACCTCCAAACGTTTGTCGATCCTTTCTCAATAAATTATAGCCTGGTATTTCAATTATATTATTAATAATGTTATTGTTGAGAAATGTTTCAGTAACGGATATAATATCATATTCACTTAATAAAACATGTTCACGAAACAAATAAAAATCATTAGTTATCGATTGCGCGTTTATGTGTGCCACAGTCAATCCATTCATAATTTTGCACCAGTAAATAAATAATAAATTGCAATGACAAACAAACGTAGAAACTTAAATGCTAATATAAGCAATAGTAACCCCAAAAAAATAAAAATTATTATTACTTACAAAACCTACACGCCAACTAAGACAGTATTTGCAGGAAATTTCCTTTATTTATACTACCCACACATAGCCGCATCCTGTTGCAGCAATGAGTAATTAGTTTTAATACCACTTTTAAATCATATTTTACTAAAGAAAGCAATAAAAGTATAAGAGCTAGAACTTTAAATGAAAAACTTAAGGACATGTTCATTTAAGCAAAACAGGTGTCCATTACTAGTTAAGCAGTAATGATACCAAACAATGTGTAATTATATTTATCAAAACTAATCTAACTAAAACCTCTCTATTCGTAAAGCAATAACAGAATATTCAATGTTTAGGATTTGTTTTGAGATTTTATTAATGAGTTCAATTCGCTTCGATTATTAATGGAATAAACCTTATTACTTATTTTAATTTTTATTACTCCATCAAGCGTCCATACACATGTGTGACCAAATTTTGCACATGCCATCTTAAAAATCTCTAATCGACTTTTGCACAAATCCTCTTTAATAATTATACCCGTATTTTTAAAATACTTACGATTGCTAATTACTAAGTACCTGTATTTGTAGCTAATAAATTTAATAATCACAGCACGAGGCTTATTAGTAATCGCACCAATTCTATGACAGCGCTCAATGTGATCCGTGCTGATAGACACATTTGCCTTTTCCTTTATCACCGCTATCACTTTTTCTTCCAGATTCTCGCCTGTACTTTCTTGTAGACCAAAGATACGTAAATTGTTACGTCTGGAGTATTGTTGAAGCTGTTCCACTTGATTAGTAAGTGCTTCATTTTCCTGTTTTAAGATAGTCAACGAGTTGTCCATCTGTTCCTTGATACAATCTAGTTTTTCTTCCAACTTTATCCATATATTGTCTATAATTTTTCGAACAAATTTATCATCATTCATAAAGGTCGATATAGTTTCTTTTATTACATCTACTAGCTCAGATTTTTGCTCACGCGTGATAAATGGCATTTTAATTTATATGTTATTAGCTGCAACGGAGCAACTACAGAATACGTCTACACGACTCGCGAGCTCGACATCGAATGAGGGGCTTTAAAGGGGTAACTTTGTAAGGGATGGTCCGATTTTAAATCTGTTTGCAGATTCGGATTCTGCGTAAAATTCTAGACTAACAAGATGTATCGCATGACTAAAAAAATTTATAAGAACGCTCAAAAGTCGCTATAGTTAAGAAATCTTAAAATGAGGGTAGCTCCCTTGGGGGTGATGATATCTTAAAAATTCCTAGAAATTCGGGTAGCTGAGAAAATTCTAATATTGATTGATACCAAACAAGATATGTTTATCTTGAAAGATGCATTGGTTAGACGAATAAAACTATTTGTTAGTTTTGCTTATAAAGCAAAGAGCAAAATTTAGAGGTTTGAGAGCTTAAAAGGGGGTAACTTTGTAAGGAGTAGTCCGATTTTAAATCTGTTTGCAGATTCGGGTTGTGCGTAAAATTCTAAGCTAACAAGATGTATCGCATGACTAAAAAAATTTATAAGAACGCTCAAAAGTCGCTATAGTTAAGAAATCTTAAAATTGGGGTAGCTCCCTTGGGGGTGATGTTATCTGAAAAATTCCTAGAGATTCGGGTAGCTGAGAAAAATCTAGTGTTAATTAATACCAAACAAGATAGGTTTATCTCGAAAGATGCAATGGCTAGACAAAGAAAACTATTTGGTTCAGATGTGGGGGCAAATGAGGGATTCTCCTCATTTCCTCCCAAATTTACATGTAAATCCCCATAAGGAGGAAATGTGGATGCTCATTTATCTCGAAACATAAAAAATTTAAGATAGGTTTATCTCGAAAGATGAAAAATGGTTAGTCGAAGAAAACTTTTTGGTCCAGATGTGTGGGGAAATGAGGGATTCTGGGGGAAATGAGGCGGTGGATGCCCCAATTATACTCTACTGGCAATGTGCCATATGCAAACAATTTTGTTTGTTAATACGTTTCTGTTAAAGACAGGTTTCACGCGTAATAAAATACAGTTCTAGCTCAAAGCGAAAACATTAGTTTGGATAGTGATGTAGTTAATATATATCTATAACCGTTCTAGAGGTGTATTTAATGAATATTGTGGTACAAGTTTTCGCATCCATTTAAACCTAATGCAAACGCTTGCAAATAATTTAGGGATGACTTAACAGCATTTGCAAACTATCATTTTGAGTTCATTATTACGTTTATAGCACTAACCATATTTTTAGAATGTAATGAAATGTAATCAATAGTTTATACAGTTTATTCGGTATACTAATCATTAATAGCACAAATTTGCATTGCAAACAATTTTATTTGTTAATTGATGCAAGAATAATAATTTTAAACTAAAAAAGGACTTACCTCCTGCTTGCACCGCGTTCTTCGGGAGTTGAAACAGATATTTTTTTGAACTAGAAACCCTAGACCAATACTTATATGAATCGACAGATCCTTTCCAATCAACATAAATCCTGTTATAAAACACGACCGTCGACTTTGATACCCTTTCATCGAAGGCTGTACTTTCATATTGTTTATGGAAAATTCGAAAATGTTTCTTAACCTTAAGGTATTTTTGATGACGCTACATTAAATCGCGATAATTACGTGGTTTTAAATAGAGGTATTGCCAAACTAAAAGCTGCTAAAAATACATATTGCAAAACAGTCTTTGAGAAGGATTCGTACTTTAGATATATGCGTAAATAAAAATTCAAACTGTAACAATATCTAAACCAAAAACGCTCCATATTTAAAATGAAATCTTTCGCGTGAAAACGCCATGGTAATTACATCACATCTTGATTTTTCCCATTTTCATTAACGCTTCAACAGGATGGAATTTGTAAAAAATTAGAAGCAGCGCGTTTATTGGAACAGAAACTCGACCTGTCCAAATTATATTAAACCAGATTATATTATATGTCATAAATTCGCGAAGAAAATTATATTCAAGCAAAATAATAGAAATTACATTTACAGTATTTTTTTAAATGATTGTAATTATGCCAAATCGCCATAAATAAAACCAATAGACTCATTTTTAGCAATATTCAACGTCATTAGAATGTAACAACATAACTGGAAAAAAATTTGTTGACCGAAACAAATTCCCTTCATACTTATGATACATTACTTGTCAGATATAAATTTGGGGGAAATGTTCGCATTAACAATAACATTTTTACATAGAAATGGATTTTAATTCATGCAATTTGAAGTAAATATGTTACAAACGCAAATACGTTATTTTAGCCAAGTAAAATGGATACAAGTCATTAATAAAATACGACTTACAAAATAAAAACATTTTCAAAACCTTAAAATAAATTTACAGATTTTCTATAATATTTACGTAGAGAAGAGCGTTAAACGCGGTGTTATTTATAATACAATAGCATATTATGCAAAATCCGAAAACCGCAAATTTTCTGCAAACGATAACGAGCGAGCGTGAGTTATCAATGTTTATTTATTTTCAGATTAATTATACGTCCTCGTTAAAAGCACTGAACAATGTCATAGTCATTTACACTTATTAGAATGTGAGTGGAATATTTTGGATGACAGAAAAACAAACCCATTCTATGCATTACGATACATTACTCGTAGAACCAAATTGGAAAAATTCTCAAAAATATTTTTGTAACTCTAAAATAATTAGTAAAAACTACATTACATCAAATCGCTATAATTAATTAACTTTAACTAGAAGTACAATGGTTTTCTCCAACTAAGCAATTTTTAGTGCAAATAAGTCTTAATAATACTATGGCTATGCACCTCACGGCGGGCAGTAGTCATTAGCTTAATCAGGTGTACCAGTAACTTTACCTTTGCGGTGAAAGCCTAATGATAGATATACTAATGTATGCTCTGGAATTTGACATTGATGAACTATATAAAATACCGGGCGAGGTTGGTGGTTATATCTACTCAACTACAATGCGTGATTTTGCAGGTATGTTATTAATGTATGCTATAATAATAGTTATTTATTATACAAGGGAAAAAAGTACTAGATTTTAGCTCGAGGTGTGTTTGTCTCCCGACGCGAAGCGGAGGAGACAAAACACCGAGAGCTAAAATCTTACATTTTACCCGCGTATAATACACTATTTTTTCTGTGACTGGCAAAACAATGATTTAATATTTAAAAAATATTACCAATTATATTAAAGTCAAAAATCAATCTATGTCAAATTTGAAGTTTCAAACAGGTAGGCTGATGTACTTATAGGGACAGTTAGATCTGCGTTGCTAAGGAAACCTTTAAAGTAATCAAATATCTGTCAATTTAATTTTGCAGTGGTTACAAAAATTGCGAACTTAAGTTGTTTATATCGATTGTTTTGAATATTCAAAATTCAAAATGGACAGTACTGATTCAGAAGTTTCTCTTACTCCACCGGAATTGGTAGAGGCAGCGAAAGTAGTATCAATAAAATTATTGCCAGCTAAATCACGAAAATTTACGAAACTGCGTATTCAAGATTCATGGAATGGAAGGCGAAAAGACATGTAGTTCTTACTCGGAGACGGTGTTATTGGTTTATTTTTCGGAACTAGCGCAACAACAAAAGCCATCAACAGTGTGGTCGAATTATTCAATGATAAAAGTATGTTACAAGTCAATAATAACGTAGACATTTCAAAATATTGCAAACTAATTACGTTTCTGAAACAAAATGGGAAAGGTTACATGCCCAAAAAATCTGCAATATTTACGAGTACACATATTAGTGATTTTTAAATAATGCTCCTGATGAAGTTTATTTATTGGTCAAGGTTGTTGTTGTATTTGGGATTGCAGGAGCCTGTCGAATATGTGAAATTAGCCAGGTAACATTAGATGATATTGAAGACGTGGGAACGTCATTAATTGTGAAACTTAAGCAAACAAAGAATGATGTAAATAGGAGATTTATAGTTACTGAAGAATATATTAAATTTTACAGAATGTACATGGCACTTCGTCCAGCAGCAGCAAAGGATCGCCGCCTGTTTTATGCATATCGCAATGGGAAATGCGTCAATCAAGTTGTGGTAGAAATCAGTTTTATAAGGTACCTGAAATAGTAGCCAATTTTCTTCGACTTAAAAATGCTAAGTCATATACAGGTCATGCATTTCGAAGATCGTCTGCTACACTTTTAGTTGAATCTGGGGGAGACTTGATGACACTAAAGAAACATGGTGGTTGGAAGTCATCAATGGTCGCTGAAGGGTATGTTGATGAATCGATAGTGCACAAGACAGAAATAGCTAAGAAACTGTTTAGTTTGTGTGGCAGTGCATCAGCTGAAACAGAATCCAATTTGCGAACAAGTACATCAACGGCAGTTGTGTCAGTGGCACAAAATATTATTTCAAATCAAGAAAATTCCACTGTAGCAGACATTCCTAATTGTTCAAAAACATGTCTTTCAGGCAATGTACATTTAATAACTGTACTTTTAACATTAAGGAAACGTAACTTATACATAATAAAATATTCTAAAATTAAATATCTTCGTGTTCTTACTTATTTGCACTTACCAGGGAAAAAAGTACTCATTTTTTTCCCGGGGAAAAAAGTAATTTTATATAAAGTGACATTTTGTTACCTGTCAAGAAATATTAAATGTCACATTTTTTTCCCGTCGCAGAAAAAATACATATATTTTCTTTTAGATGTAACGATTCCAAAAGTCGAAGCGCACAATTTAATTCCCAATATCTGTGACGAAGTTCAACATGTTGGTGATAGGGCTGAGGGTCCAGAAATCACACGTCGGGGGTAAGTTTTATGAATCATACATGTAAATAAAATTATAATTTCATTATTGTAGATGTGGATCTAGATTCGGGCCCTATACACCTAATAGAAGACCATATACATCGTCACGATATTGGGAGACTTTAAAGAAAAAATATTGTAAAACATAAAAATAGAAGTTTTAATCTAAGACTTTTTTATTTCTATATATAATTTATCAAATTTTAGCAATACGTTAATCAGCTTTTGTGATAAGGTCTTAAACAAGTTTATGAGATGCTTTTACAAATACTGCTACTTTAAACGACAGGGGGAAATAACCGCTATCAAAAACCGTCTTATTTAGATATATGTACTATATCTCCTATTTTAAGCAAAATGTTTCGGTTTAAACCAATTAAAACAGCATTGACATATTGGCAAAAGCTTAGATAAATCGGATAACACAAACCCGTTAAATAAATGCGTTCTAATAAACTAAACAGTACCTTTGATGGGTTGTAGAAAATTTCTGTTAAAGCGATTTAACTGAATCAAAATATTATAAATACACTCTCTAAACTTTTCACTTAAAAGAGTAGCCGTTTTTAATATGCGAACATGCTCGTTTGAACATTTGCTTGTTCATTATCGACTGCTAGGGGAATGCCGTATTTGTTTAAAGCACTAATCAATGCTAATTATTAACCTTCCAGCTATGCATGCATAAGTATAATTACATTCAATAACCTTTATGCTCAAGAATTTGTATTTCCCGGTGAATGTTGCACATTACATGTATAACGAATTTTATATAAATATTATTGGAAAACAAATAAATGTGTTTTTGAAAATTTCAACGCGATATATAAGTATATCTTTTAACGAGCGATACATCACCCTCCGCAGAATGTGCTGTATTTATTGTATCAACAAGATAAAACTTACTCACAATCGAGGCATTTTTGGCATCTTCCGGACTAATCAAATCGTTGCGGTTCTCAAATTCGCGGGAGCCAAGAAAACATCGATTTTGTAAAAAATCATCTGAACGGGGTAGACGGCGACCCAACGATTAAGTATATTTTTGCTATAAATAGAACCTGTATATGGAACCGTTTATGTAACAAACATCATCACCCGCGTCCTTATAGCTAACAAAGTTGCGAATCTTGAACAGTTTCGCATTACAAATTTGAAGCAGTACGAAAAGATGGTTAATCTAACCAGTGTTTATTGCAGTTGACAGGGTTTAGTATCCTTGGAAGAAATCAGTAACAAAATCTATTACACATACCGCGAGGAGGCTTGACACCATATGCCAAAACGAAACGGTTCTTCTGAAACGAGTTGTTTAATTTTCTTTATAGGCGCGCCCATGTCTGCTTAACGTTCTTCTGGGGTATACCATATAACCTACTTGCAGAGTTAACACTTATACCCTTTTGTATTTCACTAACTGCTTTCTCTAAAGATTCCTTGGTGTACATCTTTCAAATATAAGTTTAAACTGATTCAAATTGAAAATAATATTCCATTCTCTTATATACCAGCATGGGCAGGGGTGTGCACGCGCAGGGGCGCGCATGGGCAGGGGTGTGCACGCGCAGGGGTGCGCATGGACAGGGGCGCGCACGCGCAGGGGTGCGCATGGGCAGGGGTGTGCACGCGCAGGGGTGCGCATGGGCACAGGCGTGCTTAGGTGTACACCGGAGTACGTGAGAAACTGTCTTGGATCACCAAAAATCTTATTAATATTAAAACAACATAGATTTTATACAATTTTATAAAAAATATACGCAAAATATTTAACTGTGATTAAATCTATTAACAATTTCCGTAAACGGATTATATTCAAACATAGAGTCATGTATAATTAATGCATAAGCCTTCATCGACGATTCAAAATTTCTTGAAGCTTCTAATTCCATTCTTACATCGAGCAACTAAACCATCCATCTTGGAATATGGTATCAGGCCTCCACCCGGTATGTGTAATAGATTTTTGTTTCTGATTCATCCACGGATAGATGTCCTTAATAAAATGCGACTTACAAAATAAAAAACATTTTCAAAGCCTTAAAATAAATTTTACAAATTTAATAGTCTTTTAAGTGTTTATGAATACAATTTTAGTTATCAGTCTAACATGCTTTTAATTTTAATTTTATACTTATTAATATCTATTAATAAACTAAACATTAAACGCAGTACTTCTCTTTTATGATGCTGTAGTGGAGCATGCGCTGTGGTATCCGGAATCTTCGGAAAAAGACTCTTTCTCAAACATTTGTGCCAGCGATCGTGCTACCCCCACATCTTTTAGATATTGGTCGGGGTGACATATAATTATTTCCTGAATTGTATGATAATTTGCCTTGGTGCAGTCATCAGATAGAAAATGATCTGTCTGGAGCTCGCTTTCAATTAAAATGGCTTCCCGTTCTTCATCCGTCAATTCAATATTTAGTCCACGATTTGCATTTATTATATCACCAATAAAGGTCTCGTAAATCGCTGGAAAATCTCGTTTCTGTAACCCATGCAACCTACTGCTTATTCCTTTACCCAGTTGGAACATCTTAAATACTTCACTATCATTTAAAACAATAATATTTCGACCTATCGCAATTTCCATATTAAACAAATCCTCTTCATGCAAATCATTTCCTACTAATGCACTTTTGACATTCGATGCAATGGTTGTCAGTTTCAATTTAAACCCATAAGCCAGTTGTAATTCTACATCATCTATTCCATCGCTGAAACCATTTTGCATAGCATTCTTTGCATCTCGTGCAAATTCTCTAACTCTAAATTCAACTTGAAAGCTACATAAATACCCTATTTTCATTCCAACATTTCCGCATATACATCTAACACAATCAATTTGTATGACTGGTTGTAGACCACCATGTAAATCAAATCCTACTTCCAATAAGTGAGGGTGAGATCGCTTCCATCCGCTTAAGGGGTAGTCAGTCTTGCCTACCAGCGTGTTTGGGTTTAATTGTGGTACATCACTTGTTACATCAACACCCGCGAAATCCATGACTTTAACTTGAATAGTTCGAAGATATTTCGCAAACTGAATTTTTAGCTTTACATTTCTCGTCTTATATATTGAGTGGTGGAGGTCATGCGCCGATCAATTTTGAACCTGTTTAAGTCGATCGACAGATTTAACTAGTGGTATTAAGTTCAAGTCTTTACAGGAAAAACATAGCCCAAGGCATAATTAATTATATTATCGCGGGTTTTTCCTGAGTTTGTCATTGACATACAAGTATTTGGAAAGTATACACGGACTCAAAGTCCAACTTGTTTAACATTTGATTAGGCGCTCAAATTAATCGTGTTAGGAGATAATGCGACAGCATGACCATATGACCACACGACCATATGACCAACATAACCATATGACCACATGACCATATGACCACATGGCCATATGACCACACGAACCGTGACTATATAAACCCATGATGCGCAATTTATAGGCATACTATCGTTGACATCTTACAGTAAACTTCGGTTTAAAGCCATAAAAGCGACTTAATTGTAATAATTAAATTCTTTTCGTTTTTGAGATTGCTAACATTTTATTTTTCAGAAATAATGGATTCTAAAAAGGTTTTCGCATGCAGCGGTTGTAACGCAACTTTTACTAGAAAAAATAATATTAAACGCCATTATGAGAAACAGCATAAACAACTAATCGTTTAACATCAAGTCAACCTTCAACGTCAGGGGTTAAACGTCAAGCAGATGTAAAACCTGTTGAGTTGGCCGTGAAACGCACTAGAGTTGGGCCTGTTGTTAAACGGTGCGATGTTTGTGACATAGATATGCCTAGACATTTGTTTTGCAGCTCATCTGAACACCAATTTACACAAAAAATGCTGCAAGCCGATCTGTAGGTGGTGATAATGTCGTGCTGATAATATCCTCTGCATTCAAAACACGTATTGCAACTTGCAGATTGCAAAATGTAAATGCTACTGACAGCATCCAGCTGTTTCTGAACAAGAATCTTGAGCAGTTTGTACACTTGGTTAGCGATAAACTACAAGTTCATACAGCATTTAAAATCAATTACCAGCTGTATGAGCTTTATGTGAAAATGGTTGGTGGACAAGACATTAAAAGTTTTAACACTAAGAACGTGGTTGTCACCCGGTCCACCGATCTGAGTCATGTATAACAAAAACTATCCGAGGTGCTAAAAACAAAATCTGAAGAGTTCCAGCATCGGGATTCGGGATGGTCTATTCAGCGTGTGCTGTACCTGGATATTAATATTAACAAGTACTCACCCTTGCGCGGATCGTCCTACATCACTCTACCCAAGTGAATGAGAGATAAAAAAGCTGTCATTAACATCAAGAATCCTGACTCAGCCTGTTTCGCCTGGTCTATTACGGCCGCTATCAACCCCATAGTAGTTAATAATCCTAGTGTCATATCAGCATACCCGCACTACAGCACGCTACTTAATTTTGATGGACTAAATTTTCCCATGCACATTAACAATATTCCGCGGTTTGAGGACTTAAACGACATCAGCGTAAATGTGTTTGGTGTTGAAGGCAAATCCATTGTGGACCCATTGCATTTTACAGCTAGAAAACGAGCTAAGCATGTCAACCTTTTGTTTATCCAGGCTGGTGATAAATCTCACTATTGTTGGATAAGGAATTTAGGTAGGCTAGTAAGCAAACAGCTGTCAACGAATTGTCATTACAGATTGATTTGCGATGGGTGTCTTATCTTTTTTAAACTGGGAACCAGTTGCGGCAACATTGTGAACATGATTGTGGTCATGTGGCTACAACCATGCCTAATGCTGCCAACAATCTTCTTAAATTTAAAAACATTCATAAACAGCTGCGTGTGCCCTTCGCCATTTACGCTGATTTCGAGGCGGTACTCAAACCGATTAGTTCTTTCATGCAAGATTCGCAATTCTCTTATACCAACAAAGTCCAACGGCACGATCCATTCAGTTTTGCGTACTATGTTAAATGTTCGTTTGATGAGAGTCTGAGCAAATTCGAAACATACAGAGGATCTGACGCTGCCCACGTATTCATGTTGAAGCTTCGGCAGGATGCACGAAGATTGGGCAAAATACTTAAGACGAATGTACCGATGACACCACTGAATTGTTTTGAGAAAATTTTATTCGACCAGTCACCTGATTGCGGAATTTGCAAAAAACCTCTTGGGGACGACAAAGTTTTGGATCATTGCCATCTCACGGGAAAGTTTCGCTTTCCAGCACATTCACAGTGTAATATTCAGTATAAGGTGCCAAGCTTTATACCTGTGATATTGCACAATCTGAGTGGTTATGATTCACACTTTATAGTACGCGAACTTGGATGCGATTCCGAAAGTGTTAAAGTTATAGCCAACAATTCTGAACGATTTATTTCTTTTTCGAAATTTGTTAGTCTGCCTGACGATGACGATGATAACGAAAACAGCTTTAACAATAACGACTTTGACAATGACGATATTGATATTGATGACGCTGAACAATGTGGTAAACGTTGTGTACAACTACGTTTTATGGATACCTTTAGGTTTATGGCTTCCTCGCTGGACAATTTGGCAAAGAATTTGGAGTCTTCACAGTTTATGGAGGTACGCCGGCATTTTCCCAATAACTAGATAGTTCATTGTTAACTAAGAAAGGTGTATTTCCATATAACTATGTCACAGATATATCTGTGTTAGATGAAGAATCATTGCCGGTTAAGGACGCTTTTACAATACTTTGACAACATCTGGTATCAGCGAGGAAGAATACCAGCACGCCAAAACCGTTTGGAATCACTTTAACATACGGACACTAGGACAATACAGCGACTTATACTTGAAAACTGATGTTCCTGCTGTTAAAACTCGCCTCCTGGCGCGCTTTTTGGTTTAGATATTGTTACAGTTTGAATTTTATTTACGCATATATCTAAAGTACGAATCCTTCTCAAAGACTGTTTTGCAATATGTATTTTAGCAGCTTTAGTTTGGCAATACCTCTATTTAAAACCATGTAATTATCAGGATTTGATGCGGCGTTGTTTTACAAATGCCTTAGGGCTAATAAAGAGAATACTTTAAAAATGATGTACTAATTGATCTTGTTATACCACTCGATTGCAGGAAATTACCTGCATCTACATTTTTAAATGATATGTAATAAAAATTTCATTAACGATGCTTGAACTTGACATGAGGACGTATAATTAGCATGAAAATAAATAAACATTGATAACTCATGCTAACCCGTTATCGTTTGCAGAAATTTGAGGTTTTCGGGTTTTGCATAATATGCTATTGTATTATAAATAACACCGCGTTTAACGCTCTTTTCTACGTAAGTATTATAGAAAATCTGTAAATTTTTCCAATTCGGTTCTACGAGTAATGTATCGTAATGCGTACAAAGAGCTCGCATTGCGCTGACAAATTACCAGTTATTAATTATGCTACATTTTAATAAGGTCAAAGACGTTATTTATTATTTGTTTAATGGATATTTCCGTAATTAAATCCATTTCTTGGGTAATATTTTTCGCGAATTACCAATAAGTATAAAGTTAAAATAAAAAAAAAGCATGTTAGACTGATAACTAAAATTGTATTCATAAACACTTAAAAGACTATTAAATCTGTAAATTTATTTTAAGGCTTTGAAAATGTTTTTATTTTGTAAGTCGTATTTTATTAAGGACTTGTATCCATTTTTACTTGGCTAAAATAACGTATTTGCGTTTGTAACATATTTACTTCAAATTGCATCAATTAAAATCCATTTCTATGTAAAATGTTATTGTTAATGCGAACAAAATTTCCCCCAAATTTATATCTAACAAGTAATGTATCATAAGTATGAAAGGAATTTGTTTCGGTCAACAAATTTTTTTCCAGTTATGTTGTTTACATTCTAATGACGTTGAATATTGCTAAAAATGAGTCTATTGGTTTTTTTTTGGCGATTTGGCATAATTACAATCATTTAAAAAATACTGTAAATGTATTTTCTATTATTTTGCTTGAATATAATTTTCTTCGCGAATTATGACATATAATATAATCTGGTTTGATATAATTTGGGTAGGTCGAGTTTCTGTTCCAATAAACACGCTGCTTCTAATTTTTTACAAATTCCATCCTGTTGAAGCGTTAATGAAAATGGGTAAAATCAAGATGTGATGTAATTACCATGGCGTTTTCACGCGAAAGATTTCATTTTAAATATGAAGCGTTTTTGGTTTAGATATTGTTACAGTTTGAATTTTTATTTACGCATATATCTAAAGTACGAATCCTTCTCAAAGACTGTTTTGCAATATGTATTTTAGCAGCTTTTAGTTTGGTAATACCTCTATTTAAACCCATGTAAGTATCGCGATTTAATGTAACGTCATCAAAAATACCTTAAGGTTAAGAAACATTTTCGAATTTTCCATAAACAATATGGAAGTACAGCGTTCGGTGAAAGGGTATCAAAGTCGATGGTCGTATTTTATAACAGGATTTATGTTGATTGGAAAGGATCTGTCGATTCATATAAGTATTGGCCTAGGGTTTCTAGTTCAAAAATATCTGTTTCAACTTCAGAAGAACGAGGTACAAGCAGGATGTAAGTTTTTTTTAGTTTAAAATTATTATTCTTGCATCAAGACGCGGAATTATGTCTTTTACATTTTTTTAAAAGTTATATTTCAGTCTTACCTCAGAAGTGATTTAATTGTAATATTTAAATTTCCGCCCTAATTTTAACTCTTTATTTTCTTTATTTGCCAGCTCATATAATATGGATTTTGCAAAATTAAATGCGGTTATGAAGTGTAAAACTACGATAAGTGCTTCGGAGTTTGTCACCGATAGAAAATATCGTGTCTTAGGAGTCAGGCCTGTGTCAACAAAGTATGGGGATCGTGCTATTGTTGAAAGCGATGATTTTTTTGTGTTTTTACCAGAGCGCTTTTTCAACTACTTAAAACTTGATGGCATAAAACCTTCAGCGAGCTAATTGATAGTAAGAAAAATGTTTATATGATTAGCAGGGGTAAAGTCGGTGCAACAGTGAACATAGACTTCGAATTAGACTAAAATTAACATTTTTGTCATTTTGCGGAATTTTTTGTTCGATCTATGTATCTTAACCGCATGCAAATTTATGCTATTAATGATTATTATACCGAATAAACAGTATTAACGCTAATTGTTATTTTCCAATGGGTTGTTAATAATAATACATTTATAAGCTGTAAGTTTTTTCCCCTCTCCCACTAAGAGCTTGTTGAATCAAATAATAATGTGCTTGTGTTTGAACGCCTATTTGCTAATAAACGGATACCTGTCTTTTAGTTTATTGGCTTGCTGATTGGTACTGGTGATAGAAGAAGACCTAAAGTTGCATTTCATAAATGTTTGTGCGAAATGTATGCAAAAATACTTATTGTAAACTTGGATTATATAAAATACAAATTTGTGCTAAAATGATATAGTGTTAAACCTGTGTGGCAAAGAATTGTGACCGATTGTTTGCACTTATTGCAAAATGTTGGTGTCTGTATTAGATTAACGATGCATTCCTGTAGATGATACTACTGTGATGTCATAGCCAAAATTGGTACCTTTTTTGGCAAACTTTGGTGTGGTTTGATTTGTGCGGTAGTGGTGAAGATCTGGAGGTGTTAAGATGATTAAGACAAATTTAGAAATTGTCATGCATATGCTCAAATGGGAGTCAAATTTAAGAAGACTTTGTATTTTTTATTATGTAATTCTTTAATAAATAATTAATTAATTGATGTAATTAATTGACTCTTAATCATCTCTGCATCCCAAGCCATGATTAAGGTAAATTTAGAAATTGTCATGCATATTGTTATATGGGAGTCAAATTTAAGATGACTTTGTATTTTTATTATGTAATTCTTTAATAAATAAATAATTAATTGATGTAATTAAATTTGACTCTTAATCAGCTTAATCCGGAAGAATTTGCCTATCCTGGCCCCTGTCGGTGACCCCGACGGGGATTGTGGAAATAAAATTTAATTTGAAAAGATTGCATTAGGGTTAATGGATTAATCTAGTTATGTATTAGATTAGTTTAATGATGTAAATAAATTAGCGGAAGAATTTGCCTATCCGGTGCAAATATTTGTGATTGTGACAAATAAGAATTTAATTTGCAATAGATTGCATTAGGGTTAATGGGATTAATCTAGTCATGTATTAAATTAGTTTAAAGATTAAATAAATTAGCGGAAGAATTTGCCTATCCGGCGGCCCTGGGGAAGGATGCCGGGGGTCAGACGGTCCAGATCAGGGCGCCGACAAAAGATACTTAGTCGAAGAAAACTATTGTGCAAATATCAGATTTGTGCAATTTTTGCATGTGTATTGCTTATGGGAGTCAAATTTATGATGACTATTGTGCAATTTTTTGCATGTGTATTGCTTATGGGAGTCAAATTTATGATGACTAGCACGAGCCATGCCTGGAGCTAAAAAATGCTTACTTGAAGAAAACTATTGTGCAAATTTAGGCGAATATTTGCCGATTAAAGGTTAGATGGTCCAGATGAGAACAAGATCCGTGCCAGATCGGGGTGCCAATGTGCGAATAATTGCACAAATTAGAATTTAATTAAATTAGCCATGCCTGGGGCTAAAAATTGCTTAGTTGAAGAAAACTATTGTGCAGATTTTTGCTACTAAATGTGCGAATTCGTTGCAAATGTTGAAATTATCCGCGATTTTTGCCAAAAGATGCTTAGTCGAAGAAAACTATTGTGCAAAATATCAGATTTGTGCAATTTTTTGCATGTGTATTGCTTATGGGAGTCAAATTTAAGATGACAATGTTATTTAAATGGGAGTTTTTTTTTTCAAAATTGGCTAATTCCTCCTACTCCCAAACTACTTCAATTGTACAAGTTCAAAACCCGAAATCAAATAAAACGCAAGATCCAATATTTCCAATGACATAAACAAATAACCTGTTTATGTCGTCTTTCATCTTGTCTTTTGACTCGCTAATAAAATTTTGTCTGGCAATGCCATCTACACTATCACGTCGGAGATTGGAAACAGTTTTTGATAGTTAGTTGCTTATACTCGAGTATAGAGGGCGCATGGGAACCATTTGTACTATAAACACATTTTAATTTGTGTATTACTTTGAACTTGGTTGTTTTGCAAAAAGAGATGCGTCCGTCCGATGATCTGCAAAAACAGTGAAACCGGTCACGGGCTTTTCTTTTTGCAAAATAACTAACAATTTATATATTGATTTTCGTTCCCTATGCTCGAATTATTTTCCCCATGCCAGGCAAAACTATTCATCAATATTTCCAAATTAGAAACAACAAAGCTTTTCTCATGTAAGCTCTCAAAACTAGTGTTGTCCTTCATGTCAAGGCAATCACACAATATACTTCTGCAAGGCATTTTTAGAGTTTTCTGTACCAGTACGAGTTGCTGAGGTAAGAAAACGCAATCTATGTTCAAATTACCTTCGGCCTGGTCATTTCAGTGCTGATTGCCGGCCTGGTAATTGCAAAAAATGCAACGAAAAGCATTCGATCTTGCTTCATCAAGGTAATTCAATTTCCTTGCAAAGCGCCAATTTGACTACATCTCAAGTTGCTCATAGAAACATTGCATTAGCAACTAGTACCACGCTCACCAGTCACACAAAATTATATGAAGCTTCCTATCAATTATTACCTACAGGTATAATATTAATTTATGATATCAAAGGTAAACCACACCACTGCACAGCATTATTAGATTTAACCTCAATGAGGTCATGTATGACATATCGCTATGTAATCGTCTTCACCTTGAAACAAAGCAAGTTAGTATACCAATTTCTGGCATTAGCCAGACCAAAGCTAAAATTTAGTAGATTGCCGCTGCAAAAATTCGATTAATGCACAGTGACTTTTGTGCTGATTTACCGATCTTGCATAACAAATCGTTTGCCATCACACGAAAAGCTTGAATCAATTGAACTCCCGCAAAACATCTCGTTAGCCAATCCAAACTTTAAACAAGACACAAGAATCGATATTCTCATAAGCGTCGATATCTTTTGGAATTTGTTTCAAATTGATCAACCTTTTCTTGAAAGATATCCTTTTATTCATAATACTCATTTTGGATATGTAGTATCTGGGCAATTTCACTCTATTATGGGCAACAATGCTCGTGCATCATGTTATTTAACAACGATTGACCTATCCAAGCACGATTTTGGAAGATTGAAAATATCACCCCCGTTAAACATTTCACATGCAAAGAATCCCATATCAAACAAACTACTACACGAAATGAGCAAGGCATATTTACAGTCTCAATTCCATTAAATTCATCTCCATCTGTTCTTGTTTAATCGAAGCAACATGTACTGAAACAATTTCTTTCTTTGGAAAGGAAACTTCAAGCTAATCAAAAAATCAAAAATTTGTATGTTGAGTTATGGCTAATTACGAAGATTTAGGCCACATGAAAAAGATTGATGAATCGTTAGATGTTTCTTCTTATTCTTATTACATCCCACACCATGGCGTTTATAAAGAGAGTATTTTAACAACCAAGCTACGAGTCGTGTTCAATTCAACCGCACCTTCCTCTAACAGTGTTTCATTAAACGAAATTCAATTGAATGGCTCCGTCTTGCAAGAAGATCTCTTCGCAATACTCCTACGATTACGTCAATTTAAATATGTTATGACCAGTGATTGGTCCAAAATGTATCACTCTGTATGGGTGGAAGAAAAGCAACGGTCTTTACGAAGAATCTTTTAGCGAGCCGATCCCTCTCTTCCTCTCAATATCTACGAATTATGTATTGTTACGTACGGTGAAAGAGCTTCAAGCTTCCTTGCGATTAGGTATTTATTCGAGTTAGCTGCACAATGTGAAACAAAGCATCCCGACATTGCAAATATAATCAGAAAAGACATGTCTTGCGAGATCTTTTAATAAGTTTTGAATTTTTCGAAGAAGCAACAAATATTTGATCAACCATATTCAAGGTTCTGAAATCTTGTGGTTTCACTTTACGAAAGTGGAACTCAAACCATCCTGAAATATTACAATCAGTTTGATCTTCTGATATATCGAACAACATCTTGGATTGTGGTCCTAATGAACATACCAAAACGTTGGGTTTAATGTACTACAGCTACTTAGATCTTTTATTTTTCCGGTTTCAAGAGTTTACTTTAACGAAATAAGTCGCCACAAAGTGATCTGTATTGTCATTCATTTCTATGATTTTTGATCCGCTAGATCTTTTGAGCCCGTGTACAATAACTGCAAAAATGTTTATACAGCAATTATGGTTAATTCAAATAGATTGGAACGAGAAATTATGAGACAATTTAGAAATCGAATGGAATCGATATTGTCAAGATCTCATTCAACTCAACTAACTTAAAGTTTCTCGACAAGTTATTTGCGATTACACTCGCACTATAGAGCTACATGCGTTCGCAGATAGCAGTTAAAAATCTTATGGTGCATGTATATACATAACATCCATCGATAATTAAGGTAACGTATTAGTCAACCTCTTATTTGCCAAAACAAGAGTTAGTCCGTTAAAGGTATTTACAATACCGAAACTCGAGTTATGTAAAGCCTTAATAATGGCCCAATTAGTTGACAAGCTTAAAACTGCCATGAATATCAATTTCAATGATATTATCTATTGGATAGACTCCAATATCGTAATGTCGTGGGTGAAGACACTACCCCACCAATTTGATACCTTTATAGCCAATCGTGTGTGACAGCTGTGTGACACCTCCAATTCGAAACATATTTCAACTAGCCACAAACCAGATGACTTACTTACAAGAGGCGTCAACCCTGAAAAATTGCTAAACCGTCCATTATGGTTTCAAGATCCCGTTTTTCTTAAGGATTCTGAATACGAGCTAAGTGCAGTCTTCCAGCAGTCATTACTGCTTCGACTCAATCTCATTCTGAAGCTCTTGAAATATTATTTCTTTTCAATAAATATTCACGGTTACAAAACTTAACGCATTATGGCTTACTGCCTACGCTTTATTAAAAACTTCACACGGTTTGGGGAAAACCGAGCCTTTGACCCCCCAAACAGCTTTTGAACTACATAATTAATTCACTTATTGGTTTAGCATTGCTTTCACAAAGAGAATCGTTTCATCACGAATCAAACAATTAACACCTAACCAAACAAAACGTAGCAAAGGTAAACTTTCTACACTAAGTCCATTTTTGACACGCAAGTCATATTACGTGTCGGTTAATGGTTCGCTAATTCATCATACCTATATATATATATATATATATATATATATATATATATATATATATATATATCAAAAGAATCACCCTATTATAGTTTCTGCAAAGCATGCTTTTAACAGAATGTTGTTTCGTCACGAACACGAAACCCTTTTACACGCAGGTCCGCAACTACTACTTAGTACAATTCGCGACTAATTTTGGCCTCTAGGTGGAAGAAATCTGGCAAAGAAAACTGTTCAAACCAATTCCTGTAGTTGCTTATAATAATCATCAGGTTTAAGTGCAGTTATTTTTTCCATCACTAGGCTTTCCATCTTTGAATTGGTTGAACGCGAGTTACGTTTTGGGCCTTGGGAGCTGCCTTTTTAAAAAATCTTCGTCCAAAACTTCTTGTAACAATTATTTATTTATCCAGAAATTACATGTGGAATTTTGCCAAACTACATAAAATTATTTCGATTTTTCCCCTTGAGGATTTCCAAGTTCTCCCTAAGGGCAAACCCGTGCTTTAAAAATTCAAGGACTTGGTGGCGCCCCTTTTGTACCCCTACTTTGTATTTGAGAGTCAGTCAAGTAGACAATGTTTTGTTGTGAAACCCACGATCACTTCTCATAAGTTGTACCCGAGGAATAGACCCCTAGCTTATTCGGAAGACTGTCGATTTCTTTTCATTATAAAGGGGATCGAAATAACTGACTAATGTAAAAAAAAATAATTTGAGTTAGTTTTACATATAATCAGTGAAATGGTAACACTTGCGCCCAGAACGTGGGACTAGATTGTTTAACTGACGTCCAAGGTGTGGGCCCTTGATTGTTCTACTAGCGCTCAGAATTTGGGGCTTAGATTTGTTCCACTTGTGCCTAATGTGAAAGGTTTCGATTGTTTATAACTACGCTAACACCGCGTTGTGAACTCTGATTCTTTTTGAAACTGCTAAGAAGCAGTAGTTGGAATATTGTCGTCGTTAGTGGTATTGCCGCACTATGTTGTTCTGAAATTTTAAATCAGTAGGGCGAAGTTGAGAATTCTGGATCTAATTGTTATTATAAAATTCTTAAATCCCAAGATTTTAATTAGTTTTTGAAAATAGATCTTAGAAAAGTACAAAAATATGGCTGATACCTTTCAGGTTGTGTATTTACTTAAAGAAGAACCAGACTAGGAACTTCGTATACGTGGAATTGAGAGTAGTAGACCAGTCGTCGACAAACGAAAGATATTAGGTCAGTTACTAGCAAGAGAGTTAAGTAAACCAGGTTGTCTTATAGACATTTCGGATTATAACGTTGAATTTTCAGTAGAAAGTGAAGAAATTTAATACACCATCTCGTCAATTAGAAATGTTTTGTCAGAATTTGAAGTGATCCTTCCGACTCTGTTTTTAAAAAGGTACAGTCAAGACTAGTACACAACCGGTCGAATTAAAAGGATGAAGCTGCCATCGCAGGATCATGGAGAAGCAGTTGAATTCATGAAAGAAACATTAGCTACGATACTTATTATGGAGGTAGAATTGTTTGATAAGGCGAAAGATAAGCCAAGTAGTTTAAATGAATCTGCCGAAATTAATAATAAAATGAAGTTAAACTAGAACAATTAACCTAAACAACCAACAATATAAAAGCTGAGAGGCTCAGGACTGACTGACTGGTTTGGGGTTCCCGGGGTATTTCTGTTGTTCCTGCCCTCACATTTCTGTGGGAACTGCAGAGCTCATGTCTGCTTATTTCTTTGTTCAATTATATTATACAATGTATCAATCTTAATTCTAATAATTGCGGTTCTTTAACCGTCTGTGACCTGCACCTGCAGTATCACTCTCGTCTGGAATATAATGTATTCACATCCGTTCTCACAACTTGCTTGTGGACTTTCATTAACCTTTTCTTTATTTATCCTTGAATTACAATGTTGCATCTGACTTAAGCTTCTTAATAATTTCTTAATAATTTTTATTTAATCATACATAAATTGATTTGGGGGATATGTAACTCGCGTACCTCCATTGATTTCTATTCTGAGCTAGCCTGCACATTTTCCTGAAATTTCCCCATCCTACACCTTTCACTAACGTGTGCAATAGTCTAATCTAGGTTTACCTTTGCTTTTCTTTTTTCCTATTTCTGCTTCTAATATATTCCGCACATTAAATTGTTATAGTTGGTTATTTGAAAGTGGTTAGAAGGTGGAACAAATACCTTATGAGAGTAGTGAGGATTTTTCATCTTGTTTCACGGTCGCGTGCACGGTTAGCTTGGTAATAGCTGCCGAGTGTTGTTCATTGGGCCGTTACAAGTGTGCGGTGTCACGTATCACCGACTATACCAACCCATTTTAATACAATGGTCTCTTATAACTAGCCGAATTTAAGAATCTAAATACGCTGGAACAAGTGATATTGAACATGATGTAGTGGCACATCATCCAAGATACGATGTCGGTAGACATCTGAATTCGCCGTTACACTGACCTATCGTTTTAACATCTTATATGGGTGAAAGCGAAACGTTGAAATAAAGCGTTCCAATTAATATAACTTCAAACAATTGTTTCTCGGATAGGTTTATTTATGTGCGTGCAATGTTAGAATTTTTATGCCTTAAGTAGTTTCTAAGCGGTGTTAATTGTAGAAACCACCTATCTCGATTCTATTAATGACGCAAATTGAATCTTTCTAGAAAATTGATTCCGCACGCATGATTTATATGAGTGCATTATAGTATTGCGAGTTGCGTGTAAATAGGGGTGTCATACGTGTTGCGTGGGGTTACAAAAAATTATATATCCATAGAATGAATAATTTAATGTCACCTACGCTTAGTAACTGCAGTTTCAAATTAAAGATGCAATGAGTACAACGCTTGTTTTGGTGGTCAAACGAATACAAATTTCTGGATGGTTTATACCAAGCGAAAACTTAACTCGTAAGGAATTGAGATTGTCAGCCTGAATCTAAAATAAGGGCGGATAAAGGATCTCTGAGGTTATTTCAAGTTAGCAAGGGTGATGACAGACTGGCAGGAGCGTTCAATAAACTATCACGCATACCAAGAAGGTTTGACCTAATATTTACATTGGGGAAAATTCGCTCTAAGTTATTTTCTGTTACTTAATAATTCTTATCAAGGGAAGCTTTTCGTTTAGTCTTAAAGTATATCAAGAAATTCTATAGCCTGTATTTGAAAGGAAATGAAAACAAAGTAATCTCAATCGACAGCAGGGGTGTACTCGCGTGACTGGAAGATCAAGCACTTGAAGCCCATGTCTTTCACGAGAGATAACAAACGAGTTAGAATGAAGGGGCCAATATGCAGAGTGACCGAGGCACCTGCATCGAATAATAAATGATGGACCAAATGATGTAAGATGTTTCCTCTTTGACAAAATCTAATCAGCTTGGGTCGTTTGATTTGAAGCTTCTGGGAGTTACGTGTATGTTTATTAAAGCACGTACATCAATGGAGTTACAGTTTTATTATATTCTATTTTTTATTGTGAGGTAATTACTAGTAAATAATTAGCGTCTCAATAAAATGAAATTATCTTGACTTTTTTATTCTTTTCGCAGTTCATTATAACAAAAACAATAAATAAACAAAAATGGTTTTGTGATTTAATGAAAAGGGA
This sequence comes from Platerodrilus igneus, assembly GCA_036346225.1. NCBI lineage: Eukaryota > Metazoa > Arthropoda > Insecta > Coleoptera > Lycidae > Platerodrilus > Platerodrilus igneus. The sequence continues at coordinate 699,605 of JARFIW010001052.1, read as the reverse complement.
TGATTAGGTGAATCTAACCCTCAAAACATGGAGTCCACTTCCGTTTGCGCGCCACGAGATGGCTGACTGTAGGAATGTGGATATTTATGCAGTCTCAGGACTGAGCATATACCTGTATAACTGCAATTAAAAACACCGAAACTGGTTTCACCTTAGTTTGTTCATTATTGTATTTAATTTTTACGATATGAAAATTGTAAAACTTTGGGATTATCACAATCTATTTTATGATCTGCAGTAGGAGGTTTTAACCAATTCTGAAAAGAAAAAAACTCCCATTTAAATAACATTGTCATCTTAAATTTGACTCCCATAAGCAATACACATGCAAAAAATTGCATAAATCTGATATTTTGCACAATAGTTTTCTTCGACTAAGCATCTTTTGGCGAAAATCGCAAATAATTTCAACATTTGCAGCGAATTCGCACACTTAGTAGCAATAATTCGCACAATAGTTTTCTTCAACTAAGCAATTTCTAGCCCCAGGCATGGCTAATTTAATTAAATTCTAATTTACGCAATTATTCGCACATTGGCGGGGGTCCAGCACCCCGATCTGGCACAGATCTTGTTCTCATCTGGACCATCTACCCTTTAATCGGCAAATATTCGCCTAAATTTGCACAATAGTTTTCTTCAAGTAAGCATTTTATAGCCCCAGGCATGGCTCGTGCTAGTCATCATAAAATTTGACTCCCATAAGCAATACACAGGCAAAAATTGCGCAATAGTCATCATAAATTTGACTCCCATAAGCAATACAAAGGCAAAAATTGCACAAATCTGATATTTGCACAATAGTTTTCTTCGACTAAGTATCTTTGTCGACGCCAAAAATTGCGCAATAGTCATCATAAATTTGACTCCCATAAGCAATACACAGGCAAAAAATTGCGCAATAGTCATCATAAATTTGACTCCCATAAGCAATACACAGGCAAAAATTGCACAAATCTGATATTTGCACAATAGTTTTCTTCGACTAAGTATCTTTTGTCGGCGCCCTGATCCGGACTGTCGGACCCCCCGGCATCCTTCCCCAGGACCGCCGGATAGGCAAATTCTTCCGCTAATTATTTAATCTTTTAAACTAGCTAGTCATCATAAATTTGACTCCCATAAGCAATACACAGGCAAAAATTGCGCTAATTTAATCTTTAAACTAATCTAATTACATAACTAGATTAATCCATTAACCCTAATGCAATCTTTTGCAAATTAAATTTTATTTACCACAATCCACCGTCGGGGGCCCCGAGTCAGATAGGCAAATTCTTCCGGGTTAAGCTGATTAAGAGTTAATTACATCAATTAATTATTTATTTATTAAAGAATTACATAATAAAAATACAAAGTCGTCTTAAAATTGACTCCCATATAACAATATGCATGACAATTTCTAAATTTACCTTAATCATGGCTTGGGATGCGGAGATGATTAAGAGTCTATATAATTACGTCGATTAATTATTTATTTATTAAAGAATTATATAATAAAAATACAAAGGCATCTTAAAATTGACTCCCATTTGAGCATATGCATGGCAATTTTTAAATTCGCCCTCATCATCTTAACACACCCAGATCTTCACCACTACCACACAAATCAAACCACACCAAAGTTTGCCGAAAAAGGCACCAATTTTGACTGTGACATCACAGTAGTATCATCTACAGGAATGCATCATTAATCTAATACAGACGCCAACATTTCGCAATAAGCGCAAACAATCGGCTACCATTCTTTTGCCACACAGGTTTAACACTATATCATTTAGCACAAATTTGTATTTTATATAATCCAAGTTTACAATAAGTATTTTTGCACGCATTTCGCACAAACATTTATGAAATGCAACTTTAGGCCTTCTTCTATCACCAGTACCAATTAGCAAGCCAATAAACTAAAAGACGGGTATCCGTTTATTAGCAAATAGGCGTTCAAACACAAGCAAATTATTTTTTGATTCAACTAGCTCTTAGTGGGAGAGGGGAAAAAACTTACAGCTTATAAATGTATTATTATTAACAACCCATTGGAAAATAACAATAAGCGGTAATACTGTTTATTCGGTATAATAATCATTAATAGCATAAATTTGCATGCGGTTAAGATACATAGATCGAACAAAAATTCCGCAAAATGACAAAATGCTAATTTTCAGTCTAATTCGAAGTCTATGTTCACTGTTGCACCGACTTTACCCTGCTAATCATATAAACTTTTTTCTTACTATCAATTAGCTCGCTGAAGGTTTTTATGCCATCAAGTTTTAAGTAGTTGAAAAAGCGCTCTGGTAAAAACACAAAAAAATCATCGCTTTCAACAATAGCACGATCCCCATACTTTGTTGACACAGGCCTGACTCCTAAGACACGATATTTTTTTTCTGTGACAAGCTCTGAAGCACTTATCGTAGTTTTACACTTCATAACAGCATTTAATTTTGCAAAATCCATATTATATGAGCTGGCAAATAAAGAAAATAATGAGTTAAAATTAGGGCGGAAATTTAAATATTACAATTAAATCACTTATGAGGTAAGACCGAAATATAACTTTAAAAAAATGCTAAAGACATAATTCCGCGTCTTGATGCAGGAATAATAATTTTAAAATAAAAAAGACTTACCTCCTGCTTGCACCTCGTTTCTTCTGAAGTTGAAACAGATATTTTGAACTAGAAACCCCTAGAGCAATACTTATATGAATCGGCGGATCCTTTCCAATCAACATAAATCCTGTTATAAAAACACGACCATCGACTTTGATACCCTTTCACCGAACGCAGTACTTTCATATTGTTTATGGAAAATTCGAAAATGTTTCTTAACCTTAAGGTATTTTTTGATGAGGTTACATTAAATCGCGATAATTACGTGGTTTTAAATAGAGGTATTGCCAAACTAAAGCTGCTAAAAATACATATTGCAAAACAGTCTTTGAGAAGGATTCGTACTTTAGATATGCGTAAATAAAATTCAAACTCTGACAATATCTAAACCAAAAACGCTCCATATTTAAAATGAAATCTTTCACGTGAAAACGCCATGGTAATTACATCACATCTTGATTTTTCCCCCATTTTCATTAACGCTTCAACAGGATGGAATTTGTAAAAATTAGAAGCAGCACGTTTATTGGAACAGAAACTCGACCTGTCCCAAATTATATTAAACCAGATTATATTATATGTCATAATTCGCGATGAAAAATTATATTCAAGCGAAAATAATAGAAATTGCATTTACAGTATTTTTTAAATGATTGTAATTATGCCAAATCACCATAAATAAAACCGATAGACTCATTTTTAGCAATATTCTACGTCATTAGAATGTAAACAACATACTGAGCAATGTCATAGTCATTTACACTTATTAGAATGTGAGTGGAATATTTTGGATGACAGAAAAACAAAACCCATTCTATGCATTACGATACATTACTCGTACAACCGAATTGGAAAAATTTACAGATTTTCAGCATATTATGCAAAATCCGAAAACCACAAATTTTCTGCAAACGATGACGAGCGAGAGTTATCAATGTTTATTTATTTTCATGCTAATTATACGTCCTCATGTCAAGTTCAAAGCATCGTTAATGAAATTTTTATTACAGTTCATTTAAAATGTTGATACAGGCAATTTCCTGCAATCGAGTGGTATAACAAGATTAATTAGCACGTCATTTTAAAGTATTCTCTTTATTAGTCCTAAGGTATTTGTAAAACAGCGCCGCATCAAATCCTGATAATTACGTGGTTTTAAATAGAGGTATTGCCAACTAAAAGTTGCTAAAATACATATTGCAAAACAGTCTTTGAGAAGAATTCGTACTTTAGATATATGCATAAATAAAATTCAAACTGTAACAATATCTAAACCAAAAACACTCCATATTTAAAATGAAATCTTTCACTTGAAAATGTCATGATAATTACAGGCGACATTTCATCATCTATTTACATCGTTATAACATCCGGATTTTCCAAATCATAGTTTAAAATCTTGTTTAATTTGGTGAATGTAAAACTAATTAAAAAAAAAATCCTGGGTTGTAATGTATATAAATGCGAGAAAACGGAAGTCTAAATCAGTGCAGTTACCGGTTTATCTGAGTAAAACGCGAAATATTTGTTTACCATCGTCTAGTTTGAATCTGAAAGGGTAAGTACATTTTTTGTTTTACAGTATTTAATATACCGCTTGAAAATATATAGCATTTTATTTGCTTGAATTAAATACTAAACTGAAAAACGTATCATTTTCTCAGCATGTTCTAAACCGCAATTAAACGGCTCCTAGTACAATAATTTATTAAACAATACATTATAACCGATTGGAAATCCTAAATGTACGTGATTCATCTTCGAGCGCTTATTCATAAATAACCAAACTATGAAAACTTAAACATATACGTATTTAAAGCAAATCTGTTGTGACAAGCCATCCAAAATCCATTAATGCCATAATATTTAACAAATAATTCACGCCCTTTGTTGCGTTTTTCGCAATACTTTTCCACTAAATAAATATCTGGAGTATTCGTAATCTGCAGGAGCTTCTTTGAATTTTTTGCTGCGATGTAGTGTCACCCTTTTTGTATGCCACAAACTTTTTCGTACACCATCTTAAATTAACTGAAGATTGCGTTTATTTGTAATAAAATTGTTAAAGTCCGTCATCATGAAACTTTGGATTGGGACTAACCATTAGCAGCTTCTTTTATATTTATATACTCGTCAAAATTCTTCCGATACCGCCCCTTATCCAAATCAAAATCTTTCACAATAGTTATAAAATTATGTTTTGAGTCACCCCAACACTGTAAACACATCTCTTTAAATTTTGGATATGTCATGTCGCCGCTTATATGATCAAGAAAGATATGGCGAAGGTTTGTGTCATCCTGTTTCCATAATGCGATTACATTGGCGTTATCTCTGAGTCTATGTTTTAAGGTGCTAGCGTAAGTTTGACATAGGTAGAATGAATCTATTGCTTTATGTCGGCCGAACGAGAAAAATTGTGTGATTTTGCCTTGCTAGTTTGCTGGTATATCATCAAAAACCATAATTGAATCTTTTTTGGTATCTCCGGGTTCAATCAAATCGTCGTAATTTTCAAACTCATGGTAACCAATTACGTCTTTAAGAGGCTCAAATACATTTCTTAACAATTCGTATTTCGGTTGATATAAACTTTTCGAAAATACATAGACATTTTGGAATCTAAGACCGTTCTCGTGCAAGATGAGAGATATTAAAGCGTTTGTTTTCCCACAACTCGATGGCCCCGCGAATACAGCTCGTATGTTAGATGGGTGCAAAGGGACATGTTTACCATCCTCTTTTGCACTAGCAATAGCATAGTTATCATAATTCTGCACAGGTATTTTAACTTTTTGTATAGCATCACCCGTGTCTCTCACATTTTCCGACCTAGGAGCACCATTCTTCTTTTGAGGTTTACGGAGATCCAAATGTCTGCTTAACGTTCTTCTGGGTATACCATATAACCTACTTGCAGAGTTAACACTTATACCCTTTTGTATTTCACTAACTGCTTTCTCTAAAGATTCCCTGGTGCACATCTTTCAAATATAAGTTTAAACTGATTCAAATTGAAAATAATATTCCCTTATATATACCAGCATGGGCTGGGGTGTGCACGCACAGGGGTGCGCATGGGTAGGGGTGTGCACGCGCAGGGGTGCGCATGGGTACAGGCGTGCCCATGCGCAGGGGCGCGCATGGGCACAGGCGTGCCCATGCGCAGGGGGTGCGCATGGGCACAGGCGTGCCCCATGCGCAGGTGCGCATGGGCACCGGCGTGCTTAGGTGTACACCGGAGTACGCGCAGGGGTGCGCATGGGCACAGGCGTGCCCATGCGCAGGTGCGCATGGGCACCGGCGTGCTTAGGTGTACACCGGAGTACGCGAGAAACTGTCTTGGATCACCAAAAAAAAAATCTTATTAATATTAAAACAACATAGATTTTATACAATTTTATTAAAAAATATGCGCAAAATATTTAATTGTGAATAAATTTATTAACAATTTCCGTAAACGGATTATATTCAAACATAGAGTCATGTATAATTAATGCATAAGCCTTCATCGACGATTCAAAATTTCTTGAAGCTTCTAATTCCATTCTTACATCGAGCAACTAAACCATCCATCTTGGAATATGGTATCAGGCTCCCACCCAGTATGTGTAATAGATTTTTGTTTCTGATTCATCCATGGATACAAGTCTTTAATAAAATACGACTTACAAATAAAAAAACATTTTCAAAGCCTGTTTATGAATACAATTTTAGTTATCAGTCTAACATGCCTTTAATTTTAATTTTATACTTATTAATATCTATTAATAAACTAAACATTAAACGCAGTACTTCTCTTTTATGAGGCTGTAGTGGAGCATGCACTGTGGTATCCGGAATCTTCGGAAAAAGACTCTTTCTTAAACATTTGTGCTAGCGATAGTGCCCCGATTACATCGTCGGTGTATTGATCGCGGTGACATGTAATTATTTCCAGAATTGTATGATAATTTGTCTTGGTGCAGTCATCAAATAGATAACGACTTGCGATAAGTTTGCTTTTTATTAAAATTGTATTTCGTTCATCATCTGTCACCTCGATATTTCCTCCACGATATGCATTTATTATATCGCCAATAAACGCCTCGTAAAATGTCGAAAAGCCTCGACTATTCAACCCTCGCAGCTTGTAGCTTATTACCTCGCTCATCCGAATATCTTAAATACTTCGCTTTGATTCAAAACAATGACATTTCGCCCTATCGCAATTTCCATATTAAACAAATCCTCTTCATGCAAATCATTTCCTACTAAGGCGCTTTTGACGTTCGATGTAATGGTTGTCAGTTTCAATTTAAACCCATAAGCCAGTTGTAATTCTACATCATCTATTCCATCGCTGAAACCATTTTGCATAGCATTCTTTGCATCTCGTGCAAATTCTCTAACTCTAAATTCAACTTGAAAGCTACATAAATCGGACCAACCATTATACCCCATTTTCATTCCAACATTTCCGCATATACATCTAACACAATCAATTTGTATGACTGGTTGTAGACCGCCATGTAAATCAAATCCTACTTCCAATAAGTGAGGGTGAGATCGCTTCCATCCGCTTAAGGGGTAGTCAGTCTTGCCTACCAGGGTGTTTGGGTTTAATTGTGGCACATCACTTGTTACATCAACACCCGCGAAATCCATGACTTTAACTTGAATAGTTCGAAGATATTTCGCAAACTGAATTTTTAGCTTTACATTTCCCGTCTTATATATTGAGTGGTGGATGTCATGCGCCGATCAATTTTGAACCTGTTTAAGTCGATCGACAGATTTAACTAGTGGTATTAAGTGCAAGTCTTTACAGGAAAAAACATGGCCCAAGGCATAATTAATTATATTATCGCGGGTTTTCCTGAGTTTGTCATCGACATACAAGTATTTGGAAAGTATACGCGGACTCAAAGTCCAACTTGTTTAACATTTGATTAGGCGCTCAAATTAATCGTGTTAGGGGTAATATGACCACATGACCACATGACCACATGCCCATATGACAGCATGGCCATATGACCGCACAAACCGTGACTATATAACCCATGATGAGCAATTTATAGGCATACTATCGTTGACATCTTACAGTACACCTCGGTTTAAACCTATAAAGCGAATTAATTGTAATAATTAAATTCTTTTCGTTTTGAGATTGCTAACATTTTATTTTTCAGAAATAATGGATTCTAAAAAGGTTTTCGCATGCAGCGGTTGTAACGCAACTTTTACTAGAAAAAATAATATTAAACGCCATTATGAGAAACAGCATAAAACAACTAATCGTTTAACATCAAGTCAACCTTCAACGTCGGGGGTTAAACGCCGAGCAGATGTAAAACCTGTTGAGTCGACCGTGAAACGCACTAGAGTTGGGCCTGTTGTTAAACGGTGCGATGTTTGCGACATAGATATGCCTAGACATTTGTTTGCAGCTCATCTGAACACCAATTTACACAAAAATGCTGCAAGCCGACCTGTAGGTGGTGATAATGTTGTGCAGATAATATCCTCTGCATTCAAAACACGTATTGCAACTTACAGATTGCAAAATGTGAATGCTACTGACGGCATCCTGCTGTTTCTGAACAAGAATCTTGAGCAGTTTGCACGCTTGGTTAGCGATAAACTACAAGTCCATACAGCATTTAAAATCAATTGCCAGCTGTATGGGCTTTATGTGAAAATGGTTGGTGGGCAAGACATTAAAAGTTTTAACACTAAGAACGTGGTTGTCACCCGGTCCACCGATCTGAGTCATGTATACCAAAAACTATCCGATGTGCTGAAAACAAAATCTGAAGAGTTCCAGCATCGGGATTCAGGATGGTCTATTCAGCGTGTGCTGTACCTGGATATTAATATTAGCAAGTACTCACCCTTGCGTGGATCATCCTACATCACTCTACCCAAGTGGATCAGAGATAAAAAAGCCGTCATTAACATCAAGAATCCTGACTCAGCCTGTTTCGCCTGGTCTATTACGGCTGCTATCAACCCCATAGTAGTTAATAATCCTAGTGTCATATCGGCATACCCGCACTACAGCACGCTACTTAATTTTGATGGACTAAATTTTCCCATGCCCATTAACAATATTCCGCGGTTTGAGGACTTAAACGACATCAGCGTAAATGTGTTTGGTGTTGAAGGCAAATCCATTGTGGGCCCATTGCATTTTACAGCTAGAAAACGAGCTAAGCATGTCAACCTTTTGTTTATCCAGGCTGGTGTTAAATCTCACTATTGTTGGATAAGGAATTTAGGTAGGCTAGTAAGCAAACAGCTGTCAACAGATCGCCATTACAGATGGATTTGCGATGGGTGTCTTATCTTTTTTAAAACTGGGAACCAGTTGCGACAACATTGTGAACATGATTGTGGTCATGTGGCTACAACCATGCCTAATGCTGCCAACAATCTTCTTAAATTTAAAAACATTCATAAACAGTTGCGCGTGCCCTTCGCCATTTACGCTGATTTCGAGGCGGTACTCAAACCGATTAGTTCTGTCATGCAAGATTCGCAATCCTCTTATACCAACAAAGTCCAACGTCACGATCCATTCAGTTTTGCGTACTATGTTAAATGTTCGTTTGATGAGAGTCTGAGCAAATTCGAAACATACAGAGGACTTGACGCTGCCCACGTATTCATGTTAAAGCTTCGGCAGGATGCACGAAGATTGGGCAAAATACTTAAGACGAATGTACCGATGACACCACTGAATTGTTTTGAAAAAATTTTATTCGACCAGTCACATGATTGCGGAATTTGCAAAAAACCTCTTGGGGGCGACAAAGTGTCGGATCATTGCCATCTCACAGGAAAGTTTCGCTTTCCAGCGCATTCACAGTGTAATATTCAGTATAAGGTGCCAAGCTTTATACCTGTGATATTGCACAATCTGAGTGGTTATGATTCACACTTTTTAGTACGCGAACTTGGATGTGATTCCGAAAGTGTTAAAGTTATTGCCAACAGTTTTGAACGATTTATTTCTTTTTCGAAATTTGTTAGACTGCCTGACGATGACGATGATAACGAAGACAGCTTTAACAATAACGACTTTGACAATGACGATATTGATATTGATGATGCTGAACAATGTGGTAAACGTTGTGTACAACTACGTTTTATGGATTCCTTTAGGTTTATGGCTTCCTCGCTGGACAATTTGGCAAAGAATTTGGAGTCTTCACAGTTTATGGAGGTACGCCGGCATTTCCCCAATAAACTAGATAGTTCATTATTAACTAAGAAAGGTGTATTTCCATATAACTATGTCACAGATATATCTGTGTTAGATGAAGAATCTTTGCCGGTAAAGGATGCTTTTTACAATACTTTGACAACATCTGGTATCAGCGAGGAAGAATACCTGCACGCCAAAACTGTTTGGAATCACTTTAACATACGGACGCTAGGACAATACAGTGACTTATACTTGAAAACTGATGTTCTGCTGTTGGCAGATATATTTGAAAATTTTAGAAATGTTTGCATCACTATATATGACCTAGATCCATGTCAATACTTGACAGCTCCTTCGCTAAGCTTTGATGCAATGCTAAAGTACACTGAGATACGTTTAGAGTTGCTGACAGATATTGACATGCATCATTTTATAAAGAATGGTATACGGGGTGGGTTGGTGCAATGCAGCGATAGGTTAGCCAGTGCTAATAACAAGTATATGGATGATTTCAATCCAAACGAATCGTCATCATTCTTGGTATACTTGGATGCCAACAATTTGTACGGGTGGGCCATGTCTCAGTATCTACCCAAAGGCGGTTTCAGGTGGTTGGATGAACAAGGTATAGACTTTGTTCGTCAAAACCTTATGAGTATTCCCACCACAAACAATCAAGGGTATATACTGAGCGTTGATATGGAGTATCCAGAATCTTTGCATGACGAACACAATGATCTACCGTTTTGCCCTGAAGTAGGGAAATCGCACTACACCAGTTCTAAAACACCCAAGTTACTTGCAACGCTTTGCAACAAGAGACAGTACACGATACACTACAGAAACCTTCAACAATGTCTGCGCAATGGACTAAAGCTGACAGCCGTTCATCGTGTATTACAATTTAATCAATCTCCGTGGTTAGAACCGTACATTAACTTGAACACGAGTCTCCGCGCTCGGGCACAGAATACTTTCGAAAAAAACTTTTTCAAGTTGATGAACAACTCAATATTCGGAAAAACCATGGAGAATGTGGACAAGCGCGCTGACATTAAAATTGTAACCCGATGGGTCTCTGATGGCAAAAAGTTGTGTGCAAGTAACTTGATTGCTAAACCTAATTTTAAGAATTGTACCACTTTAGGAGAAAATTTGGCAATCATACGGATGAATCGCGTTAAAGTTGTTTATGATAAGCCTATATATGCCGGCTTTGCGGTGTTGGACTTATCGAAAAGTCATATGTTCGACTTTCATTATAGCGTAATGAAGCCTCTGTATGGATCCAAATTGTCTCTTCTTTACACCGACACTGACAGCTTTATATATAGGGTTGAAACGGTAGATTTTTACGCTGACATTTACAAACACATCGACTTTTTTGGCACTAGCGCCTATTCCCCGGACAATAAGTACGGTATTCCTTTGGTCAATAAGAAAGTGCTCGGTAAATTTAAAGATGAGTGTAATGGTGACTTACTTCTAGAATTTATCGGTACACGGGCAAAATCATACTGTATCGTAACGGAAAAGGATGTGATTAAAAAGATCAAAGGAATATCGCACTGTGTAGTGAATAAGTATATTACTGTAGATGACTTTAAGGACGTTGTGACTAATATTAGTACGCCCCTTATGCGTACGATGTTGTGTATACGAAGTGACAAACACCAATTGTATACACAGCAAGTGAACAAGATCAGTCTGTCTGGGGAGGAAGATAAACGGTTTGTGATTCCCAACAGTACGCGTACGTATGCGTGGGGGCATAAAGACATAGACAAATATTATTTTACATAGTATTTAAGTAAATATTTGTACAAACTTTTAAGTATTTGTTGTTATTAGGTAAGTATAGAATAAGTATTTTTAAACTGTACCGTATTATTTGGGGTAATGTGCACCTATTATCATTAGGCTAAGCAATTTGTGAATTTGAAGTGCTATTGTTATTAATCTAAGCATAGAATAAGCGTTCAGACAAATCTATCTATCAATTATTGTCTTGTTTTAAAACATGGAATTGTTATTAAGTTAAGTGTTTTATGTATTGTCGTTAGAATAAGTGATATTTACACATCACTAATTATGTTTTTCACGTTTTTAGTTGATGTTCTGTTGCTTGGACAAAGTGCTGATTGGACTTAGCCCCTGGCGAGTAGAAGTAAAAAGGTATGTATTTTCTCATTGTTGTAGTGGACTAGGCGCTCAAGGTATATATTAGAGACACTAATATTTTTCTAAATCAATTGATGTCATCTTTATGCAATGTCACTGATACATATCTCGAGTGGATACCACATTAAAAAAAGTGCTTCTAGTACACTACCTCATGGGTGATGTGGAAAAGTGTACGCAAATAATAAATACATCTATGCCTAACATATTACTAACATTTTTTTTCTGTTTTAGACCATACACAATTTTCGTTTGGGCATAAGGATGCTCTAGGCCGAAATATGGTATATTAATTTCTTTTGCAAATGGATAATTTTTACTTAATGCTGTAATTGTATGTATTGTACTATTAATGTATTGTATATCGAATAAACTGTATAAACTATTAATTACATTTCATTACATTCTAAAAAATATGGTTAGTGCTATAAACGTAATAATGAACTCAAAATGATAGTTTGCAAATGCTGTTAAGTCATCCCTAAATTATTTGCAAGCGTTGCATTAGGTTTAAATGGATGCGAAAACTTGTACCACAATATTCATTAAATACCCCTCTAGAACGGTTATAGATATATATTAACTACATCATTATCCAAACTAATGTTTTCGCTTTGAGCTAGAACTGTATTTTATTACGCGTGAAACCTGTCTTTAACAGAAACGTATTAACAAATAAAATTGTTTTGCATATGACACATTGCCATTCAACAATATGTTTTTGCACATTTTTTTTACGCTAAAAATACTTTATCCACAAGCAGGTTATTAAGCCTAGTAATTATACTGGTGATAGAAGAAGACCTAAGCTGTATTTCATAAATGTTTGTGCGAAATGCATGCAAAAAATACTTATTGTAAAACTTGGATTATATAAAATACAAATTTATGCTAAAATGATATAGTGTTAAACCTGTGTGGTAAGAATGGTAACCGATTGTTTGCGCTTATTGCGAAATGTTGGCGTCTGTAATTTTAAAGATGACGTTGTATTTTTATTAAGTAATTCTTTAATAAATAATTGATGTAATTAATTGACTCTTAATCATCTCCGCATCCCAAGCCATGATTAAGGTAAATTTAGAAATTGTCATGCATATTGTTATATGGGAGTCAATTTTAAGACGACTTTGTATTTTTATTATGTAATTCTTTAATAAATAAATAATTAATTGATGTAATTATATTGACTCTTAATCAGCTTAATCCGGAAGAATTTGCCTATCTGGTGCCCTGTCAGGGGCCCCGACAGTGGATTGTGGCAAATAAAATTTAATTTGCAAAAGATAGCATTAGGGTTAATGGATTAATCTAGTTATGTATTAGATTAGTTTATTGATGTAATTATATTGACTCTTAATCATCTCTGCATCCCAAGCCATGATTAAGGCAAATTTAGCAATTGTCATGCATATTGTTATATGGGAGTCAATTTTAATACGACTTTGTATTTTATTATGTAATTCTTTAATAAATAAATAATTAATTGATGTAATTAACTCTTAATCAGCTTAACCCGGAAGAATTTGCCTATCTGACTCGGGGCCCCCGACGGTGGATTGTGGTAAATAAAAATTTAATTTGCAAAAGATTGCATTAGGGTTAATGGATTAATCTAGTTATGTAATTAGATTAGTTTAAAAGATTAAATTAGCGCAATTTTTTGCCTGTGTATTGCTTATGGGAGTCAAATTTATGATGACTAGCTAGTTTAAAAGATTAAATAATTAGCGGAAGAATTTGCCTATCCGGCGGTCCTGGGGAAGGATGCCGGGGGGGTCCGACAGTCCGGATCAGGGCGCCGACAAAAGATACTTAGTCGAAGAAAACTATTGTGCAAATATCAGATTTGTGCAATTTTTTGCCTGTGTATTGCTTATGGGAGTCAAATTTATGATGACTATTGCGCAATTTTTTGCCTGTGTATTGCTTATGGGAGTCAAATTTATGATGACTATTGCGCAATTTTTGGCGTCGACAAAGATACTTAGTCGAAGAAAACTATTGTGCAAATATCAGATTTGTGCAATTTTTTGCCTTTGTATTGCTTATGGGAGTCAAATTTATGATGACTATTGCGCAATTTTTGCCTGTGTATTGCTTATGGAGTCAAATTTTATGATGACTAGCACGAGCCATGCCTGGGGCTATAAAATGCTTACTTGAAGAAAACTATTGTGCAAATTTAGGCGAATATTTGCCGATTAAAGGGTAGATGGTCCAGATGAGAACAAGATCTGTGCCAGATCGGGGTGCTGGACCCCCGCCAATGTGCGAATAATTGCGTAAATTAGAATTTAATTAAATTAGCCATGCCTGGGGCTAGAAATTGCTTAGTTGAAGAAAACTATTGTGCGAATTATTGCTACTAAGTGTGCGAATTCGCTGCAAATGTTGAAATTATTTGCGATTTTCGCCAAAAGATGCTTAGTCGAAGAAAACTATTGTGCAAAATATCAGATTTATGCAATTTTTTGCATGTGTATTGCTTATGGGAGTCAAATTTAAGATGACAATGTTATTTAAATGGGAGTTTTTTTCTTTTCAGAATTGGTTAAAACCTCCTACTATCTGCATATAATATATATCGTTCTGAATGGACCTGCACCTTGGAGAAGTTCTAGATTACTAGAACGGATAGAACGGCTTTAGAGTTCCAGTGATCTAAAGAGCCGAACTATAGGTTTAACCAAATTAGTGGGGTCTTTAGTGAGGGACCAGACTAAGACAGGTCCCCGAGAGAGCGCAGCAGCTTTTTCAGTACTTAGAGTGGATGAGACCATAGGGGTCGGCACGGCATTCTAAGACACACTACTGTGATGTGGAAGGCAACGGGAAACCATCACATTAACTCCCTAGTATTCAGCTTACTTAAATTGATACTTAAGATGAATAGCATCCTCTGGGGTAAAAAATTCCGGAGTTAAAATAGTCCCCCACCATTCGGATCTCTGGGAGGGGACTACTTCGGAGGATGTACTCGGAAAGTATAAAAAAGAGCCGTGAACATTCTGCGAGTCGGAGCGTGGAATATCAGAAGTATGAAAATTTATCTGTCTGAAACAGGATATGTTTTAAGACATTTTTGGGGAATAGAGCGGGCTACATTACAAGCAGATATAGCAATATAGAGGTGAATGTAGACCTAGATCAAAGTATTGCACGCAGATAGTAAAAGATGCAGATTGCTGGAATTTTAGGGAAATGTGTAGGTTAACTAAGAATAAGACACAATGGAGGTACGCGTCTAACCAGTTCCAGGACTGAATACTTAATGATGATGATAGTATATGATTGGTTAAAGGGCATGCTTTTAGTTTTTCTTATATAGCTTTTATACTTACATATTTTTTGATTTAAGGATTGATGTGCTTGGCCTATGTATGATCCCAATGTAAAATTTAATTTTATATATGATATTTTTATAATTTAAAGTGGATATTGCATCATTTGTTTTAGAGTATAGGTTTTTTATGGTTAGTATATTGTAATTAGCAAATTCTATGTTTTCATGTTTCGATACTTTTATTAATTTTGGTATTAAATCTTTAACATATGAAATGGATTTGTAAAATATTTGTTCATTTCAATAATTTTAAATTTTGCGTATTTTGTTGCTAATAGTTTTATTATTAGATTTAAGTTGATCAGATAAAGGTTTTTAAATAAAGGATTTGAACAATTATTATCTTTTAGCATTTCTTAAAGAATATTTATATTTTTTAAATATAGTGGAATATATGATATTCTTTTAATCTGCCTTTTATTTCTAGAACAAAATTGCATTTGTTCTGAATTCAAAGGTATCCAGAAATGCTAGGGTGTTATTGGTTTCTTTTTCAACAGTAAATTGAACGTGTTTATATTAATTGTTAAAAAATTATTAATGATATATTAATAGTAATATAGTTAATATAAATAATATAATTATTATGAAAGCCCATAAAAATAATATTACAGTAGCCGTGTCCAAAATAGACTATATAATCAAAATTAATGATTTAATAAGGGAAGAAAAACCTATCTAGAGTTTAAAAAGATCCCACTACATGATTACAAAACGAATGTAATATAAAAATATAAAATATAAAAAAATTGAATAAAAGAAAACCAAATCAAGAACATGAATCTAACAAATAAATAATTAAATCAGCACAACACTAAGATTATTTGCATTACTAAGAATATATAAACCAGGTTACCTATAGTAGTATATATTAATTTCTCTACCAAAAACTTATCAAAATATATTTCCAAAATTATCAAATATTCCCTGAACAATAAATACATAGACAAAAATTCTTTTGAATTTTATGAATATGTTAACAATTTTCAGTTACCAAATAGATATACTTTAATTTGCTTAAATGTTGAGCCGTTGCTTACAAATATTCCAAAAGAATTATTTTTAAAAACATTGAAACGATTTTAACAAAAATAAAATTTAATTATAAAATTAATAAATCAAATTTTTTATATATAGTAAATTTTATATTTGATAACAGCTATTATTCTTTTAACAATAAATTTTATAAACAAATATTTGGATGTCCTATGGGGTCAAATATTAGTTCTGTAATAGTATATAGTATAGCATATACTAAGACAGGTCCCCGAAACAGGGTAGCAGCTTTTTCGGTACTTAGAGTGGCAGAGACCATAGAGGTCGGTATGACATTCTAAGACACACTACTCCGATGTGGAAGGCAACGGAAACCACCACATTACCTCCCAAGTGCACTGCGTATAGAAATTGTTAAACATGATGGCATCCTCTAGGGTAAATAATTCCCTACAGATCCCAAGGTCCCGGGTTCAAATCCCGACACGGCCGACTGCTTGAAAAATGGCAGGTCAGCATTTTTCACAAATATTACGCCCTCGTTCGGATGAGAGGTTAAATGGAGGTCCCGTGTGTGAGTGTTGTCACGCACGTTAAAGATTCCTACCTTGCCTGGAACGGCAAGGGTTCGGTAAAATTCTAAATTTCCAGGCAACAAAAAACTCGACTCCTGGCCAATGTAGTACCTTCGGGTGGAGCATTGGAAATGTAAATGAACGGTAAATAATTCCGGAAGTAAAATAATCCTCCATTCGGATCTTCGGGAGGGGAGGGGAGGGGACTATTTCGGGATGTGATCCGAAAGAATAGAAAAAAGATCCGTGAACATTCTGCGAGTTGGAGCGTAGAATGAAACAAGTAGGTAAGCTAGAGAACCTGAAACTCGAAATGGATAGATTGTTATAGTCCAAGTGTCACTGCTATAAGCCCGCGCGCTCGTGTTCAGAGCCCCTTCCACATTATTGCGCAATAAGATATTACGTCATAATTGCGTCTCAAATTGTATCACATACCAAAAATGTTTACAGTGATACAAGATGCGCTTTATAGAAAAAGATAAAATGTACTTACTTAAAAATGTGGAACGCTTCACGACCTTGCGGTTATCCTTGCGGCAGGAGCCGTGCTGATTTTTATTGATCTTGTTGGTGTTGTTTGGGCGTGGGTGGGGCTATGCCCTCGTTGAAACCAGATTGCCTTGTCTTTCTTCTTCTTCGTTTGTAACGGTACGATAAGGATAGATAGGGCACGATAAGAGGCAAAGGTAAGGAGGAAACCTACATCCTAAATGAGAAAAGACAAAAGGGACGACACAGATAAACCTCATTGTTTGACGTCTCGTTGGCTAATCCCAACGTCTGGTCATGTCGCAAACCGCGCACTTACTTCATCACTCTACGTCTGCGCATTTTCTTGCGCCGACGCAACTGTCCGAAGTGACGGAAAAACACAAGTATATTTTTAAAAATATTGTCGCAAATTCACTCACAAATTAAAAAGTGTGCAATGCCAATTTTTGGCATGTAACAATGTTAGTACAAGACATACTAGGAATTAGCAAAGTCCGCTGGCCAGAGGCGGGGGATTTTTGGAGTGGAGACTTCAGGGTAATTCATACAGGATCAGAGGATGGAAATTTGGGTGTGGGGATAGTTACGCAAAAACTACTTACAAAAGAACGAAAGAATACTCATGGTTAGATTTGAATCCAAACCAGTAAATACAGTAATAATACAAGTTTACATGCCCCCCTCTAGCTACAGTGAGGAAGAGGTAGAGGCGATCTACAAAGATATGAAGACTTACTAAGATACGTAAAAGGACATGAAAATTTAATAATTACGGGGGATTTGAATGCAGTGGTGGGGGAGGGTAGGGAAAAAGCGACAGTAGGTTTATTTGGTTTAGGCACGAGGAATGACAGGGAAAATAGACTGGTAGAATTTTGCGACAAGAACAACTTAATCAAAATACATTATTTCAACATCATGCTAGAAGACGAAGATTACAGAAGATATAGGAAGATATCAAATAGATTACATTCTCGTTAGACAACGGTTTAGAAATCAAGTAAAAGACTGTAGAAGCTACCCGGAGGCAGATATAGACACTGACCACAACATCGTAATTATAAAGACCGCACTTAAATTTAAAAATCTGAAAAAGAGGAACGGAAAAAGGCGCTTTGACTTAGAGAAGCTATATAGATAAAGATATCTACGAAAAATTCGAAAAAAAGTCAAATGAATTGCTGAAAGATATCGGGAAGATTTCTGATACTAAGGAAGTAGAAACAGAATAGAATAACATTAAATCCAGCTTAGACAAGGCGGCCAGAGATATTCTGGGGTATAAACAAAAAGAAAATAAGAAACCATGAATAACAAAGGATATCCTGAATTTAATAGAAAAAGGACAAAAATACAAAAATATATCAGACGAAACAGGAAAACAAAGATACAAAGCCATAAAATGGGAAATTATTCGCAAATACAGGAAAGCTAAAGAACAATGGATTGATGAAAAGTGCAACGAGGTACAAACTAAGATGGAAATAGGAAAGGCAGACGAAGCATACAAATTAATTAGAATGAATTTTAAGGATATAAAACCATATAGCGAAAATATAAGGGACGCGGGAGGAAACGTCATTATAGAAAATGTAGAGAAAGTAGCTAGATGGCAGAAATATATAGGGAATTTATATTCAGAAGAAGAACTACCTAGGAAGTCAAATAACACAAGATGGAAAAAGCAGAAAAGATATAAAACAAAGATTAGCACAAGGTCGTGCTACATTTAACAAGAAAAAGCAACTACTGTGTTCAAAGATCACAAACATAGAAACAAGGAAAAGATTGCTTAAAACATATGTGTGGAGCACAACATTGTATGGCTGTGAAGCCTGGACAGTAGGAGAAGCAGACAAGAAAAGGAAGCGTTTGAAATGTGGTGCTACAGACGTATGATGAAGATACCATGGACAGACAAAGTTATGAACAAAGAGGTACTAGAAATGGTAAGGCAAGGAAGAAATAAGTAGAGAACAGTAAAAAATAGGAGAGATAGAATGATAGGCCACATACTAAGACAGGAGGGAATAGTGCGGAATATATTAGAAGCAGAGATAGAAAAAGAGAAATAGGTCTTTCTCAAGTCTTTATCATGTTATAGTAACCATTGATGAAGACCTGCGTAAGAGGTTGAAACGTCTGGGAAGGATAACAAATAGATTGTATATTTGACAAGTATGAAACAGTTTCTTGATTGTAGCCTGTATTGAAAGACCTAAAATTCCCTAAGAACAATTGAAAATATTTGAAATATATATATATATATATATATATATATATATATATATTTGTTTTTATTACGAACGATACTAATAAATAGAACTCGGTGTTAATTTTTGGGATGCTTTCGTTCGAAAAAATTATATACTATATATCCATTTATTTATCACTACGTTTTGGGTATTCTTTTTACCCTTAATCATGTGCTAAAAAGGAGTGAAAACAACTATAACTTTACAATTATGTGTTATACGTGCATTAATGTGGATTCTATATAAATTTAAAGATTATTAACTAATAACTAAAACTATTTAACAGCTTGTAACGTTGACGTTGACATTAAATGTCAAATATTAAAAATTTTCTTACATGTGCATACTTTGAATAGGCTGGTGAATCAAAAATTAAGATTTTTTTTTCAGATTTATGTGAAACTGTACTGTAAAATTGTAAAATTTAATATTGTTAGATGGTACAAAAAATTAAAAGTGTAAAGTATATACTATATACGCATATATTCATATACATGCGAGAGCATGTTATCATTTTTTTTTTTAATACATAGTACGTGTCAATAACAAATTGCTACTATACATACGTATAAACCTGTTTGATGTAAAGAATGTTATAGTTATTAGCGGTGAAAAAGTAGTGAATATATTGTACTTGGATTTTGAGTATCGGATTTTTCATTCATACTGTTTTTTTCTTTTTGAATGTGATATGCTTCTAAAAATATGCGTTGGGAATATATTTGTTCTGTATCAAAATTATAGTTTCTGAATATTTTGGTGAGTGTTTAGTTGATTGTATGTGGTTAGATAGTGCACATGACTTTTTCCTATTTTAGCGTCCGACTTGTGTTGGATGATTCTATTTTTAACCATTGGCTTGTGTGACCTATGTAAAAACTATTGCAACTACATTGGATTCTGTAAACTATATTACTACAAAACATTTTTTCTGTTGGGTTTTTTAATTTGGTGAATAGTTTTTTGATTGAGTTGTTATATTTAAAAGTGATTTTTGTAGAGGGATTGTATAGAATTTTAACTAATTTCGGAGTCAGGTCTTGAATGTATAGTAAGGTTTTATAGATTATTGGCGTGTTTGTGTTGTTTATTTTGTGTTGGTTGTGTGGTGTATTTTGGTGTAACAGTTTTTTTATAAATAATTTAGGGTATTCGTTATTTTAGCACATGATTAAGGGTAAAAAATACCCGAAACGTAGTGATAAATAAATGGATATATAGTATATAATTTTTTCGAACGAAAGCATCCCAAAAACTAACACCGAGTTCTATATATATATATATATATATATATATATATATATATATATATATATGCATGACTTCTGGCGACGTACAAATAACAGCTATTGACCCAATAAGTAAATAATGCGTGCTTCCGTTACAAATTTAATCGAACTTCATTCTTGTATCTCAAAATTACATCTCCACAAATTAATTATTATGCGTACCAACCAAACCAATTCAATGTGTACTACGTGCAACAATCTGTATATATAACTTAAAGCGGCCAATCACTTTTCAACCAGCAACCATCAGGAATCTTACCATTAAGCATATGATAAATATATCTTTTTCATAGAGTTTGAAGTAGAAAATCAATGTAACTGTTTTTTAATAAGTGCTAAATGTTTATTGAGAAATTCATTAATAATGCATGCCACTTGGATACGCAATGTATCACAATAACCTAAACTTAAAAATTTGATCATCATCATCATTAGGTCTCCAGTCTTGGAACTAATTAGACGCATACCCTCATTGTTTCCTATTCTGAACTAACCTACACATTTCCCTGAAATTTACACAGTCTGCATCTATCACTATCTTATCTAAGTCTACATCTGCTTCCTTTTTCCTATCTCTGTGTCATGCATTTTGTAGCATTTTTGCTGACATATGATCACCTTATATATAAGATCCCCCAGCACTTAGAGATTTGCCGAATTAGTAGTTTTCCAGTAAATCCTTTCACACAATTAAAATTATTCGAGAATATTGCCCAACCAATACTTGTAGGTGCTTATAATAATCATCATATTGATATACAAATATTAATAAGTTTTTGATACAATATTTAGTTCTGAAGTAAATTAAATTGTCCTCTCACTTTAGTCATGCTCGAGTGAGTATACTCCAACCAATCCCATAAAATCTGCTTGTGGTCATGTAAATTTTTGTAACTAATTTGTGGATTTTGATGCAATTTTGTGAAAGAAGACCTGAATAGAATAATCTAATACAATGTTCGATACACACTTCTATTTTATCTTCAGCTAATTTAAAATGTTTGGTAAGCAAATCGCCATTTTAACGTAATGAAAAACAAATACTGAAATTTGACTAAATTATTGTCTAAAATGTGTCAAAATTACAGATCATTTTCTATATGTAATATATTCTTTGGAATTTTCATTTATTGATAAATATTATCGAGACAATTCTTATAGGCACAATGCGAAAACGATTTATCGCATCTAGATACTTACTAAATACGAGTATGATACACCAAAGTGCAATAAGTATAGCGTTGGTTTTAGTCTACCACTGAGAATACAAAATAAAATGTCATTTATAGTAGTTTTAGAATGTGAATCGACGTATGGGATTTGAATAAGGGTAGATAAAAGATGTTTGAGGTTATATATTCAAAGTTAGCGAAGTGATGACAGATTGGTAGGAGCGTTCAGTAAGCTCTCCTGCATACCAAGAGGGTTTTAACTTAATATATACATTGGTGAAAGCTGTCTGTTATTTATTTTTGATGTATATAACATTATTATTAACACACACGTTTTGTTTTCATTTAAAATATGTATACACAATTTCCTTCTTGCATTTGTAAGAAAAAGAAAAAGCAATTTCGATTGGAAACGGGAATGTATTTGCCTTACTGGAAGATCAAGCGCTTGAAATCTTGTCTTTCATAGATAAAACGCACGAATGCGAAGCGGTTTATATGCAGAGTGACCGTAGCACCTGCATCGAATTATAAATGTTAGGTGTTGATAAAGTATTTTATGTTTTCTTTATGGTAAAATCAAATCAAATTGGAGTAGAGTAAAATCAAGGACCCTGCCGCCACATTTCCTCCAGAATCCCACATTTCCTCACACATCTGGACCAAAAAGTTTTCTTCGACTAACCATTTTTCATCTTTCGAGATAAACCTATCTTAAATTTTTATGTTTCGAGATAAATGAGCATCCTCATTTCCTCCACATCTGAACCAAAAGTTTTCTTCGACTAGCCATTTTTATCTTTCATCTGAACCAAATAGTTTTCTTCGTCTAGCCAATGCATCTTTCGAGATAAACCTACTTGTTTGGTATCAATTAACATAGATTTTCTCAGCTACCCGAATCTCTAGGAATTTTTCAGATATCATCACCCCAAGGAGCTACCCCAATTTTAAGATTTCTTACCTGTAGCGACTTTTGAGCGTTCTTATAAACTTTTTTAGTCATGCGATACATCTTGTTAGTCTAAATTTTACGCAGAATTTGAATCTGCAAACAGATTTGAAATCGGACCACGACCTGCAAAGTTACACATATACCCTCTGCGAGATAAATCTTTCTCCACATTTCCACCCACGAGATAAACCTACCTTGTTTGGTATCAATCAATATTAGAATTTTCTCAGCTACCCAAATCTCTTTAAATTTTCAGATACCATCCCCAAGAGCTACCCCATTTTAAGATTTCTTACCTGTAGCGACTTTTGAGCGTTCTTATAAACTTTTTTAGTCACGCGATACATCTTGTTAGCTTAGAATTTTATGCAGAATCTGAATCTGCAAACTGATTTGAAATCGGACCACGCCCTGCAAAGTTATACCTTTAAAGTCAACTTCTAAATTTTACTCTTTGCTTTATAAGCAAAACTAACAAATAGTTTTCTTTGTCTAGCCAATGCATCTTTCGAGATAAACCTATCTTGTTTGGTATCAATCAATATTAGAATTTTCTCAGCTACCCGAATCTCTAGGAATTTTTCTGATTGCATCACCCCCAAGGGAGCTACCCTCATTTTAAGATTTCTTACCTGTAGCGACTTTTGAGCGTTCTTATAAACTTTTTAGTCAGCGATACATCTTGTTAGCTTAGAATTTTATGCAGAATCCAAATCTGTAAACAGATTGAAATCGGATCACGCCTGCAAAGTTACCCCAAACCCCCAAACCCTTTAAATTGTTTTGCTCGTCTATGACATATGCTTTAACCAACTATTTCCTAAATCTAAAACCGCAAGGATTTTAGAAACAGTCCTTTATAAGCCATAAGTGCTTAGTATTTAAAATCATTTTCAAACAGTAATGTGCTTCTCTCAGAATGTAAAACCCATGACTTAAAATTTTTCTGGTTTAACATAATTACATGTACAATGCTAAATTGTTGGAAAATGCATGACAAGAACAAACTAATCGCTTTACAATTATGTGACGTATAGTGAAAGTAGTATAGAGGACAAACTAATTGCTTTACAATTATGTTACGTAAAGTGAAAGTAGCCTTTCTTTTTATTAATTAGCAGCTATGTGATTTGAAAAATACAATAGATATGCTCAATGCTAAATGCTTGGAAAATACAAGTCGTTTCAAATCAATTTCTTAACGAGCATGTGAATCACATGTGAAAACTGTATATAATTTCTTTTCTTGGACTTTCTATTAATTATGTTTGTGTATTAGAAATTGATTAATAATTGCAGGATACAAATTTTAAATAAACACTTTGCTAAGGAACACCGAACTTGTTGTATACAGAATACTTACTAATAAAGCAATTTAATTTTAAATAACTTCTACGCCATATTTTTCGAAAATGGCATGCTTTGAAACAATCGAAGATTCCGAAGACACTCGAAGAGTGCACAAACGCGGTCATAAACCAAATTAATAATCGCCTTTATAGGTTACATTTCGACCATTTCCCAATGACTTTAATTTCTTATTAAAGAATTCTTATTCTCCACGCACTGCTACGTAGTTGCATGTCCATTCCTTTTGAGGTATATGCTCGTTATAGGTTGTAGCACCCCGGTTTTTTAACTACACTTTGAGATCCTTTAATCTTTTTTCGTGTCCTTCTCGCGTACAATACAGTAGGACTTAGCCTTACTACCTACAAATTCTAACACCAAGTCACCGTTAAACTCGTCTTTAAATTTCCCCACAACTTTTTGTTAACATGCGGTATATTGTGTTTATTATTTCCGGTACACCACTTTAAACCTAAAAATAAAAACAGGATAGTTTAATACGTCTATTAATAATTTATGGTAATGTTGGCGATACAAATATGTAAAACAAACTTTATCAAGAAATATGTTTTAATAGAATACATACATGTATTGATAACATCTATAAACCGCTGTGGTAACCAGAGTCTGGCGAATCTGGGATAGCCAAATCTCTAAACATTTGCGCAACGATTGCCTTGCAGTTGCATCTTTTAAGTACTGAATGGGAAACATTTAATAAGTTCCAACACTGTCAAGTAATTTAAATTGCTGCAATCATTAGACAGAGAAATACTGGCACTGCTCTCTCCCTCTAATAACGTTTGAACCCTTTCTTCCTCCGTCGTATTTCCACATACTTTTTATATCACCAACAAATTTTTCGTAAAATTCTGGAAAGTTTCCCCTTTAACTCAACCATTTTAAAACAGATCAATTCTCCAAATTTAATAGCTTGATGCACTCGTACGCAGGTAGCAAATAACATTCCCATCTTTCGTAATCTCCATATTATATAAATTCTCTTTTTCAAAATTGTTCAAAACCATATACTTCTATTAAAGGCTGTGCTCAGCTGCAATTTGAAATCTTGATCCAATTGTATGTCAACAACATCGTTTCCAGTAGTCAGACCATTTAATCGTACTTGTTTTGAGTCTTGAGCAAATTGGCGAATTTGAAATTCCCCCCACTTGAAAAGTACACAATTTCTTCCAATCGAAGAAGAGAATGTTATCGTAGAATCAGCACACATACCACTACAGCAAATAACTTGGATGGCAGGTTGAAGACCACCATATAAATCAAAACCAACTTCTAATATATGGTGGTGATAATTTGGAGGAAATTCGCCTAACCTATAGGTTGACTTACCAACTAGTTGGTTGATATTTAATTTGGTACTCGCACATCACTTGTAACGTCAACACAAGAAAAATCCATCTTTAATTTATAATTTTAATCAAACTCGACGATACTTTGACGACTAATGCACTGGAACATGGCTCTCGCCTTTTATGCCGATGGTCGAGCGTGGCAGCTCCATTATATTAGTTGGCGTTATATGCAAGTCTTGACTGGAAAAGTGACGTCTATAATTGTTTTTAGTGGGTTTTACCTGTATGTATTTAACCACCAACGCCATTTTAGAATTATTAAACAAAATTACTCTTAGCAGTATTTTAATATACCATCGTGTAAGATTTCAATTATTATTGTGTTTTCCTCAGGTTCTCAAATCCCTCGGAATTTTTCAAATCGAATGACCCCCTGATTTGCAGAATAACCTTTTGCAATCACCGTATATAATTCATCTTTAATCTATTTCTAAACCGTATCGCTCTGTCTTTTGAGATAAACCCTGGTGTAACCTATAAATTAGTATAAATTTTCCTGGGAATTGAAATTAATTATCACGTCTTTTAAAATTAGTTCAACAAAGACCTGTATATATTGTATTAATATTCAAAACCTATCACAAAACACCTTTGCATTTTATTTAGATTTAGCTCGATAATAGGTTAAACTCAAAAATATTTATTAGTGGCTAGAATTGTTAAAATTTTCAATTAGTGAATCCACATACAAATGATTAAACCAAAAGGTATAATACATATATTAATTCTATACGGTGACCTAGAAAGTGGTTCGATAATCTATTTTAAATGTAGTTCAACATAAGACGTATATTCTAAATAAATTTTAAATGTATGATCATTAGCCTTGCATTGTTTGTTGATGACGTCTGACTATTAATTTAATAAAAGCACTTTCCACAATTCTAGTTAATATACGGGAATACACATTCTATAATTTGATTTAAATTGGGTTAATGTAAGGACAAATTATAATACTTTCTCCCTCAACGTATTTGGAAGTTTATATCAAATCTTGCACATTATACCACTATGGAGTTGACATGCAAAATCAGATATGCAAATTCAGAACTTGCGTTTTTATTTAAATAAAATTCTTTAGTGAAGATGTTGACATTTGATGGGTTATATGATATTTACAAAGGAACTTTAAGAGCACTTTTAGGGTATCTCAGATCGTTCTCAACCATGCTAATACTTTAAAGAACTAACGGAAGAATTTCTAATAGATCTGTTTCTGTTAGATGTTTCAATGGGAAATATAATGGAATGATGTCCTACAGAATCTCGCAATGATGTAATTAAAAGCAAATACAGTAATAGTGATATTGGGATCATATTATAAATTTATAAAACCTACCCAAGATTGTTTGAAAACAGTATTTGTAAACAAGTTGAGTATATGGAAGAATACAACAGGTTTCCATCCCACGCATTTACAGGCGATGTTTAAATTTTAAGAAGACTGAAAATTTTGTAACACTATTAATCACACTTTTGTTTTCTTATACGTTTCTAAATTGTTGTATTTCAACTACAGATATTAATAGATGTCAATAAAATTATGTTATAGTTTTAAATAAAACAATTCTGATTAATAATTTTGTAAAAACGTTTTATAACACCCTTTTAAAAAAATAATACACATCTTTGTTATAATTCTTTTCATAATTAGTTAGATACCCATTTCAGTTACGTGGACATTTGAAAAATTAAACAATACCAATGTATGCTTTATATTTTAAAACATAAACAAGCTAATATATACAAAATAATTTCTAAATTCACATAATTCATTTCTTATGATAACAGTTGTGGTGGTTTAAATTTTATTCTAAAACTTACAATTTAGTATATATTCCATTTGAATATCTGCCAACAGTTTTATAAACCCCATCTCCTCGATTATTTCCATAAAATCATCCAGATCCTCAGGCATTGATAACACTGCAGCACAGTGCTGTATTGCTTCCTCGTATGACTGACACATAAGACATTTTCTCCTTCTATCAAAAGCGTTGCCCACATTCTGCTTTTTTTACTCGTAGAGCATTGCGAAATCTTCGAATAACCTCTCCAAAGTCTTTATACATATTTGTTATATTGTCTCTTTAAACCGTACAATCAACAAATAATAACTTCTACCGAACAGTCCTTTTTATGAGCTACTCCTATTCGGATATGTACCGATTGCACCCGATTTTGTGCACCACGAAGCAACCGGTATGGAATGTATTCTATGAACAAAATCATTACATTTCTTAAGAAAAATGCTAAGGACTTTAAAAATAATTATAACTCTTGTTAGACCTCTAGTCTCTAGATAAACGTTATTATTTTTAGGTTGTGTCACTGTTTTCTAAATCAATTTCCTACATACTTTTTCCTAAACTATGCGTATCAATTGACGGTTATACTTTACTCCATAACCAAACTTGTATATATTTTCGTCTTCGTCTCTAGCTAACACATCCGATAATAAAGATGGAACGGTTCTTCTAACGGGCTTAATTTTCTTTATAAAACGTCCATGTTTTCGACTTTAACCTTTTGTTGTAGGTATGGAGATTTTTTCGGTGATCGATTGCAACTGGGAAGCGGTTGTTGCAGTGGATCAATCAATTGTTTGTGCACTTCTTTGAATTTTGCTGAGATGTAGCATCTCCCTTTTTGTACGCTATAAACTTTTTCGTACAGCATCCTGCATAAGATGAAGACTGCGTTTATTCAATAAAATTGTTAACGTCCGTCATAATGAAACTTTGGATGGGAACTAACTTTTTGAATAATTCAAATATTTATATACTCGTCGAAATTCTTCCTATATCGACCTTATCCAAATCAAAATCTTTAACAACAGTTATAAAATTATGTTTTGAGTCACCCCAACACTGTAAACACATTTCTTTAAATTTGGGATATGTCATGTCACCACTTATATGATCCGAAAAGATATGTCCGAGATTGGTTTCATCCTGTTTCCATAATGCGATTACATTGGCGTTATCTCTGAGTCTATGTTTTAAGGCACTAGCGTAAGTTTGACATAGATAGAACGAATCTATTGCTTTATGTCGACCGAACGAGAAAAACTGAGTGATTTTACTTTGCTCGTTTGCAGGTATATCATCGAAAACCATAATTGAATCTTCTTTGGTATCTCCGGGTTCGATCAAATCATCGTAATTTTCAAACTCATGGTAACCAATTTCTTCTTTTAATGGTGTAAAACGTTTCTTAACAATTCGTATTTCGGTTGATACAAACTCTTCGAAAATACATAGACATTTTGAAATCTAAGACCGTTCTCGTGCAAGATCAGAGATATTAAAGCGTTGGTCTTCCCACAACTCGATGGTCCCACGAATATAGCTCGTATGTTAGAGGGAACAAGGACCATGTTTACCATCCTCTTTTGCATTAGCAATAGCAAAGTTATCATAATTCTGTATAGGTATTTTAACTTCTGGTATAACATCTCTGGATGCATCGTTGGAATTATGTAATTTCTTCACGTTCTGCAACCTTTTAACATATCTGCATAACGTTGTTCTAGGTATATTATATTTTTACTAGCAGCGTAGAAACTCGAGCCATCCAGGATATCCTCTGCTGCTTTTGTAATAGATTGTTTGGAGCACCACTGATTGCTTGAATGCGACATCTTTCGAAAAATGTCTTACTATAACTAAAACCCAAAATACTTCTTTATATACCAAATTTAATCTCCCTGCTCACATAACCAATGACCATATGACCATATGACCACATGACCACATGACCAATGACCACATGACCAATGACCAATGACCAATGACCATATGACCAATGACCAATGACCAATGACCAATGACCAAGACCAATGACCAATGACCACTGACCCACATGACCATATGACCTAATTGCTTTTAATGGTTTTCTCATTAAAACCCATTACACTAATTGCTTTTAATGAGTTTTCCATTAAAAACCAAGTGTGGACCTAGGTTAGATAAAGGAAAATAATGGTTGGGCCCGGCGCCGCGGCTGGCATGTAACTTGGGTCACATGCAATGGGAACTCGTTAAAAACTGCTTGTATTGACGCATGCTCGTTCTGATGTGTCATGTTCGCTGTGTCATGGTATCGTGAGTCATGATATGATCTGTGTAGTTATGTGGATTCTATGAGAATTTAGATATCGTGGCGATATGAAAGTATTTTGGTGTTATGATGGCTATGTAATAAGAGGGTTTTTGAGTTGAAGTAATTGGGTTGAGCAAGTTAATGCGTGATATTAATTTTTCAAGAATGTCAACAATTGATGGTCGGTTGTCAATCGATGAAGGCGTGGTAAAATGCAGGCTTACGGGTTGAAGTTATTGAAACATGCATGATTCGACAAATCTGATGGCTGAGTGAAACTAAATTGAAATCTAGTGGTCTAGAATGGTGCTAAGTTCAATTGTGACAATCGTGGTGTCATGCGAGGTGATCAATATACAATTGAGACTTTATGCTGATATCGCAGTTAATGACATCGACGGTGTACAGTTTTAAAGCCGAAGATGGTTAGTTTCGATCGTAATCTGTCAGTGAAATTTTAGATGGATGTTCGTGCAATCGGTCAACAATAGATGATACGTTGTTGACGTCACATAGTAGCGATTATCCAAATTACCCACTATGATGGTTTTGTTTGGCTCAACTGCATCAAGGATGTTGGGCAGTGCGATCATACGATAGGCATGTTTATCATGAAAATGTGTGTACTTAGGAATCAAATGTTTGCATGTATAATGCAGATCGAAATGGATAAGTCTGTACTGAAAGTTGTTATACAAATGTGTCGTCAGTTACTGGCACAGTATGTATGTGCAATTGAAAAGGATTTAAAAAAGATATGGCACCTGTCGATCAATTAAATTCGAGAATTGCTGTTTTTGTTGAGTAAGTGTGTTTAATTTTACGAAAATGTTGGTATAAAAATTGGAATACGGGAAGAAAGGGTTAAACGTTATTAGAAGCAGTATTTCTTTAATTGCAATTATTTACGTGTTGAACTTTAAATGTTCCATTCAAGTATTTAAAAGTCAACTGCAGGAAGTCGCGCAAATGTTTGAGATTGCTTCGATCGCTTCGTTACATTTATAATGTTCAATACATTATGTTATTAACATTTGATAAATTTGTTTACATATGTAGTCGAACATTCAATTTTATGACGTTTAATTCGTTTTTTTAGGTTAATGGGTCGGGTATGAAACAAATCCAAATGTTACAAGTTGTGGAATTTAAAGCGATTAGGGACTTGTGTTGAATGAAGGAAGAAAATTTTGATTTGAGGCAGTTAAAAGTTAAGGGGTTGTAAAGTGTATTAAGTATCGGGCAACAACTTAAGAGCATTATCAAAGGATGGCATGAATTATGTAGGTCTGGGATGATTTAATTTGAATCTGAGTCAATGTTAAATTTAAGCATTTTGCCTTGGTAATAGTTGTTGGTGGGTTGTCCGGGGAGGTTTTAAATGGGGGGGAAATTGGTTTGGTGGGAAAATGGTGTGTAAAACCG
Organism: Platerodrilus igneus; assembly: GCA_036346225.1. Classification (NCBI taxonomy): domain Eukaryota; kingdom Metazoa; phylum Arthropoda; class Insecta; order Coleoptera; family Lycidae; genus Platerodrilus; species Platerodrilus igneus. Next base: position 668,279 of record JARFIW010001052.1, on the reverse strand, counting down.
GATTTGCGGCGGGTGTCCCGGGGTTTCCGGGAATTTATCAAAGGGGTTTTGGGGGTTTTTTGGGGGGGCCGGTGGTATTTTACAAGTGGTTTATTTTAACGGGGAAAAACCGTTTAATGTGGATTATGCGCTGGTGTTGACATAAATGATCAGATTTCAAAGCAGCTGACACAGCCTTAAAGAATAATGGTTTCGAACATTTGAAAGAGATTTATTAATTGAGATTGAAAGTGGGAATATTGTGCTCCTGCTACGAGTGATAAGTATAAATGCGAGAATGATGTTTTCAAGGTTAGTTAAGTGTGAAACTTTCCAGATTTAAAAATTTGTTGTATTAAAAGGTGGAAATCGACGGGGAAAGGGAAATTTGGGAAAGCATCGTACTTGCGTGATCAATGTATGTGATCTTGAGTTGAATTAAATGTAATTCGTCGTAGATGCTTTTAAAATGTTGGCAGATGTTTAAATGGCATAGATCTGAATGTGGTTAAAGTTTATGTGTACTCATATGGTAAATGACTATATGAAAATGTTTATCGATGTGTATGGTCATGAAATGTATTTAACGTTGTACTGTTTTATAGGTTAAAGTACGTGGATGTCAATGTGTTCAAATTGCCGTAATGAAATGAGGTTTAACGTGTTGTGTAAAATTTAAGTGGGTAGTATTATGTTAGTGAAAGGCAGATTAAAATTAGGATCGAATGTGTGTATGTAACACTATATATAGACATATCTAAGTATGGTTGAACTACGTGCATTGAAACGTATAAGAACAAGTGAATTAAATTGAAAATTTTCGAGTCTTCGTATAAAGCATCGCTCTGCGTGGTGGACGTTGCTTATGTCTCGATTGACTGTTCAACATCTTTTAAACAATTGGTGGTTTTAAATTGTATTGTGTATTGTCAGCTATTCTGTATTTGTGTTTTGTCAATCGTGTCTGTGGAATGTCATTATATCTTTCCAACATTAAGAAAGAAATTTCGTTAGTTGGTTAGAAATTTTTCGAAACCTGTTGTTCAAATTTGCATTGAGCATCTATTGTTTTCAAATATACGTAATTTAAAAATGGCTATTTCCTTGTAAATTGTTAACTTTTTGTTCTGTATTCACTTGTCAATTGAAAGCGATTATTTGTTCTATTTTATTAACAATTTAGATGTAATGTAATTGTTGCCAGAAATTTAGTTGGGTTTTGATTCTGGGAAAACCATTATTAAAATGTTTAATAATTAGGGTAATGTTTAAACCTTGGGTTTTAATTTAAAATTTGGTTAAAGATTGTCTAGGCCAAAAATTTAAATTTTCAAAAATTTGTGATGATTCAACTTTAAATGATTCTGCATAAATTTGTACAGTGTATCTATGTTCAAAACTTAAGTGCATGGTAAATTAATGTGTTTGGGTGTGCATCGAAATTAAAGATTCGTACTTGAAAATTGTAATTGTTTATAAACAGTAGGTTATCTGTAAATGTGCAAAACCTTTGTTATGTGTTTGCGTTATAAAATGCAAAAGTTTAAACATTATATGAATGATGCAGTGTTGTGTAAAGTGTATAATTTCAGTGACGTATGGTTCGAATTTCTAAATCGTTATTGCAGAATTCAGATGTGACTGCATTAAAATGTCTATAACGCTATTACTGATAGTTAATTATGTGTATACCTGATAATCATGCTGTGTGATTATAATTGAATCGCTACGAAACAGTCGCTACAGTGTATGCAGAAATCTTAAAATCAGGTGCTCTTGGCGGATGTGTCGTGTGTCGAAAATGTTTAAAGAGTTTGGGTGGAGTCAAATTCTAATGATTGATGTGATTCCAAACATGAGCTGTAGGTTTATCTGCGGAAGTGCGAATGTTTGGAGTTAAAGATTTATTGAGTGGTATCGTAATTGCAGTCGTGGTCATGCGATTCTCATCAATGCTGTTCTGCATCGATTCTAATAAATCTGCGAAAATTTGTGTAATGCATACGGCGATGTAATGCGGATGACTAAAACACGGAGGTTTTTAAGAATCGTATATGTGAAGTCGCTATTTCAGGTAGGAGAAATGCTTAATAATGGCGATGTGACAGCTGACCATTGGAGAGTGATGATATCGTGTGATAAAATTAATTAAGATGATTCGTGTGGTGATGTGCTGGTGTCGGACAATTCGTATGTGTGCTCAATTGTATATCGCAAATCAAGGAGTGATTTATGGTGTCTGTTCCGCTAAATCGTATAATGCGGTTGCATTGTGCTTATGGTATCGATATGTCAATAACGTATTGGTTCAGATGAAACGATGTTAGGGAAATCGAATTTAGTCGAAGCAATTAAGTGAACGGTTTTAAATAGGTGAATGCAGGGCATTGTGTGGTGAAATGAGGTTGCTGCATGTACTGAATATGCGGTCTAGTAAATACCGGTGTTAACGATCAGGTGTGCATCTGTATAAGATGACAAATGGTTCGGTCAATGAAAACTGTTTTGGTCGCAGTTGTGATGTGAGGCTATCAATGATTGCGGATGGTTCATGTGTTTTAGGAAATGTGCTTGGCAATCCTCGATTGTATAAAGCTTCTTAATTGGATTGAATTTTAATTGCACAGACTATAACATGACATGATTGACAGATCTTTAATTTCATCGTTCAATAATCATGTAATGAATTATACATCGCCATTAATAATATATCCAACCCTAATAAGTAAATCAGTTTCACATTGAGCATATAAAGCTTTTATAACTAACAAAAATGGGCGTCTGTGTCACGTATGCACAAAATAGTATTCACCCACTGATACAAAGTATTGAAGCCCAGAACAATGCAATTCTTAAAATCGTCAAAATAGTGCAATCTAAACGTAATATGTATAAGAGCAACCCCTTCAATTATCAAAATCAAGTGACTCCAGTTTGTAAGACCAATATACATAATTAAATACTAGTAAACAATAGACACATATGGTTCTCGCAATTTCTAGCCCGACTTTCGTCGCAAATGACGCCACGCCATATCAACTGCAAATGATATTCTTGTCTTATTCTTACTCCAGAAAAAGGTTTCCTTATCGGTTTGCAAATTTTGCAATGTTGCCGCCTTCATTTGAGACATTTGTTGACAACTAATATTACTTGTATTGGTTATACTAGATTTTCGTTGGCATTCTTATTTCATGTCATTAACTTCTTGCATAGTTTTTGTCCCGCATTTTGTGTTATTCTTGCTTACATTTAAAATTGCTCTTTTCAGAACAGACTAGTGTTATTTGTGTTTGGGTGAATAAACTATGACCGGTTCACGTTTAGGAGTAGAGGGAAGCTACTTGTAGTTAATTTGATAGCGTTTTTTAACAAGAACGAGATAGCGGCGGTTCATCTATTTCTTTGAAGGCAGTTTGCGAGGTAATTTAATTATTTACTTCAATTTGTAGTTTATTAATTCTATTTTAGCGTGTAACAGCTGCTCCAAATATCAATCTATGCACGGTAATTGTTGTGTCACAGACAGTTAAAAACAATGAACCCTTCACTTCCAAGAAACCTATTACTAAAGTTGACGAATTTACTAAATGTGGTTCTCGTAATGTCATTTACAGAATGTATGAAAATCGTGAGTAAATTTTATTAATTTTGAAATTTTTTATATAACATTAAATAATTTTAGGCGAGCATATTTCTGTAAAAATCTTGTGGCAAAAAGTAACATGCGCTGGGCTCTTTAAGGGTAACGTACGCTAAATGCAGTTCTACATAATATGGGCAGATTCTGTACAACACACAGAAACAATCATTAAAGAATAGTGGGGTCGCGAAATTCAGTTCGATATAAGGGATGTAGCACCGTTAGTCATTGATGTAAATGAAGACTGCAGTGGCAAATAATCAACACAAATTTATAGAACCTTAGGGAATTTAATGAAAGAAATTTTTTACACGATGGACACATTGATGTTTGTAAATTAATTATTGGCATTTAGTTTATTGTGTATCAATACATATCTTTAACTTTCTGTATAATAAATAAATACAAAACGAATAGAATTTCTATTGCTATATATCAAACTTTTAATAGGTACTTGGTTAATTTCTTTGGTTATAATACTTTTCTTTTTAAAACATTGGCTGCAAACTCACACTTTTCGTTCGTGATATAATTGATCATTTTCGGATTGCACTTTTATAACCTTGACAATATTCTCTTGCTAACTTACATCTTATCAATAGCCAAGTGTAATGTATTTTCCAATTTAATGTGTACTTGAGCTATTGTTGAGGAGGTTACTTATTTTACTACCTTCATACATCTCATACTGTTCAAACTTAGCAAAACTATCACACCAGGTACACCAAGCTCGTATTTGCGTATAACAACCAATGCAATAAAACTTTTACATACATTTGTTGTATGGACTTAAAAATTAGATTTAACAATGTAGTGCTTCATGATGGTTCTGGGTTTGAATTACACATTATCATCGATGAAAATGTAGCAGAAAAACCAGAATATATGCAATGCTTTGACGTTTCGCCTCATATGACAAATTGTCTCATCAACTACATCAATTACCACAGAAATATATTTATGAAATGTTTAAAGATATTAGAAGTCAGTTCGAATATTAATATTGTGTTAAATATGAATCAGATACGAATGGACTTATGATCGGTAATTTCAGTTTTTCGTTGGATAAGAAAATGTTCTAGTAAACAACTGAGAAAATAAAGGATACTGAAAAAAGAACAAATACTCACAGAACAAACCATTCCTAAACAGATAAAATTTAGCGTAACGATTCATATCGACATCCGCAACGGAAAAGGTTGCAACTCTTGAGTTACATCGAAATTCGATTTTGATATAGGCATTTTCGGCATTACAAGCTTCATATGCCTGTGAAATCGACGTAACTGTAGCTGTTTTAGGTCTCGAGTATAGATAGTAAAACAATGCAGTATCTGATAGAGTTTGTCTCCAAAATTCATTGGAAAACAAAGTAAATCAAGAAACAACACAAATTTTTAAATCTGTGTACAAGAATGTCTGTGGTAAAGTTGTATAGCAGTTATATCTGAATAGGACATTCAGGTTACAAACGGTGAACATGAAACTAAATGTAGAGTTATGGTTTAAGTGACCAACTTTTTCTAGGGAATTACAATCGTTTTGTCTACTATGCAACATGCGTCACTCCATCCATGATTGTGATATAAGTTGCTATCTTCATTTTGTCGTCCTCGGTCTTCGTGGCCTGTTAGTGTGCAAGTTGTAACCGGCCTTAAACCGTTGTAGGTCTTGTACGATTTAACACTGCAATTTATACAAATATTGCGCTATAAATTGCTTTAATTATAATGAATCGGAAAACGCACATGCGAGTTAGCTTTACAAAAATCATTAAACTCTGGTGGTATGTAGTAGGTTTAAAATAAATATTAGTTTTGCGAAACCTCAAAATGTGACGATATGGAGAAGTAGTTCTGTGCTTTTCAGTGAAGCTACTAATAAAATAGTTTTAGCAGAAAAAAGAAAAAAGAAATTAAAAAAAACTAACAAGCAGAGATAGAATAAAAAGAAGGTAGAGGTAGACGTACACCTAGATTAAACTATTGCACGCATATAGTGAAAGAACTAAGTATTTCAAGGAAATGCGTAGGTTACTCAAAATAGTAAGCAATGGGGGCACGCATCTAACTGAACTAAAGACCTAATGATGATGATGAGGATGTTAGGAGGCACGCTAAGGCATGAGAGAAGAGCGCGGCATATATTAGAAGCAAAGAAAGAAAAACCGAGGTAGAGGTAGACTTAGATTAGACTATTGCACACATGGTGAAACTTGTGGGCTGTGGGAATTTCAGGGAAATGCGTAGAAGAGCTCAGAAAAGGATGCAATGGAAGTATGCGTCCAACCAGTTTTAGGACTGAAAACCTAAAAATGATGATATTTCTATCGATGCTGGTTTACTAAGGGGATTCTTCATAGAGTGATACATTTTTTGAGTGTTAAATGTGGTTGTAAATATCTTTCCGATGTATCTGTTCTTGTGTGGTGAATTTTAATGCCGGTAAAGACAAAATATCTATGTTTCTCATCTGGTAATTTTGTGTTTGGTCGTAAAATTTCTACCTCTGGAATCAGCGGTTTGAGCTGCAATTTTGATCAAATTTTCACTTTCATCTAATATTTTTAATAAGCAATGACGACACCCATTTTGCCGTTTACCACGTATTGTTAAAAATATGTATTGGTTTTTGTTGTAAATTCTTGTTAGGCCACATCATGGGTGCGTACCTTTGTTGTTGCTTTGTCTTCTATTTTCGCTAGCGATGCTATATAAGACGTTCTTTTGGAATAGGAGTCCAAACGCCAGTACTCGTTTCTATCGCTGCGACACAGTTTTTCTAGACACTTGAATCTGCCTGTTCCTAACCCTTTTATTACTTTTTCAATGTTTAGTAAGACAGTCTCATGTTTAGATGAAATTGTTTTTCTTTTTTATATAGTGCATTCCTTTCTGTGCTTTATCTGGGATTGTACCATCTGATTCTACAAGGAGAGCAGAATTATGTTTTTTCATAGATGAGCTTGTGTGCAATTGGACTATATGAACATTTAAAAAGTTAGTTACAAGGATTTCGAGTGGAAATCATCTGTAGAAAAATTGTTGTTAGAAACATAGTCATATAATTTCTTTACTAAAGGCATTAAAAGGATGTCATTTGAAGTAGAAGACGTAGCCCCAGCGTCTAGAGGAACTGATTTTATTGCAGATGATAGGGACATGTTATTATAGAATTTCTTTAATCATTAAATAACAATATGATAAGCTGCTTAATATTAAAATAAAACCACGCATAATACTAACTACCACTATGTTCATTTCCGCTTGATCCATTTACCTGAGAATCAACGAAAATATATTTAATTTCCATAAGAATTATTTATATGTTATTTGGTAATTTTTCCAAAATGCTTTTGCCTAACAAAACAATAATATTGTGATGGTACTGCGCACAGTTAAAATGAATGTAATAATAATCTAGCGTATTCTCAACAAGTTGAAAATTATTAGTAATAATATCACGAACCGTATCTTGGCTGCTATTTATCTCTAGACGGCTCCATGGCTCAGTTGGTATACGCGTGACGACTGAGCCCAATGTCCAGGGTTCGGATCCCGGCACGGTCTGCTTGAAAAATGTTAGTCGAGCATTTTTTACAAAAATGCGCACTCGTTCGGATGACAGGTAAAATGTGGATCTCGCGTGTAAGTATTGTCACGCACGTTAAAGATCCCTACTTTGTAGTAGTACATTCGTGTGGAGCACTGGAAAATCAAATGTAGTGCTCTTAGTCACTATCCCGTGTTAGCGCAAGCTCAACTAACTGTATTCTATGTTTGTTTCATTTGGAAATTATTGGAAAATAAAATACTATGTTCTACTAAGTGTTCTAGGTATAACGGAAAAATACCTAATGCCACTGCAAAGTTTCATAAATATATTCAATATTCAGTGTTCACAGTGATTTATATGTATTAATGGTTGTAGCAAACACCTACACATAAATGAAATGCCGACTTATCTGAACCCTTTACTGTAAGTTTCGTGCAGTATCAGGTATATAATAACACAAGCACATATGATACTTTCGATAGGGTCTATCGGCATGGACAACGAACGTTATTAATAACCTAAGTCTAACAACCCTTAATAAGAACCCGCGCAATTATAGACATTTTATAACGATATTAACAAATTAAGGCCAGATACAAGTTGTTAAGCGCATCTTCAAACACTTTACGTTCTGATGCACTAAGTCAATTAAACTGGATTCGAGTGGTTTAGTCGGTTCAATATTTGTTTCAATTTTTCGGTTGTAAAGGATCATTTGCTATTATCGCTGCTTACACTTGTGCTTGATTTATGTGTTTTAGTCAGATTGTGTATCCATATAAAACCTTCCGTTGGAGTGCTAAATTCAAACGTTACTTTTTCAGACCTACGTGCTTAGGTACGAGGCACAGTGCTGCAACTATATGGAATATACGGCATAAATCATTACTCAGATTGTGCTTGAAAAAACGTCAATTAGTATATTCTTTATAGCTTATTAAACATATATCCATAATTGTTGACAAAGATTCGCTTAGCCAATGAGAAACGTTTTATGATGGGGACAACAACGAGTTCAAAGGAAAGACACTTTTTAAATCGGACTTGACCGTCAATTACCGCACGATGTCGATCTATTAGACGCGGGTGTGCGTTAAGTTCAGCGAATTGTACCCTTTGCATTCCTCTACCTTTTTTACAATTATCTTAATAATGTCCGTTGCTCCTTAAACTTGTAGGTTTGAACATTTCACTGCAAGAATCTGTAACTCCACAAAACCCTGATCTACCCGAAAACGTCAATGGCGATTTTCGACTGGAGGCAACTAACGGAGAATACCTTGGCTACAGCTACTAATTAGCGTAAACCTTTTGCGTATTTTTTAATTGCTTTTTTAGATATAAAGCTTTAACCGTTTGACGCAAACAATTTGCGACCATATTTGGGGTGTAATAAATTACGCCCGGGGTTAACGTTATAATTTACGCCCAGCTGATAATGTAATAGGGTTCGCATAATTCTGCTTTGCGGAAAACTATAAAGTGGTATCGTTAGATTGCTATAAAGCTACTGTTTTACCGAAGGTAAAGCAAAGGTCAAATTTTTTAATATTGTAAAAAAGTAAACACTGCAAAAATTTGCCACATTATTGTATAGAGTGCAAAGTGAATAAAATCACAATTTTCCAATAAATTGATTGTTTCTATCTTGAATATTAAAAAAAAATTCATATTTTTACCATCTTTGATATTATTTTAACTGCGCTACTCAAATAATTGTTAAATAAATAACCATACACGTGTTTAATCAAAATATCTTAAATATGTACTCCTGTCGAAAATAATTCGGCAACTTTCATGTTGAGAGGTAGGGTGGTCAAGCGATCAATTCTATGGCAACAAACTACTAAAATAAACGGTACGCTGGCTTCAATGAGGATAATTTATAATCTTGCATAGGACCGCTTGGTGATTTGAACTTGTAGCGGGCATCTGGATCGCTGAAGCGTGTAAGGTGTTAAAAAGTCCATACTTTGTAACAGATTAGCAATTTTTCCTAAAATCTCTAATATGAATTTTAAAATCACAACATTTTTTTACTATCTTTTTACTTAGTCAAATCAAAACCCATTACATCGATTCGAGGCAATTCATTCCATCTTCAACTTAATTTTGTAGGATAAATCCAAAGCTCCCATCGGGTATACATTTACTGTACATGCATAACTAGGCAGGGATAGTTCCAACTTTTCCAGAGTCGATATGTAACTTTTAGTCGCAGGAGTAATTTAAGAGTTACTATGTGCAAATTAAAAGGCTTGCTGTGTTTTAAGAGCACCTGGGGATTTTTAGAGCTTGTTTAGATAACGAGATAAGAATGTCATCAGATCCTTTTATTCGCTCATTCGGATCACGCAGTTTTCTATGAAATTTAAGAATAATCCCGGTGTGTATTAGTTTTTGCTCAGATTTTAATTAAAATAAAGTGGAAAAATGTGAGCGCGACATCTAATCTTAATTATTCTGAGCTGCTTTTTATATTCAAACACTTCACACAATTCCACTTTTGTTAAGCTTGTTTTTAATTAATTTTAGCACAGAAAAAGGTATTAGATTTTGTTATTTTAGGGTTTTTTTAATATTTGTTTTTTATTTGCAAGTCATAAATGCAAGATTTGTCAGAAAAATTTGTTTAGCTTGGCTTTGTATTAAAAATAAAATTTTTAAAGCTTGAGGTGTTACTTTCACGTCAAATTTAATTTCAAAATAGACAACGCTTTCCAATATGTCTTAATTTTTTAACGGTTGTGTTTTTTGGCATAGGTGTTGAAAATGATTAATTTAATTCCTTCAGCTGCATTTGACTTCACGTATGAATATTTTTAGGTATTGTGAATTGTCCATGCTACCAACATTAGTTCATTCGTTTCTCAGACTTTTTGGCACCTTTACATGGTGTAGATATTGGTGAGTTAGGAAAGCATTATTAAACATACAATATAATGCAATAAATAATTGGTACACATTTAGACATTTGTAAATGCATATGTTCATACGAACATACATACAAACCCATCTCTTTATTCCCAGGAAGAGGTAAACTGGTTGGTCTTGCCAAACCTTTTCATTTTTTAATTATCAATTTGTTACTTTAACTCGCAAAACCTTCCATACCTTCCTATTCTGACACGTTTCCTTCGCATGGTTATCATGCATCCATCGCTCCATGCAAACCTTTTTAATGCCGTGACGCTTTTTACTTCCTTTTTTTTCATACTTTCATCCACCATGTTTATATACGTCATTCGCGATCTTCAGTTTTTTCTCGAACCGCTGCTTCATTCCTTCCCTTTTTATACGAAAGTACAATCATAGAACTATTCCAGTCTTTTGGAACTTACGCACATCTGATACATGTACTGAACAATTCACACGTCCTCTCAATAAGCAACATACCTTCGCATTCGAACATTTCATGGTGCCGTCCTAGCATTTCTCAGCGCCTTCATAATCTTTATCTTTTTATCTCCACTCTTTTACTTACAGCCACACCTTCCATCTTTTATCTTAACCTTAACCATACAAATCCTTAAGATATTCTCTCCACCGTCTCTATCTCCTCCCTGGCCATACTTATATGCTGCATACCACACATTTTACTCAGTACTCTTCGTTTAGCAGGCTCATCTACCTTCAAAATTATTTCTTGTTTTCCTCCATACTATTCTGCATTATTTATGATTCTTTAGCTTTTATTTCTTTTTGTCTTCCTTGCCAACATTTTTTAAATATATATTCTTCCTTATATATATATATATATATATATATATATATATATATATATGTTGAGCGGCTCCGTGGCTCAGTTGGTATGCGTGTGGCTACTAAGTCCAAAGTCCCGGGTTCGAATCCCGACACGGTCCGCTTGAAAAATCTTAGGAGAATTTTTTTCACCAAAATACGCCCTCGTTCGGATGAGATGTAAAATGTAGGTCCAGTGTTTGAGTATTGTCGCGTACGTTAAAGATCTTTACATTGCTTTAAACAGTAAAATTTCGGCAAAAGTTAAATTTTCCAGGTAAAAGAAAACTCGCTTTCTTGCCAATGTAGCACCTTCGTGTGGAGCATTGGAAAATCACATGTAGTGTATATAAATAGTAAGGCGTAGTGGATTAACTTGGTATGCGCATGACTATTAAGCCCAAGGTCCCGAGTTCGAATTCCAACACGGTCTGTTTGAAAAATGTTAGGCGAACATTTTTCATAAAAATACGCCCTCGTTTGTATGAGAGGTAAAATGTCGGTCCCGAGTGTAAGTATTGGTACGTATGTTAAAAATTTCTACTTTGCTTGCAACTGCAGGAGGCCGTAAAATTCAAAATATCTAGGTAGAAAAAAACTCGCGTCTTGGCCAATGTAGTACCTTCGGGTGGAGCATTGAAAAATCAAATGTACTGTACATAAATAGTCCGTAACTTCTTACCTGTTATTAGCTCTCTCAGCAATCGTCACCTTATACGCAACTATCACTGCCTTCTGTTGAGTATAGGTCTAATGTTTCCAATATAGCATGCACACCTAAGTTTAGAACATATGCTATACATCTAAAATGTCTGTTGATGTTGCCAAAATCTGGTATAATAGTATTCAGCTCACGCATGAATAAGGTGTTTGGTGCTGTATTGCAAACTGTAATACCTTGAATTTTCAATTCAAGTCCATACTTTTGCAGTGTTTCGAAAAATACTTTAGCGATGACTGTGCCTGTGTGTTGGGCATGAGAAGGTAGAAGTTCTATTACAATTGATTGTACTTCCAATTTCTGTCGATAAAGTGGGCAGTTATCCCATAATATGATTTTACATTCATTGCCGTCCATTTGTCTACGGTAAATGATATTTTTGATTTATTTTGCTGTAAAATAGTCGTGATTTTTCTCTGTACTTTATTGAAACGAGTTAATGCCATTTTCTTTAAAGTTTTTCTTTCAGGTAACTTGATTGTGGGTTGGGTGTGTGCAAAAAATTCCGTGTAGCATCATATTCAAAAAATGAAAATGAAAGGTATTTAATGGCAATCCATTCAACAAAGAAATTGCCGTCTACTTTGTTAATCGCAGATACCTGAAATTAAGCATAGTTACTTTTATTATTTGTATTTCTACTAAACACCAACTACTTTTAAAACATTCGGTTATAAAAAATGTTAGTGAAAATTGAAAAATTTATTGTGTTTTATATGGGAACTACACTAAATATTTTTTTTCAAAAATAATAACTTTTCTTTTGTTTTTAGTATGACATCTTCTGTTTCTCACAAGTACCTACAGAATTCAACATTACAGAAAATAACCAATAATACTTTTGCAAAAAAACTAAGTTATAAAACTCTACAAGGCAGCAAATAAATGGCGAATTAAAGATAAATGTAATGTGTATGTAATACCAACTAGTCATTTTTAAAAAAAGATACACTTATAATACCTTTGCTTTGGCCGAACTGATAGTAAAAAATCTTCGGATGTTTCCACTGGTGTTGCCTGGTTCTGCTTCTGACTAACTGGAATAGATTATCTTACATTCTTTTTGATGTTTTTGTTGCATATGCCTTTTTAAACTTGTTGTACTTAATGTCCTTATTTTAAACTTGACGTTTACATTACGTTTCTTGTACAATCTACAAGTTGCTATTTTATTGTTTTTGGAAACCACTTTACAATGAAAAAAATGTTTAAATTTGCTTTTAATTTTCAGAGCAATACAACCATCTTCATTTTTGGTAGGAAGCGCGGGCACAATAATATCGCTGCTCCTTCCATTCGTGTCGCGTAAAACGGATCCTGTACACTATCGTCACTATCAAAATCTGACATGTTGAAGATAAAATGTAGAACTCGAATCGTGTAAAAAGTATTGAAATTTATAAAAATTACGAAGGGTCGACAGTTTTTGAGCACAACAAACGGTACCAAAGCGCTTTTCAGTTCATTATTTGGCACGAAGTGGGGACATGTGCTATGCAATGCTCTTTTCAATATATAGATTGTTGGAATATGCATCCCAACAGTTGCAGCTCAATGTTGAACCATTTTGAGGTATTTTATAATACAGTTAGTTATATTACAGCGTTTACAAGTATATTGACAGTAAAATATGAGGCGACAATAGTCACACGCACATCTGTCACTAGAATAAACTTCGAACGTTGACACTAAACCTAAAAGATTCTAAACTCTATTCAAATTGACAGAATATTAGACGACCAAACTTTTCGGACTGCTTTTGTATTTCTTTTTCGGAATACTGTTTGTTACTACCCTTACATGTGATTTTCCAATGCTCCACCCGAAAGTACTACATTGGTCAGGAAGCGAATTTTTTTTTCCTGAAAATTTTGAATTTTGCCGAACCCTTGCTATTCCAAGCATGGTAGGGATTCTTAACGTGCGTGACAACACTCACACACGGGACCTCCATTTTACCTCTCATCTGAACGAGGGCGTATTTTTGTGAAAAATGCTGGTCCTACATTTTTCAAGCGGACCGTGTCGGGATTCGAAGCTGGGACCTTGGGCGTAGTAGTCACACACATACCAACTACGCCACGGAGCCGCCTGATTGTTACTACCGTAATAAAAACAACAATTTAGTTAAGGAATTCTCGAAATCACTAAAAGTAGCTATTTTTCTTGAAAGGACTGCAGTTGACAAACAGAGACTGACTACCAGATGGGACGATAAAGGCGAATTGTTAAATGTAATATTTGATAAGTACTGCCTTTATGGCAACGATTTTTTTATTATCAAAATTTTTCAATCAGTTACGAATCAGTTTACTTGAAGACCGTTTGAATTAATCATTTCAAAATAATACAAAGGGGATGACGAATGATACAAGTCAGACGATTGTTTTTCATATGATAATCATGATGGACGAAGTTAGTTTTCGGAATTTTAATATTTTACGTTTAAGTAACGCAGTTGGTTAAAGAAAAAAATAAGTTAGTTGTAGCAATGTTCACATTAGGTATATCTTCGGCGATCGAACATCAAGTTTACAAACAAATTGCACACGGCTTTTAAGCAAACTAGTCCATCCCATACAATTTGAAGTAACTTGCACGTAAAATTTATTTAACACCACTAAATTATAACAACGCTGGACTTTCTATACCGTTAATTGTTACCATGCAAAATTTTTTTTTAAATGCCGTGGAAGTTATTCGGAAAATCCGAAACAATTAGTTTCTCAGTTCGCAGTAAAGCAGCAAAACATAAGAATGCGAATTTGAAAATTAAAAAGAGGTGATTTAAGTTAACTTCATTTAACATTTTCCATTAGAAAGTTAACAAAATGAATTAAAGCACAAAAAAATGTATCTGAGAAACATAGAGGATTTTTGAGTCAGTGGCGCTGAAATTCCTCTGCCCCCTTATTGACTCATTCTATTGTAAATATTACAGAGACCAGTATGTTTTAAATTTCATAATAATTGGACCGGGTGTCTCTGAAGACTCCCCACCCCCCTAGTATTTACACTCATATAGACATTTCTGAAGGTATGCTCTTTTATGCTCGAAATGTGTAAACAAGACAAGGTTGGGGACGGGTGGTGGAAAGGTTGAGGCGGGGGTGAGAGGCGGAAAGCAGGAGGTGGGAGGCAGAAAACGGGAGGTAGGAGAGGGCAAGCAGGAAATGGGAGGTGGGAAATAGGAGATGCGAGATGGGAGGTGGTGGTGTGGTGAAAGATAGGATGGGAGGTGGTAGGTCGAAGTGTAGGTGGTAAATGGTAGGTGGTAGGTGGAAGTGTAGATGGTAGGTGGGATGTGCACAGTGGGAGATGGGAGGTGGGAGGTAGGAGGTGGTAGACAGTAGGTGGCAGGTGGTAGGTGAATGTAGTACGTGGTAGGTGGTAGGTGGTAGGTGGTAGATGGTAGGTGGTAGGTGGCAAGTGGCAGGTGGCAGATGGTAGGTGGTAGGTGGTAGGTGGTAGGTGGTAGGTGGTGGGTGGAGGTGGTGGTGGTAGGTGGTGAGGTGGTGGGTGGTAGGGTGGTAGGTGGTAGGTGGTAGGTGGTAGGTGGTAGGTGGTAGGTGGTAGGTGGTAGGTGGTAGGTGGTAGGTGGTAGGTGGTAGGTGGTAGGTGGTAGGTGGTAGGTGGTAGGTGGTAGGTGGTAGGTGGTAGGTGGGTGGTAGGTGGTAGGTGGTAGGTGGTAGGTGGTAGGTGGTAGGTGGTAGGTGGTAGGTGGTAGGTGGTAGGTGGTAGTGGTGGTAGGTGGTAGGTGGTAGGTGGTAGGTGGTAGGTGGTAGGTGGTAGGTGGTAGGTATTAGGCGGTAGTTGGTAGGTGGTAGGTGAGAAGTGAAAGGTGGGAGGTGGGAGGTAGGTGGCTAGCGGTGCAAGTAAGCGAATATGTTGGGAGGAAGGAGGTGGAAGATGGAAGCGCAGGAGAAGCAAATGAGGTGACCGACTCCCCCCAAATGCTCTACTCTTTTGCTATTGGTGCTGAAGCAGATGTATTCACTATCATGTACAAAGTAATCTAGATATGTATATTATAAAGTTCTAAGAATTTTTGTTTTTTTGCATTAGATCAGTCACGTTTTGTTCTACCTGTAAAAGTAAAGTTCTCTATTTATTTTAAGCATTGATAGGATAGCTGCATTAACTTTATAACTCTTTTCGTTCCACACCATTGGATTTTTATGAAAAGTCTTATTTTAATCAATGTAAACCTAAAACATTGAATCTTTAATTTCTAGTTGTAGAGTGTACTCAAATTAATAAATATATATTGACTTATCTGCTCACTACGTACATTCGCTAGCTTACTTTTGTTGAAAAGGTTAGCAATTTCGACCTAGATCGGAAAAATATGTTTAATTCATGTTGCTTTTATTGACTGAATCGAAATTGCGCCAATATCAGACCTTCACTGATGCGAATCATCACCCATCAAATTCAGTAGTCGCAATTCATTCAAATCTGATCTTAATTTTGCCGGATGTAACCCTCGCTTCGTTTGTATTCATCGCATATATGTAATTAGGCTAAGATCCGCCCCTCCAAGTCAAATCTAAATGTATAACGTACCGCTCATTTTACCCGTAACAGGTGTTATTTTTCTTTCTTGCGTTAACTAATGTACATCACTTGGGGCGTTAAATGGACCAATGAAGTTATAGAAAACACAAGCAGATATTGAAGTGCTACTTAAAGATTAAAAAATATACACACCGATAGTAAACGACAAATAGACCCAATAGACATTATATACAATCATCAACTGAGTTTATTAAATTACAAAGGAAGATGGAGATCGTAAAAAAAGGATTTTTAAAATCTATGCTCAAGGAACCCTTAGCATAGTTGCATGTACGCTACACGTAACTATCGTGTATTGGGACATTCCTTTTTTACTAAATGTCTGTAAGGAATATAAAGATTTTGTTCATTCATACTAAAAATGCCCCAAGACAACTCTCTTTGTTATTTCATATATGAGTTTCAACTACTTTAGTTTTATAGCAGCTTTTGTACTCAAGCTTCTAGACAGAGGCAATTTTCAGATAAGCTTGTTATACCTGCCAATATTCCTTTAACTGCGTATTGTTATACAAATAATATGCAGTTTCTCTAGCTGAGAAATTTTTAATTTTTGTTGTGTTGCCTTGTTACAAAACTTTTTCTTTTCTTTATATAATCAAGAAAGATTTAATTTAAGTATGAAACATAATTCGTAGAATCATGCTCGTTTTGGACTGTGCGGCGTTGTTAACTTGCAAACACTTCAAGTTAAACACAATTCAGAGTTGCATCTTGATTGATCCCGACTGCGAAAATTATATTTCCTTTTTGAATGATTCTGACGCTGAGATTATACGCGTATTGATTTGATAAATTCGCAGCAAAATTATTGTATTGAAAGCTTAAGAGTTTGTTACATAATTAGCAATTGCCCATTCAGCCCAACTTATACCTTTACGATTATCGACCCGGTATAAAATTTTTTCAATTGCTATAATATAAATTCATTTACCGTAATTTGCTCACATTTAGTCCTAATTCTGGAGGATGGATAAATGGCTTCTCTCTTCTCGGTATTCAATGGGCGTGCAATTAGGTCCGCACAATTTCTTCCTACCGAATTCCAGTTTCACATCTTTACTATCAAGAGCAATTTAGGAATCTTGAGTTAGCTTAATATGAAGAGCGTGCACTAAGCGTAAATCTACCAAAACAGCAAACCTTTTAATGATAACAATATTTACTAATAAGGACTATTTTCTATCTTGATCTTTGTTTTATTTTGAATTAAAGTACACACATTTTATTCTGTTCAGGTTATATTGATATCGGGTTAACTTATAGCGCAAACAATAAAAATTATATAATATTCGACATAATCTCTTCTTATTAAAATGCATTTATTACAGCAAATCTTCAAAATTTCCAAACCTTTTAAAAAGAGGTTTTCAACTTGCTTTGCAAAAACTCTTCCTCCTGCATCTAATATCTTAATTAAAAGAAAATTTACGATCTTCCTATTTGAGAAAAGTTACTAATCTAAAGGAGTAGGACGCAAATATAAGAGCACAAGCAATTCAAATCCAAAATCACTAGTTGACCTTATGCAACAGACGATTTGTGCGCAGACGCATATTTTATTCAAAAAACCCATTAGGTAATTGTAATGTACCAACAAGGAGAATAAATGAATAGCAAGACTAAACAAATATATTTCTTTATTTGTACAATGTGACAGAAAAACTGACAGGCAATCAACCTGAAAAAACATTTCTTTTTATTACCAAGGTATTAATATTTATAATTTTTATCTAGGGAGCCTATATAATATTTCTACAATTTGTTACGGTTCCCCGCGTTTCATATTATTGCGCAATCGTTTAAGATAACATGATTACGCGGCAAATGTATCAAATACAAAACACGTTTAAAAGTGATACAATGATCAAATTTACTTTTACGGTATAAATAAAAGTAATATACTCACTTAAATCGCACCTTACAATTATATCCCAGGGCCATCTCGTTGTGGGTCCATCACGTCATTTACTGAGCCAGATTTATCCGTCCATCCTCTTTTTCTCTCGTAGCGGAATAATTGGAACAACCAGGTATCAGGAACGATAAGACAAGGTAAGGTAGGAGGAAACCTACATCCTAAAAAAAAGAAAAAGACACACGACACAGGTAGATGTTCTCGGCTTCAGGTCTCGTAGTCTAATGGCGTCGTATCACACCGCGCGCACTTGCGCCATTCACTCCGCGCAGGCGCGACTCGAAAACGACAGAAATTGACTAGTTTATTTAAAAATGCACATTGCCAATTTTGGCATGTAACAATCGCGACAAAGCCGTAAAAGAAAAAAATCTTAAAAGAAGAAAAAGACTTTTATCACGGTAAAAACTTAAAATCTAAAGCCTAATTAACTTACATATAACCTAACTCACATTCTACACATTTTTAATTAAGTTTTAATATGTGAGGATTTCGCGCCATAAATTTAAAAGGCTTGTTGCGCGTATTTCCGTCACTTCAGAAGTTCGTTGCGCGAGATTCACGTCAACGCGTGTGAGGGAAGAAGGAAGTGGGGAATTTCCAAAAGACGCGTTAGAACTTGCCTCCGAAATGTGAAGAAAGGTGTAGTGAATCGGGTATCTTATCGTATCTTTTTGGGTTATGTAGGTCCCTTTTGCCCTTATCGTTCCTTATAACTAGTTCTCGTCGTTCCCGCTACATATAGAAAGAAGACATCAAATTTGGATGCAACCTGGCTCGAGAGTTCCCACGACCCGAGGAAGATTGGTCCAAGCAGCCGACGCCCGAAAAAGATCCACGGAGCCCCGCTGCCGCTAGCATGGAGTAATCCGGTAAGAAGCCCTACAGGTTCACGTAAGTACCCCTTGGTGGTTCTGTAAAGTTTGTATACTTTAAAAATGTGTTGCAATAATTTGCATATTGCGAGACGTCATAGATAATTTGCGCGTCAATTTTCACATTATGTAATATCGCTACCGACTGTAATTTGTGGCGCGCATATCGCGTCGACGGGACTGTAATACAAGGTGACCAGCTTCCCCGGGATTTCCTATATTTGAAGGACTTGTATTTGCCTACTAAAATCAAGTTTTTATTCGCCGCAAGCATAACACAAGTTTTCCATTATTCTTCACTTCACCACTTTCTTGGGCTTTGGTCGGAGTTTTTGCATTACCTTTGGACTTTCTGGTACTACTTTCTTTCACTTGAAATCCTATTTACACTGACTTGGTGAACCAATAATGTCTTTCTTTTAACTGCAATATCTAAATAGTACTTCTACGATTTAGCTTGTACTACTTCACAAAGACGGTCCGACATTCGGCCTTCCTATTACTCTCATAACGAATTTATCTGTTAAAATGGATTTTGGGTTTGTACAAAATTTGCAATCCATTGCCGTCCGTTCAAACTTTACAAACCAACCGTTGATATTTACATCTGCTTCTTGTTTACACTCGTAAAGTTCCATACGTTAACAAACTCCGAAACTGATGGACAAAAATGTTGTTTCAAAATCTCATTTTATTCGGTGTAACTTTTAGTACTGGGTAATAACGGATCGCAACCTTCTTTCAAAATTTTGTAAGTGGCTTGACCAATGAAAGTGATTAACAAGGGCACTTTCCAGTCGTCTCCAACTTGATTTGCCTTAAAATATTACTATAAACGTTCTTGGTAAACATTACAATTATTTCCCATCCTGAATTCTTCCAGATAACCTGTTATTCCTGTCGTCATCGTTGAATACGTAATTTTAAATAACACTTTACTAACTTTTAACCAATTATCCTCCTCGCCATTTGTAGTGTACCAATATGGAGATTAAATGAATAACAAGGCTGAAAATTATTTTTCTTTATTTGTACAATATCACAGAGAAACGACAGACAATCAACCAAAAAACATTTCTTTTTATTATCAAGGTATTAATATTTATAATCTTCATCTAGGGAGCCTACATGATAGTCGTATGACGAGTTGTATTCGCCACTGCTTTTCTCGTTATTGGACAACAAAGCAGAATTATAGTGTCTAGTTATAGTGCTTCTAATTGCCAGATAATTGATCATGATTACGGTATTACAATCTCAAAAAGAAGACTAGGACAATAGCTTCTACAGTTATGCTTAACTTCACACGTTTTGCAGTACCCCAGAAGGCTTATACTCTATAAATAGCTGCTTCGTTTGCAGATTGTAGAAGTGTACTCAAATTTTATCCATGGAAACAACGTGGCTTAGAAGTCGCACCCTCTTTAAAACGAGTACAAATTGAGTGCGATTATTCCACCCTTGACTGCGTCTGTTTAACATTTTTCTATAATTTTTTTAATAAACAAACCAACATGAACTGTTTAATAGAAGTGTTTAAACGAAATCTTCGATGCTTTACTATTTGCATTACCTCAATTCGATGATAAGTCCTATCATGAACTACAGTTTTGCATGGAGATGGATTTTCTCAGACTCTTTTCTTCTTCATTAGAAAGCTTTGTTTTTTTTTAAATACACAGATCTAATTTTCATGGTCACTTACAAAGGGCGTTGTTTTAAAAGTTTCTGGGGTTTACGCAGTATCTTCCCAACCTTTAAAGCAGAATTGTCTCTTTTGAAGCACCCCAATTTGATTCTTCATGGTCATGTATGAAGAACTTTGATTAGTAAACGTTATCAAACACAAGGTGCATACGATGGCACAAAAACCTTCCCATTTACAGCAGTGTAAAAATGAAGGAAGCTTTCCCCATAAGAAATACATGAAGATTGTCTCTATATAGACTACAGGTGAGTGGAAGAGAGATGGACATTCATTAACATAACCACCTTGCTAATTACACCAGCTTCATTATCTCACAGACCCTAAGATCTATTTCCTTAACATGCTTTTATAACACGTCATTGACGTTGCATATTTGTAATACATCAAACAAAAGCAAACCTCTTAAAGGAGATTCGAACTCACGATCGTTTATTGGAAAATTATGTCACTACCAATAACCACACCGACTATTTAGTGCGCGTTCAAGTACACATATAGGTAATTAGCGTTCATAATAGGTATGAGTAAACACTTCATCTCCAAAGTATTGTTATAATACATTCAAATGCCTAGAGGTATGCTTGAGGTTGGATTCTTAAGTCTAGCGAATATATACATTTTTCAGTACTTCAATTATTAGAATAATAAGTTTCATAACAAAGTTACTTGTAAAATCCATTGTTTACTATTGATAAAAATACAATGATCTGTTACTTAATTATTGTATTTTTTTACGTAAATGTTTATTGTACCTATTTCATTGGCAACTTATTTTGCCCGTTGAAAACTTAATTCAAATCGTTTAATACGTTTAAAATATAAATTGTGTGATCAAACCTGCGTAATTATCCTAAAACGTGTTGCGGTATTAGCACATATTTTTTTAATTAACCCTAGAGTAAGCAATGTCACACAACATTTACACGAGCTAAATTTTTTAAGCCCTTCCAAAAACATATACCACTGTGCATTATTTAAACAAATTAGACGTACGATGTGTTGCCTATAGGCGCTAAGATCTTTTATTTTTATATGGTATACTTGCCAAAATTAAATTTTTCTAGAAATGGATTTAGCACATTTCGTAATTTTTGGAAAACAGCATTCTGTAAACTATATACCTTCAATTTTTCATTAGACCTGCTTACCAAATGTTAACAAATCTAGTATCATTAGCGCGGTATATTTCTCCAACAGTTAGGTTAACTGTACTTTATTTATTTTTCACTAAATATTCGCACAGTGAAAAGCATTGTATGGATGTAAAAGATTTTGCGCGGTTAACCTGTTGTTTAAATCAAATTTTTGTACATAATTAAAAATGCAGGATTCTTCACCGCTACCTTTGGTTTAATGTATATAGATCTAATTATTGTTGGAAACCACGATACGTTGTCAACATGTCATCGGATAAACAACAACATGTTGACCACCCCAATGCCGATTCCTGGAAAACTTATCGCAGGTTAGTAAAATTCCCTCCAAATTAAATCCTAATTACGCCCACATCACTCCAAAAACTTTTAATGCCTTCTATTAAACACTGTAATCCCTCCTATTTCTATGGATATTCTTTCCATCCAACAAGACCAAATCATCTCTAATTGCGAAACCTCTCCTAACACACCTCCAGATGATATCCTAAACACCAACTTTCTTGACTCCATTGTTTTCAAATTAAACCCACATAAATTTTCAGGTCCTGACAACATCACAAACACCAACATCCAAAAATCATGGCCAGTAATCCGTCAACCTATCATGCAACTATTCCAAAAATGCCTAACCACCGGTATCTTTCCTGACACATTTAAACATGTCAATATCACCTTACTACTGAAACCTGCAAAACCTCCTCAAGACCCACGTTCCTACCATCCAATTGCCCTTCTTTCATCCATCGGTAAACTCCTTGAAAAACTGATCCTACAAAAACTCCAACCACACATCGAAAATTACTCCCTGATTTCACACAACCAACACGGTTTCCGCCAAGGTCACAGCGCAGGACAAACAATTTGTTCCTTAATCTCCAAAGTCCGATCATCACAATCCAAATACGTGAAACGAATACGATTTCTTTCCAATTAATTTACACCTTTGTATAATTATTAATTTAGAAACATCCTTTACGGTATTGAAAGCGTAAATTTCTTTCCATTAGTATAATATTTATTCGTTATCGTATGGAGTTCCATCTGTGTTTATATGTTTAATGTAGCATTTTGCTTTTCCTGTTATCCGCTAACGTGTTTATGCAAGAATTCGGTCTACTCGCGTAGTAAAACACTTTATTGCTTTAGTCTATTTTAATGGGAGATGTAATCAAATAGACATGTTTTCGACGCGTGGTCGAATAATTTTGGTTGGAAAGATGAAGTTCGACAGGCATGTGGCCTGGAGCAGGAGAATTCCTTTGGTCTTTGTAGTAGAAACCATAACTGGGGTATACGCTAGAGAATTAACAACCTTTTGTTTAAGATTCCTCTTTAGTCAGTCGACCCTTAAGATGTTTTATAGGATATGGTTTAGAAATAACATCATCACGGTATGTAATTATTTTCGTTCAAAATTTAAATTAATGCTTCTTGATTTTGTAGTGCAAGTTAAAGTTTTAGTTATGAAATATTGGAAAGTTTTTTCTGGTATTAAGTATTGCAAAGTTTTCGTTATTAAACATTTCAAGTTAAAATGTCAAGGTGCCCTTGTAGTGAACAACAAAATTTAAGCGTTCCTTTTCGAATGGAAATCAAGTTTCTAATCCTACGCACATGTGAAGGACGCGCAGCTGTTGTTGGATTTGTTCACGAAAATTGATGGGAGATGGATAGTACAAAGTTCATTCTCGAATAAATTGGTAAATACTAATTGTTACCGAAATCACATGGATGTCGTGTGAATTTTTATGGTGAGTGATTTCTTTATTCAGTTCTTGTTACACCAAAAATTACAGGAAATGCAGCGATTTTTTTTGTAAATTTATATAGTAGTTTAAATTGGTTTAAGTCTTTTTTGTTCAATATTTAATCGTTTGATTTTGTATAAAGGTTTATGGAAACGTAGAGAATTTAAAGATAACTTTCCGAGAATTTAAAAAGTTAAACAAGAATTTGTTTTTAACTTAACAGGTGACATCTTAGTGCTTGTTTGTCACATTTTATGGTTCAGTTTTTTACTCGAAAGTATATAGCATACAGGTTATTTTATACCATAAGGCTAGTTGACCTTTCGTTCAAGTAATAAATTTTTATAAATATCTAAACTCAACCGTACATGAAATGAGTTCAATTCTTTTACTT
Organism: Platerodrilus igneus; assembly: GCA_036346225.1. Lineage (NCBI taxonomy): Eukaryota > Metazoa > Arthropoda > Insecta > Coleoptera > Lycidae > Platerodrilus > Platerodrilus igneus. Next base: position 644,262 of record JARFIW010001052.1, on the reverse strand, counting down.
ATTCATTTGTAAACCAAAACAGGATCCTTTTTCGGTAATAATTAAAAGTTGTTACGTATTTTTAAAAACACAATATCTTCCTTAAAGGATTTCAATAAATTAAAATTTTCGAAATACATAAAATTAGTAAGAGATAACGTATAAATACTTTTATAGTTTGATTACTAAAAAACATTAATGCATGTAAAGTTGTATAAAATATGTGTATATATTTCTTTAACCAAATAGAAGATAGGTTATGTTATTCTAAATTTTATTTTCATTGAAGTTGATAATAGTTTCTCACAATTGGTACAAACAAATTCATAAAATTGATTATAGGAGAAAAGCTACCAACATTCTATTGGTAAGATATTTTAGAGTTATATTTTCAAATTGCTAATTTTTGACAGTTTTTTGTGATAATTTGACTAAGTTATTGTGAAGTCCTAGTTTTAAGAATTTCTTGAAGTGGTTATATTTTCAGACAGTACGAGATCATCGTTCCAATACAAGCTAGCAGTGTTGAAAGTAAGTAAGTATTATGTTTATACGTTTTGATTGTTCAGAAGATATTTTTTTTATTTTCGAAGATTTCCGTATCTTATCTTCGGATTGTTAGACATTACAGTTATTAGGAAGATACGGTGGTGTCCATACTATTCTCCTACGACCCTAGCTCATAGCTTTGCCCTAAGTTGAAGAAACTTAGCTGGCTCGAAGATCCCATTTGAGGGTCCGTTTATACAAAAAGCCGATTATAATACATTTTACCCTGGGCTTGATTTTTAGACAGGAACTTCCTTTAGTTTCTAATGACTCTGCCGCCTATAAGATGGAGTAGTTACATTGAAAAATTTTCCTTGATTCCACTCCGCCTTTGATCTTCTCTGGTGGCCCAATGCCCTGAACCAAGTCTAAATACTGAATTACCCCTCCAATATATATAAAATCATCCAATCATACCTATCTTCCCAAACAGCAAGCCTCCGTACAAACTACTTTTCCTCTACCATGTCCTTAACACAAGGTAGTCCTCAAGGACCTCTTCTTTTACCTACCTTTTGGATATCCATTAACCCTCTCCTCGACCTTAATATTCCAAACACAGATAGCTTCGCCTATGCAGACGATCTTACTGTCCTCATTCACGGAAACTTCCACCTTCAACTACAATTCACTGCCAATATCCTAAACCAACATATCGAACAATGGTTAATCCTAAAAAAGTAACCCATCTCCCTTACTAAATCCAGAATGATACTTTTAAAAGGCTACCTTGACCTCTGCCGCAGTCCTACTATGCATATCTTAGGAACACCCCTAACCTTCTCTGAATCTATCTCCTACCTCGGTATCCATTTAAAAACCCGCCTGAAGATGCATACCCACCTCCAAAAAATCCGTTCAAAAACCAAGTTAATCCTGCATAACATTCACCAATCCTTACCAAAATCAATCCAACTAGCCCCATCTACAAGAAGACTAATCCTGAACAGAATCATTATCCCCATTCTTCGCTACGCTGTTGACTCTTGGTGTCCCCTCACAACCTCACATTCTCGCAGAAACCTAAACCAATCATACGTCTTTACCTGTTATACGTCTCTCGAGCTTTTTGAACTACTTCCAATGCCTCGCTATACACAATATTAAAAATTCCCCCCTTAGAAATCCTCATTACGTGCAAACCCGTAATCTAAAATTCCATCGTCCGATCCACCTCCATAATGAAACACATCCTCAGATACCTACCGCACAATGCCCACTTCCGACCTTAAGACAGGTATCTACAACTTCCCCCTTCACTCCTGGCTAGATTTATGGTCCTACTCCGATACCGGCAGATACACTCACCAAATGTTTCCTACCATTACCGACATCCCCATTCACATACAAAATTCCAGCCGTACAACTATCCAATTCCTAACTGTCATGGAAAATTCCTATCCAAACTACACTCCTTCCACCTAATACCCTCTTCTCTATGTCCTTGTAATCTTGATTCTCCCGAAACCCCACAACATCCACTATACCATTCCCCCGTCCTTACTCTCGTCCGAAACACCTACAAACAAATCATTCGACTCGATCCATTTTCTCCACTACCCGATTTTAAATTCCTGGTCACTATCTTTCCCCTTCCTTTACATGCCTTCCTACAAGAAATTTTGGATACTAAACCTCTTATACCTCCACATTAACCCCTCTAACCTGCGATCAAACACGAAAACAACAAGTTGGTACTGCATCGGACCTCAAAAATACCTCCCCCCCGCCCTGGATCAAGTTTTTGAAGTCACCCGAAGGTAAAAGCGAGTCTAAGGAAATGACCACCGAAAACCGAATGAACTTTAATTTATTTTGTTTTTCTTAAATGTTTATTTCCTTTTTTATCTAACATAGACTGTTCAAGCTAGGATTGGCCAATGGCCTAGGTATAGTTTAAAATAAAGAATATTCATACATACATACATACATACATACATGTAACACTATTTATTTTGCATACTTAGGTCTAATTGTTACATATAGCGCGAAATTCATTAGTCAGAAATTATAAAAATTGTTTTGAATTTGCAAAGCATGTTTGTAATGATCTAATTGTACCGTGAACAACAATTAGACACATTCAAATAAATATTTTGTTAATGAAATTTGCATTATGTCGTTTACTAATTACGGTTTTTAGATAATTCTGATCACGGTGAAGGTTTTTCAAACAATGCAACCAGTCGATATGCACGAATTTACAGTCTTAAGTAGGTTAAGCAAAAAACAATTAAATTGTATCAATTTTTTTAAATGATGTAAAAAAGGTAGATCCTGACGTACAGAGTGATTTTATTTCGATTTTACTTCGTTTTAAGCAGCAGCACACGTTTATGGTATCGGCTGATATCGCAAAAATGTATAGACAAGTAGAAATCTTTCCGGACCAGCGATGTTTTCAAAGAATTTTGTGGAAATTCAATAGATCTGACCTTTTATGTGTGTTAGAGTTAAACACCATCACTTACGGTACTGCATCAGCGTCATTTTTGGCAACTAGATGTCTTGTTCAGTTGTCAAGAAAATATTCCAGCGAATACCCCGAGGCTGCAAGCATAATTGCCAAAGATTTCTATATGGACGACCTTCTAAGTGGCTCTGACAGACTTTCAGATTTGAGTTTACGTTGTGCTGAGATAAATAGGATTCTTATTTCTGGCTGTTTTCCACTTAGGAAGTGGATCAGTAATAACTCTAATGTTTTGAGAGAGTCTAACTTCTCTTTTCATTTCTTCTTAAAATTGACGATAGTGCTAAAACATTAGGCTTCTTATGAAATTATAGTGAAGATATTCTTACATTCAGTATAAATACCTTTTCTTCTTCTTTATGCATTGCTGTGATGATGGGATCTATTCTGTTAGAGATCGCGTAAGTTTTTGATCCTTTAGGGCTTCTATCGGCGTGTGTACTAAAGGTAAAAATTGTTATTAAAAAAATGTAGCGTCGTCAAATTGGTTAGGATAACTCATTGCCAACTTTTATCATTTTTGAGTGGATCTCGTTCTGAGATCAGTTACATATCTTGAGTGAATTGAAAGTTTCTAGAAATTTTAAGTTACCAAGCTCTACTAAAATAGAGTTACATGGGTTTTGCAATTCTTCTGATTCCGCCTATGAAGCTTGTGTGTATATAAGAAGTGCCAATGAAATTGGACAGATTTGTGTGAAACTCATCTGTGCCAAGGGTAAGGTTGTTCCGATCAAAAGTGTTTCTTTACCTAGATTAGAACTGTGTGGAGCTCTTACCCTACCTCGTCTTTTTCAAAACATCTCCGAGTCATTAACTATTTCATTAAATTCTATTTTTCTGTGGTCTGGTTCTACTGTGGTATTAGGTTGGATACGCATTTCCCTAGTCTTCTGAAAACTTTCGTAGCTAACCGTGTTAGTGAAATTATTTCTTTAACTAATTAAAATTGTTTATATCAAATCGGATCAAAACAAAATCCTGTTGACTTGTTGTGAAGAGGAATAAATCCAACTCTTATCTTGTTTTGTCCAATGTGGTGGGAAGGTCCTGAATTTCTTCAGCCAAACATCAATGTTCAACTGCCAGAAAGATTTCATTCTTATTTGTTGGCTTGTAGCTAAATGCCATCATTTCCTTTTGCGAATTTCTCAAACTACAGTCGTTTGAGACGTTGTGTCTCATACATGTTAAGATTTATTCACAATTCTCCGATAATTGCGATTATAAGTTGATCGGTCCATTTTCACTCGTAGAGCTGAATAAAGCAGAGATGTGTTTGTTGACAATCGTACAAAGTATTTCGTTTCAGTCAGAAATAACTAGCTTAAAGACAGGCAAGGTTATTTCCCCTAAAGCGAAATATTACCTTTACAACTTTTTATTGATAGGCTAGGAATTCTTCATGTACGAGGAAGAATATCTAAATCGAATTTTTCAGAGTTAAAAAGCATTCTATTTTACTTCCATCTAGTCATATAGTGTCTAAGTTAATAGCTACATATATTCATAAAAAATCTCTTCATTGTGGTCCGCAGCAAATGTTGTGTCTAATGAGAGAAAAATACTCACCTATATATGGTAGAAATTTGGTAAAAGGTGTCTTTAGGAATCGTGTTTCTTGTTTTCGTTCTCGTCCGTCATCTTTTAATCAACTGATGGCAGATTTGTCTGAACATCGGGTTAACATATTTTTCCTTTTATAAAAACTGGAGTGGACTATGCCGGCCTATTCACGTTAAAGAATCGCAAGGGTCGTGGAACTAAAACTTTTAAAGGTTATGTTGTCTTATTTGTGTGTCTCGTCACTAGGCTATTTATTTCAAACTCATTACTATATTTATCAACCCCTCATTCATGTACGCGTTTTGTCGATTCACAGCGCGTAGAGCAAAACCACTTGCCATTTATTCAGACAATGGTTCCAATTTTCAAGGGGCTTCTAACGAATTTAAAAAGTTGAAAGAGTATTTGAGAAAGGATTCAGATGCTATTGTTGATGAATGCTCAGAGAAAAACGTTATATGGAAATTTATACCTTCCTATACTCCATATTTTGGTGGGCTGTGGGAGTCAGGTGTTAAGTCCATGAAAGCTCATATCAATCGCGTACTACAACACTCTTTATTAACTTACGAAGAATTCAATACTATTCTGGTGCAGATAGAAGGAAAGCTTAACTCACGTCCGGTTACCTCTTTATCAAATCATCTAGACGACCTTAGTTCAATTACACCGGCCCACTTTCTCATCGGTCGCGTTGCTGAGGAAATCATAGACCCAGATTTGACAAATATTAAGGAAAACAGGCTTTCTCTACATCAAAAGTTGCAATACTTAAAGAAACATATATGGAAAAGGGGGGTCATTCGAGTATATTGCCGAACTTCAGCGACGTCAAAATGGAACCAGTGCCATGCAAAAATTAAAATATGTGCAATGGTTCTCGTAAAGGATAAAAGCCTCCAGTCTTTGGGTTGGTTCCTTGAACGTGTCGTCAATCTACACCCAGGATCTGATAGCATTAATCGTGTCATCACAATCAAAACAGCTAAAGGACTTTTGAAGAGTATAAACAGCACTTAAGATTAGTATAATGTGCCGTGAGATAGGTTAAGGGTCCTTTGGGGCTTCTTTTTAAAAAGACTTCCTCCAAAAAACACTTTCATCAAATTTATTTAAACAGTAATTACAATCGTTTGACAAATTTGTACGTTATATTCATTAACGTCTTAGTTTCAAAAATAATCAAAGTTAAATGTTAATAATTAATAATTAAAATTTTGGTAAGTAACTTGAACAACCAACAATGTTAAAGTTGTAAAGCTCGAGACTGACTTACCATCATGGGCTCCTCACGGTATTTATGCAATCTCTGCTCTTACATCACTTGTGGAAAATGCAGATCTCATGTCTGCTATTTCTTGATACAATACAATGTATTACTTTTTAATATTCTTAATTCTGACAATTGGTTTCTTATAGTCTATTGTGACCTGCACCTGCAGTATCATGTTACGTCTGGAATAAGACTTAATACTTTCATTTAAATATACATATATATTAATTTGGGGGATATGCAACTCGTGTAGCTAGTTTTTAGTTTATTGTGTTAGCTTAAACGCATATATTTCGTTTTGTCATTGTTCTTTCATTTGTTGAATGTGTCTCTTCAAGGTGGAAGGCATGCTAGAATTTGGGTTCAAATTCTGTATTTGTGTTCTATAACATACTTTGTATATCTATGTATCAAGTAGTGAGCTAGTAATATGTACAAAAAAAAGATGTCAGTTGTCTTGTTGTTAATCTAATGTAATGTGACATTAGCAGTTTAAAATGAGCATTAAACTCATGTATGTAATCAATTTCATATAAATAGGAGAAACGAATTCAGCAAATTACAGTCCGCTTAGTGTTTTTCATACAGTTAATGAACATTTCAAATCAAGCTTAGTAATCGAAAGAAGGGAAATATAAGGTCCCAAACAGAATTTGAACCTGCATTTTCAGCTATCCGAGCTGACTTATTTACCAATTACTCTACCGGGATGATTTGAAATGATCATTTGGGTTTTGCATAAAAGTCTAAGTTATTATTTCATCTTATTAAATATAATACCTTAGTATTTATCAACTTGCTTTGTGTAATTAATTACCTAATATATATCGATATGATAACGCTGCACGTCGATGTAATTACACTTTCAGTCTCCCGCTGATCACCACCGCTGTGTCTTTTAATATCCTAAAATTTAAATATGCCTCGGCTAGCTCAGTCTAATTCACACAGAGTGCACAACGTTACAATAATCAAATAATTTACCCCCTTTTATTTAATACTTTTCCTACTTTGAATGAGAAAAACGAAATCGACTAATATTTGTATAATGAGAAAGAAAAAAAAATCAAATATACTACACAGCTTAATATGTTTTACTGTATGACAAAATAAGCCCCTGAATCGAATAATAATAATTTTTAAATTGTTTCATCCCCAAAATTATAGCTCCTTTTCCTTATTTTAAAACCAGCAAAAAAGACACTTTTACGTAAATTTTCACGTATATAAAAAATTTTGTTGATTCTTTATATAAAATATTCAGGTATAATAAACATAGTCAATGTTCAAAAATAAAGAGAAAATGCCTTATGCTAGATAGTTCTGACCTGTAGTTTTTCCTGTGGTCTTTCTGGGTCTGCTACTGCGTGTGTGGATCAGTACCCTAATATTACTTTTAGTTAAGTCGCTCCATTCAATGCTTAAAACAATCCTCTGTTTTGTGCTCTTTTGCATAGATTTAAACCAATATTTTTATTCGGATTTCTTCTCAATATTAGCAATTTATATAGTTTCTAACTTTTACCCCGTTTAATCAATAATCTAGTATTTTTTTAGTATTATTGGATTTTCCTGTATTTACGTAATCTCACTTAGATTTATCCCGTCTTACTTAGAGTTACTTGGATTTTCTTAATCTCCCTTAGAGCCTTAAATTATAAATATTTAAAATTAATTAATTAATAAACTTTTACTCACGTTTTGCAGCAAACGGCGAAACTTTTCTCATAAATTTTTCACTATTATTTTTACTTTAATATTTTCTAACACCACTTTTCACAAATATTTAGTTATTTTAATTAATTTTTATATTTAATCGTTGCGTAAATTCTTGACTTAAGTGATGTGGGTTCTGCTTAGTTCAAATGAAGACTGTCTGCTTATCAAATTCGCGTGTTATATAAGCTACGCTTCATCTAAAAATTCATTGGTTATCGGCGCTGTTTGTGCAAAGTTTACGACCAGCCATAGGATGTTTTGAATACTTTTGGGCTTTTACAGGTATACGTCTGATAATAATTCGCCGGAACGATTTCTTGGTCACGTAGGATACCAGTGGATCTCTATTATGTATTTATTTTAGACCGTCTGTTTTGATGTTATTACAGGAATTTCTAATTCGACAGTAGTGAATTTGTACTAACAACAAATTTTTAATTTTAAGGTAAAATATTGTTAAATTAATTAGTAGGCATCCTACAAGGACTTTAATTCTGGATGCACATTAAAATGATAACAAATTTAATCTTGAAATTTTCTGATACTGAAATTTATGCTGAATTTTAATTTTGAAATTTTAATGTATTATGAATATTGATGTAAATAGAGTTAACGTTGATGTTTGTGGTAGGAATGTGTTTGTTTTTTTTTATGAATGAGGATGAAAGTTTTAACTAGGTGAGCAGCCGAGGCGGAAAGAGTAAAGAGGCGATTATGAGAAGAGAATCACAGCAAATCGTAGTGCCCAAAAGCGAGGCTCGAGTTCCAAAGAAAATTTTTGTGATTTTATTCCAGGAAACTGGCGAGGTTTTTGTACCATATATATATATATATATATATATATATATATATATATATATTGATACGATAAAGCCGTACTCGGTGTTATGACGATTTCTATAACTCCACCGCTCTGTGTTCTCAAATCAAATTTAATCTTACTAATTTTATTATTATGCCACGGCTAGCCCTTTTTAATCTACACAGAGTGCACAACGCTACGATGATCAATTTTTCTCTTCTCCACCCCTTTATGATTACCTATTTGTTTGAATTGATAAAGCGAAGTCAATTAATTTCATATAATGAAAAGAAATATTATTTACAATTTTTGAAAAATATTTAAATACACCCTTCAGTCAATCAATATCATATGTATTATTTATCCCAAAATTTATATTCTTTGAATTCAATCTAAAGTCACCAAAAACTATCTTTTTACCAAAGTAACCTGGAACGTTCTAGACCTCTTTATAATATATTACGTAAGTTTAACGTATGCAATGTTTGTTGTTGACTTCATTACAAAATTTATATAAATTGAATAAATTCAGTATTGAAATTTAAATAGAAAAATATCTTAAATTTAAATAGATTTAACCTGCTATATGTTTGTTGGGGTTGTGGATCAACACTCCCTCTTTATTCGTATACCAATGCTCTGCTTAGCTAAACTAATGTTCGAGTACGGTTACCTCTCGTTTTTCAAAAATTACTTCTTGCTTCTTTATTTTATATGCCTTAAATCTCGCAACTCAAAATTGTACCAGAATTTTACCAAAATATAATTGTCGACCCAGATTTGAAATATTATATCGACCCAGATTTGAATTATTCTTCTTGTCGACATATACTTGAATTATTCAGAAATACACCACACATTCGAATTATAATCATCAACGCATTCAAAATGTTATATCATCAACGCATTCGAAATATTCAGAAATGCACTATAGATTCGAATGTTATATCACAGATTCGAATTATCCAGAAATGTACCACCAATTCGAATTATTATATCACAGATTCGAAATGTTATATCTATCCAAATTTGAATTATTGTCATCAACACATTCACAAATTCGAAGCCTTATTATTATAAAAATTTAGTTTAAATAAATTACCCCAAATTCTACTCACGTTAAACGGCAAAAGAAGTCTTCGTAATCGTTGCACTACTATCACTGTAACATACACTTGATATTTTATTAAATATTAAATTACGCGTGACTTTCTGGTTAGCAGTGTCGCAGCTGCGCCCTGCATGAGTTGTAAACTGACCCGTCTTATCCTTGCTCTGTGTTAATATAGGCTCTTCCCACTTACATGTGGGCTGGGTTTTCAAGCAGTTTTGCCAATATCTCAACCAACCAGGTCATTAATATTCCCTGCATTTCGAAGTTGTTTCTGATGTAATTTTTTCGGTTTTCCGTGTAATGGTTTATTCGATACCTTATTGTTCGTTATCTTGGCCATATGTTGTTTTGTGTAGATATCGCCTTTTCAATAATTGAACAAAATAAATGATGTAACTTTAATTCTGCTTTCGTTTATGCGTATTTGAAAACTGCGTTTTCTTATCAAAACGTTTCTTGTTTCCGCGAGTTAAGGTTCGTGGCTTCGAGCGGTCCTTTTTAAAAAGACTTCTTTGGTCCTTAACACATTTATTTGTTTAAACAGATTTGAACATTTACAATTTGAATTAATTTATTCTAAGTCGAAATACATTAATTAATTTGTACAGTGAGTTACCAGTGAACTGCAAGGTTAAAGCTAAACGTCTGATGAACTGACTAGGAGTGGAGCTCCTGGTCCTTATATAACTTTCTCCCCCTCACATTTCTGTGGGAACCTGCGGACGTGATGTCCGCTTACAATTTACAATACTTAGTTGCTATCTTAAAAGCTATTCATAAATACAATGTTGCAGGCTTATTCTGCGTAATCACGGTACGTGACATCCGTCGACCGTCTGTAACCTGACTTTTGCAGTGTCACTTATCCTTGTGCTACTTTGTAGCGTTTCCACTCGTGGGAACTGAAATCATCATAATATAATGTAATAAAATGTTGCAACGACATTGTTGCACTGTCCTAACATTTCTTAATGTTTCCTAATATTTCCTAATATGGATATTAGTATTATATATATAATAGATGGGGGTTACTATAACTCCTCCCAACGTACATTAAAAATTAAGGGTTTTTACCTTTTCTTGATTTTTAATTAAATTCATTTTCGTTTAATCTCATTTAAAATTAATATTTTCTAGTGGTACATTTGTTTGTTTGGGTTTCTTAAATCTAAAACTGTTTTCTTTATTGTTCTTAAATCTAATACATATTTTGTAAGTTACATAAATGATCAATAAAATAGTCAATAAAATCAATATAATTGTCCATACACTAATGTTATCATAGTGCACTTTGGGCGTCTTGATCTCGTTTAATTTTTCTTTGTAATCTTCCATGAGTTTCATGGCGTGGTTTAAGTTGTCTAATTCCAGGTGTTCTAATTGCATTGGTTTTTGAAGGGTTGCTTCATCTTCTTCTTGGTTAATCTTGATTTGCAGATCGGGTAAATTTGCTAGCTTCTTGCTTTGTACTGGATCTTGGTAAACTCTAATTATTTCATTTTTTAATTTTAAATAACAATTTTCCTTAAGGGTGATTAATTTACTTCCGGTTAATGCTAAATTACTTTCGTCTTGATTACAATACATTGTTGCGATTACTTCGGTGGGAAAAATGGCTATCCATTTATTTTCCGTTACTTTCTGAATTTTCATGTTGTTGATTGATACAGGTTTGGCTTCACAATTTTCATAGTGATTGGTAAATTTTAGTAGTTGTACTTCGCAAGGGGTTGTCTTCTTGAATTGTTGTGGTTGTTAATGATTGGCATTAGTATTGATTGGGTGTGACTTCATTACATTTGTCGTTTGTATAACCATATCTTTGTTCATTTAAGGATAGGAATTTGGTTTTTGGAATAATAACTTGGTATGTGCTAGTCATTTTCATTGGAAAAGCAAATAAGTGGTAATAATTGTAATTGTTAATCTCTACTATTGGTATTTCTATTAAAAATGTTATATCGTTATTTTTTACATAGCCTTTAACTGTGGCTATTTTTTCGAATATTAAAATGTTTGATTCTAATACATCGAAAGGTAACTTACTGTTAGTTATAAAAGATTTTATTCTCGATAATTCTTTTAATAAATCTATTGGTTCTATTATACTTGAATGTAGGGTATTTAATTTTGCAAAGGTTACTGCGTTTTCTAATGTTGCTAGGATTTGTTGAATTAACGTTAGCGTTGATATTATCTGGTTATATATCGTATTGAATCTGATTAAATCTCGCATGCCTAACATGGTAGTTCGCATGTTATTTTCTAAGGTTTTTATTCGATTGGCTATCCTATCTTGATTTCTAACTAATTTTCTAAGGGTTTCATTAAATTTGATGATCGTTGATTGTGTTAACGATATTTGATTACTGATTATAGTTTTAATGTCGTTTTGATTTTCTATCAATTGTTGTATCGCGTTGTCATAGCGTTCTGCGTCTTGGTTATCTAAATTTCCGGTAATTGCTTTAATTACGTTTCCTAATCCGTTGATTAGTCCTCGTTTTCTTCTCGTCATTTGTTCTGTAGGTATTAGTCGATTAAATTTGTCTTCGATATTTTTCAAAATACTTTCTGTTATACTGTCGTAGTTCATCATTTCTATTGCGTATTCTTTTCCGAATTTTGTTGTGTCCATTGATTGTTTTAGTCGAAAATAATTATTTTTGATTATTTGAAATTCTTGTTTTAGCTCGGTTAAATCGAATTTTTGTGCAAAGGTCCAATAATCTATAGTGTTTTGCATACTGCCTAATTTTATTGGTAGTATACCGGGGTTGTTCTTTATGTCTTCAATTATAATTTCTGTGTCCGTTCTACCTGGGTGGAGGTTGACGGTAAGGGTGACGATTGTCCATCTGAAAGTACAGGGTGTCTTAAATTTTGAGGTGAACATATTTTGTTATCTTGCCGTCGTCTATCGCGGCTACGTTTTTGTCAGATATTCGTTTTATTTTAAAGGGTCCTAAATTTCTCGGTGCCGTTTTGTGTCTTTTACTTTGGTAATTTTTCTCGAATACGGTTTGTCCTATGGAAAATTTGTTTATGTCTGAGTTTTTATTACGGGTTGCGGTAATTCGCTCTTTATCGTTATCTAATTTGTCCTTTACTTTGTCATAGGTTATTTTTAGTTTCTCCTTGTGGTCTTTAGCGTATTGCTGATAGATTTCTTTGTTATAATGTATATCGTAGGAGTTGCGTGAATCTGAATGTCCTAAGGTTAGTTCTAAGGGTATAAAATTTGTAGTTGAATGAATCGTGTTATTATACGCGCTTAATGCGTATGACATTAAATTGGTTATGTGTTCCTTTATTCTTAATAGTCTGATCTGTTCTAATAGGGTTGAATGTAGTTTCTCAATTAGTCCGTTTGATTCAGGGTGATTTTCTGTTATAAAGTGAATTTTTATTTTGTGTAATTCTAAAGTGTTTTGAATCGTTTCGTTTTTAAATTCGCAACCGTTATCTAATGTTATTGTTTCGGGTGTTCCGTAAAATGTAAAATAGTGTAGAAATCCTTGGGTTACGTCTATACTATTTTTTTAAGTGATTGGTATCGCTTGTCTTATTTTCGTAAATGCGTCCACGATTGTTAGGTAACTTTGTGCTTCTACTACTAGAGTATCTGCATGTAATTTCTGGAAAGGTTTGTCTGGTGTTTTAGTTAACATTAAGGGTATCTTTGGGGGTTTTCTGTCATATTTGGCTTTATCACATAATTCGCACTGGTTAATAAAGTCTGTAGTTAATTCTTTCATGTCCTTGAAATAGTAGCGTCTCATAATTTGTTTTAGGGTCTCGTTTATTCCTCGATGGTTGGTCTTTCCTTCGTGTTGGTTTCTTATTACGTCATTTATTTCGTCAGGGTCGTCTAATGTTATTAATTTTCTTGTGCATCTTATAAGTTCGGGGCCAGAATTGTTAAATAGTTTTACATATATTTCTGAAAATCGTTTATATAAGTTTTCCGTGTTAAAATAAAAGTAAAATCGTTTTTTCTCGGGGGTGTATTCCTTTAATATTTTAATTATCTGTGACTCGTTTTCGTCTTTGGTTATTTGAATTTAGTAAATTTTCTTATTATCCACTTTCGTGTATTTTACAGGGTTGGGGTTGTTTAAAACTTCTGTGATTATAAATTGATTGGGTTTCATGTCAATAGCTTCGTTTAAAATTTTTATTGCGGTTTCCGGTTCGTCATTTTGTGTTGACTGTATGGTTTCCATTTCTTCTGGGTCTTCTCTGACTTCGGTTTCGTCTACGTTTCCTGCTAATGATTCTGTCTCAAGTGCGTTAAGTTGGATTCTACTTAAGGCGTCTGCATTATTGTTGTAAATTCCCTTTTTGTATATGATCTCATAGTCATATTCTTCTAGTCTAATTCTCCATCTTTGTAATTTCGAGTTAGGTTCTTTGAGTTTGCATAGCCATACTAATGGTCTATGATCGGTATATATATAGAATTTCCGTCCGTATAGGTACGGTCTGAAATATTTTGTTGCCCAAATTATGGCTAACAATTCTTTCTTTATCGTACTGTATCGTTGCTCTGTTTCGTTGAGGGTTCTTGATGCGTAACTGATGGGTTTGTCGTTACCTACTGTTCCTTGGCTTAATACTGCGCCTAAGGCTACATTTGATGCGTCTGTTGTTAAAATGAATGGTTTCGAAAAGTCTGGGTATTCTAATACGGGGTGGTTTGTTAAAATGCTTATAATTTTATCTACTGCTTTTATAAATTCTGGGGTATGTACAATTTTGTTTCCCTTCTTTAAACAATTGGTTAGGGGCTTTGTTATTTGAGCATAACCTTTTATAAATTTTCGGTAATATTCGCTAAGGCCTAAAAATCCTTTAATTTCTTTATTCGTTTTGGGTATAGGGTAATTTAATACAGCGTTTGTTTTATCGGGGTTTGGCATCACTCCTTGGGGTGTTATTACGTGTCCTAAAAAGGTTACTTCTTTCTGTAGAAATTCGCTTTTGTCTAGTTGTACCTTAAATTTTGCGGTTCTTAATCTTTCGAACACTTCTCTTAATCTTTCTATGTGTTCCACTAATGATGTTGAATACACTATTATATCGTCTAGGTACACAAGGCATTTTTCGTTGTGTATCCCTCGTAGTATGTTATTCATTACTCGTTGAAAAGTTGCGTGTGCGTTCTTCAGTCCAAATGGCATCCGTTTATACTCGTAGTGTCCTCTAGGCGTGCTAAAGGCTGTTTTCTGTGTATCTCCTTCTTCCATTTCTACTTGATGGTATCCTGATGCTAAGTCTAGCGTCGAAAAATATTGGCATTTGCCTAACTTGTCTAATATTTCTGTGATATTCGGTAACGGGTATTTATCGTCTACCGTTTTTTCATTTAGTTTGCGGTAATCTATTACCATTCGGTATTTCCGTTTTCCTGATGCGTCTGGTTTCTTTGGTATTATTAGTACGGGGCTGCTCCATGGTGAGTTGGAGTGTTGTATTATATCTTGATCTAATAGATCGGTTACTTGTCTGTCAGCTTCTTCCTGACTTGCCTGGGGTAATCTGTATGCTTTGGTGAATAGGGGTTTGTTATCCGTTAGCTCAATGTTGTGTTTAACTGTGTTTGTAAACGTTAGGAGTATTCCTTCGCAATGGAATATATCGCGGTATTCATAGTATAATTTTTGTATTGCTTTTTGTTCTTCGTGATTTATGTCGCGGTTAAATCGGATGTTATTTAAATTTTGTTTTAACATTTCGTCTTTTTCTACGGAGTTATAATTTTCGTTTGGGGATTCATCTATTTCCATTTCGTCAAAGTTTAATTCTTCTACGTTTATCGGGTTTGTTAAAGATATTTCTACGGGGTAATCATTTGAGTTTATTATTGTTGTTGTGGCGTAATTATTTTTGATTTTTACTAATTATTACTAATTCTTATTTTTTTTTCCGTTCGGGGTTCTAATGTATATTTTTCGTCTATTTGGGTATTTTGAAATTTAATGGGGATTCGTCCATACTTGGTTCTTAATAATCGGTTTTTGATATCTATGTTGGCTCCTAGTTTTCTTAGAAGGTCCATTCCTAATAGTCCGTCATATTTGTCATTGAATTCAAACATGCAGAATTTGTGTTTCATCTTTACGTTAAAGGTTTTTGGTAAAGGTATGTTTGCTACGAATTGGTGTATGGTTGTTTGATGGGCGGTTTTAATTTTAAAGGGTTCTCGTTCTACATAGTCTAGATAATGTTTTTTTACTGTTCGCGGGCTTATTAATGTTTTAGAAGATCCGGTATCGATTAGTAATTTAAATTCAGCGTGGGGTATTTCGATATAGGGTAGTACAAGGTGATTCATATTATTTAGATTTATTACGTTAGGTCGTTTATAAAATGGTCCATTTGAAAATTTCAACATGTGTTCTCTTCGTCGTCTTCCTCGTAATTTTCGTGTGATTCTTCGCGTTCATAATGGTTTGATTGATTTTGTTCGTTATTCGTACACGGTTGATTATTATTATTCTGGTCATCTTCATACTCTTCTACTTCCTGATGAAATAGCTCTTCTGCAGTGAAAGTGCGTTTTTGATTAGGGTTTGGTCTTATGTGCGTTATTTTTGTGTTAGGTCTGGTGTTACCAGATGAGGTATCCATTGGTGTAGGTTTGTAATAGTTATTGGGATTATTATTGTTTATCATCGGTGAGTTTCTGTTAAGATTCGCGTTAAATGCTGGTCTTTGTTGATTTATATTTTGGATAAATCTCGGTTGAAATGTGGGTCTTGAAAAGTTCGAGTTAAATGTTGGTTGAAAGGTGGGTTTTGAAAAGTTCGGATAAAATGTTGGTTTTGAGAATTGTTTGTATTGGTTATTAAAGTTTGAATTATTAGAATGTGGATTATTTGTTCGCGTTTGGTTTGTTTGTGCATTGAATTGGTTAAATTTTTGTTGTGGATTTATTTGTCTTGCGGGTTGTATAGTTTTCATTGGCGTATAGCTTTTATTCGCGTTGCGGTTATATAGTCGGTTTCTGTAGTACATTACGTTTTCTTCTTCAATTATCATATTCATTGCTTGTTCTAAGTTTTGGGGATGTTGAGATCAAATTTTATCTAAAAGTCTTTCGGGTAGTGCATTTAGATAGGTATCTAATGCCATCTCGTCGTACATTTTTATTAGTCTCACGTTTGGGTCGGTCTCTTCGATTTTGAGTTTTGTCAAGATTAAACTTCTTACATCTTGGCATCTCATTCCAAATTGATAGGGTGACTGGTTGTGTTCCATTCTCAGTCCGGTTAAATCTCTTATTAAACATTTTAAGTTCCGTTGATCGCAGAAATATGAAATTAATATCCGTTTAAAGCTTTCCCACTCGTCTACGTCCTCTCGACTGGCTATTAACGTTAGTGCCCTTCCAGTTAGTTTACTGGTTATAAGGCGGATAAGCAGAGTGTTTCTGTCGTTATCTCCCGGCTTGTAAAAGGTCTTTAAGAATATTTCGGAAGCCGAAATATAATTACTAAGTAAGCAGGTATCATTTCCATTAAATGGCGGTATCATTTCGAGGTACAGCTTCATTTCATTAGTCATCTTGGCTGGGGTAATATTTGGGAAATTTAAAAAAAAAAGTAAAAAAAAATTTATTTTTTTTTGAAAAAATTTTGGTTTTATTTTGTAGTTTTAGGGTGTTATTTGATGAGTTTTACGCTTGGTATTAGTTTGGTTGAGTTTACTTTTGATTTGCCGATTTTTAATTTTAATTTCTGAAGTTTCAATGGGCTGGGTTATTTTTGTGGTAATTTATTGGGTGTGAATGTTTTGCGTTATTTGCGTCGGTTATTACTTCTCTAATTGTTTATTATGTCGATTTTATTTAGATGCGTATTAATTCTCTCGTTGGTTTATGCGATTGTAAGGTGTCTGTAATGCTTACAATGTTATCTGCTACAGGATGTTGTTAGTCACTTAGTTGCATTTGCGTCTCTATTATAAGTTATATTTAATTTTTGCGTGGGCGTAATTTATTACTCGCAGTGTTTTTATACAATGAAATTTGTGCGATTTACTGAAATGTTTTCACGTTTGAATAAGGTTGTAATTTAAGTTTTAGTACCGTACTTTATTTATTCGTTCTGAGTAGTTTTAGATTGATACTTAAGTAAAGTTTCTGATCGTAATTTTATGCTGGATTTAATTTAACAATGCTAAAAGGTTTCGCGATGTATTTAAATATCTTTTGTCCTGTGATTTATTATTAGATTTTTATGCGTGTTTATTCAAGGTTAGTTTCTATTCACTTTGATGAAGTATGATGAGATATTACGTTCAATTTGAATTCGCGCTTTGTTAATTCTCGTATTAAGATGTGGTTTTTTAATAATAGAATGCGATTTGTCTATTTATGGATGGTATTTGCGTTTGAATCGTAGTGTTAATAGGTTTTGATTTTTTTAATTGCTCGTTTTGCTTTCGCGTTTTTATTCTTGGTGTATTTAAATTATTTCTGTGCGTCAGTTAATTCTTTTATTGGGATTATAAATTTTTATTTCTTGTGTTAGTTGGGATTGTAGAATTAGAAATTCTAAGATTTGTTGCACCAGTTAAGATTGAATTAGAAATTCTAAAAATTTCTTGCGTTAGTTAAGTTTTGATTCAAAAATTCTAAAAATTTTTGTGTCAGTTAAGGTTGTCGAGTTAGAGGTTTTAAAAAATTTTTTCGCGCCAGTTAAGATTTAATTCCACAATTTTAAGAGGTTTGATTTTGTTTTTAAGAATTTTTCTTACGTTAGTTAAAACGTGTTCTAGTCTCTTGCGCTTTGCGACTTTTTTAATAATTGTCTCTAGTTTTTGTTTCAGAATAATTTTTCTCAGTTCTTAGTCTCAAAATTTTTTGTTGTCTCAAGTTTTCGTAAATTTTTCATATATACAAATAAAATAATAATAAAATTTCAATAAAGGCTTGAAGATAATCTCTAGCAATTGCTAAGTCGATTATTTTCAAAAAATGGCATAAAATATTTGTAACAATAGTTAACATATACACAAATAAATTCATAAACTAGCAAATATCAATTGTCTTTGTTAATAATAAAATAAATTTCAATTGGTTTAAGAAAATGAACTTACACTAGTTGCTTGGTTGCTTTCATTGATTTGTTTTCTTTGTTTCTGTTTTTTCTTTTGGGCTTCTTGGATTTGATCTATTCTTGTATCGCCTCCAATTTTTCTTTTGTTGAATTTGAACTATGCTTGTTTCTCCTTTAACTGCTGGACTCGAACGATGCGTGTTTCTTATCCAGTTTTTGTTCTGCCAAAATCGGAATTGAAATTCCCGGACCACCAGTTCCTCGAACTTGCATTCGCTAGTGCCCTTTTGACATCCGTTACGACTGCGCCAGTTAAGGTTCGTGGCTTCGAGCGGTCCTTTTTAAAAAGACTTCTTTGGTCCTTAACACATTTATTTGTTTAAACAGATTTGAACATTTACAATTTGAATTAATTTATTCTAAGTCGAAATACATTAATTAATTTGTACAGTGAGTTACCAGTAAACTGCAAGGTTAAAGCTGAACGTCTGATTAACTGACTAGGAGTGGAGCTCCTGGTCCTTATATAACTTTCTCCCCCTCACATCTCTGTGGGAACCTGCGGACGTAATGTCCGCTTACAATTTACAATACTTAGTTGCTATCTTAAAAGCTATTCATAAATACAATTTTGCAGGCTTATTCTGCGTAATCACGGTACGTGACATTCGTCGAACGTCTGTGACCTGACTTTTGCAGTGTCACTTATCCTTGTGCTACTTTGTAACGTTTCCACTCGTGGGAACTGAAATCATCATAATATAATGTAATAAAATGTTGCAACGACATTGTTGCACTGTCCTAACATTTCTTAATGTTTCCTAATATTTCCTAATATGGATATTAGTATTATATATATAATAGATGGGGGTTACTATAACTCGCGTAGTTGCATAAAGCTTTGTTAGGTTTTATCTCTTATCTTTGTATTTGTTTTATAACTAATTAGAACACTTGTCAATGCGCGTTTAATTACATGTACTATCATTTCTTTGAATACGCGTTCTTATTGTTGAAAGGTATGTTCACTGGCATTACTTAAAATTAATAACGGTCTATATACAGAGTGTTAAATACTTGCTATTTACATAATGTATAAATTACCTATTTTTCTGCTAAATACGCGTTCTGTTATTGTAAGATATGCTTACTTGCATTGTTTAAAGCCAATTATGGTCTATGTACTGGGTGTTAAATTCTTGCTATTTACATAATGTACGAATTACTTAATTTTCGGCTAAATAAATGCAGTTTTCTGATTCCTATTGCAATTTATGGTTACTACATGACTCTTACTGCTCAATACACCCTTTAAACAACCCCTTATCACAACAATATATATATATATATATATATATATATATATATATAATGAATGTATGTTTGTGTCAAATTTATAATGCTATATCTTCTAGAAGTAATCCGAACATATACATACCTAATCCCTTCGTCTCCTAGTTGTTCACGAATTAATTTTAACACTAAATGGCATGAAATACTTGCTAAAGACTACCAAACATATCTAAGATTCCTTATCTCTGAGGTTAAATTCGGATTTCAATAGTATCACAACTGACCATGACAAGATTGAAACTTTGCAAATTTGCGGTTAAATTTCAAACTAGTCTGCTCGCTTTTCCTAAACAATTCTCGTATCTAATTTTACAACTCAGATTTAAAAATAGCTTGTTTGAAATGCTTTAAATTAAAAGAGTGCAACAGCTTTCTCGCTATTAAAAGTAACTAAAAATAATGTGAACTAAACAGGATTGCATAATCTTATCCGAATGAAAATGTGGTGCACTTAAGGTAATTGGATCGAACACTTCTATATTTTTATGCAGCAACTACACTGTACTTAAAAATGAAAAAAATTTTAAAAGAAGAGGAATATTGATCTTGAATTTAATTGAAAGTCCGAGTTGGAAAATAATAATAGGTTCCGTTTGCCCTTAATCTTGTTAGTGAAGTAAGACTAGCTTCCCTTAGTTGATTCGCACTTACTTCACAGTAAGCCTTTTAATTTGTCTATCATAAGGTTCCTAAATTACACTTGTGAAAGCAAGATGAGCCCATCTCAGAGGGAAATGACTATCCAAGCCTAATTATACATGTTCGATGAATACAAACGAGGCGAGGGACACAGATTCAGCTGCCAAAATTAAGATTGGATATGAATGAATTCTAACGAATGGATTTGATGCGATATGATACGCGTCAGTGAAAAGCCGATAACACTGTAATTTTAAGCCAGATTAGGAAAAGCGAGTATATATCAAATTATATTTTAAATCCGATTTAAAACTTAACCCTTTGGCATAATTATAATTATGGTGAGTTATAAATCAATATGTCAGTGGCGTTCTTTTGGTGTCATATTTATTTAAGCACCGTGAATTATGGTTTCAGAGTAGAAGGAACGAATCGGTTATAATTTTAGATCTCTCACCCCCAAATGAAAGAAAATTTATGCGATAGAAAAAGAATATTTAGCAGCGTTATTCAGTATTGTGAAATTAAGGTCTTATATCGAAACCACTCATTTTACGGCGTTCACGGATCACCGTTCGTTACTTTGGTTAAATAGTTTACAAGACCCTAGTAGCAGATTATGTTGTTGGGGTATTAACTTCAATAATACTATTTTAATATCATACGTCGGAATAGCAAGGACAATGCTGTTGGCAATCTTTATCTCGAACCGTTCTGTTACCTGCATGAATACATGCAATGTACTGACCGAACTTCGATACACAAGTTTGACTATATCAGAGTACACGTGCTGAGCACAGAACAATTCCCACTAAAAATTGTATTACCAACATTTTTATAATCTTGTTTGGAAATAAAAAATCGACAATGCAATTCATTGGTTAATTCTCTGATAAACGTTTTTCAACACACGATGGATAGCGACCTGAAGACTATAAATACAAATTCGATTTCTGCAGAAGACAGGCCTTATGCTCACCATAGCTTGGGATTCTCCTCTCCTCTACAGCGCTCAACATAGCCTGTAAAAAACCTTTCCAAAGCGCTTAATCCTAGCGCAGTGCTCACCATAGCCTGCGTCCTGCCTCAAACATTACCCTATTCGCCGCCGTACCTGGAGGCCGTCATTGTAATTCATCAGTCCACAACTAACAAGCTCGTACGAACCCTCAACTCCGTTTCACACTGCACAGACGTCGTTATTGTGATTGCATCCGTCAAGCTCTACCACAGGGACGACATCCCCATAGAGGCATCAATCCCACGACGCCGCCGAAGACTTCAGAAGACACCGAATACTTTCTGAACCCTTTTCTTTTGTATATATTGTAAATAGTAGTTTTTAAGTGCTTATAATTTTCATTTCATAATTGCTTTAACGTAACTTTGACCCACCACTAAAAACAGGAAGATTACCGACGAGACTCGCACACCACCAAAGATGTCTGGACCTCGTCGATCTGTATATATGTCTTAATCTTTACTGTTAAGTTCACACTGGGCCTCTTAAGCAACTTCCGAAGCTTTCTAAGGAAAGCCGAAGCCTTCCGAAGACTTATACACCCCATTAAATGGTGCATACAGTTGACTCCTGTCTCCACAGCCCCCATGAAGCCATCTGAAGCCATCCTAACTTTACATAATTGAATTACGATTTATTTTTACATTATATATGTCGCCCAACGTGTCTGGGCCGTCTTCATAAAAAGATTTTGCAAACAGCGCGCTTGCAAGAACCACCATCAAGCCCGAGACAAAGAGTCAAGCCACCTCTAACGTCCAGCCGGACACCAACCAGCCGCCTCCAACCCAAGAGGTCACTCTACCAACAGTTCTGGGACTGCAACAACCCAGTGGCATACATACTCTGGCACCCTCCTGGAGGATCCCACAGAATTCCTCCAGCAAATGGAAGCGATGAGTGCGGATGTACCGACAACATGTCAGTTAGGGAATGATAGGGAACGTTAGGGACAAATATAGGATAAAATACTTAGATCAGGGAGGACGAATTTGTAAATTTATAGAGCAGGCAAAATAGCAGGATTTACTATTAATAATTTTGGCAATTGCCTTAGAAATTTGAATCCATTTTAAATTAGCTAGCTAGACTTGGATAGTTTTAAGTCGACCCTTCAGGTCGCACTGATAAGCAGAGCTGGTGACTGCTATCCGGTATTACAAATCCCCCCCCCTCTCATTTTTGCTTGTATCTTGTTGATCGGGCACACTCCAAAGTCAACGCTAGGGATACCATTATTTAAACCCTGTTTTTAGTTTTTGTTTCAGTTTGTTAGATTTTTATTTAGATTTTTATTTAAGGTGGATTAATTATGAAGTTAGAATTAATAAGAAGCATGTTTATTTTCGCGTTTAAACCCAATGTAGTACCTCCGGGTGGAGCATTGGGGACGTGGCCGC
This sequence comes from Platerodrilus igneus, assembly GCA_036346225.1. Taxonomy (NCBI): domain Eukaryota; kingdom Metazoa; phylum Arthropoda; class Insecta; order Coleoptera; family Lycidae; genus Platerodrilus; species Platerodrilus igneus. The sequence goes on along the minus strand of JARFIW010001052.1, from coordinate 621,309 downwards.
AAGTATAGCCGCCCTAATTCAAATTACAATGTACTGACAACAACCGCACGATTCCGAGGCCAAGCGGCTACATGGTGGAAACCATATGCCGTGTTCCGGCCCAGCTATGTCGAGTTTTGAAGGTTTTTTTTGGATAAGTACAGCAGTACAACCAGGAACTCGGAAAACAGCACTCCGACCGAGCCACGTCAGACTACAGGCCGGTCGGGCGCAACGAACTGGCACGATTAAACATCGCCGACGATGACCCACTACCAAGGATCCCCGTCACATTCTTGGTAGTCGCAGACCTCGCTGAGGATGTCATCCCGGGCGAACAATGGCTACAGACACGCAGATCACGAGCTAAGCACACAGCCCGTGTCGATCTGCCTAATGTTGTGCAGCGCGCACAAACAGAAAGGAGTACCTACGGACGGATGTCCCAAGAAAAGATGCCCTTTCAATCGCAACAAGCAGCAAGCGACCACAGAAAGGTCCAACGCCGCCACACGACGGTGACGCCCGTCGCCGCCAAACCAACTGCAACCAAGCAGTTCGCAGACAAATTCTTGCCCAGCAGCCTTTGGGAAGAAGTCCCACCAGTGATGAATGGGTCAGCACCGCTTACTGCCGCCACCGGCACCAGCCCATTATCACTGAACATAGAAACAGAAAGCAATACCTACGGATGGATGTCCCAAAAAAAGGTGCCCTTTCAATCGCAACAAGCAGCAAGCGACCACAGAAAGGTCCAACGCCGCCACACGACAGTGACGCCCGTCGCCGCCAAACCAACTGCAACCAAGAAGTTCGCAGACGAATTCTTGCCCAGCAGCCTTTGGAAAGAAGTCCCACCAGTGAAGAATGGGTCAGCACCGCCTACTGCCGCCACCGGCACCAGCCCATTATTACTGAACATAGAGACAGAAAGGAATACCTACGGACGGATGTCCCAAGAAAAGCTGCCCTTTCAATCACAACAAGCAGCAAGCGACCACAGAAAGGTCCAACGCCGCCACACGACGGTGACGCCCGTCGCCGCCAAACCAACTGCTACCAAGCAGTTCGCAGAAGAATTCTTGCCCAGCAGCCTTTGGGAAGAATTCCCACCAGTGATGAATGGGTCAGCACCGCCTACTGCCGCCACCGGCACCCGCCCATTATCACTGAACATAGAAACAGAAAGGAATACCTACGGACGGATATCCCAAGAAAAGAAGCCCTTTCAATCGCAACAAGCAGCAAACGACCGCAGAAGGGTCCAATGCCGCCACACGACGGTGACGCCCGTCGCCGCCAAACCAACTGCAACCAAGCAGTTCGCAAACGAGTTCTTGCCCAACAGCCTTTGGGAAGAATTAACACCAGTGATGAATGGATCAGCACCGCCTACTGCCGCCACCGGCACCAGCCCATTATCACTGAATATAGAAACACGCAGACTACGAGCTAAGCACATAGCCCGTGTCGATCTGCCTAATATCGTGCAGCGCGCACAACCAGAAAGAGACATCTATGGACGGATGTCTCAAGAAAAGGTGCCCTTTCGAACACAAGCAGCTGGCGATCATGGTAAAGCTCGACGCCGCCGCACAAAACGTAAACGTAGACGACGCTACAGGCTCAGATATTTTGACTACAAAGTCCCACCGTCTCTTCGCAACAACATAGCTACGCTACCATCTTCAGCGGGGGGGGGGGGGGAATGTTACCTGCATGAATACATGCAATGTACTGAGTGAACTTCGACACACAAGTTTGACTATATCAGAGTACACGTGCTGAGCACAAAACAATTTCAACTAAAAATTGTATTACCAACATTGTTATAATCTTGTTTGGAAATCAAAAATCGACAATGCAATTCATTGGTTAATTCTCTGATAAACGTTTTTCAACATACGATGGATACCGACCTGAAGACTATAAATACAAATTCGATTTCTGCAGAAGATAGTCCTGATGCTCACCATAGCTTGGGATTCACCTCTCCTCTACAGCGCTCAACATAGCCTGTAAAAAACCTTTCCAAAGCGGCGCTCGCCATAGCCCGCTTAATCCTAGCGCAGTGCTCACCATAGCCTGCGTCCTGCCTCAAACGTTACCCTATCCGCCGCCGTACCTGGAGGCCGTCATCGTAATTCATCAGTCCACAACTAACAAACTCCGTTCCACATTGCACCGCCGTCGTTATTGTAATTGCATCCGTCAAGCTCTACCACAGGGACGACATCCCCGTAGAGGCATCAACCCCACGACGCCGCCGAAGACTTCAGAAGACACCGAATACCTTCTGAACCCTTTTCTTTTGTATATATTGTAAATAGTAGTTTTTAAGTGCTTATAATTTTTATTTCATAATTGCTTTAACGTAACTTTGACCCACCACTAAAAACACGAAGATTACCGAAGAGACCCGAACACCACCGAAGATGTCTGTACCTCGCCGACCTGTATATATGTCTTAATCTTCACTGTTAAGTTCACACTGGGCCTCTTAAGCAACTTCCGAAGCTTCCCGAAGAAAGCCGAAGCCTTCCGAAGACTTATACACCCCATTAAGTGGTGCATACAGTTGACTCCTGGCTCCACAGCCCACATGAAGTCATCTGAAGCCATCCTAACTATTAATTCATTTAATTTCACATTTATTATTTTGTAAATTTGGAACTTATACTGATTTTTCTTATGTTTATTAAACAATGAACTATGCCAAGCCTACTTGCTTACAGACGCCGCCCCCTTTAAACGATAACAGTTCCGGCAATAGAGAACATAAATCTTATTAGTAATGTTAATATGTTTTTATACGTAACTTGAAAAAATTCTGAAATAGAGAAAGGCGAAGTTCTGGATCTGCAGGGCCAACCTAAAAATATAGACACTGAGTTAAAATACGATGGTGTAAGAAAATAATATAAAATGTGCGAGAATATCCAGTTAAATTTAATCGCTCAAAAGTAATTGGCGGTAAATTATATAAAATGTAACAGCTACATTTTCCAATTTGATGGATGAAATAAAAATTGGAATAAAGTAGTTCAAAAATTAAAACATAGAGATATTTTAAAACAATTTCACTACCAAGCTATACCCGGTCATTTAAGCATTTTTAAAACCTATGAACGCAAGTTACGTTTTGGACCTTGAGAGCAGCCTTTGTAAAAAGTCTTCGTCCAAAACTTCTTGTAACAAATTTTATTTAAACATTATTTACAATTGGAATTCTACAAAACTATATAAAATTACTCTAAGTCGAAATTACTGCTAAATGAATTTAATTTGGGTGAGTAGCCTGAACAACCAATAATGTAAAAGCTGTAAGGTTCAAGACTGACTGACTGGTTTGGAACTCCCGGGTTATTTATGTTGTCCCTGACCCTCACATTTTCGTGGGAACTACAGAGCTCATGTCTGCTTATTTCTTTATTAATTTATACAATACAAAGTAATAATCTTAATTCTAATAATTGCGGTTTTATAACCGTCTGTGACCTGCACCTGAAGTATCACTTACGTCTGGAATACAGTGTATTCCCATCCGTTCTCACAACTTGCTTGTGAACTTTCAGTAACCTTTTCTTTACTTATCCTTGAATTACAATGTTGCATTTAACTTAAGTTTCTTAATAATTTCTATTTAATTATACATATATTGATTTGGGGGATATGTAACTCGCATAGCTCAGAAATATTTATGGTCAATGCTGCGTGCTGATGTTGCTCAGTACTTAAATCATTGTAAAAATGGAATTGCTCATAAGCCTGAACAGAAACTTCCAGTTAGAAAAAGTCAGGACAACTAATTGTATCAAAACCCTGTCAAATGATTGAGATAGATTTAGTAGGTCCTTTACCAAGGACTACCGAAAGTTACACTTTTATTTTAGCAGTAATAATTTTTACAAAATTTCCATTATTTTCCCCCTTAAGACAGACTACGGCCCCCGTAATAGCCCAAAACAGACAAAAATTAAGAAAAAAGTATCGTAGAGTGTGTTCGGTTCTGTGATTACCTAATTTTAAATATTAATAAAAAGTATTTGCTTATAATTCATCGCATAAATAAGGTATATACCCCTCTTTAACTGCCTCGAACTAAATTTTAAATTCATTTTTAAAATATATATAAACAAAAATTAAAAAACAATTCATAATGAACCGTTTTCAGTGTTTTACTTTCCAAAATTTTTAAATGTTAATAGAAAACAATTATGTACTTACATTGTCAAAGCAATAAAAAGAGACCGTCCATAGGCTGAAATGAATTTATGCCGTAGGCGCTCCCGGAGTATATACTAATGTCACGCTCTAAATTAGTTAGTTGAAAAAAGCTTTGTAGACAGTCCATGTTAATATTAATTTCTAAATGCCCAAACCATAACAGTCATCGTCATAAGCAGCCTTCGACGGTTGGAGCGAAGCATGTTCAATCTCGACACCGGAACATCTCTGATTGTGCGATGAGTAATCTGAAAAATTCAGACCCAATGCTTACCGAAAGAAACCACCAAATCGCCGTACAGAAGAATCAGCAATCCCCTTAAAAGTAACTTAGTACCGATTACGGTAGATGATTATGTTTTTCTATTTCGCTAATGCTTTGGTTAGTCCGCTATCTAACATTTCATCAGACGTATTACCTCATATAACTAACTGCTGTGTGCGTGTATGTTTGTGTGGTGTTTTGTTCTGGGGGTTTGGGTGTTATGTCTTTGTGTATGTGTGTGTGTTGTGTGTGTATCTCTGTGTGTGTGTGTTTATTTGTGTTAATATTGAGTGTGCTCCCACAGCCCCAGACCATTAGCAACCTGAAATCGGGAGCCAAAAGTTGAGCACTACTGTACGTGCTCTGACCATCGGCAGCCGGCAACGGGCAACGCGCGCTCCAAGACGTGTTGTGTGTTTTGCTTTGGGCATTTGTGTGTTTTTCCAGTGTATAAATGTGTTTGTGTGTTGTGTGTTTTTTGTTTTGGGCGTTTGTGCATTGTGTTTTTGCGTGTGCGCGCGCGTGTGTTTCTGGTATACTAATGTTTTTGGGTGTGCTGTACTATTTTTTTTTTGCCTCCACTCGTTGGATACAAGTGAAGCTTTACTTGTTCGCGGCTAAGTCTGGGAATTACCCCAAGGGTCGCAATGAGAAAGGGCGTGGGGATGGTTTAAACTCTACAATAAGCTAACATAAAAAGAAAAAGGGGGATTGAGCGCCACTGTATCTATATGGATGATAACACAAGAAACTCTATACTCCTATGAGAAGATACAGAAACTCATGGGATATAAGCACCATAAAAAACTTACAACTTAATGAACTATCTGGAGCATACTTACAACATCTTCAATCTCGATGATCCTGAAAGAAAAAGTACACAACAAATTCTCTATTAAAAGACACTGTTGGTGCTTTTTAATAAAAAAGCATACTAATAATTACAAGTGGGTAATCTTGAGATTACCACACCAAAGATATTTAAATCAAAAATGAATACCTAGAACAAATCAATCGTAGCATAACTGTGTTTTTAAATTACTTCAGCCTTCGTCTAATTTCATTATTCAAAAAACTTATTTTCTTTAAAAAAAATTTAGTAAACTTAATTGTGCATGGAATAAAAAACTTGAGTCCAAAAATGAAATTTAATATAGTTTCTCTCTTTTCGTTTTTTTTCAAATATGATTACAAAAACGAAATAATAAAATTGAATTCTTTATAAATCTGTCTTGACATAACAAGACCTTAATTTTAATAATATTTTATAACAAAATTTCTGATACCAAATGGACAGATCTGTTTATTGGTTTACATGTATTTCACATCAGTTTAATTTATTTCATTAAAAAAATTTTAAATCACGTGCAGCTAACTTGGAACAATAACATTTCAACTTATTCAAGTATAATGACCTTATTAAAATTTGACATCTGTAATGAACTTTTTTAAAAAACAGAAAATGGACTTTAGAATCACAATATTTTAACACATGGATGCTCCGCGTGTCTACCAAAATTATTTTAATAGTATTTCTTAACAATTATATTCCACGTTGTTCTTCGTGCACAAAATTTAGTATAATTAAACAATCTTCGATTACAATTTTATGTGAGCACTTTCAAAGTCTCACAAACATAACAAAAGAAAGGTTTAATACCTGTTTTTAATGAAGCTGTTACCCCTAGTTATCGAACAGCGATGCACATTTTCTGGAATCCGCTTACTAACTTGTAGCAACAAAAACTCGAACAAAAGCTGTAATTTCTTAATAAACGAACATTGTCCCAATCTCTTTATATGTATTTCTAGTTACTTCATGCGCTAAGGAAATAAAGATATTTTATATTAGTATTAAATTACTTGAATAATGCGATCTCACCGTTAACAAATACCGACTCGAACCATTTCAAAAAGAAGCGTGATCAAGTGCCTTGCCGGAGTCACAGGAATTAATCTTCCGTGTCCCAAGACAACCAGCCCTCCTGTCTCTATCTCGGCACGCCTATTCTGAGGCCCCACTTATGAAAAGCTTGGGAGCCCATCTGTATACGATGCAGTCTGGACTACATTCTCAAATACAAATGGCTGACTTCGTTATTCGTACCGTACAAGTACGGGACGGCGCATCTGCTTTACGCGTCACCTCGTGACCGTGTTCACGCAAGCGCTATCCTAATTTTAACGACTGAAAGGATATAATCCGCCTGTAGGTTAGGCAACACAAACGACTAGTTCCCTTTTAAATATGTTTCTTGAGTGTATATTATTATTAAATATCTCTGGGTAAAGCATTTAAGTTAATTAAACGGTCATGATTTCCTGTTCCACTGTGGATTGTTTCTTTCAGATATAACAGTAACAAATACAAGAATTAAATATCACAGATTAAAATTGCACAGATGTGATTCTTCCAAAAATAGTGCTACAGAATATATATTCGTTACAGTGCTCGGCTCTCAGTCTCAGACCATCGGCAGCTGAAAATCCAGAAGTGACAGTTAAGCACTACCGCATGTACTTCTGACCATTGGCAGCCGGAAACTAGAGTTGCTCACACGCGGTCCAAAACGTGTTGAATTGTCTTTACGTATATGTGTGTGTACGTGTATTTCATCACTGGGGTAACTGGATAGACTTCACAAAAATGTTTGTCTCCCTAGTTTCTAAATAAATTCAAATAAACCTCAACCTATATTTAAGCTCTATTAACATTAAATAATCTTAATATACGTACAGATATATTTTCTTTAAAACAACCTAAATTACTTAACCGCACTCTGGCTAAAAGAATTCTAAAAAGTTTTTAAATCTAAAGCATCAACAACGCTATCGCTCCAAAATTCCCATATTAAATTACCTGACATTTATAGATTCTAATTTCTGGAAATGCTGTTAATAACAAACATAGAAAACACTTAAATACCAGCTTTTTCGTAATTCGTTCATTGTTCATTCCAAAATAATGTAAAATCACTAAGTACATATTTTTTAATATTTTAAGATAATAACATCACGCTTAAATTTATCCAATATTCGTTCTGTCGTTAGGTCTTCGTTCAACAAAATAATCACTTCCAGGCTCGATTAACGTTCTATCTCATAGGACACCAACCATGTTTATATTCAAAATTTACACATATACATAAAAAATATAAACATAGTTTATAATTACTCACAATTTAATTCACCTGTTATAAGGTTAAAAATATCTAGAAAATACAAGCTTCCCAATTTTTCGGTATTTTTATTTTTCGTTTTTCAAACAGCTCCCTTGCCCAATACATACAAGATTCCAAATTAATGGAAGGGGGCCACCCCTTTAACTGGCCAAAACAACCATGATTTCACAAACATGAAAATTGGAAATACCTTACGCGAGTTAAGGTTCGGGCCTTGGGAGCTGCATTTTTCAAAACGTTTCCAAAACTTAACAAATTAATTTTAATTGTTACAGAAATTAATGTGGAATTTTAACAAACTGATTTTAACTTTGAATCTAAATAAATTAATTATTTTAACTAATATTGTATCTCGCCTAAGCAAACTGCAATGCTAAAGCTAAATACTTTGACTGACTCACTTGAGTAGCTTGAACAACTAAGTATGGAGTTCGAAGACTGACTGCCGAATCTTTCAGCTCCCGGGCATTTTATATGTTCCTACCCCCTTACATGGATGTGGGAACTTGCAGATCTCATGTCTGCTTTACTCTTAATTCTATACTTTGTTACATTGTTACAATCTTATTTTCTAGGTAATTGCGATATCTTAACCGTCTGTGACCTGCCACCTGCAGTATCACTATCGTCTCGGAAACAAAGTTGCGTATCCGTTTTCATAAACTGTTAATAACCTGTCTGGTTTATCTTGTATTACCTTGTTGCAATTGACTTATGATTTATTTAACAATTTCTAATAATTCCTATTAGATTCTATTATTTAATATATAGGTAAGTTGGGGATACATCAGTATCGGTATATAAAACTCTACAGTCGTTTCCAAATCTGACATTCATATATTTATAATGGAAGGCATAGATCGTGAGCTTGGAAAAACCCAAGATACACATGCCCACGTTTATCGGTTTATTAAAAGAGATTTTTGAATTGTGTAATTCAACCAATATAAGATTTTCGTCGAAAACTGTTAGATTTTTGATTCAGGGTTTGGATATACGAGCTTCGGCACTGTATCTGCCGTCCCAATTTTGAACAAGTTTAACATTACACTGCTTTCGCTTGTTTTCTATTGTTTTTCTAAAAACAACATTATTCATTAACTTGAACTAATTCTTTTCAAATTCATTCTTAGCATGCTTTCGAAGTTCAGTACTGAGGTCAATGTAGTACTTTATCATCGGCTCTGTTTACATTTAAGAACTCTATGAATGATTTTTAATTTAAGCCCATTTAACAATGCTTGCTTCAGATTCCTGCAGTGGATCACATATTTACATTTAGAATTCAACGTGGCCATTAATTTTGTATTTTAAGTTTTTTCCACAGGTAATCCTCCAGTTTTTGGGTCAATGTGCTCTGGGCAGAAAAGGATATCTTTATGTTGCTCATGGATATGCTCGGGATACTCCGAAATAACCTCCAAGATACAACCTTCTAGAGCATCATCCGGAATTGACGTAACATCGAGATCAGTGTGAGTCCATTCAAAGTCTCCATACGGAAGCGGTTGACTCATGGCCCACCCGTACTGGTTGTTTATATCGAAATACATTAAATATACATCAGGTTTGGATGAATCATAAGTGGGTTTATATTTATTGTTAGCGGACGCACGTCGTTCTGAACACGCTTGACTAAGCCCTCCACGTATACCTCTCTCTCAATGAACAAGAGATGATCAATATCCGTTAATAACTCAAATACCTGACCTGTATGCTTCATCATTGCGTTCCACGTGTAACCTGGTAGCGTGTAATAATGGGCGGCGTCAAGTCTGTAATTGGAATGACAACTTGAACGGAATTGTTCAAAAACTTCAGCAGTTTCTAAGTATTAATCTGAATATTGACCCAAGTTTTGAATATTAAATGCTGTCCATACTCGTTTAAGCATGTTCATACTGTTTATTCGAGATTGCCTTATCTTCTAATGTAATATAAAATTGCTGCTGCCTAGGTAAGCAGTATTGTTAAACTTTGCAAAAGCAGCAATGAAATAATGAATATACACCTTTTCGAGTCAATAATTGAAGCAATTCGCCACTAAAATGTGGGCATTGACTTTTTAACAGAGGATAATTGTGCAAATATGAGGCAAGTGTGTCTAAGGAGGAGCTCATGAAGCGGAAACTATCAATGAATCGAAAATTTAGTGAATGATATGTATTTTTCTTTATTTACCGGTAGCACATCTACACGGCCTTCTAAATTAATAGCAATATCTTTGATGATTAAATGACTATTATAGCCGCTTAAGTTGTGGAAAATGATGAGAATTGTTCGAGAGTCCTGATGATTTAAATTACAACCCGAATGTGCTGGTCCTCTATAGTTATCAGTTGGTATAAAATGATCATGATCACGAACCTTTATGTCTTCGACACTAAATGGCAGCGTGTTGCAGCTATGTAGTGTTAACGGAGTCATATCATATGGACACATAAAAACGGTTTCAACATCTTCTGCAAACTGTTGTAGTTCCTTTAGAAACCAATTTATTCAGTCTTGACCACGATATGACCGATAAAACGATAAGGAGTTATCGTACTCGCATTTGACATAATACCCTACTCTACACGGTATATGTTCTTTGAACGTCTCCTGCAGGCTTTAAACGACATTCTAAATCTGCAGATTGTTAGGTTCTTTTTTTTCGTGGCAGCCACGTTGGGCGCCAAAATCTCTGTTACGTTTTTTTTTCGTGGCAGCCACGTTGGGCGCCAAATTTATGCTACGTAACACCAAGAAAGTCAAAGAAAGGACCGGGCTCAATCGGAGAGTAGGGGGGGTTGTAGAAAGCAGACTGACATATAATGTATGCGGCAGTAAGGAGTTAGTCACAGTCCTGCAATAAAAAAAATTAGAATAGCAAACCTGCAATAAAAAAAGATTAGTTCTGCAAACCTGAAATAAAGAAAAAGCATAGCAGCAATGCATAGTCTAAGTTATTCAGTACTTGGTAGAATGTAAAAAAAAACTGTTTAGATAATCTATATAATATAACAACGGTAAAAGCAATACAAAAATTTTTAGTACAAAGTGAGGTAATATTGGGGAGTAGCAGAAACGTTTCCTCACACACCAATTAAACATAAATCAGACAAAATATTAACAAAAGATAAATAGATAAGACACAATTGATATGAGTAATTCAGCAGTATTGATTTTTTTTTCTTTCTTTTTTTTTCTTAATCGCAGGCAAGTCTATTGTAAAAGGTATCAGAACGACGAGGATATGGCATAACAACGGATAGATATTTAAAGTAATAATAAGTAGGAAATAGTTCAACTTAGAAAAAGTCCTTCAGGAACGCTTCCTTGCATTTGAAGTGTGGGATTCACGAGGTCCTACACTAGCGAAGCACTTCGCCCTTTACTGGGAGGGTGTTGATGGAACTTATCACACGTTATCCTAATCACACCTACCTATTTCACTGGTGTTAGCAACAGACATTATCACGCGACGGAACTATGTAGCATTGATAAATTTCTTGTTACTTCTATTTCCTGAGGCAATAATTTCGAAATATGTTGTAGCACTAGTTTAATTTCAACTGGGACCAAATGTTTATTATCTTCATAAACATCCCAAAAAGCAGTGAGAAACTTCAACCGATACCTTTGTAAACCGGTAATCTGCTATATTTCGCATACACGAAACTTGCACAAGCAAAGATCGGTTGTAGATTCTTTGGGTTAGAAAATTCAGAAACTACAGTATCCACAGTATTTGGATAATCCAAAGTATGAACTACTCACATAAAAAAAGGACAACGCCACAAAAACACAATTAGTCAAAGCCACAAGGAAACAGTATTTTTCACGTAATTAATAGGAACGAAGAACAAAACACAAACTACAACTTTCAAAGCAAACAGGACACAGTATTATCAACGTAAACAATATATAGGAACGAAGAACAAACGACAACTCCTCTCTCTAATCTGTTTATATGAACTCGTTGTTACCATAAACTCTTGTCGACTCTTATCTCCAGTTCGATAATAACATAAGGAACTAAATTTATATGAATGCAGCCATCATATCTACTAATTAATCACGAGCCGCTTATCACTTTCGACAAGCTGGAAAGTAATTTATTAATGAAAATCAATCTTCCAATTAATACACGTTTAAAGTAATACACACGAGTTAAATTGCATATAATTCTGAAAACTATGCGAAAGTATTTACTTTATACAAACCGCGATCCCAAAGAAACGATGTATTTTTAAGTACGTTAACAGAAAGGAAGCGTAAAATGTTACGCTATAAAAAATGCCCGTTACAAGATATAACGACTGGAACTTTAACCTAGTTTCTAAAATTTCTAAAACGGATGATTTTATTTTCTTCTGTAGACAGCTGAAGTTTTCTCAGTTGTTTCATTTTACAATTATTCATATGTTTGATTAATTTTTCTCTGAAATAAAGTAGTAAAGACAACGATCACAAAAATGTTTCCTATTTTTCTTAACACTAAGTTGAGAAGACACTAGCCGACTCAAATCCTTGATCCATACATAATGGGAATTAAATGGTTTGATTACATCATAACTATCAAAATCTTTACCGTAGTACTGGTTATGAACGATTAAGAGGTTAACATGTTTGTTTTCTATTATCTGATATGGACCAGGCAACTATTGTAAATTTTTGATTGTTTAGTTAAAGAGTGTATACATTTATAGATATATCGTTCTGAGATTCAAAATAAGGAATTATGTTTACACTCTGAGGGAACTGTATTCCTTTTAGATTTTATATGAATGAATAATGAGGATAATTAGAAAGCCCTTGAGGATCACGAGCGACAGGGTAAAGTGCAGATACATAGACCATGCAAAACACGCCTGATCATTATTCCTTACGTTAATACATGCATGTTTACATTGTATTTAAGGTGGCAGCTTGATATATGATGATTCCCGCATGGGGTTATGCTTATTTATACTAAAACCTAAATCATAAATACTTTTCAATTTTCAGCCACTGTCGAATTCCGGGAAGTCTTCTATTTCCGTCGTTATTGGTTTTGTATCAAACCATTTGTTCAGATCCGTATTCCTGAATATTGCTACATTAGGTGTTGTAAAATATTTATATTCTCGGTTAACTTGAGAACCAGATGTAAGCTCAAACTCACCACAGAAAGATGTGTTCACCTTCATAGCATCTGTTTGCTCGAGTGTAGTATGAATTCTTCTCTTGAAAATACTCTTGCAATCTGCTAAAAGGTCTTTACATTTTTATATTTCAGATTACTAGTTATACCGGTATGAATACGTCCTTTGAAGGCAGAAAGCGAGTCCTCACAATGCACTCGATGGACAGCGGTCTCCTTTTGTTTTCATCCCCCGCTCCTCTCTTTTGTGCAACTTTCAATTGGGTACGCAAGGTTTTAATATTAGCTAATGATGCCAGTAACTGCTGTTTTCACCAATATACTTTGCATGCTTTATAGCATCGTGTAATCTATGCATTCAAACCCTACATAATCGTAGCCCTTCTTCAACCTGTTCAATGCTATGATGGTGCTGCACCAACCCAAGGAGGGCTGCAAGAAATGATTTATCTTGACAACTCAACGTTCTGCAACAAGTAACACACGATCAACTTTTAGACACGTAATAAAGACTGCTGTATGTTTTAAAGATGCACCTGCCTATGGCAAGGCTGAACACGAACTAACGCTCAGCTCGCCAGCAGCGGTTTATATACCCACTGGCAAACCGGGGGCAGGGAAAATCTAAAGATAAAAATAGTTATATACTCAGATATTGAACCGGTTATCACTTCTATAGTAACTTCTAGAATATTTACCAAATAATCAACTTGGACTTTGCACCTGTTTTCTTGCAGGTGCAAGTGTGTAACAAGTTTATTTTCTAGCAATATTTTCACAAATATCTAATTTAATTAATTTATAGAAGTCAATTTAAATATAATATCTCTACACAATCTACGTGATAAATATTACATATTGTTGAATACAATATAAGCTTTCGAATTGAGAGCATAAAATTATAAATTAAGCGGTGACAGAAAATGCCATTTGTTAGCGTCACTGGAAGGACTCCCTTCTTTTGATGATTGTAAAAATCGTAACTGTTGTCAGACGGCAACATACGTCAATAGGACACTTCCACCTGAGCTGTTGCTAGAGAAGGTCAATTGTTCTTTAAATAAAAGGACATGGCGTTGCAGGCCACATGTTGGAAGCACCGAAAGATTAAGGTCGATTTTCAAGATAAAATCGTTTCGACTAAACCTATTATATGTCCACACTTGGCATGTATTAGTTCGTATAAGACTGGACGTTAAATTGTTCTGATTGGCTTTAGGATAGCAGTAAGTATTACCGAGTTTTAAAGCCCTTATTAATTTAATATTTGCAGTGCAACTTACTGTAATTTAAGAAATTTATAAAATTTATTTAGTAATCAATGGAAAATTTATTGACAACTATTTGAAATCTTGTAGGAATAGTAAAACATATTTCAAATTTTACTTTATATGGTAGTCAATCTGGCGTGGTTCATTTGTTCGATGCAAACGTTCTTAATGTTGTTAGATATTCAGTATCCAGTTATTAGATTGTGTGGTATTGAAGATTCCTAACCTGTAAATGCTGAAATAAGAAGATTTTAATTTATTGATTATCATTCCGGGTATGGTCCTAATACCTTGCAAGTATTCTTCTGATGGATTAACATCTGGTATGTAATTAGTGTTTTTTTATTACGTCAGCTGTAATTTTTGGCATAACAGACAAATAAGTTTTGTTTGTTCACGTGGAAATTGCCTAGTTCATTATGTAAATGACAAACAAGTTATTTTTAAACTTTGGTGAAAGGAATCTATAAAGCTTCACTTTTAATCTTTGTATTAGTATTAACAAAAAATGGTAGATGGAGATATAAAGATAGACAAGGTTAACTTTCAGAATGAGCAAAAATTAAAGCTATTTTAGAGAACTAAATTGTTTCATTTTGCTTTTCATTAATTAATATTGGAATATTTTACCATTTAATGTGAAGTCTATGTAGTACTACCAAGACCAAATAAAGTTGTAATATAAATTTAATTAATCCAAAAACTCAAATTTAAACATTTTCAAGAATAAATTCTTGCTAGACTGTACTAATGTAAAAACTATATTATTCTATTTTTGAGAGATGCTGATTATTACCAAGTACAATATGTACATATTTTTCATTATCATAATTTAGTCAAATTTTTAAAGATGATGTTTTGTAAATAATTTTAAACTGCAACTTAAAGATTTTCATTTTGGTCAAGACTATGATTATTAGTTGGAATGAATGAGGTTTGATTCTTATTAATTATGAATTTTTGAAATGAATGCACAAACTGTGTTAGCCTTATTTTAATCTGTTTACAGGTGTAGCAGTGCATCTTTAAAGGTCAATATCGAGCCATAAGGTAAGAAAACTTTAGGGATTGGGTTCTCGTAATATTTTTTGTATAGCGGTATTTGAGTATAGGTTTCCGCATTCGTCTTATACAAAACACACAAGCTGGGTCTTATTAGTATACAAAAATTCGGTGGCGCCATATTCACTATTTTTGGTCGCAGTCCAATCCCGACCCAAAGCTCATGTTCTACTTAGAGCAAATCGCTCGACTAGCCGCTTAGCCTTTGGAGGTTTCCTCATCTACGAGCCATTTTCCACCGAAGCTAACCGTGGGCTCTTTACATCTACAGGAAATTCTCGTCATCTATCCTTGTGTCTTTCAGCTGGTCATATAGGAGTAAAGAAATCAACCCCCTTAGTAAGGCAAAACGTTATAAGTGTAGATCAACATACTTTGGACCCGCGCATTTTTTTTTATATATTTGCACGGAAATGTCTAGAACATCTACTTCAAGTTCAATAATTACTAAAATCAAAACAAAAGAAAATGATGAGAATCCAAGGGACGAATACATTTACTCCATCTAGCAGTTGAGCTACTCTACAATATTAGCAAAACATAAATTGATAGTCTTCTGAACACTTTTTATCAATCTAATTCTGATTTGTAGATTCCTACAGAGTATCTGGCGACAACGAACTTTGCCATTAGAGCGCCCGCTCTCTGATATAGTTCAAACAACGCAAATCATAAAATAGCTTAATATTATTACAATATCATAAAACTGGACTCAACTACTATCCTCATCTAAATCATCTTCAGTACATAAATGGATGCCAGAGTGTAACTCTGACTCCCAGCAGGTGGGGTTGGGCCTGTCTGACAGCAGAGTCGTCGTAATAAGCCACCAATTCGTTGTCCGACTTTGTAGAAAGTAACCCAGCTAGGTCGGCTTATCCTTGAACTATCAAACCTGCGTAGTTGCATAAAAAGTAGTCCAATATACCCATTTCATCCCTTCTTTTAAAATTTTACTTACCTGGCTAATCCAAAAGCAATCTAACTGAATGGGAGTGTATTCGGTTTCAAATACTGTCGCTTCCGACACTTAACATTCAAAGATGGAATTAAAATAGTTGATTTCCACATAAAACAATGAATAAATTAAAACGTTATATAAACTACAAATGCATACGTCGCAACTCATCATACTAACTCTGAAAGACTTGTCAAGAAAAAATTATAAAGTTTATGTACAAATATATCTCTTTAGATACCACTAAAAGCTTATATTATAAATTCAAATCCTAACTAGCAAAGTTTAGCATACTTTATACGCATATCCTAAATATTTAACATTAACCACTATGCAACCTATTAAACAAATTCTTTCATGATTAGGATTTTGAATGAGGCTATTTACCAATTTTGTTATTCTATTCCCACATATCAAATTGTATAATTTTCTACTAAAAATCCGAATACCAAAGTATTTATAATTTGAAATCTTAAAAACTAGGTTAGATAGAATTATTTGGATTACAAATATGCATGAACCTGACCTTTTTGAACCATATATCAAATTTCAGAAATTTCGTTAAAAATTTTTTTCCAAGTCCGAATGCTTAAGGCACATTATCATTTTTTATTTTTCGACATACGACCATAAAATTCTGTATATAGATAAAGGACATCAAATATTGACAGGGGTGTGGTTTCCGTTAGTGTAGATTTTTGATTTATTTTCACGATATCTTTCTGTTTTCGTGATAATCACCTTTTATAAATTTTAAAATACAGCAAAAAAATCCTTGTTAAAAATCTAACAGCCTTCAACGAAAATCTTGTACTGGTTGAATTACACAATTCAGAAATCTATTTTAATAAACCTATATACATGGGCATGGGCCTCTTGGACTTATCCAAGCTGACAATCTATGACTTCCATTATAAATATATGAGTGTCAGATTTGGAAACGACTGTAGTGTTTTATATACCGATACCGATAACCTTATCTATAAAATAATAATCCATGATCCCTATGAAACTATGAGGCTGGACTGTCACCAATATCTTGGTACTTCGGACTATTCGCAAGATAGCAACTACAAAATTTCTGTAGTAAATTAATAAGTACTGGAAATGATGCAAGACCAGAACAATGGACGGATTATGATCGATTTATCGGGCTGAGATCCAAAATGTATGCGACTAAGGTTTTCAAAACATCTGAAAAGGAGGAGGCTGAACGATTGCGTATAGAAGAAGATACTTCTATGCCGCCAACGGCCCTCTCTAATTTCGGTGTAACTAAAACAGTTGAGGGAATTAAAAAATCTGTCATAAAAAACCACATTACATTTGAGGACTTTGCTCGTTGTGTAGATGAGCATAGAGAAAGGTTCATTTCAAAAATTTGATCCACTCTTCTTCATACAATCATTCAGAGTAAAATAGCATTAAGTCCACACGACCATAAAAGATAGTTAATACCAGGATCATACAGAACGTTACCCATAGGTCATTGTTCCATAGATGGCATAGAAATTGAGGAGGCAGTTTAAATTATAATAAATGACTCTAATATGCTTGTAGTATGTAAGTGTAAATATGTTCATGTAGTAAATAAGTTTAAATATAAAAATAGAATGTGAATTTGTATGCAATGAGTGTAAAGCTATGTTTTTATGTTAATTGAATCGGTACCTCTAATCCTACTGTAAATGTACTATTATTTGTTAATGTAGTATACAAGTATGTTACTCTAGAAAATGTTGACTTAGATATAAGCAAGCAATCGATGTTTATGTTAATTCAGATAAATTGATATCCATATAAGCAATATTACAAATATGTATGTTATAGTATACAAGATAAATTAATGTAAGTTCAATGTGTAATAAAACATTTTTATGAACCTTTATTTTTATTTAAAGTTTGATTGGTAATGAAAATAATTAAAATAAATCCACAATTACTAATACTAGAGATGTGCGCACTGGAAGTAAAGACTTAACATAGTGCAGAGGTCACATAAGAAGATGTGATTGAGAGATTAAGCTTTTAAAGAATATGTGGAACTTATAGAAAAAGGACTTTCAGATAAGTGAATAGTTAATCAAAAGGAGTAACTAAGAAGGGATTAAATTAAAGGAGTTAAAAGTAGGGTTATTAAAAAAAGTGATTTATGTAGAGTCGCCTGAGGGGAATGACTTTTGTATCTGGCAAAAATGGTCCTTTGAACTTTAGAATTCCAATGTTAAATCCTATAAGAAAACATGTTTTTTTGCGCCAGAAGTAATCTTGTTTATCTACTCTTATCGCAACCGAAGACACTTAAACAGTGGACATTCTCAAAATGCTACTAAGAGGTCGGTACCTTTTAGAGGTTTAAAGTAACTATCGACTTTTCAAAGCGAAATATAAATAACAACCGCGTTTTGAATATTATTTGAAAGCGCCTCTTGCTTGACAAAATGGGAACGAGGTAGTTCTTAGAGCAAACAAAGCACACCTCATCAAAGAAAATCTTTTTGTTTCTATCATTAATCAACTTTTCCCAAGAAGTAAATTAGTTGAATGGAAGTTCGCTTGTAAATGAAGAAAGTGGGCATTGATAACTGAATTACAGACAATCTTATTACAACTTTTTGACATAAACCACATTTTTATTTAAAGTAGAGCTTAGTAATCAGTGTAACTGTATTAGCAACCGACTCAATTAGACGTGGATATGAATATTAACATCTATTGCTTTCTATTTGTGCACAAGACAGCCTTCTAAGTTAATGATAATAGCGAGTGATACGGTGACAATGTAATTTGGATTCTGTTTCAGCACGTTCTTGGGTCCAAAGCAAAATTCGCAATTCAAATACTTTTGTTTTAAATTTAGAAAGCGTGGTCTTCGTTGACGCAGTAAGCAGCAGCAGTACGAGGGGCTGAATTTCTTTATAAGGGTGCGGAATACAAAGTAACGTGTGGAAGGAATTGTCAAGTAGTCAACGGTCAACTACGGATTTATACTTGATTGCCACGAGGGAATCTCGAGGGTTAACAAAATCACAGCTTAAAAGGGCTTGTTGGAAATTTTTTGTAGTTTTATATAAAACCCTCTGATGAATTTTGCATATATCAATTTCGATGACAGACCGCACCAGTTGGACTTGTCGTACCCTGTCGTATTCAATTAGGTGAAATGAATTTATGGCAGTTGTATGCTAATTTAAAGAGAGAGACCCACTTAGCACGCGGAGTTTGGCGTGTCACATTTAATAGGATGTGTTAGAAATTTAAGTGCATGTGATATAAAACAATTGGCGCCTACGTTCTTATAACTTGTTCATCGATTCAGTAACGGACGAAGAATAGTCGGAAATAGTTTTTAAAGTCGTCATCTACAACAAGATATTTTTCAGAAAACCAATTTTCAGTTTTAAAGGAATATTTATAAAGAAAACTATTAAAAAAATTTATTTTATTTGACCATTGATTATTGTTAATGTAAAAACACAATATACTCTTTTATTGAACTTGAAAAAGTTTAGAAAAATTGGAGTTTTTGGCATAAATTGTTTATATTTTCAGCATATTATTAACATTTGTCAAGAACACTCATTACAACTTTTCAAATGGGAGTCATGCTTTTGTTACTCTAATCCCTAAAGTACACTAACTGAATTTAATAACTTGCAATCAAATAGGAATTTTATTATCTATCTTCTGTAAGGCATTCTAAATGTTTACAGTTGCCCAACTGGTTAATTATTTATACGTTCGGAATATTTCACTATCAATTAGAGTTAATTAAAGGATTCAGTTGTGAGAATACACTGCTTGAAGTGATTGATAATACCTATTGAGAATTAGATGAGATAATTTAGCAAGATTAATCTTATTAGATTTGAACAAAGCGTTCGATATTATTGATCATGCAACTTTTATAACAGTTCTTCATCAGGTTTAATAATGAATAAAATTCGTAACCATCTCCGTGTACAATACGAGTGTAGTAGAAATACTAATTACATTAATACTAGAAGCAACAAATCAATATTTAAGGTTAGTACAATGTGCCTTACCATAGGGAAAATTAAATTGTACAACATATTGAAAACATCTTTTTTATAATTTTTAATTTTCTGGAATCATCGAAAAGAAGCAGCCACGTGGCCAGAATGAGCAATTCAGCACGTATCAGGAGATATTTCATTACGACTTAGTTTCCGTTAGATGAGTAGCATCTTTAGGATTCAAAAATTTAATTAATATTAATGTCACTATGTAGGCAGTAAAGTGACTATTGAAATTTGGATGACAACTCATCATATAACACAGCGTTGAGGAACTAACAGTAGACGAAGTGTACAAGGAATGTGATTAAATTAAACCAGCAACTGATGCAGAGAACGCTCATCATTGGTCAAACTCAAAAGAATTTTAGAAAAAGTAAATTGTTACCAAATGTGTAATCTCATTGACACAGTACTCATTATTCTGTTTTGTAATCTCTAACATTTCTATATAATCGAAATTTAAACTGTTACTGTGTATATGAAGAATTTTAAAATCTTGGTTGTGATTGAAAGTCTAGTTATGTGTCAGCATGTGATCGACAAATGCTGATTTGGTGCTAGTGTTGGCATTGAGAATCAAATTATTATTGTAGATATATTTTTTATGTGTCAGAAATCTGGTAACAAACTTTCTTCCTGTTTTTTCAATGTAAAAAGACATTCAACTACATTTTGTTCAGTATATGCCTGATTTTCCAATAGCAACATTTGTAAAAACCATATCGATATTATATTTTTGAAAACATTTTTCAGAATAGAGATGTTTCCTCCCCTGTGAAATAATAGAGTTATTGTTTTGTATTGATTTGTATAGGTGAATGAGCTTTTATTATTTTAATAGGAGTTTATTTACAGATACATCTTAGTTTTACTTGTTTTAACTTGTCTTTATATATATATATATATATATATATATATATATATTGTAGTGGTTTTAAAGGGTTAAATTTAGGTATAAACAATGCAATTTCAAACACCCTGTATAGAGGAAACAACCATGATTTACGTGCGAAATTTATTTCATTTAGTTAATTAAAAGTAACAAGTATTACCATATTTTTACAAGTAGGGATTAAAATTTAATAGGTTCGTAAAGAAAATAAATTCTATAAGCCAATGGAAATTATTAAGTAATTTAATTGAGTTTAATTGAAAGGGTTATTGCGTCTAATACGCATAAGAGCATGGAAAATCGATAATACCAAGGCGAAAAGCTTTACTAACAAACAAACACGTCGAATATAAGAAATACCTTGAAACGCAAACTTCTAGAAATGTTATTTTAAAACGTTCGTTAATTAGGCATAGGTGCATGTTTTGAAAGGTCAACTTCTCCTTATTTGTGTAGATAAAAGACAAGATTCGAGGTATATCGTGCAAACGGTCGGACGGTTTGCATGAACGCTAACCAAAAGTTTCCTTAAAGCGCAGAAGGGATGGACAATCAATGATATGCTTCGGAATGAGACAGGCATAATAGCATTTCACTTCGAAACGCACGTATTCAGTCTACGTGGGTTAGATAGCATGCAGACAGTAATATCGATTTTGTACCACTCAAGCGAGGGTAGAAGGAAACATCTAATATGCATAAGAGAAGAATAGAGTTAATATAGGCGGGGTTTTTAAGACGTCACTGAAAGTATCATTGGTCTAAATAGTTAGTTATAAAACAGACAAGCACGGAAAAATTGAATGCGGTTTTTCGGAAAATATCGTACCAACGAGCTAAATTTCGAAGATTTTGAAAACGGTTAAACCAAAATTTGAAGAACGAATTAGTTGAATTAAGTGTTTCGCGTTAGGAGAGTTTGGAGAGGTTACACTCAGAATCGTATAAATACAAGAGAAGAGGTATTAAATTTCTCTTTGACTTCGCTTTTTGACTTCGTTAAGTTGCATTGCTTACTACGTACAGAAATCTACCACGAGCTTGTAAGTATTTAAAATTTATAAATTGAATAGTACAGTGTTGGCCTCATAGTTTGAAACGCGGATAGTGTCGAGTTTAATTTTAACTGAGGTGCAACAGATATTTTAACAAGCTCGTGAAGTAAAGTAAAGTAAAGTAACGTAAATTAAATTATGCAATTATAAAAAAGTGTAATATACTTGAATTTGGATTTGAATGGATCTTGAATGAACAGCATGCAGCACAACTTAGATGGTGTTCATCTATAAATAGCTGGATGCGGCAAGCAGAGCAGAACCACGAGACCGAGGGTGCAGGAATTTAACTTCATCGTCAACGGAGTAGAGATCTTCAAGTTATTCTAGGTAACGCATTAGAATTTGCTGTTTTTTATAAACTATGAAAATTATTGTGATGTGTGAAAGTGAACTTTGATGGTATTTTGCATTGTTTTGCGTATTGAAAATAATACGTATAACTAACCTTGATTATGGTATTGGAATATAAATCTAAAGGTGTATATAAAGCTTATTAACATTCCTCATGAATTAAAAAATTTATTGTTAAGAGTACATGGGGTTTTTTGTGTTTGTAGTAAGAGTATGCAAAGTAAAAAGCATACATTAATAAAATAAACTGGGTTATCATGAGCTCACCATACTCCAGAGTGTACTAATTAGAAATAATTATAAATAAAAAAAAAAGATATTATTCAGGGCCCATTTACTCCTGTTACATTCAATGTGTTTGATATTTCAATTTAAAATCCTGGACTTTACAAAGATGGAATTTATTGAGGTGTAACTTGAGCACCGAAATGTAAATAATCTTGAATTATTATTTGTAAATAGTGGTAAATAAATATTGTATGATTGTTGTATTATTTTGTGGTTTTATTGAGAGTGTGCGTGAACGGTAAAGAGTATGATAGTAAATATAGGTATCCAAGAGGAGGCCCAACTGAGCTAGCCTGGGAACTGTTGAAGAAATCAATTCAAGTGGTGGAGCAGGAATCTGGGTAAGAAATTGTTTTTTGAAAATTTTCCTTTTTGTGAAATGTATGACGATTTTTGGTAAATTAATAAAATGCTCGAATGTTTTTTGAGAAAGTACTGAGCTTATAGGGGATACGCGGCAATTTATGACGCCCAATTTGTGGGGGCTGATTCTAGGGTTACACGGCTATATATATATATATATATATATATATATATATATATATATATTATATATATATATATATATATATATATATATATATATATTATATATATATATACACTGTGTCCGAGATAAGGAGAGCCACTATGGGGATCTTGAAAACGGTATGAGATACAGATTTGGTTAAATGAGTGAAAAGTTGTGTAATCAAAGGCCTAAAGAAATGGCGTTTAGAAATCCCCAAAACAGTTTTTGGTTTTTGAGATGTTTCGAAAAAATTGAATTTTCTTATTTTACATATTATTTTGTTCCGGTGTTAATATGGCACCCAGACCAAAACCGAAGGCACCTCTCACGGCAACTTTTAATGTCCCTTAATTGCGTTTTCGTGTTTTTTCGGCCTTAATCAAAAAAATTCTTATTACGAACCTGTAGTGCATAATTTTTAATTTTAAAGAATAAACAATTAGTTATACCAATTAATAGTTTAGTCATTTAGGTTTTTAGTAATAGTCTACTGGCTGAGTTTATACACTAATTTAATAGAATAAACAACGAACAAATAAAATTAAATTAACGAACACGAACAAAACAACTAAATTTAGAGTATATGTTCGAACAAACTTCCATTATTTTCCAAACATAAATAGCACCTTCTAACTGTCGATTCTAAAACTCTAGTTAACATTTGTGGAGTAATACCAGCAAATGCTTCCAGAACTAACCCCCTTAGGTCTTGTTCTGTAGCAAAATTTTACTGATAAACATGATTCTTAACGAACCCCCGTACAAAGAAATCAAGCGGGGTTACATCGGGTGAACGCGCTGGCCAGGGTGTTTCCCAATGCGTGCTAATCATCTTTTCTGGAAATCTCATTGAAAGGTATTCCCGAACGGCTCTGGAATTATGTGCAGGTGCACCATCCTGCTATATCCAACAGTTGCGAACTGTCGCCAGAGGCATATCATCGAAAGCATCCTCTAAATCGTTTTGCAGCAAATGTAGGTAACGCTCTGATGTTAAGTTACGGTGGTAAATAAACGGCCCTACAATCGTAGTGCCAAATTCCCAGCCCACATATTTAAACCGAAACGGTGTTGATGCCTTGATGTTTTGTTTAAACGTGGATTGGTTTCAGACCAATAATGAACATTTCGTCTGTTGAAAATAACGTTATTCGTAATCATGCTTACATCAGACCATATTATTTGATATGGAAAATTCATATCTTCCTGGCATTTTCTTGTGTACCATTCACATAATAAGCGACGACGTTCTAAATCACCTGGTCTAAGTCCTTGACAAATTCTGTACTTATAGGGATGTAAATTTTGTTTTTGTAAAATACAATGTGCCGTTGATTTTGGTATACTAACGTTTTGTTCAATCCGCCGGACTGATGTTCCAGGATTCTCTGTGACGGCTAACAAAACAATATGTACAGTTTCTTCATTGCTGGTCTTTTTCCGAAAAACTACAGGTTTTTTAAAACTACCATATGCTTTAAGGTTTGCCACTAATTTGCTAAAAGTCCTTTTATTTGGCTGTCTCTTTCGGAATATTTCTGGAAATACATACGCTCTGCAACAAAACAATTTCGGTTAGACGAAATGAAGCATGCCACCATATCAAACTTTTCTTCGTTAGATAACATAATTAATGGAACAAATTACTAATTACTTTACAATAAATTAAGCACCAAAAACTAACGTTACTGTCAATCCAAACACGCCACTAACACATTCATTTGATTTCCAAAGCAAGCTTTTAATTTTTTGGTCTACTGTTAATTTAATTTTATTTGTTCGTTGTTTATTCTATTAAATTAGTGCATAAACTCAGCCAGTAGACTATTACTAAACACCTAAATGACTAAACTATCAATTGGTATAGCTAATGGTTTATTCTTTAAAATTAAAAACTATGTACTATAGGTCCGTAATAGGAATTTTTTTGATTAAGGCCGAAAAAAAACGAAAACGCAATTAAACCATAAAGTGTAATACATCGTTGAATTAGGCATAAAATTACCACTCAAATAATGCAACGAAACAAACAACCATTTATTCATACAAATTAAAATTTTCCATTACCAAGTAAATATTTAAACAGTCGAATATACAGGTTTATAAAATATTACAATCTCAATCATTAACTTTTTTTTAAATTTCATGACGTTAATTTATTTCGACAGTTTTTGTTTTATATGGGTAGATGGGCCCGTCTTGAAACCCTAAATTAACTTTTACTTTGGTCTATGGTGAGCTCAGTATAAACCCAATTACTCTAAATGCCTAAATACATCGTATCTTTGTTTAAAACAACCTTAAAGACCCATTTACTCTTTACATAAAAATTTTTATGTCATTTATTTACACTTTTAAATAATAAATACAAATTGTCCTATACATATACCCTTCAAATGAGTTTTTATGTTCATAAAATACACCCCCAATGTGTCAAATCACTCAAACACAAAATAACAGCACAAAATGTTCAAGCAATAGCAATAGAAATCAATTTCGTTACCTGGAGTAAGCTTTTTCCATCGTCACCTCTGAAGATTTTGTCCAAAAACCTCGTCGTTGTTTCCATACGCCGCTCTGCTATACGTAGATCAAACCCATTTCCACTCGCTGTCCGAACCTCTGCAGACGCCTTCAAAATTTCTACCCAGATAATTGTCCAACCAAACAAATCACCTTTCGTAACTACCAAACACCAAGCATCCTCGTTCCAAACATCTCTCTGCACGCTTATTTTAGTAAATTTTCTCATTAGTTCGTTGAATGTACTTACAGCCTTGTCTACTAAAGAGCACCCACTTGTGCAATTTACACTTTTATGTCACTTTCGACTGACTGTACTAACACCATTTTATAAAATTTTAAACTTGAATGTTACATTAAAAGCTAAGCGAAGTTAAACGGATAAGCGAAGTAAGAGAGCTTTTTACTGGATCTCCTAGTGTATTTATATTTGTCGATACACACTTCTTGTACCCTATTTCAGTTGAAAAGCTCCCCTATCGTAACCGATTCTAAAAATTTTGTACGGAACGGACTTATAAAACCGAGAATTCTCATTCTATCGTCGCTTTAATCCTAAAACCGGTCAACAAAATACAACCGTCGCAAGCTTCGTTGAAAATTTCTAGCATTCTACCAATCACACACATTTCCCCCATTCTTATGTACAGCCTTCCACTATCTTCCCTCGTTTAACAAATATTTGTTGTCTCTTTTACAATCCCACTCAAGCAACATAAAATCGATATTGTGGTTGACCTCCAAACTTGTCGCGTACTTTAAACGAGTGTTTTACCCAACGTGTATAATATGTAATCTTTGCCTGCTTTACGCTATCAATATTCCATCTCAATTTGCTTTCAAGCCACCTGTTGTTTTCGTATCGACCGTTAATTAAATTTTTACAGAATTATATTCCAACGTTTATTTCAGTTCCTTGACCTGTTTATTTATTTGTCTGGCATTTCTATGAAGCAACTGTCCGTTTAAAATCGTGTTTTCCCAGTTGTTTAACTTATAGAAATTTTAGGATTTGTATTTAACGAACGCTTTGTTTAGTTAAATAAAAAATATGCGTTTACATTATTGATTTTATATACCCAAAAGCTCGCTTTATTATCTGATGTACTTGATTTACAACTTTTTAAAATATTAAAGCTAATTATGCGTATCCTTGAGTTTTTACGTACTTCAAAGCTGCTACACGTTATGCAAATTTAACATTCCGATTTATAAATACAACAGTATGCTATTATCCGTCCGTTTTCAATGTCAAAACTAATTAATTTGGCGTGTAAATAAATTATTCCTATTTCTTATATACACGGTCGTTACAAATTTATTTGCTTGACTTATTTATGCCTCTTAACCTATAGTTTCCACGACAATATATATATATATATATATATATATATATATATATATATATATAGCTGGAAACCATCGAGCGCCAGCGTTGGGCCGCATAAATTGCTAAGTAGACTCCCTGGAAAGTCTCCCTAAAATTTGTGTTGTCACAAATGCTCTACATCTACTCTGGAAATCAAGTCCTACCACCTAGACTTGCATTACGTATCACTCTATAATAATACCCTCTGAAGATGCTTTCTAATTCGGACGCCAAAACCTCCAGCCTTTTGCTCAGCTTCCTCGGGGATATTCGTCACGCTGCTCACTTGCTTTCTGAAAATAATACCCCAATATTCAAAAAATAAATAAAATTTGTCTGCCAAAAGTACATGACGCTTTATTGGAGCATTAATTCGCAATTGAAAAATAATAGTCTTACATTCTTTTTACACCTTGGATTTTTAACAAATTTCATCAAGTACTAAATGAAGTCCTTTTAAATAAAATAATTTGGAAATTTATTAATTTACATCGATCATTAAATAAAAGTAACTGGGCTTATCCCTAAACTTTACTTTAAAACCCCAGGTCTATTACGAGCTCATAGTAAAAACTTTTCTGTACCTATGTGCTAACTACTGCACTGAAAAATTACCAAAACCCCTTTTACTTTGTACAAAAAGCCAATATTACACTTTCATTTCATAATACCAAATAATACATAATTAGGTTTTCATACAACCCCTTCTCAAAGTAAAATTGTCAATTGAAAATGTCATAATACAACAAAATCCACAAATATCACCAAATTGTCATAATCACCAACAAAATCACAATATTCAAAAGTTATAAAAGGTTGAATTACCTGGATTAAGCACCACCAGCTCTCTACGTTAAAATTAAACTATTGTTGCATATTATCTATAAGGTGAATGCGGGTAAATCCATCCCCAAACCCATTAATTCAACTTCAAACGACTAGTATACTTACAAGAATTAATTTTTGGAATTAATATTATTTACAGCGTATAAGTAATCTTTAGTGCTTCTCTTCCAAAAGGGATTTTTAAATTGCGTGAATTATTAAATATTTTATCAAAGTTTTTTAAAAGCTTCTGGGATTGTGCATTTACCCTGGCAAAATGGGGTAAGTTGTTATCGTTCGGGTGGGCGGCGTCTGAAAGCATGTAGGCTTGGCTTGATTATTTGTTTAATAGTATAAGTAAAATATAATTATAAGTGAAATCGTTAAATTTGAATGAGTTTAATAGTTTGAAGCAGTTCGGAAGTATTCGGTAATCTTCAGAACTCTTCGAAAGTCGTTATGGTTGCTCGTGAAACCAAAACAAACTTAAACACTTATTGAACGAATGTATATACAGTTAAAGGCGGTATGGAAGTTTTCGGTAGTTTTTGGAGTTCTTTGGAATACTTAGAAATTTCTTATGAGGCCCAGTAAGAACTTGAACAATGATAGTTAGAGGATATTTACAGTTTGAAGAGGTCCAGACGTTTTTGGCGGTCTTCGGGACTCTTCAGAAGGCTTCGTGTTGTACTTGTGGGACAACTTTAAGTACAAAAAATTGTGATATGAAATTACAACTACTAATTTACAATATATACTAGTATAGAGGGTTCAGAAGTCTTCGGTCGTCTTCGCTACTCTTCGGAAGGCTTCGGAATTTATTTGTGCGGCCCAGTAAGAACTTAAACAGTGAGGGTTAGAAATTATTTACAATATTAAGAGGCCCAGACGTCTCCGGTGATCTTCGGTACACTTTGGAACGCGTTGTGGTAGTGGTAGCTTAGGCTTCGTCGAGTGTGTCGTCGTTGAACTTTTCGGGGTTGTCGTCCTAGTTGTTCGCGCCATCTAGTGCCGTAATGATCGCGCATTGAAAATATAAAGAACATAAGTACTAACAGTGGACAGTGTTTTGACAGACTTCGAAGCATACGGTCGTTTTCGAGTTTCGAACTCCGTTTTGTGTAGTGCACACTACCTAATTTGGTAAGTTTATTCACTTCGTCAGTTATGATTTTCCAATGCTAATTTGTACATGTCAATGTTTGTAAGATAATACGCATATTCCTGGCCACACGCCAAAATACTAGTGGTAGAATTGGCAGACACAATCACAATAACGATTTGTCGGTGAAGTACGGAACCGAGCTTAACGTCCATACGTAGTTTGTTTACTATTGATTAATGAGTTATAATGACGTGCCCTAGGTACTGCGCGGACAGCGTCACCGTTGGAGAGTACGCAGGTTATGAAGAGCACTGCGTGTCGACGTATAGCAGGCTATAAAGAGCGCTGCTCGCTGAAGGTTTTGCAAGCTATGGAGCACTGCAAAGTGATCCCTTAGGCTATGGTGAGCACTGACAAATGTCTTCTGGAGAATTTGAAATTATATTTATACACTTCCATTTCCTATTCTTCGTGTGTTGAAAAACGCTAATGATGTCTTTAACCAATGGAATTGTGTATTTCGATTTTAAAATGTAAAAGAATATTCAAATTTAGTTTGACCAATAAGTGTGCTGATTTTTGGGTACCACAAAAAGTTGGAAGTTGAAAGTTGGAAGTTTCTCGCGATTCTTAGTTTGTTCTATTTCCAGCTCGTGTACTTTGATATAGTCAACTGCATGTCACAGACCATATCTCATAACAATCCACATCTTATAAGAAAAGCGCGCGACCACAACACCCGTATATATAGCTTAACGCGGCTCGCCCCTTTTACGATGACCATAACCCCAACATTGGCTGCACATCAACCTACCAGCATCAAAAATAGTATAAAACCAGCTGCATGTTATCGTTCGGGTATTCTCAGTCCAGACTTCGTAGAGTAAGCAACGCGCTGCTCTGCGAATTAGAAACCTTTCGTTTAAGTAAAGTGCTTCGATAAAAAAAACGTGTTCCGACCAGTAAAAATAATAACTAGCGACGACAACCATTAGGTGTACACAGGAGTACACACCAATAAAATGGAACCTCCATTACCGACGTTAACAAACAACAACATCACGATCACCAACACAAACAAGGAGAACAGACAACAACGAACACGAGCAACGATACAAATATCAGATCAAGAAGACTTGGAGACACAAACAACGAAAACAGCACGACCAACATCTGAACTAGAAATGGACGTAACAGTAAGCAAACGACAACGGACGACACCTACAGCACAAAACGCACCTACAACAAGCTATGCCGCTGCTGCAACAGCTACACGACCATCGACGTCTGCAAGACCTCCCACCACCAGGACGACAATCACAGGTAACGTACAATCAAATACAAGCACTGAACGCATACACCCAATTTTTATCGACACCTTCCCGAACTTTATTTCGCACGCCAAGAACATTAACCAACTAACGAAAAAGAACACAGACATTAGAGCTTACGGACTAGGCGCACGTATTTACCCTACAGACGTCAACGAATACAGGCTGATACAAGAATATTTAAAGACACACACGATTGAATACTTCACGTACACCTTAAAATCAGAAAGAGAACTTAAAGTAGTAATTAAAGGACTTGCCAACTACATCACAGACACTGACTTAAGGACGAACTCACAGACAGGGGCTACCCTGTAACATACGTAACTAAACTACAAGCCAAAACAAGACATACTGCAACACATTTTTTGTCACGTTAAAAAATCAAAAAATCTCACTCTCAATATACGACATAGACACTTTACTATACTGCACACGGATAAAAGCGACAGTATACGAGACACCACAGACAATCGCCCAGTGCTATTCCTGCCAGCGCTTTGGGCACTCAAGCTTGAACTGTGGCTACACGCCACGGTGTGGCAGGTCGCACAGACCATCCGACTGTAGGAAAAGCCCTGAGGACGCCCCAACATGCGCAAATTGCAACGGACGACACCCCGCAAACTACCGAAACTGTACAGCATATAAAGACACACTACGTAAAAAGAACATGACAGCACCGACGCCATCAGCACCAAAACTAAAAATACCTACAACCACTGACTCCGACACTGACGCACAAGAAGGTTGGACAAAAACAAAACAAGGACGACACACACAACCTCAACCTACAACTACACCATCTGTTCCTAAAACACAAAATAAACCCGAACCAGAACCTGAACTTCCAATTAAAACACCATCCAATCCACCCACCTCACGCTTCTTTAAAACACAGACATCTTCGGACGACAGCAGTTCAGAAGACGAACACACCACAAAAAGGAAGACAAGAAGAACGAGACACAAAAAACACAACAAACAACACAAACAAGACTTTCTTAAAACACAACCTACAGAAACCGCACCAGAAACAACTACACAAAACACCACCTCACGTAAACACAAGAATAAAAACCAACTACAACACCAACACCAAACACATTAACACAAAGCACATCTATACCCACACCAACTACATCTACACACACAGAAAAAACAACACCATCACTCACCAAAATTCTACACAAAGTACTCCACTGGTTACCACGACTAATCTCAGTCTACACGGCTGGAGAATCCATACTCACACTGTGCCTCACCGCTATCCCCGACATCCTATCACAGACCGATGACTAATACGACTAACACAAGACACGACATCACAATCCTCTCCTGGAACGCAAACGGTGTCACGAACAAAATGACAGAACTTAGCCACTTTTTACGACATCACGACATAGACATTGCGCTCCTAGGAGAGACAAACTAACAACACTCAAACGACTAAACGTCTTGGGATACCAGACATACAGAACTGACTGTCAACTACTACCAGACAAAACGCCCACGGAGGAGTCGCCACACTAGTACATAAACGTATCATACACAAAGCACTCGACACACTACATACAAACATGGATGCAAACGGAATACAAATCAAAACAGACAACACACTACTGAACATCTACTCAATTTACAATAGCCCCTCCAGAGGACCACTAGATGCACATGACATCGACATCCTACTAAACGGAAACACACCCACACTAATATCAGGCCACTTCAACGCAAAACACGAAACTTGGGGCTCGACTACACGTAACCAAAACGGACAAATACTACATGAACACGCAACTAACAACAATTACGAAGTAATTGGACCAGATGAACCTACGCGCTTCCCGCCCAACCCCAACCACCCTCCAGAAATCCTAGACATTTCCATCATCAAAAACATTCCTTACCCTATATCCAGTGAGGTTATTCAGGACCTTAGTTCCGATCACCTCCCTATCCTAATCACACTAAACACAACACCCACAGAACAAACAGACGCACAACAAAAACATACTCTGACAAAAACAAATTTAACGAATACCTACAAAGACGAATACCCACAGACAGACGCCCCATACAGACGACTGACGACATAGAGACAGCGGTCACTGAGGTTACGACAATCATACAGGACGCCAAAAAATACAGCACCATCACAAAACACATCAAACAAAACATCAAACAACTACCCACACACGTACATGACGCAATACGCGAAAAACGACGCCTTGTAAAACGCTACCAACTAACAAGAGACCCCTCAGTAAAGACACAACTTAACACACAACAGAGACTTGTAAAACAGATACTTGACCAACACTACACAGACGCATGGACGTCACACGTACAACAAACACCCGACAAACACGGATATTTGTACAAACTAAACAAAGCACTCAAAACACGCAACAAACCTACTATCACACCCCTACACAACACTCACGGCATTTCCCTATACGGCTCCCAGGAACGTGCAGAGGAATTCGCACGCACACTACAAGACACTTTCACACCCAACCCAATAACTAACCACAAATTCACAAACGTAATCGAACAAACAGTCAAACACATACTACAACACACACAAATCACAAACACACCCAACACAATACCAATTTTTACAAACAAAGAGGTAGCCAAGACAATACTAGCACAAAACAAAAACAAAGCACCCGGACCAGACAACATAACAAACAACGACTTACAAAACATCAGCAGGTCGACACTAAACTACATCACCGACATATACAATGGAATCACAAGACAACTACACTACCCCACACAGTAGTAATGATTTCTAAACCACACAAGACACGAACCGACCCACACAACTACCGACCAATTTCACTACTCAACACCATGGCCAAAGTTTTCGACAGACTACTGCTGCCGCACCTACAACAACACCTACACGTCCGAAACGAACAATTCGGTTTCAGACAAAACCACAGCACCACATAACAAATCATTAAAGTTATTGACACAATTGCCGAAAACTACAACAAAGCAAACACCACAGCAGCAGTAGCCATAGACATCAAGAACGCATTTGACAAGGTATGGCACGAAGGCTTACTATACAAACTAGCAATACAACATCAAATACCAATACACTTTTTGAAACTGTTGCACAACTACCTGAACGGAAGACAACTCCAAGTAAGAGTAGAAGACACCACCTCATCCACCACTGACATCACAGCCAGAGCTCCGCAAGGAGGTTGTCTCTCCGCGGAGCTCTTTAACGCCTACATACACGACCACGAACAACATGTACACTATACGCTGACGATACACTGTACATGACCCACGCCCCACAACAAACAGCGGCCATCAAAAGACTGCAACAGCAACTTGACGAACTACCAGACTGGTTTGACAAATGGAGAATGGCACTTAACGAGACGAAAACTGAAGCGATCCTTTGCTCCAGACATAAACCAAAATCCAACAACTCACTTACACTAAGACACCACAAACTAGACTGGAAACAGACAATTAAGTATTTAGGAGTTTACATAGACACACAACTACTTTTTAACCAACACCTCACACACACACTAAACAAAGCCAGACAAATCAAGGGACTCCTACACCCAGTACTCACTCATCACAGCAAAATCCCACTTAACATACGACTCACCAAATATAAGCAGTACATACGTCCAATAATAACATACGCCTCCAAAGCATGGTACACTTACTTTAGCCAAACCAACATCACGCGAACAGAATCACTACAAAACCCTACACTCAGACTCATAACAGGAGCTCCTTGGTTCATACGCAACGAAAACATAAGACACGACCTCCACATGAACACACTTACACACTACATTAAAACACTAGCAGCCAACACATACGACACCGTCGCACAGGGGCATAGCTTCGACACAAGGGACAAGACAGGCCTGTAAGAAGCGACCACGACGTATCTTGGATAATGTCTGAGAAGTAAACAAAAACAAGAAGAAACACCAACATCGCCAACACAAATCACTCACACCTACAGGAAGAACAAACAGAAGACGAAAGAACCATGCTTAAACAACCATAATAATAAAAAAAAGAAAATGTATATATGTACACTACTTTATCTCGCATTTTATGTATTTTCTGTATTCTCTGTACTTATTTAGACCTATATTGTACTCCCACTATTTTAACATTAAAAAAAAATATAAAAAAATAAAAAAAAATTAAAAAAAAATGTATATATGTACACTACTTTATCTCGCATTTTTTGTATTTTCTGTATTCTCTGTACTTATTTATACCTATATTGTACTCACACTATTTTTAACATCTATAATCATCTTTTATAATCATTTTATAACATACTTCTCATAGCTTGTAATATACTCACACAAACACAAAACACACCACACACACCTACACATAAAAATAATTATACCAATATCAACGATAACCACATCCAATCAGTTAAAATAAACCCTCACAAACAAATACAACATAAAACACGAACACAACACACGCATCAGTAAAAACTCAAAGTTAACACTGATCATCGTTGACTCTGAGAGAGTCGCACCAGACCAAACACATCGTTCGGGTGGGCTGCTTCTGAAAGCATGTAGGCTTGGCTTGATTATTCGTTTTACAAGCAAAAATAAATATAAACTTTATAAATACATAAAATAAAAGTGAAATTGAATGATTTTAGTATTTGAGCAGTTCGGAAGTCTTCGATAATCTCAGAAGTCTTCGGTAGGCTTCATGGTTGCTTGTGGAACCATAAATAAACTTAAACACTGATTAATTGAATGTATGTACATTTTAACGGGTTGTATAAGTCTTCGGCTTTCTTCGGAATGCTTGGGAAGTTGCTTATGAGACCCAGTGCAAACTTGAACAACGATGATTAGGAGATATGTACAGGTTGAAGAGGTCCAGACATCTTCGGTGGTCTTTGGATCTCTTCGAAAAGCTTCGTGTTTTAATTGTGGGTCAACATTACATTACAAAGAATTATGAAATGAATTTATATGAACTTAAAAACTACTAATTTACAATATATAGAAGTATAGAGGGTTCAGAAGGTCTTCGGTTGTCTTCGACATTTTCCGGAATGCTTCGGAAGTTGCTTATAAGGCCCAGTGTAAACTTGAACAACGATGATTAGCAGATATGTACAGGTTGAAGAGGTCCAGACATCTTCGGATCTTTTCGGAAAGCTTCGTGTTTTAATTGTGGGTCAACATTACGTTACAAAGAATTATGAAATGGATTTATATGAACTTAAAAACTACTAATTTACGATATATATACAAGTATAGAGGGTTCAGAAGGTCTTCGGTTGTCTTCTGAACTTTTCGGCAGGCTTCGTGGTCGTGGTGCCTCTACGGGGATCGTCCTGGTGGTAGAGTTTGACAGATGCAATCACAATAACGACTTGTCGGTGAAGTATGGAACGGAGCACGCTGCTAGCAACTTCTGTAGCCTTGGCCGCTAGCCCTACTAAGATTATAATAATAAATATTTAAAATACTTATTTTAAAATTCTAATAAATTATACTGTATCATATTACTACGAAGTCTTTGCAAACGCTTGAATTAGGATAATATTACGCTCTGAATAAGCAGCTTAGAATATATTGTTGGTTCTTGCATGCTCCATAAGGATACAATTTCCAAGACGCATTTACAAAGTGAATCAGATAACATTCTGTTTAGTTCCAACCTTAACATAATTTTCTAAAGCTTATATAATATCCAAGTGTATGAGATTCCTCTATACCAACAATTTTCTAGGAATGACAATGAATAACAATATTACCTCATTCCTTTTTCAGGCAAAAGAGTCCTGAAAAATTGGTTATTCAACCAAGAAAACCTTTTGTAATACAGTAAAGTAGTTTTTATTAAAATATAAGCAGAATTTGTTTATAGTAAGAGACACCGTCGGGACAACTTTGTCTTCTCCTTAATATGACACAGGTGGCTTTAAAGAAGACGCCAACTTTAACTCTCCGAGTATCATGAAAGTGAATAAGGACGCAAGAGACGGCGCAATTATGTTTTGTGTTTAAATGATTGCAGTGAGACTTACCAGAGACGTTTATTTTGCAAACTTTCAGGTTTGAGTTAAACTTACTGCAGATGTAATTGTAATTGATAATATGTTCTCTTTAATTATTTGTCAAAGTTGTAAAGTTTCTGAAGTTTAGTGTAGATATCTTTACCGATCAAATGTTTGAGAAAGTTTTGAGCGTATATTTAGAAACTTTTCCTTCCTTACATTCTTATTCCATAAAGATTACAAGAGAAGCGTGTGCACGACCATGTGTGTAGCTGCGAGAAGAATCAGTTTAAACGCAACAAAGTATGCGTGAAACTTTTTGATGTATTTAGTTCAAGAAATACGTTTTGTTTGAGAAAGTTTGGTGCGCAATATTTTAAGGGAAATACGATGAGTATTCGTCACTAAGTGAAAGGTGCTACTCAGAACATGCATAAAAAGCGGTAAATACATGTTGAATTGTATAAGAGAATACTTGAGGCAGAAGAGATGTACTTTGTATAAGCCGAGGAAAGAGAAACATATCATACAGGGTGTTTCTAAATATCATGTACATACGAAAAGGTGTAGTTCTTTGGCTTATTTTAAGACTAAAAATTAATAGCAAACGCTTCCTTACTGCTCTACAGGGTGTTGAAAAAAAGTACACCAACTGTTGAAAGTGACCTCTTCCAACCCTTATATATAC
Source organism: Platerodrilus igneus (assembly GCA_036346225.1). Lineage (NCBI taxonomy): Eukaryota > Metazoa > Arthropoda > Insecta > Coleoptera > Lycidae > Platerodrilus > Platerodrilus igneus. The sequence goes on along the minus strand of JARFIW010001052.1, from coordinate 584,216 downwards.
TTCCACTCTTCTCCTCATAGATGCTCGTACTCTATCAAACACTTCCGGAGTATTTCTTACGGTTTTAAATGCTTCCATTATTCGATTTAGTAATATATCAACGGTATTCATTAAAGTTGTATACACTAGAGATTTCTTATGTCTCCATAAGAAAATATCTAGACTTTTTAAGTCAGGGGATCTGGGAGACTGACTGAGGCCCATTCAGTCATATCTACTTGTTCTCATACACTTCATTTAAATACTCCCGCGACAAACTATAAAAATGTGCTAGGGCGTCAACGTGCATATGCCACATATGATTTTTCAGCAAAAGATATGTCTTTGAGTCTTAAAGGCAATTCGTGTTGCAAAAAATGCTTGTATGAGTGACCAGTAAATCGACCAGACAAAAAGAAAATACCAATCAAATGATCCCCAATTATGCTAGCATACATTTAATGAGAACTGCTCTTGAAAATGCATCCCTACAGTTCCATGTGAATCTGCTTCAGCCCATATGTGATTGTTGTGAAAAATTGTAATCGAATTCCTTGAAAAATTTGATTCGTCGGTAAAAAAGATTTTACATTAAAAATTGGGGTTTACTGCTAACCTATTACGGTACTGCTGGCAGAAATTAATCCTTAAACGGAAATCTCTAAGGAGAGCCTGCACCCTTTGAATGTGGTAAGGGAATATCAGAGAATCACGCAGCATACCACAAGTAACATGATGACCAATATCTAAAGGTAGATTATCACAACCATTTGACATTCGCAATGATATAAGCATTACAGTGTAGCCTATATTGTAAATTTTAGTTTATCATCATTAGGTCTTCAGTCCTGTAACTGGTTAGACGCATACTTCCATTGTTTCCTATTCTGAGCTAATCTACCATTTCCATGAAATTCCCACATCCTACATCTTTCACTATACGTGTGCAATAGTCTAATCTAGGTTTACCTCACATTTTTATTTATCCGATTTCACGGATATTCAATGGTATCCCAAGCAACCCGAGGCTACCAAGATTCCTCAATGTATAGATATTTGCCGAATTAATAGTTTTTTTTAATTAATCCTTTCGCACAATCAACTTTTGTTGAGAATGTTGCAAAACCAGTACTCTTTGTAATTTACAATAAGCATAAGGTTTAAGTGTAATTATTTTTTTCATCCTTAGGTTTTTTTATCTTGGAACTGGTTGGACGCGTACCTCCATTGATTTCTATTTTGTACTAAAGTGCACATCTCCCTGAAACTCTCACAGCCTACATCTTTCACTATCTGTGTGCAATAGTCTAACCTAGGTCTACCTCTACCTCTCCTTTTTCCTACCTTTGCTTTTAATATATTCCGGACTATTCCCTCAGGTCTTAGTATGTGTTCTATCATCATATTTATTCTGTTATTTACTGTTTTCTATACATTCCTTCTTTTTCTACTATTTCTAGAACCTCTTTGTTCTTAACTTTGTGTGTCTATGATATCTTTACCATACGTCTGAAGCACTACATTTCGAAAGCTACTATCGTTTTCCTGTTCGCTTTACCTACTATCTTACTTTCACAGCTGTACAGCGCTGTATTCTACACATATGCTTTCAGCAATCTCTTTCTTATTTTTGTTTCTTGTATTTGAACATAGTAGTTGCTTTTTCTTGTTAAAAGCAGCACGGCCTTGTGCTAATCTTTGTTTTATATCTTTTGCACTTTTCCATCTTACGTTATTTGACTTCCTAGGTAGCAGAAATCTCTAACCTATTGTAAGTTTTCGTTTCCTATTTGTATTATACTAGCAGTAGGCATTGTCAAGTAGCGCTTAAAAAAATCACGTTTCCATTGTAATTAACGGCATTAAATACTTCCTGGTTGCATTTTATAGTTCCATTTCCAATCAATCTTAATGTAGTGATATTAGTTTGCTAAGTGCATTTATTTTTAATTGACTAAAATCAGCAGTTGCTCTTGTATCAGAATTATTCATATCAAAAACGGTTTAATTTTTGTAATATTCTAAACAATAATTATGCTTCATAATTATTCAAAGTTCTTTGTTCCATATTACATGTCGTAAAATGAATTAAAGAATTAATCTTTACTCGAAAGTTACATGTTACTTGACGTTATAATGAATGGTTCGAATGTTACAGGTTGTTTTTGGCTTTAAGAAAATCATTTCAAACAATACAATTATTTGCATTAGTAATTTAATGCAAAGTCCTTGATGTTATCACTGGTTGATAAGTCGAAGAATACAATCAATTTCGTGCCTTATTTGTTGGTAATCGTTAATGAAATTGGAGGTCATTCCTTAAAAATGTTGCCTAGTGGATTTTTGTTTTGAGTGGTGTATTCCGTATAATCGTGATTGTTATTGGATTTGAGCGATCTGACTAGAGCGTGTTAATTGTTAATTGGTCATTTTTGAATGTTCTAATTCGGGTTTCGGTAACCAGCCAACCTGGTGCGATCGTGGATGGTCGGTGGGACATTTGAAAGTTCGTTGTTGGACAAGACGGTCGTAGTAGAAACGTGGTTTCAGGTATTTTTAAAAGCTGTGTTTGAGCTTTCCCAATTTGGGATTTTTATACTTGCAACTTTTACACGAGTTTCCGTTTGGTGTATGAAGACATCGTCTGGCGTGTGGTTTAGCCGTTGGAAACTTGGACCACCCGTTTATTGGGGATTTTACGAATCTACTTTGACCGCCATTTTTGGCAGCGACTAGAGGCCGTTATAAAAAACCTTTTCTGCAGAATTATTATAACGCTCACACTTCTCTGATCATTGCTTCAATCCAGAAAGGGTAAATAAATCAAAATAATTAATTAATTTATTAATCACGAAATTTTCAATACAGTGTTTACCTTCCTAATAATTAATTTGTGTAAGTTGCACTACAGAACTATGGCTGTTGATTTTTTTATATATGTTTTTTATTAACAACAAAAAATTTTAATAATAACACAAAAGGGTGTTGCATCCAAACTTAGTCAGTTGTTTTAGCAAATTGTTTTCGTAGGTTTCGACCTTCGGGAAAAGATTTCAAGTTCAGGTCGCAATTATAAGTAACCTTACAATTGGAGTCTGTGCGTGCAGCCTGGTGGTGTCTACAAAATTCAACGCTCTCGTTGTATATTGATTGCTTGCAATTCCATTCTGTGCATCCGTATCCACCGAAGTATATTCAGGTCGCCAAGCTGAGCAGATCCTTTAGGCAAAGTAAGGTATATTATGTAATTATAAATAGTCTTGGATCATCTTGATAAGATTGTTTTACTGTGTTGCATTTTACAATATGTATAAATGCGTATGTTGAATGTAAATTCTCTAGGTACTTTATAAGAAACAAGTTCAGGCGTACACCAGCTGGTTATTATTAGATAAGGTAAGAATTTAACAAATTTGTTTTCTCCTAATGTTATACTGATTAAATATATATTCGTTAAACCTGTAAGTGTTGTAAAACTTTTCTTGCGTCAACCCACTAACTTACCCCCCTTTTGTGTAGAGTTTTGTGTGGCCTCATATGAGCTAGTCGAGGGCACAATTTGGCACAATTTATAATGGTAACTACTAAGATTATCACCTCCCAGTTATTATTATATTGAAGGCAACTTATAAATGAAAAGTAGCCGTAACACGAATTCATTTTCGTCTTATATACTAAAATACTAAATACCTCATTTTTTCCATTCAATTCTAGATCATGTTCCCGAAGATTGGTCACGGATGATGCAATAATTATTTTGATTTCACGTTTTAATGAGCTACTAGCATACATCGATTGGGGTCGTAAAATCTTTCATTCTTTGTTAATTAACGAAACGGGCCGCTGTTATCTCTCTCTCTCTCTCTCTCTCTCTCTCTCTCTCTCTCTCTCTCTCTCTCTCTCTCTAGAGCTATTAATCTCGTTAGTTCGGTTTTATGGCTTTTCCGATAGTAATGCTTTCTCAAATTTGGGGCGTTTATCCATTGATACAAAATAATTAGATTATTTAATACCTTTAAAGGCATTTCTAATAAAAATTACATACGATTTATGACTTTTTCGAATTTTTTCAAAATAAATGCCACATTATTTTATTAAATAACGTGATTAACTTTTATTCTAGAACTAATTCAAATTAACTTTTTTGAAAGAAAGATATTAGTTAATTAATTAATTAACTGTACGTAACTTTGAGCTGTTGTATTTATCTTTATTTATTTCCATATGTATTGTTTTTAGATTCCTGATAAAAACAATAAATTAGTCGAAAGCTTGAATAATTAAATAAGTTTTTTAATTAAATACATGTTGTGGCTGCTTTCCCAATAGTAATATTCGTAAGTATATTGCTATGATAAGGGGGTTATTTAGGGGTATATTGAGTCATAATGGTTACCTAATACATGTAAATAGTACTAGGTGTTAGAAAACCGCATTTATTTAGCATTAAAAATACGTAATTTGTATATTATGCAAAGAGCAAACATTTAACACCCTGTATTAGGATCGCAATTGACTTTAATTAATGCCGAGTAGCATATCATTCAACAATAAACACACATGCCGCAAAAGAAATAACTCTACACGCATTCAAGCTTGTCCTAAATCAAAAATGTTTATAAATTATAAATTAATACGCGTTAAATGCAGTAAAAACCTAGAAAATCATAATACAATTCACATTAGACAAGCGATAATGAAAGCAGATAGCATAGTGTCCTGATAAGAAACGCATCTTCAAAATAAATACGCTTCGGAAACGCAAAAATGTAAACAGAAATATGTTAATTTACGTCACTTTGTCTACGTGATTCTCTACATAAAGTTAATGCAGATCCCAAAATATTATCTTAACAAACAAAGCCGTAAGTGAAATTACGTGCCAAGGCGAATTAGAAATTCCTGTAACAACATCAAAACAGACTATAAAATAAATACAAACTAGAAATGTACGAGTACCTACGTGATCAAAAATGGTTTCTACAAATCAATTTCAGTGATAAACCTGTAAAAGCCCAAAATATCCGAAACAACCGATGGTTGGTCATACACTTTGAACAGCAGCTCAGATAAACTAATGAATTTAGATGGGGCGTAGGCTATATAATGCGCAAGTTTGATAAGCAAACAGTCTTAGTTTGAACTACGTACAAGCTGCATCACTGATACTTATGAATTTACGCGACGAGTAAATATTCAAATTAAACAATAAAATTTTTGTTAAAAGTGATGTTATAAAATATTTTAAATTAATTATAGTGAAATTTTTGAGACAAGCTTAGCCGTTTGCTAGAAAACGTAAATAGAAATTTATTAATTGATTTAGATTAAACATTTATCATTCAAGGACAGTCTAGGGAACATTACATAAACTCTACGGATGGTTACAAAAATCTTAGTCTAAATACGAAAATTAAAATATTACAAAAATTCTGAGAGACATTACAACATTATGAAAATTGAAGGGAGGTCACATTAAACGGGTTAAAACTTGGAGACCAAAATAAACTCGACTGAATGCAATATTGGGGTACTGACCTACAGCACGTAGCAGAAAGACGCACAAGGAAAACTACAGGTCAGAACTATCTAGCATAAGACATTATTTTCTATTTATTATATTTGAACATTGATCATATTAAGGCATTATTTTCTATTTAGTATTTCTGAACATATTTTTAAACTTGAACATTTTTTTTTTGTAAAGAGTCATCAAAAATTAATTTTTATACGTGAAAAATTTTGTAAACAAAGGGAAAATTTTGAACGTTCAGAGAAATTTCCAGTAGAATACAACGTCATTTTGCTGGCTTTAAAATAAGGAAAGGGAGCTTTAATTTTTGGAGATAAACAATTTAGAATTTATTTTTATTTGATTCAGGGGTTAATTTTATCATACAGTCAAACAGATTAAGCTGTGAAGTGTAAATCTTTTTTTTTCTCATTATACAAATATTAATCGATTTTGTTTTATCACTCAAAGCAGGAAAAGTTTTAGGGAAAAAGGGTAAATTATTTGATTATCTTAACGTTGTGCACTCTGTGTGAATTAAACTGGGTTACTTGAGGCAGATTTAAAATTTCAGGAGATTAAAATACACAGAGCGGTGGTGATCAGAAGAAGACTGAGAGAATAATTATATCGACGTGCAGCGTTATCATATCAAATATATATATATATATATATATATATATATATATATATATATATATAAAGTTTAGGTGGATTTCGACTATAAAGATTTGATATTGTAAAGTAAATATCGGGTAGTAGTCATTTTGGGCGATTAGTAAACTCTTTTAATCAATTCAAGCTTTCGAAAAATTTATTTTCTTCATCAGGAAAACTATAATAAAAGGATTATAAAATTTCTTGGTACATAAATTGCTTACTTACGATTATACAGTCTATTTAATGAATAAGTGGAACATAACAGATATTAGAACACGCTGCCGAAATTGATAAAAACATTCCAAACACAATAACTAGCTTATATAATAATTCAAAAATTCAGTGGAAAAATGATTAAATATTAGTAACAAAGTAATATAAAAGTTATTAATTTAAAATAATTTAGAAAATGTCAAAAAATAAAATACTTTTGACATATAAATTATGTCATAAGCAAACATAGATAAAAATAATAATTAAATATAACGAGTCAATCTTGAAGTTAAAAAAAAACTAGTTACTAAGAAATACGATCCTTGTTATTTTTTACTTTTTATAACAGAAATAAGATGCGAGTAGATACTATTAAGATTTTGAGTGTCAGTTTTTTTGTTGAGAGGGTGGTCTTGTAGCGCTATCGCTACCATTTCTAGGAAAATGCGTTTTCTGTAATGGCTTTCCCTGAACATGATTTTAGCATTTGCATAATTATTTTGCAATTATGCAAATGCTAAAATCATGTTCAGGAAAGCCATTACAGAAAACGCATTTTCCTAGAAATGGTAGCGATTCTCCCATCAAACCAGCCAATGAAATTAGAAAACTCCTTATCAAATCTGCTACTTTCATGAAAAAGCATCCCAATCTAATTTTAACTAAATCCGACAAAGGCAATGTGTCAGTATTATTAGAAAAAGACAAATACATCAAACTAGCTTCTGATATTATCTTTGATAAAAAATATTATATTCCTTTAAAAAAAGATCCTACCAGTACTATACAACAAAAATCAAATAAACTAGTAACAGATTTAAAGAAAAATAAGAGCATTACTTCTGAACAAGCCAAAGATCTGATGATTTATAATGCCACCTCGCCTAAATTTTATGGGCTTCCCAAAATTCATAAACCTACTCTTTCTCTTCGTCCCATAATTTCCTCTATTAATGCTCCTAACTCTAAAATTTCTGGTTTAATTACTGACATACTTACTAAATCTTTTCATTTTGCTACTTTCATCAATGATTTTCAAATTCCCACAAATTATGTCATTATCAGTCTTGATGTAGTGTCTCTCTTTAGCAATATACCTATAGAATTGGTTAAACAAAGCATCATTACTCATTGGCATAATATACAACCTAATTGTAACATAAACCAACAACATTTCTTGAAACTTATTGATTTTCTTTTTGACACTACTTATTTCGTATTTAATAACAATTTCTACAAACAAATACTCGGTACTCCCATGGGAGCTAGTGTATCTCCAATTTTTGCTCAATATATAATGGATGACCTTTTGGATTTTTGTATTCCACAACTTTAGTTTAACCTCCCCTTTTTTAAAAAATACGTTGATGACCTGATTTGTTGTGTTCCTTCAGACAGTATAAATCAAGTACTTCTGATTTTCAATAGTTATAACCCTACTATTCAATTTACTATTGAAAAAGAAATTAACGGCACTATTCCTTTTCTAGATATGCTCATCATCCATAATAATAATAATCTTATTACTGATTGGTACAAGAAACCTAACTCTTCAGGTAGATATCTCAAATATAATTATTTTCATCCAATTAATATGAAAATAAACCTCGTTTTAAGCTTGAAAAGAAGAATAGAACTAGTTTCTCATCGAACCCTGAAATACAAAAACTTACTTATTTTAAGAGACCTTCTTCGTCAAAATTCTTACCCAATTTCACTACTCAACAAATTGCTTTTCAACACCCCTTCTCTCATTAACCAACCCACTCTCAAACACAACACAACTCCCGCAGCTAATTCGATTCCAAAAATTTTCATTCCTCTCCCATATATAGACAACCTCACATCTAAATTCTGTCATATTCTTAAAGATATCAAAGGGATATCTCTCACCAAAAAACCTACTTTGACTTTAAGAAAGACGCTTTTCAGCAAATTAAAAGATCATACCCCCCAACTACAACAGTCAGGAGTTGTTTACCGTATACCGTGTAAGAATTGCCATGGCCAATATATAGGTCACACCTCTAGGTGGCTTTCATCCAGAATCACTTCCCACAAAAGTGACTTTAACAGATACGCAAAAACCTGCGCATTGGTGTCCCATGCTCTTGAGACTGGACACACAATCAATTATGCAAATGCTAAAATCATGTTCAGGGAAAGCCAGTACAGAAAACGCATTTTCCTAGAAATGGTAGCGATAGCGCTACAAGACCACCCTCTCAACAAAAAAACTGACACTCAAAATCTTAATAGTATCTACTCGCATCTTATTTCTGTTATAAAAAATAAAAAATAACAAGGATCGTATTTCTTAGTAACTAGTTATTTGCCTTATTTCTTTTACTCTTAAACATTTTTTCTTTTAACTTTAAGATTGACTCGTTATATTTAATTATTATTTTTATCTATGTTTGCTTATGACATAATTTATATGTCAAAAGTATTTTATATTTTGACATTTTCTAAATTATTTTAAATTAATAACTTTTATATTACTTTGTTACTAATATTTAATCATTTTTCCACTGAATTTTTGAATTATTATATAAGCTAGTTATTGTGTTTGGAATGTTTTTATCAATTTCGGCAGCGTGTTCTAATATCTGTTATGTTCCACTTATTCATTAAATAGACTGTATAATCGTAAGTAAGCAATTTATGTACCAAGAAATTTTATAATCCTTTTATTATAGTTTTCCTGATGAAGAAAATAAATTTTTCGAAAGCTTGAATTGATTAAAAGAGTTTACTAATCGCCCAAATTGACTACTACCCGTTATTTACTTTACAATATATATATATATATATATATATATATATATATATATATTACTGTGGATTTCTAAGCTTACATCGATGTATATAAGGTAAACAATTATTTATTTGTAGGTACCCTGTATAAAAAAAATAAATTTCGAATATACAACGTTTCAATATAATTAAATAAGAATAGAACAATGTAATTTAATGAAGGTTTAATTTTTTTGCTTCAATTTAGAACTAGAATAATAATTAATTATGAATAGGATCGATGGTCAGATTAGAAATAGTGTATAAATGTGTTATTACAAAAGCTGTTCATGTTGAACGTAAGGTAGAAATCAATAATTTACGCGAGGAAGGTGAATTTCTTAAGGGTAATATAAAGCTTAAACATTTATGTAAGTTGTCAAGGTTTAATATTAGAAAACAAGTTACAGCGGTTATAAATTTCAAAGAAGTAACGTACAAACAAATAAAACGATTCCAGTAAAGCTATTAAACGTTGGGAATATATTTCTACGTAAAAATCGTTAACGGAAAACCCAGGTTTATAAGAGGGAACGGAAGGTTACATGTATAAATAGATCGATAAAATCAAGCGAGAGACGATATTTGACATACGTTAAAAACAGAGGGAAAATATCATATGGTCAGTTGTAGTAACTTTCAAACGTCTTCAGAAGAGGATATTTTTAAAGGCAATACGCGGGACAAAGATGCAACGTGATTGCAGAAGATACTAATTTTCAAGGTGCACAGACAAGTAGGGAGAAACAACTATGAACAAGGGGATTATAGAGGAACAAGGAAAAGGAGATAGAAAACATGGTGTAGACATGGATACCAGAAAAGTAAAAATAACATAGGAAAGTTAGGTAGGGTATGAAATGAAGGCTGGAAGATGTTATGATTCAAGTAGAAGTGAGATAGTAGTATGTACGCGCATATGAGAAGCGTGTTTTTAGTTGTTTGGGGGTGATAACAGAAGTAAGGATTTCAGAGAAAACCACTACGGTTGAAAATTTTAACGGGCTTTTCGTAGTAAAACTCTTGTTTGCGCTACAAAATTCTAAGTTTTTGAAAACAGTTGGAAAAGGGGCTGTCGAAATTAGCAAGAAAAGAACAACGGTTGTGTTGTTGTGCACGGTAATTTTAAGAATAGCGGCAGCCGTTGGAGAAACTTTACGGGAAAAATGTATCGGTTAAAATTGGGGGGAGATTTTCGTAGAATGTTTGTGAGGGATACGTGCAACTTGGAAAGGAGTTGTGGGTTATATAAACGTGCTGGAGGCGGCAATCGTTCTCTTAGTTTTTGATTCTGATAAACATCTTCACCCTGGCTTCAGACTACAGTACGCGACTAGTGCAGTCCGACATTTTATATTGCAAGTGATTAAAGCACAAGTGGGTGCAATATTTAAAATCGAAGTGTATCGTCTAAGATTAATTTTGTAAGATGAAGCAGGATGAATTGTAAATAACGACTTCTCTATAATTTGGTTGATGGTGCTTATTGCACATTGGTTGAAAGAAGAGAATGTTTATGAGCCTGTAGCGGCACTCCTGAGGGTGTATGAGTATTGTAATTTGGGTGCCAAGCGGTTTCGAAAAATAATCCTCAACTTTAACTCAAATCATAATTTCAATACAAAATAAATATTGCCATAACTTTAAAAAACAGAATTTCCAATTCCCCATTTTCCTTTCCTAAAGAACTTCAAAAACTCTACTAAACAATAGATTCTTTAAAATCTTTCACAAATAAACTAATTTTTCAAACTAAATAAACACAACCACAAAAAAACGTACGAACTGAACTTAACAAATACAAGACACTTCCATAAAACTCACAAATGAAAATTTCGACTAAATATGAAAATAGCATTAAGAACATCTTCACAAGGACCAAAGGCAATACTTCAAAATCACTACAAAGCAATACTACATACAGCATCACCTGTACGTGCAATTAACAATATATTGGACAATCGAAAAAATAGCTGAAAAACAGAATCATACAATATAAAAGCGACCAAAAATTAAACAAAAAATCATGCGCCTTAACTGTACATTTAAATGAATATCATCACCAAGCAGATTTTGACAACACAAAAATATTAGGTACAGAAAATATATACAAAAACAGTTTATTTTTAGAAAATTACCTTTTTAAAATTAATATTTGCATTTACGGTAGTTCTGTGCAAAACTCTACTGTCATTTCTTGTTCCTAATCAAATCTATACACCCCCACATTTTAAGCTTCTAGCCATCCATCTATTTCTACATAAATAAGCTATAGTTCATTATGGTGTACTGGAAGGTAGACACTTATATTGTAGTAGGTGCGGTTTCGAATTAAACAGCACAATCTAACATGATTCCTATTTCCTGATGTTAGATGGGTGTGTATTATGTATTTTTTGTCTCTGAAATCGAATGCACACTCAGAATTGTTGTATATCACTCAGTTATAAAGATATTCGCTAAAAGACACGTGATCCGGTGGGTGACTCATCGTTGGAATGCAAACAGCGTCATAATACCTAACGAAGGTTCCAGAAATTGCTCGAAAAGCTGGCCTAAAATACTTAAGTGCAGCAGACGGATAAACAGCAGATGATATTCTAAACGCGTTTACAAATACATATAAAATATAAATAAAGAAATACTATTTTACTGTACAGTATATGTTGGTGATAGATTTTATAAAATGTAACGAAAGTATGTAATTCAAACGGATACGTTTTGTTACGTATGTGGCGAGTTTACGATTAAACCTCACAAAAAGACAATAATTACTTTAATCAAAAAAGCTTATGAATTCTACTTTGGATGCAGACTAGAAGATCAGGATAAACTTTGGGTGCCGTATATCATTTATGCAATGTATGATGTAAATCTAAGAAGATGGCTCAACGGTACCCATAAGCCAATGCCTATGGTGTAGAGAGAACCCAAAAGTCATATTACAAGTTTGCTATTTTTGCTTGGCAAATCTCTCTGGAATTTCATTAGGGTCGAAGCATTCTGTACAGTGCTAAACCTGCAATCAGCTCTTAGATCAATTTTTCACAACCAGAATTTATCTAGCGTCACACGTCCAGAATAATATAAGCTGAACGACGATATAAATGCTGCTGGAGGTGATATTGTTGAACCTATGGAAGAAGTCACGGTTCCTGATTTCCAACCAATTGATAAAAGTACTCCGCATTGCTTTCACAAAATGAGCTTAACGATTTAATACGGTATTTAAATTTGTTAAAAGCATAAGTCGAAGTGTTTGGGATTCAACTTGTAAGGTTGTAATCTATTACAGAGTAGTACGCATGTTTTCAATAGGAATCCGTACTCCTTTGTTCCTATTGCCGATGCAGTACATACAAAGGAAAACTATGACAATATGAAAACTTTACGTGAAAAAATTAACTATACAGAACATGAGTGATGCATATGTGGTGATTTAAAATTCATAGCACTTTTGTTAAGAATATAAGCGGGATACATCGAGTAGTGCTATTTTTTCTGCGAGTGAGAAAGCAGAGCTAAACATTGCCTTGTAAAAAACTGAATATTGCGAAAAACCTTGCCGCTGGAGACAAAAGTGTTACAAATTGTCTTCTCGTTGATACAAAAAAAAATTTTCTACTACCTCTGCACATAGAACTGGGACCTATAAAACCGTTGTCAAAGTTTCAAATAGAGATAGTGAAGGATTTCAATACCTGAGAAGGAAGTCTCCCAGACTTAGTGAGGCAAAAATTAATTAAGGAATTTTATTGGGTCGCAAATCCATAACATCATAAAGAAAAGCGTATTTGATTGAAAACTGGCTGAGATTGAGGCTGCTGCATGGGTATCATTTAAAGATGTGTTTCAATTTCGCAGGAAATATAAAAGCAAAGAATTACGATTAAATTGTGAACTTTTAATTTCCACATATGGGTTGTAACATGTCTTTGAAGATTCATTTTCTTCACTCACATTTGCACTTTTTCCTCGCAAATCTAGGAACTATGAGTGACGAATATGGTGAAAAATTTCACCACGGCATTATGTAATGTGAAAACCAATACCATGAGAATCGGAGCCCCACAATGCTCGCAGGTTATTGTTGGAACCTAATCAGGGATACTCCAGAGGTACCCTACAAACGAGAATCACGTGCAAAAAAATTTTGAGATTTGGTTGTGACATGCCATGCATAATTTGTATTAGAGCAAATGTAAGCATTATATAATAGAATGCACCTCTTTAAAAATATAAATAACTTTTGACTGCCATGTGATAAATGATTCTGTTAACAGATTCGGAATTAGCGAGAAAAATTCTATAAAAAGCACTCATCGCTCTTGCATTAGGAAATAAAGAATTTGCACTTTGTTGTTCAGTGTAGTTAAAGTAATCCTCTCACAGTCTTATCTATAAAGAATTTGTCATTTGGTTTTTTGTTACAAATCCTACTTCATATGCTTTGCTTGTTGCTTTACAAATTATTTTATAGTTTCCTGAATAAAAATCGTTTCTTCCTTCAACCAACCGCAGTTATACCCATGATATTTATATGTAACCTACATATCTCTCCTGTTAAACTTTCTACTCTATCAATTTAATTTACACTACACGCTCTGATTCGTAGAATGTTAGAAGTTTTGTTTGTATTTCTGCCGATGATCCCCTCTTTAGTAGTTTCTGCTTGGAGATACGATCTTGGGAATGAATTTACCCCTGAACATTTCGGTAAAGAGGGTGGCGTCATCATACCTATAAAGTTGTATTTTTAGAATATTCTTAAGGTTCCTTAATATTTCCTTCTGCATCATCGTGCCCTTCAACTAACTAGTGATTCATACGTCTTCAAGGACGATTTCTCGTTCTTATGTCAAAAGACTGCCCTGATCATTTATCCGCTTTGCAGTCTTTATAACGTTGGTTCCTTAGTCCGGGATCCGTTTTGTTGGCTGACTGATATGTGATAATACTGTGCGATGACCAAATCCCTACGTAACAAGCAGTTTATTGAAATTCGTCCAAACGGTTCCTCGATAAAGATATATTTGAAAATGATTAGAGAGAATAGAAAAATTTTGCAGAAAATAAAGCAAGATACGGAAAACGGAAGGTTTGTAAAATTTTAAAGCTCTGACACGAAGGAAAATATTGCTCTATAGTGACAAACTCGCTTTCCTCTCAGAAATAATTTCGCACATATAAAATTTACGATTAATGCGATTAAGTTAAATGAAGCTGCCTGAGGCACACAAGATTGCGGTCAGTTTCTAATATCGCGAGAGAACCACAATATGATACGACTATTACCATAAAAGCTAAAATTTGATGCTGTTCATTTACTGCCTGCCAGGGGTTATTGCATAATTGTCTTTGTCTATATTGCCCCTCATAAAACAAAATTATTAGATAGGTATCGCGTTTCACATTTACATAATACAAAATTGCATTCAGCATCCTTCAAATTAAAAACACACAAAAAGGTCTTTCTGTAATAATAAATTTAAATTTAATTTTTCAAAACATGCGCCAGAAATTATTTGTTGTTGTTTTCTTACCAACGCTTAGCTTTTAACAATGATTGGTATGGCAAGTATTAAGGGATCTGTAAATCCCCCGGGACAAGATATATCTGCGGCATCCAATAACCTGTGGCTGTGAAATGTCAGGGGGTCGCAATTAAAACCGCTGTAATATAGGAAAACTTAGGGTTATTTACTTGTGTGTCCAAGTGTGGTTACCCGGACAGTAAAACTAAATAGTAGAAGATAATTAAACGGAATACAGTTTCTGAGTATTTATTGTGAAAGCAGCGCATTTAGTGGATTTTGATTATGTTATCAAGTGCAAACTGAATTATGAAGAGCATTTTTAGTTCTTAAACAAATTTTGGTATAGGACGGATATCCAAAGCACATTTTCAAAATTGTTGATCTCTTACTGCCACTTGCACACTTTACCCTTAAAATTTAAGTGACACTTATAGTAGCTAAGTGACGGTTGGTGTATTGCTCACACATTTTAAGACAAGCTTAAATCCTTAAGTATCCTTCAAATTTAAGCGAAGAAAATCGACGGATTAAAGCGACACTTAACCCTACTTTTAGTACTGACGTAATTTTTATTCTCTATAGCAGCAAAATTATAGAAATTACTCCTGATTATTCAGTTGTTACGTCATCATTGAACAATTTGGTAGTGGTGACAATAAATACCATTAGTGCGGGTACCCTACAGTTTAGTGAAACATTTATGCCGCAGTGCGAGTGCGTGAAGTGACAATCAGTCGTACTCGGACGGTTACAGAAGACAGTTGCACGAGAGCCCTGAAGGCGACACCACACCGAACGTGCGTGTTCGTGGTTGTCCGCTAACCTTTTGTGTGTGACTTTTATTGCCCAGAGCGGCACGGACTTTAAGGTATTTATATCCTTTATTAAGTAGTTTGTCGTAGTTGCTTTATTTATTACATAACCACTACACTGCCATCGGTATTGCTACAAAAAGCAATTGGTCCTTCCCTATAATTACCATATCTAGATCACCTTATCATCCTACACCAGTATATATTTAATTGTATGTTAATATACATATATCTTCTTATATATCATAATGGATATATTTGATAATGATCTGTATGGAGACGATTTAGAAGTAATAGAATTAATAGAACCTGGTATACAAAGGGAATTGTTAATTCGGGCAAAATATTTTGAAATGCTAAGCGAACTGGCGTTTTTTAAACGGTTTAGATTGACGAAACCTACCGCTTTGCACGTATTGACTTTGATTGAAAATCGGCTGGAATATGCATATGACGGGTATACGATCATCTTGTTTACAAAATCGTTTTATAGTGGTTTTAATTTTTAGGAATAAAAGTATCAGTCCTATGAATCAATTTTTGACTGCATTAAGGTTTTATTCAAGGGGTGGTCATATTCAATCAGTAGCAGATTTTATGGGAACCCATATTTCTACCGCTTGCAGAATCATCCATAAAGTATCCATTGCCTTGGCTGAATTGAGGAACGAATACATTAAATTTCCACAAACAAATGAGAATATTATGGAGATACAACAGCAGTTTTATAATATTGCATCCTTTCCTCGAGTAGTTGGTGTAGTAGACGGAACCCATATCAGATTACAGTCACCTGGTAAATTCAGAACATGGTTTAATGATTTTTAAACAAATTATTTTAGAAGGAAATGATGGTGAGGTGTTTAGAAACCGCAAGGGTTACTTTTCTCTAAATGTACAAATCATATGTGATGCTTAGAATGAACATATTAGACATAGTTGCACGTTGTCCATGACTCCACAATTTTTATTAATAGCAATATAGCAGTATTATTTGAATGAGGCAATTTTAATAATGCAATTTTATTAGATATGTTTCCAAAGCAAATTGTTCTTTTAAATTAAAATAAAACTTTGTAGGAGACAGTGCACAAGCTCTAAAAAATTATTTGTTAACTCCATTATTAAACCCAGCAACAAGACGGGAGCAATTATATAATGAATCAAGGGGAATTATAGAGAGATTATTTGGTATATGGAAGAGGCGTTTTCCTATACTAGCATACGGTTGCAGATTAAAATTGGATAATGTACTACCAATGATTGTAGCTACAGCATTGCTTCAAAATGTTGCACAACGTATGGGTGATGAAATTGCACTTTTACCTGATGAAATAAATGAGGTACAATTCCATTTGTTTATACAACAAGGAAATATTGAAAACCAAAATCGTGAAGGCAATTTTCTCATTAGAAATTTATTAATAAATGAATATTTTTCTAACTTGTAAAGTAATAACTATAAGCTAACTTATTATGCTTATAAAATAACTGAATTAATGCATTTATTTCAAATTTCATTAAATTTGACATTTCAAGTTTTAATTTCTTTAACTGCAGTTGTTTAATTTCAACATCTAGTTCTGCTGCTCGTTTTTGAATCCTGTGCAGATCTTCTTTTTCGGCACGTTCTGCTTTAAGATTGGTCAAAGTATGAGCAGCAACCTCATGTTTTGTTTTGGTTAAATTGTGTAATGTTCTGCAATGACAGAACTACTTAAAGTATTTGTCACAGGACGTCGTCGTGCTTGCCAAGTTTTCGATTTCTTATTTAGAAGTTTTGACATTGGCATACTTAAATGTGACGTTTTGAAATCACCCCAATCGATTGGATTTTGTACAGATTCCTAAAACCTAACGTGATACTATTATGAACATGTCGTAAAATGTACTTACATTTTCTTTATCTATGACTTCATCACAACTATGTTCTGTCTTTCTATCATCTTCAACAAGGAGTAATACATTATCACTATCTCCATCGTAATCATTAATTAAACCTTTTACGGTTTTAGAACTTACAATATTTAATAATAAGTCCTTATTAGAGTCGACGGGTGGTATATCTGCTTCACCTCCGCCAGTTTTCCATAACTCTAATTTTTCTTTCGCAACATCTTGTCGCACTGACTTTTTCAAATTTTCATAACCTGCCCAGAAAAATATAGTAAACCAAAACTTTCAATAACATTAGTCCAGAAATGATGATAGAGGCAAATCACTTTAAGAAGAACCCAACGTCATATGCCAGATTGCGCAGAAATGTAATAACAGTGGCGTAGTTGAGTTATTACAGTATAAACGGAAGATATGGCGTTAAATAGTAAAAAAATAAACATTAGCAATTAAATTATAATTTAAAATTTTTAATGTAATATCGCCATATGAGTTGTGTGCATCAATATCCCTAAAAAATACTGCTATAGCAAGGTTATTTTGTAAAATCCGATAAAGCAAATGATTGAATACCATGGCCTACTTAAGTGGTTTCTATCTCATTCTAGTGTTCTGCAAACACATCTGTTGAGTAACTTATTGTTTTATTAATGTTAATTGTTATATAAAAGATATTTTATATTAGTTAGATGGCGGTTTAAAACTGTCCGTCTGTGTATCAAGTAAAAATAAATAGTAATGAAATCTAAAACTTTTACAAGGTAATTTCCGATTGGTTGATCATAAAACTCTACGCCACTAAAACCTGAATACTACCATCCCTAATTACATATAATGAACTGTTCTTAACCAATTTTTGCTTTGTGCGCATGATGACGTTGGGTTCTTCTTAAAGTGATTTGCCTCTACCTACATTTTTTTAATGATTCTTTCCTTCTTGGTAGATTACCAGGACACTGTGTATTGAAAGCACGTGTTATTTCGCTCCATGCTTCGTCTTTTTCGTGGTTTGTTGTACCATTGGTTTTTATTTTCTATTATTCTCTTATAACGTGATATAATATTCAATAAAATATTTTTTTCGTTGGCGCTATAATTTGATGAACGTATTTTTTTCCTAAAACTTGCCGCTTTCATATTCTTAAACGTAATGTGCACAGATCAATAATAAAAATAATGTGCTTCCAATGCAACGAGAACATTTTTCAAGCTCACAGACAATACAACAACACATTCATTTATTTGACATTATCAAAATTAGTATAGCTAATTATGTATCGTTAAATTTCCCAGAGTATGCGTTGTTGCCATATGTTTTTGATCCTTTATTAAGCCTAACTTAAAATAGGTGTGCGCAACGTATTATGTTATTAAGGGAATCTTATTTTTAAGTGACACTTAACTAAGTAGCAGTTTTAAGAGTAATGTGTGCAACTGGCAGTTAAACTTTAATGCTTTATAGGAGCATTGGAAATAAAGTATCCTATCCTTTTAAATAAGGTCGCCCATGGTTTTTTTGTACAGCAGAAGTACGGATGGAATTTCATTAGATATGGAGATGAGGGTTGTTGAGGAAAACCGAGTCTTCTTTATTCGACTAAGTAGGATGAAAACGGCGATGCAACAAAGACTTCTACACATTTAAAATGCATTGGCTGCCCACCAATTTAAAATATCTTGCAAGAAACTTCATCTCGTTTAAAATACTGGAAATATTTTTCAATATAGACCTTATGGACATTATATGAGTGTGAATGAGGTAGGTATTGCGCACAAATTCAATTATAGATAATGTCTCATAAAGGTGTTTACACTGTTGCTACAAAAATAACAGAAATATAATTGTAAGGTATGTTAAAAAGTTGTAGGTAAATGCAGGGTTCTGCATTAGTCGCATTATAAAGAACTCAGGTACTTGCTATTTAGTTATTATTGTTGTTAAGTCTAAAGATAGCAATCGTTTTAGAGATTTCTTTGTTGAAGCTAGCTTGCGTTTGAAAGACGTAAACGAATATTGCATTCCGCGAACAATAATTTGCTTAGGCTCTAATAATGAAGCAGTTAAACCTATAGTAAACTTGGCAGACGATGACTTTGACATTGGACCAGATACATTTTTCGTTAGAGCGTGGTGCTGTGTTTCTGCGGATGAACCACCCACCCAAACAAAAAACCAAATTTTACAAATTAAATCACACGAATTCATGTCACTATTAAAAGACAATAAGTATTAAAACAGGTCCTGTAACCGACCAAAAACGAGAATCTCTTATTAAGTTGCTTGAAGGTTAAGGACATTGTTTTTTTCGAGATTCCACGGACGTAGGTTGCGCAAAAACTGCCAAGTTAGAAATAACATTATGTGACAATACTTCATTCACATACACGCCCTATCGTATGGCAATATCTCAACAAGAAACGGTTAGGAAAATGATTCAAGAATTGTTAGAAAATGGTATTATTCGCGAATCTAGTTCACCATATTCTTCGCCCATTCTACTAGCTAAAAAGAAAGATGATGAGGAACAAATGTGCATTAAATATAGGAAGCTAAACTCTCAAACAGTAAACCAATTGCCTCGATTTTTGGATAGTAGTAGGTGCCTTCTAGGTTTAGACTAGCGTTCTAGTTACCACTAAATTTCCGTAAAAGAGAACTCAAAGAAATTCACAGCTTTTGTGACACCCGAAGGACAGTATGAGTTTAATCAAATACTCTTTGGCCTGTCCAACGCACCCAGAGTTGTCCAAAGGTTCATGAACCGACTCCTGGCTTTTACAACAAATTTTTCATCCGTTTATTTAGACGATGTGCTAATTCGTGCTTAGATCATCGAAAAAGCCATGCGTAATCTAAAAACAATTTTTCAGCTTTTACGTGAAGAAGGTTTTAAATTACATTTAGAGAAATGCTATTTTCTACAGACATCTATTTCTTATTTGGGATTTGAAATCTCGGATGGACAAGTAAAACTGGGTTCTGACAAAGTTAGGGCGATAGAAGAATTCCCGATTCCAAAATCACTCCACCACGTTCGAAAGTTTTTAGACCATACGGGTTATTTTAGACACTTGGTTGAAGGTTATGCCGCCAAACTAACTTATTAAAGAAAAATGTAAAATTTAAGTGAGAAGTGGATGAACAAAACTCTTTTGATACGTTACGCAAGAGACTCATTCAAAAAGCCGTTTTAGCCATATTGAATCCAGTTATTATTACCGAAGTACACACAGATGTCAGTGCCCATGGTATTGCTGGAATGATGCTCCAAAACTAAATATACAAAGAAATACATCCAGTTGCATTTTACAGTGGCCAGACTTCCAAAGCTGAAAGCAATGCCACCCTTTTGAAGTAGAGACCTTGGCAATAGTTAAAAGTTAAAAAAATTAAAATACACCTTTTAGGGATTTATTTCACAGTCGTAACCGATTGCAATGCTCTAAAAGCCTCCAGCACAAAAATAAGATATTTTACGATTTTGATTTTCAAATAACGTATAGACCAGAAAATAGATGCCTTAAGTTGAAATCCAACCACTGACTGATGAAACATCTCCCGACGAAGTGTTAAGGATAGAACAAGCTGACAGGGTCCTAGCCAGCCAATTAACGGACGAGAAACTAAAAGCAATTCGGCATATCTTAATGAAACCAACCGAAACTAAATATGAAAAGAAAATATTTAAAGATTATGCGCTGCGCGACGGAAGATTATACCGTATTATTGTTAAAGGCTTACTTTGGATAGTTACTGCATGGAATAAGACACCAGATAGTCAGAATGGTTTATGACGACAAAGGCCATTTTGGTGCTGAAAAGACTCTCAAATGGCTTTGCGAACATTACTGGTTCCCCGTATGAAAGAATACGTCGAAAAATACATAGCGCGTTGTATCGCTTGTTTGTATAATAAACGCCCCAGTGGAAAAATGGAAGGTTTTATGCATCCTATAGACAAAATTCCAATCTCCTTTCACATGCTGTACCTAGACCAGGCTGAACTATTTCCTAAAAGTCGTAAAGGTAACATTCATTTGTTGGTAGTCATAGACGCTTTTACTAAATTTATTTTTCTCAAACCTGTCAAATCAACAAAAACCAAACTCATAATTGATTACCTACAGAAAATCTACAGCTATTATGAAGACCCCAATACTATTATAACAGACCAAGAGAGTGGCTTTACGTCTTCAAAAATTCAAGAATATTGTAAAACCAACAACGTTAAACACGTAAAAAATGTGGTTGCCACCCTGAGAGCGAATGGCCAGGTAGAAAGTTTAAACCGCACGATTAAAGAAATTCTTCTAGCTGTGACACCTGACGAAGGTTGTTGGGATGAACATGTAAAAAATGTTCACTAGTAAATAACTCCGCAAAAACCACTGGAAAAGCTCTAACTAAATTGTTATATAGGTTCAAATTAAGGAGTGGAGATGATTTACTTTGCTAGATGAAATAGCTTAAATTCCAAAAATCGTCAACGATCTTGAAACACTCCGAAGAGACGTCGCTGTTAAAATGGCTGCTGAGCAGAGTAAATAAAAATTTCAATATGATAAAAGGCAAAAGAAGACCAAATTATATAAAATCGGAGACTTTGTACTAATAGAAAAACAAGGCAGCACCCACGAAAAGAGCCGAAAATTGCTACCACCTTATGTCGGTCCAATGATCATCAAGTCAATACTTCTGCATGACCGATACCTAGTCACCGACATGCCAAACTCCTTTGGATTTCAAATGCCAGAAACTATGAAAATATTGTTGCTGTGGATAAAATTAAACCATGGGTTGTACCAGGAGAAGTTTTAGACGCTACCGACAGCGAAAGTGGCAAAGATGGTGTTACCTTTGATTCTAATGGTACCGATTCAGAGGAATTGGATATCTTGGGACGTTAAAAGTTGCAGGTAAATGCAAAATGAATTTCGCATGAGAGTTCTATATTAGTCGCATTATAAAGAACTCAGGTACTTGCTATTTTCTAGGGGCTAAACCAGTGGGTGTTAGTAACAATTCTCTCAGGTATATCCATAATAAACTTTCTTTAAAAACAAGAGCAAGGACCAGTTGATTTCTTTTAGTGGTAGGATAAACAGTTTTATTTTTAATTTGTGTGTGTATGTGTGTGCGTGTGTGTGTGTGTGTGTGTGCGCGCACGCTTCTAATTTATTAAATTACAAATTGGTGAGTTATCACTGAGTGATTCGTCTGTATGCATCTGCGTGAATTTATAGCCACCTTCATATTGAATTAAAAGTAATTTGAATGAGAGCTTATTAAGTGTTGAAACTAGTAAGATAATTCTTTAATTATCATGAAGGCCATTTAACAGTTCTTGGCAGGTTATGTTGCGTGTTGTATCCTTCGGTAGCCAGGTGATCCCTGTAAAAAGTGAATGAATGGTACATACCTAAATTAATAGATGGAGATGAACTCTTTGTGAGTTAATCTATCCCTTTGAGTTCGTTGCACTTCTCACTATTAATTAGTTGAACGCATTGCCAGTTGTATTCTTTGCGTTCGGACGGTAGTTGGGAGTTGGCTCATTTTGCGTTATATCCCGTTGAGCCATTGCACGACTCGCTATCCTTTTAAGATCTGTTATTTGTTTAGACGATGCGTGTTATATCCCTTTGTCTATAAAGTGCCGTTAGTAGTAATTCTGCTCAACATTGGCCTAGTTCAAGTTTCAACTATTGATTGGTGTATATTTAGAATGATGTGCAATTATTTGGGTATTGTACGCTCACACCTTTTATTTTTTCTTATAGGTTTAATGACCACTCGCCAGGAAGCCAACCAGATCAGCAATCCCCCTTCCAGATTAACATTTTAAGTTTCCTTAGATATTAATAATTACTGCTATTGAGATTGTGGCATTAATTAAATACATTTATTAAATTCTGTGCTTTCACGTCCATTTGTTTTTCCTATAGTTTTTCAGCAGTGGGATGTTTTCTTTCACGTGCTTTAGAGGATGCTGATCTGAGTGGTTGTGCAGAAAGTTTTAAAAATATTTTATTCAGAATGAAAAAGGATACTTTCTATTTGATAATTATTGTTAAAGGTAATAATCGGCTATTTTCCTATAAAATGAGTCACAGGGGTTTAAAGCGAAAACAATCTGAACAGGTTCTCAGACACTAATGTCTGGAGCTGCTAGTAGTAGTAGTACTAGCGGTGGTGATGCAGTTGAGCAACTAGCAGAAATTATGATGAGTTTAATACAAAACGTGAATAAAGATTCAAATACGGACGACGGCACGAACCTCTAACATTTGGCTCTTAAAAATAGAAAAACTAAAACAAATTTTCAAATGGTCCGAGGCAGCTACCACTCTCGCGGCATTATCTAAATTAACAGATTTCGCTGAAGTCTTGTATAAGGGTTTACAGACTATGGAATTTACGTGGGAAGAATGGAAGCAGAAGATCATAATAGCTTCTTCCCCCTAACCGGGATTATTACGAGGTTCTGTCTGGTATGATGCGCCGGCGTAAATTTTCTAATGAAAGTTACCAAAAATATTACTATGAAAAATTAACTCTCTTAAACCAATGCAAAATTACGAAAAATAATGCGGTGTCATGTATTCGTGGTGGAATCGACGACATTGTAGGTTAAACGTCTACTACTCTACTGCGAAAGAGCTATTCCAGTAGCTAAACACTATACATTATTTACAAGCAGGTCCATTACCTACACAATTCGCTACTCCATATCTGAGTAATAAAATACAAAAATCAACAATTATAAAACGAAATGAAAGCTCGTCAAAGTGTTACAAATGTGGAAAAATTGGTCACCAAATGCGTTACTGCTAGGTGAAGAGATTTGACTTTTGTCACAATTTAGGTCATGAAGGGAAAGACTGATACTTTAAAAACAAAAGGCTACCCGATAATACAAAAACCGTGAAATAACTAGGCGTGGAAAATGATGTAAATCCCAACGAAAAGTATTTTAAGGACGTTTTGATTAATGGACGTTTGACGAAGGCTTACTTAGACTTAGGTACTACTATAATAGTGATAACAATTAGTAAAGTAGAGAGATAAGGATTAAGCATCGATACCAATAACAAGATTTTAATACATGGGTTTAAAGACGGGAAATGTTTATCGTTGGGGAAAAGAACCTTTTCATTAGAAGTAGACGGTGTTAAAGCAAAAGTTGCCGCGCATGTAGCTCCATATTCAAAATAAGACGTACATGTATTAATAGGACATCTATTTACCGAATTACCCGGAGTGATCCTGATTAAAGTCTGTAAACAATTAGTTATCACGGACGGAGAGATAGTTAAGATACGAGATGTTGTTGAGAAAACCTGAAAAGTTGCGATCTACACAAACAGCTCTATTTTGGTTCCTAGGGATAATTTAGTTAATATTATTGTTAAGTCTAACTATAGCAATCATTTTAAAGATTTATTTGTTGAAGCTATCTTGCGTTTGAAAGAGGTAAACGAATATTGCATTTCGCAAACAATAATTCGCTTAGGCTCTAATAATGAAGCAGTTATACCTATAGAAAATTTGGCAGACGATGACTTCAAAATTGGACCAGATAAACTTTTCGTAAGAGCGTGGCCTTGTGTTTCTGCTGGTGAACTATTCACCTAGATGGAAAACCAAATTCTACAAATTAAATCGCATGTCACTTTCAAAAGACAATACTAAAATAGATTCTTTAACCGACCAAAAGCGAGAATCCCTTATTAAGTTGCTTGAAGATTATAGAGATTGTCTTGTTCGAGATTCCACGGACGTAGGTTGGGCAGAAACTGCCAAGTTAGAAATAACATTAAGTAACAATACTGGAGTAACAATACTCCATTCACGTACACGCAATATCGTATGACAATATCCCAACAAGAAACGGTTAGGAAAATGATTCAAGAATTGTTAGAAAATGGCATTACTTGCGAATCTAGTTCACCATATTCTTCGCCCATTCTACTAGTTAAAAAGAAAGATGGTGAGGAACGAATGTGCATTGAATATAGGAAGCTAAACTCTCAAACAGTAAATCCTTTGTCACGATTTTCCGATCAAATTGATAGACTACATAGTAGTAGGTACCTTATAGGTTTAGACTTGTGTTCTGGTTATCACCAAATTTCCGTAAAAGAAAACTCAAAAAAATTCACAGCTTTTGTGACACCCGAAGGACAGTATGAGTTTAATCGAGTGTCCTTTGGCATGACCAACGCACCCAGAGTTTTCCAAAGGTTCATGAATCGACACCTGGCTTTTACAAAAAAATTTGCATCCGGTTATCTAGACGATGTGCTGGTTCATTCTCAGACCATCGAAAAAGGCATGCGTAATCTGAAAACAATTCTTCAGCTTATACGTGAAGAATGTTTGAAATTAAATTTAGAGAAGTGGTATTTCTTGCAGACATCTATTTCTTATTTGGGATTTGAAATCTCCGATGGACAAGTAAAACCGGGCTCTGACAAAAATAGGGCAATAGAGGAATTCCCGATTCTATAATCAGTCTATTTACCTGAATAAGACAAGCGAAATTCACCAAAATTCATATAATAAGCTAAGAAAATTTAGAATTTTTAATATCATTTACTATTTACAGAACTCTTGAATCAATATTAAATTAAATATTCCTATAAAAGTTCATTACGAAATTTATAAACTTCTTAAACCTTTTTATATCAATTAAAGCCAACAAAAAGAATTGTATTTTACTATGAATGGTTTCGTTGAACATTCAAAGAATTATACCCCTTTTTAAACGTATTTTAATGTACCAATCAAAATTTTTACTGACTTTTTACACCAAATATCTAAATTACAAGCAAGTTTTAAGTTTATCAAATATTTAAAATAATAAAAGTAACGTACTATGAATTAAAAAGATAACTCTGACCTGATACTCCTCCTGCTGTAGCTTCTCACTAGAACTTCTTAACCCAAATGGGTTGTTTGTTTATTGGTTTTGAGTCGTTGACCCGCCGCTTGGCGTGTATCCTAGTACTTCGAACGATTTTCTAGCAACTTGTAGACGTTAGAGTTTTATCCCAGTAATTTAGTGTGTTAGCGTCGTAATTAGTCTTATTTATTTAATTATTTATTTGGTTGTTTAGTTTAACGCTCAGTAATTAGTTGATTTCTCAGTTTACTACTCAGTGCTCTAGATTAATAAATTCTAAAATTTTATTCATATTAATTAAATCTAGACTTACGTTTTATACTAACGGCAGAGTTTTATACACACGTATTTCAATCGTGCACTTTTACTGTTTTCCACTTGAAATTTTTTAATTAATATACTTCCACTTATACTTTCAATTTAACTTCACTAAATTGAAATTTACGTAATACTGTTGTTTTCACTATTAGAATGACTCCTATTATCTGCTCTGGTCGGTTTTACAGACAACTAGTTTCACGTGCTCGTATTGGTTGACCGTTCGCTATCTTGTTATTAAATCGTGGCCAAGGCTTTGCCATTATGTGCTATCTTTAACCTGTTGGGTTTTATTCGGTGTTGCTTATTATAGACGCTCGATTTTGCACGTACATCAAAGTTTCGTATTGGAATTTTTTACCAAATGTTATATCATATATGCCTGAAACTGCACGTAGCCGCAATTTTAGTGACTATACTTTGTTTACCCATCTTGGTTTTTATTCAATGTGGCAATTCCTACACATCAAACGGCACGTACGCTTTCGCCTTAATTCTTTATACTTTATGAAATACTCCCGATTCTAAATGATTGCCTATACAAACTGGTATAAATTATATGCGATTTATTGACTTAGATTTCTTATGAAAATTTGTTAAAAGAAATTTAATTTTACATTGCGTCCGCAATTATTTGTTTTGATGAATGTGGTTAAGTTATTATGGAATGTGCTTCCTTGAATTAACTGTAGCTGGTTAGTGATTTTATGCAGGATGATTTGTATCTGTCTTTGTGTAACGAAGAAATTATTTACTTTTTATGATTTACATGTTGGGTTTTATTGATTTTTATAACGTTTACATGAAGTATTCCTCCCTTGTGACCTTATATACCCTTAAATGACCCTAGTATCATAGCATATATATATATATATATATATATATATATATATATGATATGTTATGTAGTATAACGACCTTGCTGATTTGAATATATTGAATGATATTAGCAGTATTATTATTAGAGTACGCTTAAATAACCAGCTGACCTACAACCTGCTAATATCATTCAATATATATATATATATATATATATATATATATATATATATAGGAATGCTTCGAGAATCTATCTCAAACTACGTGTGACACAAGAGTTGAATTTGACGATGTACAGATCTTTTTAAAAAGCTTTAGCAGTCAATTTTAAAACATGCAATATGTATCGCGTTGATATTTCAATTTCCTTAACTTCTGAGGTGTTATGCAAATAAAGTCAGTTTACGTTTCTATGCAGCAAAATTCGAATAAAGTTCACGACTAAACGCACAGAAACCGTGTTGCATTACAATATACAATTTATTGAGTTCGTTCAATTTTGTTGTGTGCCAAACATTATTTTCACTTGAGCCAGCACCATTTTCCCCAATATCATTATTCATCACAGAATACTAATTGCATTTCATATGTCACAGTTTATTTGGATATCGTATATAGAACCGACATGGAAACTAATATCAACAATAGCGTATATACAACAGATATAAACCCTCATCAACACGAGCCAGACGGAAATTGGTCCGTGTACTCCCTTAGGGTCTACTGCTGTTATAGGAATCCTTCCTTATCCTAAGAGACAATCGCTAACAACTCTTTGAACATGAACTTCTTATCCTAGAAAATCGACATCATAGTTTTGAGTTTTGCACGCTTAGCAGTTCAGCTGAATTTCTTATATATATAAACTTTGCATTATTGACGTACCTGGAATACAAGCAACTTTCTAAAAGCATTGTAGTCGTTTCCAACTTGAGGAGGTTGGGGTACAAAACGGGATTACTTTGAAAATGGTTCCTTGTACTTCTATACAAATTGCCGCTAAAGTACGTCACTTAATTATTAATGATAAAAAATGGAATCTTTAAACGATATTAAATTTTAATGTCAATTTCTTTTCCCCTGCAAGACCCGTATTATTATAAATTCTTTTAAATATCAAGCTCACAAAAGAAACTTGTTTGTAACACTAAATTAACTTGGAAATGTAAATCCACCCAAACAAATATTATCTTTGGGTATTTGAGCAGGAACTAATTAAAACTAGGGGTACCTGAAGACCTTCATGCTACCGTAGTTTGACCAATCACAATCATAGGAATAAATAAACTTAAAATTTACGTATGAGTGAAGGAAGCTCAATAGTGATTTGTACAGATTAGATTCAACATAGAACATGCGTTTGCTCTGTGCACATAAGAAATCTGTTAAAGCTATTTCTGTAACAAGTGCATAAAGTTGGACAAATCGAGTGATGTGAGAAAGTCTAACGTGCCGAGAAACCCAGAAAACCATTCAGAAGTCATAAAAAAGATGAGTCAATCGAGTCAGATAATGTACAAGTTGCATGAAAAATATTTCAATCAATACCTCATTTTTAATTGAGCGGGTGAAGCCGGGTTTCTTGCTGAAGGCTTGCTATGATTACATATTGGAGAGGACCAAGGTAAAATGCTCTCCGTCACATAAATTA
Source organism: Platerodrilus igneus (assembly GCA_036346225.1). Lineage (NCBI taxonomy): Eukaryota > Metazoa > Arthropoda > Insecta > Coleoptera > Lycidae > Platerodrilus > Platerodrilus igneus. Next base: position 555,117 of record JARFIW010001052.1, on the reverse strand, counting down.
AAACTGTGTTAGTAGCATAGCTATGGAAAAGCTAGGACACATGCAAAAACGAATCATATGTTTGAAATTTGCAGTATTGTTTGAACAAAATTAATATATATATATATATATATATATATATATATATATATATTGCTGTGATACTTCATTACATTAGGCTTCACGTTGGGCGCCATAAAATGCTGTGATATTTCACCAGCCCCTACGATGAGCGTCATAAAATGCTGATATTTTATTATATTTAGCCCCACGACTTGGGCGTACATAAAATGCTGTGTTAGTTTATTATCCCCTTGGATATTATTTTAATATTTAGCCCCACGATTTGGGAGGACATAAAATGCTGTGTTACTCCCTTTATATTAATCAACCACTTATGATGTGAAATGTTAAGTTATGGATTTTCTTTGCCTCAACTAGCTGATTCAATTAAATAAAGCAATTCTACAATACACAATATAATGATTAAATATTTACAACCTTTTTAAAACCTTCCCTTTTTCAGAATATTTACATATACTAGATTTAAGAAATTGAAGCCAGCAAAACGAGCCTTTTGTTATATTTAGAGACTTTTGAAACGTTTGAAGATGCCTATTACCTTTCATAAATTGATCAAAGAAACTAATGTTTTGTTAACTCATTACATGTACCAAAAATATTGAAATAAAACAGTTTTCAGTAACAAATTATATCAATATGGCTAACCTGGAATGGTTCAGTAGTTTCTCTGCATCCCCCAAGAGTTTTCGTGTTCAGTCTGAATATTTATAGTCGAATTTGTAGGTCGACATCAAAACCAAAATACTATCCAAATCGTTATTCAAAATCCAATAAGTTAATCCAATTTAAGATTCAAATTGTATATCAGTAAATAAGAGGTTTCCATCTCCGTAATTAACAAAACAGTAATAGAACATTTACCATGTCTGTGATTGCCAAAATTAGTTTCACAGGAGGTGATTAACCAGAGTAGTCTCCAGAGTAATAACCAGAGCCATGTTTTATTTATGTTAGAAATTGTATATTTTTACAAAATTTGTTTACTTACGTCTGTAATAGATCGGCTCACTTGCACAATTTTTACACTTTTATAAAATGATTTTTCATTTATTTTCGTATGACTGGTTTACGTGAATAATTTAGCACTTCTAAGTATCGTGATAGCCCAGTTTAAAATGTATACTCAACTCGTTGCTCAATTGTTATCGTACTTATAGGCATTGCCTCATGTTTGCTATTCGTTGTTTCACGTGTTGGGGCTACACCATTTGTCTTTATCTTTTGTGTACTACGGGAATTTTACCAATTGTATCGTTCAATTACTTGTATGAACGCTTAAATTGTCACGTATTCATTTACACACCATGCTGTTTAATTGAAAAATCCCACGAATTTTCGTTTATTTAGTCACGTATTTCTTGTTGATTTCTTATTCTAATCTAAACCGAAATAAATTTGGTGTTTGTTTATTTCCTAGTTAAATTGGATTTTTGAATAAATGTAATACTTTATGTCACGTACGATTTATTCAAATAATGCATAATTTTCGCCTGCGTATACGATGATACGCACTGATTAAACATTTATCAAGCCAATTCATATAGGTTTTCCGTTGATTTAATTTTGATGCATTTCGTTACGTTTTTAAATCTTATCTTTGCTCGTAACTACTCTTGGATATTTCGATTTCTTATGCGTTTAATCTATTGTACTTTTATATACAGTGTGTTCTCAACTAACAATATGTATAGTGACCTATTTATTCTTATAATATCTGTAATTATGTGCTTTTGTTAACTGGAAGTTTCTTTTATTTTTTCTACGACCCTTTGACTTAACCTACCCCTAAACTACTCTTATAATTATAGCATTAAATATATATATATATATATATATATATATATATATATTTGTAGTATCCTCGGCAGCTCCGCTTTACCCCTCTTTACTTCATTAAAAACTCTTATACTAACACAGACGCGTACCTGGATTGCTGAATCCAAAAACACCGCCTTACTGCTACCCATGCTATAACCTAAAAGGAAATCCACTCCAAACTCACACTCAAAATAACGCAATTCACAAGATACAACACACTCTATTTCAATAAATATTACATTTTCATAATATTTTCTATTGTGTACACTTGGATACTTCTTACTAAGAACAATTTTATTTTCAAGGAAATATTTCACTTCGATAACCTTATTAAACAATTATTCTGTTAAAGTGAGAGGGCATTCCTCATACCTGACTTTATCACTTCGTCTTAACATGAGCTCATCGTAAAACGTTTTAACCATGAGTGCAAATTTACAGCACTACTAAACAAAATTAAATAAGCCCTCTATACTTTTTTACAATATATCCTAGTTATATATAAATCACTACTCCTTGACAACTTAAATAATTTTTATTTACCTCGAAAGTCCCATAAATTTATAGTTCAATAAATACCACCATTAAAAAAATACACCAAAACACCAAAAGTAAAAAGAATCATTGCAAATAGTCACCACACAATGTTTGAATAAAAGTTGTTATTTGGTAACTATCTTCAACAGGTTTCCTCCAACTAGCCCCTTGCAGATGCTGCCGTCGAGTATTGCTCTACACCATGGAACCGCTATCCGCTTGCATCAATGTCATTCCCTGCATGCTGCTACCCCAAAATTTCTCTTCATTAAAAATAATAATCCACATACAACTTCCAAAATTCCCAATTTATAACAAGTTAATTATTGATTGCTGCCTTCACCATTCATTTCAAAATTTTAATACATTCCAAAACCAAAATAGAGATCGTAGTACTTACATATACTATCTACGTTCCGGTTCTAATTCTTTATTTAACTTTAAGCTTTTATATAACTGGACATTATACCTTACACACACTTGTGTGTACCTATCTTAATAAACAAAATATAACTTCACTAAATATTTCTCTGTAAGTAACTTTGTAGAACGTAGTAACGACAAAAAATTAAAGAGAGCGTCACCCTTCCATTCGAGTAATTATATAGCGACGGTCGCCCCCCCCCCTTTGTGTTTTTAGCACGTAAACCTCCAACGGACAACAACAATTTCCGGTAAAACTGTAACGGACTCTCAATTCCGGTGAAAAACTGCAACCGTTTTCATTTTCTCCGAATATCGTTCGACAAACATCCCAACATACTCAGAAAATCTCACAAAACCGTCAACCGACTCTATCCTTCCGCGAAAACTAGTCTCAACGAACTTTCAATTCTGGTTACGTCCAGGCCTTCCACTTAAAACAAATATCTTTCATCTCCTTCTAGTCCGGGAGGCAGAGGCACAAAATTTGCACTCATTCCTACAAAGCTAGTTCTCTGTGAATGAGTTGTTTCGATATGGTGAATAAAGGAAATGAAAGTCTGCCATCTCAATGTGGTCGCCTTCATTAAGAACATTGGAGTGAACATGTTAAAAGTTTATGTGTAAATGAGTTATACCTACAAGGCTGAAACTTTGTAGGATGCTTGTCGATAAGCCAGAACATAGAATAATTACAGTCTGCCACCGTGGCAGCGTCGCAATCGACGCTCTGCCACCCACGCAAGGTGTCAAGAAACTTTTAAAATAACATTATTCCTACAAAGCTAATTTTTGTTTGTAGTATTATTTAGGTAATAAGAACATAGAAAAATAAGTCTGCCGCTTGTATCACGTCGCAAAGCTTTGACAGACGTAATAGAAAGTACGATCAACGTAGCGTAGCCGGCGCGCTAGTAAGCTTCAAGTCGCGCTGAATTATTGTTAAATACTTGAACAATTATAAATCTACAAAGCTGCTTTTTTTCCACAAGCAGTTTAACATTATTATTTTGAATAAACGTAGTCTGCCGTCAATTATAGGTGGCTAAGTCGTCGGCAGACGTGGCTATAGTTGTAGTGCTCACGGCAGCGCGCGAAAATAATCATTATAAAACTTTTACATCTTTGCAATGCTGATCTTGTAATATTTATGCTATATTGAGAATTGAATCATGAGTAGCAACAAAATTTATTATTTTCGTAATTATTTCGTTATAATTCTTTTATATTCATATAATATTTACTGCTAAAATTATCATAAAATCAATTGAATTATATATAGATATTGATTCATCTTTATTATAGAACTGAAATTTATTTTTTAAATATGTTATTATTATTATTTCTCACTTCAACAAAGGTACAGAAAAACTTTTTGTCACATAGATAATAAATAGGTCAGGTAAATAAAAGAATTTGAAGAACATTATTCTAGATTTATTTTGATTTTTCTTCATTCAACAACTTTAACATTTTTCTCAACTCTCTTCATCATTAGAATCATATTTTCCATCATCTTCGCTGTCATAATCGCTTCTTTCATCCTCATTTTCATCATAAAAAATATATTCGTTATCTTCATTTAAATCCTCGAGTTCTGGAATGATAAAAAATTATTAAATAAAATATTTTTCATTGTGAAAATGCGAATGAATTGAAATTGAAGTAGTATATGTACCTGATGCTTCAACATTTTCTTGGATGACCGTCACATCATCTATTGACTGAGGCAATGGATCTCCAGAGAACCACAGAAATAAATATTTATTATTCTCATCAATTCTCCAGCCACAGTCAAGCGGTGATAATTCTGTGACTTCTGGTAAGTGAGCATTACACCAAATTTTTGATATATATGCTGCTCTACGAATATGCTCTAGCAACTCTGATGAGCAAGGTGGTAGAGCAGATGCATCAAAGCTTTTTATTTTTTGCTTGAACAAATCATCTGTAGTGCTTCCGTATGCTTTTAAAAACATAGCTGTTCTGACTTCATTGATTTTTGTTACTTTTTTATATCCGTACATGGAACACACAAAATCCTCAACAACCTCGAGTACAGATTCATCGCAATTCGGGTATTCTTTTAATGAAATGAAGGCCTCCATGAATTTTTCGGAATTTCTCAATATTTGGAAAGGTCGTTTCTTTCCTTTTCGAAAGAAAGCTGGATTATAGTCGCAGCCTGTCAGCGCATGGAAAGCAGGTAGTGAACGACATAAGTTTTGTCCTAATTTATCATGTAATTTATTCAAATGAATAATTCGTTGAGACTTTCCAGTTCCAACTTCCATCCATACGTCCACTTGTTCTGGTACAAATTCCATATTGCTCAACATAATCACAAGAACATCAGTATCTGAACATCTGATGTTCATAGTGTAGGTGGTTGTATGTCATTGAAGTTACATACGTGGAAAATCATACCCGTATCAGCTTCCTCATGATTCGTCGAAAGACGTGATTCGACGCTTTTAATAATACGCCCGTCTATTACCTCATATTTGTAGCACTTTTTGTAACTGAGATACAAAATTTTATTTCCAAAGTAGGGTGCCATTTGCGGGCTCTCCCAATTGACAATTAAAAATTGAATAAGATCATCTTTGAAAGTAATATTCCGTAGCTCAGCTCCAAAATCAGAAGGGCGCATTGATGGACCGCGAATCTCAATTTTTCTCCCTCTTTTCGTTCCACGAAGCTCGTGCTCCTGATCCTTGATTGAAGGTGATGTATACGTGTCAAATACCACGATAACAAATTGTGCGTCACTCCTTAGAAATATTTGAAGCAACTTTGCAGCGATACCATCATACGTAGCTGGTATTTCTTTCATCAAGTGTAAGTGAAAAAACCCATCGTAAATTTGTACATTTGGTTTTGAAGGTTCATCGTTCTCGATTTGTTTTTCCAATAAGTTCATGAGGACACTTTTTTGCGTTTTGCAAATACTTCCGTCAAGATGGCACAAAGAAAATGGAATTGGCGTCAGTGGATAAGTTAAAATCTTATCGATATCCAATTTTTCTTCGAGAGACATAACTAAAAGTTGTCCGAATAAGTCGCGCTGTAAACGGACTTCAACCAATTTTCCAGATAATTTATCTTTTTTCTTAACCTGAAGAGATGAGAAATTATATATTTTGTTCATCTTTATGCTCCGATCAAATCTATCTTCATCAAGTGAGCACTCTTGTATGAATTTATCTCTCAAAGTTTCCCATTTTCTCGACATTGATTAAAAATTCGGCAACGTTATCATCTGCTGGTTGTCCATTAGATATATTAAATAATAAATCTTTGTCTAGCATGATGTCAAAAGGGTTGATACATTCTTTCATCATGTGCATAAAATTTTGAACCTGTAATGTACTTTTTTTTATCCGGTTGACATGTAAATCAGCTGTTACATCCTGTTTTGTTATTAAACCAGTTTCATTCATTACGTGGCTAATTATTTTTGTGCGAATACTGTGGCCCTTACACCATCGCTGTCGAGCTGCTACTGAATTTGTAATAATATGACAGACCTGTAAATTTTCATAGAATTATATATAAATATACTTTTTTATAAGAAGATAGAAGTTTTCAATTATATTGATTATTATTATACCTGTTAGTTTGTTTGCTGCGTCAGCATTGATTGTTTGTTCAAGTGTAAGGTCAACAGGCTGTCTGGAGAAAGGCTTATCAGTCCTTTTTACTCCAAAAGATCCCTTCTCAAATTCTTCCCGCAGTCCTGGATGTGTGTCATTAACTTTTAATAAACTGTCGTGATATTTTACTAAATATCTAGAATAATTTTGTTGATTGAATATGAAGAAAAATTTCGCAATTTTTGGCAAAATATAGAGAAACAAATCGAAATCTCCTGTTCTTATGCTACAATTTAACATAAGAAAATAATCTATAAATTTCACGTACATCATGTAATATTGAGGTGTTTTTCCATGATTGCCTTCAAGAGTTTCTTTTTTATATTCTTCATATTCATGAAATAGTTCAATCAATGCTGAATTATTCAATGTAGGGTTTTCTGATTCTTCATCAATGAAATTTTTTAAACATTGTTTCATTTCATCTATTCTTAACTGATCCCTTGTATTTAAGAAACTTTCAAAATGCAAGATTTGTATCGCTAGTGATACCATTGGATGCAATCTCTTGCAACGATTGAAATGCTTGCCTTCAATAAAGCCATTTACAGAACCGCTAGCTAATAGTCCACTATCTGACATTATGTTTGTAATTCCGTTGTTGTCTACGAATTTTCCAATAGCTTTAAAATAAGCGAGCTGAATATGAAAACTGCCAAAATGTATAAAAAGACGTGCAAAGAGATTTTGTAGTTGTTCATCCTTTTCATTAGCTTGGATCTGTAGAGCTATTTTAGCTATTGCCAAATCATACGTCACTTGCATGTATTTCTGACCACATTCATCAGCTGCTTGCACACTTTGTCGCATTGTTTCTTTTACAACTGCTGGATCTGTAGGAGATGAATTTATAGCTGTAAGATAAGAAATGTTCTGTTTCAACGATATTTCTTTACGAATTAAGCTATTATATCCGACCCACATCGGAGTGTTAGGTATTTGTATAGCATGAGCAAACATCCAAGCGAAATTAATATGGTTGAAACAGTCAATATTCAATGGAGTCAAATAACGAGCTGGATGATCAACTGGTAATAAATGTTGAGAAATAGTTAATCGTCTCTTTGTGGTTTGTGGTAATTCTAACGTTATTAAATCATACGTTCTTTTTCTTTTTCTTTTTTTGGTTGAGTCACATGAAGAACTTGTATCATCAATTTCACTCACATTTGAAACAGATACCTGTGAATCCTTCGTATTATCGTCATCGGTTAAAATTATTTCAGGAATAACTAGCATGCGCTCATTACTAGTACTATTATCGTTACTAATCTCTTCATTTTCCACAGCCTGAGTAACATCAATATTACTGCTTTCGATGCGCTGAATACTATTATTTTCTGTATCTACAATATTTTGAAAAATGATGCCAACAGTATCGTGTAGAGTATCTTTACCCGAAGTTGTATCAACAAATCGATCAAAATTATTCCATGCTAATCCAGTACATAAATTTGATGTTCGAATAATATCTTCTGGAGAAATATCTGTTTTCATAGTAGCAACTAAAGTTGACTCCGTTTCCAATTCCTCGAGAACTGTGTAACTACAGCAATGTCCATATCGATTTATGATATTAATGACTTTTTTGCTACTAGTTAAACCTTTTAATGCAAGACCCAAAGTGATGTGTTTAGAGGGCTTAATTTTTCCATTAGTAATATTGTAAATCATATCGTGACAAAATGATTTTGCTAATCGCTGACAGTTTGAGCTGCGCTTTCGTCTGTAACGGGAGCCACCTAACATACATACATAAAAATCTTGCAAAATTTGTGGAATCTCGTTACATTCTCCTGCGATTAAATCAGAAGTCATAATATTATCTGGCAATTTTCTGCTTTCATTGATCTTATTTCTTCTCTCAAAATAAGAGCTGCACGTTCCACAACATCGCGTTTTTCCAGTGTTTCTAGATCCGTAGCTAAAATAACGCCATCATGTGGTTTTATCAATTTTTTTTTATTCATTGTAATTATGCAGATCTTATTTTTAAAATTATTCATCAAGATCTCTTCTAATTTGTTTGACCGAATTGCGTCTGATTCAGAAACAAGTTCTATTTCTTTGTATTCTCTTCTTAAACAATTGCCATATAAAGTCACGATAAAATTTAAAAAATAACATTGACGTTTCTGTACGATATTTTCTTCAACGAAATTGAATATTTCTCCCAATACTATTGAATGTATATTCCTTTTCTGATGCCAAACAGTTATCGGTTTTTTTGCCACGACAATTGATTCGCTTGCACTTTCAAGCGTACTTTTACAAGTACCGTGATAATAAATATTTTCATTTCTTGATACAGCATTCTCGATGGCTTCACATAATTTGACATTACCAGTCGTCAATGCTTTTGATCTCAATCTATCGACTGTCTCTTTCTTATTTGCAAAATGTAATTTTTCCCGGCGACCTTTGTGATTCTTCCTGGATTTTGCACATATAATGCAGGCTATGATTTTTTCACTGTTATTCGAATTATCTTGCATATCTTTTTCCACAAATTCTGCTTCACAAGCATATTCATCAACAGGTGGATTGATCTGTTCACTGAAAAAATTTTAAATCACAATATCTGTTGTATACACACATTCAAATAATTTAGACGTTAAAATTTGAAACTATACAGATCGAAATCAAAAATTTAAATCCAAACCTACTCGGTGTAGTAGCACTGAGCCGAGAATAATGAAAACATCAATATATATATATGTATATACAACACGTGAAAAGAGATTACGCAATGTCAATGACCTCACATTTGTATTCAAATTTGAAATTAAAAACTAATCAATTGAAAATTTTCGAAAATTGAGAAATACAATAGTCTCTAGATTGAATAATCCGGTAATTTATTCATTTATTTATTGTAAAAAAATAAACGTGCTATAGTCAATTAAGTAGTGATTACGGGCAAAATTACTGCTACCTTAAAATAAAAATTTACCGTTATATTCGAAATACTTTTACACCATTAATTTCTTTCTTGTTGAATATCTTGATTCATTTTATATATGTATATACAATACGTGAAAAAGAGATTACGCAATGTCAATGACCTCACTATTTGTATTCAAATTTGAAATTAAAAACTGATCAATTGAAAATTTTCGAAAATTGAGAAATACAATAGCTTCTAGATTGAATAATCCGGTAATTTATTCATTTATTTATTATTTATTGTAAACAAATAAACGTGCTATAGTCAATTAAGTAGTGATTACGGGCAAAATTACTGCTACCTTAAAATAAAAATTAACCGTTATATTCGAAATACTTTTACACCATTGATTTATTTCTCTTTTGTTGAATATCTTGATTCATTTTCTACGATAGATTCGGATGAAATTACTGAACAATATATATGTATAATTTATATATAATATAAAGAACAAAAGCAACGAAAAGCGTTTTGTAAATCTATACAAAGTAAAAGTAAGATTGAAGCGCGCCAAAAGTTGGGCAAATATATCTTTCATAAACTTGTATGAACTTTAAAAAGGAATGTACTTACTCTGATAATCCAGATGAAACACACGCAACTTCATCTGTACTTGAACTTGTGGAAGGTTCAGCACCTTCGGTACTCGTACTTGTGGAAGGTTCAGCACCTTCGGTACTCGTACTTGTGGAAGGCTCAGCACCTTCGGTACTCGTACTTGTGGAAGGTTCAGCACCTTCGGTACTCGTACTTGGAGGAACTTCTCTATATTTTTTGGATAATGCAGTAAATCGCTTATAACATATAGCATGATATCCTTCCAGTCCAGTTAACTCAGTGGGTAACGATAAATCGCTATATATAAATTTGTATTTTTTTCTTATATTCAAAATCTCAGAACACTTTTTAAACTGTTCTTGAGATAGCGGAAAAATTGTTATGTCTTTCAATTTTGTACGACACACGAAACAGAATAACTGCGAACTCATGATGTGTTAGGAAGAACGCGTTTTCGTATACTGAAGAGTGGAGCATCATAACAGCAAACAGCTGCCGCAACGGTCAATTCGAAACTGTGAGGGGAAGAGGGGTAATTTAGAAAAGGTCTAAGCCGGCTTGTATTAGAGGAGCAGGTATACAATTTATCCCCGATTTTGTACAGAAACGAAGAAATCTTCACCGAGATGAAAAATATGTTTTCTGTACTTCTTGTTGAAATAGAAAAATTTTAATGATGAAGATGGTTGAAAAATAAATATAATTCAATTGATTTTATGATAATTTTACAGTAAATATTATATGAATATAAAAAGAATTACAACGAAATAATTACGAAAATAATAAATTTTGTTGCTACTCATGATTCAATTCTCAATATAGCATAAATATTACAAGATCAGCATTGCAAAGATGTAAAAGTTTTATAATGATTATTTTCGCGCGCTGCCGTGAGCACTACAACTATAGCCACGTCTGCCGACGACTTAGCCACCTATGATTGACGGCAGACTACGTTTATTCAAAAATAATAATGTTAAACTGCTTGTGGAAAAAAGCAGCTTTGTAGATTTATAATTGTTCAAGTATTTAACAATAATTCAGCGCGACTTGAAGCTTACTAGCGCGCCGGCTACGCTACGTTGATCGTACTTTCTATTACGTCTGTCAAAGCTTTGCGACGTGATACAAGCGGCAGACTTATTTTTCTATGTTCTTATTACCTAAATAATACTACAAACAAAAATTAGCTTTGTAGGAATAATGTTATTTTTAAAAGTTTCTTGACACCTTGCGTGGGTGGCAGAGCGTCGATTGCGCCGCTGCCACGGTGGCAGACTGTAATTATTCTATGTTCTGGCTTATCGACAAGCATCCTACAAAGTTTCAGCCTTGTAGGTATAACTCATTTACACATAAACTTTTAACATGTTCACTCCAATGTTCTTAATGAAGGCGACCACATTGAGATGGCAGACTTTCATTTCCTTTATTCACCATATCGAAACAACTCATTCACAGAGAACTAGCTTTGTAGGAATGAGTACAAATTTTGTGCCTCTGCCTCCCGGACTATTCCTACATATAGCGTCTTTTCACATTTATGCTTCTCGCTGATTGATATTTACCTTTCCTAAAACCAACTTGTTGTGCGTCTACCTTTACCTTCCAATTAAATCACCCAAACTCTCTCCCTTGCTTTTAACCGATCCGTGTCTGCTGTTAAAATTCTTAGAAATTAATGATTTTTCTACCCTTTCCAAACAAATTTGTATACCGTCTCCCAACCATATTACCTCTCTGATTAAATTCTAAAAATACAGTGGATATTGAGGTGCCCCTGTGTGTGTGTGTGAGGTAGTTGTAAACAAGGTGATATAATAAAAAGTTCCATGTGTATGGGGAAGCTGGAACACAAGTATAGCTTTGGAGAAGCAGGAACATATACAAAAGCCTCTTGTATCTATGAAAAATTACAATGTTTTTTGTTAAAAATAGTATTTGCGTGATGCGGGTATCTGTGGCGTGTGAGGTGTTTTTTAAAAAAAATGCTAACAAAAAAATCCAGGTGTGTAGAGAAGCTGGTACGCTTGCAAGAGAACCTTTCATATCTAAGAAAATTCTCAATATTTTTTTTATTAAAAATAGTATATCGGCGCTGTTAAGGTAAAACCACGTATCCCCAAAGACTTAAGTTTTCATGAATTACAAGAAAGAGAATATTTCTTTGCCTTTAAATTATTGGAAAACGTTGCCCCGGGGTATTGTACTAGAACTACAAGCAAAACAGCGTGATCTTGTAGTTAGATTTATTTGCATTTTATCCACAAATTTTGCAAAAAACAATAAGGTATGGGTTTTTAATATTAGGATATGAACGTCTTCACGAGCTACGAGGTATTGAAAGTTTGTTCCAGCAGTAGGAAACCCATGGTCAAAAAAGGTGGCATCCAATCACCTGCTTGAATAAAGCTATTATAAAAAGCAGAAACAAATTATAAATAATCAATGTAATTTTGTACTTTAAAATATAGAGATGAACGGAACTTTTAGTGTTTCAACCAGTGATAGAAACCATGATAGCTTTTATGTACTACAGTTTTAAGTGCTAGGAAATGTTTAAATTTATCTTCTTTCAAAGTTAATGGTTAATCGTGTAATTTATTCATGGTTCCTATATTGCGTTTCATACGCCTTGGTAAAAGAGTCTAATTATCATTAAAATCAAGTTTGTATTCTATTCCACTTAAAAGGGTTTTTAGTGCCCTCAAATCTGTTACTCATGAATCGCGTATTTTGGTACCAGGGCGTATGGAAGAATAGTACCAAACTTTATCAAAATTGTTAAGGAATTCGTGATCTATGTACTTAACCTTATACAGCCCTTTTGAATTTTTTCGTGAATGTTGAATTTTGAACGTAATTCGATGGTGTAAAAATTTCTTTGTTCTTTTTGAAGACTTCAATTGTGGAATGAATGCTGTCTCATTCCATTTGCGAATGTCCTTTAACTAAGTATTTTTGAATTATGACATCATTGTTGGTAAGGCATTAGTGGAGTAGAGCATTAGCTAAAGTAATATTTGGATTTTGGGTGCAGCACCCATCGCTATACACTACTTTTACCTTTTCTTTATCGCATTCCTTCATATCATTTGCTAAACAATTACATCTAGTCCACCTTTTCCTTCATGCCAAACGTAACAAGTTACATCGTCATTGACTAAATCAAAGATCGTGAAATTGTGGCATGCCAGATTCTGTTTAAAATAGACCATTCCGGCCAGTAAGCAAGATACAAGCTGTACTGCTTGAACATCCATCGTAAAAACACGGAAATTCCCAGAATATATAGCCTCGTCCTTGTCCTGAGCTTTTCCATTCTTGCTCGGATTTTTGACATGTATATGTGTTTTGTCTACATCAGTAGCTATATTTTCTTGCTTAAAACTAAAACAAAGATCACATTGATCTTTGCGCGGATGGAAAATGTCAATATTTAAACGTCTCATTTCGGATACAAAAACTTGTTTCCTGACAGGTTGTTCTACCACTCCTTGTCTACAAAGATTGTAAACCTCAGCATGTGATTAAAATACATTTTCCAAGTATACTTTGCTGGTAGTAGATCTACCATAATGTGATGACATTTTAAGTAGTTTGTACAACAGATCTTCGAAGGCTGTTTAAAGGATTAACTTTTCCTTCAAATGTTTTAGACGTTGCAAAATTAATGATCCCAGAGTGATGATTATTTTTCATCCAGCTCAAAACTGTCCACTTTCTCTCAACCAAAAGTTTTAAAGAACATTTTTTTACATACCGGAATCAATAGATCGTTTACTTTTAGGTAGTACAATAGTGTACTACTTTGACGGGATCTGATTTTTGTTGTTTTGTTGTTGTTGTCTGTAGTTGACTCACTTGCTAAACTTTTTACAAATATTTGTCATTGTTTCCACTCGAGCTCTGACCAAAACTTTTTGAATATTTCTTCTGTTTGATCTTTACTCACGAGACTACATTGACGTTTTTGTTTCGATTTTGTACATCTCTTGAAATCACACTGCTCCTTCATAATTCTAGCAGTGTTTGTTGTAATTATTTTAGTTCCACCTTGCCCCTTTTTAATTCCATCATATTCCTGTCCATTTTTCCTCAGAAATTATGCATTGTTTCTTCTCCATGTACTTTTGTCGCTTTGCTCTTTTTTGGCTCGCTTCCTTTCCTTAATTACTTATACATCCAGTATGTTCTTTTACTTGTTACGTGCCAATCAAATTGGCCCTTAAACATTGTTTTAGGTTAATTTTGATGTGCGGAAGTTTTGCGCCACAATTTCAAAAGACTCGGGGCGCGCATTTCCGTTACGTCACAGTGCGTTTGCGCCAGATCGCGCGACGCGAGTGGAGTAGGGACAAAGTGGTGAGAGGTTTCCGTTAGACGCTTGAACGGGGCTTTTTGCCTGAACCTTCGAGTGGAGTGGACGTTTGAGGTATCGTATCGTGCCTTATCTTATCTATGTAGATTTCCTTGCTAATTATCTTGTTTGTCGCCCTTTACCATGTTCCTGTCCATTCCCTACATAGGTAGATGAAATTTGCAACCGCCTAGGCGAACCGTACTGCACGACCCTGGATGAACGAGCCCATGACTGCCGTAGCTGGTCGGAGCGCTTGAAAGAACGTTGGCAGGAGTCACCATCTTTAACTACCTCAAAAGGGCCTTCCGTAGCCGTGATGGACTTTAGAGAAGCCAACTTTAACTCAATCCCGCCGGACGCCGGATTTCTTATGTGAGTACTCTCTCTGTTAATTTGTTCGCTATTATAATTCATTGTCTTAAATGAATATATTTTTTTCCGATAATTGCGTCTTAATTTTGTGCATTGGTGACGTCATTGGCAGATGAGCGCGCCCAAAATCTGTATAAGATTAGCGCTACCAACTGCCGATGGTGTCTAGTAAATCCCGCTTGCGGTGTTGTATTTATCGAACTTTTAAATGTAAGATACTTTTCATTGTGAAGTCTTTTCCGTCTGATCCGTAAAGAAATTTCGTCGAGGAATATGTCAGAATCAGTGCCTAGAATGTAGCTTCATCCTGAATTATCACAGACTTCCTCATACTCTAAATTTTCTTTTTCTAAATTATTCTCAACAGTATCTTCCCCGTGACTAGCTGTGGTTCCGTTATCTAAGGTCTCATCGCCTTGTTCGACACTTTTGACCTCTGTAGCAATTACCAAATTGGATATTGATGGGTCCGACAGGATATCTTGAACGGCGTTTCTGTTGGTGTAAGAAAGGTGTAACAAAGAAACTGATCAATTTTTGTAATAATTTCAACTTCATTAGGGTTATTTTGAGATTCCCGATTACTACAAATAGGTTCATTGCAATCATTATAATCATTCGACGTATTATTAGTTTTTAAACTATTACCTGTCGTCCATAAGTAATATTCCGGCTGCTCGGCTTCCCTGAAAAAAAATTGCAAATTAAACAAGTTATACTAGGACAATATTGCAATAAAACTCATAACTCAGAATTGTACGATAAAACGCCTAAATAGAAATGGTATTGTTGCGAGCTACTATTAGGCAACCCGTCAAACACACAAGCGTTGTAGGGTCTGCATAGTTTCCAGGATTCTAGAATGCTTCTAGCAATCAAACACACAAAACGCCGCCAGCACTGTTCATTCTCGCCAGACTTGGAAGGTTCTCGTAATTACCAGAAGATGAGTCATATTTTTAAATCTGAGTATATATAAAACCGCTAAAAAATGCAAGGGTCAGTCTATACTAGAATGTCTAATATAAATTATAACGTTGTAAAGTAATAGTAGTTTGAGCTTTTAGAGGTATACATAAATGTTATATGCTGTGTCTAATGTACATGCAGCTTGTAGTATACATAAATAGATAGAAGTGTATAAACAAATAGTTGTGTTAGTGTTATTAATGGACCTATGGTAAAGAAGTTAGTTTAAGAAGAAATTAGTGCTTGTAAATTCATTAGTGTAATAGTGCTTCATTGTTAAGTGGACTGGAAACATCTACAAATAAGGCATATACTGTTAATTAGACTTGTGAACAGTGAGTAATAAAGACCTTTATTATTACTTGTTTTAAATTAAAGAAACGCGGTAGTAGTAGCCCGTTACAGTATGTAAAAACTTCGTAACTAAAAGGTTTGCTATAAAATTAGTTAATACTACGCACTGAAATTGTCTTCTTTGAAAAGTAAATTATTTTCGCGTTTATTATGGTAGTACAACCACAATTCCACCACTCATTACAAACTATAGTTCAAAAGTGAAAAACTTCAACCGCACCACACAATTAACCTCATAAATACATAAATTCTGCACTTCTATTAAAAATAAGTTTGCATAGATAGTACGAAATATATAATTTAACGTAGATGGTTAATACTTGCCATTGCAATAATTAAGATTCAAGCAAAGAAGGGATATCATTGACGATAATTACCGCATCGCAACACCAACCTGACATACGTGGTTTTGACGATATATGCGATGAAGCTGCTTGCAGATACCAGCTTTTTCAATAGTTTTAGCGCAAGCGTGTTTGAGCCAGTTGTGCGATACGAGTATTATCATATTCTGGAGACTGCTACACTAGACTACAAAATCCACATATCTCAAAATCGACAAAAATGAGATACCAGGTTTTCTTTGACTTAACAGCGACGATATGTATGTGTTGTGAGCAGGTGTGTGCAATGTGTTTTTTTTTGCTAAGAAAAAGGTAGGGTATGTGTATTTGACTATACAGGGTGCCTACAATCTATCTCCGTATATGGGTAACTTTTTTATTATAGAAGATACAATGTTGGTTAAATTAGCAAAGTTGAAGAGAAATTTACGAGTAGTATGATGCTTTTTTGAAAACTCACCTAGATGCTCAACTTTTTTAGATATTTGAAAAAAACTGAAATTTGCCATTTTCTTCAAACGCTAATAACTTTTTAATGGTTTAACCTATAGAGAAAATAAAAACTGCTTGTAAGGTAACTTTTTACGTAGAATTCAATAGCGTATATGACAATTTTAATTGGAAATGGGTTTTCAAACTACATACATAACCTCACTTTTTTTAAATGGAAACCATAGTTCAATATAACCCAAATGGAAAGGTTTTTTCTTTTCTGATTACACTGATGTAAGGGTTGATGTACTTATTTTCAGTAGTTTCTTCATAATAAAGAAAAAACGATTTATTTATTTGCGGGCATCAAGGAGTCCATGGATACATATTTTAAATAAACAAAAAAAACAACTGGCATTTGTCAGATATTATTAGTTAAAGTGTTTATTTGCTCTGGGTTGCAAATTTTGTGTAGAAGACTTTTAAATTTATTTGATTATAATAGAGAATGTATACAAACGACGAAAAAAATGACATGCTCTTTTGTTACTATGCCTGTAACAGAAATTGTAATGCTGCTGGTGATATGTATTATGAAAGATATTTGGAAAGAAGGCAGCCAGATAAACGATTGCTTTCTAAATTAGAAAACTATTTCAAAAAGGTTTGGTGCTTTTACAAAACCCAGTACTGATAAAAGAAAATTCAAAACTGATGATGAAGAACGTGTGTTAGCCTACATAAATTTTAAGCCAACAGCGTCCACCCGAGAAACTGCAATTGAGTGCGCTACTTCTACAGAAAAAGCTCGCCTAATTTTAAAACAAAACCGCTACAAACCATACAAAAACCATGTTAGCAATACACTGTATCATGGGGATTGTGAGAGAAGACAACAGTTTTGTAGATGGTTTCATAATGAAACAAATAATAATCCTGGTTTTAGTCACACTATTATATTTACCGACGAAGCAATATTTACTAACAAAGGCATGTTTAACAGAAAAAATACAGTCTACTGGAGTCAGGAAAATCCCCATTTAACAGAAGAAAGGCGGGATCAACATCAATTTTCGATAAATGTGTGGTGTGCCATTTTTGGTAATAAAATACTTGGGCCTTTCTTCTATAATTATAATTTAAATGGTGTACACTATTTGAATTTTCTACAAAACGAATTGCAAGAAATGCTCGATAATTTGCCACTTCATTTACTGCAAAACTTATATTATTTTCAGCATGACGGTGCACCTGCTCACAATGCCCAAGCTGTTTCTGAATATCTTGATAATAGTTTTCCAAATTGGATTGGCAATGTAGGTCCTGTTCCATGGCCGGCAAGGTCACCAGAACTATCGCCACTGGATTTTTTTCTTTGGGGTACTGTAAAGGATGTAGTGTATGCTAAAAAATCCAATAACATTGAGCAACTCAAAGTTAGTATTACAGCAGCTATTACAAGTATAAAACCACAAACGTTAAATAAGGTGCACCAAAACCTAATTAAAAGGTGCGAAATGTGTTTGCAAGCTAATGGAGGTCATTTTGAGCATATGTTAATGTAGGAGTGGGCATATTCGCATTAATTAATTTTGTTTCCTTTGATTAAGTTATTTGTATTGTATGGATAGTTTATTTTTAAGTATTTTATTTTCTTAGTTTATAATAAATTTAGTTACAATAAACTTGTGTTTCCATTATTGATTTTTACACATTTTGTTTGTTTGTAATATGTATCCATGGACTCCTTGATGTCCGCAAATAAATAAATCGTTTTTTCTTTATTATGAAGAAACTACTAAAAATAAGTACATCAACCCTTACATCAGTGTAATCAGAAAAGAAAAACCTTTCCATTTGGGTTATATTGAACTATGGTTTCCATTTAAAAAAAGTGAGGTTATGTTTGCAGCTTGAAAACCCATTTCCAATTAAAATTGTCATATACGCTATTGAATTCTAAGTAAAAGTTACCTTACAAGCAGTTTTATTTTCTCTATAGGTTAAACCGTTAAAAGTTATTAGCGTTTGAAGAAAATGGCAAATTTCAGTTTTTTTCAAATATCTAAAAAAGTTGAGCATCTAGGTGAGTTTTCAAAAAAGCATCATACTACTCGTAAATTTCTCTTCAACTTTGCTGATTTAACCAACATTGTATCTTCTATAATAAAAAAGTTACCCATATACGGAGATAGATTGTGGGCACCCTGTAAATATAGCGCTAACTCGTGTTAGATCGCGCCTCATGATGTGTGAAAGAAAAAAAAAGATCATTGGGTGAGTACGCACATATGGTAAAATGCAAACGCGAATTTGGATGTTCGATGAGGCCACACGGTCGAAAGTCGTCCCTCTCTTCCAGGCATATGTAATTATATTTAGAATTTTTAGTCTTAGTTCTTTGATTTCAAAAAAAGAAGTAAATTCATTTATACAGATATGTGTTGATGATGGCGGGATTTTATGTAATGTTTTCGTTTATAGAACCCCCGACAAAAACGATCTAACTTATAAAACACGTTGAAAAACTATTATAAGTAATATTTAATTATCTGTAATTGCTATGAGTTAGGACATTGTAGATCAAAATATAAAAGAATCAAAGCGCAGTATGAAAGCTACACATGCAAGTTGTCTATTAATAATTTGGGGAGAATATCTTGACTTAATTAATATTGTTGAAAAAACTATTTTAAAAACTATTTATTTATCTTTAATTGCAGTGCGAGATAGGACACTGTAAATTAAAAATTACAAAGATTCAAATGAATATTTACGTACGCGAGTTACGTTTTGGGCCTTGGGAGAGGTCTTTTTAAAAACGTCTTCCAAAAATTTTGTAACAAAATTTATTTGGTTAAACAGAAATTACAGTTGAATTTTGACAAACTGATTTAAAATACTCTAAATCGAAAATTAAATAATAATTGAAATTTAATAAGGGTGAGTAGCCTAAGCAAACTGCAATGTTAAAGCTAAAATACTGTAGACTGACTGACGGTCTAGGGGCTCCCGGGGTATTTATGGTGTCCCTGCCCCTCGCATGTCTGTGGAAACTTGCAGAGCTCATGTCTGCTTATTTCTTAATTCTATTCATAATACAATGTAACAATCTTAATTTCTACGTAATTGCGGTTTCTTAACCGTCTGTGACCTATACCTGCAGTCTGGAATACAATGTAAGTAGATAAGCTACCTATGTTCTAGCCCAAAAAACCGGTTTTCCCATGTTAAATCCCATAAGAAAATCTAAGGTCCATTCTGGTTATTTTTGTACCAAGCATTGAATCCCCATAAGGAGCAATTGAGGGTCAATTCAGGTTACTTTTTACCAACACCCACAGTAGATGTAGGACAGGGGTTTTGGACCTTCATTTCCACCAGCATCCTCATTTTCACACTTATCTGAACCAAATAGTTTTCTTCAACTGGCCATTGCATCTTTCAAAATAAACCTATCTTGTTTGGTATCAATTAATATTAGATTTTTCTCAGCTATCCGAATTTCTAGGTATTTTTTAGATTGCATCACCCCCCAGAGAACTACCCCAATTTTAAGATATTTTACCGGTAGCGATTTCTGACCGTTCTTATAAATTTTTTTAGCCATGCGATACATCAAATTAGTCTAGAATTTTACGCAGAATTCGAATCTGCAAACGGATTTGCAATAGGACCACCCCTTACAAAGTTACACTTTTTAAAGGCTTCAAACCTCTAAATTTTGCTTTTTGCTCTATAAGCAAACCCAACAAATAGTTTTCTTCGACTAGCCATTGCATCTTATAAGATAAATCTATATTGTTTGGTATCAATTCATATTAGATTTTTCTCAGCTAACCGAATTTATAGGAATTTTTTAGATAGCATCATCCCCCAGGAAGCTACCCTCATTTTAAGATCTTTCGCTGTTAGCGATTTCTGACCGTCCTTATAAATTTTTTAGACATACGACACATCAAACTAACCTAAAATTTTACTCAGAATTTGAATCTGCAAACACATTTAAAATCCGACCGCCCCTTACAAAGTTACACTTTTAAAGACTCCCAAACCTCAAAATTTTTGCTTGCTTTAAACAACCATTGCCCGAGAAATCTAGAACCGTGGGGATTTTAGAAATGAGTTCTTTATAAGCCATAAGTGTTTAATATTTAAAACCATTTTCAAACAGTACTGTTTTTTAGAATATTCAAAACCGCGGCTTTTTAAAATTTTAAACAGTTATCAATTTCTGGTTTAACATTTTCCTAATTACTAAGATAACTATGATAGAATAAATAGTGCCAATGAAAATAAGCGTATTCTCTCCCGACTTTTACATGTTTCCGGTAGGCTTCAACGCGTCTTAGACACAGACGAGCAACAAGCTATTACTAAGAGCGAATTAAGCGACAAGATTAAATCTTTATTTAACGCCATGAAACTACATATTTAACCCCATATTTCGTTAACTTTGGCCGTGAAATCATTCTTGATGGCAACATTCACCATTTACCTCAAGTGCCAACGGAAGATAGTGACAAGGATAAACTACCTGAGCCCGTCACACGTCATGTTATGTTTAAGAAAGTTTTTATAGATATTAGAACCCGGTTAAATAAGGCTTTTGATCGCAGTAAAAAGGTGTATGATCTAAGGCGACGTCCCGATAGTTACACTGTGGGTCAAAAGGTTTGGCACCGAAACTATGTGTTGTCGGATGCAAGTAAATATTTCTCCAGTAAATTAGCCCCCAAATTTGTAGGGCCTTTTACAATCTCAGAATGCATATCCACGTGAACTTATCGACTTAGAGATAGTAATAATAAAGAAGTTGGTATGTGGCAAGAAAAAGACTTGCGTTTGAATCCGGATGGTATATAGTGTTGTGCAGTTTTTTTGTTTTGTTTTATTTAGTATTAGTTTGGAATATGTATGTCTTTGGATTCCACTTCGAATTAGTTCGTACGACCTTTAGGTCATCGTAAGAGTTGCTCTCTTGATTTGCGTACTTTCGAGTTGTTTTGGTGTATATGTTTTGACTTCTCATCAGCGTAAGAAGCGAATTTTAATGGTTGCTCTATTTAAAATAGTAGTAGAGTGTTGTGGGTTTGAGCCCCACGTTTTAAATTTTTTTTTTTGGTAAAGGGGGGGAATGTTACGGTTCAATTTTACATAACGCATTTACCGATTTTTAAATATACTTTGTTCCCAAATACGACGCCTATGGTTTATTTCCTTATTGTAATTTATCAAGTTTCGTTCGAAAAATTCAAGTTTTAATTCTTGTGTGTTGATAACGTGCATACACTAATCCTGATCACTTCAATACAAGTCGTGATTATTTGTTCTATTTTTAATTTGATCCTCGACGCTTGGTAACGTGCATCTTATTGTGAACTAATTTGTAGTTCCTCCCTTATTATTTTAATTTTGGGAGAATTGATAATCCGTCATTTAAGAGCGAATGATTAGTGAAGATTTTATATTTGCTCTGCTCTTTTGAGAATTTTATAGAAGTTCGAGGTAAGGTTATTTATAATTTTCATGCACGTAAACTTCATACAATTGTTATCTTTGTAGGACACACATCTGAAAACTCGTTGATAACGTCGAGTTTTGTTCTTATGATTTAAGCCCGTTTTGTAAAGGAACCGCAAAACGGTAAAGTAAATAGCAGGTGTGTTCACATCTAATTATAACATTTTAGGGTTGCAGTTTTGTAGTTTGCAGTTTTACAGCTGTAGTTTGCAGTTTACAGTTTGCAGTGTGCAGTTTTACAGCTTTGTATTTTGCGGTCTTGTAGTGCTTGGTAATTCAGTCTGGCACATTATGTACGTATTTTATTGATACAAACTCAGGCGTACCTGCAAGATACGATATCCGCGCTCAGGACCTGTTCTGGTAAGATCTTTCCATATTATATTTTGATTGTACGTGCCGCTAATCTGGTATCCATGCTAGCTTTCCACCTGCAGATAACATTATAGAGCCATCTCACATTATCACTGATATTGTAATTTATTTTAATATCATTTTTGTAACAGTTGTGCGTCGGAATTAATTTAACCAACGAATTATTGTACATATTCGTTTGATAGGTATTTTTATCTGCATAAACGTACGCACAAACGTTGGTACCACCGCAAGCAGCGTTCGATTGATTTTAAATTTATACAAAGTGAACCTAATGAAAATATACTGCAGCCATTTAATTTCTAATAAGTGTAAGGTACATATTGAAAAGTACGTTGGTTCCATTAACCCAATCGCTTCAATTTAAGCTTTGTTATAATGTAAAATTGATGTTTATGTTCAACCCTATAAATATTAGAAACCATAACTGTGTCAGTAAACGATTATATGTTATTTGTATTTCCTTCTTGTCGAGTTTTATGTCCGTTAAGCATCTACAGATTGCGTGAGAAATTTCCTAGATTGATTTCGCGGGAGGCGTACAGTTCCGATTTAGGTGGCGCTCTCCAAGACTCTTGTTCACCGTGTCGACCTTAGGTTATTTGTATCTTGGTGCAAATTCCTACTCCCCTCGCCGACCAGAGTCTAGTCGTGGTAAAATACGGTTACTCTTGCGGCTAACGGTGTGTATGTTTTTTTATGTTAGGAAACCGTGTTAATTCCTTCTAAGAAATTATTCAACTGACCAGGCTCTCAAGGGACTTTTATTTCCCATGAACTAATAGGAATCGATGGTACGAGGTTAGAGACTGAGTAAGCAGGAACACTAACAGGTAGGGATGGATTCGGGCCGGGCCGGGCCGGGCTTTTAGATGCGGCCCGGCCCGGCCCCAAAGAATTTGCTCCGACCCCGCCCGAACCAAAACGCATCGGCCCGGCTTGAGGCCCGGCTTGAATTTCGGGCCGGGCTTCGGGCCGGGCCGGGCCGATTCGGGCCGGAATGTAACTAAAACCTTAAGTGATGTATAGATTTTTCAACATCCAAATGGAACGTATCATTTGTTAATATATGTATTTTCAGTTGTATAAAAATACTTCTTTACTATTATTATGTTTTTCTACAAAAGTTGAATATATCAACCTTAATAACTTATAGTTTATAGTATCATTTTAACGTCGAAGAATCTCAAAGGTATTTGGAGATGATGTACACTTGCACAGGTAATCCAAAATAGAAGGTGGTTTGCGTCAAAATTCAACCTTAAGTAACAAAATGCATTTTAGAATTCATGTACTACTACTAGTATATAGTAAAATATTTCAAGGAAAGTATTCAAAATTTGACTGAATATTGTTTCCTCATATTCTAAACAAAGAATGTTGCCAATTTTCATTTTACAGATTGCTGGTGTATAGGTCTACATTTCGAGAATGTGCTAGCATCCGTTCAGAGAACTGATTATTCAAGTCTCTCGTATCAGGTAGACATTACTTTGTTGTCTATGAATATTTTTTTGTCGCATGCTTTACTAGAAATTTTAATTATTATGGAAAAAAATGCCGCAACATAGAATATTATTTAGTATTTACATTTTAATTTTCTATATCCATTTGTTATTTAAAGCTATAAAAAGCTAATCGCATTGTATTCGGTATGGTTTTTAACAAAAAATACATTCAAATAATTAAATCTAATTAAGCTGGTTTTTTGTAATCGGGCAGTTTTAAATATTTTTACATATACAGAGTGGTTTCGATTTATTCATAAATAATCTTTAGCGCAAGGCCACAATAATAAGTTAATTAATAAGTATAATACAATAAACCAGCTCAATTAACATACGTTGCAATACTCCTTCAAATTAATTAAATATAACACGAACATTTTCTATTTCAAAGTTCTTGAAAAGTGGAAAAAAGTGAATACTACTTATCGAAAAAAAAATCGAAATTCACAAATCGGTTTAAATCAAATCATTTTCGTTTTCGATTTATTTCCATTATGACACACCAATATGTGTGTAACTGTACCTGGGTGATATATTAAGAAGAGCGTTAATTATAATTTTGTTTAAGAGGCACCTAAAGAAATCATTAAATGAAATTTTTTACTAAATCAATAAATTGTATATTTCGTTATATAAACTTCGGCCCGGCCCGGCCCGGGCCCGACACGTGCTTGGCCCAGCTTGGGCCCGAAAAAATTTTTGCCGGCCCGGCCCGAAGCACGGCTTCATATTCGTGCCGGGCTTCGGGCCGGGCCGGGCCAAAGCCCGGGCCCGTGGCCATCCCTACTAACAGGTGCTAGAAATGTAATAGAAATATCATGTAGCCTACTAAAACTAACCTGTTCTTTATTAACTTTTTCATAAAAATCCGTGTCTAATGTAAGTATTGTAGTTATGGCTTTATTTTTAAATTTTGTACCATCATCACAATCTCCTGCAGAAACTTGTATAAGCTTAACACGCCCTGCGAGATGAATCAATTGGGACATAGCCCTTTAAAAGACAAATTTATTGCCATCAAATTGAGATAAAATACTTTACACTAACTCGATCGATGAATTAATTTTCTCATACTCCACCGAAAAGTTTACATTATGTTCTGCAAGGTTAATAAGATAACAAATATTAGTACCTCGGCCAATAAACGACTTAAAATAATACTGTTTGATCCGA
This sequence comes from Platerodrilus igneus, assembly GCA_036346225.1. Lineage (NCBI taxonomy): Eukaryota > Metazoa > Arthropoda > Insecta > Coleoptera > Lycidae > Platerodrilus > Platerodrilus igneus. The sequence goes on along the minus strand of JARFIW010001052.1, from coordinate 529,702 downwards.
TACGAAATAATGACGTTGCTAATTTTGATGCTTCTTTAAAGCTATGTTACTAATTCCTGTATTCTATACTTAAGTTGTGAATTTTTAATACTCTAAAATTTAAACCTAAAAATCTAAATACCTCAAAACTACGCATTGTTAAAAGGATCGAAATGGTAGTATGACGTTCCTGTCTGAACTACGGTCGCAGGTTGATACGTAGATCACTTTCCACCTTCAACATTTTGAAGCTCATCCAAACTTAGCTAATTTGTAACCAATCCCATATACTTGAGAGTGCTGGGAAACGACCGACCCAGTGAATTTTAAACAGTGGATAGCGCATCGCCATATGTTAACTTTGAAACACGAAAAAGATATTACACAAACCATATACGATATTCGACGCACTTATTATTAAATGTAACTCAACAGATGATATATATTAAATATTGCTATATAATAAGGAAATGATTACAATTACGGTAAAATGAAAGCGTCTATATTTTGGAAATGCTTCAATATTCAGAAGTGTGTTGTAAAATAAACTTAAGTAAAATAGCTACAGTAAAACTGAAAGGTTTACTTAGCTGAAAATGGCAATTTGCCATAGGCAAAATGGCGTATTATAACTTCGGGCTAGTTTGTGATTTAGAGCAGAAAAGCCATATGTAACATTTCTTAGCTGTTTCAGCGTTTATTGAGTCGTTTTTCGTTTTAGTAGCTTTTAAAATTATGCTATTTCGGATATGTTTTGAGGTAGTACTTTGGCCTGAAAATACAAAATCAGCGTCCGTAGTCTCAGAAAACGCTTATGTTTGCACAAATCTAGCCAAGCTGGATATAATACTCATTCGCTTTTGCTATAAAAAGACACGTTCTTTTCCCAGCATTACCACATGCTGTTGTACATCATTGCAAATGCATTAAACGTAAAAATAAAAGAAATTAGTTTCTGTCCGCTTGTTGGCTGTTCGCAACCCTCCCTAGAAAAACCACATTTACGTCGTATAAAGCCGCCTGCGATGTACGGTAACAGTACGAATTATGTTCATTTAATTACGCGGCCTGAATCGTAAAATATTTTCATTATACCGCTATTAAACGGCGTGTAAATGTGATATTGCATTCATGCGGTACTGAACTCCTTGCTGTTTTCCATTTTCCGCAATAAAAGTTAAAGCACAGTCGCTAGAACTGAATTTAATAAAGGGTTGTTGTACTACTTAAATTTCCTGTAGATTCCTCGTATATAACAATAATACCCTAACATTACGATTAGAGCTGCATTTGATATAATAATAGTAAATGCTCAAGGAACCTACAATAAGTTTTACTCGTCAACATTGTAGATTAGGGCAAAATGAACATATGTTTTGATGTTTTCGCTATCCATTCAGCACCGGATGCTCTTTTATGATAGACATTCAAAAAAATCGCGAATTATTTGCACCCCACTGGGTTAAATGTCTTCGAGGGCGTTATATATTGCGCATTTACGAATATATCACTTTTTATAAGGATTTTGGATCTGGTCTACGAGCACTAGTAAAGTAAAAATTGTGTGTAATTTTTCTTTCAAATGCAATAAAACAAACGGTTAAAATTTACGACTTTGTATAACGCATGTTTATGAAAAAAATAAAAATACTCATGGTGTCTTTCTAAAATACATACTAAATCTTGAAGATACACAATTCTTAGAGAAAAACTCGACCAACGTACACAAAAGAGCGAAGTAAGGTGTTCTGTCCTATATTCAGGAAACACTCATAACTTATATATAGGCTTGTTTACTTATTCTACAATTATATTTACATTATAAAGACAGTAACTGAAAAATGTTCAAAATTACACTTGTGAAATCAGAATGTGCTATTAACCAAATAACCTTATAATTTTTAATACTCTGCAATCTTAAACTTTACAAGCACTTAAATAAATATAAAGTCAATGACAAATATTGCAACGTCAACGCTCTTCAAAATACCTCAATCCGTAATTGATCTAGTTTCATAATAGGGCATATAATACTATAGGAAGATATCTGTGAGTTCTATAAATCTCGCCTTTACTAAATATCCCAAAAAAGCGTTTAACTATTTATTTTTGTGACATCTAAACTGTAGTTACTAAAAACATCTTAACCCTAGACAAATTTACCATCTAAAAATAATATACAATAGGCTTAACGCCCCTTGTCCATATGCATTATCTACAAATAACGCACAAAGCTTCAGGACATTCTGGAACTATCTGCCTCTCTCCACGGCCACGTTTAGTTGTGCATTCTTAAACAACACTAATCTTTGCCCAGCGATTTCACATTGGGTTTTCTTTTTTACAGATGTTTGATAGATTAAATTATTTCTTCCAACTATTTAAATACCCAATAAGAGCTCTATTTTAGATCTGATATCATTTTATGGAAATTCTGCGTTCATAATTATTAAATAACTTTTACTTAAATTGGAAATTAGTTCGAAAAGGGTTAAGATCAAGAAGCAGCAAAAAGTTAAGAAAAAGCCAAAGAGAGTAAAAAAGAGTGATTGTGTAAATTCTCTGCTATTTATATGTAGAAATATGGACGCCATATACAAGTGCTTTCTGGTTTTCCAAATTTACGCAGAATAGATAATTTGTTACTAACATCTACGTTTTGATAAATATACCCCCAGTGAACTTTTTGTGCAAATTCAAATACACACCTCGAAATTATTTTGTAAGCACGGATGTCTTGAGTTGCTTTAAATTATTGTTTCTTCAAATTAACCTTCAAAAATTCGTTTTCATCCCTTCATTAAAGCTTTACTGGAAACTTGTTAATATGGTGCTTTTTGAATTCTCATAGCATATAAACTTCAGGATGTGGAATGTCTCCATTAAATTATTCTAAGTTGTTTTTAGTTTTTGTATTTGGTAGATGACCCTGAACCTTTCTTTTACAGACTGAAATAGGTTTGATGTTCTTTGCTGTTTAGGCACCGTTCGTAAGCTGCCTGGGTCCCTGGAATGCTGCTGTCACTTTCCGATTCTTCGAATGTGTACTCTAAGCTGGACTGGGCTAAGAGGATCGTGTTTCCATGCCTCCTCTATAGGTCGTGCGGCGATTGGTGTAAAACTGCGTACCCGATTGAGAAATTTAGGGCGTCTTTTAGGAGTAGATTGTACGTAAGGATGGGGTGGTGATCAGTGCTGGCTTTCGATCTTGGACTGCTGTTTAATATCTTTTTGCAGACCGGTCTGCAGTGTTTGTAAACCTTTTGTAATAGGTGCAAAAGCTTTACTTAGTGCAAGGTTTTGTTTGACCACACCTGCTTTTGACGCTTGTAATTTCGCACTTCTATGAGTTCCTGCTCGATTTTCGCGTCGTCTACTATAGTCTAGGGATGGATGGAAAGTGATATACTACCTATGTGCTATATAAGTATATATAGGTATCAAAGCCTTTTTGGCAGCGGCCGCTCTGCAAATCACCATCTTTATTGATCATCAGGAATCCATACCGATCTCGCCAGTATACCCCACACAAATCTTTAATCCGGTCAAACGGCATATTCTTGTTAACATGGTTGGTATATACGTGTTTAAATTGAGTTCGTCATGTTTAAATAGCATTGTCTCTAATCAACTCTTGAGGTATTTGGGAATAGATTTGACATAGGTAGAAACAATTGATGGCCTTGTGCCGACCCATGAAAAAATATTTTCGCATTACATTTTGTATATCGCACGATACGTCATCGAAAACAAGTATGGAATTAGGTTTTGCATCCGCGGGGGTAACAATTGCATCCGATTCGTTAAACGCAAAATATCTCATTCCCTTTACTTGTCGTAATAACTTTTCTTGGTACTGATACTTTGGTTGATGCAAGGTCTTCGAATAGACGTAAATGTCTTTAAAGCGTACACCATTCGGATGTTCCAAGAGACCAATTACTACGTTAGTTTTTCCACGATTGGATGGGCCTGTATTGATACACCGTTTTGTTGACGGTAACAGTGGGTCTATGCTTTTGCACGTTAGTGTCGTTACTGCAATTATGGTAGGAAATTGACAAAATCAATTGCTGTTTTACCAGACGCATTCTATTCAAATGCTAAACGCAATTGTATAGTGGCAAGCATTTAAAGCAAACAATTCTACAAGCACGGCCAGTATTCCTTCAACTTTTCGACTGACAAAATTAATGAAATCCTATCGTGGCTACGGGTTACTCAATATCGCTATCAATCACTTGTCGGTAGAATTACATTTACCGGGATATCGTTTCTGTGGACCTGGTACTAAGCTTCAAAAGCACCTCGAGCGTGGTGATGTAGGTCGTAATCCATTAGACGAAGCATGCAAACTACACGACATTGCCTACATTGTTCTACAGACTTAACAGCCAGACACCAAGCGAAAGACGTCTTGCTGAAACAGTACAAAAACGTCGTATGGCACCCGACGGTTCGTTAGGTGAAAAACATACTGCTTTTGCAATTGGTTTTGCAATGAACGCCAAAATTAAGCTTGAAATGGGTTGTCTCAAAAAAACGGCGAGGTGTAAGCGGAAATGATGTGTTCAGCTTCTACGTACACGGAGTGGTATACCGTTCAAGCGTTTAATACGCATCACTTGGAAACGCATTAGAAACGTTTGTCTGGTCATATTAATAAAACTGCTAAACTTTTAGTAACACCAATCAAAGATATAGTAGATGAGGTTCGTAATATGTACCACATGTAATTCCTGTCCCCAAAAATTGGTAGTTTCCTACCTTTGATACCCATTTTTGCAGCCCTCTCCGCAATTGGAGCATTGTCGGGAAGAGCAGCTGGAATTGCAAAAGCTGTCAACGATTCTAAACTTGAACAACAACAATTGGAAGAAGCGAAACAACATAATAGGTCACAAGAGGATGTGGCACTCGAAAAAGGACTTTATTTGAAAGCTTAGCGCCGTTGACTTGGACTGTACCTAAAGACATGCTACACACGGACAAAGCATGCGTAAACGAAGACAATGTCAAAAAAAAAAAATTAGGCGCATTCTCTAAACCTATCTGTGCGAGCGTTAACCAATCTTGACTTGTACAAATACACAGAACGTCTACAAATACCACTCTTTCGTGAAATTTTTATGCGTAATTTACTTCCAAATACAATTCATTGGCGCGAATGTGGTAGTCTTAATTATGGCACTACGTGTGCGAAGGGAACCCATTGGAAATCGTATAAAAAAATGGTTTGAGAGCAGTCTATTATAATAGCATTGGTAATCTATGACCACCTAGGAAATTTGTCAATACTTATCGTCATCTGGACCGTCCACTCTCCATTACAATTATGCATAATTTCAATCGCTTGGTGCCGTAAGCTGTGAGCACTTCATGTTAAAATTTTTACTGGAAAAGAGTCCTCCATTAAGTTTCTAACGACGCTTTATATTACTTCTATTTTATATCAACACTGGTCCTTTAAATCAATTCTATTTGCATAGAATGTAATCTAGTGGTAGGATCGTATGGCAATAGCAAACCCGTACACATTTTGCATCAATTCTTTCATGCAGTTTCCGCAAGCTACAAGATTTATGAAAATCCTGTGAAGGTCACATATATGCCAGTTAATACACGAACCATGAACCATATCGTTGTTAAAATAGTCAACCAAAAAGGTGATTTCATCACTTGCCTAAACCGGCTTTAAGCGGTGGTTCTGCGCTACGAGCATATGCCACCAAAACCTATTAATCAACGCATTATCAGCAGTTTTACCAGTCGCATGTCACCAGTGCACCGATTAACATCGGTAAACGTTAAATTTCTGTAAACGGTTGGGCTTAAAGTGCTACGTCGCTAAAATGGATAGGAATATTCTAAATGTTTCGCACGTGCTATATTTAATACGACCATCGTCAATGCCGACAAACATACGCATGCATCGTACTGCAATACTACGTGTAAATTAATTAACTATGAATAATGAGCTGACGCGTCTTATCAATTTGAGTGGACTGTATTGCGAAAGATAACAAAACGCGAGCTTTAGATACGAAAATTTGTATGCATGTAAAAGACAAATTATAATGCATAAAGTTACTCACCAATTTTGTCCTTGGTCTGTTGTCCTCTTCGATGTTGCTGCAATGCCCCCGGGGAGTCGGTTAAATGCACTGATTACAAGGCACTATAGTTCATTGTTTGTATAGGTTGCCCGGTAAACTAGACACAACCGTTCCGGTTCTGGGTCAAAAGAAGAATCGTCGACAAACTTAACAAAACCACTTTCGCACGCGTTACACTATAAGAGGTGCAAGTGCAAGGCGCAGTTTTGTTCTACAATATAATTTCAAAGTTTAATTAATACGAAACACCACGTATGAGAAGAACTACATTATACGGATCTCAATAGAAAACGAAGATGTCTATACATTGCCATAGGACAGCGTAATTTATATTGACGGCACAATAAATAAGTCAGATGGAGGTGTTTCAACTTCAGCCAATTTTGTCAGCAACGGAGTTTTATTTTTATTTGATGAAATTCGCAATGTACTTGGCAGAAAAGTTATTAACCGCGTTCGTAATCTACGTATAACTACAACTATAAAAAATTTCCATCCTACGATAATAGTGAAAGCCGTTGCTTTTTAAACGCGGGTTGGTTCCTCATCAATAAACTTGATATCGTTGACGTAAATGGTTATTTCAACGTATGCATTCCTTGCGTATGGGTCTAGGGTTTGCCAAGGACTATCGAAAAATTCTTTTGAATATCAAACAAGAGCTTACTTTTATTAGGGGTGGTACCGACAACGCAGCTATATCGAATTCTGATAACAAGGAGTTAAGCAAGATTTGCATTACACATATACCGTGGCGGATTCCACACATAACCGTTGCAAACGCAGAGCGCTTAAAACTACTCAAACATATTCAACGCAATGTCACTATGGGCATAAGCTTTCGCAGTTGGGAACTACACGAATACCAATGATTACATACAACACACACGCGTGGGGTGTGAAGACGGTTTCTCAAGTGGAAACGTCGCGTTTTGTTATCGTCTGCTTTCAACCCGATACATGGCGCAAAAAAGGGCGCGGCCAGTTTGACCACTGTGAGTTGACCAATATGAAATTACATCTGGGTTCATCTATGAATCCTTACGATAATCGTAACACTGACTTCGATAACCATCGCTATTCTATACTATATGAAATGTCACAGTTTCAACAATCGTATTACTGGGGCATTAGCAAACCCATATTAACGCCCAATGAATTTCGAACGCACATCCCGCTTGTGGTCATCGATTATTCCCGCCAAAACGAAATAGTGAAAGTGGACGCAGTTTACCTACAACTAGAATTTCAAATTAAGGAATCACTTAAAGTTCGCACTACAGTGTACTGCCTATTTCTGCACGATCTTTTAGTTCGGTACATTTCTGGAACCAATATTGTAAGTGAAGTTGTAACAGTTTTTTTGACCACTGCAGAACGTCAATAAATTTGTAGTTTAACAAACCTTTTTTCTAGTCCATTATATCACGTAAACAATTTTTAAGTAAATAAATATTTGTATTGGTATCATGAGGTCTAACCGCCAACAGAAATGCTAGCTTGGTTGCTAGCATTAGGCGTTAAATGTTGGTATGAATATTATCAAGGCCAAACAGTTTTCCTGTTTCATGCATATTGCATCAGCGCTCACTTTAGCTAGAACTTTCGTCAAGAATTAACATGGGGAACCAAAAGATTCTAGCAAGTAATTTGCGTGTGGCCTTGTGCCGTAGTGGAGCCCTGGTGTAGTGAACACTAGGCTCAGTGATTTTTAATAATGGTAAGCAGTTAAAAATAATTTACTAGACAAACTAAATAATTTTGTTGTAGCGCTCTTAGTATTACCTACCTCGGCGTCAAGATCGACAATAAATTAAATTGGAAAGCGCACGTACAATACGTAAAAAGTAAGGGCGGCGAAATATCAAATAAAATGATGGCGGCGGCTAAAATAAAGTGGGGTTTCAGGGGCGAATCGCTGAGGACGGTTTATGCCGGAGCAATTGAGCCGGCAATACTGTACGCAGCTTCTGTATGGGCAGAAGGTTGTAAAGTCCGGGAGATGCGTCAATTGACGAGCGTACAACGCATAACCGCGGTAAAAGCGGCGAGGGCGTACAGGACCACCTCCACGGAGGCTGTCCTGGTGATCAGTAGGTCTCTCCTATCGAATATGTCGTTAGGAGATTAGAGATAGACGATTAATAAATATAGGAAAAGGGCGCGAAATTATCGAAGATCTTAATCTTGGTAATAGGAAATTGCAAGAAAGATTGTTGTATCTGAGTTAGGGCACCCGGCTGATATTAGAGGGATCGAGTTTGTCGAAGGTGATGAGGACGCGATGGGTATTAGAATTTATACGGACGGTTCACGTATGGACGATGGGCAAGCAGGCGCGGCGTTTGTCGTGTATAAGCAGGAAAGGAGGTGTTTCGGTTTCAAACCAAACTCGCGAACTGGTGCACTATCTTCCAGTGCGAATTGGTAGCCATACGAGAGGCTATCGATTACGTAATAAACCATACGGGCAGAGACGAGTATTATATAATCAGTGATAGTAAATCGGCGCTAACGGCTTTAACAAACATGAACACCTCGACAGATCTCCAAGCGGACGTCTGGAGGATAGCGCGTACGGCGCTAGAGTTTCGACGTTTAAAGTTCTGTTGGGTCAGGTCGCACAATGGTAACGTAGGAAACGATAGGGCTGACGAATTAGCTAAAGAGGCCGCGACGGGCGACTTTCGAATAACACATTCGTCGATACCGAGGTCTTTAATCAAAAGAAAGCTGCGCGAAAAATCAATTCGACAATGGGAAGAGAGGTGGAACAACGCTGCCACGGGCAGGTTGACCCACAAATTCATACCGAGCATAGAAGCCAGAGGTAAGATCGAGGTTAAGCTCGATCACAAAATGGTGCAGTTGATAACAGGGCACGGCGCCCTGAAGGCGTATTTACAAAGGTTCGGTCTAACCAATAGCGACCGCTGAGAATGCGGTGAGGGCGCGGAAAGCGCAGAGCACGTGCTCTTCGACTGCCCGCTTGAGGCGGGAAATCGAGGGTTGGCTGATAGCAAACTAGCTATCCTAGGTCTGGCATGGCCAAAGAGCCTAGAGGAAGTCGGGGAAGTGGTTAACCAGAAGGCGTTCTGGACAGCCTTAAAAGAATTCGCGGGAAGGGTCGCGAGATTAGACAATCAATGACGACCGCGTGTAAAAATTCGGTGGGGTTGGTGGGAGGATTGAAAAATTTTAGATTGACTTGGCGTGAGTAAGGATACGAGCATAACCAAAACCTGATATTAAAAAAAAAAAAAAAAAAAAAAAAAAAAAAAAAGATAATTATACCAAAATGTCCAATATGCACGAGAAACCCCCCACTCCATTAATACAATCACTGCCTATCTTCATAATTATGTGCGGAAAATCGGGAATAAATAATACCAAATAAACAATAACAAATAAATCATAAACCCTCATTAAATTAAATCAATAAAGTAAACAAGGATAATAAAACAGAGTGCAACCGCGCATCCCCCCAGGACTTGAAAGTGAAGTGATAGTGATAGTGATTGTGATCCCCCCCCAAAAACATTTAGTGCATACCCACCAGGACTTTAGCAGTGCACCCCGTCCCACCTTTAGAAGTAAGTTACAGACGACCAGATCTTCGGATGCTGGAGAATTTTATTATCGAGGTAAGACCTAAAATGTGGCGGCTGTACTCGCACAAGCATTGATTTACATTAATTAGTAGTTTTGAAATAATTTAAGAAGCACGTTTGGTGTGTAAAGGCGCTAGCCGACATAATGCTTGTGCGAGTGCACCTGATAAATAGGGTGATGCTTTCGCTATTTTGTGCACTGCTATATGCTTAACGCTTATTAAACATTTATTTATATATTTACATAATTATATTTATTTATATTTTATATTTACACTTTATATTTATTTATATATAGCATGTATTATGTGGCTTATTTGTTTTGTTTGACGTTCTGTCGCCATTTTGGTTGCAGTATATATTTGGGAAGGACGAGCAGAATTGCGAAGATTGTAATCATAATGTAAATCAGTTAGGGAACGATAGGGAAAGCTAGGGATGGATTTAAATTGGTTAGCTAGATTTGGATAGTTTTAAGACGACCCTTCAGGTCGCACTGGTAAGCAGAACCGGCGTCTGCTATCCGGTATTACGGATCCCTCCCTCTCTCATTTTTGCTTGTTGATTGGGTACACTCGAAAGTCAGCGCTAGGGATACCATTATTTACAACCCTGTTTTTAGTTTTTGTTTTGTTTTTGTTCCAGTTTTTGTCAGATTTTTAGGTTTATTAGATTGTTAGAGTTTGTTAGGTTTGTTAGATTTTTAGGTTTGTTAGATTTTTATTTAGTTTTTATTTAGGGTGAATCAACTATGAAGTAAGAATAAATTAGGAGCACGACTATTTTTCGCGTTTAAACCCAATGTAGTACCTCCGGGTGGAGCATTGGGGACGTGGCCGCAAGTATAGCGGCCCTAATTTAAATTATAATGTAGCGCTCTTAAAATATCTCTTTAAATAGCTCTTTAAATAGCTCTTTCGATATCTCTTCCAATATGTCTAATAATAATTTTTACAATACTTCGTAAAAGCTTCAATTAAATGTTTCTTACAACACTTCGTTAAAAGTTTTCAATTAAATACTTCTTAAAATGCTCCGTAAAATCTTCAATTAAATATTTATTTTATAATTCTCCTGCAAATGTAGAAGAACTTTTAAGTAATTGTTTTGTATATCAATTGTAAGGCTTCTTCGTATATTCAATTGTTAGAATGATTCCGCGTTATTTGGTTTTATAAAAATAAGGCCGTCTAAATGTTGTGTTTCAAGATGATATTAATTCTATTTTCGCATCTACGAGTACCAAGTTATAGTTCATTCACGTCAACGTTGCGATAAGAAAATATCGATCTAGTATGACCGTCCTTCAACCTTATTAGAATAGTTGGATTTAATGAAATGTTCTGCGAGAAAGCAATATGTTTTGATTTTAAAGAAACGTTACGTAGAAATTTTTATGGTTTGGAACTAAAGTCCGACAATTAATTGAAATGGTCTTTTTAAAGTTGCAAGTATGAAATTACAAGTAATTAAGAGGACAACTACATGATGGTAATTATTTTGGTCAAGATCTACACACAGTAGAACATCTAAGTTTTGTATTGGATTTTGATTGGTCCCATTGGTGCGTATAAGAAAAACGCTTTAAGTTCATATGGTCCGGTCCAAGGATCATGCAGCTGATTGTGTGCTGTACAACAGGTGGAGCCTACGTCAATTGTTTGCCCGAGGAACGTGTGTATTAACACCTGTTCTAACATGCTGTAACATCATCACATAAACAACATCTGTTGAAACGAGGTAAGAGATTAGTATTATTCTTACATCACGTCTACAATTGGCGATCTTTGATACAAGGCTGCTTCAGAAAATAACTTTGTGATGACTTACTACCATTAATCTGTTTAACAAACTAAAAGGACTTTGATAAATTTTTATTGCCAATATAATTGCAGTGTAATCACAGTTACTATTATTAATGAAATTAAGCAAACCTAAATAGTTCTTATTAAAGTTTCATTTATGCATAATTTCACTTACAGTTTCTGAACGTTGAATTAATAGACAATTTACATACTTTTTATATATATATATATATATATATATATATATATATATATATGTAAACCGAATAACAGATCTGGTATTTTTGGTATAAATTCAAGTTAAATTTTGTAACGAATGCAACACTTAAAATTTTTGATATTTCTTTTGAATTCATAATCCTACCTCAGGGTGGATGAAATTTGTATTATCTTTTCTTAAAGAAAAATTTTATACTTACATTTTTTATGAAAAAACAACTTTTAATTAAAGAATCAACATTTAATTTTCTTTATTAATTGTTTTATTCTGAACAAGTAAGTTCAGAAATAGTGTAACCAGGTATATGAACAAATAGCATAAAGTGGTTACCCCGATTTAACAAGAAGCTTTAATAGCTTTTTCAGAATTTGAAGCATAAGATCTGTGTTCATAATATTGTTTGCCTGATTAATCTTTTCTGTTTTTTATATGAGGTAACAAGAGAATACCTCTTGTGTCCTCACTTTTGTTAATTTAATTAAATTTTCTTTACATCTTCTGCGTTAGCAGTTAATACGAGATTCCTCTCTAAGGACTCCCAAGTCCCCCTTAGGGAAACCCTGTGTTTAAAAATTAATGACTTGGTGGCGCTCTACTTAAACCCCTGTTTTGTTAAGAATCAAGCCCTCGTAAGTAAATAATGTTTTGTAAAAAGAACCACGACCAATCCTCATAAGCTCTGCCCAAGGAATAGACCCCTAGCATAGTCGGAAGATATTTGCATTCCATCATTTTAACTGGTCACATTTGGGGATATAAAAATAACCCCTAACTAGTAATCAACCAGTAAGTAACGTTTTAAAGTCTAAAAATGAGTAGTCCCAATAATAACTTTGTGTTTAATGAAGTGCTTGTTTTACCTCTACCGTCGCTAGATGAAGTTGCAACAATATATCTGCTGAAACCACCATATTCTTAGGACCATCTATCAGCTCGTTTAAAATGCTAAGACGTATGGCTAAGCATAAACTTTCACGGCATATCTTGGGATGATGGCGACTTACCACATAGCTGTCTCCATCATATTTTGGGCTCAATATTTACCAGAACAATATGTGTCTACGTTAAAGGTATAGAAAAGCGGCTATGGTTACTAACAGAATTTTCACACTTTAACGTTATTGACCTTGAAGATTTTGGATGTCCTTCTCTGCATAAATTAAAAAATTACATCAATACACTAAGTATTTCTACCATACCACACGACATTCGTCATTCAATTGTGCAACTACATCTGTAATTGTATTTAAATATTGATTTCGCTAACTCATTTTTATAATAACAAATGTTTACTAACACATTTACAGTAAGTAGTGTTTTATTTGTTTATTTATACATACATAAATATTCCTTACGACTATAGTAAGATAATGTTTCTAAAAATGCCTCGCAATACGTTTAATTGTCTATCTTGTTACAAACAACTCAACTTTATTTTGCACTAATGTACCAGCGCTACTCACAAGACCATACTCTTTAAACACACTCTCCCATTCTTCCGGTCCTTGGACACACTGCTCCCACACTATGTTCGGTAATTTCACATTACCTTTACCAACATTTTCCTTGTTGGTGTTCGTGCTGTTGTTGTTGTTGTACTTTTTACAGGCAGCGTACTACGATACCTTTTCCGCCGATTTCTAATTTGTTTAGCGTTTGTTTTTCTTTTCTTAAACTTTACCGAATTAACTTCCTCCATGTAACTACCCATTTTCGACACCAGAAGTACAGTCGTGTTTACCAAATCGATATCGTAAGCATCGTCACCGTTATTGTGGCCAATTGCTTTTAATATCTGGATAGCGTGCTTAGCGTGAACTTTAGTTTTCAATACCTCCGCCAACTGTATCACTTCATACGGCTTTAATATTTTAAACTTTCCTCCTGGTGGCAGAATTGCAATAGCCATTTTTCTATTTCAAATGATCGCTCGCTTTCCTGGCGTTGCCTATATTTATAATGCCACCACCACCAATACAATTTCGTGCCGGCACAACCTAACCGTCCGCCATTAGATTGAAATGTCAACAATAAATATACGACTCCAGGTCGTTCAGAAACTGTTTAAACTGGAGCATGTGCAATGGAACCGGCCAACCAGTTGACAATGGCATTCCAATCAAAATATTTACAAACCTGCTTCTCATCTCCTTTAAAAAGCAACTTCCACAACACCCCTACACCTCGAGAGTACGCTGTGGCGCTTATCACTGTCCAAATAGGTAAGAAGTTCGTCGTAAATTTCTGTTGGTCGCCATTGGGCCAACTCTTCGATATGTTTGTTTGGAAACAACACCGCGTCATTCCATTTCTCCAGCCTGATCAATCAGTCGTTATCCCTTGTTCGACCAAATTCCAGACTCAACGTATTGAAGAGAAACCACGCACAAAATTGCAACGGGTATGTCATCAATTTGTGGATTAAATTACGGTTTAAAGCGACCTTTGGCGTAATACTGTTGGAGGTATTAGTGACAGCACAACCACTCACATTCGATTCATTTGCATGGGGAGCCATCGTATGTTTGTACAAATACACTATATGTTTTTGCAACAGACCTCTGCTTTTATACATACAGTTGATAGAAAGTAGTGGAAGTGAAAGTGACTAAAGAAAGGAATGCACATTGAAAGGATCAGCATCGATTACAATCACGACCAGAAGTAGATCAGTAGGTTTACAATTTTCTAAAAGTAGGTCAGTTTTACAATCTTCCGAAAACAAGCCAGTAAGTGAATAAGTTTGGGAAATATGTCAGTAGGTCAGTAGACCAGTAGGTTACTAGGTTAACACCAATTAGCAGTAGATCAGAGTTTAGATTAAGAATACTGTTCAGAGATGTCACTAAATTTGGTCATCGTCCCTCAGTCAGGTGCAATGAGTCATCTGATAGAAGCACGCCAAAGCCAACGACCCTAACTAAACAGTACCCGCTGCGATGACTCATGTGCCCACAAGCGCAAAAATTCAAAGATCAACGATACCAGCATCGACGGTTCATTAACCCCTGACTGGCAGCTGCTTGAGTCACGCAAAAATACGCGCGAAAAACAAAGTTCAACCACCCTCTCCACCATAAAAACCAGAACACAAAAGCATAGACCAATATTTAACTACGACCGCTCAAGCCGTACGCCAAGTCAATGAACCCGACGAATTACGTCACCCTACACCAATAACCCACGCCAAATAACAAAGATCAATAACCTCAACAAATATACGCCCGCTAACGTCACCCACATGCTTAGAAAATTTGAATCCATTTTTAATTTTAGCTAGCTAGATTTGGATAGATTTAAGACGACCCTTCAGGTCGCACCGGTAAGCAGAGCTAGCAGCTACTATCTGGTATTACGGATCCCTCCCCATTCATTTTTGCGTGTGTTGCGGATCGGGCTAACTCCAGAATCAACGCTGGGGATACCATTCTTTAAACCCAATTTTTAGTATCAGCTTGTTGTATTTATATTTAGTATTGATTAACCTGAAGTTAGATTAAATTTGGAGCACGTTTACTTTTCGCGTTTAAACCCAATGTAGTACCTTCGGGTGGAGCATTGGGGACGTGGCCGCAAGCATAGCGGCCCTTAATTACATTATAACGACGTTACCCACAAATGTCAATAAAACCGAAATATGACGTTACTAGGGATCAATTAACGCCTCCAGAGGCGCGAAAATCGGCATTATATACTACTAATCTGCGTTCAAGATTTTTAAATATTAAAAAATATTTTTTAAGCAATTGAGTGCTAATGATAAATTTTGCATGAGTGGTAGAACTGGAATTTCCCCTCCTGGCATGTGCGCTCTAGACCAAGCATATACTATCTACATTTAGAAATTTTATCTAAATCAAATTAATTCTGTCCTAGCTTTATTAATTTAGTAAAATCCATTATGAATAATTATATAATTTATATCATACAGTATTCGTTACACCGCAATATTGAATGACTTAACTTACAATTTCAGAAACATTTTCATGTTTATAGGGCAAAGGGTTGGTTGAGTGAAAGTTTTCAATTTCCTTCATCCAAATTCAATTATCGCTTCAGATCTGAAATTAGCAACTGGAAAATGAGATACATAAATAAGTTATTGCAAAACTAAATAGTCCCTCCAGCATTTTCCATTTAGGATATCCAAAATGTATCACATTTCTCGTGCGTTTGGGGTAGTTTCGATTAAAATCTGGAAGTTGGTAGCCTCACCCAATAAATCAAATAACACGTAAAGGAGGTCCAGTAGCGCCTCTCAATTCAGGCTTTCAAATGAGATTGAAGATGCTTAACGTTTTATTTGTATTTTAGTGGAAGCTTCTCATAAAAGACCCGCTGTTGAAAGTAAAAACCAAGGAAAAGAATAATAAAAAGTACTAAGGGCGTCGTAAACTCAGTCGCTATCACAACAGTTAGTACTGCATTTTTATTGCAATCGTTTCATTTTGATTGATGAGGTAGGTGGATTTTTATTACGATGATATAATTCATCTAGAGAAGTATTAAACTTTCAAGATTTTGCGTCTAGTGGTAGATCCAGGAGTAATTAGTCGTCTGTCACACTGTCACACTCGGCAAACCTCTCCGATTTTCTAAAGCTTCTCAATCTATCCAATTCATACGTGGTATTTGAAGGCTTTCATAAGCTTGTGCATATTAGACAATTTAGATATTGCGTTTCCTTACGGATAACCTACTTGATCGTTGCTTCGCATTAACAACCCCTTACAATTTTCTATCCTATTATAAATCTTTGTTGATGTTAACGCATCGTTTCACAAATTAAAGTTGGAAAGTTATTTCGAGTGGACAAACAGGAAGTGGATGTGGCACTTCCGAAACTGCAGCTGCCGCCATGACCGCCACTTCCTATTAGTTTGAGTTGTGTAAAGCCCTTACGCACTAAAGAAGCCAAACCAAATTATTGCAATTCGAATTTGTGTTCCGGTAAAACTAGGTCTTGCCTGAACAGGAAATCATCCAATTCAACCCCTAAAATTGACGTCGGAGGTTTATTTTATTAAGTTAACGATGAAGTGGGCTTGGTATAGGTTAAAAGGTTAAGCTATTGAAAAGTTCTCAGTATTTTAGAATATATTCTTGATTTTAGAGCAGTACGAACGTTAATAGTAAATATACTTTAACTAAAAAGTCACTTAAAATAAAACTTTAAGAAAGATTAAACAGCTTTTAAAAAACATGAAACATGCTGTAGAAAATTACTAATAACAGGCATACGGAGGGTAATCGGCTTGCTACGTTCTTGACTTATAGTTAAAACTAAAGGATGTTATAAACTCGAACTCTATGACTATTGAAAATGGTATTTAAAAAGCTTTCGAAGTCTTTACTCCTATTACACGTTGCATATAATGAAAGTGATAACAATTCTAAGTACTTTGTTACGTCCCTGTAGGTAAATATTTTTTTTCTTATGCAGTTAAATTTCATATTCCTTACTGTAGTCATAGTGATTTGTGAATTTTCACTAACAATTTCGACTACTTTCTAAACTGAGATGATTACTTATTCATCGCTTTGTAGAATTTAATTAGTATATTTAGTATAATGTAAAATACTTCAACTTATCTCTATTGCTGATATAGCAATGAAAATGTATTCGGTTATTAGCAACTTTACTTGGTTACGTTCAAAACCCTGCAAGTAATTTTTTCTTTCATTTTTAAAATGCCCTAAAATTTCTCAACAAGCTCGATTTCCCGCCATTTGTATTAGTGTTATTTAATAAAATCTCTCAAGTAATTACTCTATACAAAGGTTTGCATTATAAAATCAAACAGCTGCTTAGGAAACGTTACGTTTAGGGATGGACACGATGTTACGTGCCGAAAATCGACACTAGACATCTTTAGTTTAGTTTTGATGTGCGGGAGTTTCGCGCCTTAAATTTGAAACACTTGGCACGTGTATTTCCGTCACGTCAGAAGTGCGTTAGACGAACTTCGCGCCGACGCGTGTGGGAGAAGAAAAAGTGGGGAAGTTTCCGGAAGACGTTTAGGAAACGGGGAACTTTGCTGCTGAACATCGACCAGAGTGGTTGGGTATCGTACCTTTATCTTTGATTATGTAGATTTCCTTGCCTTATCTTGTTTATCGTTCCTCAACCCGTTCCTGTCATTACCTCTACATAGGTAAAAGAAGATAAATTTGAAAGCAACCTGGTAGCAGCCCACGCCCTGCAGTAGCTAGCCGGAGCAGTTCTGATGGAGGTCGCAGCCACCATCTTTAAATAATTTGGAAAGGGGCCACAAGCAACCCTGAAGGAAGTGATTCCGTAGGAAGCTGGACCTATTCATGTGAGTACCTCGTGTGTGGGATTTTGTTTATAATATCTTTTATGAAATTGGAATATTACGTCATTTACGTGTAATCATTTGCATATTGTGTGACGTCATTGACAGATGGGCGCGCTAATCTCCACTTTATAGATTGGTGTTACCAACTGCCGTTGCGTCGCGTATACCGCGTCGACGGTAATGTAAAGAAGCACGCGTAAATGTAAGAACGAACCGCACAGGTTCGATTTTTCGAACCCAACCGAACCGAACCGGACATTTTATTTTCAAACCGAACCTCAAACCGGACATGCCAATTTGTCGAACCGAACCGAACCTAGCTCAAGGTTCGGTCCGATTCGGTTCGAAAGGTTCGATTTTTTAAATAGAAATTTAGTTTAAAAATTAAATTTTCACTAGAAAAACATGTCAATCTTAATTTCTCCCAAATGCACATTTTAAAATCTCTAGTCGCAAGCATATAAGAAATAGAACGATTTTCTAATGTACATGGTCATCGAGTTTTAAGCCAATAGGTAGAAAATGTAATAGGTATTAGTGTTACATATCTAATAAATTTTGTAATCGAGGCACGTTTGTGGATCAAAATATTCTAGATTAGTTCGATTTGTTTAATGCTCCTTATTTCAAATTGTTGTTTGTTTATAACTAGTATTAGATATTAAAGAAACTCGAAATGATTTTGAAAATTTGGTTCTAAAAACAAGCTTATTTTATTTAATGAACAGAAGTCGTGGTGAAAACCATCTTAAACATATACAAGCCGAGGTCACGGTCTAGAGACTACAGAAGTTTTCAGAATAAACGAAACAATTTAATTCTTAATGAAGTATGTATTACTAATCCATCATTTTGAATTTTTTACTTTTGTATGAAAACCAGCTGTCTATTAATATTAAAACATGTAACCTTGTAGCAAAAACTAATCTCCTTTTCTTTTGTACATAATCGCTCAACAAATAGTGTTAGAAAACGCATGGTACCATAGTATTTACTGTTTATTTAGTGTGAAAATTACCACCAACGTCTTTAGAAGTAGCCGATACTCCAGAAGAATGACCCCGAACTTTCTCTCAAAACCAAAGGTTGAAGTTTATGACTCATGGCGGCATAAACTTTTCAATCAACGCCGACATAAAATAACTCAGGATAATGCAAATAATAAGCAGACATAATGCCCGTGCCATAAATACTGTTATATTTTATTATGAAAAACGTAAACTCTGTTTGAGGTAGATTTACGATTCTTTACAAGAACCATCTGATATTGTCTTTTAAAAGAAATAATAATAATAAAGATAAACTGACAAACAGCTTTTTGTTTGAACTGTATAAGAAATCAGCAACACTTTATTGTCTTGATACTCTTTTTATACTAACTAAAACTAAAATAAAAGTAATCGCAAAAATCGTGTGATATCGTTCTTGCACGGTAAAATGATATTAGTAAAAATCATCAATTATTCACACATTCTAAATTTTAGAGGTGGCTTTCACTATTAACCTAATTGTAATTACGCTTTATTAAAGACAGTACGTATTGAAAAATCAAACCTGGACAAATAGTATTAATATGATTTATGCTACTAAAATCTAAACCAAATTAATATTGGGTTTATTCGAAAGTAGCAACCACTAAATATAAAAACTACATTAAACATATAAATTGTTGTAGTTGAACGCACTAGTTGTTTAAAATATCAAAATGTCAAACCGGTTTGGTTCGGTTCTAGGTTTGGTTCGTTCTCTTCGAACCGAACCGAACCGCACCGGAATATATTTTTTCGAACCGAACCTCGAACCGAACCGGACTAAAAAGTTTTTGAACCGAACCAAACCTAGCGCAAGGTTAGGTTCGAATCCATCACTAGTTACGTTACAAAGTAGCAATATTTCCTACCACCTGCAGTGACTATATTTTAATTAAAAGCTGCATGTAAATGCACAACTTTCTTCTAAAAGAGAAGGCCACTTACCATCTGCCTACATCTGCTTACAATTGGTTTGTTATCTGTAAGTATACTGGTATTCTGCAGCTGTTAAGATGTTACAAAGTAACAAGATTGTTTTCCTTTGTCTAAAAATCCTTTGATAATTGCGTTATCTGCTTGTTGGCAAGATGTTACAGTTTGTATTTCGGCAGCTGTTGTCTGGGAATTCTGCACACATGATCCTTCGGCAATACCTTTGAAAGCCAAATGCCTACCACCATACATGATTCTGGCCTTATAAAATAGAGACCATGGTTTGAAAGACAAGATTAAAGACAACATCTTCTTACCGAAGATACATGTTGTAAAGTTGCGCTACTAAAATGTTTTCTGTGTTAGCATGAGTTGTGTTAGTGGTTCCGTCAGTCAACCCATAGAGAAATGCAGCCGCATTTTCCCAGTCTTAAGATGAGACCAGCACGAAGCACATTGCTCAAGGTACAGTTTCTTGTTTTTGTAATTTATATTTTGATGCTGCTGTGGAGGATAGATGTTTTATTTGCAGTTACTCGTAATTATCCAATAAATTACCAACACCACGTTACCAAACACATGCACAATGCACGAGCGACGATGTAATAATCATTCTTCAAATTAAAAATTAATTATTTGAAGTTTGTGTTAGAGTCCGTTTTACTGTTTCTTTTGTCTTTTTGTATAAACATTAACGAAATGAACTTACGCATCAATTTAAAAGTAGTTAATATTTGATTAATTTAAGTTAGGGTGTCTAATTTTAAGGTTATACTATTTCTTGAGGAGGTGCACTTCACAAAGCAGCATGTATATATAACTTATGTATATTCCTTTTCCTGACGTACTGTATAGTTTATGTTTTATTTTCTTTTGTATATATTTAAGGTGAACCATTAAATAAGTATTTAGATTCTAAGATGTTATATTTATTTTGCTTACCAATTTTATATGCTTATGTTATGACGCTTTGTTTACCAGCACGTAACAAACGATTACGCAACTAATTGGATTTTATTGTTTTGTAAATAGTCTTTCGAGATTGAATGTTAACAATATAGTTTTCCAGAGGTTTCCAATGTGTTCTTTCTATTACACCCACGCCCCCCTACGACGTTTTTGAGCAAGCCCAAATTCTACCATTTTGTCCCCGTTTTGTTGCGGTATTCGGCGTAAACGATTTCTTTACTTACTCTTACTGCTTTCTTTCGTGTTTGCGCGGAATACCGTAACAACTTTCCGAAATGATATGCTCGCATTACTTAAAAGTATTACTACAAATTTTATATAAAATAGAATTTTCTACATATGTAATTGGCGAAAGCAGTTCAATTCAAATTTGCCGGTTTGTTTATCTGTATATGGACGTTTCTTAAAAAATACCATACATTTTAATGTAATAGAAATTATTAAATGGGTTTCTCGTTGGCTCTGAGTTTTTCTAATGTGGCAGATTCAAGTATTTGTTGTCGAACTATCGTTTTAGATCCATCTAATGACTTGTAACAGTCCCAATTACGAGATCTTTCTATGGAAATTCACTGATATATTTAACATAGATTTCGTTATAAGACCGAAGTAGTACGTTCTAGTCGCCACGATACACAAGTGAGCTCCTACAGCAAATGAATTTATATAACATGGGGTTCTGAAAATAGTTTATACAAAGTTGTTAAATTGAGAGATGGAATATTTTTAACGACGAAATTATTTACTGCAATTGGTGCAAATTTATTTTCAACTAATTCAACCCATCACCATCTAACATATATAGACATATATCCTAGGTCAGATAATGATTAACTACTAGCTATTGGTAATTTTATTTATTTATTTGTTCTAAAGTTTTAGAAGTCTGCTACCTGAAATTTAAGAAGACCTGACTTTCCGACAGAAAGTAACCGTCAGTAAGGCGTGTGTGTGTGTGGTGTGTGTGTGTATGTGTGTGTGCGCGCGCTTGAGAGCATGTGTTATTTGTGTGTGTGTGTGTGTGTGTGTGTGTGTAAGGGTTGTGTATATGTTTGTGTTGTGTTTGTGATGTTGATGTCCGTGTTACGTTTCCCCTCTAGAACCAGGACCATCGGCAACCGGATATCCTAGTCGTCAAGGAAGAACGCTAACGAATTTGCCTTATCAGCCCGGACCATCGGCAGCCGGAAATCCAGATGTTGAAAAAGCAATGTAAGTGTGTGAATGGTGTTTTGTGTTTGTGCATTGTTTGAGAGGTGTTTTGTGTGTTTATGTGTGGGGGGGGGTGTATGTGTGTGTGAGGCGTGTGTGTTGTGTATGTGATGTTGGTATCCGTGTTACGTTCCCCCTTTAGAACCAGGACCATCGGAAGCCGGATATTCCAGTCGTCAAAGAGGAACGCTCAACGGATATTCCCCTATCAGTCCGGACCATTGGTAATGGAAAGTAAAAAGTTACTCTGTTCACCTTTACTTGTTCTGAATTTGATTTACTTCGTTTTCCAGGAAAAGAATTTGGCACGCTGTGCTATGTGATTCAGCAGAGATCGACTATAGCCAGTTGTTGAGACGCTACGAAACATCTGACCAAACTGTAAGAATTACTATTTATTTTCTGAGTTGCTTTGATGACATCCATTAGAAAGAATTGGGGTCTGGCTTCACTGAAACTATCCAAACATATCAATGAAGACAGTTTTTCTTGTTTGTGTATTAATTATAAAATACAATTTTCTATCTATATAAAATTTAGGGTACACTATGTTAAATTGTGACATTATTTTTTAATAATTTTGTTTCATAGTACGACGAAATGTATTTCGACTCGTAAAGAGTTTCTTCCTGAAATACTGTAATTTACCTTACAATTCTTTTTTGTAATCGCTTATCGAGAATTACTTGTGGACAATACGTAAGTCTTGTAATTTTGACTATTTTCTATATCAAAGATTTAATATTGGATAACTGTAAGACTAAAACCAGTCCACTGTACATACGTTTGTTTAATTATTTTATATATAAATACTAGCAAAAAGCAGAAAATTAGGTTAAAGTTATAAATTATTTTGCCAAGATTTTTGCACTATGTAAATCCTCCGGGATATACTGGATAAACGTCGTTTTCTATGCGCGTTGGTTTTCCTTTTCTAACATGTTGATTTTTTAAAGGTTTGTAAATAAATTTTCTTTCTTGAGGTTTTCATTGCCTTTCTGTGTGACCCATCCCACTCTTCAACATTTTAGCTAGCACGGCATTACTTCATTCGGTTCTTTTTTTATTGCGTTACTCGGTGCGGGCTAATTTCTTTGCTTATTTTACTTTTTCGTTCTTGTCTGCACGGAATACAGTAGCAACTTATTTATTTAAAGGGCAACTATTACATCGAAGACGCAAAATTAAGATCTAGCTCCATATCAGTTTGATAATGCTGCCCAGCAAAACCAATACCATGATGGAAAATAATTCGTCTGGGGTGAAACAATGACGACTCAGCGAATTAGTACTGTCCAAAATTCGTGGTTCAATTCCTGAACCGGACCATTTGAAAAACGAGCACTTTTCAGAAAAATACGCCTGAGATGAGGGGTTGAATTTAAATCCCGTATGTAGTGCGGTGTTTCTACCGCCAGAGGCTTTGTGATTCAGCTCTGAACTGCACTTCAGTGGAGAGGAATGACGAGGAGGTGTATGATTTACTGTAAAAATGATAAAAGCACCACTACACCTTTGAATTAGGGGAGGTATTGAAATACCCGAAAAATAACACAAAGACCGGGCAGTTATACTACACAAGAATTCCTCAAATAAAATAATATTATTTACGTACAAAAGACCTTACATGTGCTTTTCTAATGCTCCACCCGAAGGTACTACATTGGCCAGGAAGCGAGTTTTTTTTACCTGCAAAATTTTAAATTTTGCCGAACCCTTGCTGTTGCAAGCAAGGTAGGGATCTTTAACGTGCGTGATAACATTCACACACGGGACCTCCATTTTACCTCTCATCCGAACGAGGGTGTATTTTTGTGAATAATGCTCGCCTAACATTTTTCAAGCGGACCGTGTCGGGATTCGAACTCGAGACCTTGGGCGTAGTATCAACACACATACCACTACGCCACGGAGCCGCCGTACAAAAGACCTTACATGTGATTTTCCAATGCTCCACCCCGTACAAAAGACCGTGCATTTTCATTTCCAATGCTCCACCTGAAGGTACTACATTGGCCAGGAGGCGAGTTTTTTGTTGCCTGGAAAATTAGAATTTTGCCGAACCCTTGCCGTTCCAGGCAAGGTAGGGATCTTTAACGTGCGTGACAACACTCACACACGGGACCTCCATTTAACCTCTTATCCGAACGAGGGCGTAATTTTTGTGAAAAATGCTCACCTGCCATTTTTCAAGCAGTCGGCCGTGTCGGGATTCGCACCCAGGACCTTGGGATCCGTAGTCTTACGCTTACTACATTGATCTACGGCGACGCCTCGTACAAAAGACCGTGCATTTATATTTCCAATGCTCCACCAGAAGGTACTACATGGGCCAGGAGGCGACTTTTTTGTTGCCTGGAAATTTAGAATTTTGCCGAACCCTTGCCGTTCCAGGCAAGGTAGGGATCTTTAACGTGCGTGACAACACTCACACACGGGACCTCTATTTAACCTCTCATCCGAACGAGGGCGTAATTTTTGTGAAAAATGCTCACCTGCCATTTTTCAAGCAGTCAGCCGTGTCGGGATTTGAACCCAGGACCTTGGGATCCGTAGTCTTACGCTTACTACATTGATCCACGGCGACGCCTGTACAAAAGACCGTGCATTTATATTTCCAATGCTCCACCAGAAGGTACTACATCGGCCAGGAGGCGAGTTTTTTGTTGCCTGGAAATTTAGAATTTTGCCGAACCCTTGCCGTTCCAGGCAAGGTAGGGATCTTTAACGTGCGTGACAACACTCACACACGGGACCTCCATTTAACTTCTCATCCGAACGAGGGCGTAATTTTTGTGAAAAATGCTCACCTGTCATTTTTCAAGCAGTCGGCCGTGTCGGGATTTGAACCCAGGACCTTGGGATCCGTAGTCATACGCTTACTACATTGATCCATGGCGACGCCTTGTACAAAAGACCGCAGTTTGCGTCTCAAAAATAATAAATTTAAACTGAGCAATGTGATAATAAAGAAAGCCAACTGAGTTTACTGAGAGTTTGTAATGAGCCCTTTTGAAATTGTTTTAAATTTATTTTAGTTCATCACGTTGCACTTCACTTGCACAACAGTCAAGAAACAGTTTTTTAATAAAACAATCTTCCTTTGTCATTAAATTCTTCAACTCAAACAACAGATAGTACTAAGAGTGCAATTAAATGTCAAAGTCAAATTGGGACATTAATTTATAAATCATTACTTAATATTTTTGACAATTGCAATCGTCTAAATAATAAATAAACAATTTTTCGCTAAGATGTAACGAATATATATTCTGTAGCACTAGTTTTGAGAAATCACATCTATGCATAGTAGATCTGTGATATTTGATTTTTGTATTCGATATAGTTATACCTGAAAGAAGCGATTCCACAATGGAACAGGAAATTATGACCATTTAATTAGCTTAAATGCATTACCAAGAAATATTTAATAACAATATACACCTTGATAACGTATTTAAAAGGAACAAGTCGTTTGTGTTGCCTAATCCATAGGCGGATTATATCCTTTCAGTTGTTAAAATTAAGATAGCGCTTGCGTAAATATGGTCACGAGGTGACGCGCAAGACGTATCAGCTGTTCTTTACGTGCACGGCACGGATAGCCAAGCCGGCCATTGTAGTTTAACATGTAATCGAGACTGCAACTTATAAAGATGGGGTCACGGGTTTGTACAAATGGGGCCTCAGAATAGGCGTGTCGTGGTAGTTTAAATGGTTCGAGAGGTCGGTATTTGTTAACGGTGAGACCGCATTATTCAAGTAATTTAATACTAATACAAAATATCTTTAATTTCTTAGCGCATGAAGTAATCATAGATGTATATATATAGAGATTGGGGCAACTGTCGTTAACAAAGAAGGTACAGCTTTTATTCGATGTTTCTTGGCATCAAATTTGTAAGCAGGATTCGGAAAATGTGCATCGCAGTTCGATAGTAAGAAGTAAGGCTTTCATTAAGAACAGGTATCAAAACTTTCAGATCTTACGTTTGTCAGACTTTTAAAAATGCTCACATAAAATTTTAATAGAAGATTGCTTAATCATGCTAAATTTTGTGCACAAATAATAACGTGAAATATGATTGTTAGAAAGTACTAATAAGATAATTTTGAAAGACACGCGGTGTATACATGTGTTTTAAGTATTGTGATTCTAAAGTCCACTTCCTGTTTTTTAAAAAAGTTTATTACAGATGTCTAGTCTTTAATGTCATTAATCATTTCTATATCTGAATAAGTTTGAAATTTTATTTACTCAAATTAGCTACATGTGATGTAAATTTTCTATAAAGAAATGAACTAAATTGATGTGATATAAATGTAAACCAATACACAGATCTGTCCATTGGGTATCAGAAATCTTGTTTTAAAATATTATTAAAAATTAAGGTCTTGTTATGTCAACACAGATTTATAAAAAAAAACAGAATTCAATTTTATTATTTTGTATTTGTAACCATATTTAAAAAAAACGAAAAAGAGAAACTATATTAAATTACATTTTTGGACTCAAGTTTTTATTCCATGCACAATTAATTTTAATAAGAATATTTTAGAAAAAATAAATTTTTTGAATAATGAAATTAGACAAATGCTGAAGTAATTTAAAAGCACAGATATGTTACAATTGATTTATTCTAGATGTCCATTTTTAATTCAAATACCTTTGGTGTGGTAATCTCAAGATTATGCACTCATAATTATTAGTATGATTTTTTATTAAAAAGCACAAACAGTGTCTTTTTTAATAGAAAATTTGTTGTGTACTCTTTTTTTCAGGATCATTGAGATTGAAGAGGTTGTAAGTATGTTCCAGAGGTTCCCAGATGTGTTAGTTCATTAAGTTGTAAGTTTTTTTATGGTGCTTAAATCCAATGAGTTTCTGTATCTTCTCATAGGAGTATTGAATTTCTAGTGTTGTCCATATAGATACAGTGGCGCTCAATTTCCCTTTTTTATGTTAGCTTATTGTTGAGTTTATACCATCCCCACGCCCATTCTCATTGCTCACCCTTGGGGTAATTCCCAGACTTAGCCGCGAACAAGTAAAAAAAGGATAAGGCTTCACTTGTATCCAACGAGTGGAGGCGAAGATTGTTTCAAAGAATGTGTTCTTGGGTTTTATAAACGCAAAACAATTCTTTTATTTTATCTCAATTCCGAGTGGATTAACAAAATCTAAATAATGCAATTATTATTGATAATTGAAAATGATATAAAAGAGCTATAAATTACTACCAGTCAGATCTGGAAAGCTCAAACTTAAAAACCTAAGCTTAAAGAACTCTGTTTTAATTTTATCTTTAAAGGTGAGCACAAGTTACATAACTGCTGTTTAAGATACTTTTTAATAATTACGACACATAAAGCTACTTAAACACCAATGTTTATATCAAATACAATCGAGCTTCATTTATGGACTAATGTTTACACCAATCTCACTTCTGCAGTATGTTATAATTTTCTAATAATATTGAGGTCGACAAAATCACCTAAGTTGTTGATATTTTTCAACTTGTCAATATTAACCATAATGTAAACAAATCACAATACTTTTGAGTGGAATTTTCATAAAATTCGTTCGTCATATGTTAACGCTGCAATAGACACAAATGGAAACCAACTGCTAGTGAAGATTTCAATTTCTAAATTCGCCTCATTAATCTATATTGCTTTTGATATGAAGAATCCAAATATGGAGATCAACAAACCACACCAGTACCATATAAGCAGATACCGCAGTGATGTATTAACAAAAAACGCAACAGCACGTTACGCGTCTTAATCATCCATGTCATTGCATTGTGTTAAAATCATGAATATCCTATACTAGAAGTTAGTCGCGCTAAAACAAGGATTAAGTTTATTATCCCCATAATATTTCGCATGTTTTTCCAACGGAACACTAGTTGGACTCCATCTCATCTGTTCCCCAGCATGAATATTATTAAACCTATCTTCTAGATTTTCCAATCTGTTTTCAAAATTTTCTAAATCTTTTCTGAATATTTTAAACCCAGCTTGATAACTTTCCCCTATTTCGTTTACTTTTTGATCTAAATTTTTTATTTTTTCATTAATTTTTTCTCATTTGCATCTTGAACCGCCTTTATTTGAACAATTTCCTTTTAACGTCATTCATATCCTCTAAAATGATGAATGCGGAACGGGACTCCCTAGGAAGAATTTAGAAAATAAAACGTGGTGAAGAATTTGGATGATGATGTAATCATTCTCAAAATAATGAATGCGGAATGAGGCTTTCTAGCGTGTTCTGAACAGGGCTGTGCCCCATTAAATAATTGAATACTTCAGAACGGAGATTTTTAGGTTAAGCAAAAACCTGCACGTGGTGATGAATTCAGCAGTGCTAGGGTTTTGCCCCGAGAGCCTCCGTTTCAAGAATTATTTTTGTATTAAATATTATATAACGTTGAAAAGGAACAGCAGAATTATACGACCCGCAATATAATGGTTGAGAATGAGGATTAGGATATTTTTGAAGTCGAAAGAGACACACACTAGATATAAAAATTAATATAAATAATTGATGTAATCATCATGTATAACTTTTATAATTCGTAGGTGTAGCAATAGATTTTTTGGGTCACCCTCAAGAACAGAACTTAATAAAAATTTTCATTTGCACTAATCACAATCCTTAAATAAAAATTAGAAATATGTACTGTTTTTGTATATTAATGTTTATTCAGAAATTAATTAATTTAAAATGTTATAATCATTTGGGAAATATGTATTTAATAAATTTAATAATTCCTCGTTTTACTGCGGAAGGTAACGGTGGGGTGTCGCTCCTTCTGTATATCGCAAATTACTGTAACGATAAGAAAAATAAAGTTAAGTTTTATTAAATAATAACAATTTTCAGTAATAAATGTAAATGAAATTAGTTCATAAAAGCAAATATTGTTCTAAAAGATATACATAACTTACGAATTTAAAAGTTTTAACATTCGCCAACTGAGATAAATATTTCTTTACAAAAACGTTCATATTACTTCTTTTAACAACCACATTCAGAAAAATGCATCTTAGTTAACAAGCTAAGGATTTTGCTAATTATAGTCTGAATTTAAAATAACATATCGTTATATATGTAAATAATATGCTTTGTGTTTATACGTAAAAACAATTACTTGCATCATATTTTTTGATCTTTAAGTAAACAGAATAAATTTTATATAACCCAACGACTTTGTTTTCATTAGGAATTTGACTACATTTAAAATTATTAATTTTAATGGAATTTTTGTCAAACCTGTTCCTAGTTCGTATCCAGAGATCTGTATTTAAATCAATATATGACTTTACCCAGAGTCGTTGTTTAAATTTAAGTAGCCTGCGAATAGCTTTTAATTTAAGTTTGTTGCAAATAAATAAAGAGAAAGAATTAAGCTGTTATCTGTTTGTTGCATACAAAAGATTTCTTAACTTGTTCTGAATTTAATCTATTTTTTGTTAAAAAAATGTACTGTTAATTTTTAATATATTTATATATATATATATATATATATATATATATATAACTTTTAATTGTGATGTTATTTCTGGGATGCACTCGTTCGTAAAGCAAAAACTAATCAGTCAATTGTAATTTATTTTCTAACGTTTCGGCATGAAATTTATGCCTTAATCATAGAATACTTATTATGACTTAAAATTGCTAAGGACCGCCTCTAACAAATGATTCATGACCATTTGAGCAATAATTGGGGAGAGTGGTGAACCCATCGGGGTGCCAAATGTCTAAAGATAATACTTTGAATTAAACGTGAAATACGTGTTATTAAAAACTAATCGAATGGTTGATTGAAAAGAATTTAGGTCAAGATTACAATGTGATTGAATAAGATTCCACTTTTTTGTAATAATATCAGATACTAACTCCATCGGAATGTTGGTGAACAATGAGCGGATATCTAGGGATATAAGGATGTGGTCAGTAGGTAATTGAAAGTGTCTGTACCTACGACAAAAGAAAAGGTATCATTGAGGTTCCAACCTTCTAAAGGAAAAGACAGTTGCAAAATTTTGGATAAAAAGGAAGATTAATTATAGGAAGGAGTATTGATGCACGGGATGATAGGTCTTAAAGGTATATTAGGTTTGTGGATTTTTGGCAAACCGTTATATTTACCTGGAATGTAGTTGTTTTTTATTAAGCTGTTTTTGTTTACTAGTGTAATCATAGAATGATCATATAAAAATTTAATGCAAGAATTTTTAAACGAATCCTATTACCAACTAAGGGGAGTATGTAAGTAGTCGTGATAGTGATATATGTCGTGTTGTATTCTACTACGAATACTTACGAATACATTATATTGGAAGGTACAAAGTGCAATAGCCAACAAACTCCATAGCGTAAAGCTTTGGTGTAAAACCCAAATGCTTACATGATAAGCCAGGTGTAACGCTTCTACCATGCTCAAACATCAAAGATAAGCGCGGTCAGCCAATAACGCACGTGGGATGGTTTACCTTTAAATATGACGCCAAGCTGATAACGGTCAGTCTTTCCATAACTGAAGCATAAACTGTACTAGTCTGAACAAATATACTACGCAAAGTTCAAGTGTGAAATTAAACCACGATTTATAAGTGAAAGTCAATAATTAAAAATTTCATGTACAAGCGCACGTTCAAATATACCAGTGTAATAAAAATTCGCCGTCGACATAAGACGTAAATACAAATTTTAATTAAGGTAAACATGCTCTTTAACATTTATTAACTTAGGGTTCCAAGAAATCGACTAAGAGATTTACTAAGCGATTGAATAAACAATTCACTAAACAAATTCATTAAGAAATCTAACGTAAAGATCTAATACTATAAGTAACAAATATTATAAAGGCGAAACTCTGAATCAAAACCTTAAACTGAAAGCAAGCCACAGTTACTGGTTAACAGCACGTAGCGGCAGTTCAGAAGATTGGGGTGTACGCAGAACTACACATTTGAACTAGGAAACCAACCGGGAAAAATACCAGGTTAGCGATCATAGTTAATTAATAGCATAAGACTTATTTTTTGAACATTTAAAACTTGCATGTACCTAGATATTTATGTGAAGGGTCATCAAAAATTTTGATTGGTAAGTGGAAATTACGTTAAGAGAAACAAGGGTCATTGAACGTTCAACGACGCTTCCAATATAATACAGAGTTATTTTTGCTGGCTTTTAATAGGGTTATAATTTGGTGATGAACAGATTTATATAGCAAATAATATTACGAAGGTTGTAGAGTTGCAAATTGTACATATTTTTGGTTTATTATACAGATTTTGGTTATTTAGTTTATTTTATTTAGGTTTGAAGTGTTTGAGAGAAAAAGGGGGGGTAAAAAATCTTCTGTTATCGTATCGTCGTGCACTATGTGTGAGGTTGAACTGAACTAGTCAAGCCATAAATCTAATTGTGTGAATTTTAAAATTCATTCTAGATTATTTAGGAACATAGAGCGGTGGCGAGCAGCAGGCAACTAAGTGTTAAATACATTGAAGTACGGCGATATTATAGCAGTAAGAATTTGACGCGTCAACGTGGGGCGAG
Organism: Platerodrilus igneus; assembly: GCA_036346225.1. NCBI lineage: Eukaryota > Metazoa > Arthropoda > Insecta > Coleoptera > Lycidae > Platerodrilus > Platerodrilus igneus. The sequence goes on along the minus strand of JARFIW010001052.1, from coordinate 497,926 downwards.
AACGTAAGAAACCGGCAACAAAAGTGTGGGGTCTGAAAGAAAACCGGCAGCAAAATCATGGGGCTCAAAAGTAAAAATTCCAACCACAATCGTGGGGTTCGGAGGAAAACTTACGACACAATCGTGGGACTCGAAAAAAAATCGGCAACAAAATTGTGGGACACGAAAAAAAATTGGCGCACAACGTAACGGCTTGAATTTAAGGAAAGTAAATTGGTGAATAAACGAGAGACTTGAAAACTCGACAATTGGAGTATTAATTGAGATTAAGGGTTATAGGCGTAATCAATAATTATAGGAGCCAGAAAATAAATTTAGAAGGTTAAGTTAGAATTTTAGGGTTTATTGTAAATATAATTAAATTAAAATGGACAAAAGAATGCAGGAAGTTAGGAACGCGTTACGGAATGAAGGGGTGGAAATAAGATCTCCAGAAAGTGTGTTCCTAGAAGAAACATAAACGGGAACTGCAGGAAGAGTATTAGAAAGGAGTCACAGTGAGGAACACCAAACTACACAGGAGTCTAGAATGATGGCAATTTTGCTAGTTCTGAGTGATAAAATGGAAAAAATGACAAAATCATTAATCAAATAAGTGAGGAAACAAAAGGGCATCAAAAATATGACAATAAAAATTAACGAAAATGCGCAAGAATTGAAGACAGAGTTTAAGCAAAATTTGGCTAAGTTGGGGGGAAAATTTTAGTTCCGAAAGCGATGACCTCAAAGAAACGAATCAAACAATTACTGAAATGAAACTACAGGCGCAGAATAAAACTGTACGAACTATACAGGATATTGATGACATCTGGAATGAAGCATCAAAAGTTAAATCGAGTCAAGAAACACATGAAAGAAAAAGTAACGAGAAAATTAGGGTTTTAGGCAAAAAGGTGCAGGAGGTTGAGGGGAATTGTGAGATAGGATTTAGAACTGTAAATATGGAATTAGGAAGTTTAAAAACAGACCTAGAAAACTTTAGTAGAAATATGGTGCAGTATACTCGGGAACCCATAAATCAATCAAGCATACCATTAGACCAATACGAGAAATTTTATGGTTACAATAAATTAAATCTGAAAATAGTTTTGAATAACGTTAAAACGCAAATACAGGGATCAATGGACGAACAAAATTAATAAATTTTCGTAAGATCTATGTTAAAAGCGGGCGCAGAAATATGGTTAGGACTAATAGAAAGCGAATTAAAGACTTTCTAGAATTCGAACATAAATTTTTAAAGCACTTTTGGAGATACAACCAACAATTTAAAATAAGGGATGACTTAATTATGGGAAAATATAACCACGATTAGGAATGACCCGGGAACTATACGCGATAAAGAAGTTCAGCTTCGCAAAATACCTAGATCCTCCCTTAGAGAAACAACAAATAATAAAATATCTAGCAGGGTATTTTGAGGTGGAAGTGAGACAATATATAGCACTTCAAAACACCGTAGACCGGGATGTATTTCTGGAATATCTACAGCGGTGTGATGAAATGGGACCGAACCGTAGGATTGATAAGAGAGTGAGAAGTCAACCAATAAATTTTGTCAGAACACAGAGAAGTGTGGGAACGGACCGATTTAATTATCGAAGCAACAGTAACAACTACGGGGAAATTTCAATAGGGGCAATCACAACAATTATAATAATGGTAATGGTTTTAGACATAATTGGAATGCGAGTAACATGCCGAGGTGAGAGAAGAAGAGAACCAATAATGATAGGATCACAAACCAAAATACACATAGCTAAGAACCCGTGGAACAAACTCAAGAACCGAGAAGACCAACCGCATGTACTCCAAAATTGCGAGTTAGTCAGGCCCATCTACATCGCCTCAAAATGTTTAAAGAGGAACAAACCAAGCCGAATTTATTAAATTTGGAGTGAAAAATAATTTAAACAAAAATCTATTACCTATAATTAATTTGACTGTGGAGGTAATACCATAATTTAAAAATCATTATATATGTAAAATTTACATTAGGAAAAATATATACTTACAGGACTCACACAGGGTGCTTAAAATCTAACATGTACATAAAGCAAAAATTAAGCAATAATATATATATATATATATATATATATATATATATATATATATATATTACTCATATTTAGACCAGGGTAGAAAATTAAATAATCACATCAAATAATTTTAATCACCGTGTATAATGAATATTATTAGATAATACGCGTTATTAAAACCGTGAAGCATAAAAATTTATTAGTTTCATTAAACATAAGAGATTTAAATCATGTACAAGACGCTTTATATCAAAAGAAGCAGTATTAAAAAGCTCTGCGTGTAATGTAATTATTCCAGAAACAAATAGAAATTACGTGCAAAATTTATATTAATTAACCCTATTTTAAGTAACCGGTAGTAAAACAAAGTGTACACATAATAATTAATATTTAACTTGTATTCGCTAAAAATGAAAGGATAGAAGTCAATTTTAATTGAAGTTAATTGAATCGTTAGTAACAGATAATATCTATAGAAACTTGTAAAAACCCAATAAAAAGCAAATCCTAGAAGTGTTAGTTAGAAGTAGGATGTTTAAACACACCTGCGGATTTTAAAAGGTAATTTCAGTTTAATTTGTTTAGATAAACATGTCGATTCTAAGGATATTGGAAACGGTCAGATGCTTTAGCACGAAATACAAAACAGGGTTTATTTAAAAGCTCTGAGAATTAATATTATTTTGAACACCTGCGTAGTTTAAATATCACGTACGGCGAAATTGTGTAGATAACAAATGGTTTCAAAGAATCTTGGAGAAACCGGGGCTTAATATTCACGAGAAGGTGCGATACGGGGTTATTAAACCCAGATAGTCCACATGGACTAAAATATAATCGATAATAAAGAATATCAATTTGCACCAATACGAACAGGTTAGAAAAGGAAAGAAAATGCGTCAAGCAAAGACACATATAGTAAAGGCGTGATTTAAGCAACGTCACGAGGGTCACAATTGGTTGAAAATAGGATGCAAATATCAGAGGTAGAAACAACAATTTCTGTACAAAATTAATTAGTTTTTCTCGGACATGTTTGCGTGCCGTGTGAGAATTTCTGATATTTAAAAGGGGGCGAGTGAAAAATTCGTAAAAACCGACGCGCGAGCGACGGACTGGGAACATAGAATGAGAAATTCTTAAGAATTGTCTGTATTGAGGACAAAAGCGACGTGCCGGCTATTCGCTATATATACCGGTGGTAATATGAATTTCGGCCTCTTAGACTTTTGACTATTCGATGCGTTAAAAGCTCTTACATCCGCGACTTGATTGAAGATGTTAAACAGTGCATTTTAGTTTGATAAAATAATTTAAAGTTTGCTAGTATATTTTAGTGATTCAAAATAGTTTGTTATTTACGTGCTAACATGAATGTACTTTAGTGCACTTAGATACAAGGTAATAAAATTTAGTATCACTGTACCAATTAGCAAAATTTACGACAAATGTATACACAAAAGTAGGCAGTTTTGGCGTATATTGGTGAAAGACGCATGAATTTCTTTGCTATTTTTCGGGGGTGTTAATAATTAAATGGTTCAAATACGTGTCTGGATCCACGAAACAAGGGTCAGATATACACAGATGAGTTCCGGAAAAGCCCAGAAACAACTTTAAATAAATGGTGATGGAGAAAATTTTAAAAGCGTTGAGAATTAGAAGCCGTAAATATAATCCTGTTGGAATGGTGTGATTAACTAAAGGGACGATGTACATTGAAGATACGAGGACAGTAACCTTCGGGTAAATTATACTATTTTGTTTGACATTTTGGTGTGTGTTGAATAACTTTATAATTGATTTACTTTAAATGGACATTAGTGAAATTGTACTAACCATAAAATTTTAATGTTAAGATGAAATTTGCTTGTTTAAGTAGAAAGGGGTATTTAGTATTGATGTTCTGGATTATGATGAAATTTTAGGTATGTCTTTGAGCTCAATTAGACGAACCTGGTTAATTAACGTAAAGGGGTGGTAGATGCTCCCTTTTTACTCTGCATATATTGTTATATTAATTAGTAGGCATCAACAAGGACTTTAATTCTGGATGCACATTAAAATGATAATAAAATTAATCTTGAAATTCTTTTTAAAACTGAATTTTATGCTGAAATTTAATTTGAAAAGTTAATGTATTCTGAATATTGATGTAAATAGAGTTAACGTTGATGTTTGTGGTAGGAATGTGTTGTTTAATTTTATGAATGAGGAGGTTTATAAAATTAGGTGAGCAGCCGAGGCGAAAAGAGGATCACAGCAGTTTATGACGCCCAATCGGTGGGACTAGAATTTTTTTTGTTGAAAGGAGCCAGTTCCCGCATTCAAAGGAGCATTTCACAGCAATATATATATATATATATATATATATATATATTACTCATATTTAGACCAGGGTAGAAAATTAAATAATCACATCAAATAATTTTAATCACCGTGTATAATGAATATTATTAGATAATACGCGTTACTAAAACCGTGAAGCATAAAAATTTATTAGTTTCATTAAACATAAGAGATTTAAATCATGTACTAGACGCTTTATATCAAAAGAAGCAGTATTAAAAAGCTCTGCGTGTAATGTAATTATTCCTAAACAAATGGAAATTACGTGCAAAATTTATCTTAATTAACTCTATTTCAAGTAACCGGTATTGAACAAAACGTACAGATAATATCTATAGAAACTTGTAAAAACCCAATAAAAAGCAAATCCTAGAAGTGTTAGTTAGAAGTAGGATGTTTGAACACACCTGCGTATTTTAAAAGGCAATTTCAGTTTAATTTGTTTAGATAAACATGTCGATTCTAAGGATATTGGAAACGGTCAGATGCTTTAGCACGAAATACCAGAAAATAAAGCTCTGAGAATTAATATTATTTTGAACACCTGCGTAGTTTAAATATCACGTACGGCGAAAATTGTGTAGATAACAAATGGTTTCAAAGAATCTTGGAGAAACCGGGGCTTAATATTCACGAGAAGGTGCGATACGGGGTTATTAAACCCAGATAGTCCACATGGACTAAAATATAATCGATAATAAAGAATATCAATTTGCACCAATACGAACAGGTTAGAAAAGGAAAGAGAAAATGCGTCAAGCAAAGACACATATAGTAAAGGCGTGATTTAAGCAACGTCACGAGGGTCACAATTGGTTGAAAATAGGATGCAAATATCAGAGGTAGAAACAACAATTTCTGTACAAAATTAATTAGTTTTTCTCGGACAGGTTTGCGTGCCGTGTGTGAATTTCTGAGTTTTAAATGGGGCGAGTGAAAAATTCGTAAAAACCGACGCGCGAGCGACGGACTGGGAACATGGCATGAGAAATTCTTTAGAATTACCCGTTTTGGGGAACAGACCGACAGACAGGCTTTTTGCTATATATACCGAGGTGAATATAAACAAGCTCTCCTAGACTTTTGACTATTCGATGCGTTAAAAGCTCTTACATCCGCGACTTGATTCAAGATGTTAAACAGTGCATTTTAGTTTGATAAAATAATTTAAAATTTTGCTCGTATATTTTAGTGATTCAAAATAGTTTGTTATTTACGTGCTAACATGAATGTACTTCAGTGCACTTAGATACAAGGTAATAAAATTTCGTATCACTGTACCAATTAGCAAAATTTACAACGACAAATGTATACACAAAAGTAGGCAGTTTTGGCGTATATTGGTGAAAGAAGTATGAATTTCTTTTTTTTTTTCGGGGGTGTTAATAATTAAATGGTTCAAATACGTGTCTGGATCCACGAAACAAGGGTCAGATATACACAGATGAGTTCCGGAAAAGCCCAGAAACAACTTTAAATAAATGGTGAAGGAGAAAATTTTAAAAAGCGTTGAGAATTAGAAGCCGTAAATATAATCCTGTTGGAATGGTGTGATTAACTAAAGGGACGATGTACATTAAAGCTACGAGGACAGTAACCTTCAGGTAAATTATACTATTTTGTTTGACATTTTGGTGTGTGTTGAATAACTTTATAATTGATTTACTTTAAATGGACATTAGTGAAATTGTACTAACCATAAAATTTTAATTTTAAGATGAAATTTGCTTGTTTAAGTAGAAAGGGGTATTTAGTATTGATGTTCTGAATTATGATGAAAATATGGGTATGTCTTTGAGCTCAATTAGACGAACCTGGTTAATTAACGTAAAGGGGTGGTAGATGCTCCCTTTATACTCAGACTCCGGTCTGCTTATATTGTTATATTAATTAGTAGGCATCCAACAAGGACTTTAATTCTGGATGCACGTTAAAGTGATAATAAAATTAATCTTGAAATTCTTTTAAAACTGAATTTTATGCTGAAATTTAATTTGAAAATTTAATGTATTCTGAATATTGATGTAAATAGAGTTAACGTTGATGTTTGTGGTAGGAATGTGTTGTTTAATTTTATGAATGAGGAGGTTTATAAAATTAGGTGAGCAGCCGAGGCGAAAACAGGATCACAGCAGTTTATGACGCCCAATCGGTGGGACTAGAATTTTTTTTGTTGAAAGGACCCAGTTCCCGCATTCACAGGAGAATATCACAGCAATATATATATATATATATATATATATATATATAAAATACTCATATTTAGACCAGGGTAGAAAATTAATTAATTGCATCAAATAATTTTAATCATCATGTATAAGGAAGCTTTGGGAAAAAATACGCATTATTAAAACCGTGGAGCATAAAAATTTATTCGTTTCATTAAAAATAAGGGATTTAAATTATTCACTAGACGTTTTCTATAAAAAAAAAGCAGAATTAAAATGCTCAACTTGTATGTAATTTAATTATTCCAAGTAAAGAAACAAATAGAAATTACGTGCAAAATTTATATTAATTAATTCAAGTTTTAGGTAACGAGTATTAAACAAAATGTACAAATAATAATTAATATTTAATTAGGATTCACTAAAAATTAAAGGGTAGAATTCAATGCCATTCATTATTATTTTAATTGGAGTTAATTGAACGATTATTAAGGTATAATAAGCATAAAAGCCTGTGAAAATCCAAGGTTAAAATACCAAGAAATAAAGCTCTGAGAATTATGTTAAAACGTTCACACACCTGCGTATTTTTAAAAGTCAATTTCAGTTTAATTTGTTTAGATAAACATGTAGATTCTACGTATATCGGAAACGGTCGGATGCTTTAGCACGAAATACAAAACAGCGTTTATTTAAAGTCACGTCGCGAGTCCACGTGTGTAGTAAAGAATATCGATTTGTACCACTCAGACCAAGGTAGAAAAGGAAAGAGAAAATGCGTCAAGGAGAGACACTAATAATTAAAGGCGTGATTTGTGTAACGTCACGAGGGTCATGATTGGTTAAAAATAAGAGGCAAACATGAGAGGTGTAAAAATAACATTTCTGTATAAAATTTAATTAGTTGTTCTCAGACGTTGCGTGCCGTGTGGAAAATTTTGAGATTTAACTGGCGCGAGTGCAAATTTAGTAGAATAGCTGTGCCCGACTGTCAAAAAGGGAACGTAGAATGCGAAATTCTGAGAATTGTCCGTTATGGAGACAAAACCGACGGACAGGCTAGCCATTATATATACCCGGACTTTAAACAGTTTCGCTCTCTTAGATTTTTGATTATTCGATGCTTTAAACAGTGCTCTTAGATTTTCGATTTTGATTTAATACTTGAAACAGTTTGCTCTTATATTTTGTGATTATTGAATACTTTAAAATAGTTTGCTCTTTACGTGCTACGATACAAGTTATTATGCATTAGTGCACTTAGTAAAAAAGATACAAGGTAATAAAGTCTAGTTATAGTTGCGAGTATTACGGTACCAATTATCGAAATTAGTACATGATAAATGAATAAACAAAAGTAGGCAGTTTTGGGGTATAGCGTGAAAGAAGTATGAATTTCTTTGCTATTTTTCGGGGGTGTTAATAGTCAAATGTTATTCGTAATCGTGATTGGATCCACAAAACAAGATTTTGGATATACTTAGATGAGTTCCTGAGAAGCTCTGAAACAACTTTAGATGAATGGTGGTGTAGAAAATTTTAAAAGCGTTCAGAATCAGAAGCCGTAAACATAACCCAGTTGGAATGGTGTGATTAACAAAGGACGATGTACATTGGAGCCACGAGTGCATTAACCGTCAGGTAACTTATGCTTTGTTGTTCGATTTTTGATGTTTTGGTGTGTGTTGAATAACTTTATAATTTGTTTGCTCCAAAAATGGACAGTAGTGAATTTGTACAAACAACAAAATTTTAATTTTAAGGTGAAATTTTCTTGTTTAAGTAGAAAGGAGTATTTAGCAGTTTAAGTTCTTGATTATGATGAAAATTTGGGTCTGTCTTTGAGCTCAATTAGACTAACCTGTTTAATTAACGTAAAGGGGTGGGAGATGCTCCCTTTGTACTCAGACTCAGGCCTGCATATATTGTTAAATTAATTAGTAGGCATCCTACAAGGACTTTAATTCGGGATGCAAATTAAAATGATGACAAATTTAATCTTGAAATTTTATGATACTGAAATTTATGCTACAATTTAATTTGGAAATTTTAATGTATTATAAATATTGATGTAAATAGAGTTAACGTTGATGTTTGTGGTAGGAATGTGTTTGTTTTTTTTTATGAATGAGGATGAAAGTTTTAACTAGGGGAGCAGCCGAGGCGGAAAGAGTAAAGAGGCGATTATCAGAAGAGAATCACAGCAAATCGTAGCGCCCAAAAGCGAGGCTCGAGTTCCAAGGAAAATTTTTGTGATTTTATTCCAGGAAACTGGCGAGATTAATGGTGAGGTTTCACAGCAATATATATAAATAATCTTCACGTTTTATTTGCTGAATATTAATTTAAAATAATTCAATTTATTGGGGATTGCAGCAATCCCCAATAAATTGAATTATTTTATATATATAAATATATATATAAAATACTCATATTTAGACCAGGGTAGAAAATTAAATAATCACATCAAATAATTTTAATCACCGTGTATAGGGAATTTTATTAGATAATACGCTTTATTAAAAAACCGTGGAGAATAAAAATTCATTCGTTTCATTAAAATAAGAGATTTAAATTATGTACAAGACGCTTTATATAAAAGGAAGCGGAATTGAAATGCTCAACGTGTATTTAAGTCAATTGTTCCAAGAAACAAATAAAAATTACGTGCAAAATTTACATTAATTGATTTAATTTCTGGGTAACAAGTAGTAAACAAAGTGTACACATAATAATTAATATTTAATTTGTATTCGCTAAAAATGAAAGGGTAGAAGTCAATTTTAGTTGGAGTTAATTGAACCATTATTAATAATAAGCATAAAACTTGTAAAAACCCAATAAAATGCAAATCGTAGAAGGGTATTTAAAATGTTACGTTTGAACACACCTGCGTGTTTTTAAAAGGCAATTTCAGTTTAATTTGTTTAGATAAACATGTCGATTCTACGGATATTGGAAACGATCGGATGCTTTAGCACGAAATACAGAACACCTGCGTATTTTTAAAAAAGCTTGTTCCGCGTAAAATTTGCAGATAACAAATGGTTTCAGAGAATGTCGGAGAAACCGTCGCTTATATTAACGGGAAGGCGCGATACGGGGTTATCTAACCCAGATAGTCCACATGGACTGAAATAATCGATAGTAAGGAATATCAATTTGCACCACTAAGAACAGGGTAGATAGAGACAGATAATATGCGCAAGACCGAGACACATATAGTAAAAGGCGTGAGTAGAGCAACGTCACGGGGTTGCGATTGGGTGAAAATAAAAGGCAAAATTGAGAGGTAAAAATAACATTTCTGTATAAAATTCAATTAGGTATTTCCAGAAGTTGCGAGCCGTGTCGAAATTTCTGAGATGTAACTGGTGCGAGTGCAAATTTTGTAAAAATCGCATGCCGGGCTGCGGAATGGGAACCTAGCATGCGAAATTCTTTAGAATTGTCCGTTTTGGGGAACAGACCGACAGACAGGCTAACCGCTATATATACGGAGGTTAATATGAACAAACTCTCTTAGATTTTCGACTTGATACAATGCGTTAAACAGTGCTTTTTAGTTTTCCGAGTTTGATAGAATAATTTAAACAGTTTGCTCATATATTTTGGTGATTTAAAAACAGTTTGTTCTTTACGTGCTACAATGAATATACTTTAGTGCACTTAGAAAAGAAGATACAAGGTAATAAAGTCGAGTATCACTGTACCAATTAGTCTAATTTGCAACGACAAATGAATACACAAAAGTAGGCAGTTTTGGCGTATATTGGTGAAAGAAGCATGAATTTCTTTGCTATTTTTCGGGGGTGTTAATAATTAAATGGTTCATAAACGTGTCTGGATCCACAAAACAAGGGTCAGATATACACAGATGAGTTCCGGAAAAGCCCTGAAACAACTTTAGATGAATGGTGGTGGAGAAATTTTAAAAGCGTTGAGAATCAGAAGCCGTAAATATAACCCAGTTGAAATGGTGTGATTAACAAAAGAGACGAAGTACATTGAAGCTACGAGTGCAGTAACCTTCAGGTAAATTATACTATTTTGTTTGAACTTTGATGTTTTCGTGTGTGTTGAATAACTTTATAATTTATTTACTTAAAATGGACAGTAATGAAGTTGTACTAACAACAAATTTTTAATTATAAGGTGAGATTTTCTTGTTTAAGTCGAAAGGAGTATTTAGTATTTATGTTCTGGATTATGATGAAAATTTGGGTATGTCTTTGAGCTCAATTAGACGAACCTGGTTAATTAACGTAAAGGGTGGTAGATGCTCCTTTGTACTCAGACTCAGGTCTGCATATATTGTTATATTAATTAGGAGGCATCCTACAAGGACTTTAATTTTGGATGCACATTAAAATGATAACAAATTTAAATCTTGAAATTTTCTGATACTGAAATTTATGCTGAATTTTTAATTTTGAAATTTTAATGTATTGTGAATATTGATGTCAATAGAGTTAACGGTGATGTTTGTGGTAGGGATGTGTTTGTTTTTATGAATGAGGATGAAGGTTTATCTAGGGAGCAGCCGAGGCGATGAACAGAAGAAAGTCAACGGAACAGTTGAGTTAATGAATAGCTTTTTGTAGGATTCACAGCATTCTTGACGCCCAATTCGTGAGGCTCGATTCTAATACAGGGAAACACAGCAATATATATATATATATATATATATATATATATATATATATGGCACTGTTTTAGGTCCTGATGCTACCAAGAGTTAAAATATTAATAGAAAAATATTTACTTACACAGTAACAGCAATAATGGAGACCAGCTACAAACTGAAATGCATTTCATCCGCAGGCGGTCCAAGCTGTACTAATGTCATGTTTAAACACTAGGGTAACTCTACAAAAATTATACAGGAGAAAGAGTTTTAGAGAGTCTATGTTAAACTATTACCTAATAAATATTCAACCAAGAACAGCTGTCACCGTAACACTTCCGACAGTCGGGGCAAAGTAAGTTCAGTTTCGAACCGTTTTCTAACCTTTCCAATTATACTATGAATAATCTGAAACATTCGAACGTAATTCTTCCTTAGAGATACTATCAAATCGACGCAGAGAGAAAATAGCAATATTCTTGAAAGTAACTTAGCGCCAGTTAGAGTAGATAGTTTAGTTGTTAAAAAATTCTATCTCTCAAAGAACAACTTCGTACAAATCAATTTTCAGAACCCCGTGTTACAAATTTATTAATTGTAGGAGCACACTTCATTTCTAATTTCGCAGACATCTGCATATTTTTATAACACCCGTTTACACAAATTTATTTATCTCCTTCACCATTGGAAAAGTTCATACAAAGAACAAATTAGCAACCGTCGTTATCGTCTTATAGAAAAAACTGCATCTTTGACACACCCCATTTTTGTGTCCTAAACAATTCGTCGAAGTATTTCTTCTTACCACTCACAACATGAGGGAAGCTCAAACGAACAAAACGGACCAGACAATAAGCTGATTAACACAAAAAAACTCAATTAAGTTTTCAGTTTACGTTACTTATTCAACCGCAATGTAACACCATCCTCTAATAAAAATTAGACTGCGTATTTTATTACACAATTACATTCGTTCTCTTTAAAGAACACGAAATATTTCTAATTTCACGCAAACGAAACTAAGCAAAGAAATCATTAGCGGTACCCGTTGGACATCACCCAAAACAATTCAGTTCCGTTTTCGCGAGGAAGATGTAAATAATAATTTTCAACAACCTTCAAAACATTTTTCGCTAGTTAAACAACCACATGAAAGATATTTTTCAAAACATTCACCTGCTGATAAGGGTAGCTAGCAAATCGAATCAGAATCGATAAAATGGATAGAGCACGTTAACTTACTTAGTGGAACAGGTCGTGAAAAGTTATAAAACAACACAAAAGTACATCGAACCAAAGACTTATGCACGACAAGGTTGGAAAGTTGTCTATATTTTCGTATAAAATTATAGAAAGCGTTATCTTAATACAGTCTAGAGATAACCTAAGCGGAAATTTTATGAATCGAAACGAATGTCTGTAACCAACAATGGAGAAAACACATTGCAACTTTGTAATTTCTCTGAAAACAAATGTTTTGATAATCAAACCATGTTTTAACACTAACAAAATAGAATAGATTGCAGTAATTTGTTACTAAAAAAATCCTAGATTTTAAGACTCGATCAACATAGATTTGAATCCTAAAATTTATAGCTTAATATTTTAATAGACTTCTACAGGATGCTAGATAAACAATCGTTTAAATTGAAAGGGAGTTGAACTCGCTAGTAAACAAACAAAATTGCCGTAAATACAATAAGGGATATGAAAGTTTAAATTAAGTGTGAGCAAAAAATATTTAAATGCAGAGACGGCACGTATCAATGTAATCGATGATTGACCAACCTCTAGCAGTAGAGATAGCCGTTATATGGTCGCCTAGAACACCCATCTTCCGAGTAGCCTTTACCTCTGTCGATTCCTTTCAGGTGGGTTGGAGCTCAAAGGCTAAACAGACACAACGAGAGTTTAAAGATTTATCAAAGTAAGCGTAAAAGTATGCTACGTTATGCATCGTGTGGGTCAGATAGAAAAAGAAGTGATATTTAAAGTACGGACTCGCACGAATCACGATGACGAAACAGAACACAAAAAACGTAGAAATACCGGGGTAACTACCAATACGGAGAGGGGGGGATTCCTAGCAACACAAAAAATACATCGTAATCGATTTTCTGTTTACAGTAAACATTAATAAAAAAAGGAATTCGGTTTGCATCAACAAAAAAAAAAATAAATAGTTGTTTTATAAAGACTAAATTTTAGAAATTTACGTACGAAGTGAGCATTTCGTTTGACATTTAGTATTCATTGATAAAAAAAAGAAAAGAAAAAGTACTACTATTGCTTGCACATAATACCAGTGCCGCACGTGCTAAAGTAAAGACAAAATTATATTTACGCTAGAACAAATTCTAATAATCATGTAGTGAAGTACTATGGAGCTCTCGATATATGGGAACACTAATACAACATACCTCCAAGTGCCAGCTATTATCGTGTGCCCATTCCATCCACGAAAGTGAGTCAGCAAAGCGTCCGGGTGTTGGGGTCCGGATGTAGCGTCACCACGATCGACAGATATTGAACGCTGCGTCACTCCCTGCAACAACGGAACACATACCAGCGCAGTTAGTTCTACACCAGAAGAATAATCGGCCTACGTAAAACAATTTAGCCGTGTTTCGCTCTTGGAGTAATAGAACGAGTAGTTTATAAAATTACATATGAGGACGAACTGCAGAATCAAATTGAAAATTGTCTTAAATAACAAGAATTCGAGCTTCAATCCTCTCGTTATCAACATACTAAAAAGGAGATTAGAAACTCGACCCAAGCTTTATCAAATAGTACAATACACTATTTCAACGAGTCTTTTGATCGTAGCAGTATAAGGATTAATTTTACGCTGTATTAACGTGTAGCCAGTTAACGGACACTCAAAACAAGATGCCAACTATAGAATTTATAGCGTATACTCGTCGTTTTAGAGTAGATAGATTAAAATTGAAAATTATTCGCAAACGTATTTATTATAAACAGGTAAAATACATAGGATGTTATTGACGTATGGAAGAGTAGAAACGGAATCGATGTGGTTTTTAATTCATCTGCCGTAAATGAACGTAATAAGTAATTAGACTGTCTGCCTCTTTTGGGCAGTTTTCTGCCAAACAGGAACAGCAGGGGTGTAGTAGCCGTAGCACAAGGTTGGGAAAGTGGTGACAGGGGTAGTTTAGAAAACTCCAAATGCGTCATAGAAGGAAATTGTTTGTTATTAGAATTGGTGGTAAGAAAGTCAATAGTAGAAACGGAAACAGTATTGGCTGTACGAGAATCAACCTTAGGAAAAGATACACAAGGAGAGCACCTTTCAGTTACGTTGGATAGAGGACAGAAGTATAAAAAATTTCAACGACATTAGATAAAAGACAAGAAGTATCACAGTTAGGAAATAAAACAGCATTGGCTGTAGGAGTATCCACCTTAGGAAAGGAGCAGAATCCGATAACACTTCAACCATATTACATAAAGGAACAGAATCAGGTAGAAGTTAATCAACGTTATAAGAACAATCAGTATAAAGTAGAACTTCGCCAATGTTAGATAAAGGAGTCGAATGAAGTTTATCAACATGAAGGAAAGGAACAGCACCAGACAGAATTTCATCAACATTACAAGAACAAACAGCATCAGGAAGAATTTGATCCACATTAGATAAGGAAGCAGAATCAGGTTGATCTTCGTCAACATTAGACAACAGGACATCAGCTAGAATTTCACCAACCTTAGTTAAAAGAACAGAAGCAAGTTGCATTTTGTCCGCAAGAGAAAAATAAGTAAGAGTGAGTAACGTTTCATCAACGGTCGATAAAGGAGTAGAATCAAGTAAGATTTCATCAATGTTAGACAACGGACTAGGAACAGACAAAGCTTCAGCCATAATAGGAACTGATTCCTTGATAATAGTAGCTAAAGAAACAAGGTCAGGTAGAACTTTGACGACAGCAGCAACAGGCACTATACCTACGGGTTCTCTAACTTCAACAGGATCTTCTCTACCCGTATTAGAAGTTATCGTCACTATAGCTACAACTGTTATCGCAGACACGACAGAAATTTCTTGAGTAGTACAATTTAAGAAAGCAGAAACATGTAAAATTTTAACAGCAACAGTAACAGACATTAAAGATACAGGTTGATGAACTTCAACAGGACCTTCGCTGACTAAATTAAAAGTTATCGTCACTTCAGCGACATGTGTGCTTGCAGACAC
This sequence comes from Platerodrilus igneus, assembly GCA_036346225.1. Classification (NCBI taxonomy): domain Eukaryota; kingdom Metazoa; phylum Arthropoda; class Insecta; order Coleoptera; family Lycidae; genus Platerodrilus; species Platerodrilus igneus. The sequence goes on along the minus strand of JARFIW010001052.1, from coordinate 482,524 downwards.
GACAGAAGTTTCTTGGGCAGAATCGTTTAAGAAAGCAGGAACAAACTCTTGAGAAGCTAGCGGCAAGTCACTCATTCGAAGTATGGGTTGCACTGGTGTTGGAGGCAAAGTTTGTGGTGGAAGTGAAAACGCCGGATCCGTTTGAGCATCGTTTGATTCGCGAAGAACAGAAGAGGTTTGGTTCTTGTTAGAAGTTCAATAAGTAGGGGCCTGATAGCCGTATACATCAATATTACAGTTCAAAGGCTCATATGGCTAAAAAGGGTATGAAGGGATGGTAGTATGGCGAGCAGAAAGAGGTGTAGAAAATGATGTAGAACTAGAGACCGAAGAAATTTTGTTCGAAACTATATTTGCCGAAGAGGGGTGTGTTTTGATAGTTGTAGCAGGATGATCTGGATGAGGTACAGAAGATAATGGTGAGTTAGCAGTAGAAGAAATTAGGCACCTAAAGGTGAGGACAGAATTTGAAGTATGATTAGAAGACCTATTAGTAGTAGAATGACAGGATGGACAATTGCGGCGAGAAACTCCCTTTTATCCGCAACCATAGCATTGGAGTACTTGAGGACGAGTACAATGTGTCGAAACATGACCAGGTTTGTCGCAATTAAAGCATACAACCTGACGAGTAGAAGCAGAACTAGGAAGAAGAACAATAGAAAGTACGGAAGAAGTATCGGATGTACCCGTAGGCGTAAGGAAAACTTTAACAAGTCGGTTATGTGAAGTAAAAGTATTTTCTCCGATAGTAGCAGACTTATAAGCAAGACCCGGTTCAGAATTTATTTCGTCTAGTAGGTGTTTATTATAATCCACGGGTAGTAATTTATCATTTAATAAAGTAACAACGTCTTCCCAATATTTGAGGGAACGCTGATGTCATCGGAAGAGAAGTAAAATCTTTCCTGTAAGTGATTCCGGAGTAAAAAAAAAAAGTTGCTGAGCAGAAATACTACGCGAACCATTGAGTTCCTTAATACGAATCAAGAATTCCAGTAGAGAACTTTTGCCTGAAAAAGAGACATGTTTAGCGAGCGGGTATCTTTTGTAGGGGTCATAGTATTGGCAGTTGTAGAAGTATCCAATTCTTCCTCGGAATCAGAAGAAAGATAAGGAACTTCTCCGGTAACGGTGGCAGCTACATTAAGAGTTGGTGGGCTGGAAATAGGCTGTTGCGTAAAATCAACAAAAGTAACACGCTTGAATTTTCTAACAGTCGCCTCAACATCAGAACGAATGATCTGTAAAGCGAATAATAATTTATTTTTCGTAAGGGGTTCCTCCTCGGAGCTAGTCACCATCAACTCACAACGTCGCTAAATGTGTACCCATAAGGAGCGCAAACGAGCAAATTTACTATTAGTAACATCCCCGGTAAAGTCGGTAAAGTCGTCAGAAGACGGTCCAAGTTCAGTAAGCGCGCGTTTAATAACCTCATGACCTTATGTAAACGTAATTGTGTAAGGGTTAGGAAGAAAAGACCGATTCCTTTCCACTTGAATCGCGTTGCGGACGGGTTTACACAACACCTCGACTTTAATGTCAGCGTCAAATCCTCGAGAATATAACTCATATTGGAGCTCGGGTTTTAACAGCCTATTTACATCCAACCCGCACGTAACCATTGTGACAAATGAAATACACACTGTATATCAGAGTAATGCGAAATCCACCCACAACCGAATAAACTATAAAATATCATAAGTGAATCGTAACACAACGATTCTATCCAATGCGGAAGTAACAAACGGATTAAATTTCAAAAAAAGAGTACTAAACGCAAGAGAAAATTAAAGTCACTAAACTCAGAAATAGGGCGCCAGAGTTTTCAAAGGGTCTAGGATTATTGGCGAAAACCCAAGTCCGATAATCTGAAATTATCCAACCAATAATATTGGGCGATCAAGAAAGAAACCACAACTAAAATTTAAGAAGATCGAACTTACACAAGAAATAAAGAAAAGAAATAAATACAAGGTCGAGCGTAAGTGAAGAAAACATAAGTAGTATCAGGCCGAGAAAACGAATAACGTAGTAACTTGGGCAGCACAAAAAAATCAGGCCAGAAGCAAAACAAAAATTGGGCCAGAAATTAAGCAACACCAAATCAGAGCATACATTATCCAAGACAAAATTGGGTTCCGGCGCCAGGACGTTAGAATTTATGCTACGTTTTGCAGCGTACGGGTTACATAAAAAAGAAAGAATATTTAAAGTGTGAACCCGCACGAATCACGTTAACGAAACAGAACATAAAAAACGTAGAAATACCGGGCTAACTACCAATGCGGTGAGGGGGGGATTCCTAGCAACACAAAAAAATAGATCGTCATCGATTTTCTATTTACAGTAAACATTAATAAAAAAAAAGGATTCGGTTTGTATCAACAAAAAAAAATATAAATAGTTGTATTATAAAGACCAAATTTTAGAAATTTACGTACGAAGTGCGCATTTCGTTTGACATTTAGTATTCATTAATAAAAGAAAGAAAAGAAAAATTACTGCTTATGCTTGCTCATAATACCAGTGACGCACGTGCTAAAGTAAAGAAAAAATCTTATTTACGTTCGAACAAATTCTAATAATCATATAGTGAAGTACTATGGAGCACCAGCGATGCACGACCAACAAAAGTAGGAAGAAAATAGGTGCTCCCGATATATGGAAATACTAATACAACATACTTCCAAGTCCCAGTTATTATCGTGTGCCCATTGCATCCCCGGAGGTGAGTTAGCGAAGCGTTCGGGTGCTGGGGTCCAGATGTAGCGTCACCGCGGTCGACAGATGCTGAGCGCTGCGACACTCTCTGCAACAGCGGAACACATACCAGCGCAGTTGGTTCTACATAAGAAAAGTAATCGGCCTACGTAAAACAATTTGGCCTCCAACTAAGAGTTAGAAAGAGAGTTTTACTAGTATTAATAACTCAGAAGTACTTACCGATACACTCAAAATCTACACTTCTCAGAAAGGAAAAACGTGCATCGCATTTGGAGTAATAGAACGAGTAGTTTAGAAAATTACATATGAGGACGAACTGCAGAATCAAATTGAAAATTGTTTTAAATAACAAGAATGCGAGCTTTGATCCTCACGTTATCAACATACCAAAAAGGTAGTTAGAAAACTCGACTCAAGCTTTATCAAATAGTACAATACACTATTTCAACGCGCCTTTCGGTCGTAGCCGTATAAGGATTAATTAAACGCTATAATTATGTGTAGCCAGTTAACGGATACTCAAAACAAGGTGCCAACTATAGAACGTATAGCGTAAACTCGTCGTTTTAGAGTAGATAGATTGAAATTGAAAATTATTCGCAAGCGTATTTATTATAAACAGGTAAAATATATAGGATGTTATTTACGTATGGAAGAGTAGAAACGGAATCGATGTGGTAAATGAACGTAACAAGTCATTAGTAAAATCGTTAGAATTTGTATATTCCTAAACGTAGAGGATTTTGTTTCATAGGACACACCCCGTACCACTGAAAGCTAGTAGGTGCAATAATTTGCTGTTACGTCACTCCGACCCCCTAGCAACTAAACGTCAATTCAGAACGTAACAAAGTAAATATAAATTTGTAGTTAATCTCAGTATAAGTTAAAATAGTGTATAAATACAACTGATGCATACGATACATGCCCCAAATATTTATAGTTTTTTTAATAATAAGATTATAATGATAAGTGCCATTTTTGTGTGATTACTAGGTTAATATGTGGACTGTCAAAATATTTTAGCGTTCGTTTATAGACTAGTTTTTACACAAGGCATCATATCGTTATAAATATTTAAAGGCCTAATGTAATCAACCTAAATGAAAATATATGACTTTCCGAATGAAATCCATATAGAGCTTCATTCCGCTGAAAGGGGAACCCCATGTGCATAATCTACGTTGTAAAAGATTTACAGTTAGGACATGAAATTCAGCACTTTTACGAGCAACGCAAATGTTATATGCTTTAATAGGTTTCAAGAGCAATTCTCTCCCTATCTTTCACATACACAAGTTTTACTGTTGTATAAAACCAAGGGTAGGACCTATTTTAATTTAATTGAAAAAGTTTCCGGGGATGCAGCTATGAAATTTCTCATTTGAATGAGCGTAAGTAATTTAATAAAATACGCATGAGTGTATAGAAAGATTTTTTCTTTATTGGGGAGTTGGACCTCACATTATATTTTATAAGCTGCTTAACTTATTGTGTGTATATCTCTTCCAATTGTAATTTATATAAGAAGTCTATGTACAACATCGTACTTTTTCTTACGTTTTAAGTTGATATATCAATAGCATTAAAATTAAAAAAATCCATTTTAGTCATAATCACAATATTAATATTTGTTTCAACGAAGATAATATTTGTGTTGTTTCTTCTAGACTTTGTTTTATTTACATACATTTTTAGCTCATAGCTTGAATGCCAAAACGAGAAGCGCGTCTACAAATAATGAAGCATGTTGTTTTGCTGCACTTAAATATTTGCAATTATTTAAACTTTAGCATATGCATTAAAATTAAGAATATTTTCTTAATAATTATTAGAACTATTTGCTTCCCATCGTGCGCTTCACGGGTAAGTGTATTGCCTATATGCAACTTTGTTGAGAAATAACAACGAAAGTGTGTGTATGCAGTGCTAGAAATCAAGTGATTATAAGGAAAACAAGTTAGCTTTATCATTCGATGCTTAAGTTACCTCCATTCAAGATGTTTCTCAAGACTAGGGTTTGCAATTAACAGATAACAATTTTATATTACGCATGTTCCAACTGGAAAGTATGTCAACACTTTGATATCGGTTAGAAAAGAAAAGCTAACAATTTCTTACTCTACAGCTCTTCTACTTCTACTTTCTCTTTCCTTTTGCTACGTTTTGGTTTTAGGAAATTCAAAGAACGTGAGTTGGAATAAAGAATAATGCAACAAGGTTTTCTTAGCAGGTAAAGACATATACTAAATGAATAGGATTGTGTTTATAAATAATTGAATTATGGGATGCGTAATATTCAGGAAGTGAATTTGTATAAAAATTATTAGAAATTGTTTGGACCGTTTTACAAAGAACTCAGAAAAGTAGATTTGGCTTAGCTCGCTAATATAAAGTTACCGATTTACTAGGTGTACTGTTATGACCTCTTCATTATAAAAAACATCGATCTCCTATAAATTTCTGATAAGTGATAATCTTATATTACCAGATGTGTGAGCTGTTTCGTTCAAATCTGACCTATCTGTAGATGAAAATAACATTCCTGTTTAGTTAGATTCTGATAAAAGGAAATTGAAACAGGACGGAATAACATTAAATCCAGCTTAGACATAGCAACCAGAGGATACTATGGGGTATCCACAAAAGAAAACATGAAACCATGGATAACAAAGGATATCCTGAATTTAATAGAAGAAAACCAAAATGCAAAAACAGACCAGATGAAGCAGTCGTAAAATGCGAAATTATTCGCAAATGCAACAAAGCTAAATAACGATGGATTGATGAAAAGTGTAAACATACAAAACTACGATGGAAATAAGAAAGACAGACCAAGCATACAAACTAATTAGAATAAATTTTAAGGATATAAAACCGTATAGCAAAATATACGGGGCGTGGAAGGGGACATCATTATGGAAAATCTAGAGAAAGTGGATAGATGGCAAGAATATATAGGGTATTTATATGCGGAACCGGAACCTGAAGCACTAGAATAGGAATCAGGCATTGAAAGGATGATGTGATCCTATATTTAGGGATGAATTTAAATTAGCATTATTTGAATAATAAATAAGGCATCGGTTATAGACAAGTGCAATCAGAAACTCTAAAAGCCGCCGGACAAGCAGTAACAGAACGTTTTTTGCATCTTCTAAGTTACATGTATGAGGCAGGCGAAATACCCAAAGATTTCAAGCTCAACACCATAGTCCACAGGTGGGGAACCTGTGGTCTCGAGGCCGCATGCGGCCTCCGCGAGGTTCTTGTGCGGCCCTTTGCCACCTAGTACAAAATGGTAGACTTCGTTTCAAACAACTTTTGTACATCAACGCCATGACAGTTGCGCGAAAAATCCCGCCAAAGACAGTCATATTGTAACATGACGTCAGAATACTAGTCTGAAACGGACTCTAACACGCTGAGCGAGGCTCTGGCCCACAGACCATCTGTTGCGATCTTCAGCAAACTGTAGTTAACAGTGCGTGCTTATAACAGTTACACGGTTTTATTGTATTTCTAGAAAGTATGCACTTTGTTAAAGATATTATTTGATATTCGTTTTTTTATCCATCATGTCAAATAGTAAGAGAAGAAAATTAGGTGATGAAAACAGAACATTTAATGTAGAATGGGAGTTAGATTTTTTCTTTACTGCTGAGAAAGATAAAATGATGTGTTTGTTGTGCAATGCAGTTTTAAATACTTTAAAAAAAGCAAATGCAAATAAACACTATTTGACTCATAAAGAACATAAATATTTCGGTTTAGAAGGTGAATCACGAAAAGCTGCACTTCAAAAGTTGAAAAATGAGATGCATCATCAGCAGGCATCTTTTAGTGCCTTTGTAAATTAAAATTCCGCTGCAGTTGCTGGTACGTATAAAATAGCACATATAATTGGAAAAAGGGGCAAACCATTTGTTACATGTTACATCCAAGAAATGTCGACAAATACAAACAATTACCTCTTTCAAGAAGAACTGTAACAGATCGACAGCACAAATTAGCGCAAAATGTAACAGAGCAACTTCATACAATTATACAAAATGAAGATGTTTATTTTTCAATTGCTTTAGATGAAAGCACTGATAAAACAGATTCGGCACAAGTTTTATATTTTATTCGTTCTATAACTAAAGATTTTCAATGTTACGAAGAACTACTTGCGTTGGGTACACTAACTGGAAGAACTCGCGGAGCCGATATTTTCGAAAACTTCAAAAAAGTATGTAATAAATTACAATTGAATGTCAGTAATTTAGTCAGTGTCTGCACCGATGGCGCACCGTCCATGAGAGGCAAAAAAGAAGGATTCGTTGCTTTGTTAAAAAAGGAAAACTTAAACTTGAAAAAATAGATATCATTTCACTGCATTTTGCATCAGCGAAATCTTTGCGCAAAATTTACCATTTTGCAAGACACTCTGGATAGAACCATTGCCATTGTCAACTATATTCGCGTAAATGCAATGCGTCATCGTGAATTTCGGCAGATGCTCTCTTTAGATGAGGAAACGTGTAGTGTTGACCTACCATACTATTGCAAGGTTCGCTGGCTATCAACAGGTCAGGTTTTGATAAAAGTTTTGTCTTTACGACGACAAATTTTAAACTTTTATCACGAACAAGGAAAACAATGTGATCTATCAGATGAAGTATTTCTCAGAAACCTTGCATTTTTGTCTGATATGATTACAAAACAAAACAATTTAAATATTTGCCTGCAAGGTGAAACGAGGTATATTTATGAAATGTGGCAAAAGATGCAGGCGTTTAGAAAAAAATTATCATTTTTCAAAACATTGCTTTGTCGATCGGAAATATTTGCACAACACTTCCCGGAGCTAGCTAAAATGTTAAATGAGCAGAACTGTGAAAATAAAATATTCGATGAATATGTAGGTGTCTTGGATTGTTTAATAGAAAAGTATACAAATAGATTTTCTGGTTTTGACGAGCACACCCCTGCTATGAAACTGGCATTTGAACCACATTTAATAGATATATCCGAGGCTCCTGCAGAACTACAAATGGAGTTAATTTCTTTAGGGGAAGATAGTATCATCAAATCCCTTTTTAACGCTAAAAAGGATCCCATAGAAATCTGAAAAAATGATGTTGAATATCCATGCCTTCGAGAACATGCTCGCCGTTTACTTTCCTGCTTCGGAGGTACCTACTGTTGCGAGACAACATTTTCTCTCATGTCAAAAATAAAAACAAATTTAAGAACGCAAATTACAGATGCACATTTAGAGGATCAATTAAAGCTGTGTGTTACGAAGCTTGATCCAAATATACAATTACTGTCAAACAGAAAACAAAGCCAAATAAGTCACTAACTTAGTGAATAAAAAACTATTTTTTATTGTATTTTTTTATAATATTTTTATATTATTTTATATGTATATTATATTTAAAATTTTGTACTATTATATTTTATTTTTTCTATATAATGCAATAAATTGTTAAATCTATAGAAAAACTATAATAATTTCACAAAAGTCACTTTCTTAGGTCAATCAGCTTATGCGGCCTCTCTTATTGCTGCCTAATTTAAATGTGGCCTCTAATGGTAAAAAGGTTCCCCACCTCTGCCATAGTCATTACATGAAAAAAATGCGGATAGATGAAAATTTTCAAAGAATAAGCTGGACAGCATACGTGTCAAAAATATTAACTAGAATTGTACAAAAGCGAATAAAGAAACGGGCTGAAGAAATACAAGAAGTAGATCAATTTGGGATTAGGCGAAACAGGGGGAAATCAGAGGTCATTTTAGCTAGAAGGTGATAATGGAGATAATGAAGAGAGCGTGTATTTCGTGTGATCTGGAAAAAGCATTCTATATGTAAAATGAAAAAACAATGATAGATATACTCTAAAAAATTGAAATAAATTATAGGGATAGACGGATAGTACAGCAAACAGCAGTAATAGAATTAGAGCAAGAACGTAGGGAAGTAAATATTAGGAAAGGAGTGAGTTAGAAATGTGCGCTATCCCCTTTAATGTTTAACTTGTACATTGAAAAGGCCATGAATACTGTCAAATGCAAAAGGAGATTTGGAATTATTATGCAGGGACAAACAATTGATATGCTTAGACTTGTAGATGATGTAGCGAGTTTAGCATCTAACAAGGAAGAGTTATAAGCAGCTCTTAATGAAATGGAAACGGTACTAACAGAAAGATATGGTATGAAAAGTAACAAAAATAAAACGAAAATACTATTTCCTTATAAATGGGAATCATGTAAACATGTTGGAGCTCTTTAACAACCATCAGGTTGCTAATATCTTGTTACGTTTATTAAATACCTCTTTTTCCCTTGTTAATTCATTACCCGTTCGAATAAATTCCGTTTCTATTCTTAAATTTTTCAACTACACCCTATATATTTTACCTGTTCAGAATAAGCCCGCTTTACAATAATTGTTAAAGCAAATCTATTTGCTTGGAAACGACAAGTTTATAATAAAATTTAAATAAATCAATACCTTGTTTTAGGTATCCTTTAATTTGTTAAATATTCCGATAACGTATAATTGTTTTCTCTATCGTTTCAGTTTACAGACTCGTCAAACTAAGGCCGCGCACTATCCGATAAAACCGTGTTTTTCAGTTTCTTAATTGCGTTTTGATAACAATATGACTTGGAACTCTGGTTGTTTAATTAAACGGATTTTTGTTGACCTTCTTTTCGAAAATGTTAAAAAGTACTCGTCGGAATTGCTAAATTCTTCGTTCCGTTTTCTATATGAAAATTACGCGCACTTCTTCTAGCTTGGTGAGTATTGATGGTTTTATAAACCTGTACTTGTCGGCGTAAATAAATGAATATTTTTCGTAATCATTCTAGCTTCCTGCGGTGGACACGATAGTCCTTGAATTGCCGCTCCTGGGGTTATAGAAGACTGCACCAGTGGCGTGGTCTCAGGTCCTTCTGCTCCAGTCCTAGGAGCGAACGAGAGATCCAACACCTTGAGTGTTTCGTCCCTACTTATGTTTTGGCCCTATATATTTGGACTTCCCTGTTTAAACTCATGCATGCACAAAATTACTTCGCCTATACGAAAATTTTGAAACTATTTTGGAGCTCTTTGGCATGTTCTGAATGTAGCACTATCTGTTTTAACTAAATACAAAACAAAATGATATACTACTTATTACTGTGTAACTGGGTTAAAATGCTTAATGGATAACTGATTTAAAATGCTTACTTTTATGGGAGATGATGTTTTTTTGTTAATAAATAATATTGTATTTATTGCGGCACGTTTCTGTAATGAATTCGGTAGTTACATTGATGATTTAGAGCTGTGGTTTTAGCGTTGTATTTTAGTAATTTTTCTCTGGGTAAGTTAGGTGGGGGTGGGGGAGTGGCCTACAAATTACAGCTTGCCAGTTTAAGGGGTAATTTGTTTTTTGTGGGTTCCCTTGATATATGTTGTGGTGTTGCCAAGGTTACGGGATTGATATACTAGATCAGAGTAGCTAGGGGACTTTGAAAGAAGTGTAAATTAGAGAATTGGAGATGTATTGAAGTGGCAGAATAAAGCATTTAGTATTGTTCAATTAAGTAGTAATATATCCTTCCAACATACAAATACTACAATTGGCGACGAGGATTTTGGGTTCATGTAAAATAATTTGAAAAATTATTGCAACATGGAGAAAATGCATATTCCGTCATTTGCACTTCAAACTGCATCACCTCATGACTGGCAGAGATGGAAACAGACTCTTGAATTTTACTTCATCAGTGAAAAGATAACTGATGCGAAGGTCAAACAGGCAAAACTTTTACTGTTAGGCGGTCCGGCTCTTCAAGATGTTTATTTTTCTCTACCTACAGTTACCGAGTTTCCTGATGGTACTGATACTTACACATACACTTTAGAATGTTTAGAGTCAAAAATTGGGCTTAGAAGTACAAAGTGGTATGAACGGTATGTTTTATCTCAAATGCGCCAAGGAAAGGACGAAAACATTACCGCATTTCTTACTCGTATTCGAAAGCAAGTTCAACGGTGTAGTTTTATTGGACCAGCTGTTGACGAAGCTATCCTAGGTCAGTTAATTAATGGCATTTCATCGAATGAACTCCGTTCCCGGCTTATGGAAAAAGATTCTCTGACCTTGAACGAAGCTGAAAAGCTTGCACGTACATTTGAAACAGTGTTATCACAAGCTGGAATAATGGCTAATAACTTAACTGTTTCTGGTAATTCACCATTTTCTACAAATTCGACTTCCGTGTGCAAAACTACAGAACGGCATAAGAAGAAGAAGATGGGAGAGAAGGCAAATTTAGTTAAAGCTAAGCAAAATAAATTTTCATCTGGTGAATCTAAAACACTAATATGCGTTTGCTGTGGAACCGAGGGTCATGTTCCAAAAGACAGTAGGTGTCCGGCGCTTAACGCTGTGTGTAATAAATGCAAAAAGACTGGCCATTTTGCACGTATGAGTTGCTCAAGCGGTAATTCAAATTTGGGCACAGGTAAAAGTTCGACTGTCAAGCAAGTGACAGATGAATCCATTTTTTGCGTACTTAACTCGGAAACTGGTAATCAACCAGAAGAAATAGTTGCATGTAAATTCGGAGGAGTAATACATTCCGCATTCGTGGATTCTGGTGCACTACATACTATGATGTCGAAAGAAAACTGGGAAAACTTGCGTCTAAATGGCTTACAATTTTACTGTTACCCTAGTCCTGATTTAAATTTCTTTGATGGTTCTGGTCAACTTCAGTATACTGTATTGTTTACGGCGAGTGTAGATGTAGTTTGTAATAATATCTCGCATAGGGTTTCTGTCGTTGTCATTGAAGAGAATTTTACTACAATTCATGGTCGTAATGATGCGAAGAAGTTTAAAGTTTTACGTGTTGGTTTGGATGCATGTACAGAAGTTTTTATTAAGGAGACCATTCTAAGCATAAAAGTTCTAGTGCACTCATTTCCTCAACTACATGTAAGTTATAACAACTTTATAATAAATTAACTATGGCTCCTCGTTTTAAAACAATGCATTTATTTATTTAGCGACAGTATAGTGAACTGCAGATATTTTGAAATCAGTGATTGATTTTAATATAGAACAATATTCGGATAGTGTGTATCTTTATGAAATGGTAAAGGTTTAGTCATAGAATATATGTGTAGATGTAGACGTCGATCATCCTTTTTGAGTTCTTGCTAGAAGAACCTTTCAAAAATTAAAGAAAATTGGTAGTAACAACAAAACTTTATGAAGGTGTTACTACTGTTTTCAGTGTCCATAAATAAATATAGTTTATGCTATTATAGATGATCCAAGTATTAGTACTCGGCACCATTGGACCTTTCTTAAAGTTTTATTTCTTGTGTTTTCCAAAATGAAGAACTGTAGTTGTTTCATTTTCAGTGTGTACAATCACAGTACTACTAAGATTATGTTCTTTGAGTTGATTTTAGTTGCTGTCCATCGAATAAAAGACTAGGTCCTCAACTTGATTTTAAACGTAATATCATACATATTTTATACATACATATTTTATATTTATATTTTATATTGATTGTTATTGTATTTATAGTAATAATAATAAAGATACTACTACTACTACTACTACTACTACTACTACTACTACTACTAATAATAATAATAATAATAATAATAGTCATACGTGTTTTTTTCTTAGAGTTGGAAAAACTCGTAGCCGTATTTACAGACTGGCTCAAATGCAAAGGAATGTGAGACCTATCTAATTAGATGTGCGCATTATTACGCTCAAACCTCCCAGTAAACCCCCAAGCAAATGAAAAAGTTTTCAATAACACCACGAAATCTACGTGAGCGTTGATGACCTCGGGGCGGTTCTTTCTGCTATTGTCCTGTTGTGGTTGTAGATAGCGACGCCGCACAGTGATCCAAAATACCGAAAAGCTGGCCAAAACGTCAAAAATCATGTGACTTATACAAAAGTTGGTATATTAGGGTTTTGGAGGTCGCTTATTACATCTGAGATCGAAATAACTGTAAATAGCATAACGGAACAAAAATAACAAACTTGAATGTCAAAAAATGTCCAAATTCGACGAAAGCTGATATATTAAGATTTTTGAGGTTGCTATGAAGAAAAGAAACAAAATATTATACATTTTTGTATATTACAAAGAAAGAATTTTTTTTCATAGGCAAAAATCTAATTCAGTATCAGACTCGCAATGAATATCAGAATCAATGTCTGTTCCTGAAGATTCGCTATTGAAATCGGTATGTATCTCATCTGTGGTTGCACCATGAATTGTTGGAAGTTCTAGTAATTCGATGGCTTCTCGTGATAATGATTTGAATGATTTTTGCGAAAGTTTTCTTATACTAGAAATATATGGATCCGAAGTGACCATCGGTCGGTGGAAAACATCATACATAGTAGATTCTTTTGAGCACTTCCACGAGAAATCTTCACTAAATCTTTTAATGTTCTTATTTCGTGATTCCTGAGCATCCTCTGATAAATGCCCTATGGTAATAAGGCGGAAGCTATAATTTTTGGCTCGTGAATTAATAATTTATGCACTGAAGTTGACATGTAGTACCATGGGTACAACTCGACAAATTTCCGTGCAGTTTCCAAAGCATATTCTCGAAACTCGTTGCATTTAATATTAAAGTCACTTGAAATAGCTTGTAAAATTACATAAAACCGATTGATTATATATTCCGAGATGCCTGTTATTGTACTAGATATATTCGAGTTTTAAAAAAATTTCATATTTCCGACATTGGTACTTCCGTAACCTGGCTTTGGACGATCGACAATTAGTCCCAATTGTAAACGGAATCCCTTTTGAATAACCCATTTGCATTCTTCTGCAATTTTTTTCTTTTTCTCGGTAAGTGCTTGCCATTTCTTAATCTTCAATCTATATGATAAATGCAAACAACATTCAAAAAGACGTATCCAAGCGTGCAATTCGCCAGCTACAGCAGAGGAGCTTCGGTCATTTCTGGGTCTGGTAACTTAAGTCGGAAAATTTATTCCTAACCTTTCTACGGAATTAGATTATTTGCAACAAACTGCTCGTTTTTCACCATTTCAATGGACTGGTAGGGCGGAACAAGATTTTATACATGTCCAGTCACTGCTATCTAATGAAAGCAGCTTAGAATTTTTTGACCCGGATCTACCTACCATAGTTATGGCAGATGCTAGTCCCGTGGGATTAGGGGCAGTATTATTACAAAGAAAAGGAGATGATATTCATACGATTTGCTACGTTAGTCGCTCGCTTTCTTCAGTTGAACGTCGATATTCACAGACTGAAAAAGAGGCACTTGCACTAGTTTTTGCAGTAGAAAGACTTCGAATGATCCAGTAGTGGCAATACAAACACCGTCGCGTGAAATTCGACGACATAAAAATGATGTTGAAAAGTATGCTCCACGGGATCCGTCGCCTGTTACTACTGTTGACGATCCGGTCCCTGAAGATGTCACTGCTACTTCCAGTTCGAATAGTTCAAGGGAACCAGTTGCTCGTCGTTGTCAACGTTCGATACGCCCGCCAAAATGGTTGGATGATTATGTTTGCAACTAGGTGTTAGATTCTTTTAGTTCAAACCAAGGGGGGAATTGTGGTGTTGCCAAGGTTACGGGATTGATATACTAGATCAGAGTAGCTAGGGGGACTTTGAAAGAAGTGTAAATTAGAGAATTGGAGATGTATTGAAGTGGCAGAATAAAGCATTTAGTATTGTTCAATTAAGTAGTAATATATCCTTCCAACATACAAATACTACATATGTATATTGGGGTTATTGAATTTTTTTTGGTTTGGGAATACCACGTTTTGTACATATTTTGTTTATTTATAGGTTTCTTTTTTGTATGTTTTGTTATGAGTGTAAATGAGTGCGTGTATTTTTATTTCAGGCCTTCCTATTTACTTTTGGTGTGTATAATACCCCGTCCCCTCACCGAATGAGTCCGTCCATTTCTTTTCGTTGATTATATTTTTTTGTTAAGCTACGTCGATGCACATAGCAATCTATGTAGAGCCACGTAGATAAGAAATAAATAGAACAGTATAGGAAGACCTAGACCAAGCTATATTAGTTAAATTATTAGAAATTTAGGTTGTGAAGAGTATATAGAATTTTTAGATTAGCACAGAATAGAAAAGAAGTTAGAGCTGCGTCAAACCGACCTTAAGTATGGTCAAAAACAAAATGAATGACTAGTGTGTAAAGGAAGGGTAAAAAGATAGAAAACCAGAATACAAATACGAAACGAGAAACAAAAAAGTTAAGGATCTCTGCTGCATAGGAAGTCAAACAACACAAGATGAGAAAAGTATAAAAAATATAAAGGTGAGCACAAGACCGTGCTGCATTTAACAAGAAAAAGCAACTTCTATATTCAAAGACGACAAACATGGAAATAAGGAAAAGATTACCGAAGGCATATGTGTGGAGCACAAAACTGTACAGCTGTGAAACGTGGACAGTAGGAGAAGCGGACAAGAAAAAGATAGAAGCCTTTGAAATGTGGTGCTACAGACATATGATGAAGACGTCATGGTCAGACTAAGTTAAGAATAAAGAGGTTCTAGAAATGGTAGAAGAAGAAAGAAATATGTTGAAAAGAGTAAACAATAGAAGAGGTAGAACGTTAGGACACATACTAAGGCATGAGGGAATAGTGCGGAGTGTATTAGAAGCATAGAAACGAAAAAAGAGAAGTAAAGTTAGAACTAGATTAGACTATTGCACACAGATAGTGATAGATGTAGGCTGTGGGAATTTCAGGGTAATGTGTGAGTTAGCTCGAAATAGAAATCAATGGAGATACGCATCCAACCGGTTCCAGTACGGAAAACCTAATGATGAAAAAGTAATTGTATTTAAACCTGATGATTATCGTAATCAACTACAAGTGTTGGTTTTGCAACAATCTTAATTAGAAAACTACTAATTCGGTAAACTTCTAAGTGGTGGGATCTTGGTAGCCGTCAGGTTGCTTAACATACCATCGCATACCATCGAATACTTGTGAAATAGAGTATATTTTTAGAAAACAATAGATGTGGAAAAGTGCAAAAGATACAAAAAAATGATTAGCACAAATCCTTGCTGTACTGAACAGGAAAAGCAGCTGCTGTGTTTAAACATAGTAAACATAGCAACAAGGAAAGGCTGCTGAGAGCGTATGCATGAAGCACAGTACTGTACGGCTGTGATATGTGAACAATAGGACAAGCAGACAGGAAAAATTTAGAAACCTTTGAAATGTGGTGCTACAAACGTATGATGAAGATATCGTGGGCAGACAAGGTTAAGAACAAAGAGCTACTATAAATGGAAGGAGAAAAGAAAATAAGTGGAAAGCAGTAAAAAATAGGAGAGATGAGATGATGGGAAACATACTAAGGCATGAGAGTATAGTGTGGTATATATTAGTAGTATAAAAAAGAAAAAAGGTAAGTAGAGGTAGACCTAGATTGGACTATTGCGCACAGATAGTGAAAGATGCACGCAGCGGAAATTTCAAAAAAAAAATTTTCTTATAAAATAATATTAGGTAAAAATTACGATTAATTTGTCGTTGTTTTGCTAACTCCGTCAAATTTTTAGCAAATACTGATATTAGCAATATTCAAAGAAAACTTAAATCGTGTTTTGGATAAGAATAGAAGTTATAAATATTAATATTTACGGAAAATAAGACCTTTCAAATAAAACTATTAGAATGGCACCGTGAGGTCCGGTAAATAAAATAATTTAAGTATTTAACAGTAGTTATGTTTCAAGCCGCCATTGCCTCAATTGATTTAATTTTGATGGTGATAATTAACCAGAGTCAGTGTTACTGGTGTTTGAAGCGTTAAATCGTTATTTTGAATTGTCGAAATAGAACTGGAATCATGTAACGAAATAAAGATGCGCAAGCTAACCACAGCGGTGCGAGGTATGTTTAGTTAAGACAAACAGAGTTTCACTGCGTCAACTAAATTTATTTTTAATATCGAATCATGGTATTATTTCTGTAAACAGGTGTATATAGAAATTATAAGGCTACCTAAATAACTTCAAACACCATTTACACAATAATATTCCTGAAAACAGGTACATACGTGTTTAAATGAATTTCAACACTATTCACATAATAATACTCCTTCAACTATGTACCTGAAAATTTTATAATTACCTAAATCCAAGTAAATTCAAATAGCATATTATTTTCGAACGAATCCGTACGCGTACTGCATTCGATATTACGTAATTTCGCGACCTTAGGTTGGTCACGCTCTTTTTTTACATTTCTCTAGCCACTAAACTACAACATTTACTTGGATAATGACTTCCCATATAAAATTTAACACGTATGGGACCCACTCAATGATGCACATATTGATAATAAATAGCAACTGTGGAAATCCATAATATTGCCATGTACCCAGAAACACTTACATTCAATTACAAGTTTAATTCAAATCATACAAACCTGTGAATAGATAAAATTGAGTAATTTTACAAAATAATATTGCGTCTAAGTAATGCTATAACATAGTGGAATAGGTATTCATTCAAATCTTTGAAAACAAGCTTTCGGATTCGTTCGAGTGACAAGTACGATAATCAAGCGGATGAACCAGCTCATCAATAATTCGAGTAATGGTAAATTAAAGTTGAGTTTGTCAACACAAACCGCAAACACGAAAAGACTCACGAGTTCAAGTGCCATTACAGTGTGAAAGTTTTCTCTCGAGCAATAGAAGTTGGATCATGGATTACTGACAACCAAGGTTCTCCTAGTTTAAAAAGATTGATTAAACCAAAAGTTGTAAGTGATAGGATTTTAACTTTCCACATGCTTCCTATTCTGTTGACACATGTTCTATTATTCACACAAAAGTTATTAATATACAGATTTTTATGTTGGTGCACGCTTGGTAGAGGCGTAATATACTAGAAATAAGCGCCAAATTGTGTTCGTACAAATTTAAATATACTAGTTAAATTTGTTAAATAACTAAGCCGGAATAAATTTAAGAGTAATTCCAGAGTATAGCTTAGTTTATTTGTTTTGGTTACGATTGTTGAATGTTATAATTTTCATGTATATTAATATAGATAAGGTGAAAGTTTGGCTGTTTTTATCTGTGCTTAGTTTAAATTACTAGGAGAAAGAAAGTGTTCAGAGGGTTTCATCAATCTGTCGAGACACAAAATAATCTTTCAGTCATCTCGTACACTACCCACCGTGTAGTAGGATAAGACCTATCCAGGTGGGTTGGCGCCCAGAATTTTTATTATAGCAGAAGATCAGAGACCTTTTCAGATAGGTAAAAGTGTTATAGTTTGAATACCTCTAATAGTTTTGCAGTTGTTTTCATAGAACACAACCCTTCACCACTGTAAGCAAACTGGTGCATTACTTTCTGTTGCGTTTCCGCGTTAAAATAAATTTCAAATGATCATTAGCATCAGTTTCATACGTAACAAAATCCTTGTTTTCCTTACTTGTATTTTCATAGATTGAATTATACAAGCTTTAAAGATACGTTTACGACTAATGTACGATACCCATTGCTAACTAAGTGGAATTACATCAATGCAATACAGGATATTTTTAATTATTTTATCTTTTATAAGGAACATATAAATGTTTTGAAATGTAGGAATACATCTGCAACGAGCATTTGATGTCGGCTGAATGTATGCATTCCATGAAGTAGCGTTGTTGGAAACATATTACGGACGCATCACTTCATATAAAAGCAATTTAATTTTCTCTTTTCGTTCATTCATAAGGAAAAAAATCATTTTTCCTATATACTACATTGGGATAAGCTACTTGCCATTTTAATTTTAGAAGATGAAAGGTTGTTATATCATAAATTGGAAAGCAGCAATTTGGCAATGTCGACTTTTCGCTATATTAAAGTTCAAATCCATTAAAGGGATTTATTTTTTTAAGGGTTTCTGTAATACGATATCAAAAGTATTTTACTTGTTAATGGTATGAAAAAGCAGAAATCCATTTTCTAAATACTACAACATATATTGATATTGAAGTAATCTAAGCAAACATGAAAATTAATTACACATCTATTAAATTTTTTTAATTAAAAAAGGGCATTATGTGGAAGAATCGTAAACGATTTTCTATAAAAGGAAGTTGTTAAGTACGTAGTGAATAAAGCAAAAAAAGTTATTTATTTTGAAAAATATTCTTAGTCATTAATTATGTAACCGAAATTACCATAGTGAGTAAATTGTGAAGCCGCTTGGCGCACAATTTACCACATTTTACGAAACTGTTTAAATTTTAAATACTTTAAATGAAAAGGGCGAATTTTTAATCATACAAGATAGCCATGTATGTGCTTAAGGTAGTACTAAATTAGTAGTTCTACAATTATATGGCTCTTAATTGATTAAAGAATATTGTTTTTAATGTTTATGGATAACCAACCCGACACCACCTGATACAAAACCATACCACTACTGGCTTCTTGCTTACGATAGTTGAAAACCTACGAGATTTAACAAGAAACTCAAAAATGTGCAGCTCTTCTTCTTCACTAACACACACAAGATCGTAGCTCGTTGATGACAGCCAGTCTCGAGCTACGAAAACATTCCCCCAACTAAAGCATGCACTAGAATGAAATGATAACGGACAAGAATGATTATAGGAACTTTACGGTATTTTTAGTTAAAATCATATAACGTATTGGACATATTGGAAATAGTTGGTAGTGGAAGATAACGCAGTATAGAGTGCTCAAAATACATGAATCGAGATTGATTAATCAAGTATTATACTTTGACGTTAAGAATACAATTAGAAGCCATATTTCAAATACCTGGCTAAAGTCAACAATTAATTTGAAGGTTATAGGTTCAAATTCTCTTCGTTACCTGATATTTTATTTCTTTCAACTATTAGCTCAAATTGAAATGATTATTTAGCGGAAGAGTCTAATTATAATCTAATCTTGTTGATCAACTTGTACCACTCGTAACTCATATATACACACATACATATATATATATATATATATATATATATACATACACACACTATATATATATATATATATATATATATTGCTGTGTAACTGGGATCAATCTCTGGAACTTCCTAAAAATCATTCAAGCCCCAACGTTGGGCCGTCATAAATTGCCGTGGTACCCTATAAATAATCGTGCCCCTACGAATTATCAATTTTAAAACAAATCGAAAATTGCACACAATAGAAAATTTTTTCTATAAAATAATTTCTAACCCAGATTCTGCTTCCATCAACTCAATTACTTCAACAGCTCCCCGGCTAACTCAGTTGGGCCTCCTCTTGCATACCTAGTTTCACTATCATACTCTTTATCGTTCACGCACACTCTCAATAAAACTACAAAATAATACAACAATCATACAATATTTATTTACCACTATTTACAAATAAAAATTCAAGATTATCTACATTTCAGTGCTCAAGTTACACCTCAATAAATTTTATTTTTGTAATGTCCAGGATTTTAACTTGAAATATGAAACACTGAATAATACCTTATTTTTCCTTCTTTATTTATAATTAAATTTTAATTAGTATACTCTGGAGTATGGTGAGCTCATGATAACCCAGATAATTATGAATAATGTATGCCTTTTACTTTGCATACGTTTACTACAAACACAAATAAAAAAAAACCCATGTACTCTTAACAATAAAAAAATTTAAATTCTGGAGAAACGTTAATAAACTTTATATACACCTTTAGATTTATATTTAAATACCATAATAAAAGTTAGTTATACGTATTATTTTCAATACGCAAAATAATGCAAAATACCTTCATAGTTCACTCTCCCACATCACAACAATTTTCATAGTTTATAAAAACAACAAATTCTAAAGCGTTATCTGGAATTTCTTGAAGATCTCTACTCCGTTGACGATGTGTTTAAGTTGTTTCGCTCTCGGTTTCGTGGTTCAGCTCAGTTCGCCGCTTCCAGCTATTTGTAGATAAACACCATCTAAGTTGTGCTGCATGCTACCCATACAAGGTCCATCCAAATCCAAATCCAAATGTATTACACTTCTTTTATAATTGCTGAATTTAATTCACGTTACTTGACGTCACTTCACGAGCTTGTTAAGATATATGTTGCACCTCAATTAAATTTAGACTCGACACTAACCGCGTTTCAAATTATGAGGCCAACACCGTACTATTTAAATTAAAAAATCGTATATACTTACAAGCTCGTGGTAAATTTCTGAACGTAGTCTGAAGCAATGAAAATACTAAGAGATCGAAGTTAAAAGAGAGCGATGCTGATTCTCTTAGAGTATTTATACAATTCGAATGCCACCTCTCGGCCACTCTTCCCGCGAAAAACCTAATTTAAAATAACACTTCTTTAAATTTTGGTTCAATCGTTTTCGAAATCTTCGAAATTTAGCGCGTCGTTACGACATTTTCCGAAAAGCCCGCATTCAAATTTTCCCGTGTTTGTCTGTTCTACCACTAACTATATCAACCAATGCTATAGCTCGTGACGTCTTGAAACCCCGCCTATATTAACTCTATTCTTCTCTTATGCATATTCTATGTTTCCTTCTAACCTTGTCTGAGTGGTAGAAAATCGATATTACTGTCCGCGTTTCAAACTAAGCCATGTGGACTGAATACGTGCGTTCTGAAGTGAACTGCTATTATGCCTGTCTAATTCCGAAGCATATCCTTGATTGTCCATCCCTTCTGCGCTTTAAGGAAACTTTTAATTAGCATTTATGCGAAACATTCTACCGTTGCACAATATACCTTGAATTTTGTCTTTTATCTACACAAATAAGGGGAACATGACCTTTCAAAACATGCTGGTGTTCCATTAACGAACGTTTTTAAAATAACATTTCTAGGAGTTTTGCGTTTTAAGGTATTTTATATTCAACGGCTGTTTATTTGTTAACAAAGCGTTTCACTTTGGTATTATCGATTTTTCAAGCTCTTATGCGTATTAGACGTAATAACCCTTTGAATTAAACTTAATTAAATTAATTACTAATTTGCATTGGCTCCTACAATTTATTTTCTTTACGAACCTAACTAAATTTTAATCACTATTTGTAAAATTATGGTAATACTAGTTACTTTAAATTCACTAAATGCAATAAATTTCGCACGTAAATTCTGGTTGTTTCCTCTATACAGGGTGTTTGAAATTGCCTTGTTTATACTTAAATTTAATCCTTTAAAACCACTACAATATATATATATATATATTATATATATATATATATATATATATATATATATATATATTACTCATATTTAGACCAGGGTAGAAAATTAAATAATCACATCAAATAATTTTAATCACCGTGTATAATGAATATTATTAGATAATACGCGTTATTAAAACCGTGAAGCATAAAATTTATTAGTTTCATTAAACATAAGAGATTTAAATCATGTACAAGACGCTTTATATCAAAAGAAGCAGTATTAAAAGCTCTGCGTGTAATGTAATTATTCCTAAACAAATGGAAATTACGTGCAAAATTTATCTTAATTAACTCTATTTCAAGTAACCGGTATTGAACAAAACGTACAGATAATATCTACAGAAACTTGTAAAACCCAATAAAATGCAAATCCTAGAAGTGTTAGTTGGAAGTAGGATGTTTGAACACACCTGCGTATTTTAAAAGGCAATTTCAGTTTAATTTGTTTAGATAAACATGTCGATTCTAAGGATATTGGAAACGGTCAGATGCTTTAGCACGAAATACAAAACAGGGTTTATTTAAAAGCTCATTCGGCGAAAAGTTTGCAGATAATTAATGTTTACAAAGAATCTTGGAGAAACCGGGGCTTAATATTCACGAGAAGGTGCGATACGGGGTTATTAAACCCAGATAGCCCACATGGACTAAAATATAATCGATAATAAAGAATATCAATTTGCACCAATACGAACAGGTTAGAAAAGGAAGAGAAAATGCGTCCAGCAAAGACACATATAGTAAAAGGCGTGATTTAAGCAACGTCACGAGGGTCACAATTGGTTGAAAATAGGATGCAAATATCAGAGGTAGAAACAACAATTTCTGTACAAAATTAATTAGTTTTTCTCGGACATGTTGCGTGCCGTGTGAGAGTTTCTGAGATTTAAATGGGGCGAGTGAAAAATTCGTAAAAACCGACGCGCGAGCGACGGACTGGGAACATAGAATGAGAAATTCTTAAGAATTGTCTGTTTTGAGGACAAAAGCGACGTGCCGGCTATTCGCTATATATACCGGTGGTAATATAAATTTCGTCCTCTTAGACTATTGACTATTCGATGCGTTAAAAGCTCTTACATCCGCGACTTGATTCAAGATGTTAAACAGTGCATTTTAGTTTGATAAAATAATTTAAAATTTTGCTCGTATATTTTAGTGATTCAAAATAGTTTGTTATTTACGTGCTAACATGAAGGTACTTCAGTGCACTTAGATACAAGGTAATAAAATTTAGTATCACTGTACCAATTAGCAAAATTTACAACGACAAATGTATACACAAAAGTAGGCAGTTTTGGCGTATATTGGTGAAAGAGGTATGAATTTCTTTGTTATTTTTCGGGGGTGTTAATAAGTAAATGGTTCAAATACGTGTCTCGATCCACGAAACAAGGGTCAGATATACACAGATGAGTTCCGGAAAAGCCCAGAAACAACTTTAAATAAATGGTGATGGAGAAAATTTTAAAAGCGTTGAGAATTAGAAGCCGTAAATATAATCCTGTTGGAATGGTGTGATTAACTAAAGGGACGATGTACATTGCAGCTACGAGGACAGTAACCTTCAGGTAAATTATACTATTTTGTTTGACATTTTGTGTGTGTTGAATAACTTTATAATTGATTTACTTTAAATGGACATTAGTGAAATTGTACTAACCATAAAATTTTAATTTTAAGATGAAATTTGCTTGTTTAAGTAGAAAGGGTATTTAGTATTGATGTTCTGAATTATGATGAAAATATGGGTATGTCTTTGAGCTCAATTAGACGAACCTGGTTAATTAACGTAAAGGGTGGTAGATGCTCCTTTATACTCAGACTCGGTCTGCTTATATTGTTATATTAATTAGTAGGCATCCAACAAGGACTTTAATTCTGGATGCACGTTAAAGTGATAATAAAATTAATCTTGAAATTCTTTTTAAAACTGAATTTTATGCTGAAATTTAATTTGAAAATTTAATGTATTCTGAATATTGATGTAAATAGAGTTAACGTTGATGTTTGTGGTAGGAATGTGTTGTTTAATTTTATGAATGAGGAGGTTTATAAAATTAGGTGAGCAGCTGAAGCGAAACCAGGATCACAGCAGTTTATGACGCCCAATCGGTGGGACTAGAATTTTTTTGTTGAAAGGACCCAGTTCCCGCATTCAAAGGAGAATATCACAGCAATATATATATATATATATATATATATATATATTACTGTGTAGGTTATAGATCGACGTGTGTAAATAGGCTAAGAAGGTATTTTTATAACGACCCTGTAGATAGAAAAATAATAATTTATTTATTACGCTTCAAATCAATAATTTGCATACTTTAGTATAAGACAAGGCAGACGATTACATACAGAAAATTTTAATGTTAAATGACATATTTTTATGTAGCTTCAAAGTTATAATTTGTATACATTAATTTAATGCAAAGACAAGTAGGATCGATGACAAGGTTGACTATTGCATACAACCATGGATAATACTAAAACTTTGTGGTATATAAAAATCAAGAATTGATGCAACGGATATTTGTTTAGTATCGTATGTTTAGTACGTTCATTTAATTCGTAGAAGACTACAAAATAACATAACAAAACGGTCGAGCAGTTCAGAGAATAAATGCTTCAAGTAAATAAATATTTCTATGAAAGCTAGAAGACGTTACAATAACATTTCGTGGTATTGTACAACGGAAAGGCCAGATTGACGAACAGTATGTTATTTTGAAGCAAAAATCAATAATTTTAAGGGACAGAAAATCGTTAGAAGGCAACTAGGGGAGATAGATAATACATCAGCTGGTAAAAGGACAAGCAGTTTCAAGCGCGTGACAGACGAGTATATTTTAAAAAACAAATGGGTGAAACAAAGATGCAAGGTGTTTGTTGACGGTATCGATTTTCAAGACGCACATTTAGCGAGGGAACGGTAATCGTAGAGAGCAGAGCAATAGTTGGGCTCTATGAAAGTAGGAAAACAAGAGTGAGACAGAAAATAGTGGTTATGAACCCATGACTGCAAGGAGAATAGAGACGCGGGCGTGTTTTGCAGGTTGTTAGAGTAAATGGAGAGAAATGATTTTCTGGGCACTCTTCGACGGTTGCAACGGGTAGATAGTTTTTCGTGGTAAAGCCTTGATGGCACGGGAGAAATTCTGAGTTTTAAAAGTTCGTTGTGTTTTGAGTGCAGGAATTTGGAGAATTGTTTGTGGCGGGTGCGATAGTTCAGCGAAGACAGTGGAAATACGTGACTAAAGAAGGGGTTTGAAGATTATAAAAGCTCTTGCCAGAGGTGGAAGAGCTCTCTTAATTTTCTGATTCGCTTCGAGTACACTAAATAGCATCGAGAAGACATCGTATTTTAAAATCAAAAGCCGCGACATATTGCAGTCCGCCGTATATTTTTACAAGTGTTACAAATGCACGAGTTGGTGCGAACAAGTTAAACGGGCTGAAAATAAATTATTATAAATAATTGTACAAGTAAAAATATTATGCTACTGAGGTAAGCGAACCAAGTATTTCTTGAACGAGAATGCTGGTGGCACGTTAAATTGAGACGAAGGCAAAATTTAGATTTGGACGGATGGTAGTATGGAAAGCATCCACTAATAACTGGGGGGAACTGGATGAGCGAGTTGAGATGGAGTTGTTGTCCATGTAGGAGTGAGAAATTGGGGGAAATTCAAGAACGTGAGTTTGGTGGAGGTCATCTAAGGAGGTGGTGCGTCCGAAGAACACACCAGGTAATGAATTTTGTTTTATTCTTGAACTGTGGTGCTGGTATTGTGTTATAGAACTATGTGTAATTACAATTAAGTGGTAAAAATTTTATGAACTAAAAATTAATTTGATTACCGTATATAAAAGACAATTTTCTATTATTATTTGAGTGGGTAAAAACAGGAATAATAATTTTTGATGTAAAGAGTAAACGAGTCTTTAGAGTAATTTGACCATGCAATATTTTATGCATATCAGGGGAAAAGGTTTATACTGAGCTCATCATAGACCAAGAAAAGGTAAATTATTAGTAAATTATTAGTTAGTTATAAATAAAGATAGGTATAGATAGATAGAAATAATTAGAGATAGATAGAAATAGGTAGAAATAGGTAAATAATGAGTAATAGGTTGGATAGATAGGTATAGGTAGAGTTAGGTGAGTAGATAGGTGTTTAGAAATATCATGTAAGATTAGGTAGTAGGAATTAGTTCACGTATTTAAATTCAAGAAAACGTAATGAGTTTTCTGAATTGAAATAGGAGGATTATGTTGTGGAATTTTAAGTTAAATAGGTCCAGACAATAAAATTTTATTAACTGTGTATATAGAAAATAGGAACAATTTATTTACACGACAAATTAATCAGTTTAGATAGTGAAGACGGACGGACGGTTATTAACAGATTTTGTAATTCTAAATTAGAATGTTAAAACAGCACAAAAGGAAAAAGCTTTAGAGTACATAAAACTCAAAGATACGCATAATTAAATTGTAATAATTTTAAATCAAGCGCATGGAAGCAGAAACGGAGCTTAAATATAGAAAATCAATAATTTAAACGCATCTTTCCATTTACATTAAAGCAAACGTTCGTTTACAAATACTAAGAAAGAGAGAAACTCGGAATTGTTATTTTAAACAACAAATGGCTTTGAAGAAACACCTGTTGGTTAAATGTCAGGTTCATGGAACTTGATTATACGTTGAGACAGAATTTCTATAAAATTGTTGCAACGGACGATTTGACAAACTGCTAACAATAACAAGTGCCACGAAGACTAAGTGAAATGAACGATCTAGAATGTAAAACAGACAGAGAAACGTATAAGAAAGCGTTGGTTACAAGTTACGTCTAAAATACAAAGGAAAATGTGAAGGCCAACAACAATATCGATCTTCTGTAGCTTGAGAGGGGTTTCTACAAGAGACAATAAATATGGATAGAACGGAGAAAGATAGCTGATAGGTGGAGCGTTATGATGGGAGAAAACTATATCATTGCTCTAAGGCTAGGCAGTTTTGAAAAGCGCGCGTCCGTTGGGGTATTAAACGAATTTCAGTGTAACATGATGATCTCGGATTTTTTAGACGTTACGTTCAAAATTTGTGGAAGTAATTTTAAAAATAAGCTTTTCAATGAAGAGAGGTTCCTTGAGGGGTGTGAAAAGCGTATAAATACTCTGACAAAGATATTAAAGCTCTTTTTCCTTATATCTGAGATCGCGCTTAGATCTTCAATGTAATTGACAGTATATGCTCTTACGTGTATTAATTATTGTGTATTCGGTAAAGTAGTGTACTACATCCTGTTTTAAAGTATGTCAATCTGTAGTAACGTACCAGAAAAGTAATAAAAGTGATATTGCACGAGTGGGTGCTAAGGTCTAGACAAAAGATGCCGTTACTACAAGAACTCTATTGAATGAAGGGATGGTAATAAGCGAATCCTAAAGCTTAACTAGTATGCATAAAATGTACTTGGTATAGAATGTTAAGTTTGGACAAGGCAAATATCTGAGTAGAAGATTAGAGGTGGTGGCAGAGATTTGGATAGTGAGGATCAGTTGGATCCAGGCATAATCGAAGTATATGGACACAACGACGAGGGTTTCTGGTACCCATCTTCAGAGATGACGAAGGACGAAGCCTTCTCCAGGTAAAGAAAACTAATTTCCTGCTTTTTGTATAAACATTTGTGTTGATATTTTTGTGTTTGAGTGTTTTGACTTATTGGGGGTGTCCTTATTTATTATAAAACTCATTTAAAGGGGTATATGTACAGGACAATTAATATTGATTTTTTTAATGTTTATTGATGATATAAAAATGTTTATTGATGATATAAAATGTTGTTGTAAGGAGTAAACGGGTCTTTGGATTTATTTTTAATAAAAATGCAAGGTTTAAAAGCATTTAGAGAAACTGGGTTATAATGAGCTCAAAATAGACCAGAATAAAATCAATCTAGGGTTGCACGACGGGTCCATCTACTCGGATAAAATAAAATTTGTTGAAATATATTAAAATCAAGTACTTTAAAGTATTTAATAATTTAGGTGGTAACCGTTTTAGCAAACTGTATGTACCAAGGTGTAAATATTTTCTTAATAATGGAAACTTGTTAATATGTGTAAATAAAAAGGTGTATGTTTGTTGTATTATTTGAGTGGTAATTTCATTTGACTGTGTTTGTGCGAAAAGAAGGTACTTAGGATGGTAGGTATGCAAGAAGAATCCGATTTCTGAGCTAGCCAGGGTAAGCAGAAATAAGGAGGCGTTCCAAAAGGTAGTGTAACAATTTTTTTTATTTTTTTTTTTCAGAAATTTTATGACGCTCGATTTAAGAGCTTAATCCCCGATCCACGGCACTTTTATGACGCCCAATTCGTGGGCCTTAATTGGTTTTAGGAAAAATACGAGTATTCCTGACTTCCACGGCAATATATATATATATATATATATATATATATATATATATAAAGTAAAAATGAGTTAATGGCATGACTCAAATTCAGCTACGAGGGCATCCTGTCGAAGCGTTTCGCTCTAATTGGGGCTCATCAGGACAATAGTAGCAAAGTTGTAGTATTTAATACAGACACATTGTGGGAAGTACAGCATCACCTAATTCACAATTTTTGTCTTCCTGTAGTTTCACTTGACGTCGCAGGTTTATGCAACAGTCGGCACGAAGAAGATCCGGCTCAACTGCCTTTTTTCATAGCTAAAAGTTATAATTTAAAAGAGAAATAAGTTTAATGAGTCTTAAATTAATACAAAGTAAAAAATAATTAATGACAAGTGGCTCAAATTTAGCTACGAGGGCATCCTGTCGACCAAGACACAAATTGTGAGCTAGGTGATGCTGTTCTTCCCATAATGTGCCTGTATTAAATTTTACAACTTTGCTACTCCCTCCTAAAACGTTTAAAATTTTTAAAAGAGCTTAATTGACTTTCAATCGGTCCAAACCAAATTCTTGCACT
This sequence comes from Platerodrilus igneus, assembly GCA_036346225.1. Classification (NCBI taxonomy): domain Eukaryota; kingdom Metazoa; phylum Arthropoda; class Insecta; order Coleoptera; family Lycidae; genus Platerodrilus; species Platerodrilus igneus. The sequence goes on along the minus strand of JARFIW010001052.1, from coordinate 453,499 downwards.
CCCTTTCATTATGGACTTCACGATATTTAACTTAGTTTATTCATCCCAGCTGTCCTGTATCAAAGTTTTCACGTTGTTTAAAAATATCTTTGGATCAAGTTTAATATCCCCATCAAATCTTACGTGTTGATCCAACGGAACATTAGTTGGACTCCATCGCATATGTACTGCAATATGAATATTTTTAACCGTCTTCTAGATATTCAAGCTTATTTTCCAAATTTTCTGGGTCTTTTCTAAATGTCGTAAAACCAGCTTGACAACTTTTCTCGATTTCGTTTGCTTTTTGGTCTAAATTTTTATTTTTCAGCTAGTTTCTTTTTTTTACTTGCATCCTGATTCGCCTTTATTTGAACAATTTCCTCTTTCGTGTCATCCATATCCTCTAAAATTCGCACTACCTTTTCTCTGATTTCCAGTTTCATTTCCTCAATGGTTTAATTAGTTTCATTTAAGCCCGAAATTATCTCGTCACTCATCCTAATAAATTTTCTTTCATTTTTATCATTTTCTGTTTTTAGCTCCTGAGTTTTTTGTCGCATTTTTTACTTAATTCCTTCATACCTTTTTTCATTTTTTTCACTTATTTCTTTCATACTTCTTATTTTTCTCACTAACTTCCTTTATATTCCCCTTCATTTCCTACATGCCTTTTGCTTCTCTTTCACTCATCTCTTTTTGTTCCTGCATACCTGGATTTAGACTTAATAAAAGAGCCATCATTTTTGCTTCCGGAGTTGCTCTTACAATCTGTTCTTTCTTGGTTTCTAGCTTCTCTTCTTTCGGTTCTTCCAAATAAACACATTTCTGAGAACAAATTTTTACCCAATCAGCTCTCAAACGCTCACAAATTTCGTTTATTCTATCCGTCATACTGGAAACCAATCAGATATATTACAAAGAGAAACCTTCCACAAAACCTACGATAAAAGAAATTCTAATTTTCGAACGACAGTGCTTGTTGTTCAAACATTGAAGTGTAGTTCAGAGTTAGTTCCTTAAGACTTGTTCCATCAGTCGCTTACAGGCAACAGTATCTGGTACTTTTTGTTCCAGTGATTCGTTTCTCTGACGCTTTTCAATCTCAACACAGGACAAAAATCTTGCAACAGAATGCCAACTAATATATAATATTTACTTCAGCCTTCTTCATATCAAATGTCTCTAGACAGTGAGTTTTGTTTTGTGGATTGGATTCTTTGCACCTGATCCCTCCTTCCGCAGGAGGAATTTTGGAAGTTCCGTTTAAAACCATGTCGAAACAGTTATTTACATACTTGTTGATAACAGATACGGTTATAAATATAATATAATTTAAGACGGCAACGGACTGCTGCTTTTATCACTAAAAACAAATTGCTGTATGTTGAAATAATAATTACAAATTGTGTTTGTCTCTAAGTAGGCAATCTTTTATTAGTATATTCAGGACCAGCCATACAGAAAAACATTAGATGTTTGTTTAACACTTGACCCTCCCCTGTAAAACATGACCCTCCATAATTTCACATTAACGAATACAAACAAATTATTTACCATCGGTATATAAATGAAATAAATACAAAGAAGATAGTGAATTATATATACTTGCCAGCTTTTTGTCTATTCCCACACAATTTGAGTTTGAGTTTGAGAGATTTTTAGAAAAGGGTGAATTTTCACATGTATTCGTGGTAAGTTTATTTTAAATGTTTTGCCAAGAAGCTAATTTGTGCATCCTTTATATACAAGTCTCTTACTATCTTCTAATAATTCTATAAATTAGTTATGCGAATATTTAGCTTTTTTGGTATTCAATATGGCGGCTCATGCAAATTAAATAATGCAAAAATAAACAAAGTACAATGTAATATAGAAATTAATGCTAAAACATACAAGATATATCATAAAACGAAGTTTATCGCAAATAACATGTTCTATTGTTATTAATGATGAACCGACCAAACGCTCTTAGGATAAATGAGGTTTTAGACAAATTTCAATTCATTTTAATCTAGAAAATAAATATTCTCAGCTTGCTATAGACAGGTAACGCTAATAATATGTGTAACGTTTTGCATATATTTACAAAAACTTAATATAAGTTATATGAATTATAATGAATTTTAAGAATTTTTAAAATTTTTCAAATTATTTATTATGAATAAAACCTTGACTGATTATAACTACATAAATTTCTAAGTAATTAATAGCTTGACTATATTTATATTTTAAATGATTTTCTAATTAATAAATTTTTTTATATTACTAAAGATATAAAGGACCTAAAGACTGTATTGTGGAATTTTAATTGCTCATATTTACCTTTAAAGAATTAAGCATTGTATCTAAAATTATATTCAATGATCTATTCTAAATAATATTTGAAAGTCGTTAGTAGCTTCGTCTATATGTTTATAGCTATGTTGCCGTTTCCGTTTTCTTATTCTAATACTTCTTTCAAATTCAGCTGATATTTGTAGAGAGCTTGCTAATTCTTGAAATGTTTTTAATAATTTTGAATATGAACCATTTTTGAAACGGTGTCTTATACAAACACTCTGCCTCTCACTTGCACTTGTAGTCAAAAGCTTTTCAGATTCTTTTAGCGTAGAAAATCAATAACTCTAATGTCATAATCAAGGAGGGAGAAATATTAATGTTCATGTATCAACAGGAGTTATAGATGTAAATATTCTTTGCGGGCATCTTTTATCATATTTTGTAGGAAGCTTTGACATTTGTATAACCTTCAAAAGTTTAATGATAGCGAAAGAGAACTGGTTGCTAACGTATATTGTTGGAAAGAAGTTCCTAGTAGTAGTTTATTTCAAGGTTTCTCGATAGCGTGGTGGTATTGAAAGTTTTCTGAGTTGCGTTGTAAACAAGATAACCGTTGCTAAATTTCTCGATAGGGCAGAGAACGTGCGCAAATAACATGTCTATTCTACAAATGGAAATTAGCTGATAAACGGACAGGAATCGATATAAGATGAGGAGAGATTATTTTTAGCATGCATTAGAGTGGGATAAAAGATATCATATGTTAAGGGTTCGTTTGACTTTGAAATGAACTGTGGGACAAGGAGAAATTAAAGTCTATACATCCCATCTGCTATAATTTAAGATGCTCGCTTTTCCACTGCATATTTAAAATATTTACATTTATAACCCCTGTTATTTTCAATTGGTATTTACTAATTAAAAGATTATGCTACCTAGCATCCTGAACGTTTCTATAAGAATATTTACACACGTTAAAAATGATACAAAGCTACCTTTTATACTTATTTTAAAATTGTTAATTGCTACACTAGAGTATTGGAAATCGTGTCCAATTTTTAATGAGTTGTATTTACATGAGTAAACCTGCAAAAACTTATTACCTGACCTATCTACTCAATTTTAACCTACAAATTATATAGAAATATATATTTATATATATATATATATATATATATATATTGCTATGCTATTGGAAGAATTATCATGCCCCTACGTTGGGCTGTTATATTTCTTTGCTATGAACTGGAATTCTCGATCCCCTTCGTTGTGCGCCTTATTAATTTTCTATGTACTCTAAATTATTGGACGACCATTTTAATATTTACTATGAATAAACAAGATTGTAATTATTTCCTCCTCCGGCTGTCTTATTAATACTGCTATCAACTTAACTGGATTTTATCTTGAAACAACCTTGTCTGTCAATAGCAAAATTCGATACGTTACCGCCTTGCGTGTTATCAATTTCCTATTCAACTTGTAGCTCCGCCTTGTACCATTTAAATCTTATGACCTCGGCTATCATTTATTTGGAATTATAAAATTCAGTTAATTTCGATTTGATATAATGGAACCAATATATTATGTACAGCTTTTGCAAATTATTTTAAATACATTTTTCAATTAGTTGATGTTATAAATTTCATTTATTAACAATCATCCACTATTAACTCAAAACCCAAGGTCACCAAAAAAAACCTATTATCTTTATCAACGAAGTGTAGAATATTCTAAACCTGTTATCATATTACTCATCTTATACGTATGCAACTTCTTTTGTTGACTTTTTCACAAGCATATTATATTAAGCAAATTCAATAAAAAATAAAAAAATATATAGAAAAACAAAATGTCTTATAACTAAAAAAAAAAATCTGACCTCGTTATTTCTTCACATCGACGCTTCCATTTGAAATAAAAATAATCTTCCCCAATTCAGGATTACATTTAAATTATTGCCATTACACTATGGACTACCATTATTAATTTATACATCCCCAATTTATTGTCGTTTCATATCTGACTTATTTCTTCTGATCAATCAATTTCCTCAAATCTATTTTTCCCCGTACATCAAAAATTGTAATACTCTTCTTTTTCCCCGAACATCAAATTGTATTTTTTCTCCCTCATACATAGGATTGTTTCCCCCGTACATCAGAATTGTATTTTGTTTCCCCCGGACATCAGAGCCCTATTATTTTTATGTTTTAGTTTAAAAATAAATTCCTTAAAAATGTACTTACGTTTTAATCGGCAATTATAGTTTTCATCTTGGCACTTATTTTTATCTTTCACTTTTTAAAATTTACGTATTATTTTATCTCATAACGGCGCACTTCGGCCTTTGTCGAGTTCAAAACTAACTTCGTTATCACGGTGCTTGCTAATATATTCTTCATTTCCCACTCCATCAGTGGGTATGGTCTAGAACTCGTCGCTTATTTGTGACCAATCAAATAATTACATTTAAAGCAGTTTCTGATGTAATGCTCCATGATTCCCCATAACCGTAACCTGCTTGCAGCTGTCTTTCGTTATCAACATGCTGTGTTTTGATAGATCTAATTGCCTTTCCATAAACAACTGATGCAACTCGACTTTGAATTTTCATATTTACATGTTGTTCACGCAATTTTTAATCATTTTTCTTATCAAAAATGGTTAGGTATTTGTACGCATTTATATTAGCTACCTGAAGCTCTATTTCTATATCCGTATTAATTTAATCGTCTGGAACTCCTTTTGAATGCGTGTCTAATTACACTTTATCGTTTACTTATAAATATACGCGTGCTTCCACTAAAAAATATTATTACTTGCTTTACCTAAATTAACTAAAACTTTATCTACAGGGTATTAAATATTTTCTATTTGCCTAATGAATGTCTTCCTTGTTTCTACTTTATATACAGGGTGTTGACTGCTTACTATCTACAAACTATTTCTATTTCTTAATTCTTTCCTAAATAAATGCAGTTTTCTGCTGCCTATGGTAATTTCTCTTTTCTAAATGACCTTTCCTATAAAGAACACCCTTAAACAACCCCTTATCACAGCAATATATATATATATATATATATATATATATATTGTAGCGGGCTACTACTACCGCGTTTCACTAATTTAAAACAAGTAATAACAAAGATCTTTATTACTCACTGTTCACAAGCCTAATTAACAGTATATGCCTTATTTATAGATGTTTTCTGTCCAATTACAATAAAGCACTATCATACTAACGAATTTACAAGCACTGATATCTTCTTAAACTAGTTTCTTAACTAAAAGTCTTCTTAGCAACACTAAACACTACTATAATTTATTTATTACACTTTTGTCTATTTATGTATTCTACAAACTACATGTACATTAGACACGTTCACATCATATAACATTTATGCTCACTCTTGGACTTCGAAAAGCTCAACTATTTAACTTTACACGATAAAATTTATATTCGACATTCTGATATAGACTAAACTCTTACATTAATAAGCGGTCTTATATATACCCTGAATTAAAAGGATGATTCTAGGCTTTTGTAGTATATACGTTGCTTACGGCGCGTGTGTGTTTGACGTTTTGCCTAATAGTAGCTCGCAACACTATATATCCATTTAATAATTGAAATACTAAATAAATTATTTTTGTGCAGCTATCAACTACATTGAACAAGAGGAAAACCTAATTTAGAAAAATTTCAACATGCAGCTTATGGTTTTTCTACTATTATGCCTACTTATTGTTATTGAAGCCCATGATGGTCCTCAATTGAAGATTGAAGATGGTTTAATTATAGGCAAATATTTAAAATCTCAGAAAAACAGAACCTTCAGTGCGTTCAGAGGTATTCCTTACGCTAGACCACCTTTAAGAGAACTTCGCTTTGAGGTAATGTCAAACATAGGAAAATAAATTCTAGAAATTAGTTTTTAGCCACCAGTGCTCCCAATACCATGGGAAGATGTGCTTGATGCCACGAATTCAAAAGATGTTTGTCCTCAAATCGACATTTACAGAAACAACATGCTTGTAGGAAACGAAGATTGCTTGTATCTTAATGTTTATACACCACAGGTATCAAAGTAACTATATGAGATTCTTTAATCATTATGTTGAGTACGTATAACTTAGAAAACGGCAATGTAATTGAATAACGACTGTAATAATCGTTTTCATGTTTGTTTTTTGTATATTTCTCCATAATTTTTAGTAATCGACATTTAAGTTGATTCTATTGATTGAATTTCTTGTCATTTTTAATATCCTTGAATATCAAAACACTAATTTAAATAGAGGTTTGAATAGATATTGCTGTAATAAATTCGGCGCTTATAGTTTGGTATAATCCGTTTTTTATTCCCTCCATCTCCCGTTTGTAACTAGATTGAAATTTAGTTACTGTAAAGAGTATTTCACTTTCGTGACTTATTTTTCAAAATAAAAATAAAAGGTAATGTGTTTAATTTAGTTGTCATAATATTTCTAATTCTGTGATGTCATAAATGCAAATTTTTACTACAACATAATGAAAGTGACATATATTAACCAATCTACGAGGGCTATTTTTTTTCAAGGTCCTATCGGTCGTGAAATAAAAACTCCCCTAAAAATCGGATAAACCAGTGCGCAGATGTGTTGCGCAGCGTCACTAGTATGGCTGTCAATCGCGTCGCGTCACTTCCGTTTAGTTGTGTTCACGTAGGTAGCACGTAAACATGTCTACATCTACAACAATAGCATCTCCCGCCAAGTGTGAAGTTCGTGCGGTAATTCGATTCCTTCAGGCTGAGGGGTGTAATGCAGCCGAAATTCATCGACGAATAAGTACTGTGTACGGTGAAACTTCAATGAGTGACAGCAAAGTGCGACAATGGTGCAGAAACTTTAAAGCAGGACGTACAAATGTTCATGATGCAGGCGGTCAGGGAAAGAAGTCAGTGTCAACCAATGATCTCGTTCAGCGAGTGGAATTGGCAATTCGAGAAAATCGTCGGTTCACAATTTCTGAATTGAGCGATTCATTTCCTAAAATTTCAAGGTCAGCTCTCTACATCATTGTGAGCGAGAAACTTCAGTACCACAAACTGTGCGCGAGATGGGTTCCCAAGACGCTGTCCGACCATCACAAAACACACACAATGGAAGCCTCCCTAACGTTTCTCCAGCGTTACCACAATGAAGGACAAACTTTCTTAAACAAAATTGTCACAGGGGACGAGACATGGGTCCATTACAAAACTCAAGAAACAAAAGAACAATCCAAACAGTGGATGCATTCTCACTCTCCCAGTAAACAGAAGTTCAAGCGAACCTTCTCCGACAGCAAGTGCATGGGTACTGTGTTCTGGGACCGAAATGGCGTTCTCTTGGTGGAATTTATGGAACGTGGCACAACCATTACAGCAACCTCATACAGCGTGACTCTTCAACGTCTACGAAGGGCAATTCAGAATGAGCGGAGAGGAATGTTGTCATCAAGCATTGTCCTTCTCCACGACAATGCTCGACCACACACTGCAGCTTCAACAAAGACACTCCTACAGTCTTTTCAATGGGAAGTGTTTGGTCATCCACCATACAACCCGCACTTGGCTCCATCTGATTTTCACCTGTTTACTCACATGAAACGCTGGTTAAGAGGATAAAATTTTGGCACAGACATTGAGCTGCAAACCAGCGTACAAACATGGCTGAAAACACAGGCGGCTACGTTCTACAACGAGGGTATTGGGAAGTTGGTACCACGCTACGGCAAATGTCTAAATCTGAGTGGCGACTATATAGAAAAATAGAGTAATTATGTAAGTACTTGTTACAAATAAATAATTTTTGATTTGTACTGTGGTTTTTATTTTGCGACCGATCGGACCTTGAAAAAAAATAGCCTCGTAACAATAAATTAGTAACTAAGTTGGGGGCAAATAAAAAAAACGAATTATATTTTTCTTTTTAATAATTGTGCAATATTTAAAAGTTGGTTCAATGACAAATAATCTAAAAGATTTTAAAAACGATGTCATCATCATCATTAGCTCTTCAGTCCTAGAACTGGTTAGACGCGTACCATCATTGTTCCCTATTCTGAACTAACCTACAGATTTCCCTGAAATATGCACAGTTTGCATATATAACTGTCTGATCTAGGTCTACATCTACCTCTTTTTTTCTATCTCTGCTTGTAATATATCACATACTATTCCCCAAAAATGCCTTAGAACGTATTCCGCCCTAATATTCCTCTTTTTCCCCAGATATCCTTGTTCCCCTACTATTTCTATAACTTATTTGTTATTATCTTTGTGTGTCCATGCTATCGTCCTCATACATCTGAAGCACAGCATTTTAAAAGGCTGCTACCGTTTTTCTGTCTGCGTTTCAGACTGCCCGTATTTCATAGGCATACTGTGCTGTGCTCCACACATATGCTTTCAACAATTTTCTTCTTATTCTATGTTTGTTGTCTTTCCTCATAAGCGCTGTTCTTTCTTGTTAGATGCAGTTCGATCACTTTCTATTGTTTTACAGTTATATGCCCTATTTCTCCGACCTTCAATGGTTGTGAAGGGAGGTAAGCAGCCTGTGGCTGCCAAGTTCCCCCAACACTTAACCATTTGGCGATTTAATATATTTTCCAATTTATCTTTTCGCACAGTCAACATTAGTTGCAGGTATTTCGCAACAAACAACTAGTTGTTTATACTAATCATCAGATTTATCTGCGCTTATTTTTTCGTCATTAGGTTTTCCGTCTCAAAACTGGTTGGACACGTACCTGCACTTATTTATATTCTGAGCTAGCCTACATAGTTCCCTGAAATTCTCAAAAAGCATGTGTATTCAGCTCGTTCCCTTTCTATTGTTTTCTAATTTTATACCCTATTTTACCGAGATTCAGTGAAGGAGGTTAAGCAACCTGTGGCTACCAAGATCCCCCAACACTTAGACATTTGCCGAAATAATGGTTTTCCAGTAAATCTTTTCACACACTTAACATTATTCGAGAATATTGCCCAACCATTTTTTGTAGTTACTTATAATAATCATCATGTTTAAGCACAGTTATCTTTTCGTCATTAGTTTATCCATCTTGAGATTGGTTGGATGCGTACCTCCATTGATTTCTATTCTGGGCTAGCCTACACATCTCCCTGAAACCTCTACAGCCTACATCTATTACTATCTGTGTGCAGTAGTCTAATCTAGGTCTGCCTCTTCTTCTCTTTTTTCCTATCTCTGCTTCCAGTATATTCCGCACTATTCCCTCATGCCGTAGTATGTGGCCTATCATCCTATCGTTCCTATTTTTTACCGTTTTCCACATTTTTTTTTCTTCCCCTACCATTTTTAGTACCTCTTCGTTCTTAACTTTGTCTGCCCATGATATCTTCATCATACGCCTGTAGCACCACATTTCAAAGGCTTCTACCTTTTTCTTGTCCGCTTCTCCTACTGTCCAGGCTTCACAGCCGTACAGTGCTGTGCTCCACACATATGTTTTATACATATGTTACTGCTTGTCCAGCGGCTTTTAGAGTTTCTGCTTGCGCCTTATCTGTACCCGGCGCCTTACCATTTTTCAGACTTTTTATTGCTAATTCAAACTCGTCTCGAAGTATAGGATATCGCAAGTCATCATTTTCAATGTCTGATTCCTGTTCTAATGCAGTTAGTTCCTCTCCTGCATATGAATTCTCTATATATTCTTGCCATCTACTCACTTTCTCTACGTTTTCTATAACGACGTTTCCTTGTGCGTCCCTTATATTTTTGCTATACGGTTTTATATCCCTAAAATTCATTCTAATTAATTTGTATGCTTCGTCTGTCTTTCCTATTTCCATCTTAGTTTGTACCTTTTTGCACTTTTCATCAATCCATTGTTCTTTAGCTTTCCTGCATTTTCGAATAATTTCCAATTTTATGGCTTTGTATCTCTGTTTTCCTGTTTCGTCTGATTTATTTTTGTATTTTCGTCTTTCTTCTATTAAATTCACGATATCCTTTGTTATCCATGGTTTCTTATTTTCTTTTTGTGTATACCCCAGAATATCTCTGGCCTCCATGTCTAGGCTAGATTTAATGTTATTCCATTCTGTTTCTACTTCCTTAGTTTCAGATATTTTCCCGATATCATTCAGCAATTCATTTGACTTTTTTTCGAATCTTACTTGAATATCTATATCTTTTAGTCCATGTGTCTTTTTCCGTTCCTTTTTTTCAGATTTTTAAATTTAAGTGCGGCCTTCATAATTACGATGCTGTGGTCAGTATCTATATCTGCTTCTGGGTAGCTTCTACAGTCTTTTACTTGATTCCTAAACCGTTGTCTAACAAGAATGTAATCTATTTGATATCTTCCTATATCTCGTGGCATCTTCCACGTATATCGTCTTCTAGCATGATCTTGAAATAATGTGTTTGTGATGATTAAATTGTTCTTGTCGCAAAATTCTACCAGCCTATTTCCCCTGTCGTTTCTCGTGCCTAAATCAAATAAACCTACTACCGCTCCTTCCCACCCCTCACCTACCACAGCATTAAAATCCCCCGTAATTATTAAATTTTCATGTCCTTTTACGTATCTTAATATGTCTTCGATATCTTTGTAGATGGCTTCTACCTCTTCGTCACTGTAGCTAGAGGTGGGAATGTATACTTGTATTATTACTGTGTTTACCGGTTTAGATTCTAATCTAACCATGAGTACTCTTTCGTTCTTTTGTAAGTAATTTTCTACACAGTATCCTATCTTTTTCCGCATAACTATCCCCACACCCAATCCTCTGCTCCTGTATGAATTACCCTGAAGTCTCCACTCCAAAAATCCCTCGCCTCTGGCCACCGAACTTCGCTGATCCTTACTATGTCTAGTGATAACCTATGCATTTTGATTTTTAGGTTCTCTAGCTTACCTACTTGCTTCATACTTCTAACATTCCACGCTCCGACTCGCAGAATGTTCCCGACTCTTATTTTTAACTGTCCGATCTCATCCTCCGAAGTAGTCCCCTCCCGGAGATCCGAATGGGGAACTATTTTAACTCCGGAATCTTTTACCCCAGAAAATGCCATCATGTTTGTAACAATTTAAGTACGCGGTGTACTTGGGAGATAATGTGGTGGTTTCCCGTTGCCTTCCACATTGCGGTAGTGTGTTTTAGACTGCCATACCCACCCCTATAGTCTTTGCCAATCTAAGTACCAAAAGAGCCGATGCCTCTTTCGGGGACCTATCTTCGTCTGGTTCCTCACTAACTACCCTACTACTTTGGTTGGACCTGTAGTTTGGCTCTTTAGCTCATTAGAACACGCAAGCCATTTCACCTGTTCTAGTAATTTAGAACTTCGGCAAGGTGCAGGTCCATTCGAAATGGTAACGATGATGAAATTTAAAATTAGGGTACAGCTCAACTTTTTTATTATAAATAATAGTGAACCAACTGCATTTTTCAATAACCTACAAAACAATGTGCACATTTTTCAAATTGCTGTTATAGCTGCTCGCAGTTTCTAAAACTGTTAACACAGATATAGCGATTCAAACTTTAGATAAGACGATATCGATGGTCAGATTCTAAAACCACGTAAGTCTGAATTTAGAGTGAAATCACATTTAAGTGGTTTCATAATATATAGCAGGTTTTTTATCGTCCCTTAAAACCATGTAAGTCTGTTCCTATAAATAGTTATGGTACTAATGTATTTTAAAACCTCTTATCAAATTTAACTTCAACACTGACTTACGTGGTTTTACAAAATATTTCATGGATACATCAAGAACTAAAACCTTGTAACTTGAACATGAGAAGTTTTAACAGGAAAAGTCTATTGATAAATGAAGGGTGGTAGTGGTGGTGCCTGGTTGTGTTATTAGCAGCAGAGTTTACAGGTTCTAACTTGCATTTCTTTGTGAGCTTTTGTTTGAAGAAGGCAATACCGTTTTTATTGAAACATTTAAAAGAAGTTTCAGATGTGTGTAGGAATTCTTGTATGTTAAAAAAAATTCAATTTAACTATGTTTAAAAGTCGTGGAAGTAAGATTCTATATTTGGCACTAAACAAAATAAAAGATAGTGAGTATAGTTTTTCAATGCTTGTTTTAAATTACAATGTAAGGTAGTTACAAATTTAATTAGAGTATTGCTTATAATATTTTTAGAAAAGACTGACAAGGTCAATAATAAAATGAAGTTCAATTTACATCAGTGCCATCAGCAAACGAGCAGGTAATTTATTCACACATGCCAGAAAATTTAGAGTATACTGAACTAAATCCAGTTCCTGCAATTGCAGAAAATTTACCTGATCCAATAATTGGTAAGAACATTACAGCTAAAATATCAACAATAGAAGCAGTTCACTTTATTTAAATACCCCTTATAATTAGTTCTTCTATTTTTTACAATTTATGTTCAAATTCGACGTATGCATAGATAGCTAAAGCCACGATATTAATTTTTTTCAGGAGAAATTTCACTTGAAAATACCTAAAGTGTTGTGCAGTTTGTAACGATGCACTCAAAAGAAAATAATGATTATTTATTTCACTTAGAGGAACTGGAGAACAGAGAATGTTTAGAACTTATGCCCGCTTCCACTTCGGAACAATTGGCAGTTCCACCTGTAGGTTAGTTAAATAAATTTAATATTATGATAGAAAAATCTCTTAAGAAGGATTCTAACTTTGCATTTTCTCGAAAATGTTTAGTCATCTGTAATTTAACAGTTTTGATTTCAGATTCTGATGAAGAATATTATGATAGTAGTGGCTCTGAATACGTACCATCTAAATATGTGCCAGTTGAACATAATTCTAAAGATGAGAACAGGGAAGATGTAAAAATATCTAATATCCTAACTAACGACACAGTTTCTAATTCTAAACCAAAAAAGAACAGAAAAGAGCATGCTACGCCCTCTAAATGGGCTGTCAATGTTAATAAAAGCAACAGAGAACACGGTTTAAATTATTTTGGCACTAAAAAAAATGGAGAAGGTAAGTGGACGTATTCAAACGAATAACCAGCAAGATATCTTAAGTCGCCATGTAACTGCTCCTTAAGTAAAAAAGTGTTTGACAATCACAGAGACAGAGAGATTAAACATTTTTAATCAGTTTTAGAAATTAGAATGGAAAGAAAAAAAAATTTTTGTGCAAGATCTAATTGTTGTCAAAGTTGCAAAAGATACTAAAAACAGAAAACAAGAAGATTTTTCTAGAAGGTAACAATCCTTACTCTTCCATTTGAAAAAGCAAAATTGCGGAGAACCAATTCGCGTGTGCAAAAAAATGTTTTTAAACACTGTGGGCATAAACGAATGGTTTACTGTAAACTGTTTAAAAACCACTAATACGAAGCATGCTTTACCCAGTAAAGTTACAAATAAGCGGGTTCTAGACGCAAAAAAGAAAATAGAATTTGCAAGAAAATTTTTAGAAACGCTTCCAAAGGTTGAATCGCATCATTACAGGAAGGATACCAGTAAATTGTACTTAGTACCTATTTGGATATCTAAAGCAACTGTTTTTAGAGCCTATGTTGAATGTTGCGCAAATAAAAGCCTTCTCCTTTAAAAACAAATACGTTTTATGATGTAATGGAAGAAATTAATATTGGGTTATACCAACCAAGAAAAGATCAATGCGATATATGTGTTAGTTTTAAAGTGGGAGGTGTTTGAGAAGAGTATTACAAAATCCCTCAGGAAAAGAAAGTTCAAGCAAGAACCGAAAAATCCTCTGACAAAAGTAGTAGCAAAATAGTGTATACAATGGACCTACAAGCAGTTTTATTAACCCCACGTTTAAAAGCATCTGCTCTATATTACAAAACTAAATTGGTAGTGCATAACCTGACATTTTTTAATTTAGATACCAAAGATGGTTATTGCTTTCTTTATGATGAAACAGAAGGAGGTATTACAGGCAACAAGTTTGCATCTATAATTGTATATTTTATAGCTACTAAAGTTTCTTTTTCACCTGATGATGAAGTAATCTTGTGGAGCGACGGTTGCACATACCAAAATGCTTTGCTTAAAACTGCAATCGAGAGTAAAATAACAATAACGCAAAAGTATTTAGAGACGGTGCACATTCAAATGGATGGCATGCTGCCATTGAAAAGAGACTTCGTAATCAAGACATCCGTTCACCTAGAAAAATACGTTGATGTATGTAAACATGCACCTATGAAACCTAAACCATATCAAGTTGAATACCTTGATTATCATTTTTTTAAAGAGTATGCCAACTACGGTCCTTAGAAATCTATATGACCAGGACATAAGAAAGGTGATATTGTTACTGATATTCGAGTATTAAGTCATTGTCCAGACAATTCCTTAAAATACAAATTGAAATTTGCCGATCCCTATCGTGAAATTCCACAAAAAAACAAAACAAATGTATTACAACAACTTCATGAAACAAAAATAAAAATAAAGAAAGAAACATTCAAAGATATCCAGGATCTAAAAAAAGTATTGCCCAATAGGTATCACCACTTTTATGATAATGTACTTCATTCTTAAATTTGTAATTTGTTGTAATTTACTAGTTATTATCATGTACTTTTATATCACATTTGTAATTTTGTATCAAATGCCAATAAAAATAGTTTTTTTAATCAAAATTTTAATAATTATTTAATGATAAGTTATAAAACCGCGTAAGTCTCATAATGTTGGACACATAAGCAAAATAGAAACTCGTAAGTCTATTGATGCTAAGATTTAAACATTTTATGTAGTTTTTCTATTCCCTGAAAAATTACTCCAAATAGACAAGCGTGGTTTTAGAATCTGACCATCGATAGAAGGCAACAAACCAAAAAGATTTTTTTTTCGGAAATGTATTGTAGCGGGCTACTATTAACGCGTTCACTAATTTAGAACAAGTAATAACAAAAGTTTTTATTATTCACTATTCACAAGTCTAATTAACAGTATGTGCCTTATTTATAGATGCTTTTCAGTCCAATTAACAAGGAAGCACTATCACACTAATGCTATTTACAAGTACTAATATCTTCTTAAACTAAATCCTTAACCATAAATCTTCTTAACAACACTAACACTACTATAATTTATTTATTATCCTTTTGTCTATTTATGTACAAGCTGGCGCTACAATATGCACGTTGACATAACTCAAATTTATATTTACTATAGGACCTTCAAAACGTAATGACCAACTAACTATACACGATATGATTTATATACGACATTTGAATATAGATTAACTGCTGTACACTCATCGCCGATCTTATATATACCCTAAATTAACTAGATGATTCATAGTCTGGTGTTTGCTCGAAAGTTCTAGACTTCTGTAGAATACACTTCGGTTATGCAACTTGCGTGTTTGACGGGTTGCCTAATACTTCGTAACAGTATCATATTTATAAAACCAGAAATACAGTTAACAAGAAAACAGATATTATTAACTTAAATTCCATATACACGTATTTATTAAATTTTAAACAAGATTAATTAAATAAAAGATACACACATACAAACCCATACACTATACACTCACATCACATAATATACACACATGCTCACACATACGTATGCGCTCGACACTCTGTAATCAAACAATTACGATAGTCATATTATATCCTATGGAACAAAATTTTTACATAAAATTGATGCATACACCAGTTTAACTTTTTCAATTAATATTTGAAAACTTTTAATTTTGTTAGTTTTACAAGTTTTTCCAAGATTTTTATTATGTTCGTTATGCTAGTTTTCAATTAACCTCAAGTTTGTAATTTTATAATTTATGTACCACATTTATAATCTTGCGCGTAGAACAATTTTAGATAGCCTGTAATCAAGAATTTAAAATAAATTTGAGAATTTTGATCATACAAAAATTTTTCAACTTATCCCACAAATCAATTTTGATTTACAAATAAATAGGTCGTAATTACTTTCACTGCATATACATACATACATATATATATATATATATATATATATATATATATATTGCTGTGAAACCTACAAAAAGCCTCACCAGAGTAAAAAAAGATATTCGAGCCTCTCAAACTGGGCACCAAGATTTGCTGTGATTCTCGCCCTGTTGAATCTCTTCTGATAATCGCCTCTTTACTCTTTCCGCCTCGGCTGCTCACCTAGTTAAAACTTTCATCCTCATTCATAAAAAAAAACAAACACATTTCTACCACAAACATCAAGGTTAACTCTATTTACATCAATATTCATAATACATTAAAATTTCAAAATTAAATTGTAGCATAAATTTCAGTATCATAAAATTTCAAGATTAAATTTGTCATCATTTTAATTTGCATCCAGAATTAAAGTCCTTGCAGGATGCCTACTAATTAATTTAGCAATATTTGCAGACCTGAGTCTGAATAAAAGGGAGCATCTCCCACCCCTTTACGTTAATTAAACAGGTTAGTCTAATTGAGCTCAAAGACAGACCCAAATTTTCATCATAATCAAGAACATAAACTGCTAAATACTCCTTTCTACTTAAACAAGAAAATTTCACCTTAAAATTAAAAATTTGTTGTTTGTACAAATTCACTACTGTCCATTTTTTATCAAACAAATTATAAAGTTATTCAACACACACCAAAACATCAAAAATCGAACAACAAAGCATAAGTTACCTGAAGGTTAATGCACTCGTGGCTCCAATGTACATCGTCCTTTGTTAATCACACCATTCCAACTGGGTTATGTTTACGGCTTTAGATTCTGAACGCTTTTAAAATTTTTCTACACCACCATTCATCTAAAGTTGTTTCAGGACTTCTCAGGAACTGATCTATGTATATCTAAATCTTGTTTTGTGGATCCAATCACGATTACTAATAACATTTGATTATTAACACACCCGAAAAATAGCAAAGAAATTCATTATTCTTTCACGCTATACCCAAAACTGCCTACTTTGTTTATTCATTTATCGTTACTAATTTCGATAATTGGTACAGTAATACTCGCAAATATAACTAGACTTTATTACCTTGTATCTTCTCTAAATGCACTTAATAACTTTTATCGTAGCACGTATTCTGCTTGAAGTATGGTATAACAGCAAAAAATAAAGAGCAAACTGTTTTAAAGTATTGAATAAAAATCGAAAATCTAAGAGCGAAACTCCTATAAACATGGGTTTATATAATAGCCCGCTTGCACGTCGGTTTTGTCCCGCAATGGACAGTTTCTAAAATTTCGCGTTCTATGTTCCCTTTTCGACAGTCGGGCACAGCGATTCTAAAAATTTGCACACGCGCCAGTTGAAAATCTAAGAAATTTTCCACACGACACGCAACGCGTCTGCGAATAACTAATTAATTTTATCTAGAAGTTGTTGTTTCCACCTCTCATATCTGCATCGTATTTCAACCAATCGCAAAGCTAGTGACGCTTCTCAAGTCCGGCCTTTTATTATCCGTGTCTCTGCCTTGCGCATATTATCCGTCTCTATCTACCCTGTTCTGAGTGGTACAAATCGATATCCTTTATTATGGGTTATTTGAATCCACGTGGATTCGTAAGTAAAATAACCCCGTATCTAGCCTTCCCGTTAATATAAGCTACGGTTTATCCGACCGTTTCCAATATACGTAGAAGCTGCATGTTTATCTAAACAAATTAAACAGAACGTGATATTTAAAATACGCAGGTGTTCAATCGTAATACTTCTACGATTTGGAGATTCGACGTATTTAATTATTATCTGTACACTTTGTTTAATACCCGTTACTTAAAAATTGAATTAATTAATATAAATTTCGCACGTAATTTCTATTTGTTTCTTGGAACAATTAAATTAAATACACGTTGAGCATTTTAATTCTGCTTCTTTTTATAGAAAGCGTCTAGTGAATAATTTAAATCCCTTATTTTTAATGAAACGAATAAATTTTTATGCTCCACGGTTTTAATAACACGTATTATCTAATAAAATTCTATACAAGGTGATTAAAATTTATTTGATGTCGTTAATTAATTTTCTACCCTGGTCTAAATTTGAGTAATAAATATATATATATATATATATATATATATATATATATATATATTGTAATGTCATTAGGAGCCACAAGGGTTCTAAGGGTGGTTTTGTGTAGAAGGTAGTGTATGCCAAATAAAATATTCCATATATCAGATCCCGTAATTTTAAAATGTATGTTTGCCGTACTTTACATACGCTAAAGTATTTAAAATGTTAGTTGAAATGTAAGTGCCAAGATGTAAATTATAATGACTTTATGACGTGAAAAATACACAGTGCTCAAGGTTTTATACTGAGTTACAATTTAATAGGCCATTGAACGTACATTTGCCAACCGAAAACCGGATGCGTCTATGGTTGTCCACTATTAACCTCGCAGATCCAGGTTCATATGTGAATTATTTTGGCTTTTATTTTATTTGAATCAACTTTTGGACAAACATGTAATCTCAAAATTATAAGTAATAACAGTGTCAAATGTTATTGAAGGGTTGTGAAACATTTAGGACCAATGATAGAATAATATGTATAAAATAGGAAAGTGTAAAGACAAGATTTAAGGTATTTGTGACACGGACTCAGTGATAAAATGTTATTGAATGGTTTTATTTTATATAATATGTAATAGAGTAGGCAGAAAATGTTGTAATTATCACCTAGGATAGTAAACAAAGGGAGTTGATTTCGAATTATTTTTGTGTAAAGACGTGTATTATTAAACTGCGCTAAATTGTATAAATATTTTTGGAAGAGTAAATAAATGTGTTTGAATTGCAAGAGTTTAATTTATAAAGAAGGGGTAAAGAGAAGCATCAGTGTATAAAGAATTAATAGCGGCGACGAATAAAAAGTGAATATTGGAATTAGTGCGACAGCGAAGCGGCGGATAATAAGATTGGATTAGAACGAGATTATATAGGTAGAAGGCATCGAGTGAGAAACATAAGAGTGAAGAATATAAGGATTGATTTGGATATGGATTTATATGTAGCGAGGCATTGAGTGGTAAACAGGAACAAAGATAGATTTGGATTGAGTGGTAAACAGGAACGAGGATAGATTTGGATTGAGTGGTTAACAGGAACGAGCATAGATTTGGAACGAGCGAACGAGAGGAGCAGAATTAAAAAACAGCGTAAGAATAGCAAGTGGAAGTGTACAATTCAAGGAAGAAATTACTACGGAAGAATTAGCGCAGGGGAAGTAGATAAAAAGGGTATTCAAAATTCTAAATTCGGGTTATATTTATTTTAGATTTGGGCGCAACAAAATTAAAGAAAAGACACCTGGAGGCTAGACGGCAGTTCAAAGTGATAGCGAAACCTTGTGAAGGCGCATACGGCGAACAGGATTTTGAGCCAGCATTAAGAGAGGCCATTAACGACGTATAATTCAGGTGAGTACGGTGTATTAGAACGTCAAAGTCAGTATTTTGTGGTATTAATTAATTTGGCACAAGGCTACGTGGATCACTTAAAATTTGGCATACACACAAGTAAATTCTAAAAAAGGTACTAAAACAAAAGATAGTGCAGTTTGGTTGGGCATTGCACATCTACTTACCACTGAACCCACGGTAAGTAGGTGGACACCCTGAGAAGAGAGAGTTCATATAGTCGAGGCATATTAAAAACAATTTTGATTAAATTAACCAACCAAACGTTGCTAAAATACGTGGCGTGAAATAAGTATTTGCACATCATATAAAATCATAAAATTCATAAGAAAAGGCGCGCAACGACAAAGAAAGAGTGTGGGGGGGCGGCATAAGAATATATATATATATATATATATATATATATATATATATACTTTCAGGGTGCCATTAATTGCTCCAAAAGTTACTAAGTTAACGCCCCATGATTTTGACGTCAATAATTGCTACAAACTCTGGGACTGACCTTATATTTATAATGAGTTCCCTTTGGGCTGCATTAATGCTGCGACGTCCGTCTCTTAATTTGGGCACCAATAATTGCTACGAACTCCTAGTATAACTGATAAAGTCCCACATTCATGGACGCCAAAATGCAACAAACCTTCGATGCTGCTTATATACCTAAAAAGCTTAAAGTATGCCACGGCTGCTTAGCTGTTTTCTGGAAATAAAACTAACTACTCAAAAAAATTCTGCTACGGTAAATCGCCTAAGTTTATTATCATACTTATAGAAAAATACACACCGAGATCAACATAAAACTTTTTATTCACTCATTATTTATACATTATATACATCCCCCTTTTTTCAAATAACACATTTCAAAATACATTTTGAAATCAATAATGACCCTACATAAATATTTACAATTAATTATCATAAAAAGTTACAGGGCTTTACCACAGTTTTTACTTTAACTCCAGTTTAATACGAGCTCATAGCAAAATCTTAATTCAATCCCTCAAAAATACCCTTTTACCTTGTACATACTCCAAAAATTATTAAAACCATTTATCTTTTTTAAACATAAATTTCCACATAAAATAGAGTACAATAATGTAACAGGAAAAAGTTCAACCCGTAATTCTTTCTCAAATTTGTCTTTTTAGTTCATCAAATTATACCCACAATGCACAAAAACACCTGTTTATACACGTATGTAAACAAGAACAACAGTTACCTGGATTCTATCACTGCCACAGAGCTGCCACCATACCATCAACGACTGCTACTTTCGGGAACTTTCCCAATCTGGATTGCAACACCCAGAACTGCAAACTGTTACCATTTCAGCACGACGTCATCTGGTCTTCCAATTGCATAGTGCCTTCAGGCTCCCAAGCCTTTTCTATCAATTGTTGGTATTCAACCAAATCGACCACACAGACATTTACTACACTTCCAAATTCTAAACTTGGCACACTTAGTGCAAATGAAATTATAACAGGCTTCACTTACATAAATTAAACTTTGTTTCAACTTGTACAAGTAACATTTCTCCTTGGAGCTGTCAGCTGGTTGTAAGCTAAGCGTGACGTACGCTTGTTAAAAACCCCAGAGAGTTGTCTGCTTGTCGAAAACCAAGAGAGCCCCACTACACTCTGTTGATGGTTATATACTTTTATCTCCACCTCCGACCTGTTAGAATTCTTCAAATTTCCTTCAATACAAGCAAACAATACCTCAAACCGTCCACAATTCTTAAAATCGTTCAACCGCCACTCTCCTTCCACAAACACTTTAACTCACGTATACAAACTTCAAAGATCCACCGAAATCCCAGAACTTGTCCCGACACCACAAGGTCAAGAAGACATTTCTTCGTATTTTCTATACAAACGAATTCCAACGGTCAAGAAATTCTGTGTATTCGTTCTAATCGACAACACTTTTCAAAATATTTCCTTGAAATTCATTTGAACATCACAAACGTGCCCACTCCACTAACCTGTTTTCGGCGAATTTCTACAATCCCACTCTAAAATCTTGTGTATATTTACTCCAACTGACCATTTAAAATACGCCCCTTTTGCAACATGTTATATCTCTCTCCCTTTAACATTCACACTAAAATCATTGTCTCTTACTTTGTACTCATTTCATTTAGTATATTCCTACCACGAGTTATATCTTTTTCGCTCAAACATCCACTCTACACCAACTATCTTTCTTACCCCGTGTTTTCACGTTCCGTTGTAACCAATATACCACCTACCCTCTCTTAGCAACATTCAATTTATGCTAATCTCACCCCAAATCAACTAACCCTTAACAGGTGATATCCCTCTCTTCCTTCTACCCATTCTTACAAATAACCTTTCTTTGTTTCGCTGTTGGCACGCAGCATCTATAACTGACAATGACCGTTTAAGTTTCATATCTTTTTAACGAGGCTATAAATTCAGTTTAATTAGCAGCGGAAAACAACACCAGCTACAATCCGAGAAAACTTGCAACGGTTTCCTTAGTTTACCAATTAATGATCTTCGGAAAGCTTTGACAACACTTTCAAACTCGTAACAAATAATATAATGGCCACTTAACTTTAGTAAATACTAATCCAAAAACAGTTTAAAGCTTTTGCAAATATATATCCCCTTTTGCTATAATTGAAAGTATTTGAATTTATGTTAAATACTAACGTTAAATTTGCTTATGAAATAAGAATTTTTAAATGCTTTTTACACACGCTATACCTTATGAATATTTACATTATAACACACGCTAAAGGAAAGTGCTAAATTAATCTTTAGCTTCAGTAATATTAATAATTTCTACTCCATTAATTTGAAAAGCGTTTCGAATTGTTGTTTATATTTTCACATGCTGAAACTTGAAATAAACTACAAAATGAATTATTAATGTTGTTTTAACCCCCAAATATCACAGATATATATATATATATATATGTGGATCGTGGATTCAGTCTTCAGTCTTTGGATCTCCCTAAAACCTATTCAAATTTCAACGTTCGGCTGTCATAAGATTGCTGTGATCGTGGACTTATGGGTTTGACATCGTCAGTGTCAACACTGATTTTCAAAAAAAACAAAAACAAAATTTATACAAATATCCTTACCCGTTTATTCTGCTGCAACAATCTTCAGCAGCTTCCTAGCTAGCTCAGCTGTGCCTCTTCTCGGATATCTAAATTTACAATCATTCTTCCTTCCCACTCACACACCATTCAATAAAATCACTAAATAATACAACAATCATACAATCTTTATTTACCGCTATTTACAAACAATTATTCACAGATATATACAGTTTGGTACAATAATTACAACTCAATACGTGATATTTTTGTAAAGTCCGTGTTCTAAATTATTATTTGCAAACACATTTAATACAATAGGAGTAGATGAGCCCCAAATAATACCCTATATTTATTGCACACGGGAGTAGGGTGAGCTCATAATAACCCAGTTTATTAATGTATGCTTTTTACCTTGCATAAAATTACTACAAAAGTAATAACCCATGTACCCTTAACAATCCAATTTAAATTCATAATGAAATTTAGTAAGTTTTACATACACCTTTTTTCAATATTTCAAATAAGCCTAATAATTGTCAAGTACACGTATCTTTTCAGATACGTTATATAACCATAAATAACCCCAATGTTCACTCACACATCACCAAATAATTCCAAAAGTTTATCAAATAACAGAAAATTCAAATGAGTTACGTGGAAAATGCTTCAAGACTCCATCTCCTTCGATGAAGCTCTTCCGAACCCCTTGACTTCGTGACTATGCGCTCTGATCCTCCAGATATATATAGATGATAACCTCAGTGTACGCCAAGCTTCCTTGCTACCAATTACAATTCCATCACAGCATACAAATTCACGTATATTATACTTTTGTTTATTGATTTATTAGCTTGTTATGGAATTAGTTGGACCTCGGTTAATTTAATTCACTCGACACTACTCACGTTAATAACTATACGGCCTCAACTACCAAGTTATAAGTGCTAATACTACATTTACTGAATTATGAATTTTTTTAATACTCACAAGACTCTACTATAACGTCGGTTTATTGTTATAAGTAGTCTAAAGCGATGAAAATACAAAGAGAGCCCTACTAATTCTCTTAAAGTATTTATACTGTTAAAATGTTACCTCTAAGCCACTCTTCACGCGAAAAACTTATTTTAAAATAATACTTCTGCAAATTTTAATCTAACTGACTTAAAGCTTCCAGAAATTCACCTCGTAGACGCGCTGTATAATCCAAAAAAACGCTTTCACCTGTCGCGTGTTCGTCAGTCTGTAAACTACCCGTTTCAACCAATGATACTGTTCTGTATCGTCATAAAACTCCGCCTGTAATATTTTTATCCCTGTCTTATGCATATTTGAATTCGCGTTCCAAACCCCACTTGAGTTATAGAAAATCGATATTGCTGACCGCGTCTCATGACTCCATGTGGATTGAGTACGTGCGTTTTGAATGCTAATGCTTTTATGTCGTCTCTATCTGTAGCATATTACTGATCGTGCATCTCCTCTGCTTTTTAAGAAACTTTGTTAGTTTGTTATTCGAAGCAACTGACGGTTGAAAAATATTTTTTTTGAAGCCAGCTTTATTATGTTGATAAATTCGAAGAAGGTAATCTTTTAAACATGCAGGTGTTTTTAATTATATATCGTTTAAACAACAATTCCTGGAGTCTATATTTCACGGTATCCGATACAATTAACGTCCTCGTTTGTTACAACGAACCTTTTGCCTTGGGATTATTGATTTTCTATACCCTGGTGCGTTTTCTAATGCTATCACACGTTGAACTACAATCAATTAAATTAATTATGCGTTTCTATTTGTTTTTAACACTGGTTTTCTTTCTGTACCTTTAGCCTTTTAATCATTACTTATAAAATACGTCAATACTTGTCCGTTTAAATTAGATAAATAAAATAAATTTTGCGCGTAAATAAATTGTTTGTTTCTCTATACAGGGTGTTTAAAATTGCATTGCTTATCCCAAATTTAACCCTTTGAATCCGTAACAATATATATATATATATATATATATATATATATATATATAATAATTATAAGACTAAAGGAATTTAGGATTTTAATGCTTGTTTGTGACTGTAAATAAATCTAGGTATTTTATAAACTTTAAAGATTGCCTAGACTCGATTATACAAAAGTTATGCAAAATCTAAGAAAACTAAATATTTGATAAGAGTTTCGTGGCTCGGGTCGATACCTCAATGCTCTAGTACTACGTATTTTTATTAATAACGATTACTCTGATCTATAAAAATTAAACTTATGTTTTGATTCAGAAAAATATTGTCACCAGTTGCCTAAATTAATAGTAATAAAAATGAAAATGTAAAAACTTTTAAACAAAATTCTATGTTAAATAAATAATACAATTAAATTTTTTGCAGGTTTTGGGCAGTTTTGATAAGTTACTTCCCGTTATGTTTTTCATACACGGTGGTGCACAAAAGTACTGGAGCGGAATCTATGAAGAATTTGGTCCAGAACTTTTTATGGATAAAGATATAGTGTTGGTTGTTCTTAATTATAGATTGGGTAAAGAATTCTCGATATTAACAAGGTCACCAAATATTTATTGTTTTATAGGTGCACTTGGATTTCTTTCAACCGGAGATAAAGTTGTACCTGGCAATAACGGTTTAAAAGACCAAAACTTAGCATTAAAATGGGTAAAAAGGAATATCGAAGTGTTTGGAGGTGATCCAAATCGCATAACCCTGTTTGGAGAATCTTCAGGTGGAATGAATGTACAACTACACATGATGTCACCTTTAAGTCGAGGCAAGTATAACTAGGTAATTAACTTTGGATATGAAATTATATGCATTGTAGGTTTAATACACGGCGGAATTTCTCAAAGTGGTACAGCTTCTTCTATGTCGATTGTAAGTGAAGGAGATGCTAGAATAGTAAAAACAAGGAAATTGGCAGGTTTAGTAAACTGCACGGTTGAATCTAATGAGGCAATGGTTGATTGCTTAAGAAAAGTTCCAGCTCTGGAAATTGCCAAACAAGATGTGCATTTTGTTGTAAGTTTTTTTCGTAGTGTTTAATCATTTGAAATAGGAGTAGATCGCAAAAAATTTTTGATGCTAATGCTACTACTCATGGTTAAAAGAGGGAATACTTTGTCAGCGCATTCTAATTTAATATTATTCAATGTTTGTCATGTCATTTTAGTCATATAAGCAATTCCAACTTCACAAGCATCATGACAATTATTCTTATTATCACCGACGACTCCACTGGCAATTGATATGATTTTTTTAACCTCAGGGAAAGGATCGTGTGATAATAACCGCTCAAGAAGTTTCTTAATGTTTCAATATCCTTCTTTACTTGTGAATCACTTGCATCTATATGCTGATCCGTGGTATCCATTCTAACATTAGCGAGATCTTCCGATTCTTCAGACACAGTATTCATCGCATGCACGCCATAAACGCATTTACTTAAAACACTCTCTTACGTACTTCTTTCTCAAGCAATACTTCCATATGTTGTCATTGATTTCTCACTCACCATATGCGTCGAAGTTCCACAATTTAATTTATCAGAAAATCTAACTGCAAAAATTCTTTTATAAACTTTTGGTAAACACTAGGATTACTTAGGTGCTATAGTTGTAGCATATCTTGAAGATATTAGTGCGCAGATTCAACGTAAGAAAAATGACCTGATGCGTAAAAATAAAGAATCATTTCTTTCACACAATTTAAACTAGTTTGCCAATCTTTTACAGGTTCAACTATTATAAATCCATTTGCAATCGACACCATAAAACGTTTTGATCCAAATCATCGATAAAAAAAACTGAGAGACCCAATTGCAATTTTGATTTGAAAGACCTAGGCCAAACCGCAATTATAATACAATGACTGATTGTACATATTATTCTTAAATGTTCTAATTTACATCGTTTATTTTTAAACATTACTCGCTCCACAAAATAAGTCAATGACTCCGAAATATCAGTGAAAATATTTTCAAACATTCGACTAGGCGGATGATAATAATTATTATTAAATACTGTAGGGTGCTACTCACTGGGCTAATGTTGTGTCGGAATGCTCTGGCTTTCCAACCTAGAATTACACCTAGGTTTTGTCATTTCCTTTTCCGTTCGTATCTGTAAAGGTTTCCAACCGTCATTAATCACGGTATCCGACCAAGTAGATCACACCTTGTTTCTAACCGTGAATAATGGCTTTAATTTTCTGGGAAAGGCCGTCTCGAAATCGCATCCTGCGAAATCGGTTCTCGGTGAAGTTTTCTCCCGTATACGTTCGCATAAAAGTGTTGTACAAATTTCACGACAGTCAATTGTTCCCATTCTGTAAAGCAAAAATTCCGCTCCGGTTTCGAGAGCATCTTGTTAAAGTAACTAACGACTTTCTTTGTCCGTCTTGCATCTGGGATAGTACACTTCCGATGGTAACTTGCTTGTCTGTATTCAATACGAATTTGCTTTCCGACCAAGCATAACTTAAGATAGGAGCCGTTGTTATTAACTGTCTTAGTTGTTGGAATATATTTTCGCGATCTTCATCTCAAACGTAATCACACCCATATTCAGTGAGCTTGGTCAAGGTCGTGACAATATCCGCAAACCCGGAAACATATTTTCTATAGTAAGTGCACAGTCTCAGAGAGCTCCATACCTCATGTTTGTATTTTGGCGTCGGCCACTTTTGTACCGCCTTAACCTTTTCCGGATCTGGCCTAATTCCGTTGCGTAAAACTACGTGACCTATTAGGTGACACCTTTTTGTACTCAGTTATAGATTAGCTTCTCTAAGTCGTCGAAATACTTCTTCTAAATTTCCGAAGTGTTCCCCAAACGACATCCCAATCACGATCACGCCATCTAAATATACAAGATACGTTTTTCACGATAGCCCACGCAAGATGTTATCCATTAAACGATCGAAGTTTGCAAGAGCGTTTTAGAGCATGACTGTAAATTACCATAATCCAGTACCAATAGTGAAAGCAGTCTTTCCTGATCTTTGGGTTCGATATCCATTTGCCAGTAGCCACTCTTGAAATCCAAGGTTGAGAACCATTGCGACCCTGAAAGTGTATCTAGGGTGTTGTCAAACTTTGGAAGTGAGTAGCTATTCTTTTTGATCACGTCGTTCAATCCTCTGTAGTCCACACAAAATCTTGTCGAGGCATCCTTGTTCTTAACAAGCACAACAGTAGATAAGAGTACCTATGGATTATCAGAGTGCTTGATCACTCCTTTTCCTCCAATCATTTTTCCAGCCTCTTCGCGTTTGCCCATTGAATCTCCGCGGATATACTGTCTTATTGACCAGGCATTTCCTGTACTGCGATTTTACCTAATCTGGAAGTTGAGCGTGTGAAACAATAACCATTCGCCGACGTTCGAGGAGCACATGGGCAACAGTTTCATCAATGTTACTGGAGCCTTGTACGCGATTTTGGAGATCGCTTGTAATTGGATATTGAGTTAGTAAACTACCGAGAGGTTAGTCATATAGAAACACTTGCAAAAAGTTAAATGACGCGGTGGTAGATAGGCGTACTCCATGCCGCGGAAAACGAGGACGAGGGGCTACACGGCATAATACGTCGGAGAACTACAGAGGCGTAAGCAAAAGGTGCCAATAAGATTATTCCCAAGTCATAGGGTCCTAAGGGCTCTTAAGGGGGTGGACCCTAAGAAAACACCGGAGGAGCATGATGAAATCACCTCAGACGCAGCTCTGGAGGTGTGCCTGTTGGCCCGCGTGTTTTTTCGGGTTTGTTTAATCTTTGTTTGGGAAGGACGTGTTTCCCCGTTGTTGGAAAATTCTAGGTGTGAAATTTATACCTAAACTTAGAAAGCGGATGCTACCGGTACTGGAGAAGTTTTGAATTGGGTTATAACCTCCAGAATTGAGCAGGCTGTGCGAAACGGCGGCGGTTTTAATAGGAGACTACTTAGATTCGCAGAGGGTGAGTGGACTATCAACGTCTTAGAGTTTGTAATCGAAGAAATGAAGCAGACGAGGGAGGCAAAAGAGTATTGCGGTATCGTGACTTTGGACAAATCAGGAGCATTTGATACTGACTGGTGGCCATTTGTCGTTTAGGAAGTGTAACACAGGGATTGTCCGCAAAGCCTAATGTTATCGGTCAAGAGTTATATCACGGAACGATTGTCACAGGTTGAAATTCCGGACGAAGTTGTGTCGCAAACGGTGGAAAGGAGATTCCTGCAGGAGTCATGTTCTGGTCCGACGCTCTGGAACTTGTTGTATGAGAGCATTTTTAGGGTTATGTTGCTCAGAGGATGCACTATAGCCGAGTTCGTAAATGATATGTTGTTGATTATCACGTGGAGATTGTTAATAGAAATGTCAACGAATCCGAACGAGATGTTGAATAAGATGCCTAATGGCTCCCTCTTGTCGACCACCTTTAGTTTTCAGGCTTCTTTGCTTGTTTACATTTGAACTGTATATGCCCAAACTCGCCACAATTCAGCATCTAAGTGTCTTCCTCTTTGGTTCATATTCACGAAATACCCGTCGAATTACCTCCTCTATTCTTTCTTGACCCTGCACCTCTACTGTGCATCTTACCTTGCCACTACTAAGATGCGGAGCTTGCTTTGCCCCGTCAAATTCCAAAGCTTGAGCTAGCGCATCATCTAAAGTCCTTGGTCGAGCCAACCGTATTGGTTGTTGGATGCTGGATCTCTACGTTGTATATCCCGTCAACAAAGGTCTGTACTGCCAGCTGTTGTAAGAATCTATCCGGTGCTGTTGGGTAGGGTAGTCCAACCAGATGTGCAGTATCTGCTCCAAACTCTTGCAAATTTTTTGGCCTTTCTGTAACGGTTATTTACTCGAACGTGGTACACTTGTTGCAGATTAAAGTCGCCGTACCTCATTTGCAGCCCCGACGTTAAGGCCCCGTAGCTACTTTGGTCATGGTCTAGTAAAACTTGAAAATATGCTTTCCTTATTAAGATATATAAAAGTTTTCGACGGCACCACGACACAATCAGATTACATAACATAGATACAACAAAAGAAGGGGTCTCTACCAACTATATGCTGCAGGTTATTTTCCACACATGATTACAGATACCCGAGTATTTAGGTATTATTGGACGTTATAGCACACCGTTGCACTTCCTACCCCGTCGTCACAAGCTTATTCTCCCACTTCTCCTATAGCGTTCGCTACATTATTTATTATACAAAGACAGTGACGGTCATATAAAAGGCAATGAATACTTACAAAGTACTGTAACAGTACCTCTTTCTCTATTTTACGCAAATTTTCTAACAATTTTTCTGAAAATTTCGCATTTAGTTCTTCCGAGTTTTCTAATAAATCGTCTGAAAATTTTGTTTTGAATTTCCGTAAAACGCCGGAGACTCTCTAAAAGCTTCGCTTTAAGTTTTTCCGAGGATTTAGTATTTTCTTTTATAAACTCTAATTTTAATTGGTTTTAATTTTCTATTAATTTTAATTCAGCCGCTATTGCATGTTGATCTAATTTTTTTGTAACACTTGTATTATGTTCTTCCAATTTCGCTGAAAGCTAACAACGTTTCGGTCCTAATTCTCAGCACTTCTCTGTAAATTGGCGGAGGTCTGGTTTAGTTTTTTCCGCCAGGTTTGTAGAGTTCTGGTGTTGTTTCTCTATGGGTTTATCAAATTTTTTCATAGACTATGCAGCGTGATCAGCCAAGCTTTTTGCAACCCTTGACTTGAAGTCCTTCAAAAAACATAAAATTTTGATATCCATTTCTAGTTTTTGGTTACGAATGACAAACATGCAAATAGAAATCATTCAAAAGTTTTTAATTACAACACTGCCACCAGTGTAGTGAAAACTCTATTTGCAAGAATAATAGTTGTTTATTTTCAAACTGAGTACACAAGCGTTTTTAACAACTCGTGGTTACAATGGAGTTCTAAAAGCTTTCACAATTATTTACTTTCAGCTAATCGCTCATAGCCCAAGTATTATCTTTTTAAATTACAATGCTCTCTTCTTAACTACTCATTATCGAAACACTACAGTTAACTATTTAAGCACTATTTACTAATTTATATTAATTTATATGACCAGTACAGTCATTTATATCAACAGAAAGTCATTTTTAGTTTAGGTCACATGTGTAACACAACTATCAAAGCTTTAAACTAGAACATAACGTAATCAAAGCTTTAATTAAAAATCAACTTCAATTAGAACTGAACTTCAGAACCCCTTAACGGCTATTTATACCTATTAAATTGTACTAGTCCTCAAGATTTCTTATTATAATGTTTAAATGTAAAGCCTTATACCTGTCGTACGAGAGATTTCGCATAGCAGGACCTGTCAATAACTCTTTGTGTTTGAACCCTTTGCTTACGTTCTAAGGTAATTACTCTAGTCATAGATAGACCAAGCGGCGCAACAATATTAAACGCCCGATGATGTATATAAGCCGCAGATGAGTGCATATTTTCGATGTCTGGAAGGGTGATATCTCAGGTAATTCCACAACTTTTGATTGACTGTTTTTACAATAACGCTTACCGTTTACAAGAAAAATGCAAAAACTGATGGTTTTGACCTTTGATTTTGAATAGATTTTTAGCAGGCGTAGAATCGGTGGCGATTTTAAATATTTTATTTATAATAGTGAATTTAAGACCTGTTCAAATTTTTAGCTCTATGCAAATTATTGTAAACTTACCACTTTCTTTTTCGTTTATTTTGACTGGAGTAAAATATATGCTCATGAATTGTTATTCCGACAAACGATATGCATCACTGCGAGAAACTATCAATAAGTTTCTTTAAAAAAAGTAGGTTATGTACTACTACATGTATTTATATGGCAGCAAGTTAAGTAATTCGGAGCTAAGTTTTGTTAAATCGGGATTCCTTGCGTATTGATACAAACACGTAGACGATCCTTGCACCAAACGATGCAGTACTATTTTTTCATGTAGATTGATGTATTTACCAACTTTGCGTTTGACCGATTTCTGCATCGATGCCTTCATATGCTTGATTTTCTCTGGAGCCATTGTCATACTATGTTTGTCCCTAATATCTTACAATTTAGTGAACCTTTAAATAAGAGGAAATGCTGAAAAATGACGTACACACGTTTGTAGAACACGAACAAAGACAAATAGCAAGATAGGATAAAAATTTAATCCAAGTACTATTCCTAATGTTCAAAATCATATATTTATTTTTCGACACAGCACCGTTAAGCGTAACACATTTCTTCCGATATGTAACAAGTTTTTCATCCCGCCAATGAAGAATTTTTCCGACTTCTCGCGAATCCAAGACACCATAACTGCCTTCACCTCATTGTCCGAGCTGTAATAATTACCCTTGAGGTCTCTCTTGAGTAGAGGGAAAATAATATAATAATAATTCCAAGGCGCGAGAACGAGGGAGTAAGGAGGGTGTGGAATTGGTTCAAACTTCATGTTTTGCAGTGTTCTTGTCTGTGATACGGCATGTTACCCAGCGTGCACTGATTTTACGGTATCCCAATTGTTCGATAATGAAGCCAACACGTTCCTCGGATATTCCAATATGGTTCGCAATACGCTTTTGGGTGATTCCTCGGTCATTTTCAATCAATTCGTAGACTAATAGCATGTTTATCGTCTGTGGCAGTGATCGGACGGCTGCTGCGTGTTTCATCAACAATTATGGCTTTTCCAGGCTCGCAATCACGAAATTTTAATACCCACCGATTCATAGTAGATCTACGAACAGTATTGTCAGCATAAACGGTCTTTTAATGGCGATGAATCTAAGTAGGAGTCACACTTTCTATAGTTAAAAATTCAATAACAGCTTGCTGTTTAACTCGCGTTAACATAGCACTATAACACGTCTTCATACTTTCGCTACTCAAAACGAACTGGTGAACGCAACAGTTTTTAGATGGGCATGCGTACAGCGAGTGACTATGACTTCCGCATGCCACCATGCGCGCTTCTGTAGATTATGTTGTTTGTGTTCTATAAGCATGTGTGCATCATTTTCAGCTTATCCTAGCATTATGGCCCCTTCACACGGAGCCACTTAGTGACGCTTCTTAGCAGCACTTCTGAAGCGTCACTCATGTTTAAAGCCGGGGATATATGATGGTTTCACACACGACCACAGCCACAGATCAAAAGCGCCACAGAAGTTCACGGTGGTTGCCTTCGCCGCAAAGCTCGGCGTTTAAAAGTGGCGCTACTCGTGACAATACATAGATCTAAATGGTATCATTCACGCGTAACTGCAGCCCCTCGACTATTTTGGTAGCTGGTGAGTGGCGCGTTAGTGGGGCGTCTGTGGCGCTTTAGAAGCGCGTTTAGTAGTTATTAATCAGTCTTCATTAAGCAGTATTTTTGTTCTGTTGTTTTGAAATGATGTCGTCCGATTCTACAAATGCAAATACTGATGATTTTATTAGTGAAATAGAGACCTGGCTAGCTATATGGGACCTTCAACATGGAGACTATAGCAACAAGAATGCAAAACGGAACGCGTGCGAACGAAATACTGAAAAAGGTATATATTTTTTGATCGGCTTAGGTTTATAGATAAAACCACAAGAGCTACAGATGACAGTATTGAATTGAGCGATCACAAAGAAAATTCAAAAGAAAGTGGGGTACTTGCTGAAAAAAGTATTAATAAAATGTTTAAGTCCAGCAAAGTAAAGTCTAAAAAACGTCATTCTGATGAAAAGCTTTTGGAAGTACTAAAAAAAAAATACCGTCAGCAAGAAACTAAACAAAATCCGGAATATGAAAATGAAGATAAATTATTTTTATTGTCTCTATGTAAAGATCTACAATCCATACCGAATCACTTGAAACTTAATGTAAAATCACAGGAATAATAATCAAAGACAAGTCGGAAGACTCGGCCCGGGTGGTTAATACACTATGATCAACTCCCGATGTATTCACAAAGGTCTTGACAAAGTTGTAGTCTTATCCGTAGTTAGAAAGACCTTTGGAATCTTCCGGACTAGCTTGGGACTCTATCTCCCGCGGTTAATTATAGACCCTATCAGGGGGTTCCTATTCTACGGACATTTTACGGCGTCACTACTTTCTTAAATTATTTTACAAGACAACACTACAGAAGGAAAGTAGAAACCTTAGTGTATGACGTATCTTAAAGATTTATTTTTAAGTTACTTTATCTTGATCTTCCACTTAATATAATTGTAAATAAATACTATTACTTTTAACACTACTTGTGATAACCAAGCGAATAGTTCTTATAACAATTGAGTTGGAATCTTGAACCAGTTTTTATAATCTTAGAGTTGCCCTTCATGACCATAACTATATAATTTAAACTCTCTCTTTCTCTCTCTCTCTCTCTCTCTCTCTCTCTCTTTCTCTCTCGTTAATTTATATAATCATAGATCTGTATGAATAAATTTAAGTCAACTCAATGCATCTATTTCTACTGAAAAATTTAGTTACACAAAATCAAATAAACGCTATTTCTCTTTAATCAATTTGTAATAATTCAATTTAGAATTCATACTTCATAATAAAAAAACATATTTAATTATCGAAGGTGATCAGATCTGAGGTCCTACGACTTAACAATTAAAACCATAAGGTCATTATATATTGCATTTACTTAAAATTCAGTGCTATGTCAATAATCATTTTCTAATATTGCAAAATTTCTAGAATCAATTTCATTTTATACTTGACTTTTAAATCAAAATTTTAA
The DNA here is from genome assembly GCA_036346225.1 of Platerodrilus igneus. Lineage (NCBI taxonomy): Eukaryota > Metazoa > Arthropoda > Insecta > Coleoptera > Lycidae > Platerodrilus > Platerodrilus igneus. The sequence goes on along the minus strand of JARFIW010001052.1, from coordinate 419,006 downwards.
ATAACGTTTCACATAACCTTCCATCAATTAATGTACAACAAAATATTTAGATCAATAATATTAAATAAAGTACACTTAATATTTCATCTGTTTGAAATTCAAAGGAAATGTTTTTGAAACAACTCACCCGTTATTACAGTCAACGCAATCTGGCTTTTCCATGACGTAGAAAGTTGATTACAAAAACGTAGCCTAAACGAAGCCTCCAACTTGCATAGTTGTTTATGACATCTAAAGCGAGTCCTTGCGATTATTTCTCGGGATCAAAATACTGCATCGATAGGTAAGTACATCTTGGTTAAAACGTGTTGCTAAGTTTCAAAGTGACATCATATGTTACAATTACAAAAGCTTCTCATAGTTGTATTAAATTTTATTTTAATTAATCTATATTTAAAGGTAGTTGCGCATTGGTTAGTTGGTTTTGATTAATTATTGAAATGGACCATGGTATTGCTAAGCGTAGACTTGCTGCCAGAGCACTAAGCAAATACATCTTAGCGTGCTAGGGTTTGGACTACAAGTGATGGATTTTTCGTTGCAGCCGGCGGTGTTCAACAGAACAAACAACCTGAGGCTTGTTACAAAACCGGTAGATGCACATCTAACCTGTGACTTTATTTAACTTTGTTATAATAAATTTTTGAATTCTGATCTGTTGAGCTTATTAAGATTTATTTTATGAAAATTACACAAGTTTTAGTGTTGGGCAAATTTATAACACAAAATGATTTATTGGGAGGACAATACGGAAGCTAAAAATAATCCATTCGTTGCAATATTGCTTCACAAGTGTCTGTAGAAAATTAAACTGTTTCACTCCATCAGTTCATCACTTTCCTTCTACCGCTCAGCAATACACTAATCCATACCTACAGCCAATACTTCTTCAGTTCAATATAAACCCTTACAGAAACCTGCCGGCACAACCAGCCGATCCAATTTACGTAAATCGGGTACTATACAACATGGTTTTGAAATTGAAGTTTACCAGAACCAAGCGCGTACGCAGCATCGTGATCAGTCTTGGACTAGAGATAACAGCCCCGGTGATGTGTTTTCAAGTCAAAGTGATTTGTCTAATGATGTATTTAGCAATTAAAAACTAGCAATAAAGTCAATTAATCAGAATAATATCTTGCATTCTCATAATTTACATTCGAGTTTAGTAAATAAGGTTTTAAAATGTAAATTTACAAGTTCATTTTAATAGTGTTAAATAACTATAGTAAGTAACAGTAATGAGAACATAATTGTTTTGTCAAGAATTATTATAGTATCTTAGTTTGGATGGTATTGGGGTAACTTTGTTATGGAGGAAACCAATAAGAAATGAGATAGTTGGTGTTCTAGCTTGGCTAACTTGGATTCAAAAAACCTTTGGTTTACATTTTTGACTCATTAAGATCATACTTAACAACTTTTATTTGAAAAATTTTTCATAAAAATTAGAATTAAACCAATAGTTGACTTTTTTAAAAATTTAATTTTTTAGTTTTTTCAAATAGCTGCAAAATGTTAGAAAATATTCAAATTTTGAAAGAAGATTATTAATCAACAACAAACGCTGCAAAACATTGTCCATTTAATCGACTATCTACCTCTTCAGATAACAAAGTTACCCATACAATACCATCCAAATTAAAACACCCTGTATAGCTTTTATTTGTTTTCAAAGAAGTATTATAGACATGTGTCTTATATTAAAGCGTAAAGTTTTTTAAAGATGTAATTTTGTTTATTCTTACTTCAGAGTTAAGACCAGTTTCTCAACTAGAGAAATGGATTTCCTCATGATGGTGTCTTGTTTTGTTATAATATTAGCAATTCCAAAGAGAAGTTCTTCAAATGTCTTTTTTGACATGCGAAAATATGAGAAAAAATTTTCGTCGTCTTGTTGTAAATCGTCAAATAGCGTATGGAAAAGTACCCTATTTAGTCTTTCTAAAAGCAATAAATTCACCCAAAATGCGTGGCTAATAATAAATCACCTTCCAGATCCAATTCAAGACTGGCGAATGAAATCGTAAACTACTAATGCACGTAAGCAGCGCGTTGACAGCGCCACTAAAGCGCTTCTAAAGATTTCTGCAGCGTCACAGACGCGTATCCAATTAATTTAGCAGCGACACTGGAGCCAGTTATTGCTAACGAGATTACTAAATCCTTTTTACGTGTGTTATAGCTTGAACGCTTCTAATATAACTTCTAATTGCAGGTGTGGAACCGCATGCCTTTAAGAACGTTTTTACCAGTGGTGGAACCAAATATAACAGGAGCATTTCTAATACAACACCCCATAGATGTTTATAAAGCAGGTCTCACTGCCAATATACCATACATGGTAGGATTTAATAGTGACGAAGGTGCTTTTCACGCATCAGGTTAACTTACTCATATTATTCTGCTGTACTAACCTATATCTTTGAAGGTGTTTTTGGCAATCCACAACACGTGAAAGAATTGAACGATGACTTTAACAGGATTGCTCCTATAACTTTAGCTTACAGTGGTTTAACGTCCAATGTTGACCTCATTTCTAAAAGTATAAAGGCGTTCTATTTCAAAAATTCGACAATTGATGATTCACCACAGTCAAAAGCATCCGTTTCAAAGGTATGTATATCATTACCGATTAGTGTTCCATTCGTTGCATAATTTAAGATGTATATATGCACTTTAGAATCTATCCTTCAACCAAAATTTAAATAGCTCTCAAGATAATGATTTCCAAAGATGGTATCTAAAATGCCTGCTATTGTTAGATGATGAACCATACCTAATTGATATGGTTACAGATAATATAGTTACTAAGAAATAAAATATAGAAAAATATGCAAATGCGGACAGATCTAGAACCTGTCCTCAACAAAGCAAAGTCAAGTGGCGGACGTAGAGGGAGTAAGTCAGGAAATCTAAGGAGCCATCCCGTACTATCGACTTGTTCTCATACCCTACATTTAAATATCGCCTCGTAAAAATAAGAAAATGTGCCGGAGAGCCATCGTCATATACCACATTTCATTTTTCACCAAAAGAGGTAAATTTTCGAGTAATAAAAGCAATTAGTGTTGCGAAAAATACCTGTATGAGTGACCAGTAAGTCGACCAGGCAAATAGATAGGACCAATCAAACGATCCACAATTATACCACCCCATACATTTAACGAGAACTGCACTTGAAAATGCGTGACTACAAATCCATGCGGTTTGTTTTAAGCCCATGTTTGGTTGTTGTGAAAATTTATAAGAGTTCCTTGACAAATTGGCTTCGTCGGTAAAAAGGGTTTTTACAATCAAAATTGGGGTTTACTGCTAGCCTGTTTAGGTACCACTGGCAAAAATTATTCCTTAAAGGGAAATCTCGAGGAAGGAAGGAGCGCCTGCCTCCTTTGAATGTGGTAAGGGTAAAGTAGAGAATCATGCAGGATATCCCAAAAAACTTGATGACCAACACTTGAATGTTCTCCGATTCTTTTGGAGCTAGTGTCTAGATGTTCTCCTATTTCGTTCAGAACAGCTTCTTCGATCTGTGGTGTTGTAACAATACGTGGTCTACTTGCATTATTGATATTTTTACTAAAAGTTCCAGTTTCTAAAAGAGGCTTATGAATATTCGAAAATACTCGATCAGGTATCATTCTATTGGGATAGCGTTCCGTGTTCAGACGTTTCGCTTCTCATGCATTTCAATTTCCAAGATCATAGATGAAATGCATCTCAGCCATTTCAAAATTCGTAAAATTTGGCATTTTTATAAGATAACAATAAGTATTTAAAACACTTTTACACCATACAATTTACAACTTTCTTTACTATAACAACTGCAGACACAAGCTACGAGTTCAAATGCGAAGCGTATTGTCGAAGTTAATAAAAACAAAAGATTGCCCACAATTAATCCAGAGCCTAATAGGCAGAAAATAGTTTCTTATTATTTTTCTATATAACGGTCACAGATACGAAAAAACCGCAAGAGAACAAAATGTTTCTACACAAAACAGAAAATTTATTTTATGATTTAAAATCTACCAGGGGCGCACCTCAAAAAAGATTAGAGGGAGAAAACTGGGCATGATCCCCGAAAAACTACAACCCTATAGATTCTCACAACCATTCGACATGTCCAATGATGTAAGTCCTACAGTGTAAGTAGAGGATGGGGCCGGTTCTGGCACAGATCCTCCTTATGGGATCCTCACAGCAGATCCTCCTTAAGGAGATTTTCACAGCAGATCCTCCTTATGGAGACTTTTTACAGCGGATCCCCTTTATGGGGATCCTTTGGAAATCTTCATCCATGTTTTCATTTTTTAACGGCATGTTCAGAATTTCGTGCCATAACTCGTTCGTTCCAACATTCAGTACAGCTATTTCTTTCACAAAAAATTCGCTTGACTTGTACTGGAAGCCCTGGATATCCAAAACATACATGTTTCCCCTTCGAGAGCTATTTTATAAATGACCAAATTTTGAAATATATATAGAATTTGATTAGAAGTCAATTCAAATTGTACCAGAATCCGATTAGAATTTGATTAGAATCCAATTAGAATTATACCAGAATCCGATTAGAATCGGCTTCCAGTCAAATGCTGGACTATTTCTGGGATAATTCATAATACTAAATAACCCACGATTTCAAGTGGTATTTAAGGGAAGAGATTTAAAGCATACGCAAAGAATAATATAAATCATAAAATAAAGAAGCACGAGGTGATTTTTGGAAAACAAGGGGTAACTGCACTTAAATATTGGTTCAACTAAGCAGAGCATTGGTATTCGATTGAAGACAACAAGGAGGTGTAGATCCACAATACGAAACAACATATCAGCAGATCACAGGTCAGATCTAATTAATTTTAAGATATTTTTCAATTTAAATTTTTTTACTAAATTTATTCAATTTATACAAAACTTGTAATGAAGTCAACAAGAAACATTGCATACGTTAAACTTACGTAATAAATCATAAAGAGGTCTAGAACGTTCCAGATTTTTTGTAAAGAGGTAGTTTTTGGTGACTTTATATTGAAACTAAAAGAATATAAATTTTGGGATAAATAACAAATATGATATTAATTGATTGAAGTGTGTATTTAAAGAATTTCAAAAAATTGTAAATATTATTTCCTTTCATTATATGAATGTTGATTGACTTCGTTTATTAATTCAAACAGGTAATCATAAAGGAGTGAAAAGGACAATTGATCATCGTAACGTTGTGCACTCTGTGTAAATTAAAAAGGGCTAGCCGTGGCATAATAATCAAAGATTAAAGAGTAATATAGTAGAAACACAGAGGCGTTAAGTGGCGTTAAGTAAAACGTTTATTACATCCGACTACAACAAGTGAGGGGGCTGACTACAGCAAATTTATGGCGCCCAACGTGGAACTTGAGAAAAATACACATCAAATTTATGGCGACCCAAACGTAGGGGCGAAAATATTTTACCACGATAAAATAGAGCGACTTGATCGAAGATACTCGAACTAAATTAAAGAAATTTGATAATACGACCGTGCGATTTAAAATAAAATAACTAAATTAAACCAGGGCTATAATTAAAGAGTTAATTTGAGAAAAATTACGAAAACCAAAAATTTAGAGAAATTTATACATTAATTAAATTTAGGCAGATTTATTTTAGTATTTAAAATTTAGTGTAAATATACTAAATTTCAACAATGGACAAAAGAATAAGGGAAACAAGGGAGGCATTAAGAAATCAAGCAGACGAAATAGGATCCCAAGAGAGTGTAATCATACAGGAAAGGACGTTTGAAAGGAGTTCCAGCGAAGAACAGAGGACCTCACAAGAAACTAAAATGATGGAGATGTTGATGGCACTGAATAGTAAAATGGACAAAAACGAAAAGACCTTGAAAAACATGACTACGAGAATGGACAAAAATAGCGAAAAATTAGGTAAGGAAATCAAAATTCTGAGTGATGGATTAAGGGAAACCAACCAAACAATTGCGGAGACGAGAGCACAAATGCAAGAGAAAATTGTGAGGACTACGGAGGAAATCGACTGTGTATGGGATCTTGTTGGAATGGTAAAATTCAAACTGGAAAAATATGAAAGTGAGACGAACGACAAACTCGCGAATTTAGATATTAAATTGCGGAACGTAGAAAAAAATTGTGAAACAGGATTCAAAACGATGAATCGGGAAATAAGTAATTTAAAAACTAATTCAGGAAATTTTAATATTACGGAACCCATTAGGCTAATTCAACCATCTCTTTCAATTTACCAATATACAAAATTTTACGGAGACGGAAAATTAAATCCAAAATTTTTTTTGAAAAATATTAAAATGTTAGTACAGGGTTCAACAGACAATCAATATAAATTAAACTTAGTAAAATCGATGTTAAAAGGGGGGTACTACAGCACATTTATAGACGAACCAAAGGGAAGCTTGAGAAAAATACACAGCAATATATATATATATATATATATATATATATATATATTATATATATATATATATATATATATATATATATATATATATATATATATATATTGCTGTGAAATGATCCTTTGAATGCGGGAACTGGTCCTAAAAAAAAACATTCGAGCCCCACAGATTGGGCGTCAAATTTGCTGTGAAACCTCCTCCGTCTGCAGGAACTGGCCCTTTCAACAAAAAAATTCTAGTCCCACCTATTGATGCATCATAAACTGCTGTGATCCTGTTTTCGCCTCGGCTGCTCAGCTAATTTTATAAACCTCCTCATTCATAAAATTAAACAACACATTCCTACCACAAACATCAACGTTAACTCTATTTACATCAATATTCAGAATACATTAAATTTTCAAATTAAATTTCAGCATAAAATTCAGTTTTAAAAAGAATTTCAAGATTAATTTTATTATCACTTTAACGTGCATCCAGAATTAAAGTCCTTGTTGGATGCCTACTAATTAATATAACAATATAAGCAGACCGAGTCTGAGTATAAAGGGAGCATCTACCACCCCTTTACGTTAATTAACCAGGTTCGTCTAATTGAGCTCAAAGACATACCCATATTTTCATCATAATTCAGAACATCAATACTAAATACCCCTTTCTACTTAAACAAGCAAATTTCATCTTAAAATTAAAATTTTATGGTTAGTACCATTTCACTAATGTCCATTTAAAGTAAATCAATTATAAAGTTATTCAACACACACAAAAATGTCAAACAAAATAGTATAATTTACCTGAAGGTTACTATCCTCGTAGCATCAATGTACATCGTCCCTTTAGTTAATCACACCATTCCAACAGGATTATATTTACGGCTTCTAATTCTCAACGCTTTTAAAATTTTCTCCATCACCATGTATTTAAAGTTGTTTCTGGGCTTTTCCGGAACTCATCTGTGTATATCTGACCCTTGTTTCGTGGATCCAGACACGTATTTGAACCATTTAATTATTAACACCCCCGAAAAATAGCAAAGAATTCATGCGTCTTTCACCAATATACGCCAAAACTGCCTACTTTTGTGTATACATTTGTCGTTGTAAATTTTGCTAATTGGTACAGTGATACTAAATTTTATTACCTTGTATCTAAGTGCACTGAAGTACATTCATGTTAGCACGTAAATAACAAACTATTTTGAATCACTAAAATATACGAGAAAAATTTTAAATTATTTTATCAAACTAAAATGCACTGTTTAACATCTTCAATTAAGTCGCGGATGTAAGAGCTTTTAACGCATCGAATAGTCAAAAGTCTAAGAGAGCCGAAATTCATATTACCACCGGTATATATAGCAAAAAGCCTGTCTGTCGGTCTGTTCCCCAAAACAGACAATTCTTAAGAATTCCTCATTCTATGTTCCCAGTCCGTCGCTCGCGCGTCGGTTTTTACGAATTTTCACTCGCCCCATTTAAATCTCAGAAATTCTCACACGGCACGCAAACATGTCCGAGAAAAACTAATTAATTTTGTACAGAAATTGTTGTTTCTACCTCTGATATTTGCATCCTATTTTCAACCAATTGTGACCCTCGTGACGTTGCTTAAATCACGCCTTTTACTATATGTGTCTTTGCTTGACGCATTTTCTCTTTCCTTTTCTAACCTGTTCGTATTGGTGCAAATTGATATTCTTTATTATCGATTATATTTTAGTCCATGTGGACTATCTGGGTTTAATAACCCCGTATCGCACATTCTCGTGAATATTAAGCCCCGGTTTCTCCAAGATTCTTTGAAACCATTTGTTATCTGCAAACTTTTCGCCGTACGTGATATTTAAACTACGCAGGTGTTCAAAATAATATTAATTCTTAGAGCTTTTTAAATAAACCCTGTTTTGTATTTCGTGCTAAAGCATCTGACCGTTTCCAATATCCTTAGAATCGACATGTTTATCTAAACAAATTAAACTGAAATTGCCTTTTAAAATACGCAGGTGTGTTCAAACATCCTACTTCTAACTAACACTTCTAGGATTTGCATTTCATTGGGTTTTTACAAGTTTCTATAGATATTATCTGTTACTAACGATTCAATTAACTTCAATTAAAAATAATAGCCTTTAATTTTTAGTGAATCCTAACTAAATATTAGTTATTATCTGTACGTTTTGTTCAATACCGGTTACTTGAAATAGAGTTAATTAAGATAAATTTTGCACGTAATTTCCATTTGTTTAGGAATAATTACATTACACGCAGAGTTTTTTAATACTGCTTCTTTTGATATAAAGCGTCTTGTACATGATTTAAATCTCTTATGTTTAATGAAACTAATAAATTTTTATGCTTCACGGTTTTAATAACGCGTATTATCTAATAATATTCATTATACACGGTGATTAAAATTATTTGATGTGATTATTTAATTTTCTACCCTGGTCTAAATATGAGTATTTTCCCCCTATTTGAATACAAATAATCCCACTTATTTGAATGCAAATATTAAGCATTTAGACAAAAAATTACAAAAAATTGCCTATCTCTCTCACCCTTATCTATCTAACTTACCTACTTTGTCTCCAATCCAAAAAAATATTTACACCTATCCTATATCCCTATCCTATTCCTAACTCTCACCTAATTCTATATGCCTATCCTACTCTTACTCTATTCCTAACTCTCCACTAATCTTATATGAAATATCTACACTTAACCTATCTTATTTTCTTCCTACATTTACTCTTTATTCTCCTCCTAAACCTATTTCTAATTATCTCCCATATTTATTCTATACCTAGCTTTATTTTCTATACACACCTACTTCTATTCTTCTATATACACCTATTTCTACTCCTATCATATTTAAATCTAACTCTCTTCTTGACCCTCCAAGTCTTTCTTCTCACCAACCTAATACTCTTCATCCCTATTTCTCCACCTTCTATATCTATACTTATTATTCCTATTATTTCACATACAATACATTTATCATCCCTATTATCCTGACTCTTAAATACCGCTTCTTCTTCAGTCCCTACACTTGTCTGTTTCTCATTTATTATTGTTTCCCTTTCTGCCGACAAACCAAACGATACTACTTTGCAATTATCGATTTTTCCCTCTATGGAAAATCCTATGTACCTTCTAGAATTTTTGTGTAATGGAATCCGCCAGAATGAATTCCTTAAATCTACTTTATTAAAAACAAACTTGCCACTTAACCTCATCAAAAATAATTCTGCCTTCACCTGCTCCCGATATGCTGCTGTTGCTTCTACCCCCACTACTTCTGCATGTTTTTGTACTAAAGCTTGAACCTCTACTCTCCTATCCTCTGGACATCTTATTGTGTTGATCTGTTTACCTTCATCATCCTCTACCTCTACTACATTAATATTCAACCCCGTGTCATCCTCTGTGACTTCATAACTGCCCTTCCATGGCAATACCCTATCCTTAATCCTTATTACCTTCCGTTCCATATCTATCAACACCCCTAACTTCATCATACAGTCAACACCTAAAATGCTCTGAAACTTCAGTCCAGGTACAATTACAAACTCCTGTTCACAGCTTAAACCTCCTATATCTATCCTAAGCACCACAACACTATTTACTACAGCAAACTTCTTTTATTTGGAGCTACTAAATGGCTACGCTTTATAGGCATAATTCTATCACAAACCTTATCCCTAATTTTGCTGACGAATTCCTCCGATATTAAACTCGCCTCTGCCCCTGTATCAAGTAATACTTCTACATTATTCTCAAAAATTTCTAAATTAATAATTGGCAAACATAATTTTTCCTCAGTTTCTGGCTCTACTTCCTCCTCAATTTTGAAAAATTCACGTGGATGTTCATATACATTTACACTGAAATCTAGTGGTCTGTCGCGTTCTAAAAATCCTGTGCAGGTCTGTTTTCCCTACTCGGTCCTGGTCTAGCCGTCACCTCAGCGTATGTCCTAGGCGTTTCCCCTCGTTCCGTGTCTGTATCAGCAGTCCCGCTCATGTCTGGTGAACTATTCATTCTGGTAGGTCCCGGTCTCGGTGCAGGTCCCCTTCCTAAACTATTACTCCTAACGTATGGTCGTCTCTGTTCCCAATTCTGTCGCTGGTATCCGTAATTATTCCCCCTTCTAGCATAGTTGTTCCGTCTATTGTCAAACCTAACTGTGTTGATCTGTCTTTCCCTGTTTTCCCGAGGTCGTCCACTACTTACGTCGTCGTACCTCTGCAGGTATTCCAAAAACATTTCTCTGTCCACTATGTTCTGTAGTGCTACGTGCTGTCTTATTTCTACCTCGAAGTGTCGTGATAAATACTTAATAATTTGTCGGTCCGTCAGTGGTGGGTTCAGTTGCTTTGCTATGCTATACTTGCGTATAGCATATTGCTCCTACTTCCTGAAAATTCTCCTTAAATTTCCTGTGATTAAGTCGTCTCGTACCTGGTCTTGTCTGTGGTCACTCCAGTAGTGCTTTAAAAATCTGTCCTCAAAGTCCATGTAGGTGTCTATGTCCTGTCCTACTAAATTGTACCACGCTTCCGCATTGTCCTTTAATAAAGCCTTTATCGTATTCAGTTTAGTCTGTTCGTCAAATAAATTTCCCACTAGATTTCTTACACTATTAATAAAAATTTGTGGATTTACCCTGTTATCGCCATAAAACTTCATGTGTTGGTCCAATGATCCTCCACCTGTATAAAATCTGGGACCATCCCCCGTTAAATTTGACATGTATTTGATACTACTAACTTCGCGTTCTACCCTGCCTAACTGATCCCTACATGAGTCCGTTACTTCAGTCATTTTTACATTAATCTCTTCTTCACAAAAAATGCGTACTTCGGACCTTAAATGTCCCATTTCCTGTCGAAGACCTGTAATATCACGCTCATTTTTTTCAACCCTATTTTCAACTTCCCCCAGTTTCACGGTAAGACTATCTTTAAATTCTGTAAATTCTTTAGTATTTTGTTCAATTTTCCGCTTATCTGCTCTAATTTTTGGTTGGACTCCTCCTCGCTCTATTAGATTCTTCGCTTAGCAGTTCTAATTTTCTGTTGGACTCCTCCTAGCTAATCGCATTTCCTCTAACATTCTCATCATTAACTCATTTCCTTGATCCCCTGATTCCGTCCTCGACTGATCTCTACTGCCTCCAGCTTCTTCCATTTTCGTATTTTTTTCACACAATGCACTATCGTCACTTCCAATTTCCACTCCTTGACTCCTTAACCACTCTTTTACTCTGCATACGTTCTAATCACTCACACACTCTAAAATACTCTTAAATTTATACACACAAAAACTCTCTCTCAGATCGCCAGTTTCCTGGAATAAAATCACAAAAATTTTATTTGGAACTCGAGCCTCACTTTTGGGTCGCCAAATTATGCTGTGAAATGATCCTTTGAATGCGGGAACTGGTCCTAAAAAAAAACATTCGAGCCCCACAGATTGGGCGTCAAATTTGCTGTGAAACCTCCTCCGTCTGCAGGAACTGGCCCTTTCAACAAAAAAATTCTAGTCCCACCTATTGATGCATCATAAACTGCTGTGATCCTGTTTTCGCCTCGGCTGCTCAGCTAATTTTATAAACCTCCTCATTCATAAAATTAAACAACACATTCCTACCACAAACATCAACGTTAACTCTATTTACATCAATATTCAGAATACATTAAATTTTCAAATTAAATTTCAGCATAAAATTCAGTTTTAAAAGAATTTCAAGATTAATTTTATTATCACTTTAACGTGCATCCAGAATTAAAGTCCTTGTTGGATGCCTACTAATTAATATAACAATATAAGCAGACCGGAGTCTGAGTATAAAGGAGCATCTACCACCCCTTTACGTTAATTAACCAGGTTCGTCTAATTGAGCTCAAAGACATACCCATATTTTCATCATAATTCAGAACATCAATACTAAATACCCTTTCTACTTAAACAAGCAAATTTCATCTTAAAATTAAAATTTTATGGTTAGTACCATTTCACTAATGTCCATTTAAAGTAAATCAATTATAAAGTTATTCAACACACACAAAATGTCAAACAAAATAGTATAATTTACCTGAAGGTTACTATCCTCGTAGCATCAATGTACATCGTCCCTTTAGTTAATCACACCATTCCAACAGGATTATATTTACGGCTTCTAATTCTCAACGCTTTTAAAATTTTCTCCATCACCATGTATTTAAAGTTGTTTCTGGGCTTTTCCGGAACTCATCTGTGTATATCTGACCCTTGTTTCGTGGATCCAGACACGTATTTGAACCATTTAATTATTAACACCCCCGAAAAATAGCAAAGAATTCATGCGTCTTTCACCAATATACGCCAAAACTGCCTACTTTTGTGTATACATTTGTCGTTGTAAATTTTGCTAATTGGTACAGTGATACTAAATTTTATTACCTTGTATCTAAGTGCACTGAAGTACATTCATGTTAGCACGTAAATAACAAACTATTTTGAATCACTAAAATATACGAGCAAAATTTTAAATTATTTTATCAAACTAAAATGCACTGTTTAACATCTTGAATCAAGTCGCGGATGTAAGAGCTTTTAACGCATCGAATAGTCAAAAGTCTAAGAGAGCCGAAATTCATATTACCACCGGTATATATAGCAAAAAGCCTGTCTGTCGGTCTGTTCCCCAAAACAGACAATTCTTAAGAATTCCTCATTCTATGTTCCCAGTCCGTCGCTCGCGCGTCGGTTTTTACGAATTTTCACTCGCCCCATTTAAATCTCAGAAATTCTCACACGGCACGCAAACATGTCCGAGAAAAACTAATTAATTTTGTACAGAAATTGTTATTTCTACCTCTGATATTTGCATCCTATTTTCAACCAATTGTGACCCTCGTGACGTTGCCTAAATCACGCCTTTTACTATATGTGTCTTTGCTTGACGCATTTTCTCTTTCCTTTTCTAACCTGTTCGTATTGGTGCAAATTGATATTCTTTATTATCGATTATATTTTAGTCCATGTGGACTATCTGGGTTTAATAACCCCGTATCGCACATTCTCGTGAATATTAAGCCCCGGTTTCTCCAAGATTCTTTGAAACCATTTGTTATCTGCAAACTTTTCGCCGTACGTGATATTTAAACTACGCAGGTGTTCAAAATAATATTAATTCTCAGAGCTTTTTAAATAAACCCTGTTTTGTATTTCGTGCTAAAGCATCTGACCGTTTCCAATATCCTTAGAATCGACATGTTTATCTAAACAAATTAAACTGAAATTGCCTTTTAAAATACGCAGGTGTGTTCAAACATCCTACTTCTAACTAACACTTCTAGGATTTGCATTTCATTGGGTTTTTACAAGTTTCTATAGATATTATCTGTTACTAACGATTCAATTAACTTCAATTAAAAATAATAGCCTTTAATTTTAGTGAATCCTAACTAAATATTAGTTATTATCTGTACGTTTTGTTCAATACCGGTTACTTGAAATAGAGTTAATTAAGATAAATTTTGCACGTAATTTCCATTTGTTTAGGAATAATTACATTACACGCAGAGTTTTTTAATACTGCTTCTTTTGATATAAAGCGTCTTGTACATGATTTAAATCTCTTATGTTTAATGAAACTAATAAATTTTTATGCTTCACGGTTTTAATAACGCGTATTATCTAATAATATTCATTATACACGGTGATTAAAATTATTTGATGTGATTATTTAATTTTCTACCCTGGTCTAAATATGAGTAATATATATATATATATATATATATATATATATATTGCTGTGAAACCTCCATCATCCGTGAACTACACTTTTCGCCTCGGCTGCTCACCTAATTTTATAAATCTCCTCATTCATAAAAATTAAACAACACATTCCTACCACAAACATCAACGTTAACTCTATTTACATCAATATTCAGAATACATTAAATTTTCAAATTAAATTTCAGCATAAATTTTTAATATCGGAAAATTTCAAAATTAAATTTATTATCATTTTAATGTGCATCCAGAATTAAAGTCCTTGTTGGATGCCTACTAATTAATATAACAATATAAGCAGACCGGAGTCTGAGTATAAAGGGAGCATCTACCACCCCTTTACGTTAAGTAACCAGGTTTGTCTAATTGAGCTCAAAGACATACCCAAATTTTCATCATATTACAGAACATCAAAACTAAATACCCCTTTCTACTTCAACAAGCAAATTTCATCTTAAAATTAAAATTTTATGGTTAGTACAATTTCACTAATGTCCATTTAAAGTAAATCAATTATAAAGTTATTCAACACACACAAAAATGTCAAACAAAATAGTATAATTTACCTGAAGGTTACTGTCCTCGTAGCTTCAAAGTATCGTTTCTTTAGTTAACCACACCATTCAACAGGATTATATTTACGGCTTCTGATTCTCTACGCTTTTAAAATTTTCTCCATCACCATCCATTCAAAGTCGTTTCTGGGCCTTTCCGGAACTCATCTGTGTTTATCTGACCCTTGTTTCATGGATCCAGACACGTATTTGAACCATTTAATTATTAACACCCACAAAAATAGCAAAGAAATTCATGCTTCTGTCACCAATATACGCCAAAACTGCCTACTTTTGTGTATACATTCGTCGTTGTAAATTTTGCTAATTGGTACAGTGAAACTAAATTTTATTACCTTGTATCTAAGTGCACTGAAGTACATTCATGTTAGCACGTAAATAACAAGCTATTGAATCACTAAAATATACTAGCAAACTTTAAATTATTTAAACAAACTAAAATGCACGGTTTAACATCTTCAATCAAGTCGCGTATGTACGAGCTTTTAACGCATCAAATCGTCAAAAGTCTAAGAGAGCTTGTTTATATTCATCTCGGTATATATAGCAAAAAGCCTGTCTGTCGGTCGGTTCCCCAAAACGGGTAATTCTAAAGAATTCCTCATGCTCTGTTCCCAGTCTGTCGCTCGCACGTCGATTTTTACGAATTTTCACTCGCCCCATTTAAATCTCAGAAAATTTCCACCCGGCACGCAAGCATGTCCGAGAAAAACTAATTGATTTTGTACAGAAATTGTTGTTCTACCTCTGATATTTGCATCCTATTTTTAACCAATTGTGACCCCCGTGACGTTGCTTAAATCCCGCCTTTTACAATATGTGTCTTTGCTTGACGCATTTTCTCTTTCCTTCTCTACCGTGTTCTTATTGGTGCACCTTGATATTCTTTATTATCGATTATTTTAGTCCACATGGAGTGTGAAATAACCCAGCTTTAGCAATTCTCGTAACTATTATGCGACGTTTTCCCAAGATTCTTTGAAACATTAATTATCTGCAAAATTTACGCCGAATGTGTTATTTAAACTACGCAGGTGTTCAACATAATATTAATTCTCAGAGCTTTAATCCGTGGTATTTTAATCTTGGGTTTTTACAAGTTTCTATAGGTATTATATGTTATTAACGGTTTAATTAACTCCAATTAAAATTGATTTCTATCCTTTTCATTTTTAGCGAATACAACTTAAATATTAATTATTATAGGTACACTTTGTTTTACTACCGGTTACTTAAATAGAGTTAATTAAGATAAATTTTGCACGTAATTTCTCTTTGTTTAGGAATAATTACATTACACGCAGAGCTTTTCAATACTGCTTCTTTTGATATAAAGCGTCTTATAAATAATTTAAATTTCTTATTTTTACTGAAACAACCGAGTTTATTTATGCTTCATGGTTTTAATAAAGCGTATTATTTAATGAAATTCCTTATACACGGTGATTAAAATTATTTGATGTGATTATTTAATTTTCTACCCTGGTCTAAATATGAGTAATATATATATATATTGCTGTGGATCTCTCTAAACCAATTCTCGCCTTACAGATTGGGTGCCATAAAACTGCAGTGGACCTCTAGAACAATCGGGATCGCCTTCTGGGCCGTCATAAAAATTTTCTGAAAATTTAATAAAAAAAATATCTTACAATACCTTTGGAACGCCTCCTTATATCTGCACACCTCGGCTAGCTCTAAAATCTGCTTTTTCTTAGATACCTACCATCCTAAATTCACTCTTTCTCACATATATAGTCAAATGAAATTACCACTCAAATAATGCAACAAGACATACAACTTTTTTATTTACACATATTAACAAGTTTCCATTAGTAACAAAATATTTACACATTTGTATATACAGTTTGATAAAAAAATGTTACCATCTAAATCTTTAAATCTTATAAAATTTCATGATTTTTATATATTTCAACAATTTTATTTTAGACGAGTAGATGGGCCCGTCGTGCAACCCTAAATTGATTTTTATTCTGATCTATGTTGAGCTCAGTATAACTCAGTTACTCTAGATGCCCTTAAACATCGCATTTTTGTTTAAAATAAAGCTAAAGACCCGCTTACTCCTTACAACAACATTTTTATATCAATTATAAACATTTTTAAATAATCAATACCAATTGTCCTTTACATATACCTTTTCAAATGAATTTTTATGGTAATCAAATACACCCCCAATAAGTCAAAATACTCAAACACAAAATACCAGCACAAATGTTCTAGCAAAAGCAAGAAATTAATTTCTTTATCTGGAGTAAGCTTCGTCCATCGATACCTCTGTAGATGTGTTCCAAAACCCTCGTCGTTGTGTTCATACACTTCGTTACTATACCTGGATCTAACTCATTTCCACTCACTATCCAAATCTCTGCAACCACCTTTAGTATTTCTACGCGGATAATTGTCTCGATCAAGCGTAACTTTTCATAATTACTACACTTCACGCATACTTGTTTCAAACTTCTTGAATCGCGTACCCAAGCACCATCCTATCATTAGATCGTAGCGTGTGGTAACAGCACCTTTTATAAGCCAGCACCCACTTGTGCAAATCACACTTTTAATACATTACCGGTACGTTACTAACAGCTTTTACACACTTTTAAATAGGATGTTGTATGATTATTCAACGAATAAGCGACAATCAGTACAAAGTAAGAGCTCGTAATAGCAAGTAAGTAAGAGATCTAAGAGAGCTTTAATACCTCTCCCAGTGTATTTATATGCTTTTGAATACCCCTCACGGACCCTATTTTCATCGAAATGCTTATTTTTAAAAACAGATTCTACCAATTTTTTTCGTAACGAACTTCTACGTCTGAAAATTTCAAGTTTACTCTGCTTTTAGAATGAAATTCGTTCAACAACATCTAACCGACACGAGCTTCCTAAAACTTCTAGCCTTCGACCAATTATATTGCTTTCCTCCGTTTTTAACGTCCAACCCTTAGCTACGTTTCTTCGTTTCACCCATATTTACTGTCTCTTTTAGAATTCCACTCAAGCAACAGAAAATCGATATTGTGGTTGGCCTCCAAATCAACTGTGTACTTTCAACGAGTATTTTAACCAACGTTTTATTATACGTTTTCTCTGTCTGTTTTACATTATGGATATTTCATTTCACTTTGTCTTCAAAGCATTTGTTATTTTAGTAGTTTGTCACATCGACCGTTACAAATAATTCTACAAAATTCTGTCCCAACGTATATTTCAGTTCTTTCAACTTGACATTTTAACTATCAGGTGTTTCTTTGAAGTAAACTATCCGTTTAAACTTATAATTCCGAGTTTTAGAGTTTCTTAGGATTTGTATAACGAACGTTTAGTTAGTTAAATGGTAATATGCGCTTAAATTGTACTCTAAAGCTTCCACCCGTCATGCAATTTTACATTCCAATTTAGAAATACAAAATTATCTTATTATCCGTCCGTTTTCATAAACTGATTAATTTGGCGCGTAAATAAATTGTTCCTATTTCCTATATACACAGTCGTTAAAAATTTATTATCTAGAACTATATATCCTTCTTAACCTATAATTTTCACGACAATATATATATATATATATATATATATATATATAAAATACGTTACAGCATACTGTGTTCACTTCTTGCGTAGTGACTGAAAAATTTAAGTAAATCCCCAAATTTCCACCCACTCAAAAGAAAGATAACACACATCTCAAAATTTGCTTTTAGCAAAGTAGACGCATTCCAATAATTTATATCTTCGTCTACTTATCTTACAGTCATATTTTCATAAATGAAAAAAATAAGGTATTAGTAAAAAAAAACGCGGACTCTCTAGAACAAAATCGTGTCAAATACTTTTGATTCTTATTCAAAAATTAGATAACATAAAGTGCTATACTCATGAAATGAACTAACTGCTATACATCGTTTCGATACGACCAGTTTCCAATTTGATATTATTTTATAAATTTTTATTCTTCTGTGTAAACATCCAGTGTCCTTGAAATTTGTTTTTCAATTAAAATAGAATCCAATCCGTACAAAACGACGCTGAAATTTACTTTTAATCTTATACTTCAAAAATCTTTGATATTTACTTAATCAAGCGGTATTCCATACTGTACTAAATTTCTTAATTTTCGTGCAAAACGCTGTCAACAGTGATTCTTTTTCACATTGTAATCTATTAAAAGCTTTAAGCAGTCAAATTTGTGGCAAAAGAACTAGCAAGCTCAAAGTTCAAGAAATATAGAAAAATACTAAAATTTTGCTTTTACATAAACGTTGACGTCAAAAACAGATTTTCAATGTTTCCAAGTTTAACAAAAAATTGTGGATAATTAGCACCCACCTGTGTTTTCAAAATCATCGTATTTCAACACATTGATTGCTTATTGACCATTGAACATTAAACTCTTCAACGAACTAATCCGCACTTGTCTGTTCTATTTCGAACACTTACTTTTTAAATTGATTATACGAACGACACCTGCTGCTATCTTTCGTTATAAAACTTTACTGAAAATTTTTATATGTTGCGTTTATTAATTTTCACAACCGAAATGTACGAGCATTTGACATGTTCGAACTAGATGCTTCTAAGAAAGCTTGTATAATTTATTTCTGAGTCTATATGCTTGGTAAACTCAGAGAATGGTTTGTGAGCATTTAATTTTTATAAAGATATAAAATATATACAAAGATTTATTTTTTATTTATTTATATATATTTATATATTTTATATTATTTATTTATTTATTTTTACAACGGTAATTTTAAGCAGCATTTGCTTGCAGCAGTATACTGTGCGACAGAAGTGACAATTACCAAATCCATACAACTAGGTTTATCTTTTTGTATATAATTTGTTATCTAATTTTTTACAGATGTACTCTGACTCCTGGAGAGTACAAATTGGAAGCGATAATTCCGCTTTTCTACATACAAAATTCACAAATAAGCCTGTTTATTATTATGTATTTGGTTACCGAGCACATTCCAGTTTTACAGAAATTTTAGGCGATCCCAGTTATAATTATGGTATATAGCAAAATTCCACTTTTTGTTTATATTTAATTTTTATCTTTTTAGGAGTGTCTCATGGCGATGAGTTGATTCATCTTTTCAAAGTCGGCGTACTTTCAAATTACAAACCAACTAAATCTGATTCGCTTATGACGGAAACAATGCTTACACTTTGGACAAACTTTGCAGAAACTGGGTAAGAGAAAACGTCTATTAAAATAGCTTTTTAATTTTCATCGTAGAAATCCAAATGTCCCATCAAATAGTAAACTCAATGGAGAATGGAAACCATTTTCTCCAGGCACAAGTTTTAAAATATACTATATTAAAGACTTTGCTAATATTAGTATGATAGAGGAACCTTTTCCAAATCGTTTTAATTTTTGGAACAAGCTTCCTATAAAATATAAAGGTTATTTAAACAACTTTTGAAGCTTTGCAAAAACCTGTGGTTTATGCAACCCGCTATTAAAGTAATATTTGTCAAACATCAAATTATTACATACACAAATATTCAGAAATAAATACACCTTTATTAAAATACTCTTATTCTGAATTTATTATAAGTGAGCGTTATATATACATTGTGTTTACAGATAGAGTTAACATGGGGTATAAATTTCCAAAAAAACATTCGAATTAAAATTTGAGCATTTGAGGGTCAGCCCTGACTCGTCCTAAACTATGATGCTTAAAATTCATTTACAAGGTGCTTTTAGAAAGAATTTTCTAAAATTGTCAGGAGTATACTACCTTTGTTTTTAATAATATCAAAAAGATTTACTAAGAAAAATTTTATAGAATGATAAGTTATTACATATTGTCACTTTTCAAACAAATATGCCCTCTGATTTTTTTCTATTTTTCACATTATGTACCTACAATGTGTTTTTTAAAATAAATCTTAATTATAAAAAAATTAAAAGAATACCTAGTATAATAACAAATTAACAAATAATATAAAGGCTATTCAAATGTGCTGCCGCCAACTATTACACACCGTTCAGTCCGTTTGGTAAATGCTGTGGACCTCTTGGATTTCCTGAATCGGAATGGTTTGTGTTGTCCCTTATTCTTCATTGTAGCTTATTCAAATCGTCATTTAACGGAGCCATGCAGAGTTTCAGCATAAGTAAACCCCGTAGGTTAAAAGTCCATAACAGTTAGATCACGGCTTTTAGGAGGTCAAGTGAGTAGGCCATTTCATCCAATCTACTGTCCAGAAAATTGGCCATCTAACCATTTTCGAACGATCGGCGTTAAATGCGTTGGGTGACCGTCTTGTTAGAAGTAAACTGCCTGTTTATCGTTCAGAGGCATATTGTTACATTAAATTTCTTAAAGCGATTTACTTCTCCTCAAATCACTTTTCAAGTTTATTGTGTGAAATACCTCCAACCAGCTATTATTTTCAATAGCTATTTGTTGAAATACGCATCGTAAAATAAACGCTTCTAATGGTACTGAGCAAACCTACTTCGTTATATTTGCACGTGTTTGGTCGTTCGAGTTTTATGAGTAATAAAATCGGTTCCCTAATTAATTCATTCGTGGTATCCCCGTAGCGTGCATCGATGATAATGCAAATCTCTAATCATTTCTAAAAGTCGGGCAACCGGTAATACGTTGCGCATCCTTTGGCAGTATGCAAGGCTGCACATTTGCTTGGCTGTTTTAAAATATATATTGCTTTCCCATGCGAACGCAAAATTGAATGAAAATGGTTATCGTCTGTTTGTTTGCGTTAACGGACTATTCTTGTAAGAATATTTTGCAGTTGTTGTCAGGAATATATGTTTACTTGCGTTCGCAGAATATTTCACACCAATATCGGTTGGAATCGTTCTTCGTTACTTATATACGTCATTTTCTAGTTGTAAAAATACAAGTTAAACTTTAAAAAGACCTTGTTTATTTGACTCTTCTCTTATGTATTCGATTCTAATTCCATATTACGTCCTTTGAGCGTTAGAAGTCGCGATTTTAAAATGCGTTGTTGTACATAGTGTATAAGTGCAAGCTGCATTTCCTCAATCTAAGATGTACCAGAGATGCCGATAGCTAAAGGTACAGTTTTTCTGTTTGCCGTTTTGGAAGATATACAGTTTTTTGTTGATTCCGCAATAAATTGTAAACTGCTTTACCAAATTCACGCTCGCAATGCACGAACGATTATACAATTATTCTTAAAGTCACAACTAGTTAACCCAAAATTTGCGTTAGAGCACTTTTACTGTTTTCTTTTCTGTGTACATCAATGTTAACATCAACAACTTACTAGTTAATACTTGATTATGTTATTTAAAATTTAATGTTACGTTCTTAAATTTTACGAGGTGCACTTTCCAAAGCAGATAAAAATAATTGCAGATATTACTGTATTATTTCTTGTGTATATATTTAGGATTGGAAAAAGACTATCTAAGTATATGATATTTATATTACAAGGTTTTATTCTCAATATTTTAAAATGTTTAGGTTTATAATGTATTATATGTAAATTGACATTATAACAGAACGATTACGTAAATGTGTTTTCGACTTTTGTAAATATTCTTTCATGACTGTGTGTTTGCAATATAACTTTTTACTAAGGTTTTCAATTTTTCTTTTTGTATCACCCACCCGATTCTACGACGTTTTTGAGCTAGCTCAAAATTTAATTCTTTTGGATTTCGATTCTAGCATACCGTCCCTGTTTTGTTGAAGTACTCGGTGTAAGCGATTTTCTTTACTTACTTTACTGCTTTCTTTCTTGTCTGCACGGAATACCGTAACAATATTATGTAGATATTCTCAGAGAAAGGTCTTGTAAATAAATTCTCATCAATTTGGACTTTGTGAACCTCTAATCTGAAATAAATCTGGTTGCAGCAGCAACTATCAACTACATATACTCCTGAAAAAACGATTTTACTGCATTATACTTTTCTTATGCACTGATACGCACCAACGGCATTGGAACTCGGCATCATATCTTATTGTAACGTGAAGAACACGAAGTCGTCAAATATTTAATTAGTTTCCTTATCAAAATAGCGGATAACATACTAGCGATGCTCTCGAAGTTCATCCTTAACATAATAATAGAAAGTTTATAAGATGCTAGCTCGAAAAACAACACCTTTGACAACTAAATGACAGTAGAAAAACAAAAACAGTAGATGAAGCAAAATCCATGCTAGGTGACCAATTGACCTAAGGCGAACGTTTTGTATAGTATCCCTACTAGCTCAAGGTCGATCCAGTCCAACCCGTATAAAATCGGACATATGTCATTTATTATTTTGGGTCCGGTGTACCGTTACAGACCACTCCAAATACAACGAGATACTGCAAAGTATGCTCTAAAACAGAGGCTTTTAATAAAGACTTAGAAAATTTTGCCGGTTTTTGCCAAATTTTTTAATAATTCTGAAAAAAACAAAAAATCGCTACTACTTACTATGCCCATAAGATCTCATTAAAACGTTTTCACTACAATTTCGTGGAGAAATACAATACAGAGCGTGCGCATTGGATGATTCCGCCATCAATGGTGCAATCTATCATCCAGCCAACAGCAATATTGTTATTATCGTTCACCCCTACTACACTGGTTTTACCTTATCTTTGAGTTTTTGTGTTCTTTTTATTTGTGTGTTTATATTTAGTCAACAGTCTTTTTCAAGACTAATTAATCGAGTTCTTTTATATTTTTAAAGAATGGACTTCAATAATATCGCCAGTGTTACACGATATTTTGATAGAGACAATGGCCTGCTAGTAGCACACCTATGTGCCCTCCGTTTGATTCAATGCAATCCACGTTGTAAAAATAGAAGATGTCGGATCCAGATGTTAATAGTGATGGATCCAAACCGCCCATTTGGTCAACTTTACCGCTTCCCGAGGTGCCATACTACCACAAGCTTATTCCAAAATACTTTTTTTTAAAAAATGACAACGTTCTTTGATTACACTGTTCCAAGTGATGTGGTGTTGGTGTATAAAATTACCCGTAGGTGTTTACATTGGATTTAATAGGGGTAACAAAGAAAAGTGTGATCCAGCATAATCGTTACTTTCGGGACATTTGCAGTTGGAGGTTGTTACAACGTCCAGACTTGTTTCAGTTGGGAGGGCCAGGCCGTATGGTACAAAACGATGAAAGCTTAATTACGAAACGGAAGTACAACAGAAGCTGTGTTGTGGAGCAGCGTTGGATATTAGGCATATATGATACCGCAACTAAGTCTGGTTATATCGTTCATGTACCAAATCATACAGCGACCGCCTTATTACCCATCATCCAAGCTCATGTCTTGCCAGGTTCGACAATTTAGACTGATGAGTGGCGGGCTTACGAACGTCTAAATAGAATGGGTTACAACCATGAAACCGTCAATCATCACAGAAACTTTGTAGATCCCCAAACAGGAGTGTGTACAAATCAAATTGAAGGTTATTGGAGCAGATTGAAAGGATTTTGTCGTAGATTATATGTGTTAAGTTGCCCTATGTTGAAAAACTACATAGATGAGTTCATGTAGAGGCAACACTTTGGCAATGGTTCGGCTAGAGATACTTTCAATAGTTTTATAAGCCTTGTCCAGGAACGCTACCCAGTGTAACAATACATTAACCTAATTTTAACAATAGTGCTTTCGACAAATGTATTGTTGCAGCATCGACAACTATAACTTAATATCAGTTTAATAATGTGTATCTGCATTTCTACTTGTGAAGTGTTGTCGACAAGTTTATAGTCTACAGCACCCGGTTTAACTATAGCAGAACCCTACATAAAAATCTGCAGCAATGTTTCTCGTGCAGTGTTTTTAGCCAGCGTGTAATTCAACTAAAACGTCAAGTAAATTATTTTATCACCACTGTTAAGTATTGATGTTTGTAAATACTGTAAAAGAAAATGCTTGTAAATATAAACACCTAAATTACTCAACCACAAGTCCTAAATGTATATAGAATTTATATTGCACTTAAAACTTAGTATTGTACTTAATATTTTACAATTAAATATATTGCACTTAATATTTCATACTGTAGTCAAAATATATTTCACTTATTTTGTTATATCTTAAATAATCATGTCAGCAAATAAATGCTGTTTCTATAGTTATTTATATACAGTGATTAAAATTTCTTAAGCATCCTCCAAAAATTTAAGTATCAGTGTGGTCATGATTGTGTAAATAATATTAACCTAACAAGGTGTTGTAAGCCGATGAGGATCTGCGTGGGTGCACTTAAATATACTTTTTAGTAGTAAATTTGCTTTCAACTGCAACCTAACCTGGTGATCTAAGTCGATGAGAATCTGCAAGTGGGCACTCTAATCCCTCTTATTTTTAATAGTAAGCTGCTACTGACAGTAACTTAACCTAGGGATCTAAGCTGATGAGGATCTGTAGCGGGTGCTGTTTAATAGACATTAATTTAAATAAAAAACTTGCTACTAACAACTAACCTAACTTGGGGATCTAAGTCGGCGTGGATCTGTAGCGGGTGCACCTAAAAGATATTACTTTAAATGAAAAACCTGCTACTAACAACTAACCTAACCTGTGGTTCTAAGTCGATGTGAATCTGTTGCGGGTACTCTTAAATAGCCATTACTTTAAATAAAATTCCTGCTACTAACTCTGGATCTAAGCTGATCAGGTGCTCTTTAATAGACATTATTTTAAATAAAAAACCTGCTACTAACAACTAACCTAACCTAGAGTCTAAGCCGATAAAATCTGTAGAGGGTGCTCTTTAATAAACATATTTTTAAATAGTAAAGCTGTTATTAACAGTAACCGAACCTGGTGAAGCCGCCGAAAATCCAAATAAAGAAACTGTTATTGTAAGTGCACAGTATGCTTATCTCTAGAGTATATTTTTCCTTTTCAAAAAACCCTCAATATTTGTCTTTCTTTGCACTAAACTTAAATATCCGGGAAATCATTAGCTGTGGTTATTTCTTTCAAGACTGAACAATTTAAATCATTGTGTGAGGTTATGTAGTACTGTCAAATTTGTTACCATTAAAAGTGTTGGTTCCTAATTATTCCACATTGGTGCTCCTGCTGAATAGATTTAGACATAGTTTTGCATAGGCACCTATTAGTACCAACCATGTTTGGTTTTACAACTATATTGATATTTAGGCATGTATAAAATTGCATTTTTCTGCTAAAATCGTTGAAAACCCGAAAAAATTTGTTTTGATTGCTAATTTATACACAACAACTCTCTATTTAAGAAATGTAGAAGTTTCTACTTGGGATCTGTATCGGTACACTGTGTTATACTTAGCGTCTAAATTCTAAGGTATACTTTTAAAGTCCCGGCGGGTACTGTATAAAATCCACTACGACAGTTGGTAACAATAATAAGTATAAGCATAATGTTGCGCAATAAGGTATTACGTCATATAAATGTTTTAAATTACTATATCACATGCAAAAAATGTTTATTTTGATTATAATAGAAGGCAAAAGGTACTCACGTAAACTATGGAACTCTTTACACCATTGCAGCTACTCTCGCGTCAGTTGAGCATTGTGGGCGTGGGTCGTCCCTTGCCCCCTCGTTGAAGTCAGATTTATATTAAATTTGTCTTCTCTCTTCTGTAGCGGTACGGTAAAGGGATACAGGTAAAAGGTACGATAACAGGTGCAAGGCAGGAAACCTACATATCTGAAAGAGAAGACAAGATAAACGGCACAGAGATAACCACTCGATTCGACGTTCAGTTGACTACTCCGACGTGACGGAAATCACTACTTTTTCCACTCTATCTAAAGTAACGGAAATGCACGCACAAGTCTTTTAAATTATTGGCGCGAATTCACTTACAAATTTAAACTAATATTAGAAATGTTTACAGGCCGATTTTCGGCATGTAACAATCGCGACAAAGCTATAAAAGAAAAAAATCTTAAAAAAGGAAAATGACTGTTAGCACGGTAAAAGATTAAATCTAGATCCTAACTAACCTACATAAACCCTAACCTAAATTCTACAAAATGCTTATTTTAGGCGCCACCTAATTTTTTCCGACCGATAACACGTCTTCCGGATTACCAGGAAACGGAATGTGTAGCCCCATTGTCTTTGACTACATTTATAAGTGCACACACGAGTCTTTAATGTGGCGAGTTATAATCGACAGCACAAATTTGTCGGGGAGCATGAAACACTACTAAAACTAGAACAAATGCGACAAGTCGCCTAAGCTATATACTAAAACTAAAGCTAACATTACAATTTTTAAATGCAGACGCTCATGAGCGTTGCATCTAGACTGTTTCTTTTTTGGCAAGAAAATGCCCAAATTTCAAAATGTTTAAAAAGCAAGTTACTCTGCACTTAAGCAAATTTTTAGGTACTGGTACTCTAGTTTAATAAACAATACACATTAAAACTTGTTTATGACATGGTTGTGAATCAACAAATTTACCAACAGTACCATCTTACTAATTCCTTACATTACTAACCTAACAAATTACATGGCTACCATCAGGTTAGCTTTTTCACTCAATATTCAAAAATAATTCCTACGTCTGATCGTAAATACCAAACAAACGTTAGGAAAATAAAAAAAGATAAGGCAAAATCTCAAGTTATTATCAAAGATAATAGGTAAAATAACGATATTAAGATAAAGCTATTATCAAAGGTAATAGGTAAGATAAAGATATTAAGATAAAGCTATTATCAAAGGTACTAGGTAAGATAAAGATATTAAGATAAAGTTATTATCAAAGATAATAAATAAGATAAAGATATTAACTCAAGTTATTATCAAAGATAATAGGTAAAATAACAATATTAAGATAAAGTTATTATCAAAAATAATAGGTAAGATAAAGATATTAAGCTAAAGTTATTATCAGAGATAATAGGTAAGATAACAATATTAAACTAAAATTATTATTTAAGATAATAGGTAAAATAACAATATTAAGATAAAACTAGATAACGATAGAGTGGCTCCTTGGAGCCGTTACACAGGGAAAAAAATTTGTACCCCCTAAAAAGAGCCACCTGTGAAGCAGGCCCGTTTGTAAAAAACGGTACGAGAGACCGGAAAAGACATTTGGGTGCATTGCCGCGCCCGGCGTTAATTGATATCGGTGATATCCACACGGTATCCACGCATATATGTCAATACATATATATTTTCAGGCACTCACACATACACACACTCAAACATACATACACTGTCAGCGGCCATGTGCGCCAACAGCGGCACCGCATGATCTCACGAAAGATTCGCAGAGACGTGGTCCGGGTGTCTGTGAAAACCCTTCGCGCAACCACACGGTGACTAACGGAAATGAAAAGGCAGTAGAAATAGGAAAGGTAGAAAGAGGGAGGTAGGTATTTTGAAATGTATAAGCGACACTTCCAGGTAAAAGAAAATAGAGGAAGGGCTCGCATTGAGCTAAAGAGACAGAAAAGGTGGATAGCAAAGCACTACTCAACCAGCCAATGTGGTCAGTAGCCCGGAGTGAGGGAAAATCACTCTTATGTGGTAGACGGGTGTTCCGGGACAAGAACAGGTCTACCGAATGAAAGATAAGGCAGAAACGGAGACAGCAGGATAATAAAAAGTAGAGTTTTTGGACAAGCGTCCGAGAGAAGGTAGAGAGTTGTCCCTGTTAAACACAGGCCGGTCTAAAGGCCCACCTGCTATATTAATCAGACGAGTTAACGTACATCATAAGTTAAAAAATTACTAGACCCTGAATGAGAACTAGAACAATCATTTTCCTAACGAGCGCATCCACTACGATAAGAAAATCAGACAAAAGTTGAAACAACTTAAAAGTATCCCTGCAGATACATTCACACAAAAAAAAGCTGTTTCAAGGTAATTTTTTAAACAGTAACGCCCTAAACACACAAAAATGCCTAATTATAAACAGTTAAATACAGACACACTGTCCCAATATGCTAAAACAACCGAGAATTCGATAAGATATCAATAAAAAGCGATAGCACCTCACCACGAAGTTCAATAAAAAACAACGAAAAAAAATGTTTATATGTTATGCTGACTTAGTAGAAGGAGAAACAAGTAATGATATAGGATAATGTGGGCGACTGTAGTAATTCAGAAGAAAAACGCATGGAACAGAAAGGCATTAGTTTTTGGCAACTACGAATATGGACTATTTCTTACAATTGCATAGGCCGCGTCTCCTATGAGAGCCCAAAGAAAAAAGCATCTACTCAAAACATAAGCTAAAACCAATCATAAAAGTTCAATGAGTTATTGCAACCAAAGTTACGACAATCACCACAAAATTAAACGATGTAAGATAAATACTGAAAACAAAATAATCTGTTGTAGGAAAGGTGCGAGTATTAATTAAATGAAGCGACAGAGTTATACTGGGGGACCTAGACAATAAACCGATATATGACTAACGATAAATTCAAGGAAAAGTCAACAAGAAGCAAAAAGATAGCTAGTTTAAGGTAAATAAGTTAAACGTGTAAAAGGTAGGTGCTGTATAAGGAATGGAATGAGTAATTGAAGTTAACTAATTCATAGTAAGGACAAAAACATTAGGTAAATCGTTAAGGAAATGGAACGTAAAAAATTTTAGATGTACGTAAGGTTAAACGATTTTAAAGATAATTTTATGCCATCTAGTGTGGTTTAAATCGATATATGAAGAGATAACAATAATGTGTAACAAATACGATTTTCTGCTATTTAAATGTACGCTTTTGTTCAATACATCTATTCAATAAATATTAAATTTCTATAGAAACCATATATTACGAATTCATACATAGTGCCCCATCTACATTTGAATAGTCAAAGTAAACTTTAAGTACTCTTCTATTTGTTTGTATCTTGATACAATTTTCCCTTTTCCGGCGCATGCTTGAATAATTAACATTGCCTCGTGGTCAAGCTCCATTTTGATATCAGCAAGTAATCCGAATACAAGTGTTATCGAGGGCCTGCAAGTTTTTTTGTTAAATACATGCCGCCCCAGAGGAAAGTAAGGTGGTGTCAACGGATACCACGGGTTTATTTTTAGCTGTAGCATCGACCTAAGATAGTTGTAAATACATTTCTACGCGCAAGTTTTAGTGTTCTAAACTTTATTATTGTAGTGTTTAGAGAGGCAGATATAACGAAATCAAGTTACTATAGAGTTTTAAAAGGTAAATGATATACTAAGATAATTGCGTTAGCTGTATTTGAAAGCAAAATTTTCTTTAAAAAGGGATTCGTATGTTATAGTTAAGTATTTAAATTATTAAGAAAACATTTTAAAATAATAATAAGGTAAGATAGTATATAAGTTATCTAAACGACGAGTTTTGAAAAGTTAACCCAAAAAACAAGTTAAGATAGACTAAGAAAAATTTCAGAATTAAAACGATTATTTTAACTAAACTTAATGTCATTTTAAGATATTTTTTTTTCATAATGAATGGAAAATAAAGCTATTTATTTATAATTAGAATACTTACAGACAAAATTATGTAATCCAAACACATGTTTAAGTAAAGTTATGTTATGTAGTAGACACTTTTGAAAGATATATGGTCCAGCTTCATGCTAAGTTAAATTAGGTCACTATTTAAAAGAACTTAAAATACAAACACACTATTTTTATAGGGTAAGATATAAATGAAATAAATTAGCAATATATTTAAAAAAAACTATAACCAGTAATCAATATGGCTGTCCATGTCAAAATTGACATAGTAACTGTTTCCATGTCATTTCACTTAAAATGGTTGTCATGGCAACATGCAGTGTTACCACTTTATATTTTCTATTTAACAGTTAATAAAAATTCAAATAATTATTTATTTTTTGAGTGAAAAATCTACAGATATATTTAAAACTAATACGTTATAAGGTTTACAAAAGAGGAAAACAAATTTTTCAACCAAAAAAACGTTGAATGCGCCACTGTTATACTTAGCGTCTAAATTCTAAGGTATACTTTAAAGTCCTGGCGGGTACTGTATAAGAGCCACTACCACAGTTGGTAACAATAATAAATACAAGCATAATGTTGCGCAATAAGGTATTATGTCATATAATCGTTTTAAATTATTATATCACATGCAAAAATGTTTATTTTGATTATAATAAAAGACAAAAAATACTCACGTAAACTGTGGAACTCTTTACACCATTGCAGCTACTTTCGTGTCAGTTGAGCATTGTGGGCGTGGGTCGTCCCTTGCCCCCTCGTCGAAGTAAGATTTATATTAAATTTGTCTTTTCTTTTCTGTAGCGGTACGGTAAAGGGATACAGGTAAAAGGTACGATAACAGGTACAAGGCAGGAAACCTACATATCTGAAAGAGAAGAAAAGATAAACGGCACAGAGATAACCACTCGGTTCGACGTTCAGTTGACTAGTCTTGACGTGACGGAAATCACCACTTTCTTTCCACTCTGCGTGTGCGCATTCTCTTGCGCAAACGCAACTATCTAAAGTAACGGAAATGCACGCACAAGTCTTTTAAATTATTGGCGCGAATTCACTTACAAATTTAAACTAGTATTAGAAATGTTTACAGGTCGATTTTCGGCATGTAACAACTGGAGACATTATTTTTCCAGATAACATTAAATTGCATAGCGATGTTATAGATTTGAAAAATTTTAGTGCATGAATGTCTGTAGAAAAACTTAAAAGTTTTTGTAAGTGAGAAGGGCGGAGAGATTCCATGCCACCAGTTGAGCTGGTTTTTAAAAAATTCACTGCTGAAAGTATATCTTTGTCAGAAGTAATTAAATTTGTATAAGTTATAAAATTTAAATTATAGATCGAAATGGCTTTGGATGTTTTAATTTTAAATTTTCAAATGTATCGTTGTCATATTCTGAAAATGTTTCACCGGAACATAAAATTTTGATAACATAGGAAAGGTCTCCATCTGATACTTTTGAAATAACTTTCTTGAAAATCCATACATCGCTAGGCAAAATCTTTTTGTTATGTAAATTGTTTTTATTAACTTCTATAATTGAAAATTTGTTCAAATTATCTAAAATTGTTTATGACATGGTATCAGATTTATTTTTTATCCTAAATTTGGAATAAGCCAGTATTTTATATGTTAATAAAAAAAAGTTTCTCCAAGTTGGTATTTTACTTCATTTATCTTCAATTTAAGATAATTTAGCAGCAACTTTCGGTCTAAGAGTTTTCGGAATACGTTTAATTATATTACCCTTCTTTTTTAGAGAACCAAAAGATTATTTAATTTCCATACATCCTTATTACTGTTCAGTGGATTGTCACTGGTATTGTTTGGTTCAGCATTCAAATCAAAATTGTTTTTTTTGGTATGTTTTCATTTTTATGAAGTTTTCCTTTCATGAATTTTGATATCTTTTCAGTTCTAAATATTCTCCTACATATCATACAGACATTAATTTTTGTAATTTTCAAATTTGTCAGTTTTGATAGTTCCAGAATGTCAATATTTCTTGTTTTCATTTATGTTCATTAAAAACTAAATTTCAATCTTATGCATATAAAACCATGAAATCCACAATTTTTCAAATCTTCCATACTTAAACATATAATGTAAACTTACTCTAAGATTAATTAACTCCTTTCAAACTAAAAGGCAGATTATCAAAAGCTCAAACGAGAAATGATATTTGAATTGCCTCTTTCTAAACCACAAATCATTCAAGCTTCTATAAAACTTAAGAGTATTTTTGCGTAAAATCTCATTTTAACTAACTTAAATTAATAAATGCTTTTCTGTTTACAAATGTATGTTTAATTAACGCATTTGCGTTACACGTTATTGTAACGTTACCTAGTTTATAAAATAACAATGTGTAAATTATTTTTTATTTATAGTGTCTATTGTGATTTAACAATTTGTCCAAAGAAAATAATCCCTACTGTGATATTAACATACTTAGAAAAAAATGACAGAAAACGGCACCCTAATGTGCATTTAGACATATGAATGATTTTGATTTATGCATTTTTGTGCACCTAGTTGTTGAAAATATAATGACGAAAGCAAAGTTATTGTCCATTATTGAATTAAATAGCAAGATAGATATGAAGATATTCGCAGATGCTTCAAAAATTTTATTGGCAAAATTTAATTTCAAATTAAAAAATTTGCGGTTATCACAACAGATGGCGTTCGATCTATGTTTGGAAAAAATAGTTGTGCAAAAAATGGTGATAAAAGTCCAAATTCTACTAGCCATCACCGTATCACAACTAACAAGTTTTGTACTCCATAATTCTGGAGATGATATAATAAGGATTGCTTTTAAAATGTGTAACGCTGGTGAGTTATTTTAAGCAACCATTATCCAGCAAGGAAGCACCCTGAAAAATGTAAATAAGTTTTGGTAGTTTACATTCATAACGGGACTATTCAGTGGAATATTAAATTAGGATCCAGAAATAAACAGAAAAGCACAAAATCTTAAATGCAAACGTTAATAACTATAGCTATTTTACCTTTTTCGTATTCAATTTAGAAAAATTACAGGATAGATCTCGATAAATCACCGGGCATAGTAAGGTTTATTTGCACACATTCACACGAGTTCATAAACAAATTATTTAATCATGGAATTGGAGCGGCGCACACCACAACTTCGGTAATTATAAAACCAGTCATAAAAATTAATGCGTTGCATGGAAACCGTGCGAGGAGTAATAAATTACACGGACCGAACGATATTGACGTCGATAATCTCACAGTTTTAGACGTACAGTCCGCGAGAACAAGTGCATAAGGTAATAATCTTGAAAAGTTGAATCGTATAAAACTGACGGATAATAAGATGGTGAGAACCATCTTCAGTTATTCGAGACCAGGCAGCAGAGCAGAATTTCGAAGTCGATTGATACGCAACCTTCTCCGTGCGAATAAGTTGTAAATCGGGTAGTTAAAGTTACAGCGCGAAGATACAAATACCGGTAATCGTAAAAGTGACCTGTGTTGGGTGTGTTTAATCAGCAACCCAATGTAGTACCTCCGGGTGGAGCATTGGGGACGTGGCCGCAAATATAGCGGCCCTTATTCTAATTATAATGTGTTTAATCAGCCAGTTGTTGTATGAGAGCATCTTTAGGGTCAAGTTGCCCGCAGGATGCTCAATCGTTGGGTTTGCGGATGACACGCTTTTAATTGTAAGATCGAGATTGTTAATGGATATGCGCACAAAACCGAACGAGGCGCTTAATAAATTACACAAACGGTCGCAGGCGGTAAAATTAAAATTTAACACGGCGAAGTCAGAGGCGCTTTATTTCGGCACGAAACCAGGACAGAGACCTCCTAGGCTAGAGCTAGGAGGGGAGAAAACCCCGTTTAAAGATTGTATTACCTACCTCGGCGTCAAGATCGACGATAAATTAAATTGGAAAGCGCACGTACAATACGTTAAAAGTAAGGGCGGCGAAATATCAAATAAAATGATGACGGCGGCTAAAATAAAGTGGGGTCTCAGGGGCAAATCGCTGAGGACGGTTTATACCGGAGCAATTGAGCCGGCAATGCTGTACGCAGCTTCTGTATGGGCAGAAGGTTGTAAAATCAGGGAGATGCGGCAATTGACGAGCGTATAACGCATAACCGCGGTAAAAGCGGCGAGGACGTACAGGACCACCTCCACGGAGGCGGTCCTGGTGATCAGTAGGACTTTCCCTAACGAATATGTCGTTAGGGAGATTAGAGATAGGAAACTTATAGATATAGGGAAAGGGCGCGAAATTATCTAAGATATTAATCTTGGTAATAGCGACGTTGCAAGAAAGATCGTGGTATCAGAGTTGGGGCACCCGGCCGATATTAGAGGAATCGAGTTTGTCCAAGATGATCGGGACGCGACGGGTATCAGAATTTACACGGACGGTTCAGGTATGGACGATGGGCAAGCAGGCGCGGCGTTTGTCGTGTTTAAGCAGGAAAGGGAGGTGTTCCAGTTTCAAAATAAACTCGCGAACTGGAGCACTGTCTTCCAGTGCGAATTGGTAGCCATACGAGAGGCTATCGATTACGTAATAAATCACACGGGCAGAGACGATTATTATATAATCAGCGACAGTAAATCAGCGCTGACGGCATTAACTAACATGAACACCTCGACAGACCTCCAGGCGGACGTCTGGAAAATAGCGCATACAGCGCTCGAGTTTCGACGTTTAAAGTTCTGTTGGGTTAGGTCGCACGATGGTAACCTAGGAAATGTTAGGACTGACGAATTAGCTAAAGAGGCCGCGACGGGCGACTTTGGGATATCACATTTGTCGATATCGAGGTCTTTTACTAAAAGAAAGCTGCGCGAAAAATCAATTCGACAATGGGAAGAGAGGTGAAACAACGCTGCCACGGGCAGGTTGACCCACAAATTCATACCGAGCATAGAAGCTAGAGGTAGGATCGAAGTTAAGCTCGATTACAAAATGGTGCAGTTGATAACAGGGCACGGCGCCCTGAAGGCGTATTTACAAATGTTCGGTTTAACCAACAACGACCGCTGCGAATGCGGTGAGGGCACGGAAAGCGCAAAGCACGTGCTCTTCGACTGCCCGCTTGAGGCGGGAAATTGAGGGTTGGCTGATAGCAAACTAGCTATCCTAGGTCTGGCATGGCCAAAGAGCCTAGAGGAAGTCGGTGAAGGCGTTCTGGACAGCCTTAAAAGAATTCGCGGGAAGGGTCGCCAGATTAGACAGTGACAACTGCGTGTAAATTTGGTGGGGTTGGTGGGAGGATTGAAAAATTTTAGATTGACTTGGCGTGAGTAAGGGTACGAGCATTGAAATAAGCAAAACCTGATTTAAAATAAAAAAAAAAAAAATTAAAAAAAATTAAAAAATTAACTTGATAATTATACCCAAATGTCCAATATGCACGAGAAACCTCCACACCACTAATACAATCACTGTCTAACTTCATAATTATGCGCGGAAAATCGGGAAATCGGGAATAAATAATAACAAATAAACAATAACAAATAAATCAGAAACCCTAATTAAATTAAATCAATAAAATAAACAAAGAATAAAATAGAGTGAAACCGCGCATTCCCCCCGCCCCCCAAGGACTTTAAAGTGAAGTGATAGTGATAGTGATTGTGATCCCCAGAACATTTAGTGCATACCACCAGGACTTTAACAGTGCATATCCAACTCCCCATAAAGGCAGAAAACCAATTAGATAGTAGAGACGACCAGATTTATCGGATGCTGGAGAAATTTATATTGAAGTAAGAATAAAATTGTGGTGGCTTGTACTCGCACAGCATTGATTTGTGATTTTAATACAGATTTTGAAATAATCTAACAAGCGCGTTTTTGTGTAATGGCGCTAGTCGATATAATGCTCATGCGAGTGCACCTGATAATGTATTTGCCTTTGCTGATTAATGCACTGTTACATGCTTTTGCTTATTCAGAAATTTATTTATATATTTATTATATGTTTATTTATATATTTATATTATATTTATATTTATTTTTACACTAATATTTTTTTGCCTGCATTGTATTGTTTTGTGGCTTGATTCGTTTGACGTTCTGTCGCCAATTTTTGGCCGCAGTATATATATATATATATATATATATATATATATATATATATATATTATTTGTCAGTTAGGAAATGATAGGGAACGTTAGGGACAAATTTAGGATAAAATAATTAGATCAGGGAGGACGAATTAGTAAATTTATAGAGCAGGCAAAATAGCTGGATTCACTATTAATACTTTTGGCAATTGCCTTAGAAATTTGAATCCATTTTAAATTAGCTAGCTAGATTTGGATAGTTTTAAGTCGACCCTTCAGGTCGTACTGGTAAGCAGACCTGGCGACTGCTATCCGGTATTACGGATCACTCCCCCTCTCATTTTTGCTTGTGTCTTGTTGATCGGGCACACTCCAAAGTCAACGCTAGGGATACCATTATTTAAACCCTCTTTTTAGTTTTTGTTTCAGTTTGTTAGATTTTTATTTAGATTCTTATTTAGGGTGGATTAATTATGAAGTTAGAATTAATAAGAAGCACGTTCATTTTCGCGTTTAAACCCAATGTAGTACCTCCGGGTGGAGCATTGGGGACGTGGCCGCAAGTATAGCGGCCTTAATTCAAATTATAATGTGTTTAATCAGCCTTGAGTAATAACTAATCTATCCGCAACCATTTCTCCACCATGAAGGTTGACAGAGCCTTGTTGAGGACAAACAAAAATTGTAAATTTCTTAAATCTCTGTTTTCTATTTTATAAACGTTACATAGTGTTTTTATCACATAAGAAAAAATTAGCTACACGCATATTTGACTAATTAGTCGTAGGACTTTGTATTTTTCTGTATTCTTATTTACTGTGATAATCATGTTTGTTAATATAGGTTAGGATTACAAAAACTAAAGTACTTTTTTATTTGTGTTCATAGTAGATTTGTTGAAGGAGTTGAAAATAGTGTAAGCAAGGCTCTCTAAACATCTAACTGCAGATAATACCGCTAAGCCGTCTCTCAAAGCACCAATTTTCCGCGCAGGCACTATTTGAGGGTATTCAGGTGGGTTGACGCCCAAAGCCTTTATTAGACAAAGCGAGTTTAAGGGCCTTTTAAGATGGGTGTAAATAGTAATAACGTTGAAATTTGTATACCACTAAAAGTCAATTGCTTTTATAGAACCCATCGCGCACCACTATGAGCTAGCCGGTTCACTGTTTAGCTGTTACGTCACAGGTAGCATAGAATTAATTCAGGTACTTAAAGTCAATTCCACACTTAACAAAAAGTTTAATCGATCCGAATCAGAAGTTTGAAAAGGCGTCACTTTCAGGCTCTACTTGAAGAAACAGACGCTGAACATGGATATCTTCTTATGCGTACAAAGATAAGGTGGCTGGGTCGTGGTACTTTTTTGAAACTTCCGGAAATAATAGTTGTTGAAGATATTATTACAAAAGCAGAGTTATTGATTGTTATTGAAATGAAAGGGCAAATTATACGCGAAGATATTCACAGATGACAAATACTTCTGCGTTTGATTAAATACCCTTGAAAAGCGTACTATTAAATGGCTTTTGAATTATAATGTAGATTGCGCACTTCAAAGATTTGGCTGCCCTCGATTTAAAATTCCACTCGTCTAACAACACCACTCGCAGGTACAGTGTCTACGTTATGTTTACCTATATTAACAGGTTTCTTCATGTAACATTAAGGAGGTGATGCAACGTTGTATAGTCGTTCCAAGCTGCCATATTATTCATTCATTTTTACCAAGATGTAGATTTAATCTTAAAATCCTAACAAGCATCAACATCAAAAAATGCAGTACACGGCGTTTTGATTGACATGTTTATGCAGCTACTCCCAATAGTAACGCTTATCTCGTGTAATATCAGAAACCTTCGTATAAAGATAATGTGCTGCTCAATTATTGTCCAGATCAGGCAAAGATGAAAGTAGTTTAAATAATGTAACTTTGCTTATTCTAAGGTTGCTCTGTTCAACACCATGAGAATTAAAAATGTTGTAAAGAGATGCTTATAAATCACCAACAAATAAAGGTACAGTAGTTTGAATTAAGCAATCAGTGCCCAATTCAACTAGCGATGCCTTTTTTTTAATTTGGAGTTTAACATAAATTGATGAAAATAGGAAAATGCAATAAGTAATTTCTAATTTTTCAATATGGAGGGAGTGCGTCATATATTATAGAATATCTTTTTTATTGCTTAAACCAAAAGTAGTTTTAAGTAACTCCCAGACGGGTCAATATTTATTATTATTTGCAGAGGCGATTTTAATATTTTGAGATACGTCCCTTTATGACGTCATAAATCGTTTTTCAAAAACGAAACGTTCAATATTTTTAGATGTTTGGTTTGTGCGTGAAATGGAAATTACAAAAATATATTCACTTAAAGTCTAAAGTTAATAATTTGAAATATGCGGTCCTTTCAAAATAAGTACTTTACTGTAAATAATAATTATTAGAGTAAGTTAAACTTCGAGTAAAACTTTTTCATATTGTTTATGTAGACTAGCTTTTACAGCATTAATGTTGCAAAAGTATAAATAAAGAAAATCCTCATATCAATAAAATAAGTATAAACAATTTACAAAAAAAAATCTTTCTGTTGCAAAAATTATTAATAAACAAATTCATAATAATAAAACAATTATTCAAACGGAAATATGATCGTATCCTATGATAAGCTTAATATTTAAAAATATAAAAGAAGTATTCAAATAAAAATAAAAAATTGATTATTGGCTTTTTATACTATTTTCAGCAAACATTTAGAATTATTATAGGAACAAACGATATTCTCAGATTTTCTAGAAAGCCAAATAAAGCAAGATGGGAAAAGTGCAAAAGCTTAGCATAAGGCCGTGCTGCATTTAACAAGAAAAAGCAGCAACTACATTCGAAGACAACAAAGATAGAAACAAGGAAAAGGTTGCTGAAAACATGTGTGGACCACGGCACTGTACGAATGTGAATCGTGGAAATCGGAGAAACGGACAGGAAGAAGATAGAAGTCTTGAAATGTGGTACTACAGACGTATATGAAGATATCATGAATAGACAAAGTCAAGAACAAGGAAGTACTAAAAATGGTAGGGGAAGAAAAATATGTCAAAAGCAGTAAAAAATAGGAGAGATATGCTGGTAGGACCCGTATTGGGGTATGAAGGAAAAATACCGGAAAAGGAAAAAAGCAAGGTAGAGGTAGACCTATATTACAGCATTTCACACAGATAGTGAAAAATGTAGCTTGTAGGAATTTCAGGAAAATGTGTAAGTTAGCTCAGAATACGAAATAACGGAGGTACACGTTTAACCAGTTTTAGAACTAAAACCTAAATAAAGCAGTTTTTTAATAGGATGCATGACATACTTACGTGAAAGATGCAAAGAAACATAGGGAAATATCAAATGGTTTACACTCTTGTTAGACAATGGTTTAGCAATCAAGTAAAAAACTGTAGAACGTATCCAGAAGCAGATATAGATATTTACCACAACATAGTAATCATGTAAGCCGAGCACCAATTTAAAAATTTAAAAGAAAGGAACGAAAAAGGCATTTTGACTTTAAGAAACTAAAAGATGAATTTACCCGCAAAATATTTGAGAAAAAGTTATACGAATTGTTGAAAGACAACGTAAAATTTCTGATACTAACGAAGTAAAAGCAGAATGGAATAACAATAAATCCAGCTTGGACATAGCAGCCAGAGATTTTCTGGAGTATATACAAAAGGGAAATAAAAAACCATGGTGACAAAGGATACTCTACATTTAATAGAAGTAATGCGAAATACAAAACAGACCAGACTAAGCAGGAAAGCAGAAACACGAAACCATAAAATGAGAAATTATTCGTAAATGCAGGAAAACTAAAAAATGAATTGAGGAAAGTGTATGAGATTCAAACTAAGATGAAAATTAGAAAGACTGACGAAGCATACAAATAAATTAGAATGAATTTTGGGGATATAAAGTCGTATAGCAGAAGTATAACGAGCACCGTATGCGACATCATTATATACAATGTAGAGAAAGTGGATGAATGGTAAGAATATATGGGGAATTTATATGCAACACAGGGATTAGAAACACTAGAACAGAAAACAAACATAAAGAAGGATGACTTGGAATGTGTTATATCTAGAGACGAGTTTGAACTAGCATTAAAGGGCCTGAACAATAATAAAGCAATAAAATGCAAGCAGAAACTCTAAAAAGCGATAGATAAGCATTACTAAAACGACTATTCCAACTTGTTAGCTATATTTATGAGATGAGACAGGTCAAATACCCAAAGATTTCTAAGAATAAATTTAACAACGTACGTGTCACGGAATGCCAAAGAATAAAAAGTTCATACACTTGATTTCCTATATCGTAAATAAATAGCTCCATCATCATTAGGTCTTCAGTTCTGGAACTGGTTAGACGCGTATCCTCATTGTTTCCTATTCTGTGCTAACCTACACATTTCCTTGAAATTTACACAGTCTGCATCTTTCACTATCAGTTTGCAATAGTCTGATCTAGGTATACCTTTACCTCCATTTCCTATCCCTGCTGGTAATATATCCCGCACTAGTCGTCAAAGATCCCTTAGAACGTATCCCGCCCTTCTATTTGTCCTAGTTTTTCAACAGATATCTTTATTTCCCTAGTATCTCAACAACCTCTTTGTTATTAACTTTGTCTGTCCATGCTATCATCCTCATACATATGAAGCACAACTTTCAAAAAGGCTTCTACCGTTTTTCTGTCAGCTTCTCCTACTGCGCCTATTTCATAGACATACTGTGCTGTGCTTTACACATACGCTTTCAACAAGCTTCTCCTTGTTTCTATGTTTGTTATCTTCGAACATAGCCGCTGCTCTTTCTTGATAAATGGAGTTCGGTTCTTCTTCTATTGTTTATATTTATATACCGTATTTCTCCGATATTCAGTAACATGAGAAGGGAGTTAAGCAGCTTACGGTTACCAAGATCCCCCAACACTTAAATATTTGCCGAATTAATAGTTTTTTAATATATCCTTTCGAACCATCAACATTAGTTGAAAATATTTCAAAACCAACACCTGTAGTTTATAATAATCATCAAATTTAAGTACAAAAATTTTTTCATCATTAGGTTTTCCGTCTTGAAACTGGTTGGACGCGTACCTTCACTTATTTCTATTTTTAGCTAGCCTACACCGTTCCCTGAAATTCCCACAGCCTAAATACAGTTCGGTTCCCCTTCTGTTGTTTCCTAATTATATTCCGTATTTCATCAAGATTCAGCGGTTTGTGAAGGGGGTGAAGCAGCCTGTGGCTGCCAAGGATCCCCCAACACTTAGACATTTACCGAATTAATAGTTTTTCAGTAAATCCTTTCGCTCAATTAACATTAGTTGAGGGTATTGCAAAACCAATACCTGTAGTTGCTTATAATAATCGTCAGGTTTAAGTACAGTTATTGTTTTTGTCGGTTCTCCATCTTCGAATTAGTTGGATGCGCACCTCCATTTATTTCTATTTTAAGCAAGCCTGCACATTTTCCTGAAATTCGTACAGCCTACATCTTTCACTATCTGTGTGCAATAGTCTAACGTAGATCTGCCTTCACCTCTCTTTTTTCCTGTCTCTTCTTCTAATATATTCCGCACTATTTCCTTATGCCTTAGTATGTAACTTATCATCCTATCTTTCCTATTTTTTACTGTTTTCCACATAGTTCTTTCTTCCCCTACCATTTCTAGTACCGCTTTATTCTTAACTTTGTCTGTGCATGATATCTTCATCATACGTCTGTAGCACCACATTTCAAAAGCTTCTAGCGTCCCGTGTTACCCTGCT
Source organism: Platerodrilus igneus (assembly GCA_036346225.1). Classification (NCBI taxonomy): domain Eukaryota; kingdom Metazoa; phylum Arthropoda; class Insecta; order Coleoptera; family Lycidae; genus Platerodrilus; species Platerodrilus igneus. Next base: position 376,827 of record JARFIW010001052.1, on the reverse strand, counting down.
TCGACTAAACGCAAATTGATCTTCCCCTAATACTTCTTCTGCTCGTTTTTCCATTCGTCTTTGTACAATTTTAGTTAATATTTTTGACATATGTGCTGTAACAATTCAAGTACGCTGTTTACTTGGGAGGAAACGTAATGGTTTTCCGTTGCATTCAACATCGCAGTAGTGTGTCTTAGAATACCATACCGACCCCTATGGTCCCTGCCACTCTAAGTACCAAAATAGCTTCTAGCTTCTTTCAGGGACCTGTCTTAGTCTGGTTCCTCACTAAAAACCACACTAATTTGGTTAAACTTATAGTTAGACTCTATAGCTCACTGAAACACGCAAGCCATTCTACCCGTTTAGTATTTTAGAACTTCTTCAAGGTGCAGGTCCGTTCAGAATGGAAATAAATACCTTGTAATGTAACTAAATTTTTAAGATACATCTTACGTTCTAATTTTGCTTTTAAAATCTCCCTCGTCAATTCATTACTCGTTCGAATAAATTCCGTTGCTACTGTTAAATCTACTTGCTTGGAAACGACCAGTTTATGCCATAATTAAATAGTTTATATCCTGTTTTAGGTAACGTTCAATTTGTTACACCTTCCGATAGCGTTTAATTGCTTCTTATGTGTTTCCCATCTAAACATTCGTCTACATAGTGTATTGAACTATCCTATAAAACCGTCTTTTCCAGTTTCGTAAACGCAATTCAATAAGCAAGGATTTGCAACTCGAATTCGTGTCATTTGAACCAATATTGAATTTGATTTTGTAGCTTGTGCGTCGAAATTTTTTCTACATTCTTTGTCACTGTATTTCAAAAGCAATGCACGTGACACTGTAGGACTATTGTTTGTTGCTGGGATTCGATATTATGGCTCTACAGGTGCGATTTACTATTTTTAAACATGCTTGTCAAAAGAACGCACACGTTTATTCGCTTTACTGACTAGTTTATTTTACAAAAAGTATTAGGTGAAATTTTAAAAACGTTCGACAAAAGCTCCCACACGTTAATTCTTTTCTACTAATTAGTCATTTTACAAAAAGTATTAGGTGCAATTTTAAAAACACGACAAAAGCTCTCACAGGTTTATTTACTACTGATTAATTTTATTTTGTGTGAAATACAAATTGCGCACTTTGTATCTAAATTTGTAAATTGTTTGTACAATATAATTGTTTGCTGTGAAATAATAACACTTAATTTATTTTCTTTTTGCTTGTTTGTACAGAATTCTTCATTTATTTTTATGTGTTAATAGATAATCGTGGGCCATGTGTTTTTTTTTTGTTTATTTTTAGTATGTAGGCGAATCCTCCCACTCTCCACGTTTGGTAGTTAGCCTGGTATTTACTTTTTCGGCTACGTCTAAGTACGTAGCATACATAATTTAGCATAATTTAGTATTATCCTGTATTTTAATCAGAAGAGCAAGTTTTATTATTAAAAATTGTAGAATTTATGTCCTTGCACTTTTAATAAGAGTATGGTTTACAAATATCAAGTTTAGCGTATTAATTTTACATATTTCCAAACAAAATTTGTTGGGTTTATTTAACTAGCTAATAAAAACATAGCTCGTTTAAAGTCGCGTTGGTTCCGAATGAATTTTTTTTAATGGTCGCTTTTATTTGTGGCGTCTAATCGGGACACATCTGCGCGATTAGTTGAAGGAGTAAGACGATTTGGGACCGAAAATTTTGCGTGGAAAAGCCGAAAAGCTAAACCCTTTTCTTAAGTGATGGCTAGAAGATAGATACTCCATTCTCGGGTAACTATGTGCAACAATTTAGGGTTTAACTAACTTTATACCATATACTTCATTTACTAAGTTTCTTGCGTTAGACACATGGTTTGAGATTAGCAATGCTTATTAGGTCAACCTACCAAAAACAGTGACCGGCGTCCCCTGTTATGTTCCGTCCCTGTAACTAAATAATTTCTCTCATACTTAATTTAAAAATTTCATTTCTAGTACTGTTTCCACGTTTATTTTGCTTGTTTATTAGCATGTTCCACTCCCTTTCAACGTAAACGATTATTTGTCTAATATCCTTGTAATTTGAATATTTACCTACCGCGTGAGGGTATCCAATTAACAATAAATAATAAATGGGAAGGACCTCTAACACTATAGTACCCTCACGTTTCGGGACATTGCCTCGCAGCTGCTGCAGTCGGTGAGAAGGGGAGGTTCATTAAACAACAACACACTAAGACAAAATTCCAATTGTTTTATTAAATGGGCTACTAACTAACTTAACCTAATTACATATGCATACAAAATTATACAGTAATTAACATTATTTACAATAGGGCGCCACCATGGGAATTAAACGGCCCATGGACCGATCGCGGTAATAGCTCTCGTCGCACTTTGTTCGTGGCGATGAACCAAGATTGCAGGACAGAAAATACTTCACTTCACAGGGGCATATCTTTTAAAGTCTCCGGCTAGCACAAACACAACTTAACTAAACAATTCTAAAGTCCTTATTTTAGGAATATTAACAACAGTTCTGGGTGCAAACACCCCAATACTTATAATTAATTAACGCTACCGTAGTCTACTTAACATGCATACTGAAACGACCTTCCTTTAATCACGGGGTCATTAATAATAGGAAAAACACGACCTTCATACGGGTCAAATAGTACAGTAACGGAATTTGTGGCTTAGTTATTACAAGCCTCGGACAACGTCGAAACACAATAAAATAGGAAACCCTTCTAAAGATGCGGTCTTTAAACAATAACCTAACGGGATTAAATTACTTGAACGGAGCTTTAACCCGAAGTTGTATGTTATGGAAGCCGACAGATATTGTATTTAAACAAATAAATGACTTATGATGCATAACACAGCCTTGAGTTCATGGTAATACCATATATAATAATTACTTACTCAGAGAAATAAACTAACTTTGAACATAACGGCACGCACTTGAATTCAGAGAAATAAAACACTTACTCAATCTTGCAAGTCCGCGAGCTTTAGACTCTAATGCGTCTGGGAATAAACAACCCCGATTACCACCGGCTGGCATCCTTATATACATTTAAGTTAATTGAAAAATAACCCTTTTCTTGGCTCTCATACTCGACTTAGGATACGCCGGTCGTAAATCTTTAAGATTAGTAGTGGGGTAGGGCCGGTCCTAATTCAAAACGCGACAGACGTATTTTCCATGTGTAGAATACACCTGCACCGTTTTGAATTAGGATCGGCCCTATATAATTTCAATGTAAAATAGTCGTGAAAACATTTCAATGTAAAATAGTTGTGAAAACATGAATTCTTATATACTTTCAATGTAAAATGCTTGTGGGCACGTTTTGAATTAGGATCGGCTTTATATTACTTTCAATGAAAGATATTTCAAAACACACGTATGTTGAAAAATGTAAGTGCAGAGAAGAATGTGTGTAGCTGTTTTGAAGTCGGTTTTCTAGCGAGAAGTTACACGTGCACCGTTTTGAATTAGGATCGGCGTTATATGCTTTTAATGTAAAATGTGAAAACCTGAATTCTTTTCAAATGTAAAATACTTGTGGGCACGTTTTGAATTAGGATCGGCTTTATATTACTTTCAATGGAACATACTTCAAAACACACGTATGTTGAAAAATGTAAGTGCAGAGAAAATGTGTGTAGATGTTTTGAATTTGGTTTTCTAGCTAGAAGTTATAAAGTATGACAGTTGCAGAATATCGAATTTAAGTCAATTGTGTTTAATTAAAGTGGATTCTGATTTATGTTTAGAGGCTGCAAATACACATGGGCCGGTTTCAATTCAAAAATGTGTTCACTCTTGTGATAGGTTGAAAAGTGGGTTGGCAAAGTACGCAGATGGTGGTAATCTGCTATATAAGGAGATTGCTCCTAATATTAATTTAATTAGTCGAAGTTTACTGCATATATTTACATACAATATGTATATAATTGATATTCAGGGATTTAAATACAAGAAAAACGAGTTTGTGTGCAAAGAAATTGCGGTTTTGGACTTGTTGTTAGGTGATGTTTGGCATCAAATTTTTAAACTGCCAATGCAGTTTAGTTGTTTGAGTCAAGATCATATAAAACATAACGACTGGGTGACAAGGAATATTCATGGTCTTTCTTGGGATGAATCTTCAACGGCTGTCATCATATATTGCGCTTTATTTGAAGCAAATTATCCGACCCGGTGAAGAAGTATTTGTGAAGGGTCTAGAAAAGAAGAAATTGATTGAAACATATATAATGCAAAACTTTGTAACTGATATGCTTGCACTAGGTTGTCCTAAGCTATCGGAGTTAAAAATCAACAATCGTTTAAAATATAACATCCATTGTTGTAGACACAGCAATAATAATCTGCAATGCACAAAACAAAATACCTTTTTATTAAAAGAATTGCTTGATAATAATAAAAAACAATAGAAAGATTTTGTATGTATTATTTATTTTAATATAATTTTACAATGTTAGCCTTACAAAATTCCTTTATAATAATAATAAAAAACAATAGAAAGATTTTATCTGTATTATTTATTTTAATATAATTTTACAATGTTAGCCTTATTAACTATTATTACAACAACTTCTAGCAAACATTATTTTTATCGATCCAGCTATTGTGTACGTTAGAGAAGCCTAACCATTTTACAAATACTTTATTTCCACTCTTTCTTAGGACTTTTTCTACCAGGTAAATTCCTGGATGTTTAACCTTTTGCAACTCCGTTTCATAAAATGCACCTTTGATTTCTTTCGCGTCTTGATCTTCTAATATATATGTTGTAGGATTGGTTCACGTTTACCTTTTTAATCTTAAAATTTCATTTGAACAGTTTGGCGTGTAACCTTTCGTAAATGCTTCCCTGTGTTTACTAATCCTCACACTGTCTTTAATTGAATATTTTGGTATTTTGGTTGCAAGTTTGATGTGGGTAAATGATGATTTAAGAATAGTTTTTCATTTGATTTATCAACTTTTACAGGTTTGACTCCGATAGTATTGTGAACTGTATTGTTGTATTGTTTCACAATATCGCTTAAATTTTTATCCAATTGTAAGAACCGTTCAGGTTAAACAAGCGCCACATTTTTCCCTTTAAAGTTCTAATTACACGTTCCACAATGCATGCTTTCTTTGTAGAAAAACACTATAATGGTTTATGCCATATGTCTGCATTAAGGATTGAAAGTGTTTGTTATAATATTCTTTACCAAAATCAGACTGCAAATTTCTTGGCGGATTTTAAATTTATTTAAAATTGTTTTCATTGCAGCAGTAACATCAATACCCGTTTTACTTTTAAGTGGTACAGCCCATACGTATTTGGAGAAACAATCAATAACTACTAAAATGTATTTAAATCCTTTGTTTGTTTGCGAATATGGTAGCATTTCAATCAAATCGGTCTGAAGAAGGTCATTTAAACCTTTTACTATCACTTTGCGTCTCTTGAAATTTATTCTTGCTGGTTTATGAAGTTCATTTACTATATTCCTCTTTCACTTTTGATTGAGCAACTATCATAATACTTTTTTCTAATCAGGATTTATTAAATACAATTAATAAAATACTTCTATGTTTGAATGTCGTGGGCTCCACTTGCTTTGAAAGGAACTTTTAATATAAAATCAAGAAACATTGTGGTATTGTTTATGATAGCACCGCTGTCGCGAAAGCTGATTATATCCATACGTTTAAGCAAAAATCCTTGTAACTGCGCAATTACATAACTTTTTTCGTTTATAAGAATTTCAATGTCTTGCGGGTATCCTATAATATTCTCAATGACTGCTTCCTCATAAGGAAATTCATAATTATGTTTAATGTTGAAAATAAGGAATGTCTTGTCACCGTCGAGGAATGTATTAGAGTAAAACGTTGCTACTACCGTGTAATGTAGCATATGTAACTTATACTCAATCAAGGTTTCAAAACCTTCACTTTTGTTTTCATATTCCTGTTCACTTATATCTATTTTACGGTTATGTAAGTGCCTTCCAAATTTGTCAATTGTCTCACGCAATTCTTCAATGATCGAATTTATTTCGTTGCCGTGACCTGTGTGTCCAGCAGTCTGAGATGAAACTAAAAGTCGTAATCTATCAACAAGTTCATTGGGATCATTCCAATATAAATAATCTATAGCGTTATTTGAAACTTCCATTGTCATACCGTCTCCAAGACGCTTTCTATAGGGTAATGTTATAGGTCTACGGGGTGTTTGGGGAAGTATGTTTAATGTAGAAATTATATTTTTGTACTTATATGAAGTATTACCCTGAATTTGTTCTGTTTCAGAATAATATCTTCTATTAGCATTTGTTCTTTTCACAATATCAAGGTATGACTTTAGATCTTGATGACTGTACCCGATAGGATATTTTTTAAACAGTAGTTCGTATAATCCAGGAGTACCTTTATATTTCAAATCATTTATTAGAACATTTTCATCATCCAACGCGAAATTCGAATTGCCTATCATAAGACCATTTGAATCAGGGTTAAACCTAATACCATATTTATGATCAAATTCGTTCTTAATATCTTTAAACATATTGTAAATATATTCTCGAGGTAGCGGATGTAGCTGTTCGAGATAATGTGTCATACCAGGTGAATCGGCAAAGCTTTGAATATATTCCTGGGCTTCTTGTGCATTTCGATTAATTTCTGCTTCGTATTCATTCTCAACATCATCATCATCATCATCTACCTCTATGGCATCATTTTTTATATTTGGTATATGCTGAGCAATAACCGGCGAATCAATATAGTCAACGTTCCTTTCTAGCAATTTAGGTTTAATTTTTTTTACACTGCTATGAGGCAGTTCTTCTTCTTTAAATTTTTCTTTCTTTACCACACTTTCCCCATCCAGTTTATTAGCAATAGTTTCTAATCGTGATGTTATGGGTAAGATTGATTCCACTTGGACGACTTCATTATCTTTTAACTGGCGCAATTTGTTTTTTACAATGTTTCTTTTCTTAATTAAAATTCTTTAAGTTTTATCGCCTCCTTGTTCATTGCGTAAAAGTTTATTGTAATAAAAAATTCTTCGATACTAACGATACTTGCGTCTCTCAAGGTTTAAATATGTATGAAGTGATCAAAACCTATTCGGATACCTTCCTTGATCTGGTTCACTATCTTTGTCTACAACTAAGAAACCGTATTTGTCTTGCCAACAAGCAGCACATATTTCACGGAATTTATCATACTTCATGTCAGTATTGACGTGATCGTCATATATGTTTTTAAGTTTAAATCATCTTGTTTAAATAAAACTAAAAGATTAGTATTATCACGTAGTAAGTGCTTAGGTATACGATTATAACTTTGACAAAGGTAAAAACTGTCTACTTGTTTATGACGCCCCATACTAAAGTATTCCCTAATGATACCTTGTTTATCGCAAGCTACATCATCAAAAACAAATATAGAATTATTTCGAGCATCAGATGGTGATATAATATTATCAGAACTGGAAAATGTATAATATTTGATCTCTTTTATTGGTCGCAGTAGACTTTCAAGGTATTGATACTTTGGTTGATAAAGTGATTTAGAATAAACATATACGTTTTCAAACTTTGAACCATTAGGATGTTCTATCAGCCCAATCATAACGTTGGTTTTACCGCAATTTGATGGACCAACAACTAGACATCGAATAGATGAAGGTAGAAGAACGCTATGTTTTTTCTTTTTAGCTAAGGATTGCACGCCAATGTCATTATTGTTTATGGTTAAAGGTGTTGATTGTTTCACAACACGCATGTTTGCAAGTACTAAATTCGATTTGTAAAAAAGTGGAATTATATATATATATATATATATATATAAGAAACGGCGAGTATATAAAGAATCATTAATTCATAATATTTTATTTATTTACTGCACAGCTTGAGAGGATAGTTGTCCGCTAATGATTACATATAATAATTCTAAAACTACTGGGAACGGACTATTAAATACTGTAATTAACAATTTACCATTTGAAGCGCATATTCCGGGTTACAAATTTTGCGGTCCGGGTACAAAATTAATCAAACGGTTAGCTCGGGGAGACAAGGGAATAAACAAGTTAGACGAGGCTTGTAAGGAGCACGATATTGCATACACAAAGAAAAGGATCTATCTAAACGTCATCAAGCAGATTCGAAGTTAGCTCAGATAGCTACAGAAAGGCTAAATTCTGGTGACTCGTCTTTAGGTGAAAAGTAGCAGCATTTGGAGTAGCTACCGCAATGAAAGCTAAAGTAAAACTTGGTATGGGTGCCTGTGCATCACTGAGAACAAAAATATCAATAAAATAAGAAAACTGATAAAGAAACGTAAAATAAGAAGTACGCTAGGTATTAAAAGTATTATCAAACAAGCACGTACAGCTTTAAAAAGGCTAAAGGATCTAATATTATGGATGCAATCAACATAGCAATTAAGGCCGCCAATACAGCAAAACAAAAGAAGCATATTAAATCAGCTCGTATTATATCAATTCCTAAAACAGGAGGTTTTCTACCACTAATACCAATTTTGCAGGCCTAAGCGCCTCTTGGTACTCTTACTGGAGGTGCAGCTGCTGTTGCAAAAGCAGTTTCAGATACTAAAATAGCTAAGGAACAACTAGCGAAAAACAACGTCATAACAAGGCAATGGAGGACATTGCAGTCGGAAACGAATGTACATCAAACCTTATAAAAAGGTTTTGGTCTTTTTAGCCCTGCAAAACCTCAAAGGAACGCAACTTGATTTTACCTAATCGAGCACTAAGCAATGTAGAATTAATAGAGTTTGTTAAGCAATTAGAAGTACCATATTTCCGTGGAGTGTTCATGAGAAACAATCTTCCCAAGAAAGTTAATTTAAAGAATGTGGTATAATTAATTTAGATGGAATAGAAGGTTTAGGCACGCATTGGACCTCTTACAAAAAGTACGGTAGTAGCGCTATTTACTATGACAGCTACGGAAACCTGCGACCGCCAACAGAGTTGATAAGTTATTTGAATAGCGGGGGTAAATGTAAAATTCTTTATAACATTAACCAAGAACAATCGTACGGTACTGTGTTTTGCGGTCATTTATGCTTACAATTTCTAAGTAGTGCATAGAACTGCGTACGAAGTTGTCATGTCGTACACTTTTACTCTAACGGGAAACACTTCAGTTTTAACAAGCAATTTTAATCCACCTATAAACTTGGATAATGATTCGGAGTACGTATTAGGATTAACAAATTTTGAGTCTTATAACACAATTCCAAACATAGAAAAAGGAATAAATAATAAATTTTATTATGGATCTAACGGAGAATTCATAGAAATACCTGAAGGTGCTTATGAGATTAGAGAAATTAATAAATATCTTCAAAAAGCTTTAGGTGATAAAAGATGGCGTGGTCGTATGGAACAATCACGAAGCGCTAGAAAGACGTCAGTGTATATAGAAATTACAGCTGACAATAATACACTTAAATGTAGTATTAAATGTAGTCTAGATGTGGATTTTACCAAAAAGGATTCAATTGGTTCTCTACTTGGTTTTAATCCGCGAAAATTGCTAGCATATGTCACGCATCAAGCAGACTACGCGATCAACATTTGTAAAGTGAATGCAGTTTTAATCGATTGTAATATTGCAAGTGGATCATATTTAAATAGTAAACCAGCTCATGTAATACACGAATTTTTTCCTCTAATACCTGCAGGTTTTAAAATTGTCGAGTGTCCACCTACGATTATATATCTACCAATCAGGTCACGTATAATAAATGAAATAATAGTTAAAGTGTTAGATCAAGATGGAAATTTAGTTAATTTCAGAGGAGAACTGCTAACTGTAAGGTTGCATTTAAAAAAAATCTGCAATAGCCATGGGTATTAAGTATAATGCACGCAACATGTCAAGAATTGCTATAAATGCTGGCAATTTCAAAGCAATCGACACTCGATTGATTGTTTCAAGACCACTAACAACACAAAACCGACAGTTTCTACAATCGTTAGGACTGCATTTATTTAATTAAAAAAGTAGAATGAATAGTGAAATACTGAACGTGCGTGAAAAAGTTTACTTCGACAATGCAATTGTTAATATTGAAAAACATACTCATCAACCTTATGCTAACACATCTTTAAACAATAATGATGAAATTCGAATCCCTATACAACAACAAGATGTATACACCTTACCATCGAAGAGCATGCTGTACATAGAAGGCAAATTAATTAGAACAGATGGAACGCCGTCTCAGACAGCAAAGTTTGTAAATAATGGAATTTTGCTGCTTTTTGATGAAATTAGATATGAGATTGGTGGTATCATTGTAGATCGTGTTCGGAATCCTGGATTAACGTCTATAATGAAGGGATATGTTTCATATAATAGCAATCAAAGTAAACATTTAGAAAACGCTGGGTGGTTTTCTATGGATGATTCGCAAATAGTTGATGCCAATGGGAATTTTAATGTTGCAATAAACCTTTCAATGGTTCTCGGATTATGCGAAGATTTTAAAAAAATTATTTTAAACCTCCGCCATGACTTAGTTTTACTACGTTCTAGTTTTGATACTAATGCTATAATTAATCCTACACCCGATGAGGAAATAAAAGTTGTTTTAAACAAAGTTTTATGGAAAATGCCGCATGTAGTCGTTGATGATACTCAACGAATTAATTTAATAGAATGCGTTGCACAAAATCAGGATTTGCTTATTCCGTTTAGAGGGTGGGAGTTGCATGAATATCAACTTCTACAAGAAACGCAACGTCATACATGGAACATTAAAACAACAACACAATCAGAAAAACCAAGATTTGTGATTGTTGGTTTCAAACCAACCGAAAAAATAGATACATGAGCAACTACAGTCGTTTTGATCATTGCTATTTAACCAACATGAAACTATATTTAAATTCAGAAATTTTCCCGTACGATAACTTAAATTTGAAGTTTGAGAATAAACAGACTGCGTTGTTATATGAGATGTATGCTCAGTTTCAGCAATCATACTACGAAAAGGAAAATGAACCACTTTTTAATCCTGAAGGTTTACTAAGTATTGCACCATTAGTAGTCATAGATTGTTCTAGACAAAACGAAGCGTTAAAATCTGGTACTGTCGATATTAGATTAGAATTTGAAACTAGCAGAAACGTTTTGCCAAATACATCTTGTCATTGCCTTATACTTCATGATAAGATAGTCAAATACAATCCACTCTCAAACAGTATAAGAATATTATAATTACTTTATTATTATTATTACTGTACCTTTACAAATTATTAAAAAACAATAAATCATTTAGCAATCACAGTCTATTTATTAATATTTTTACATGTTTTTACAATATCTTTCACATGTTTGAATTATTAAGTGATTTAGTAAAGAACCATAAACATTGACAATTTTAAAATAAAAGTTTTGTTATACATTTCTCAAAATAAACTAACTGGATTTTTTTAAACAGAACGGTTATTACTACTATTTTTCTCTACAATACATTTATACTAAAATATAGTTCAAACTCAGGCAGATTGAAAGGTATCCTATTTTTAGATACATCCAAAAAACGGCGTACTTGTGTAGGTATAAACATAACACTGAAGTTTTATAACTAAAAAAATTATATGTTAATCGAGATAAAATAAATCGCATTCTTTATTTGAGCCAGTGGTTGAAGCTTTACAAGCCATTTCTGAGTGTATAGTTATACCCCCAAGGTTTAGTATCAGCGGTTGAGGTACTAAGAGTTCTTTTATCATCACTTGGATTAAGAACAATTTTGTTTTGTTTAATAGTAAAGACATCATGTTTGACTGATCTAATTAAACATTGTTGTTTCTGTACAGTCTGTTTATAAAACAAAGCATTCTTATGATCGTCAAAAGAAATTTGCTTAATACTTGCTAAGGAAGATCCCTTTGACTTTTTTATTATCCTATCCTGAACTCTGTAAGTGTACATTTTAGATCTAAGCCCTACAAACTCTAGCATGATATCACCATTGTTTTCATCTTTCATAATACCAGGAACTTTTTTATTTGATAATGGAATATGATATTTGTTATGAGGATCGTAATCGGAAGTATCAAATCTATGAATATCTTGTTTGATATAAGAGTAAATATCTTCAACGCTAAACTCGTATATCAAACTATCCGTATCTGTGTACAGCAGCTTTGCTTTGTTAGCAAATTGCGATTTTATATAACTATAGTGAAATTCATATAAATAGGTTTTGAAATATCTAGAATAGAGAAACCTACATAAATGGGTTTGTTTAAATAAACCTCTAATTTATTCATTTCTATTAAGACTAGATCTTTGTCTAACACAGTGCAACTATGAAAATTAGGCTTCGCTATGTAACTACGAGCTCCAAACCGTTCCTTCCCATTTGCTCACTAATTTCACATCTTTCCTTTTCCGTACGTTTTCCATCATTTTCCATAAACCGAATTTATCATATTTTTATAAAAGCATATATCGAAACTGTTTTTGACTGTTGTCTTAATTTCGTATTCAAATCAATGTATTCTTTTAACCAAGGGTTTGTTTAAACCGAAGAACCTTATGAATCTTTTCAGTTCTAAACCGTAGCTTAAATACATTTTTAAATTCTTGTAGTGAATAATATAGTTGAGTTTTGGATATAAAGTTGTAAGTAATTTCTTTAAGTTTGATTTATTAGAAGGTAACTGGTGGTATCATATGTTCAGGCGCCAAAGGTAAGTCACTGTGAATTTCATGTAAAGATACTGGGTAGTGTAAATCGCATTCAAAATATATTCTACATCAGAATCATCGGGAATATTAAGTATGTCTAAACGTACTATATCTGGACTGGTACCATCTAAAATTCAAATTCTCCATATGGAAGATATTCAGACATTGCAGCCCCATATAAATTATTAACATCAAAATACATTAAATATTTAGAATCGAAATTTGGATCATAATCTGCATTCATATATTTGTATTTGCTTTAGCATATCTATTCGAACATTGAGAAACACCGCCACGAATTCGCCGTTCTAAAAACATTATTTTTTCAATATCAGTAAGCAACTCGAGTTTAACGTTCGTCGTTTTTAACATTGCATCTAGAGCTAAACCAGGAGCCGTAAAGTAGTGAAGCGGATCTAACTTATACGTGAACATACAAGTTTTTCTAAAGTTTTCAAATATATCAGTCAAGAGCAGTACATCTGTTTTTAAATATAGGTCTGAATAGTCCCCTAGTGTTTTTATATTAAATGTTTGCCAAACGTGTTTAGCATGATTGTAGTCTTCATCTGAGATTTCTTCATTGCGTAAACGATTAAAGAATGCTGTTTTACAGGGTAAATCGGTTTCATTGAGCCTATCCCAAGAGTTAATGTAATCATAGGGAAATATGCCTTTGCGCGTAAGTAACTGAAACTCATTATCAGTGTTACAATTTTCCCTGGTGATGGATTTTTTATTATCATCTAAGTAGGAAGCTAATTTTTCGATGCTAGATGCCATAAACCTGAATGAATCGATAAATCTAAAACTAACTTTCATACCTTTTACATATTTTGTAAAAGATTTTTCCTTATTTATTGGTAGAATGTTTAACGAACCTGAAAACTCTAACGAGATTTTTTTAATAATGAAATGCAAATCGTAGCCTGATAAGTTATGAAAAACTACCGGTATCATATAAGAATTATGATAATTGATGTTGCAATCTTGATGAGCCGCTCCTCGAAATTCACCTGTAAAGTGGCAGTGATCGCGAACTCTAATATCATCTATACTAAAAGGTTTATTGCAAATGTGACAGTGAAGGGCAAATTTAAATGCTGACTTTTGTTCTTCCGTTAAAGGATTCATAGGTTTTGGGTTACAGAAAATTTTATTACTCGTTTCTGAAATCAGTTTCAATTGAGCAACAAACCATTCTATACAATCTTTTCCGCGATACAATTGAAATTTGGAATATTTATTATCATACGAGCATTTTAAATAATACGCTACACTAAAGGGTATATGCCTTTGGTAACGGACTGTGTTTAATATTACCTCAGACTCATTGCATGGTTCTAATATACATTCTAGATCTGCATAAACTACAAATGATACTTTTTCTTGATAATGGAAATGTTTAAATGTTGGTTACTTTTCGGATTCTTCGGGTAATCTTATTGAGCAAGTATTCTGTTTTTCGCAATAATTCGAATGACGCTTAAGTAATGCTGCTGTACTAAAATTATTTAAACATTTATAACAAAAAAATTTTCTATGTTCATGTGAAGACAACTGTTTTGCAAATAATTTTGACATATCCTTAATCCAAGTAAAATAAAAGTGATTCTCATTAGCATTTGCCGGACGAGAATATTGTAAGGAATCATTATTTAAAACTAACAGATTAATAGGTTCAATTTTTTTAAAATTTTCACTTAAACAAAATGGCAGTATTTTAGTATTTTCTATACAATATAGGTTAATTGCGAGATTGTTAAGCTTCTCAATTTTTTTTTATGTCTTTTAATGCGATTGGAAACTGAATTGAATTGTAGCGTAATACTGTATCAAAATGTGGATAGCTAGATATTCTCTGACTATTTTGTTTAGCAGGATATAAAGCGGAAACCAAGCTCAAAGAATGCAATGTTGATCGTTATTTATTACATTTACCACAGCTTTTTTTTTTATAAAGTCCGGAACCGGTACAAACGTTGAACACCCTCCTTTAAGTGAATCATGATTGTTTATATTTACCTTCAAGTGTATAACTTCTTGGATTGCCCAACCAGAATCTTTCTCGCAAAATTCTTCTAATCGCTTCGAAATCTTGTTTAATACGTTCTCCTTATACCACAGCTTGAGATTGGTATTTATATCGATGTGACGATTTGCAGTAGGAAACGTTTTCAAATCTATTTCGCCAGTTGTAGGCTTAACAAAGTTAGCGGACAATATTACATTAACTTTCAATATTGACTTTTTTAAGCAAGCAACAATCTTGCGTTTAAAACTAGCGAACGCCTTGTCTAAGAACACTAGAGGATCTCTATAATTTAAATTGGTAATAAGTCCCGTAATTATTCGACTTCCAAAACATGATTGTACATCATGCCAAATCAAATTTTTTCGAGTATGACCTCTAGAAAGCGTTGCATCAACACCTTTACCACGATATTCCAAAGAGCGTTTCAAGTGCCTCAATCGTACAAGGTAGCTTTTAAGATGTGCCAAATTAGATTCCAGCCTACTAGGATTTTCTTGTTGATTGTCTTCGTATACCTTATTTCTAATAGCAAGCTTCAATATACTAATATTTGCTTTGATAATTAAAATGTGTTTCGTTATTTCATTCACTGATTTAATTAGATTCACGCATTTTACAGTTAATCTCAAAATTGCGCTACTAATCTCGGATACGGTTTCAGCATTCATGATTCTATAGAAAATCAAAATACACTACTTAATATACGTATTTCTCTATTTACTATTTATACAAAATATCATCTGACGTAAGCAAAACAACTGCAAAAAGGTTCATTCATTTGAGTTTACGGAAAACGCGTAAGCAAAAACAAGTGTAAGAGAAATAGCATACAAATCAAAATAATTGCATAGCGTATTGCTTTGAATGCAATTGTTAAAAAAAATCGCCTTTATTTACGTTTTTATTCAAGACGATTTTCAAGCTTGAATCGTGCATGCGATCTAAAAAATTGCCTTCAGTACGTAACTATGACAAACAATTCGCTATGCAAGCATTTCCAATATTTACATACTGAATGCAACTCTAAGCAAAACAACTGCAAAGGAATTAGCATTCAACATCATTTTCATTCAGTTGCGTTTACTACAAAAATGTTTTATACGACCTTTGATTTATGATGTGTACAGAAAATACATTATCATTACAGCGCTATTTTAAATAAAAACAAAGCAAATTTGAAAAAAAATGTCTCAGATTAAACCGTCTTTGTTTAATAATTTACACGCACTCATGGTTTTTTAAAAACCCAGTACTAAAAAAACATTCTGCAGTTTTATTATATAACAGGACCTTTAAAGAATTTCACACAAATTACCTATATATGCATGTAAATTGTGTCAGCGGTAATCTAAAACTTATTCTATAAATATTACTACTTAAGGATTTATTTGCATTGCATTATTTTTAAACGAAAAATTAATCTAAAGAAAAATATAATAATTTACACGCACTCATGGTTTTTTTAAAAACCCGTTATTAAGAAAAACATTTTCCAGTACGTTGCTAGAACTAAAAAATTTTTTTTACTCAGCATGATTCGCGTAAACATACACCCGCACAAATTACTATATCCCTATATATGCATATAAAGTCAATTTTTGTTAATTTTTTATGGAAAATAAATTATGCTAGCAGTAATATAAAACGAAATTAATCTAATTTAGGTTTTATTATGCGCCTTCTTGCAATTTCTTTTTCAGTCAATGAATGTAATTCATTATTTCTGCTGAGCAGTACCTATATATGCATATAAATTATGTCAGCGGTAATCTAAACGAAATTAATCTAATTTAGGTTTTTTTATTATGTGCATTCATTGCAATTTCTTTTTCAGACAATGAATCTAATTCATTATTTCTGCTGAGCAGTACCTTTAAAAAAATTTCTTATACAGCATAAAATCGCGTAAACACACAATTACCTATATTTGCATATAAATTATGTCAGCGGTAATCTAAAACGAAATTAATCTAATTTAGGGTTTTATTATGTGCATTCATTGCATTTTCTTTTTCAGACAATGAAACTAATTCATTATTTCTGCTGAGGTATAATTATATTCGCTTACATACTGTTTTGTTCATTAGAATAGATTACAGAGCTGAATTTTTCAGAAAACGATGCAAATTTTTAATTTTTCTAACAGATCAGTTTATTATTTAATATAAATACTTCACGTACATTTTACCAACAGTATTCAATCAGATCTCTTGTATAATTATTAGTTACTATTACTAGCGACTTTTAAAAATGAGTAACTTATCATCAATCAAAATTGTAATAGTACCAACGTAAAAGTTCTAGAGCAATTTATATTACATTCTGACGAAGACGTGATTAAAGAAGTTTTGGTTGTTCTTCGCCTCAACTCAACACTGCTGCTATTTTTGATAGTGACGTAATAGATATATCACGGTAAGTGCTTTTTCACATTTATACATGTGTTTTAAAACAGTACTAATTTATAAGTTACATTAGATCAAAAACCATTCTGGAAATTCTGAGGCTATCGTAGGATCGTTGACACTCTGATCCTCTCAGAAACATCAGGTAGTATACAAAAGAAAAGGTGAACCTACAATAATCTTTTATGTTATGCTCACAGATCAGGCAAAAACATATCGGCTATGAAAAAGTTATGTACAGAATCTAATATGGCTGTTTGCTGTGAAGATGACAAATCCTACAAAGATGACACAGTAGAGTTGCTTAACGCATTTAAAAAGCGTGGAGAGAAGCTACTGCGTCGTATATATTTGGAGCTAGAAATAATAAAGCAAAAAAGAGAGGAACTAACAGCGAGGGAGCAGCAGATACTTCAAGAACGGGAGTTAATAAATACTTTTTCATTTATAAATAGTTAGATCAAAATATTCAACAATTTGTAAAATAAAAAAGTATTTTATAAAAGTTTCTCTTTTGAAACAAGACTTTCTCTAAACAAGGTAGTAAACTCAAAGTAAAACGCACATAAATCAGAACCCACTTTAATTTAATACATCATTCTTTATACAATCGACTTAGATGTGTTATAATAATAAACTAATTTCTTAAATTAGTGACATATTGTTCTGAAAATTCTATGTTGACAGTTAGACCAATCGATCCCTTACTAGTTATGTATACGTGTTTGTTCGAGCCAATACTTTCATTTAATTGTTTCACTCCATGTGCTTGAAGGTATTCAAAATATCTCAATGGCAATATACTCTTGAACTCTTCTGTTTCCACTAATACTCATTCTTCATATTTTGTCTTGATTGTTTCCACTTTTAAAACTTTAAACCTCTTATTCACTACAAGATCTTTTGAATTTACATAAGGTTTGCGATATGTGGTTTTATTAAGAGTATTAAAATCCATATTTGCTTTTCTTTGACTAATTAAATTAATATTAGGAGCAATCTCCTTATATAGCAGATTACCACCACCTGCGTACTTTGCCAACCCACTTTTCAACCTATCACAAGAGTGAACACATTTTGAATTGAAACCGGCCCATGTGTATTTGCAGCCTCTAAACATAAATCAGAATCCACTTTAATTAAACACAATTGACTTGAATGCGATATTTTGCATCTGTCATACTTTATAACTTCTAGCTAGAAAACCAAATTTAAAACATCTACACACATTTTCTCTGCACTTACATTTTTCAACTTACGTGTGTTTTGAAGTATGTATGTTCCATTGAAAGTAATATAAAGCCGATCCTAATTCAAAACGTGCCCACAAGTATTTTACATTTGAAAAGAATTCAGGTTTTCACATTTTACATTAAAAGTATATAACGCCGATCCTAATTCAAAACGGTGCACGTGTAACTTCTCGCTAGAAAACCGAATTCAAAACAGCTACACACATTCTTCTCTGCACTTACATTTTTCAACATACGTGTGTTTTGAAATATCTTTCATTGAAAGTAATATAAAGCCGATCCTAATTCAAAACGTGCCCACAAGCATTTTACATTGAAAGTATATAAGAATTCATGTTTTCACAACTATTTTACATTGAAATGTTTTCACGACTATTTTACATTGAAATTATATAGGGCCGATCCTAATTCAAAACGGTGCAGGTGTATTCTACACATGGAAAATACGTCTGTCGCGTTTTGAATTTGGACCGGCCCTACCCCACTACTAAGATTAATTAAACTGCCAATTGCCTAAGATAGCCACACAAGTAGATCTCGGAACTAATTTTAGTTGAGTACTCCGCTAATTGAAAAATTGCTTCCGACCACCCTAACATAAATAGGATCCTAAAACATGATTGACATCTAATCATAGATAGCAACTAATCTGACATGTTTAGTGCCTTTGAAGTAAAGTGCCTTTAGAAAAATTGATTAACTCTTGGATTAGATCTTCCTGGAAACTTCGCTAGGACGCTACTTGGGTAGTCTTGCAGCCGTTACAATTGCAGACATATTTATGCTACAAGACCTTCATTCTAATAATTAGAATACTAAAATTAAACTAGAAAATAACTATTTTTAGAAATCATAGAACTAATTAGAGTGTATTAAAACAGTATGTTACACAGTCTTTTAAAGTCTCCGGCTAGCACAAACACAACTTAACTAAACAATTCTAAAGTCCTTATTTTAGGAATATTAACAACAGTTCTGGGTGCAAACACCCCAATACCTATAATTAATTAACGCTACCGTAGTCTACTTAACATGCATACTGAAACGACCTTCCTTTAATCACGGGGTCATTAATAATAGGAAAAACACGACCTTCATACGGGTCAAATAGTACAGTAACGGAATTCGTGGTTTAGTTATTACAAGCCTCGGACAACGTCGAAACACAATAAAATAGGAAACCCTTCTAAAGATGCGGTCTTTAAACAATAACCTAACGGGATTAAATTACTTGAACGGAGCTTTAACCCGAAGTTGTATGTTATGGAAGCCGACAGATATTGTATTTAAACAAATAAATGACTTATGATGCATAACACAGCCTTGAGTTCATGGTAATACCATATATAATAATTACTTACTCAGAGAAATAAACTAACTTTGAACATAACGGCACGCACTTGAATTCAGAGAAATAAAACACTTACTCAATCTTGCAAGTCCGCGAGCTTTAGACTCTAACGCGTCTGGAAATAAACAACCCCGATTACCACCGGCTGGCATCCTTATATACATTTAAGTTAATTGAAAAATAACCCCTTTCTTGGCTCTCATACTCGACTTAGGATACGCCGGTCGTAAATCTTTAAGATTAATTAAACTGCCAATTGCCTAAGATAGCCACACAAGTAGATCTCGGAACTAATTTTAGTTGAGTACTCCGCTAATTGAAAAATTGCTTCCGACCACCCTGACATAAATAGGATCCTAAAACATGATTGACACCTAATCATAGTAAGCAACTAATCTGACATGTTTAGTGCCTTTGAAGTAAAGTGCCTTTAGAAAAATTGATTAACTCTTGGATTAGATCTTCCTGGAAACTTCGCTAGGACGCTACTTGGGTAGTCTTGCAGCCGTTACAATTGCAGACATATTTATGCTACAAGACCTTCATTCTAATAATTAGAATGCTAAAATTAAACTAGAAAATAACTATTTTTAGAAATCATAGAACTAATTAGAGCGTATTAAAACAGTATGTTACATCCTGCGGAATTGTTTTAAATATTCAGTTATAAATTTTAATTTTTTGAATCTATTTTCTTTTGATTATAACCTTAAATTTGGTATTTATTTATCAAAACATTTGCTTTGGCAATATTATAAATAGTTTATAAACGTGGTTTGATTATCAAGGCATTTGTTTTCTCGAGAAGTTGTGATATTATAACGCATTTACTAGAAGATCGGCAAGGAACATAAATTTCGAGCCATGAAAATTTACGCCTCGTTATCTGTATACGAATTATTAATTGATCTGTTAAATTTCTACTATTTGATGCGAGAAGTGAGCCACGAATTCTACACTTACTCTATGATTCTGCAAGGTTGATTGTAGATAGTTCTTAGCTGGTTAGACATGTGTTTTTTTAGAAGCGCTACGACTCTTTGTACAAAGTAGACGTACACGTAGAATGTTTCCATTTTGGTCAAAGGGTGTTCGCTCTGTTGTCCTCTTATCAACGGGTTCTTTCATGGGGTTGTTTTATCAACAAAAAATGTTTTGAAGTAAAATATGACACTTTTAGGTGGTTGATTAACCACAGGCGACTCCGTGGCGTAGTGGTATCTGTGTGATTACTACGCCCAAGGTCCCGGGTTCGAATCCCAACACGGTCAGCTTAAAAATGTTAGGCGAGCATTTTTCACAAAAATACACCCTCGTTCGGATGAGAGGTAAAATGGAGGTCCCGTGTGTGTTGTCACGCACGTTAAAGATCCCTACCTTGCTTGGAACAGCAAGGATTCGGCAAAATTCCAAATTTTCCAGGTAAAAAAACTTGCTTTCTGGCCAATGTAGTACCTTCGGGTGGAGCCTTGGAAAATCACATCTAAGGTTGATTATCTACACAGGGACTAAGCGTCCCAAGCAAAACTACGATAAAAATAAAAATATTTACTGTGTTAATTTTCCACGACTGAGGTTATTGTTATTTAAATGATGGTCTAAGGCAAACAAATAATGCGTTTTATTCTGAGGGCAAGGTATTTATTTTTGTGTAGGTTCCTTGCTTTTAAGAGGATGCCTGATCCGTGTGTGTAAAATTAGAAACATGCTATTTCTGTAAAACATAGTCTAATGGAATGTTTTAGTGATAACTTTCTGGTGTAAATTCTGTACGCGTAATAATTTCTCAATCTGATAGCAAAATGATATTTGCCAGACATTCGTTTTAAATAGAGTTAGGAAAATTTGTCGTGTCTATCCGGAAAGTGAACCACATCTTTAATATTGAACTTTGAAAGTTAAACAACAGATATACCAAAACGCTAAAATTACTTTTACTATCCTGTCTGTATTGTTTTGAAACTTGGTGTTTTGCTAGCTGTAGCCTTATCGATAAGGATATACAAAACGCCATCCCTAGTTGTTAACTTTTCTACAGCGGTCGATGACTTCCCCTGCAATAAATTTGGATTGGATTTTTATTCTTTTTTTTAAATTTTAGTATTGAAAATGGAAACGGAAATGTGGTATTCCGCAATTCTGATCAACCCTGTAGTTATTGCTGAAAATATTTTATTAATCCTTGGTAATTAGTACGTGATAATCACAATATATCTCTCGCCTCAACTCATATAAATCGCTCAGAGAACAAAATTTTATCGTATTTAGAATGAGTGCTGCTTTCTATTCTTTACGTGAGTGCCTTCTTGATAAAGAATTTGTTTCTTTTGTCACCATCAGTTTACCTTGCATTACATTTTTCCAGTCTGGGGGTTGTTCTTAACAGTAGTTTGAACTTAACACTTTCTAAATTATTTTAAGAGACAGTTTCTATTAATAGAACCCTCTACTTTCAAAATTCAAATCAAGATAGCAAATTAGCAATATTTGATTGGCATTTATCAGAATTGTATCGCAATATTGAATTTCATAAAATTGATTAATACAACACGAGAGTTTTTTAAGAACATGTTGGGAAAAATCATATGTATTCCCTTTGGAGCAAAGAATCCTCGCCTCCCACTTTCTTAGATTTGGTGAATTTTACACGGAAGCTCCCTGTTTCCAAATCAGATTCTTTGTAGTACGTACACAGCGTTTGATGCAATAACCAACATCATTACAACGCCTTTGGTGATTTATTGGGCTTGTTCTCATTAAGGAATGTTCTTTTTAATGTATCGTATAATTATGTATCTATTAGCTAATTGAATTGTATTCCAATAACAATGATTAACCCTAATATAAAAGCCAAAACCGAAACCAACTCGAAATTTTCGAGTCGAGACCGAAACCCACATCATGGGTTTGAGACAGAGACCGAGAGCGAGACCAATGTCCAAAATTGAGGTCGAGACGAGACCATACTGGTCTCGGTCTCGGTTTCAGTATAGTTCATCACTTCAAAACTTTTCTATAGACCGCAATGTGACACATTTACTACATTTTCTTCCTAGAAATGTATGAAATTTTATGCCTCTCTAGAACATCTGTGTGACTGCAGCATAACATAAAGTGTTAGGATTTGGCCAAAACGCAAACTGACTAACAATGATGTTTTCCAAAAAACATTTTATACGTTCCGCAAGACACTCCTACTTATAATTTTCTGCTTTCATAGACTTTCCGGAAGTAATAACATAGGGTCTTGATTGATTATTTTCGGAAATTGCAAGCCATACCTAACACTTTTTAGGAAATTTTGTATGACGTTTAAATCAAACTTCAGCATCAACTGAAAGAATAACTTTGTTATAACAATTATTATTACCAGCGCAATCATATGCATCTTATGTAAAATACGACTTGTCGCTTATTGCAATCGATATTTCATTTAATGGTTTAAAAATGCTTTCTGGAAGTTTACGCCATTTTAATCTTTGGATTTCATACTGTTTTAATATATAGAAGATGCGGTAAATTTTTAACATATATAGGTATTTATTTTGTTTTAAAATGTTGTTTACTTATGGTCGGCTTATTTTATAGTATGTTGCAACTTTTAGTTGAATTTCTTCAAAACCCCCAAACACATCATTTTCTAGGACAAGTTTATCATTTCTGGAATTTTTCTAGGTTTTGTTCGGAACCATATTGTCTATTAATATTTGGTTTCTAGTCAGCAAACCAACCCTGAAATTGTGATAAAGAGAGAGATTTTGTTTTAAAAAGAATAAGGTGAAGCTGTATATTTGTTATTTAACAATTCAATAAGCTTTCTTTGTGTTCGTCGATTCACAGGTATTTTAAACACTTTCAAAATTACAAGCATTAAAAAATCCTTCACTGCCCGATTACTATGAAGTGTAAACCGTAAGTAATCAATATTATTTACAAATAAGGAAGTCGTCACATTCAATTTCTGTTAACTGCTTTGTATAAATTGATAATTTTGGAGTTACGACAATATTCCTTCGGGCTTCAATCTACTCTCATTTTGCAGTAGTAAAATATAAATTAAATTGGCCATAAAATTGCCACCTGTGTGTGAATGGATTTCATGAGCGCATTTTTAGTATTATGCTTTCATCTGCTGTGCAAGGAAGATATACTTTAATTATATCTATTAAATCCAACAGAAACCCTTTCCCCAATTTTCTCTTCCTAGTTGTAGCAGAACTTAAATCAAACAATGAGTCGTTAAAGCTTAACGCGTCTTTAAAATAATAATTAAATCTATTGTTCTTGGAGCAGCGACTATAAAATTCTCCTATTATTTAAATGCTCGAGGATCATAATTTTTTAATGGTAAATCTAACAAACGGTAGAAAGGGTAGTAAAGTGCAGAAAGAGCCGTTAAGACATTTATACTACTATAGGTTATCATCCTGTGCTTTGTCCGCAGAAATCATGAGGGATGCTCGTCAAGATTTTAATGGCATCGTAAAACTTGCTCTCTGGTCACTGCTTCATCGAAAATTGGTGACCCGACTTGACAATCCCCTAGTAACTTTACGAGAATAAAAGAACAAATGGATCAGATACTTTGACGGCTAACAGAAAAGACACCAGGGTGAAATATATTAGGTTTTATTGCTGTAATGTTATAAAACTTTGGTAGCTTTATATAACACTGTTTTACTGATTGAATTGGTAATTTGAGACTTTTCAGACATTTGACATTAAGGAGTCAAGCTATATATACAAGATTTCTGTATTATGATGTAACGATTGTATTAGAATATTATACAATAGAAAAACAGACTAACGGCTAACTGCACCGGTTCATATATTAAGCGGTACTTAGCTAAGTTCCACTTATATTATTAAGTGATACTTATATTAATCGTACTGCACCGATTTCGATAGGAACAACTTAGGTATATTGTCAAATTCCTAGTTCTATCCAGGGATTTTCTTTGTTTACTGTTGGTTAGCAAACATAACCTAACCTATAATATAAATTTTTAATTATTGTAAATTGAAACTTGCCGTTTAATTCATGTTGTTTTCGTATCAAGTCGATCATGAATAATAAAATAATTGAAAAATGTGAAAAGCAACGAAGAACTAATTTTTCAACAGAAGAAAAACTTGTTCTAATGCATTGCGTTTCGAAGTTAAAAAACATCATTGAATGTAAAAAGACCAATGGTTCTACCTGGCATGAAAAGAATACTGCATGGGATGCAATTACAAGAGAATTTAACTCCCAGTCCCCTACTGGAGTATATCGCAATAAGGAAAGCCTTAAAAAATGTTATGAAAACAAAAAGGCAGAAGTACGAAAACTAGCTGCAAATAACAAATTTGAAATGCGTACAACCGGAGGGGGAACTTTTATTCCAAAAACTGACCCCTGCCTAGACATTTTGGTGGAAATAACAAATAAAAAACAATTGAGGGAATGCCAGATGAATTTGGTGGAGACGCCCTTATCCAAAATGATATACATCCTGTCACTGATGATATTAATATAATGGTATAGTGCTTATTTGATTATTTCATTCGTAGTTATAATTTTTATTGTAGTTAAATGAACATGATTACTCAAAGAAAATACTTTTTTCTAATATTCCTACCAGTGTGCCGTTGACCCCACCTTTAACATCTGCCAAATCGCCAGTAGAGGTATATTTTTATTTTATGATAGTATACATCATAATTTTATTGTTTCAAATAGATCTGTAATGAAGTAGAAACCAGTAATTCAGAAAACATTAATTTCGGTGAAAATATGGAGAAGGTAAATTTTTGTATATAAATATAATGATATATCATGTAGACTATTTTAGAATAATTGGACGCTATACAAACCTTTAGATTTGAAAAGGCAGCCTAATAAAAAATTGCAAATTCCTTGTGATCGTAGACGACCTAAAGCAGTGCAATCGATACATACTAACTACATATCACAGCAGTACTCCGAAGTTGCTATGTTAAAAGCAAAATATTTAAAGAATGAAATTGAACTTGCAAATCAAAGAAGATTAAGGGAAGAAGAAGAGTTTAAGCTGAAAAGGTGTTCTTTAGAACTCGATATTGAAATTAAACAATTGGAATTAAAAAGACTAAAAAACAGTTTTGATTAGTTTTATTAGTTTTCAAGTAATATTTTATATACATAATCACATGTAGGTATAGCATTAAACCATTCTTGTATCCATTAAAAATATTATATATTTGTGCTTAACTTTTTGAGTTACATTTGTGCAAAATAGGTTTGAATAAGGTTTCTTCTGAATGTATTTCCGTTATTGAACCTGTCATCTGCTGCTGGCACAGGTGGGATCTGACCTTGGAGTATCAAGTGCTCTAGTTCTTGCATATTAAACTCTTCTTCGTCAATTGCAGGTTCATCTTCATTATTTAGTCGGGTTATATTACATAATACAACTGATGCTATGATCATAGCTTGTATATTTGCTAACTTTAAACGACACCCATAGGCTAACACAAGAAACCTCCTCTTCAATATTCCAAAGGCACATTCCATTTTGTTTCTAGTTCTAATAAGTGATTCGTTATAAAGTTGTTCTTCATTTGTTATTGGATTTAGCAAAGGAGTTAGCGAATAACGTTTGGATGGATAACGTTTGTCTCCTGAAAGTAAAAAAATTTATCATTGCATGATCGCTTATGTATGTGATAACCCTAATAAAATGCAATGTGGAAATTGATTTGTTTCAAACATTCTTTTAACATTGGAGTGATTAAAAATTGTGCTGTCGTGACTAAAACCAGGCCATCGAGCAACGACATCTAAGAAATTCCCATTAGCATCACAAATTGCTTGCACATTTATAGAGAAATAATCTTTTCTATTTCTGTAGATTTCTGCATCATTTCCACCTACAAGATTATTCACATATTGTATGTGAATACAAATATATAAAAGTAACAATTTCAAACCTGGCGATATGATTTTTACATGAGTGGAATCTAAAGCACCTAAAACATTTGGAAATCTTGCTATTCCATAGAAATCAGCTTTTATTATAGCCCTAGCTTCATGGGAAGCAGGAAACGAAACAAATCTTCTGTATAAGGAAGCTATCGCTCTAGATACTCTGTGAATAATTCTTCCTGCAGTGGAAGAATCCATACCCATAAAGTCAGCTATGCAATCTATATGACTACCAGTAGCGAGGTATCTTAAGCAGGTAAAAAGTTGGTTAATAGGAGACACACTGTTGTTTCTACAATAGAATAGTTTCATAAATAGCACATACGTACTTTAATGCATATTTACACGTCGAAAGGAAATTCAAGCTTTTCTTCTAAGAATGGTAATAAAAACATCACAGTTTTCTTCGTGATACGAAACTTTTGAAAGAATTTATATTCAGGTAAAGTATGGTAATAGTTCTGCCTAATAATGATATTTCTTGGTACACCAAATTCAATTACTTCCACTTCATCGACGTCATCAAACAATTCTACATCCATTATTAAATTCATTTTGTGTATGTTAAGAACAAAATGATGCAATAGGCAATATACCAAATTAACAATTTACGAATTATCAATAGGAAATACCATAACCGTGAATATCAAAATATAACCTCAAAACCATTTAAGTGGCGCCTAAACTACCACTTAACATAAGTGTCACTTAAAGTTCTACTTTGCTCCGGTGCAGTTCTATTTAACATATAAGTAGAACTTATAACCTTAAGTGTAACCGGTGCAGTTGGCCGTAAGAGCTGTATGTATGCAAGCCATCGTAAAAAAGTTTAAGCTTTGATGCGTATTAATTTTTATATTTCACTTCATTATAATTTATTCAAAACCTCCTTAGATACGAGGATATATAAACATATCCATAACAACTGGGGTATAATGGATTCATTATACCCTCTGATTTTGTATTAAAAAACAAATCAATTTTTAATATTTTATTAAAAGTTACCTATACTAAATAACACATATATTGAAATATTTTTATTATTTGCAAACAAAAATTGCAATTTTCAAAATTTTCGAAAAAGCAAGGAATTTCTTAGACAAATTCTCAGAAATTTCAATCATTTTATTTTCCATTAAATATAATGTTGATGACGGTTTTTCCACATTGAGCTACACGTCAAAATTTGTAAAAGTCCGTGTCTTATCAGTTTGACAACCATTCCTTGAACTTTCTCCTTCAGATGAACGACCCACAACTCTTGTAATTATACTAGAAATGCGGTTTTTAGAAGTGATGCTTTCTTCGACGTAACTTTCTGAAATCGAATGACGAGGGTTGTTCAACTGAAACCCATCTTTGGTTCAGGAAAAATTTATTGACAACCAAATAAACAAATAATTACCACTACGATTAAGGCACATATCCCATTGTTTCGTCAACCTATGTATACCCTGCCTAAAGAAATCTCGTGGCTGCTGCTCGAAGAATTCTTTCACGGCGTTTTGTACTTCTTCGTCCGACTGAAAAAGGTTACCTTTTAATGCTTTTTTCAGTGGCCCAAAGATGTGAAAATACGGTAAATCGAAACTATAGGCTGGATGCTCTAATATCCTCCTTTTCTTTCGCTGTAGATTTTCTTTCACTACATTAGCAACATGAGGTCGAGCATTGTCGTGAAGCAGAATGACACCACGTGAAAGCTTCCATGGACGTTTTCGTCTTATTGCTTGATCGAGCTTGTTCAAAGTTTCAGTATACAGGTTTGCGTTGATATGGACCCGAGGTTCTGTAAATTCTATCAACAAGAGTTCTTCAGGGTCGAAAAAAAATGTCAACATGACCTTACCGGCAGAAGGTTGAACTTTAAACTTCTTTGGTGACGGAGAATATGCGCGTTTCCATTGCATCGATGACAGCTTACTGGATGGTTCAAAATAATGACACCAAGATTCGTCGCCAGCAATTATTGGCGAGAGAAAATCGTTACCATTTTGTATGTATTCCGTGAGGTGTTGCAAAGATAAGCCCATTCGCAAGTTTTTTGGTTCTCAGACAAAGGAAGAGGAACCCATTGCGCACAAACTTTGCTGTAGCCTAGTTTGTGTACGATGCTATGAACAGATCCGATACTCACACCAACATTTTCTGAAATTATTCTGATTGAAACTCGACGATTTTCTCTAATCAGGCCTTCCACACATGCCATATTCCTGTCTGTTGACGCAATACAAATTGCACCGTGTCGCGGCTTATCATTCGTCCCTTCGCGTCCACTCTTAAATGTTCGACACCATTCCTTGACAGTTGGATACGCAAAACATGCGTTTTCATACACTGCTTGCATTCGTGTATGGATTTCTAATGGTTGCAAACCTTCAGCACACAGAAATTGAATGACCGCACGCTGATCACATTTGGTCGGACTGTTAACAACAAACGTCATTTCAAAGTCACAATACTTAAAATCGCTGTCAAATATATACGAGGGAAACTGACCAGTGGGAAGTTTACAAACACCACTAACGTTGCAAAACGTCAGTTGAGTGATTACAATTGTTTCCAAGGCCTAACCTGACCAAAGATGAGTTTCAATTGAACAAGCCTCGTACTTTTCCAATTTCAGTGCATTTTAAGCATTTTAACAGTGGTAACTACCTCGAGTAGGAGAGTGAGCGATGTGCGTCGCAAACAATGACCCTATAATTGATGAGGGTTTTGTAATTTTAAGTACTTAGCAGTTATGTTTGGAATACCTCGTATTGTTCTTTTTTCCAGTGCCATCTTTAGGTAAAGAATGAAGAGCGTGCGGTGACAACGATATCAAGGATTGGAGTGATTCTCAGAAGTTAGGCCTTTTTTAACATTATACAGAAAACACAAATTTTTAGTATCCAAGCGAAAACCACAGAAATGTCAGAACTTAATAATAATTTTTCAAATTCGCACAGTACTAGATACACAGAAACAGAATTCAAATGTTATATAAGTTCAATAATTTTAAAACAATATACAAATAAATCTAGGTTTGTCTTTTCAAAAATTGGAACAAACATTTATACCCGGAAGAAACGGAAGCTCTTAGAAATCTCGTGGTCAGATATAAGGAGATAATACGTGATCCAATACAGAAATAAATCTTTATTAGTAAAATAAAGCATGGAATTAAAACTACAAATAAAGTTCCAATTCCTCCTGTTAAGACTGCCCTATTTATATTGTACATTTTAAACCACTTGAATTTATCGTTTAAGGAAATACCAACCAACCCTTGTATTCACTCAGGTATTCAATTCAATCTCTTCTTGGTACGCGTCCTTTTGGCATGTAGTCACAGACCGCTATTATTATGTATTAATAATCATGGCTTACACTTATTAAAAATTATACAATTACAGTCCATTATGTCTCTTTTATTATATGGTCGAAGTACAAAAATGAATAACAAAAATTTTTGACGATGGTATAATAACTCCTCACAATCTCCATGACGTGCAGCAATATGGATCGTCCCGGAGAATTAGATCGCAGTGGAGAAAAAATGGAGAATAGTTACCAACTACATAAAACTCAACGAGAAACTATAGACGACAGATATCCCTTACCAAACATATCCAACATTCTTGACCGTTTAAGCTGAGCACAATATTACTCAACAGTTGACTCAAACCATAAAGTTTTTAAATTTAATTACAACCAAATTCAATTTTAGAAGGTACTATTTACATTGAAAATGGACATTAGGAATGGTTAAGTCTAGTTTTCAGGTTAAAACAAGCGCCAGCTGCTTTCCAAAAAGTCGTGGACAACAAATTACGAGATCTAGTAAATAAAATTTGTTTTGGTTTCATGGACGATATAATCATTTATTCAACCTCATTCTAAGAACACATTAGTAACTTAAAACAAGTTTTAAATAGACTCAAAGACGCAGGACTAAAAATCTGACTGCTGAAATGAAACTCTCTGCTGAATCAGGTAGAATTTTTAGGGCATATAATCACACCTGAAGGCATTAGACCAAACCCGAAAGAAATAGACTGCTACGTTTATTTTGAACATTCCGTATATTTTTACCGGTTAATAATCAATACGCGGTCCAATAAATTTTCAACTCAAATCCCTTTTTCGTTAACAACGACAAGTTTAAGCTAAAATTAAATAGTTTACATCCTGTATATTTTATTTTTCTGCAATAAATACGCTTTCGAATAATTCCTCAATTTAAATCTGTTTGCTTTGAAACGTAAAGTTTATTATGCGATAATTAAATAGTTCATAGCCTGTTTGTAGGTAACCTTTAATTTGTTCAACATTACAACCGCGTATAATGAGTTTTCTCTATTGTGACAAATTAACGACTTGTCGAAATAAAATCGCGCACTATTCTCCTGTAAAACCGTGTTTTCCAGTTTAAAATCGCTTTTCGATAACATGGTTATTTGGATTTCAAATTCGCGTCATTTAAATTCATTCTGAATTTAATTCTGCGGCCCGTACAACGAAATATGTTCTACATTACTCGTTCTATCACTATAAAAGCAATGCACGTTTATTGTTGACCTGTCAATTAGAGATATCCTGCGTGTATTTGCTTTTGTTTGCTTGAGGCCAAACGCGTTCTTTCTGGGTGTAGCCCACCTGATCGCTTCCGTGTACCAGTTACGGTAATTACGATGGTAGGCTATGTTGTTATGCTGACTTCTTCCCCCAGCAGTTGGCAAGTTAAGTATCCTGACGCAGAGAGGTATGTGCCTTGTATTCTGTTATGCATGTCAAGGATTTTTATTTATCAACGGTGGATGGTGTAAAACCAGTCCACCATACTTGTTGAACAGCTGGTTGCGCTGGTGCTTCTGGGTATACGTCGTTAATTCTTGTTACCACGTGGGCTGTATTTAATGTTTAAGTTTAACACCGTAATACATTTAAAACCTAAATTTGGCTTTAATACTTCAAAATTTAACATACTTGCTAGGGAGTAAATTTACATTTAAAAACTAAATTTGCCCTTAATACTTCAAAATTTAACATACTTGTTAGGGAGTAAATTTACATTTAATACTGAAATTTAACATACTTGCGATCGGAAAATTTTAAGTTTTAATTTTCCTTTTTTTACTGAGTTTATTACATGTTAGCCGCGAAATGCGCACTTCGTGGATCCACTATCTAATTTATCCGTATAATAAAATTGTTGGCGTTGAAATGATAACGCTTATTTTATTGCGTTCTCTTATTTGTTCCGAATTATGTATTTAATTTTTTTTTATTTGTTAATAGATGATCGTGGGCCAGGTACTTTATTTTTGTTTTCTTGTTTTTTTGGTATGTAGGCGAATCCCCCACTCTCTGCGGTTGGTGGTTAGCCTGGTGTTTACTTTTCTTCCGGCTACGTCTGAGAACGTAGCAAGACTCAATAAATAATTTTACAATACCCCGACGGCTAAACAAATTAAGTCTCTCTTAAAATTAAACGGTTATTATAGGAAGACTGTAAAAAGTTTTGCTAAATAAACCAAACCGATGACGCAAGAAAAATGTGAAAATACAACAATCAATAGTATGTGGATTCATTCAACACAAGTAAAAAATCTCCGATAGTTTGATTATGAATTAATATTTAAAAAGTGTAAATCAAATACATGTGCAGATGCACCCTCTAAAGTTGAAATTAACCCCTAACGGTCAAAATGGACGATAACATTTTCATTTGTGCAAAACCTCTAGGCCTCAATGATGTTACATATTAGGGTATAGAACATCTGCTTGAACAATTCCAAGCAAACCAATCAAATGACCAAGACTAAAATCTCACTTCTTAAGAGAGTGAATTTTAATAATTTATTAAGCTATGCAGCGATGACAATAAAATCCATAATGACCATAAGAATACCATTATTGAAATACCCTACACGGAAAAACCTTTAAATATATCAAAAACCAAATATTAGTTGTTCCAGCTAAGGTGCTACAATTTTATTTCGCTCAACAAAACATCTATTTACTTTAGAAAAGGAAGTCAATAATATAATTAATAATAACTCTGGGCACGTTTTAGATAAACAGTAACGAAAATAAGAAATAAGTAAGGCTAATTTAGAAATCAAATACCCGTACGGTAAATTTTTCCACTTAGTTATTGAATTTTTCTATTGATAATGACCGCAAGTGGTTGAAATACGTATTCAGTTTTTAAATATATTTTTTTTTTGGTTGGGGGTTTTAATTATTGTTTATTTGAAACGTGCCACAAAGTAATTATTGATGATTTCATTAAATGTCGGGTACATCTTAGTTTAATAATATGAATGTCTTTATTGCACGCCAATAATATAAACAGTATAGTTACAGTGTTCAAATACATAATGTGTGCAAAGGGAGAAGTTCAGATGGGTTTCTGAATGATCCCCTGGCCTTACACTTAACCCAACAACAAAAAATTAACATTTATTATAATGTGCAATTTCAAATTGATTGACATATGCTTCGGCATAATGAACAATGAGTGTAGTTTGCACAGAATACGTTCAAAATATTTATGATACCTATGTAGAACCGTGTTTAGAAAGTAATTTTTTATTTTGTTTTTAAAGCGTAAGGGAAGCAAATTCTTAATGTCGGGAGGTATAGGATTCACTTATCTAAAACAAAGTCACAAATCATAAGAATTACAATAGTAAAATAAAAGCTACATCTAGGTAAGATAAATAAGATTCAAATCATTGCATAAATCAATTTCAATTATTTTTGAGTAAGTAGCAAAACCATTTTTATATGGCGTATTAGAGTAAACGGTTTCGATAATACCGCCTATAGTAAACTGAGAAAATAGGCTTGTTGTAGATAATACTGTTTTGAAGGGCGCTATTAAAGTAACGGTGTCGGTAAACAAGGCATGCTGGACTAAATTCAGTTATGTTATAGCAATAAATAAATTTGAAAGTCGAGGTTTAAGTTAAATAATATAAAGTTCACAGAATCGACATTAAAGCATACATTACAAATTTTACACTACTGTACACCAAAATAAGTAATAACTAGAGTTAGCGACTATGTTAGTAAAATAATCACAAGCGGCAAACTTCAAAACTTTTGTATGCCACTGGGTTAGTCTGAATTAGTTTTTCAAAAACTTACCTAGATCTGCATCCTAAATGACTTTCTAAGCAGATCTAATCAAACGTCAGAGCTAGCTCCGTGACAAGTACAGCAAAACCACAACACCGGTTAAACCATCAATCCAGACGTGTAACTCAGAAATCGCGATTGCGCTGATGTACAAATGTAGCAATGTAGCAGGCTTTAAGCTGCGAGCTAAAATTTCAAGCCAAAATACGAGATGACAGAATAGGCGCAAATCGTAAGTACTCAACGCATTGATATATCTACCTATGTATCTACGTATAATCCAAGGATCACTTGAAAACGCTATCGCTGCTCACAAACTGTAAAGAATACAGAAACGGTTTAACTAATGAGTAGTTAAAAATCGCACTCTATGCAAACACAAATATTAGCAAATATTCAACCCTATTCTGATCCATCAACGTTAAAATTACAGATTTTGACTTTTGAAATACAGCGACTGAATTAACGTTTCAATACAAAAACGATATTCTAAAGCATATGTATTCAATTTGTAACCTGCGCGAGTTATGTATCCTCCAATCTCTATACGTATTATAAAATAGAAGTATTAGGAAATTATTAGAAACCATTAAGAAATTATTAAGTCAAGTACAACAATGTAACTCAAGAATAGATATAAAAAGGTTATTAACAGTTTATAAAAACGTATGCAATACAATGTATTCCAGACGATAGTGATACTGCAGGTGGCAGGTCACAGACGGTTAAGATACCGTGATTACCTAGAAAGTAAGATTGTTACAATGTATTAATAAATAGGATTAAGAATAAGCAGACATGAGCTCTGCAAGTTCCCACAGAATTGCGAAGGGCAGGGACAACATAAATACCCGGAGCCCCAAGACCAGTCAGTCAGTCTAAGTATTTCAGCTTTAATATTGTTGTTTACCTAGGCTACTCACGCTAATATTAGTTCAATTAATTATTTTATTTCGACTTAGTTAAATTTACAACAGTTTGTCAAAATTTCATAATTAATGTCTGTTTAAGCAAATAAATATTGTTACGAAGAATTGGAAGTAGTTTTTAAAAAGCCCGAAACGTATGTTGCGTTACTTTTTAGAGATCTTTCTAAAAATCCAAGTGGCTTCGATGCAAATAGTCTTTTGTACAACTTGAAATGATATTATTGACATTTCTGTAGATTGTTTAGACTGTTCACCATTTTTCGTTTTACACTATAGTTTTTAAACCTAAACATTTAAAATACCATCGAATGATTTAATCACAAATTAAAATCTTGCTCAGCAGTCTCTGATAACTACCGGGTGAAAAAAACTTACTGCTGCCAAAACGTTCAGACCATTTAGCACAGCATTCAATAATTGGATTTTTTCCTAAAAGTTAATAACATATTAATGATTTCTTATATCATATCTTTGTTAAACCAAAAGAGCTTTATGAAGAAGCAATTTGGTAATAAAAATTAATTCGAAGCCTCTCTTAGAATACTTCTATTTATATTTACAGTATATCTAAAAAAGTTTGGTTAAGTAAAATTTGCAAGACAAATTCAAATTTACATTTGTTTTACTTCTTCAATTTCATCTAATATAGCTGCATTAATTTAGACGTCTTCAAAATTTGACAGTTAAGGACGCATTTTAGCGATGTAGTGGCTAACGTTTAGGGGCTCGCTCACATTAAAATAAAATCGAAATAAGTTAACGTTAGTCGATCAGTTAAAGGTATGTTAACTTTTAACGAACTGAATGTCTGTAAAATAGAAGTGTACTCTCTCTAAATGAATTGAAAATACGCAAGTAAATACTTTGGGAAAAGCAGATTTGAGCCAAACACCAGGTGAATAATGCAATATGACAGCAAAAATGCCTAAAGGAATAAATAAACTAAATGATATTCGCACACGTGATGAATGTATGAAAGTATGAACTACGGTTTTTCCAAAATAAATATGAGGTTCAAATGTGTACGTTACACTTGATAAACGTTTTAACTGCATGATCAGGGTAAGTCTCGGGTTAGCTATTTATTGTTTATGGTGAACACTATTTCTGCCGCTCGAACTCCATTACCCCCAGTCGCCACACATACATACTCCTAAAGCTAACGAACAAAATAAATAATATAAAAAAATAAATACACCATGTCATCAACATCATTAGGTCTTCAATCCTGGAACTGGTTAGACGCATACCATCATTGTTTCCTATTCTGAACTAACTACGCATTTAAAAAGTATCTTCAAAAAAACTCTTCTATCGATTTTTATTTATACAGATTTACAAGTTGAATTTTCAATTACAAGTACATTATATTCATTAACGTATTGAGATCAAAATTACTTTAAGTTGATATTCACTGAAATAAATGAACAAGAATTAGGAGAAGTAGTTAAACAACCAACAAGGTTAAGGTTGTGAAGCTCAAGACTGACCGACCATCTTGGGTTCTCGAGGGTATTTATGTTGTCCCTGCCCTCACATTGCTTGTGGAAACTGCAGAGTTCATGTCTGCTTATTTCTTTATTCATTTATACAATACAAAGTAACAATCTTAATTCTAATAATTGTAATCTTATTGTCCGATGTGACCTGCACCTGTAGTGTCATATTGCCTCTGGAATACAATGTAATCACATCCGTTCTCATGTCTGGTTTATGAACTTCCATTAACCTTATATTACTTGTCCGTCAATTAATTATACAATGTAACGATCTAACTTCAAATTTAATAATTCCCTTTGTTTACCTATATATCCTAATTTGGGGGAAATGTAACTCTCGGCAGAAATAAAGCACAAAGGAAGGTCATGAAGGAAACTAAAAATTAATTATTCATGGTGCCCATTTCAGCCTACTGCAAAGTTGGATTGGTCACTTAAGATCACATATAACTTGCGAAATTTTAAAGCACAAACCCTAAATTTTTGGAATTGCTCGGCACAAACACAGTACTAGCGAATCACATATTTATTTTTTTTAAATTGCATGGCATGCATTCTAACTTTACACCCATACATAAAAGTGTCCCGTGTAAGATATGCTAGAAAAGAAACAGAAAAAGGCAATATGATTCTATTAAAATGAAATATTACTACAGTGCAAGAACATTATAGTGAAATTGTAGGCTAAGCTGTGCAATAATAAACTATTATAATTATTACACGTTTGGGCTTGTCATCGAGGTTTTGTTCACTTTCGTTAAAGTCATTATCATAGCAAGACACGGATCAATCACTACTAAATGTGCAAATTCACACGCCTAATTAAGCCGAAAAGTGTTTTGCATTAGAGTGAAAATGCAATATAAGTTACTATTGTATTTGTTACGATATATAACAATATCTATTTGACAGACATTAATAACAGCCGTAACATAGACCAAATACTTTATTAAGCGTACTTTCTACAACTTGTTCATAACAAATTAGATTATAACAAACATATGTCAAATTGACATCTTTCAATACTGATACATCAAGTTCTCTATGTATAAGTAATGACTACGCTACGGTTCATGTATACAATACATGCTAAAATGTGTCTTATGGTAGAATATGACTTACTTCTTCGAAAGATATCTTTTAGTTTAATTGAACGTGATTTATGTTTGTACACGTCCAGAAATAATTTATCCGCATGGTTTGGTGATATCCCTAAGTGAGTGGGATAAGTGTCGACTTTTTTAATAGCTTATATCACAGGCATTATGCGTTACAACGCAAGCTGTAGACTTCAACAATATCATAAGTTCTTATTGGCTATAAAGCAATAGTGAAAAACAATTGTTAAAAACAAGCAAGACTCAAAGGGAGTGCTTGATAGAAAAGGACAGCAAAAATTGTATTTTCTCAAAAACGTTTGGTCATTTACTTCTAGTTATTTCTCACCATTTTGGTTAATACCAACTGAATATAGCACCAATCTTTGATAATTTTTAAACGAACCTGCACTACTTGGATCGGTTTTACTTTTTCCATGCTAACGTTGAGGTTATAGTCGTAGCATATTTTATATTGTACCCATTTCTATTTCGGTGCAGTTCATGATGTTATGAATGTAGAAGTTCGTTTTTGCAAAAAAGTAGTTCTTGTAAAGGAATTTGTGGTTTATAATCAACTGACCACTAGCCAAGTTGAAAATGCTTCGCTACTCAATATTATAAAAAAAGTGTCTGCGTTCGGTAGCGCTTGGTGCTACTGGTGCCGGTTTTAAGAGACACCAATCCGGACCCCTTCTAGAGGTGGCGCTTTGTACGAGCGATATTTGTAGTTGAATTTCGTAAACTTTTATTTTACAAGAAAAAAATTTGTATGAAAATATTTAAAGAAATATAATTCTTTACAGCTAGTATCGCTGTCGAAATATACATCCTTGAATCTCATTTCGTTCTAAATTACCAGACCGCGACTGCATATTTTTAGTAACTATGATTAAGTTGATTCAGAACAATTAAACGATATTAAAACATGATATTATAGTGATTGTTGAGGCTTATTTACCCTATTTACACGTTTTACCTTAAGCTTATAGATATTAATTAATGTCGCCTATCCTTTAACCTAACAGTACTTAACCCCTTCCTATAATCCGGTTCTATTCACTACCTACCTACAAGAAAAGGGACTAAATGGGGAGAAAGGACAGAACTTGCAGTGCTTCGAAAGTCGTAGCAAGCGTCACATGTACGCAATATGTTGTCGTGATTATTTTGCAGTAATTAGTGCCGTACAATCGGTTCGCGTGCTAATTAACATTACTACAGTCCGCAATCAATTAATAGTTTCGTTACATTGATCGACCAGCGTTGAATCAAGATCGCAGTCATTAAAGGTAGGTGAATTCCATATCATTGGTTCATCCCTTTATCCCTACATTTTGGTTCCTTTCGACCGCATTAATTAATATTTGCATATAAAAATTGGTTATCTAATCAAACAATTAGAGTAATCAGGGCAGTTTTACACATTAATAGTAATTGCAGTTAGGCTTATTTCATAATATTTGTGCATGCCGTTGCAGTTTAAAAAGTTACTTCTTAAAATTTAAGTGCATTAAAAAAGCAGTTAATTTAAATTAAGCGTATACAAATAGGAAAAACATCATTGCGATACCCCTATTCTAAGAACTTGCATTGTATACCTAAAGCTGCACTAACCTAGTTTGGTGAGAGCTTAAAGAACCGTTATTCCTCGAGGTATCTTAAGGGTTGTGGTCAACACAAGTCTCATTTTAACGTTAAATTAAAGTGTCACTCAGGATTAGCTACATAATTGCTAGTTTCTGAAAAGTGGTAGAGTAGTTACATGTTCATCAGTAGTTTGGGTTTACATCTTTAAGATTTGTTATTTTTGTGACAAGGGTACTCGTGTTTAGGGAATAGCTATTTTGTTCGAAATGACTCAGATGCTTATGGACCGTCTTATAGTAGATGGAAAAGGGTGTTTGGATAGAATAGAAAATTTGTTTGAAAGTATTTCAAAGTTGGAATATAATCTTGAAAACCAAGCAATCGCTTCGATGATGGTACAGTCAGCTGTAGAGATAAAGGAAGAATTTGATGCATCCTACAAAAGGTGTGTGTTAGACGAGGATGATTCGGACAGTTTGAGTCAAATTACAGCAATCAGAATTGAATTGGATAAAACTTTAATATCAATTAAAGTTATTGGGGCAAAATTTGTTAATTTGGTTGAAAGTAAGCAGGAAGCGAAACCGTTTTCTACAAGTAGATCGTCGTATGATACCGCTGGTATAGGTATCACCAGTAATTTAAAACTTCCAAAGGTCGCAATTGGGAGCTTTTCTGGACGCATAGAGCATTGGGAATCGTTTCATAGTTTGTATAAAAATCTCATTCGTTTAAATACACAGTTATTACCAATCGAAAAGTTTTATTTCTTACTGAAGCGTTGGATGTAGATTCCAGAAATTTAATTCGTCATCTACCAATAAATAATGACAATTATGAAATTGCATACTCCGTTATAGTACAACGCTATAGGACTCACGTGGTTTGATTGTCAATACATATTGGTCAGCTCTTGAAAATTGTCCTAAGGTGAAAGCAAAATCACATACAGAACTTAGGGATTTGTTGAATTGTTTTACAGAGAATTTGTCAGGTTTACGTCAAATAAAAATTGATTTACTTAATTTAATATTGTTTAATTTGTTGAGCAAAAGGTTGATGCTGACCTCTTAAAGGCATTTGAGGTTGAAAATAATGAAGAAATACCTACATACGAGCAATTGAAATCATTTCTTGAAAAACAGCTTTGGAAATTAGTAGTATGATTTCGTCCGAACCATCGAAGTCAAGTTCAAAACACACGTTGAATACAAACATTAAGGAAAAGCGTTTTCTTTTAATCCGAAGTCATATGTTAAAACCTCATTACTTACAACTTCAAACGCGGTAAAATGTTTGGTTTGCAATGGTAATCATCAGATTTATCGTTGTCAAATTTTTGGATAAGGTTCCTCAAGAAAGGTATAATACTGCAAAGGATAAAAATTTGTGTATCAATTGTCTTCAAGATACACATAAAATTGCAACATGCCCTTCAAAATCGGTATGTAAAAAATGTCACAAAAAGGGTCACAATACCCTCCTTCATTTTGAAAATTCTGCTTCTGTTGTTGAAACAAAACCTGCTGCTGCAGATGTTTCAAATGTTGCCTCTACTTCAAATTGTAGTACATTGTTCTCGTCGAAATTGTCAAGTGCTTCTACATTGTTATCAACAGTTCAAGTTTCTATTAGCAATGAATTTGGACAAGCGCAAATCGTAAGAGCATTATTGGATTGTGGAAGTATGGAATCTTTTATAACGGAAAAATGCCGTCAACGGCTTGGATTAAATAAATCAAAGGTTGCATTAAAGGTAGAAGGATTGGGGTTAGCGTCATCTCATATTACCGGAAAGGTAGTTTGTAAAATTAAACCCGTTGGACACACAATGCCAGAATATTCAGTTCAAGCATTTGTATTGCCAGAAATTTGTGGAAAGTTACCAACGGTTCCAATCTCTTCGAAAAATTGGATACATATAAAAGGTTTAAACTTAGCCGATCCCTCTTTTGATAAACCAGGTAATATAGACTTGTTGTTGGGAGCAGATATTTTGCCCGCACTTTGGGTAATGAAACTCGTTCGGGTTCACCTGATGAACCAGTTGCGATTCGCACTTCATTTGGTTGGTTACTGACAGGCAAATTTGTGTCTCCAGTGACAAGTGGCACGTCATTGTGTGCATTCGTAGAACCCTTAGAGTCTAGTATCACTAGATTCTGGAAACTGGAAAACATTCCAGACATTCCAACACACAAGTTATCCCCACAAGAGGAAATTTGTGAAAAACACTTTCGTAGCAATTATTCGAGAGATAAAACAGGTCGTTTCGTTGTATCGTTGCCGTTTAGTGGTCCTGAACCGTTGTTTGTTGGGTCTCGGGATGTCGCACTTAATCGGTTTTATTATTAGAACGTCGCTTGGAAAAGAATCAGGAATTATACACTTTGTATAAACAATTTATGCAAGATTATTCCGACAGTGGGCATATGACACCACTAAATGCTTCAATTAGTAGCAATATTCCATCTCCGGAATATTATATTCCGCACCATGCGGTTATGAAACCGGAAAGCACTACTACACAAATTCGAGTGGTGTTTGACGCATCCGCGGTTTGTCCCAGTGGTGGTTCATTGAATGAACATTTGATGCCAGGACCTCCGCTTCAGAAAGATATTTTGCTTTGTTGTTGGATTTTCGTTTATATCCCATTGTATTAACTGCCGATATTAAACAGATGTACAG
Source organism: Platerodrilus igneus (assembly GCA_036346225.1). NCBI lineage: Eukaryota > Metazoa > Arthropoda > Insecta > Coleoptera > Lycidae > Platerodrilus > Platerodrilus igneus. The sequence continues at coordinate 335,164 of JARFIW010001052.1, read as the reverse complement.
GCAGATTTTTGTTGCTCCGAATCATCGGGCTTATCAAAAAATACTTTGGAGACCAACGTCATCAGAGTCAATAGTCGAGTATCAATTGAATACTGTTACCTACGGAGTTACTTCATCATCGTTCTTGGCAATGCGTGTTATTAAGGAGCTTGCGAATGCTGAAGCACCTAAATATCCAAACGCTGCCAAGGTTTTGTTATCTGATGTTTATGTCGATGATTTGATTACCCGGTGCAGTTCACCGGATGAAGCTAAACGTCTAGTTTCTGAATTAAATCAGATTTGTGAGGCTGGAGGTTTTACATTGAGAAAATGGAATAGTAACATTGCTAGTATCATTGATGATGTACCAGAATCTTATCGTTATCAACAAGCTGTTTCCTTCGAGGAATCTAACAATGTTACCCAAAAGGTATTAGGTTTGCGTTGGCAACCGTCGCTTGATCAATTCTTCTATGATACAAATATCATAGACAGACCATGTACTAAAAGAAATATGTTGTCCGAAGTAGCAAGGATCTTTGATCCGTTAGGGCTATTAGCGCCTTTAGTATTTTTGGCAAAGCATTTAATACAATCGATTTTAGGATTTGAATGGGATGAAAGTCCCCCGTTGACCATAAGTTCAAAGTGGAAAAGTTATTTGCAACAAATGTCGCAATTATCAGACCTTAAAATTCCTCGGTGGATTATTTCTGATGATGTTCAAGATCTACAACTGCATGCGTTCTGTGACGCTTCTGAGGCAGGGTATGCTACTGTGATTTACTTTCGTACTGTTGACATACAGGGTGATATAAACGTTGCCTTAGTATGTGCAAAATCTAGACTTGCGCCCACAAAGCGCATATCGTTGCCAAGACTCGAATTGTGCGGTGCTGTGTTATTGTCTGATGTAGTGGCATTTGTCCAAAATACATATAAAACTCGTCTGTCGTTAGATCGTATAGTTGCTTGGTCCGATTCTACAGTCGCTCTGTGTTGGATTCGATCGTCATCTTATAACTGGAAAACTTTTATAAGTAATCGGATTTCGCATATTCAGGATCGCGTTCCTCCTGCATCTTGGAACCATGTTCGGTCACGTGATAACCCCGCAGACTGCGCCTGCAGAGGGATGTTAGCATCAGATTTTGTCAATCATCAGTTATGGTGGACAGGCCCTCCATGGTTGTCACTTCCAGAAGAAAATTGGTCGGTTACCCACATGCCAAAGTTAATCGATACATCTCCAATAGATGTGGAGAAACGTACATTGGTATTAAATGTTGTTGTGACAGATAATTTTTAGATTCATTACTAGAGAGATTTTCAAATCTACAAAAAATATGTAGAATTGTTTCATATGTTTACCAGTTTGTTCGTAAGTTACAATTTTCTAGACAGGCAGTTGGTGAGAATTTGGATAACGTGTCTGTGTCTCAGCAACACGCTATGGAATTATTGATTAAGAGAATTCAGCAAGAATCATTTGGTCAGGATATAGAAAATATTAAACGGGGTAAGGTAATTAGTAAACATCTTCGACCTCTTACCCCTTTTATCGACTCGCGTGGGTTGTTGAGGGTGGGCGGTCGGCTCAGAAACTCGGACTTACCATATGAAACAAAATTTCCATTGGTACTTCCTCGCACTCACAGATTAACAGAATTAATCATCTTGGACTGCCATAAAACATACTTACACCCTGGTCTTAAAGCCACACAATTTTTACTAACCCAAAATTATTGGATTTTGTCAGCAAAAAGAGTCATACGTCAGTGTTTAAAATCTTGTATTCGATGTTTTAGAGTGAAACCAATTGCTTATTGTCCTCCGATGGGCGATTTGCCGGCATCAAGGTTTACCTCTGTAAAGGCCTTCCCTCACACGGGAGTTGATTTCGGAGGTCCTTTCTTTATTCTCATGAGCCATAATCGAGGTGTAAGGTCACTAAAAGCTTACATTTGTTTATTTGTTTGCTTCAGCACAAAGGCTCTTCATTTAAAGCTTGTGTCAAGTTTGTCGGCGGATGCTTTTATCGCCGCGTTACGACGCTTTATAGCCCGCCGGAGTAAATGCCTGAAACTCTATTCCGATTGCGGTACTAATTTTGTTGGAGCATCGAACGAAATCTCGCAACTGATGACTCAATCAACGCATGCTGAAGGAATTGAATTCGTTTTCAATCCTCCTCAGCTCCTCATTTTGGAGGGTTGTGGGAGGCTGGAATTAAGTCTGTCAAGACACATTTAAAAAGAGTGATCGGCGACCAGATATTATCATACGAGGAATTAAACACGGTTTTAATTCAGGTTGAAGCCATTTTAAATTCAAGGCCTCTGTGCCCCATGAGCTCAGATCCGAATGATTTTCATTTTAAGTCCGTCCCATTTTTGAATATAGAGCCTGTTTCGGTCATACCCGATCCAGTTCTCCTTGAGTTGGAAATATCAAAATTAGATCGTTGGCAACTTATTCAACGCATCCAACAATCATTTTGGAAGCGTTGGCGTAATGAATATCTGCATTCGTTGCAACAGAAGGCAAAATGGTTTACCCCTACTTCTGAGGCGAAAATTGGAACGTTAGTCTTAATTCATGACAATCAAGTCGCATCTTTACATTGGAAATTAGGGCGCATAGAAAAACTGTATGTTGGTTCAGACAACATTAGCCGCGTGGCAGGTGTGAAAACAATGCAAGGTTTTCTCAAAAGACCACTTGTTAAACTATGTCCTCTTCGTTTGTAAAAATAGTTTTAGTATTTTTCGTAAATGTATACGTATAAGTATCTGCTGCCGTTTACTTTTAAAATAAGTTGCTTCACACTTATTTTGGTGGGCGGTATGTTGAGGCTTATTTACCCTATTTACACGTTTTACCTTAAGCTTATAGATATTAATTAATGTCGCCTATCCTTTAACCTAACAGTACTTAACCCCTTCCTATAATCCGGTTCTATTCACTACCTACCTACAAGAAAAGGGACTAAATGGGGAAAAAGGACAGAACTTGCAGTGCTTCGAAAGTCGTAGCAAGCGTCACATGTACGCAATATGTTGTCGTGATTATTTTGCAGTAATTAGTGCCGTACAATCGGTTCGCGTGCTAATTAACATTACTACAGTCCGCAATCAATTAATAGTTTCATTACATTGATCGACCAGCGTTGAATCAAGATCGCAGTCATTAAAGGTAGGTGAATTCCATATCATTGGTTCATCCCTTTATCCCTACAGTGATGTTGACATTGACTACGAAAATTATTAGTGTGGTAAACTTTGATTGGCTGCGTTTATTTATATTTATACGTATAAAATGAAGTAACACTATAAAAATTTTACCTATGAGTAGTACGTTAATTTTTGTTTTGCAAACAAGCTAATGGGATAAAAAATTTTGTACTGTTCTATCTTCTCGAGATAACTCTAGCTCTGTCTATAATGTTTTATTTGTGAAGTTTTAAATCACGAACGGTATTTTTAAAATTAAAATCCTGACACCCAGGCTTCACGTTAAAAGCTTTTTTTTTAAGAAGATTACTAAAATATACCTGCACATTTGTAACACCGTTATGCATATACAAATATTAAGAATCGAGATTCTTAAATTTGAGATTCAGAATTGCAATTTTCTTTTCCGAAATTTTGAAGACCAAAATTGATAGTTGACTAATAATAATTTTTGGGGATCGAAATCTAGAAATGGTAAAATCTCGTTTCACCTCGTTTAACAGCACACTATTTACAATTTACAATTTTGCATTTTTTCTTTGGTGACTATTTCATACTACTTTTTTTTTAATTAATGTAATGAATATTCTTCCAAACCTCATAACAAAAGGCATAGTATGAGTTGTCATGGCTAATTAATCTCACACCAAAAAAATAAAAATTAATGCCAAACATGTACAAAGAAAATGTACCGATTGCAATTGTTGTAACCAATACACGGTTGAGTTCTTGGGTTACCCATTGCTCGAGAAATCGAACCATTAAATAATATGTTTCAGTTAAAAATAGGGTTCAATTATCGAGCAGGTAAATATATGACTAAAATTCGTGTTTCATATTTGTATTCTTGTTTTTGATTTATTTTCCCCTCCTTTGCATACAAGTGCTTTAGTTTTAGTTTTATTAATTTTCATACCGTATCTCTCTGTTAGAACCGTTTCCATTTCCTTAAGAGCAGCTTCTAACTCTTCCTTACTAGACGCTAACACCGCTATATCATCTGCAAATCTGAGCATATCAATTTTTTGACCCTGCATAGTAATTCCAAATGTCTTCCTGCATTTCACAGTATTCATTGTATTTTCAATGTACAAGTTAAAAATTAATGGGGATAGGGCACATCCCTGTCTCACCCCTTTCCTAATGTTTACTTCTCTACGTTCCTGCTCTAATTATATTACTTCTCTTTGCTCTTTCTATAAGCTATGTACTATTCGTCTATCCCTATAACTCATTCCAATCTTTTGAGTATTTCGAACATTTATTCCATTTTACATTGTCGAATTTTTTCCAGATCTACAAACCCTATATACACACTTTCTTCTTTTTCTATTGTTTTCTCCATTATCACTCTCAGAGCTTAAATAGTCTCCCGTGTTTCCCTATTTCGCCTAAACCCAAATTGGTCTTCTCTTACTATTTCTTCGGCCCGTTTTTCCACTTGTCTTTGTACAATTCTAGTTAATATTTTTGACACGTGTGCTGTCAAACTTATTGTTCGAAAATTTTCACATCTATCCGCACCATTCTTTTTTGGTATAGTTACTATGATGTTACGTTTGAAATCTTTGGGTATCTCGCCCGTCTCATACATATAGCTTACAAGTTGGAAGGGACGTTCTGTTACTGCTTGTCCAGCGGTTTTTAGAGTTTCTGTTTGCACCTTATCTGTACCCGGCGCCTTACCATTTTTCAGACCTTTTAATGTTAATTCAAACTCATCTCTAAGTATAGGATCTCCCAAGTCGTCATTTTCAATGTCTGATTCCTGTTCTAATGTAGTTAGTTCTCCTCTTTTGCATATAAATTCCCTATATATTCTTGCCATCTACCCACTTTCTCTACATTTTCTATAATGACGTTTCCTCCCGCGTCCCTATATTCTTGCTATACGGTTTTATATTCCTAAAATTGATTTTAATTAGTCTGTATGCTTTATCTGTCTTTTCTACTTCCATCTATGTTTGTACCTCTTTGCACTTTTCATCAATCCAGTGTTCTTTAGCATTTCCGCATTTGCGAATAATTTTCCATTTTATGGCTTTGTATCTCTGTTTTCCTGTTTCGTCTGATTTATTTTTGTATTTTTGTCTTACTTCTATTAAATTCAGGATATCCTTTGTTATCCATGGTTTCTTATTTTCTTTTTGTGTATACCCCAGAATATCTCTGGCTGCCATGTCTGGGCAAGATTTAATGTTATTCCATTCTGTTTCTACTTTTTTAGCATCGGCTATTTTCTCGATATCATTTGACTTTTTTCGAATCTTTCTTGAATATCTTTATCTTTCAGTTTCTCTAAGTCAAAGTGCCATTTTCGGTTTTTTTGAATTTTTAATTTAAGTGCGGCCATCATAATTACGATGTTGTGGTCAGTGTCTACATCTGCTTCTGGGTAGCTTCTGCAGTCTTTTACTTGATTCCTAAACCGTTGTCTAACAAGAATGTAATCTATTTCATATCTTCCTATATCTCCTGGCATCTTCCACGTATATCGTCTTCTAACATGATGTTGAAATAATTTGTTTGTGATGATTAAATTGTTCTTGTCGCAATATTCCACCAGCCTATTTCCCCTGTCGTTTCTCGTGCCTAAACCAAATAATTCTACTACCGCTCCTTCCCTTCCTTCACCTACCACGGCATTAAAATCCCCCGTAATTATTAAATTTTCATGTCCTTTTACGTATCTTAGTATGTCTTCGATATCTATGTAGATTGCCTCTACCTCTTCATCACTATAGCTAGAGGTGGGCATGTATACTTGTATTGTTACTGTATTCACGGGTTTACATTCTAATCTAACCATGAGTACTCTTTCGTTCTTTTGTAAGTAGTTTTCTCCACGTTGTCCTATCTTTTTTCGCATAACTATCCCCACACCCGATACCCGAATTTCCTTCCTTTGATCTCGTATGACTTACCCTGAAGTCTCCACTCCAAAAATCTCCCGCCTCTGGCCAGCGAACTTCGCTGATTCCTAATATGTCTAGGGCTAACCTATCCATTTAGAGTTTCTGGTTCTGTTTGTTTCATACTTTTGACATTCCACGCTTCGACTAGCAGAATGTTCACGAATCTTTTTCTATACTTTCGGGATTTTTTAACCCATAGGATGCCATCATGTTTACTAACAATTTCTGTACGCGGTCTACTTGGGAGGTAATGTGGTGGTTTTCAGTTGCCTTCCACATCGCAGTAGTGTGTCTTAGAATGCCATTGCGACCCCCATGGTCTCTACCACTCTAAGTACCGAAAAAGCTGCTGCCTTTTTTCGGAGACCTGTCTTAGTCTGGTTCCTCACTAAAGACCCCCACTAATTTGGTTAAACCTATAGTTTGGCTCTATAGCTCATTGAAAAGCGCAAGCCATTCTACCTGTTCTAGTATTTTAGAACTTCGTCATGGTGCTGGTCCTTTTAGAATAGGGGTTTTATATTAAAAACAGGAAACCTAAGCTTCATTATTTTATGGTAAGGGTCCTAAAAATAACCATCCAAAGGAAGTGACATAGAATGTTAACAATATTAATACTCGTTTTACCCTTAAACATCAATATTTATATCTCATGATTTTAATGCAAATCAAAGATATGCAGTAAACTACATATTATATAGTCGAAACCATGAAAGAACTCGTCAGCCTCATCACTTGTATTCGTACGAATTAAGTTGAAAATTTAATACCCAACAAGTTGAAAATGCAAGGCATTGTCGCAACGAACTTCCAAATGTAGACTTACTTTAAAACAATTTAAAGAAATTAAAATTATTATGTTGTAATAATTATAAGTATTCAGATAAAATAAAATTAATTCCGGGGGTCGGGTATCCGTGGTCAGATTTTGTGGGGGGTACCATATTTCGACTCAGCTATGTTAGGGGAGTCCAAATATGTATCGCACATTAATTTTGGACCTATTTGAAATTTTAATTTTCCCGACGGAATATCGCGGGGGCACGGCGTCCCCGTGGCCCGATTTCAACTGACATCAAAACTTAAGCTCAGGACACCGAGCTGAATCGATTGATGTATCACACATTGATGTCCGACCATTAGAAAGGCCTCGGACGGACAGACGGACAGACAGACGGACGACAAATCGATTTCATAAACGAACGAAGTTCGTTGATAAATATTCCGAATCGGAAGTTTCCGTCTAGCTTCGCATATCTGCAAACCTTAATGAAGCATGGTTGCCAATAATATTTTATTTTCATAGAGATAGTTGCTTTAACTATTTTTAAATTAGCGTCCTATTGTTTTAAGAGTATAATGAATACAGTTAAAATAAAACTTATTTTCATAAATTGAGTTACATATATTGATCTGAATAGAAACGCACAATAACTGCAATATAAACTATTTACGGCAGCTGCATTGAAATCTTTCTCCGTACGATAACTTTGGCAACCGTGCTTTACGAAAAAATTAACATTTTGTCTTGTTGACAAAGTGTTTAAGTGTAAAGTTCAAAACATACGGACACATACTCTTCTCTGTCGTTTTCCCAGATGAACGTGTTCACGTATGTCTTTATTTAAAACACGTACAAATCGTATTACTATCTTTATCATATACATTAGTTAAGCTTTTAAATAATCTTAAACGTATGTTTTGAATTGAGTTAGAAATCTATGACGTAGAGGACTTCTTTCGTGGTTTCTACTATATTAAGGACTACACTATCAAAGCAATGCCTAATAATACGGAGTATATGATGGTAGTACTATGTACATTCCTCTATCACGGCATGACACGACCAGTCCTCCAAGAAGTTAGGTGTATCATAAATCAAAATTAAGCATTGACGTGCGGTAAAAGGGACCACGCTACAGTGTACAGTTTGCATGAAACAGCCTAAAGAGTTTGTTAAATATTTTGTTCTTCCTTACTTAGTGATCATAAACTCTTTTTCTGTTTTAATACTGATTAAAGGTTATTAAAAAATCAAAGTACTATAATCATTTATTTAATAAATAAAATCAATCTGTGTTTTAACATACAACTTATTGTTAAGAACTTAATTTACAACAAAATCGCTAAAGCAATTTCGACATGTGCTACGTTTTGGTTAAATAATTAACAAACGTATTTTGTAGTACCTTTATACATAATTATATAATAATTATTATTATGGGTAATAATTTATTTATTGCACCGGTTTGATTAATAATATTTAAACTAGTAGTATATATATAATGAGAATTGAATTAGAAGAAAGATTGTAGACCTTGCAGCCTTCCCACACCTGAAACAAATAGGGCGTGATGGTTAGTTTAGTATAATTACATCGATTATATCATAAAGATATATACAGATAGTAAATCACTTTCATGCAAGTGTAAATATAGTAATTCGTAAAATTCATGTTTATCGAAACTAGCTATGTAGAATACACAGTGTAGGTGTAAGCGCCGTTAGGTTTACTATTGCGAAATATTGAATCTTTATTCCCTATCAAAAGATTATGTTCTCGGTGTTTATTGATTTGCCTTTAGACAAGTTTACGTCACAAATCTCGCTACCATTCATACCGAAGTAAGTCCATCACGGTCTAATGAATATTCAATTAAATTCTAATATGCTGCAAAAATATTTTTCTCTTTTAAAATTGCAAAAGGAAGTGGTTTATACGAGGGCAATTTTTTTTTCAATGCCCGATCGGTCGCAAAATAAAAACCACAGTACAAATCAAAAATTATTTATTTGTAACAAGTACTTACATAATTACTCTATTTTTCTACATAGTCGCCACCTAGATTTAGACATTTGTCGTGGTCCAACTTCCCAATACCCTCGTTGTAGAACGTAGCCGCCTGTGTGTTCAGCCATGTTTGTACCCTGGTTCGCAGCTCAATGTCTGTGCCAAAGTGTTGTCCTCCTAACCAGCGTTTCATGTGAGTAAACAGGTGAAAATCGCTCAATTCAGAAATTGTGAACCGACGATTTTCTCGAATTGCCACATCCACTCGCTGAACGAGATCATTGGTTGACACTGACTTCCTTCCCTGACCGCCTGCATCATGAACATCTGTACGTCCTGCTTTAAAGTTTCTGCACCATTGTCGCACTTTGCTGTCACTCATTGAAGTTTCACCGTACACAGTACTTATTCGTCGATGAATTTCGGCTGCATTACACCCCTCAGCCTGAAGGAATCGAATTACCGCACGAACTTCACACTTGGCGGGAGATGCTATTGTTGTAGACATGTTTACGTGCTACCTACGTGAACACAACTAAACGAAAGTCACGCGACGCGATTGACAGCCATACTAGTAACGCTGCGCAACACATCTGCGCACTGGTTCGTCCGATTTTTAGGGGAGTTTTTATTTCGCAACCGATCGGACCTTGAAAAAAAATAGCCCTCGTAATATCACTAGAATGTTTTTTCAGGATCGATTTTGTGATAAACTCTTTAATTGAGATTAAAATCTCCAATAGATAGTAGTTATTTCATAGTATTAAGAATGAATTCAAAGCTATTGTTGATAAAGTTAGATCTGCTGATATGCTAAGGATGAAAATAATGTAGTATTGGTTTCATTCCTAAATTCATTTATCAACTTTTAATTTATTTACACGTATAATGACAAATAAAGACAAAAGTGAATGTTGATTCCTAGAATGAACGCTCTTTTAACTTTAAAAAAATCGTTGTATGATTATACAGACCAACATGATTTTTAATTCCTAATGTCTGAAGGGTGTATTTTATATATTTTTGGTCGCTGAAGCCGAATCTGCACTCAGAATTTTCGGAACACCCTTAGTTATTACGATATTCTTTAAAGACGGTTTACCTTGTATAACATATTGTAATAAACGTAATCCTGCGGGTGACTCATCAGTCATCATTCAAATGCTAATTGCAAACGGTACAGAAATTGCTAGAAAGGCCGGCTTAAGATATATAAGAGCCGCGTACAGAATGAGCAACGGTTGATATTCTAAACGCGTCATTAATTATATAAAAAATATAAAGAAAGAATATTTTACTGTACAGTATGTGTTGCTGATAGACTTTACAGAATGTTGCAAAAGTGTATAAATCAAACCAATACATTTTGTTGCGTATGGGGCGATTTTACGATTAAATATCACAAAAGGACAATAACTATCTTAATCAAAAAAGATCATGAGCTTTATTTTGGATGTAAACTGGAAGATCAGGATAAACCTTGGGGCACCGCATATCATTTGCATAACATGTGTTTCCAATCTAAAAGGGTGGCTTAACAGTACCCATAAGTCAATGCCTTTTGTAATGCTTTTAGTGTGGAAAGAACCTAAAGTTGATGCTATTTTATGTAATTACTGCTTGACGAATATATCTGGAATTTTACTGCGGTCGAAGTATACTGTACAGTACCCAAACTTGCAATCAGCTCGCAGACCAGTTTTTACAGCCAGAATTTATCTGTCCCTAAACGTCCAGAATCATGTACACTTCGCAATGACCTGAATGCTGTTAAAGATAATATTGTTGAACCTACGGAAGAAACCACGGTTCCTGATTTTTAACCACTTGGTATAGGCACTTCACATTTACTTTCACAGATTGAGCTTAACGACTTAGTAAGAGATTTAAATATGTCAAAAGCTCAAGCCGAACTTTTGAGACCCAAGTTGGAATATATTATAGAATGGTATGCATATTTCCATATACGGAGATGTGTACAAGATTTACTTCATTTTTTATGTCGTGTGATCAGTTGGTGTAGTGAATAGGCGTTCCTGATGCATTAAGATATAGATACAAAATTAATGAGTGGAGACTATTTGTTGACTCATCTACTCTAAGAGTGAAGGGAGTTCACTGCCACCATGGAAATGCGTACACTGTTCCTATTGCCCGCACAGTATGTATGAAGGAAAGTATGACAATATGAGTTTACGAGTAAATCTCGCAAAAGAACCATAACTACCTTAGTTGAAAAAACTTATGAACTTTATTTTGGATGCAAACTAGGAGATTAGAATCAATCTTTAGCACCGCATATCATTTGTGCTTCGAATTTAGGAGGATGGCTTAAAAATACCCGTACGTAAATTTGCAGTGCTTATTGAAAGGAGAGAACCTAAATTTCAAACTACAGGGTATAATTTTTGCTTGACGAATATATCTATCTGGAATTTCACTGAAGTCGAAGCATATTGTATAGTACCCAAACCTACAATCTGCTCACAGATCAGTTCCTTACAGCCACAATTTATCAGCTCCTAAACGTCCAGAATTATACACACTTGACAATGATGTGAATGCTGCTGAAGTTAATACTGTTGAACCTACGGAAAAACACGGATCCTGATTCCTAACCATTTGATATAGGTACTTCATATTTACTTTTACGAGATAAGCTTAACGACTTAGTACGGAATTTTAAAATGTCAACAGTCTAAGTCGAACTTTTGGGATCCAGGTTGCAACGTTGAAATCTATTACAGAATGGTACACATATTTCCACATATTAGAGATGTGTACAAGATTTTCTTTATTTATATGTCGTGTGATTAGTTGGTGTACTTTATAGATGTTCTTGATGCACTATGATATAAATACAAAACTAATGGGTGGAGACTATTTATTGATTTATCTACTCATCTACTCCAAGCTTGAAGGGAGTGCACCTCCACCATGGAAATACGTACCCTTTTTTTCTATTGCCCGCACAGTACGTATGAAGCAAACTATGACAATATGAAATCATTACGTGAAAAAAATAAGTGTACAGAATATGGGTGGAGCACATGCGGTAATTTGTAACAGTTTTTTTGACCACTGTAAAACACCAATAAATTATTAGTTTTACACACCATTTGTCTAGTCCATTATATCATGTAAACATCTTCTATTAAATAAATATCTGTATTGGAATCATGTGGTCTAACCGCAATACAAAGATGCTAGTTTGGTTGCTAACATCAAGCGTTAAATAGTAGTATAAATATATATCAAGGCCAAACAGCTTTCCTATGTCTTGCACAAGGTGCCAGCGGTTACTTTGGTTAGAACACTTGTCACGAGTTAACATGGGGAACCTGAGGGTTGTAGCAAGCAATTTGCGTGTGTCTTTAAGCCATAGTGGAAGAATCCAAGTGTAGTCGACACTTGTTTCAGTAATTTCTAATAATGCGCTCTTTTCTTTTCTTTCCTTTTTTACCACGATAAAATATTCATTTAAATATTCATTTTATACACCTTAAAAATTTTCATTTAAGTAACCGTTTTGCATATTCAATTGAAGACTGCGTCGTATATTCATTTGTTACAATGATTCCGTTGTATATGGTTTTATAAAAATTAGGCCGTTTAAATGTTGTGTTTCAAGATGACGTTGATCCTTTATTTGCATTTACAAGTATCGAGTTGATAGTTCAATCGCGTCGGTGTAGCGATAAGAAAGTATTGGTCTAGATGACCGTCCTTCAACTTAACGATGGTAGTTGGATATAATGGAAAAGTTCTGCGACGAAACTGTATGTTTAAATTTTTAAAGAAATGTTCTACAAAGTAGATAGAAATTTTATGGTTTGAATCTAATGTTCGATTATTAATGAAATTGGTCTTTTTGAAATTGCAAGTATGAATTTACAAGTACTATGTAGACAACTACACGAGGATAATCATTTTGGTAACGATCTACATATGGTAGTACATCGAAGTTTGGCGTATTTGCAATAACCGTTGTCATGGATTTTGGTTTGTCCCTTTGGTGAGTATAGAAGACACGCTTTAAGCTCATGTGGTCAGGTACAAAGGGTACGTAGCTGATTATTTGCTGTACAACACAAGGAGGCAACGCCAAGGACCATATGTATGAACATCTGTTTACACATGATGTAGTACCATCACACAAACACCAACTGTAGGTAAAAAATTTGTATTATACCTACATCACGTCTGCACTTGGCGAACTTTGATACAAGGCTGCACCAGAAAATAACCTTACGATGACCTATTAGTGCCATAATTCTGTCTAACAAACTAGAAAGTACATTGATAAATTTTTATTACCAATATAAATGCAGTGTAATCACAGTTATTATTATTAATGAAATTAAGCAAATTCATAGAGTTCTGACTAAAGTTTCATTTATGCATAATTTCAATTACAGCTTTTGAACATTGAATTAGTAGACAAGTTAGATATTTTCTTATATATGTGTATACCGAATAACAGATCTGGTATTTTTGGTATAGATTTGAGTTAAATTTTGTAGTAAAAGAAACACTTAAAGTTTTTGATATTTCTTTCGAATTCATAATCCTACCTCAGGGTAGATGAAAGTTGTATTATCTTTTTTTAAACGTAAATTTTATACATACAATTTTTTATGAAGAAACAACTTTTAATTAAAGAATCAACATTTAATTCTCTTAATTAATTGTTTTATTTTGCACAAGTAAGTTCAGAAATAGTGTAACCAGGTATATGAACAAATAGCATAAAGTGGTAACTCCGATTTAACAAGAAACTTTAATAGCCTTTTCAAAATTTGAAGCGTAAAATCTGTGTTCATAATATTGTGTGCATTATTAATCTTTTCTGCTTTTTTATATGAGGTAACAAGAGAATACCTCTTGTGTCCTCACTTTGTTAATTTAATTAAATTTTCAGCACTCTTGATAGGAAAACAATTGCGTTAATCAGATACTGCTATTTTCTCTGCGAATGAGACAGCAGTGCAAAGGATAAACAAACTGGAAAATGCGAGAGAATCTTGTTGCTGGAGAACACAATGTTATAAATCCTTGTTGATACAAAGAAAATTTTGCTATCACCTCTGTACATAAAACGGGGACCAATGAAAAACTTTAAATAAAGAAAATGAAGGATGCCAATATCTGAGAGACAGGTTTATCAAACTAAGTGAGACAAAAATAAAAGGAATTTTTGTTGGGCTGCAAATTCGTCACATCATAAAGGCAGTGTATTCGATTCAAAATAGACCGAAATTAAGAGTGCAGGTATCATTTAAAGAGGTGTGTTCTAAATTCCTGGGAAGTATAAAAGCAAAAAATTAGGAACCAGTTGTGAATATTTCAATTTTTATGGGTTGCAGCATGTCTTTGAAGATTCATTTTCTCTACTCGCATTCAGACTTTTTCCTTGCAAATCTAGGGTCTGTAAGTGACGAACACAGTGAATGGTTTCACGAAGGCATTATGTATTGTGAAAACCGATACCAAGGGAAGTAGAACCCTAAAAGGTTCGCAGATTATGTTGGAATCTAATCAGGGATACTGCAGAGGTACGCTACAACCGAAAAATCACATGCATAACTTGTATTACAAGAAATGTAAACATTACATAATGAAGTGTTCCACAATAAAAATATGAATAACTTTTGACAGGATAGTGATACAAAAACTCTGCTAACAAATTCGGAATCAACGAAAAAAATTCTTTAAGAAACGCCCATTGCACATTAGTGAAAAACAATTTAAAATTTGTTGTTGATGTTGTTTCAAATTTTCAATATTAAAAAATCTTGAAGAGGTCATCTTCGATAGAAAACTGAACAGCCTAAGGATGCAGTAGTCGCAGATAATCTTCAAATCCGAGAACCCGCCGCAAAGCAACTGACCTACGTTGTATTATGTTTATTTATGTACCAAGAGTATCAAGTAAGGTATCTATAGATGCAATAACGAAAGAGTATGGCATAAAAAGTTGTATACACCGCGGGTTTAAGCTCCGAGGACGACGATGTTACAAACCTCAGGGCCTCTCGCCCGAAGGATTGTAAATCGTCCGAGGCCATAAGCATTCACTGATATCAGCAGTGAATACAACTTTTTATATAAATAATATTGAGAAAATTTTCATTTTATCATAGTAGCCGCTATCGTTGCCAGGCAAATGCCGCACTTGTAAACGTAGACAAATTTCATTAGTTGTTAAACTTAGAATGCAGCGAAGTTCTAAATACTTGACGAACTTGTAAAAAAAAAGCAGACAGGACAACACAGAACTTACTACAGAAGAAATCGAGAGACGTCTACGGCAAAAAAATATAACAAATTGTTAAACTGGATGGCAGAAAATTGTGTAGAACATATTAATGAAACTGTGCTGCTAGAAAATTTCAAGTCTGCAAGGTCATAAAGTACACTGCTATGTAATTGGTTGTTAAGCAGTAAAAACACAATAATGAACTAGTATGACATAAACCGCATTTTGTCTCTAGGTAACTCAAAGTGATGACTTTTATCTAGTAACCCATATTTTTAAAACAATTATCTGTTTTAAGAATATGAAAATCAGTCAAAATAACAATATTGATATAGAGTAATTTGCCCTGACACTCAATTCTGTTCATCAACAGGCTAAGAATGTATCCATGGCAACAAATGCTCAAAGTTCATCATATTAGTATATTACTAAATGTGACAATTTTGTTTTATTTTATACTATTATATTTATTTGTTGGTTACGATTCAAATTC
This sequence comes from Platerodrilus igneus, assembly GCA_036346225.1. Classification (NCBI taxonomy): domain Eukaryota; kingdom Metazoa; phylum Arthropoda; class Insecta; order Coleoptera; family Lycidae; genus Platerodrilus; species Platerodrilus igneus. The sequence continues at coordinate 319,491 of JARFIW010001052.1, read as the reverse complement.
ACAAATTTTAATTATGACGTCTATAACAATAAAAGAGTAAAATCATAACATTTTAAGAATGCAACATTTTTTTACTTTACTAAATTGGTTAAAAGAATCACATTTTACTTTCAAATGATAAACAGATTTCTCGAAGTCTTTATATTTTACTTTGAAATTTCGAAGAAGTTGAGCAACGTTCGTTAATAGTTAATAGTCACCCAATAAAATTAGTCAAACAGCTGCTTTTTCGAAATCTTAACAACCAAGACGCCACATTAGACCAAACATCCGAACTTCGAGTTTTACATCTCTTTACCAATGACTCGACATTTTTGATATAACACATACAGACAAAACAAAAGAGAATGAATAGGCGGCATTTTACTAAACACATTCTCGTGTGATGCTGCTGTTGTAAAATGAAAGAATGTAGAATTTTTCGTTTTGTTTACGTAAAAATACTTTATCCTAGAACCGTCCCAAAATTGACTTTTTTTGAAAGAAAGCTACTTTGCATTAAAAACTCACACTTGTGTTATTAAATTTACATAAATAGTGTTTAGTGACCGATATTTCAGGTAGACAAGCGTTGCGGAATTTACATTTTAGAAAAGTACGTATGTTTGCATTTTCGCCGTTTAAAATTAGTTGTCCTTTAAAACAGTATATTACTTTTATTAAATGATATTCTTAAAGCAAATAACTTGATACTGAAGTTATTTAGTGTTTTTAAACCAGATAGGATCTTAGACTCGTTATACAGTCTTTATAAATGCAATAAAACTTATTTTAAAGGTTCTTAAATGGTATGTGTCAAAGCTATATGTACTTAAAGTTTTTATTTTACATGAGAATACACTTTTTGTTGCTAAAAAAATATTATACGAATAAAAATTAAATATTTCAAAATTTTACTTTTCTTCACTTTAGGTCGATTTTTCTCACAAAATGTGGTTCCCAATTACATCTTCTGACCTCATTATATATATATATATATATATATATATATATATATATTAAAATATATTGTAAAATGATTTAAAAGATATCTAAAGGTAAACACATTAATTTACCACTCCTATCAATGGTTTCTAAATTTAAAACACTACAATAAACTAAGGATTGATAAATAATTACTTGTTAAACTAGGCTAAAATGCTATTTACTCGTGGTGAAGCGTTTGAGATTTAAAACAAGCGTTTTGGTTAACTGTTCTTCAATAAAACATTTATCTAATGTAATTCCAACAGAATGTGTTTCGGTTTGGTGTAAATGTCATGTTAACTGTTTGATGGATACTCTATTTCATTAATTAATTAATGTACCATAATACCTGTAAAAGAATATATTTTAACATGTTTAGTTATCATAAAGTAATTGTGAGATTTGTGGAATGTTAACCAATGATAATTAGTATAAGTGACACAAGTATCTGTTCCAAAATAGGAATTATACATAATAATAAGGGATCAATAAATGTACTTCTTAGACATTTGTAAATAGTAGGCAAGATATAATTATGAGACCATCTCCTAGGTGATAAGTGTTTGAAAAAGGAGTTGATTTTAAAATTTTTTGTAAAAAGATGTTTTGCTTTGAAATTTTAATAAAATAGAACATATCTATTTGAAATTTATCCTTTTATTTAATCATCGTGTTATTGGAGCAGTATAGAGAATTTAACATTTGTGGAAGACTATTAGTGCAGTAAATAAGTAAATAAGGTTTATACAACCGAATGCAGTTAAGAAGAGTGATTCCAGTTATAGCAAACAACGGGTCATCTTTAGTGTTGGTGAAGAATAGCATCAGTAAGCTTCGAATAAATTACAGTGGTTTTCCAGTCTAACAGGACAACGTTTTGTGCATATCTGGCCGTGTATTACAAGAATACATATTCACATGGCGGATTCTAAGTATACTGTACCAGAGTTATTATTTTATTAGTCCTAGAACATAAAATAGATTGAATCTAATAAAAACAAAATTAAAACTTACTTTCTACAGGTATTAACTGCAAGCGTCCGCAAGACGATTTTGTTTTATCCTGTAACGAGGTCCATGTGAACAACTCAAGCATCTTCGGTGGAATTACAGGTATTTGAAATTAATCCTTGTATAACCCCCAGTTAAAGATATTTGTTAGTAATTTGAATTTCAAACGTTTATCTAAATTATACATTTGCGATTATATTTATCAATCTTTGAAAATAATAACGCCACATCTGCACTACGAGAGGTTAACTAGACGACGCTTTATGCGAAAGTGTTTAATGTGCCTGTAAGACGACCTAAACCCACGTTTTCTTACAGAGTAGAAATATCTAGATATAATAATCTCTGAGTGAGTTTCAAAAGCCGTGGCATAAATAAACAAAATTTCTTCTCTATTTATTTTTACAGAACTGCAAAACGTTAGTAGTGTATTTTGCATCGTCGTTAAATATATGCATGTAAGTCAGGTTGCGGTACTATCAGGAAATATTACCGCTATTTTTAAATATTTGAAAAGCCGACACAACCTTTATCTGTGAAATCATTTATTCTTTAACTCTTTGATTTTAATTATATTTTTCATTCACAATAATATATATCATCATCATCATTAGGTCTTCAGTCCTGGAACTGACTAGACGCGTACCATCATTGTTTCCTATTCTGAACTAACCTACACATTTTCCTGAAATTTGCACAGTCTGCATCTATCACTATCTGATCTAGGTCTACATCTACCTACTTTTTCCTATCTCTGCTTGTAATATATCTCATACTATTCCCCAAAAATGCGTTAGAACGTATTCTGCACTTCTATGTCTCCTATTTGCTTCCCACAGATATTCTTCTTCCCCTACTATTTATATAACTTCTTCGTGATTAACTTTGTATGTCCATGCTATCATCCTCATACATCTGACGCACAGCGTTCCAAAAGGCTGCTACCGTTTTTCTGTCTGCTTTTCCTAGTGTACGTATTTCGTAGGCATACTGTGCTGTGCTCCACACATATGCTTTCAACAATTTTCTTCTTGTTTCTATGTTTGATGTCTTTTGTCATAGGCGCTGTTCTTCCTTGTTAGATGCAGTTCGATTCCCTTCTATTGTTTTACAATTATATACCCTATTTCTCCGATATTCAGTGGTTGTGAAGGGGGGAGGCGGCTCCATGGCATAGTGATATGTGTGTGACTACTACGCCTAAGGTCACGGGTTCGAATCCCGACACGGTCCTCTTGAAAAATGATAGGCGAGCATTTTTCACAAAAATACACCGTCGTTCGCATGAGAGGTAAAATGGAGGTCCCGTGTGTGAGTGTTGTCACGCACGTTAAAGATCCCTACCTTGCTTGGGATAGCAAGGGTTTGGCAAACAAAATTTTCCAGGTAAAAAAACTCGCTTCCTGGTTGTGAAAGGGGAGGCGGCTCCATGGCGTAGTTGGTACGTGTGTGACTACTACGTTCAAGGTCCCGAGTTCGAATCCCGACACGGTCCGCTTGAAAAATGATAAGCGAGCATTTTTCACAAAAATACACCTTCGTTCGCATGAGAGGTAAAATGGAGGTCCCGTGTGTAAGTGTTGTCACGCACGTTTAGGATCCCTACCTTGCTTGGGACTACTACGCCCACGGTCTCGGGTTTGAATCCCGACACGGTCCGCTTGAAAAATGATAGGCGAGCATTCTTCACAAAAATACACCCTCGTTCGGATGAGAACTAAAATGGAGGTCCCGTGTGTGAGTGTTGTCACGTACGTTAAAGATCCCTACCTTGCAAGGGTTTGGCAAAATTCAAAATTTTGCGGGTAAAAAAACTCGCTTCCTGGCCCATGTAGCACCTTCGGGTAGAGCATTGCAAAATCACATGTAAGGTTGTGAAGGGGGAAGCGGTTCCGTGGCGTAGTTGGTACGTCTGTGACTACTACACCCAAGGTCCCGGGTTCAAATCCCGACACGGTCCGCTTGAAAAATGTTAGGCGAGCATTTTTCACAAACATACACCTTCGTTCAGATGAGAGGTAAAATGGAGGTCCCGTGTGTAAGTGTTTTCACGCACGTTAGTAGTATAACTATGGAGAAGCTGGGACAGCCCTTTTTAAAGGGTCATAAATATCTTGTAAAGGGTGTGTGTATTATGGAAAAGAGAAGTATGTATGTGTGAAGGTCATGTATGTGTAGGTGTGTGTGTGTGTTGGTATTAGTTAGGTTTGAGGATAACGATAGTATGGCTATGGAGAAGCTGGCCGGCCCTTTTTAAAAGGATCATAAATATCTTGTAAAGGGTGTGCGTATTATATAAATTAGAGGTATGTATGTGCAGGTGTGTGCGTGTAGGGTGTAGGGTATGTATGGTTTGTCGGTGATGTTAACGTGGAAGTCGTGCCGCCCTCGTGATAAAAGTGTGTGTGTAGATATCGATCGGGGGGGCGGTGTTGTTGTTGTTTTATTTTCGAAAAGAAAGGTATGTATCGTTATGCGTATAGGTGTGTAGGGGGGGCGTGCGTGTTTTAGTCTAAAACGAAATATCGTAAGGGCGCGCAAGTGGTGCGAACGTGTTTTTGTTTTAAGAGTGTGTTTTCGGGGGGGGGGTCGCGATCGAGAATAAGTCTGGGTAAATAACCGCAAGGGTTTTTTTTATTACAGGTGTCGATAAGAAAAAAAATTGCGATGGCCCTTTTAAAAGGGCTGTCTCAGCTTCTCCATAGCTATACTACTGACGTAATCGTATTTTTGCTCAAGATGGTTCGATCGATGACGTGTGCGTGTATTTTTTGCCCTCCGAGAGAAGATGATGAAAGTGCGCTATTTAATTCGTATACAAATACAGGGTCATGATTATCTCATCGGACACACGTGCAAGACGTTTCAAGTAAACTTTTAATAATTTGGAAATGTTACGCTAGATGTTTTCGTAGGCAATTATGATGAAGTATTTAAAATAACGCAGAGATTTCAGATCGTCGGGCAAGAGAAAAAAAAACGGGGTCGCGATTATCTCATCGGACACGTGCAAGACGTTTTAAATGTAATTGTTTCGGTATAAATGGTAAAAAAGTTCTTCCTTAATTTTGTGTGTATTATATGAACCCAAAGCATATACGATGACGAAATCGTATTTTGCCGAGAAATAAAAATTGGTAGTAAATTTTGTATAGTATACATTCATTATATAAATCGGAAGTTAAAATATAAATGATCGAGTATGTTTGTATAATTATTTTTTATTATCGAAGTCGGGAATCGCTTTTGTTAAAACATTGTATGTATAAAAGATAGCTTCTTGGAACGCGTTAAGAAAATACTGTAGTTTAAGATTACATCATTCGTGAGTAAGTTTTAATTTCAGTACACATCGTTTTGAATCATTAATTATATAGGAACCCATTACTTTTAACAAATATGGTTTATAAATCCTCGAAATATAGACGATTGAAATTTTTTATATTCTTTTATCGATGCCGAGTCGGCGAAAATGTCTTTGTTACTTACATCTTTGAATAAAAAATATGCTCATTAATTTTTATGCGATTTCAATATCCGCATAATAAAAGATAACGTTTTAATTTGAATGAGCTTTTTGTCCAAAACAAGGGCAATGCTATTTAATTCTAATGAATTGCTATCGTTAATGTCTGAATCGTGTATGTGGGGAGCGGTTTTCAGATGCGTAATAAATTGTACGTCATTCGGAGCGATATAAATAGAGGATCCTTGTAAGGCTTTTTTATCTTGTAAAATATAAGTTTGAGAGTCGTGCAACGTGTTTTGTCATCGTGCAGCTTGCATTAAAAAACAGGTAATAATTGTAAATATATTTTTTAACTTTATGTAATTATATTCGTAATTAGAATTAAAATATGGAGTTAATTAAAAAAATCAATTCAGTAAGCCGCATCGATAGGAAGAAGACCGTAAAAGTCAAAGATCTCGAGCTACAGCACCCTTATCCGGTTTTAAGCATCAAATCTCTTCAGTCAAAGAAGAATTCTCGGCTCATTCTCGTCGAATTAGAAGAATGCGTTGTGTTCCTTCCGCAGAGAATCGCGGACGTAATTAGCGACAAAGATATCGATGAGCTGAATAAACAGGAATGCCTTTGTTTGCACTACCTAGGATCGTTCGAAGTTGGTTAGTATTTAATATTTTAATTTTTTATTTAAAAAACTAATACGAAATTCGTTTATTTTAAAGGTAAACCTAATCCTGCAGCGAGTATTTCCTTCTGCTGCATGGGCGAAAACAAAAGGATCCATCATCATCAGCCCTCACGGATCCTCCCAAGGAAAATCAAGAACGGCAAGAGCAAAAAAAGCCATCCGTATCGTCATCACACTAGAATACCTACCTATACATGGTAATTAATTTTATAATTTTAGTATTTTTACATCTTGATTTTTAAAGTTATGAGTATTGAATATAGAATTAGATCAGCAACCCATTACAATCGTGATATGCTAATTGCGGATTATCCACATAATTTTTATAGAATCGCATGCAAGGAATTGCCTGCTTATTTAAAAGACTTTAAATATCGGGACGGTTTTTGATTGGGTCTCGAGCCCTTTTTCTATTTTGCATGCAATTTAATTTGTTCGACAATTTAACGTGCTTAGAAGATTCGTATTCTAACACAATAGCGTTTTGCTTCACCGACGTGTCTCGTATGAAAGAAAAGCTTTTAATTTATGTAATTACGACCGAAGGGCATTTTATAATATTAGCGAAAGCATCTCGGCCGGTATTAGGTTGTTTAGATTTGTAGATCAATCTGCCGTATCGCCATTAAAAACAGTGTTTAATTTTCAGTATAAATGTGAAAGTGACATTTTCTTTTATGCAATTCTAAGAACCGATTGCCTATACGTGGACTTAAAAAATAGAGAATTCGTGTTTTCAACTCAATTTATTAATTCTTTGTTGATTTGCAGAAAAACCCTCCGCATGCGCTTGCATGAAATCGGCGATTTATTTGTCTATAGTAAATGTGTTAGAACGACAGATGTATTTTCTATAAAATCAACTAAAATTACAGATTCAGAAAAATATGCTATAGACTTATCCTTTTGTATAAGATTTTTAAACTCGTACAAATTGTTAGAATAAAACGGAACTGCATGACGAATTAGAAGCCATTTTATGGTCCTGCGATTTATCGCCCAAAGACGATACGCCGAACGTATTAGTAAAATTGCACGGTTCAAAATACAGAAAGTTGGCATTGAAATACGAAAAAAAATGTTAACTAACAGAAAAATCGAAGCGGACGCGGGCGTTTCGATGTGTTGTGATCAGATGCTACAGTTGTATCGAAAAGTGCACGCAATTTTAACGAAATGTCGTAAAACTAAAGTATTTCGCAATTGGGTTCGAATATTAAAATCACACATTCACAACACCGAATCGATTTTAAGAACGGTGAAACAAACTTCTTCTTCGCTCTCGGCTAGTTATCTGAATCTATTCGAAAATCTTCTATGCCATATGAAAAGATATAAAATGCTATTTAAAAATCTATTAAAAAAACTACTGCGGCAGAATGTTCCTAAACAATGGATGTATTCTCGGAGCACGCCTCGACATTCTGAATTGGTTTGGAAGCCGATCGTGTCTGCGTTTAAATCGAGAATTCAAACAGCTCAAATTATTAATGTTGCACATAAAGATCTTAATTTATTTATCGAAGATTGTAAAAAACTAATTTTATCCAAATTGTATACGATTTTTAAAAATCACTCGGTAAACCTTAAAAGTAATGTCGTGTTAGCGTGCGATTTTTCAAATTTTCCGTCGCGCTCAACGAAAATGAGTTTCAAACTAGGTATTTTCGACGCCCAACTTTTTAATTTGTTTCGGCAATTTAGAGAAGTTTAACGAGTGGTTTGCGTGCAATATCGCAACACGCTTGTTGGATAAAATAGAGAACGACGCAATGCACGGGTCAGGATTCACGCTATCCGAAATATTATTTTAAATGTTAATATTAATAAATGCTATGATATGTTTCACGCGAGTTGTTTCATGCCTCTTCCTATCGCAATTCAAAACAAAAGGCCTGTTTAAACATTAGAAACAATGATTTTCATGCTTTTATTGGAGCGTTTTAGCCGGAATAATTAAGCCTACAGCAGGTAAGCATGCTAATCGCACAACTTCGTATCCGCATTTTGCAGAAATTTTAATATGAAAAATTTCGTCAGCCCCATGCCTATATCGGATATATCGAAATTCGAAAAGCAGAATGATATTTCTGTAAATGTTTTGCTCTTATTTTAAAACGCGCTCGATACATCGTAACACCGGTACAATTAACTAGCCAAAAACGAGATAAACACGTTAATCTGTTAATTGTTGAAGATGCGTATGTCGACGAGTCGTCAAAATTTAATTCTGACGACGGCGAAGACGTCAACGGCGACGAGGACGACGACGACGGCGACGAGGCCGATAAAGTTGGAAAAAGTTTGGAAGAATTAAAAAAATATTAAAGATTATAAACGGGGCGTTAGATATCATTATTGTCTTATAAAAAATTTAGCCTCACTTGTGAGAGGTCAATTAACTAAACATACGGGTCACTTTTACGTATGCGATAGATGTCTCTCCTATTTTTACGATCGCAAACGTCTCGATGCCCACGAGCAAGTATGCGAAAAACTTAACGAGTGTCGTGTTATTTTACCCTCCAAAAAAAAACAAATATTTACAATTTAAAGATTTTAAGTATAAAATACCTGTGCCGATGGTGGTTTATTCTGACATAGAATGCCTTATTAAAAAAACCGAAAGAGCTTCCGAATCAGAACGCACTTTCAAATACCAGGAACATATTCCGTTTTCAATAGGATATTATTTTTATTGTGGTTATGACGAATCTCTTTCATATTACAGTTCATACACGGGCACAGACTGCATTTCTTGGTTTGTGCGACAATTAAAACATATTGCCATATGTTATGGGAGCGCATTTTTAAAAACGAGCCTGCTACGTCCTCTATAGATGCCTCGACGGCAAAAACGTGCTTTATTTGCGAAGTCGATTTCTTGCCGGACGACGAAAAGGTTATCGATCACGATCACATGAATGGTTCTGTAAGAGGTGTTGCGCATAGCAGCTGTAATTTAAATTTTAGGTTATTTCCAATTATTCCCGTAGTCTATCATAATTTGAGCAATTATGATGCTCATTTTATTATTAAAGAGCTTGCTAACGCTTTCGAAGGCCCCATGAATATAATACCCTTGAATAATGAAAATACATAACATTTTCTAAAAATACAACGACGCAAATGTGACGTTCAGATTCATAGATTCCTTTCGCTTTATGGCAATGTCATTGGAAAAATTAGCATGCGAGTTGTCTTTCGATGACTTTAAAGTTTTAAAAAAGGAATTTAGCTCGCTAAACCCGGATCGCATTAAATTGCTAATGCGCAAGGGTATTTTTCCTACGAGTATTTGGATGACATTTTGAAATTAAGCGAAGAAAATCTTCCTCCTATAGAATGTTTTATAGCAATCTTAATGAATCACATATTGAAGAATCGGAATATATTCATGCGCAAACCGTATGGAGCACTTTTAAATGCAAAATTTAGGCGACTACGCGGACCTATATTTAAAATGCGACATTCTTTTACTTTGCGATATATTCCAAGACTTTAGAAAAATTGTCTTGAAACATACAAATTGGATCCCTTAAATTTTGTGACTTTGGCGAGCTACTCGTGGTCTAGCATGTTATTATATACTAAAATCAGGCTAGAACTAATTTGTGACGTCGACATGTTTTTAATGATCGAAAGAGGCATTCGGGGGGGGGGCCTTACTCAAGTCGTAAAACGATATGTAGAATCCAATAATAAATATTATCCCCAAACGTATGATCCATCCAAGCCGAATAAATTTTTATTTTACGGAGATATTAATAATCTCTATGGTCATGCCGAATCTTGCTATTTGCCTTACGGGGATTTCAAATGGCTAACGCCTGAAGAAATATTAAAATTTAATGTTACAACGGTGAGCATTACGAGCGATAAAGGTTATATTATTGAATGCGACTTGGAATTTCCTACGGACATTCACGACGCTCAGAAAGAGTTGCCGATGTGCCCAGAACAGGACACGCCTCCGGGCTCGAAATTTTCAAAATTAATGTGCACTCTCACGAAAAAGTTCAACTACGTTGTGCATTACAGAAATCTCCAGGTTTATTTATCTGCGGGCGTAGTTATGACGCGCGTTCATAAGGTTTTAGAATTCGGTCAGTTTCCTTGGTTGAGACCGTTTGTCGAATTAAATACAAGAATGCGCACGGAAGCTAAAACGGAATTTGCACAAAATCTATATAAATTTGCAAACAATTCCATTTTGGTAAAACAATGGAGAATGTTAGGAAAAGACGCGTCATAAAATTAGTGACTCATTGGAGCGGTCGGTATGGTGCTCTATCTTTAATTTCCAAACCAAATTTCCATTCGGCAACGATTTTGACAAAAATCTGGTCGCGATCGAATTGAGCAAAACAGAGATAGAGTTCAACAAACCTATCTACATAGGTATGGCCATCTTAGAATTATCAAAATTGAATTATATAATTTTCACTACGATTTCATGAAGGCAAAATTTGCAAATAATTGCGAATTATGCTACATGGACACCGACAGCCTTTTGTATAGTGTGACGTGCAATGATTTCTATGAAGAATGTATAAAGACGAATCTAGAAAAATTTGATACGAGCGCTTATGATCCCGATAACATCTATAAAATTCCTTTAATTAATAAAAAAGTCATTGGTCTTATGAAAGACGAAACTAGAGGTCGTATTTTAACGCACTTTGTAGGCCTTCGATCGAAAATGTACTCTTTAAAAATAGAAGGCCGTAAGATAATAAAGAAGGCTAAGGGTGTTAAAAGTACATTATCGATCAGCAAATCTGTTTCGATCACTATCTCGATACGTTACGAAATAAAGTAGTTATAGAACGAGACCAAAATAGCATACGATCATATTTGCATAAGGTATATTCCATACGTCAGACGAAAATTGCTTTAAGTTATCAAGATGATAAAAGATACATTTTATCTAACGGAATAGATACTTTGCCTCATGGGCACTATCTAATAAAGGACCTTTGAATAAAACCATATTTTATTTTGTGAATTGCATGTTTATTATAAAAAATAATTAAAATCTTGTAACGAGAAAGAAATTGCATTGTCTTTTGTATTTTATATTATAAAAACCGCATTGTATTTTTTTAATTTTTATATTATGTATAAAATTAATTTAAAAATATATTTTAAGCGCTGTTGTAGAGGCTCTCTTTGTTATATTGTAATCAAGAAAAAGCGTTGTATTTTGTTATTTTTATATTTATTATAAAATTAATTAAAATATTGTAACAAGCCAAGATTAAAAAACTGCATTGTATTTTTATTTTTTATATTATGTATAAAATAAACTAAAATAATACATTTTAAGTGCTGCTGCATGTCAAAGTATCGCAGTTGTAGCGTCTCTATCTTTCTTATTTTTACAAGATAAAAAAATGTATAATAAAAATCAAACAAAAAAAGAAACAAATTTTTATTTTTGAAATGTAACATATTTATATAATAAAAATATAAAAACAAATGTTTTATTTTAAATGTAACAATCTATATAAGATCAGCTTTTTGAATCCAGGAAGGCTCTTGGAAGCCCAACCATTTGACGAGAATTTTGGTTCCTTTTCGCCTTAGTATTTTCTCGATAAGGTAAATATTTGGAACTCTCGTTTTCTGCAGCTCAGCTTCATAAAACTGTCCCAATACTGGATCGCCATGCATGTCGACGAGTAAATAAGTAGTCGGATTTGCTCGAAACACTTTACATATTTTAAACGTCTCCTCGCTCCAGTTTGCATTGTAGCCCTTAGAAAAAATACTTCTATATTTTGAAATGCGTACAAAGTCGTCCACGGCATAACGAGGTTTTCTAGTCGCCAGTTTTAATTTATCGTAAACTTTCAGACGCGTTTTCGCGGTCACATTTTGGGTTTTCTTTTAGTGGTCGAATGCACCGTATCGTTGTATTTCGATACAATCGAATCGATTATATCAATCCACTTCCATTTGCCTCTCAGACTAAAAGCTTTATACAGTTTGTTTTTTATCGTTCTGATTGCACGTTCTACGATGGCGGCTTTGATTGAGCTATATGTGGAGTAATGATTAATATCGCCATATTCCTTCATCAGCCGTGCAAATTGGCCGTTATAAAATTCTGTACCATTATCTGTTTGCAGATTTTTCGGTAAAGGCGGCCGCGATCTTTTAATTTCATTTAGAATCTCGCGCATCGCAGATGTGACTTCATGACCATTCTTGGATTTAAGCGGTCTCGTCCATAAATATTTCGAATAGCAATCGATCACGAGTAGAATATACTTATGCCCTTTATTATATTTCGAATATGGAATAAATTCAGCAATATCGGCTTGGAATAAGTCGTGATAAGATTTGATGATCGTTCTTCGACGTGGAAAATTTATTCTAACCCCTCTGTGCAGTTCATCCACTAGTATTTCCTTATCGTTATATTTCTTAGACATTTTAAGGTTTGACACGAGTATGAGAGTTAGACGACGAGGCTTTATCTTGCTCCAATAACACGTGCAGGTGTCTTATAACGTCGGTATTAATTTTGTGAAATTGTAAATCGCCTCCAGCAGACGTCTTGACTCCGTCTAATTTCAAGTGGTTGAAAATCAGGAAGTTCGTGTTTAAAACAACTTCGTTCAACACTTGAACGACCGATTGCAATACATCTCGAATGATCACGTTATCGCGGTGAATGGCGACACCTTCGATAAGATTTTGTATTCTCGCGTTCACATAGAACTTAGAAACGGCATCGTGCTCATCTTCGGCCTCGCCTATGTTGACAATTCTCAAGCCTCGAGAGTCGAAGTTCTTGGCCTTACCGTCGTCGATCGTGGTTAGTTTCATAAAATTTTGCGCTTTTTCTGACAACGTCGAGTCCACGTATCTCTTGTTAACGGCATCGCCGAGCTCTGCGGGTCGTGCAAATTTACAATGGATCGCGATTTGGCGTCAAATTTAAGTTTCTTATTAGCATGCGTTTTCCCGAAGATGAAGCGGTCAAACATATTTCCAATGCTTTGCCTATACGCAGATTGAGTTCTTCGCTGCAAAATTTTAAGTTTACGCCGTCGTTTGATTTTTAGGATCGGCCAAATTCACTATTCTAAAATCCTTCAAGTTAACTATTTTCTCGTCCTCGTCCAATACCAAGGCGCTTCGTTTATTTACCGCATCCGTTCCGGTCACGGGATTGCCTACGTTGCAAAGTTTTCTATTTTCTATGTTGAAATCGCCTTCCGGAGTTAGTTTAAAGCCTACACCAGGAGGCCCGCGCGCAGCGTATTACCAAACCTTCCGCCTCCAGTCTCTGGCAACATACGCTCTTCCAAATTTATCGACGACCATTTTATTTCTGAGACTATTCTATTTCTAGTTGCCGCTTGAAGCGAGCGGACGTGTTTTTGCCGAGCTCCCGCTTCAGCAATAACAGTAAGTTTTTATCTAGGGTTTATATTATTTATTGTTGTATTATTTTATTTGAAGCTTTGCTTTTATTGTGTTTTATTTTATAATTGTGTGCCATCAAATTTTAAATACAGGGCAGTAAAATAAAATTTTAAAACAGAATTTAAACTAAATAAAAACTAAATAAATCGCGTCTTCTTTGTAATTTAAACCAAATCCGCGTTTTAAAATAAACTAAATAAATTTCGGGTTAATAAAACAAAGGTATACTCAACTAATACTCAAAAACAATTTCGAAATAACTTAAAAAGGCATTTTTAATAATAAATTTAAAATAAAATCCGCCTAAATCAAGTAAAAACCTGGTATAAAAACCAAAAAGTGTGTGAATTTTTTATAGTGCGCGTATAATAAAATAATAACCAAAAAACAAAAATCTAAGCCCTTTTAAATCAAATAAATAACTCAAAACTGTAAATTTTAAAACAATTTTAATATAAATTTTCCATAATTTAAGTTCACGCGTATTTAAAAGTTCCTTTAAAATCGATTTTGGTGTAATTAAGCGGTGTAACAGTTACGGGTTGTGCTAGTTACCAAGCGATTAAGTGAAAGGTCATTTCCGGTTACCACATTCCGATTGCGCTCGACCTTATTTTGTTAATTAACATTTAAAAATAAAGTGTTGTTATTTATAAATTAGATATTTTGATATTTTGAAGTAATTAGTTTATTTAAATTTGATTTGGCGGTTTAAAATTTAAAATAAATAAATAGCATTCTTTACGGTACATTTTAAATCGAGATATTTTTATTGCGTTAGGAAATTTATTTGATTCTAGTTGTTATTTTGACGCTTAGTGCTTGTTGTATTTTTGTTAAAATTTGATATTTAATTGGGCGGTTGAAGTTTTAATAAATACAAGGTTGTTTACGGTTCACCTTTAAACAAAACATTTTATTGGACCAACGTTTTGCGTTCCTCTAGCGTCGTTCTTTTAGCGTCGTAACGGTTAGGACGTTTTTGAGCTGCGTTTTAGGTGTCATTTTATTGCTAGTTTTGTCAGCATGGTGGTCCACCGCGATGAGGAGCCGCTGCCCAGGAAGAAGAGGGGCGATCGGTCGGAGTCTGCTGGTTGGCGGCGGAGGGCGCTGTTGGGGAAACAGCAAGGTGGCTAAAGGACTTCTTGTTAGAAACTCAGGAGGAGGTACAGGAGGTAGGAAGGAGCCTGCGTCTGCGGCGGTCGTGTCTGGGAAGTCGGGGCCTCCCGTGGTGGTTGCGGCGCCAGAATTGCCCTCTACTGAGCCCAGCGCACGATGTCGACTAGCAGCAACGGTAGCGTTAATGCTAGCGACCTCGATGAGCTGGAACTCTTAAAGTTTAGGGTGCGGAAGGCGCACGCTGCCGTCTATGGGAAGGTGCCGACGACCTCCGCCACTATCGTCGTGGAGGATAGGAAGATGGTTCGGCACGCCGTGGATGATATCCGTGACGTGACGAACCAACTGATAGGTATGGTTAGGGCGCTGCGTCTTTGTTTAGATGGTTCAGGAGAGCAAGTGTTGTTGGGGAAGTCCGGCGGTGAATTCTGTCGTTTCAGGAGGCCAGAGTCAGGGTGCGTCGGTGCAGCGCAAGGTCTCCTACGCCGCTGCAGCTTCAGGATCTGCCCTACGTTTGCTGAGGGTCGACGCCAGGCCAGGCCAGAAGGACGACGTGATGACGACCCTGAAGCAGAAGGTCGATCCCGCTCGAGATGGGTTTGTTGTTGTCGGAGCTCGTAGGACGCGCCGGGGCGGTGTCGTTGTGGAGTGCGCGGTCGCGACGACGCCAAGAAACTGCAGTTGAAGGTCGGCGGGAACTGCAAGGAACTCGTGGCGAAGACCATCGAGAAGAAACGTCCACGGGTCGTTCTTCCGGGGTCGAAGCGGGGATGAAGCTGAAGAGCTCGTGCGGTTGATTGCGAGCCAGAATCCCCGTTTCGGCGATTTGAAGCTAGAAGACCACCTGAGAGAAGTTCAGGTTTGGCGGAAAGGGCCCTAAGATCCCTTCGCCAACGTAGTCTTCGAAGTGACCCACACTTCGAAGACGTATATTAGCTGATGCTATTAACCTCAGGTGGCGAAGAGTATGGGCCGGGACCACTTCTCGATGACCCAGTGTTACCGGTGCTACGAGTACGGCCATCGATCGATGGAGTGCAGGGAGAAGGTACAGTGGTGCGGTAACTGTGCCGAGGTCGGGCATGAATTCAAGAATTGCCGGAAGGCGGTCCCTGCTGTGTGGTTTGCGCTAGGGCAAACGACAGAACTGGCGGTGGCGCGAAGGTCGATACGCGCCACGACGCCAAGTCGATAGATGCCCACGATGCAACGTCTGAAGCACGCAATCACACGAAACATCGATTATGGACTGTGAAGATAAAACAAAGTCCATAAACAAGAAGATTAAATTCGCGCAACTAAATCTCAGGAAAGGTAGAGGGCAACAAATAACTTCGTAAAGTTATTTATCGAAAATAATATCGACATCGGGTTTATACAGGAACCGCACCTGTATGGCCACAAAATAACAGGTTTTGGGAGGGGTTACCGTCTTAAACGCGAATAGTGAACGACCGCGTAGATAATAATAAATAATGGAACGTGCGCCGGAATTATATTAAATAATTTATCGAACGAGTTTGTAACGACGGCCGAAATCAAATCAGGGAAAATGCGTTCTATGTAATAAGCGTGTACCTCCGCCGGTCGATTCCGGCGGAAAATCTAAACCGAAGACTTGATAAATGAAGTAGATAATATTATTCGTAAAATCGGCAGAAATAAAAATCTAGTCATTGGGGAGATTTTAATGCCAAGTCGCCACTATGGGGCAGCCCTATCGAAGACGATAGAGGCTCGCAGGTTGCTGATCTTTTTACGGAATGGGATCTTAGTGTGATAAACACTAATGATTTACCTACGTTTGAGACGCATAGAGGCAGCAGTTTTATAGATATTACTGCAGTCTCGCACGAAATGTTAGAAACGATTTGTAATTGGAAATTAAGGTCGGACGAGGAAACGCTCTCTGATCATAAATTAATAACATGGGACGTTGAAACCAAAACAAGTGCAAACGAGCAGCTAACTGTATTTCCGCGGTTCTGTAATAAAAAGCAAATTGGGAGCGATTTAAACAAAAATTTGGCGAAAGTATCCCTGTGCTCGAAAATGAGCTATTTAACTGCCGAGAGGCAGACAAGTAGAAACACTCGCGAAAAAATTAAACGACGCGGTCGTAGACGCGTCGTCGTATTCCATGCCGAAAAGAAAACATTTAAAGACAGCGTACCCTGGTGGACCCGGGAACTAACCACCAAGCGGGCAGAAACGCGTAACCTAAGGCGCCGCTATCAACGCGCCTCGGGAGATATAAGAGAACAACGGAGAATAGAATATAATCAAAGTTACCGCGAATATAAAATATTAATAGAAGAAACGCGAACGAATAAATTTAAAGAATTCTGCACGCAAAACTCAGAGAAAGAACCTGGGGAACCGCATACCGCGTAATTAGAGAAAACAACAAAAATCGCGCTCAGTAATATAAAGAAAACAAATGGCGAATACACGGAAGGTTTTAAAACCACAGCGGAATATTTACTAAGAAATTTTTCCATCGGATAATCGAGGGGATGAAGGGTCGCACGATTTAATACGTCGGGAAGCTGCAAATGCGCAAGGAACAGGTGCCGATAAGGCAATCCTAGTTCACGAGGTCGTCAGGGCTCTTAGGAGGATGAACCCTAAGAAGGCACCGGGGCATGATGGAATCACTTCAGACGCAGCTCTGCAGGCGTGCCTGTTAGCCCCGTGTGTCTTTGTTGGGTTGTTTAATCTTTGTTTAGAAAGGGCGTTTTTCCGCGTTGCTGGAAAATCCAGAATGTGAAATTTATACCCAAACCTAAAAGGCGGATGCGTCAGATCCGGGCAGCTATCGTCCAATTAGCTTGCTACCGGTGCTGGGGAAAGTTTTAGATCGCGTTATGACTACGCGTTTTGAGCACCTAGTGCGAGACAGCGGCGGTTTTAATAACCGACAGTTTGGTTTCGTGGAGGGCAAGTCGACTATCGACGCGTTAGAGTTCGTTGTCGGGGAAATTAAGCAGGCAAGAGATGCTAAAGTACTGTGTCGTTGTTGCTTTGGACATTTCAGGAGCATTTGATGCCTGCCTGGTGGCCATTAATCGTTTGCGAGTTAGATCGTAGGCGTTGTCCGCGAAACTTGATGTCTTTGGTCAAGAGCTATTTCTCGGGCGATTAGCACAGGTTGAAATTCCGGTGAAGTTCTGTCGCGTGAGGTGGAAGGGATGCCCGCAATCATTCTGGTCCACATTTTGGAAGTTGTTGTATGACAGCATCTTTAGGGTCAAGTTGCCCGCAGGATGCTCAATCGTTGGGTTTGCAGATGACACACTTTTAATTGTAAGATCGAGATTGTTAATGGATATGCGCACAAAACCGAACGAAGCGCTTAATAAATTACACGAATGGTCGCAGGCGGTAAAATTAAAATTTAACACGGCGAAGTCAGAGGCGCTTTATTTCGGCACGAAACCAGGACAGAGACCTCCTAGGTTAGAGCTAGGAGGAGAAAATCCGTTTAAAGATTGTATTACCTACCTCGGCGTCAAGATCGACAATAAATTAAATTGGAAAGCGCACGTACAATACGTAAAAAGTAAGGGCGGCGAAATATCAAATAAAATGATGGCGGCGGCTAAAATAAAGTGGGGTTTCAGGGGCGAATCGCTGAGGACGGTTTATGCCGGAGCAATTGAGCCGGCAATACTGTACGCAGCTTCTGTATGGGCAGAAGGTTGTAAAGTCAGGGAGATGCGTCAATTGACGAGCGTACAACGCATAACCGCGGTAAAAGCGGCGAGGGCGTACAGGACCACCTCCACGGAGGCTGTCCTGGTGATCAGTAGGTCTCTCCTATCGAATATGTCGTTAGGGAGATTAGAGATAACGATTAATAAATATAGGAAAAGGGCGCGAAATTATCGAAGATCTTAATCTTGGTAATAGGGAAATTGCAAGAAAGATTGTTGTATCTGAGTTAGGGCACCCGGCTGATATTAGAGGATCGAGTTTGTCGAAGGTGATGAGGACGCGATGGGTATCAGAATTTATACGGACGGTTCACGTATGGACGATGGGCAAGCAGGCGCGGCGTTTGTCGTGTATAAGCAGGAAAGGAGGTGTTTCGGTTTCAAACCAAACTCGCGAACTGGTGCACTATCTTCCAGTGCGAATTGGTAGCCATACGAGGCTATCGATTACGTAATAAACCATACGGGCAGAGACGAGTATTATATAATCAGTGATAGTAGATCGGCGCTAACGGCTTTAACAAACATGAACACCTCGACAGATCTCCAGGCGGACGTCTGGAGGATAGCGCGTACGGCGCTAGAGTTTCGACGTTTAAAGTTCTGTTGGGTCAGGTCGCACAATGGTAACGTAGAAACGATAGGGCTGACGAATTAGCTAAAGAGGCCGCGACGGGCGACTTTCGAATATCACATTCGTCGATACCGAGGTCTTTAATCAAAAGCTGCGCGAAAATCAATTCGACAATGGGAAGAGGTGGAACAACGCTGCCACGGGCAGGTTGACCCACAAATTCATACCGAGCATAGAAGCCAGAGGTAAGATCGAGGTTAAGCTCGATCACAAAATGGTGCAGTTGATAACAGGGCACGGCGCCTGAAGGCGTATTTACAAAGGTTCGGTCTCACCAATAGCGACCGCTGCGAATGCGGTGAGGGCGCGGAAAGTGCAGAGCACGTGCTCTTCGACTGCCCGCTTGAGGCGGGAAATCGAGGGTTGGCTGATAGCAAACTAGCTATCCTAGGTCTGGCATGGCCAAAGAGCCTGGAGGAAGTCGGGGAAGTGGTTAACCAGAAGGCGTTCTGGACAGCCTTAAAGAATTCGCGGGAAGGGTCGCGAGATTAGACAATCAATGACGACCGCGTGTAAAAATTCGGTGGGGTTGGTGGGAGGATTGAAAAATTTTAGATTGACTTGGCGTGAGTAAGGATACGAGCATAACCAAAACCTAATATTAAAAAAAAAAAAAAAAAAAAGATAATTATACCAAAATGTCCAATATGCGAGAAACCCCACTGCATTAATACAATCACTGCCTATCTTCATAATTATGTGCGGAAAATGAGAATAAATAATACCAAATAAACAATAACAAATAAATCATAAACCCTCATTAAATTAAATCAATAAAGTAAACAAGGATAATAAAACAGAGTGCAACCGCGCATCCCCAGGACTTGAAAGTGAAGTGATAGTGATAGTGATTGTGATCCCCAAAAACATTTAGTGCATACCCACCAGGACTTTAGCAGTGCACCCCGTCCCACCTTTAGAAGTAAGTTACAGACGACCAGATCTTCGGATGCTGGAGAATTTTATTATCGAGGTAAGACTTAAATTGTGGCGGCTGTACTCGCACAAGCATTGATTTACATTAATTAGTAGTTTTGAAATAATTTAAGAAGCACGTTTGGTGTGTAAAGGCGCTAGCCGACATGATGCTTTGCGAGTGCACCTGATAAATGGGGCGATGCTTTTGCTTTTTGTGCACTGCTATATGCTTAACGCTTATTAGACATTTATTTATGTATTTATATAATTATATTTATTTATATTTTATATTTACACTTTATATTTATTTATATATAGCATGTATTATGTGGCTTATTTGTTTTGTTTGACGTTCTGTCGCCATTTTGGTTGCAGTATATATTTGGGAAGGACGAGCAGAATTGCGAAGATAGTAATCATAATGTAAATCAGTTGGGAACGATAGGGAAAGCTAGGGATGGATTTAAATTAGTTAGCTAGATTTGGATAGTTTTAAGACGACCCTTCAGGTCGCACTGGTAAGCAGAACCGGCGTCTGCTATCCGGTATTACGGATTCCTCCCCCTCTCATTTTTGCTTGTTGATCGGGTACACTCGAAAGTCAGCGCTAGGGATACCATTATTTACAACCCTATTTTTAGTTTTTGTTTTGTTTTGTTCCAGTTTTTGTCAGATTTTTAGGTTTGTTAGATTGTTAGAGTTTGTTAGGTTTGTTAGATTTTTAGGTTTGTTAGATTTTATTTAGTTTTATTTAGGGCGAATCAACTATGAAGTAAGAATAAATTAGGAGCACGACTATTTTTCGCGTTTAAACCCAATGTAGTACCTCCGGGTGGAGCATTGGGGACGTGGCCGCAAGTATAGCGGCCCTAATTCAAATTATAATGAGACTATTCTATAGAACGTGTATATTTTATTAAGCGATTAATTTCGCCTCCTTTAATTCGGATATAATAGAAAGAAATTCGTTTTGATTCTGAGAGCTATTGTTGCCCGCCGAACGTTCGGCCATCAACAAACGAAGCCGGCTCACCAGCTCGGCCGGCGAGTCCCAATGAACGTATTCTATCTCATGATTAGAATTATCGAATTTTTTGTATCGCCAAATTCTGCTTATATTACTCGATGGCTGTCTTTTTTTCGATAAATTATCCATACCGAGACCTTTCTTTTTCTTCGTTATTTTGGATCGTAATTGCATGGGAATCGTAGTCGCCGATGCTGTATTCATCTCTCTTGACGACAACGACGACGGTGACGGCGACGAAGCATGCTGCGGCGAGGAGGAGGCGTAGATATTGTAGTCGCCACGGGCGACGGTGTTAAATTCGGAACGATATAATTTTTATATTTGGGCGTTTTAGGCAGATCCTTGCGAAACAGTTTATTATATGCATTGGTTTTCTTCAAAATATCGATGTAATTTTTTACATCTAGCTCGGAAGGATTGCCAGCAGGCGTTTTCTTATTCGAAGGATTTTCTTATAAGTTAACAATCGAAGTAAGCCCTCCGTAATAGGATATTTTTTATTTCTAATATTAATCGTAGATCCGTCGTCTGCAATAGCTAACTCTGAATTGCCCATAGACCATTTATTCGAAAGGTCGTCGTATTGAATGCCGATTCCGGTATCGTCTATATTGGGATCCTCGCTTTTGGACAGGATGTCGGCATACTTTTTAAGTAAGGCATCTGAACCGTCGCCGACATTATCAGATTCGTGCTCCGCATTCTGACGTCGAATATAATTAGGATTTTTACTTGTTGAGAATTTTGATAGCGATTTTAACGGTTCTAGTAATTGAGCATGCTTCATTCCGTATTTTAATTGAGCTCGATTTTGATCTCGTTTAAAATCTAAAAACTTTTCTTATCGTTTTAGTGGCCTGCACTACGGCTCGATTTAAATTCGTAGAGTGACGTCGTCGTCGTCCTCGTCTCATCGCAGCCGCAGACATTGCGTTGATGAAAGTTCGCTCGAACGTCGTGATTTTAAATACATATGTAATGATCGAATCCTTTACGGTAGCGGCCCTCGTTTATGGCTTTTCTTTGTCTACCACTAAGAATCCGTATCCGGCTTTATTGCCATCGCCGTCTTTTTTTCCCACGCTAGACGGCACATCTTTTGAAATCTTCGAAGCTCATGTCGGTATTAATGTGCTCGAATAGATATGTCTTAAGTTCATTTCGTCTTGCAAAAACTATAATTAAATTTGTATTGTCGCGAATAAGATGCTTCGGTATTCTTGCATACGATTGGCTGAGGTAGAACGCGTCTATATTCTTATGACGGCTCATTGAAAATATTGACGAATCGCGTTTTGTTCGTGACATTGAATGTCGTCGAAAATGAAAATCGAATTACTCTTAGCATCTTGCGGTGAAATTATTTCAAATTTTCGCTAAATTCGTAATAGCCTAGTCCCTTGATCGGTCTCAAAACTCGACTCAAAAATCGTATTTGGGCTGAAAT
Organism: Platerodrilus igneus; assembly: GCA_036346225.1. NCBI lineage: Eukaryota > Metazoa > Arthropoda > Insecta > Coleoptera > Lycidae > Platerodrilus > Platerodrilus igneus. The sequence continues at coordinate 297,053 of JARFIW010001052.1, read as the reverse complement.
AGCGACTTGGAGTAAATGTAAACGTTTTCAAATTCCAATCCGTTGGGTGCCAGTAACAAACTCAAAATCAGGTTTGTTTTACCGCACGCAGAAGGTCCGCATACGATGCATCTTATGCTGGCCGGTAAGAGATCTCCGTGCTTTTGCGCGTTCCAAAATAGGAATAAGGATCATCCTGCTCGACCGTTAGATCCATATTTGCAACCGGTAGAGATTGTTTCTGTTTAATAACCTTCATGTCTATTATTCGCTAATATGACGCGTAACGATTTCCGTAAACGGATCGTATTCGAATATAGAGTCGTGCAAAATTAAGCAGTATGCTTTAGTGGTTTGATCGAAAATGTTGCTGGATTCGATTTCGAGACGTATATCGACGGCCGAATTTTAATAGATTCTTCTTGACGACTGCAATCGATCACGAACACGGGACAATTGCCAAATTGCTGATAGTCGTTCAAACAACACAGAGCGTAGCTCAAATTGCTCGCGCCTGCATAATAGTTTTCCGGAAATTTCGAATAGTGCATGAACGGGGTCGAATAATCGTTATTGGCAAAGTCCGAATTCATATCTTGAAGTGGAAATTCTTGGGAATTAAGGTATAGTTTTAAATTTGTCAGATTGCAATGATCGAACTGGGCTGCCGATTGCTTCGCATTATCATACTTGCCATGCTGAAGAGTAAATAGAATCCATCGAGGTTTTCTAATTCGTTCGAATTCTTAATACGCCAAACGTGAATTTTCGAAGACGGAAAGGACGGCAACTCGTGAAGCTCCCAGCGACGAAAGTAAACCACAATTCTGGGATTTTTATGCAAATGATGGAATAAATTTAATTTCGATTCATCGCTAAGCTTTAAATGCGGAACCTCCACGATATTTTAGTAATTTTAAATGTTAGCTCGTTTTCGTCGCTCTTGTAACAATTGACGTGCTCTTGGATCTAATTAAAACAAGCTCTTGCGGCATGTTTACGACGGCTCGTTTATAATCCTCGCAAAATCCAAAAATATGCTTTAGAGGCACATTGCACGAGAAGCGTCCGTTCTTAAAAATGTCGGCGTTTGTATCTCCTCGAGGGTCCCAGGTGCTATTGCTCAAACCGTTGAATTTTTGTGATACGAAGCGAGACCCTTCATCGTGCACGTTATACCAGGCTGCTTACAAACGTCGACCACATGCGTGCTCCCATTTTGTACTGTATTTCATCGAACAAGAATAATATTGCGTTGTTCGTTATCGTATACGGTTTACCTTCGGTTTTCACCGAAAACGTTCCTTAATATTAATGTAACTGTCGTAGGTTGCGGTTATAGCATCGGAATTTTGGATTTCTATAATCACTTTATCGCTGTGGTCTGTGTTTCGCGTGAAGGGTAAATACGAATAATAATCTTCTTTCGAAATTGTCTCTTCGTAGCGAGGCCTTTTGAATACGTCTAATTTGGCCACCTCGTCGAAACGTAATTTCTTCAAAGGAGAACTAATCACCGACGAGATGTGATCTGCGACCATTTTCGTGCTACTACCAAAATCACCACGTATTTTACCGCCACGTTTAGCCATTTCTAGTACTTTTTTTCTATCTCGTATTCAAAAGCTTGTAGCCGAGCGCTTTTAAGAAACTTGCGTCTGCGCGACTAAGAGCGAGGTTCTTCTTCCTCTTCTTTTAATATGATGTCGCTTTTCACACCTCTTCCGCTTTTTATTTCGTTATGGCCTAACGATGATTTGCGTGCGACTGCAGATTTCGAGAACGTTTTTGCGTTTTATATAGGTTTGTTTTGAGGAAGAAGAAGAAGAAGAAGACTTCGGCAGCAACGACGATAACAATGCCCAACGCGCGGATTTTTCTTAGGTATATTGACGACTGCGGCTAACGTCTGTTGCTGCTGCTGCTGATGCTGACGCTCGTCATCGTAAACGACGCCCATTTTAACTTAATAATAATTTTATTATTCGCGTCTTAGCTCTAGGCGAACGCAAAGGTACGTATCCTTCGAAAAATTAACCGCTTCACCCGTATGATCCACCAGTCTCAACGTAATGTTATCGAATTCGTCCACGCACAGAGAAACGAATTATATTGCTGGGTTGTTGTTCTATGCTGTAGCCTGGGGGCACGGTTAGGCCAAATTCGTAAATGCTATGACAAAGTTGGTTATTGCGGTACGCTCCCGTCGTAATGTTAGTATCTACGAAAATATTAGATACCGAAATTATTTCCACATCGCGATCGGACGTATGCGAACGACCTTCCTCTAAAATTCGATCATAAAATCCCAGCATTCGACCGATGTTGCCGCGCTTCGTGAAGTCTACGGAGTATTTCGATTTTATTTCGCACTTTAGGGTATTATTATTAGCTCTTAAAGAAAACAAGCCGTCGACCAATCCGTCGTCGTCCAAAGTTACGGACGAATTAATTTCTTTGTTGGCTTTAGCCGACTCCAATATCTTTTCTCAGGAACGTGTTTAGCTCGTCTATTTCGTAGCATCCCTCGTCGATGGTGATTTCTTTATCTTTATCGTAATAGAACTTATTATTTCCCTCGTAAATATTTCGAACGGTGTTGCACGTGTAAAGACCCACCAAGCCGCAGGTGTACGTACCGCCATCGTTCAGTCTCACAGGTGGGTATAGCGTACCGCTGCTGATGGTATTTCCATACCCGAATATCGTGAATGTCCTAGACATGACTGTAGCGCTCCGAGGGCATTATGGTTCTTTATGTAAAAATTTCAACACTAAATGACCACACACGATCGTGTTAAAGTCTTGCTCCCTTTCCACGTTATAATATATATCGCTACCGTGAAAATATCTTAAGACTTCCTCGGAGGCCTCAGGTCTCCGAAACTATCGAAGTATATCACCGTATTGGCCCTTTTTTTATAACCGACCCAATGCGTGCCCGGACCGGATCCATCGTCTAAATTTATAATACCACTTTCGTTTCGCCACGGCGGTGCTAAGCTTCCGTCGCGTCTTTTAGCGGCAACTCGTCTCGCATGTACACGCCTCTAAAATACGGAACACCTTTAGCATATTTTGCAGATCGAGATCGGTCAATGCGCGCATGGGAGGTGTAAGTGGTGGTGGTGGTGGTGGTGGTGGCGAGCTTAGCATTCCTCGGCACCATCGAAGTCATCCGTTTTTTGAATCCCCCGGATAAGGTTTCAAGTACAAGGCGCTACCTTTCTTGTGAGGCTTTAAATACAATCCGATGCCGACTTTTTTCTCTTCCATGGCTCTGTTGTGACGCGCGTTCTCGTCGAAATACCTCTTTGCATTTTGGCCGAATTGATGGCGTTTGCGACGCTCGACGCTCCGCCGGCCAGTGCTCCGAGCGCCGAAAGACCCGCAAATATCGGAATCAAAGGCAATAAGCCTCCTCGCTTGGGCACCGGTATTATGCGCGGTACTTTAATTTTCGAACGACCTCCCATCCTGTTGACTATAATTTTGCAGCATTCATCGCGCTCGAAATGAGACGATTATGCGAAGCATCTCCGTGTCCTTTACTCTTGATGCTTTGTTTTCTGATTTCTTTAGATATTTTACTTATAAGACCGCCTCTGAAGGAGCATTTTCTGCCGACGTTACCGTTATTGTCTTTGAATTTACCCGAGCATCGACGTACTCGACGTCGTCGTTTTTGTCGTCGTCGTCGTCCTCCTCGCTGTCGACGATCCAGTTTCACGGCCATTTTCTTGTCTATTCCCATTTCTAGTTTGCGTTTCGCTTTCATTGCAGCCGTTACGCCCAACGCTGCGAGCTTCTCGGACCACTTAGAATCTTTGGCCTTGACTCGCCGCCAAGCCGCTTCTTGCAAGACCTTGTCGGCCTCGTGCCTGCGCTCCACGTCTTTGTGATGCGAATACGCGATGTCGTGCTGCTTGCACGCTTCGTCTAGAGGATTAATACCTTTGTCTCCGCGATTTAAACGCTCTTGTAGCCTGGTTCCGGGACCGCAGAAGTTATGACCAGGAAGGTGCAGTTCGAAGGGCAATTTATTTAAGAGGTTGTTGAACAACCCTTCACCCCCGTGTACCAACATTGACTAACATCTCTCCTGCAATAACGTAACAATTTAAATATATATATATATATATATATATATATATATATATATATATATATATATAAAAATAACTGCATACAGAATAAATTTTATTTACAAAAAAGGATCATACACTATCTTTAAAATACAAAGGTTTCATTTCGACATTTAAATTCTTTTGATATAAACATAATACGTCATCGACAATTTCGTGAGGGAAATGGCGCGTGATTTCTAATAAGCCGAGTCTGTTGATGTCGTAAAGAACGTTTAGGGTACTTAGGGATGGATTTCCAAATACGTATTCGCTTATCATCTCGACTCGACATAAGATTTGATCCTGCACGTTCGAATAAAGTCCAGCATCCTCGAGGAGGGACACCTTCACCTCCATCGTCGTCGCCGTCGCCGCTACTGCTCTTGCACCTGTTATACGCGTAAGCTCCGAACTCTTCGGGAAGGCAAGTGGCGACGCACTCTATATTTCTATCGTAGAACTCTTGAAAATCTTGTCCTTTCAATATTTCTAATTTGAGCATTATAAGAGGCGCTAGAGTAAACACTTTTGCAAATTCTTCGCGGAGAGAGAAATTCGCGCAACATTGTATCCGGATCCTGTTGTTGTTGATTCTAATGCGGCGAGAGCCGCAGCAGTTTGCACCTCGACTCTATGAATGGACTCGTATTCGTCTTTAAATTCCACTTCCAAGTATCCGTCGATCGTCTGATGCATTTCACGCCTCCAGTGCCATACGTCTGCGACTACGGAGGCGGCGGTAGCGCCTGCAGATGCAACCGTGGCAGTATCCGAGCGGTTGGAAAAAAATTTTCTAAATTTATGTTCGATATTGATAGACGACAAATCTTTCCACTCGTTTTCGTCCATTTGCAATTCGCCTTCTTTACAAAATCTGTTGGGGCATATAAGTCTGATAACAGGGCTAAAATCCATATTGCTCTTTCGTTTGGTTAAGCCCACTTCGATCGTATGACCGTGAGCGCACCATTGCGCATTCTCCTTGAAGGAATTCAATCGGTATTCGGTGCTACATATCAGGGGATCCATCGCCTGATCGTTATCGTAGACATGAATACCTGACAAAACTTGCGGCGATCCAGATACTGCACACTTAGATGATGATGATGACGAAATTACGTCATCATCATCGTTATTAAAAATACTTGACTGTCGTCACCACTTGTATGATTATTTTCGTCTTGAATATACTTCACCATAATTGCTATTTAATTAAGTGCAAAATTTCACGCACACATACACACCCTGAACGAAGATACCCCCCGGTTAGAACTGAAAATTATTTTGCATGCGTAGGTTTTCGTTCGAGCTCAAACGATGTTGCTCATGCGCGCATAGTTTATTTTATATTTGTAATAGATGTAGTATGCCCACGCTCCTATTAATTGCATAAGTACGATGTGTTCTAAATACGTCCATACACCATCTGAACTATCAAATTCTCGATCTTTTTTCTCGCTCTCTCTTTCTCTTTCGAAGGCGATTCGTTTATGATTCCATGGCATGACGTACCATTCGGTCTCCGTAAAACTGCTATTATATTTAAATCTTATTTTAAACATCAGAAAAGGATCGATGCCAACTCCGTCTCCGACACAATCGCCCGCGGATCCATTGTTCAACCATTCGGCACCGTCGTCGTCGTCGTCGTCGCCGTCCCGCCGTCGCCGGATCCATCTACGTTTTCTATTTCTCGTCGTCGTTGAAGGCGTCCTCCTCCTCCTCCTAGATAACTTTTATAAATTAAAGGTCTCTCGATACCGCGGACGATGACGACGACGACGACGTCTCTGATGATGGCGATAAGGGAACCTCTTCCGAATGGTTCTGTTGCTGCTGCTGCCATTGCTGTTGCAGCTGCATGGTAATTAATTCCATACGTTTCCAATCTTTAGAGCGAGCATCTTATTTGTTGTTGTTGTTGTGACGACTCGGACTTCGACAATGCCAAAACGTCTTTATTTTCAACAACCTCGAAACATACGAATGCATTCGGAGGATCTACGGGAACCGGATTTCTTTGCCAGGAGGGCACGCTCGGTTTAAATATGTATAGGTAATTATTACATATTAAAGAGTAGGCGAGATATGCTGCGACGGCTGCGGGCGGTCCTTTAGGGTCATTTCGAACAATGAGCATTTTAATTGCATTCATAGGTTTTATTGCAGGGCTGCGATGTGTTGTTGTGCGCGTACATATGGGGTAGAACATGCGCATTCAGGACACGATTTTATTTGCAGAGGGGTCCATCTATCTGATCTGCATGCGACGACGATTGTAAGCCATGCGCTAAACAATAGCGATGCGTCCATAATTGTTTTCAAATACTCCGGTAATTTATCGAAATTTCTGGCGACGTCTTTACTTGCATGCCTCTCGATATACTCGAGCGGTAATTTCGTAAATCCTCGACCGTCAACATTCTTCTATATTACAAACGTATATGATTATTAAAATAAACATATCATCTCGTAGACAATTTTCTTATCCCCTTCCTTAAGAATGCATACTATAGGTTCCTGCATGATTTATATTGACGCCTAAATTTAATATTCTCGAAAGAGCTAACCCGCTCTGCTTTTCGGTATATTCGTCCAGTTTATTGTTCAATTCCTGAATGGCTTCGGGTTTAACTTGAGTTTGAAAGTCTTCAATTTTAAAATTTTATAATTTTAGTAGTAAAATGTCTGAGCGATGACGACGATGATGATGATGACGATGTATCCACGGCTTCTGAAGACGATGATGTTGATGCGTTGGGCTTTACGTATTCACCGTTAAACACGAAATTAATTTTAAGAGATCCGAATTTTCTCAAACATTTTCTCAAACGTCGCTCTATTAGGGCGAATGCATCTTCTAAAAATTGCATGGGATCTATGTGATATAAATTGACCACAGCACTCGAACGTATCCTGCGGGCGAAAGCCGATTTCAAATCGACCCACGATATTGTTCGACGTTCTACGTCTTTTGACATTCTTCTTTGATGTTAATCTATCGAAATTTTCAGCAGGATCGTCGACTTCGACGTCGTTCGCATAACCCTCGTCGTCGTCCTTCGCACTAGTATTATCGCCGGATCCATTCTTTTACTAATACCTGCCCCTCTGATCGCCCTATCACGCTTGCTTTTGCATTAGAAACGATCTGATTACATTTCAGATTTAGCAGCATCGATTCATAGTGACGTTTTCGACCTACGTTGCAAGCACTTTTCAATTGTTTTTTGCACGCGTTGAGGTAGGCGCGTCTGGAATTTTAATTCGTCCGAAGCTTGAGACATTTTTTACACTTTCGACACACGATGTTTACCGTTCGAATAATTACACAATAATAAATAGAAAAATATTTTGGATATTCTTTTTACCAAGACGACGAAACTATTATTCGTAGTAGGGAGAAATTTTTTCAAATACAAACGCAGCACGCAATTTTTCTTATCGACACCTGTAATAAAAACCTTGCGGTTATTTCCCCCAGCCTTATTCTTCTTATACTTCATCATAATTGCCTACGACACATCGAGCGTAACATTTTTCTTGCACGTGTCCGATGAGATAATCCCGAAAACACACTCTTAAAACAAAAACACGTTCGCACCACTTGCGCGCCCCTTACGATATTTCGTCTTAGACTAAAACACGCACGCCCCCCCTACACACCTATACACATAACGATACATACCTTTCTTTTCGAAAATAAAACAACAACAACACCGCCCCCCCGATCGATATCTACACACACACTTTTATCACGAGGGCGGCACGACTTCCACGTTAACATCACCGACAAACCATACATACCCTACACCCTACACGCACACACCTGCACATACATACCTTTCTTTTATATAATACGCACACCCTTTACAAGATATTTATGATCCTTTTAAAAAGGGCCGGCCAGCTTCTCCATAGCCATACTATCGTTATCCTCAAACCTAACTAATACCAACACACACACACACACCTACACATACATGACCTTCACACATACATACTTCTCTTTTCCATAATACACACACCCTTTACAAGATATTTATGACCCTTTAAAAAGGGCTGTCCCAGCTTCTCCATAGTTATACTACTCGCGTTAAAGATCTCTACCTTGCTTGGAACAGCAAATGTTCGGCAAAATTCCAAATTTTCCAGGTAAAAAAAAACCGCTTCCTGGCCAATGTAGTACCTTCGGGTGGAGCATTGTAAAATCACATGTAAGGTTGTGAAGGAGGGAGGCGGCTCCGTGGCGTAGTGATATGTGTGTGACTACTACGCCCAAGGTCCCGGGTTCGAATCCCGACACGATCCGCTTGAAAAATGATAGGCGAACGTTTTTCACAAAAATACACCCTCGTTCGGATGAAAGGTAAAATGGAGGTCCCGTGTGTGAGTGTTGTCACGTACGTTAAAGATCCCTACCGTGCTTGGAACAGCAAGGGTTCAGCAAAATTCAAAAATTTTCGGGTAAAAAAACTCGCTTCCTGGCCAATGTAGTACCTTCGGGTGGAGCATTTGAAAATCACATGTAAGGTTGTGAAGGGGGAGGCGGTTCCGTGGCGTAGTTGGTGTGTGTGTGTGAGTACTACCCCACGGTCCCGGGTTCGAATCCCGACACGGTCCGCTTGAAAAATGTTAGGCGAGCATTTTTCACAAAAATACACCCTCGTTCGGATGAGAGGTGAAATGGAGGTCCCGTGTGTTAGTGCTGTCACGCACGTTAAAAATCCCTACCTTGCTTGAAACAGCAAGGGTTCGGCAAAATTCAAAATTTTCCAAGTAAAAGAAACTCGCTTACTGGCGGTGGAGCATTGGAAAAAATCACACGTAAGGTTGTGAAGGGGGTAAGCAGTCTGTGGCTGCCAAGTGGCCCCATCACTTCATCATTTACCGATTTAATATTTTTTCCAATATATCTTTTCGCACAGTCAACATTAGTTGCAGATATTTCACAACCAACACCTGTAGTTGTTTATAATAATCAACAGATTTATCTGCGCTTATTTTTTCGTCATTAGGTTTTCCGTCTCAAAATTGGTTGGACACGTACATGCGCTTATTTATATTCTGAGCTAGCCTACACAGTTTTCTGAAATTCTCACACAGCCTGTATACAGCTCGGTTCCCTTACTATTGTTTTCTAATCTTATGCCCTATTTCACCGAGATTCAGTGAAGGGGGTTAAGCAGCCTATGGCTGCCAAGATCCCAACACTTAGACATTTACCGAATTAATAGTTTTCCAGTAAATCCTTTCACACATTTACCATTATTCGAGAATATTGCCCAACCGATACTTGTTGCTTATAATAATCATCACATTTAAGTACGGTTATTTTTTTCGTCATTAATTTATCCATCTTGAGACTGGTTAGATGTGTACCTCCATAAACTTCTATTCTGAGTTAGCCTACACATTTTCTGAAATTCCTACAGCCTACATTTTTCACTATCTGTGTGCAATAGTCTAACCTCGGTCTACCTCTACTTCTCTGTTTTCCTATCTCTGTTTCTTATATATTCTGCACCATTCCTCATACCTTAGTATGGGTCTATCATCATATCTTTCCTACTTTCTACTGTGTTCCACAGATTCCTTTCTACCTTTACCATTTCTAGAACCTATTTGTTCTTAATTTTGTATGTCCATGACATATTCGTCATACGTTTGTAGCACCACATTTCAATGGCTTCTATCTTTTTACTGTTCGCCTCTCCTACTGTCCAAGTTTCACAGCCTTACAGTGCTGTGCTCCACACAAATGCTTTCAGCAATCTTTTTCTTGTTTCTATGTTTGTTGTCTTTGAACACAGTAATTGCTTTTTCTAGTTAAATGTAGCACGATCTTGTGCTAATCTTTGTTTATATTGATTGTGCCTTTTCCATTTTGAGTTATTTGGCTTCCTGGGTAGCAGAAATCCTTAACCTATTATAAGTTCTCGTTGCTTATTTGTATTCTAGTTTTTTATTTATTTTCCCCCTCTTTTGCACACTAGTACCTTAGTTTTAAATTTGTTAGTTTTCATACCGTATATCTCTATTAGAACTGTTTCCATTTGATTAAGAGCTGCTTTTAACTCTGCCTTGCTAGATGCTAATACCGCTATATCATCTGCAAATCTAAGCATATCAGTCTTTTGCCCCTGCATATTAATTCCAAATGCCTTCCAGCATTTGACAGTATTCATTACTTCTTCGATGTTCAAGTTAAAAATTAACGAAGATAGGGCACATTCCTGTACTACCCCTTTCCTAATATCTACTTCTCTACATTTCTGCTCTAATTCTATTACAGCTGTTTGTTCTTTGTATAAGCTATGTAATATCCGTATGTACCTAAAACTCATTGCAATCTTTTTGAGTTTTCCATTTTACAATGTCGAATGCTTTTTCCAGATCTACAAACCCTACACACGTTTTCGTTTTTCTATTGTTTTCTCCATTATAACCCTCAGAAATAAAATAGTCTTCGGTATTCCCCTGTTTCGCCTAAACCAAATTGATCTTCTCCTAGTACTCCTGTTCGTTTCCGTATTTGTACAATTCTAGTTAATATTTTTGACACGTGTGTTGTCAAACTTATTGTTCGAAAATGTTTACATCTATCCGCGCCTCACTTTTTTGGTATAGTGACTATGATGTTATCTTTGAAATCATTGGGTATCTCACCTGTTTAATACATGTAGCTAACAAGTTGCAAGAGATGTTCTGTTACTGCTTGTTTAACGGCGTTTAGAGTATCTGCTTGCACCTTATCTATACCCGGTGCTTTACCATTTTTCAGGCTTTTTATTGCTAATTCAGACTGATCTCTAAGTATAGGATATCCCAAGTTATCGTTTTCAATGTCTGATTCCTGTTATAGTGCTGTTAGTTTCTCTTCTGCATATAAATTCTCTATATATTTTTGCTATCTAATCACTTTCTCTACATTTTCTATAATGATGTCTCCTTCCGCGCCCCATATATTTTTGCTATACGGTTTTATATTCATTCCAATTAGTTTGTATATTTCGTCTGCCTTTCTTATTTCCATCTTATTCTGTACCTCTTTGCACTTTTCATCAATCCATTGTTTTCCAGTTTCGTCTGGTCTGTTTTTGTATTTTCCTTTTTCTTCTATTAAATTCAGGATATCCCTTATTTTCCATGGTTTCTTATTTTCTTTTTGTATATACCCCAGAGTATATCTGGCCGCCATGTCTAAGCTGGTTTTATTGTTAATCAATTCTGTTTCTACTTCCTTAATGTCAGAAATTTTCTGAATATCTTTCAGCAATTCAGTTCACTTTTTTTCAAATCTTAGATGGATATCTTTATATTTTAGCTTCTCAGAGTCAAACTATCTTTTTAGTTCCTTTTTTTTTGAATTTTTAAATATAGGAGTGGCCTTGATAATTACGATGTTATGGTCAGTGTCTATACCTGCTTCTGGGTAGCTTCTACAGTCTGTTACTTATCTATCAAGAATGTAATCCATTTGATATATTCCTATATCTCCTAGCATCTTCTACGTGTATCGTCTTCTAGCATGAAGTTGAAATAATTTGTTTGCGATGATTAAATTGTTTTTGTCGCAAAATTCTACTAGCCTATTTCCCCTGCCATTTCTCGTGCCTAAACCAAGTAAACTTACAGTGCTCCTTTCCTACCCTCGCCTACCACTGTATTAAAATCTGCCGTAATTATTAAGTATTTATGTCCTTTTACGTTTCTTAGTATCTCTTCTATATCTTTGTAGATCGCTTCTACGTGTTCCTCACTGTAGCTAGAGGTGGGTATGTATCCCCACACCCGAATTTCTTCCCTCTGATCCTGTGTCAATTACCTTAAAGACTCCGCTCCAAAAATCCCTCTCCTTTGGCCACCAAACTTCGCTGATCTCTACTACATCTAATGCTAATATCTATTTCAATATTCAAGTTCTCTAGCTTACCTACTTGCTTCATACTTCTGACATTCCACGCTCCGACTCACAGAATGTTTACGACACTTTCTTTACACTTTCCGATCACATCCTCCTGGAGATTTGAATGGGGGACTATTTTAACTCCGGAATTTTTTACCACACAGGAGCCATCATATTAAATATAAATTTAAGGACGCTGTGTACTTGTGAGGTAATGTGGTGGTTTCCCGTTGCCTTCCACATCACCGTAGTGTGTCTTAGAATGCCATACTGATCCTTATGGTCTCTGCGACTCTAAGTACCGAAAGAGCTGCTGCCCTGTTTCGGGAAACTGTCTTAGTTTGGTTCCTTACTAATTTGGTTAAACTTACAGTTCGGCTCTTTAGATCACAGGAACTCTGAAGCCGTTCTACTCGTTCTATAGTAATCTAGAACCTCTTCAACGTGCAGGTTCATTCAGAACGGATATATACATTTATATATATATATATATATATATATATATATATATCCATTTAATAATTGATATACTAAATTAATTATTTTTGTGCAGCTAACAACTACATTGCACAAGAGGAAAACCTAATTTAGAAAAATTTCAACATGCAGCTTAAGGTTTTTCACTAATATCTTCGATCCTTATATTTCAGAGTTTTAATGCAAATCAAAAAAGCACAGTATACTATATATTATATTAAGGAATGTACCATCAAAACTGTACTATGTACATTCCTCTATCACGGCATGCTGCGAATTGTGCTCCAAGTGGTTAGAGGTATCATCAGGCAAAACTATCCATTGAGTGCGGTAATAAGGATCACACTACAGTGTAAAAATAACAAATAGTTTGCGTAAAACTACTTGAAGAATTTGTTAAAAATTTTGTTCTTCCTTATTTTGTGATCATAGACTCTTTTTCTGTTTTAATACTGATTAAAGGTCATTAAAAAATCAAAGAACTATAATCATTTATTTAATAAATAAAATCAATCATTGCGTTAACACTATGCTTAGTATGTACAACTTATTGCTAAGAACTAAAATTACAACAAAGTCGTTAAAACGATTTCGACATGTGCTACGTTTTGGTTAAACAATTAACAAACATATTTCGTAGCACCTTTATACAGAATTACATAATAATTATTATCATAGGTAATAATTTATTTATTGCACCGGTTTTATTGATAATATTTAAACTAGTATTATAGATTGAGCGTTGATTTAGAAGAAGGATTGTAGACCTTGTAGCCTTCCCATACCTGAAACAAATAGTGCGTAATGATTATTTTAGTATAATTACTTGTTTATATCATAATAATAAATCAGTTTCATGCAAATGTAAGTATAATAATTCCTAAAATTTATGTTTATTGAAATAATATTGCTATGTGGAATACGCAGTGTAGGTGTAAGCGCCATAGGGTTTGCTGTTGCAAAATATTAAATCTTTATTCTTTATCAAAAGATTATATTCCCGGTGTCTATTAATTTGCCTTTAGAGACGTTTACGTCACAAGTCTCACTACCGTTACTACCGAAGTAAGACCATCGGCGTCTAATGGATATTCAATTAAATTCTAGTATGATGCAAAAAACCATTCTGAACAGACCTGCACCTTGATGACGTTCTAAAATACTAGAACAGGTAGAGCTAAAGAGCTAAAGAGCTAAAGAGCCGAACTATAAGTTTAACCAAATTCGTGGAGTCTTTAGTGAGGAACCAGACTAAAACGGGTCCTCGAAAATGGACGGCAGCTTTTTCGGTACTTAGAATGGCAGAGACCATAGGGATCGGTATGACATTCTAAGACACACTACTGCGATGTGGAAGGCAATGGGAAACCTCCACATTACCTACCAAGTACACTGCGTACAGAAATTGTTAAACATGATGGCATCCTCTGGGTTTAAAAATTCCGGAGGTAAAATAGTCCCCCATTCGGATCTCCGAAAGGGGACTACTTCGGGAGATGTGATCCGAAAGAATAGAAAAAGATTCGTGAACATTCTGAGAGTCGAAGCGTAGAATGTCAGAAGTATGAAACAAGTAGGTAAGCTAGAGAACCTAAAACTCGAAATGGATAGGTTAGCACTAGACATAGTAGGAATTAACGAAGTCCGCTGACCAGAGGCGGGGGATTTTTGGAGTGAAGACTTCAGGGTAATTCATACAGGATCAGAGGAAGGAAATTCGGGTGTGGGGATAGTTATGCGAAAAAAGATAGGACAACGTGTAGAAAACTACCTACAAAAGAACGAAAGATTACTCATGGTTAGATTTGAATCTAAACCAGTAAATACAATAATAATACAAGTTTACATGCCCACCTCTAGCTACAGTAAGGAAGAGGTAGAGGCGATCTACAAAGATATCGAACACATACTAAGATATGTAAAAGGACAAAATAATTTAATAATTACCTAGGATTTTAATGCAGTGTAAATGAGAGTAGGGAAGAAGCGATAGTAGGTTAATTTGGTGTAGGCACAAGAAATGACAGGGGAAACAGGGTGGTAAAATTTTGCGCACCACCACAAATACATTATTTCAACATCATGCTAGCAGACGATACACGTGGAAGATGCAAGGAGATATAAGAAGATATCAAATAGATTACATTATTGTTAAACAACGGTTTAGAAATCAAGTAAAAGACTGTAGAAGCTACCCGGAAGTAGATATAGACACTGACCACAACATCGTAATTATGAAGGCCGCTTTGAAATTTAAAAATCTGAAAAAGAAGAGCGGAAAAATGCACTTTGACTTTGAGAAGCTAAAAGATAAAAATATCCACGAAAAATTAAAAAAAAAGGCAAATGAATTACTGAAAGATATCGGGAAAATTTCAGATACTAAAAAAGTAGATACAGAATGGAATAACATTAAATCCAGCTTAGACATGGCGGCCAGAGATATTCTGGGGTATTCACAAAAAAAAATAAAAAAACCATGAATAACAAAGGATATCCTGAATTTAACAAAAGAAAAACGGAAATACAAAAATAGATCAGACGAAACAGGAAAACAGAGATACAAAGCCATAAAGTGAGAAATTATTTGCAAATGCAGTAAAGCTAAGAACAATGGATTGATAAAAAGTGCAACGAGGTACAAATTAAGATGGAAAGAGGAAAGACAGACGCAGCATACAAATTAATTAGTGTGAATTTTAGGGATACAAAACCAAATATCAAAGGTATAAAAAATACGGGAGGAAACGTCATTGTAGAAAATGTAGAGAAAGTAACTAGATGGCAGGAATGTATAGGGAATTTATATTCAGGAGAGGAATTAACAGCATTAGAACAGGAATCAGACATTGATGAAAATTTGGGTATGTCTTTGAGCTCAAGTAGACGAACCTGTTTAATTAACGTAAAGGGTGGAAGATGCTCCCTTTTATTCAGACTCAGGTCTGCAAATATTGTTAAATTAATTAGTAGGCATCCTGCAAGGACTTTAATTTTGGATGCAAATTAAAATGATAACAAATTTAATCTTGAAATTTTATGATACTGATATTTATGCTGAAATTTAATTTTGAAATTTTAATGTATTATGAATATTGATGAATTTATTTATTTATTTTATGAATGAGGATGAAAGTTTTAACTAGGTGAGCAGCCGAGGCGGAAAAGAGTAAAGAGGCGATTAACAGAAGAAAGTCAACGGACCAGTTAATTTAGAAGCTTTCACAGCAATATATATATATATATATATATATATATATATACATATATATATCTTCGATATTTATATTTCAGAGTTTTAATGCAAATCAAAAAAGCACAGTATACTATATATTATATTAAGGAATGTACTATCAAAGCTGTACTATGTACATTCCTCTATCACGGCATGCTGCGAATTGTGCTCCAAGTGGTTAGAGGTATCATCAGGCAAAACTATCCATTGAGTGCGGTAATAAGGATCACACTACAGTGTAAAAATAACAAATAGTTTGCCTAAAACTACTTGAAGAATTTGTTAAAAATTTTGTTCTTTTTTATTTTGTGATCATAAACTCTTTTTCTGTTTTAATACTGATTAAAGGTCATTAAAAAATCAAAGAACTATAATTATTTATTTAATAAATAAAATCAATCATTGCGTTAACACTATGCTTAGTATGTACAACTTATTGCTAAGAACTAAAATTACAACAAAGTCGTGAAAACGATTTCGACATGTGCTACGTTTTGGTTAAACAATTAACAAACATATTTCGTAGCACCTTTATACATAATTACATAATAATTATTATCATAGGTAATAATTTATTTATTGCACCGGTTTTATTGATAATATTTAAACTAGTATTATATATTGAGCGTTGATTTAGAAGAAGGATTGTAGACCTTGTAGCCTTCCCATACCTGAAACAAATAGTGCGTAATGATTATTTTAGTATAATTACTTGTTTATATCATAAGCATATACAGATAATAAATCAGTTTCATGCAAATGTAAGTATAATAATTTCTAAAATTCATGTTTATTGAAATAATATTGCTATGTGGAATACGCAGTGTAGGTGTAAGCGCCATTGGGTTTACTGTTTCAAAATATTAAATCTTTACTCTTTATCAAAAGATTATATTCCCGGTGTCTATTAATTTGCCTTTAGAGACGTTTACGTCACAAGTTTCGCTACCGTTACTACCGAAGTAAGACCATCGGCGTCTAATGGATATTCAATTAAATTCTAGTATGATGCAAAAAACCATTCTGAACGGACCTGCACCTCGACGACATTCTAAAATACTAGAACAGTAAGAATGGCTTGCGCATTTCAATGAGCTAAAGAACCGAACTATAGGTTTAGCCATATTAGTGGAGTCTTTAGTGAGGAACCAGACTACGACAGGTCCCCGAAAGAGGACGGCAGCTTTTTCGGTACTTAGAATGGCAGAGACCATAGGAGTCGGTATGACATTCTAAGACACACTACTGCGATGTGGAAGGCAACGGGAAACCCCTACATTACCTACCAAGTACACTGTGTACAGAAATTGTTAAACATGATGGCATCCTCTGGGTTTAAAAATTCCGGAGGTAAATAGTCCCCCATTCGGATCTCCGAAGGGGGACTACTTCGGGGGATGTGATCCGAAAGAATAGAAAAAGATTCGTGAACATTCTGCGAGTCGAAGCGTAGAATGTCAGAAGTATGAAACAAGTAGGTAAGCTAGAGAACCTGAAACTCGAAATGGATAGGTTAGCACTAGACATAGTAGGAATTAGCGAAGTCCGCTGGCCAGAGGCGGGGGATTTTTGGAGTGGATACTTCAGGGTAATTAATACAGGATCAGAGGAAAGAAATTCGGGTATGGGGATAGTTATGCGAAAAAGGATAGGACAATGTGTAGAAAACTACCTACAAAAGAACGAAAGATTACTCATGGTTAGATTTGAATCTAAACCAGTAAATACAGTAATAATACAAGTTTACATGCCCACCTCTAGCTACAGTAAGGAAAAGGTACAGGCGATCTACAAAGATATCGAATACATACTAAGATACGTAAAAGGACAAAATAATTTAATAATTACCGGGGATTTTAATGCAGTGGTAGATGAGAGTAAGGAAAGAGCGATAGTAGGTTAATTTGGAGTAGGCACAAGAAATGACAGGGGAAATAGGGTGGTAAAATTTTGCGACACGAACAACTTAAGAACCACAAATACATTATTTCAACATCATACTAGCAGACAATACACGTGGAAGATGTCAGGAGATATAAGAAGATATCAAATAGATTACATTATTGTTAGACAACGGCTTAGAAATCGAGTAAAAGACTGTAGAAGCTACCCGGAAGCAGATATAGACACTGACCACAACATCGTAATTATAAAGGCCGCACTTAAATTTAAAAATCTGAAAAAGAGGAACGGAAAAAGGCACTTTGACTTTGAGAAGCTACAAGATAAAAATATCCACGAAAAATTAAAAAAAAAGGTCAAATGAATTACTGAAAGATATCGGGAAAATTTCAGATACTAAAAAAGTAGAAACAGAATGGAATAACATTAAATCCAGCTTAGACATAGCGGCCAGAGATATTCTGGGGTATTCACAAAAAGAAAATAAAAAACCATGAATAACAAAGGATATCCTTAATTTAATAGAAGAAAAACGAAAATACAAAAATAGATCAGACGAAACAGGAAAACAGAGATACAAAGCCATAAAATGAGAAATTATACGCAAATGCAGTAAAGCTAAAGAACAATGGATCGATAAAAAGTACAAAGAGGTACAAACTAAGATGGAAAGAGGAAAGACAGACGCAGCATACAAATTAATTAGAATGAATTTTAGGGATATAAAACCAAATATCAAAGATATAAAGGATACGGGAGGAAACGTCATTGTAGAAAATGTAGAGAAAGTAGCTAGATGGCAGAAATATATAGGGAATTTATATTCAGGAGAGGAATTAACAGCATTAGAACAGGAATCAGACATTGAATAGGATGGTTTGGGGCATCCTATACTTAGAGATGAGTTTGAATTAGCATTAAAGAGTCTGAAAAACGGTAAGTCACCGGGTACAAATAAGGTGCAAGCAGAAACTCTAAAAGCTGCTGGACAAGCAGTAACAGAACGTCTCTTCAGACTTGTAAGCTATATGTATCAGACAGGCGAGATGCCCAAAGATTTCAAACGTAACATCATAGTAACTATACCAAAAAAAAAGGCGCAGATAGATGTGAAAATTTTCGAACAATAAGCTTGATAGCACACGTTTCAAAAATATTAATTAGAATTGTACAAAGACGAATGGAAAAACGAGCTGAAGAAATACTGGGAGAAGATCAATTTGGCTTTAGGCGAAACAGGGGAACACGGGAGACTATTTAGTTCTGAGGGTGATATTGAAAAAAACACTAGAGAAGGGGGAAAGCGTATATATAGGGTTTGTAGATCTGGAAAAAGCACTCGACAATGTAAAATGGAAAAAATGTTCGAAATACTCAAGGAGATTGGAATGAGTTATAGGGATAGACGAATAGTACATAGCTTATACAAAGAACAAACAGCGGTAATAGAATTAGAGCAAGAAAATAGAGAAGCAAATATTACGAAAGGGGCGAGACAGGGATGTGCCTTATTCCCATTAATTTTTAACTTGTACATAGAAGAGGCAATAAATACTGTCAAATGCAGGAAGACATTTGGAGTTAATATGCGGGGACAAAAGATTGATATGCTTAGATTTGCAGATGATATAGCGATATTAGCATCTTGCAAAGAAGAGTTAGAAGCTGCTCTTAATGAAATGGAAACAGTTCTAACGGAGGGATATGGTATGAAAATTAACAAAAATAAAACTAAAGTTCTAGTATGCAAAAGAGGGGAAAATAAATCAAAAACCAGAATACAAATAGGTAACGAGAACTTACAAGGGGTTAAGGATTTCTGCTACCTAGGAAGTCAAATAACGCAAGACGGGAAAAGCACAAAAGATATAAAACAAAGATTAGCACAAGGTCTTACTACATTTAACAAGAAATGGCAACTACTGTGTTTAAAGACCACAAACATAGAAACAAGGACAAGATTGCTTAAAACACATGTGTGGAGCACAGCACTGTATGGCTGTGAAGCCTGGACAGTACGAGAAGCAGACAAGAAAAAGGTAGCAGCCTTTGAAATGTGGTGCTACAGACGTATATTAAAGATACCATGGACAGACAAAGTTAAGAACAAAGAGGTACTAGAAATGGTGGGGGAAGAAAGAACTATGTGAAAAACGGTAAAAATAAAAGAGATAGGATGATATGCCACATACTAAAACATGAGGGAATAGTGCGGAATATATTAGAAACAGAGATAGGAAAAAAGAGAAGTAGAGGTAGACCTAGGTTAGACTACTGCACACAGATAGTGAAAGATGTAGGTTGTGAGAATTTCAGGGAAATGTGTAGGCTAGCTCAGAATAGAAATCAATGGAGGTACGCTTCCAACCAGCAGCAAAATGGAAAAACTAATGACATAAAATATTAACTGTACTTAAAGATGGTGATTATTATAAACAACTACAGATATTGGTTTTGCAATACTCTCAACTAATGTTAATTGTGCGAAAGGATTTATTAGAAAACTATTAATACGGCAAATGTCTAAGTGTTGGAAGAACCTTAGCAGCCACGGGCTGCTTAACCCCCTTCACATACCACCGAATCTCGGTGAAATAAAGTATATAATTAGCAAACAATAGAAGGG
Source organism: Platerodrilus igneus (assembly GCA_036346225.1). Lineage (NCBI taxonomy): Eukaryota > Metazoa > Arthropoda > Insecta > Coleoptera > Lycidae > Platerodrilus > Platerodrilus igneus. The sequence continues at coordinate 276,798 of JARFIW010001052.1, read as the reverse complement.
AATCGAGCTGTATATTGGCTGTTGAGAGAATTACAGGAAACGGTGTAGGCTAGCTCAGAACATAAATAAGCTGAGGTACAAGTCCAACCAGTTTCAAGATGTAAAACCCAATGACGAAAAAATAAGTGCTCTTAAATCTGATGATTATTATAATCAACTACAGGTGTTGGTTGTGAAATATTTTCAACTAATGTTGATTGTGCTAAAGGATAAATTGGAAAAACTATTAATTCGACATAGATTCAGGTGCTGGGGAACTTGGCAGCCAAAGGCTGCTTACCTTCTTTCATATAACATCAAACAAGAAAGAACAGCAGCTATGTTCAAAGACAACGAACATAGATACAAGAAGAAAACTGTTCAAAGCATAGTGTGGATTACAGCACAGTATATCTATGAAATAGGGGCAGTAGGAAAAGCAGACAGAAAGAGATAGAAGCCTTCTGGAGTGTTGTGCTTCAGATGTATGAAGATGGTAGCATGTCAAACAAAGTTAATAACAAATAGGTTGTAGAAATAGTAGAGGAATAAAGATATCTGTGGAAAATAAAAAAATAGGAGAAATAGAAGGACAGGATACGTTTTAAGGCATTTCTGGGGAATAATACGGGATATACTACAAGCAGAGATAGGAAAAGAGAGGTGGAGGCAGACCGAGATAAGACTGTAGCACACAGATAGTGATAGATGCAGACTGTGCAAATTTCAGGGAAATGTGTAGGTTGGTTCAGACTAGGAAACAATGAGGGTACGCGTCCAACCAGTTCTAGGACTGAAAACGTAATGATGAATGATGATAATAATGCAATAATATTTTTATCTTTCAAATTGCGAAAGACGGGGGTTTATAATATCATTGCAATGTTTTTTCAGGGTTGATTTTCTGATAGAATCTTTGTAGCAACTCTATTTACCGCACACTTTATGCTGCAATAATTTTGATCTAATCTTCGTATTTAGTTACTTGTTATCTTTTGAGGTTGTGTTATCAACAGCTATACTCACGTGCATCGTGCGTTGTGCGAATTACAGGTGCTAATACTCATTACACACATTTGTGTGTCATTCTAAACACCGTGAAAGGAGTGTTCATTCGCGCTTGAATACTAAATGACGTTCTCCCTTTATGAAAATTAATATGAATTGTACCTTTTCTTTAAATCTCTTAAAGATGTTCCAGTTTACAGAGAGAGTAATTTACAAATTGCACCAAAGAAAGTAGAAAAATGAGTCTTAGTTGGTGTCAAATTCGATCTCTTCATTACTGGTTGGTAAGAACTTTGCTTTTAATTATTAGTAAGACGATTTATTTCTAGGAACTAAGTATGTAAGATAACAGATATATTAGTTAATGGTTTTGAAGAATAAACGTTGAGTTTCGAATATACTTTTGATGTTTGAATTAAGCTAGTGGGGGATATCAACTATTACTAAGAATTTGGGCATGATATCTCTTCAATACAGTCTGATAATGGCAATGTCTTTCGACTATGTCGATTAATAAAGTAAGCGCTGTTTTATTGTATGTCTACTAATATTTCATTTATGATCCGAATTGTTCTAAATGTGTTGGCACGGATTCAATGCCTCATCTTGTTAAATGATTGAATAAGATTTTCAGTACACAATTTAATTTTCAATGTCTACAAAATTCATACAGAATTGATCATTAGTCATTTAGCGAATTATATTGTTGATAATTGAAAGATTTTTCTTTCGTGGAAAGTATTATGCAGTATAGAATCAGCTGTTCTCATAAAAAAATTGCTTTCAGAAAACTGTTGTTCACTCCAACAAATGTTGAATTAAGTTAAAAGTAAGACATGCATATGTTTAAAATGATTACCTTTGTTACCGGCTTTATACCATATGTAACGTCAAAACAAATAACTTATTGAAGTTTTTAATGTTGACCTTAAGGATTCTAAAATTTTAGTAACCATCGGTAAAGTATTCAGATCTGAAAGCTCTTAGGACTCATACGAACTCTATGTGCCTCTTTGATGTTAATAATTAAATTATATGAATGAACTCGGTCATTATTTTAAATCTAGGTTATTCAAACCTATAATTAAAAATAAAATTTTTATTTTATTTGAGAAATAGAAATACTTTTATTACTTTTGGACGGCTTAAACAAGATATTAAAAATTAGTAAGTTTAAATATATCTCACATCATTATTACTTATATTGAGTTACAATTGGTGATCTCTTTTTATTTACTATTTGTAGCTTCTTTTTCAGGTGCAGTCTCTCTTAGTGGGGAACCGCTATTGAGGGCGTTTGTCTCGTTGTCCTAAGCATAAGGGTTTCTACTTTTGCTTTGTTCATTGCTCCGTCTAATATGTAGGAGTACTACAAGTAGTGGCGCCTTCCCTTTCCCCATGCGCTTGATATATAACCATACATCTTGACCACTCCGTGCCGACTGCAAGTTTCGTGCTCGAGTTATGCCGTGGTTGCTTTTTACATTCTTTTAAAGCCGTGTACCATCTACCACCTAGACTCTCTTTTGCGATAGGTATACGCCTTTGACCTATAAGTGCAAGAGATAGATAAAAGGGTTCCAGACCTGTATGAAATCTTCAACAGGTAAAATTTAGGTATGATTACATCATTAATTGAGATATTGAGATTCAAAATCTTCTGTAGATCGTAGTTATTTCATAGTATTAAGAATGAATTCAAAGCCATCGTTGATAAAGATCTGCAAAAATTCTAAGGATGGGATAATATAGCATTGGGTTGGTTCCTAAATTCCTCTATCAATTATAAATTTATTTACACTTATAGTAACAAAGTCGAAATTATAATTTGATACTTAGAATGAACGCTTCTTTAATTTTAAAAAATCGTTTTATGATTATTTCACATTTTCAGTGTTTAGAAATCTTGAAGAAGCCATATTTGTTGAAGAACTGAGCAGCCAACGGTGGAGTAGTCGAGGAGAATCTTCAAAACCGAAATCGACAAGCGCAGAACAAATGACTTACGTGCGTTGTGTAAACTTATCTTGTCTCTAGGTAACTTACAGTGATGATTTTTCGTTTAGTTAATCCATATTTTTAAAACACAAATATCACTATTAACAGCATGAAAATCTGTAGTGACAATACTAATATTAAGTTTTTTTCCCTGACACTTAATTCTATTTATCAACAAGGTAGCAACGTATAATTGGCAATAAATAAACAAAATTCGTCATATAGAGTATTACTAAATGTGACGATGTTAATTTATTTTAAAGTATTCTACTTATTTAATGCTTACGCTCCACAAAATTATATAATGATATCTAATTATAAAGATGGTAAAGCAGAACATTTTAAGAATGCAAAAAAATGTTTACTTCGCTAAAATGGTTAAAGGTTGCTCATTTTATTTACATACAAAAATCGATTTCTCGTCATCTTAATATATTCTTTTAAAATTTGGAGGAAGTTACCTAATTCGCTGATTTTAACGAGTTGAGCAACGCACTTTAATCGTTAATGGCCTCCCTATAAAAGTAACCAAACGGCTACTTTTTCGAAATCTTAGCGACTAAGATACCGCATTGAAACGCACACCCGGATATTGAGGTTAACATTCCTTTACCAATTATTCAACATTTTGATCATAACAGATCTACATGAAACATAAGGAAAAGAACTAGACTGCAATTTAGTAGCAGCATTTTTGGCTGTGCTGCTGTTGTAAGGTATTCAGAGTTCTTCAATATAGCGTAACATAACTGAATTCATACATACAACACACGGGCGTACTCGCACACACACACAATCCCTTGCGCACGCTTTGTCCGCATATATAATATACATTGACGTGATAAGAAGTCATTAAGGGGTCACTGATCACCACATCCTGTACATGCAACACCCCAGAACTAAAGAAAACCAAAGAAATTTTTCTAATATTTTCTAATTCTGTAAATACTTCTTTTCAGTGTAAGAACATTTTATTTATTGTACTTTAAATAGTTTTATTTATGTTACATAATGGTATATTTAATTAGTACAGTATGTATGTTAAAAACTTCGTAAAAAATCTTTACTAAAAGCATGAAATACCATTTAAAACGCGGTCTGAAGAGAATAAATATCCGTGCTTCACGAAGTACTTTTCAGTTTATTTTATAACAAGACTAAAATCATTTTAATACAAACCGTGAAATATGCATTTTAAATCGAAAAGGATACTTGATATTCTAGATTTTTCCAGTTCATTCACAATAGGGACAGATAATTAGAATGAATAACATAAATGAACACTTCAGTTAACGATGCTCTAAGCGTTTACGATCCATAATTAAGGTAGCGCAATAGCAAGCTCACCGGTTAGCTATTTTACAGTCATTCTTTAACTACACCAATTAAGAAACTATTTTTACGACCTAGTAAATCAACACTAACAGCCAATTTTGATAACGTAACGTATCACTCACAACATTTTTGGCGAAATTACGTAAACCTTATGAATCAGCTCAACCATAAATCGAGTGTTCCAGAGTTTATAACGTAGACAAATTTTTATTATATGTACCGAAAAATAATCAAGAGCAGGATCAGCTATCAATTGTCTGTCGCTTAGTTGCCGACTGTCTTTCTGTCGGCGAATTACAAATAATCTTTTGCCAATGAATAAAGTTTAATTTCAAGTTAAAGTATGTGTCAAGAACAATAAATTTTAAAGTTATAAAGTATAACAATCGATGTCCAAAGTAAATTTTATTAGAACACGAACAACTCAGATTAAAAGTAAAAATAATCAAGTTAGTTTAATGGAGTTAATGAAGTACATTCTTGTACTATAAATTTAAATAAAAATAGAACCACAAGGATTTTCAAATGCATTGATTGGCTAAATACTTTTAAAAATGGAACGGCATGGAAATCTAACCAGAAACTTGGATAAGGACGAATTTGTGAATCCCAAGATAATTTAATGGCAAACGCAATTATATCATTGTTTTAATATATTTTAAAAGACTAGCTTGCTCTGTTTATTTTAAGTATGGTTAAATTGCCTAAGAGTCTGGCATATAAATGTTTTCTTGTAAATGGATGATTTAAGATTTTTTTAATGTCTAATTCCGATTCAATTTGACCATTACAGAAGGCTTTAGATAAATGAACCTGATCAGCGACATTTTTGCGGAGGTGAAGAAGATTATTGCAATTATTCATAGATATTTCTAAAAATTTGTACACGGTGTGACTCACATACGGAGATTGTGTAAAGGCTATTAGTATCTAAGTTACAAAATCTTTTTAAACTTCACTCTCCATTTTTAGATTTTAATGTTTGTGTGTAAGTAATCTTTTGGATAATGTTTGTTAAAGAAAGATGTTTGTGGATGTAGCAATTATTATTATTTGAACGATTGTTTATTAATGAATATTTGATGTTATTCTAAGTTTGATGTTGGATTTTCGTTGTTTCATTTAATACGGTCATCTTCAGGCAGTAGTTCACACTAGTTTCGTTGATATCCAACATAAAGGGTTCATTTCAATTCATTTTCATAAACGCTCTTTGAGGCGTAACTAAAAGAGATCTTTGACAAGGCCTCGTTTTTATGCGCCGCTAAAAGGGTGCTGTAATACAGATACAGTAAATTGTAAAATTTGAAATTGTTGCCATACCTTTTTTTCTAACTTTACTTTGCCTGGCTAGCTCAATGGAATTGGTGGAGTTTTCAAAATGAAATCAAACACAGCAATATCATAAAGCATTTATACCGTATAAAATATTTTCTCTCATACAAAAGCATATAGAACATTTACAGCATGGTTTCTTTCAAACATCAAATCTTTTCTCTTGTCGATAGTTTACCTGGCTCTGATTATTGCGTTTATAAAGTTTGTTTGGCACTATAATGAATAAAAGTACGCTTTTATTATACAGGGCGTATCCACGAATCTACGGAAATTTCTATTTTTTCGAATTCTTTTATATTTTGTTAAGATTTATTTGTCAAATTTGGGTTTCAATGATCTCTCGTGACTCCTTTATCGCGTCAATGTATATATATATATATATATATATATATATATATATATATATATGCACAGCCCAGGCAAATCATGCGTTAGACAAGTTACATGCATTTGATTTTGATGACGTAAAATATTTTGGGAACTGTAACTAATGATAAAAAACGAAACATTTTAGAAATGATCCAGATAAAGCGCCATGCAAACAGCATCAACAATAAAACAGATCACGAACAATTTACGCATATTTACCACAATATTATAAAATCATAAATCTGATAACCAACCTTGCATATTAGAAATTAGTTACAAAAATATACAGTTTATAATAATAATATTCTATCAATGTTCTTATACTATCTACCTAGATAAAACATGTATGTTTTCCATATTATCTTCGTATTGGCAAGCGAGTTTAATATATTTAGTTTCTAACAAAAATAATAAATCAATTTAACATTCAATAATCAAAGAAGTACATAGTAAATTGTGTTCAATGCTTTATATTAATTGTAAACTAAATTCTTCAATGTTAGTAGGTGAGTTTGTACACCAGTTAAATTTTCTTTTAAAATATTTTTTAGATTAACTTATTATAAATTGTTTAAGTTTTAATATTTTTATATTTATTGTAGACTTAAACATGTGATCATGGTTTAATACACCGAAACGCGTAATGTTTATTACAAATATTAAAAAGCATTTTTACTATTATGACCTACATACCAAGAAATTTACACACACACACACACACACACACACATACACACACACACACACACACACACATATATATATATATATATATTGACGTGATAGGGGGGTCACGAGAAGTCATTGAAACCCAAATTCTACAAATAAATCCCACTAAAATATAAAAGAATCCTGAGTGTACTTTTATACATTAATGTCCAAGCGAAGAATGCAATTGCCCGTGTATAAATAATAACCCTGTATGATATAAGCGTATTGTAAATAAATAGCAAGTAACGTAAGTTGTATATGTAAAAATAATTAATTCTAAGATAGCGTAAAACGCATTTAAATGTGAACGTAAATCGATCGTTTTAAGATAATTCAAAGCCATTTATTTTCACTTACTAATTATTGATACATTTTTGATAAAAATGCTTTTGATTTGCTGTAAATAGCGTAGAATAGTACCAATTCTACGCATTTAGCATAAAAATTACTATCTTGTTAAGAAACCCCAATGCTAGCCTTAATAAGTGGATTAGAAACACATTTTGATATTAAAAGCAAATATGTGTATAAAATGCAACCCCTTTTGTATTAAAAAGCAATTAGAGTTTAAATTAATTACCCTGTAATTACAGAAATTTATTTTAAATAAAGAATTTTCTAGACTATTAGGAATATAAAGAGACGAGTCATCAGTATTCAGAACTATGTAAATATCTAATGAAATATATATTCCGAGAAGCGACCGGAACACGAAAACCCACAAAATACATGAAATATCAGATAAAATAGATTATCTTTCGCATGAGTATGCGACGCCACAATAATCGTATATGTGTTAAACAAAAACAAACAGCGCGCGTCACGAATACTTGAAACCAGATAATAACCAGGTAATAAAGCTCGACGATTTTGAGCGCTAATGCGGATTTCCAAGAAAATTACGTAAGATATGCGTTTGTTATTTAGAATGGAATCGCGCACATTCTACTACCTTTGAGAAAATAGATAATTTGAATATATAAAAAAGCGTTTATTAAAAACGGACATTCATTCGATTCAGTAGATTCTTAAATTCGATCGCGAAATGTTAATTTGATTTAAGTCGCGAGCTGTTCCTTTGCGAAGATAATACTTGAAATATGCAGTAAGCATACTGTAATTTGATAATGACGCTGTTACAATAAATATAGAAGTGATGTTTTAAACGCAAATCACATAAAAAATGAAATTTATTAATTACAATCAAGATAGGAAAATTCTTCAATATAACGCTATTTTAAAAATTTTATTAAACAATTGAAAAAAGATTTAAGCACAATGTACTTTGGTAACTGCTGTTTGAAATGAGGATTTTAAATATGAATATCTTGCAAGTTGATATGACGTCAATTTAAAATACGAAGATATTCAATTACGATCAGCGTTTTTGTGGATTCTGCAAGTATTAGTTTTAGATTTATTTTTAACTGATATTGGAGTATTTCTATTTAATTTATGGTAGAATAATAAGTGTTAATCGTATAATATTTTGTGAGGATTTTTTTGCCAGGAAAGTTTGTGTTCAGAGTTCTAAATACTCTGACCTTTTGATATATTATCTGTCAAGGATTTTTTTTACCAAAACAAATCTTACAAGCGTGAGAGTAATCATAACCAGGTAAACTATCCATAAAAGAATAAATTTAATTCTGTAAATTCAAAATAAGGTAGGATTTTTTTTCTTTAGAAATTATTTTAGGTTTGAAAGAAACAATATTGTAAATGTTCTATATGCCTTTGTATGAAAGAAAATATTTCATACTGTATAAATACTTTGTGATATTGCTGTTTGATTTCATTTTGAAAACTCCATCAATTCCGTTGAGCTAGCTAGGCAAAGTTAGAAAGGAAGGTAATTGAACAATTTCAATTTTTACAAATTGCTGTATCTGTATCAAAGCACTCTTTTAGTGACGCTCCCAACGCGAGGCCATTTTCACAACGGTCTTTCAGCGACGCTCAACACGGCGTTGTCACAGCACTCTTTAGGGACACCTCAACGTGTCGCCTTATCATATCCCTCTTTTAGTGACGTTCCAGCGCGGGCCTTACCACATATAAACTACTATTCCAATAACAAAAATAAACTTCCATTGTACAATAACTGTAACAACTGTATTTAATACTAGTTGGCTTTGAGTTTGACTTTCTGTCTATACCTGACATAACATCAAAGAAATTTATACTGTCTGATATAATAAACAAAAATGTCACACGTAATTAAAAGTTAGGTTCATATGATACTGACACACATGATTTAAATTGACTAACTCTCCAAGTGAATACCAGTCCTGGTAACTTCCAATTTGTGTCTGGACACATTCATAATTTGAGCTACTAAAATCGGATATTCAATTGGAAGAGATGGACAATGTCAAGGCTTGACGTAACATCAGATATATAAAGGTAGCCGACTCTCAAATTTAAAACTAAACCAAATAAGAAAATAAGGTTAGTTTTACCAGGCAAATTGATTTTTAATACATCAATCATTAGGTCTTCAGTCCTGGAACTGGTTAGACGCGTACCATCATTGTTTCCTATTCTGAACTAACCGACAGATTTCCCTGAAATTTGCACAGTCTGCATCTATCACTATCTGATCTAGGTCTACATCTACCTCTTTTTTCCTATCTCTGCTTGTATTATATCCCATACTATTCCCCAAAAATGCCTTAGAACGTATTCCGCCCTTCTATTTCTCTTTTTCCCCAGATATCCTTGTTCCCCTACTATTTCTATACTCTATTTGTTATTATCTTTGTCTGCCCATGCTATCGTCCTCATACATCTGAAGCACAGCATTTCAAAAGGTTGCTACCGTTTTTCTGTCTGCGTTTGAGACTGCCCGTATTTTATAGGCATACTGTGCTGTGCTCCACACATATACTTTCAACAATTTTCTTCTTGTTCTATGTTTGTTGTCTTTCCTCATAGGCGCTGTTCTTTCTTGTTAGATACAGTTCGGTCACCTTCTATTGTTTTACAGTTATATACCCTAATTCTCCGACCTTTAGTGGTTGTGAAGGGAGGTAGGCAGCCTGTGGCTGCCAAGTTTTCCCAACACTTAACCATTTACCGATTTAATATATTTTCCAATATATCTTTTCGCACAGTCAACATTAGTTGCAGATATTTCGCAACCAACAACTAGTTGTTTAACTAATCATCAGATTTATCTGCGCTTATTTTTTCGTCATTAAGTTTTCCGTCTCAAAACTGGTTGGACACGTACCTGCACTTATTTATATTCTGAGCTAGCCTACATAGTTCCCTGAAATTCTCACACAGCATGTGTATACAGCTCGTTCCTTCTATTGTTTTCTCATTTTATGTCCTATTTCACCGAGATTCAGATTGGTTAATAAGATGAAATTGTAGCTTACGCTTTTATACAAAATATAAATAATATTTCAAATCGAGCTAGTAATTAAAAGAAAGAAATTGCACTATCTTGGACTAAATTCCAATATTCTTGTGTATATTAGACGTAACGTCAAAACTTGAACTCGCTCTTAGATATAATTAACAAAAATGCCAAACGTAAATAAAGATTAGATTGAATGCAGTCGCGTATGCGAATTAAAGAGAGAAAAACTTCATATTGCGAAACCGGTCTTTGATAGTTTTTTTTGTAAATAGATAGTACTCACGGTTAATATATTTTTATTTCTTGTTATGCCTCATTTGGTTACACAACGATTTTAATTTAATAACTATCTTTAGGGTTTTTTCTTGCAGAATTAAAGCAGATTATGACGTTTTAAATAAATATGGTTTTGAGTCACAAAGCAGTTCGAAAAATTAATTATAATCATTACGTATTTTGCGTGCGTAGACCTTTTCACGAAACAAATATACGTCATTGGTTCTTTCAATGAAAACGCACTACACTTAAGGAGTGGTGGATAGTTGAACTTGGAAAACAAACGGTGTCCATGCTATTCATTCTGCAAGTAACTACCGTATCCGAAAGACTGGTGCAGAAGTGTCTTAGTATGCGGAGTTTATCCGTCAAATTTCTATACATTTCCCAATCTATCAAATCTTTTCCTTGTTCATTTTTATGTTCTAGGTTGACAACGAGATTTACCTTAAATTTGCATATAGAAAAAATGTAGACCCCACGACATGTAGAATAAAGAAAAACGAAATAACATTAATGGTATTTCGCGTGATTAACTCCGTTATCAAGTATTCACTAATTGACTCGTTGTGGAAAGATATGGGAACCTACCACAATATTTCCCAGGTTATGCGTGGCCTAAAACACGAAATATGTATGATGGAGAGCTCACAAGTAAAATTCTTGTCCGGAGGTAAAATACCCCATCATTCGGATCTCCGGGAGGGGGAACTTGGGGCTCGTCATCGTAAGAGTTTAAAACAACGGTTCGGTTTAGTGATAGAGACTTGGAATGTGAGAAATTTAGGTTGTGAAGGGTGTGTAGAACTTTTTAGATTAGCACAGAATACAAAAGAAGTTAGAGCTTCGTCAAACCGACCTTAAGTAAGGTCGAAAACAAAAATGATGATGATGAGATTATTTACCCGAGTATACTCAGAAATGAGGCAGAGTAAAGTTATAAATCAATGGAAATAAACAGATGTATTGTGATCCAACTCAATTAAAAATGCTTGTAAATAATTTATTAATGGCATCACTTTTTTTAAATACTTAATTGACACAATAATAATGATTCACATTCATTTATTTTATAGCTGCAACACTAGATTTTTCAAAAATATTTTTCGTCAATATGAACAGCCTATTTTCTTAATTCAAATAATTCTATAGGAAAAGTATGAAAGTGGTATTTACCGTTAGCTGAGGGTAGACTGCGCGCATTATGTATCGGCCCTAGTAGAGTATCACAGCCTTTTTCCTTTCTTTCTCCCTTTTTCTTTCTCTCTTTCTCTCTCTTGTTTTCTCCCTTATCTATCTATCTGAAGAGTTAATATTTCTATGCGTTGATTGTTTATTTTTGTAACCAATACTGGGAGGCATCTTCACTGTTGCAGACGACACTCTTAATCGTCTACAGCATACGATTTGATTCGAAGTAGAAAATATTCTTGAGTACTTTTGCATTGTAGATATTTGAATATATAAAGTGAAAAAGTATTAAATAAATGCCAGGGCTTCAAAGCTAATAAATATTATAATGGCAACAGTAATTCGATTGTAAATATCTAAATTTAAAAGGTTTAGCAAAGGTGGAAGAGATTTGTGATTTAGATAGTTGAAATATTAATGAGAATTTTTATAATGAATATAAAAGAATTAAATAACCCGAGACAGGTATGCCTTTGACGTTTGAAATATCATATGCCAGTGTAGTATATTTCTAGCTGTTAGGTATAGAGTTGTAAGCAAAATTGTTGAAGGTTCGTGAAATATGAATGCTAAGAAAAGATTAAGCAAAAGACGTTTGAGGTAGAGGATATAGTGAGTAAGAGGCGGTTTTGGAGAAGGTACAGCAACACTGAAATATTACTAGTTTAGTTAGAAGACGCAAAAGAAGGACAAGGCAACGTTATGGATAAATTCAAAAAGGTATAGGTCAGAATAGGAAAGTAGCGCTTACTAGTTCAGAATATAAAAACAGAGAGCAGTTTCACACTAACCTTGTGGTTGATGCTATAAGAAAGAATGTTATAAAAACCCAACATTGTCTATAATATAATGGTTGCAAGCGCATAATAAAGGGATTTTATTCGTAAATTTCTATTATATTGATCCGTTTTGAGTTATCAAACACTTGGAATCTGTCTTATGGAAACGCATGCATAAAACAAATAAATGAAATATAGGACCTGTGCATACCATTGTTTTAGTTATCAACCAATGCTAGATTATAGGTATTATTACAAACAATAATATAATGAACTTTATCCCAACGTATGGTTCAATAATTATTTTTTAATGATTTTCTTTAAAACAAAAACCGAATATAAACCGCAATTCCACACAAATGAGGTATTAGTAGATGGATCTTCTTTTGACTAGTATTTGCGTTCATTATCTAATCAAAATTCATAATGTTTACTCATTTCCATAAGAATGCGATTTATAATACTTTGCGTGTATTAAAAAGTTAATGACATTCCTGCATCATTAAATTTCCAAAACCTCGAGAATTTTTTCACAAATCAGCAATTTCTATGTTGTATGGTATGTTAATGCATGTTTCGACATTTCATAAAATGATATGATAATTAAAAGTGTAATATATCAATTGCAAACGTTTTATAACCTTGTTTTAAACACCTAAAACAGAACATTAAAATGTTAGTAATTTTTATATAAAAAAATAGCATAAAAACTGAACACTTAAAATTCTTGGTTCAGATATGCTATTACGAAATTAATAATATCAAAATCACTAATTAGTAGGTCGATCTAATTGAATTATGAAGATATCTCTATATCTGTTCATTGTTTATTGAAATTCTGAAGATAAAAATGGGTGAGAAGTATTATTGAAAAGGATTCGCGGAGGAAAATCAAGAAAAATCTATCAAACAGATAAGGAAGAAATACATGTAGTAAGGGTTTTATGAACTTTTAATATTTTTAAAACCACCTTACAAGATGCGAAGATTTTTCAGAAGCAATATATTACCCTTAAATTGTTCACCAGATGCAGAAGAGAAAGTTAGGTTTTGATAGATTATAGAATGTCACTATAAAGATTGGTTGTGTTTTTTGATTCGATCTTTTAACAACTGTGTTATTTGTTTAATATTTTTTGAGGTTCAGTTTTCATGTCTTATGTGAGAAATAACGTTTCACTGGTGGTATTTTAAGTTATATTGTTTAGATAATAAAATACCTCAACCATTTGGAGCTCCTGGGTTTAGCTATTGGTTGCCCTTTAAATTTAAGAGCGGCCTTACTTAATTACGATGTTGTGGTCATTGTCTATATCTGCTTTTGGGTAGTTTCTACAGTCTTTTACTTGATTCCTAAAACGTTGTCTGACAAGAATATAATCTATTTGATATTTTCCTATATCTTCTGGCATCTTCCACGTGTATTGTCTTCTAGCATGACGTGGAAATAATGTGTTTGTGATGATTAAATTGTTCTTGCCGCAAGATTCTGCCTGCCTATTTCCCCTGTCGTTTCTCGTGCCTAAACCAAATAATTCTACAACCGCTCCTTCTCGACCCTCACCTACCACTGCACTAAAATCCCCGTAGTTATTAAATTTTCACGTCCTAATACGTATTATGTCTTCGATATCTTTGTAGATCGCTTCTACCTATTCCTCACACTGTTACTATATTTATCGGTTTAGATTCTAATCTAACCATGAGTACTCTTTTCTACACGTTGTCCTATATTTTTTTGCATAACTATCCCCACACACAAAATTCCTTCCTCTGTTCCGGTATGAACTACCTTGAAGTCTCCACTCCAAACACCCCTGCCTCTGGCCACCGAACTTCGCTGATTCCTACTATGTCTAGTGCTAACCTATTCATTTCCATATTTAGGTTCTCTAGCTTACCTACTTGCTTCATACTTTTAACATTCTACGCTCCGACTCGCAAAATGTTCTCGACTCTTATTTTGGACTTTCCGATCGCATCCTCCGAAGTAGTCTCCTCCCAGAGATCCGAATGGAGGACTATTTTATCTCCGGAATCTTTTACCCCGGAGGATGCCATCATTTTAAAACAGTTTAAGTACACTGTGCACTTGGGAGGTAATGTGGTGGTTTTCCGTTGCATTCCACATCACATTAGTGTGTCTTAGAATGCAATACCGATCCCCATGGTATCTGCCACTCTAAGTACCGAAAAAGCTACTGCCCTCTTTCTGGAACCTGTCTTAGTCTTAGTTCCTCACTAAAGTCTCTACTACTTTGGCTGGACCTGTAGTTTGGCTCTTTAAATCACTGGAACGCGGAAGCCATTCCGACCGTTCCAGTAATCTAGAACTTCTTCAAGGTGCAGGTTCATTCGAAACGGTAAGTTTGAAAATTATTCTGGACCAAGTAATATCATGGTGGTTTGCGTGAAGAAAGTTTAACTACAGATCCAACGGTAAGTTCTATTTGATGGTTTCGCTGTCACAACGACTGGAAAATCTTTAAATTATATGGATTTCACCAGACCCTCTTCACAGAATAATCCTACATTGATGTGAATTTTAATGAGAAATGTTTTTTACGGGAGCATATCCCTGTAGGTTAGAAAATCGCATTCGTAATAAAAATTTCTATCATTTAAAATAAATCAATTAATTTATTTAGCTCAAAATTACAAAGTAAATAAATCTTATTAATGTTAAATATATTACGTAAAGAGCATGTATCATTCGAACTACAGTGTTAGAACTAAATTCAGCCGGTTCAGAAAATTTATTTTAAGGCAATAGAACGCAATCATTCATAGAATTCATTAATTTGTAAGCGTAATAATATTGAAAACATTTGTTACTTCAAGAATGCAATATGTTGATGATGAATTTTAGATCAGTTGAACCAATGATGCTTTTACATAATTCACTTGTTCGAACTAAATTTGAATATGCTTCAGTATCATATCTATATTAATAGATTGGAACGGATACAAAACAAATTTTTGAAATTTATTATATTCGATTTTCCAATAACCATTACATACTTTATTCTTTAGTCAAAAGACGACATAAAGCTAATATGTTGTTTTTACCTAAATTGATTAAGCAGCATAGATAACCACACACAATTGAGTACACAGACAACGTATTACAACAAATTTTCGGAATTCGTCAAACATTTACTTTTTTCAATTTTAACACACCGTCCGTCACTTTTTGTCGCAATTGCAGTTACTCAGGCCTACTCTTATCACTAAGTATTTGCTTTAGAACCTACTTTCCGTAACATTATGATAGTCGAGTAAATTTTATAAATCTATTTGGCCCCTGTGGAGCTTACATGCGTGTCCCAATAGCACATGCCGTTTTTTTGAATTCAACACTGCAACTTCATCCCTAGAAAATATTTTATTATTAAACTAGCGCGGTTTCAGAATAACCGAGAACTGATATTCAAGATTACAGATCTTATAGACGAATCTAATCCTGTTACCCGTAAGACGAGCAATTCAGTAAGAAAAGAACGAAATCAGTAATGGAATATTTGCTCAAATTACGGAGTAGCAAAGGAAAGGAGAGAAAGAGAAAAAAACAGTCTGGGATTGGGGGTGTTAAAAAACGAAACGACCGTGCACACAAGCCAGTCGCCTTTTTCTTCAAACATCTGAACCTGAAAGAATAATTAGACACAAAACACAGGTAAAATGTAACTCTGAATTTAGCTCTCAAAACAATATTAAATTGCTGGTTTAAGAACGAACATATGCATCCTTAACTCCCCACGTACTAATATTAAATATCCATTGCATCTAGTAATAATCGACTTGAAAGGTGTTTTGTAAACAAAATGATTACGCCATTATACGCTGCTTAAATATTGCCGCATAATTTGGGATAACAAAGCTATGTGACATTTAACCACTGTAATAATAATAATTTGTATTGGCACAGCAAACAACTGACTTATCATATTTACACAGCCGCAGAAATCTACATATAGTAAATACTTTCTCACTATATTGATGCAGACCGAATTCACTTTAACTAGAAGCTACTGAATACTAGAAGTACAAAAAATACATATTTACAAATTGTACATTTAAATACAAATTCCCAAATTATTGGACACGTCTTATCCTTCTTAACACATCTAAAATGTAGGCAATCTACATACTGTTAAGGAGCAAAGCAAGCGCTTTAGGTCATTATAATATAATATTCCTTCACGCAGGCTGCAACTGGTACCCATTTTTTTATAACTTAATCTGCATACAAAATGGCAGCTAGACAAAATATGCTATCGCAACAAGATATTACTTTTGGCGTCACGGCCAAACAGTCATGAGTTCAAATAACCTATGAAAGGATTAGTAAAATTTGAAGAATTTTGGTTACATACCGGTTTAAGAATATTAAAATTTCTATTAAAGAAAAAAGCCTTTCAATTAGCTAACAATTACGTAAATAGAGAGCACGTTTTTCATCGTAAGAATTTCGTAACTACTTTATTAGATTTATATTATTTATCGTAAAAGAAACGGCCGGTACTAGCGCTAGAAATTATTGAACTCATTCAGCCAAGGTATTTCTAAAATTGTTTTCTGAAAAATAAGCACGAAAGTTTCATACCGAATAGGAATAAGTTTAAGCATATGCGTATCTTTCAAAGATAACACAGTCTCTTTACCTAATTACATTTAAACTAGCAAGATCTAAAAAATTTCTAATTATAGGACAAGTAACGTTGGTTGCCTAACTGAACTGACTTGAAATAACAAACGTGTAGCAAATCCGTGATTTAAGTACGTAGAAATTGAAATGATTTTTAAATTAACTGCTATCGTTTCGCATTACGGCAAAACTGTTTCTCCTAGACATTATACGGCCATTGTTCAAAGAGATGGCGGCAGTTGGATTCATTGCAACTATTCAGCAGTCAATTCCATATCATTCGGTCAGTCGTTGAATGACGCATATGTTTTTGTTTTCAAAATGTTGTAATAAGTACGAGTTATAACCTCGTTTGTTTCCGAGACTACCACACACGCTTACACGCATGCACGCACGCATACACTTACGCACGCACGCAAATGCGCTCTAACGCACGTATACACGCCGCCACACACTCACGCATACACATTCATGCACGTATACACGCAAGTGCATGTACACACATACGCACCGCAATCGCGCACACACATACGCACACACGCATTTAAGGAAGTTATGTGCCACTCCTACTGGGCAGATGTTTTTTCATCTTACAGGAAGTGTTGCAAACCTTAATATGGCCTTATTTGGAACAAGTATCTTAATTTGATTTAATTATTTATATTATTAATACTTAAAGCCACTTATAATTGTTTCTAAAAGAATATGAAGCGTATTTTAAAAATAATGGGTAATAAACTCTTTTATTTCCTAAATTTCTTTAACAGGATTCTAAATCAACTACCAGACACCCAATTTGTTCATTCTTTGCACATGAATATATGAGCTACTATGAAATAATGAATAGTTTTTACGTCCTTCTAATGTCGATCTACTTACACTAGTTAGTTTTAAATTACGACTTGTAGACTTTTATGATAGCTTTTTTAGGTTTATTTTTTATTAGTTTGGCTTACATCAACATCGCGTTTATAAATTTAAACAGCATGAACTTCCGGCTAACATAATATTATACCAACATGAAAGCAAAACAGGTTTTAGGAATGAAATCGATATAATTGTTGACCATAACCTTACTTTTCATAATGTACGGCCTTGTAAATAAAAGTCACCTTGCAACTGCACATTTTTGCAACTATCAACGCTGAATCGATAATCAATCCATGGTTATAATTAATTTAAATTATTTACTAACCAAATTGTCCTTTTTATTAATCAGACTAGATATCAAGAATAATTTAGTTGGTCAAACGTGAACGTTAAAATAGTCGTAAATGTGACATTTATCGACGAATAAACAATTTGCTTTCTAATGTAAGAAATGTAATATTTAGGTAGTATTTTTAAACTTTATTAATTTCTCTGTAAAAAAGGGGGTCGTTCGATATGGGATAAGTGGAACAAAATGTGCGGTCGCTGGTAAGACAAGATTCTTTCTAGGCTATTCAATTCAACTATTACAACAGTCCTTAAAAATTCTGTATCAAGTGTACTGATATTACAAAATTCAAAATGTAAACGTTACAAAGATTTTTAAATTAAGAGCTAAAGAATTTACAGTCTAATTACTTAAATAACAGCCTTGAAACACTAAAGTATATGTTTAGAGTAATAGTAACTATATATTCTATTTATTTACTTGTAATTCTTAATTTACATAAGAATTAACCAAAACTTTATTTAAATACTTATTAGCTAATCTACTTTTAGTTTACTTTATTTTTGAGTACAAAATACGATACTAGTGATTCACATTTATGGCTGAAACATGTTTTGATCTCCGTTGTTCTCGTTGACTAATATATAATTGGTCTTTTTCTATAATCTTCCAGAATAATATAGCAAATATAATGTTCTAAAGCATATTGAGATCTACGAAGGCGTAGAAGGGTTACAAAGAAATCGCTCTACTTATTTTAGTTAAATTTTGACTTCGATCTCGAAATTTTGTTAAATTTCGACTTCAATCTCGAAATTTAGTTAAATTTCGACTTCGATGTAGAAATTTATTAAATTTCGACTTCGATCTCGAAATTTACTTAAATTTCGACTTCAATCTCGAAATTTAGTTAAATTTTGGAGCATTTTTCCTTAACAGTCTTAGATAATAATATTATGAATCGATATTGTACCCGACACAATATTGACTCCACTCCATTATTTTCTATTGGGTTATTTACTTAAAAGATAAATTTTTGACGAGTTAAGAGAACACTATGCAAGAAGTACGACGTATACCTGTGGACGTTATTGATGAAGTTCAAAAAGAGTTCATAGACCGCCCTTGGTCATTGTTAGGCCGTCAACAGCTTCCAATTCGAACATTTTCTGTGATTATTTGATATTTGTTTTCAATTTTTAGTAGATGTTTGTGTATAGTATAAATTCTATTTTCTGGAAATTTTCATTATGTAGCCCATATTCATATTTACTTCAAACTAAGTAGAAGAAAATAGTCTTCTCAAATCCATAATAAAAATGGTGATTGCTATTTAAGAAAAATATAGATGACGTCATAACTCTCTCTCAAATATGACCGAAACAATGAACTAACATCAATAAATGACAATCTCTATAAATCGTTTCACATGTCTTTGTAATTTTTTAATAATTTTTAGGGTTCCGTACGTTATAAGATATAACGGAACGTATATAAGATCACTCTCGTGTCCGTCCGTTCGTCTGTCACAGAGGTTTTTCTCGAAAACTATGTAACGTAGGAATTTGTAATTGGGCACAGTGCTAAGTCTTTATGGCGCGTACATATATCGGCAGTCAGTAAATAGAAAAAAAATTTTAGATTAAAATGGCGGGGGTTAATTCGCTCAAAAGAAAAAAGTTTTAATAAATATATTGTGTAAGATATCATTTGAAAGAGGATTCTAAAAGGCTTCTAAAAATATTTTTTTAATAATTTTCGGTGCAGTAATCTTCATGATATAGCTCAAAATGTGCCAAAAATGACCATTCGCCCCCCCTCTCCCTATTCTCCTACAATTTCAAAGCTAAAATTTTGATTTTAATAGGGATAGTAGCTATTGAGTCATAGATTATCAGAAAACTGCAAGTTTTTTGACAGTGTAATAGTTGCTGAGAAAAAAATTTTTAAACACAATAATAGACAACGTATACTAATGAACCAGTACAATGTGGGACAATATATTCATTTTTCAATTATCACAATCAAATTTGGATAAGATTTAAATATACATAAAAAATAAAAACAACTTAATTTGGTTTATTGATTGCTCACTGTATGTAGTATTGGTATTTTAGTTTTGTTTTCATTTATATTATACTTTAAAGGTTTTTGTGATTTTAATCCGTATAATTTAAAATTGTATGTTGTTGTTGTTATGTGGATGAACTGTTAATCAGTTAATATTTCCTGTTGTCGGCTTTCTGTTATGATAAATAAATACAGCTGCTAATTCTGCTTTTGTGATTGCATATTGAAATGTAGCTAGTTCATTATGTAAAATAAAAGAAACCTCAATATTTTGGTTATTTGCAAGAATAACTCCATCATGTGCTATATGAGTAAAATCGGCAAAACAAAAGCTATTAAACAGGCCCATGTGCAACTATGCTTTCCATTTAAAAATTTGGGGTTATGTACATATCTATGAAGCTAAAAAAAATATTTTTTCTAGCCACTCCTTCTTATTCGGCATAAAAATATCTACAAGTTTTGTATCTACAATGCTACATTATTTCTGTAATGTCAATAATAAAGTCTACAGATGGATTTGAAAAAATTGCAAACTTAGTTTTTTAAAAATATCTAGATATCCGTGGAATTTTTCTAAAACAGAAAAGCACATGCAAAATCAACAGACAAAACCGCATTACTTTTCTCATTTGAGTGTCTCGCTATCTTTGAAAACTTCCAAGCTGCCAATAGTAAAAATGAAAAAAACTCACCCTGTATAGCACATACTCGATTTGAAATTAACGTAATTTTAAACGGATTAATTAAAAAAATCAATATTTTAAAAGGGCGAGTTTTTTAGAAATGAATGAATATCAAGATGTCTTGTTCATCCCAATTTTTAGAACTCTTGTGTTTATTTCATATTACATGAGCATTGTTTTAGGGTGGTTCAAGGAGTTCGTATTGCTTTAAAAATTGTAGTACAAAAAATTATTTAATATAGAACAAAAACATGCTTCAGGTATTTATTTAATGGTTGCAGATATGTACCATTTATCTGTGGACTATTTTTTTACTTTTTTGTTGGTTTTAATTGGAATGCGGATAACAACAAAACAAATTAATTATGGAAGACATTTTCATATCGCATAATACGTCTTTTCTGTATTAGTATAGTCAGCCGTTTGGCTATATGCAGGGCCGCTGAGAACCACTCCGGGTCCCGGAACAAAATATATGATCTTGCCCCCCCGTTTAGGTTGGTGGTTGCATTCAAATGCAACCATTGCAACTTTAATACGTCAAATATTAATATATGATTATACAGTAGTGCTTTGCGAACGTAACGGAGAAATTCTATAAACTAAATAAAAAGGTTAGCCAAAAGCGAGTCGAGCTCGCGTTATTAGGGTTTTGTACCAATACTACAGTGAGCAATCAATAAACCAAATTAAGCTGTTTTTATGTTTTATGTATATTTAAATCTTATCCAAATTTGATTGTGATAACTGAAAAATGAATATATTGTCCCACATTGTACTTAGGGATGGAAACGAACCGAACAGGTTCAAGGTTCGGTTCGAGGTTCGGTTCGATTTTTCGAACCGAACCGAATCGAACCGGACATTTTATTTTCGAACCGAACCTCGAACCGGACCGGCAAATTTTTCGAACTGAAGCGAACCTAGCTCAAGGTTCGGTCCGGTTCGGTTCGAAAGGTTCGATTTTTTAAATATAAATTTAGTTTAAAAATTTAATTTTCACTAAAAATGTAAATCTTAATTTCTCCCAAATGCACATTTTAAAAATCTCTAGTCGCAAGCATATAAGAATTAGAACGATTTTCTAATGTACATGGTCATCGAGTTTTAATCCAATAGGTAAAAAATGTAATAGGTATTAATTAGTGTTACATATCTAATAAATTTTGTCATCGAGGCACGTTTGTAGATCAAAAAATTCTAGATTAGTTCGATTTGTTTAATGCTCCTTATTTCAAATTGTTGTTTGCTTAGCTAGTGTTAGATATTAAAGAAACTCGAAATGATTTTGAAAATTTGGTTATAAAAACAAGCCTATTTTATTTAATAAACAGAAGTCGTGTTGAAAACCATCTTAAACATATACAAGTCGAGGTCACGGTCTAGACACTACAGAAATTTTAGAATAAACGAAACAATTTAATTTTTAATTAAGTATGTATTACAAATCCATCATTTTAAATTTTTTACTTTTATATAAAAACCAGCTCTCTATTAATATTAAAAAATGTGACCTTGTAGCAAAAACTAATCTCCTTTTCTTTTGTACATAATCGTTCAACAAATGGTGTTACAAAACGCATGGTACCATAATATTTACTGTTTATTTAGTGTGGCCATTACCACCAACGTCTTTAGAAGTAGCCGATACTCCAGAAGGATGACCACAAACTTTCTCTCGCAACCAAGAGTTGAAGTTTATGACTTATGGGGGTACAAACTTTTCAATCAATGCCGACATAAAATAACACAATATAATGCAAATAATAAGCACACATAATGCCCGTGCCATAAATACTGTTATATTTTATTATGAAAAACGTAAACGCTGTTTGAAGTAGATTTACGATTCTTTCTGAGTACCATCTGATATTGTCTTTTAAAAGAAATAATAATAATAATAAAGATAAACTGACAAACAGCTTTTTGTTTGTACTGTATAAGAAATCACCTTATTATTTCGATACCCTTTTTATACTAACTATAACGAAAATAAAAGTAATCGCAAATATCGTGTGATATTGTTCTTGCAAGGTAAAATGACATTAGTAAAAATCAAGACATTCTAAATTTTAGAGGTGGCTTTCACTATTAACCTAATTGTAATTACGTATTGAAAAATTAAACCTGGACAAATAGTATTAATATGATTTATGCTACTAAAATCTAAAACAAATTAATGTTGGGTTTATTTGAAAATAGCATCTACTAAATATAAAAACTACATTAAACATTTAAATTGTTGTAGTTAAACGTACTAGTTGTTTAAAATATCAAAATGTCGAACCGGTTCGATTCGGTTCGAGGTTCGGTTCGTTTTTTTCGAACCGAACTGAACTGAACCGGAATATATTTTTTTGAACCGAACCTCGAACCGAACCGGACTAAAAAGTTTTCGAACCGAACCGAACCTAGGACAAGGTTCGGTTCGGTTCAGTTCGAATCTATCACTAATTGTACTGGTACATTAGTAAATACGTTGTCTATTACTGTGATTAAAAAATTTTTCCCAGCAACTATTACACTGTCAAAAAAACCTGCAGTTTTCCGATCATCTATGACTCAATAACTACTATCCCTATTAAAATCAAAATTTTAACTTTGGAAATGTAGGAGAATAGGGAGGAGGGGGAGCGGAATGGTCATTTTTGGCACATTTTGAGCTATATCATAAAGACTACTGGATCGAATCCTCTTTCAAATGATACTTCATAGGATATATTAATTAAAATTTTTTTCTTTAGACCGAATTGACCCCCGCCATTTTAATCTAAAAATATTTTCTTTCTATTTTCTGACTGTCGATAAATGTGGGCGCCATAAAAACCTAGCATTGAGCCAAATTTCAAATACCTAGGTTACATAGTTTTCGAGAAAAACCTCTGTAGCAGACGAACGGAAAGACACGAGAGTGATCTTATAAAGATTCCGTTATACCTTATAATGTCAAACGATTTATAGATATTGCCATTTATTGATGTTATTTTATTCTTTCGGTCATATTTGAGAGAGTTATGACGTCATCTATATTTTTCTTAAATAGCAACCGCCATTTTTATTAAGGATTTGAGAAGACTATTTTTTTCTACTTACATTGAAGTAAATATGAATATGGGCTACATAATGAAAATTTCCAGAAAATATGATTTATACTATAAACAAACATCTACTAAAAATTGAAAACAAATATCAAATAATTACAGAAAATGTTTGAATTGGAAGCCGTTGACGGCCTAACAATGACGAAGGCGGTCTATGAGCTCTTTTTGAAGTTCATCAATAACGTCCACAAGTATACGTCGTACTTCTGGCATAGTGTTCTCTTAACTCTTCCAAATTTATCGGTTAAGTAAATAACCCAATAGAAAATAATATGGTGTCGGCCCTGTATTGGGGTACAATATCGATTTATATTATTATCTAAGACTGTTGAAGAAAAATGCTCCAAAATTTAACTAAATTTCGACATCGAAGTCAAAGTTTAATAAATTTCTTCATCGAAGCCGAAACTAAAATAAATTTCGAGATCGAAGTCGAAATTAAACTAAATTTCGAGATCGAAGTCGAAACTTAACTAAATTTCGAGATCGAAGTCGAAACTTAACTAAATTTCTAGATCGAAGTCGAAACTTAACTAAATTTCGAGATCGAAGTCGAAATTTAACTAAATTTTGACATCGAAGTCGAAATTTAACTAAATTTTGACATCGAAGTCGAAATTTAATAAATTTCGACTTCGATGTCGAAATTTATTAAATTTAACTAAATTAAGTAGAGCGATTTTTTTGTGGCCCTTTTACGCCTTCGTGGAGATTTACCCTCAGGCATGAGCTATTAGAGTGGTACCCACCCAAAATTGAATATTTACGCAAAAATATTAGTCTCACGCTAATAAAATAGGTACAGAGGTGGGTGTCATGTCAAGCACCATCTTTTGCTGCATGAACCGGTGACGAAAGAAGTAAAAGAGATTAATTCGCGATCAATTGAAACACATTCGTATCACCATTTAACAGAATCCGTATTATCTCGCATAATACCCGTAGTTTTGCATGAAACGGCGACGTCCATTAAAGTGTTTGGCTTACTGGATGTAGGTTCCTCGGCAGCGCTGGTTGAACAAGAAATTGCGGAATAACTTGGAGTCAGGGGTCCGAATGTACCTTTGTGCTTGAAGTGGACAGCATATATGTCACGCTCCGAGGAATCTTCGCAGGTTCTATCATTAGATGTTTCTGGTGTAAAAAAACGAAAACGTTACCGTTTAGAAAATGTCAGAACAGTGGAACATCTTAATTTGCCAACACAAGCGCTACATTTTGACGAAATTGCTACAAAGTTCCCGCATTTGAAAGGCATGCTTGTTTTAAGCTATTGAAAAGCGACACCAAAGTTGTTATTGAGTCTACATGACCTACGTCTAACTGCTCTATTAGAAGCTGAAGAGAGCATATATGATCCTGTAGCTACGAAAACAAGGTTGGGATGACGTGTCTATGGAAATCTCCGTGACGACAGCATAACTGAACAGTCTAGCTATCATATCTGTGAATGTGATTCAGAAATAAAAGTTGACCTTATACTTAAGTAGTACTTTAATGTTGAGGATGTAGGAACCCTTCCAATTGCAAATTTGGAGTCTGAACACAATAAAAGAGCAAGGCGTATGCTTGAGGAGACAACCACTAGAGTCGGTGATCGCTTTATAATGGGGTTATTATGGAAATACGACCAGTTTGAGTTCCCGAATGGCTATCCAATGGCGATGCGCCGCGTGGAATGTTTAGAAAAACGTTTGAATAGAGATCCCCATTTAAAAAAGAATGTATGTTAACAGTTGCAGCAATATCAAGAAAAGGGATATGCGCACCGGGCCACTGACTAAGAGTTAAGTAAAGCAGATCTCCGTCGAACTTGGTACCTGCCGCAAGGTGTGGTTTTAAACCCAAAAAAAACAGGGAAAGTACGTGTGATTTGGGATGTAGCAGCAAAAGTGGGCGAGGTGTCACTAAATTCCCTGCTACTTCCAGGACCTGATCTATTAACACTCTTGCTATCAGATCTCTTGCGTTTCCGTCAGTATCCTGTTGCGATATCAGAGAGATGTTTCACCAAATTCATATTGTAGAAAATAATCGACATGCACAAAGTTTTTTGTGGCGCAACAGTTCCGATGAAATCTTTATTATGGATGTCGCTACATTTGGATCAGCTAGTTCTTTGACATCAGCACAATTTGTCAAAAATAATTACGCTCTAGAGTGTATAGATCGTTGTCCTAGAACAGTAGAAGGAATTTTGAAATGTCATTACGTGGATGATTATCTTGACAGTTTCGAAACTGCTGATGAGGCGAATGGAGTTGCTACGGAGGTGAAATGGGTTCACTCTAAGCCACTCTAAGCCAAATATTAGGTTCAGAGTTTGAATCATTTGTTCTTGTTTTAGTCGACAATTTACTAGTGTTTTCTCCGAGTACAAGGGAACATTTGGATAATCTAGTGTAACTTTTTACTGTTTTTCGAGAAACGAATCTAACATTAAAATTGTGAAAATGTGTGTTTATCCGGGCAGAAGTGAAGTATATAGGCCACACTGATTATACTAAGGGAATACAAAAGGATACTGCGCGGGTGGAACCTATAAACAAAATTTCCAAAACCGCGGAATCGTAAGGAGTTGCAAACGTTTTTAGGGTTAGTAAATTATGAGCGCCGTTTTGTCAACCGCTTTGGGGATAAAACAATTCCTTCATTGAATGTACAAATAAGGACTTTAAGAGGGAGTGAAATGCAATCAAACAAGGAGCTTTTGAGTCAATAAAGCAGGCATATTCAGAAGTTTTGATAGTTCGTCATCCGAACTTTAACGAAACGTTTTTTTGTACAGAGCGATAGCTCTAATTATGGGTTAGGAGCAGTTCTGCTCCAATTAGAGCGAAATGGAGATAATATGTGTTGCATTAGAAGCGTATTTAAAATGTTAACTTTGTCAGTTGGGGTATAAATATACACCACGTGATTGGTGGGAGAAGTTTGGAATACGGGAAAACGAGTGTAGTAAGAGTATATTGTTTGGGGTGTTAGTTAATTTTTCAAGGAAATGTTTTGGGAAAGTCGTGGCGGTTAAAGAAATTTCAGGAATTTGAACGTACGTTAAGAGGTTTTTGGGAAACGGTCGCCGTTAGAGTTTGTTTGTGTGGTGCAGTGTTTGTATCATAGAAATTTCTGGAATTTAACAGGCTTTTGTGGAGTGAGAAGCAGAATATAAACTGGAAAACCTAGGTGGAAAGCTTTCTCTTAGTCTTCGTGAACATCTGACTCTTCGTCAACCTCTGAGCTTCTTAGTCTTTGAGTTCGAATAGCGTAAAGCTTTTTCTTAGTCGACAATCAGATGATGACTCCAAGAGTGAAATACTTTTACGAGTTGAATAAAAGAGTACCCTACGTACGTAAAGATTGTTTTAATTTTAATTTCCACTAAGTATGCAAAAGTATACAAATAGTAATGCAGTATATGCCAGTGGTTGGTCAATTTAGTTGTGTACCAACAGTCAATAGTATTGATAGCAGAGCTTGGGGAATTTGAATGCACCTTCAATGTGGTTGAAGAGTTAATTTCATGCTAGTCAGGTTCGGGTGTTCCTGTATGCTGCAGTCTATGAGAGGATGATAGCAGGCCGTATGCGAGGATAGTATCCAGATAACTGTTGCTTTTCATTGACCATGTGTATAAAATGGTGTTTAATGACGTTTGTGCATGGTGGGTATAATTTATGAACTAAAAGGACAAACTTGGAAAGAGTTACAGATTGAACTTTTTCTGTTGTATTATTTTACTTTATTTATGTGGGAGAATTTATGTTAAAAAGGGGTATATGATGTTAGTAATATTTGTTTGTTTTTTTTGAGCAGTAAAAGGGACTGTTTGCCGTTGGATGTGCGAAAAGTAGCACGAGAGGTTAAGGTTTTACTAGGAGCTCTTATTAAACCAAAGTTAAAGTAAAACATGTGGTAAAGCCTTGTTACTTTTTCGGATAACCAATTGGATATAATTAATCTGAGGAATTATTGATCTCGAAATTTATTACTTTAAAAGGGGATGTATTTAATGTATAAATGTATAAATAATGTGATTTGGCGTGTATTTTGAGTATTCTGAGCATGTAATAAATGTATGTGATTTACCGTAGCAGTTATTTTTTGTAGTTAGTTAAATTACAGAAAGCAGCTGAGCAGCCGTGGCAAACTTCATTGCGAAGCAGAAATTTTTAATGCTTTTTAGGTATATAAGTAGCACCAAAGGTTGGTAGCATTTTCGCACCCATGAACGAGGGATATCATCAGAACCAGAGTTTGAATCAGAGCAGCTTTTGCAGTACTTTTTACGACCAAAAGTGGAACTTGAAGCTTACAGTATTTTTGGAACCCAAATCGTGGGGCACGAGTAGTAGAATGTTTAAATTTTAATGATAGCAGGACATAGCAAATTATGACTCCCAACGTGGGAACTAAGAAGCTTTTGCAGTATTTATGACTCTCAACAGTAGAGCTTAGTAGGCTTTGCAGTATGATATATACATATATATATATATATATATATATATATATATATATATATGTAACTTTGTTGTGATACTGTAGCAATACCCCTATGCGCCCTTTTTGTGAATTAAAAAGGTAATTTTTAATCTGTCAATTTTTAATTTGTAATGTATAATTTTAATTGCGTCGGCTAGCTCAGTTTTAAATTACGCACGGAGCTTGCGACAATACGACAAACAAAGAATTTAAATCTACCTTCTACCTTCCTACCTTCCTGTTTTATTCTTTAAATCATTAAGCACAAATTATTATAATGTTCTCAATAATATTTACAACGTATGAAAATTTTAAGAATTCTTTAACTAGAATTTTCATTGAAAACAATTGAATAAAAAATTATATAATTGTCATTCCCAAAGATGACCAAAAAGCCAGCAAAATCACTATTATTATTATTATTATTAACTGAAGCCTGATAAACGTTCATTCAACCTCATTAAATATTTACGTAATTTACAACGTATACTCAAAAAAACAAACCTTGCCGAACAATCACATAAATTATCATGAAAGCAATTTTTAAAGTATATAAATTAGAAATATTCAATTAAATGTTAATTTTTAAATGATTCAGTTTAGTAATGTACAATGAAATATTCACAAATAAAATAATAAAACATTCAGATTGGCTAACCTGTTATTTTCAGCTCTAATCAATCTCTGGTCCAACTGTTTTTGATATTATCTGCATCCCTCATAGCATAGCCATAATCACACTAGCGTCCTCCATTAAACTCCTTGACCATTTATCGTTGAAGTAAATGCTTGTTGCATTTCCTCATTTGTTCCATTAATCATTTCTAATCACCTCCAGTATTTATTTAAACTTGTTACCAGTAATCATTTAGATTTGTTCCCCAGTAATTGTTTAAATTTGTTCCCTAGTAGTCATTTAGAGTCGTCTTTCAAAGAATAAAACAACAAACCTTTCAATTTTCCATAATTACAATGGTATTATTTCACTTCACAATTCATCACTTTATGTAAATATCTGTGTTTTAAGAGATGTGAACTATGCCTTACTTCATGGCGAAGTGATTTGTTTACAAATCCGGTCATATTTAAATGCATCGTCTATCTATTGACAAGCGCAAAGTTCGTTGTTGTGTATTAAACTTTCATACCAGGTTTTCGGATATTCCATGGTATCATTATTGTATATTAACATCAACACGTTACTTTTGTCACGTACCATTTTGAGTTAATAGCATTAATTTGCTTGGATTTTTATGCTTCTAGATAAGTAAATAAATTTGGTGAACTTTGATTTTAATTACCATGCCTTGTATGTTTCCAATAAATCAGGTGTCGATTTTAATTTTCCAGTCACGTAGACTTAATACAATGTATGTATTAAATTATATGCGTTTGCTATTTAAGCATTTTTAAACCTGCTTGTTTTAATTAGGATTCTTGAGGTAATAATGATGCGTAATCCATGCATGTCGCGTTTCAGCTTGCATTTATGTTGTTTAACGACTTGCTAATTTGTTTATTCTAATAAATCTTCAAAGATATTTTTCATTAACAGAATTAATTATGCTTATGATTTATATACAGGACGTTGTCATTTACTTTCCAGTCTAATTATCGTATTTCTTGTTTTCTTCAGAAAACTGTCACGTTTTCTGAGCCCTCATGTATTTTATATGAAGTGCGTTATACTATCCTAACTACCCCTAAATGACCTTATTAACACTGTATTTTATATAAGCTTTTTTTTGCAAATCCTTGGTCGCACTTCTAAACCCATACATATAAGGATAAGGAAGCACGTAAATCGCCCATCTCACTCAGCATTACGGTTCCATCTACAATTTAATAGTCACTGATTCGGCCCTATAAATAACAACAAGCTCTTTCATCATGTTTAAGTTAAATAACTATACCAGGCTACAATCTGTAGAAGACTTAAAAATACAACAGAAGGTAGCAAAAAAGTCAGTTAATTTAAATGCCCAAACCAGCATTAACACAAATTATTTCCTGCTGTTTAAAAGATTTTGATCCTTCCGGTTTTGTTATCTTCTCAACATATCATAACCTTGTTTTTATTCCTTCACTTGTCCATAGTACTCACTTCTTGAGACTTATCAACATGTTCTTCGAGTATTTTGTTCTATTTTGTTTTAATTATTTATTATCCTTTTAAATGTATTTGAACCATCCTTTTGTATATCACAAAATTATTGAATAATCTTTTTGCACGTTTACATTAAATTTATTCTTACTATCTTCGTCGTTACGTCCTCGTGGCTAACACTCTGTATATATTTTAGAATTCTATTTTTAGCACCTTCAACAACTACTTTTAAAATATACTCAGTAGCAAAAGTAATACAGTAAAAAACATATATTATTAATTTTCAGTGTTTGTTCTACAATTTTATCGACATAAATTCACTTCAAAACATCAAGTTTTAAAACTAACCAATCGTCATCGATCTCTAATTGTTCAATTTTTACAACATGTGCAATCTACTAATAAGCGCTCTATAGTTAAGGAATAATAGTATTTTAATAGCGGCAACAATGCCACGACCTGACGAAAGTTGATTTATAAATATTAAATTAACCAATTATATTCGATTATTTTTTGATGTTTAGTTCAAAATGAAAGATTTTAATTTGTTTCTTTTTTGCATTTCAAACATGTGCGTGCAAGTTTAAACATATAGTAAAGGGTGTGTGAGTTTTATTTTTTCCAGAGGTTCCCGGTAGTTTTGCATCGGCCCTGAAAGTAGTACCTTGTAAATAAAAAGGCACCTTGTAAAATGCAACTACCGGCGCTGAACGGACGACTACTACGTAATTTACTGAAATTAGTTACAAATTAAATTGTCCTTCCATTGAACAAACCCGACATTAAGAGTAATTTAATTACACGAACATTTACGTTTAAAAAAATCGTAAGCTTGATATATATTTAGCGAAGAAACAATTTGCTTTTCCGACGTATAAAACTCTATATCAAGGTAATATCTTGCATCTTGACTAATTTCTCTTAATAAATGTAATCCATTGTTCAAAGGCGGTCATTCGATATGCGATAAGTGGCACAAAGGCGGACGCGGTCGCTGCTCAAAGCGTGATTTAGTTCCCTAAGTTTCCCAAAGCTTGATTAACCACAACGGCACAACGTCAAACAAAGCCACCCTGTTACTTATTACAAGTTATAAGTGACTATACCTTAGAATTAGAAATGAACAAAGGGAACCGGAATGACGTACAAGTCTGCATTCAACCACTATAACATGTTGATCGATTATTCTTGAATCTAGAAGGAATAGTTCAGCTTTGCTGTGGCTTTCAAGCGTATATGTGGATTTGACACATGACGAAAATGGAAAGTAAAGATTATGGAACGTACTAGAAATTGTGTTTGCTTTGCAATAGCGTTGTATCACGGCCTGCGATTACGAAATTGACTGAATTGTTATTATTATAGGGTTCTTGGTGCTGAATGCAATAGCGGCTCTTCTTCATACGCAAAGTGGAGAACGCATTTAATTTACAATTGGAAAAACTATATAAACAACATTACATTTGATTTTTCCAATGCTCCACCCGAAGGTACTACATTGGCCAGGAAGCGAGTTTTTTTTACCTGGAAAATTTGGAATTTTGCCGACCCTTGCTGTTCCAAGCAAGGTAGGGATCTTTAACGTGCGTGACAACACTCACACACGGGACCTCCATTTTACCTCTCATCCGAACGAGGGTGTATTTTTGTGAAAAATGCTCGCCTAACATTTTTCAAGCGGACCGTGTCGGGATTCGAACCCGGGACCTTGGGCGTAGTAGTCACACACATACCACTACGCCACGGAGCCGCCTATATAAACAACATTATAATTTGAATTAGGGCCGCTATACTTGCGGCCACGTCCCCAATGCTCCACCCGGAGGTACTACATTGGGTTTAAACGCGAAAAATAGTCGTGCTCCTAATTTATTCTTACTTCATAGTTGATTCACCCTAAATAAAAACTAAATAAAAATCTAACAAACCTAAAAATCTAACAAACCTAACAAACTCTAACAATCTAACAAACCTAAAAATCTGACAAAACTGGAACAAAAACAAAACAAAAACTAAAAACAGGGTTGTAAATAATGGTATCCCTAGCGCTGACTTTCGAGTGTACCCGATCAACAAGCAAAAATGAGAGGGGGAGGGATCCGTAATACCGGATAGCAGACGCCGGTTCTGCTTACCAGTGCGACCTGAAGGGTCGTCTTAAAACTATCCAAATCTAGCTAACTAATTTAAATCCATCCCTAGCTTTCCCTATCGTTCCCTAACTGATTTACATTATGATTACAATCTTCGCAATTCTGCTCGTCCTTCCCAAATATATACTGCAACCAAAATGGCGACAGAACGTCAAACAAAACAAATAAGCCACATAATACATGCTATATATAAATAAATATAAAGTGTAAATATAAAATATAAATAAATATAATTATGTAAATATATAAATAAATGTTTAATAAGCGTTAAGCGTTAAGCATATAGCAGTGCACAAAATAGCAAAAGCATCACCCCATTTATCAGGTGCACTCGCACAAGCATTATGTCGGCTAGCGCCTTTACACACCAAACGTGCTTCTTAAATTATTTCAAAAACTACTAATTAATGTAAATCAATGCTTGTGCGAGTACAGCCACCACAATTTAAGTCTTACCTCGATAATAAAATTCTCCAGCATCCGAAGATCTGGTCGTCTGTAACTTACTTCTAAAGGTGGGACGGGGTGCACTGCTAAAGTCCTGGTGGGTATGCACTAAATGTTCTTGGGGGGATCACAATCACTATCACTTCACTTTCAAGTCCTGGGGGGATGCGCGGTTGCGCTCTGTTTTATTATCCTTGTTTACTTTATTGATTTAATTTAAGGAGGGTTTATGATTTATTTGTTATTGTTTATTTGGTATTATTTATTCCCGATTTTCCGCACATAATTATGAAGATAGGCAGTGATTGTATTAATGGAGTGGGGGTTTCTCGTGCATATTGAACATTTTGGTATAATTATCTTTTTTTTTTTTTATTTAATATCAGGTTTTGGTTATGCTCGTATCCTTACTCACGCCAAGTCAATCTAAAATTTTTCAATCCTCCCACCAACCCCACCGAATTTTTACACGCGGTCGTCATTGATTGTCTAATCTCGCGACCCTTCCCGCGAATTCTTTTAAAGCTGTCCAGAACGCCTTCTGGTTAACCACTTCCCGACTTCCTCTAGGCTCTTTGGCCATGCCATACCTAGGATAGCTAGTTTGCTATCAGCCAACCCCATTTCCCGCCTCAAGCGGGCAGTCGAAGAGCACGTGCTCTGCGCTTTCCGCGCCCTCACCGCATTCGCAGCGGTCGCTGTTGGTTAGACCGAACCTTTGTAAATACGCCTTCAGGGCGCCGTGCCCTGTTATCAACTGCACCATTTTGTGATCGAGCTTAACCTCGATCTTACCTCTGGCTTCTATGCTCGGTATGAATTTGTGGGTCAACCTGCCCGTGGCAGCGTTGTCCCACCTCTTCCCATTGTCGAATTGATTTTTCGCGCAGCTTTCTTTTGATTAAAGACCTCGGTATCGACGAATGTGATATTCGAAAGTCGCCCGTCGCGGCCTCTTTAGCTAATTCGTCAGCCCTATCGTTTCCTACGTTACCATTGTGCGACCTGACCCAACAGAACTTTAAACGTCGAAACTCTAGCGCCGTACGCGCTATCCTCCAGACGTCCGCTTGGAGATCTGTCGAGGTGTTCATGTTTGTTAAAGCCGTTAGCGCCGATTTACTATCACTGATTATATAATACTCGTCTCTGCCCGTATGGTTTATTACGTAATCGATAGCCTCTCGTATGGCTACCAATTCGCACTGGAAGATAGTGCACCAGTTCGCGAGTTTGGTTTGAAACCGAAACACCTCCCTTTCCTGCTTATACACGACAAACGCCGCGCCTGCTTGCCCATCGTCCATACGTGAACCGTCCGTATAAATTCTGATACCCATCGCGTCCTCATCACCTTCGACAAACTCGATCCTCTAATATCAGCCGGGTGCCCTAACTCAGATACAACAATCTTTCTTGCAATTTCCCTATTACCAAGATTAAGATCTTCGATAATTTCGCGCCCTTTTCCTATATTTATTAATCGTCTATCTCTAATCTCCCTAACGACATATTCGATAGGGAGAGTCCTACTGATCACCAGGACAGCCTCCGTGGAGGTGGTCCTGTACGCCCTCGCCGCTTTTACCGCGGTTATGCGTTGTACGCTCGTCAATTGACGCATCTGCCGGACTTTACAACCTTCTGCCCATACAGAAGCTGCGTACAGTATTGCCGGCTCAATTGCTCCGGCATAAACCGTCCTCAGCGATTCGCCCCTGAAACCCCACTTTATTTTAGCCGCCGCCATCATTTTATTTGATATTTCGCCGCCCTTACTTTTTACGTATTGTACGTGCGCTTTCCAATTTAATTTATTGTCGATCTTGACGCCGAGGTACGTAATACAATCTTTAAACGGGATTTTCTCCCCTCCTAGCTCTAACCTAGGAGGTCTCTGTCCTTGTTTCGTGCCGAAATAAAGCGCCTCTGACTTCCCCGTGTTAAATTTTAATTTTACCGCCTGCGACCATTCGTGTAATTTATTAAGCGCCTCGTTCGGTTTTGTGCGCATATCCATTAACAATCTCGATCTTACAATTAAAAGTGTGTCATCTGCAAACCCAACGATTGAGCATCCTGCGGGCAACTTGACCCTAAAGATGCTCTCATACAACAACTTCCAAAATGTGGGACCAGAACATGACCCTTGCGGGCATCCCCTTTCCACCTCACGCGACAGAACTTCACCCGGAATTTCAACGTGTGCTAATCGCCCCGAGAAATAGCTCTTGACCAAAGACATCAAGTTTCGCGGACAACCCCTACGATCTAACTCGCAAACGATTAATGGCCACCAGGCAGCATCAAATGCTCCTGAAATGTCCAAAGCAACAACGACACAGTACTCTTTGGCATCTCTTGCCTGCTTAATTTTCTCGACAACGAACTCTAACGCGTCGATAGTCGACATGCCCTCCACGAAACCAAACTGTCGGTTATTAAAACCGCCGCTGTCTCGCACTAGGTGTTCAACACGCGTAGTCATAACGCGATCTAAAACTTTCCCCAGCACCGGTAGCAAGCTAATTGGACGATAGCTGCCCGGATCTGACGCATCCGCCTTTTTAGGTTTGGGTATAAATTTCACATTCTGGATTTTCCAGCAACGCGGAAAAACGCCCCTTTCTAAACAAAGATTAAGCAACCCAACAAAGACACACGGGGCTAACAGGCACGCCTGCAGAGCTGCGTCTGAAGTGATTCCATCATGCCCCGGTGCCTTCTTAGGGTTCATCCTCCTAAGAGCCCTGACGACCTCGTGAACTAGGATTGCCTTATCGGCACCTGTTCCTTGCGCCTTTGCAGCTTCCCGACGTATTAAATCGTGCGACCCTTCATCCCCCTCGGGATTATCCGATGGGAAAAATTTCTCTAGTAAATATTCCGCTGTGGTTTTAAAACCTTCCGTGTATTCGCCATTTGTTTTCTTTATATTACTGAGCGCGATTTTTTGTTGTCTTTAAATGTTTTCTTTTGCGGCATGGAATACGACGACGCGTTTACCACCGCGTCGTTCAATTTTTTCGCGAGTGTTTCTACTTCGTCTGCCTCTCGGCAGTTAAATAGCTCATTTTCGAGTGCAGGGATACTTTCGCCAAATTTTTCTTTAAACCGCTCCCAATTTGCTTTTTTATTACAGAACCGCGGAAATATAGTTAGCTGCTCGTTTGCGCTTGTTTTGGTTTCAACGTCCCATGTTATTAATTTATGGTCAGAGAGCGTTTCCTCGTCCGACCTTAGTTTCCAATTACAAATCGTTTCTAACATTTCGTGCGAGACTGCAGTAATATCTATAAAACTGCTGCCTCTATGCGTCTCAAACGTAGGTGAATCATTAGTGTTTATCACACTAAGGTCCCATCCCGTAAAAAGATCAGCAACCTGCGAGCCTCTATCGTCTTAGATAGGGCTGCCCCATAATGGCGACTTAGCATTAAAATCTCCCCCGATGATTAAATTTTTATTCCTACCGATTTTGCGCAAAATGTTTTCAACCTATATAAACAACACCTGTAAACAGAGATTTGGGCTCACGGAAAATTTATAGTGCTCCTTGTTAGCGATGGCGATTAATTCTGTAGTAAACGAAGGTGGAGAAGAGTAACATACAACAATAATAAATAATCGGTTCTTCAAAACTCGCCTAATTATTACAAAACTGTGTGCGGTTGTAAAACGAAAAACAATACTCTTGATACTTCTTGCCTGTTTTACACTGCAAACGCAACTAGTTTTCTCACTATCGTAACACTATTAGAAAAAAACACGTAGGGTGTTCTCAATGCTTTAACTATAAACCAGATAGGAAAGAAAAAGTTAAATTTTTGAGGGGCTGCATAAATATGGACGCTATTAAGATTTTACGAATAAGCGTTATATCCCAGGACGATGACTAATTTTAAAACCGCAAATGTAAACAAATCTAAATGTGACAAGACGTTAAGTATACATTTCCCATAAAAGGATAATTTACAATATAACAGTTGTCGTCCGTCACGGCCATCAAAGACATTAAAATTCAACTATATTACAACAATAATACAAACTACGTTCAAAGTGCGAGAACCTTTACGTAAGTAACGTGACAACGACCAATCACTCAGCATAGCTAAAATATGTTACATTATTGGAACAGAACTTTGACCTCGGCTAACATGCATTACAAGGAGAACGAAATGCTATACAAGGACTGTGTTTGAAAATGGAAGAGAGGTAAAAAATAATACAGCTAAAAAAAGTTGACATAGATTTCTTCACAGAGAAAAAATCACGCGGCGCGCTGCCCAATCTTTTTTAACTATGTTTGCAAATGCAGCATGTTTCAATCACGTGTTCGTGGATTTGTCGCCGCGACAACCTGGTAAAGGGGTTAGAAACTTGAGGTTTACCCTAAAGCATCTTCGATTTTGTGTTGTGTTAAGGAAGCTGCTGTAAGAAGGGAAACAATGAAAGACTAGTGTTTCTGGACATTCTTAATCTAAGATAAATACGAAGGAGAAAAATTCAAGTAAATTTAATTAATCATTCTAGTCAACGAGTTGAGGCAACTACGCTAAGTATCAAATTGCTATTTAACCACTGAAGGGAGAGATTACTCAGCAAAAGATTAGACGGGGAGAAGCTGTACCAGAAAATCAAATTGGAAATAATCCAGGGGTGCTGACGATCCACATACAGAGGCAGTTCTAAGAAACAAAAAGGAAAAACGCAAGTCAGAGATGTATTATCCTTTATTAACATACGACTGTATTTCAATTTTTAACATTTGCTATTATTTATATCGAAGTATTTGTAAGAGTCATCAAAAATCTTTTAAGAATTTATGCAAATAGAAAGGTCAGTTGAACGTTCAAAAGTGCTTCAAGTAAATTACAGTGGTATTTGCTGGCTTTAAGGAAGTATGATTTTGGTGTTAATTGGGGTTAATTTTTGAATACAAAATCAAAGTAGAAAGCTATTAAATATAAAGTGTATATATTCTCGATTATTATACAAATTTTGGTTACTTTCGTTTACATTATTTTAACAGATAGGAGCTAGATATAAAAGGGATTAAGCATTCTTTATTGTCGTGTCGTCGGGCATTCTGTGTTGATTAGACTGAGCTAGCCGAGGTATATATAAAAAGAAGTATAGGATTTAGAGACGCAGAGTAGAACCGAGGACAAACATAGCAATTAAGATATATATATATATATATATATATATATATATATTGCTGTGCTTTGTCCCACGATTGGACGTGTCATTAAATTGCTGTGAATTTTTTTTTATTTGATATGAATGTTTCTTTGATTTCCTTTAAGCCCCAATGTTGTACGTTATATTTTATTTATTTACCACGACTGACTCACCGAATAAATCTTATTTTACCTTTTAAATGGATTCAAATAAAGCAGTTCAAAATCACACAATATAATAATTGAAAATATGTACAATGTTGTGTAACCTCAATATTTTCCTTTGTATAGAATATTTACATTTACCAAATGTATGCTTTTCTGAAAGCCAGCAAAAATATCTTTTAATTACTCTTAAGTATCTTCGAACGTTCTAAGATGCCTTTCCTTTTTCATATTTTCAAATGACCTTTTTGATAACTTTTACAAATACATAATGTATAACAAATATTTAATTTAAAACAGTCTTTAAATAAAATGTTTAAAAATCGCTAACCTGGAATAGTCACTGAAGTTCCCTCATAATGTCTATGTTCTGCATCCCTTGTTGTGTCCGCTTTACTTATTGGCCAGAATTATCTACTTTTGATTTCTGATACATTTCCTTCAGACGTATTTTGATTTGCGTTAAGGCTTAAATCTCGACATGAACATCGACTCAAGAAAAACCGTCACAACCCAAAATGGCATGAACAAAATGCCGTCTCAATAAGAT
Organism: Platerodrilus igneus; assembly: GCA_036346225.1. Taxonomy (NCBI): domain Eukaryota; kingdom Metazoa; phylum Arthropoda; class Insecta; order Coleoptera; family Lycidae; genus Platerodrilus; species Platerodrilus igneus. The sequence goes on along the minus strand of JARFIW010001052.1, from coordinate 237,696 downwards.
GGCATCAGCAAAAGCCGGCCAATATAAGCCGTCCCAATAAAAAAAGCCCTGTTTTGTTAAATATTAAAAATAGATTTAATTAATTGTTTAACTTACGTCTATTTGTAGATCGGCTTATTTTCGTCGCACAATTTCTCACTTTTAACCTTTACTTATTCTGAATTTTGTTTCACTAGTTAATTACGTAACCTTCTACTGCATTTTAAACATAGATTGTGCCTGGTTGAATATAAACTGAATGTTTATTCATTTCCTATTGTATTTATAAGCCCGTCCCACCGATCGTTTTTATTGGCGTGTTTATTGATCAAGGCGTGTACTTTGCCTTATCTGGCAGAACTCGATATTTCTTCAAATTCCCTAGTTTAATTTTTCGACGAAATGCTTTCTCCGTCACGTAAGCGTTCTGTTAAATCACAGTATTTTGTTAGTATTTCCAATCATAGCTTTTATCCAGTCACGTATTCAATGTTTGTCAATTGATAGTCCAAGATTTATCATATAATTGAACCGCTTGGTGTTTATTTGTTTGTTACAGAATGTTGGTTTTCTGAACAAATGTGTTCTTTCTAGTCACGTAATTTAGTGACGTATTAAGATGCGTTTGCATATGGATGCGTTGATATTTTCGCCGTAATAATTAAATATTTGGAATGCAAATTTATCTATGTTTCCCGATAATTTTATTTGCTGCAATTAGTTGCTTCTAAATTCTTATCTTTACTCGTAAATTATATTTAAACATTTTATACGACGCACACATTACTATCCTATTTAAATGTTATCGGATTATTACTAAAGGAGTTTCTTTCTCATGCATTTAATCAAATATCATTTATATACAGTGTCCTCGCAATTGACTTTTTGTAGAATAGTCAATTAACTTCTATAATTGATGGAATTATTTGATTTTCTTAAAGTTAAAGTTATTTATATTTATCCTACAGCCCCTATGACTTAATCTACCCTTAAACTACCCTCTTATCATAGCAATATATATTGCTACGGTATAATAACAAGGAATTTTTTTTACTCACTACTCTCCAACACTCAATTCACCTGAATAAGACAAGCGAAATTCACCAAAAATTGTACAATGAACTAAATAAAATTTGTATTAATTACAATTTACAAATCTACGCCTTTTTTAATATCATTTACCCTTTATGGAAATTAAAAATCGAAATTAAAATAAATGTTCCTATCGAATTACTCTTTACGAAGACCGAATTTTTACATCTTTTTAAAGCATTGAAAGCCAGCAAAAAAATGCATCTTACCACGAATAGTTTCATTGAACGTTTAAAAAATACCCCATTTTTGACATAAATCTACGTAGCAACCAAATTTTTGTTGACCTTTTTCACACGGTATTTTAATCACATAAAAATTTCAAGCTCACTTCTAAATACACATATTATGTAAAATTACAAATGCTGTGTGCTATAAATTGAATAAATAGTTCTGCCCTTATGGTTCTCCTGAACTTTCCTTGCTGGGGTTTCCTAACCCAAAACCTCACTTTTTATGTAGCTTCCGGAAATTCGGCTTAGAGTCGTTTATTCAGTTATGGATTTTAAAATTTCGCAATAACTTAGTGTGTTGACCAATGACTTAGTGTCTTAACCAATAACTTCGTGTATTGTTCAGTAACATAGTGCCCTAAATTAATAAAATTACAAAAAATTTTATTTATATTAACTATTTTTAGATTTACGTTTATATCAACGGCAAAAGTATATATAAGTTTATTACAATACGCACTCTACTGTTTGTATCGCTTTACGTTGAAATTTTATTAAGTTCAACATTTAAAATTAATAAACTTTCGCTAAAATTTGTATTCACGTAATAATCTTCTTTCAAAATAACACAGTCGGCGCGGGGATTATAAAATAATCCTCCTTTATCTGTTTCGTTAGTTTTATAGAATCAAGTTCCTTTTCGAATGTTCCACGCATTCTCATTTGTTGACGGAACGCTATCAGTTGTTTATATGTGGAAAAGACGTTTCAATTATATTGGTATCTGCAGGGTGTTGGATTTTGGATGATCTAATATCGGAACTTTCTAGAAGGACTTGGTTAACAAATGGTAATAAACATGTACGTTCTAAATTGCACGTATGTAGCATTTTATGTACATTCTATATTGTACGTATTATGATGATTTACCGTAGCCTCAAATATCCATACTATTTCAAATACGCTTGTTTTTAAATGTTTGACTATCACAAACTGGTATAAATTACACGCATTTATTTATTTCTTTACGCAAATATGTTTAGATTGAAAAAAAATTCATTTCACCGGTTATTTTTCTTTAAATATGCTAAGGTTGTATGTGTTTTCAGATTAAGAATGTCCTTAAATGTTCTAAAATGATTAAATTGCTTCAGCCATTATTATATATTTTAATAAAATGTAGTGGAGTTATCACGGAACGAGCTTCCTATAATTAATTGTAGCTTATTGTTGATTTTATACAGGGTGACTTGTATTTGCTTTTCCATAATGAATGAATTATGTACATTTTTGGATTTAAATGATTGGTTTTCCTGGTTTTTATGATATTTACATGAGGTATTCCTTGTGACCTTATATGATCTTAGATAATTTTATAATCTTAGTAATATATTTATATATATTTTTTTATAAGGCGGTTTCGAATAACTTCAAAGCTTTAAAATTATAGCACAAGTAAGATTAGTTAATTTTCTAATGAAAACAGATGTTGTGTTAAAAGAACTGTTGTTTGTTGCACAAGAAATTAAAATGCTGGAGGTCTCCCCGAAAGTTTAACGAAATGTAATTAAAAGAGTGAGTAAATTTTAGTTTGTACGTCGAATCTTAAAAATTATGTGCCTGTGAATGTTAACATGTAAACGGGTTGGTATCTACGTAGTGGGAAATTAACAAACTTTAAACGTGTTTCTATTGGTGAAATTTAGTATTAGTTAAAGCATGGCATTTTAATATTTTGAATGGGTAATGAAGTGATAAAAGAAAGGTTGGTATTTAACTGTTGTTTTATGTTTTTATGTTTTATAAAAGACATTTCCCGAAATTGGGATTTATAATTTCATGTAATTGAATATGAGCAACAAGAAAATTGGTGTGGTAGTAATATCAATAGATTTGATTTAATGCTTTTGTAGAATTTTTAGTGTTACCTGGACAGCGTGAGGTTAAGGAACAAGCTTTTTAAATATATTTGTATTTATATTGTAATTATTTAATGCTAATTGAGGTTAAGCATAGGTCGCATATTATTTTCATTTATCTATGAACTAGGATAAAAATTAGGTCACTGTTACTGTTCCAATAATCGAGTCGTATTTGTCAGAAACTTTTATTTTTTACTTACGAAAAATATATAATGAGTGTTTTAAGGTAATTAAGAAAAAGGAAAAATATAATGTGATAAATTTAGGAAATCAGAAGTAAAGAAGACCTATGCGGAATAACCGTCTTACGTGCAAGAACTGTTGTTATTGCAAAAGAATTTTCGTTACAATAAAAAGTTTTAGGCTAACTACAAAGAAAGTCAAAAGATGTATTGTTTTCCTAGCTTTGAGAAACAATGGATCAATTCTTATATTAATCCCAATCAAATATTATTATATTTAATAATGTAAACAAGGTCACGGTGTAAATAAATCTTACTCTATTAACTTGAAGTTTTTACACTGCCAGCGGAAAACTGGTTTCAAAATTAAAATAATTAAATTACTAATGTCAGATGTTTTCTTACTAAGTTTTATTTATATATACTTATTAAATATATAAGTATTCTTCTCTAGTATTGTAGAATTTGTAAATTACGAAGTGATCATACACATACTTAATATATTTATTGAAGCAATGTAACTACAGTTAAAGACTGGCGATTCGGTAAATTTACAGCTTTTTATTCTGATTGGAACTTTTGGCTCCACAAACTTTATTTTCAATTTAGTGTATGTCAGTGTTATTTTGAAACAAGGAAAAGATTGTTGAAAATATATGTATGGAGAACAGCACTGTATATATGTGAAACGTGGATATTAGAAGAAGCGAACAGGAAAAATTAGAAACCTTTGAAATGTAGTGCTACAAGCGTATGGTTAGGCTATCATAGACAGATAAACTTAAGAACAAAGAGGTACTGAAAATTGTGGAGAAAGGAAGTATGCGGAAACAGTAAAAAAGTAGAAGAGATACGATGATCGGACACGTTCTAAGGTATGAGGGGATAATGCAGAATATATTACAAGCAGAGAAAGAAAACAAGAGAGGTAAAGGTAGACCTGGATTAGATTATTACGCACAGATAGCAAAAGATGTAGGCTGTGGAAATTTCAGGTAAGTGTGTAGGTTAGCTCAGAATAGAAAACAATGAAGGTACGCGTCCAACGGAAAACTAAATGATGAAAAGGTAACTGTATTTGAGCTTGATGAATATCGTAAATAACAATATTCTCAACAAATGTTGATTCTGCGAAATGAGTAATCGGAAAACTATTGATTGGGCAAATATATGTGGTGGGTATCTAGGTAGTGTAAGTTTGCTTAAACCCCTTCGATTATCATTGATAATCGGGGAATTGGGTATATATTTAGAAAAATATAGAAAAAACACAAACCGTGTATACAGGGTTTGTCGATCTGGAAAAAGCATTGAACAATGTAAAACAGGAAAAAATGTTCGAAATACTCTGGAAAAAATGGAATGAGTTATACGGATAGACGGATAGTATATATCTTATACAAAGAGCAAACAACGGTAATAAAATTAGAGCACGAACGTAGGGTACTAAATATGAGGAAAAGGGTGAAACGCGGAAGTGCGCTATCCTCATTAATTTTTTACTTATATATCAAAGGGTCGATGAATACTGATAAATGCAGAGAGGCATTTGGAATTATTATGCAGGGACAAACGATTGATATGCTTATATTTGCAGACGATATAGTGGTGTTAGCCTTTAACAAAAAAGAGTTAGAAGCAGCTCTTGCTAAAATGGAAACAGTACTAACAGAGAGATACGGTATAAAAATTAACAATAATGAAAATAATGTACTAGTATGTAAAGAAGGGGAACGCCGTAATAAACACAATAATAAAAAATAGTAAACGAGAATTTACAAGAGATTTAAGGTTTCTACGACCTTGGAAATCAAATAACCTAAGATGAGAAAAGTGCAAAAGGTATTAAAAAAAAATTAGCAGAAAACCGTGCTACATTTAACAAGAAAAAGCAGCTGCTATGTTAGAAAACAACAAATATTGAAACAAAGCAAAAATTGTTGAAAGCATATGCCTGGTGCAGAGCACTGTACGGCTGTTAAATGTGAAAAATAGAAGAGGCGGAAAAGAAAAAATAGTAGCCCTTGAAATGTGGTGCTCTAGATGTATGATAAAGATATCATGGGCAGACAAAGTTAAGATCAAAAAGGTTCTAAGAATAGTATGGGGAAGAAAGAAATATGTGGAAAATAGTAAAAAAAAATAGGAGAGATAGAATGATAGGACACGTACTAAAGACTGAGGGAATAGTGCGGAATATATTGTGCGCAGATAGTGAAAGATGCAGGTTGTGGGAATTTCAAGGAAATGTGTAGGTTAGCACAGAATAGAATACAATGGAGGTACGCATTCAACCAGTTCTAGAACTGAACACCCATTGACGATGAATGTATATTGGGTTATATCTTTATAAAGGTGGTGAAACAATTTTCAATTTTTAGAGTTGATAAGGATATACAAAGCCAACCAAGAACTGAAATGTTTATCTACTGACAATAATTTATTTTTGATTTGTAAAACTAATTTGTGGTACTAACAGAACTTGCTTCCATTTTCATATTATTCTTAATTTTCCTTAATTGTGCCCCTTAAGTACTTACCCTCGATGCTGTATAACGTTTACATTCACATTGATTAACTTTAGGCATAGTTTAAAAAACTTTTTTCTGCTGCGTTTCGAGAAACTTTACGGTGGTAAATATATTATATTGTTTTGGGTTATTTCAGGTGGGAGCTTCAAAGACTTGGACAACATCTAAATTAGCTGTATCAATTTGGTGACGCTTTAAGCATTGATTTTACTTTCAGAATCTTAGTAAATACGGTTTATTTTTTTTTGTTTAAGTTTGTGGATTTTGAAACGGTCTTATTAATCGCCCTGTTATTAAAATTTTCTCTCAGACAATGTTCTCCTGCTTGCAAAATGGAATATTTTTGCTGCATGTATTACCACAAATTTCATCCTCCCATATAATATTCATTTTAGAAGGCCTCTGTTAGTCATTTTTGCCCTTCAAAATCTATAGCGTAAGAAACTAAATGTAAAAGTTAATCGTGCTGTAACAGATAAATTTATTACTATTTGCATTTAGCCTAAGAACAAATTAAGCTTTTATAATTTTGCGATAAACGGTATACCAACATTTGAGAAACGTGGATCAAAGAAAATTTACAACCCTCTTTCTAACTGTTGTTAAACCTAAACATCAATCTCGCTGACTTAAATTTTCAATATTAATTTTATGGTTGCTTCTGTTTAAAATCATTTTGCACTTAGCGCTTAGCTAGATCGTTGCACAAGGTCGTTCAGTGGGCTTTCTTACTACTGTTAGCAACCTCTGGACATACGTAAACTAATTTTATTGCCATCAATTGATTCATATGCAAATCTAATTAATTATATTCGCAATATTTCAAAAACTCTAAAAACTTAACCTGACAGTGATAAATTATAAATTTTTAACCTACTTTTGAAAAAAATATTAATAACTTACCTTGTAGATTTCTCAAATATCACTTCGATAGAAAAAAACTTATTTAAATTTATACAAGATTTGCATCAGTGTAGTTTAAATAACAGGTTTTGCATCTATTGTATGGATATGCTTGACATTTCGTCAATCTCGAATGAGGATGTTCCTCTATCTTTGAAGTGTTTGCACACTTTAATGTATTATAACAGCCAAAAACTAGGACATAAGCTATGGAATGAAAGTCGATATGTGTCTAGGTTACTTGAATGATTTTTGATATTTTTGCGATAACATCAAGTTATCGCTGTTGCATTAATTTTACCAGAAAAAGAAAATATAGATGTCTCTTTTGATCAAGAATTACCTCGTACTGCTTCTTCGTGCGTGGTCAGGGTGACCTCAATATTATACTCAATTGTTATGCGCTTTTCAAGTGGAGAACGTTATCAGCAGGTTTTTATAATTTAGCAATTCCTGTAATTACAATTGTTTATTTGAAGCAATTTAATTCAGCTTTGGAACATGATAATGGAATTTGTAGCTAGTAAATAAAGGTACTAGTTCTATTTGCGTTTAAAGTTTGCACGAAAGGTTTTGCTTTGCGGATGAACTGTTAAAAATATTTTTTATTGAGGCAAATTAAGTTCTTAAATTGCTCTTTCAAATAAATAAAAACTATAACAATGCAATTGCGAAAGTGAAACATTGCTCTGACTCAATTTAAGGGAAAATGTATGTGGATGGAAGCTGCCTCCTACGGTTTGTGCTATTTGAGAGAGAAACGTTATCTTGCAATGAGGTTTATTTTCCAGGGTGTTTGTTAATAACATGCTAATATTTAAGGAAGTCATTCTTGGGTTTATGTTGAGAAAAAGCTCCATATAAACGTATGTCCTAAACGTCTCAAATATTGAGATACAGGAGGATAAAGTTTTAAGAAAAATTTTTTATGATAACCTTGGTATGACCCTAGAAATTTTTGTGAAACGTAGTACGCATCTTCTATGCATCAAAAGGCATTTCTGCTGTACAACATAATTTTTTGTTCTTGCCAGTGGCGTTCATGCGGGATTTGCAGTGAATCATTTTAAAGTAAACGTTATTTTTAAAATCCTCATCCCGTTCTTAGCAAAAGAGGTCTCTTGATTTTTTTTCGTTTGTCGTACAGCTTTCACATCATGATTAGGTCTTCAGTCCTGAACTGGTTAGACGCGTACCCTCATTGCTTCCTATTCTGAACTAACCTACACATTTCCCTGAAATTTGCACAGTCTGCATCTATCACTATTTGATCTAGGTCTACATCTACCTCTTTTTCCTATTTCTACTTGTAATATATCCCATACTATTTCCCAAAAATGCATTAGAACATATTCTACCCTTCTATTTCTCCTATTGTTTTTCACAGATATCCTTGTTCCTCTACTATTTCTATAACCTATTTGTTATTAGCTTTGTCTGTCCATGCTATCATCCTCATACATTTGAAGCATAGCATTCCAGAAGATTGCTACCGTTTTTCTGTCTGCTTTTCCTACTGCCCGTATTTCATAGGCATACTGTGCTGTACTCCACACATATGGTTTCAACAATTTTATTCTTGTTTCTATGTTTACTGTCTTTCATCATAGGCGCTGTTCATTCTTGTTAGATACAGTTCGGTCCCCTTCTATTGTTTAACATTTATATATCCTATTTCCCCGACATTCAGTGGTTGTGAAGGGGGGTAAGCAGCCTGCGGCTGCCAAGTTCCCCCAACACTTGAACATTTACCGATTTAATATTTTTCTAATATATCTTTTCGCACAGTCAACATTAGTTGCAGATATTTCACAACCAACACCTGTAGATGTTTATAACAATCATCAGATTTATCTGCGCTTATTTTTTCGTCATTAGGTTTTCTGTCTCAAAACTGGTTGGACACGTACCTGCACTTTTTTATATTCTGAACTAGCGTACACAGTTCCCTGAAATTCTGACACAGCCTACATCCTTCACTATCTGTGTGCAGTAGTCTAACCTAGGTCTACCTCTACTTCTCTTTTTTCCTATTTCTGCTTCTAATATATTCCGCACTATTCCCTCAAGCCGTAGTACGTGGATTATCATCCTATCTCTCCTATTTTTTACCATTTTCCATATATTTCTTTCTTCCCCTGCCATTTGTAGTACTTCTTCGTTCTTATCTTTGTCCGTTCATGGTATTCTTCTTAATCTTCTTTGGGGATTAAACCACTTATAGTTTTTAAATACTGAATCTCGGTGAAATAAAACATAAAATTAGAAAACAATAGAAGGGAAGCTAACTCAGAATATAAATAAGTGCAGGTACGTGTCCAACCAGTTTTGAGATGAAGATCCAATGATGATGATGATGAAGCATATTAACAACCCCTGTAAAACAGCATTGGTATCTGACAAGTGTAAACCCGCAATAAGGTTACCTCACAACCATATACAATCTCCGTTAAACAGTATTGGTATCTGACAAGTGTAAACCCGCCATAGGGTCGCCTCAGATCCATAACAACCTTCATAGAACAACATTGGTATGTGACAAGTGTAAACCCACCATAAGGTTACCTCAGAACAATGTTAAAATCTACCAAAGAGGTAGCCTAAATCATAATGATTTCCCCTTCAAAATAAATATAAAAAAACGACTACTTACGCCTTTTAATAATGCAATTGCACACTTCTTTCATAACCATCCTCTAAATTGTATAAATAGAAACATGTTAAAAAATTTTTCCAATTCCCAAGTTATTGAATTTTTACAATAAAAATTAATCAGCTGATTTCACGTTAAGCGTATTGGCTACCTAAAAAAGTCGGTCCCAGGCCGTAACACAAATTGAAGGCAATTATTCATTTAAACTTTAAAAATTTTTGCTTAGTGTACTCAAACCAAATATTTCAAACATCAATAAATCAAAGTCACCTTCAATTTATTTCATAAATGTCAAACTTGAAGTTTTTATTATTTTGAAAACGATCCTAGGTTATGGATCGAAACGTCAATAAAGATAATTTTAAAAACTATGAGTGGTTTAATCCCCAAAGAAGATTAAGAAGAATACTAAACAAACCACAACAAACATACAGGGAATATTTACGTTCATGGTATCTTCATCTTACATCTGTTGCACCACATTTCAAAGGCCTTTTTCTTGTCCGCTTCTCCTACTGTCCAGGCTTCACAGCCGTACAGTGCTGTGCTCCACACATATGTTTTAAGCAATCTTTTCCTTGTTTCTATGTTTGTTGTCTTTGAATGCAGTAGTTGCTTTTTCTTGTTAAATGCAGCACGACCTTGTGCTAATCTTTGTTCTATATCTTTTGCGCTTTTCCCATCTTGCGTTATTTAACTTTCTAGGTAGTAAAAATTTTTAACCTCTTGTAAGTTCTTGTTACCTATTTGTATTCTTGTTTTTGATTTATTTTCCCCTCCTTTGCATATTAGTACTGTAGTTTTATTTTTGTTAATTTTCAACCATATCCCTCTGTTAGAACAGTTTTCATTTCATTAAGAGCAGCTTTTAACTCTTCTTTGCTAGATGCTAATACCGCTATATCATCTGCAAATCTAAGCATATCAATTTTTTGTCCCTGCATAGTAATTCCAAAAGTCTTCCTGCATTTGACAATATTCAATTCCTCTTCAATGTACAACTTAGAAGTTAATGGCGATAGGGCATATCCTTGTCTCACCCCTTTCCTAATGTTTACTTCTCTACGTTCCTGCTCTAATTCTATTATTGCTGTTTGCTCTTTGTATAAGCTATGTACTATTCGTCAATCCCTATAACTCATTCCAATCTTTTTGAGTATTTCGAACATTTTTTTCCATTTTACATTGTCGAATGCTTTTGCCAGATCTACAAACCCTATATATACACGTTTTCTCCTTTTACTATTGTTTTCACCATTATCACTCTCAGAGCTAAAATAGCCTCCCGTGTTCCCCTGTTTCGCCTAAACCCAAATTGATCTTATCCTAATATCTCTTTAGCTCGTTTTTCCATTCGTCTTTGTACAATTCTAGTTAATATTTTTAACGCGTGTGCTGTCAAACTTATTGTTCGAAATTTTCACATCTATCCGCGCCTTTCTTTTTTGGTATAGTTACTATGATGTTGCGTTTGAAATCTTTGGATATCTCGCCTGTCTCGTACATATAGCTTACAAGTTGGAAGAGACGTTCTGTTACTGCTTGTCCAGCGGCTTTTAGAGTTTCTGCTTGCACCGTATCTGTATCCGGCGCCTTACCATTTTTCAGACCCTTTAATGCTAATTCATACTCATCTCTAAATATAGGATATCCCAAGTCATCATTTTCAATGTCGGATTCCTGTTCTAATGCTGTTTGTTCCTCTCCTGCATATAAATTCCCTATATATTCTTGCCATCTACCCACTTTCTCTACATTTTCTATTATATCCTTTATATTTTTGCTATACGGTTTTATATCCCGAAAATTCATTCTAATTCGTTTGTATGCTTCATCTGTATTTCCTACTTCCATCTTAGTTTGTATCTCTTTGCGCTTTTCATCAATCCATTGTTCTTTAGCTTTCCTGCATTTGCGAATAATTTCCCATTTTATGGCTTTGTATCTCTGTTTTCCTGTTTCGTCTGATTTATTTTTGTATTTTCGTCTTTCTTCTATTAAATTCAGGATACCCTTTGTTATCCATGGTTTCTTATTTTCTTTTTGTGTATACCCCAGAATATCTTTGGCCGCCATGTTTAGGCTGGGTTTAATGTTATTCCATTCTGTTTCTACTTCCTTAGTATCAGATATCTTCCCGATATCTTTGAGCAATTCATTTGACTTTTTTTCGAATCTTTCTTGAATATCTTTTTCTTTTAATTTCTTAAAGTCAAAGTGATTTTTTCGTTTCTTTTTTTAAATTTTAAAATTTAAGTGCGGCCTTCATAATTACGATGTTGTGGTTAGTGTCTATATCTACTTCTGGGTAGATTCTACAGTCTTTTACTTGATTCCTAAACCGTTGTCTAACAAGTATGTAATCTATTTGATATCTTCCTATATCTCCTGGCATCTTGCATGTATATCGTCTTCTCGCATGATGTTGAAATAATGTGTTTGTGATGATTAAATTGTTCTTGTCGCAAATTATACCAGTCTATTTTCCCTGTAGTTTCTCGTGCCTAACCCAAATAAACCTACTACCGCTCCTTCCCTACCCTCACTTACCACTGCATTAAAATCCCCCGTAATTATTTAATTTTTTTGTCTTTTTACGTATCCTAATATGTCTTCGATATCTTTGTAGATCGCTTCTATCTCTTCGTCACTGTAGCTAGAGGTGGGCATGTATACTTGTATTATTACTGTGTTTACCGGTTTAGATTCTAATCTAACCATGAGTACTCTTTCGTTCCTTTTTAAGTAATTTTCTACACGTTGTCCTATCTTTTTTCGCATAACTATCCCCACACCCAAATTTTTTCCTCTGGTCCTGTATGAATTACCCTTAAGTCTCCACTCGAAAAATTTCCTGCCTCTGGCCACCGAAATTCGCTGATACCTACTATGTCTAGTGCTAACCTATTCATTTCCAGTTTTAAATTCTCTAGCTTACCTACTTGATTCATACTTCAAACATTCCACGCTCCGACTCGCAAAATGTGCCCGACTCTTATACTGGACTTTCCGATCGCATCCTCCGAAGTAGTCCCCTACCGGAAATCCGAATGGCGGACTATTTTAACTCCGGAATCTTTTACCCCAGAGGATGCCATCATGTTTATTTCAATTTAAGTACGCTGTGTACTTGGGAGGTATTGTGGTGGTTTCCCGTTGCCTCCCACATCGCGGCAGTGTGTCTTAGACTGCCATACCGACCCCTACAGTCTCTGCCAATCTAAGTACCGAAAGAGCCGCTGCTTTCTTTCACATAGAAAACTAAATTCATTCATTTGCACGTTGTTAATGAAATTAGATATTAAGAAGTATTAACAATGTATCCAGTTGATAAGACGCAGAATTTTTTTTCTTAAAACTATACCGCCCCGTTTCTCAATATTTAAGACGTTTAGGACATATGAAGTTTCTTTTCTCAGAATGGACCCTAGAATAGCCTCCTTATATATTAGTTTGTTAATAACAAACACCCTCTTAAATAGACCTGATTGCAGCATAATAGCATTTCTCTCTCAAATACCACAGACCGTAGAGGCATGGTTTTATCCACATACATTTTCTTTTAAATTGAGTCAAAGCGATGTTTCAATTTCGCTATTGCATTCTTATAGTTTTTATTTATTTGAATAGCAATTTAAGAGCTTAATTTGCCTCGATAAAAATATTATTAACAGTTCATCCGCAAAGCAAAACTTTTCGTGCAAACTTTAAGTTCAACTGAAGTAGTAGCTCTACTCAGTAGCTACACCCTGTATATGTGTATATAAGTCATGACTGCATGAAAACTCTCGCCTGCGTGTTCGTCGGTATTTGTTATTATTTTTAATCAATTTAAATGTTTTGTATTTTGGAAAGTTAAAAAATGCAATCCCCGAACCTTGAGGTAATTATATATCGTTATTAACTTGTTATTATCAAGTTAAAACCAAGTACTTGTACTTTGAATTACCGTGTGTAATAATTGAAATGAGCCCAAAAAATATTCAAGATTTAAAAGAATGGTTTGTGAACAGAATACATAGTATTGAACTACAATTACAAACTGTAGTGATTTGTGACCCTGGTGATAACAGTACGTCTAGTAAGGAAATTTTTGACGAATTTTGTCTCTTTAAAACGAAAATAGCTAAATTTGTGCAGCAAGTAATAGTTGTTTTACTGCCATTGAAAATAAGGTAAATGTTTTAGATAATTACTCACGGAGGAATTGCCTGGTGTTACATGGTGTTCCTGAATAATAAAGACGAGAATCTAGAATTACGTATTCTTGAAATTTCTATTTCAAAACTAGAAATTAAATATTTCCAACCGTATGTTTTAGGAAGATGTCATCAAATTGGAAATACATGCGGACAAAAGTTGCGTCCTAGTCCTATAGTAGTTAAATTCACTTCCTACAAATACCGTCAGCGTATTTGGTCTCTTAAGAAACAGTTAAAAAGTTCTAAATTTACTTAACAAAATGCAATATCGTTTGTTGCCAGCTATAAAGTCTAGATGTGAACCCAGAAACGTTTGGACAACAGATGGAACTTTAATTATAATATTGAACACTGACGAAGATATTCTACATGTGATTTTCGAATGCTCCACCCAAAAGTACTACATTGGCTTTTTTTGCCGAACCCTTGCTGTTTCAAGCAAGGTAGAGATCTTTAACGTGCGTGACAACACTTACACACCGGACCTCAATTTTGCCTCTTATCCGAACGAGGGCGTATTTTTGTGAAAAATGCTTGCCTAACATTTTTCAAGCGGACCGTGTCGGGATTCGAACCCGGGACCTTGGGCGTAGTAGTCACGCGCATATCAACTACGCCACAAGGTACACCCGAAGGTACTACATTGGCCTAATATTTTTCAAACGGACCGTTTCGGGATTTGAACCAAGGAGCATGAGCTCAGTAATCATATCAATTGAACCAAGGAGCTGCTTCGTATTACAATACACTACATATCATTTTATAATGCTCCATCTGAAGGTACTACATTTGCCAGAAAGGGAGTTTTCCTTTACCTGGAAATTCTGTATTTCGCCGAACCCTTGCTGTTCCAAGCAAAGTAAGAATTTTTATCGTAGGTGACAGCTCACACACGGGATCTACATTTTTTTACCTCTCATCCAAACGCGGGCTTATTTTTGTGAAAATTGCTCGCCTAACATTTTTCAAGCGAACCGGCCTATTACCTAAAGGACATTATAATTTTTCGTGCCTTACGCCTTGGGCGATTGTGCAACTTTCTAAATAGATGTTTATTTTTTCTTACAAAAGTCGTGCAGAAGATGTAATTTTATCCGTATTAACACAACTGACTTTTGAAGATTTTCGCACTAGCTCTGAACTCTATCTTCAGCGGTTTAGAGAGACAATCAGGGGGATCGCTATGTAAATACGGATGGGTAGGACGCCACTGTACTTAGGTAGGGTGCAAAAGCAAGAAATGTCGCTATGAAAAATACAGGAACCTCAACGAGTATATTCTGTTATTGGAATACAAGATTTTGTATTTTTAGATGGTACTACGTTTATCCTGAAATAAAATAAAATAAATAAACTAATATTGGAGACAGCAGTTTGCGCCTCAAAATAAAAAAATCAATAAATCAGACAGGTTTTGTACATTTATGATTTCTTTCTTTTGTGTAATAGTGCATGTACACTCTACTTATTAAATTTATGCACTTCTGGTTTATATATAATTCATAAAATCCAGTGACAAGTATGGACAGGATAAACACTATTTCTTAAGTGCTTCTTTGAGTGTAATTAACCTTTTCTAAGTCTATAAAAATCAAGGCTGTGGAGTATCAACACATATATTTACTGAAAAATTTTTCTGATTTATTCTGACAGATAATTAATATAAGCTTTCTGAATGTTTAATTAATTTAATATATTTATATTGTTAATCTTCGACAATTTAAATAAAAAAGCCCCTAAAGCGAATAGGCACTATAAATATCATTAACACAATTATGAACTTATTTTGTCATCTTCTCAGTACTGACTAAATGACTCACATACATACAAAATTAGTTTTGTAATAAGATCCTTTAAATTAGTAAACTTAAACTTCATTAAATAGTTATCATGTGTAAGCAAGTACACGACTATATTATTCATAATGCAAATTCATAACGATTTTGTTAGATAAATAATTTTATAAAGCATAATTTTGATATGAAACAACGTTTGAAAATTTAAATTCATAATTAAACATTATCACAAAGATGTTAATTTCCATAAGTTCAAACTATCAAGGTTACGGTTTAACATGACGTGAACGTCGAACAGATGACAGTCTCAAAAAAGAAGATCACTTACCGACCTTGAATTCAGGGCATGGCTGCTTACAGACCAGTTAACAAACAAGAATAGTAGTAAATGCTATTACCGTTGTCAATTATTGTGTGTGTGCAGTAAAGTTGCTTTAACATCCTATTAGAAATTATAAAAGCTGTAGTAGCGGACCGTAAGTTATAAAAGTGATTGCACGAGTTGGTGCTTATTTAAACAAAAGGTGCCGTTACTACGACAAAGTTATTAAATTGATGGATATATTTGGGGTAAGCAGAACTGAAAGCAATTTGCATGCGTGAAATATCTGGTATGGAATGTTACTGTTGAGATGAAGCTAATATCTTGCAAAAAACAGGAGTGGTAGCGAAGATATTAGATGGTGGGGATCTGTGGATCCTGGCCTCAGCGTAGTATATGGACACATCGACAAAAGTTTCAGGTAACCATCTCCAGCGATGACAAGGAGTGAAGGTGTCTCCAGGTAATAAATTTGAAATTTCTGTTTTTATATAAACATTTGTGGATATTTTTGAGTTGTGTGTTTGACTTATTGGTAGCGTAGTTATTGTTTTTAAAACTTGTTTAAAAAAGATACATGTGCAGGACAATTTAATAATTTTGAGTATTGAAAAAAAGGTTTATTGATGATATATAAAGATTTATTCAGGCTATAAATTGTGGTTGTAAGGAGTAAACGGGTCTGAAAATTTGTTTTCAATAATGCAAGGTTTCAAAAGCATTTACAAAAACTGGGTTATAATGAGCTCACAATAGACCAGTATGAAGTCAAATTAAGGTTACATGTGGGGCCCATCTACTCATATCTACTCGAATTTGTTTAAACTAATTTTAAAAAAAATCAAGGACTTTAAAGCATTTTATAATTGAGCTGGTAACAATTGTACCAAACCGTTTGTACTCATGTGTAAATATTTTATCTGTTAATATGTGTAA
The DNA here is from genome assembly GCA_036346225.1 of Platerodrilus igneus. NCBI lineage: Eukaryota > Metazoa > Arthropoda > Insecta > Coleoptera > Lycidae > Platerodrilus > Platerodrilus igneus. The sequence goes on along the minus strand of JARFIW010001052.1, from coordinate 221,005 downwards.
ATAAAAGGTTGTATGGTTGTTGTGTTATTTTAGTAATTTTATTTGAAGGTATGTGAGTGTGAGAGAGGTATGTACGTAAAAATAGGTATTCAAAAAGAGGCCGATTGCTGAGCTATCCAGGGTGAGCAAAGAAATTCGAAGGTGTCCAAATAATAGGGTAAGAATTTTTTAATTTTTTTTTTGAAAAATTTTATGTTGGCCTAAGAGGGGGCACGAATTTTACTGAGATTCCACGGCAATATATATATATATATATATATATATATATTACAGCTTCAGTTCTTAAGTGTTGTTTCTTTAGTTCTTTAGTGTTGCGCATGATCAGTTTCTAAGCCTACAGATCGATGAATTGTTTGAAACTAAATTGCAACTTGCAAGTCAGCCTTGGATATCGATTTTTACATGTTGACGTTAGAATGATAAGGGGTCGACTGGTTCGGCTTGACGACGACAACGACCTCAACAATCAAGTGCGCAGAAGCACTCTGTTTGATATTACTTTGAAGATACTTTATGGAAATTCTGGATAGCTTGCTCGAGTTTTAGCATGGCTTTAAAATACAAACTGGACATTTACAACTATGCGCTTTATTTACTAGATAATTAGAATAAAGAAGGACAATAATTGGGGTGTTTCGAGATTATGATACTTTGTTTTAACTTTGTATTAATTGTAGAAGTACGATTTATATTGAATTATAAAAGTAAATTTAAAAATTTTATAACAACACATAATTTTTTATGCGTTATTTTAGAAGAGGGAAAAGGAAGTTACAACATGCACCCTATTGCAATAGACAATTACGACGCCGTTCTGTTTTTCAAATCAATAACCAAAGTGCAGTTATTCAGGTTATCAAGAACCAAGAACTGCATAGCAGTACGAAGCATACTAAGATTCCTTTCTTTTTCATCCGTAAGGAAGCCAAAGACAGTCATCTCAAACGTCAAACAGGTTAGCAAAATCATGAGATCGTTGCCGTTTGTCTTGTGTTTAATAATTTTCTAGGTTTGGAGAATAACAATTTGGAAGATTACTAGTAATTAATTATTTATTGCTTATTATGATTCTGCACACATTCTAAACGTTGGTGGCTTTGCAAATTAACACGCTAATGACGTTACGACTTTTAGCAGATGTTCTCTTTTTTATTCGTGTGCTTATTAAAAAAAATACAATTTTTACAGTTTGTTTGATTTGAATCAGCCTTATATAGTACACAGCGACAAGAAAAATAATTTTTACTAAAGTTTCCTTTTTTATGCTAAATTGTATAAATTTTACTAAACATACGATGATCAAGGAAGCTATGTATATACAATGCATCTGTTAAATTGTGGATCACCCTGTATATGATAAAAGCAAAATAAAGTTTTTAACAGAATTCTCTCTAAACTTTGAAATATTTTCTAAATTGACAAAAATCAAAGATCTAAAATAATCTACATACCTTGCATTTGTGATGGTACAAAACCATAACCTGATGCTCCAACTATAACACCACTAGTTTCTCCACTATCAGGTGGCGCAGGTGGGAAAACAACAGGCCCCCTATTTTGTCTCGGATCTCTATATCCAGCAGAAACATCTAAACCATTACCAAAACCAAATCTATCACCAAAACCTCCAAAGGATTGTCCTTTAACCAAAGCAAGGAAAAGGAAGAAAATTGTTGTCACAGCCACCTGCAAAAAATAAAAAACTATCAATGTCAATGATATCGACCTTGGTCAAGGATTATTCCACCGTTTTTAGATTTAATTGCAGCCTTAGGCACGATGTTTATATGTGTATAAAATAAGAAGTTGTTTGATTATTATGTAATGTATTGGGTTTGGTTTTAATTACAGTTTGTTCGTGCAAGAAGCGAAGTGCATTTCAAAGTGTTAAAAGATAACTATCGTCAGTTTTATGTGCATGCGGTGCTGATTGGATATTGGAATTGAGGATGCGTTTTATTTCAACAGAGCTTCGATTAGATAACCTTATTTTTTTGTACTAGTTTAAATGTTTCGTTGCAAGGTGTAATGCAATCTCCGTGATTTATTTTATAAATTTACCTATAATTTATTACCATAAATAGCTTAAGCAATAATTATAGTATGAATGCGCTGCTGTCTAAGTTGTCGTAAAGTGTGTCGTCTATGCCAATTTTAGTAAAGCGTCATTCGACTTTTCGACCCTTCTAATGACGCATCCTTATTGGTCATCTACTTTTGTACAATTTCTTTAATGCGGGCCCACAATTAAAAATTTTAATAAAGTAGTTCCGGTTAATATCGAACATATTTTTTCAGAGATAAATGGAACAAAATTCTTTTATCAGTTCTTAATTTCAAATTTATAATGAAATAAGTCGATTTGAATTTAAGGTAAAAATTTCAAAAATATGTATCTTTACATATCTGTCCGAAATGAAGTAATACATAATCCGGGCGATGTAGGATTTATAGAACCTTAATTAAAATATCCAAAATATCATTAATAAGTTTAGATACTGTTTTAATTGCTATATAAGATAAATTTTATTTACAGGAGTCACAAACGAGTACAATTAGGGATGGACTCGGGCCGGGCCAGGCCGAGCTTTTAATAAGCCCGGCCCGGCCCGACGCAGAAAAGTGACCGGCCCGGCCCAAGGCCCGGACCGAAATGAAAACTGGCGGCCCGGCCCGGCGGGTCCGGCCGGAAATTTCGGGCCGGCCCGACTTTCATTCAGTGATTGAGAAGATATTTTTTCAGTGTGTTCAAAAACTAACTATTCAGCAATGAATTTTAGTGACATCCAACATAAAAACTGTAACTTTAATGATGTTTATTTAATTTAATATAAACCAACGGCTGTATAGCACATATATTTAAAGCATTGTTGCTATCGGGGATGAATCTCTACAAATTCGCATTTCGAATCAGTTTTAAGTGGGAGTTTTTTACGTTTTAGATTTAATGGTATTCAAATTCATTTTAATCATCTGGTATAATTCTGCAAAAAGTTTCGAAGAATTCCCAGATATAATTTTGACAGGTTTGAAATTTTATTTGAAGATTGACAGGAGAAACCCTTACAAAACTTAATCAAAATTAATATAAAAGTTTTTAGTTTTTTTAATAAGAGTTCTCTAAAACAAACTGGAAACTGGTCAAGCAAGTAAATTAGATTAAGTAGTAGATCGCTTTCTGACGGTTGAATAGCGTGAGCGATAGGAACAAATGTGCGGGTACAAATCGGTGTAGGTAAGGTACCAATTTGGCATTTTAGTGAGGTAATCTTTAACTTTCGTTTAAATACAATTGAGAAAGTTCAACGAACAAACATACTACCATCACCTGCATCATAATCCCTGTGATGTTATATGGAAAAAATACTATTATCTCCCTGAGACCTGAAGGGTTTGACACCTCGGAGAAGCTATAACAGCTGTTGTTTTTATTTTAAATTTGTGTCATTGAATAAGTGTGGGCACATATATTATTTTTGGCATATATGCCAACAAAAATTACTTTCCTAAATTTTTCAAGCAAAGTATATTTCTACGTACCTAGACGTAGCCGAAAGAAACGTCAATACCAGGCTAACTATCAGACGCGGGGAGTGGGGGGATTTACCTACATACCAAAAAAACAAAAAAAACACGTTGCCCACGATTATTTCTTTACAATAAGAATAAATAAAATATTCTGTACAAAACAAGCAAAAGAAATAAATTAAGTGTTACTATTTCAAAGCAAAGAATTATGTGATACGAACAATTTAGTACTTTAGATACGAAGTGCGCATCTCGTATTTTACAGAAAATAAAATTAATTAGTAAAAAAGAAACACGTGAGAGCTTTTGTCAAGCGTTTTTAAAAGTGCACATAATACTTTTTGTAAAATAAACTATTCAGTAGAAAAGAATTAACGTGTGAGAGCTTTTGTAGGTAATTTATATCTATAGTTCGTCTATACACAAACACCTTATTTTGAAATATTTAATTCTTAATTATAAGAATTAATAAATATTATGCCTACTTTTGACTGGTACATCTCCTTTAAAGTCTTCTGCGTATAAAATGGGTCCTTACTGGGTCCGGTCTAGTCAGCATTTGCAAATAAAACTTTATATTCACTTTCATGAACTGATTTTAAATGAACTTTTTAAATTGGTGGTGCGTATATATTTAATTTTGAATTCCACCCTGCCTTTTTCTTTTTACACAACAAACAAGATGAAGTTTTTGTATCATTTGAAATAATACCAAACTCAAAAAATTGTTTAAATTTGCTACGGGATTGGATGTCGAATCGGTTGTCAAATCAAAACGTAGGTTTGACTATCACCAGCACTATTACCACTTTCATTGGGATTATAATTAAGGTCCTTCAGTCTATTGTCGCTATCAAAGTCTGACATGATAGTTATTATATCAAACAAAACGATCATATATGAAGTAGATAAATATTATTCTATTTGTTAAATATTTCTTATACTCGGTAGTCTATATACTATACTAGAAATAAGTGTTATTATTAAATTCAAATAAAGGCGGTCTTAAGTATACAATTGTCATTGACGAACTGAGACTGAGAGACTTGAGCAAAATTTTTAGAAATCTAAGGAACTCGAATTAACAATTTCTAGGAAGTACAATTACCATAAAAACCAACTGTTTTCTACACGGAATTGCATCTGCACTGAAAATATTATGTACAAAATGTACAAGGGATAATATGGAATGGGTACATCCAGCTTTTCGGCAAACTACCAATTTTGTGAAGATACGCGATGTTTTTAAACAATTTTACCACATCTTTAACTTGTAGCTATAAAACTATAAATTTAAACTACGAAAGCTATTACAGACAACATGTGGCTGCAAAATTTGCGCATATAAAAACATAAGACAGGCGTATGATTTTATGGGGTGAGTAAATCAACAGGCAATTTTTGAAAAAAAGGGTCGACAGTAAATCCTACAATAAATTGAAAATAGAAATTTGTTGCAAGGACGCATTGACATCGGTTGGACTTTTATGTAAATTGAGTGTACGCTTAATATACCTTATCACCTTATCATAAATTTGCGTCCCCTTTATCATCTCCTTTCTACTTCAAAGAATTTCACTAAAATTACCTACTTGATATTAGAGAGTTATAGCAGACTCGATCCAAGTAGACTTTATTAAAAGAATCTTCAAATAAATTATCCTTTATTAAAAGTTTGCATCCAATTTAAAGGAGTGTTATTGCAAGTGTTTTTTTCTTTACTATTTATTTTGACATATATGTTTAGTATTCTGTATCTGTAGGTTATGTTTTAAAAATGAATAAAGAATTAATCCCTTTTGTGATAAGGTGACTTTATAATACATGTTTAACTATATTGGAAAAGATCAAAAAATTGTATTCACACAAAGATGAACCTTTCTTATTATTTGAGTCTTTCATTTCCCACTGATTCGATAACATTTGTATGTGTTGCCAAAATGTTTTCCGGGAATACTCTTCGATTTTACTTTAAGACACTGTTTTTTACTTCTTCCCAAGCATATACCATATCTGTTTTTAAAAGGATTTTTACACCTTACTTCGAGGAAAAGCATTGCAGAACAGCATCCTCGTATTTTAGAGCGTTGACGTTTTATATCCTTTTCGTGTTATAAACTTGGACATTATATCTCTAAATTTAATTATGGAAACAACACTACAAAAGTCCATTTAATTTCACAATATTTATACAGAAAGCAGACAATTAAATGTAAGTTTGTACGATAGGTATTTGGTATATATCAAAATTAAGGGGCCTTAAATAAAAGCATTCCTTGCCTGTATTTAAATAAAACAAAGGTGTCCTGAATTTTAATAAAGTACAAACATTAAAGGTGTGTTAATTGCACATGTGTAAATGTCAAATAAAGGAAACTTTATTAAAAAATTGGTACAATGTACATTGCAATAACTCTCTAGTGTTTTATGCGGTAGATATAAACTATACACGTCATTGATAATATCGACGTTCGCCGCATGATTGAAATTTGAAGTATATACATATACATAATATAAATCGTGCAAACTTTTGAATTATGAATAAATCACCTAGTTTGATGTTTCTGGGCATTTTTAACTTGCTGAACATTAAATAGGACTCTAAAAAAATATTCGGGATAAGAAGTGAGTTATAATATCATGTCTCCTTTACACTAAGCAAGACGAAAACTGATTATTAATGGGTTCAAGAAGACACTTCGTGAAAATATAATTAAGAACGTTTACTTACTCAATGTGAGATAGAAGTGAAACGATGGTGGAATATCCACTCGTGCGTTTTTCGACCCGAAAAGTTCGGGCCGGCTCGAATCGTTTGGCCCGGCCCGGCCCGAAAAAAGATAGGCCCGGCCCGGGCTCGGCCCGAATAAAGTAATCAACGGCCCGGCCCGGATTCGGGCCCGAAATCGGGCCGGGCCCGAGCCGGGCCGGCCCGAAAGCCCGAGACCATCCCTAAGTACAATTTTCTCTTCAACATCCGTAAACTTATTCGCGCAACGTGGTACATAAAATTCATTTTCTCCCAAAGAACATCATCATAATCATTAGGTTTTCAGTCCTGGAAATGGTTAGACGCGTACCCCCGTTGCTTCCTATTCTGAGCTAATATACACGTTTCCCTGAAATTCCCACTATCTGTGTGCAATAGTCTAATCTAGGTATACTTCTGCCCCCACTTTTTTCCTATTTGTGCTTGTAATACATTCCGCACTATTCCCTCATGACTTAGTATGTGACCGATCATCTTATCTCTTCTGCTTTTTTACTCTTTTACACATATTTATTTCTTTGCCTACCATTGTTGCGCCCCTTTCCCAATATTACTTTTCTACGTTCCTACCGTATTCCTATTTTTTGCATTTGAGAATAATTTCCCATTTTATGGTTTTGTAACCTTATTTTCCTGATTTGTCTGGTCTGTTTTTGTATTTTCGTCTTTTTTATATGTTATATTCGAAATATCCATTATCACCCATGGTTTCTTTTTTTTGTGTGTATACCTTAAAATATCTCTGACCGAAATGTCTAAGCTGGATTTAATGCTGTTCCATTTTGCTTTTAGTTGCTAGTATCAAAACCTTTTCTGATGTCTTCAACAATTCTTTTGACTCTTTCTCAAATTTTTTGTGAGTATTTTTATCTTTTAGTTTCTCAAGGTCTAAATGCCTTTTGCCGTTCTTTTTTTCAAATTTTTAAATTTAAGCGCTACTTCCATAATTACTATGTTGTGGTCAGTGTATGTATTTGTTTCCGGATAGCTTTTACAATATTGTACTTATTTCCCATACCGTTGTCTAACAGGAATGTAATCTATTCGATACCTCGTCGTCTCCGACATCTTCCACATCTTCCATCTAGCATGACGTTGAAATAATGTGTTTGCGATGGTTAAATTGTTTTTGTCGCAAAATTTTATCAGTGTTCCTACGCCAAATAAATCTAATACCACTCCTTCCTTACCCTCATCTACAACTGCATTAAAATCTCCTGCAAGCATTAAATTTTCATACCATTTTATGAACCTTAGTATGTTTTCAACATCTTTGTAAATTGCTTCTACTTCTTCATCACTGTAGCTAGAGGTAGGCATGTAAACTTATATTATTACCCTATGTACATGTTTAGATCATATTCTAACCATGCGTACTCTTTGGTTTCTTTGTAAATAGTTTTCTACACCATGTCCTATCTTTTTCCGCATAACTAACCTCACGCCCGAATTTTGTTTCTCTGATGCTGTATGAATTACTATAAAGTCTCCGCTCCAAAAATCTACCGCCTATGGCCGCTGAACTTGACTAATGTCTACTATGTCTAATGCTAACATTTCCATTTCAATTTTCAAATTCTCTAGTTTACCTATTTACTTCATACTTTTGACACTCCACGATTCAACTCGCAAAATGTTCCCGGTCCTTCTTTTAAGCTTGTCGACGTACTTCTTTTTTGAAGACTTTTTTAACTCAGAAATCTTTTACCCCGTAGGATTTCATCATTTTAAAGAACGGTTTCAGTACGCTGTGTACTTGGGAGGGTATGTAATTGTTTTCCGCTGCTTTCTACATCGCAGTAGTGTGTTTTAGAATACCATACCAGCCCCTATGCTGTCTGCAACTCTGAGTACGGAAAGAGCTGTCGCCCTCTTTCGGGGACCTATCTTAGTCTGTTTCCTCGCTAAAGACCCCACTAATTTTGTTAAACTTATAGTACGGCTCTTTAGTTCATTGAAACACGCAAACCATTCTACCAGTTCTAGTATTCTAGATCTTGTTCAAGATGCAGGTAGGTTTAGAACGGCCCCTAAGAACATCCGAATGGTATTTTATGTAAAAAAGGTATTTTGTAGTTTCGGTGCACAGTACGTCTTCGTACAGCGACTTTGTGAAATACTCAGAATGGAAATACGATTAATTATTCCAGAACGTGGTTCAAGTCTTGGTAGGGTCGTTTGAAAAATCAAGATGAACACTTTTCACAAAACAAGTTCACGTTACAATGTAGATCACATGTGTAAGCGTTACCACTCACTTTAAGGATACCTTCCCTACTTGGTATGTCTGACAGGATTCTAATTTCCAGGTAAAATAAGTTCTCCCTCTAGCCAATGTACTAACTTCGGGTGGAGCAATGGATAATTCATTTGTACGGTATAAAGCAAGCGAATTGGTGAATTTGTTGATACTACTCCTCCCAAGGTTCTACTTTCGATTCCCGTTACGGATCGCTAGAAATATGTTAAACTAGCATTTTTTAAACAAATGTGCTATTGTTCGCATGGGAGGTTAAACGTAGGTTACGCTTTTGAGTGTTATTACGCAGGTTAATAATCTTCATCTTTCTTGACATTGCATGGGTTTACTTAAATTCTAGTACCGGGTAAAGGATCTCGCTTCTGCGTAAATGCGCCACTTTCGGGTAAACAATTAGGGAATTCAAGTTGAAGATTGAATTTCTATCTCTCCTTCTTCCAATCATTTTTGATCAGATTTGTATCTTTTGGAAAGTAGTGGTCGAATTTCATCAGATAAGGAGTTACCAATAACAAGATCAGGTTGTGATTTCGAAAAAATGATGGCACTCTTTTTATCTTTTTTCTTATGTGTTTTTGACTAGTTTCAGCTTGTTTTGCAAACTTTCTAGAACGTTGCTTCATAAAAAATATATTGACCGTTCGAGATCTTTTTTATTAGAGACAGAAATTAATCTTTGGTGGAGCACATTTTCTTCTTCGTGCATTACTGCAAGAAATTAAATTTTACATTAAACAAAATGCATTTTCCCGATTCTTGTTGGTAACGACAGGGGTTTATACATTTTATGTCCTAAAAAGAAAATCTTCATTCAAAACACAAAATAATATCCCTTTACGCTAAATACATTTATAGAATTTTTCCGATCATCTCATCAAAATGTGATACAGTGCGTTAAATAGTTTGCACAAAACTCTTGACCTGTTCATCATAAAAAGTTTGTATTGCCACACAATTTTGTCTATAAATTGAATTTTATAAATTGCAGTCACAAAATGGTAAAAATATTTTCTTTGGTCAGAGGTGTGGTAACCATCCAAAATAAATAGTATCGCGGTTGTTATTCAGATTTAATTTCTTTCTAAATATTTGCCGAACCACTTTGTAAATAAGTGCATCAACTTTATCCTGATGAATTGAATGCAACTAGCAATTCCAAAGATGTCCTTAATTTTTTGCATAAAAAAATAATTTAAGATGTTGTAAATCTACATGTGGCATTTGTATATGGTAAGACTCTTTAAGCGAAACTTTGCGACTCTACTTGTAGTATACCTCTTATGAAAATGCAATTTGCACATCTAGATTGAACGATGCACAAACCAGTTTAATTCACACTACAGATGCAATCAGGATATATTTTTGCATCAACTTCTCTAGTAGGTAAAAAGGGTCTATATACTTTTCTTATTGAATTGAACGGATCCTGTTATGAAAGTTCGTGTAAGCTTTTGAAGGGTTATAGTAGTTTTATGTTTTTAAAAAAGATCAACTTTATCCTGTTGAGTTTTCTCCAACTTCAACGGTAAAGTTAATTTTATATTTAGCGCCACCTTACAAACCATACCAAAAATATCTTTTTTTCATACAAACGAAGGAGGATAGTTTGCAAAACATCTTACACTTAGTAGCTTATGAACAGAACAAACCTTTAGTTATGATGGCTTCAATGATCTATGTAACCAGCGTTTTCTCCTTTTATTTGATTGTCACCATAAATGCATAAAGAAATATTTTGTTGTAATATAATTTTGGCAAGTAGTACGGAATATTGCATACTGTTCTAATACTCTTTCCAGTACGCACTGATCCTATACGTCACTCCCTTGACGTAGGGCACGAAGGCTGAACCTAGCGCAACTTGTGTACTCGTAATGGCGGTTTCTCCTTCATTGATAGCGACACTTTTCTTATTTCTGCTATAGAGTATCTGTGACTTGGCGCGGTTCACAACCGTCTTTAACACGGTACGATTCTGTCATTGGTAGTGATTAGTGCTCTTGAATAAATAACCATCCGTAGTCGGTTTCCTGTAGACCGCGTGTCCAAGTTTCCATCTTTCTTTTTGATGACAAGTACCTCGGGAAATAGAAGTTTCTCATCGTGCATTTTCTTAATGTAAATTTTCCAATAGATACAATTTAGGTGTTGCAGAAAGTCTGTGAGAGATGCATCCTAATTTTTTCAAAAACAGAGATATCATTTACAACGGTTTTTACGTCAGCGTTATAAAAGATTCTATGAAAATTTTGAAACGGCCAGACTGAGTAGCTCTGTCTATCTACTTTAACAGTTCTAGTTCCACTGGAAATATGTGGCAGTTACATGATGGAAAAATACGGCTCTCTATTTTCTAAAATTGTTTCTAAAAACATTTGATGGAATCGTCTATGAGAACCGTTGTAATTAGTGCCAAAACACCCAAACTTAATAAGTTGTCCTCTGGTTGTAAAGTTATGAAATTCAGATGCTCGATGAAATGTAATGGGCCTATCATGAATGTATCTGCTTTAGGAATATATGAACGCAAAAGGAGAGTCAGATACTGTTCAAGCTAATAGGTAGAAAAATCTATTTTGTTAGCAACATGCCATAACGGTTTCCCTGATTTGTATATCTTTGATAAGTCAAAGATAAGAAATGGCAGCGCTTGGAACTTATTCGTTTTCACTTTTCTACTCCTAGGATGGATGATTTATTAATCAGTTAGTTTGTTTTATCAGAATTTTAAACAATGGGTTTTGAAGTAGCAGGGTCAAGCAGTTTTTGAATTTTACGTTGGCAATTTAAGATGGTGGTGAATTTTTTTTTTGTCCGCAACGATGACACAACTAGCTACCTTGTTATCCTATGAGCTACTACCCAATCTGTGCCCTTTAAATATATAATCGCTGTAATACCTTTATATCAACTCTGATTTGGTTTTAGACCTATTTGTCTCAAATGTTTTAAATGGACATGGAGAGCCATTTCCTTCTATTGGCTAGTTGGCTTTTATTATTTAAAACATATTCAAATAATAATATTTCCTGCAGAGAAGCTAACAATGAATATTTGAATCCAGAAATTTTTTAAAAATCTTTATCTTCTCCGGAAGCTTATTTTAAAGTATGGGTAAAGGCATAAAGGCAAAAGTTGTAATTTTGTATATATTGGAAGCATTTTAATCACTGAAGAAGTTGATATAACCAGCACTATTGTAAATATATAAATTTAGCTTCAAACCCGAATACAAAAATACTTGTAATAATGTATGAAAACAACAAAACTCCTCTGTAGTAATATATTCTGCAAGCAATAAACTCTAATGCCGCGCCGTTTGGTCTACCTTTGAATAGAATGACGCGTCGGAAGTAATACACAAAGGATGATTGATGTGCACCTGCGGCGTGATATCTTTCAGTTGGACTTGATTGACATGTTGCAAGAGCTTTATTAATTATATAATGGAAAATCTCTAAAGTGTTATTAACGTAATTTCAGGTATGTTCTCAAAATAATTAGAACAATTGAATAATGTATAAATAGCCGTCAGGGGTTTGGTAGTTCACTTCTAACTAAAGCTTTGATTACAATATGAGTTCTAATATAAGGCATTAAAAGTCATGATATGAAATAAATTAGTGGTACATACTGTTAATATAAATTGCCCCATGTGATATAAATTATTGTTAATATAAATAGCCCTAAACAAGATAAATTATTGTAGTGATCCATATAAATTTATTATAGTGATTGATATAAATTAATTATAGGGCTTTGATATACGTTAATTATAGAAGATAGTGTCGTAGTTTTAACAGCTAATAGTTGCACTGTTAGCAATTAGCTGATAATAAACTGTTGTAAGTGATACAAAAAATTTCAATGCACTACGACTTGGGGACAAGGTTTATATAATCAGTTTGATATATAATCCTGTTGTTGTATAAATAGAGTTCTCGTTACAATACATTTAGTGTAAATAATGGACGATGTGCAGTCGTTTATATTAACGGGGAATAAATGGAACCTGAAACAAATCCTTAAGGTGTACCTAAACTTAAGAATAATTTATCCTATGCAGTAGATCTATAGCAGGCATTATATCTTATAGATTGAATTGGTTTCTAAATTTGGCTTAGACTAACAACTTCCCACACCTTTAATGCCATTAACGATCGAGCTTGTTATGGTTGTGACACATACATATGAATTCTTAATTAATAGCAACAAAGCAGCTACGGATACGGGATTTCCTTTATTAATATAAAATACAAAAGTATGTATAACATCTACTCAAATATCAAAGACATCAAATATGTACGTAAAATTAATAATACAAGAATTTACTGGTGATCTAAAACTTTGTTGACACTAGCGGCATTGATCTAAATTTATAGCCGTCCTTCTAATGGAAATCACAGTTGCATGGTTCAAACATGATGGAAAGAGAACATGCCAAAATTTGTCTAAAGGTCAAACAAATTCTTGATAATACAAGCGGTAAGGGCAGATAGTAGTAATCTTACCGCGAAACATTCTCACGGTTCACTTAAATTTGCATTTTAATGCTCTTAAGATCGCGATAGTTTTATGGTAATCCCTAGAAGGTTAGAATTTTGTTTCTCTATGTTAACGTAAAAAATCAGTTGCATTGCCATTTATATAAGGTTAAGTCGGTTTGTTGTGAACACAAGAACTAGCAGCTCCTTAACTCTGCAGGTTATCCTTTTTTAACATTTACTGTAGCAGAAATGAATTTATTTACTTTAATTAGCAATGAAAATTAATAAAAGCTTTGGCAGTTACATTTAATAACATGGCCACTTCAATGCAATATTAAATTAGAATACACAAATAAACAGAAAAGCACCTAATATATTAAATGCAAACGCTAGTAACGATCGCGACTTTACACTCTTCGTATTAAATTTAGTAAATTACATAGATCTCGGTAAATTACCGAACAGGAAAGTTTACTTGTACACATTCATACGAGTTCATAAACGAACCACTGAATCATGAAATCGGACCGACACACACTACAACCACAATAACCGTAACCCACCATAAAATTAATGCGTTTACATGAATATAACAACCTTGACCTCGATAATAGGTCAGCCGTATACGCACAAAGTATGATACTGAAATTTTAAAGAACAAAAAATAGAATATAGCGATTAAGTTCGACAAAAATTTGCTAAGAAAGAAATGATTGTTCAGCTGCAGTGGATATGTAGGCCGTAGACCATCCGGGTTAAAGATAGTCGATGATGAGTTGTTTTGAACTTTGCTGGATAATCAGACAGAAAGCTCAAACACGTGTGAAATTTAAATTGCTACGGTGGTGCATCAAATAAAGAAATTAGGTAGTGAAAGGTTGATAAGCGAGTTTCACTCTGTAACAAAATATTGGAATTTAGATAGATTGAATAGAGAACCTAACGTACCAAAAAAAGTAAAATCTGAATCATTGACCTGCCTGAACATTTTTAAATTTTTAAACCGTAAATAAAATATGAGCTTTTTGTTTAGTTATTGTTTATAATTCTGTATGACGGAGGTAAAGGGCACTATGTACATTGTTTTGTTAAAATGAGAGTTTAGCACCATGTAATTCATCTGTAAACTATCTATCTAAGGGTATAGGGCATTATGCCTTACTTGAAAACAACAAACAATGTGGTCTAAGGTAAAAAAAAACATGTCCTAGACAACTTTAGAAGTAAAAGGAACCATATGAACAGAATGCGTTTATTTCTGCATAAAGTACATGATCCTTTAGAGGAAACAAAAACTAAGTGGACATAATGCCCTGTACTTCTAAAGAGTTTGTTGAAAACTTGAGAAAAAAAAATGCTATAAATCATAGTGTCTAGTAACTAATCTCAAATCGGCTGACAGATTCGCTAAACAATACTGTTGGTTATGGATTATTCATTGTTTAGTTAGAAGTATTTAAAATGAATCCTTTTGAAAATTGTAGAGGATGGAGATTGGTGAACATGGGTTTAGAAGCTGCAATTAGTTAAAGAAAAGTAAGTAATCTCCTTTTGAAATAACAATAATCTAGAAATTTTCATTTTGTAACCCATTTTAATCTATAATAAAGACCAGACATTGCATTTCTAAACATTCGCTGTTCATTTCAGATCAATCTGTGGCGTTTGACTCGGAATTAGTATTAGTACTTACGGCCAGCTTTATGACTCAGATGCTGACAGAGAGTATCATCTTTAGATTATGATCACCATCAGCAAGTAACCACAAGACATATTATTACATAGGTTATTTTAGTAGAGAAACAATAGTTAAAGAAATCTGAAAAAGTTTCGATTACTCTCCTGAACAGCTTACTTTTTTTGACATAGTGCGCTGTACCTCCTAAACTTAGAATTATGTACCTGTGGATTTTAAATTTAAATGACTACTATTTATGTAGTGGGAAATTAGTATTTTTTTAAATAATGATTCTATTGAACTATAAAATAGCGACGGAAGTAGTTTTATTGGCATCTAGGCATAATATTATCGGAGAAGAACTTTGAACGTTTTAAAAAAGTAAGAAATATATAAATGTAAGCTTATTTGTGGAATTATAATTAGTTAAAGATTGAAAATTCGATATTTTTAATAGACATTCTGGTTAAAGAAAAAGTTGGCATTGCGCTTGTTTCTCTATGTATTGTTATTAAGTGCATTTCCAGAAATGGGATTTAAAATGTCGTATTATCACTTTTAAAAACTAAAATAATGGCCTGGTAGTATTGTTTACTGATTTATGATTTCGTTTTTATTATGATTTCTGTTAATATTACCTGGCCAGTTGAATGTTATATTAGGTTTGTTTTTTAAGGTCAATGTACGTGTATGTGTATTTTTGAAATTCACTGTCATTAGAGTTTAGGTTTAGGTGGATTTTAATTTGGAATTATTTATTATATAGGTAAAGATGAGAATTGTGAAAGGATATACACTACATTTGATTCTTCAATGCTCCATCCAAAATGTTACAGCAAAATTTATTTGCAAACGTAACAAACCTTCTCGTGGCGACACCCGGGCTGCAAATAACTTGTCTTTTTTTTATTTGAATTGCCTGTGGGGCATAAACTCGGGTGTCGCCACGAGAAGGTCTGTTACGTTTGCAAATAAATTGTGGTGTAACATTCCGCAAATCTCAAAGGCCAGACGTACTTTTATAGCCATCTATAGTATTTATTATGCAGTTTCGATTCGATTCTGTACTTTCTCGCTTAGTAGTGTTGGTGTTTTATCACCTGATGGCGGTTTTATTTACTTTTGCCATAGTACAGAGATTGTTTCGAAATTATATTGTAATAGCTTTGATTACTTCATGGGGTTCTTGGAAACTATTTCACTCTGATGAGGCTTAACAAGCCGAAACCGTCGGTCAGTGGATGTTTCCTCCCCTGTGAAGTAATAAAGCTAATGTTTTGTTAATGGCTATATAACTACTAGCCCGATTTGTATTTGTCAATAGCTCTTATTATTTTCATAAGAGTTTGTTTACAGATACATCTTACTTTATATACTATTTCTTATTGCGGACTGCAAATAACTTTTTTTTATACATATAATATATATATATATATATATATATATATACATATATACATATATATATACATTTATATATACATATATATACATATATATATAACAAATGCTTAATTTAGTTAATGACAAACACAGTTGAATATTTACAGAATTAACATGAGTGTGTGTTAATGAACACAAATCAGAACGCATCTTCAAATATTCTTTATATCTATAAAAGAAATTAACTCAATTAATAGAAGATGGATATTTAAAAGATTAAAATGAGCACAAACAAGACCAAACGTTTTTCTATCCTTATATTTAATGAAAACACAAACAGAGGTAATAATCGCATTAAATCGGTTAAGGATAAATGCACTATGAACAGAAATAACACGGATGTGTATTAATAAGTAAAAAAAATGATAAATGCTAAGTTATTTAAAAGTACAATATAAATGCAAGATTAGCAAGAGAACAAACGGGAGTAGACACGTTGTCTATTTCGCCAAAAATATACAAACTTAATCTAAGAAAATGTTATTATGGACTAATAAAAGGATTATTATTATCCCAAAAGAAAATACAAGCACTCAGCAAGTGACTGTCGGCGACGATGACATAGTCGGTGCTTCCACGGCTCATTCTGGTACGACGTGGATCCGCTGACAAAGCCTAGCTGACTGACGGCGTCGTCGGGGTGATGCTCTGGGTTTCCAGAATGTAATTACTGCCGTGTAGAAAATAGAATGATTTTGTGCCACCAGGATACAAAATCACTGGCTGTGTAATGATAAGTACAGTTGGAATAAAAATCACCTGCGCTATATTGAGAAAGTAATGTGAGTTAACCAGGATAAAAATCACTGGTCGTGTGTAGTATGATTTAATTAGATTATGAATGTACGTAGTGTAATACTAGGTACTTGGCTCCAATCACAAGCAGCTAGTAAGTACTATTTTCTTGAATAAAAATCGACGAGGACGGTCGGTTCGGAGCTGTTTATAAATGTTTTCAGTCTTCTGATTGCAAATATGGTTATTGTGATCGGGGTAAAATGAATTACATTCGTCTGTGTTTATATGAGTGTAAAGAAGATTTTCTAACGTCTGGTAACGGTCTGAAGGAATAATTGGCATAGTGATTGAGGGTAGAACAGAAAAAAGCATGTACAGGACTCGAGTATATAAACCAGATTAACTAAGACGTATACAGGGCGCTGAAAGAAACTGCTCAGGAGAGGAAACAATGGAAGTTGCGTCAAACCAACCTTCAGTTTGTGATCAAGAGAAAGAGAATGGATACAAGGGTAACAAGCGTTGATCTAAATGATCAAGGCATAAATAATAGGATCTAAATTCACATCAGAGTGGTGATATGTTTTTTACAAACATGATACACAAAACAGCTGTCGATATATTGAGACAGTTTCAATTGTCATTAGAGGAATCTAAGGCCCTACTCTATTTTTAGACCTAATTACCAAGGAAGCACGAAGTCATTTTCTACAAAAATAGGAAAAAATTTTGGTGCGCTAGATATTATCAGAGTAAAATGGAGTTTTTCTTTTGAAGAAAACTATTTTATAGGTTTTCATTCTTAATATATTTTAGATTTTTTACTTACTATTATGTATTTAATAACTGAGTACATTGAATTTGAATTTGTAGTAAGTTTTAAAATTGTATTGCGTTTAGTTAAATTTTGCAGGCCGTAAATTTTTAAATGGAGGTATCTTTGGCTTTTGTTCAAAATACTATTATGATGAAAATTTTTAAAGAAGTGATTTTTTAAACGCGTTTTGGCACGTAATAAATTAACTACATTATGCTAATTGCCTATTCAGTTATCTATATTTAATCAATGGAACGAAGTCCTTTTACACTTGTTATAAGGATTTAAGAATGTATATAATTTAATTACAATATTACAATAACGAGGTTTAAATCACAACGGAAGTCAACTTTCAATCTCATTTTTAACACCTTTACCCAATAATTAATATTAAACGATGTGAATGTGGCATAAAATGTGTTAAATGCACGCGATGTCACATTGTGCAAAGCTAATAATAACACCTTAAAGAAGATTTTAATCTACAAAGTGAAATTAAGGTAGGAGCACTGCTTTTACGTAGCTTGTTTGCAACATATCACAATCGCCACGTTAACATATAGAATATTACTACATACAGGAAAGTAAAGTCGTGAAATTATCAACTTCGTTTAATGTGCTAATTAAAATATAATCGAATTTGTAATGTTTGATTAATTTTTCCTTCGAATCAGAGCTCTATAGATCAGTGAGTCGGAAATAATCAACTTTATATTGTGTTTGGTTAGGTTCATTGGATACATAACAAAAGCAGAAAAAAATAATTCCTGTGGTTTTATTATTTTTTTATAATGCATTTAACCTAGTTAGTTCTAAGCATGAACTACCTTGAGTTTTAGCCTCAAAAACAAAAATATGTCCGTCCTTTCTACTCGTGTACAAGTCAAAAAATTACATGATGATGATCTATTGTTATTTGCTTCTAACTGTAATTATAATCAGTTTAACAATCTTGACTGTTATTTTGTGCGACTTTGAATTTGAATGGTCAAAACATTTATTTATTCATTTATCAATTTGAAACTATATTAGTAGACCATCTTCTAAATAAGATCGATAGTAGTCCTCAGCTGTTCCTATAACAAACGTTTTCTTCTACGTATCCTAGTTTTACAAATTTCCCGTCGATGTATTACAATCTTTGTCAACCTTTCTTTCCCTGTATGCTGTACCAAACTACATCGCGTTACAATTTGTCGTATCAATATCCGTTTCTTTTGTATCGTTTTCTTGGCCCGATCTTCCTTTAAAACGTTTAATACTTTACCTTCATTTTCTTGACTTTGCCTGTCTATCTCAACGGTAGTTATACTATGGGATTTACAAAATGAAATAATACACAGAAATTTCAAAAAGCGTATATTCATTTAAAAACAATTATTTTTAATACAAAAGATCTTTGTTAAAATTTCCAGAACTCAAACCTCTTCTTTTGTAGATAATTTACCTGTTTTTTACTACCCCGAAGGAAGAGTTTAATTAGCCAATGATGATCCACAGATAATCTATTAAAGGTCAAAATGTTTCAAACTCTGATCTCAAAATTTTCTGGTAAATATCCATACAAAAAAAATATTATATGATTAGGACTTGTTCCAGCTGACAAATGACCAAATACTCAAATATTTTTGTCACTTACAAGCAAAGGAATCTAAAATTTTATACTTGCAATAGTAAAATAGCGCTTATCATAATCTCATATCCAACGTTAATTAATGATATTAACAACCTCCTGATTTCTTTTTATATTGACGTTAAAATCTCGGCTTACAATATTGTCCATATGATTTCAAATCTCCATTTAAAATATTTGTTAGCAAAAGTGCATTTTCTTTATTTTTAATTAATTAACTTCTGAGTAACTTTTGTATCAGATTGTTCAATTTTCGTAATGTTTTATCAAAAAAGCATGCAACGCTATCTGCATGTTATTTGGCTGCCAATAAAATCGTTACATATTACTTGTCTTTAAAATAATCAAACCCAAATTAATTACTCGACGTTACATTTTGCTAGCTTTATAAAGGAATGACCCCATAATCTCTATCACTTCTGGTTATATATAAAATTACAATTCGAGAATTTTCCTGTTCCGTTTGGAACGTAATACACCGTAATGATGGTATATTTCCGAAATTGACGCGCTTTATCACCTAATTAGTGACAAGCTATGTGATTTACTAGCATTGCAAAGTGTGCCGTTTGTCTTTGTCTAACGCACCGAGTTGATGGTCGCATTACATCCTGTCCTATACTAATGCGGAAAGCTACAAAATGGATTTTATTGCATTTTTAATAAAAACGCGAGTTCCTTGAATAGACATTTATCTATTTAATGAAAATAATTGGGTTCTAAAACATTTCTACTGAGATGGTATATTCACTTTATGAATTGAGAAGCTTTCAGAAAAACTCTTTATTTAAAAATAAAATTTATATTATACACACTGGAGTCAATTTAGCTAATTATAGCTTCCGCATCGTTTTGCAAAATGCAAAACAATTTTTATCTTAATAATTGTAAGAAAAGATTAGTTTATACTGCAATTAAACGCATTCTAGCGCATTTTTATAAAGATTCAAGCGTTATTTTTAACAAGATTGAATGTAATTTTATTTTAAGTAAAATGCGTAAAACTGACAGTATTCTATGCAATTTACGGCAAACGTAGTGAATACTTTATGCACAGAAGATGTATTTTATGATAATTAATTAAAGCTTTAATTGTTTTCTCTATCAAGATTGGTATGGCTTTTACAATAAATACAGGGAAGTCAATTTATATAATTAATTAAAGTTTTTCTTATGATGATTATTTACATACACGGGAATATACTTTGCTTTACATTTTAATAGCAAATGAGTACATTTATATTATACAGGGTGGAGTGAATAAATATTTAAAAATTTCAATTTTGTCCGTTACCTTCTATTTGGGTGGGCTTTATTTATAGGATTTGAATTTGCATGACCTCACATGACCTCTTTACCCCTTTCTGTATTTATATATATTGCTGTAATTATAGGGTTAATTTAGGGGTAGGTTAAGCCATAGAAGTCGTAAAATAAACAAAAGAAACTCAC
Source organism: Platerodrilus igneus (assembly GCA_036346225.1). Taxonomy (NCBI): domain Eukaryota; kingdom Metazoa; phylum Arthropoda; class Insecta; order Coleoptera; family Lycidae; genus Platerodrilus; species Platerodrilus igneus. The sequence goes on along the minus strand of JARFIW010001052.1, from coordinate 200,199 downwards.
AAGTAACAAAAGCACATAATTACAGATTTTAGAAGAGTAAATAGGTCACTATACATATTGTTGGTTGAGAGCACACTGTATATAACAGTACAAGCGATTAAACGCATATCCAAGAGTAGCTACGAGCAAAGATAAGAATTTAGAAATGTAACGAAATGCATCAATATTAAATCAATGGAAAACCTGTATGAATTGGCTAGATAAATATTCAACAAATGCGGTAATATATCATCATATACGCAGGCAGAAATTATGCATTATTTGAAAAGGCGTATGTGATCGAAAAGTATTACATTTGTTCAAAAATCCAATTTAACTAGGAAATAAACAAACACCAAATTTATTTCTATTTAGATTAGAATAAGAAAACAACAATGATACGTGGTTTGATGAACGAAGGTTCCTGGAATTTCTGAATTAAATGTGATGTTACGTGAATGAATTACGTGACAACTTCTTCCAAGTAATTGAACTACACAATTGGTAAAATTTCCGAAGTACATAAGAGATAAAACAAGTGGTGTCGCCCAACACGTGAAATCAACGAATAGAAAACAAAAGGGACAAGGCCTATAAATACGATAACAATCGAGCAACGAGTTAGTATACATTTGAAACTGGGCAGTCACTATACTCAAAAGTGCTAAATTATTCACGCAACCAGTAAAATAAAAGTAAAGTGAAAATCATTTTTATAAGAGTGTAAAATTGTGTAAACAAGCCGTTCTATTACAGACGTAAGTAAACCAGATTTAGTAAAATCATACAATTTCTAAAAATAAATAAAACGGGGCTTTTGGGATACGACTTTTGGGATACGACTTTTGGGATACGACTTTTGGGATACGACTTTTGGATGCGACTTTTGGATACGACTTTTAGATACGACTCTGGACACAAGTCTGAAGACTGGTCTGGAAACGAGTATGGAGATTACCTCCTGTTAAATTAATAATTACTGACATGGTAAATATTCTATTACTGTTTTGTTAAATACGGAGATGGAGAGCTTTTTATTGGATTAACTTATGGGACTTTGAAAAAAAAGATTTTGGGGATTAAATTAATTTTAAAAGGGTTTGGTGTCGAAACAATTCACTCCAAGAATTTTAAAAAAAACTTTTAATTCAAAACAAATAAATCAACCAAAAGGGGTTTTTGATAAATTTTAAAATAATTTAAATTTAAATTTTTGAAAACTGTTTTTCTTTAATTTTAAAAATTCGAGAAAAACAAAAGGGGGGTTTTTTGTAAATTTTAATAAAGGATTTTGGCATTTTTGAAACGTTGGAAAAGGTCTTAATTAACAAAAGTGTTTTTGGGTTTAAATTTTAAAAAACTGGGGCGGATTAAAATTTATTACTGGGGGAAAAGAAAAGGTTTATTAAAGGTGGGTAAAATAAAACATTTTATAATTGTGGGGTAATTGGGATTCCCTTTATTTAATTAATATATTAAAAAAAAGATTATCTTAAATTTAAAGAAAATAAAAGGTTTAAATAAAACGGGCTTTTATATGGCTAATATAAATTTTAAAGGGCCCCTTATTAAACTTATTATAAATAATTTTTTATATATATATATATATATATATATATATATATATATATATATATATATATTTATATATTGCTATGAACTAAATTCTCGAGCCCTTTTGTTGGGCTGTTAATATTTATTTTGCTATGTACTTTAAATTATACGCGCTCCATCATTTGGACGACCATTTTAATATCTACTATGAATAAACAAGATTGTAATTATCTCCTCCTCCGGCTGTCTTATTAATATTGCTATCAACTTAACTGGATTTTATCTTGAACCAACCTTGTCTGCCAATAGCAAAATTCGATACGTTACCGCCTACTTGTTATCAATTTCCCATTCAATTCGTAGCTCCTCCTTGAACTAAATATGACCTCGGCTAGCATTTATTTGGAATTATAAAATTCAGTTAATTTGGATTTTAATGTATAATGAAACCAATATATTATGTACATACAGCTTTTGTAAATTATTTGAAATACAAAGTTTTCAATTAGTTACTGTTATAAATCTCATTTATTAACAATCATCTACTATTTACTCAAAACCCAAAGTCGCAAACTATATCTTTATCAACGAAGTGTAGAATATTCTAAACCTGTTATTATATTACTCATTTTATACGTATGCAACTCTTTTGTTGACTTTTCACAAGCATATTATATTAAGCAAATTCAATATTCAAAAATAAAAATATATAGAAAAATAAAATGTCTTATAACTAAAAATCTGGCCTGGTCTATTTCTTCACATCGACGCTTCCATTAAAATTTATCTTCCCCAATTCTGGATTACATTTAAATTATTGCCATTACACTATGGACTAACATTATTAATTTATGCACCCCCAATTTATTGTCGTTTCATATCAAACTTTTTATTATCATTCAATTTTCTCAAACTTCGAATTGTATTATTCTTCCCCCAGACATCAAAATTGTTTTACTGTATTTTCCCCTGGACTTCAAAATTGTATTACTGTATTTTCCCCTGGACATTGAAATCGTAGTCTATTTCCCTCAGACTTCGGAATTGTAGTTTATTTCCCTCAGACTTCGGATTTGTATTACTGTTCCCACAGACATCAGAGCCGTTTTAATCGGCAATTATAATCTTCATATTAGCACTTGTTTTATTTTTCACTTTTAAAATTTACGTATTGCTTTATTTCATACCGACGCACTTCGGCCTTTGTTGAGTTCAAAACTAACCTCGTTATCACGGTGTTTGCTAATATATTCTTTATTTCCCACTCCATCCGTGAGTATGGTCTAGAACTCGTCGCTTATTTCTGACCAATCAAATAATTACATTTAAAGCAGTTTCTGATGTAATGCTCCACGATTCCCCATAATCATAACCTGCTTGCAGCTGTCTTTCGTTATCAACATGCTGTGTTTTGATAGATTTAATTGCTTTTCCATAAGCAACTGATGCAACTCGACTTTTAATTAACATATTTACATGCTGTTCACGCAATTTTTAATCATTTTTCTTATCAAAAATGGTTAGGTATTTGTACGCATTTATATTAGCTACCTGAAGCTCTATTTCTATATCCGTGTTAATCTAATCGTCTAGAACTCTTCTGAATGCGTGTCTAATTACACTTTATCGTTTACTTATAAATATACGCATGCTTCCACTGAAAAATATTATTACTTGCTTTACCTAAATTAACTAAACTTTATCTACAGGGTATTTAAACATTTACTATTTACTTAATGAATGTATTTCTCATTCCTACGCCAACTATGCGTCTTCCTATGTTTATCTGCGTCGCTTAAAACTATTTATACTTTATATACAGGGTGTTGACTGCTTACTATCTACAAACTATGTTCATTTCTCAATTCTTCACTAAATAAGTGCCGTTTTCTGCTGCCTATGGTAATTTCTTATTTCTAAATGACCTTTACTATAAAGTGCACCCTTAAACAACCCCTTATCACAGCAATATATATATATACATGTATGTATATATATATATATATATATATATACATAATATTATCTAAATATAGAGGTAGTTGCTTAAAGTAACTTGATTATTAATACTATTATGTTAGTTGACGAGATGAAATTACAACCATGGCTTCTAAATGAGTATTTGATTTGTTTTTTTGTCGATCATATCTAAAAATGTCAAATTTTTAACGTTAAGTGAGATATAAATAGAAAATGACGTTTAAATTCATGGCTAATTCCCACTATTAAATTAAATTAAATTTCAGTCTTTTATTTACTAGCTAAATTAGAACAAAATTAAGCTATGAGCAGAATGTGAACCGAATACCTTATCTGTAATTTATTAATAATGCCCTCATAGTGTTCGCGAATTGACATCTTGATTAAAATATCAATTACTACCTCATGCTGCTTTCTGTATGTATTTCCAATAATTTTACTGCATATACGAAGTGCTCGATATGTATCGGGAATAAGTAGCAAACACAAAACTTAAGGTGTGAAAACTTCTTTACTGTTTTTCAAAATATTCTCCACGATGAATTGATACACTTTTGCATACATTGGAACCAATTTTCATAGCATTTTTTCCATTCCGATTGAGATATTTCCAGAACATGGGTTTTCAACGCATCAACCGCCTCTTCTGGTGTCGAAAATCGCTGTCCACGCAATATGTTTTACACGTATGGAAACAAACAGAAATCATTAGGTGCCAAATTAGAACTATGCGGTGGATGACTCATCAATTCGATGTTTTGAGTGCTCCAATAGTAACTTGTTTGAGCCGATGTGTGAGAACTCGCATTGTCATGATGGAGAATGATTCGGTGTCGTCGGTTTATTTTTCTTAATTCTCCGAAAACTTGTGGCAAACAAATGGTTGTATACCAAGCAGAATAGACTGTTCCATGATCCTCTAAAGCAACGGTCGTGACATGTCCATTTACTCCGAAGAAACATGCAATCATTTTCTTGGAAGTGCTACGAGCGCGGACAACTTTTGTTGGATTTTATTCATCTTGGAAGACACATACAGTCGACCGCTGTTTACTTTGGGGTTCATACGAATAAATTCAAAATTCATCACCTGTGTAGATGTTATATACTGCGTTTGATGCTGCTTCTCTGTTATTTTTGAGTTTTGATAAAATGTTACTTTTGTTCGTTTACCTCCAATCACATAATCTAAGATATCGATACCGCATGAACCCAAAACGTATTTATTTTATACGTGTTCAGTATGTTTTCTATATTAAGACTATAATTAAGCGATAAGTAAACATTATAATATATACCAAAGAAATAAAGTGAGAGCTTATAATAGAAATCGATTTTAATTATGATTCGTGAAAGGATAATTAGAGGCTACCAGTTTTATTTACATTTACGAGAGCATCAGAACGTTTATTGTATCTTCATTAACAACTTGCAAAAGTAATGCTTTTTGTGTTACTTTTATTTTTCTGTTATTTAAGTCAACATTTTGAATTTAAAACACTCAAATTGTGGGTATTTATAACTAAGATATCTAGGTATTCGCTGAGAATATGTAAAACTGTATATAGGGTGTACAGTCCATTCTAGCAATTGTAGTGCTAACGCTTACTAAAACTAAATTTAAATATAAAAAGTTCAGAGCAGAAATGTAAAGTCAAATCCTTGGCGACTGTTAACAATAATAATCGTTGGATTTCTTTTATTAATCAGAACAATACTTGCAGAATTGGTAAAAACAAGTTCATAGAGCGATAAACATGTTCTAAATTAACAAGTGTATTAAAAATTTTTTGTTATAAGCACCGTTGTGTTACACAAAATTAGTGATACTGATTGTAAAGCAGTGGCGGTTTTTTACTACGAGTTAGGTATGCGCAGCCCAGCTTAGGAAATTTTATTAATGTTTATGCAAAACTTATACATTGTAAAATAAAAACTCTTATATATCTCATTGTCAATTTATAAAATATTATACATAGATAATTTTGTCATTCTTTGACCATTACGAAGAAACATGGAATGAACTTAAAATAGATGAGTCAGACGGGGGAGTATAATATGAGAAATATATTGAAAATATGGTTCAAAATGTGCGGTGCTATCGTTAAACGCTATCGCGAAACAGTACGTGTAGTAGAACATACACATATTTCCATTCAAAACGTACCTCATTAATTTGACAGTATTTAAAGGGTGCAGGTATCCTGTTTAGAAACCGCTCAGGTATTATAGTTGGATGTACTTAATTCGTGTCGGACGTTAGCACGTGTTAATATTCTTTAAAGGTAGCATTTGTTTTTTAATCAACTACTTATTTTTGAAGAGATGTTGGGGGATAAAACGTGACCATTTTTGTTTGAATGGCAGTAGAAAATTTTAAATATGTCTTTAAAAACTTCCCTATTAAAAACCTATAATTAAAGCTATAGATAACAGTTTAAAAATATCTCAAGGGTTGTTTTATTGTGACTAGACTTTCCAGGTTTGGCCGAATTAATTGCTACTAATGTTGGTAAGTAATTAACGTATTAATGATTTGCCAAAGACCTCCGATATATTCATAGTTCCTGTAATTGTTGGAATTATTATTATTACATGGCATAATGACAAAAAATCTCATCATCGTTAGGTTTCAGTCCTGGAACTGGTTGGACGCGTACCTCCATTGTTCCCTACTCAGAGTTAATCTACACATTTCCCTAACATTCCTACTTCTTTCACTATCCGTGTACATTAACCTAAGTCTACCTTTCGTTTTTCCTTTCTCTGCTTCTAATATATCAAGCCCTATTCCCTCGTGCCGTAGAACGTGTCCTATCATCCTATCACTCCTATTTTTTACTGTTTTTCACATGTCTTTCTTCCCTTGCCATTTTAAGTAGCTCTTTGTTCTTTACTTTGTCTGTTCATGATGTCTTTATAATACGTTTGCAGCACCATACTTCACAGGCTTCTATCTTTTTTCTGTCCGCTTCCTCTCTGTCCACGTTTCACAGCCGTACAGTGCCGTGCTCAACACATAAGCATTCAGAAATCTTTCCTTGTTTCAATGTTCATTGTCTTCGAGCAGTAGTTGCTTTTTTGTTAAATGCTACACGTTTTTGTGCTGAACTTTGTTTTATATTTTCTGCACTTTTCCTATTTTGCGCTATTTGGCTTCCTTTGTAGCAAAAATCCTTAACCTCTTGTAAATTCTTGTTCCCTGTTTTTATTCTGGTTTTTAAATTATTTTTCCATTCTTTGCATACTAGTCTTTGATTATTTTTTTTTTGTTAACGTTCATGTCGTATCTCTCTGTTAGTACTGTTTCTATTTCATTAAGAGCTACTCCTAACTCATCCTTGCTAGATGTTAGTTCCACCATATCGTCTGCTAATCTGTGCATATCGATCGTTTGTTCTTGCATAACAATACCAAACGCCTTCTGCATTGACGGTATTTTTTGCTTTTTCGATATACAGGTTAAAAATTAATAGGGATAACGCAGTCTCCCCTCACACTTCTCTTAATATTTACTTCACCAGCTTTCTGATCTAATTATATTACCGTTGTGTATATTCTTGTAACTCATTCCTATCTTTTTGAGTATTCCGATCATTATTTCCCACTTTACACTGTCAAATGCTTTTTCTAGGTCCACTAACCCTACATGCATTTTTTCTACTTTTTTCTCCATTATCACCGTTCTATCCAAAATAGCCCTCTGTGTTGCTCGGTTTTAGCCGAACCTAATTTGATCTCTCCTACTACTTCTTCAATCCGTTTCTCTATCCGTCTTTGTACAATTCCACTTAATATTTTTGACACATTTGCTGTTAAACTTATTGCTCGGAAGTTTTCACATATATCCGTACCTCTCTTTTTTTAGTATGGTGACTATGGTGTTACGTTTGAAATCTTGGAATATCTTGCCTGATTCATAAATATAACTGACAATTAGGAAGAGACGTTCTGTTACTGCTTGTCCAGCGGCTTTTTTAAAGTTTCTGTTTGCACTTTATCTATACCCGGTGTCTTATTATTTTTCAAGGTTTTTAACGCTAGTTCAAGCTCGCCTAGTATACGATATCCCAAGTCATCCGTTTCAATGTCTGTTTCGTGTTCTAGTGCTCCTAGTTCCTGTCTTGCAAATAAATTCCAAATGTATTCTTGTCATCTATCTACCTTCTTTACATTTTCCATAATGATGTTTCCGCCCGCGCCCCTTATACTTTTGCTATACGGCTTCATATCGGTAAAAAATATTCTAATTCGTTTGTATTCTTTATCTGTCTTTACTATTTCCATCTTAGTTTGTACCGCTTTGCACATTTCCTCGATCAATGGTTCTTTCACTTTCCTCCAATTGCAAATATTTTTCCCTTTTTACGATTTTGTATCTGTTTGCCTGCTTTGTCTGGTATGTCTTTATTTTGTAGCCTTTCTTCCATTAAATTCAACATTTTTTTCATCACCCTTGGTTTCTTATTTTCTTTTTGTTTTTACCCGATAATATCTCTGGCCACCATATCTAAGCAATGTATGTTATTCCGTTCTGTTTCTACTTCCTTAGTATCAGGAATTTTCCGATGTCTTTCAACAATCCGTCTGATTGTTTCTCACATCTTTTGAGAATATCTTTATCTTTTAGTTTCTCAAAATCAAAGTGCCCTTTTCCGTTCATTTTTTCAAATTTTTAAATCAATGCACGTTTTTCCTAATTACAATGTTGTGGTCACTGTCTGTATCAATTCCAAGTAGCTTCTACAGTCTTTTGCTTGATTCCTAAACCATTGTCTAACAAGAATGTTATCTATTTGATATCTCCTTATGACTTCTGGCATTTTCCAGGTATATCGTCTTCTGGTATGATATTCAAATAATGTATATAAGATTTTATAAGAATCCTCTCTCCGTAAGATCTTTCGGAAAAAAAATGCAATGACCAGAAAATTGTCTTTTTCCACAATTGCTAAATCTTTTGTACAGTACGAGTTACATATCTCCCATATTAAAATACATATAAGAATAAATGTAATTAGTATATCTTTGCAATAGAATGTTACATTGTATTAAATGAAGGTTATAATTAAAGGTTAATCAGAGTTCATGTCAGAAATAAGAAAGAAAACGACTACTTTGTACTCCAAACGCAACCTGATACTGCAGGTGCAGAAACAATGAACTACAAAAAAGCAGTTTTAATTAAAATCATTTAGAATAAGACATTGTATGATTATCGAGAAACTGCAGACAGTAAGATCTGCACTTTCCCACAAGATGCAGAGGCTTCATAAATACTGTAAGGAGCGGCTGGTCGTCAGTCACTTTTTGAACTTCATAACCTTAACATTCGTAATTATTGATTATTGAAATATTAACCATGATTATTTTTTTTGTCAACTAAATTAAGTCACGTTAATGAACATAACGTACAAGTTGTTATAAAAGAAAGAAACCATTTTTGTAATTACTGTATTAAAATTAATTTGATAGAAGTGTTTTGCAAATAAATGTTTTTTTAAAAGAAGCTCCCATAGGCCCAAAATCTATCTTACTATATGTAAAAATTAACTGCAATGTATACTAGGCCCTTTGACCTACGCAAAAAAGGCATTTGGTTAATAAGGCATTAAACCAAAAATAATTAATTTTATATGCTGTGTTTATTATTTAATCCAGATTTTAAGAACAATATTTGGAACAGGGTTTCCTGGGTTTAAACTAACTCAACAAAAGCGTTGTGTGGGGAGCCATGTTGACGCAAAATTTTTCCTAAAGCTTTCTCTATGTAAGGAGCAAAGTAAAAGTTATTAGCAAAAAAAGAAACCAAGCAACCTCAAAATAATTATAAAAAATCGAGAAATTTTAAAGCGGCTTAATGAAACAACATGCTTATAGGAAAACATTGGTTCGCACTTTAACGACTTGATGAATCTGAAAAACTTATTAAATAAAAGTATTTTTAAAATGTATTTGTAGATTAGCGCATTGATTAGGCAAACAAGGATACATAGGAAAACATTTTTCAACTTTAGGTAGTTTATAAACCGTAATAATAAAATATACAAACCATTTTATAGAAGCTGGGCGAGTTTACAATCTATTAATAGCGCTATTTAATCATATTTTTAAAATTAAAAATCGATGGAAACAGTAAAGTACGTAGTACATTCCTGTACAACCAGCTATTACAAACCGGTACTTTACTATAAACTCATAAAATTCAACATACATCAGCATTTTTTGCATCAGTAATCATCTTACGAACTTAGATGTGATAATATTTACACGTATTGAGAAGAACCGAAAACATTGTAAATTATTTAAACAGACAAAATCCAAACAAGATCATAAAATTTTATTCATAGAAACTAAACCTTTGCTCTGATGTGTTAGACGTTAAACTGTGTAAAAATACCATTACACATATTTACCAAGAATGAAAATCCTTGACATAACAGCAAGGTTAGTGCAATAATTAGTGCAAATAACACAAACACTGTAAGTTAGAACATCACGTAAAACCCCCAGGAGACATTTTAACTTATATATTCCATCAAATCATAATGGTTGGAAGCATTCGAACAGTCGATGAGTTATGTTTTTTATGTGGTTATAATTTAACCGACCAATAACCCCTACCGCAAAGTGACGACTAGTTGGGAATAATCCAAAGCGCTGTAACTTCATAAATTCGAGTCTATCAGTAAAAAGCTCTCGTTTAGCGTTTAGCAAGCGCCGAATTGTATAAGTTACTGGTACCCAGTGAACGTGATTCGATCGGAAACGCTTTAAGCAACACCTGTTGGATCCAAAGTATTACCTCATTAACATCCCATTGTTTTGCACGAGGAAGTTTAAGTCTCGGAGGAACAAAACTGTAAGTCGTTGCATTGTTCCATCTGCTGTATATTTCAAACTGTGTTTCTTCATTATCTAAATGTAGACTGCAGACTATGTGAGTTTCAAGGAAATGTGTAGGTTAGCTCAGATTAGGAAACAATGGAGGTACGCGTCTAACCAGTTCCAGGACCTAAGACTTAATGATGATATAAAAATCATCAATCTTTTTGACTCGATACGCTTTGTTTCAACTTTTACTCCAACACTTCTACCTATATTTTTCTTAACTTCTATTTTCATGGATTATAGATCGCGACCTCTTTCTTCATTAGCTGTACAATTACCTACGTTTTGATACATAATTGTTAACCAAATGAAACGCTAATTTGACAAACATTTTGCCTTATCTAATTATCTACTCTTATGTATTACAATTCCTTACTTTCACTCACACTACATACAAAAGCATAATTGTACAAAGAAAAGTAAACACAGGTTCATTTAGATTCAAGCACGTTCGGAATACAATAAAAATGATTTGATCACAAATTTGATACTTTTCCCATTATGATCTACTAAATTTCAATTGTTACGCTTAGACCAGATTAAACCAACTAAAACCTAAGCGAAGACTATTCATCTCTCATGTTAAAATCATAGAAAAGAAGATTGGCTTACGAGGTATTGAATCGAAAGTAACAAAGCAAACAAATTTGTTACTGATACGTATAGTAAATTATGTAAATAGGCGTATATGGACATGGTCAGTGCACACATCCATGCCTTAAAATCTAAGTTTTGTAAAAACGTATATAGTTAATGCGGAACACGCTTAACATGCATAAGCTTTCAATTGTACAATCTGGCTTGTAACGCAATGCATAACATATTATTAATTATTTAGAGGTAATTTGTTTTATTGTAGGTTGTTTATTGTAGGATAATTATAGGAATAGTGGTTTTTGGACAACTTTCAGTCATGTTTCTCAATGTTCAGGTAAATGGAAATGGTGACATTTTACACATTTACATATTAATAATAATTATTTTAAAATCAAGAATATTATGAAATAGTTGATGGTCATTTAAAAATTGCTAATTATACAATCTGGATACAGGTAGAAGTATAATTTATTGTTATTGAAGGGTATAAAAATAATTTACTCGATTAAAGTTACTATATACTAAAAACTTGCCTTGATGAAACGGATTTTTATAAAGTTGGAGGTCTATATAATTAAATCTGTAACTCAAGCGAATAACGCACAAGTTTGAAGAACAAATCGCCATTATCTAACATATTGCATCAACGAGCGTGGAATCTGATACTTTTGGAAAAGGGTTAGTTGAAAAAAGCAGGCTGATAAATGATAGTTAGACATAGAACTAGGCGTAGGAACTTGGCGACCCTATCGCCCAAGGTTACAGCATTACTGTCAACCAGCCGAAGATTCTGGGTTATGAGCATTCGTCTTTATGAAGAGAACATAGACGCAGATGAAGGATTTGGAAAAGAGAAATCGTTCCTGAAAGCAGAATGAATCACTAATTTGATCAACGACATGAAGATGCAGAATAAAAAGGAAAAACACTGCATTAAGGAATCTCATGAATATCCCAAGAAATTACAGCTTTACAAATTGTAATTGCGTCCTTTTTGGTGAAATATTACAGAAGTAAATTTGTTTCTCGTTTGAACCTCTAGGTGGTGATTACAAAGCAAGAGATCAACTCTACAAATCGAGATGCACAATAAAGTTGGTAGATTGAAAGGTTTAAAACGGGATATAAGTAGATTACAGGAAGATAGATATTTGGGAAAAAAAGGACTTTTGTCTACAACATCAAGTAAAAAATAAGTAAGTTTTTGTAAACAAAACAATAATACACTTATTTTAATTAGTATTATTGCAGCGATCACTCCACCTACAAAAGCCGACAACTGTCTCTGATGTTGAACAGGTCGAGCTTGTTTATGATACAAGAGAAGAAATGATAAAATACATTAATGCAAGTGAATATTTGAAGATAATGGAAAATAGGAATGCTAACGTGAGTAAACGAAAATAGGTTTAAAATATAGAAACATATGCATTGCGAGAAAAATTAAATAGTTGAAAAGATAGTAGAATTTTGAACTGATAGATACAAACATTCTTTTTACAAAACCCAAGTAGAAGTATATTTGAATGGAAAAATCAGTAGATAGAGAACGACACCAAATTAATTATTTTATAGAGAAGCAGACATTTAGAAATCAAACAAAAGACTGTAAAGGGTATCTAATTCACGATCATAGTTTAATTATGATGAAATGCACAATGACGTTTTAAAAACTCGACAAAAAGGTCTAGTTTAAAATAGAATTTAGAGTAACTGCAAGAAAAGAAAATAAGGAAAAAATTCCAAAATTATATTATAAACGACCTCAAAAGCTAAGAAAATGTTTAAGAGGAGTAGATAATTATTAGAAAAAAAGATTGTGCATTAGCAGAAATAAACATTTGTAAACGAATTGATGGAAAATTTTGCATAATAGTTATGTACTACAATTTATAAATAAGCAAAAGGAATAGTTAAACGTTAAATATAAAATAGAATAAATAGGATCCGCAGGACAGCCTAAAAAGATGTGATTATGAAGGTGTTCAGAAAACGCCTGTTAGTAAGATAGACGGGGAATAGAGAAAAGTAAATATACACTGATAAAAGTTTAACATGTAATAATGAATTATTAAGCAAGAATGGATTACGTTTGCACAATAGTAAAAAGAGGTAAGTTGGTAGATACAATATATTAAGAAGATAGATAGAAGGAACGAATTAAAGGTTAAGGTAATGGAGAATAAGAATTTTTCGTGATGGATAAAAGATATGGCCGTATTTCAAGATCAGAATTCTAAAGAGAATTCATTAGAATATCTAAATATCGCTAAAGCAGCAAAAAATGACAACTACAAAATTACTAAAACTTTTATGGGAATTAGTATAATATCGATTCTCTTCAGACTTAACACTCTTCGTTTAAACTAGAAAAATTGTAGATACACACCCGAACATAACCATAATAATAGTTATTAGATACATCCACGCGGAATCAAAAAAACCGCAAACCATATAACCACAAATTACAGCCATTAAAATCGTTACGTTGCGAACAACAAATGATGTAGCTTTCGGTATTAAATGGAAAGGGTAGGAACAAATGGTCATTTACATAAAGAGAACAACATTAATCTCGACCTTAGGATAGTTTAAAAGCAACACCTCGTGAGAACGAAGAATTCGGATAATAACCCTGGGACGTTAAAACTTATAAAATCACCGGATTAGAAGTAGGGGATCAATTCGGATCAGATTACTAGACATCAGCGTGGAACTTCTCGAAACTCGATTGCGGTGCAAGACGATGTTTGAAAGGCAGATCTGTTAAGTGACAGGACGGTAGCGATAAAGCGAGGCAGTCCAGGATTAGACAGGCCCTTTCCGGCGACTAATTGTGGACATTACATATCGATCCCGTGAGAAAGTGGCCAATGCTTTAGAAACTTTCGATCAACCCTAACAGGTTTGCCTATTGATGTGGATGAAGCTTTGAAGAATGCAACAATACAAAACCTATCTGTAAGTGAATTGAATTATAACCATTACATACTACTTACGGTGTCTGGGAATTGTAATTAATCGTTAACATTTATACATGTGTGAAGCTTATTCTTAACCAAAACTATTAATATTGTTGCAAGCTTTTATAAATTTTAAGCGCATTGCATCAAGTTTTCAAACAAAAGTTTTGTTGTAGAGGCAAAATAGTAGGTAATTAAATTGGTTGAGTATCTATCATTGATAAGAATAGGGGTAGATCTTAAAATGTTTAACTGTTGTTTCCCACTAGCATAATCAAGTTTGATAATATAGATCAAGTGTACAAGACGTGGAGTTTTTTATTTGTATTTATAGTGGACCAGTAGAAGGAGGAAAAAAGGTGTAAATCGAGGTTTCATCAACAAAAATGGAAACTGCTAATAATCTCTCAAAACAACCATTTTTCGGGTAGACGGTATTTGGGGTTTTCTTCGAGTGGGTTGGCGCTCAAAAGTTTTTTAACACAAAAACAGTTTAAAGACCTTTTTAGGTAAGCATAGAAGAATTTAGTAGAAGTATTAAAATTGTATCGCCTTAAGAGCAATTTTTGTTTTCATAGACCCACCAAGCACTATCGAAAGCTATTCGGTCACTAATTTACTGTTAGGTGGACTATGAAGGAAATAGAAAAAAAACCTTAAAGATTGAATGGCAAAAAATTGAAAACGAACTAGACAGACATAATAAGAAATGAACAAACGAATTAGTGACAAATGACCTGTTTGATGAAAATAGCATATACAAGAGATCGACTGGCAAGCCATCAATTCACAACTGGCATAACTTATATCGAACGAAAGATAGGTGGATAAAATTACTTTAATATCTTACACAAATTGTAAACAATATAGATTGTGCCAAATAGATTGACATGACTCATCTGGCGCAGAATAGGAACGCTTGGAAATTGCATCAAATCAGTCAATAGACTGATCACAAAATAAGCTAAACAACCTTTGGTAAGAGAAGTACGAGGTTATGTTCCATATCAGTTCGTTACATTCCACGTTTATTCTCCCACGCGCACGTTACAGTCTACGATTGAGAGGATTCTTTACGTAATTTAACTGCTGCAGCTTCTTCTTTATCTTTCGTTGGGTGCCTTTATTTATGGTAGCAACATGGTTAAGAATAAAAACAAGAAGAATCGCAATGCTAAACCAAGCGATATTATATGCCTCGTTGGTTTACTACCTTGGATCGGAGCAAGCACGAAAAGACCAGAATCGGCATCTGCAAGAGTATGCAACACTAATTAAGAACAGGGCGATAAAACTAGCACTAAGGTTGCTGGCCGACTTAGTGAAAGTGCTTGTAACGATCTTTTGAAATGTTTATAATCCTATTTCATTTTAACAGTGTCTACATCAATAAATCCCACCACTAGACTTATTTTATTTTTTTTTTAAAATATACCGTTTGGTTATGTGCATTCTTAATCTAAGAAAGGACTCATTCGGTATTTAATATTTTTCATACTCAAAAATTGTTAAATTTATTATGTCGGTTTTAAAAGTAAGAAGTAATATCATCATCGTAATTTTGCGTTCTAAAATTATTACATTTTATGATTCATTTGTTTTGATTAATAATGTATACTACTGACGCCTACGCCCTCATTGTCTAGATATGAAGACATTCACATAAATAGTTTGTCCCGAGTCAAAAAAAATAAAGGACCCTTCCCCAGATTCTAGAAAAAGGTTTCCGTAAGTTAATTTTACATATACTGGATAGAGAACACGACACAGTCATGTTAATTTGCAGTCTTAAGTCATATGTCCGAATTCTGCCGAAGAAATCTCGAATTGTTTTATGGAGGGAATGTCAAATTTTTTATAGAACATTTCGTATTTAATATCCAAGGAGGGAACACGCTTAGTTTTCCTTGACGAATATATATATATCAAACTGGCTGGAAATATTCAATACAGTTCAAATAATACTCTACCCTGTACTTCGAGATTATGTGGCGTCCAAGATACTATCCGATTAAGACATAGTACACACACGACAATATTCTGGGACTCTCTTCAAACGCTTACTCCACCCGTTCCACTGGTTTAGTCGGCAGCTATTTGTGTTAGGACGGTCAAAGTTTTTGGTACTTTACTAAAACAGAATTTTTAGCGAGTACTTCACCAGGAGGCCCCGTGACTAAGTTGTTCGCGAGTGTATACGGGCTTGATTTTTGCGGACCATAACTGTACGTATCATGCTGGTGGTGCAGTTCGTAAGATTAAAAGACACAAATTTAACGAGATATCTAGAGCGGTGAAACTGATGCAGTATGTACTGTAACGTTACCTTTTCAAAATAAAATTTGATCCAGGTAACTTACGTTAATTTAGCATGTAACCATACAAGTCCTCATTGCTAAATAAGTTAACTCTAACTATTCGGCAAACCTCATAGCTTTCACTTATTACGAAACAGTTCAGGCCAAATGTTCATTTCTGTCTACTTTTTCTTTCTTTCTATCATGTCGTTCAATATGTCTTTAATTAACTAATTGTCTTTTTTGCACTATTGTAAGTTTATTTTTCTATAAATTTCGTAATCATTATTTTCTATTCACATTCAAATTCACATTTCTTTTCGTTAGTTTGCGCATGTCCAAGTCTCTAAGTGCCAGGTGCTCTCTCCACACAATACCCTTACGATTTTATTTTGTAATCCTCTTTTTGGTGGTCGACATAACATTCTTTTATTCAAAAACTTCCCTGGCTATTGCTTTACGCTCTTTACTTTCTATCTTCCATCTAATATCCATACTTTCTATGAATCAATGATTTCTTCTTGTTACAATGCTATTTTGTGTCCTTTCCTGACTACATATTTTTTTATAATAGCCACTCATTTAATTATTTTTTGACGTTGATATTCACATCATATTGTTTGAGCCTTTTGCTTAATTCTTAAACAAATTGTCTTTTTTCAGTCCGTGTTAGTAGGACCGTATCATTTACAGTTTTTACAAATTTTGGTAAACTTTAAATATCAAAAATAAGAAAAATTGTTACTCCGCAACATCGGCATAATGAAAATTACCCATGTACTCAAACAATGCGACTTATTTTCGCATTTTGCCCTAACGAAAAGTGTTTAAAACCAAGAAGTTAAAGGTGGACAAAACTTCTGCGAAAGGTGACAGCAAGTAAACATTCGGAAGAAGTTTTTAAAAATGAAAGCCATAGGCTAAAAGATATGGATTGCGGGCAGTGAGTTTCCTGCTTCTACCAGGTAGTGATCCAACGTGATATCCTCAGTTTTGTACACTCGTAGATTATTCCTAAAATTTCTTATCAAGAATACTTCAAAGTAGTCAAGTTTCAACATTAAGGGTAGTAAAAGGTATAATAATTAGCAGGACTATGAACTTTCTAAATTCTTTAAAAATATCGTTTGAGATTTCTGGACTGTCTCAAAACTTTCAGTTTCTGTGGTATGCAGCATAACTGCTTACTGTGTAATATCGAAGATTGTTGCGTTATCTAAAATATTATCTAAGTTATATAATTCTACAAAATTTTAAAAAGCTTAAAGTTTGCTAATTTAATTTTCCTGTTTTCACTTTTTACTGTTGATCTTGTTTGTGACCCAAATTGCTACTGCGCGATGATACAATTCTTGTGATAAATTGGCAAGCATGTAAATTAGAACGAAGTAGTTGTAAAACCACTTTAATTTTAATAACGGAAGACAACGTTTATGATAATGTGAAGCATTTTTAACGCTTTTTTGTAGAAATGAATTATAATATAGAAGGAAGTTGAAACTGCTTTCTCAATTAGTATCCAATTAAACACTCTGTTAATGAAAAACTGTAAATAATTGTCATACATTTTTTAAGACACTTATCAGGTATTTTAATTACGCATTTCAATACCAAATTATGGTAAAATTAAATTTTATGCAAAAGAGATATATTCAGTTCAGTTTTCAAAAGTAAATTCATATGGTTATGGTGCGAAAGTGACATGTATAAATTGCTACCAAAAGAAGTTTGGAATAATAAACAAGTTCCATATTTCATTCAAATATAAAGCACTAAATGATATAAAAAATGTACTAATTGGAATTTGCTACATGTGAGTTTATCAAAATCAGCTTTCTACTAAATCAAATTCCATTATTTCGTCATCAGCACGTCGGCATATACTAAATTGTGTAAGGGAGCTTACACCAAGTTAACAACATGGAATTCGTACAATAATTCGAACAGAGCCAGTGACAAATCTTCAAATCTAGGACTGTGTTACAGGTAGAATTGACGTTACGTTACGATTTTCGATTTGCCCAGAAAGAACGGACCGCGTAACAATTTTAAGGGTGCACCGGCTAATTGTAGTAATGCGGGCGTGGGTTTCTATAGAAAAAAAATGATAAAAAATAATAAGAATAAAGTATAAAATGAGCCAATACAAAACTACAAGTAACACTTACCTAGAAATACTTTACTAAGTGTCAAAAGTACAAGGCGCCAAACCGTCTTGTCCCAGCAATTTCTACGATATTTTCGATACCGGGAAAGGATTATCTCGGATAAGTTTCCTTGCTTTCGATGTTTTAAAAACTCGTCACCTCATCCTTTACCTTTCTTAACCATACCGTAAAAACACTCATTATCTTTCTATCGAATTTAGGCGACTTTCAAAATAAAGGCCTCTCTCAAATATGACTTTATCACTGGGGTAGATGAATATCCTTTCACAATAATCAACTTTACTTATAAATAACTCCAAATAAAATTCTATCTAAGCTTAAACTCCTTTAGCAGTAATTCCGGGAATATAAATACACATACATTTAGCAAAAAACAAATCTATTGTAACAGCGAACTAGCCAGGTATTATTAGCAGACCTCCTTAAAAAAACATTAATCCGTAAGTAACACTACCATTTTATTGCTCTTGTTTCTAATATTGATTTATATGATTTATTGGATTCCGTTTATTTGAAAATCCACATAACTATAATACACAGAAAAACGTAGGACAATAACAACTTTTACTTTTGCCATTCCATTAAAAATATTAAATTTTCACTAAAAAATACATCGCATAAATAAAGCTTGCGTTGTTAACGTTTCAAAATTTTAACTCACTTTCCAATAATATTATGCTTAGATGTAAACAAAACTAATTCCTTTTCTCTGCAAACAAAATAAAACGAACAAGAAAGAAGAAAACCTCAAACAGTACTAATAGTTAAATTCTAATTCTTGGATTTTATAATTAATTAAGCACATCCAAAAACACCACCGATTTACCTGTTTACTTTTCTTGTACGTTAGGTCCCCTATTCCAGCTATTTAAATTCCAACATTTAGTTGCAGAGTGAAACTCGCTTATTATTCTTTCATTACGTAATTTATTTATTTAATGCACCACCGACGCGACTTAAATTCCACGCTTAACACACGTGCTTGAGCTTTCTGGCTTAATTATTCAGCTAATCTTATAACAATTCGTCGTCGGCTACCTATCGAGGGATCTACGGTTTACTACACTTCTGCCTGCACTAAATCATTACCTTTCTTAGCCTACTAATTCGAAACTTGATCGTTGTATCCCATTTCTCCATTCTTTTTAAATCCAGTTTTCACCTTTTGTGTCTTATGGTCGAGTTAAATGTCATCCATCCGTGTGAACAGTTATTATTCCTACGCTTACAGTTAATATCAAAAGCTGGTTATTCGTTGATCTCTACGCATTACCCCTTTAGTGCTGTAAATTTATGATTTTATGATTATTGTGTCCATGGTTGAGGGTTTCTAAACTTATGTGAATGGATTCAATTATGCTGGGTCATTTATCAAAATTTATCTGTATTTTTAATTTTAATACAAAAAGTGTAAATGGTGCTTTCTTGCTAAAGCTCATTGAAATAACTAAATTATATAAATGCTTTTTACGACCAGATATTTACTCAAATAACACGCGAGCGTTATAACTATTAGAAAAAATTAAACTTAAAAGTAAATTATAAATGTTTTTTATATAATCTTATTTCCAGACACTTACGTTACAAAAAATTTCGCAACTTATGTCTACACTAAAATAAAGTCATATGACAGTTCTTTTTGCTATCAGCTCATCACTTGTTAACTGGACACATCTCGTTAAATTTTCAAGAAAATATCAATCGGTTAATAGGAAAATCTAAACGTCATTCTTACAGTGGATTTAGGTATTATTTAGGATTGAAAAGGTTACGTTTGTTTCAAGGTATAAAAAACAACTAGTGTCATTTGAAGAGTTTGGAACGAATTTAACGTTATTTTTAATATTCAGTATCTTACAACCAACAAGAGAAAAAATAAACACGAAGATAACGCTTTGTCACGATTTCTCAACGATGAAGCAAATTCGACTAAAGCCATTATGGTAATAATTATTTTTTACTTTGCTTATCTCCTGAATTTTGTTGATTAGTTCCCAATGATTGAATAAAACCCACTTCAACATTTCACAAAAATCGGTCCCATCCCTTGGTATAGAATTGTTATAAGAAAAATGTTATTAAAATCTATTGTACAAAGTGATTCACTGACTCAATCAGTTATTGAATTGGAATTCTGTCGTTTCTTCTTAAAGTGGGGTGAAATAAATATATTAATTAATAAATTTTCAATGCTTCCTCACAATTTTTATTTATTATTTAAACAAGCGGCATATATTTCGTTACCTATACTGGTAACATTTTTAAGTCTATATGTAAACAGCAAACTATTAATGGTGGAACAAACAGAATTAAAATTAAAACTTACTATGTATAAACATGTTACATTGACAGTAACAGAAAAATATTAAAAATTGAATGACAAATTGATGATAGTGGCTGATAAAGGCTACTAGAAGGTTAATTTGAAATTATTCTAGAGTTAGGTTGCAGAAAAGTAGTTCTTTATTGAAGTTTTTATTTCGATAACTCACTAAAAATTATTGCTTGAAATAATTTCAGAAATTTCTAAAAAATTTAGGAGATTGCCTTTTTGTTGAATATGCAAAATTTCAAAGTTTCCTGCATCTAAAGAATGATTAGCATTTTTGATATGATTAGCAAAAGCAAATTTCTAACTTAATATTGTTCTTTTTTATTAGTTTTACATGTTCATTAAAACGAAATTTGAAGCTATACCTGTCTGACCCACGTAGAAGGTTGAACAAGAAGAACCTTTTAGCATATAAATACCAGATTTTTCTAAAAAAGGGAATTTTACCCTTGGTGTGACTAAAAGACTTTGAAGATTCTTAGATGAATTGAAAACAATATTGATGTGAATTTTAAAAACTGTAATTACGAACTAAATATTATTAAACAATTTGCATATAATAATGTTATCCAAATAACATTGTCTCTTCTTTACTTAAAAAAGTCAAAAACCGCTTGAATAACCTCACTAACCTTACTCCCCCCCAATTGCAGTAAGAAATACTTCATGTTCCTTACTTTCCTTCAATTTCTTTGCAATTAAAAAATCTTTTCAATAAATATAACATCAATATTATTTTCTATTCATCTAAAAATCTTCAAAATCTTTTGTTTTACAACAAAGGTAAAATTCCTCTTTTTAGAATAATCTTGTATTTATATGCTAAAATGTTTTTCTTGTTCAGCCTTTTACGTGGGTCAGACAGGTCGTGCTTTTAAAATTCGTTTTAGTGAACATATAAAACTAATAAAAAAGAACAATGTTTAGTTAAAAAACCAATCTAAATCTGCTTTTGCTAATCGTATCAATAATGCTAATTATTTTTTAGATCCAGAAAACTTTAAAATTTTACATTTTACTTTTTACAAGGCAATCTCCTAAATTTTTTAGAAATTTCTAAAATTATTTCAAGAACTAGTTTTTTGTGAGTTAACGAAATAAAAAACTTCAATAAAGAATTACTTTTCTACATCCTAACGCCAGAATAACTCCAAATTAACTATATAGTAAACTTTATCAGTCACTATTATCAATTTGTCATTCATTTTTAGTACTTTTCTGGCACTGTCAATGCTACATATTTATGCATAATAAGTTTTAATTTTAATTCTATTTGTTACACTATTAATAGTTTACATCTAGACTTTAAAATGTTCAGTATAGGTAACGAAACATATGTCGTTTGTTTAAATAAAAAATTGTGGGAAAGCATTGAAAATTTATTAATTAATACTCAGTAAATCTCTGACTCACTCGCTGCTTCGCTTATTTTCCTTTTGACTCACCCGAACTCTCACTTACCATACCCACTCACTCATCTTTTCATTTACTGCTCATCCACACTGAAACAGTCACTAACTTATGTATTCAGCTACTCAATCACATATCCACTGGCTCGTCTCTCATTCATCCATTAACTCACACTTGTTCGCTAGCTCACTCACTCACCTATTTCCTCGTTCACTCATTCACTCACTCTCGTATTCGTTCAATTATTTACTATCACTCGTTCACTTACTTGTTCGCTCACTCACTGCTTTATTCACTTACTTACCCATTGATTTATTCACTCCCTCGCCCTTTTGCTAAATCACTTCTTTAATGGTTAACTCATTCAAACGCCTGTTCATTCGCCCACCTAATAACTCATCTATGCACTCGTTTTCTCACCCTCACTCGTTAGTGCAGTCATTTGCTCAATGCAAATTTATTAACTTTTATTAACCTTATCTCACACTATCGCTCGCTCGCTCGCTCACTTATTCATTCATTCATTCACTCACTCCTGCCCCGCTCATCCATTCTTTCACCCACTCTTACCACATAGAATGAATATATTGGAGTATCAAGTTAAAAACGGATGTTGCAAAAAAGGAATTGGTATGTTCATTTGCGCATGACATGATGAAGGGAAGATGTAAGAAAATTAAATTGGCAAAAACATTTGGTAACAAGCATGTTGGTGACCTACTAATAAGGTTACTAAATATAAAATTGGCATATCAGGAATACTTTAAATATTAGAAAAATTGAATTTTTGAATCTTTTTGCATTTAGAAAGATTTTATAGCATTCAATATTTTATTTTGATTTGTCAGTTTTACATTTTTTGCAATTAAACATTTGACAAAGCATTTCCCAGTAAAAGAAAACATTGTGACGTTTCTTTGAAATATTTATAATCGTATTTCATTTTAATATTTTCTGTATTAGTAAATCTCACCATTAGGGTTAGGTATTTCATTTAAGTAATATAGTTTTTATGTTGCATGCAGTCTTGACCTAAGGAATGATTATTTTTGTATCATATATTGTTCATATCCAAAGTTTGTCAATTCATTAAGGCAGAATTAAAGATTAGAAATGGTATCAGCAGCGTAACTTTGTATTCTAAAATTATTACAGGTTTATTGTTCTTTTGATTTAATTAATAATGTATCACGCTGGTGCGTATGACCTCATCCTCTGGGTATGAAGACGTTCGCAGCCAAAATTGTGTTTATTCAAAAAGTGTGAAATCTCTTTTTCGTGTTTTAAGTATCCTTTCCGTAAGTTAATTATACATAGTAAAAAACACACAAAGTTATTTTAATTGCAGTTGTGATTCATTTATCCCAACACTGTTAAATATATTTCGAATGGTTTTATGGGCGGAAGAATTTTTTAAATAAAACACTTTTGTTTTAAATATCTAAAGAAATAACATGTAATTTGAGTAGATCAGGTTAACTTGTCAAAGGTATCGAACTCATTAAGGCAGTTATTGAAGTTCTGATAGTATTTAGCCAGATTGATTGCTTTTAATTTTAGAAACACCTTAGTTCCCATTAATTTGACAATTTCATGGTGGACAAAAGCATGTTGATTCAGAATATCTAGTTTCACTGTCAGAGTCCCAGGAGAACCTAGTAAAAGCAAAATACGTCCAGGAGATAAAAGCTTTTAGTTGTGTCCGAGTTATTTACAGTCAAATATCATTCATCAAGTGTATATGATTAAAATTTCTGAAACTATAACCCACAGTAGCTGTAAATAAATGAAAATTTTTAGTAAATTGCATAAAACTTATAAACGTATTAAGAGGACGTTCCTGTTATTGAGTTAAGAATTTAGATAGTAATTTTGTTTGCCTCCAACTTTTTCTATTAATTCAAGTAATTTTTGATATACTTGATTTTTGGTTTTTGCTTTGGAATGTCTATTATGTACTTGTTATGAAGACATAATTGTGTAATAAAGTGTATATATATATATATATACATATATATATATATATATCTTTATATTAGTGTTTTTCACATCCATCCAATGTTTAGATAGTAAATACTTTCAGTTTTGTTGTAATAAATTATTTTGCGGTAACCTACAGGTGTGATTAAAATTCGGGTAATTAAATAGTTGATTTTAGGAACTTTCCATTCAGCTAGCAGGTTTATTAGTGTTCTTATTGTTAACGTTTGTTTTGTGTTTATTGTAACAATAGTGCACTTACTGATTTTTTATGTGAATTTTAGGCCAGAATCACTTTCCTGATCTCAGGTTTTGGCATACTCTTGTTATTCCTTTTTTCTAGAAACCCCTGTACTTCGAGATTAGGTGGCGTCCAAGATATATCTCGATTAAGATATATTTCACCCATTATAGCTTTCCGACACTCAAACACTTACGACACCCGTCCTCTGAGTTAATTGGCAACTATTCTTGTTAGTACAGTTGATATTTTCGGTACTTTACCGAAGCAGAATTTAAGCGGGATACTTCACAGGGTTTTTCTGTATTGTCTGCTAGATTTTTTGGGACCAAAACTGTACGTGACAAAATGAAAATGAAATGGGTTTTTTAAAAGTTTTATCTGAATGAATTATAACTAAGTAGATTGACGTTAGACAACCTTAATGTATGGTGACAAATTGAACCACACAAGTTAGAAGAGGAGTTTTAATTGAATTGACGGTAATTAAACAATAAGTCGTGGTCTTATTGCGAGAATATACCTGGTTTGGTGAAGAACTTTTCCATTTCGAAGTTACCTAATCCCTTACAACTACAAGTCTAAATTTTTTCAAAACGAAGTTGATGGGAAGAGATAGGAAAAAATTCATGAATGCAGAACTGTGTAATTTAGATACAACCTTAATTTTGTTTTATTCATAGCATTTAACTGTATTTATTAAAAATCAATAGTCTAACTCAAGTAAACGCTTGAAATAGGATTGAAGTGAAGTTTAAAAATAAATTTTCGTATAGTCTTAAATATTTTAGAGGCAGCGCCTATAGTAATTTCTTGCTAACTATTTTAAGACTATTCTCATACGAGCTTCGAAATGATTTGGTTTAAAACAAAAGCTAGTGAGAACAATCTTTTTTTTGTTACTAATATCCACCGTATGTCGTCAAATACTTTTATGCTAGATAAGAAAGTATCCCCTTATAACAGTTCTACGAATTTATTATATTATTGAAGTAAACATTGTAGATTTTCTTTAAGTATCAAACAAAAAATTGGAAAGTTTATACAACAATTTTTTAAGCACATTTCACTATCAATAAATTTTTTAATGATTTCAACATTATAATTTATTCCATAATATCAATTAAGTCTCTTATTTAAATATTAAATAAATCATTATCATTGAGTGGTTACAAAAAGCGTTAGTTCTGCAAACCCTAAAGATATAATAGAGTATATTAAAGCCTGAATAATAAAACTTAGATAAAAACAATAAGGAGCCCCAAACGCATCCTTGGGGCACTTCGCAACATATATTTAAACCTTAGATGCATATTCAAACATAAAATTAAATTAAGACCTAGAAGCTAACGTCACGGTAACAACCTAAACGACATAATATCTGGCATAATCGAAAAGCTTGCAACATTCCAGTTAAAAGACTAATTAAACTTCATATTGTAACGATAATAAATGAGGTTTATTATGAAAACGATGTGAGATAAAAATTGTCGATCAGATAGTAGTTCTAATTTAGCATAATTTGATATGGTTTCCAAACTTCTGCTACTAGTTTTACGGTTTAACGCACTCTTTCTTCAATTGCCCAGTTATACAAATCCGACAAAACTTGATCAAAAAGCATTTATCATTTGGGTGTTTCTCTTAAGCAGGCGCCACTTCATAATTTTGAGTGTCTTGTTCCGAATATTGCAGCAGTTGTAATAAACATGTCTTTTATACGATAAAAATATATGACTTGACTTATATATCGTAGTCAACAACTGACAAATTTGAACTTTCAATACAATTTATTGATTTAAATCCTTAAATATTTCAATTGCGATGAAGGTTTCCGGATGTGTATGCTTAATCGTAATACAATTATAGTAGTAGTAATCCATTAAAACATCTTACTGTGATGATGACAACCATTAATACATTGAAACTAGTTTACAAACTCTTGTTGATGTTTAATTTAGTATAATTTCTCCTAAAGCTGTAATGAATAGCATTCACTCATCGACCACCTGACGCGTTTTCTCTCATCTTAGGTATTTGAACCAATTTCAGACTAGTTTCCAATAAAATTATTTTTTGAAAGCTCTTGAGGATTTCTTAGAGTGTTCTGATATTTTTATGTGATTATTTATGCAATGATGTAGAGCACATTACATAAACCGAATTAGCATTTGAACTCGAATTTTATGTTTCAAACTAAAATATGTATTTGTTTCGTCTAGTGTTGATGTTTTACGATCAACTATTTAGAATATTAAATCAAATTGTTTAAAAATTAGTTTGCCCTAGTTTACTAGCAAAACTTGTTTTTGGAATACTCTTTTTTGACCAACAGTCGTCGGCTCTGGATGTTTAAAAAGTTGAATTACATGCATTTTTAAAGAACTAACGTCAGGAATACCATAATAAGCTACAAACTGCAATATAAAAATTTCCTCATCATCATTAGGTCTTCAGTCCTGGAACTGGTTAGACGCGTACCATCATTGTTTCCTATTCTGTGCTAACCTACACATTTCCCCGAAATTTGCACAGTCTGCATCTATCACTACCTGATCTAGGTCTACATCTACCTTCTTTTTCCTATCTCTGCTTGTAATATATCCCATATTATTTCCCAAAAATGGCTTAGAACGTATTCTGCCCTTCTGTCTCCTATTTTTTTTCCCACAGATATTCTTCTTTCCCTACTATTTCTATAACTATTTGTTATTAACTTTGTCTGTCCATGCTATCATCCTCACACATCTGAAGCACAGAAATCCAAAAGGCTGCTCTTGTTTTTCTGACTGCTTTTCCTACTGCAAGTATTTCATAGGCATACTGTGTTGTGCTCCACACATATGCTTTCAACAATTTAATTCTTGTTTTTATGTTTGATGTCTTTTATTATAGGCGCTATTCTTTTTTTGTTAGATGAAGTTCGGTCTCCTTCTATTGTTTTACAATTATATACCCTATTTCTCCGACATTCAGTGGTTGTGAAGGGGGGTAAGGAGCCTGTGGCTGCCAAGTTCTCCTGGCACTTGAACATTTACCAATTTAATATTTTTTCCAATATATCTTTTTGCATAGTCAGCGTTAGTTGCAGATATTTCACAACCAACACCTGTAGTTGTTTATAATAATCATCAGATTTATCTGCCTTTATTTTATCGTCATTAGGTTTACCATCTCAAAACTGGTTGGACACGTACCTGCACTTATTTATATTCTGAGCTAGCCTACACAGTTCCCTAAAATTCTCACCCAGCCTGTTTACAGCTAGTTCCTCTTTTATTATTTTCTAATTTTATGCCTTATTTCACCGAGATTCAGTGAAGGGGCTTAAGCAGCCTGTGGCTGCCAAGATTCCCCAACACTTAGACATTTGCGAATTAATAGTTTTCCAGTAAATCCCTTCACACAATTAACATTATTCAAGAATATTGCCCTACCAATACTTATAGTTGCTTATAATAATCATTATTTTTAAGTACAGTTACTTTTTCGTCATTAATTTATCCATCTTGGGACTGGTTGGAGGCGTGCCTCCATTGATTTCTATTCTGAGCTAGCATACACATTTCCCTGAAATTCCTACAGCCTACATCTTTCACTATCTGTGTGTAGTAGTCTAACCTAGGTCTACCTCTACTTGTCTTTCTTCCTATCTCTGCTAATATATTCCGCACTATTCCCTCATGCCGTAGTATGTGACCTATCATCCTATCTGTCCAATTTTTTACCATTTTCTACATATTCCTTCCTTCCCCTACTATTTCTAGTACCTCTTCGTTCTTAACTTTGTCTGCCCATGATATCTTCATGATACGTCTGTAGCACCACATTTCAAAGACTTCTACTTTTTTTTTGTCCGCTTTTCCTACTATCCAGGCTTCACAGCCGTACAGTGCTGAGCTCCACATATACGTTTTAAGCAGTATTTTCCTTGTTTCTATGTTTGTTGTCTTTGAATACAGTAGTTGCCTTTTCTCGTTAAATGTAAAACGACCTAGTGCTAATCTTTGTTTTATATCTTTTGCGCTTTTCCCATCTTAGGTTATTTGGCTTCCTAGGTAGCAAATATCCTTTACCTCTTGTAAGTTCGTGTTGCATATTTGTATTCTTGTTTTTGATTTATTTTCCCCTCCTTTTCATACTAGTACTTTAGTTTTAGTTTTGTTAATTTTCATACCGTATCTCTCTGTTAGAACTGTTTCCATTTCATTAAGAGCAGATTCTAACTCTTCCTTGCTAACACCGCTATATTATCTGCAAATCTAAGCATATCAATTTTTTGTCCTTTAGTAATAATTCCAAGTGTCTTCCTGCATTTGACCGTATTCATTGCCTCTTCAATATACAAGTTAAAAATTAATGGGGATAGGGCACATCCGTATCTTACCCCTTTTCTAATGTTTACTTCTCTGCGTTCCTACTCTAATTCTATTACTGCTGTTTGCTCTTTGTATAAGCTATGTACTATTCGTCTATTTCTATAACTCATTCTAATTTTTTTGAGTACTTCGAACATTTTTTTGTATTTTACATTGTCGAATGCTTTTTCCAGATCTACAAACCCTATAAACACGCTTTCTCCCTTTTCTATTCTTTTCTCCATTTTCACTATCAGATCTAAAATAGCCTCCCGTGGTCCCTTGTTTCGCCTAAACCCAAATTCGTCTTCTCCTAGTATTTCGTCAGCTCGTTTTTTCATACGCCTTTGTACAATTCTAGTTAATATTTTTGATACATGTGCTGTGAAACTTATTGTTCGAAAATTTTCACATCTATCCGCGCCTTTCTATTATGGTATAGTTACTATGATGTTACGTTTGAAATCTTTGGGTATATCGCCTGTCATACATATAGCTTACAAGTTGGAAGTTACTGCTTGTCCAGTGGCTTTTAGAGTTTCTGCTTGCACCTTATCTGTACCCGGCGCCTTACCATTTTTCAGAGCCTTTAGTGCTAATTCAAACTCATCTCTAAGTATAGGATATCCCAAGTCATCATTTTCAATGTCTGATTCCTGTTCTAATACAGTTAGTTCCTTTCCTGCATATAAATTCCCTATATATTCTTGCCATCTACCTACTTTCTCTACATTTTCTATAATGACGTTTCCTTCCGCGTCCCATATATTTTTGCATTACGGTTTTATATCCCTAAAATTTAACACTTTTCCTTTTTGAAGCGGATAACCAGGTTATATTTCATTTCCCTATAAATGGTAATCATGTAAACATGTTAGAGTTCTTTAACAACCATCAGGTTGCTAATATCTATGTAGAGCCAGCTGGATAGAAAAAAGATAGAAGGATATAGGAAGACCTAGACCAAACTATATTAGTCAAATTATTAGAAATTTAGGTTGTGAAGGGTATGTAGAGCTTTTTAGATTAGCACAGAATACTAAAGAAGTTAGAGCTGCATCAAACCGACCTTAAGCAAGGTCGAAAACAAAATGATGATGAAAATTCATTTTAATTAGTTTGTATGCATCATCTGTCTTTCCTTCTTCCATCTTAGTTTATACCTCTTTGCACTTTTCATCAATCCATTGTTCTTTAGCTTACCTGCATTTGTTTCTTTTTGTGAATACCCCAGAATATCTTGGCCGCAATATCTGAGCTGGATTTAATGTTATTCCACTCTGTTTCTACTTCCTTAATATCAGATATTTTTCCGATATCTTTCAGCAATTCATTTGACTTTTTTTCGAATCTTTCTTGAATATTTTTATCTTTTAGTTTCTCTAAGTCAAAGTGCCTTTTTCCGTTTCTTTTTTTCAAATTAAATTTAAGTGCGGCCTTCATAATTACGATGTTGTGATAAGTGTCTATATCTGCTTCTGGTAGCTTCTACAGTTTTTTTACTGGATTCCTAAATCGTTGTCTAACAAGAATGTAATCTATTTGATATCTTCTTATATCTCCTGGCATCTTCTACGTATATCGTCTTCTAGTATGATGTTGAAATAATATATTTGTGATGATTAAATTGTTCTTGTCGCAAAATTCTACCAGCTTATTTCCCATGTCGTTTCTCGTGCCTAAACTAAATAAACCTACTACTGCTCCTTTCCTACCCTCACCTACCACTGCATTATTAAATGTTCATGTCTTTTACGTATCTTAATATGTCTTCGATATCTTTGTAGATCGCTTCTACCTCTTCGTCGCTGTAGCTATAAATGGGCATGTATACTTGTATTATTACTGTGTTTACCGGTTTAGATTCCAATCTAACCATGAGTACTCTTTCGTTCTTTTGTAAGTAATTTTCCCCTATCTTTTTCCGCATAACTATCTCCACACCCAAATTTCCTTCCTCTGCTCCTGCATGAATTACCCTGAAGTCTCCGCTCCAAAAATTCCCCGCCTCTGGCCACCGTACTTCGCAGATTCCTACTATATCTAGTGCTAACCTATTCATTTCGATTTTTAGGTTCTCTAACTTACCTACTTGCTTCATGCTTCTCACATTCCACGCTCCGACTCGCAAAATGTTCCCAATTCTTATTCTGCACTTTCCGTTCGCATCCTCCGAAGTAGTCCCCTCCCAGAGATCCGAATGGGGGACTATTTTAACTCCGGAATCTTTCCTCAGAGATTGCCATAATTTTATTATAACTTAGGTACGCTGTGTACTTGGGAAATAATGTGGTGGTTTCACGTTGCCTTCCACATCGCGGTAGCGTGTCTTAAACTGCCATACCGACCCCTATAGTCTCTGCCAATCTAAATACCAAAAGAGCCGCTGCCCTCTTTTGGGAACCTGTCTTAGTCTGGTTCCTCACTTACGACCTTACTACTTTGGTTGGATCTGTAGTTTGGCTCTATAGTAATATAAAAATATAGAACTTTGGCAAGGTGCAGGTCTATTCGAAATGGAAAAATTCCCTATGTTCTAAAATTAATTTTCGCGCAGAAACACTATCGGAAACAACAAGCAATTAAGGTTTCAATGATAAATAGTATATTGTATACCCAGTAGGAAAAGCTCGACATTCCCGGACGACGTGAAGATTGCCTGTCGAGGCGTATGCCGAGACCAGCAACACGGAGTCCGAGAATGTTACTTTTCATACGTGGTACACATACTATTTTTTCGCAAATCGTTAAAAAACGACAGAAATTAAACTACTAATTTTAAAAAACCTGATTAATTTTATTTATAAATAAATGGTGCTGTCAAATTCTTAGTAAAAAATTTTGCGTAACCATGGAAACGTTCCTATCAAATTGAATTGTCAAACTTGACACATTGAAATATGATTGCTGATATTTTTGAAAGTAACAATCCAAATTCTATAATTGTACTAATTGTAAAATACCTGAAAATATCACACACAACTTACTTCAGAATCAAAAACATTCTGAAGTTAGTTGTTTGTTATATGTACATAATGTGTTAACATTGTTTAACCTTTTAATTGCCGATCCCTGAAATAATTGGTGTAGACGAAAAAATTTTCAGACAAATAATTGATATACTGTTCAATAATGTTATGCTAGAAAAACAAAGAAAATATCTGTAATATTTCAAAATAAAATAACAAATTTTCTATCAAAATAATACTAATTTTAAATTTCTTCAATGTTATCATATATTATTATTATCACTATCTAGGCTTTTGTATGATATAATTCAAAACAGTGATTTTTATGTAACCGTTTTTCACATTTCCTACATCTTAACCTGGTGTTTTTCTAACAATATGCACATCTTCCCTGGTCGTACGGCTCTAGAATATGATTGATTCCATGAAGACGAATGTCCTGTATTACAGGAGCAGCAGGACCTCGCATTCTTCTTCTTTCTAATGTCGAACGAACCTTCACTAGAACCATTGCTACTGTTCTTTTACATTGCAGATGACTGATTTGTGAGGATGAATTCAAGTGCTGAAAGAATCTAAATGATGCAACAACCGCCATGTTCAACCCATTGGCAAACAAATTCCACCACCATTTTTTGGATCGTAATCGAGGTCGATAGCTGGAGCTCAATCGATCCAATAAATCGACACCGCCCATGCCACAATTTGGTTGAGTTACATCTTTTCTATTTTCCTTTTTTACACGTCGTTGACAATTAGATAAAGGTGTAACACCGTGATAATTACTAGCTACCGTAACAATCGAGTTATCATTCCTTTTTACGTATAATATTGTCCCATTAGACCTATAATCATACTAGCCACGGCCTAACTTTTTTATTTCAGAAACAGACTGAAGTGGACATTTGTTAGTTCTATTTTGTCTTACTGTGCCACAGGCTCTTACACCTTTGATTGATAAATTTTTCAATAACTCATGGATAGTGAAAAAAATGGCGAAGTACACAATATGTTGTGAGTTATTTCCAATAGCAGAAAGAGGCTCTTTAGTGCTGTTTTCGAATTTTCCACAGTATAATTCAAAATTATAAGGATAACCATCTGTTCCACACATCATCCACATTTTGTAACCAAACCGAATGGGTTTATTTTTTATAAACATTTTTGCTGAATGATGTGCATAGTAAGGTATCATTCTTATTTGTGTTGGTTGTATTTGTTAAATACTGTGATAGCCATGTTTAATAATATAGGTTAGGTGAACGTCTTGCAGTTTTATTATTGTATAGTTTAGTTTAAATTTGTAGGTGAGGTAAAAGTGTACTCAAGACTCCATCAACCTGTGTCGCAGAAATAAATAACCACTTAGTCATCTTTTAAAACACGCGTAGTTTAACCAAGACCGAAATTCACCAGGTGGGTTGGCGCCCAACATTTTTATTAGACAGAAAGTTTAGAAATGTTTCCAGGTAGTTGTAAATGAAAGTGCTAACGTTCGTATAAAAATTTCATTTGCTTTTATAAAACTCACCCCTCGCCACAGCAAGCTAGCTGGTGTGCTATTAATGGCCCCTTCACACGAAGCCACTTTAGCATCCAGCGCCACTGACGCGCGTCAGGGGTGCTGCAAGCATTTTTAGAAGCGCGTTAGTGGCGCTTTGGCGGCGCTTCAGTGGCTCTTCAGCGGTGCTTCAGTGGCTCTTGAAAACAGCTGCTAACATTGTAGTTCAACGATTTCATACGCCAGTCTCAAAATGAGCCTGAAAGGCGACTTATTGTTGGCTTTGATATTAATTCAAAAGGAAAATCGTCGAAATAAACTAAAAAGATTTGGGTGCATTCATTGCTATTGGAGAGACTAAATGTAGGTTTATACCATACATTTTGCATTCTTGTTACTATAATCGTCATATCGATGGTCCCATATAGCAGAAAAATTCTTTACTTCACTAAAAAATTGTCGGTATTTACGTTTGCGCAATCGGACCCCATCATTTTAAAACACGTCACAACAAAAACACTGCTTAATGAAGACTGATTAATAATTAAAGTGGCGTGTTTGAAGTGCCACTAACGCGCCACTCACTCACCACACGTCAGTCACTTAAATAGTCGCGTTGTTGCAGTCGCGTATGAAACCTACAATTTAAAACTATGTATTGTCATTGTCATGAGCAACACCACTTATGGATGCCGCGTTTTGCGGTGAAGACAAACACCGTGAGTTTTTATAGCGCTTCCGATCTGTCGCTGTGGTCGCGTGTGAAACCATCCATATATCCCCGGCTATAGACATCAGTAACAGTAACTTTTCCGAAGTACCACTAAGAAGCACTGCTAAGTGGTTCAGTGTGAAGAGGCTCTTACTATTAAGTTTCCGTGGTAAAGTAAATTTCATTTATGTAATTTGCATTCATTTTACACGTAACAATCCTTCACAGAACCTATTTACAAAAATTAGTCGTATGTAACCGGAACACGCAGGGGTGGGCAACTTTTTTCAGCATAGGGCCAATTTTCAATTTTCCTCTGACAATGCGGGCCTGATCAACTGACAATGCGGGCCTGATCAAATCGAGCGATTTATAATACTATATATATATATATATATATATATATATATATAATACTTTATATATACTATATAAATAAAACTATGAACATTTTTCGTGAAAAACAATGAAAATTCGGGGGCATTACAAATACGGCACTGCAAATTAAGGGCTACCAAAAATTAGTTATCTAATTAAAAAATGTGAATTTATGCCGCGGGCCAACTTTAACATCGTAACGGGCCGGATTAGGCCCGCGGGCCGGCAGTTGCCCATCGCTGCGGAACAGCTTTAAATAGTTCTACTGCAAAAGTGAAACAGCATCTTTTGTGTCTCCAATTCTTTGAATTAACAATTGCTTATGTTCATACACACTTGGTTCTTACCTAGATTTGAATTTTATAAAAAAAATGTATCATTCCATTTAAAAAACCAAAGTTGCGCCCCATCCCTCAAAATAGGTTAACGGAGAAATGTCAAAAATACATTTAAATATGTCTCTCAATTATTTCACGAAAATTTCACAAAAAATTTTATTCCGTTTTTAAGATATCCTTTTGTAGCACTTTAAAAAGTTCACCACGTACAAAAGCTCACTTTGTTTGAAAAATATTTGTTGCCTTGCGTCTTTTTATTGATTGGTTGACTTGCCTTCTCATTAAAAGTTGTGTATTTCAGGTTTTGGTCATCAGTCAGAAGAAATAACCTCGTATGCTGAAAGGAATTTAACCGTTACCTGTTGTGCAGATAAAAAAATAGCATAAATAAATGGCGTCCGATAATGTGTTGGATTAATCGCCTAAATAAATGGTCGTGTATGACATGATATATCGAGTCGCTTCAGCAATTTTTAGCAGCAGTTGCGGTTGATTATGTGGAGCCTATAGAGTTTAAAAAATGCTTTTAGGGTTAAGTGGACATCTTTCCGACGAATTTTTGTGATTTCATTCAAATTTCAGTATTCTTCAAGGATCCCAAAATTTTTTAAAAAGTGATGGTGAGCATGAGAAGCGTGTTTATCTGCTGCGAAATGTGTAAAGCAGTCGAAATCAACGCATAAATAAAACGTATAGGTTCTTTTAAACTTGTTACTTTAACTTCGGTGAATTTGTTTTGTGTAAAGGTTTTTGACTTTTTCATGAGCGTTGAAAATCGTTAGTTCTGATCCTAGGACATCAAGAAAAATTGCATTTAAAAGAAAGTAGTTTGTTCTTGTATTGTTCATCAAGACGACCGAAGGGCCTACGGAGGCTAGGAAAAAAGGGTTACGGAATCAAAGACTATCTATTGTATCGGTCTGAATTTGAAAAACGAAGAGAAAGACAGGTTAATCGGAGCCGAAAATGGTTTTCATGGTGGGCAGAATGATATTAATATTAGCTGGAATGCAACCAGAGATGAAGGTTGGTAGAAAAGAAAGTAATAACTAAAATCAAGAACTGAGAGGAATGTTAGGAGAGAAACAACAAAAGCTAGTACGTGAGTTATAAGACAAAAATAGAGAGACAAAGAAGAAACTTTGACAAGAAGTGATATAGTTTAAACAAAGATTTAAGACCGAAGTAAATGAAATCTTGCAACGTAAGGAGGTAGAAAGTAAAATTGAGGAACATACTTGGATAAATATACCAATACAGCTAAACGAAGGAGCAAAGGAAAACTTTTGTTTCTTAACTTACTCTTAAAACCGTAAAATTTTGGGCAAGTTTATTTAGAAATCAACCTTATGCATAAGCGTCTACCTGTATGTTCTTTACAACCAGTCTTCATATTTATTTTTGGAATGAAATTCAAAAATGCCATCTGTCATTTAATTACTTTTCAGTCACTGTTATTTTTAAAATAATTTATAGAGAAACTATCTTTAAAAGCCGCTCCTAGGGCGCAAGACAAATTGAAAGTACTCATTCTCCTAAACTTAAAAATTTGCACCTAATGTATTCGAATCAAAGATTAATAAATCTAAGTCACCTTTAATTTGTGTCATAAATGTCAAACTTAAAAATCTGTATTGTTTTGACAACGATCCTAGGTCATGGATCGAAACGTAGATAAAGACAATTTTTAAAACTCTGAGTGGTTTAATACCCAAGAAAGATTAAGAAAAACACAAAACAACGCACAATAAACATACAGGGAGTATTTACTAAGAAGATGTGTTTTGACAAGGTGAACTAAACGGACTTTGTAACAATAAGGTTATGTGTGAAGATCAAATATCAGGGTTCATTTAATGGAATGATGAAAAGCTTCACTGAAGTGAAATTTTCTGCTAGTAGAATAAGCAAATAATTTTAAGATAATAATTTTATTTTAGACGTGAACAATGACAAAGAGGTAAACAATGCAAAACGGAAAGGATGAGGATCGTAAACACTAAAATCACAAGCTAATAAAAGATAGCCAAGTACGAAGACTAGACGTACACAAATGATGTATAAGAAAAATATAGAGGTGAAATTTGCAATTGTAGAGCTATTGTTTATCATATGACGTGTTATAATTTAAAAGTAAAGGTAACGGATTAGTTAACCGTTTGCCCATACAGAGGGCGCAATATATTACACATAATTTAAAAATAGAGCAACATAATTTGCATTTTAAATTTTAATGTAAATTAATTATTAAATCTGCTAAACCTTCCATTTTAATGCACATTAGCTGGCTATATATTAAGTACGCTATTTATACGTTACTCAGGTTTCATCATAGGTGCTATTGCGCTCTAAGTCAAATTCGGTGTCTCTTGTTGCAGGAACAAGCCCATGTACGGTATAAATCGGGATAAGTAAGGAATCGACGGGTTAAACTCTACTACATTATGTAATGTACTCCCGCACAAGTCCTTCAAGATAGGTGGTTACATCGAGAATGACATGGCGGCGTTTCTGACAACTTGAAAACTCATCACTAATTGTTCGTACGTATCCTGATTCGTCGGAAAACGTCATGTCCGTTCTACGACCATGACAATTATCTTAACCACCAAAGAAGTATTTCCCTTAAACATCGCCGTGAAAACTTAAACCACATTTAACATGTTTGATAGCCTAAGTAATAATCATACATTAATCCTCTAAAATTAATTAGTAACTAAATCAATTTGTGGAGTGTCGTTTAACACATAACACACGATATTCGTAAAATTTACTTGAGAAATAAGAACCTGCCATTGGAGAATTGACTATTAAAAGCTTGATTTCTGAAACGAGTAAGAAAATAGTTTCTTGAATTTAGCCTCATTTCAAAGTGTCTAGGCATAAAGCTGTATGTTTGTTGTGGTTTGTTTTGTATTTTTCTTAATCTTCTTTGAGAATTAAACCACTCATAGTTGTTAGAATCATCTCTCGATCCATGACCAAGGATCGTTGTCAAAATAATAAAACTTTTTAAGTTCTAATGTTCCAAAACTTGTATCGTATACTTTCCTATTGAAAAAAACTTAAAATGTATTAGTCGTTTACACATGACTTTTAGTTAACATTAATGTGATTTCAATCAATAATGTGAATTGTAGTTAAATTTTTCTTTCTCCTTAATCATTACTGGTCAAAACATTTATATTATATACGTTATCTTATGGACAATACTTTAACTCCAGCTGATAAAACCAGGTTATTAGCATTATTAAGCTATGCAGTTAAGGTGTAAATTGTTGTTTAAGTTGCAAATAATTAAAAATGTAAATGATTAGACAAGGTTACTATAATTATATTGTACATGCTCTATAAATTATCCGTAAAACTTGCAAGTCAGTACACGTACTTAAACACATAAAATAGGTACATAACTCATAAGAATATCAAAAATGCACGACGCAATTGAAACAGTCAAAAGCAGGCATAATGCTAACAAATTCGGAACAGAGATGCTTTGCATTATCGGCGGAATAGTTTATTTTGAAAAGCGGACTTACGCCAATAGACAAGTTCATATCTAGCTGTCTCCACTTTTGTTTTCTCATTCGCCTACTAGTTCAGTTTAATTCGATAATTTAGCGTTATTTAAAATGAAGTCAGTATAGAATATATCAAAAAACATTTACATTAATAGCTATCCCTATTATTTACAAAATTTTTCAAACTTGAATCAATCAAAGTTCTGATTGAAATCTACCAAGCACGAGCACCAATATTACTTTTAATAAATCAGTTAAACTTCAATGTCTAATCAATTTTCTCTGTAAAATAACAACTACAAGCTTTCATTTTGTAATTGATTTCAAATTCAGATTTAAGTATAATTAATTGACTTCCACTTTAGACTTAAACATTTTATAATAAATAATAAATCTACATTTATATTTGTTTAATTAATTTTGCAAAATTAAGAGTTATTTAATTTCCTCCTAGGAATTTGCTCTTCAGATTTAAAAAAATGGTGTAATCTCTTCTTTCAACTTAAAAATTTATTAATTTTCTCTTTGAACCTAAAACCCTAAAACCTACTTATTGAAAAAAATTATATATATTTACCAATTAATGTTACTTTTACGAATAGTATAATTCTATTTCGTATTTGTAAATTGACTGCCTCCTTAATTTAAAACACAATTTTATTTTACAATTATTTAAATATACAACTT
Source organism: Platerodrilus igneus (assembly GCA_036346225.1). Taxonomy (NCBI): domain Eukaryota; kingdom Metazoa; phylum Arthropoda; class Insecta; order Coleoptera; family Lycidae; genus Platerodrilus; species Platerodrilus igneus. Next base: position 161,343 of record JARFIW010001052.1, on the reverse strand, counting down.
CAATACACTTTTATTATGTCAAGTTAGCTTAGTTAGGCAACCAAATGTGCTGGTGCTTTATTTAATACAAAGTCCACATGTTTGTATTGTATTTTCTGGTTTCTTATCTAGGCACGTTGTTGATATGAATTTCGTAAATGTTGCTAGTTTAATTACAATTAAGTGTCGTCTTTGAAAGATAGAAATATGCTCAAACTTATTTCTATTCTATATGCACTTTCCGTGATTATTCTTCAGAAAACAATTTTGTAAATTCATTGCTTGAACGAGTTTACTATACTTTTAGCGTTAGTTCGTGTTGTTTCTTCTATGATAAATAATATTATTAAACCAATTAGGCAGTTTCAAAATTCTTATGTTGAAAAACGTGCTTTGTCTTCTTACGTGAGTGGTGGGCGTTTGAAGAATATTATTTTTTTAATAGAAATTTTAATTTTTTTAATCCGGTTTGCAACCAATATTCTTCAGACTTTAACACGCATTCTAAGTCTATATTATACTCTCACATTGTTTAGTTCTTTAAATTAATGCATACTTGGTCGTACTACAGAACTTTCATATTGTCGTTACCACACATTTTGTTCGACTTTGTATGTAGATGAAGTTATGATGAGATAAGGACCTTGCAGTTACCTAAGGCCCTCAAAAACCTCCGTGAACGAAAATTACTAAATGCCAACAGGTACGATTGTTTCATTTACTTACGATACGTGCATTTGCTGGTAGTAGTTAAGTATTTAGAGATATTGAACAACACATTGTTAATACTGTCATTATTAGAATAAGGATTTAGTATAGTTTAGTATGATATTATTTTTATATTGTTGGAAAACTGTGTTAACTGGTTGCACAATTGTAGATGGACTTGATAATTATCTATCAGTTTTGTTATTGACTAATTATTGCACGCACTATTGTAAATATTCATTTGGTGTATTAAATTTAGTAGCTGCTAGTGATTCGAACACGTCATCGTTATCGTCTACGTACATTTAGCAAGTAAGTTATTGTATAGTTATTTAGGCTTATTTAAAATTGAAAATTGTTTTTCGCTTGTCATTCTGTTTTCCATGCATGATCGAGTTCAATAGACGCAATCTGAGTTTGTCATGTTATTGTGTAGTGAAGAATTCAGATGTTCGTCTTGAGGCTAGCAAGTTAATATTTTCTGCTCTCTAGATTCCTAGAATCTACTCATTAGAGTTATATGTTACATGTGTTTTTGTGTTTAATTATCCTTTCAGATACAGATGTTCTACAAAAGGCAAATTGGGTCGCGTGTCCTGTTGTTTCGTTTTTTAGAACCTCCAATCTCCGACTGTGTTTAGCACGGTATTCGTTTTCTCTGCCTTTCTCTTCCTCCCTTTGTTACACGTGATTCGGGCGAACATTCGTTACTGATTCCATTCTTTTCTTACTGACCTGCTCGCCTTATGAAAAACAAATTTTACATAGATTAATTCGATACATAATCATTTCGTATGTAGTATAATTTAGTATATGTTAGAATCAAAACTAAAGCTCCCTCGTTCCTGGGTTTGGCTAGTCAATCCTCAGGTCTGACAACAACTCTTAGTCAAAGTCTAAACCAATTGTGCGTTTCGGCCTTTAATTAAAATTTTTGTCTAATCCGAGAGAGGCTAAATTAAAAGGTCAAACGGCAAAACCCAATTTGATGAAATCATCATTTGACTAGTCAGAAGTAAATTAGGGTCAAGAATGTGTTTAGACATATAATAAAACCACATTTTTTATATTTTAATATTTATTGTTTCAAAATTATAAGAAGAGATTAATTATAATTAGAAAAATTCAATATTTTACTGCTGTTATGTATTATAATAATTAACAAAAAATTACTCAATTTTGACAATTTTGCGCCTCTGAATCGCTCTGAGTGTATAGTTATGCGGTTAAGGTATGAGACGGTTTGCGTGCCTTTGTGCTTTCTCGTCCCACTTTTGGTGGCTGTTAAACTCGGTATTCTTGTGTTTGTCTGAAAATAAAGATGCTCAACTTGTTCTCTGTGTATTTTTAATACACAAAGAAATCATTTCGTTTTTTTAAAACACCGTTGTGTTCTCGGACAAGGTGAGTTACAGTACGCTACCGCCTTACATTTGGCCCTTGAAGTGATATCGAATGTAAAGCGATAGGATATTGTAACTTACCTTGTAGGAGAACACAACGTTGTCTAAATAAAACGAGATTATTTCCCTGTATATTAAAAATACGCAGGGAGCGAGTTGAGCATTTTTATTTTCTAACGAACACAAGAATGGTGAATGTATCAGCTAAAGACATGTGAGACGAAAGAGCACAAGGGCACATAGTCCGTCTCACACTGAACATTTTGAACAATGTACTGAAACATAATAATAAAATGCAAAAGGCAATTTTAAGTTGCATAACACGTTTGATCTTTTACATTTACGCAATTTTGAAGATCATTTTTTATCACAATGGCATTTTATAGAACCTTGTACTCATACTTAGAATCTTTTGTGATGACTTCTTTTAGAAACAACTAGTCGACGGGAACATCTTGGAAATCGAGAAATTTATCTTTGCATCCTTGTATCTGGCTGCTGGTACAAAGTGAGTATATTATTCTTGTTTCGTTTCAACGCTGTATGAACCATCAATCGTTGTTTCTTGTATTATACTCAAACCATTCCAAGCAACTTCTTTGGATCTATTAGAGCTAGGAATAGGTACGGTTACAGTTTTTCCAATCGCGATTGATACACATCTTCTTTTTCAAATAAGTGTTTCATAATATTGACCTGAGCATGAAACCTTCAATCGCATTTAGTTTCGTGTAAATTTATTAATCCTATCTGTGCACAATGAATGCATATAACTTGACCTCCGAAGCTTTCGTAGTCTATACTGTGTGCTGTCAGCGCACACAACATGCACGACCTGTTAACAAATTTGCAGGTATGTGCGCCAGAACTCTTTCTTTGTAAATGCGACAAACCACATTTGAAGATGTACCTTTAACAATTGAAGAATTTTCTTCATCTTGACTATGGCGGTCCAAGAACTTTGTCAATGAGATAATTATTTCGGTTTTTCTTGGGTTGGAGTATTTTATTTTTCAAGTGACGATGACTGATAAAAGGTTTCAATTTAATTTTTGTGCTAAATTGAAATTCATGAAGTTAAAAAGTTATATAAGCAACATAATTGAAGCTACAATGAAATCGAAAATTGCAACGTTTAATGAAAAAGTTGCCGCTTATCAATCACTGTCATTTTCCTTCTCACTTGACTAATTGGCAGCGTGTTCCAACAATTTCTCTGTCTGAAAAACCTTTCTTATCGAATCTGGCAGTGTTTGAATTCCAACATGAGCTTCTTGTTATAGCAATACAGAATTTTGCATAAACATTTTAATTTTATACGATACCCTCTTTCGCCAGAAGTTCTTATATTTATTTATTTATTATTTACTTTATTATTTATTTTCCTTTTTCGTAAGAATTAGGATTATTTGCCCATTTAAATACGTATTACGATAGAACCTCAGAAATAATTGTCTACATATTTACTGCAAAGTTCTCTATTTTAAAAATAATAATTTACGTTGCATACCAAACGGCATTTGTTGTATACCATGATGATGGACTCAATTTTTCAGCAAATAACAGAAGACCCTCTCTTCAACTATTAGTTCTATTACCATCCATTCAGATAAATAAAATTTTCTATACATTGTAACGCGGTCGCGTTACGTTAGAAATAAACTAAATAAGAAAGGAAAAATTTTTGATTTGGATAGGCAGGTTATACATGAACGCACCCTGTATAGTAGATTTTACGAATAGTAAATATTAATTGCACAAAACCTTCAAAATTTTGTTACTATACAGGTAATTCAGTTAATAAGGTATAACATTATTTCTTTTAAGAACCACTGAAATAAAAAGATGTGATAAATGATGCAATGTAACAAATATTCTAAATAGGTATAAAATGCAGGGTATCATGCAATTGACAAAACCACAGAGTATATATTATTTAAATAAATTAATTCGTAAAAATGCTGAAACCATTAACAGGGAAGATTATATTGTAGACATGGTTAGATGTTAAAGGCTAATTGCAAAAATAGGTAACTCTTATGTAAGTACCTGGATTATAATTCATGGAATTATCGCCGCTACGACCAGTTAAATGGGTGTAGGACCTAAAAAGTTCGCCTTTCCAATAATTTGGATGGTGGAATGTTGTGTTAAGTGAGCTGTATTAGTTGGAAATAAAGCCGCTGTAGCTAAAAACCTAGAAAATGGAAATACTAATGGTCTCTAGACATCCTTAACCCTTTATACGATGAAATTATGCTGTGAGTTGAATGAACTTTTATGTTTAGATTCATTAATTATATATTTGTAAACTGAAAATATCAATTGCGTGTATGTAAGTAATAGAACATTAATTAAAGTTAAATTAACTATTTTGCTGAACAAAATTAGGGACGAAATTAGTGTATATTAATATTAAATGCAAGCTGTATTAGTGATATTATTGTTTGTAAAGGAGTGACAATTTAGAATTTTTAATAGGTATTGGAATGATAATAGAAAAAGTTGGTATTTAACTATTTTCTATGTCTGCTATTAAGTGAACTACCAGAAATTGGGATTTATAATGTCATGTAATTTAATATCAAAAACGGAAGAATTGGACTGGTAGTATCATGAGTGATTAATTTAATGTTTTCCGCTTGATTTCTTTTAGTAATGCTTGGTTGGAGTGAGGTTAAGGAACTAGAAAAGTATATTTGTATTTATATAGCAATTATTTAATGTCAATAAGGATTAAATATAGTTTGAATTTATTTATGAACTAGGATAAGAATTAGGTCATTGTATAAGAATATTCAGTCAGCACAGTAATTTGATTACTTTTATTTAAAATTTTTCTATTTTCTATTATTATTTTTTCCATAGAAACTCACTCTCGCACCACTGTAGTTAGATGAAGCACTCTTAAATTGTTACGTGGTCCCTGTCCTCTTCAAAGTAAATCTAAATTTATAAGGTATTGCTCATTTTATTCATAACGTCTTGGTTGGTACGCTCAATATTTCCTGACTTTTGGGGTAGTTCCCAAACGCGAGTGAAACGCGGAATTAAAATACCGTTACGGGTGAAAGTGTTCCTGTGTTGGTAGCTTTTATTCAATGTTAAGCTGGAATATTGAATTACCGACTAAAAGAACTCTGCACTAAAAAATCGTTCGGAATTTTGTAAAAAGATCAATAAAACATGTAACTTAATGATTTTTTTCTGCCTACCCGCTATACATTTTATGCTGTTGTATATTTAATAATTGTAATTGGTTGTAACAATTGGAATGAAAAAAACGTATTATTAAGGAAACTTATTATCTTGTATACGTTTATTTAAAACGTATTGTATACACTGAAATTTTTATATAGAAAAGCACCACAATTGTATCCGCATGATTCATATGTACCAGTTAATTGGATTAGATATCTATAATTGATAAATTTAAGTTGTTCTTTTTCTTTTAGATACACGCATATTTGGCCAATTAAGAACAGACCTTAATCTTTTTTGTTTGTTATTTACTGTGATGATATTCATGTTTGATAATATAGATTAGGTGAACAAGATTTAGAGAGTTTGTTATTATTTTTAATTAATAAAAGGTGAGAAACAGATACAAGGTTCGATCAATCTCCACTGCAGTAAGAATAATTAAACTGTCTCTCAGAACACCCATCTTAAAAGAACAAAATTAGTTTAATTTGTCACTAAACTCAAGTTTTGCCGTTATCGTCACGTCAAATTGATTTTAGAACATATGATGCTACGAAACCCCCAGTATAAAATCACTAATAATTATGTATACTAGGTTATCATAAAGTAAGGGATATATTTTAAATCATTACAACTTTTAATAAATTAAGTTAGTAACATAAAATAAACGAAATCTAGTTGCTTAATGAATGGGATTTTACCGTATCTATGAGAAATAAAGCGTTGTCATAACAATTGTTGACACTAGTGTTAAAACGAAATTATTCAATTTGAAGTTTTATTTTGAAATTAAAACTCAAGTAAACGTTGAGTTCAAACGACTCAACTGTAATAACATGGATTTACAAACAAGAATTGGTTTAGTTCAGTGCTATTATGAATCCGGCAGAAATTACACCGCTGGATTACGAAGATTTCGCACGAGAATGGGTTTGAGAGCGGGACCCTGTCAAATGAAAGCGTACCGCAATTTGATACAAAATTTGAAAGAACAAGGTCTGTAACTGACTTACCAAGATCAGGAAGACCAATAATTAGTGATGTCCAAGTTGCAGAGGTTCTTCATGAAAATCAAGACATAGCCAGAAGCAATTCACTCGCAATCAGCAGTGCAAATGCGATATCCAAGCGATTGCAAATGCCGTATACCACGGTTTGGAAAATTTTACGCAAAATTCTAAACATGTATCCATATAAACTGAAAATGCTGTTTGAATTAAAGGACGCAGATTTGGCTACTAGGTACGATTTTTCTTTGCGAGTAATGGCTCAGATGGAAATTGAACCCGAATGGTTATCCCGTATTTTATGGACAGATGAGGCACATTTTACTCTGAATGGTGGAGTCAATACTCAAAACTGTAGAATCTGGTCTGCAGAAAATCCGCAACAAATCGTTCAAAAGGTCTTCATGACAAGAAAGTCACCGTTTGGTGCGGTTTTACAGCTGATTTTATTATTGGTCCTTATTTCTACGAGAAAATGCAGAATGGACAAGCCGTATCTGTAAGTGTAAATGGTGAACGATACTTGCAAATGTTACACAATTATGTTATTCCACAGCTGCAAAACGAGCACTACGGAATTGAAAACATCATTTTATGCAGGATGGAGCACCCCGCACATTTTCGACCAGTCAAAGAATTGTTAACCAACGTTTTTCAAGATCGCGTGTTAAGCAGACATTTCGTAAATTCATGGTCACCAAGATCACCTGATCTAAACCCAGCGGATTACTGGCTGTGGGGTTATTTAAAAAGTTTAGTGTTTAGAAGACGACCAACTACGCTACAAGAATTAAAAGACAGTATTACGGAGCAAATTGGTACAATTCAACCAGAAATGTTACGAAATGCTGTGTACAATTTGGAGGTAAGGATGGTGATCTTACAACAACAAAATGGAGGTCATATTGAGCAATTGCCGTAACCTGTTTTGGGCATTCTAAATCCCATTTCATAAGCAATTAGATTTCATTTATTTCTTGTTATTAACTTAATTTGTTAAAAAGTTATCATAATTTAAAATATATCCCTTACTTTATGATAACCTTATATATATATATATATATAATTATTCAGAGTTTAAAGACAAAACACTCACCAGTATTTGAACCCAGCCTCCCTCAATCAGAACAGGCTGACCAACCTGTTGCACAATTGGAGATACAATCTAACCTTCAGCAAAATACTAGACTTAGCAAACCGATGCAGATGTGTAACCCTCCTCAGTTTTGCATTCAATCAGACAGTCAGTCAACAAAGCGTCCTAAAATACGACCAAAATGTTGCGAAATCAGCAACCGTAACATCATATTTATGTAAAAAGTATAGTTTTAGGCAAAAATAAGTATGAAAGAGCGAGTGAAAATTGTAAGTTTTATAACGCTTAAATAGACAGCGCTGAAAAGACTATATCAAACGCAATAAGTCATAAGCCTAAAAGCCATATACGCCAAGTTGTGGAAAACATATAACTTGCATCTGCTTTTGCATACCATATTCGGAAGCATTTCACGGAAGGCAAAAGGGTTAACATTTTCTGCACAACAACTACTTTAAAAATAAGAATAAAATTGTGCCTTCAGCCCTTACTCAATTGATGAACACTCAAATGACTAGTATTATAGAATTAACACGTTACGCAAGTAATATGCGGCGCCCAAGGTTTATCCTGATTTTCTAGTTTACATCCACAATAAAGCTCATAAGCTGTTTTGATTAACCCAGTTATTATCTTTTTGTGAGATTTAATCCTAAACTCGTTGCATACGCAGCAAAACGTATTGGATGATTTAAACACATTCTCGACATTCTATAAAGTCTATCAGCAACATATACTGTACAGTAAAGTATTATTGCTTTATTTATGTTTTATATATATTTATCAACTCGTTTAAAGTATCAACTGCTTACTCAGTCTGTTCGCTGTGCTTCTATATCTTCCGGCGTTTCTAGCTATTTCTAGAACATTTATCAGATTGACACTGTTTACATTCCAATGATGAGATACCCACTAGATTACTTTCGTTACAGTATGTTCTACAATGTAAACCGTCTTTAACCAATATCTTAACATCTGAGGGGCATACAAAATTCTGAGTGCAGATTCGGTTTCAACGGCCGAAAATACATAAAAGACGCCCATCAGACGTCTGAAAAAAAATCGTGTTGGTGTATGCAATGAGCGATATAATTGTAGTGACAACTCTTGGATCTATGCAAAAACAAACATTTCCTGTAAGTGCTCTCCTGCCAGAATACAAAAATAACTAAGGTAGCAGATTTAGAAAATAAACTGGAAATTGGTTCATAATCTGTCAACACTAACGTCTGATCTTTTTTTTGTATATTTGTATATAATTGTATATACTCAGTGTTGTGCTTATTGAAGACTTTGTTAAATACGTATACTACGATACAAAAAAGCATCTTGGTCAAAAAAAGCCCGTAGATTCTAGGACATTCATCCTGAATATACTTGGTCAGATAACTTTTTCTTTATTTCTTTGCAGCGTAACACTTTTCAAACCGTTCAAAATAATCATTAACTTGGTCGAAAATTTTTTCTTTAATTCTTCGCAACGTGACACCTTTCAAATCGCTCAAAATAATCATTATATGCTTAAATTTAACTCTTAATTTGCGTAAAATTTATACCTCCAAGGAATGGATTTTTTTCTTTGTTACTTCAAGTTTACTCCCATGCTTTTAATTAAATAGCATGAATGGTGAGAAAATATTAATACCTAGAATTAGATTAGTGGAAGAGAAATGAAAATTTAGTCAGAACAATGACTGAATATTGAGTTATCAAGGTACGAAGTTTGGCAAATGACTATTTTAAAAGTTAAATAGCACAACTGCAAGAAAAATAATATCTAATACCATACATGGGTTGTGTTTTAAATTTTAAGTCAGAAGGTTTTATTTTTGGATAACAGCAAAAAAAATATTTTTGACTCTTTAAAGCCCAACTATCATATTATTAAGATCACGTGAGAGAAGAAAACGATAGTTTCGGTAGGTCGGTACCTTAACGTTTGTTATATTTATATTTTTCAATTATTTATTTATATTATCATATTTCAAGGAGTGAAAAACTCCGCTAGCTGCTTTTCAGATTAATTCCTTATACGTTTGTAGAAACACCTTCCTGTCCTTCTTATTTTAAATTTACACGTAATATCCGTTTGACGTGTAACAAGCTGTCTTCAAATGGTGTATAAGTTTTGCATCATTTCGACAGTTTATTGTCTTGCCCTTTTGAAGATAGTTTATCAATATTATTAGTTTCGCATTTCCAAAAACGAATTTCTTTACTTTTCTAAGCGATACAACTGCCTGGCCTTAGCTTTCATTGGAGTTGGTTGATGATGGTGCTGTCTTTTATCTAGAGTAACATCGCCACAAAGAATCTGTGTGTTACGTATAAAATATCTTAAATTGTTCAAAGGTATTTGACAATGAATGCTTTATTGCGTCATTTCAGTAATTGCGGCACCCATCTTACCAAAAGCTTCCTCATACCAAGTTCTTCATGTAAAATATAAAACACTCGTTTCTTTGCAATGTCAACTACTTTTGCTACTTTTGGTGCTTTCGATTCTCGGTCGCTTAAGACAAGGTCGTGAACGTTATCATTTACAAACACATAACAGTTTTTTGACGTCTTGGTGCGTTTTTTAAGCTTGTTCTGGTAAGTTTAAGGTAATTTTTCATTTTTTGATGACTGTCTGAAAATTAAGCTACATTCGTGCACCTTACAAAATACTATTGTAGATTTCAGTAAAGGAGGTACCTTTAAAAAAATATTTAATGACAACACTCTATTCAAAATTGTCGATTTTTATTGAATTAGTGGCAAGGTGAAGTTCAAAAATAACAACAAAGAGCGGTTTATCCCAAGCAAATCAAACTTTAAACAAACAGGACAAGGTATTTATTGTCAAAGTGCGATGCGAAGTTTTGATTTCACTACCCTGGTCTAAGTGATCGCGCGAATTTATCGACTCGTTCTTGTGCTTCTAAAATATTGAGGACATTCGTATATATTTTCAAGCAATATTTGATAGCAAGTATTGGTAAATATTTAATGTCTTAGGTATTAAAAAAATTGTTGATGATTCCCGGTGGTCTGCAACAACTTTCTTATTCTATCACCATTCAATTGCTATTCAAAGCCGTAGAAACTTTTTATTAGGTTAAAGAATGCTATGTATTAATAAACAAAATGATAATTGTTAAGTATAATATTTGTTAATACAAATTTGCAAATTACTTACTTGCTGCCATGGAATCCCGGAAATAATTCTTTATGCAACGGTCAAGGTAAGAGAGTACAAAATGTCGACACACCCAATCATGCAAATAAAACAAATAACAGCCTTGATTAAACTATTCCTTATTACATATCTTAAAATCACGCGTGGACCAAGTTCGTGGTTGCCCAATTTATCGATCATCGTCTCGTATAGACAGCAGAAAATGAAGGTTATTGAATACATCACGAGACATTAAGAAGGTCGTTGTAAAACATGTATTTAGTTGAAATGTCTATTTAAATATTTCAAAGTAATAATGTCGTAATATGGTAATCGTATCTTGTGGTAGGTACACTCTATTTACTACTTTTTACTTAGGTATGCGTGTACGATTCGTATTTTTCTAAAGGAATTAGACCGAGACCATCACGATATCTCGAAATCGAAAATTAATAGGTTAAGATTGTTTATATATTGAATTTTAGACGGTTGCTTCGATTGAATATAGTTTTTGTGAAATTGGTTTGAAAGTCATAATGTGTATCTAAAATTGTTTCTTATTTAAGAATTATGTCACTTTGTCTGATTGAACTGAATGATGCAAGTTCAATTTGCTTACTAGACCATAGAAACATATGGAAGCAGTAGAGGTATATTTATAAATTGAGAACAAACTTCTCAGTTAGCTATTGTACTTTCGATTTTTACTTAATAAATTATTCCACGTTATCACGGTTACTATTTGTTTCTATTAGATTTATTTATCGTGCATTTTACATTTCAGCATTTCTCAGCACTTTAAATGCATTATAATATATTTTTGTCCAAAAATAGTGCATACTTCTAACCATACGTGTAAGAGTGTATCTGAATATTATATGTACAGTCTCTCATGTACGAAGGGATAACATTGCTATACTAAAAACGGTAAGAAATACAGAGTCAGTTAAATGGGAAAAAGTTGGCTACCTTGGAGTATACTAAAACGGTTATAATAAATTGACATTATCTCATGCCATTCCCAAGTTATACAGGGAATATCATCGATCCGTATTAAAGAAAATTAATTTGATGTATCGAATGGTTAAAAAATCTTATAAGGACGGTCAGAAATCGCTGCTGGTAAAAAATCTTAAAATGAGGGTAGCTCCTTGGGGGATGATGCTATCTAAAAAGTTCCTAGTAATTCGGATAGCTGAGAAAATCTAATATTACTTGATACCAAACAAGTTATATTTATCGTGAAAGATGAAATGGCTAATCGAAGAAAACTATTTGGTCCAGAATGTGTGTGGAAATGAGGATGCTGGTGGAAAAGAGGCGCTGATTATCAGGTCTATTAAGCTGTCTGAGCCAAATTATCAGAACACATCAAAATATATATAGGAATTATTTGCTAATTATTTGCTTTTTTTGCTAATAAAACCAATTTTTTTGCTATATCTGTAAAAAAATACTAGTGGCTAGATATCTTAATATTAAGCTATCTAGCCAACTAAACAAAAATACCTACACAAAATAAAATAAAAAAATTAACAATATATATATTATTTGCTATTTTTTTGCTACTATTTGCAAAAGAAAAAAAATCAAAATTTCAAAAAATAAAATAAATATCAATATCTACAAGAGTAAAGTACATTAAAGAAATTATTTGCTGGCATGACTAAAGAATACCTACGTTTTATGAATTATTTACTCTTAAAATATGCAACTCCCAAATTATCAGAACACATCAAAAAATATATAGGAATTATTTGCTAACTATTTGCTTTTTTTTGCTAATAAAACCAATTTTTTGCTATATCTGGAAAAAAAGTTGCAAGTGGCTAGGTAGCTAATCTTAAGCTATCTAGCCAACTAAAAAAGAATACCTACACTAAATAAAATAAAAAATTAACAATATATAAATTATTTGCTATTTTTTTGCTACCATTTGCAAAAGAGAAAAATTCAAATTTTTAAATAGTGAAATAAATATCAATATCTACAAAACTAAAGTACATTAAAGAAATTAATTGCTGGCCTGACTAAGGAATACCTACGTTTTATGAATTATTTACTCTTAAAATATGCAACTCCCAAATTTTTTTTCGCAAAATTAATATAAAAAACGACAAAATATCATATACCCACTTCGAATTTACAAGAATAAAGTACATTAAAGAAATTAATTGTTGGCATAACTGTGTCATTCATATGTTTTAAGAATTACTTGCGCTTTTGATATGCAACGCCCGAATTATTTGCTCGCAAAATTAAATGTTCAAACGATAATAATGGCCTTTTGTCGTTTTTTATATTAAGTTCGTGAACAAAAAATTCAGGATTTACATAATTTAAAAGCAAGTAAATCAAGCTACATGATTATGAAATTTTGATAGAAGCAATTAATTTTTTAAAAACACTTTACTCTTGTAGTCTCAGACCAACTTATATTATTATCATCGTATGAACATCTAATTTGGCGAGCAAAAAATTCAAGAGCTGCACATCTAAAAAGCAAATAATTTATAAACAATGTAAACGCTATAGTTGTGCCAGCAATTAATTTCTTTAAAGTATTTTATTCTTGTAGATTCGAACTGGCTGGATGGTCTTTTGTCGATTTGAACATATAGTTTCGCGAGCAAAATAATCAGGAGTTGTATATTTTAAGGGCATAAAAAACGACTAAAGACCATCCAGCCAGTTCGAATCTACAAGAATAAAATACGTTAAAGAAATAAATTGCTGGCACAACTATAGCGTTTACAATGTTTATTAATTATTTGCTCTTTAGATATGCAGCTCCCAAATTTTTTGCTCGCCAAATTAGATGTTCAAATGATAATAATAATATAAGTTGGCCTGAGACTACAAAAGTAAAGTGCTTTTAAAAAATTAATTGCTTCTATCATAATTTCATAATCATGTAGCTTGGTTTATTTGCTCTTAAATTATGTAAATATTGAATTTTTCGCTCACGAAATTAATATGAAAAACGACAAAAGGCAATTATTATCGTTTGAACATTTAATTTCGCGGACAAAAAATTCGGGAGTTGCATATCTAAAGCGCACGTAATTCATAAAACATATGAGTGATAAAATTATGCCAGCAATTAATTTCTTTAATGTACTTTATTCTTGTAAATTCGAAGTGGGTATATGATATTTTGTCGTTTTTTATATTAATTTCGCGGGCAAAAATATCGGGAGTTGCATATTTTAAGAGTAAATAATTCATAAAACGTAGGTATTCTTTAGTCAGGCCTGCAATTAATATCTTTAATGTACTTTAGTTTTGTAGATATTGATATTTATTTCACTATTTAAAAATTTGAATTTTTTTCGTTTGCAAATGGTAGCAAAAAAATAGCAAATAATTTAAATATTGTTAATTTTTTTATTTTATTTTGTGTCGGTATTTTTCTTTAGTTGGCTAGATAGCTTAATATTAATATATCTAGCCACTAGTAACTTTTTTACAGATATAGCAAAAAATTGGTTTTATCAGCAAAAAAAGCAAATAATTAGCAAATAATTCCTATATATATTTTAATGTGTTCTGATAATTTGGGAGTTGCATATTTTAAGAGTAAATAATTCATAAAACGTAGGTATTCTTTAGTCATGCCAGCAATTAATTTCTTTAATGCTCTTTACTCCTGTAGATAATAATGTTTATTTTATTTTTTGAAAATTTGATTTTTTTTCTTTTGCAAATGGTAGCAAAAAATGGCAAATAATTTATATATTGTTAATTTTTTTATTTTATTTTGTGTAGGTATTTTTCTTTAGTTGGCTAGATAGCTTAATATTAATATATCTAGCCACTAGTAACTTTTTCCAGATATAGCAAAAAATTGGTTTTATCAGCAAAAAAAGCAAATAATTAACAAATAATTCCTATATATATTTTAATGTGTTCTGATAATTTGGGAGTTGCATATTTTAAGAGTAAATAATTCATAAAACGTAGGTATTCCTTAGTCAGGCCAGCAATTAATATCTTTAATGTACTTTAGTTTTTTAGATATTGATATTTATTTCACTATTTAAAAATTTGAATTTTTTTCTTTTGCAAATGGTAGCAAAAAAATAGCAAATAATTTAAATATTGTTAATTTTTTTATTTTATTTTGTGTCGGTATTTTTCTTTAGTTGGCTAGATAACTTAATATTAATATATCTAGACACTAGTAACTTTTTTACAGATATAGCAAAAAAATTGGTTTTATCAGCAAAAAAAGCAAATAATTAGCAAATAATTCCTATATATATTTTAATGTGTTCTGATAATTTGGGAGTTGCATATTTTAAGAGTAAATAATTCATAAAACGTAGGTATTCTTTAGTCATGCCAGCAATTAATTTCTTTAATGCTCTTTACTCCTGTAGATAATGATGTTTATTTTATTTTTTGAAAATTTGATTTTTTTTCTTTTGCAATTGGTAGCAAAAAATGGCAAATAATTTATATATTATTAATTTTTTTATTTTATTTTGTGTAGGTATTTTTCTTTAGTTGGCTAGATAGTTTAATATTAATATATCTAGCCACTAGTAACTTTTTCCAGATATAGCAAAAAATTGGTTTTATCAGCAAAAAGCAAATAATTAGCAAATAATTCCTATATATATTTTAATGTGTTCTGATAATTTGGGCGTTGCATATTTTAAGAGTAAATAATTCATAAAACGTAGGTATTCTTTAGTCATGCCAGCAATTAATTTCTTTAATGTACTTTACTCCTGTAGATAATGATATTTATTTTATTTTTTGAAAATTTGAATTTTTTTTTCTTTTGCAAATGGTAGCAAGAAAATAGCAAATAATTTATATATTGTTAATTCTTTTATTTTATTTTGTGTAAGTATTTTTTAGTTGGCTAGATAGCTTAATATTAAGATATCTAGTCACTTGTAACTTTTTTACAGATATAGCAAAAACATTGTTTTTTTTCAGCAAAAAAAAGCAAATAATTAGCAAATAATTCCTATATATGTTTTGATGTGTTCTGATAATTTGGCTCAGACGGCTTAATAGACCTCCTAAAGGACCGAAGCGCTGCAGTGAAGATTTGATGACGTCATGTTATTCAAAATTTTAGAAAAAGAACTTTTATTCGCTTCTATCTTTTGATATTCTTTTAAATAGAATTTATAGGTCCCACAGACTAAAAATGGCATTTTTGGTTTTGCCTGTATAACTTGAGAACAGCATAAGATGGTATCAATTTTTTAAAACCATTTTAATATATTCCACAGTATGCAACTTTTTTCTCATTTAACAGACTCTGTATCTCATACCGTTTCTGATGTAGCAATGTTATCCCTTTGTATACTAGATACTCTGCGTGTAGGTATGTGTGTTGTTGTGTGTGTGTATGTGTGTTTATATATATATATATATATTACTGTATTCCGTGTAGACAAGAAAGAAAAGTAAAGTAAGAAAAGAAAACAGCCCGCACCGAGTACCGCGATAAGGAATCTAAACAACGCCGCGCTAGCTAAAAAGTGGCGTGAGTCACAAAGAAAGAAAAAGAAAACATCAAGAAAGGAATTTTATCTACAAAATCTCTAATTAAAGAAAAAGGTTACAAAAAGGGAAATCGCCCCGCGTAAGAAATAACATTTTTTCAAAACATATCCCGAAGAATTTACACAGTACAAAAATCGAGACAACAATAATTAATACATTCCTGACTTATCTCACACTAATTTTTACTCTCAATCCTAATATTTACATAAAACGAGATTAAACAAAACAAAACAACAAATAAATATATAGTAGATTGTTTTTAGTCACTTGTTTACTACAATATTTAAATATTTGACATTCCCTTATTTTAGGATTAGTCATAAAAAATATATATAATTACATTGTCCACAGGTATTTCTTAAAAGTAATTCGTGATAAGTAAACACCAAAAGGAAAAATAGTAGACATCATCAATAAAAGGAAAAAGGAATCACCTACTGACCGATATGCATTTCGCAGCAGCTGTAAAAATATTATTAGGTAATAACGTCACACTTAAACAATAATTTTATATAGAAAATTTTATTGACAGTCAAGGTTAATCTTATTTTATGATTCATACCCAACCAATAACAACTGATGCGATTAGCATATTTCAATGATTTGAGCAAAATATGTTCAATTTCCACAGCGTAACATCTCTAATTGTGCGATAAGTAACCTTAAAAATACTTAAAAAAGGAATATCAAACCCAATTTTCCATACTTGAAATCATCAAAACAATGCAGAAAAGAAACGGCAATCTTTACAACTGGGCATCATGTTCCTGTTTCAACCTTATCAAAGCGTGGTCTTAAAGTTTCTGATAATTCACGGTTAGTGAACAACAACTTTTTGTAATCGACTTCTGCTAGATTACCTGGCACTTCGTGCTGTTAATTGCATTCTATAAAATTATCCTGTTTGGTAAATTTTACACTAGTAGTAACTCAAATAGAAACCAAAACCATTTTAGTATTGCTTGACTAAATATGAAAATATCATCACACGAATTTGTTTATTTTCAATCGAAATGTGTTAAGTGTTTACTTCTAGGTATTAGAATTTCGTACTTAAAAGTACATTAGTTCTGAATTGTAAACAAGAAAATAGCAAATTATTTGAATTTGTATTACCAGTACCATTTATAAAGGTGCGGCATGAAAACGAATTCAATAATGTCACATTTTTACGATCTGACGTTACTGTTTCATTAAAAACGTTTTTTAATTTCTATTTTTTCCTTATTAAAGAAAATAGCATATTTTTAATTTTACACAAACAAAACTGACTGTTTCTTAAAAAAAATTATCCGCGATATATCCCGTATAACTGACTTATGGTATTATTTTCACGAATGGAACTACAATCGATAATGAAAAAACCCGGTTAACGTCTACTCGGCGAAACCGGTCATACCGCTCAAAACAATACGAATATATATTAAACTCTTGTAATTATGAACGACGTGTAGGAAAAATTGCCTAACATTTCGTACAAAAATTCTAGAAGATGTAACATAGCACTTAATACTTTATATTAGGCACGGAGTAACGATAAGTGAGCCAGAAATAATATTGCAAAAAAACACGTACATAAACTCATTGTAAAGTTTCCAGGTCAAATGTTCTGATTACGGAATACCACACTTTTCAATGCTATATCGAAATAGATTACATTAAAGCATTTTTAAATTGCAACTAAATATTTTAATTCAGAAGGCGGTCCAAATTGTTAAAAAATACTCAAGTGACCGTAAAAAGGATAAAAAATGTGAAATTTAATTACGTAAGAACGAAAATACTAACAAACACTGCACGTAACATGTATATATAAATATATGTATATTATATATATATATATATATATATATATATATATATATTTCTATGGTTCGGCTACCTAAACGTTGCGAGCCACATAAGAAGCTGTTAATCGGGGTACAGCCACCCTGTCTCTAATATTAGGATACAATAGAGAATATGAATCTTTATCTTACCGTGATCTTTTTCCCGCCTGGTTAACTCAGCGGAAAATATGCTATGCAATTCACGAAAATAAAATAAAACACAGAAACCTCAAGAAACGTCTATGAGCAATCTTTTATACATTCAAAAACATCTTTCTTTTACACACATTATCTAAATAATCTCTTACATAGACAGATATAAATAATGCTTGTACATACAGTTTACAGTTTTGGTTTAGGCAAAACATTAACCTTATGGCTACTTACGTATTAAAATAATCCTCACTTAATCCTCGCTAATTATATGTAAACTTCTAAAAAGTTTAAAATCACAAAATTTTCATTAAAAATTGCTTTGGATAATTCAAATATTTTTAATTATTATTATTCGGGTCACCGAAGGATCAAAATGCCTCAAGATCTGACCTCAAAATTGCTGAAGCAAACTATCAAAAATAATTTTATACACAAGTAAAATTCATTCTAGCTTAATCTATTTAGTGATATTCAAATGTTGCGGTAGATTACACAACATAGTAATACTTGCTGTTTGACCGTCAAATTATTCTTTAAAGCTGCATGTCTTCGTTAAGAAAATATCGTTTCTATTAGACCAAACTGCACTGAAAAATGACTGGTTCTATTTCAAATTTTAATTTATTTTTCCAGCCGTCGAAGTTTGCGTAGTTGAACGTAATTTTATTTTTAATAGATTGAAAATTAATGGTTGACCTCATAGCAAGATCATATTAAAGAAAAAAAAATTTCAATGTATTTTTTAAAATAATTATGCTTCATAACGCCGACGGAATGGATTACCAATTTAAAACGAATTACAAATTACTCGAAACTTACATGTTGCACGCCGTAAAATGAATTATCGAAAGAATTGCTCCCCATTAAATCTCACCTATATATAATAAGATTCTGAATATGTCACTTATTCTATTACATTCTAGATTATGTTCCCGAAGAATAGTCACCCGCATGATTCAATATTCCACCGCAATTTCGCTTTCTTGTCAATTTTAATGAGCTGCTAATATAATTTATGGGTATCGTAGAAATCCTCCCAACTTTTGTTAATGACGTATATGATTTATGACTTTTAAAAAGTGTCTCAAAGGAAATACTGTATTCCTTTATTAAATAACGCAAATAGAATTTATTTTAGAATAAAACTACCGATAAGGTGCAAGCACAAACTTTAAAAGTCGCTAGACAAGCAGTAACAGAACGTCTCTTCCAACTTATAGCTATATGTATGAGACAGGTGAGATACCCAAAGATTTCAAACGTAACATCATAGTGACTATACCAAAAATGAGAGGCGCGGATAGATGTGAAAATTTTCGAACAATTAGTCTGACACGTGTCAAAAATATTAACTAGAATTGTACAAAAACGAGTGGAAAACGAGCTGAAGAAATACTAAAAAGGATCAATTTGGGTTTACGCGAAACAGGAGAACACGGGAGGCTATTTTAGCTCTTAAGACGATAATGGAGAAAACAATAGGAAAAGGGGGAAAACGTGTATATAGGGTTTTTAGTTCTGGAAAGAGCATTCGACAATGTAAAATGGAAAAAATGTTCGAAATACTCAAAAAAATTGGAATGAGGTTTAGAGATAGACGGATAGCTTATACAAAGAGCAAACAACGGTAATAGAATTAGAGCAGGAACGTAGAGAAGTAAATATTAGGTTAGGGGTGAGACAAGGATGTGCCTTATCCCCATTAATTTTTAACTTGTACAAAGAACAGGCAATGAATACTGTCAAATGCAGGAAGACATTTGGAATTATTATGCAGGGACAAAAGATTGATATGCTTAGATTTGCAGATGATATAGCTGTATTAGCATCTAGCAAAGAAAAGTTAGAAGCTGCTCTTAATGAAATGGATACAGTTCTAACAAAGAGATACGGTATGAAAATTAACAACAATAAAACTAAAATTCTAGTATGCAAAGGAGGGGAAAATAAGCCAAAAACAAGAATACAAATAGGTAAGCGAACTTATAAGAAATTAAGGATATCTGCTACTTAGGAAGCCAAATAACACAAGATGGGAAAAGCACAAAAGGTATAAAACAAAGATTAGCACAAGCTCGTGCTACATTTAACAAGCAAAAGCAACTACCGTGTTCAAAGACAACAAACATAGAAACAAGGAAAAGATTGCTTAAAACACATGTGTGGAGCACAGCACTGTACGGCTGCGAAGTTTGGACGGCATCAGAAGCGGACAAGAAAAAGGTAGAAAGCTTTGAAATGTGGTGCTACAGACGTATGATGAAGATATCATGAACAAAGTTAAGAACAAAGAGGTATTATAAATGGCGAAGAAAGAAACATATGGAAAACAGTAAAAAAATAGGAGAGATAGGATGATAGGTCACATACTAAGATATGAGGGAATAGTGCGGAATATATTAGAAGCAGAGTTAGAAAAAAGAGAAGTAGTGGTAGACTTAGGTTAGACTATTGCATTCAGATAGTGAAATATGTAGGATGTTTCAATTTCAGGGAAATGTGTAGTCTAGCTCAGAATAGAAATCGATGGACGTGTACCCATCCAACCAGTCCAAGATGGAAAAACTAATGACGAAAAAAATTAATGTAAATCATGATGATTATTATAAACAACTACAGTTATTGGTCTTGCAATATTCTCAACTAATGTTAATTGTACGAAAGTATTTAATGGAAAACTATTAATTCGGCAAATGTCTCAGTGTTGGGGAATTCTTGGCAGCCACAGGTTGCTTCACACCCTTCACATATCACTGAATCTCGGTTAAATAAGTCATATAATTAGAAAACAATAGAATGGGAACCGAACTGTATATAGGCTGTTGTGGGAATTTCAGATCAGAACATAAATAAATGGAGGTACGCGTCCAACTAGTTTCAAGACGGAAAATCTAATGATGAAAAAATAGATGCACTTACATCTCATGATTATTATAAACAACTACAGATGCGGTTTGCTAAATATTTACAACTAATGTTGTCTGTGCGAAATGTATATTAGGAAAACTATTAATTCGACAAATGTTCAAATGCTGAGGGAACTTGGCGGTTACAGGCTGCTTACCTCCCTTCACATACCACTGAATATCGGGGAAATAGGGTAGATGTGAAGTAAAAACCAGAACTTATTTGGCTTTATTCAACGTAAATGACTTAAACTTTACAGATAAATAACAACGTCAACAACTGACATTTCAAAACATACTAGATTACTGGAATCATAAACGGCGGTCCGTCTCTTCACCACAGTCTTCCATTCTTTAAAAACAATGGTAATCATCAAGGTACTGAGGGCGCTTACGCATCCGTTCAGAGCAACTGACTGACACTCGCCCGGAGGAGGAGGAGGGGCTTAGACATTCGCCAGACAGGTCAGTAGTTGGCGGTATCTCAGCGAGCATTCTCTCATCATAGGTCGCGGGAGTCGGTAGCGTTGAACGAAGAGCCGCACCTTCTTTTTCAGGACTATCATTAGAGCCCCGTGAATCAATGTAGTCAACATAGCCTTCAGTTCCGATGGAAGCTAAAGCTAAATGTCTGTTAGAGACTGTTGTTTCTCTACCGTCACGCAGACGCACAAATGAATAATTTGGATTTGCTTCTAAAAGTTCTACCTTTTGTACAATGGGTTTATACTTGCTGGACCGAAGATACTGTTTTAATAAAATCGGACCTGGACTCGTCAACCAAGTAGGAAGCGAGTGTCCGTTAGAAGTCCGTCGGCAATGAGAGAACATCCTTTCATGAGGTATTGCATTAGTTGCGGTGCAGAGTAACGATCTAATGGAAAGTAAAGCCTCCTGCAAATCCGATTCCCATTGAGTAATTTTTAAATTTCTAGATTTAAGAGCAAGTTCTAAGGTCTTCCAAATAATCCAATTTTCTCTTTCTATCTGACCATTTCCCTGGGGGTTGTAAGCAGTTGTTCGGCTAGTAGCAACACCATTAGAGCGAAGAAACTTGTTAAGTCTCAGAGAAACAAAAGCAGTTCCTTTAGCTTGGAAATCCAAATAAAGAAAAAATTGTAACAAACTTTTGATGACAGATTCAGCAGATACGTCGGGCGTTGGAAAAGCAAAAGGGAATCTCGAGTATTCATCCACTACAGTCAAGAGATACTTATTGTTGGTGGCAGACGGTAAAGGTCCTTTGAAGTCGAGAGATAGTCTCTCGAAAGGTTTAGTTGCGTGTATTAATTTGCCCTCATTTTTGCAGAAACGAGGCTTAACTTCACAGCAGATAGGACATGAGAGTGTCATCTTTCTTATTTCTTCTGTGGAATAAAGCAGATTCTTTGAGCGATTCCAATGGATCATCCTGGTTATGCCCGGATGGCATAGTGACTGATGCAGTTCAAACAGTTTTTGATTATTGGTTATGGAAGCACAAGTCTTGGACACATTTCTAGAAAACATATCGGAGACAGTGTTGTCATACTTAAAATTGGTTCTAAACTCCACCTTAAAATTTTGTCATTTTTAATTTTTCCATGACGCTTGACGTCAAACATAAACGACACGGATTTCTGATCAGTGACGAGCCGAAAGGTTCAGCCGATTAAAAAATGTCTCCATTGTCTTAGAGATTCTACTATGGCATACGCTTCTTTTTCTACAGCAGAGTGTCGTCTTTCGCTGTCAGAAAGTGTCCGTGAGAAGAACGCCACAGGCCTCCCATCTTGAGAAAAAGTAGCTGCTATTGCGAAGTCGGAAGCGTCTGTCTCCACAACGAAAAGAACGTTAGGTTCGATGGCGGAGGTGACTGACTTAGTTATAAAAGCCTTAATCTGTTCAATACTCCGAAGAGCTTCGGAAGATATGGGAAACGTCTTACATTATATGAGTGGTCGCACTACCTCAGAGAATTTTGGTACCCACTTTGAATAGTGGGAGAAAGTGCCAAGTAGTCTACGAAGAGCTACCGGATTATTAGGCGGTTCGAGTTGTATCAAAGGACGAAGCCTTTCAGCATCAGGCCTAATAGTTTTGTTTTCTATTGTATAGCCTAGTAGGTTGAATGGTTGTTAATGAAAACTGTTGATTTTCTTTATTCAATGTCAAGTTGTACTTTCCTGCGGTTTCTAGGAATCTTTTAAGGTTAGAGTGTGTTCTGCTTGATTAATTCCACAGGCAGTGACGTCATCGAGATAGGGTACAATTCCAGATAGGTCTTCTTTTGTATTATAGAATTGATAGCTCTTTGAAACGCAGCAACGCCATTAGTAACACCTAACGGAATACGCAGAAATTGATATAAGTTGCCATTAGCCTCGAAAGCAGTGTACAATCTCTCTGTTTCTGCAATCGGTATTTGAATGATAGCACTTTTAAGATCGAGGGTGCTGAAGACTAGATTTCTAGAAACTTTAGCAATTATTTCTTCTAAAGTTAGGAACGAGTAAGCGTCTAACTCTGTAAATTCGATTAATGGTTTGGCATAGTTATAACTATTCGTTTCTTATGATCGTTGACTCGTGATCACGAATCGATTAATGGTTTGAGCATAGTTTATAACTATTCGTTTCTTATGATCGTTGACTCGGATCACGAGTGCTTGAGCTCGCCAAGGAGAGTTGCTATATTCGATAACCCTATCGGAAAGTAATTTGTCGACCTCGGTTTTAATGAGTAATAAATCTTTCGGGGTATGCTTAACAGATTTTACAGCAATAGGTCGACAATCTGGAGAGACTTTGTGAAAAGTTGGACTGGCGGAATTGTAGCCTGAGCTAAACTACATAATTTAAGAGATGGATCAAATCCTCCAAACGCTAATTCTAAAGTGTCATGCAATTTAAGGAAATCGTGGCCAAGTATGAACATCTGCACATAAATTTTTGAAAACTAAGAGGCATAAGTTTTTGTAGGTACGTCCTTGAATACACAAATTAACCGAACAACGTCCGTCAACTTTTGCAGATAAATCCAATGATGCAATGTTAATTTGTTTATTTGAAGCTGTTATTTGAAGACCACAACGCTTGGCAAGAGAAAGATCTATGAAACTGGAAGTACTCCCAGTATTAATAAGACAGTTAACATCGTTGTTGTTGAGTTTTGTGGGGAAGATGGTTTCTAATCCGGATTTAGTAACAGCCAATACAATGAGTGCCAGATGACCGCTAGAGCTCTCTGCAGGGTAATCTTCCATCGAGGGCGTGTTTTCAGTGGTGGCTGTGACATTCTCCGTTGTAGAGACAGATTTACTTCTACAAACCTTTGAAAAGTGCCCTCGTTTGAAACAATTATTACAAGTTACCCCATAAGCAGGGCAATTAATCCTTTTGTACCTGGGTTTTATAGTAGTTACACAAGTTGTATTTGAAGTAGAACTTAGCGAATTTATAAACGTGGGCAGTGTAAAACTTGTTGAATGCAGGAATGCATTCTCCAAAGTCCGAGCTGTGGCGTGCGCCTTTAGAAAATCTAGATTATCTTTTTCTAGTAGTCTCTGCCTAATTGCATTTGAAGACACCCCAGCAATAAAAGAATCTCTAACATAATCTCTCTTGTTTTCTTCAGCCGTCACGGCTTTAAAATCGCAGTCTTTGGCTAGCTTATCTAATACCAATAGGTATTGATCTACAGACTCCTTAGTTTTTTGTTTACGGGTGGCTAAAAGATGGTGTGCGTACGCAGTATTTTTCGACTTTGTAACCTGCGGTTTTTAGCTTTGTAAATACATATTAACCATTTCGCATACTTTCATTTTAGAATCCATATTTTAGAAAGGTAATGAAATTACATTCTAATTCTCAAGGGGTCAAACCAAGGGTTGGTAGTTTTAAATTAGTTTAGCGTATTCTTAGTAAGTCCGGTTGTCGAAACCCCATCAGGTATATGAATCATTTTAAAGAATCCACATTTAAGCAGTCGTTCTATTCATGTATATTCGTTCCTTAACAACCCGTTTTGTATAGACAAGCTTTGACGTTCACGTTCCTGCAGATGTTAGGTGCTTTCAAGAATTAGCCGCAAATGGTCAAAGCATGTACCACGTGCTTGCTTCATGGTACAGGCATGATATTGTACAATAGAGTTAGTTGGCAACACCGTTACACCCCCGTTCATTTACTAGAAGAGTAAAGGGATGATCTGAAGTGGTGAATAAAAATTATGCGACGAGGAGTGTTCGTTGGGTACTGAAAGATATAACATGTGAAGGCTCGGTGGTTGCTCAAGAGACGCGAAGTGAAACTAAGTCACGCGCGCGACTAACTTAGTAATGCGTGTCGAAGGTCAGTTTTCTTTGAACGCAATTAACACTTCAATAGTTTTGGAGGATTTGTAGCGCGTGACAACATAGGTTTTGTTATAACCGGAACGATCCTATTTTATTTTATATAGGACGGATTAGAGATTTCGACAATTGATAGTTCGTGGAGAGTCGCCGAAGCCATATAGTGTAAACCGCGACCCAACAAACACTGACTTATTAAATACGGAATTAGTTTTACGTTTAGGTTTAATGTTTGTAGCTAATAGTGAGTTTCGAGTGAGCTTGGATTGTTTTATAAAGGTGGTCGTGATTAGTGACTGATCCAATTAGAATTTATTAGTGGGATGAACATTTTCTTCGTGTGATCGTATTCAAATTCAGTTTTCCGCACATATCACTGATTTCATTGCTGAATTAAAAAGAGCCGCTGGCTGATATCGCTATCCTGGAACTTCGACGCACCAACCAAAAACATCAGATGAACCGCGGGCTGAATTCCTGTGGTAGCTATACCAGTAAACTGTGAGTAATTTGTTTTATTTAAATACCAAACTGTTTATACATTGTTCGACGTTACTTCTTGTAGCGTATGAAATGAAATTTTAAAGTTACGCCTTGATTTAATTTCAATTATCTAGTTAGTAGTGTATAATTCGATTAGCACGAGGATCCTCTAGGGCGTAAGTTAAGAACTTGCTCGATGTCAATATATATATATATATATATATATATATATATTTCCATACTGTTGACCGTAATTAAATCCAAGTTAGTCATTCAATAAATAAGATATTTAAGGAGAAGTGACTTATTAATAAATTAACGCATGTGAGTGCTTAAATCAGAAGAACCGTGTTTTGCATAATCTCTGTATAGTTATAATTAATCCATGAAACTAAATTTTGACAAGTCATATTTATTTGTTAACAGGAATTCAGTTACCTTTATTTTTTTATATAGATCGTTTTGAGAAACCTTAGTTACCTAAGGAATTTATAGGTAAGACCGACTTACTACCTTAGATATTTCAACCGGAAGTAGAGTGCATATAAAGTACGAAGACCGGGAACTGCAATCAGCTTGGCACAGTTGTAGAATTAAAACATTTTCACGGCCAGGTAGGACTCATCCGGGTTCTTGTCTGAAGAAGTTGAGTTTTCCCTCATCTTGTAGGCTTCTCTGAAGGACTAGGAATCCGTGCCATTTTAGGCGGAACTCGAATAAGATAAGGGTGGTGCCCTCATATTACCCTGACCCAAGACTAACGGCAATATAATATTATTTCCAATCCCCTCCCCTTCGACCCACGCCCATCGCGACTAGCCAGCCGAGCCGCGGTATAGTTTACTCCTAGGAGCAGACTTACCTCGTTTGTTCATGCCCTCCCCCTTTCCAACTTTATGACAATTTGGCATGTAACAAAATGGCGCCCAACATCTAAAATTTTTTTTATACTAGTTTAATTTTAACTAAATGGCAAATGTATTTAATTTTTTTTTCGTATTGACGCCTGACGGCAAAGTATTTTGTCGGTTTTTTTTGTTTTTTTCTGTAGTATTATCACCCTAACAAATTGGCGACCAAATTCTCATTTTCTGTTTTGTTATTTTTTGTAATAGAATAGGTCACCGTTGCAGAGAATTTTTTGAAAAAAGTAGAACTTTTGTTTAATTTTTGGGGATTGATTATTTATAGTGACATTTACCCGATTGTGTCTATATTTAAAATTGTGAAGGTGGTTAGTAAGCATTGGAAGTTATTTTGAGGAAGATTTTCTTTTGTGGAAAAGTTTTATTTTGAGACATTTTACTACGTTTTGGTAGGATTTAAAAGAAAAATTTTTAAGATGGATTATGATATTTGTGTTGAAAGATTACTCAAGCACGAACTACAGTATGAGGCAGAAGTGAGAGGAATTTCTTCACAGGATTTAACTGTGCAACAATTACGTAAAACATTACGCCCATTATTAAAAACAAAGTTTGATTCTAGTAAAAATGATTTTGAGTATCCGTTTGACTTTGAGATGACGTTCTGGCGCTAAAAAATGGTTTTGTAACAATAAAAGAAGCTATAAGCCAATTAAATGAAATAAATTTGGATGCTAACCAACAAAAAATAGAAACAAAAATCGCGCATGCCACATTCAGACTAAAAAATTCAGTTCCATCGGAGGATAACGATGAAGAAATTCGCGAAAATCTAATAATTCAGTTAGACGAAATAAAATGTTTTTATGAAACTACTTGTCAAAAAATTATAGTAATTAAAGCAAATACTCCTAGAAAATTAATGATAAATAAACCGGTAGGAAAAGAAAATTTGGATGAATTAGAATTAGCCGAAAAATTAAAGTTGGAAGATACTAGTAATAAAAAAATAGAAAAAGAACCTGATAGTAAACCCATATTACACTCCAAACAGAAAAATACTGTAAGTAGCCCTATTTTTTATAAAAGTGTACCGGTAGCAAAATGGAATTTGAAATATTCTGGCGAAAGTTCGTTGAATGCATTTTTAGAAAGGGTAGACGAGTTAAAAGCAGCGCGTAATATTTCAGACGAACAATTGTTTATGGAAGCATGCGATTTATTTGAAGGCAAAGCGTTAATTTTTTTCCGAGCAAATAAAAATTTAGTGAATAATTGGTCTTCTTTAAAAGAATCCTTAAGAAACGAATTTTTACCGGTGAATTATGATGAGAGATTAATGAACGAAATAAATAATAGGACCCAAGGTGAATCAGAAACAATCGGAATTTATGTGGCAATTATGATCAATCTATTTACAAGACTTGTAGAACCACTGTCACTAGAAAAACAATTAAAAATTTTACGTAAAACATTTTACCTTTTACCAAACCCAATTAAGTTTAATCGAAATACAGTCTATTCAAGAATTAATAAAATATTGCAAAAAATTAGAAGAACGAAAAATTTATATTCAAGATTTTGTTCCACCCTCAAAGAAACCAACGGATTTAGAAACAGATCTGGCTTACAATAATAATCCTCAACTAGTTCGACTTCGGTCCCAAAAATTAATAAAATGTGTACTCTATACAAACTCCCGTAAATCAAAATCCAAACTATTCAAATTCAGGTCCGCGTTGTTGGAATTGTAGAGACATCGATCATGTTCAGGCGCATTGTAAGGAACCACGTCGTGTTGGTTACTGTTATAAATGCGGTTTAGACAATACAACTTTTCGTTCTTGCCCTCGTTGTAACAGAAAAATGCAGGAAACTTCCACGCGAGACGCTAAACGGTCGTATCGTGTCTCGTATATATTATAACTCGACCAAATATATTTCTGATTTAATTAGTGAAAAGGAACTGAAATTTAGGAAAAATAAGTTAATGTTAGATTATGTGATGGAACAATCAGAGGAGGACAAACGTCCCTATGTAACAGTAAATATTTTAGGTTTAGAATTGTTAGGTCTTTTGGATTCAGGCGCGAATACAACTATTTTAGGACAAGAAGGATGGGACAAATTTTCTACACTAAATTTATATATCGATAAAAGCAGGCGCCGATCTGTAACGTCGCTGACGGAAATCAACTGCAGAGTTTAGGCACTGTTCGTTTGCCGATTAGGTTAAAAGAGATTAATAATATTAGACGTATTAATTGTGCCAGAGGTGAAACATGCCTTAATTTTGGGCATTGATTTTTGGAAATCAATTCAAATTATACCGGATATTTTCAAAGCAGAGTTTACTTTTTCTAATTTAGCTTCATTGTCAGTAACTCAAGAACCGATTCTGCATTCAAAATTTGATCTGGTACTGGAACAACGCGAAATTTTAGAATCATTTGTCAACACAATTTTAAAAATTCAAAACTTTTGGAGTAACTGATTTGGTTCAACACAATATTAAAGTTTCAAGCGACCCCATTAAGCAACGACACTATCCTGTTTCCCCGGCCATACAAAAACAGATTGACATAGAATTAGATAAAATGTTAGAACTGGGTGTGGTAGAAAAAAGCCATAGTGCATGGTCTAACCCGATTTTATTAGTGAAGAAGAAGGAACCAGGTTCATACAGATTTTGTGTGGATTTCCGAAAATTGAACAAGGTTACCGAACGTGACGCTTACCCGCTACCGTATGTGTCATCAATATTAGATAAACTTAGAGATGCGAAATTTATATCCACACTCGACATCAAATCCGCATACTGGCAAATTCCGTTAACGGCAAATTCAAAGCAGTATACCGCATTTACCGTTCCCAATAGAGGTCTGTATCAATTTACCAGACTCCTTTCGGTTTACATAATGCTCCGGCAACGTGGCAGAGGTTGATTGATCGCGTCTTAGGTCCAGAGTTGGAACCGTTTGTTTTCATATTTAGATGATGTAATTATTTGCACAAAGTCCTTTGAGGAACACATCACAATTTTACGAGAAGTTTTAAAACGTTTGGAAGAAGCAGGGTTGACTCTGAGTCGTGAGAAATGCCACTTTTGTAAGAGTGAGCTTAAATATTTAGGGTACGTAATTAATTCTAAAGGATTACTTGTGGATCCCGAAAAGTCCAAGCAATTGTCGATATCCCACACCTAAAACCGTTAAAGAAGTTAGAAGAATTATTGGTATGGCGTCATGGTACAGGAGATTTTTACCGAATTTTCAAATATTATTGCTCCGCTTTCAGCTTTATTAAGAAAAACAGAAAATTTATTTGGGATGAATTTTGCGACGCAGCTTTATCGACAATAAAAAATCATTTAGTTTCCGCACCGATTCTTTCATGTCCAAATTTTGATTTGCCGTTCTCGATTCAATGCGACGCTTCCGACTACGGGATTTCTGGCGTCCTAACTCAAGTTATTGATGAAGTAGAACATGTAATTTGTTATATTAGTCGTTCACTTACTCCGATGGAAAGGAAATATGCTGTAACTGAAAAAGAATGCCTAGCCGTGTTGTGGTCAATCGAAAAGTTACGTCCATATGTAGAGGGTAGTCATTTCCAAGTTATTACGGACCACCACTCGCTAATTTGGTTAAATAAATTGCAACAACCTTCGGGTCGGTTGTGTCGATGGTCATTGAAATTGCAACAGTACGATTTTGAGATTATTCACCGCAAAGGAAAGACAATGTCGTTCCCGATGCTCTTTCACGTGCGGTCCCTATAATAAATACTGTTTCTGTTAACTTACCTACCTTTGATAAATCTACAAATTCTGGTAAACCTGAAAATAAAAATTTAAATAAAATTGATTCTGAAGAAAAAAAACCTGATCCTTGGTATAGCAAGATGCTTCTACAAGTGGAACGTGATCCTATTAAATATAAACATTGGAAAATTGTAAATACTAAACTTTTAAAATATGTACCTGGTAAATTCCCTAATTTGGTAGATCCTGAAGTCGATTGGAAAGAAGTCGTTTCTAAAGCTCAACGTTTGAATGTTTTAAAAGAATGTCATGACGAACCCACGTCAGGACATTTTGGTATTTTAAAACATTTCATAGAATTCAACAGAAATATTATTGGCCAAAATTAAAAGCAGACGTTATACATTATGTTAATCGTTGTAAAACATGTTTGATGCACAAACCCGAACAAAAGAAACCTCAAGGTTTAATGTCAAGACACCCTATTGTATCTAAACCATGGCAGATGATTGCGATAGATTTGATAGGCCCATTACCTCGTACAACCAAAGGCTATACTTACATTTTATCGGTGGGTGATTATTTCACTAAATTTCCATTATTTTTCCTTGCGTACCGCTACTGCTTCAGCGATAACGCAAAGAGTCGAAGAATTTGTCATTTTACTTTTGGCGCACCGCAATACATATTAGTTGACAATGGAAAACAGTTTACAAGTAATCTTTTAAGACTTTGGCCTCAAAATACAAGTCAAAATAATATATAATGCATTTTACCATCCGCAGGCAAACCCGATTGAACGTGTTAATAAAGTAATTAAAACTCTTTTGGCATCTTATGCTGACGATAATCAACGTCACTGGGACAGAACATTACCGATGGCCGCTTGTGCCGTACGCACAGCAGTTCACGAAGTAATTAAGATGTCACCTTATTTTGCAAACTTTGGACGTAAAATGGTGATTGATGGATCTAGTTTTGGAGAAGTAAAGGAGAGTGAAACCTTGTTGGATGTCGACTTTGCAGATCGTGATACATTATATAATCGCGCACCCGAATTTGGAAAAGTATATCAAGACATTAAAAAAAAATTAGAAGAGACGTATAATAAAGCAAAAAGAAATTATGACTTGAGGAGACGTGACGTTAGTTTTGCCGTTGGAGACAAGGTTTGGAAAAGGAATTACGTTCTATCGGATGCATCAAAACACTTTAGTGCAAAACTCGCACCAAAATTTGTTGGCCCGTACACGGTGTCGAAAAAAGTGGCTTACAATACATATGAGTTGGTAGATGACATGGGTGTCTCAAAAGGCACTTGGCACGTAAAGGATATTAAAGCTAATCCGCCAGATTAGTTACGTTACTATTGTATTTTGTTTTTTTCGTTTTTTTACTTTTTTTGTTCGTGTATTATTAGTGGTAGTATTTGGTAGGATTAAGGAAATTAATTTTAGGGTAGGAAACAGCAATTTTTTGTCTATTTAGTAAAAAGGTTGATGTCGGTTTGTTCTTCCACTGGGCTAGACTGACTTCATTTTTTTTTTATAGTTTGGTACACAAGAATTTTAGGTAAAATTCTAATTTTGTAAGGAGGGTGTAACCTGCGGTTTTTAGCTTTGTAAATACATATTAACCATTTCGCATACTTTCATTTTAGAATCCATATTTTAGAAAGGTAAGGAAATTACATTCTAATTCTCAAGGGGTCAAACCAAGGGTTGGTAGTTTTAAATTAGTTTAGCGTATTCTTAGTAAGTCCGGTTGTCGAAACCCCATCAGGTATATGAATCATTTTAAAGAATCCACATTTAAGCAGTCGTTCTATTCATGTATATTCGTTCCTTAACAACCCGTTTTGTATAGACAAGCTTTGACGTTCACGTTCCTGCAGATGTTAGGTGCTTTCAAGAATTAGCCGCAAAGGGTCAAAGCATGTATCACGTGCTTGCTTCATGGTACAGGCATGATATTGTACAATAGAGTTAGTTGGCAACACCGTTACACCCCCGTTCATTTACTAGAAGAGTAAAGGGATGATCTGAAGTGGTGAATAAAAATTATG
The DNA here is from genome assembly GCA_036346225.1 of Platerodrilus igneus. NCBI lineage: Eukaryota > Metazoa > Arthropoda > Insecta > Coleoptera > Lycidae > Platerodrilus > Platerodrilus igneus. Next base: position 128,853 of record JARFIW010001052.1, on the reverse strand, counting down.
CGACGAGGAGTGTTCGTTGGGTACTGAAAGATATAACATGTGAAGGCTCGGTGGTTGCTCAAGAGACGCGAAGTGAAACTAAGTCACGCGCGCGACTAACTTAGTAATGCGTGTCGAAGGTCAGTTTTCTTTGAACGCAATTAACACTTCAATAGTTTTGGAGGATTTGTAGCGCGTGACAACATAGGTTTTGTTATAACCGGAACGATCCTATTTTATTTTATATAGGACGGATTAGAGATTTCGACAATTGATAGTTCGTGGAGAGTCGCCGAAGCCATATAGTGTAAACCGCGACCCAACAAACACTGACTTATTAAATACGGAATTAGTTTTACGTTTAGGTTTAATGTTTGTAGCTAATAGTGAGTTTCGAGTGAGCTTGGATTGTTTTATAAAGGTGGTCGTGATTAGTGACTGATCCAATTAGAATTTATTAGTGGGATGAACATTTTCTTCGTGTGATCGTATTCAAATTCAGTTTTCCGCACATATCACTGATTTCATTGCTGAATTAAAAAGAGCCGCTGGCTGATATCGCTATCCTGGAACTTCGACGCACCAACCAAAAACATCAGATGAACCGCGGGCTGAATTCCTGTGGTAGCTATACCAGTAAACTGTGAGTAATTTGTTTTATTTAAATACCAAACTGTTTATACATTGTTCGACGTTACTTCTTGTAGCGTATGAAATGAAATTTTAAAGTTACGCCTTGATTTAATTTCAATTATCTAGTTAGTAGTGTATAATTCGATTAGCACGAGGATCCTCTAGGGCGTAAGTTAAGAACTTGCTCGATGTCAATATATATATATATATTTATCCATACTGTTGACCGTAATTAAATCCAAGTTAGTCATTCAATAAATAAGATATTTAAGGAGAAGTGACTTATTAATAAATTAACGCATGTGAGTGCTTAAATCAGAAGAACCGTGTTTTGCATAATCTCTGTATAGTTATAATTAATCCATGAAACTAAATTTTGACAAGTCATATTTATTTGTTAACAGGAATTCAGTTACCTTTATTTTTTTATATAGATCGTTTTGAGAAACCTTAGTTACCTAAGGAATTTATAGGTAAGACCGACTTACTACCTTAGATATTTCAACCGGAAGTAGAGTGCATATAAAGTACGAAGACCGGGAACTGCAATCAGCTTGGCACAGTTGTAGAATTAAAACATTTTCACGGCCAGGTAGGACTCATCCGGGTTCTTGTCTGAAGAAGTTGAGTTTTCCCTCATCTTGTAGGCTTCTCTGAAGGACTAGGAATCCGTGCCATTTTAGGCGGAACTCGAATAAGATAAGGGTGGTGCCCTCATATTACCCTGACCCAAGACTAACGGCAATATAATATTATTTCCAATCCCCTCCCCTTCGACCCACGCCCATCGCGACTAGCCAGCCGAGCCGCGGTATAGTTTACTCCTAGGAGCAGACTTACCTCGTTTGTTCATGCCCTCCCCCTTTCCAACTTTATGACAATTTGGCATGTAACAACTTAATGTAAATATTTTCCAAAATTGTATACGCTTCTTCTAAAGTTTTACAATCACTGATCGACTCAAATATACTAGGGGCAGCCCGGTTTATCAATATTTGTAACTTCAAAGTTTCAGTCAGTTTAGCTTTTCTTTCTTCCGCTTCTAGAAAATCGTTAAATGTTCTTTTCCAGTACGTCCATTCTTGAGCTGCGGAGCTGGAGTTAGCATCTGCTTCAAATCGCTCAAGTCTTAGATACTTTTCTATACCATCCATGGGTTTGTTTGGTTTTGTTGATTTCTTATGTTTAGTTGTTTGCGTTGAATAAATTGTGAAGTAAAAAACAGAACTTATTTGGCTTTATTCAACGTAAACAACTTATACTTTACAGATAAACAACAACGTCAAAAACTGACATTTCAAAATATACTAGATTACTGGAATCATAAACGGCGGTCCGTTTCTTCACCACAGTAGATAATTGTATAACAATAGAAGGTGATCGAACTACATCTAACAAGAAAGAACAGCTGATATGCTCAAAGACAACAAACATAGAGACAATAAGAAAATTGTTCGAAGCATATGTGTGGAGCACAGCACAGTACGTCTATGAAATAGGGGCAGTAGGAAAAGCAGACAGAAAGCGATAGGAGCCCTCTGAAATGTTGTGCTTCAGATGTATAAGGATGATAGCATGGACAGACAAGGTTAATAACAAATAAGTTATAGAAATAGTAGAGGAACAAAGATATATGTGGAAAACAAGAACAAAAAAATAGAAAAGTAGAAGGGTATGGTGCGTTCTAAGGCTTTTTAGGGGGTAGTACGGGATATATTACAAGTAGAGGTAGAAAAAAGAAATAGAGGTATACCGAGATCAGACTTCTGCACCCAGATAGTGATAGGTACAGACTGTGTAAATTTCAGGAAAATGTGGTGATTAGTTCAGAATAGAAAATAATGAGGGTACGCGTCTAACCAGTTCCAGAACTGAAGACGTAATGACAATGGTTTATGAAATACGTGCTTCGTTGGTATGCAATTTTCATCTTAATACATACGATTACAAGTGATGACGTAGACGTATTTTTAAATGTACTGACGCAAAAAAATTAATTTTCTGTCATATAGGAATTTTAGTTTTTATATAGTATTAGGGAAACTATATTATTGTAAATATTAAAATATTATTTTATATTTCAACGCCTTAGTTTACACTTCTAGCTCGTTAGACGTTAGCGCAAACAATTTCAAGTCACGTTGTATGCTTACATAGATGTAATCTGATACGAATTGTATGCAAATTAAATCTTTTACGAAGGACAGTTACTCCTGTAAGATAAAGAAGTGTTTCCCACAATTAAACAAAAACATCAGAAACTAGAAAATGTATTAGCTGTGTTTGCCTTCTACCACGATATGCTAATGCTAGTTGTGGAACTTTGAGGCCGTACATTTTCCTCGTTTTTAAATTTAATATTTTGTTGCAATTTATAAAGGGTCAACTTTTGACATTTCATTTCGATGATAAATTATCAACAGTGCACACAACATGCCTATACAGGAAATACAGAAACCTTGAACTAGTAACACAAATCACAGAAACTATAAGCCTTCAGGAAATTCATAATATTGTGTAATTAATTAAAGGTAAAATACATAATTGTATTTTTATTATAATTAGCAGGTAGTTGAAACCAAGGGTATAGATATCATCTATAAATCAATTGATCAATCAAAGTCCGTGCATTTTTCAAGAAATACCGGTAGTAAGCAGCTTCTGTTTATAGAAAACCATAAATTAAGAACATGGTGGTGTGTGTAATATCAGCCAAAACTAATTTAAATAAAAAGCTTTAATTAAATGTACAATTAGATGGTACCGAGTACAACTTTTGCAACTTGAGTTCGTTTTGGAAAGGTTTCTGTATTGCAAAGATTATGTGGCCTTATTTAATAAAAACAATTGTTTCTTAATTTTGTTGTAAGAATATTAAGTTTATTGTTTGTAGATTATAAGAAATACTTTAAGCTGTTGCACAGTCACTTCTAATTACTTGTAAAATAATTAATGAGAATGGTTCTATAAAAATCGAAAGGACTGTTTAATTACAGATTACAGTAACCTTTCATTGATACGTTTTTATCAAAGCTGGAAATATTTATAACATTAAAGCTATATTGAAGGTTATTATTATGTATATATTTCAGAAATGTGTGTGATTATGTCGTTGATAAAAACAAGAAAAGTAGGTTATTTAATATATGAGAAAGAGTGACAGCTACAATAACTGCCAGTATTAGCATTCTACACACTTGAATTTTTAGACGAGGAATAACAAGGCAACAGATTTTGAAATAAAATTAATTTATTTTATAACAGTCATTTTTTATATATAAATCGTACGGGGTGGGCCAGATACAAGTTTTTTTTTAAAAATGCAATAAAATAAACATAAATAAATGTTTTCCATGTATTATGGCTTTATCAGTAAGAACAAACATTCCCATTACTAATGGAACACAACTACGTTTAAGTGGCTGCCTCGGCTGGCTTCGCGGTAGCGCATTCTGTCACTCCAATTTTCCAAGACCTTGTTGGTTTCGGGCTGTAGCTCACTGATTGCTCGGATGATAGGCCTAAAGTACTTAAATCGTTTCTGGATTGCTGGCATAACATCGGTCCTTCACAGTTCCCCACAAAAAATATCCAAAGGGGTCAAATCGCAGCTCCGAGGCGGCCAATTGACATCGCCAAGACGGCTGATAGCACGATTTGGGAATTTGGTGCGCAAAAGATCGTTTGTGGCATGGGCTGAGTGGCATGGTGCGGCATCCTGCAAGAACCAGAGGTCGGCCAAGTATATGTCTTCAATTTCAGTAAAAAAAGTCGGATAACATGGTTTTGTAAAGCTCACCGTTGACCAAAACGTTGTTCCCAGCCTCATGTTCGAAGAAAAATGGTCCAATGATACCACCACTCAGCACCAAACGGTCACTCTCTATGGATGCCTTGATTTCTCGACAATAACGTGCGGGTTTTCCGAGACCCAAATGTGGCAATTTTGTTTGTTAACGTAACCGGCAAGATGAAAATGCGCCTCGTCAGAAGAAATCGTTGTCCAATTCAAGCTGCCCTAAAGCCCAAACTTCGAAGCGATAACGAAGCGGATGGTCGTGCACCGTCAGTTGCTGAGTCAATTGGATCTTGTAAGTGAATAATCCGAAATCTTTGTGCAGAATTTTCCTCAGGCTAGTGCGTGAAATGTTGAGCTGTTGAGATCGACGGCGAGTTGACGTTCGTGGATTGAGTCTCACACTCTCGGCTACAGCAGCCACATTCTTGCCTGTGCGCACCGTACGAGAACAAAAACCACGAGTGTTGTCTACTAGCATGTCAGTCTCACGAACTTTTTGCACAAACTTGCGTACAGCAGGCGCGGTGGGTGATTCATTTCGGCCAAAACTTCTTTTCAACAAACGCACTGTTTGGGCTACACAGTACTTACTTCGGAAATAAGTTTGCAATATTTCCCAACGTTGTTCAAGCGTAAAGCGACTCATTTCGTACCGCGGATGTATGATACTAATTTTCTGTTAAGATTTCGGGCGGGAAAATGCTGTCAGTGTCAAAATAACCTATGATTTAAAAAGAAACTACTAGATGACCCACCCTATATTAGTTATTTGTACATCAAGAGTAGAAAAATATACTGGGTTTGTCAGAAACCCAAAATTATTGTCTACCAAATTATTTTTTCTCAAAATGCAATCAGAGTTTTTCCAAACTACATCACAATCGTAATTTTTGTTGCAGATACGAAATAATGTAATTAATAATATAAGCAGTTTAATTTATACGAGGGCTGTTTTTATGTTTTGTATACTGGGACATAGAGGACGTCACTAATCAAATGTTAGTACCAAAAATTAACCGCCATTTTTAATTAACCTAAATCTAAAGTTTTAGTGCAATATATATAGTGTTGTAGCTACAGCGAACAGTAAAAGTTAACAAGTTAACCGAAAAGTGCAATTAAACCGTGAAAATTTTCTCACAATAATTTTCATAATTTTCGAAGACCAACAAGAATGCCTAGTCCAGTTTATTTCTGTTTTTTCGGCAATGAAGTACCACATCAGAACAGTTTCCAGTTGTTATGAAGAATTCAAACGTAGACGATTAGTCTTAGCGACAATCCAAGAGCAGGTGCACCAAAAACGGGAATCACTCGAGAAATCGTCGATGCTTAGCGCAAGCTCATCATCGCAAAATTAGAGACTTCAAAGACTTCAATTCAAAAAATTTTGCATGAAGAATAATGTGTTAAAATAATAATTTCCCGTTGGATACCGAATCTGTTGACCGAAGAACAGAAAGCAGCTGGGGTGAATTGGTGTCGAAAAAACTCTAATCCGCCTCAACGCAGGAAACTTTAAAAACGTACGCAACATCGTGGGCGGTGAGGAATCGTGGATTAAATACCAGTCGTCCGTTTGGGTGTTCCTAAGGTGAAGAAAAATCGAAAAAAGTCATCTGTTCTCAAGGTGTCTCCAAGATAATGTTCATAACATTTACCTCGAAAGCAGGTTATGTAGCAACAATTCCTCACATCATTATTAAGTCTTTAGTCCTGAAGCTGGTTAGACGCGTACCCACATTGTTTCCTATTCTGAACTAACCTACACATTTCCCTGAAATTTCCACAGTCTGGATCTATCACTATCTGCGTGCGATAGTCCGATCTAGGTCTACATCTACCTCTTTCTTCCTATCTTTGCTTGTACTATATCCCGTAATATTCTCCAAAAATACCTTAGAGCGTATCCTGCCCTTCTATTTCTCTTATTATTTTTTTTGTTTTCCACAGATATCTTTATTCCCCTACTATTTATGTAACTTATTTGTTATTAACGTTGTCTTTCCATGCTATCATCCTCATACATCTAAAGCTCATCATTCCAGAAGGCTTCTATCTCTTTCTGTTTGCTTTTCCTATTGCCACTGTTTCATAGACGTACTGTGCTGTACTCCACTCATATGCTTTAAAGAATTTTCTACCTGTTTCTGTTTGTTGTCTTTGAACATAACACAGCAGCTTTTTCGGTCCTTAGAGTAGCAGAGACCATAGGGATGGGATTACTTGGGGGGATGTGATCCGAAAGTATAGAAAAAGATCCGTGAACATTCTGCGAGCCGGAGCGTGGAATGTCAGAAGTATGAAACAAGTAGGTAAACTAGAGAACCTGAAACTCGAATTGGATAGGTTAGCACTAGACATAGTAGGAATCAGCGAAGTCCGCTGGCCAGAGGCGGGGGATTGTTGGAGTGGAGACATCAGGGTAATTCATAGAGGATCAGAGGAAGGAAAATTCGGGATGGGGATAGTTATGCGAAAAAAGATAGGACGACGTGTAGAAAACTACTTGCAAAAGAACGAAAGAGTACTTATGGTTAGATTTGAATGTAAACCGGTAAATACAATAATAATACAAGTATACATGCCCATCTGTAGCTACAGTGGGGAGGAGGTAGAGGCGATCTACAAAGATATCGAAGATATAATAAGATACGTAAAAGACATGAAAATTTAATAGTTACGGGGGATTTTAATGCAGTGGTAGGTGAAGGTAGGGAAGGAGCGACAGTAGGTTTATTTGGTTTAGGCACGAGAAATGACAGAAAAAATAGGCTGGTAGAATTTTGCGACAAGAACAACTTAACAATCACAAATACATTATTACAACATCATGTTAGAAGACGATACACGTGGAAGATGTCAGGAGATATAGGAAAATATCAAATAGATTACATTATTGTTAGACAACGGTTTAGAAATCAAGTAAGGGACTGTAGAAGCTACCCGGAAGCAGATATGGACACTGACCACAACATCGTAATTAAAAAGGCCGCACTTAAATTTAAAAATCTGAAAAAGAGGAACGGAAAAAGACATTTTGACTTTGAGAAGCTCAAAAATAAAGATATCCACGAAAGATTTGAGAAAAGGTCAAATGAATTGCTGAAAGATATCGGGAAAATTTCTGATACTAAGGAAGTAGAAACAGAATGGAATAACATTAAATCCAACTTAGACATGGCTACCGGAGATATTCTGGGGTATACACAAAAAGAAAATAAGAAACCATGGATGATAACAAAGGATATTCTGAATTTAATAGAAGACGAAAATAAAAAAATAGATCACACGAAACAGGAAAACAGAGCCATAAAATGGGAAACTATTCGCAAATGCAGGAAAGCTAAAGAACAATGGATTGATAAAAAGTGCAAAGAGGTACAAACTAAGATGGAAATAGGAAAGACAGTTTCAGCATACAAATTAATTAGAATGAATTTTAGAGATATAAAACCCTATAGCAAAAATATAAGGGGCGCGGGAGGAAATGTCATTATAGAAAATGTAAAGAAAGTAGCTAGATGTCAGGAATATATAGGGAATTTATATTCAGGAGAGGAACTAACAGCATTAGAACAGGAATCTGACATTGAAAATGATGACCTAGGATCTCCTATACTTAAAGATGAGTTTGAATTCGCATTAAAGGGTCTGAAAAATAATAAGGCGCCTGCTACAGATAAAGTGCAAGCAGAAACTGTAAAACCTGCAGTAACAGAACGTTTCTTGTAAGCTATATGTATGAGACAGGTGAGATACCCAAAGATTTCAAACGTAACATCATAGTAACTATACCAAAAAAAAGAGGCGCTGATAGATGTGAAAATTTTCGAACAATAAGTTTGACAGCACACATTTCAAAAATATTAACTAGAATTGTACAAAGACGAATGAAAAACGAGCTGAAGATGTACTGGGAGAATATCAATTTGGGTTTAGGCGCAACAGGGGAACACGGGAGGCTATTTTAGCTCTAAGGGTGATAATGGAGAAAACAATAGAAAAGGGGGAGAGCGTATATATAGGGTTTGTAGATCTGGAAAAAACATTCGACAATGTAAAACGGAAGAAAAGGTTTGAAATACTCAAAAAGATTGGAATGAGTAAATATTAGAAAAGGGGTGGGACAGGGATGTACCTTATCCCCATTAATTTTTAACTTGTACATAGAAGAGGCAATAAATACTGTCAAATGCAGGAAGACATTTAGAATTAATATGCAGGGGACAAAAGATTGATATGCTTAGATTTGTAGATGATGTAGCGGTATTAGCATCTAGCAAAGAAGAGTTAGAAGCTGCTCTTAATGAAATGGAAACAGTTCTAATGGAGAGATATGGTATGAAAATTAACAAAAATAAAACTAAAGTTCTAGTATGCAAAAGAGGGGAAAATAAATCAAAAACCAGAATACAAATAGGTAACGAGAACTTACAAGGGGTTAAGGATTTCTGCTACCTAGGAAGTCAAATAACACAAGATGGGAAAAGCACAAAAGACATGAAACAAAGATTAGCACAAGGTCGTGCTACATTTAACAAGAAAAAGCAACTACAGTGTTCAAAGACAACAAACATAGAAACAAGAAAAACATTGCTTAAAACATATGTGTGGAGCACAGCACTGTATGGCTGTAAAGTATTGACAGCAGGAGAAGCAGACAAGGAAAAAAAGAAGTCTTTGAAATGTGGTGCTACAGGCGTATGATGAAGATATCATGGACAGACCAAGTTAAGAACAAAGAGGTACTAGAAATGGTAGGGGAAGAAAAAATATATGTCAAAATCAGTAAAAAATAGGAGAGATAGGATGATAGGCTACATACTAAGACATGAGGGAATAGCGCGGAATATATTAGAAGCAGAAATAGTAAAAAAAGAGAGTAGAGGTAGACCTAGGTTAGACTACTGCACACAAATAGTGAAAGAAAATGTGTGGGCTAGCTCAGAATAGAAATCAATGGAGGTACGATTTTAACCAGTCGCAAGATATAAAAATAATGACAAAAATAATAACTGTACTGAAACATGGTGATTATAATAACTACAACATATATTGGTTTAGCAATACTCTCAACTAATGTTAATTGTGCGAAAGAATTTACTGGAAAACATTAATTCGGCAAATGTCTTAGTGTTGGGGGATCCTTGGCAGCCACAGGCTGCTTAACCTCCTTCACATACCTTACATGTGATTTTCCAATGCTCCACCCGAAGGTACTACATTGGCCAGGAAGCGAGTTTTTTTTTACTTGGAAAATTTGGAATTTGGCGAACCCTTGCTGTTTCAAGCAAGGTAGTGATTTTTAACGTGCGCGACAACACTCACAACACACGGAACCTCCATTTTACCTCTCATCCGAACGAGGGCGTATTTTTGTGAAAAATGCTCGCCTAGCATTTTTCAAGCCAATCGTGTCGGAATTCGAACCTGGGATCTTAGGTGTAGTAGTTACACGCATATCAACTACGCCACGGAGCTGCCTGGTTAATAATCATCTTACACGTGACTTTTTCCAATGTTCCACCCGAAGGTACTACATTGGTCAGGAAGCGAATTTTTTTACTTGAAAAATTTGAACTTTTGCCGAAACCTTGATGTTCCAAGCTAGGTAGGAATCTTTAGCGTGCTTGACAACACTCACACACGGGACCTCCATTTTACCTCTCATCCAAACGAGGGTGTATTTTCGAAGACAACAAACATAGAAACAAGAAGAAGATTTCTTAAAGCATATGTGCGTAGCACAGCATAGGCTTGTGAAACATCGACAGTAAGAAAAGCGAACAAAAAAAAAGAGGATCTTGTGAAATGTGGTGCTACAGATGTATGATGAAGGTACCTCGGACGGACAAAATTAGTAACAAAGAGGTTTTAGAAATGGTAGAAAAAGAAAGAAATATGTAGAAAACGGTAAAAAAAAAGGAGAGATAGTATGATAGGACACGTTCTAAGTAAAACATGGTGGAATAGTGCAGCATATAGCAGAAGCAGAAAAAGAAAAAAAAGAGAGATAGGCCTAAACTTATATTAGACTATTGAACCCAGATAGTGAATGATTTAGGCTGTGAGAATTTTAGTGAAATGTGTAGGTTAGCCCAGAATAGGAAACAATAGAGGTACGCGTGTAACCAGTTCCAGGACTGAATACTTAATGATGATGAATCACAAAATGGAACTAGTAGGTATCCTACAAGTTTATAAGATGCACTAAGTTACAGTTCAAAAAGTGTTTTTAAGAGTTCTTAGTTGTTTATAATTATTCAGTTTTTACAGAAGATTTATTTTATGGTTAACATGCTTAAATCAATTTTTCTATTTTTTGCAACAATTTTATATTATAACAGTATTAAAAGTCTAGATCGGTAAATAGTGGGAAAAATTCTCTACAAAAATATATTAAAAAATTATATAGTCCATTCGCTTTAACTTTAGGATGTCGTCACAACTGAATAAAATACCACATTGCCAATGTTAGTTTAAATTATAATATATTTAACGAAAGCTATAGGAATATTTTTATTGGCAAAACGAATTGATGGTAACACCGTACAGAACTATGAACCTTTATTGTGTTAACTGACATCATCCTTCAAGTGCAAATCTAGATATTTCTTTGCATACAGTTGCCAACACTTCATTACTACATTTGACGTCATCTTAAAGTTAAATCGAATGTACTATATAGTCGATATCAGGAAAGAATGAATGCACGTCATAGGTTTCAGAATTAAAAACGACATACTTTTAAAGGATCTATCGGAATATACTTAATGCATAAAATTTGAAAGTATGTCGTTTTTTAATTCAGAAACCTATGACGTGCATTCATTCTTTCCTGATTTCGACTATACCAACTAAATTAAAAATATAACGATGACGTCACTACGAACAAATGAAGGTCTATAAAAAAAATTTCCACCAATTTGTAGCTAAAACTGTCCCTTTTCAAGAAACGTATAGTTTGCTAAAGAATAAATCACATTTGAAGTCGCTATAGCATTGGTCTTTTTCTAGAACACACGGTATATGTACAGGGAACACATTCAGATTTTGTTGGGAACGTTTTGTTTGAACAAAATGAGAAAAAAGTCGATTAAGCACTGAAAAATGTTTACACATGTGGCTCTGGTTCAAATCCTTACCAGTCGCAGTTTTTAACGTAGTCTAAAGTTAGAAAAGAATTTTTACAGATTCTATTTGTTGTTGTCTAGTATGCAATAATTGCAACGTATTCCAACATAAATTAATACTCATGCGCTGCGATTTATTGTATAATAAGATGTTTGCATAGAATGTCATTCAGTCTCCTCTCCACGTCGTTATTCAATCATTGAGTTGACAATGTTACTATCAAAGCTATTATCGTTTATTACTCAATTTTAGTAAAATGGTAGGTTCTTAGATTGGACAAAATAAGAATAAATTTACACACTGTAATGTTAAAAGGCTTAGCAAAGTAAGTGTGTGCGATATACTTTAGATTTGATCCACGGATTTACGGTATAATTTAGAAGTTTTGAAGGTTTTTTCACGCATACAAAAATCTATTGTTTTAAAAGTTAAAAAAAATTCCGCAAATACCGAATAAGGATTTTTTACAGTCTTTTGTAAGTTAAGTACAGTGATTCGTTCATGAACATACCTATCGACTGATGGTTTTTAAAAAGAATTAAATAAAAAAATTATTATATGAATAACAAGATCAAGCTCTAAATAATTTCTGTGCATATTATGGGAAAAGTGTATGTCAAAAAATGAGTTATTATTACTACGCGATAATTAATTATCCATCCTTAAGGTCATCGTAAATTAGCCTCTGGTATTTTATGAATTCGAAGTTATGTTTTCTCAGCATGTTATACGAGAAAAAAAATTCAAGAGCTTGAGAAATATGCGTCGAAAACATTCATTCTTGTTACAAAATTTTTACTCCAACTCGGCAAAACCGAACACTATATACTAAAACAATTTAAAACAATCATTCTCAGCTGTACAAATGTAGGCAAGAATCCGTTGAAATATCTTTCAGCTTGCAGTGGGTTTAAACAAAAAATTTATCCGAAAATCTATTTAATCATATTAGGTCCCAATAAATTTAGAATAAAATTGCATGAAAAACTTGGTCAAACATTTTCAGTTTAAAAAGTTAAGTTTAGTGCGAAACACAAATTTTGAGGGAGAGTGCTTTTGAATTTATGGTGTTCTCGACTATTTTTATGTTTAAGGCGATAAATGAATGCAAAACTGGTGTTATTTAGGATCTGATGACCAGTTCCCCTAGTTCTGCTATCATTTATTCAATTTAGGGGCAGTATTAATTTTAGGGGATCCCCAGGTCCTAATAACCTCAAGCAGCGTTTTAGATTTATATTAGTATTTTTGAAAATAATCTTAAATTTAGTTTATTACATTTTGACTTTAAATTTCATGCCTTGGCGTCAAACTATTAAAAACACTAGAATAATTAACCAAAATTTTTAAATTAATTAACAACACTAATAACACAAAATTATTTATGGCAAGAATTCTTCAATTAAATCACTAACACCAACACCAAACAAGCTTTTCTGTCGCTTTAAAATAAATTTCACTTACTACTTTCATGGTGGAGTACACTCGGAGAACACTAATTACGTACTAACAACTAACTACCGACAGTAAGTAAAAGAAGTAGTTTGTACGGGGCGCGGGTACGCAGAGTTATATATCCAAGTGCAGCCTCGGAGTACGAGGTCGCTCTGCGGAAGAGCGCGCTTACATTGACCAGACGGCGAAGGTCTCCACGTACACCACGCGCTTATCCAAATATCCAATCACCCTAGAAACACTTTTGTGTTACCACTGCCATTGTTCGTATCTAGAGATAAAGAGGTAAACATCTAAATAACCGCATGATTAAACTATTGGTAAAAGTTATGCCACAGGTCAATGAAAGGTACTTTAAATTCTAATCAAATTTTTCAATTTATTAAATTGTTCTAGTTATACTTTGAGTATCTATACCCCAGAGACGATATTTGAACCTGTGCACATATTTCAAATTACAGCTTGCTGGAATTTTTTGCAAATATTTTAATCTGTTAAGCTTTCAATATCTACAAGGGAGTATTCGAGCGTAAATAATTTAAATGGCAAAAAGTGTAATGTTCCATTTTAAATTTGAAGGAGCATAAAATAAGATTTTTAAATGTCTGTCTGTGTGTACGTACCAGGTTTATGAGAGCATATGACTTACAGATTTATCACTATGAATATCTTAGAAACCAACAGATTAGAATAAAATTTCAAATGATAGACTAAAGTAGCGCACAGATCGATTAAATTCTATTTGCATTTGTGTGAAAGCTAGACCATTCTCGACTGTATTAGTTTTTGAGTGGATAGATTCAAACTGGAGACTCACAGACGAACAAAACAATAAAATCTACTCAATTTGTTGATTTTCTAAACTGCAATGTTTTTCAGAAAATTAAATGGAAACGTCTTTTTCATAAAAAATATTAGCAAAATCTCTTTCACGAGCAAATTACTCCTGAAATAATTTGCATAAAAACAAGTTCGGTCAGAGACTACTTCCCGTATTTTATAACATCACGGCCTCACGTCCTCACAACAAACCGAAACAAGTTTACAAGAGGTAAACAAAACCTTTTTATTCTTTAAATTATAGCATAATTTAAAATAGTACCATTCAGTTTATTTTGGAGCATGTGACTTGAAGATTTGTAAAGCTCTTTTAAAATGGCGTGTCCAAATGGGACATATGTCTATCATTTTCAAATTTTTTATTGATACCTTGAGGGAGAAAATCATTAACTTCCCATAATATACTGCTGTTGTACAGGGTGTTCCTAAATATTATGTACCTAAGGAAGGGTGTAATTCTGTTGCTTATTTTATGACCACAATTTAAATAAACATAGATCCGCAAACACTTCGTTACCGATCTACACGGTGTTGAAATTTCGAGATTTTTAGTTTTTTCTTTATACGTCCTGCAATTTTTGAGATACTTAAATCAAATTTGGAATATAGGTTACGCTGTAGAGCTTACATCATTGGGCATGTCAAGCGATTTTGAGTATCTACAAGGTGATATTTTTTTTGAGGTCATATTTCCTTTTCTTCCTCTTAACTTTTATGCGGTGCACTGCTGCTAGATTTCAAAATACAAAACGAATTTTCTGTGGTATTTAGAAACTTTTTCGTTTCTTGCAATTTTTTCGTACTTGCAGCGAGTTACATATCCCCCAAATTAGAATACATATGTCATTAATAGAACCATTAAGAATGAAGAATTATTAAAACTTAAGTTAGATGCAACAATGTAATATTGAAAAACATAATAAAAAGGTTAATGAAAGTTCAACAAACCAGACAGTGAGAACGGAAATAGACATTGTATTTCAGACGTAATGTGATACTGTAGGTACAGGTCACAGTAGGTTATAAGACAGCAATTATTAGAATTAAGATTGTTACATTATATTAAATACAGAAATAAGCAGACATTAGCTCTGCAGTTTCCACAAGCAATGTGAGGGACAGGAATAGCATAAATACCTGCGAGAGCCCAAGATGGCCAGTCAGTCTAGAGTTTCTTAAATTTAACATTTTTGTCAGTATAGCTACTCACCTTAATTTTAATTTATTTAATTAGTGAAAGTCAAGTTAGAATAATTTTGATTTCCAACGTTAATGAACATAACGTACTTGTAAATTTAATCATTGTTATTCAGTATAAAATAAATTTGTTAGAAGTTTTTTGGAAAAGCTTTTTAAAAAGTCGCTCCAAGAGGCCCAAAACCTAACTGGCGCAGTTGTTAGTATAACAAAAGAGCATTAGCAGAATCCAAAATCGAAGAAACTGGTGGTCTTGAATTTTGATTCTCAATCTGGGACAAGAACCAACTGGGCAGAGTACAAAAATATACGAAGTCCAGAAGCAAAAGAGAAAAAGAATGAAACTGGCAAATAAACTTGTGTAAGTACCAAAAGGTTCATTTTCCTAAACCATTATCAACTGAACATTAATACTAGCTAGTAAGAAAAAAATTAAAAAAAAATTGTAAAAAAATTTTTTATGAACAATTAGTAAGAAAAATTTTTATGAACAATTAGTAAGAAAAATTTTATGAACGATTTTATGTACAATATTTTTATTGCAATTTTATTATTTTTATCATTTATGAAAGAAATTTACTCAGAGAACTTACTGAACAAAGGAATGATAAAGACGCATATACATGCACAATTGCTACAAATTATTAAACGATTTATAAAGTAAAATCTCTAGCTTTAATATATAAATAGAAACGCAATCCTTTTATTACAGCAATTAATTACAGAAACGATTCAATACTCATCGCACATTTTATAATTAAATACTTTAGCGCAATTAACAAAAGTATATGAACTTCATTGCAACAAAACGATTTACTTATCACAAAGACTAAAATAACATCATTCTGAAAACTTAAAACTTTATAATTGGACAATTTCATTGTATAATTATAAAGTAGCATTTTATGCATTTATTAATTCAACACTTACCGAGACAATTATAGCAATTTTATCATCGCTAACACTTAATTACCATCGCAAATCTGAACAAAAGCATAATTATAACGCAGTTATTGCAAGAGATTATTACTAACATAAAATCACTCAAGAAAAAACTTGAAACTCAATCCGCAACAATTGTAACATTTGCAAAGTATGAATATACATTAATTGACGAGACATTACTAAGCAAAAATTCTTTAATATAATTCTAACATTTGACAATTACATACGTGGATCGATTTTTTAAATAACTGTATATAAACCAAACTGAAAAGTAATTCTCAATTTATACAAAAACCTGATACAAATTAAAACTGAAAGCAACCATTAACAACCATGAATTCAGACATGAACTTCTATATTGAGTGTATTTCCCAATATAACGGAGATCAAGCACTGCTGGACAACTTTATTACCGCGAGCGAGATATTTTTAAAAACCTTTTATAAACCAGGAGACAACGAACGAAATGTTTTACTTTTGCTCTTAATAATCAGCAAACTGGCCGGAAGAGCATTAACTCTGATTGCCAGTCGCGACGACAATAAACAATGGAAAGACATCAAACGTATCCTAATTGCATATTTCGGAGACCAACGAAACATCAAATGCCTAGTTCGCGATTTAATAAACCTAACAATGAAAAATAACCAATGACCCTACCAATTCGGTATAAAATGTCAAAACGTACTAAGTTTAATTTTGACAAAGCTAAAAATTGAGGAAATCGACCAAAACATAAGACTATTGAAGACGAAAATGTACGACGAAATGACCTTAGACACATACATCAATGCCTTACCTGAACGGTTATCCGACAAAATAAGATTTCAACACCCCAAAATTTAGAGGAAACAATGAATATGATTATCAAGAAAGAAAACATTATGTACTACAGAAATAGACTATATAACCCTAACGCAAACAAAAATTACTCACCTATGAAAACCACACAAGCCGCGAGACAAATATCCACTCAACCAAAATTCACACCATTTAAGGCACAAACGAAGCAACCACGAATTAGCAACCCAAACTTTAATAACAGAAATTTCCACAACCAATTCAGACAATTTCCAAGATCAAATTTGAATTTTACAAAACCCGCACTTACACCACGATTTAATCAAAACGTGAATCAACCAAGACAAACATTCGGCGCAACCCCCATTAGAAACACCCCAATGACGAATAACAACCCTAACGGTTATTACAAACCAACCCCTATGGACACTTCTTCTGGAAACACTAGACAAAACACAAAATATCACAGATCCGACCAAGCTATAACCAAAAACGAAACTTTACCTCGGAAGAACTACTCCACCAAGAAGTGAAAGATTTTAATAATCATGACACGGATAATTATGCAAATTCGAGTAGAGACGATGAAACAAACCATTCAGAAAATTATGAACGTAACGACCCGTATGAAAATTATGAAGAGAAAGACGAAGAAAACGCATGCTCAATTTTTCAGTTAGACCGATTCAAATACGACCAAATGTAATTAATTTGAATAACATCAATCAACAAATCTTACCTTATATAGAAATACCCTACGCAAAACTCAAATTATTAATCGACACCGGATCTTCAAAACCTTTAATTAGCCCCAGAACCGTAAAGAAACATTATTTAGGTTTTATAGAAAGAGAACCCTTCAAAATTAAGACAGCCCACAAAATGACGTTACATCAATTTATAGCAAACATACCCCTACCAAAAACCTTTAGCGTAAAAATGAAACATAGATTGTGCATCTTCGAATTCAACGACAAATACGACGGATTAATAAGTATGGATCTTCTATGAAAATTTGGAGCCAACATCGAAATATAAAAAATCGACTATTAAGAACAAAATACCAACAACTCCCCATTAAATTTCAAAATAGTAATATTCAAACCGAACAAAAATACACCATCGAACCCAGGACAGAAAAACAAACAAAGATTTTAGTAAATTCAAAGGACGACGTAGGAATTATAAATCATGTGTCAATTCAACCCGCAGTAGAAACACTCACAGCATTAGTACAAATAAAAGACAATAACGCCACTACGACAATATTAAACTCAAATGATTACCCCATTGAACTATCGCAGACAACCCCAATAGACGTAGGAGTAAACTTTAGCGAAATGGAAATAAACGAAGAACCAAAAACCGCGATTAAAATTTTTAATGAAGCTATCGACATAAAACCAAATTAATTCATAGTTACCGAAGTTTTAACAAATCCCAATCCAGTAAAATACACAAAAACAGATAATAAGAAAATATATCAAAACCAAATAACCAAAGACAAAAACGAGGAGCAAATAATTAAAATTCTAAAAGAATATACCCAAGAGAAAAAACGTTTTTACTTTTATTTCAACACCGAACACTTATACAAACGATTTTCAGAATTATATATTAAATTATTTAATAACTGAGGACCCGAAATTATTAGATGTACAAGAAAGTTAATAACTTTAGATGACCCAGACGAAATAAATGACACGATCAAAAATCAACACGAAGGAAAAACCAACCATCGTGGAATCAACGAAACCCTGAAACAACTCATAAAGAGATATTACTTTAAAGATATGAAGAAATTAACCACAGATTTTATTAGCCAATGTGAATTATGCGACAAAGCGAAATACGACGGAACACCCCCAAAAGTATCCTTAATGTTAACTAAAACACCCGACAAGCTGTTTCAAAAATTACATGCAGACACTCTAGTAGTAGAAGCTCAAAATGTTTTAACAATCGTAGACGCAATCACCAAAGTAGGACAAGCAATACCCATCATTTCAAAAAATCGTATCGATGTAACCCAAAGATTTTTACAATACTTTACATTTTACGGTACACTAGAAACAATAACTTTAGACAATGGCAGCGAATTTCGGAATGAAACAATACAAAATACCCTAGAACTCCATAAAATAAAAATTTATTTTATAACGGAAAATCACCCAGAATCAAACGAATTAATTGAAAGATTACATCTAATTTTATTAGAACAAATTAGACTGTTAAGACTAACCTATAAGAAAGAACATATAACTAATTTAATGTCATACGCATTAATTGCATACAACAACACCATCCATTTATCAACTAATTTCACACCCCTTGAATTAACATTAGGACACTCGGATTCTTGTAATCCTTACGATATACATTACAACAAAGAAGTATACCAACAGTATACTAAAGACCATAAAGAAAAATTAAAAATTATTTATGACAATGTAAAAAATTAATTAGTAAACGATAAAGAACGCATCATTACAACCCACAATAAAAATGCCGATATAAATAAATTTTCAATAGGACAAACCGTATACTAAAAAAATTATAAAGGTAAAAGACACAAAACAGCCCCCAGAAATTTAGGTTCGTTCAAAATCAAAAAGATATCAGACAAAAATATAGCCGTAGTAGATAACGAAAACATAGTAAAATATATTCACTTAAAGAAATTAAAACAACCTGTAATTTCAGATGGACAGCCATGACCCTTGCCGTCAACCTCCACCCAGGTAGAACAGACGACGATATATTAGTCCAAGACATTAAGAACAACTCCGGTATACTACCAGTAAAATTGGGAAGTATGCAAAATACAATAGATTATTGGACATTTGCCCAGAAATTTGACTTAACAGAATTAAAACAAGAGTTTTATATAATTAGAGACAATTATTACAGGCTGAAACAATCAATGGACACAGCTAAATTCAGAAAAGAATACGCGATAGAAATGCTTAATTACAACAGTATAATGGAAAATACTTTAAAGAACACAAACGATAAATTTAATAGATTAATACCAACAGATCAAATTACAAGACGAAAAAGAGGACTTATTAACGGATAAGGTCATATCATAAAAGCTATCACGGGCAACTTAGACAACCAAGATGCAGAACGATATGACAACGCCATACAATACTTAATTGAAAATAAAAACGACATAAAAACAATTGTTATAAATCAAATATCTTTAACTCAGTCAACCATAATAAAATTTAATGATACACTAAGAAAGCTGGTAAAAAATCAAGACAGTATAGCCAATAGAATACTAACCCTTGAAAGTTGCATGCAAACCACAATGTTAGAACTGCGAGATTTAATCAAATTCAACACAATATTTAACCAAATGATATCAACTCTTACGGTAATTCAACAAATTTTAGGCACATTAGAAAAGGCTGTAACATTTGCTAAACTAAACACATTACACGCTAGTATAATAAAACCATTTAATTTATTAAATGAATTATTAAAGATTAGATCACTTATAACTATTAGTAAATTACCCTTTGAAGTAACATAATCTAATATACTTATTTTTGAAGAAATAGCCATAGTAAAAGGTTACGTAAAAAATCATGAAATTACAATTTTAATAGAAATCCCCATAGTAGAAAGTAACACATAATTATTGTCATTTGCTTGCTTTCCCCATGAAAGTTACTAGCAAGTACCAAGTTATTATTCCAAAAACCAAGTTCCTTTCCTTAAATGAACTTAGGTATGGCTTCACAAATGAAAAATGCAAAGAAGTAGCACCGAGTCAATACTTATGCCAATCATTAACGACAGCAGCTATTCAAGCAGATAACCCTTGTGAAGTACAACTGTTAAGATTCTCTAATCACTATGAGAATTGTGATTCAAAATCAGTACAAATTACAAATATGAAAATTCAGAAAGTTACCGACAACAAAAGGATTGCTGTATTTCGACAAGAAGTAATAGCACAACCGCCCATTGCAACCAAGACGAAAATAACTTAGCATTAATTGGAAGTAAAGTAATCACCATAAAAGATGATTGCTATTTAAAATTAAAAAATGAAATTATTCGAGTCTACCAAGACCCAACAGTAACGAAGAAATTCGCAAACTTACCGGAACTACAGTTCAAGCTTACGCAACCTGAGGACGACGAAATCAGCAAGAAACATATGCAACTAGAACACCTAGACCTAGACGATCTCAACCAAGCTGTAAAGCTAATGAACAACTATAAAGAACATTTAAGTGAATTGAAAGTGCCAAAAGTGTCAGTGTTTGGACAATTTTATTAATTATTGTAATCATTTTATTAACCATGTATGTATTGTACAAAATATATTTTATATATAGAAACAAGGAAACGAATTTTAGTAATAAGAAACAAGAAACAAAAAGAATTAAAGAAATAATAAATAAACCTTTCGGGACAAGAGTTTCAAAAATTAAGCAAAACCCCTTAATTTTCATCTATGTCGGAAGGAGTTACATATCCCCCAAATTAGAATATATACGCAAGTAATGGAACCATTAAGAATTGAGAATTATAAAAACCTAAGTTAGATGCAACCATGTAATATTGAAGGACATAATAAAAAGATTAATAAAAGTTCAACAAGCCAGACAGTGAGAACGGAAACAGACATTGTATTCCAGACGTATCGTGATACTGCAGGTGCAGGTTACAGTAGGTTATAAGACAACAATTATTAGAATTAAGATTGTTACATTGTATTAAATACAGAAATAAGTGGACATTAGCTCTGCCGTTTCCACAAACAATGTGAGAGGCAGAGATAGCATAAATACCCGCGAGAGCCCAAGATGGCCAGTCAGTCTAGAGCTTCTCAACTTTAACATTGTTGTCAGTTCGGCTACTCACCATAATTTTAATTTATTTAATTAGTGAAAGTCAAGTTAGAATAATTTCGATTTCCAACGTTAATGAACATAACGTACTTGTAAAATTAATCATTGTAATTCAGTATAAAATAAATTTGTTAGAAGAAGTTTTTTAGAAAAGCTTTTTAAAAAGTCGCTCCAAGAGGCCCAAAACCTAACTAGCGTTATGGAAAAAAATAGAAAACTATTTTCTGTAAATCATTAGATAAAATTAAAATTTTTTAAGTGGTCGTCCAGTAGGTTCTGACTTAATTGTAGATAATCTCTTGTTTTTATTAATTTTAACAGTTTGTATTTGAAATCGTAGCTTGTGCCTACATATGTTTATAAAATTAGAAAGTTAAATTGTAAACTGTAAGTTGTAAAAGGATTTTAAGCACTCGTTGTAATCGATGCCAATACCGAATTTTACGAATTCTAAAATGACTGAGATGCACTTCATCTATGGCCTTGCGAATGGAAATGCAAGAGAAGCCAGACATCTGTACATGAAACGCTATTCCAATAGAACGTGCCTGACAAACAAGTATTTTCTGAATTTATAAGCGTCTTGTAGAAACTGGAACTCTTTATAGGAATTCCAATGATGCAAATATACCACGTACTGTTAGAACACCACAGATCGAAAAAAGCTATTCTAAACGAAATAGAAGAACACCCAGACACTAGCACCAGAAAAATCTGTGAGCATGTAAATGTTAATTACCAAGTTGCTTTGCGTATACTGTGTGATTCTCCGTCTAAACCCTTACCACATTCAGAAGGTGCAAGCGCTTCTTCCTCGCGATTTCCCTTTAAGGATTCATTTCTGCCAGTGCTGCCGTAATAGGTCTTTAGCAAATTCCAATTTTGATTGCAATACCCTTTTTACTGACGGAGTCAATTTTTCAAAGAATTCTATTACAAATTTTTACAACAACCACATACGGACTGAAGAAAATGAAATTGTAGACGCGCATTAAATGTATGGGGTGGTATAATTGGAAATCTTTTGATTTGTCCTTTCTTTTTGCCTCGTCAACTTATTGATCACTTCTACAGGCATTTTGCAACATGAATTGCCTTTAATGCTCGAAGACTTACCTCTTTTGCAAAGAAATCAAGTGTAGTATACACACCATCGCGCCCCAGCACATTTTTCTATTTTCGGTTCAAGAGTATTTAAATGAAGTGTATGATAGCAAGTGGATAGCAAGGGGTGGATCTCGGTCATATACCTCTAGGCTACCTGACTCAAATAGCCTAGATTTTTATATATGGGGGCATCTACAATCTTTTGGGTATACAAATCCAGTGAATACAGTTGAAGACTTACGAAATCGAATGAGACATCCTTTTGAAACCGTAAGAAATACGATGGGGGTGTTCGAAAGAGTACGGGCGTCAATGACGAGAAGCGTTGGCGTACATATAGGGGTTGGAGGTCACTTTCAACAGTTCCTGTAAGATATTTTTCAACATCTTGTAGATCGGTAACGAAGCCTTTGTGGACCTATGTTTTATGAATTTTTAATAAAGGAATAAGAGAAAAAATTACACCATTCCGTATGTACATCATGTTTAGAAACACCGGTTATAAAAAAAATATTTAAAATTCTAACTTTTCCATTATAGAAGCAAAATCTTTGTTGCAGGTAAAATGACTATTACGTACAAATTTAAAATGGGAGAGGGACTGGGAACAAAAACGAAGAGGTTTATACTGTAACCAGCTATCGCAAGCTGTAGCTGAAGTATGATAACATCAACAAATTGTCAAAAATTTAAATGCTGCGAAATTCTGGTCCAATAAGAAAAAGCCTTACTTTCTGGGTGCCATAATTGTTACGAAAGCTCCTTTAACTTGCTACTAATAATAATTCTAGCCCCCACCTTTAAGCGTAAAAATGCTACGAGCTCTTGACTGCAACGACTGCTAATAAACTTAAAAAGCCCCACCACTTGGACGTTAAAATGCAGCGTAGTTCAAGCCCCTACGATTGGACGCCAAAATGCTGCGAAAGCCCCTCTTCTGCTACAAAATGCTGCGAGCTCTCAGATACTAAAGCTCCAACTCTGCGAGTTTTTTGCTGATGATTCGAGCCTGATTAAGTTTTCAAGCTCTATTGCTACTAAAGACCTAAAATTTGACCTCCAAAAATTTACGATCTCCGGTTCTGATAAAGTCCCACATACATGGGTACTAAAATACTACACACCTTTGATGCTGCTCATATGTAAAAAAAATTTTAAAGTTCAGCTTCGCAATGAAGTTTGCCATAGCTGCTCAGCTACCTCTGAAAATAAGACTAACTACTCAACAAAAGAAAACACTGCTAGGGTAACTCACCTAAATTTATTTACATGTTCTGAGAGAAATTACACACTAAAAATCACTATAAACTCCTTGTACACACATCAGTTACATATTACATATATCCCCTTTTCAAACTAATACATTTCATGTTCAATATTATCCCAGATTAATTATTACCAATTAATTATCATTTAGGGCTTTACCATAAATCTTGCTCTACCCCTGGCTTAATATGAGCTCACAGTAAATCATTAACCACTCGTGCCAATTTCTGTACATCAAATTATCAAAAGTCCCTTGTTACCTTGTACATAAACAAAAAGTACAAATATCATAAATCATTTTTATAACATAAATTTCCACATAGAAATATAATAAAATAATATAACAGCAAAAGTTTAATCTATAACTCTTTTCAATTTTGTTCTGTTAGTTCACAGAAACATACCCATTAAAAAGCACAAAAGTCATTAAGCACCAGTTATACATAAAAGCAATTTAAAAACAAACATCAGCTACCTGGATAAAATCACTGCACATGGACTTGTTATCTTTCCATCAAAGACTGCTACATACAGCAACATTATCTGGATTGCACTAGCCGTGACTGCAAGCTGCTACGATACTACCATAAAATCCTTTCATCTGCCATTTTGAAAGTACATCCAAACTCCCCACATTCTGCTACTGCTCCCGTTGATTGTAGGTAAACAACCAAATCGTCCTACCATCAACCTCTACTCCATTTTACGTGCATATGTGCACCCTACAAACAAAAAAATTAAGTAGTCAGTATTTACATTACTCAAGCTTACTTGCACATTTTAAACTCATTTATAATTACTTAGCTGTCAGCTTGTCGAAACTCTGCAGCGGCATATATTGGTTGCATACTACAAATTGAATCGAATACTAAGATTGCTTGTTAACAAGCAAGCTGTAAGCTGGTCCAAAACTAAGAAAGAGCCTCTCCACCATTTGTTGAGGTTTATATCTTGTGTTTGCGCCTTTCTAAGCCTGTT
This sequence comes from Platerodrilus igneus, assembly GCA_036346225.1. Taxonomy (NCBI): domain Eukaryota; kingdom Metazoa; phylum Arthropoda; class Insecta; order Coleoptera; family Lycidae; genus Platerodrilus; species Platerodrilus igneus. The sequence continues at coordinate 103,845 of JARFIW010001052.1, read as the reverse complement.
TATTTCTGTAAATTTCGTCGATACAAACATTTGGTTCTTCGTATAACTTCCTACCGTCTACGCTTTTCAAAACTTCAACGGCCACTCGTTTTCCGAAAACACTCAAACTAACATCCACAAAATTCCTCTTAATTTTCTACACAAACGAGCTCAGGTCAATAATTCCTTGTAAATTCGTTCCCAACCGAACCTTACTTCTCTGAAAATCACTGAACATAGCAAACGCGTGTACCTTACTCTCAAATCCGACAAGGTTAACGTTTTAAAATGATGCCCCTAAAACAACATGTACTATCTGTCTCCTTGCTATATGCGCACTCAAATCTCCTCTCTCTTATTATATACTCACTCCACAATCTTATATCCATAACAAGCATTATCCTTTTTTCTTTTTCACATAAAACACCAAATTTACCATCCTTTAATTTCATTATTCCCGTAGTCAACAAACGTAACTCTTCAATCATTGTCTATCTTACTTATACTCATTCTTTCTAACCATCTCTCCTTGTTCCCTTGTTTGCACGTTCGATAGTAACTGACAAAAACTTAAAAATTCATTATAATATACAGATATACTCAAAACACTACCTAGAACTTGATGTTGTTTGAACCGTCTTATCTACGTTATTTCGACCCTCTTTATTAAAATAGTCAGAAACCTCCGTCAGTTAGTTCGTTTATCTTTTAAATATACTAGGAAACTATCTCCTTCCATAAATGTTTAACAAATAATGTAACGGCCACTATGTTTCTACTTAGAACTAAAAACGATTTGAAATAAAGCTAAACGCTTTTAACTAATTATACCTAACTCTACCCTTATTATATACAATGATTAAATATGTTTATAACCTTTCACACACCGTGAATATTTACATCTGCCAGATTAAGGAAATTAATATTTTAGCTTGCTAAATTATTACCTTAACATTATAGATTTCTACACTATTGACTTGAAAAGCGTTTTAACAGCATGAAATAAATTACCAAATGAATCACTAATGGTCTTATACCTTCAAATATCACAGAAATAAATATATTAAAAATAATAACACAATTAATGTACTTACCTGGTAAAGCTATCATGACTTTACTCTCGTGGTTTTGCTAAACAAAACAAATCAAGGGCTTGACAGCCAAAATTTCTCTTTTTTCGGCGCAACTTAAGCGACTACCATTTGCAACTAAATATTTATTTTATAAAGGTCATTAAAAGCAGCATTTTGCTATATATAATAATTATCATACGTTTTCGAAAGCAATTTAACAAATCTAAGGTAAAGATTTCCAATCGGATCATGTAAATACAAATTATTAAACTTTATTTAATAGGATTCAATATTCGCATTTATTGAGTTGTGACGTCAGAAGTTTGTATGGGTTTCAAGAATTAATTCCGCACTGTCTTTTTAACCTAGGTACAAATGCACTGATAAATCGTATAAACATCCGGATTGTGCGATTTTTCCTGTGTGTAAGGTGCAAACGCAGTTACGCATCATTTTAACGCATATAAAATCCCTCTTAGTACTCAATTTTTATGTATAATTTCACCATAACTTTATATTTAAATTAAGCTCATTTATAAACATTTACATGACTTCCTATTGGGCATGGTGTTATTTGCTTTCAGCGACGCGTGAACGTCATAATCATATAATGTAAGAATCGGCTTTTTGTCGCGAGTATGAAATACAATAGGTTTCCCGAGAGTGAAGTTGGATTAATTTAATAAAACAAAAAAATTCTAAATCACACCAGGAGAAACATTCAATTAAATTTATTATTGAGTGCAGTGATAAAATTCTAAAGCCACCTGGAAAAGTTTTAACAGCAAATACTATAGGTGAATATTAAACCGTACTACCTAACAACCGTGATAAAGAATCTATTGGTTTAAATAAAAGATTAATTAATAGTAAAATATTAATTGTGTATGTTGGTAATTTGTTAGGAGAAATGATTAAATACGTGGTTGCCTAAATACACCATAAACGGTTACCGGTTGTTGTATTTGCAGATAGCCTAAAAGTAATTAATATTTTACTATTAATTATAAACACGAACGTCGTGAGCTGAAAGAATTCAGCGCACCTCACGATAAAAAATATATCAGATATCTAATAATATTTTAGAAGCTTTTAGGCGTGACGTAACGGTTTTAGTAATTAGTGTTGCAGAAGAATTTTGGTAAAGGCATAGGACTCTAATGAGCTACATTAAAGGGTACAACTTTAGTGATCAACGTTAAAGATAGAAAGACATTAGCGATCGACGCTAAACATAGTAAAAAACATGCGAATGACGTTAGCCATATGAAACTCTGATATTTCCACGCTAATAATAGCTGCAAGTGCAAGGGGCCGCGTTTTCACAGGGTCGTTAATGTATTTTTTATTCCTATTTTTATTTTCTATAATATAATATTATAAATTTGTTTGTTGTGATAATTACTAAATAATTAAATATTATTTACCTGTGACGGTCACACACTTTACATGTTATTAGGGAACTGATTTGCATACACTAGAATCGATAATTCAAAGTATAATTGTACTTAAATATAGGTTATGCACGAACGTGGATTTGCATGATTTTATTATAAATTTAAGGGAAATTAACAGGTATAATTTGGCGTTACCAAAAATAGCTGTTGTATTTGTATACAATTTATTTACTTAATTCGTTTTTTATAGTTAAACTCACTTAATAATTAGGTTTACGTTTATTTGTTTAAGGATTTTATTTGATTTTCTAAATATACTTTATGATAATTAGAATAAGCTATTTCTGAATTTTTATAATTTTAGTAAGAAGAGAAACTGCATCTAACAGTGAAGGTGCTTGTGTTATCTGTATAGCGTATTCTGCGTTTGTGTTACGGTGCTACTGCAAAAGTGTAAATATCACCATAATACAACTCAAATGATAATTTATTTTTTATCACTTGTAGACTGAACTAACTGTCGAATCGTGCAGTTTATATATCGAACTGCATGCTTCCATACGTTTCTAAATCTTACAAGGTCATTCTCGAATACACCCTTGTAGCTATCAATCATTCCATTATTCGTTTAAGGGTTTTATTGCTTTCATTAGTAGACCATTATGCGTCATGGTTACAAATGCATCGGTTATTTTATACCAAACTTTTTAAGACTTAATTGTGTACCGAAAGTTAACAAAGCAACCCCAAAACTATGAAAATCAAGCTTTTAACCTTTACTCCTAAATTTTAAAATCACTTCTTAAGTAATTCTTCCATTTTCCACAATACTTTTAATTTTAGAAATGTAGTAATTTATAAGAAGCGTTTTTTCAATTAAGCGCTACAAACTAAATGAAATGATTTTATAAACATTTATGCTGTATTACATTTCTAATATTTTTACTTATATCTAGGTTTTTTAAGTGTATCTTGTTTTCAGAAACGAGAGCAAAATCGAAATAAACTAACAAAAAAAAATTAAGATCAAATATTCAAATTGAAACAGAACATAATCCAGAATAATGCAACTCAAACTAAATACGAGAGGGCCAGAACTCACGCTGAAAGCAGATACAGTGTATTAAAATTTTATTTTTCCGCTTTTGAATTTTAGAAATAATAGATCATTAATATTTATTTAGCCCTTTATATATAAGAATGCTCAATTTTTATTTAAAAACGTAAATAGTAGACACAAATACATAGTTTTCAGTTTAAAATAATTTGAAGGTGTAGATTTTATAGCTGTTACTATTGAAAAATGTTAGTCCTGCTTGTAGCGGAATTCTACCGTAGTTAAACAATTTTTAAAAGCAACGATTGATGAAAAATAAAACGCCCACCATAGATCTTCTTCCAGTTCTGGATTGCCGTCTACTAAATTTCCATATGGCACCATTATACACCAAGACAAGAACAACAAGAATTAATTTTTTAAGTAAAAAATAAAAGAATGTCATATATAGTGTAATGACGGTGGTTGCAGATTTAAAAATTAAGACTGGATTCTGATACGGAGCAGAAGTGTGTCACCGGGTTACTGGAGCATTCTGCGAACTTTTTGAGCCAATATCACGGGTCACAATATCAACGTGACCTCTTGAACCTATTAGCATAATCTAGCCTACTGACCCAATTACACCTTATAATTTAAATAGCTTATGGTGACTAAGTTCTTTTTCTTTTTATATGGAAACAAAACAGTAGTATAGATTTTCTTTAAAAACCTAAATGAATTTCGACTAGTAAATTTGAATATCGTTTAGTAAATAAGTATCCGAACCGTAAGGCAAGTATTAACTTTTGTTAATCAATCGAGCTTTTGGACAATTTTATTTTCTTCTTTAGGAAAGATTCTGTGAGTCTATTTAGTAAACACATGAGGCATAATAAATATTATAAACTACCGTAAAACGTTTAAAATACTTAGAACAGTATCACATAGTTAAAGAAATAATAAAATTGCGCAAACATTTATACAAGTCAATACGGTACAAGTAAAACTACTTCCATATACGTAGATCTATAGTAATCCCAACTTTACGTGTTTCTTTTCTCCAACTGTACGAACTTTAAACCACTTCATGCTACGGCATAAATCTCATACACCTTGGAGTCACGTAAAACTCAACCTATTTTATTTATAACAGAGCCTCTATAGCAGTAATAGATTGCCAATTTTTCAAAACTATGACGTCGTATTATGCTTGGAAGTTGTTGCGTGTTAAAACGGCATTACGTCAACACTATTAATTTTGAGATTAATTTATCCGTAACAGTTTATACAGCTGCACCGACTAGCTGCAGTGATTCCTATAAAAAAGAAAATGGTGTAGATGGCCAAATAACTAAAAATATTGGTACACTCATTCTACTTTGAAAGGCTTTTAATTTTTATAGACACAACTGATAAGGCACCAAACTACCGCTTTTCCAAAGAAATCTTGCTTGCGATATTTCTCCCTAACTGAAAGGCGATTGCTTAAAGTAGGTCTTCTTTGTATTACGTTTTCTCGATTCTTCTGTCAAATAATAAACGTTTTTCCCCTTTAATTATCTTTTGCTCCTTTTAACTAAAACTTTTGACGCAGGTTAAAAAGCTCATTAACTTTGGACTATCGCATGAAATAATTAAATATACTCAAATGTTGTTATTATAATAACAAATAGTGTTAGTAAAAAGTTGCATTCACCTAATTCCTTAAAGCACATTCAACCGAAGCAAACGGTAATAGACGGAAAAGGAGGTAAGAAAAATGAAAAATTGCCAGAAATAAAAAACCACATTCTGTAACACGTCTTAATCCCACGATGGTTGAATTACCAATAACATCTGCACTCTTACCTCAAGGTCTGCAGTGGGTTCTTTGAATTGTTATTTCTACTAGTAAAACCATACACTTGATTTAATCCAAGTTCAAAAAACAATAACACATTGCCACTATTATAGTCAGTAAAAAATATATTATTAATAATTCTGTAACCAATGTTATTTACAACCAAATTTATACAAAAAATAAGTGTTTTGTTTTTACAATGTTTACAGAGGGAAATGTTGCCACCTGAATAAAAAATTAAAAAAATAGCTGCAATGCAAACAGCATAAACAAATTGCTAAATATTTTAGTTTGGAATGAAGTCGTCATGTATTTAAAGCGATTTCGTTTTAATTGTTTGACTTGTGCAAACTTGAAGTCCCTAGGTTAGTAATAATTCAGCAAAAAATTAGGTTAATGAAATTTCATGCGCTGTTTTAAAAATTTTTCAGTCAGTTTTAACTACTCATAATATTAAAATTTTACTATTATAAGAAGAACAAAATTGGTAATACCTGTGTGCGTGTGTGGTAGGTAGATAATTGTTGTCACCTGATAAATAAGTTGAATAGCTATGTTACCTAGTGGGCCTCAACCAAAACTTCCTATTATTGATCGACCAAGGACAACACCTGTGCAGATAAAGGATTCAGAAATACCATTGAATAGCGTGCTCGATTAACTGCTTTCAATAATTTGCGATTCCATCACCAAAATGTAATTTTGTGGATTCCAGGCGAAATAACTTATTAAATGATAGATTTGTTATACTGACAGCTGCTAACAATAAACTTCAGAAATGATGGCGGCATTGCAGGGTGTGTTCAGAATGGCAACGTAGTGGTTAGAATTCATCATGTGCATATTTTATTTAAAAAAATACGCATTTCTGGATACCATCGTAAATAAGACAAGATCGAAATTATCTCCACGTGCTCCCGGGAATAATTTAGTATTGTGTGATTCTCGCCATAATTATATGTCACGCGAATCCATAAGTAGATTCTACTTTTGTGAATCCATAACTAAATTGCTGAAGTGAAAAACCCTCATCAGATTTAACAATTTCAAATTAATAAAAGCGAATTAAACTTACCCACTTTTGGCTTTGCACATTATAACTACGTGAACAAACTACTCGTGAGCACCAAAGTATTTGATGCTTTTTCAGGCCCAGCTCAACTTCACAAGCTGAAGACCCATTTTCGTGCAGTGCTTAATGCAAAAGGAAAACAACATTTGCGTATCTAACCAAATAGATAATATCCCTCCTAAGCACAGCTGGTTTCTAAAATGTTGCTTTCAACCAAACACGTTCCTACGAGATCTGTATGTATGTATGGTTGTCTATCTATCAGAATTAAGTAGAATACATTGCCTAACCAACGGTATCGGTAACAGAAAAATTTAAACTGTTACACACTCGCGAGCGATAACCTGGAAATTTCAAATATCACACAGAACGCCACTTCTAGTTCAAACAAAACGCAAGTTATTGTTTTTGGCATTAATATCACCGCCTACCTAGAGTTGGTGAGGTGACTTTTAGCCGATAACTTATTTATGAAAGTAAAAGAAAACAATTACGCTCACATAATATCATACCGGGCATTTCCTCCTAGTAGGGAAACTGTTTACTCACCGTTACACGGAGGAAGGTAGAACACGAAAGGTACATTAGAGATACCCATAAGATATTAATTTAAAAAAATAAATAAAATAAAAATAAATCTATTGATCCTTAGAAAGAAAAATAGGTTTATTAATGAGATATTTAAAAATGCCACCGACAGGTTTTACTAGAGCAACGTTAAAAATGCTATCGCTGTCTGGAAACAGATTAACAATTCTACGTAGTGACCAGAATAAGAGAAAGATTTCCAACTGAGAAAAATATACTGGGTCGTCTATCAACTGAAACACACTGGAACGATTCTATTTTGTACGCTGATAAAGTGTATTAAGGTACTCATTAGACCATCTTTGCCATATAGAATTATTAACCTAACATAAACGCTGCCACCGGCAATAAAGATCAACATCATCAAAGAAGACAACTCCAGGCAAACGGGGAACAGACCCTCAAATTAGAAAATGTCTAGGTGAAAGGTAATCAACACCATCATTAGGATTTTCAGAGGGAAAAACCAGCGAGCGGCTTTTTAGTACAGCTTTGATACGAGTAAAAGCTGTAGACAGTTCTTCAAAGTTTATAGGTTGTTTGCACAGAACGTGCTGTAATAAGAATTTGCCGGATTTCACCCTATATGCCCAGATCTCTCATACACCAAATTGATAAACCATTGTATTTGATGGGAAACCAGTACAGACATAATCTCATTACGATTAGTTTTTAGAAGGTGTTGACTTTGCGTCAGCAAACGGAATGCACCCAGATAATTCTGGCCACAATTTGAATATATAGATACTGGCAGACCCCGACGAAAAGTGAATACATGAAAAGTAGGCATAAAACCAGCAGTAGATAATTCAGATACAGTTTCAAATGAACGGCTTTAGTGCTCTTATAGACGAATATACAAAGATACGATTTGTGAACAGCGGCGTTTCGTCTAATAGAAGCTTTGATTAAGAAGGGACCACAGAGTCAAATTCAACATTAGTAAATTCGATGGGTAGGCGGATAACGATCTGAAAGCACGGCAAACATTTGCATTACCAAATTAAGAAACGTAGAGCTGTAATCCAACACTAACGTTGTTTAAGAAATTTGATACTCGAAGGACGAGAATGTAAGACATGGGATAGTAGTGATCGCTCATAAGAAGCAATAAGCTAAGGAATCCCTCAGGGTACAGAAAAGGAGTCAGTTGACGAACAATAGCAGAAGCAGTTTCATCTTTACGAAACTGAAATATCTCAGAAGGTAAATAAAAATCCTGCGTTAGTCTACAAGAACCGACATGGCAGATTTCAGTTCGGTTGCTGAAATAGGCTTACATAAAATCTTGTTGGGTTTATGGCAAAGAATATATGCCACAATTTACTGTTCGGGAATGAAGAACATCTATTTATGAGTGTGAATAAAGTATAAGGTATTGAAGATACAGTGTCTTCAAAAGAAACATTGCTATCATTAACGAAAAAATTAGAATTCAAAATACGACCATGCTGCCATGAAGTATTGTTTAAAAATTAAGACAGAAAAGAACCGCGAGAACCAGGGTCTGCAGGGTTTATGTTGACGGAAATATTGAGCTATTGGGTTTATAGTATGTTACGTGTTAAGAAGCGCTTAACATGTTGTTGTTGTAAATAATTGTGTTACAGGATTTCTAATCATTAGGTATGTAACAATTTTTTTTGACGATTAAAAAACCTTATAAATTTAATTATAAAATACTCTGCATTGTTTATTCAAATAAATAATTAATTTTATGATGTTAATAAATGTTCAGATCAGTACCGTATAGCCCAATCACGAGGCGTATATTAATTGATAATAATAGTTTAAACTCCGTTCGTAAACGTTGGTCATTTAAATTGCACTTCCAATGTCAGACGATTCTTGTGTCTTGTGCGCATCCCGTCGAGAGTAGAGTCAGTCTGGCTCTACCACTCGTTGCAGTTACCAACATCATAGAGACCATTAAGGTCCGAGCTAGAAGTCTACGTGTGGCCATAAACGTGACAGCGTAATAAAGTGCTGAATGCACTTCACTTTTGTTTGTTTCTAATAACGGTAAGCAAGTTATATAATTATTAAGGTAGACTAAATGATTTTATTATAGCGCTCACGCTCACCCTTATTTACACCCTCACCTATACCGACTTTTAATTTCACTCATTCACAATTTATAAAGTTACGAACCTGCAAGTTCAAATATCATGTTTAATTTCTCAATTTACCGTTTAATAAACTTGCTTTAACATAAGTTAAAGAAGAGTCAAAAATGATGCACATTGAATAGTTTGTTTTATGGATTGATTTTGTTTCGATTTACTTCGATGGATTGCACCACACGTTGATGTAAATGGTTCCCAGTAATGGTCCAGTATAATACGCAGTAATGCATTTAATACGTCATCAGTTCAAAAGAAGAAACCCAAACTTACGCTTTGAAAAATGCAGATATGGAAAGTTCGCTGACGTCACTTGTTAGTCGAAGAATTGCAGGCTAACACATGTGGCCTCGACAAGGTATTTGTTACAATGATGTTCAAAGTACAACCAAGTTGCTAAGGCAAGCGCTAGCTTAAGGACTTGACCTGGCAACAGTTGTTCTAAATAACTTCACAACGAGGCGAATATTTGAAACTTAAATGGTAGTATTTTTAATTTGTTTTACAAGGAAGTCGATTGAATTTTTTTCGTTTGGATTTTATTATTGTATAAATTATTGCTTACATTTGATATTACTTCAAATAATTAAGAATATTAATCTCTTTATTTAATCCGGAAAAGTATTTCTTTCAAGTTCAATAACACATAAAGTAATTATGAAAACTAATTTTACTCAGCTTTGAATATATATCACATATTTGTAAACCAAGGTAAACAGATCTGTGTATTTTGGGTATTTAAAAACTTCCCGGTCATGTTTAATTTATTATTGACATTTTGATTCCTAGTACAAATTATCAAAATTCTCATATTTAAATAAATGAGTCTAAAAGATTAGACTGCCTTATTGTTGTACATTTTTGTATATAAATTTTACTACAGAGAAAGATCAATTTAATTAAAGAACAATCATATGATTCAATTGAACAACTGTTTTATTTTGGACAAGTGCGTCCAAAGTTATAGATAAATGAGTTAAAAGGTAAAAGAAAATATACCTTTTTATAAAAAATAGGTTATTGGTTGTGACTCAATAAAGAAGTACCAAACAGCGCTTTTAAGAAGTTTGATATCTAAATTTCCTTTTGCTATTCATACTTAAATTTTTGGTATTAATAATTACTCTTTTGTTTATTGTATAAGGTAGCAAGAGTGTATCTCTTGCGTCCTTTGTTATTGTAATAACATTGTTTTTTTCAGATCCTGCGTGTTCGCGGTAAAAGCGATTTTTCCCCCTGAGCATTTCCAAGTTCTCCCTTAGGGTAACCCGTGCTTTATCTATTCTAGGACTTAGTAGCGCCCCTTTTGCACCTCTACTTTGTATTTTAGAGTTAGTACAGAAAACAATAATTTTGTTGTGAAACCCACGCCCACTCCTCATAAGCTGTACCCGAGGAATAAACTTCTAGCCTAGTCGGAAGACTGTTGATTTCCCTTCATTATAAGGGGATCGAATAAAGGAGCTATAATAATAACATATATAGCAATTTTGTTTTAAATATATTGCATGTAATTGTGTAAACTGGTTTTTGAATATAGGTTATTTATGCATATTATAGTGGATTAGGTTTTTTCAACAATGTTTAGGTCACATAGCCCGTTATTAATACGTAATTTTCCATTGCAAACATTTCTCACGGTTCGGAAACGGGCATGTGTTTCCTGACAAATCAGAACGCGCAACGTGGTAGGAGTTGTGTTAACGAAGTGTTAAAACCGCAGTCATAATGGCATACTATACATAAATATCTGATCCTTAACTACATTATGTGCGCGGAAAGTGCAATATACTATGTAATGTAGCCTTTTTGTCGATTCAGTACCTATACATTTGCCGTTATTATCTGTGTGTTGTTCCTGTATTTGTTACAGGAAACACTAAAAGTCTTCGCTACAAGAATTTGAATAGAGCTGGATTAAGAATCGCGATGACCCAATGGAGATTAAGAACAATAATATCATTCGTTAACAAGCTTGCAGTTATGCAGTAATTAGAAGTAAGCGACTTATTAAGTAATTTACAATAATAAATATAAAACGTAAATGACTTTATTTATTTGTAAAGTTTGTGCAGTACTATTTCGCCCTCTAGGTGAGCACGTAATGAGCTACTATACCTTTGTTTGTATTGTAATAATTAGCGCCCTTTTCGTGATTCTGTTTTTTAATGCACAATTTTGTATCTAAGGTCTAGCTCTTTTCAAGTTTAAAAGATTTTTTTTCAATTTTTAGTATATATTAGTATTACATAGCTAATGACGTATGCGGTTCGTTTCTACACCACTTCCTTTCAAAATCGTTGATTGTCTGTTTCTTTTGATTAAACATTTTAACTTATAATTTCCTAAACACAATTTAGTGTTTAATGATTGATGTTTGTTTCTATGTGGAGTATCTCTTAAAATTAATGATTTGGAAAGCAGATTAATTGAATTAAACAATATTGATCCAAATCATCTAATTTAACCAATATTGTAAGTCTTATCGTTCCCTAGTTTCCCATGGTGGACATGCTTATCCGGGACACTCTGTATATTTAAGATTAGAATGCTATTGTTGCTAGGGATGCCCTTGTAGCTGAAAATACCACTGATCTGGCGAGCTGCGAATACAGCAAAACCCGTCATATGTTGTTAACTCTTTGCAAACTGAAAACAAAGCGCAATAAATATTTTATTATTGATTGGTTTTCGGGTTGAAACCGATGACAAAGCAGACAAAATGTCGGATGTTTGTATTTCTTTATAGTCTCCTACGGCATTGATTGTCGAATATAGCTACAAGGCGTTTTTAAATATTTCTGCATTGTTTTTATATATTTGAATCATGTTTGTGATTGTAAGACGTTTGTTGGCTATTTGTGGTGAAAGATACCCCATCTGATGAGCTGCACTTTGAAAACTGCCAAAATTTTATTAATGCAAATATTGTTCCAGATCTGCAACTTAGGGATACTAACTAGTAACGGTTATATTCAGAGAAGAAAAAAAGAAAATTGAGGATGCCTTATTTTATAACGTATACTTTGTGAAGCTGTGGTAACTAATAGATTGTATGCTCGAAGCTCGATAATAAAACGCTTTATTTCAAAAATATTATTTTTAGTAAAACAAAGAATTGCTTAACATAATTTTTAAATTGTGGAAAGTGGAAGTTGGTTAATAAACGATAATTAATATTACAAGAACTAACCGCAGCAATAACCCAGATATTAATTATTCATGTTATCACGGTGATACAGAACATTCACCATAGCTATAAACTTAAATATAGCCCCATTGAAGGTTTAGTAACAGTCCAAGCCATATAACACAACTTAATTATTATCCGTATCACCCACAAGCAATTTTAATACATACTTCGATAGCAAATGATCAATATTTGTTGACCTTACAAGTTGCCATCGTTAGCAGTAATTAATTGACAGAAGGTTGCTCCAAATGATCTGCCTATACTAGGTGTTGTTTGAATATTTGTGAAAATTTAATCATTCTTGATTTGTGTATATGTCCATTAACCTTATCTATAATGCGCACTGTCAAGGAAGATTTGTGTAGTTAACTATACCGGACATAAAGAAAAATCGTAACCATATTAAAATTGCTAATTAAGTCAGAAAAAATTAACCGGAAGTTGATCAGGTGCTTTTTAAAGGACGCTCCAATACTGGTTCCATGACATTGACAATTGAGCCTTATACTATTTCGAAATACTACTTTTATCAAATTGCACCATACGTGACTGATGGTACAAAAATGTCGAGGGATAAAAGCAACTCGCCATCTTGACATAGCTTCGATTTGCAACAGGAAACCTTGTTACTCTTTCTCTGCAATTTTGCACATCTTATGGTGGCAATGGTTTATGTATCATTTGTACGAAGTTTTAAATGGGAATCTGTACATGAGTAAAGGAAACCAAGTTAGTGTTTTGCAAACCTTACAGGAACTAGTCGCACTAAGCTAGCGTCCGCTTACATTTGACTTTGTGGGTGTTCACAAGGCAAATTAGAAGGATCCTAAAAGATGGAAGGTGACGTTCCCTGTCAGTATTTGGGTCACTTGCATGTATTAGATACTTTTATTATTAAAGTAGGTCAAGCACTAAAATGCTTATGTTTAAACAGGCGAAAGGCTTTCTTGTATCCATTTTAAAACTACCTAAGGCAAACAAAACTGTATGAAAACTATTTTTACTAAACAGTTCAAGGACACAAACTAAAATAATATCAGTTTTAAGAGATCGTAATGATTCTGCAGCCAGCGCTTCGGTTTTTCATTTACAATTTTCAAAAATTAGATTTTAAAACAGTGTTTTCTGAACAAATATATTGCGAGTCATTCTTCAAAAAAGTCTTTTTGAAAATAAAGGTTTAAACAGCACATCTGGAAAATGAGTACCCGTCAAGGTTTCTTCTTACCTTGCATGGAACACAAAGACACAAAAATTAGTTTCCATCCATAGCAGTTTCTATTGATTGCAAATACTTTAGCATAGTAAAAGTCCATTTGCTGTCCGAAGACCGACCAATGGTATTTTCAGTATGATTGAACCTTCAGCTTAATATGAAAAAGCAATAAGGAACAAATCTTTATTAGCTCATAGCTCATAGGCTGAATTACGAATTAGCTCCATTCTGTTCTCGGGATCAAAATATGCCATTGTAGGTGAACAACTAAGTACTCGCTTCGTTCGATTAAATGTTTCCATAATTTTAAAAACCATTGCCATTTAAAATTTTACTTTATCAGGCTACGGTGTAGCTGTAACAAAGGCAACATATGCAACGTAAACCTTGCGTAAGAATTTATAAATCCAACAAATAAAGGCAGTTGTTAAAGATGTTTAAGGAGAGGTACATTAACAAATACATTTAATTTGATTGCTGTGAACTGTAACCTGTATTTTGAAATGCGGTGATCTAAATAAGTAACCGTATTTAGGAGGAACATACATTTTTCTTTCTGTATGCGTATTGTTTAGTCTTCAGAAGATATTAGTCGCAGCAGTAGTACTTCAAATTCAAATACAAAATCAGATTCAGATTCGGATTCGGATTCGAATTTGGATTTGGATTCGGATTCGGATTCGGATTCGGATTAGGACTAGGATTAGGTTTAGGATTAGGAAAAGGTTTAGGATTAGGTTAGGTTTAGGATTAGGCTTACGATTAGGTTTAGGATTAGGGATAGTATTATGCTTAGGATTAGAATTAGGACTAGGATTATGTTTAGGATTAGGCTTAGGATTAGGTTAGGTTTAGGGTCAGGATTACAATTAGGATTAGGCTTAGTACTAGGCTTAGAATTGGGATTAGGCTTAGGATTAGATTAGCATTAGGATTAGGATTAGAATTAGGATTTGGATTGGGTTTAGGATTAGGTTTAGGATTAGTTTAGGGTTGTGGTTAGGATTATGGTTAGGATTAGGATTAGGATTAGGCTTAAGATTATGTTTAGTATTAGGATTAGAAATATGGTGAGGATTAGGTTTAGGATTAAGATTCGGGTTAAGAATAGGATTAGGGTTAGGATTAAGATTACGATTGTGGTTAGGATTAGGACTAGGATTATGCTTAGGATTAGGGTAAGGGTTAGAGTTAGGATTCGGATTAGATTTAGGATTAGGATTAGGATTAAGCTTAGGATTATGCTTAGGGTTAGGATTAGGTTAGGATTAGGATTGGGTTTAGGATTAGGAGTAGGATTAAGGTTAGGATTAGAATTAGCGTTAGGATTAGGATTACGATTAGAATTACGATTAGGGTTACAATTAGGATTCGAATTCGGATCCGGATTCGGGTTCAGATTCAAGTTCGGGTTCAGGTTCAAGTTCAGGTTCGGGTTCGGACGCGGATTCGGGCTCTGGTTCCAGTTCAGGTTCGGTATCTGGTACAGGTTTGGATTCAGATTCGGATTCGGATTCGGATTCAGATTCGGATTCGGATTAAAATTCGGATTCGAACTCGGACTCGGGCTCGGACTCGGACTCAGACTCAGACTCAGACTCAAACTCGGACTCGGACCCGGAGTCTGGCCCGGATTTGGTTTCGGACTCGGACTCGGACTCGGACTTGGACTCGGACTCGGGTACGAACGCGCACGCGGACGCGGACGCGGACGTGAACCCGAATTCGGATTCGAATTGGGATTGGGAATCAGATTCGGATTCGGAATCGGAATCGGAATCGGATTCGGATACGTATTCGGATTTGGATTCGGATTCGGATTCGGATTCGGATTCGGATTCGAATTCGGATTCGGATTCGGATTTGAATTCGGATTCGGATTCAGATTAGGATTCGGATTCGGATTCGGATTCGGTTTCGTATTCGGATTCGGATTCGGATATTAAATCTGATTCGGATTTGGATTCGGGTTCGGATTCGGATTCGGATTCGGATTCGGATTCGGATTCGGATTTGGATTCGGCGAAATCGGAATCGGATTCGGAATCGGAATTAGAATAGGAATCGAAATAGGAATTGGATTTGGAATCGGAATCGGTTTCGGATTCGGAATCGGTTTCGGATTCGGATTCGAATTTGGATTCGGATTCGGATTCGGATATTCGGCTTTGGATACGGATACGAATTTGGATTCGGATTCGGATTCGGATTCGGATTAGGATTCGGATTCGGATTCGGATTCGGATTCGGATTCGGATTCGGATTCGGATTCGGATTCGGATTCGGATTCGGATTCGGATTCATATTCGGATTTTGATGGATTCAGATTTGGAATCGGATTCTGAATCGGAATCACAATCGGATTCGAATTCGGAACGGATTCACATTCACATTCACATTCACATTCACATTCACATTCACATTCACATTCACATTCACATTCACATTCACATTCACATTCACATTCACATTCACATTCACATTCACATTCACATTCACATTCACATTCACATTCACATTCACATTCACATTCACATTCACATTCACATTCACATTCACATTCACATTCACATTCACATTCACATTCACATTTACTATCGCATTCAGAAACAGTTTCAGAGTTAGTCAGATTCAGATACAGATTTAGGTTCAGGTTCAGGTTAGTTTCAATTTCAGATTCAGATTCAGATTCAGTTTGAGATTCAGATTCAAATTCAGATTAATATTTATATTCATATTCATATTCATATTCTTATTCATATTATTCATATTATTCGAACACGAACACGAACACGAACACGAACACGAACACGAACACGAACACG